>OW388082.2:20196420-22923456 GCA_936449025.2 Sarcophaga subvicina | reverse complement strand
CAAAATTTTGTGAGTCGAGGTATTCAATTTTGAAAAATCGAATTTTGGCCAAAAATACATGAAAATTCTCAAAAAAATAAATGGCCATTTTTTAATTGGAAAAAACGTCCTCTTTCGAACCGTGCTACTCAAAAAGCTGTACTACTTTTGTGAGTCGAGATATTCGATTTTTTTCAAAATTTTGTGAGTCGAGGTATTTAATTTTGAAAAATCGAATTTTGGCCCAAAATACATGAAAATTCTCAAAAAAATAAATGGCCATTTTTTAATTGGATAAAACGTCCTCTTTCGAACAGTGCTACTCAAAAAGCTGTACTACTTTTGTGAGTCGAGATATTCGATTTTTTTCAAAATTTTGTGAGTCGAGGTATTCATTTTGAAAAATCGAATTTTGGCCAAAAAATGAAAATTCTCAAAAAAATAAATGGCCATTTTTTAATTGGAAAAAACGTCCTCTTTCGAACCGTGCTACTCAAAAAGCTGTACTACTTTTGTGAGTCGAGATATTCGATTTTTTTCAAAATTTTGTGAGTAGAGGTATTCAATTTTGAAAAATCGAATTTTGGCCAAAAATACATGAAAATTCTCAAAAAAATAAATGGCCATTTTTTAATTGGAAAAAACGTCCTCTTTCGAACAGTGCTACTCAAAAAGCTGTACTACTTTTGTGAGTCGAGATATTCGATTTTTGTCAAAATTTTATGAGTCGAGGTATTCAATTTTGAAAAATCGAATTTTGGCCAAAAATACATGAAAATTCTCAAAAAAATAAATGGCCATTTTTTAATTGAAAAAAACGTCCTCTTTCGAACCGTGCTACTCAAAAAGCTGTACTACTTTTGTGAGTCGAGATATTCGGTTTTTTTCAAAATTTTGTGAGTCGAGGTATTCAATTTTGAAAAATCGAATTTTGGCCAAAAATACATGAAAATTCTCAAAAAAATAAATGGCCATTTTTTAATTGGAAAAAAACGTCCTCTTTCGAACCGTGCTACTCAAAAAGCTGTACTACTTTTGTGAGTCGAGATATTCGATTTTTTTCAAAATTTTGTGAGTCGAGGTATTCAATTTTGAAAAATCGAATTTTGGCCAAAAATACATGAAAATTCTCAAAAAAATAAATGGCCATTTTTTAATTGGAAAAAACGTCCTCTTTCGAACCGTGCTACTCAAAAAGCTGTACTACTTTTGTGAATCGAGATATTCGATTTTTTTCAAAATTTTGTGAGTCGAGGTATTCAATTTTGAAAAATCGAATTTTGGCCAAAAATACATGAAAATGCTCAAAAAAATAAATGGCCATTTTTTAATTGGAAAAAACGTCCTCTTTCGAACCGTGCTACTCAAAAAGCTGTACTACTTTTGTGAGTCGAGATATTCGATTTTTTTCAAAATTTTGTGAGTCGAGGTATTCATTTTGAAAAATCGAATTTTGGCCAAAAATACATGAAAATTCTCAAAAAAATAAATGGCCATTTTTTAATTGGAAAAAACGTCCTCTTTCGAACCGTGCTACTCAAAAAGCTGTACTACTTTTGTGAGTCGAGATATTCGGTTTTTTTCAAAATTTTGTGAGTCGAGGTATTCAATTTTGAAAAATCGAATTTTGGCCAAAAATACATGAAAATTCTCAAAAAAATAAATGGCCATTTTTTAATTGGAAAAAACGTCCTCTTTCGAACCGTGCTACTCAAAAAGCTGTACTACTTTTGTGAGTCGAGATATTCGATTTTTTTCAAAATTTTGTGAGTCGAGGTATTCAATTTTGAAAAATCGAATTTTGGCCAAAAATACATGAAAATTCTCAAAAAAATAAATGGCCATTTTTTAATTGGAAAAAACGTCCTCTTTCGAACAGTGCTACTCAAAAAGCTGTACTACTTTTGTGAGTCGAGATATTCGATTTTTTTCAAAATTTTGTGAGTCGAGGTATTCAATTTTGAAAAATCGAATTTTGGCCAAAAATACATGAAAATTCTCAAAAAAATAAATGGCCATTTTTTAATTGGAAAAAACGTCCTCTTTCGAACCGTGCTACTCAAAAAGCTGTACTACTTTTGTGAGTCGAGATATTCGGTTTTTTTCAAAATTTTGTGAGTCGAGGTATTCAATTTTGAAAAATGGAATTTTGGCAAAAAATACATGAAAATTCTCAAAAAAATAAATGGCTATTTTTTAATTAGCAAAAACGTCGTCTTTCGAACCGTGCTACTCAAAAAGCCGTACTACTTTTGTGAGTCGAGATATTCGATTTTTTTCAAAATTTTGTGAGTCGAGGTATTCAATTTTGAAAAATCGAATTTTGGCCACAAATACTTGAAAATCCTCAAAAAAATAAATGGCCATTTTTTAATTGAAAAAAACGTCCTCTTTCGAAACGTGCTACTCAAAAAGCTGTACTACTTTTGTGAGTCGAGATATTCGGTTTTTTTCAAAATTTTTTGAGTCGAGGTATTCAATTTTGAAAAATCGAATTTTGGCCAAAAATACATGAAAATTCTCAAAAAAATAAATGGCCATTATTTAATTGGAAAAAACGTCCTCTTTCGAACCATGCTACTCAAAAAGCTGTACTACTTTTGTGAGTCGAGATATTCGATTTTTTTCAAAATTTTGTGAGTCGAGGTATTCAATTTTGAAAAATCGAATTTTGGCCAAAAATACATGAAAATTCTCAAAAAAATAAATGGCCATTTCTTAATTGGAAAAAACGTCCTCTTTCGAACCGTGCTACTCAAAAAGCTGTACTACTTTTGTGAATCGAGATATTCGATTTTTTTCAAAATTTTGTAAGTCGAGGTATTCAATTTTGAAAAATCGAATTTTGGCCAAAAATACATGATAATGCTCAAAAAAATAAATGGCAATTTTTTAATTGGAAAAAACGTCCTCTTTCGAACCGTGCTACTCAAAAAGCTGTACTACTTTTGTGAGTCGAGATATTCGATTTTTGTCAAAATTTTATGAGTCGAGGTATTCAATTTTGAAAAATCGAATTTTGGCCAAGAATACATGAAAATTCTCAAAAAAATAAATGGCCATTTTTTAATTGGAAAAAACGTCCTCTTTCGAACCGTGCTACTCAAAAAGCTGTACTACTTTTGTGAGTCGAGATATTCGCTTTTTTTCAAAATTTTGTGAGTCGAGGTATTCAATTTTGAAAAATCGAATTTTGGCCAAAAATACATGAAAATTCTCAAAAAAATAAATGGCCATTTTTTAATTGGAAAAAACGTCCTCTTTCGAACCGTGCTACTCAAAAAGCTGTACTACTTTTGTGAGTCGAGATATTCGATTTTTTTCAAAATTTTGTGAGTCGAGGTATTCAATTTTGAAAAATCGAATTTTGGCCAAAAATACATGAAAATTCTCAAAAAAATAAATGGCCATTTTTTAATTGGAAAAAACGTCCTCTTTCGAACCGTGCTACTCAAAAAGCTGTACTACTTTTGTGAATCGAGATATTCGATTTTTTTCAAAATTTTGTAAGTCGAGGTATTCAATTTTGAAAAATCGAATTTTGGCCAAAAATACATGATAATGCTCAAAAAAATAAATGGCCATTTTTTAATTGGAAAAAACGTCCTCTTTCGAACCGTGCTACTCAAAAAGCTGTACTACTTTTGTGAGTCGAGATATTCGATTTTTTTCAAAATTTTGTGAGTCGAGGTATTCAATTTTGAAAAATCGAATTTTGGCCAAAAATACATGAAAATTCTCAAAAAAATAAATGGCCATTTTTTAATTGGAAAAAACGTCCTCTTTCGAACCGTGCTACTCAAAAAGCTGTACTACTTTTGTGAGTCGAGATATTCGGTTTTTTTCAAAATTTTGTGAGTCGAGGTATTCAATTTTGAAAAATCGAATTTTGGCAAAAAATACATGAAAATTCTCAAAAAAATAAATGGCTATTTTTTAATTAGAAAAAACGTCGTCTTTCGAACCGTGCTACTCAAAAAGCTGTACTACTTTTGTGAGTCGAGATATTCGATTTTTTTCAAAATTTTGTGAGTCGAGGTATTCAATTTTGAAAAATCGAATTTTGGCCAAAAATACTTGAAAATCCTCAAAAAAATAAATGGCCATTTTTTAATTGGAAAAAACGTCCTCTTTCGAACCGTGCTACTCAAAAAACTGTACTACTTTTGTGAGTCGAGATATTCGGTTTTTTTCAAAATTTTGTGAGTCGAGGTATTCAATTTTGAAAAATCGAATTTTGGCCAAAAATACATGAAAATTCTCAAAAAAATAAATGGCTATTTTTTAATTAGGAAAAACGTCGTCTTTCGAACCGTGCTACTCAAAAAGCTGTACTACTTTTGTGAGTCGAGATATTCGATATTTTTCAAAATTTTGTGAGTCGAGGTATTCAATTTTGAAAAATCGAATTTTGGACAAAAATACATGAAAATCCTCAAAAAAATAAATGGCAATTTTTTAATTGGAAAAAACGTCCTCTTTCGAACAGTGCTACTCAAAAAGCTGTACTACTTTTGTGAGTCGAGATATTCGATTTTTTTCAAAATTTTGTGAGTCGAGGTATTCAATTTTGAAAAATCGAATTTTGGCCAAAAATACATGAAAATCCTCAAAAAAATAAATGGCCATTTTTTAATTGGAAAAACGTCCTCTTTCGAACCGTGCTACTCAAAAAGCTGTACTACTTTTGTGAGTCGAGATATTCGGTTTTTTTCAAAATTTTGTGAGTCGAGGTATTCAATTTTGAAAAATCGAATTTTGGCCAAAAATACATGAAAATTCTCAAAAAAATAAATGGCCATTTTTTAATTGGAAAAAACGTCCTCTTTCGAACAGTGCTACTCAAAAAGCTGTACTACTTTTGTGAGTCGAGATATTCGGTTTTTTTCAAAATTTTGTGAGTCGAGGTATTCAATTTTGAAAAATCGAATTTTGGCCAAAAATACATGAAAATTCTCAAAAAAATAAATGGCCATTTTTTAATTGGAAAAAACGTCCTCTTTCGAACCGTGCTACTCAAAAAGCTGTACTACTTTTGTGAGTCGAGATATTCGGTTTTTTTCAAAATTTTGTGAGTCGAGGTATTCAATTTTGAAAAATCGAATTTTGGCAAAAAATACATGAAAATTCTCAAAAAAATAAATGGCTATTTTTTAATTAGAAAAAACGTCGTCTTTCGAACCGTGCTACTCAAAAAGCTGTACTACTTTTGTGAGTCGAGATATTCGATTTTTTTCAAAATTTTGTGAGTCGAGGTATTCAATTTTGAAAAATCGAATTTTGGCCAAAAATACTTGAAAATCCTCAAAAAAATAAATGGCCATTTTTTAATTGGAAAAAACGTCCTCTTTCGAACCGTGCTACTCAAAAAACTGTACTACTTTTGTGAGTCGAGATATTCGATTTTTTTCAAAATTTTGTGAGTCGAGGTATTCAATTTTGAAAAATCGAATTTTGGCCAAAAATACATGAAAATTCTCAAAAAAATAAATGGCTATTTTTTAATTAGGAAAAACGTCGTCTTTCGAACCGTGCTACTCAAAAAGCTGTACTACTTTTGTGAGTCGAGATATTCGATATTTTTCAAAATTTTGTGAGTCGAGGTATTCAATTTTGAAAAATCGAATTTTGGACAAAAATACATGAAAATCCTCAAAAAAATAAATGGCAATTTTTTAATTGGAAAAAACGTCCTCTTTCGAACCGTGCTACTCAAAAAGCTGTACTACTTTTGTGAGTCGAGATATTCGATTTTTTTCAAAATTTTGTGAGTCGAGGTATTCAATTTTGAAAAATCGAATTTTGGCCAAAAATACATGAAAATCCTCAAAAAAATAAATGGCCATTTTTTAATTGGAAAAAACGTCCTCTTTCGAACCGTGCTACTCAAAAAGCTGTACTACTTTTGTGAGTCGAGATATTCGGTTTTTTTCAAAATTTTGTGAGTCGAGGTATTCAATTTTGAAAAATCGAATTTTGGCCAAAAATACATGAAAATTCTCAAAAAAATAAATGGCCATTTTTTAATTGGAAAAAACGTCCTCTTTCGAACAGTGCTACTCAAAAAGCTGTACTACTTTTGTGAGTCGAGATATTCGGTTTTTTTCAAAATTTTGTGAGTCGAGGTATTCAATTTTGAAAAATCGAATTTTGGCCAAAAATACATGAAAATCCTCAAAAAAATAAATGGCCATTTTTTAATTGGAAAAAACGTCCTCTTTCGAACAGTGCTACTCAAAAAGCTGTACTACTTTTGTGAGTCGAGATATTCGATTTTTTTCAAAATTTTGTGAGTCGAGGTATTCAATTTTGAAAAATCGAATTTTGGCCAAAAATACATGAAAATCCTCAAAAAAATAAATGGCCATTTTTTAATTGGAAAAAACGTCCTCTTTCGAACCGTGCTACTCAAAAAGCTGTACTACTTTTGTGAGTCGAGATATTCGGTTTTTTTCAAAATTTTGTGAGTCGAGGTATTCAATTTTGAAAAATCGAATTTTGGCCAAAAATACATGAAAATTCTCAAAAAAATAAATGGCCATTTTTTAATTGGAAAAAACGTCCTCTTTCGAACAGTGCTACTCAAAAAGCTGTACTACTTTTGTGAGTCGAGATATTCGGTTTTTTTCAAAATTTTGTGAGTCGAGGTATTCAATTTTGAAAAATCGAATTTTGGCAAAAAATACATGAAAATTCTCAAAAAAATAAATGGCTATTTTTTAATTAGAAAAAACGTCGTCTTTCGAACCGTGCTACTCAAAAAGCTGTACTACTTTTGTGAGTCGAGATATTCGATTTTTTTCAAAATTTTGTGAGTCGAGGTATTCAATTTTGAAAAATCGAATTTTGGCCAAAAATACTTGAAAATCCTCAAAAAAATAAATGGCCATTTTTTAATTGGAAAAAACGTCCTCTTTCGAACCGTGCTACTCAAAAAACTGTACTACTTTTGTGAGTCGAGATATTCGATTTTTTTCAAAATTTTGTGAGTCGAGGTATTCAATTTTGAAAAATCGAATTTTGGCCAAAAATACATGAAAATTCTCAAAAAAATAAATGGCTATTTTTTAATTAGGAAAAACGTCGTCTTTCGAACCGTGCTACTCAAAAAGCTGTACTACTTTTGTGAGTCGAGATATTCGATATTTTTCAAAATTTTGTGAGTCGAGGTATTCAATTTTGAAAAATCGAATTTTGGACAAAAATACATGAAAATCCTCAAAAAAATAAATGGCAATTTTTTAATTGGAAAAAACGTCCTCTTTCGAACCGTGCTACTCAAAAAGCTGTACTACTTTTGTGAGTCGAGATATTCGATTTTTTTCAAAATTTTGTGAGTCGAGGTATTCAATTTTGAAAAATCGAATTTTGGCCAAAAATACATGAAAATCCTCAAAAAAATAAATGGCCATTTTTTAATTGGAAAAAACGTCCTCTTTCGAACCGTGCTACTCAAAAAGCTGTACTACTTTTGTGAGTCGAGATATTCGGTTTTTTTCAAAATTTTGTGAGTCGAGGTATTCAATTTTGAAAAATCGAATTTTGGCCAAAAATACATGAAAATTCTCAAAAAAATAAATGGCCATTTTTTAATTGGAAAAAACGTCCTCTTTCGAACAGTGCTACTCAAAAAGCTGTACTACTTTTGTGAGTCGAGATATTCGGTTTTTTTTCAAAATTTTGTGAGTCGAGGTATTCAATTTTGAAAAATCGAATTTTGGCCAAAAATACATGAAAATTCTCAAAAAAATAAATGGCCATTTTTAATTGGAAAAAACGTCCTCTTTCGAACAGTGCTACTCAAAAAGCTGTACTACTTTTGTGAGTCGAGATATTCGATTTTTTTCAAAATTTTGTGAGTCGAGGTATTCATTTTGAAAAATCGAATTTTGGCCAAAAATACATGAAAATTCTCAAAAAAATAAATGGCCATTTTTTAATTGGGAAAAACGTCCTCTTTCGAACCGTGCTACTCAAAAAGCTGTACTACTTTTGTGAGTCGAGATATTCGGTTTTTTCAAAATTTTGTGAGTCGAGGTATTCAATTTTGAAAGATCGAATTTTGGCCAAAAATACATGAAAATTCTCAAAAAAATAAATGGCCATTTTTTAATTGGAAAAAACGTCCTCTTTCGAACAGTGCTACTCAAAAAGCTGTACTACTTTTGTGAGTCGAGATATTCGATTTTTTTCAAAATTTTATGAGTCGAGGTATTCAATTTTGAAAAATCGAATTTTGGCCAAAAATACATGAAAATTCTCAAAAAAATAAATGGCCATTTTTTAATTGGAAAAAACGTCCTCTTTCGAACCGTGCTACTCAAAAAGCTGTACTACTTTTGTGAGTCGAGATATTCGGTTTTTTTCAAAATTTTGTGAGTCGAGGTATTCAATTTTGAAAAATCGAATTTTGGCCAAAAATACATGAAAATTCTCAAAAAAATAAATGGCCATTTTTTAATTGGAAAAAACGTCCTCTTTCGAACCGTGCTACTCAAAAAGCTGTACTACTTTCGTGAGTCGAGATATTCGATTTTTTTCAAAATCTTGTGAGTCGAGGTATTCAATTCTGAAAAATCGAATTTTGGCCAAAAATACATGAAAATTCTCAAAAAAATAAATGGCCATTTTTTAATTGCAAAAAACGTCCTCTTTCGAACCGTGCTACTCAAAAACCTGTACTACTTTTGTGAGTCGAGATATTCGGTTTTTTTCAAAATTTTGTGAGTCGAGGTATTCAATTTTGAAAAATCGAATTTTGGCAAAAAATACATGAAAATTCTCAAAAAAATAAATGGCTATTTTTTAATTAGGAAAAACGTCGTCTTTCGAACCGTACTACTCAAAAAGCTGTACTACTTTTGTGAGTCGAGATATTCGATTTTTTTCAAAATTTTGTGAGTCGAGGTATTCAATTTTGAAAAATCGAATTTTGGCCAAAAATACTTGAAAATCCTCAAAAAAATAAATGGCCATTTTTTAATTGGAAAAAACGTCCTCTTTCGAACAGTGCTACTCAAAAAGCTGTACTACTTTTGTGAGTCGAGATATTCGGTTTTTTCAAAATTTTGTAAGTCGAGGTATTCAATTTTGAAAGATCGAATTTTGGCCAAAAATACATGAAAATTCTCAAAAAAATAAATGGCCATTTTTTAATTGGGAAAAACGTCCTCTTTCGAACCGTGCTACTCAAAAAGCTGTACTACTTTTGTGAGTCGAGATATTCGGTTTTTTCAAAATTTTGTGAGTCGAGGTATTCAATTTTGAAAGATCGAATTTTGGCCAAAAATACATGAAAATCTCAAAAAAATAAATGGCCATTTTTTAATTGGAAAAAACGTCCTCTTTCGAACAGTGCTACTCAAAAAGCTGTACTACTTTTGTGAGTCGAGATATTCGATTTTTTTCAAAATTTTATGAGTCGAGGTATTCAATTTTGAAAAATCGAATTTTGGCCAAAAATACATGAAAATTCTCAAAAAAATAAATGGCCATTTTTTAATTGGAAAAAACGTCCTCTTTCGAACCGTGCTACTCAAAAAGCTGTACTACTTTTGTGAGTCGAGATATTCGGTTTTTTTCAAAATTTTGTGAGTCGAGGTATTCAATTTTGAAAAATCGAATTTTGGCCAAAAATACATGAAAATTCTCAAAAAAATAAATGGCCATTTTTTAATTGGAAAAAACGTCCTCTTTCGAACCGTGCTACTCAAAAAGCTGTACTACTTTCGTGAGTCGAGATATTCGATTTTTTTCAAAATCTTGTGAGTCGAGGTATTCAATTCTGAAAAATCGAATTTTGGCCAAAAATACATGAAAATTCTCAAAAAAATAAATGGCCATTTTTTAATTGCAAAAAACGTCCTCTTTCGAACCGTGCTACTCAAAAACCTGTACTACTTTTGTGAGTCGAGATATTCGGTTTTTTTCAAAATTTTGTGAGTCGAGGTATTCAATTTTGAAAAATCGAATTTTGGCAAAAAATACATGAAAATTCTCAAAAAAATAAATGGCTATTTTTTAATTAGGAAAAACGTCGTCTTTCGAACCGTACTACTCAAAAAGCTGTACTACTTTTGTGAGTCGAGATATTCGATTTTTTTCAAAATTTTGTGAGTCGAGGTATTCAATTTTGAAAAATCGAATTTTGGCCAAAAATACTTGAAAATCCTCAAAAAAATAAATGGCCATTTTTTAATTGGAAAAAACGTCCTCTTTCGAACCGTGCTACTCAAAAAGCTGTACTACTTTTGTGAGTCGATATATTCGGTTTTTTCAAAATTTTGTGAGTCGAGGTATTCAATTTTGAAAAATCGAATTTTGGCCAAAAATACATGAAAATTCTCAAAAAAATAAATGGCCATTTTTTAATTGGAAAAAACGTCCTCTTTCGAACAGTGCTACTCAAAAAGCTGTACTACTTTTGTGAGTCGAGATATTCGATTTTTTTCAAAATTTTGTGAGTCGAGGTATTCAATTTTGAAAAATCGAATTTTGGCCAAAAATACATGAAAATTCTCAAAAAAATAAATGGCCATTTTTTAATTGGAAAAAACGTCCTCTTTCGAACCGTGCTACTCAAAAAGCTGTACTACTTTTGTGAGTCGAGATATTCGGTTTTTTTCAAAATTTTGTGAGTCGAGGTATTCAATTTTGAAAAATGGAATTTTGGCAAAAAATACATGAAAATTCTCAAAAAAATAAATGGCTATTTTTTAATTAGAAAAAACGTCGTCTTTCGAACCGTGCTACTCAAAAAGCCGTACTACTTTTGTGAGTCGAGATATTCGATTTTTTTCAAAATTTTGTGAGTCGAGGTATTCAATTTTGAAAAATCGAATTTTGGCCACAAATACTTGAAAATCCTCAAAAAAATAAATGGCCATTTTTTAATTGAAAAAAACGTCCTCTTTCGAAACGTGCTACTCAAAAAGCTGTACTACTTTTGTGAGTCGAGATATTCGGTTTTTTTCAAAATTTTTTGAGTCGAGGTATTCAATTTTGAAAAATCGAATTTTGGCCAAAAATACATGAAAATTCTCAAAAAAATAAATGGCCATTATTTAATTGGAAAAAACGTCCTCTTTCGAACCATGCTACTCAAAAAGCTGTACTACTTTTGTGAGTCGAGATATTCGATTTTTTTCAAAATTTTGTGAGTCGAGGTATTCAATTTTGAAAAATCGAATTTTGGCCAAAAATACATGAAAATTCTCAAAAAAATAAATGGCCATTTTTTAATTGGAAAAAACGTCCTCTTTCGAACCGTGCTACTCAAAAAGCTGTACTACTTTTGTGAATCGAGATATTCGATTTTTTTCAAAATTTTGTAAGTCGAGGTATTCAATTTTGAAAAATCGAATTTTGGCCAAAAATACATGATAATGCTCAAAAAAATAAATGGCAATTTTTTAATTGGAAAAAACGTCCTCTTTCGAACCGTGCTACTCAAAAAGCTGTACTACTTTTGTGAGTCGAGATATTCGATTTTTGTCAAAATTTTATGAGTCGAGGTATTCAATTTTGAAAAATTGAATTTTGGCCAAGAATACATGAAAATTCTCAAAAAAATAAATGGCCATTTTTTAATTGGAAAAAACGTCCTCTTTCGAACCGTGCTACTCAAAAAGCTGTACTACTTTTGTGAGTCGAGATATTCGCTTTTTTTCAAAATTTTGTGAGTCGAGGTATTCAATTTTGAAAAATCGAATTTTGGCCAAAAATACATGAAAATTCTCAAAAAAATAAATGGCCATTTTTTAATTGGAAAAAACGTCCTCTTTCGAACCGTGCTACTCAAAAAGCTGTACTACTTTTGTGAGTCGAGATATTCGATTTTTTTCAAAATTTTGTGAGTCGAGGTATTCAATTTTGAAAAATCGAATTTTGGCCAAAAATACATGAAAATTCTCAAAAAAATAAATGGCCATTTTTTAATTGGAAAAAACGTCCTCTTTCGAACCGTGCTACTCAAAAAGCTGTACTACTTTTGTGAATCGAGATATTCGATTTTTTTCAAAATTTTGTAAGTCGAGGTATTCAATTTTGAAAAATCGAATTTTGGCCAAAAATACATGATAATGCTCAAAAAAATAAATGGCCATTTTTTAATTGGAAAAAACGTCCTCTTTCGAACCGTGCTACTCAAAAAGCTGTACTACTTTTGTGAGTCGAGATATTCGATTTTTTTCAAAATTTTGTGAGTCGAGGTATTCAATTTTGAAAAATCGAATTTTGGCCAAAAATACATGAAAATTCTCAAAAAAATAAATGGCCATTTTTTAATTGGAAAAAACGTCCTCTTTCGAACCGTGCTACTCAAAAAGCTGTACTACTTTTGTGAGTCGAGATATTCGGTTTTTTTCAAAATTTTGTGAGTCGAGGTATTCAATTTTGAAAAATCGAATTTTGGCAAAAAATACATGAAAATTCTCAAAAAAATAAATGGCTATTTTTTAATTAGAAAAAACGTCGTCTTTCGAACCGTGCTACTCAAAAAGCTGTACTACTTTTGTGAGTCGAGATATTCGATTTTTTTCAAAATTTTGTGAGTCGAGGTATTCAATTTTGAAAAAACGAATTTTGGCCAAAAATACTTGAAAATCCTCAAAAAAATAAATGGCCATTTTTTAATTGGAAAAAACGTCCTCTTTCGAACCGTGCTACTCAAAAAACTGTACTACTTTTGTGAGTCGAGATATTCGGTTTTTTTTTAAAAATTTTGTGAGTCGAGGTATTCAATTTTGAAATATCGAATTTTGGCAAAAAATACATGAAAATTCTCAAAAAAATAAATGGCTATTTTTTAATTAGGAAAAACGTCGTTTTTCGAACCGTGCTACTCAAAAAGCTGTACTACTTTTGTGAGTCGAGATATTCGATATTTTTCAAAATTTTGTGAGTCGAGGTATTCAATTTTGAAAAATCGAATTTTGGACAAAAATACATGAAAATCCTCAAAAAAATAAATGGCAATTTTTTAATTGGAAAAAACGTCCTCTTTCGAACCGTGCTACTCAAAAAGCTGTACTACTTTTGTGAGTCGAGATATTCGATTTTTTTCAAAATTTTGTGAGTCGAGGTATTCAATTTTGAAAAATCGAATTTTGGCCAAAAATACATGAAAATTCTCAAAAAAATAAATGGCCATTTTTTAATTGGAAAAAACGTCCTCTTTCGAACCGTGCTACTCAAAAAGCTGTACTACTTTTGTGAGTCGAGATATTCGGTTTTTTTCAAAATTTTGTGAGTCGAGGTATTCAATTTTGAAAAATCGAATTTTGGCCAAAAATACATGAAAATTCTCAAAAAAATAAATGGCCATTTTTTAATTGGAAAAAACGTCCTCTTTCGAACAGTGCTACTCAAAAAGCTGTACTACTTTTGTGAGTCGAGATATTCGGTTTTTTTCAAAATTTTGTGAGTCGAGGTATTCAATTTTGAAAAATCGAATTTTGGCCAAAAATACATGAAAATTCTCAAAAAAATAAATGGCCATTTTTTAATTGGAAAAAACGTCCTCTTTCGAACAGTGCTACTCAAAAAGCTGTACTACTTTTGTGAGTCGAGATATTCGATTTTTTTCAAAATTTTGTGAGTCGAGGTATTCATTTTGAAAAATCGAATTTTGGACAAAAATACATGAAAATTCTCAAAAAAATAAATGGCCATTTTTTAATTGGGAAAAACGTCCTCTTTCGAACCGTGCTACTCAAAAAGCTGTACTACTTTTGTGAGTCGAGATATTCGGTTTTTTCAAAATTTTGTGAGTCGAGGTATTCAATTTTGAAAGATCGAATTTTGGCCAAAAATACATGAAAATTCTCAAAAAAATAAATGGCCATTTTTTAATTGGAAAAAATGTCCTCTTTCGAACAGTGCTACTCAAAAAGCTGTACTACTTTTGTGAGTCGAGATATTCGATTTTTTTCAAAATTTTATGAGTCGAGGTATTCAATTTTGAAAAATCGAATTTTGGCCAAAAATACATGAAAATTCTCAAAAAAATAAATGGTCATTTTTTAATTGGAAAAAACGTCCTCTTTCGAACCGTGCTACTCAAAAAGCTGTACTACTTTTGTGAGTCGAGATATTCGGTTTTTTTCAAAATTTTGTGAGTCGAGGTATTCAATTTTGAAAAATCGAATTTTGGCCAAAAATACATGAAAATTCTCAAAAAAATAAATGGCCATTTTTTAATTGGAAAAAACGTCCTCTTTCGAACCGTGCTACTCAAAAAGCTGTACTACTTTCGTGAGTCGAGATATTCGATTTTTTTCAAAATTTTGTGAGTCGAGGTATTCAATTCTGAAAAATCGAATTTTGGCCAAAAATACATGAAAATTCTCAAAAAAATAAATGGCCATTTTTTAATTGCAAAAAACGTCCTCTTTCGAACCGTGCTACTCAAAAACCTGTACTACTTTTGTGAGTCGAGATATTCGGTTTTTTTCAAAATTTTGTGAGTCGAGGTATTCAATTTTGAAAAATCGAATTTTGGCAAAAAATACATGAAAATTCTCAAAAAAATAAATGGCTATTTTTTAATTAGGAAAAACGTCGTCTTTCGAACCGTACTACTCAAAAAGCTGTACTACTTTTGTGAGTCGAGATATTCGATTTTTTTCAAAATTTTGTGAGTCGAGGTATTCAATTTTGAAAAATCGAATTTTGGCCAAAAATACTTGAAAATCCTCAAAAAAATAAATGGCCATTTTTTAATTGGAAAAAACGTCCTCTTTCGAACCGTGCTACTCAAAAAGCTGTACTACTTTTGTGAGTCGAGATATTCAATTTTTTTCAAAATTTTGTGAGTCGAGGTATTCAATTCTGAAAAATCGAATTTTGGCCAAAAATACATGAAAATTCTCAAAAATATAAATGGCCATTTTTTAATTGCAAAAAACGTCCTCTTTCGAACCGTGCTACTCAAAAACCTGTACTACTTTTGTGAGTCGAGATATTCGGTTTTTTTCAAAATTTTGAGAGTCGAGGTATTCAATTTTGAAAAATCGAATTTTGGCAAAAAATACATGAAAATTCTCAAAAAAATAAATGGCTATTTTTTAATTAGGAAAAACGTCGTCTTTCGAACCGTACTACTCAAAAAGCTGTACTACTTTTGTGAGTCGAGATATTCGATTTTTTTCAAAATTTTGTGAGTCGAGGTATTCAATTTTGAAAAATCGAATTTTGGCCAAAAATACTTGAAAATCCTCAAAAAATAAATGGCCATTTTTTAATTGGAAAAAACGTCCTCTTTCGAACCGTGCTACTCAAAAAGCTGTACTACTTTTGTGAGTCGATATATTCGGTTTTTTAAAAATTTTGTGAGTCGAGGTATTCAATTTTGAAAAATCGAATTTTGGCCAAAAATACATGAAAATTCTCAAAAAAATAAATGGCCATTTTTTAATTGGAAAAAACGTCCTCTTTCGAACAGTGCTACTCAAAAAGCTGTACTACTTTTGTGAGTCGAGATATTCGATTTTTTTCAAAATTTTGTGAGTCGAGGTATTCATTTTGAAAAATCGAATTTTGGCCAAAAATACATGAAAATTCTCAAAAAAATAAATGGCCATTTTTTAATTGGGAAAAACGTCCTCTTTCGAACCGTGCTACTCAAAAAGCTGTACTACTTTTGTGAGTCGAGATATTCGATTTTTTTCAAAATTTTGTGAGTCGAGGTATTCAATTTTGAAAAATCGAATTTTGGCCAAAAATACTTGAAAATCCTCAAAAAAATAAATGGCCATTTTTTAATTGGAAAAAACGTCCTCTTTCGAACCGTGCTACTCAAAAAGCTGTACTACTTTTGTGAGTCGAGATATTCGGTTTTTTTCAAAATTTTGTGAGTCGAGGTATTCAATTTTGAAAAATCGAATTTTGGCAAAAAATACATGAAAATTCTCAAAAAAATAAATGGCTATTTTTTAATTAGGAAAAACGTCGTCTTTCGAACCGTGCTACTCAAAAAGCTGTACTACTTTTGTGAGTCGAGATATTCGATATTTTTCAAAATTTTGTGAGTCGAGGTATTCAATTTTGAAAAATCGAATTTTGGCAAAAATACATGAAAATCCTCAAAAAAATAAATGGCAATTTTTTAATTGGAAAAAACGTCCTCTTTCGAACCGTGCTACTCAAAAAGCTGTACTACTTTTGTGAGTCGAGATATTCGATTTTTTTCAAAATTTTGTGAGTCGAGGTATTCAATTTTGAAAAATCGAATTTTGGCCAAAAATACATGAAAATCCTCAAAAAAATAAATGGCCATTTTTTAATTGGAAAAAACGTCCTCTTTCGAACCGTGCTACTCAAAAAGCTGTACTAATTTTGTGAGTCGAGATATTCGGTTATTTTCAAAATTTTGTGAGTCGAGGTATTCAATTTTGAAAAATCGAATTTTGGCCAAAAATACATGAAAATTCTCAAAAAAATAAATGGCCATTTTTTAATTGGAAAAAACGTCCTCTTTCGAACAGTGCTACTCAAAAAGCTGTACTACTTTTGTGAGTCGAGATATTCGGTTTTTTTCAAAATTTTGTGAGTCGAGGTATTCAATTTTGAAAAATCGAATTTTGGCCAAAAATACATGAAAATTCTCAAAAAAATAAATGGCCATTTTTTAATTGAAAAAAACGTCCTCTTTCGAACAGTGCTACTCAAAAAGCTGTACTACTTTTGTGAGTCGAGATATTCGATTTTTTTCAAAATTTTGTGAGTCGAGGTATTCATTTTGAAAAATCGAATTTTGGCCAAAAATACATGAAAATTCTCAAAAAAATAAATGGCCATTTTTTAATTGGGAAAAACGTCCTCTTTCGAACCGTGCTACTCAAAAAGCTGTACTACTTTTGTGAGTCGAGATATTCGGTTTTTTCAAAATTTTGTGAGTCGAGGTATTCAATTTTGAAAGATCGAATTTTGGCCAAAAATACATGAAAATTCTCAAAAAAATAAATGGCCATTTTTTAATTGGAAAAAACGTCCTCTTTCGAACCGTGCTACTCAAAAAGCTGTACTACTTTTGTGAGTCGAGATATTCGGTTTTTTTCAAAATTTTGTGAGTCGAGGTATTCAATTTTGAAAAATCGAATTTTGGCCAAAAATACATGAAAATTCTCAAAAAAATAAATGGCCATTTTTTAATTGGAAAAAACGTCCTCTTTCGAACCGTGCTACTCAAAAAGCTGTACTACTTTTGTGAGTCGAGATATTCGATTTTTTTTCAAAATTTTGTGAGTCGAGGTATTCAATTCTGAAAAATCGAATTTTGGCCAAAAATACATGAAAATTCTCAAAAAAATAAATGGCTATTTTTTAAATAGGAAAAACGTCGTCTTTCGAACCGTACTACTCAAAAAGCTGTACTACTTTTGTGAGTCGAGATATTCGATTTTTTTCAAAATTTTGTGAGTCGAGGTATTCAATTTTGAAAAATCGAATTTTGGCCAAAAATACTTGAAAATCCTCAAAAAAATAAATGGCCATTTTTTAATTGGAAAAAACGTCCTCTTTCGAACCGTGCTACTCAAAAAGCTGTACTACTTTTGTGAGTCGAGATATTCGATTTTTTTCAAAATTTTGTGAGTCGAGGTATTCAATTTTGAAAAATCGAATTTTGGCAAAAAATACATGAAAATTCTCAAAAAAATAAATGGCTATTTTTTAATTAGGAAAAACGTCGTCTTTCGAACCGTACTACTCAAAAAGCTGTACTACTTTTGTGAGTCGAGATATTCGATTTTTTTCAAAATTTTGTGAGTCGAGGTATTCAATTTTGAAAAATCGAATTTTGGCCAAAAATACTTGAAAATCCTCAAAAAAATAAATGGCCATTTTTTAATTGGAAAAAACGTCCTCTTTCGAACCGTGCTACTCAAAAAGCTGTACTACTTTTGTGAGTCGAGATATTCGGTTTTTTCAAAATTTTGTGAGTCGAGGTATTCAATTTTGAAAAATCGAATTTTGGCCAAAAATACATGAAAATTCTCAAAAAAATAAATGGCCATTTTTTAATTGGAAAAAACGTCCTCTTTCGAACAGTGCTACTCAAAAAGCTGTACTACTTTTGTGAGTCGAGATATTCGATTTTTTTCAAAATTTTGTGAGTCGAGGTATTCATTTTGAAAAATCGAATTTTGGCCAAAAATACATGAAAATTCTCAAAAAAATAAATGGAAATTTTTTAATTGGGAAAAACGTCCTCTTTCGAACCGTGCTACTCAAAAAGCTGTACTACTTTTGTGAGTCGAGATATTCGATTTTTTTCAAAATTTTGTGAGTCGAGGTATTCAATTTTGAAAAATCGAATTTTGGCCAAAAATACTTGAAAATCCTCAAAAAAATAAATGGCCATTTTTTAATTGGAAAAAACGTCCTCTTTCGAACCGTGCTACTCAAAAAGCTGTACTACTTTTGTGAGTCGAGATATTCGGTTTTTTTCAAAATTTTGTGAGTCGAGGTATTCAATTTTGAAAAATCGAATTTTGGCAAAAAATACATGAAAATTCTCAAAAAAATAAATGGCTATTTTTTAATTAGGAAAAACGTCGTCTTTCGAACCGTGCTACTCAAAAAGCTGTACTACTTTTGTGAGTCGAGATATTCGATATTTTTCAAAATTTTGTGAGTCGAGGTATTCAATTTTGAAAAATCGAATTTTGGCAAAAATACATGAAAATCCTCAAAAAAATAAATGGCAATTTTTTAATTGGAAAAAACGTCCTCTTTCGAACCGTGCTACTCAAAAAGCTGTACTACTTTTGTGAGTCGAGATATTCGATTTTTTTCAAAATTTTGTGAGTCGAGGTATTCAATTTTGAAAAATCGAATTTTGGCCAAAAATACATGAAAATCCTCAAAAAAAAAATGGCCATTTTTTAATTGGAAAAAACGTCCTCTTTCGAACCGTGCTACTCAAAAAGCTGTACTAATTTTGTGAGTCGAGATATTCGGTTATTTTCAAAATTTTGTGAGTCGAGGTATTCAATTTTGAAAAATCGAATTTTGGCCAAAAATACATGAAAATTCTCAAAAAAATAAATGGCCATTTTTTAATTGGAAAAAACGTCCTCTTTCGAACAGTGCTACTCAAAAAGCTGTACTACTTTTGTGAGTCGAGATATTCGGTTTTTTTCAAAATTTTGTGAGTCGAGGTATTCAATTTTGAAAAATCGAATTTTGGCCAAAAATACATGAAAATTCTCAAAAAAATAAATGGCCATTTTTTAATTGGAAAAAACGTCCTCTTTCGAACAGTGCTACTCAAAAAGCTGTACTACTTTTGTGAGTCGAGATATTCGATTTTTTTCAAAATTTTGTGAGTCGAGGTATTCATTTTGAAAAATCGAATTTTGGCCAAAAATACATGAAAATTCTCAAAAAAATAAATGGCCATTTTTTAATTGGGAAAAACGTCCTCTTTCGAAACGTGCTACTCAAAAAGCTGTACTACTTTTGTGAGTCGAGATATTCGGTTTTTTCAAAATTTTGTGAGTCGAGGTATTCAATTTTGAAAGATCGAATTTTGGCCAAAAATACATGAAAATTCTCAAAAAAATAAATGGCCATTTTTTAATTGGAAAAAACGTCCTCTTTCGAACCGTGCTACTCAAAAAGCTGTACTACTTTTGTGAGTCGAGATATTCGGTTTTTTTCAAAATTTTGTGAGTCGCGGTATTCAATTTTGAAAAATCGAATTTTGGCCAAAAATACATGAAAATTCTCAAAAAAATAAATGGCCATTTTTTAATTGGAAAAAACGTCCTCTTTCGAACCGTGCTACTCAAAAAGCTGTACTACTTTTGTGAGTCGAGATATTCGATTTTTTTTCAAAATTTTGTGAGTCGAGGTATTCAATTCTGAAAAATCGAATTTTGGCCAAAAATACATGAAAATTCTCAAAAAAATAAATGGCTATTTTTTAAATAGGAAAAACGTCGTCTTTCGAACCGTACTACTCAAAAAGCTGTACTACTTTTGTGAGTCGAGATATTCGATTTTTTTCAAAATTTTGTGAGTCGAGGTATTCAATTTTGAAAAATCGAATTTTGGCCAAAAATACTTGAAAATCCTCAAAAAAATAAATGGCCATTTTTTAATTGGAAAAAACGTCCTCTTTCGAACCGTGCTACTCAAAAAGCTGTACTACTTTTGTGAGTCGAGATATTCGATTTTTTTCAAAATTTTGTGAGTCGAGGTATTCAATTTTGAAAAATCGAATTTTGGCAAAAAATACATGAAAATTCTCAAAAAAATAAATGGCTATTTTTTAATTAGGAAAAACGTCGTCTTTCGAACCGTACTACTCAAAAAGCTGTACTACTTTTGTGAGTCGAGATATTCGATTTTTTTCAAAATTTTGTGAGTCGAGGTATTCAATTTTGAAAAATCGAATTTTGGCCAAAAATACTTGAAAATCCTCAAAAAAATAAATGGCCATTTTTTAATTGGAAAAAACGTCCTCTTTCGAACCGTGCTACTCAAAAAGCTGTACTACTTTTGTGAGTCGAGATATTCGGTTTTTTCAAAATTTTGTGAGTCGAGGTATTCAATTTTGAAAAATCGAATTTTGGCCAAAAATACATGAAAATTCTCAAAAAAATAAATGGCCATTTTTTAATTGGAAAAAACGTCCTCTTTCGAACAGTGCTACTCAAAAAGCTGTACTACTTTTGTGAGTCGAGATATTCGATTTTTTTCAAAATTTTGTGAGTCGAGGTATTCATTTTGAAAAATCGAATTTTGGCCAAAAATACATGAAAATTCTCAAAAAAATAAATGGCCATTTTTTAATTGGGAAAAACGTCCTCTTTCGAACCGTGCTATTCAAAAAGCTGTACTACTTTTGTGAGTCGAGATATTCGGTTTTTTCAAAATTTTGTGAGTCGAGGTATTCAATTTTGAAAGATCGAATTTTGGCCAAAAATACATGAAAATTCTCAAAAAAATAAATGGCCATTTTTTAATTGAAAAAAAACGTCCTCTTTCGAACAGTGCTACTCAAAAAGCTGTACTACTTTTGTGAGTCGAGATATTCGATTTTTTTCAAAATTTTATGAGTCGAGGTATTCAATTTTGAAAAATCGAATTTTGGCCAAAAATACATGAAAATTCTCAAAAAAATAAATGGCCATTTTTTAATTGGAAAAAACGTCCTCTTTCGAACAGTGCTACTCAAAAAGCTGTACTACTTTTGTGAGTCGAAATATTCGGTTTTTTCAAAATTTTGTGAGTCGAGGTATTCAATTTTGAAAAATCGAATTTTGGCCAAAAATACATGAAAATTCTCAAAAAAATAAATGGCCATTTTTTAATTGGGAAAAACGTCCTCTTTCGAACCGTGCTATTCAAAAAGCTGTACTACTTTTGTGAGTCGAGATATTCGGTTTTTTCAAAATTTTGTGAGTCGAGGTATTCAATTTTGAAAGATCGAATTTTGGCCAAAAATACATGAAAATTCTCAAAAAAATAAATGGCCATTTTTTAATTGAAAAAAAACGTCCTCTTTCGAACAGTGCTACTCAAAAAGCTGTACTACTTTTGTGAGTCGAGATATTCGATTTTTTTCAAAATTTTATGAGTCGAGGTATTCAATTTTGAAAAATCGAATTTTGGCCAAAAATACATGAAAATTCTCAAAAAAATAAATGGCCATTTTTTAATTGGAAAAAACGTCCTCTTTCGAACAGTGCTACTCAAAAAGCTGTACTACTTTTGTGAGTCGAAATATTCGGTTTTTTCAAAATTTTGTGAGTCGAGGTATTCAATTTTGAAAAATCGAATTTTGGCCAAAAATACATGAAAATTCTCAAAAAAATAAATGGCCATTTTTTAATTAGGAAAAACGTCGTCTTTCGAACCGTACTACTCAAAAAGCTGTACTACTTTTGTGAGTCGAGATATTCGATTTTTTTCAAAATTTTGTGAGTCGAGGTATTCAATTTTGAAAAATCGAATTTTGGCCAAAAATACTTGAAAATCCTCAAAAAAATAAATGGCCATTTTTTAATTGGAAAAAACGTCCTCTTTCGAACCGTGCTACTCAAAAAGCTGTACTACTTTTGTGAGTCGAGATATTCGGTTTTTTCAAAATTTTGTGAGTCGAGGTATTCAATTTTGAAAAATCGAATTTTGGCCAAAAATACATGAAAATTCTCAAAAAAATAAATGGCCATTTTTTAATTGGAAAAAACGTCCTCTTTCGAACAGTGCTACTCAAAAAGCTGTACTACTTTTGTGAGTCGAGATATTCGATTTTTTTCAAAATTTCGTGAGTCGAGGTATTCATTTTGAAAAATCGAATTTTGGCCAAAAATACATGAAAATTCTCAAAAAAATAAACGGCCATTTTTTAATTGGGAAAAACGTCCTCTTTCGAACCGTGCTATTCAAAAAGCTGTACTACTTTTGTGAGTCGAGATATTCGGTTTTTTCAAAATTTTGTGAGTCGAGGTATTCAATTTTGAAAGATCGAATTTTGGCCAAAAATACATGAAAATTCTCAAAAAAATAAATGGCCATTTTTTAATTGAAAAAAACGTCCTCTTTCGAACAGTGCTACTCAAAAAGCTGTACTACTTTTGTGAGTCGAGATATTCGGTTTTTTTCAAAATTTTGTGAGTCGAGGTATTCAATTTTGAAAAATCGAATTTTGGCCAAAAATACATGAAAATTCTCAAAAAAATAAATGGCCATTTTTTAATTGCAAAAAACGTCCTCTTTCGAACCGTGCTACTCAAAAACCTGTACTACTTTTGTGAGTCGAGATATTCGGTTTTTTTCAAAATTTTGTGAGTCGAGGTATTCAATTTTGAAAAATCGAATTTTGGCCAAAAATACATGAAAATTCTCAAAAAAATAAATGGCCATTTTTTAATTGGAAAAAACGTCCTCTTTCGAACAGTGCTACTCAAAAAGCTGTACTACTTTTGTGAGTCGAAATATTCGGTTTTTTCAAAATTTTGTGAGTCGAGGTATTCAATTTTGAAAAATCGAATTTTGGCCAAAAATACATGAAAATTCTCAAAAAAATAAATGGCCATTTTTTAATTGGAAAAAACGTCCTCTTTCGAACCGTGCTACTCAAAAAGCTGTACTACTTTTGTGAGTCGAGATATTCGATATTTTTCAAAATTTTGTGAGTCGAGGTATTCAATTTTGAAAAATCGAATTTTGGCCAAAAATACATGAAAATCCTCAAAAAAATAAATGGCCATTTTTTAATTGGAAAAAACGTCCTCTTTCGAACCGTGCTACTCAAAAAGCTGTACTACTTTTGTGAGTCGAGATATTCGATATTTTTCAAAATTTTGTGAGTCGAGGTATTCAATTTTGAAAAATTGAATTTTGGCCAAAAATACATGAAAATTCTCAAAAAAATAAATCGCCATTTTTTAATTGGAAAAAACGTCCTCTTTCGAACCGTGCTACTCAAAAAGCTGTACTACTTTTGTGAGTCTAGATATTCGGTTTTTTTCATAATTTTGTGAGTCGAGGTATTCAATTTTGAAAAATCGAATTTTGGCAAAAAATACATGAAAATTCTCAAAAAAATAAATGGCCATTTTTTAATTGGAAAAAACGTCCTCTTTCGAACCGTGCTACTCAAAAAGCTGTACTACTTTTGTGAGTCGAGATATTCGATTTTTTTCAAAATTTTGTGAGTCGAGGTATTCAATTTTGAAAAATTGAATTTTGGCCAAAAATACATGAAAATTCTCAAAAAAATAAATCGCAATTTTTTAATTGGAAAAAACGTCCTTTTTCGAACCGTGCTACTCAAAAAGCTGTACTACTTTTGTGAGTCGAGATATTCGGTTTTTTTCATAATTTTGTGAGTCGAGGTATTCAATTTTGAAAAATCGAATTTTGGCCAAAAATACATGAAAATCTTCAAAAAATAAATGGCCATTTTTTAATTGGAAAAAACGTCCTCTTTCGAACCGTGCTACTCAAAAAGCTGTACTACTTTTGTGAGTCGAGATATTCGGTTTTTTTCAAAATTTTGTGAGTCGAGGTATTCAATTTTGAAAAAACGAATTTTGGCCAAAAATACATGAAAATTCTCAAAAAAATAAATCGCCATTTTTTAATTGGAAAAAACGTCCTCTTTCGAACCGTGCTACTCAAAAAGCTGTACTACTTTTGTGAGTCGAGATATTCGGTTTTTTTCATAATTTTGTGAGTCGAGGTATTCAATTTTGAAAAATCGAATTTTGGCAAAAAATACATGAAAATTCTCAAAAAAATAAATGACTATTTTTTAATTAGAAAAAACGTCGTCTTTCGAACCGTGCTACTCAAAAAGCTGTACTACTTTTGTGAGTCGAGATATTCGGTTTTTTTCAAAATTTTGTGAGTCGAGGTATTCAATTTTGAAAAATCGAATTTTGGCCAAAAATACATGAAAATTCTCAAAAAAATAAATGGCCATTTTTTAATTGGAAAAAACGTCCTCTATCGAACAGTGCTACTCAAAAAGCTGTACTACTTTTGTGAGTCGAGATATTCGATTTTTTTCAAAATTTTGTGAGTGGAGGTATTAAATTTTGAAAAATCGAATTTTGGCCAGAAATACATGAAAATTCTCAAAAAAATAAATGGCCATTTTTTAATTGGAAAAAAACGTCCTCTTTCGAACCGTGCTACTCAAAAAGCTGTACTACTTTTGTGAGTCGAGATATTCGGTTTTTTTTCAAAATTTTGTGAGTCGAGGTATTCAATTTTGAAAAATCGAATTTTGGCCAAAAATACATGAAAATTCTCAAAAAATAAATGGCCATTTTTTAATTGGAAAAAACGTCCTCTTTCGAACAGTGCTACTCAAAAAGCTGTACTACTTTTGTGAGTCGAGATATTCGATATTTTTCAACATTTTGTGAGTCGAGGTATTCAATTTTGAAAAATCGAATTTTGGCCAAAAATACATGAAAATCCTCAAAAAAATAAATGGCCATTTTTGAATTGGAAAAAACGTCCTCTTTCGAACCGTGCTACTTAAAAAGCTGTACTACTTTTGTGAGTAGAGATATTCGATTTTTTTCAAAATTTTGTGAGTCGAGGTATTCAATTTTGAAAAATTGAATTTTGGCCAAAAATACATGAAAATTCTCAAAAAAATAAATCGCCATTTTTTAATTGGAAAAAACGTCCTCTTTCGAACCATGCTACTCAAAAAGCTGTACTACTTTTGTGAGTCGAGATATTCGGTTTTTTTCATAATTTTGTGAGTCGAGGTATTCAATTTTGAAAAACCGAATTTTGGCCAAAAATACATGAAAATTCTCAAAAATATAAATGGCTATTTTTTAATTAGAAAAAACGTCGTCTTTCGAACCGTGCTACTCAAAAAGCTGTACTACTTTTGTGAGTCGAGATATTCGATTTTTTTCAAAATTTTGTGAGTCGAGGTATTCAATTTTGAAAAATCGAATTTTGGCCAAAAATACATGAAAATTCTCAAAAAAATAAATGGCCTTTTTTAATTGGAAAAAGCGTCCTCTTTCGAACCGTGCTACTCAAAAAGCTGTACTACTTTTGTGAGTCGAGATATTCGGTTTTTTTCAAAATTTTGTGAGTCGAGGTATTCAATTTTGAAAAATCGAATTTTGGCCAAAAATACATGAAAATTCTCAAAAAAATAAATGGCCATTTTTTAATTGGAAAAAACGTCCTCTTTCGAACAGTGCTACTCAAAAAGCTGTACTACTTTTGTGAGTCGAGATATTCGATTTTTTTCAAAATTTTGTGAGTCGAGGTATTAAATTTTGAAAAATCGAATTTTGGCCAAAAATACATGAAAATTCTCAAAAAAATAAATGGCCATTTTTTAATTGGAAAAAACGTCCTCTTTCGAACCGTGCTACTCAAAAAGCTGTACTACTTTTGTGAGTCGAGATATTCGGTTTTTTTCATAATTTTGTGAGTCGAGGTATTCAATTTTGAAAAATTGAATTTTGGCCAAAAATACATGAAAATTCTCAAAAAAATAAATGGCCTTTTTTAATTGGAAAAAGCGTCCTCTTTCGAACCGTGCTACTCAAAAAGCTGTACTACTTTTGTGAGTCGAGATATTCGGTTTTTTTCATAATTTTGTGAGTCGAGGTATTCAATTTTGAAAAATCGAATTTTGGCAAAAAATACATGAAAATTCTCAAAAAAATAAATGGCCATTTTTTAATTGGAAAAAACGTCCTCTTTCGAACCGTGCTACTCAAAAAGCTGTACTACTTTTGTGAGTCGAGATATTCGATTTTTTTCAAAATTTTGTGAGTCGAGGTATTCAATTTTGAAAAATTGAATTTTGGCCAAAAATACATGAAAATTCTCAAAAAAATAAATCGCAATTTTTTAATTGGAAAAAACGTCCTTTTTCGAACCGTGCTACTCAAAAAGCTGTACTACTTTTGTGAGTCGAGATATTCGGTTTTTTTCATAATTTTGTGAGTCGAGGTATTCAATTTTGAAAAATCGAATTTTGGCCAAAAATACATGAAAATCCTCAAAAAATAAATGGCCATTTTTTAATTGGAAAAAACGTCCTCTTTCGAACCGTGCTACTCAAAAAGCTGTACTACTTTTGTGAGTCGAGATATTCGGTTTTTTTCAAAATTTTGTGAGTCGAGGTATTCAATTTTGAAAAAACGAATTTTGGCCAAAAATACATGAAAATTCTCAAAAAAATAAATCGCCATTTTTTAATTGAAAAAAACGTCCTCTTTCGAACCGTGCTACTCAAAAAGCTGTACTACTTTTGTGAGTCGAGATATTCGGTTTTTTTCATAATTTTGTGAGTCGAGGTATTCAATTTTGAAAAATCGAATTTTGGCAAAAAATACATGAAAATTCTCAAAAAAATAAATGGCTATTTTTTAATTAGAAAAAACGTCGTCTTTCGAACCGTGCTACTCAAAAAGCTGTACTACTTTTGTGAGTCGAGATATTCGGTTTTTTTCAAAATTTTGTGAGTCGAGTTATTCAATTTTGAAAAATCGAATTTTGGCCAAAAATACATGAAAATTCTCAAAAAAATAAATGGCCATTTTTTAATTGGAAAAAACGTCCTCTTTCGAACAGTGCTACTCAAAAAGCTGTACTACTTTTGTGAGTCGAGATATTCGATTTTTTTCAAAATTTTGTGAGTGGAGGTATTAAATTTTGAAAAATCGAATTTTGGCCAAAAATACATGAAAATTCTCAAAAAAATAAATGGCCATTTTTTAATTGGAAAAAAACGTCCTCTTTCGAACCGTGCTACTCAAAAAGCTGTACTACTTTTGTGAGTCGAGATATTCGGTTTTTTTCATAATTTTGTGAGTCGAGGTATTCAATTTTGAAAAATCGAATTTTGGCAAAAAATACATGAAAATTCTCAAAAAAATAAATGGCCATTTTTTAATTGGAAAAAACGTCCTCTTTCGAACCGTGCTACTCAAAAAGCTGTACTACTTTTGTGAGTCGAGATATTCGATTTTTTTCAAAATTTTGTGAGTCGAGGTATTCAATTTTGAAAAATTGAATTTTGGCCAAAAATACATGAAAATTCTCAAAAAAATAAATCGCAATTTTTTAATTGGAAAAAACGTCCTTTTTCGAACCGTGCTACTCAAAAAGCTGTACTACTTTTGTGAGTCGAGATATTCGGTTTTTTTCATAATTTTGTGAGTCGAGGTATTCAATTTTGAAAAATCGAATTTTGGCCAAAAATACATGAAAATCCTCAAAAAATAAATGGCCATTTTTTAATTGGAAAAAACGTCCTCTTTCGAACCGTGCTACTCAAAAAGCTGTACTACTTTTGTGAGTCGAGATATTCGGTTTTTTTCAAAATTTTGTGAGTCGAGGTATTCAATTTTGAAAAAACGAATTTTGGCCAAAAATACATGAAAATTCTCAAAAAAATAAATCGCCATTTTTTAATTGAAAAAAACGTCCTCTTTCGAACCGTGCTACTCAAAAAGCTGTACTACTTTTGTGAGTCGAGATATTCGGTTTTTTTCATAATTTTGTGAGTCGAGGTATTCAATTTTGAAAAATCGAATTTTGGCAAAAAATACATGAAAATTCTCAAAAAAATAAATGGCTATTTTTTAATTAGAAAAAACGTCGTCTTTCGAACCGTGCTACTCAAAAAGCTGTACTACTTTTGTGAGTCGAGATATTCGGTTTTTTTCAAAATTTTGTGAGTCGAGGTATTCAATTTTGAAAAATCGAATTTTGGCCAAAAATACATGAAAATTCTCAAAAAAATAAATGGCCATTTTTTAATTGGAAAAAACGTCCTCTTTCGAACAGTGCTACTCAAAAAGCTGTACTACTTTTGTGAGTCGAGATATTCGATTTTTTTCAAAATTTTGTGAGTGGAGGTATTAAATTTTGAAAAATCGAATTTTGGCCAAAAATACATGAAAATTCTCAAAAAAATAAATGGCCATTTTTTAATTGAAAAAAAACGTCCTCTTTCGAACCGTGCTACTCAAAAAGCTGTACTACTTTTGTGAGTCGAGATATTCGGTTTTTTTCAAAATTTTGTGAGTCGAGGTATTCAATTTTGAAAAATCGAATTTTGGCCAAAAATACATGAAAATTCTCAAAAAAATAAATGGCCATTTTTTAATTGGAAAAAACGTCCTCTTTCGAACAGTGCTACTCAAAAAGCTGTACTACTTTTGTGAGTCGAGATATTCGATATTTATCAACATTTTGTGAGTCGAGGTATTCAATTTTGAAAAATCGAATTTTGGCCAAAAATACATGAAAATCCTCAAAAAAATAAATGGCCATTTTTGAATTGGAAAAAACGTCCTCTTTCGAACCGTGCTACTTAAAAAGCTGTACTACTTTTGTGAGTAGAGATATTCGATTTTTTTCAAAATTTTGTGAGTCGAGGTATTCAATTTTGAAAAATTGAATTTTGGCCAAAAATACATGAAAATTCTCAAAAAAATAAATCGCCATTTTTTAATTGGAAAAAACGTCCTCTTTCGAACCGTGCTACTCAAAAAGCTGTACTACTTTTGTGAGTCGAGATATTCGGTTTTTTTCATAATTTTGTGAGTCGAGGTATTCAATTTTAAAAACCGAATTTTGGCAAAAAATACATGAAAATTCTCAAAAAAATAAATGGCTATTTTTTAATTAGAAAAAAACGTCGTCTTTCGAACCGTGCTACTCAAAAAGCTGTACTACTTTTGTGAGTCGAGATATTCGATTTTTTTCAAAATTTTGTGAGTCGAGGTATTCAATTTTGAAAAATCGAATTTTGGCCAAAAATACATGAAAATCCTCAAAAAAATAAATGGCCATTTTTTCATTGGAAAAAACGTCCTCTTTCGAACCGTGCTACTCAAAAAGCTGTACTACTTTTGTGAGCCGAGATATTCGTTTTTTTTCAAAATTTTGTGAGTCGAGGTATTCAATTTTGAAAAATCGAATTTTGGCCAAAAATACATGAAAATTCTCAAAAAAATAAATGGCCATTTTTTAATTGGAAAAAACGTCCTCTTTCGAACAGCGCTACTCAAAAAGCTGTACTACTTTTGTGAGTCGAGATATTCGATTTTTTTCAAAATTTTGTGAGTCGAGGTATTAAATTTTGAAAAATCGAATTTTGGCCAAAAATACATGAAAATTCTCAAAAAAATAAATGGCCATTTTTTAATTGGAAAAAACGTCCTCTTTCGAACCGTGCTACTCAAAAAGCTGTACTACTTTTGTGAGTCGAGATATTCGGTTTTTTTCAAAATTTTGTGAGTCGAGGTATTCAATTTTGAAAAATCGAATTTTGGCCAAAAATACATGAAAATTCTCAAAAAAATAAATGGCCATTTTTTAATTGGAAAAAACGTCCTCTTTCGAACAGTGCTACTCAAAAAGCTGTACTACTTTTGTGAGTCGAGATATTCGATATTTTTCAAAATTTTGTGAGTCGTGGTATTCAATTTTGAATAATCGAATTTTGGCCAAAAATACATGAAAATCCTCAAAAAAATAAATGGCCATTTTTTAATTGGAAAAAACGTCCTCTTTCGAACCGTGCTACTCAAAAAGCTGTACTACTTTTGTGAGTCGAGATATTCGATATTTTTCAAAATTTTGTGAGTCGAGGTATTCAATTTTGAAAAATTGAATTTTGGCCAAAAATACATGAAAATTCTCAAAAAAATAAATCGCCATTTTTTAATTGGAAAAAACGTCCTCTTTCGAACCGTGCTACTCAAAAAGCTGTACTACTTTTGTGAGTCGAGATATTCGGTTTTTTTCATAATTTTGTGAGTCGAGGTATTCAATTTTGAAAAATTGAATTTTGGCCAAAAATACATGAAAATTCTCAAAAAAATAAATCGCCATTTTTTAATTGGAAAAAACGTCCTCTTTCGAACCGTGCTACTCAAAAAGCTGTACTACTTTTGTGAGTCGAGATATTCGGTTTTTTTCATAATTTTGTGAGTCGAGGTATTCAATTTTGAAAAATTGAATTTTGGCCAAAAATACATGAAAATTCTCAAAAAAATAAATCGCCATTTTTTAATTGGAAAAAACGTCCTCTTTCGAACCGTGCTACTCAAAAAGCTGTACTACTTTTGTGAGTCGAGATATTCGGTTTTTTTCATAATTTTGTGAGTCGAGGTATTCAATTTTGAAAAATCGAATTTTGGCCAAAAATACATGAAAATCCTCAAAAAATAAATGGCCATTTTTTAATTGGAAAAAACGTCCTCTTTCGAACCGTGCTACTCAAAAAGCTGTACTACTTTTGTGAGTCGAGATATTCGGTTTTTTTCAAAATTTTGTGAGTCGAGGTATTCAATTTTGAAAAAACGAATTTTGGCCAAAAATACATGAAAATTCTCAAAAAAATAAATCGCCATTTTTTAATTGGAAAAAACGTCCTCTTTCGAACCGTGCTACTCAAAAAGCTGTACTACTTTTGTGAGTCGAGATATTCGGTTTTTTTCATAATTTTGTGAGTCGAGGTATTCAATTTTGAAAAATCGAATTTTGGCCAAAAATACATGAAAATCCTCAAAAAAATAAATGGCCATTTTTTAATTGGAAAAAACGTCCTCTTTCGAACCGTGCTACTCAAAAAGCTGTACTACTTTTGTGAGTCGAGATATTCGGTTTTTTTCAAAATTTTGTGAGTCGAGGTATTCAATTTTGAAAAATCGAATTTTGGCAAAAAATACATGAAAATTCTCAAAAAAATAAATGGCTATTTTTTAATTAGAAAAAACGTCGTCTTTCGAACCGTGCTACTCAAAAAGCTGTACTACTTTTGTGAGTCGAGATATTCGGTTTTTTTCATAATTTTGTGAGTCGAGGTATTCAATTTTGAAAAATCGAATTTTGGCCAAAAATACATGAAAATCCTCAAAAAATAAATGGCCATTTTTTAATTGGAAAAAACATCCTCTTTCGAACCGTGCTACTCAAAAAGCTGTACTACTTTTGTGAGTCGAGATATTCGGTTTTTTTCAAAATTTTGTGAGTCGAGGTATTCAATTTTGAAAAAACGAATTTTGGCCAAAAATACATGAAAATTCTCAAAAAAATAAATCGCCATTTTTTAATTGGAAAAAACGTCCTCTTTCGAACCGTGCTACTCAAAAAGCTGTACTACTTTTGTGAGTCGAGATATTCGGTTTTTTTCATAATTTTGTGAGTCGAGGTATTCAATTTTGAAAAATCGAATTTTGGCCAAAAATACATGAAAATCCTCAAAAAAATAAATGGCCATTTTTTAATTGGAAAAAACGTCCTCTTTCGAACCGTGCTACTCAAAAAGCTGTACTACTTTTGTGAGTCGAGATATTCGGTTTTTTTCAAAATTTTGTGAGTCGAGGTATTCAATTTTGAAAAATCGAATTTTGGCAAAAAATACATGAAAATTCTCAAAAAAATAAATGGCTATTTTTTAATTAGAAAAAACGTCGTCTTTCGAACCGTGCTACTCAAAAAGCTGTACTACTTTTGTGAGTCGAGATATTCGATTTTTTTCAAAATTTTGTGAGTCGAGGTATTCAATTTTGAAAAATCGAATTTTGGCCAAAAATACATGAAAATTCTCAAAAAAATAAATGGCCATTTTTTAATTGGAAAAAACGTCCTCTTTCGAACAGTGCTACTCAAAAAGCTGTACTACTTTTGTGAGTCGAGATATTCGGTTTTTTTCAAAATTTTGTGAGTCGAGGTATTCAATTTTGAAAAATCGAATTTTGGCCAAAAATACAAGAAAATCCTCAAAAAAATAAATGGCCATTTTTTAATTGGAAAAAACGTCCTCTTTCGAACCGTGCTACTCAAAAAGCTGTACTACTTTTGTGAGCCGAGATATTCGTTTTTTTTCAAAATTTTGTGAGTCGAGGTATTCAATTTTGAAAAATCGAATTTTGGCCAAAAATACATGAAAATTCTCAAAAAAATAAATGGCCATTTTTTAATTGGAAAAAACGTCCTCTTTCGAACAGCGCTACTCAAAAAGCTGTACTACTTTTGTGAGTCGAGATATTCGATTTTTTTCAAAATTTTGTGAGTCGAGGTATTAAATTTTGAAAAATCGAATTTTGGCCAAAAATACATGAAAATTCTCAAAAAAATAAATGGCCATTTTTTAATTGGAAAAAACGTCCTCTTTCGAACCGTGCTACTCAAAAAGCTGTACTACTTTTGTGAGTCGAGATATTCGGTTTTTTTCAAAATTTTGTGAGTCGAGGTATTCAATTTTGAAAAATCGAATTTTGGCCAAAAATACATGAAAATTCTCAAAAAAATAAATGGCTATTTTTTAATTAGGAAAAACGTCGTCTTTCGAACCGTGCTACTCAAAAAGCTGTACTACTTTTGTGAGTCGAGATATTCGATATTTTTCAAAATTTTGTGAGTCGAGGTATTCAATTTTGAAAAATCGAATTTTGGCCAAAAATACATGAAAATTCTCAAAAAAATAAATGGCCATTTTTTAATTGGAAAAAACGTCCTCTTTCGAACCGTGCTACTCAAAAAGCTGTACTACTTTTGTGAATCGAGATATTCGGTTTTTTTCATAATTTTGTGAGTCGAGGTATTCAATTTTGAAAAATCGAATTTTGGCCAAAAATACATGAAAATCCTCAAAAAAATAAATGGCCATTTTTTAATTGGAAAAAACGTCCTCTTTCGAACCGTGCTACTCAAAAAGCTGTACTACTTTTGTGAGTCGAGATATTCGGTTTTTTCAAAATTTTGTGAGTCGAGGTATTCAATTTTGAAAAATCGAATTTTGGCCAAAAATACATGAAAATTCTCAAAAAAATAAATGGCCATTATTTAATTGAAAAAAACGTGCTCTTTCGAACCGTGCTACTCAAAAAGCTGTACTACTTTTGTGAGTCGAGATATTCGGTTTTTTTCAAAATTTTGTGAGTCGAGGTATTCAATTTTGAAAAATCGAATTTTGGCCAAAAATACATGAAAATTCTCAAAAAAATAAATGGCCATTTTTTAATTGGAAAAAACGTCCTCTTTCGAACAGTGCTACTCAAAAAGCTGTACTACTTTTGTGAGTCGAGATATTCGATTTTTTTCAAAATTTTGTGAGTCGAGGTATTCAATTTTGAAAAATCGAATTTTGGCCAAAAATACATGAAAATTCTCAAAAAAATAAATGGCCATTTTTTAATTGGAAAAAACGTCCTCTTTCGAACCGTGCTACTCAAAAAGCTGTACTACTTTTGTGAGTCGAGATATTCGGTTTTTTTCAAAATTTTGTGAGTCGAGGTATTCAATTTTGAAAAATCGAATTTTGGCCAAAAATACATGAAAATTCTCAAATAAATAAATGGCCATTTTTTTAATGGAAAAAACGTCCCTTTTCGAACAGTGCTACTCAAAAAGCTGTACTACTTTTGTGAGTCGAGATATTCGATTTTTTTCACAATTTTATGAGTCGAGCTATTCAATTTTGAAAAATCGAATTTTGGCCAAAAATACATGAAAATTCTCAAAAAAATAAATGGCATTTTTTAATTGGAAAAAACGTCCTCTTTTGAACCGTGCTACTCAAAAAGCTGTACTACTTTTGTGAGTCGAGGTATTCGGTTTATTTCAAAATTTTGTGAGTCGAGGTATTCAATTTTGAAAAATCGAATTTTGGCCAAAAATACATGAAAATCCTCAAAAAAATAAATGGCCATTTTTTTATTGGAAAAAACGTCCTCTTTCGAACCGTGCTACTCAAAAAGCTGTACTACTTTTGTGAGTCGAGATATTCGGTTTTTTTCAAAATTTTGTGAGTCGAGGTATTCAATTTTGAAAAATCGAATTTTGGCCAAAAATACATCAAAATTCTCAAAAAAATAAATGGCCATTATTTAATTGGAAAAAACGTCCTCTTTCGAACCGTGCTACTCAAAAAGCTGTACTACTTTTGTGAGTCGAGATATTCGATTTTTTTCAAAATTTTGTGAGTCGAGGTATTAAATTTTGAAAAATCGAATTTTGGCCAAAAATACATGAAAATTCTCAAAAAAATAAATGGCCATTTTTTAATTGGAAAAAACGTCCTCTTTCGAACCGTGCTACTCAAAAAGCTGTACTACTTTTGTGAGTCGAGATATTCGGTTTTTTTCAAAATTTTGTGAGTCGAGGTATTCAATTTTGAAAAATCGAATTTTGGCCAAAAATACATGAAAATTCTCAAAAAAATAAATGGCTATTTTTTAATTAGGAGAAACGTCGTCTTTCGAACCGTGCTACTCAAAAAGCTGTACTACTTTTGTGAGTCGAGATATTCGATATTTTTCAAAATTTTGTGAGTCGAGGTATTCAATTTTGAAAAATCGAATTTTGGCCAAAAATACATGAAAATTCTCAAAAAAATAAATGGCCATTTTTTAATTGGAAAAAACGTCCTCTTTCGAACCGTGCTACTCAAAAAGCTGTACTACTTTTGTGAATCGAGATATTCGGTTTTTTTCATAATTTTGTGAGTCGAGGTATTCAATTTTGAAAAATCGAATTTTGGCCAAAAATACATGAAAATCCTCAAAAAAATAAATGGCCATTTTTTAATTGGAAAAAACGTCCTCTTTCGAACCGTGCTACTCAAAAAGCTGTACTACTTTTGTGAGTCGAGATATTCGGTTTTTTTCAAAATTTTGTGAGTCGAGGTATTCAATTTTGAAAAATCGAATTTTGGCCAAAAATACATGAAAATTCTCAAAAAACTAAAAAGGCCATTATTTAATTGGAAAAAACGTGCTCTTTCGAACCGTGCTACTCAAAAAGCTGTACTACTTTTGTGAGTCGAGATATTCGGTTTTTTTCAAAATTTTGTGAGTCGAGGTATTCAATTTTGAAAAATCGAATTTTGGCCAAAAATACATGAAAATTCTCAAAAAAATAAATGGCCATTTTTTAATTGGAAAAAACGTCCTCTTTCGAACAGTGCTACTCAAAAAGCTGTACTACTTTTGTGAGTCGAGATATTCGATTTTTTTCAAAATTTTGTGAGTCGAGGTATTCAATTTTGAAAAATCGAATTTTGGCCAAAAATACATGAAAATTCTCAAAAAAATAAATGGCCATTTTTTAATTGGAAAAAACGTCCTCTTTCGAACCGTGCTACTCAAAAAGCTGTACTACTTTTGTGAGTCGAGATATTCGGTTTTTTTCAAAATTTTGTGAGTCGAGGTATTCAATTTTGAAAAATCGAATTTTGGCCAAAAATACATGAAAATTCTCAAAAAAATAAATGGCCATTTTTTTAATGGAAAAAACGTCCCTTTTCGAACAGTGCTACTCAAAAAGCTGTACTACTTTTGTGAGTCGAGATTATCGATTTTTTTCACAATTTTATGAGTCGAGCTATTCAATTTTGAAAAATCGAATTTTGGCCAAAAATACATGAAAATTCTCAAAAAAATAAATGGCATTTTTTAATTGGAAAAAACGTCCTCTTTTGAACCGTGCTACTCAAAAAGCTGTACTACTTTTGTGAGTCGAGGTATTCGGTTTATTTCAAAATTTTGTGAGTCGAGGTATTCAATTTGGAAAAATCGAATTTTGGCCAAAAATACATGAAAATCCTCAAAAAAATAAATGGCCATTTTTTTATTGGAAAAAACGTCCTCTTTCGAACCGTGCTACTCAAAAAGCTGTACTACTTTTGTGAGTCGAGATATTCGGTTTTTTTCAAAATTTTGTGAGTCGAGGTATTCAATTTTGAAAAATCGAATTTTGGCCAAAAATACATGAAAATTCTCAAAAAAATAAATGGCCATTATTTAATTGGAAAAAACGTCCTCTTTCGAACCGTGCTACTCAAAAAGCTGTACTACTTCTGTGAGTCGAGATATTCGGTTTTTTTCAAAATTTTGTGAGTCGAGGTATTCAATTTTGAAAAATCGAATTTTGGCCAAAAATACATGAAAATTCTCAAAAAAATAAATGGCCATTTTTTAATTGGAAAAAACGTCCTCTTTCGAACCGTGCTACTCAAAAAGCTGTACTACTTTTGTGAGTCGAGATATTCGGTTTTTTTCAAAATTTTGTGAGTCGAGGTATTCAATTTTGAAAAATCGAATTTTGGCCAAAAATACATGAAAATTCTCAAATAAATAAATGGCCATTTTTTTAATGGAAAAAACGTCCCTTTTCGAACAGTGCTACTCAAAAAGCTGTACTACTTTTGTGAGTCGAGATATTCGATTTTTTTCACAATTTTATGAGTCGAGCTATTCAATTTTGAAAAATCGAATTTTGGCCAAAAATACATGAAAATTCTCAAAAAAATAAATGGCATTTTTTAATTGGAAAAAACGTCCTCTTTTGAACCGTGCTACTCAAAAAGCTGTACTACTTTTGTGAGTCGAGGTATTCGGTTTATTTCAAAATTTTGTGAGTCGAGGTATTCAATTTTGAAAAATCGAATTTTGGCCAAAAATACATGAAAATCCTCAAAAAAATAAATGGCCATTTTTTTATTGGAAAAAACGTCCTCTTTCGAACCGTGCTACTCAAAAAGCTGTACTACTTTTGTGAGTCGAGATATTCGGTTTTTTTCAAAATTTTGTGAGTCGAGGTATTCAATTTTGAAAAATCGAATTTTGGCCAAAAATACATCAAAATTCTCAAAAAAATAAATGGCCATTATTTAATTGGAAAAAACGTCCTCTTTCGAACCGTGCTACTCAAAAAGCTGTACTACTTTTGTGAGTCGAGATATTCGATTTTTTTCAAAATTTTGTGAGTCGAGGTATTAAATTTTGAAAAATCGAATTTTGGCCAAAAATACATGAAAATTCTCAAAAAAATAAATGGCCATTTTTTAATTGGAAAAAACGTCCTCTTTCGAACCGTGCTACTCAAAAAGCTGTACTACTTTTGTGAGTCGAGATATTCGGTTTTTTTCAAAATTTTGTGAGTCGAGGTATTCAATTTTGAAAAATCGAATTTTGGCCAAAAATACATGAAAATTCTCAAAAAAATAAATGGCTATTTTTTAATTAGGAGAAACGTCGTCTTTCGAACCGTGCTACTCAAAAAGCTGTACTACTTTTGTGAGTCGAGATATTCGATATTTTTCAAAATTTTGTGAGTCGAGGTATTCAATTTTGAAAAATCGAATTTTGGCCAAAAATACATGAAAATTCTCAAAAAAATAAATGGCCATTTTTTAATTGGAAAAAACGTCCTCTTTCGAACCGTGCTACTCAAAAAGCTGTACTACTTTTGTGAATCGAGATATTCGGTTTTTTTCATAATTTTGTGAGTCGAGGTATTCAATTTTGAAAAATCGAATTTTGGCCAAAAATACATGAAAATCCTCAAAAAAATAAATGGCCATTTTTTAATTGGAAAAAACGTCCTCTTTCGAACCGTGCTACTCAAAAAGCTGTACTACTTTTGTGAGTCGAGATATTCGGTTTTTTTCAAAATTTTGTGAGTCGAGGTATTCAATTTTGAAAAATCGAATTTTGGCCAAAAATACATGAAAATTCTCAAAAAACTAAAAAGGCCATTATTTAATTGGAAAAAACGTGCTCTTTCGAACCGTGCTACTCAAAAAGCTGTACTACTTTTGTGAGTCGAGATATTCGGTTTTTTTCAAAATTTTGTGAGTCGAGGTATTCAATTTTGAAAAATCGAATTTTGGCCAAAAATACATGAAAATTCTCAAAAAAATAAATGGCCATTTTTTAATTGGAAAAAACGTCCTCTTTCGAACAGTGCTACTCAAAAAGCTGTACTACTTTTGTGAGTCGAGATATTCGATTTTTTTCAAAATTTTGTGAGTCGAGGTATTCAATTTTGAAAAATCGAATTTTGGCCAAAAATACATGAAAATTCTCAAAAAAATAAATGGCCATTTTTTAATTGGAAAAAACGTCCTCTTTCGAACCGTGCTACTCAAAAAGCTGTACTACTTTTGTGAGTCGAGATATTCGGTTTTTTTCAAAATTTTGTGAGTCGAGGTATTCAATTTTGAAAAATCGAATTTTGGCCAAAAATACATGAAAATTCTCAAAAAAATAAATGGCCATTTTTTTAATGGAAAAAACGTCCCTTTTCGAACAGTGCTACTCAAAAAGCTGTACTACTTTTGTGAGTCGAGATTATCGATTTTTTTCACAATTTTATGAGTCGAGCTATTCAATTTTGAAAAATCGAATTTTGGCCAAAAATACATGAAAATTCTCAAAAAAATAAATGGCATTTTTTAATTGGAAAAAACGTCCTCTTTTGAACCGTGCTACTCAAAAAGCTGTACTACTTTTGTGAGTCGAGGTATTCGGTTTATTTCAAAATTTTGTGAGTCGAGGTATTCAATTTGGAAAAATCGAATTTTGGCCAAAAATACATGAAAATCCTCAAAAAAATAAATGGCCATTTTTTTATTGGAAAAAACGTCCTCTTTCGAACCGTGCTACTCAAAAAGCTGTACTACTTTTGTGAGTCGAGATATTCGGTTTTTTTCAAAATTTTGTGAGTCGAGGTATTCAATTTTGAAAAATCGAATTTTGGCCAAAAATACATGAAAATTCTCAAAAAAATAAATGGCCATTATTTAATTGGAAAAAACGTCCTCTTTCGAACCGTGCTACTCAAAAATCTGTACTACTTTTGTGAGTCGAGATATTCGGTTTTTTTCAAAATTTTGTGAGTCGAGGTATTCAATTTTGACAAATCGAATTTTGGCCAAAAATACATGAAAATTCTCAAAAAAATAAATGGCCATTTTTTAATTGGAAAAAACGTCCTCTTTCGAACAGTGCTACTCAAAAAGCTGTACTACTTTTGTGAGTCGAGATATTCGATTTTTTTCAAAATTTTGTGAGTCGAGGTATTCAATTTTGAAAAATCGAATTTTGGCCAAAAATACATGAAAATTTTTAAAAAAAATAAATGGCCATTTTTTAATTGGAAAAAACGTCCTCTTTCGAACCGTGCTACTCAAAAAGCTGTACTACTTTTGTGAGTCGAGATATTCGGTTTTTTTCAAAATTTTGTGAGTCGAGGTATTCAATTTTGAAAAATCGAATTTTGGCCAAAAATACATGAAAATTCTCAAAAAAATAAATGGCCATTTTTTAATTGGAAAAAACGTCCCTTTTCGAACAATGCTACTCAAAAAGCTGTACTACTTTTGTGAGTCGAGATATTCGATTTTTTTCACAATTTTATGAGTCGAGCTATTCAATTTTGAAAAATCGAATTTTGGCCAAAAATACATGAAAATTCTCAAAAAAAATAAATGGCATTTTTTAATTGGAAAAAACGTCCTCTTTTGAACCGTGCTACTCAAAAAGCTGTACTACTTTTGTGAGTCGAGGTATTCGGTTTATTTCAAAATTTTGTGAGTCGAGGTATTCAATTTGGAAAAATCGAATTTTGGCCAAAAATACATGAAAATCCTCAAAAAAATAAATGGCCATTTTTTAATTGGAAAAAACGTCCTCTTTCGAACCGTGCTACTCAAAAAGCTGTACTACTTTTGTGAGCCGAGATATTCGGTTTTTTTCAAAATTTTGTGAGTCGAGGTATTCAATTTTGAAAAATCGAATTTTGGCCAAAAATACATGAAAATTCTCAAAAAAATAAATGGCCATTTTTTAATTGGAAAAAACGTCCTCTTTCGAACAGTGCTACTCAAAAACCTGTACTACTTTTGTGAGTCGAGATATTCGATTTTTTTCAAAATTTTGTGAGTCGAGGTATTAAATTTTGAAAAATCGAATTTTGGCCAAAAATACATGAAAATTCTCAAAAAAATAAATGGCCATTTTGTAATTGGAATAAACGTGCTCTTTCGCACAGTGCTACTCAAAAAGCTGTACTACTTTTGTGAGTCGAGATATTCGATTTTTTTCAAAATTTTGTGAGTCGAGGTATTCAATTTTGAAAAATCGAATTTTGGCAAAAAATACATGAAAATTCTCAAAAAAATAAATGGCTATTTTTTAATTGGGAAAAACGTCGTCTTTCGAACCGTGCTACTCAAAAAGCTGTACTACTTTTGTGAGTCGAGATATTCGATATTTTTCAAAATTTTGTGAGTCGAGGTATTCAATTTTGAAAAATCGAATTTTGGCCAAAAATACATGAAAATCCTCAAAAAAATAAATGGCCATTTTTTAATTGGAAAAAACGTCCGCTTTCGAACCGTGCTACTCAAAAAGCTGTACTACTTTTGTGAGTCGAGATATTCGATTTTTTTCAAAATTTTGTGAGTCGAGGTATTCAATTTTGAAAAATCGAATTTTGGCCAAAAATACATGAAAATTCTCAAAAAAATAAATGGCCATTTTTTAATTGGAAAAAACGTCCTCTTTCGAACCGTGCTACTCAAAAAGCTGTACTACTTTTGTGAGTCGAGATATTCGGTTTTTTTCATAATTTTGTGAGTCGAGGTATTCAATTTTGAAAAATCGAATTTTGGCCAAAAATACATGAAAATCCTCAAAAAAATAAATGGCCATTTTTTAATTGGAAAAAACGTCCTCTTTCGAACCGTGCTACTCAAAAAGCTGTACTACTTTTGTGAGTCGAGATATTCGGTTTTTTTCAAAATTTTGTGAGTCGAGGTATTCAATTTTGAAAAATCGAATTTTGGCCAAAAATACATGAAAATTCTCAAAAAAATAAATGGCCATTTTTTAATTGGAAAAAACGTCCTCTTTCGAACAGTGCTACTCAAAAACCTGTACTACTTTTGTGAGTCGAGATATTCGATTTTTTTCAAAATTTTGTGAGTCGAGGTATTAAATTTTGAAAAATCGAATTTTGGCCAAAAATAAATGAAAATTCTCAAAAAAATAAATGGCCATTTTTTAATTGGAAAAAACGTCCTCTTTCGAACCGTGCTACTCAAAAAGCTGTACTACTTTTGTTAGTCGAGATATTCGGTTTTTTTCAAAATTTTGTGAGTCGAGGTATTCAATTTTGAAAAATCGAATTTTGGCCAAAAATACATGAAAATTCTCAAAAAAATAAATGGCCATTTTTTAATTGGAATAAACGTCCTCTTTCGCACAGTGCTACTCAAAAAGCTGTACTACTTTTGTGAGTCGAGATATTCGATTTTTTCAAAATTTTGTGAGTCGAGGTATTCAATTTTGAAAAATCGAATTTTGGCAAAAAATACATGAAAATTCTCAAAAAAATAAATGGCTATTTTTTAATTAGGAAAAACGTCGTCTTTCGAACCGTGCTACTCAAAAAGCTGTACTACTTTTGTGAGTCGAGATATTCGATATTTTTCAAAATTTTGTGAGTCGAGGTATTCAATTTTGAAAAATCGAATTTTGGCCAAAAATACATGAAAATCCTCAAAAAAATAAATGGCCATTTTTTAATTGGAAAAAACGTCCGCTTTCGAACCGTGCTACTCAAAAAGCTGTACTACTTTTGTGAGTCGAGATATTCGATTTTTTTCAAAATTTTGTGAGTCGAGGTATTCAATTTTGAAAAATCGAATTTTGGCCAAAAATACATGAAAATTCTCAAAAAAATAAATGGCCATTTTTTAATTGGAAAAAACGTCCTCTTTCGAACCGTGCTACTCAAAAAGCTGTACTACTTTTGTGAGTCGAGATATTCGGTTTTTTTCAAAATTTTGTGAGTCGAGGTATTCAATTTTGAAAAATCGAATTTTGGCCAAAAATATATGAAAATTCTCAAAAAAATAAATGGCCTTTTTTTAATTGGAAAAAACGTCCTCTTTCGAACAGTGCTACTCAAAAAGCTGTACTACTTTTGTGAGTCGAGATATTCGATTTTTTTCAAAATTTTGTGAGTCGAGGTATTCAATTTTGAAAAATCGAATTTTGGCCAAAAATACATGAAAATTCTCAAAAAAATAAATGGCCATTTTTTAATTGGAAAAAACGTCCTCTTTCGAACCGTGCTACTCAAAAAGCTGTACTACTTTTGTGAGTCGAGATATTCGGTTTTTTTCAAAATTTTGTGAGTCGAGGTATTCAATTTTGAAAAATCGAATTTTGGCCAAAAATACATGAAAATTCTCAAAAAAATAAATGGCCATTTTTTAATTGAAAAAAAACGTCCTCTTTCGAACAGTGCTACTCAAAAAGCTGTACTACTTTTGTGAGTCGAGATATTCGATTTTTTTCAAAATTTTGTGAGTCGAGGTATTAAATTTTGAAAAATCGAATTTTGGCCAAAAATACATGAAAATTCTCAAAAAAATAAATGGCCATTTTTTAATTGGAAAAAACGTCCTCTTTTGAACCGTGCTACTCAAAAAGCTGTACTACTTTTGTGAGTCGAGATATTCGGTTTTTTTCAAAATTTTGTGAGTCGAGGTATTCAATTTTGAAAAATCGAATTTTGGCCAAAAATACATGAAAATTCTCAAAAAAATAAATGGCCATTTTTTAATTGGAATAAACGTCCTCTTTCGCACAGTGCTACTCAAAAAGCTGTACTACTTTTGTGAGTCGAGATGTTCGATTTTTTTCAAAATTTTGTGAGTCGAGGTATTCAATTTTGAAAAATCGAATTTTGGCCAAAAATACATGAAAATTCTCAAAAAAATAAATGGCCATTTTTTAATTGGAAAAAACGTCCTCTTTCGAACCGTGCTACTCAAAAAGCTGTACTACTTTTGTGAATCGAGATATTCGGTTTTTTTCATAATTTTGTGAGTCGAGGTATTCAATTTTGAAAAATCGAATTTTGGCTAAAAATACATGAAAATCCTCAAAAAATTAAATGGCCATTTTTTAATTGGAAAAAACGTCCTCTTTCGAGCCGTGCTACTCAAAAAGCTGTACTACTTTTGTGAGTCGAGATATTCGGTTTTTCAAAATTTTGTGAGTCGAGGTATTCAATTTTGAAAAATCGAATTTTGGCCAAAAATACATGAAAATTCTCAAAAAAATAAATGGCCATTATTTAATTGGAAAAAACGTCCTCTTTCGAACCGTGCTACTCAAAAAGCTGTACTACTTTTGTGAGTCGAGATATTCGGTTTTTTTCAAAATTTTGTGAGTCGAGGTATTCAATTTTGAAAAATCGAATTTTGGCCAAAAATACATGAAAATTCTCAAAAAAATAAATGGCCATTTTTTAATTGGAAAAAACGTCCTCTTTCGAACAGTGCTACTCAAAAAGCTGTACTACTTTTGTGAGTCGAGATATTCGATTTTTTTCAAAATTTTGTGAGTCGAGGTATTCAATTTTGAAAAATCGAATTTTGGCCAAAAATACATGAAAATTCTCAAAAAAAATAAATGGCCATTTTTTAATTGGAAAAAACGTCCTCTTTCGAACCGTGCTACTCAAAAAGCTGTACTACTTTTGTGAGTCGAGATATTCGGTTTTTTTCAAAATTTTGTGAGTCGAGGTATTCAATTTTGAAAAATCGAATTTTGGCCAAAAATACATGAAAATTCTCAAAAAAATAAATGGCCATTTTTTAATTGGAAAAAACGTCCTCTTTCGAACCGTGCTACTCAAAAAGCTGTACTACTTTTGTGAGTCGAGATATTCGGTTTTTTTCAAAATTTTGTGAGTCGAGGTATTCAATTTTGAAAAATCGAATTTTGGCCAAAAATACATGAAAATTCTCAAAAAAATAAATGGCCATTTTTTAATTGGAATAAACGTCCTCTTTCGCACAGTGCTACTCAAAAAGCTGTACTACTTTTGTGAGTCGAGATATTCGATTTTTTTCAAAATTTTGTGAGTCGAGGTATTCAATTTTGAAAAATCGAATTTTGGCAAAAAATACATGAAAATTCTCAAAAAAATAAATGGCTATTTTTTAATTGGAAAAAACGTCGTCTTTCGAACCGTGCTACTCAAAAAGCTGTACTACTTTTGTGAGTCGAGATATTCGATATTTTTCAAAATTTTGTGAGTCGAGGTATTCAATTTTGAAAAATCGAATTTTGGCCAAAAATACATGAAAATCCTCAAAAAAATAAATGGCCATTTTTTAATTGGAAAAAACGTCCGCTTTCGAACCGTGCTACTCAAAAAGCTGTACTACTTTTGTGAGTCGAGATATTCGATTTTTTTCAAAATTTTGTGAGTCGAGGTATTCAATTTTGAAAAATCGAATTTTGGCCAAAAATACATGAAAATTCTCAAAAAAATAAATGGCCATTTTTTAATTGGAAAAAACGTCCTCTTTCGAACCGTGCTACTCAAAAAGCTGTACTACTTTTGTGAGTCGAGATATTCGGTTTTTTCATAATTTTGTGAGTCGAGGTATTCAATTTTGAAAAATCGAATTTTGGCCAAAAATACATGAAAATCCTCAAAAAAATAAATGGCCATTTTTTAATTGGAAAAAACGTCCTCTTTCGAACCGTGCTACTCAAAAAGCTGTACTACTTTTGTGAGTCGAGATATTCGGTTTTTTTCAAAATTTTGTGAGTCGAGGTATTCAATTTTGAAAAATCGAATTTTGGCCAAAAATACATGAAAATTCTCAAAAAAATAAATGGCCATTTTTTAATTGGAAAAAACGTCCTCTTTCGAACCGTGCTACTCAAAAAGCTGTACTACTTTTGTGAATCGAGATATTCGGTTTTTTTCATAATTTTGTGAGTCGAGGTATTCAATTTTGAAAAATCGAATTTTGGCCAAAAATACATGAAAATTCTCAAAAAAATAAATGGCCATTTTTTAATTGGAAAAAACGTCCTCTTTCGAACCGTGCTACTCAAAAAGCTGTACTACTTTTGTGAATCGAGATATTCGGTTTTTTTCATAATTTTGTGAGTCGAGGTATTCAATTTTGAAAAATCGAATTTTGGCTAAAAATACATGAAAATCCTCAAAAAATTAAATGGCCATTTTTTAATTGGAAAAAACGTCCTCTTTCGAGCCGTGCTACTCAAAAAGCTGTACTACTTTTGTGAGTCGAGATATTCGGTTTTTCAAAATTTTGTGAGTCGAGGTATTCAATTTTGAAAAATCGAATTTTGGCCAAAAATACATGAAAATTCTCAAAAAAATAAATGGCCATTATTTAATTGGAAAAAACGTCCTCTTTCGAACCGTGCTACTCAAAAAGCTGTACTACTTTTGTGAGTCGAGATATTCGGTTTTTTTCAAAATTTTGTGAGTCGAGGTATTCAATTTTGAAAAATCGAATTTTGGCCAAAAATACATGAAAATTCTCAAAAAAATAAATGGCCATTTTTTAATTGGAAAAAACGTCCTCTTTCGAACAGTGCTACTCAAAAAGCTGTACTACTTTTGTGAGTCGAGATATTCGATTTTTTTCAAAATTTTGTGAGTCGAGGTATTCAATTTTGAAAAATCGAATTTTGGCCAAAAATACATGAAAATTCTCAAAAAAAATAAATGGCCATTTTTTAATTGGAAAAAACGTCCTCTTTCGAACCGTGCTACTCAAAAAGCTGTACTACTTTTGTGAGTCGAGATATTCGGTTTTTTTCAAAATTTTGTGAGTCGAGGTATTCAATTTTGAAAAATCGAATTTTGGCCAAAAATACATGAAAATTCTCAAAAAAATAAATGGCCATTTTTTAATTGGAAAAAACGTCCTCTTTCGAACCGTGCTACTCAAAAAGCTGTACTACTTTTGTGAGTCGAGATATTCGGTTTTTTTCAAAATTTTGTGAGTCGAGGTATTCAATTTTGAAAAATCGAATTTTGGCCAAAAATACATGAAAATTCTCAAAAAAATAAATGGCCATTTTTTAATTGGAATAAACGTCCTCTTTCGCACAGTGCTACTCAAAAAGCTGTACTACTTTTGTGAGTCGAGATATTCGATTTTTTTCAAAATTTTGTGAGTCGAGGTATTCAATTTTGAAAAATCGAATTTTGGCAAAAAATACATGAAAATTCTCAAAAAAATAAATGGCTATTTTTTAATTGGAAAAAACGTCGTCTTTCGAACCGTGCTACTCAAAAAGCTGTACTACTTTTGTGAGTCGAGATATTCGATATTTTTCAAAATTTTGTGAGTCGAGGTATTCAATTTTGAAAAATCGAATTTTGGCCAAAAATACATGAAAATCCTCAAAAAAATAAATGGCCATTTTTTAATTGGAAAAAACGTCCGCTTTCGAACCGTGCTACTCAAAAAGCTGTACTACTTTTGTGAGTCGAGATATTCGATTTTTTTCAAAATTTTGTGAGTCGAGGTATTCAATTTTGAAAAATCGAATTTTGGCCAAAAATACATGAAAATTCTCAAAAAAATAAATGGCCATTTTTTAATTGGAAAAAACGTCCTCTTTCGAACCGTGCTACTCAAAAAGCTGTACTACTTTTGTGAGTCGAGATATTCGGTTTTTTCATAATTTTGTGAGTCGAGGTATTCAATTTTGAAAAATCGAATTTTGGCCAAAAATACATGAAAATCCTCAAAAAAATAAATGGCCATTTTTTAATTGGAAAAAACGTCCTCTTTCGAACCGTGCTACTCAAAAAGCTGTACTACTTTTGTGAGTCGAGATATTCGGTTTTTTTCAAAATTTTGTGAGTCGAGGTATTCAATTTTGAAAAATCGAATTTTGGCCAAAAATACATGAAAATTCTCAAAAAAATAAATGGCCATTTTTTAATTGGAAAAAACGTCCTCTTTCGAACCGTGCTACTCAAAAAGCTGTACTACTTTTGTGAATCGAGATATTCGGTTTTTTTCATAATTTTGTGAGTCGAGGTATTCAATTTTGAAAAATCGAATTTTGGCCAAAAATACATGAAAATCCTCAAAAAAATAAATGGCCATTTTTTAATTGGAAAAAACGTCCTCTTTCGAACCGTGCTACTCAAAAAGCTGTACTACTTTTGTGAGTCGAGATATTCGGTTTTTTCAAAATTTTGTGAGTCGAGGTATTCAATTTTGAAAAATCGAATTTTGGCCAAAAATACATGAAAATTCTCAAAAAAATAAATGGCCATTATTTAATTGGAAAAAACGTCCTCTTTCGAACCGTGCTACTCAAAAAGCTGTACTACTTTTGTGAGTCGAGATATTCGGTTTTTTTCAAAATTTTGTGAGTCGAGGTATTCAATTTTGAAAAATCGAATTTTGGCCAAAAATACATGAAAATTCTCAAAAAAATAAATGGCCATTTTTTAATTGGAAAAAACGTCCTCTTTCGAACAGTGCTACTCAAAAAGCTGTACTACTTTTGTGAGTCGAGATATTCGATTTTTTTCAAAATTTTGTGAGTCGAGGTATTCAATTTTGAAAAATCGAATTTTGGCCAAAAATACATGAAAATTCTCAAAAAAATAAATGGCCATTTTTTAATTGGAAAAAACGTCCTCTTTCGAACCGTGCTACTCAAAAAGCTGTACTACTTTTGTGAGTCGAGATATTCGGTTTTTTTCAAAATTTTGTGAGTCGAGGTATTCAATTTTGAAAAATCGAATTTTGGCCAAAAATACATGAAAATTCTCAAAAAAATAAATGGCCATTTTTTAATTGGAAAAAACGTCCCTTTTAGAACAGTGCTACTCAAAAAGCTGTACTACTTTTGTGAGTCGAGATATTCGATTTTTTTCACAATTTTATGAGTCGAGCTATTCAATTTTGAAAAATCGAATTTTGGCCAAAAATACATGAAAATTCTCAAAAAAATAAATGGCATTTTTTAATTGGAAAAAACGTCCTCTTTTGAACCGTGCTACTCAAAAAGCTGTACTACTTTTGTGAGTCGAGGTATTCGGTTTATTTCAAAATTTTGTGAGTCGAGGTATTCAATTTGGAAAAATCGAATTTTGGCCAAAAATACATGAAAATCCTCAAAAAAATAAATGGCCATTTTTTAATTGGAAAAAACGTCCCCTTTCGAACAGTGGTACTCAAAAAGCTGTACTACTTTTGTGAGTCGAGATATTCGATTTTTTTCACAGTTTTATGAGTCGAGCTATTCAATTTTGAAAAATCGAATTTTGGCCAAAAATACATGAAAATCCTCAAAAAAATAAATGGCCATTTTTTAATTGGAAAAAACGTCCTCTTTCGAACCGTGCTACTCAAAAAGCTGTACTACTTTTGTGAGTCGAGATATTCGGTTTTTTTCAAAATTTTGTGAGTCGAGGTATTCAATTTTGAAAAATCGAATTTTGGCCAAAAATACATGAAAATTCTCAAAAAAATAAATGGCCATTATTTAATTGGAAAAAACGTCCTCTTTCCAACCGTGCTACTCAAAAAGCTGTACTACTTTTGTGAGCCGAGATATTCGGTTTTTTTCAAAATTTTGTGAGTCGAGGTATTCAATTTTGAAAAATCGAATTTTGGCCAAAAATACATTAAAATTCTCAAAAAAATAAATGGCCATTTTTTAATTGGAAAAAACGTCCTCTTTTGAACAGTGCTACTCAAAAACCTGTACTACTTTTGTGAGTCGAGATATTCGATTTTTTTCAAAATTTTGTGAGTCGAGGTATTAAATTTTGAAAAATCGAATTTTGGCCAAAAATACATGAAAATTCTCAAAAAAATAAATGGCCATTTTTTAATTGGAAAAAACGTCCTCTTTCGAACCGTGCTACTCAAAAAGCTGTACTACTTTTGTGAGTCGAGATATTCGGTTTTTTTCAAAATGTTGTGAGTCGAGGTATTCAATTTTGAAAAATCGAATTTTGGCCAAAAATACATGAAAATTCTCAAAAAAATAAATGGCCATTTTTTAATTGGAATAAACGTCCTCTTTCGCACAGTGCTACTCAAAAAGCTGTACTACTTTTGTGAGTCGAGATATTCGATTTTTTTCAAAATTTTGTGAGTCGAGGTATTCAATTTTGAAAAATCGAATTTTGGCAAAAAATACATGAAAATTCTCAAAAAAATAAATGGCTATTTTTTAATTGGAAAAAACGTCGTCTTTCGAACCGTGCTACTCAAAAAGCTGTACTACTTTTGTGAGCCGAGATATTCGGTTTTTTTCAAAATTTTGTGAGTCGAGGTATTCAATTTTGAAAAATCGAATTTTGGCCAAAAATACATTAAAATTCTCAAAAAAATAAATGGCCATTTTTTAATTGGAAAAAACGTCCTCTTTTGAACAGTGCTACTCAAAAACCTGTACTACTTTTGTGAGTCGAGATATTCGATTTTTTTCAAAATTTTGTGAGTCGAGGTATTAAATTTTGAAAAATCGAATTTTGGCCAAAAATACATGAAAATTCTCAAAAAAATAAATGGCCATTTTTTAATTGGAAAAAACGTCCTCTTTCGAACCGTGCTACTCAAAAAGCTGTACTACTTTTGTGAGTCGAGATATTCGGTTTTTTTCAAAATGTTGTGAGTCGAGGTATTCAATTTTGAAAAATCGAATTTTGGCCAAAAATACATGAAAATTCTCAAAAAAATAAATGGCCATTTTTTAATTGGAATAAACGTCCTCTTTCGCACAGTGCTACTCAAAAAGCTGTACTACTTTTGTGAGTCGAGATATTCGATTTTTTTCAAAATTTTGTGAGTCGAGGTATTCAATTTTGAAAAATCGAATTTTGGCAAAAAATACATGAAAATTCTCAAAAAAATAAATGGCTATTTTTTAATTGGAAAAAACGTCGTCTTTCGAACCGTGCTACTCAAAAAGCTGTACTACTTTTGTGAGTCGAGATATTCGATATTTTTCAAAATTTTGTGAGTCGAGGTATTCAATTTTGAAAAATCGAATTTTGGCCAAAAATACATGAAAATCCTCAAAAAAATAAATGGCCATTTATTAATTGGAAAAAACGTCCGCTTTCGAACCGTGCTACTCAAAAAGCTGTACTACTTTTGTGAGTCGAGATATTCGATTTTTTTCAAAATTTTGTGAGTCGAGGTATTCAATTTTGAAAAATCGAATTTTGGCCAAAAATAAATGAAAATTCTCAAAAAAATAAATGGCCATTTTTAATTGGAAAAAACGTCCTCTTTCGAACCGTGCTACTCAAAAAGCTGTACTACTTTTGTGAGTCGAGATATTCGGTTTTTTTCATAATTTTGTGAGTCGAGGTATTCAATTTTGAAAAATCGAATTTTGGCCAAAAATACATGAAAATCCTCAAAAAAATAAATGGCCATTTTTTAATTGGAAAAAACGTCCTCTTTCGAACCGTGCTACTCAAACAGCTGTACTACTTTTGTGAGTCGAGATATTCGGTTTTTTTCAAAATTTTGTGAGTCGAGGTATTCAATTTTGAAAAATCGAATTTTGGCCAAAAATACATGAAAATTCTCAAAAAAATAAATGGCCATTTTTTAATTGGAATAAACGTCCTCTTTCGCACAGTGCTACTCAAAAAGCTGTACTACTTTTGTGAGTCGAGATATTCGATTTTTTTCAAAATTTTGTGAGTCGAGGTATTCAATTTTGAAAAATCGAATTTTGGCAAAAAATACATGAAAATTCTCAAAAAAATAAATGGCTATTTTTTAATTGGAAAAAACGTCGTCTTTCGAACCGTGCTACTCAAAAAGCTGTACTACTTTTGTGAGTCGAGATATTCGATATTTTTCAAAATTTTGTGAGTCGAGGTATTCAATTTTGAAAAATCGAATTTTGGCCAAAAATACATGAAAATCCTCAAAAAAATAAATGGCCATTTATTAATTGGAAAAAACGTCCGCTTTCGAACCGTGCTACTCAAAAAGCTGTACTACTTTTGTGAGTCGAGATATTCGATTTTTTTCAAAATTTTGTGAGTCGAGGTATTCAATTTTGAAAAATCGAATTTTGGCCAAAAATAAATGAAAATTCTCAAAAAAATAAATGGCCATTTTTAATTGGAAAAAACGTCCTCTTTCGAACCGTGCTACTCAAAAAGCTGTACTACTTTTGTGAGTCGAGATATTCGGTTTTTTTCATAATTTTGTGAGTCGAGGTATTCAATTTTGAAAAATCGAATTTTGGCCAAAAATACATGAAAATCCTCAAAAAAATAAATGGCCATTTTTTAATTGGAAAAAACGTCCTCTTTCGAACCGTGCTACTCAAACAGCTGTACTACTTTTGTGAGTCGAGATATTCGGTTTTTTTCAAAATTTTGTGAGTCGAGGTATTCAATTTTGAAAAATCGAATTTTGGCCAAAAATACATGAAAATTCTCAAAAAAATAAATGGCCATTTTTTAATTGGAAAAAACGTCCTCTTTCGAACAGTGCTACTCAAAAACCTGTACTACTTTTGTGAGTCGAGATATTCGATTTTTTTCAAAATTTTGTGAGTCGAGGTATTAAATTTTGAAAAATCGAATTTTGGCCAAAAATACATGAAAATTCTCAAAAAAATAAATGGCCATTTTTTAATTGGAAAAAACGTCCTCTTTCGAACCGTGCTACTCAAAAAGCTGTACTCCTTTTGTGAGTCGAGATATTCGGTTTTTTTCAAAATTTTGTGAGTCGAGGTATTCAATTTTGAAAAATCGAATTTTGGCCAAAAATACATGAAAATTCTCAAAAAAATAAATGGCCATTTTTTAATTGGAATAAACGTCCTCTTTCGCACAGTGCTACTCAAAAAGCTGTACTACTTTTGTGAGTCGAGATATTCGATTTTTTTCAAAATTTTGTGAGTCGAGGTATTCAATTTTGAAAAATCGAATTTTGGCCAAAAATACATGAAAATCCTCAAAAAAATAAATGGCCATTTTTTAATTGGAAAAAACGTCCGCTTTCGAACCGTGCTACTCAAAAAGCTGTACTACTTTTGTGAGTCGAGATATTCGATTTTTTTCAAAATTTTATGAGTCGAGGTATTCAATTTTGAAAAATCGAATTTTGGCCAAAAATACATGAAAATTCTCAAAAAAATAAATGGCCATTTTTTAATTGGAAAAAACGTCCTCTTTCGAACCGTGCTACTCAAAAAGCTGTACTACTTTTGTGAGTCGAGATATTCGGTTTTTTTCATAATTTTGTGAGTCGAGGTATTCAATTTTGAAAAATCGAATTTTGGCCAAAAATACATGAAAATCCTCAAAAAAATAAATGGCCATTTTTTAATTGGAAAAAACGTCCTCTTTCGAACCGTGCTACTCAAAAAGCTGTACTACTTTTGTGAGTCGAGGTATTCGGTTTATTTCAAAATTTTGTGAGTCGAGGTATTCAATTTGGAAAAATCGAATTTTGGCCAAAAATACATGAAAATCCTCAAAAAAATAAATGGCCATTTTTTAATTGGAAAAAACGTCCCCTTTCGAACAGTGGTACTCAAAAAGCTGTACTACTTTTGTGAGTCGAGATATTCGATTTTTTTCACAATTTTATGAGTCGAGCTATTCAATTTTGAAAAATCGTATTTTGGCCAAAAATACATGAAAATTCTCAAAAAAATAAATGGCCATTTTTTAATTGGAATAAACGTCCTCTTTCGCACAGTGCTACTCAAAAAGCTGTACTACTTTTGTGAGTCGAGATATTCGATTTTTTTCAAAATTTTGTGAGTCGAGGTATTCAATTTTGAAAAATCGAATTTTGGCCAAAAATACATGAAAATTCTCAAAAAAATAAATGGCCATTTTTTAATTGGAAAAAACGTCCTCTTTCGAACCGTGCTACTCAAAAAGCTGTACTACTTTCGTGAATCGAGATATTCGGTTTTTTTCATAATTTTGTGAGTCGAGGTATTCAATTTTGAAAAATCGAATTTTGGCCAAAAATACATGAAAATCCTCAAAAAAATAAATGGCCATTTTTTAATTGGAAAAAACGTCCTCTTTCGAACCGTGCTACTCAAAAAGCTGTACTACTTTTGTGAGTCGAGATATTCGGTTTTTTTCAAAATTTTGTGAGTCGAGGTATTCAATTTTGAAAAATCGAATTTTGGCCAAAAATACATGAAAATTCTCAAAAAAATAAATGGCCATTTTTTAATTGGAAAAAACGTCCTCTTTCGAACAGTGCTACTCAAAAACCTGTACTACTTTTGTGAGTCGAGATATTCGATTTTTTTCAAAATTTTGTGAGTCGAGGTATTAAATTTTGAAAAATCGAATTTTGGCCAAAAATACATGAAAATTCTCAAAAAAATAAATGGCCATTTTTTAATTGGAAAAAACGTCCTCTTTCGAACCGTGCTACTCAAAAAGCTGTACTACTTTTGTGAGTCGAGGTATTCGGTTTTTTTCAAAATTTTGTGAGTCGAGGTATTCAATTTTGAAAAATCGAATTTTGGCCAAAAATACATGAAAATTCTCAAAAAAATAAATGGCCATTTTTTAATTGGAATAAACGTCCTCTTTCGCACAGTGCTACTCAAAAAGCTGTACTACTTTTGTGAGTCGAGATATTCGATTTTTTTCAAAATTTTGTGAGTCGAGGTATTCAATTTGGAAAAATCGAATTTTGGCCAAAAATACATGAAAATCCTCAAAAAAATAAATGGCCATTTTTTAATTGGAAAAAACGTCCCCTTTCGAACAGTGGTACTCAAAAAGCTGTACTACTTTTGTGAGTCGAGATATTCGATTTTTTTCACAATTTTATGAGTCGAGCTATTCAATTTTGAAAAATCGTATTTTGGCCAAAAATACATGAAAATTCTCAAAAAAATAAATGGCCATTTTTTAATTGGAATAAACGTCCTCTTTCGCACAGTGCTACTCAAAAAGCTGTACTACTTTTGTGAGTCGAGATATTCGATTTTTTTCAAAATTTTGTGAGTCGAGGTATTCAATTTTGAAAAATCGAATTTTGGCCAAAAATACATGAAAATTCTCAAAAAAATAAATGGCCATTTTTTAATTGGAAAAAACGTCCTCTTTCGAACCGTGCTACTCAAAAAGCTGTACTACTTTCGTGAATCGAGATATTCGGTTTTTTTCATAATTTTGTGAGTCGAGGTATTCAATTTTGAAAAATCGAATTTTGGCCAAAAATACATGAAAATCCTCAAAAAAATAAATGGCCATTTTTTAATTGGAAAAAACGTCCTCTTTCGAACCGTGCTACTCAAAAAGCTGTACTACTTTTGTGAGTCGAGATATTCGGTTTTTTTCAAAATTTTGTGAGTCGAGGTATTCAATTTTGAAAAATCGAATTTTGGCCAAAAATACATGAAAATTCTCAAAAAAATAAATGGCCATTTTTTAATTGGAAAAAACGTGTTAGGATCTGTGTTCCAAGAGATATAGCGTGAAATTCAGAATCTATGATCTTCCGGTAAAAGTGAAAACTCGAAGTCGTTTTTCTAATATATAAGTTTTTATTAATTCAACAACTTATGTATGTATACTACGAAAAATTATGAAGTAATAAAACAGAGGGTTCTTTGTGTAATAAAATTAAAAACGGAATATACAATGTCTACTATATTTTAACAAACGAAATAAAGTATCAATAACTTTGAATACTGTGTTGTACGCATTTGAATTGTATTAGGGCAGTACTAATCTTCAACAATCTCCGCCTCAAATCAAATGCGTTCTTTTAAGAATTACATTTTAATTTTTAATAAATTACAACAATGTATATGCCTTTGTTTAGTTAAACATTTTGTAAGTATATCCGCAGCGTTGTCTTCAGAAGTAACATACTGTATTTCAATAGCGCTCTCCTCAAACTTTTCTCGAATATAATGATAACGTATATCAATGTGTTTGCTCCTCTTTTGGACAGTTTGATTTTTTACCATAAAGACTGCACCCTGGTTATCACATAATATAGATGTAGGACTGACAACATATTCGTTGAAACCCAACTCAGTAAGCAGACTACGATGGAATACAACTTCTTTAGTCCCTTGGCATAAAGCAATATATTCTGCCTCCATTGTACTTAAAGCCACAACAGATTGCTTGCGAGATTCCCATGCAATAGGGCCACCAGCCATAAACACCACATGCCCAGAATAAGACCTGCGGTCATTAGAATCACCTCCCCAATCTGAGTCTGTGAAACATTCAAAATTTTCCAAATTGTTAGAATAATTAATTTTACCCATACTATTATTTTTTAAATATCTGAGAACATGTTTAGCGGCTTGAAAATGCTCTTCATGTGGATGCGAATTAAATTGAGATAACCTCGACACGACGTGCATTAGATCAGGTCTAGATATCACCGCAAGATACATCAGTGCACCAATTAGACTTTGATAATTTTTCACATCTAAATTTTCACACTGTGCATTACATTTTTTCAAAACTGTTCCACTTGACCACGGAGTAGTAGCTGGTTTACAATTTGCCATACCCCAACGATCCAGAATTTCTTTAGTGTATTTTTCTTGATGTAATGTAATATCGCCTCGCAACCCTTCACGAAAAATTTCCATGCCCAAATAGAACGATATTGGACCACGATCAGTAGCTTCAACATGTTTATTTAAATTTAAAATAACATTTTTCATTTCTTCCTCACTGGTACAAGCTATTAGCATATCGTCGACATATAATGCTATAAGGCAAATATTCTTTCCATTTCTCTGCATATAAACACAAGTATCTGATTTGCACCTAGTGAAACCCATTTGTAATAAGAAATCGTTTGCCTTCTTGTTCCATTCACGACCGGCTTGTTTTAAGCCGTATAATGCTTTGTTTAATTTACAGACTTTGTTTGGGGAATTACTGTCCTCAAACATTTTAGGTTGAACCATGTACACATCGTCTTCTAAGTCACCATTTAGGTAGGCTGCTACAATATCGATATGATTTACTAATAACTTATGTTTAGCAGAAAGAGCTAGAAGCAATCTAATAGTAGAATGCCGTACAACCGGTGCAAAAGTTTCCTGATAATCGATATTATACTTCTGCGAACAGCCATGAGCCACTAGCCTCGCCTTATATTTTTCGATAGAGCCATCAGGTTTACGTTTTAAAGTGAAAACCCATTTACACCCGATCACATTTACTTTACTTGGCTTATCCACGAGATTCCAGGTTTTATTTTTGATCAATGAATTATATTCTGCCTGCATAGCCTCTTTCCACTTTATGGAATTTTCGGAATTCAATGCCTCAGCTACTGTTTTTGGATTTTCTATAACCGAGTTTAACATTTCGGTATCATTTTCCATGCAATATATTTTCCTAGGTCTCCCTTTACCACCACCTTTAACAAATTTAGGTCTACCACGTTTTCGCTTTTTATTACCAACAGGTGTTTCCTCTCTTTCAGCTTCACTAGTTTCAACACTCATATATTCAGGTTCGCTAATGTCACCAACTTCCTTATTACCAGCGTCTTCTACTTCCTCAGCATCATTGTTATTTATTTTAAAAAGATCTGTATAAAAAAGTTCATTTTCATCGCAAATACTAGTGATATTTTCGAATGATTGCTCAAAAAATATTACATCACGAGCAATAATAATTTGTCTGGTACCAGGATTGTACAAGCGATATCCTTTTGTATGTAGTTGATAACCAACAAATTTTAATTTTTCGCCTTTAGGTAAAAATTTGCCACCCTTAGGCTTCGGACCCTTTTTCAAAACCACTGCATCGCAACCAAACGTTTTTAAATATGACACCGAAGGTTTTCTACCATACCATATTTCACAAGGTGTAACATCGTCGAGAACTTTTGTCGGAGCTCGGTTCTTCAGATAAGTCGCTGTATTAATGGCTTCGCCCCACAAACTTTGTGGTAATCCAGACGACTCCAACAAGCATCTCGCCATTTCAACAAGCGTTCTATTCGCCCTTTCCGAAGCACCATTCTGTTGAGGAGAATAACCAACTGTTGTTTGATGCACAATACCTTTTTTAGCAAAATGCTGCTTGAATTTAGAATTAATAAACTCTTTCCCATTATCGCTGCGTAGCGTTTTTATTTGGCGACCTGTCTGTTTCTCCGCGAGCACGGAAAAATTAAGGAATGCATCAAAAGCTTCACTTTTATTCTTCAAAAAATACGTAGTTATATAACGAGAATAGTCATCGATGAAAGTTATAAAATAAGATGACCCACCAACAGATTTAACACCAATTGGCCCACATAAATCTGTGTGTACCAATTCTAAAACACTTTTAGTCTGAATATCTGCATACGTTTTATATGGTGTAGAAGAAATTTTGTTCACAGCACATGTAAAACATTCAATACTCTTTGGCATTTTAACATTCATACCTCTAACCATGTTCTTTGAATTTAACTTGTTTAGGTCGTTTACATTTATGTGACCAAATCGCTGATGCCATCTTCTCACAATATTTTCATCAATAGCCCCATTCAATTTTTCACAATTTTCAAATTTTTCAAAGTTGACAATAAACATATCGTTTACTAGATTGGCTGTAAAGATAATTTCATTTCTTCTGCTCCTCATCACAGCTTTATACTTGGCGAATTGAACAATATGACCAGATTTAACTATTTTATTTATTGACAAGAAATTAGAATGCAATTCAGGTACATACCATACATTTCTTAATGTCAGCCTGCAGAACTTTGTTTTAATTTTAACATCACCAATTCCTTGAGCATAAATACTCTCACCAGATGCTAAAATAATTTTTTGCTTTGATTCCGTTAACTTCCCAAAACACTCTTTGATTCTGCACATATGCGATGTCGCTCCGCTGTCCAATATCCACAACTCTCTTAAGTCGATATTGTTATCTATTACTGAACAAGCTAAGTCATCTTTTCGGTCATGACTTTTACACTGAGATCGTATATGTCCCTTTTTACCACAACGGTAACATTTAATGTTGCTGTTATTATATACATTACAGCTTAGATTTTTGTTTTCGTTTACTTTAAATTGCATATGATTATTATTATTTGCATTTCTGTTAATGCTATTTTTAGGAATATTTTTCTTATTCCTTCTAAAATCATTTCGCGAATTCGCCGCAAAAACAGTTTCATTTGTTAAATTATTTTTGTTACCTTGGCGCATTTCTTCTTCTAATATTTTGGAAATTAAATTTTCATACTTTGGCAAGCTATCTCTGCTTTCTATAGCAACTACAAAAGATTCCAATTCATCGGGAAGACCACATAATAATAAAATTGACAGCAGATCATCATTTAACGTGATCCCAATTTCCTTCAAATCATCGACCGTACAACAAAATTCATTGATTTGTGGAGAAAATTTTTCGCTTGCATTTAATTTAAAATGTACCAATTTTTTAAATAAATTTACCTTTCTAGATGCGGTGTTCGCTTGGTAAAGTGAACTCAAAAGATCCCAGGCAGCTTTTGAAGAAGTACAATTCTTTATATGAATCAATTCAGTTGTTTTAACACTTAGCGTTATTGCAGCTAAAGCTTTGCTGTCATCTACAAGCCATTTGGCCTCGTTTTCACCTTCTGGTCGTTGTCCTAAGACTGTGTGATACAAGTCCAACGTTATTAGCAAGCTCTTCATTTGTATGCACCATGTTGCGTAGTTTTCCCCATTGAGTTTATCAATATTTGCAACATGACCTGCCATTACACCTTTTTCCGACTTCTTAATGTAGTAAAAACCAAAAACGATTCCAACGAGATGTAACCACACTTTTCCGATCAATTACTTGCAGAATGAAACTTTAAGTAGATATCTGATTTTCTGGGCCCATAACCTTTGTTAGGATCTGTGTTCCAAGAGATATAGCGTGAAATTCAGAATCTATGATCTTCCGGTAAAAGTGAAAACTCGAAGTCGTTTTTCTAATATATAAGTTTTTATTAATTCAACAACTTATGTATGTATACTACGAAAAATTATGAAGTAATAAAACAGAGGGTTCTTTGTGTAATAAAATTAAAAACGGAATATACAATGTCTACTATATTTTAACAAACGAAATAAAGTATCAATAACTTTGAATACTGTGTTGTACGCATTTGAATTGTATTAGGGCAGTACTAATCTTCAACAAAACGTCCTCTTTCGAACAGTGCTACTCAAAAACCTGTACTACTTTTGTGAGTCGAGATATTCGATTTTTTTCAAAATTTTGTGAGTCGAGGTATTAAATTTTGAAAAATCGAATTTTGGCCAAAAATACATGAAAATTCTCAAAAAAATAAATGGCCATTTTTTAATTGGAAAAAACGTCCTCTTTCGAACCGTGCTACTCAAAAAGCTGTACTACTTTTGTGAGTCGAGATATTCGGTTTTTTCCAAAATTTTGTGAGTCGAGGTATTCAATTTTGAAAAATCGAATTTTGGCCAAAAATACATGAAAATTCTCAAAAAAATAAATGGCCATTTTTTAATTGGAATAAACGTCCTCTTTCGCACAGTGCTACTCAAAAAGCTGTACTACTTTTGTGAGTCGAGATATTCGATTTTTTTCAAAATTTTGTGAGTCGAGGTATTCAATTTTGAAAAATCGAATTTTGGCCAAAAATACATGAAAATCCTCAAAAAAATAAATGGCCATTTTTTAATTGGAAAAAACGTCCGCTTTCGAACCGTGCTACTCAAAAAGCTGTACTACTTTTGTGAGTCGAGATATTCGATTTTTTTCAAAATTTTATGAGTCGAGGTATTCAATTTTGAAAAATCGAATTTTGGCCAAAAATACATGAAAATTCTCAAAAAAATAAATGGCCATTTTTTAATTGGAAAAAACGTCCTCTTTCGAACCGTGCTACTCAAAAAGCTGTACTACTTTTGTGAGTCGAGATATTCGGTTTTTTTCATAATTTTGTGAGTCGAGGTATTCAATTTTGAAAAATCGAATTTTGGCCAAAAATACATGAAAATCCTCAAAAAAATAAATGGCCATTTTTTAATTGGAAAAAACGTCCTCTTTCGAACCGTGCTACTCAAAAAGCTGTACTACTTTTGTGAGTCGAGGTATTCGGTTTATTTCAAAATTTTGTGAGTCGAGGTATTCAATTTTGAAAAATCGAATTTTGGCCAAAAATACATGAAAATTCTCAAAAAAATAAATGGCCATTTTTTAATTGGAAAAAACGTCCTCTTTCGAACCGTGCTACTCAAAAAGCTGTACTACTTTCGTGAATCGAGATATTCGGTTTTTTTCATAATTTTGTGAGTCGAGGTATTCAATTTTGAAAAATCGAATTTTGGCCAAAAATACATGAAAATCCTCAAAAAAATAAATGGCCATTTTTTAATTGGAAAAAACGTCCTCTTTCGAACCGTGTTACTCAAAAAGCTGTACTACTTTTGTGAGTCGAGATATTCGGTTTTTTTCAAAATTTTGTGAGTCGAGGTATTCAATTTTGAAAAATCGAATTTTGGCCAAAAATACATGAAAATTCTCAAAAAAATAAATGGCCATTATTTAATTGGAAAAAACGTCCTCTTTCGAACCGTGCTACTCAAAAAGCTGTACTACTTTTGTGAGTCGAGATATTCGGTTTTTTTCAAAATTTTGTGAGTCGAGGTATTAAATTTTGAAAAATCGAATTTTGGCCAAAAATACATGAAAATTCTCAAAAAAATAAATGGCCATTTTTTAATTGGAAAAAACGTCCTCTTTCGAACCGTGCTACTCAAAAAGCTGTACTACTTTTGTGAGTCGAGATATTCGGTTTTTTTCAAAATTTTGTGAGTCGAGGTATTCAATTTTGAAAAATTGAATTTTGGCCAAAAATACATGAAAATTCTCAAAAAAATAAATGGCCATTTTTTAATTGTAATAAACGTCCTCTTTCGCACAGTGCTACTCAAAAAGCTGTACTACTTTTGTGAGTCGAGATATTCGATTTTTTTCAAAATTTTGTGAGTCGAGGTATTCAATTTTGAAAAATCGAATTTTGGCCAAAAATACATGAAAATCCTCAAAAAAATAAATGGCCATTTTTTAATTGGAAAAAACGTCCGCTTTCGAACCGTGCTACTCAAAAAGCTGTACTACTTTTGTGAGTCGAGATATTCGATTTTTTTCAAAATTTTGTGAGTCGAGGTATTCAATTTTGAAAAATCGAATTTTGGCCAAAAATACATGAAAATTCTCAAAAAAATAAATGGCCATTTTTTAATTGGAAAAAACGTCCTCTTTCGAACCGTGCTACTCAAAAAGCTGTACTACTTTTGTGAGTCGAGATATTCGGTTTTTTTCATAATTTTGTGAGTCGAGGTATTCAATTTTGAAAAATCGAATTTTGGCCAAAAATACATGAAAATCCTCAAAAAAATAAATGGCCATTTTTTAATTGGAAAAAACGTCCTCTTTCGAACCGTGCTACTCAAAAAGCTGTACTACTTTTGTGAGTCGAGGTATTCGGTTTATTTCAAAATTTTGTGAGTCGAGGTATTCAATTTGGAAAAATCGAATTTTGGCCAAAAATACATGAAAATCCTCAAAAAAATAAATGGCCATTTTTTAATTGGAAAAAACGTCCCCTTTCGAACAGTGGTACTCAAAAAGCTGTACTACTTTTGTGAGTCGAGATATTTGATTTTTTTCACAATTTTATGAGTCGAGCTATTCAATTTTGAAAAATCGAATTTTGGCCAAAAATACATGAAAATTCTCAAAAAAATAAATGGCCATTTTTTAATTGGAATAAACGTCCTCTTTCGCACAGTGCTACTCAAAAAGCTGTACTACTTTTGTGAGTTGAGATATTCGATTTTTTTCAAAATTTTGTGAGTCGAGGTATTCAATTTTGAAAAATCGAATTTTGGCCAAAAATACATGAAAATTCTCAAAAAAATAAATGGCCATTTTTTAATTGGAAAAAACGTCCTCTTTCGAACCGTGCTACTCAAAAAGCTGTACTACTTTCGTGAATCGAGATATTCGGTTTTTTTCATAATTTTGTGAGTCGAGGTATTCAATTTTGAAAAATCGAATTTTGGCCAAAAATACATGAAAATCCTCAAAAAAATAAATGGCCATTTTTTAATTGGAAAAAACGTCCTCTTTCGAACCGTGTTACTCAAAAAGCTGTACTACTTTTGTGAGTCGAGATATTCGGTTTTTTTCAAAATTTTGTGAGTCGAGGTATTCAATTTTGAAAAATCGAATTTTGGCCAAAAATACATGAAAATTCTCAAAAAAATAAATGGCCATTATTTAATTGGAAAAAACGTCCTCTTTCGAACCGTGCTACTCAAAAAGCTGTACTACTTTTGTGAGTCGAGATATTCGGTTTTTTTCAAAATTTTGTGAGTCGAGGTATTCAATTTTGAAAAATCGAATTTTGGCCAAAAATACATGAAAATTCTCAAAAAAATAAATGGCCATTTTTTAATTGGAAAAAACGTCCTCTTTCGAACAGTGCTACTCAAAAAGCTGTACTACTTTTGTGAGTCGAGATATTCGATTTTTTTCAAAATTTTGTGAGTCGAGGTATTCAATTTTGAAAAATCGAATTTTGGCCAAAAATACATGAAAATTCTCAAAAAAATAAATGGCCATTTTTTAATTGGAAAAAACGTCCCTTTTCGAACAGTGCTACTCAAAAAGCTGTACTACTTTTGTGAGTCGAGATATTCGATTTTTTTCACAATTTTATGAGTCGAGCTATTCAATTTTGAAAAATCGAATTTTGGCCAAAAATACATGAAAATTCTCAAAAAAATAAATGGCATTTTTTAATTGGAAAAAACGTACTCTTTTGAACCGTGCTACTCAAAAAGCTGTACTACTTTTGTGAGTCGAGGTATTCGGTTTATTTCAAAATTTTGTGAGTCGAGGTATTCAATTTGGAAAAATCGAATTTTGGCCAAAAATACATGAAAATCCTCAAAAAAATAAATGGCCATTTTTTAATTGGAAAAAACGTCCTCTTTCGAACCGTGCTGCTCAAAAAGCTGTACTACTTTTGTGAGCCGAGATATTCGGTTTTTTTCAAAATTTTGTGAGTCGAGGTATTCAATTTTGAAAAATCGAATTTTGGCCAAAAATACATGAAAATTCTCAAAAAAATAAATGGCCATTTTTTAATTGGAAAAAAACGTCCTCTTTCGAACAGTGCTACTCAAAAACCTGTACTACTTTTGTGAGTCGAGATATTCGATTTTTTTCAAAATTTTGTGAGTCGAGGTATTAAATTTTGAAAAATCGAATTTTGGCCAAAAATACATGAAAATTCTCAAAAAAATAAATGGCCATTTTTTAATTGGAAAAAACGTCCTCTTTCGAACCGTGCTACTCAAAAAGCTGTACTACTTTTGTGAGTCGAGATATTCGGTTTTTTTCATAATTTTGTGAGTCGAGGTATTCAATTTTGAAAAATCGAATTTTGGCCAAAAATACATGAAAATCCTCAAAAAAATAAATGGCCATTTTTTAATTGGAAAAAACGTCCTCTTTCGAACCGTGCTACTCAAAAAGCTGTACTAGTTTTGTGAGTCGAGGTATTCGGTTTATTTCAAAATTTTGTGAGTCGAGGTATTCAATTTGGAAAAATCGAATTTTGGCCAAAAATACATGAAAATCCTCAAAAAAATAAATGGCCATTTTTTAATTGGAAAAAACGTCCCCTTTCGAACAGTGGTACTCAAAAAGCTGTACTACTTTTGTGAGTCGAGATATTCGATTTTTTTCACAATTTTATGAGTCGAGCTATTCAATTTTGAAAAATCGAATTTTGGCCAAAAATACATGAAAATTCTCAAAAAAAATAAATGGCCATTTTTTAATTGGAATAAACGTCCTCTTTCGCACAGTGCTACTCAAAAAGCTGTACTACTTTTGTGAGTCGAGATATTCGATTTTTTTCAAAATTTTGTGAGTCGAGGTATTCAATTTTGAAAAATCGAACTTTGGCCAAAAATACATGAAAATTCTCAAAAAAATAAATGGCCATTTTTTAATTGGAAAAAACGTCCTCTTTCGAACCGTGCTACTCAAAAAGCTGTACTACTTTCGTGAATCGAGATATTCGGTTTTTTTCATAATTTTGTGAGTCGAGGTATTCAATTTTGAAAAATCGAATTTTGGCCAAAAATACATGAAAATCCTCAAAAAAATAAATGGCCATTTTTTAATTGGAAAAAACGTCCTCTTTCGAACCGTGTTACTCAAAAAGCTGTACTACTTTTGTGAGTCGAGATATTCGGTTTTTTTCAAAATTTTGTGAGTCGAGGTATTCAATTTTGAAAAATCGAATTTTGGCCAAAAATACATGAAAATTATCAAAAAAATAAATGGCCATTATTTAATTGGAAAAAACGTCCTCTTTCGAACCGTGCTACTCAAAAAGCTGTACTACTTTCGTGAATCGAGATATTCGGTTTTTTTCATAATTTTGTGAGTCGAGGTATTCAATTTTGAAAAATCGAATTTTGGCCAAAAATACATGAAAATCCTCAAAAAAATAAATGGCCATTTTTTAATTGGAAAAAACGTCCTCTTTCGAACCGTGTTACTCAAAAAGCTGTACTACTTTTGTGAGTCGAGATATTCGGTTTTTTTCATAATTTTGTGAGTCGAGGTATTCAATTTTGAAAAATCGAATTTTGGCCAAAAATACATGAAAATTATCAAAAAAATAAATGGCCATTATTTAATTGGAAAAAACGTCCTCTTTCGAACCGTGCTACTCAAAAAGCTGTACTACTTTTGTGAGTCGAGATATTCGGTTTTTTTCAAAATTTTGTGAGTCGAGGTATTCAATTTTGAAAAATCGAATTTTGGCCAAAAATACATGAAAATTCTCAAAAAAATAAATGGCCATTTTTTAATTGGAAAAAACGTCCTCTTTCGAACAGTGCTACTCAAAAAGCTGTACTACTTTTGTGAGTCGAGATATTCGATTTTTTTCAAAATTTTGTGAGTCGAGGTATTCAATTTTGAAAAATCGAATTTTGGCCAAAAATACATAAAAATTCTCAAAAAATAAATGGCCATTTTTTAATTGGAAAAAACGTCCTCTTTCGAACCGTGCTACTCAAAAAGCTGTACTACTTTTGTGAGTCGAGATATTCGGTTTTTTTCAAAATTTTGTGAGTCGAGGTATTCAATTTTGAAAAATCGAATTTTGGCCAAAAATACATGAAAATTCTCAAAAAAATAAATGGCCATTTTTTAATTGGAAAAAACGTCCCTTTTCGAACAGTGCTACTCAAAAAGCTGTACTACTTTTGTGAGTCGAGATATTCGATTTTTTTCACAATTTTATGAGTCGAGCTATTCAATTTTGAAAAATCGAATTTTGGCCAAAAATACATGAAAATTCTCAAAAAAATAAATGGCATTTTTTAATTGGAAAAAACGTCCTCTTTTGAACCGTGCTACTCAAAAAGCTGTACTACTTTTGTGAGTCGAGGTATTCGGTTTATTTCAAAATTTTGTGAGTCGAGGTATTCAATTTGGAAAAATCGAATTTTGGCCAAAAATACATGAAAATCCTCAAAAAAATAAATGGCCATTTTTTAATTGGAAAAAACGTCCTCTTTCGAACCGTGCTGCTCAAAAAGCTGTACTACTTTTGTGAGCCGAGATATTCGGTTTTTTTCAAAATTTTGTGAGTCGAGGTATTCAATTTTGAAAAATCGAATTTTGGCCAAAAATACATGAAAATTCTCAAAAAAAATAAATGGCCATTTTTTAATTGGAAAAAAACGTCCTCTTTCGAACAGTGCTACTCAAAAACCTGTACTACTTTTGTGAGTCGAGATATTCGATTTTTTTCAAAATTTTGTGAGTCGAGGTATTAAATTTTGAAAAATCGAATTTTGGCCAAAAATACATGAAAATTCTCAAAAAAATAAATGGCCATTTTTTAATTGGAAAAAACGTCCTCTTTCGAACCGTGCTACTCAAAAAGCTGTACTACTTTTGTGAGTCGATATATTCGGTTTTTTTCAAAATGTTGTGAGTCGAGGTATTCAATTTTGAAAAATCGAATTTTGGCCAAAAATACATGAAAATTCTCAAAAAAATAAATGGCCATTTTTTAATTGGAATAAACGTCCTCTTTCGCACAGTGCTACTCAAAAAGCTGTACTACTTTTGTGAGTCGAGATATTCGATTTTTTTCAAAATTTTGTGAGTCGAGGTATTCAATTTTGAAAAATCGAATTTTGGCAAAAAATACATGAAATTTCTCAAAAAAATAAATGGCTATTTTTTAATTGGAAAAAACGTCGTCTTTCGAACCGTGCTACTCAAAAAGCTGTACTCCTTTTGTGAGTCGAGATATTCGATATTTTTCAAAATTTTGTGAGTCGAGGTATTCAATTTTGAAAAATCGAATTTTGGCCAAAAATACATGAAAATCCTCAAAAAAATAAATGGCCATTTTTTAATTGGAAAAAACGTCCGCTTTCGAACCGTGCTACTCAAAAAGCTGTACTACTTTTGTGAGTCGAGATATTCGATTTTTTTCAAAATTTTGTGAGTCGAGGTATTCAATTTTGAAAAATCGAATTTTGGCCAAAAATACATGAAAATTCTCAAAAAAATAAATGGCCATTTTTTAATTGGAAAAAACGTCCTCTTTCGAACCGTGCTACTCAAAAAGCTGTACTACTTTTGTGAGTCGAGATATTCGGTTTTTTTCATAATTTTGTGAGTCGAGGTATTCAATTTTGAAAAATCGAATTTTGGCCAAAAATACATGAAAATCCTCAAAAAAATAAATGGCCATTTTTTAATTGGAAAAAACGTCCTCTTTCGAACCGTGCTACTCAAAAAGCTGTACTACTTTTGTGAGTCGAGATATTCGGTTTTTTTCAAAATTTTGTGAGTCGAGGTATTCAATTTTGAAAAATCGAATTTTGGCCAAAAATACATGAAAATTCTCAAAAAAATAAATGGCCATTTTTTAATTGGAAAAAACGTCCTCTTTCGAACAGTGCTACTCAAAAACCTGTACTACTTTTGTGAGTCGAGATATTCGATTTTTTTCAAAATTTTGTGAGTCGAGGTATTAAATTTTGAAAAATCGAATTTTGGCCAAAAATACATGAAAATTCTCAAAAAAATAAATGGCCATTTTTTAATTGGAAAAAACGTCCTCTTTCGAACCGTGCTACTCAAAAAGCTGTACTACTTTTGTGAGTCGAGATATTCGGTTTTTTTCAAAATTTTGTGAGTCGAGGTATTCAATTTTGAAAAATCGAATTTTGGCCAAAAATACATGAAAATTCTCAAAAAAATAAATGGCCATTTTTTAATTGGAATAAACGTCCTCTTTCGCACAGTGCTACTCAAAAAGCTGTACTACTTTTGTGAGTCGAGATATTCGATATTTTTCAAAATTTTGTGAGTCGAGGTATTCAATTTTGAAAAATCGAATTTTGGCCAAAAATACATGAAAATCCTCAAAAAAATAAATGGCCATTTTTTAATTGGAAAAAACGTCCGCTTTCGAACCGTGCTACTCAAAAATCTGTACTACTTTTGTGAGTCGAGATATTCGGTTTTTTTCAAAATTTTGTGAGTCGAGGTATTCAATTTTGAAAAATCGAATTTTGGCCAAAAATACATGAAAATTCTCAAAAAAATAAATGGCCATTTTTTAATTGGAAAAAACGTCCTCTTTCGAACAGTGCTACTCAAAAACCTGTACTACTTTTGTGAGTCGAGATATTCGATTTTTTTCAAAATTTTGTGAGTCGAGGTATTAAATTTTGAAAAATCGAATTTTGGCCAAAAATACATGAAAATTCTCAAAAAAATAAATGGCCATTTTTTAATTGGAAAAAACGTCCTCTTTCGAACCGTGCTACTCAAAAAGCTGTACTACTTTTGTGAGTCGAGATATTCGGTTTTTTCAAAATTTTGTGAGTCGAGGTATTCAATTTTGAAAAATCGAATTTTGGCCAAAAATACATGAAAATTCTCAAAAAAATAAATGGCCATTTTTTAATTGGAATAAACGTCCTCTTTCGCACAGTGCTACTCAAAAAGCTGTACTACTTTTGTGAGTCGAGATATTCGATTTTTTTCAAAATTTTGTGAGTCGAGGTATTCAATTTTGAAAAATCGAATTTTGGCAAAAAATACATGAAAATTCTCAAAAAAATAAATGGCTATTTTTTAATTAGGAAAAACGTCGTCTTTCGAACCGTGCTACTCAAAAATCTGTACTACTTTTGTGAGTCGAGATATTCGATATTTTTCAAAATTTTGTGAGTCGAGGTATTCAATTTTGAAAAATCGAATTTTGGCCAAAAATACATGAAAATCCTCAAAAAAATAAATGGCCATTTTTTAATTGGAAAAAACGTCCGCTTTCGAACCGTGCTACTCAAAAAGCTGTACTACTTTTGTGAGTCGAGATATTCGATTTTTTTCAAAATTTTGTGAGTCGAGGTATTCAATTTTGAAGAATTCGAATTTTGGTCAAAAATACATGAAAATTCTCAAAATAATAAATGGCCATTTTTTAATTGGAAAAAACGTCCTCTTTCGAACCGTGCTACTCAAAAAGCTGTACTACTTTTGTGAGTCGAGATATTCGGTTTTTTTCAAAATTTTGTAAGTCGAGGTGTTCAATTTTGAAAAATCGAATTTTGGCCAAAAATAGATGAAAATTCACAAAAAAAATAAATGGCCATTTTTTAATTGAAAAAAAACGTCCTCTTTCGAACCGTGCTACTCAAAAAGCTGTACTACTTTTGTGAGTCGAGATATTCGATTTTTTTCAAAATTTTGTGAGTCGAGGTATTCAATTTTGAAAAATCGAATATTGGCCAAAAATACATGAAAGTTCTCAAAAAAATAAATGGCCATTTTTTAATTGAAAAAAACCTCCTCTTTCGAACCGTGCTACTCAAAAAGCTGTACTACTTTTGTGAGTCGAGATATTCGATTTTTTTCAAAATTTTGTGAGTCGAGGTATTCAATTTTGAAAAATCGAACTTTGGCCAAAAATACATGAAAATTCTCAAAAAAATAAATGGCCATTTTTTAATTGGAAAAAACGTCCTCTTTCGAACCGTGCTACTCAAAAAGCTGTACTAGTTTTGTGAGTCGAGATATTCGATTTTTTTCAAAATTTTGTGAGTCGAGGTATTCAATTTTGAAAAATCGAATTTTGGCCAAAAATACATGAAAATTCTCAAAAAAATAAATGGCCATTTTTTAATTGGAAAAAACGTCCTCTTTCGAACCGTGCTACTCAAAAAGCTGTACTAGTTTTGTGAGTCGAGATATTCGATTTTTTTCAAAATTTTGTGAGTCGAGGTATTCAATTTTGAAAAATCGGATTTTGGCCGAAAATACATGAAAATTCTCAAAAAAGTAAATGGCAATTTTTTAATTGGAAAAAACGTCCTCTTTCGAACCGTGCTACTCAAAAAGCTGCACTACTTTCGTGAGTCGAGATATTCGATTTTTTTCAAAATTTTGTGAGTCGAGGTATTCAATTTTGAAAAATTCGAATTTTGGCCAAAAATACATGAAAATTCTCAAAAAAATAAATGGCCATTTTTGAATTGGAAAAAACGTCCTCTTTCGAACCGTGCTACTCAAAAAGCTGTACTACTTTTGTGAGTCGAGATATTCGATTTTTTTCAAAATTTTGTGAGTCGAGGTATTCAATTTTGAAAAATCGAATTTTGGCCAAAAATACATGAAAATTCTCAAAAAAATAAATGGCCATTTTTTAATTGGAAAAAACGTCCTCTTTCGAACCGTGCTACTCAAAAAGCTGTACTACTTTTGTGAGTCGAGATATTCGATTTTTTTCAAAATTTTGTAAGTCGAGGTATTCAATTTTGAAAAATCGAATATTGGCCAAAAATACATGAAAATTCTCAAAAAAATGAATGGCCATTTTTTAATTGAAAAAAAACGTCCTCTTTCGAACCGTGCTACTCAAAAAGCTGTACTACTTTTGTGAGTCGAGATATTCGATTTTTTTCAAAATTTTGTGAGTTGAGGTATTCAATTTTGAAAAATCGAACTTTGGCCAAAAATAGATGAAAATTCTCAAAAAAATAAATGGCCATTTTTTAATTGGAAAAAACGTCCTCTTTCGAACCGTGCTACTCAAAAAGCTGTACTAGTTTTGTGAGTCGAGATATTCGATTTTTTTCAAAATTTTGTGAGTCGAGGTATTCAATTTTGAAAGATCGGATTTTGGCCAAAAATACATGAAAATTCTCAAAAAAATAAATAGCAAATTTTTAATTGGAAAAAACGTCCTCTTTCGAACCGTGCTACTCAAAAAGCTGCACTACTTTCGTGAGTCGAGATATTCGATTTTTTTCAAAATTTTGTGAGTCGAGGTAATCAATTTTGAAAAATCGAATTTTGGCCAAAAATAGATGAAAATTCTCAAAAAAAAAAATGGCCATTTTTTAATTGGAAAAAACGTCCCCTTTCGAGCCGTGCTACTCAAAAAGCTGTACTACTTTTGTGAGTCGAGATATTCGATTTTTTTCAAAATTTTGTGAGTCGAGGTATTCAATTTTGAAAAATCGAATTTTGGCCAAAAATACATGAAAATTCTCAAAAAAATAAATGGCCATTTTTTAATTGAAAAAAAACGTCCTCTTTCGAACCGTGCTACTCAGAAAGCTGTACTACTTTTGTGAGTCGAGATATTCGATTTTTTTCAAAATTTTGTGAGTCGAGGTATTCAATTTTGAAAAATTCGAATTTTGGTCAAAAATACATGAAAATTCTCAAAATAATAAATGGTCATTTTTTAATTGGAAAAAACGTCCTCTTTCGAACCGTGCTACTCAAAAAGCTGTACTACTTTTGTGAGTCGAGATATTCGATTTTTTTCAAAATTTTGTGAGTCGAGGTATTCAATTTTGAAAAATCGAATATTGGCCAAAAATACATGAAAATTCTCAAAAAAATAAATGGCCATTTTTTAATTAAAAAAAAAACGTCCTCTTTCGAACCGTGCTACTCAAAAAGCTGTACTACTTTTGTGAGTCGAGATATTCGATTTTTTTCAAAATTTTGTGAGTCGAGGTATTCAATTTTGAAAAATCGAACTTTGGCCAAAAATACATGGAAATTCTCAAAATAATAAATGGCCATTTTTTAATTGGAAAAAACGTCCTCTTTCGAACCGTGCTACTCAAAAAGCTGCACTACTTTCGTGAGTCGAGATATTCGATTTTTTTCAAAATTTTGTGAGTCGAGGTATTCAATTTTGAAAAATCGAATTTTGGCCAAAAATAGATGAAAATTCTCAAAAAAATAAATGTCCATTTTTTAATTGGAAAAAACGTCCTTTTTTAATTGGAAAAAACGTCCCCTTTCGAACCGTGCTACTCAAAAAGCTATACTACTTTTGTGAGTCGAGATATTCAATTTTTTTCAAAATTTTGTGAGTCGAGGTATTCAATTTTGAAAAATTCGAATTTTGGCCAAAAATACATGAAAATTCTCAAAAAAATAAATGGCCATTTTTTAATTGGAAAAAACGTCCTCTTTCGAACCGTGCTACTCAAAAAGCTGTACTACTTTTGTGAGTCGAGATATTCGATTTTTTTTAAAATTTTGTGAGTCGAGGTATTCAATTTTGAAAAGTCGAATTTTGGCCAAAAATACATGAAAATTCTCAAAAAAATAAATGGCCATTTTTTAATTGGAAAAAACGTCCTCTTTCCAACCGTGCTTGTAGTGTGTTTGACTAGTCTAAGTTGCCATACTCTTTGTATGCAACTTAATATCAACATATTCCTGTTGATATTGTCCACATTGCATTATTTCTCGAGACATAAATAAATTGTGGAATATGCTGTCCAGCATATTCTCACGTATACATTGTATTAGAGCTTAAGAATTTAACATACAATTAGTTTTTAAGTAATTAAGTTTTACACTGAACATTCGAACGAACGCGCTAGTGGCTGTTCCCAATAAATAAATAAAAGTTAATAAACTAAATAATGTGTAATTTCTTTAATACTATATGGCGATCCTGCCAGGAGCGATAAACCTTGAAATATGCTTAAACGGAAATTAAGAAAATATTGTGAAAATCTTACATCAAAATAAAAATTTTTTTTTGTCTTTAGAAAATCAGAATAATCAAAAAGAATAGAAGAATAGTGTGTGCTAATGTATTAAATTTTGTGTATTAAAAAAATTTAAATTGAAAACAATTTTATGAAAATGCATAAAAAAAATATATAAAAAGAAAATAGTGACAACTACAAATAAAAAAAAGGAAAAGGAAAAACGATTGTCTACTACTCGAAAGAGATTTAATTCACGACGATATTTTTTTTCTTTTTATATTAATGAAAAAATTTAATAATGAATAATTGGCACAGAGAAAATAAAACTAAAAAGTTAAAAAAAAACCAAAACAAAAATTAACACAAAAAAACAATTCTATGAAACTTTAAAACAAAACATTAAAATATGGAAACTTAACAGTGAGAATTAAATGGCTGCAAGAAAACTAAAATAAAAATAAATAAACACACAAGAAATAAAGCGATTTAAAATTTATGAACAAAAAAAAATTAAAAGTAAAATCAATGCTTTATTAATTTAAGAAGTAAGTAGTGAAAAAATTTAAATTTAATTCGTATGCCGTTCAAACCATTAAAATATACAGTGTTATTGACCAGCAATTATTGCAAAAAATTGTATCAAAAAGAAAAAGCAAAATATAAAAGAACTTGTGACAAGTATTTACGTTAACAAAAAATAATAAAATATACAATGACAAAAACTGTGTTTTAATTATAAAAGAAATTAATAACGCAAAAAAATGAACGAACTATAAAAGTGGAATAACGAAATAACTGCTAAAAACGAATTAGAATAGTTGCTTAAAATTTTTGTAACATAAGCAAAATGCAAACCTTTGTAGAATTGATAAAGTGCTAAATAAATCATAAAAAAAAAATAACTCGGAGAAAATAAATAAATAAACAAAAAAAACGCATTTAATAAATAAATTTCTATTATTAAACGATACTTAAAGATGTAAATAAACAAAACAAATATTATATGAAGCAAATATAAATTCAATTGTTTAAACAATTCTGAATAGGCGAAAAAGGCCAAAAGAAAATTAATTGTATTTACCAAAATACAAAACAAGAGAGAAAATAAAAAAAGAAGAAAAAGCATGCACAAAAATGTTTTTCGTGTTAATAGATAAGTGTGACAACGAGATTCCAAACCCACAACATAAGAAAACCATTTAACTAAACTAACAAAGAAAATTCAAGTCTAAACATTAAATTAAAAAATAAAAAGTTACACAAAACCAAAAAACAAACACAACAATAACGAAAGTATAAAGCAAATGCAGACAATAACCACTAAATAAACAAAAACTAAAATACAGAATCAGCAACAATTGCACAACCCTGACCTTCTACAACATCAACAGCAACATCTTCAACAGCATCAATCAGACCGCAAGTATGACTATCATCATGTTCACAGTTCCAAGAGCAGCAATACCCCATACAATACGTATGTTTTTTAATTTAAGTTTAAGTTTCCTTATGTTGATTTTTTTTCTTTTTTAAATAATAATAACAAATTAATTTTATAAACTAAAAACAAAAAAATTAAGTAAAAATAAAATAAATAAATTAGATATATATTGCGTATAAAAAAATACTTTAAAAAAATAAATTACCGTAAATAATATATGTTTGTACGGTCTTTTATTATATTTTAATTTAAATTTATTTTATTTTAAATTCAAAAATAAATAATAAATAAATAAAAAAAATAATAAATTTAATGCGGATTTATTTGAAATTTTAAAAATTATTATAAAAAAATAACAATAGCTTTAAATATAAAATTTATATATATTTTTATATATATTTATAATTTTTTTATTATATTTTATTTTTTATATTTCATTTATAATTATATACACCTTTCATGTTGATTGGTTGTTTAATTCTGCTGCGATACTTACGAGTCCCTCCAGTAGAGTAAAAAAAAACAACATCAACATCTATTGTAAACTGCTGCGATACTTACGAGTCCCTCCAGCGGTATAAAAAAAAAAATTTTTTTTTGGCCTATTCAGATATCAATTGACGATATCTGCTATATACCATCGCCTTGGGGGACTATATCTGTTGGTATGGTACCTAATGCCATGATATATAGTAATTTTTTTTAACTAACCCTGACGTAAGGTAGACAATTAACAAATACTGACAAGACAGTTCTAGTTGCTTTACAATCATTCAAGTATTTGAATGATTGAATAATTAATTTTAATATGATAATTTTTTTCCCAACTCGCGGATTACAATACAATCATTGAGTGATTGAATAATTGATTCGTTTTAACTTTACATTCAAACATTCGTCTTGGTGTACCACCTTGACGAAGCTGAATTACAAGCATTTTATCCTTGTGCACCACTCGGATAACGTTTATTTTTTTCCCCTTTCTCTTTATTATTATTGATCGTTCCTCAAAGCAAACGAGCCTTGAGTTGAAAAAAAAAATAAATTTTTTTTTTGCGCAATTTCGGCGATCCTTCAAAGGATCAATTTTTTTATACATCTCACTCTCACAGAGAGTATTTTAATAATTCTTTATTTCAATTTTCCAATTAATAAACCATGCCTCAATCAGTAACCGAATTCCTTGGTTTAGCCTCAAAGCTGCTCCCAGACTTTGATGGCACACCAGAAAATTTGCAAAGTTTTCTCGATGCCCTAAGTCTAGTGGATTCAATCAAGGACACTCATAATGAAGTGACCATTAACTTGGTAAAAACAAAATTAAAAGGTTCAGCACGCAACCTTATTTCGCAGGAGGCTACACTCCAAGAAATTATTACCAAGCTTAGAACCACAGTAAAGGGAGACTCTGTAGACGTAGTGCTAGCCAAGTTGATGAATATACGTCGACTAGGAAAACCAGCAAATTCATATGCAAAAAAAATCGAGGACTTAACAAAGAAACTCGAAACCGCGTATATTAATGATGGCCTACCAAATATGGTAGCAGCCAAATATGCAACCAACTCTGCTGTTAAAGCCATCATAAAAAATGCTTCTAACGACAGAGTTAGGCTTATTATGGAGGCGGGTACCTTCAATAACCTAAACTAGGTTATTGCAAAATTCGCAGGCAGCCGCACCGATGCCTACAGTCAACCCAACTTAATTTTAGCCTATAACAAGAGTAATGTCCAAAGAAACCGTGGTAGGAGTTATAAAGACAGCTATAACAGAAACCGCAATTTCCATAATAATAACAACATTCACAATAACGGTAATGGTAATAACAACCGCTACAACTATAACCAAAGAGGCAACACTAACCGCAATAGAGGCAATAGTGCTTATGGAAACAATCTCTCTCAAAAAAACTAATAAAAACCCCTAATGTTTCCATTAAAACCTACAATATCAATTTAAACTTGTATAGTTATCTGAAGTTTAAATTGTCAACAAATAGTTCCACATCAATTTTTTTAATAGACACAGGCGCAGACATTTCTGTGGTTAAACACAATAAAGTTCTAAACGAACAAATAGATAGCAGCAAAATAACAAATATTAATGGTATTGGAAAAGGTCTCATCCAAACAATAGGATTAATTGACATAGACCTGAAAGTAGCTAATATCTCAATACCAGCTGAATTGCATATTGTGAGCGATGATTTCCCAATATTGGTTGATGGAATATTGGGAATAGATTTCATCAGAAGACACAAATGCATACTTGATTATAGGGGTACGGAGGATAGAATAATTATGAACGCTCCGTTACTACCAAACGATAGTAGCCTAACACTATTAAGTGCTCCAAACATTAACTCAACTTCAATACCAGCAAGATCTGAAGTAATCAGACAAGTTAATTTTCAATCTGACGTTGAGGATGTATTCGTGCCACAGCAAATACTACAAAATGGGGTATACATAGCTAACACCATTACATCAAAATCTCAACCATTGGTCAGAATTATAAATACTACCAATAAGGACCTTGTCATTAATAACGTCCAAATAAAAACTGAAAATCTTAATGACTATAAAATGGTCCAAATCAGCTGCACTCAAAAATCTGCCAGAGAGAAGATGCGAAAGTTATCTGCAAACTTTCTAGAATTCGTTAAAACTGAGTTACATACACTTTGTTCAGAATTCATTGACATCTTCGCTCTAGAGTCAGAAAAAATAAGCGCCAATAATTTTTATAAGCAACGGTTAAGACTTAAAGACAATCAACCAGTCTATATAAAAAACTATAGAATACCACATTCACATAAAGAAGAAGTGAATATGCAGGTTACAAAATTGATAAATGATGATATTGTGGAACCCTCAACCTCTGAATATAACAGTCCCATACTCTTAGTACCTAAAAAATCATTACCAGGTCATACAGAAAAGAGATGGAGACTTGTGATTGACTACAGAGGCATCAATAAAAAACTAATTGCTGACAAATTTCCTCTACCGCGCATAGATGACATATTAGATCAATTAGGGAGAGCAAAATATTTTTCATGCCTTGACTTGATATCAGGCTTTCATCAAATAGAGCTCGAAGAAGAATCTAAAGACATCACGTCTTTTTCAACTGACAAAGGCTCTTATAGATTCAAAAGACTCCCTTATGGCATTAAAATTGCACCAAACTTATTCCAAGCTTTCGAATATATGGACGATTTAATAGTCGTCGGTTGCTCTGAAAAACATATGTTACAAAATTTGAAAGATGTGTTTACTTTATGTAGACAACACAATCTAAAACTACACCCGGATAAGTGTTCATTTTTTCGTCACGAAGTGACATTCTTAGGACACAAATGTACAGATAAAGGTATATTACCTGATGACAGCAAGTTTTCTGTAATTGAAAATTACCCTACTCCTACAAATGGAGACGAAGCTAAACGCTTCATTGCATTCTGCAACTATTACAGAAGATTTATTCCTAATTTTGCTGAATCATCACGTCATATCACTAGACTATCTAGAAAAAACGTACCTTTTGAATGGACTCAGGAATGCGAAAACGCTTTTCAATATTTGAAAAAACATCTCCTTAGTCCACAAATACTACAATATCCGGATTTTACAAAAGAGTTCTGCATAATATTCAATTACCTATTGCTTATGCGTCCAGAGCTTTCACAAAAGGTGAAAGCAATAAATCCACAATTGTACAAGAGCTCACTGCCATTCATTGGGCAGTACAATATTTCAGACCATATATATACGGAAAAAAGTTCTTAATTAGAAGTGACCATAGGCCACTCACTTATTTATTTTCACTTAAAAAGCCGTCATCTAAATTAACGCGCATGAGATTAGATTTGGAGGAATACGACTTCGTGGTCGAATACATTAGGGGTAGGGATAATCTCGTGGTGGATACGCTGTCGCATATAAATTTCAATGATATAAAAAATACGGAATTACAAACAATACTGAAGGTAACAACTAGACTTCAGGCTAAAAAGATAACAAACTGTGCAAATAAAATAGCACAGCCCCGTCCATCGGTTGAACTAAAAGTATATGAAGGGATTAACGCCCTAGAGCACCGAAAAATGCCATTGTTGCATTTATCAAAGGATAAATTAATTATCCTAAGAGGAAAGAAAAAACTTTCCCAAATTATGTTGCATGACTTTGTTATTAATGGAATAATTGATCTAGATCTACTTTTTCCAAGCTTGAAAAAATAGCTGATAACATAGGTCTTACAACCTTGCGACTTTCTATAAATGATTGTCTGCTCAATATCGCGGGGATAAGTATTGAAACCTTTAAGAATAAAGGTAATGGTATATTAAAAAGATTGACCATAGTGCTCTTACCAAACACAGAAAAAGTAACAACCGATGCTAGAAAAATTGAAATCATCCAAAAATATCATGATGATCCCATTAATGGAGGTCATACAGGAATCACTCGGATGATTAGAAAAATAAGACTCCGTTACCATTGGAAAGGCATGACTAGAGACATTACTAAATATGTCAAGAAATGCAAAGCATGACAAATGAATAAACCAGCAATTAAGGGCAACGAACCCTTTATTTTAACTCCTACTCCAATAAAGCCTTTTGAGATAGTCATTATAGACACTATTGGACCTTTACCACGGTCCCATTCTCAAAACGAATACGCGGTAACAATAATGTGCGACTTAACAAAATACTTAATTGCCATACCCCTTAACAATAAGTCCGCCAGAAGTGTGGCGAAAGCAATCATGGAAGGATTCATTTTAATATATGGTCCAATGACTAAAATAGTCACGGACATGGGTACGGAATACATAAATCAAGTATTACATCATGAAAGTGGAGAAGGTAAATTCTACTGCATATCACATAGAACATTCAACGAGTATCTAAGATCATATATTTTAAATGACGAGACTGATTGGGACAACTGGTTAAAATTTTTTGTGTATTGTTATAATACAACGCCTTCCACAGCTCATGACTATTGTCCCTTTGAACTTGTTTTTGGAAAAATTCCACCTGTCTTGGATTTCACGAAAGACGTCAGCATAGCTCCCTTGTATAATATTGATTCTTATGAAAAATAAGTCAAATTTAGACTTCAAGCTGCACACCGCAGAGCCGCTAGTTTAGTGCAAAAATGCTAAATTGAGTAGACAGAAAATTTCCAATGATCACGCTAATCCAGTAAATTTTTCGTTAAATGGCCTAGTCCTCCTTAACAACGAAGCAGGTCACAAACAGGATAGTATTTACAAAGGACCCTTCCAGGTCATAGAAATACGTACCGATAACAACATTAAGACTGAAAAAGTTTATCTGAAAATTGTATATCATATTTGTATAAACTACTTTTTTTACAACTTCCATGCCTTCAACATTTTGAGCGAAAAAGGCATTGAACAAGCGCCTACTCCTTTATAGAGACAGACTGCTCAGTTTCATATCCTCTATATCCTTTTATATTCCAGGCTTTGGCAGGAATATTGTTATACAAATCAATTTAAAAAAATATATATTTCAATATGTCAAAAGTCTACTGTATGGCTTCTTTCAATTTTTTTCTCTCCATACGCTAAAACTATAAATTGTTTTTTGTTTTTAATTAAGTGGTTTTAACTTCTTACTATATAAATCTTATAAAGGGCGTTTTTTATAGAGGTATAGAACTTTAAGTTGCAATAAAACAACGATGGATTATTCGATTGACATGAATTTTATTTATCCGAAAGATAATCTTGTGGCATTATATTTTAAATATCATTTCTGGCATATGGCCGCCACGGCTGACGCGGATGTAGTCCAAACTGGACGTCCAATTTTCGATGACTTTTTCCAACATTTGTGGCCGTATATCGGCAATAATACGGCGAATGTTGTCTTGCAAATGGTCAAGCGTTTGTGGCTTTACCGCATAGACCAATGACTTTACATAGCCCCACAGAAAGTAGTCTAGCGGTGCTAAATCACAAGATCTTGGAGGCCAATTCACAGGTCCAAAACGTGAAATTAGGCGGTCACCAAACGTGTCTTTCAATAAATCTATTGTGGCACGAGCTGTGTGACATTTTGCGCCGTCTTGTTGAAACCACATCTCCTGGACATCATGGTTATTCAATTCAGGAATGAAAAAGTTAGTAATCATGGCTCTATACCGATCACCATTGACTGTAACGTTCTGGCCACCATCTTTTTTGAAAAAGTACGGACCAATGATTCCACCAGCCCATAAAGCGCACCAAACAGTCAGTTTTTCTGGATGTAACGGTGTTTCCACATACACTTGAGGATTACCTTCACTCCAAATGCGGCAGTTTTGTTTGTTGACGTAGCCATTCAACCAGAAGTGCGCTTCATCGCTAAACAAAATAAACGACGATAAAATGGACGTAGTGCGCGATACGTATTCCGCACAGAACCATTATTTTCGAAATAAAATTGCACTATTTGCAAGCGTTCTTCAGGCGTGAGTCTATTCATGATGAATTGCCAAACCAAATTGAGAATAAATCAGAAGTGCGCTTCATCGCTAAACAAAATTCGCTTATGAAAATCGGGAACAACGGTAATCTCGTTTTGGGCCCATTCGACGAATCTACGCCTTACTTGATGATCGTTTGGCTTCAAATCTTGCACGAGTTGGATTTTGTAAGCACGCAAACCAAGATCCTTCCGCAAAATCTTCCATAAAGTGGATGGACACAGATCCAATTCCTGTGCTCGATGGCGGATGGACTCATTCGGGTCTTCCTCAATGCTACGCTCTACAGCAGCAATAGCTTCTTCTGTACGCACCGTACAGCGTCTCTGGGGATGCGAGTTATCAATAAGAGTAAACGTGGTGCGAAAACGTTCCATGGTTAATCGAATTAACTGCTCTGATGGACGATTTTGTCGACGATAAAATGGACGTAGTGCGCGATACGTTTTCCGCACAGAACCATTATTTTCGAAATGAAATTGCACTATTTGCAAGCGTTGTTCAGGCGTGAGTCTATTCATGATGAATTGCCAAACCAAACTGAGAATAAATCAGCTGTTAAATCGGTCGCCATCTTGAAAAGTAATGTAATAGTAATAACTTAAAGTTCTATAGCTCTATAAAAAACACCCTTTATAATTAGAGTATTTCGTTTTTTATAGGGTCTTCATTTTCCTAAAATTCTGAAGAAAAAGAAAATCTATTTCTTTTTCTTTTCTGAGGGGAAAGTGAATGACACAATTTAGATATTTCATTATGACAGATTTTATGTATATTTTATTTCATAAAAAAAAAGTATATCCGTAATGAACTATTGTTACATTTATTTTTTTGTATTTTATTTTTACCTTTGTAAAAGAACAATCAACTCATGTTGATCGTTCTTCGTTAAGAGGGAAGGTGTAGTGTGTTTGACTAGTCTAAGTTGCCATACCTTTTGTATGCAACTTAATATCAACGCCGTCTTGTTGATATTGTCCACATTGCATTATTTCTCGAGACATAAATAAATCGTGGAATATGCTGTCTCAGCATATTCTCACGTATACATTGTATTAGAGCTTAAGAATTTAACATACAATTAGTTTTAAGTAATCAAGTTTGATTATAACCGAAGAAGGGAACAGTCGCTCAAGCGGCTGTTCCCAATAAATAAATAAAAGTTAATATACTAAATAATGTGTAATTTATTTTAATATTATACGTGGTTGTCGAAAAGCTGAACTAATTTTGTGAGTCGAGATATTCGATATTTTTCAAAATTTTGTGAGTCGAGATATTCAATTTTAAAAATCGAATTTAGGTCAAAAATATATGAAAATTTTCAAAAGAATTAATGGCCATTTTCTAATTGGAAAAAACCACTTCTTTCCAACCGTATTAGTCGAAAAGCTGAAATAATTTTGTGAGTCGAGATATTTAATTTTTTTCAAAATTTTGTGAGTCGAGATATTCAATTTTGATAAATCGAATTTTGGCCAAAAATATATGAATGCCCTCACACCACGTCACTCACACTACGTGCACCTCACACCACGTCCCTCACACCATGTCCCTCTCACCACGTCCCTCACACCACGTGTCCCTCGCACCACGTCCCTCACACCATGTCCCTCACACCACGTGTCCCTCACACCACGTCCCTCACACTACGTGTACCTCACACCGCGTGCCCCTTATACCACGTCCCTCACACCATTGGTCTCTCCAACCATGTCCCTCACACCACGTGTCCCTCATACCACGTGTCCCTCACACCACGTCCCTCACAACACGTGTCCCTCACACCATGTCCCTCACACCACGTCCCTCACACCACGTGTACCTCACACCACATGCCCTCACACCATATCCCTCACCCCAACGCTATCAAACCACATGTCCCTCAGACCACGTCGCTCACACCACATGGCCTCACACCATGTCCCTCACACCACATGCCCTCACACCACGTCCCTCACACCTCATGCCTTCACACCACGTCCCACACACCACGTCCCTCACACAACGTGTCATTCACACCACGTCCCTCACACCACATGCCCTCACACCATGTCCCTCACACCATGTCCTTTACACCACGTGCCCATCACTCCACGTCCCTCACAGCACGTCCCTCACACCACGTGTCCCTCACGCCATTGTCGTGGCCATATTTACAGAGATATTCCCTGAAGCAGCCATGCCCTGTCAATAACGGTGTCATGTAAAAGTCAACATGACCGTGTCTTCTTTCAACCCAACTTTGTACATTTCTGATAAGTCCATCGCCCTTTCGTCGCAGTATCCCACTGAATCTGTCATTCGTCTAAACTCTTTTGTCTTTCCTCCCTTCGTTCCTCCGTAGTTAATTTTCTACCAACACTACTAACTCTATCGTATATACTTTTCAGTTCCATAGCCATAACATCAGGGGGAGTTATACCAGATATGACACTAATAGCCTCATATGAAACTGTGTGGAAACCACTATCAACCCTAAGGGCGCTTAGACGAAATAAACACCTTGCAGCCCTAGCGTAGGTTCTAATACCCAACGCCGATCCCCACACAGGTGCTGCATACATCATTATAGACTGAGTAACCTTTGTCAATAACAGTCTTCTGCTCTGATTTGGCCCTCCTATATTAATCATAATGCGGGATAATGCTGCATTCACTCGAGCAGCCTTCTCACAAGCCTTCTCAATATACTACTACTCATACTCATTGCAACTTGTACTTATAAATGAATGTTGTACTCATGAGTAGCGAAAAAGCGATTCACTGCTGATCTCTGATTATGACCAAGTTCAATTCGTAGTTGCGATTTTTGATTGATTTTATTTATTTTTTTTTTAATTTATACATATATATATGTTTCATGAAATTTTGCGTTCATATCGGTAGGTCTAAGATGCGGACAACATCTATTTTTTATACCTCTAAATGTTAAGAGGGCGTGGTAAATCGTTAAAGTTGAATATTTAGGTACATATTGATCGCAGACGCATCAAATTTGGTGGGTAAGTTCGTAGAGTCGATATCGACAATCCCACTAAAAATGGTGGGCGTGACAACCCTCCCCCTTCATGTGATACCTATAACTCTTAAACTACTGAACCGATTTTAACCATTCTTTTTTTGTTCGAAAGCTTATCAGAATGCAATTTGATGAGTAAGTTCGTAGAGTCGATATAGACATACTCACCACCCTCCCTCTTTAAGAGATACCTATAAGTCGGCTAATTCGATGGTTTATAACTACATATGTACATATGTATATTCGGACCTCTTATTGTTATTCTTTGTATGCCTCACCTAAATAACGTACCGACTTCGTTTAAATTTTGAACTAGATAGATCAGTGTACCAAAGAACACATATGGTTTACGTTTTTCTTTTTAAGAAGTATTTAGAGGGGCAGTAGATGAGCTATTTCTCTAATCAAACTGATTTTAATTAATTTTGTTGGCGCCTTTGATTATTATAAAAGTCAATTTTGGGCGGGACGAAGTTCACCGGGTCAGGTAGTATATTTATATTATATTATATTATTATCATATATAATAAGAAAATAAAACAAAAATACAATACATAAATATGTATATATTTTATAAAAAAGAAAAAAATCCTGCACAGGGATTGAACCGATCTGTTTGAGATTATTGTTAAGAGTTGTAAATATTAAAGATGCATTCAATTGCTTATTCTCAATCACGACCGAGTTCAATTCCTATTTAGGAATTTTGGATTGATTTTTTCTTCTTTTTTTAATTTTTTCTAATACATATCAAATTGAAATTTGAATAAAATAAAAAATTGCTTTTATGTCTGACCTGGGGTTTGAACCGTGGCCTTAAGTATAACGACCCAACACACTGCCTATTATACTACGGTGATGCCCAATAAATTCTCTGTATACCGTCTACAATAAAGTGTTGCAAAAACCTAATCGCGTACTGCTCCATTCCTTAGAAACAATGATGATAACACTTAGTGGATTTTAAAATCTGAAATCTCAGAAAATTATAAAATCTACTATGAAAACGCGCGCTATTAAGGGTTCTGGCGATTGATTTAGTTAAAGGGGCGTACAATGCTTTAAAAACAATTTACTTTGTCCGCCCATGTTGTCCTGCTTTCCCACAAAAGGACTTTCAGTGGATTTTAAAATCTGAAATCTCAGAAAATTAAAAAATTACTATGAAAACGCGCGCTGTTAAGGGTTCTGGCGATTGATTTCGTTAAAAGGGCGTACAATGCTTTAAAAACAATTTTTCTACAATACTGATTTTTTTATCGGATTACAATAGCTTTCGGAAAAGTATGATTATCTGTATATTGTAGTTCTTATTTCGCAATATTTTGTAGCAGTGATTAACTATAGGACTTATTTTTATCATTTTTTCCTTCTTTTTTTCTTATTTTACCCAGGAATTTAATTAATTTTTCCCGTTTTTCTTTCAAAATCTTAAATTAAATGTTTAACAGAGTTCTGTAAGTAACATAACAGAGCTCTGTTATCGGACTTGGTTTGCGTCTAGGGAGATAGATTTTAAAATCTATCTTCACACACATTAATTAAGCCAATAAGCTGGACTGCAATTGTTAATGTTACAAAGTTAAACAGATGCCTGGCATCATTATTAATGTTTAATTTAAATTATTCTGTTCTATTCGTAATACTTTTTAATATGCATTAGAAACACACTCAGTTACTTAGAGTGCACAAAATGTATGCCTTTTAATATTTAAATTACTCGTCGTACAAGCAAAAACGAAAAATGTACACATTGTGGCTAAAAGTAATGTTTTTTTCGTGAAGGAAAAAATAAAAAAAAAATTTTTTGTTGGTGTTCCGTATTACGGAGTATAAAACTGGAAATCAGCATATTTGTCAAAATGAAAATTGTGTACTCAAAATGAAAAACTAAAAAGTTTTCTTAACCAGAAAACATGCAAAACACTACACAGGATCTCTTATTGTACAAATGTTCTGTGACTGGATGTTGGTTGCTGTCGCATTCTGCTTTAAGTTGTTAACAGTTTGCGTTGCGTTGTTGCAATGTTGTGCTGCTTTCTTTGGCTAATGCCTGTGTAAGCAGCTGAAGTAGTCGTAGTAGTTTATTGTACTAATTTTTAATGGATTGTCAATGAATTAAAACTGTTTTGGCAAAACAGTTATTTTACTCACTCACTTAACCGCTCACTCTCTAACTCACTCACGCACTCACTTACTCTTCGCCTGTTGGCAATTTTATGGAATTTTTGGGCTAAAGCTTGATGATGATGATGATGATGTATTTGTACAACTTAAAAAAAAAATCGCAAATAAATAAATAAACAATTGCCAGTTTGGAAACCGACAACAACAACAACAAATTACTAACAAAATATAACAATTTTACAGCCATTAAAAGGTATTTTTTTTCTTGTTGCCAACACTTAGTCAACAATTTCAATTTATAATTAATGGCCATCACAAATCAGACTCATTAAAAAGTTTTCGCCGAAAGAAAAAAAAACCAGAAGCGAAAAATCTAAAGGAATATTTCGCAAGTGAAAGAGTAACTGGCATAACCTAGGATAATGGAGAGTAAGAATGTTTTCGTTTTTATAAAGAAAGTGACTGATTGAAACTGTGGCCTTTAAGAAGAATAATTTAATTGAAATGGTGGGCTTAGTTTTAATTACCAAAAATGTTTAATGCCAAAGCAGATGTCACCTTCCCAGACAACTGTGAAGCATTCTTATTAGTTTAGGTCAAAGTGATAGCTTTGATTACCAAAGCTCCCTTGAGCACGCATAGCGGCCCGGTGTGGCGCCACAAGTAAGCGCAGTGCCTGTACTGACCGAATTCCATCAAACTAGGGAAGAAGTTGATCAGCTCTAGGGCTGGACATTAAACGCACGACTACCCTACGCTGTAAAATCAGCCTGAAATTATTATGAATGAATTAATGGATGATAACTCCTTTCAGCTATCAATAAAAGGAAAGCCAAATAACCTATATCTGTACCTCACGAGAGATGGGCATTGAGAAAGAAAGTGTGGAGATCAGTTTTCTCTTCTTCAGCAGATATACACACACGGCAGAAGTCGTTGGTTGAGAGCTGTAGTATTTCTTCGTGGCTTCCCTGTAAACATGGCCACTGTGATCGAGATGACATTACGATCAAGTCCGAATAGTTGGTAAGCGTCCTTATTAGTCCGCCAATAACACCTTGAAAACGAACCATTTCTTTGGCAGCATTCCATTATTATTATTTATCGTGATAAGGTGGCTTACTGCTGCGACCATGCGGTCTATTGTACTCCCATCAAGCTTTATATGATATCCGCATAATGACTTCACCAAGCCTTTTGGAGATGCATTAATGATTTTTTCGTCTTCACATAACCTACATGTCGTGCTCGTGACTACCCCCACTCTGAATAATCATACTCTGGAATCTACAGCGCCCTGTCAAAAGACCTGTTAGCAACCTCTGGTCATTCATGGATACTCTAATGCATGGCTCAAAACTCATTTCAATGTATGAAATGAGAATGATTCTGAGAATTTCATTCTGGAATTAATAACTTTCGCTTTCGTCGCAAGGTATGTTCTTAAGCCATCTGTATACCACAAAATAGTCCCCATTTTAAGAGAGTATGAAGCTTCAAGATTACTCCATTCACTTTTGCTACTAGGAGCACTTTCCAAAATTATAGTCTACGGTTTCTCTCCAAGGAATAGTTAAAAAGGGGGTCTATTAAACACTAATTTTCTTAAATCCTGAAATCGCCTAATGAGTTCCATATTAGACTTGTCTCCCCTCAACTTAACCATAGTCTTCTATAGCTTTGGTCTTCACTGTCACACGTAGCAGGATTAAATCTAATAGAGCTTCCAGTGCTATTCTAGGTCAGCAATTCATGGCCTCTGTTTACCACCACATACATACTCATCTCTGTATCTTGATCAACTGCTTTTGAAATGTTTTCAGATTCGTTTTGTCTGCCCAGACAATTGTCTCAATAGTCTGACGATCGTGGTATTCATCAAGTTCATTATTCCTAGGCTACATCCCCTGGATTTTCTTGCAAGATTTCTGCTTACTATCATATCATGTTTGGCCTTTCCTGAGATGATCTCTGTGTCAATCGTGGTATACATCCAGTCCATGATTGCTAAATTACATCCCCATGATTTCCCTGCAAACTTTCTCCATACTACTATGGCATGACAGGCCTTTCCTGAGATGATCTTTGTGTCAGTTAGCTATTCAGTGTTATTCTCAGATATTTGACCTCCACTTTATGTTATTTAGGAAGTTTACTTTTTCTTGTTAATGCTACTAACGTGGTCTTGCCAGAGTTTAATCTCAGACCCCCTGTTATGCACCAAGGATTACAACCTCAAGATCTCTTTAAATGATATTGCAGAGAAAAAAATTAAATTCGCGTTTAATTTTAATTATAATTCTTTATTATTCGCACAAATCTGTTTGCCACTGTTCACAACTATATGTAAACAACAACAATAGCTTTGCTTGTTATTCCTTTCACAGAAAACTGACTGAATTTCACTTACTCACTCGCCTGCTTTGCCTTGCCTTTTATTTGTCAGGGTAAACAGTCTGACGAATGTTCTTGAAGGCGAACGTTCATGACTTCGCCTTCTCGAAATCTTTATAAATGTAAACTTCGCTGTTGTTTGTGTATTTTGTTTACATTTATTCTTGTAGTGTTTGTTGTTGTATATTTGTTTACTTGTTTACTATTTTTTATGCTGGTGTTTGTTGTTGTATTTTTGTTTACTTATTTACCATTCATTTTATGCTGGCGTTTCTTGTATTTTTGTTTATAATTTTAATGTTAAGCTATGTTAAAGCAAAACACCAGTATCTGGATTCTTCATTTCCGTAACACTATATCATCTGAATATTTTCGGTATTCAATGCTCAGTTTTGTCGTCCACTACTAGGCTCCACATTAATGGTAAAAGTGCACCACCCTGTGAGCCTTCCTCTGATTATGCTGACCCTTATAGTTTCCTTTCCTGAACATGAGCCCTCTTTGTCAAGAAACCCCCATGCGGTTACCCCCTTCCCTTTCAAGGACTTCTGCATGGTTGCCATCATTTCTAATGAGCTGGATCAGTAGATCTGTCTGCTTTATAGCATTTCCGAATGGTTAAAGGTTGCCACTAAATCTGAATGAGCTGTCACAGTAGATGTGTCTACCTTATAAGACCTCTGAATCGTTTCAAAGACTTCTGAAGGGTTACCATTAATGAACCTAAATGAACCGTCTTAGTAGATCTGTCTGCTTAATATGACTTTTGAATGGTTTCCAGAACTTCTGAATGGTGGCCACTAAATCGAAATGTGCTGTCTTAGCAGATCTGTCTGCTTAATAGGACTTCTGAATAGTTTCAAGAGCTTCTGAATGGAGGCCAGTAAATCGAAATAAGCTTTCACAGTAGATCTAACTGCCCGATAGGCATGTTGTCTAGTATTCAGTGTATTCAGTGGTCACCATGTCATTGAAATAATATGTCGTTGCAATGTTTGTTTTCACAATTTATGACTGTCAAACCAAGATTTGTCGAATCTTTAATGGCATCTTCTTTAATGGCCGCATAAAGCATAAATAGTGTTTCCTCCTTCCTCAAAACTTTAAATCTTCATAAATCCCACATCAATTTGCATTCTCTTTATAGCACATAAATCTTAGAGAATTTCATTAGAAGCATGATTATCATTTAAATTTCAATTACCAGCTGCTGTTAATAAGAGAAAGACGGACGAAAAAAAAAATTATAACAGCATCAACGCTCTTATGCAATTGGTTTGGTTTGGTTTTAATTAATATTAGCCCGTATTACTGGCATTAGCAGCGCCACTGGCAACAATAATAATTAGGAAAACTTAAAACATCATCATTTTAAGCCACCAAAACTATTCCATATGCGTACATTGGTTTAAAAGCCAAAAAAAAACTAAAACGAAGACGCAGCAACTTGAATTTCCTTTAACATCTTCACTGGCTTTCTTAAGCGAACGTCATCATAATGAAAACCTATTAAATGCAACTGTGCGCCATCATCATATTCTGCCATAATTTCATATTAAACTTAAGCGTAAAAAGAAAATTTCGAAATTCTGGTACTAATTTTATATGAAATTTTCATTGGCCTGTTTTTATGTATGTACATATGTACGTATGTCTGTATATGGTCATAATCATAATAGATATAAGCGCACATAAATGTGTTTTTCATTTCCATCTTATTTAAATTTGTTTGAAAAACTATCACAGTCATTTGAATCCTTTTTTTTTTTCCATCAGTTGGTTAGCCCATCTAATGCAGCTCTGGACGTTTAAAAAAGACTTCATTTTAATTAAACGCCTTTTCCTTAGTAAATTTAAGTAAAATATGCTGAAATGCCTGTTTCTTTTATGAGATACTTTGTAAGAATTTATTTAAATAAGCATTCTAAATACTGGGATTGCTTCAACATAAATTCACACTTTAAAAGCCAGACTTGTAGTCTGTGGAAAGTATTGCTGTGATGAAAAGTAATCTCTACTTTCCGATGAAATCGAGTTAATTTATGACAGCTAAAATGAGAACTTTCAGGTCAAATGACTGACATTCCAGACTAAATGACGGTTTCAGACCTAGTACGATCATCATTACAACTCTTCAGTCAGGATTACAGCATAGCTTCTCAAACCACTCTTGAGTGGCAGCACCTACAGTTTAAAATCGACTCCGTACGACAGATTTTTGAGAAACTTTTCATTGCAATTTTATTTACTCCTAGAGTTTTTGCCAGAAATCTGTTGAGAGGAAGTCGCCGTAGAAATATTTTTTCATATTTTCGTTTTAATGTCTGACCTATGAACCATGGCCTCACCACTACTTGTTGGATTATAAAGCAACTTTTGATAGCTCGATAGATGATCTCGTTTCTGGTGCAATTACTAAGCTCAGTATTCTTGCGAAGCTGTTCTGTTTTTAATCCCGTGCTACATTTCAAACAAAGCGAGAGCTCTTCTAAGAGCTTGAATCAATTAGACACAAATCAATCGTTGGAACAGGTATATATAGTGAGCGTCAAAAGAAACTGTACACTATGGATAAAATTCTAGCAATCACCAAACTCAACTTTTACCACTTAAGGAAAGTGCCCGAAAAAATTTGACATTTCGAATTAATTTTTAATTTTTTTTTCAATTTTAACAACTGGCATTGAAACAATTTTAAAATGAAAATAACGGTAATTTATTGATGTATATTTTTTTTTAATGTACAGTTTCTTTTGACGCTCACTGACTGTATCTTATTTTTATCCTTTTTTAGGTTATATGAAGAAGCAAAAAAAAAGTTGTCACCAGTTCCGTGAGCTGCAATGGATTGGAAGTCAATTTTTTAAGTAAGTGATAGAGCTGAAGAAAAGTAAGCTTGAGGATCCAATAGGTTTTGCTTTAGGGGTTGTAAAAGCGCCCTTGTACTTAATACTTCAGAGAAACCTCTCGTTTCTTTTCCTTCCTTTCCTTGCCTCAAAAGCAATGTTCTCTCGTTTCACAATGGACCAAGTGGGTGTCCAAGCCAACTAATAGAAATTAATAAATACCTCTAATACGTTCATTGGATTGGTATTCGTTTAAAGTATTCTGCACTAGCAAGTTCATCATCTATGCAATTACATGGGGGTTTTCTGTGACTAGAAATCCGTATTATGTCCACACAAAAATGCCGCGAGAATCGATCAAGGAAGTTGCTACATACGCCAACCATTTCAGAGCTGAAGCTTATGCCCGAAAGAGATCTGATTGCCGCTTGGCTGCGCAGACGCAGTTCATCCGTGTTAATACTCGGAAATACGACGTGTGTTCACAGTTATTTACGTACGCTGGCGATGTCAACACATTAGAGGTAGCAAGCGAGATATTGCTACTGCCTTCAGTGCTATATAACGAAATTCTGAGGAGATGATCCTGACAATAAATAAGCTCAAAACAAAGTATATGTTGACGGAACTCATTTATCTTATGTTCGCCATTACTAGAGAAAATAATGTAACCTTAGAGCACGCATAGAATTACACTTGCTAACAGATTCTCGATTAGTCGCAGTAGGTAATTGAGTCGGGGAGCGTGGTTCTCTAATCTAACCGATTCAGATGCCTTAGAAGTATTCGTAAGAAAAGTTTTACGAAAGATATTCAGTCTAATGCAACTAGACGGGCATTTCATTAACGAATTATTGGATATCAGCGTATAAGATGACTCAATATGCGTCAGAAGGGCCAAAAAAAGAAATCAACCAACTGGCACAATCTTAGTCCATCAGTGTTTCAAACGTCATGAAATTGACAAATCTATCCACAACATTTTCAGTAACAAAAGCCTGACCATGTCTGTAACGTATAGTGGATGGTAATACTCGAAAAGTGGCCACTTTTGTATTGTAAGTTTTCAATGCGTTCTTCGCTTATTCAGTGATTCATATCCGCAAATGGCCATTCTTTCAATAAATCGGTGACAACTCAGATGAAAGATATTTAACAGACGGCAACCTCGTCAGAATGGTGGTTTTGAAAGCACTAAATGGATAACTCATTAAATAAAATCATATTTTGAGGTGTTCAAATATGGTTTTTCTGTGCCACTATAAACAATGAAGTAGCAGTTGTGGCGTACGATTTAAATACCCTTCAGTCAGGATTATAACCTAGCTTCTCACACCACTTATGTTGTGGGTGTTCATTTTATACATGAGTGGAGCAACCTACAGCTTAATGTCTAGGTTACATTTTTTATATTCGTTTTTGTTTTCAAATATTCTTAACTGTTACTGCCTTAAACAACGCTATAACACCTTTTTTAATTTGATAAAAATCACCGGAAAAAAGTCTACATACACTGTTGTATGTACATACACCGTTGTATGTAGATTTTTATCCTTGACTGTATATGTAAACCAGCATTTTAAAATTTTCTATGGATGTAATTTGTTGTTGTGTTATTGACGAACACATTTCGATAACAAAAATTTTTTGATAAATAAAATGCAATAGTGCGTGCAGCCTACGTCACAGCTATCAGTTTTGGCAGGTAGCATGTCTGAAAAGTATTGCAAGAAATATTGAAACTGGAACTGCAGGATTACGGAGTATACCTTTTTTTGTTTATCTTGCTGATCGTTCTACAGGAATTGAAAATTTTTCGAACAAATAAATCAAAACAGACGGTATAACAAATACCGCGTCTTTCGTAAATTCAACAAGTATAACAATTTGCAATGTTTTTAGGTTTGTAACTGTGCTATAAATAAAATTTGTAAGTCAAGTACTTACCTTACCAACAATGGTTTTCAAACTATAGTTAGGAGAATAAATACAATGAGTTCCTTCGTTTAGGAACTCCTTTAGTAATGGTAACCAGTGTTGCAAAATTGAAATTTTGAAATAGTACTATAACTGAAAGAGTACCTTTTCGCATCAAATGGTAGTTTTATAAAAATATATTTATATATTATACTTACCGTACGGAATGTTTCTCATATACAAAACAAAAACAGTCGATTCGAAACGTAAGGTTTAGTAAAAATGTCGACGCAGCGGTTCATTCATTGCTTTTCATAATCTAAAATACATACGTTAGCCCCTGGCTAACCGGGGGCTTAAGACCTTTACCATTATAGCCTGCCTACCTAACCCATTTATAGTTGAAAAGCGCAAATAATAAAATCAGGAATCTGTCTGTGTAACAAGCTTTTTTAGAAAAAGAAAAAAATTAATGAATTCTTTAATAATTTTTCCTGATCCGATTTTTAGATCCGCTCCAACAAAAAAACACAAAAATTTATAAATATTTCGACAAAAAATTTCCAATTTGCAAAAAAGCATTTTGGGAATAGAACATAAAAGAAAGAAATCATTCAAAAATTCATTTACAAAATAATTAAAATTTAATTATTTTTTGTAATTTTAATTTTTTAGGACTATAAAAAACAATGGCAACATTATTTTAATGCAGTAACCAGACATATCGGTGAATGCCTCCACTAACAGATATGAAAATGACTTATTCTAGACTTGCACCGTCCAAATCACAATATGCAGTTCATGGTCTTATGGTAGCACAGTACCCATTTCGAATTACGGCATTTTGGTGAATTTCAATCTTATTCACCACACCGGCTAAAATTCACCACATTTTGTGCAAAAAGCTCACCACAAAGAAAAATTAATTAAAAAATATTTTGTTTCTTTTTCTATCTACCTTCCAAACCAGCAGCGCGGACCAACATGTTTTTTGTTTTCAAACGAATGGCGACTTTTTTGGGTGAGTTTGGCGACCGAACTACTACTACTAAACTAACCTACCTACCTCTACTTTTTCTTTCTAACAAACAAATTTATTTTTTGTTTTCGTTTTGTCTCTGACCTGGGGTTTGAACAGTCAGTGGCTTTTTTGAGATTTTGTTTTAAAATTGTAAGTAATTATAGAAATTATTGGCAAGGAACGTTACTAGGAGGCAGCATTAATTTTAATAACATTTACCTTGAGGTGTCAATAAGCAAAATTAATTGTTATCGAATTTGTTAAAGTAATTGATCTTATTTATCCTCTGCTGCTTACCTGTTGCATTAATTTCTTGCGGTTATCGAATGAATATAATTGACAACAATAACACATAGGTGTACCACCTTAGGTGCTCTTAATAAATCAACAAAAAAGTAAGGTGACCGTATTTTAAAGAGAAGAGAGAGGGAAAGATAGAGAAAACCTGTTACATCGGCACAAACTCCTTTTTAAGAAAGATGTTTTTATTTAATTACACCTTAAACGTAAACATTAAACATGTTAAGACCTGCATAAAAAGTTGCCGTCGATAACAGTTGCATGTATGTATGTGTGTGTGTTTAAAAACAGAAAAAAAATGAAAACACCTTTTCAACAACAATGCTGTTATGCGCGGTTATCACACAATGTCACATCAGTTTTAGATGACGACTGCGACCAGTTGTGATGCAGACCGCGGATGAATGGCAGCACAAATTATAAGCAGAGAAACAAAAACCAAAAAAAAAAACGAAAGAAAGAAAACATTAAATTTATATCGACAGTTTATTATTGTTGTTTGAACATTAAAAAGCAAGTTGTTTTATTTTGTGTATATTTAAGCATGTGTGTAATATATGACGCATACAGGGCGGCTGCTAAATTTATAAAGATTTGATTTTTCTTAAAACACACAGAATTGTTGTTGGCGTTGCTTTATTTTTCTGTAAATCTACAACAAACGGAAAATTTATCACAAACGAAACGAATAGTCGGCGTGTATTTGTAGCAGTGAAAGGACGTAAAACTAAAACGTTGATAAAAATTTAAGAAAAATTGTGAATTAAAAATAATAAAAAACAACAACAACACAAAATTATGATAAACATTAATATTTAAACAAAAATAAGCAACAAATAAAATCTCTCTGCAAAATTAAAATTCCAATAAGAATTCCGTTCTATAATTAGTTCAAGTGTAGCCGTTACAGGCACCATAAGCAAAACGTAGTGCAAACAAAACTGTGTGTCATTGCTATAGCATAAGTCTGTGCAAAAACCACTTAAAATCTGGCACAACAAGTGGCAGTAGTGTAGTGGTTATGCCACAATTTTTCATTGAATTTATGCCACCAACTTAATTACATACAAATTTTTTTTTGTAATTTACTAGTGCAGTGTTTTTTATTGTTATAATATTTAGAATTTTGTGTATCATGATGTGTTAATTTCTTTTGTGAAAATTTCTTTATTTTTGATTTAAAAATTAATTGGAAAGCAAATTTCTTTTTGTTGTTGAAGTAATACACGAAAGTTTTAAAAACAATACACAGATGTTCATGGTTATGAGGGCTCTTCCCTCTGGAGTTGCAAATAAATATAAGACAACGGAGTTGCCAGACGTATAATTATGCCTTCACGTTTATGGGATTTTTTAGACAAAAAAATATTCCATCACTGTTAAGAACAATACATAAATATTTCAAATAAATATGTCAAAGGTGTTTAGAAATTATGTAGTGAAAGCAAAAAGTTTACGTACACTTGAAAATTTAAATGCCTTGACGTTTATGGGATTTTTTAGATAAAAAAAATATTCCATCAATGTTAAGAACAATACATAAATATTTCAAATAAATATGTCAAAGGTGTTTTGAAATTGTGTAGTGAAAGCAAACAGTTTACGTACACTTGAAAATTTAAATGATTGCTAGTTAATGAAAATTGAAAGAACCCTAAACTATAAATAGTTTTAGATCTTTCTAAATGAGGAAAATGATTGCCCAAGGTACGAGGACTGATCAATATGTCTTACAGCAACTTGCCCATGAGAATACATAGATACTTCAATAAGGGAAGATAGCCTAGAAAATAAAGCAAAATATAAAAATATCATTAAAAAAAATAAGTTGGGATTGATAAGGGGATTGAAAATTAAATGTGCAAGGTAACTAACTGTCCCTATCTTGCTGGAACATGTCTTACATAAAGCGTATAGTTAATACAAAGCTTCGAAATAAAAACAACGCTAAATTCCTTACCGATTACGTTAATTGTTTTCTTCAAATGAGCAAAAGATGGTGCTCTATATAAATCGGACAAAATCGAATTAAAGAATGCACTTGAGGGTGAAATTGGCTGGATAGCCATAGTATCAAAGATTCCAATACCGATTTGCTTACGGTCGGGCGTTACTTAGGACCGGAAATATAGGCGACGAAACTAATTGTTTTCCTTAAACAAACAAACAAAAAGTGCTTTATATACAAAATGAAAGTCATCGTCAGTAAAAGATGCAATTCATCATCAAAAATGCAAGTTGTCAACTAAAACAATGCAACGCGATTACAAAAAGGAAATTCATCGACCAAACAATTGCAAAACATCCACCCAAAAAAATGCAACTCATCCACCCAAAAAGTGGAAGTCATCGACCAAAAAAGGCAAGTCATAGACCTAAAAAATGCAAGCCAAATACCAAAAACTGCAAGTTGTTTAAAAGAAAAATGAAAGACATCGACCAAACAAAATGCATGTTATCGACCAATAAATGCAAGTCATCGACTCCAAATATACCAGCCATCGGCAAAAAGACTGCAATGCGACAATTTTTCCCTGTTAATATAGTAAATTTTTGTTGTTCATTAGAAGAAAACAATTATCTTAGTCGCCTATATCTCACGGTATAAATTTTTTCGAATTTTACCCAATTTGTGTAGATGCCCTCCCTCTCGCGTTTTCTTCAATTTGCCTCTATTTTCGTGATTATTTAAGATTTTCTTTCTTCAAATTTTTCAACTATGTTAACTTAACATTTTCTGGTAACATAACAGTCGTTGTAAGAAAAAGAATACAACTGCCGTAGCCAACTTCATACGCATAAGATAAAAACTGTTAAAAGTTGCAAATTGTGCTCGCCAATTAATCTAGATACTCCAGAAAGGTTATTATCAAACTCGAAAATTTCTTGGGTGTTTTAGCAATGTCATTGCAGTCACGATATTTTAAAAATTGAAACTGCAGAAAGCTATTGTTGTGCTCTCATTTCATAACCCCATCGTCTGTTATCATTAAATACGAGCGTTACTCCTTTTCAAATAGCAGTCTCATTACTGTTAAAAATGAAAAGAAACAGTCGAATTTTACTCTATGCAAACGAAGAGATAATAAAAGAAATTTCCCAAAACTAATGACAACAATGAGAGTAATTGTTTACATGTACATATATTTGTTTGTATTTGCATGTGTGCAGTGTGTTTATTCAATAAACAGAGAACCAAAACAACAAAATAAATAAAAGAAAGGGAAATTTTATTTAAAATAAAAAAAAAACACTCAGCAGAACGAAAGACCAGAAAAAAAGAAAAAATGAGTCAATCCACAGTATCTTGCTTGCCAGTACAAGCCAAAATGTCGAAAGCGAAAAAGGTGTTGGATGAGGCGCGTGAAACGCAAAATCGTGAACTTGATTTGGTGGACAAAGGCATCAGCTCCTTTGAGGAGTTACCGGGATTGTGTAAGTGTTAAAAGAGTGTAGAAAATAACTGTGAAATTGAAAGTTTTGCCATTATTACGATAAAAATGAAAATCTATTAAAAATTTTAAAAAAATTTTCGAGTAGTCTTGATAGATATATAAAATAATTCATATTTTCAATGATGTTACGTGTATGAGATCATCTGTTTTTCTTGTATCTTTTATTCTTATGCTGCCTGAACTGCCCACATTTTGTCAACAGAAATTCTTTAGCGGACAATTTTATACAAACTTATCGAATTACTTTTAAAAAATTAAGCGAAATCAATTCCAAAAAATTAAACAAATTACAATTTAAGTCTTAGAAATACTTGTTGCTTGAGTAATTTTTATAATTAAACATTTTAATACATGGAGCAACATATTAAAGAGAGTCCCACCATTCATAATTCATTAAATAGGTGTACTTGCGCTTGTGTTAGTTTAGTAAGTCTCTAATACAGAGGTAATAAAAGAACAGTGTTAGCAAAACAAACAGAGGAAACAAAATAAGAATGACAGATCGCTTGGCCATAGCTGCCAGATTAATTAATATTAAACGACAAAATGGATAGAGATACAGCGTGCGACAAATTTATTTTTGAAAAACCTTCGTCACTTTTTTCTCAAGAAATAGTTTGTAATAATTCTCACTTTCTTTATCATATTGTGAGTAATCACGTATAATGTCAGACAAACAACCAGGCAAACAGAAACCAGAGTCTCAGGTAGGAATCGAAACCACGGCCTCGACACTTAAAGTTCTGCACACTACCAACTGATGATGGTTTTGCTTAATGCAATAGGCCAAATGCGACCTATTCAATTATTTTTATCACTTAAATGCTACAATAAATTAACATTTGAAAGATAATCAGTAAAAATTATCGCACAAAAAGCACAGTTTGAACAGTTTCATATTCGTCTCTACTCTAACAAAAATGAATATAAAGTCATTTACTGTCTTACACTACTTATAGAGTCTTTCATTAAGCGCTGTCTATCTTAAAATTTAAATAACACAGTGTGTGAAAGATGTTATCATTATTTTTGGGCCACGTTGGCTTTGAGGACCGCTGTGCCTTTTTGGCTTATTCGCGTACCGTTGATTTAAAGAAACCCCACCAGAAACAATTTAATATGATCAAATCATACCACCTCGCTGGCCAGTTCACATCAACTCGACGACGGATGAGCAGGCCCACAAGTCGCTCGTAAAGAATATCCAATGTGGCATAAACTGTGCGGTACGTAGCGACGTCTTGTTGAAACAACCTATCTTTGGTGTTCAGATAATCCAATTCCGGCCGAAAGAAGTTAGTAATCATCATCTTATAGTGCTCTTCATAGACAGTGATGGCCGGTCCAATGGAGTTCTCAAAGAAATAGAGACCGTTAACTCAGCCAGCACAAAATTCGCACCAAACAATGAGATTTTTGGGATGCGTTGGTTGGTTGAAAATCAACAATTTTCTTTATTCCCTTGCCTATTCATCTAGAAATAGGTTTCGTCGCTGAAGACGTTTAGGAAGGGCGCGGTACGAGGACTCTTCGCTGAAGACAATTTATATAAGTGAAGTGTGCGGTACGTTGACCGATCAGATCACCCGATAAAACAAGTTCATTATTGAAAGGTATATCCGTCCATGGTGAGTTGGCAAAACAGGCTGAATAAGTGACAATTAATTTGGCAAATCCAGCTGCAGCACGATGGCAGTTATCAATTGTCGAAGTTCGGAAGTTCCTGCTGAAAGAGCTGATAGAAGTCTTTTTATGGATCAATGATAACGATAGGTGATAAGGTGCCAATTACGAAAATTGAGCCAATGATTGGTGTCCCCTTGTAACAACCAGAAATGCGCTAATGTTACACTGTTTTTGCACTAACTGTTAGTGAAGGCGTATAGGAGATTCTAGCTACCATAAGCATATACACTGAGTAAACAATACTCCATGACACTCCAATTAAAGGGACTGATTTGGTTTCTTGTTCAATTAATTAATTATTTGAGATCGACAAGAGTAAGGCAGTGAAAGCAGTGGGCCCGGCGCCTTCATTCACTGCATTACTAACGAAATCAATGATAATATAGATTCGAATAAATGGTGTATCTAACACGCGCAACAGCAGGTTCTATTTATCCAGATTAACGACTTTTGGTACTCTGCCCTATTCATACGATAGCTTTCCATTGGCAACACTTTCACTTTATTTAAACAATTTTTTTATTTCCTTTAATTTAATAACCCATTTCATTTTATTTGCAGTCAATATGTCCAACATAACACGTTTGACATTAAGCCATAATAAGATCAGTGCCATTAATCCCGGTATAGCGAATTTACTAAATTTGGAAATTTTAAATCTCTCCAACAATCAACTGCGTGAGTTGCCCGTTTCGTTATCATCAATGCCCAAATTGCGTATACTTAATGTATCCATTAATCGTTTGGATAGTCTTCCAAGAGGATTTGGTGCCTTCCCTGTTTTAGAAGTGCTTGATTTGTCATACAATAATCTCAATGAAAAAGTATTACCCGGTAACTTTTTCATGATGGAAACACTGAGAGCTTTATATCTGGGCGATAACGATTTCGAATATATACCACCAGGCTTGGGAAATTTGAAAAATTTACAAATTTTGGGTTTACGTGATAATGACTTACTGGAATTGCCACGTGAAATCGGTGAATTGACCCGTCTGAGAGAATTGCATATTCAACATAATCGCCTACAAGTCCTACCGCCTGAAGTGGCACAATTGGATTTATTAGGCAGCAAATCGGTTATGAAAATGGAAGAGAATCCTTGGGTACAACCAATAGCTGAACAATATTTGTTGGGTATTAGCCATGTTATCGAGTATCTCAAGACGGAGACATATAAAATGTAAGTTGGAACTGAAAAGATCAAATAACAACATCATAGTTTATTAATTTATTTTTGCCTTCAGCATTTATAATCGCCATATGCAGAATGGCCGCAGCGGACCACCACCACCAAAAGCCGATAAAAGTAAAAAAGCCTCACGTGTACGCGCCTAAATGAATGTATTTCAGAACGAGTCTAAAGTGCCTTTGTGTTTCATAACAACTGCGTCAATTTTTTTAATTTTTAAACATATTTTATTATGTCAATTTGTATGTGTGTTTTGTACTACTAATTTTAAGCATTTAAGTTAATACATCCTTTTGTAACTGTTAACATTTTAATTTATAAATTATACATTTGAATAACAAGATATTTAAAGAATTTGTACCAGGGTTTAGATTCACTTCATAACGGCTCTGAGCGCAGATGTGAAGGAGTAATTGTCTTCATTCCACTCAAATGCTTTTTTGGAAAAAAAAAATTTGAAACGAAAGAGGCGTTTTTGAAGTTATCGAGATAAGGGGTGATATATTCACCAGCAATGCATGAAGATGTAGAACGAACTGTAGAGTTGCAACAGCCTTGTAAACACCAATAATGCATAAAGACTTAGAATGGACTGTAAAGTCGCAAGGGTCTTATGGCCAAGGCTCATTCCTACAAATACGAAACAAATGAGTAGGCATGGGTTGCGATGTTTCTGTCTGGGTTGAGAAATCTCATACAAGGAGAGGAGATAGGATGCTGTGAAAGAGTGGGGTATTCCAGAGGCAGAATGGTATATTAATTTCCCCAGATGTATTGAAGTTGAATGGAGCCTTAAGGGCTAGTGTTTCCTGTAACGATTTCAAATTTGAGCTCCACTTTGGGTTGAATGATGACTGTACCATGTTTTGGGCAAATATTTTTATTATCTTGAAGGTCTTGGAGAGCATAGTTGGCACGGCCACTTCAGAATCTTGTGTGATCTTTGCTAAAAGTCACTCAGCCTTATAAGTCATTGCGTCGTGCTAGTGGCAATAGCAATTAGTTCGTGAATGTAAAGACTCTACAAGAACCTTTGGACTAGATTGAATCTCTCTCTACTGTGTTCGGGGACATAGCGATATAACCGACGAGACGACGAATGCACTTGTTTGGTTAAATTCACTTTCTGAAGACGATTTAATACTTCGTCCGAAGTCTCCAATATGCTACTTCTACGGACTTATCGAGAGATGGGTCGGGGTAAAGAAGCAGAAAGGTTTAGGGTATGTGTCAGCTTGTTATGTTTCGATTAATCTAGGAACATTCTTGCTGCTGAATTTAGAAAAATCATGCATGACACTATTATTGGGTTTCTTACGGCGCATTGCGAGATCAGGTTGCTGACAAGAAACAGGTCCCAGTCGGATTATTGCAGGGTGTGTTGTAACAAGGAGTAGTTAGTGGGAATCGAACTCCGCTTTTTGTAGGATGTGATTAAGGAAGCCAGGAACAGGCTTGCTGCTGGATTTAGATAAACCCACCATGAGACTATTACTGGCTTTCTTACGGGGCATTGGGAGATTAGGTTTCTGACAAGGAACAGATCATTGTCGGACTTTTACAGGATGTGTTGCGACGAGGAGGAGTTGTTGGTTATCGAACTCTTCCTTTGTAATTGCCCAGCACTTTGTAGAATGAGATTAAGTAAGCTGGTTTACCTAATGGCTGGAACACTCCTCTCTTTTCTTTTCCTTTTCTCTCAAGTTTGTTTTATTTTCTTCCTTCATCTTTTTCCATTTTTTTCCTTCCTTTACACAACTGATCAACTGTCCGAGTAAAGGCGGGCTGCTGACTAATTTGAATCAATAAATACAGCTGGCTCTAATCACCAGTTCATCAGTCAAACAATTACTCGAGATGTCCCTGTGAACAGAAATCCAGGTGGATAACAGTAAAGGACGTTTGTTAGTTTAAAACGTATATAAAAATTCTTTTTTGGCGCTTTAAACAAATTGTTTGCAATCTGGCATTACCACATAGAATTACTGAATTACAACACTGTTGTCATTCAACATTTTACTCACGACATATGGTGATGATGATGTGCGTGATGTTCGTGACATTCATGACGTGACAGCGTAAAAACTGGTGACTAGTTTTTTAAAACATTTGAATGTGAAAATAAAAAAAATTATTTTAAAAATAGCTGAACAAGAGAAAAACAAACTCATACGCTAAGCTTGAGTGAGAAAAGAAAGCCTTTTGAAATCAAATAGTTTAAGTTCAAAGGCACAAAGAAAATGAGGCGGTAAGTAGGGATATTTTGAAACGTTCACCATGAAGACTTCTTTATTGATAAAGTTTTGTTTGTTTTTGTTTTGTCGATAAAAAAATAAATACAAAGTGTTAAGAAGACAACAAACGAACAATTCGATTTGTTGAAATCCGAAATGTCTGTGAATCTCGCCGCAGCTCGAGGCTATGGAATGGGTGCCGACCGAGCAACTGTTGATGCTGAGTGGAGAGAAATTGTTGAAAAACTAAATGCTATCGGACCACCGCATCGTAGTCTGGCAGAGTGGAAAAAGGTAATTATTGTTGTTTCTTTTGTAGTTTAGTTTATGGTATAAAAAATGAGATTCTTTGAAGAACAATATTGGAATTCCCATTCCAATTAATCATTCTTAGCGTAAATAGTAAGCAATTTTTATGTTTGTATTTCGTTTTGAGTGAAAAATACGTATCATTTCCTAATGAAATCTTATTCTCTTCGAATGTATAAACTAAACCGACTAATGAGAACCAAGGGGAAAAGTGCAAAAAAGGAAATGAGAAATGATTCATTCTAAAGAAAGTATTATTCATTAAGGGTATAAATGCTTCCCCTTTCTATTATAATTTTCGCAGTGCTATAATTCATAGAAAGGAATCAGTTCCAATCATAGCACTGCTCGCATGCTTTTGTAGTTGTTTAATTTAATTTGTTTGGTGGAAATGTTATGTTTTTTTTCTGCATCCAAAGCATATTAGTCAGACACGTACTTATAATTTCTGTTAATGCCATGAAGAGAACTGCAATCAATCCCAACGGATATTCCACTACAATGTCTCTTCCAATCATATTGCCCTGTCAAACTTCAGGATGGTGCACAGCACCCAATATGTTGCGATGCGTTTACCTCTGCAATACATCAACGTCGCCGTAGTCTAGTAGGTAGTGTGTTGGCTTATTAGACGTAAGGCCAGGGTTCGAGCACCAGGCCAGACATCAAGACAAAATACGAAAAGTATTTCTTCTGCGACTTACTCTCAGCAGATTTTTGACAAAAACTCTGGAAGTAAATAAAAATTGCCATGAAAAGTTTCTCAAAAAATCTGTCGTTCGGAGTCGACTTTAAACTGTAGATCCCACCACTCATGCATAAAATTAACGCACACAACATAAGTGGTGTGAGAAACTAGGTCGTAATCCTGACTGAAGGGTTGTAATGACCAATTATGTTATGTATGTTATACATCAACGTCGCACAGTTTCTGATTGTATATTCTAATGATACATTTGCATTAGCACATAATCTACAATTTGGGTTCGAGGGGACTCCCATTCCCAAATGCTCTTTGGTTTTACGGACTCCAGTCAGAAGACCGGATCTCAGATTGAAGCAACAATCAGAAGAGGGATGGATTTTTCAGAAATAAAGAGTTTAATCTGAGAAATGAAGAACGTGGAAGACCACCAGTATTGGATAAAGATGACACATAAGTGTCAGAAATAAATTGTAGTGGTGTTAAATGTTGCGCAAGAAACAATTTCTGAACGTTTAAAAGCCATGGGAAAGATTCAAAAGTCTAGAAAAATGGATGACACATGAATTGTATGACAGACAGATGGAAAACCGAAAAACCATTTTGGAAATTTTGCTTCAAAGATACGATAAAAAATTGTTAAGAGCAATGCAAAAATGAATTTATTTTCAGGATCTTAAATGAAAAAAATTATGGTTTAATCATGCATAACCATCAACTCAGGCTGTAAAACCAGATTGATTCAGCAGTAGAAACAAGAAGTAGAGGTTTACCACGGTTTCTCATTGTGAAATCGTTAACAAATAATCAATTTGATGATGAATGATTAGAATAGGCCACAAAATACGGCAAGGTAATGTTGCAACATGACAATGTACCAGCACATAAAGCAAAACCGGTTCAGGATAAATTCAAAGCATTAGCCCGAGAGCTGCCCATCCAGCATGTTCGCTAGACTTGGCTCCTTCCGATTTTGTTACTGGTTTTTTCGATGGGACACGCAATGGCGAGGCAATCGAAAATTACGTGACTAATTGATTTACTTCCAAAGATAGTTTTATTGGCATGGAATCCACAAATTGCCTGAAAGATGGAACAAAATGTGTAGCCAGCAACGGCAACAATTTGAATATTTTTTTTCATACCGATATACTTGGTAGTTCGGGGAGTCTCTGCTTCAGTATGTCTTCCTGACTCCACAGAAAGATTCTGGCCTGTCAATAGCGTGTAAGCTGACCATCCTGTCTTATTGCCTTGAATTTTTCATATGGTCTCGAACGCATCATGGCGTCAACCCTGTTTACACTGCTGATTTATGTTCTATCGACAGTTCCATTGTATTTTCAAGTTAACACAATAAATCGCTGACAAGGATGTGGAACAGATCCCAGCAGGACTATTGCAGGGTATGTTGCGATGAGGAGGAGTTGGAACTGTCCAGCCCTTAGTAGGTTGAGGTACAAGACCCTTGGCAGGGGCTTCTTTGAGGGTTTGAATTCTATGTCGAGAGCCGACGTTAAGGCTCTTATTAGATTCATTATTAGTTTGAGCTGGTTGAAAAGTGCTACGGCTTCAATAATGTAGTCGCGCTCTCTTGTGTGTTTGTTAGTTTCCTTATTCTCCCTTTCCTACTCCTTTCCATATCTGCCCTATTATTCTCTCTCCTTTAGGACGTTTCTACAATGGGTCAACTTGACCTCCGGGTACTATACTTGTCTCAATTGGAGAGTGCACGTCCAATAACCTAAACGTAACACAATAAACGCTGAGTACTAGGATGGCGGTCCTTTATGTTCCCTGTCCTAATTGTATACCATGGGAAGATAACCCGGAGTTTCCCTATGGGCTCAGAATATTTCGTATTCCGATATCTGTCATCGACCTTGCTTATAGTATTAACCACTTTATTGGCCATTACAACTCTTCAATCGGAATTACGACATGCTTAGCTTCAAAATGAGGAAAGAGGGATCATATATAAAGTCTCTCTAACAATACTGAGCATAGACATTACAAATCTGACTATGCAACGTACGATACTATACAGCTCCGGTCACGATAATAAAAGAAACCTGATATATAGACTTCTATATATAATAGGGTTTTCTTCGCTTGCGAACCTCTTGTAAACCTTTATGTTGTATATAAATGGACTGCGAAATAAGCTGAATAAACTTATTTGTGTATTTGTTAAAAAAATATTTTTTTACCTTCAGTAGGAAAAATTATGAAATCAAGTTCCACGTGAACAATTTATTTGTGAAAAAGCATTAAAAAAATAATAAATTGCACAGAAATCATTTTTTGAACTGTTATACGATATAATATGTTGTGTTTTCGATTCCATACTTGTAAGTAAAAAATAAAATGTAAACGTTTTTAATTATTAATGTAAACAAAACCCATTTTTTATAAGATTGTGTACGCATGTATATTTGTATTTTAGGTCTGGTCTGATACACGTTTGCGGAATAAGAAACGTTCTTTGGGCAAATGTTCGACAAGACCGAAGAAAAACAAAATAGAAACAGAAGAAGATTTACTTATGGCAGCCTTAAACAGTTCAACCTCTATTTATGGTTCCCATAACCATACAAATCAAAGTGATAATGGCACACAACACAATGGAGATTATTATGCCGAGAATACTAAGCAAGAGGAGAAATATTATAATGACAACAATTACAATTATAATGAATGCTGTGAACGGTCAATGTATGAAGCAATTACACCACAATTCAATGAAAATTTTGCCGAAATGGAAGAGTCACTAAATGCAGTGCAAACTCATCTCAGTGAACAAAACAAACTAATGGAACATCTGCTGCAGATGAGTACAAATCTGGCGTTTTTAATGGAAAGACAAATGCAAGCATGTGAAAAGAAAACTGCTTTAATGGCAAGGCAAATAAAAGCCAATGAATTTACAAATGTATTCTTAAGACAACAGCAAAGGAGAAGGAAAATTTAATAAATTGCTAACGTAGGCTACTGTTAAGGGGTTATTAGCTTTTGTAAATGTTTAGTAAGATGATTAGCTTAGTTCAGTTATGTAAATAAATATTATAACAACAACAATAATGGAATCCAATTGTTTTTATTATGAAATTGAAAGAAAATTTAAATTTAATTTGAATTTTAGTTGCTAAATATTATTTTTTTAAATTTTCAGGTTTGGTCCGATTACCGTTTACGCCACGTAAAAGTTCTAAGCGGGAACTTCTTAACCAAACCAAAAAAACATAAAACTGCAGCCAAAAAGAATAAAGTTTCCTCCAATAAAACAAGTGCCATTACTTACATTGCAGTAGACGAGGAAAAACCCTATCTAAGGCAACTTAATTTACAGCCAGAATCTCAACAAAGCATCGAAAAAGAATACTACCCTGAAGATCCCTTCAAGGATGATGAACGTAACAGTTCCAAAGAACAATATTTTAATTCCTCTATACACTCTCTAGACGAACTTGAAGAGCCTTATGGCAATGATTCCAATAATTATAAATCATATTGTCAATCTCCCCATGCTATTATGCAACACAACAGCAGCAGCGATGAAAAACTAAATTATTTGGGTCAAACTCTGGGTACCATTGAATTACAAATCAAAAATCAAAATATTATGATGGAACATCTATCCAAAATCACACAGAATTTAAACGAACTGATGGAGCGGCATGTCACAAATTTGGAAAAACAAAATCAAATAATGGAACGGCAATTGAGAGCAACCGAGCGTCATAATATGTTTTTAAGAAGACAAGAGGCTAGAAGAAAAGTGCTTTCAAAATATAACAAGTTAGACTTACAAAAAGCGTAGTTAAGTAGGTCTTTAAGTTATTTCAGATCATATATTGTATACCTTAGTTGTTTTGTAATTTTCTTATGCTTAAGCTGTAATATAAGTATTATTTGGTAAAAGAAAATCTTTGTGGATCGATTATTTTATTCTCCAAAATCCTTTAAAATCGATAAATATCCGTAAATGGCTCTTGCAATATTACCTCTATATCGGGCAACATTTGGGAAGCTTGTTTGAAAAGTAACATTTTAAGATTCATTTACTTAATTAGCCATTATTACTTTAGTCAGGATTAAAACCTAGCTTCTCACACCACTCATGTTGTGTGTCTTGTTAATTTTAGCAATGAATAGCGGGACGTACAGTTAATTTCAACTCCCAAAGACAAATATTTGAGAAACTTTTTCATGGCCATTTCGTTTACTCCCAGAGTTTTTGCCAAAAGACTGTTGAGAGAAACACGCCGAAGAAATATTTTTTTATATTTCGTTTTTTGTTGATGTCCGAGCTGGGCTTTGTGTCTAATAAGCCAACACGCAACCTACTAGACTATGGCGATTTCATTTGGCCTTTATTAAATTCACATTTTATTGTGAAAAGTTGTCTCAGTTCGCAAATGAGAGGAAGTTTCAAACATTACTGTTTTGTTCGAGAAAAGGTGAAAATGCAAACTAAAAAAATATGTGAGGTTAAGGTAGATGATTCTGTACAATAGGAAAGCAACAGTGAAATGGTTTGCTTATTTTCAGTCTGAATTTTTAATGCAACTCTCTGTTCCACAAATCACTAAAAATTCAAAGAAATCATAGAAAAAATTTAGTGAAAACGGCACATAAGCATGAGCTTTGTTAGGGAACAAGGAATACACCACCAAACAGTAATCAAGGATTTTAAGAAAACTGGAAACAGAAAAAAGGTGTGGGGCCAATGAAAAGTGGATAACATACCGCGATTATTTCCAAAAAAGATTATATAATACGAAGCAAAGTGAAGCTTAACAGACCGTGGGTAAACCAGGATTGACACAAAGAAATGGAATGTGATTGAAAAGAAGTTGTTAATTATGAGCTACTACTACGTGATATGTTGTTATAAAGGTTTCACGTCAAAAATGGCAAAATATTCCGTTTAATCAATACATTACAATGGAGACATTTAGCATTGTATAGGTATACATCCGTTAGTGTAGATGTAAAGAATGGTTCGGTTGATAGACCACAATTGAAAATTACTTGCCAAACCATAATCTATTTGCCAAATTTATTAATTTTGTAATTTCGTCATCATCTGCTCTTTACAGCATAAAATTTTTGTTTTAGTAGCTATCCCAACTTCATTTTGTAATATGTTTCATCATTCATAACGAGACAGTTGTTCTCGAGGAGCTAGCTCCCTGAATGTTACAGTCCAAAATGTACCGATTGACACTATATAATGCTCCAGTGGATTGGACAAAAACTGTTTCCCACTTTCCTGACGTTTGGTTCCCCAATAACAAGTAAACAATTTGATCATGTCTTCGGCCTCAGTGTATCTCTTCAGCCCATTTCTATCCGCACATTATCATAAGGTGTGTATGTATGTATGTGTGCCCCTTTTACTACATAGCCTTTTTCGTTTTTCATAGGATTTCGATATTTAATTGCAGAGTACTTACCCTATCGAGTTATGGGTTCTGCAGTTTGGAACGTATTCACAGTTTTCTTTTCACTTAAACTTTTTATAAAAAAAGAAATTTCTGTGGCCACAATTTTTCTTTTTAAAATGATTGAGCCCGACAATGTCTTATTTTCGTTAAATTATGCACCAAAGTTTTTCTATTTTAATATTTCTTTACTCACTATGCTTTTGAATATATTTCAACTCAAATGTTTTTCACTAACTAACGGTAAAAAGAGCGGAAAACAAATCCAGTGTTGCCACTAGTCTATTTTCAAATGTTTCCGCAGTGTGATCGGATGAAATAAAAGGATGGTAGTATTACGTACACTGAAAGAAAAGTTTAATAAATTTAAAGTTATAAGACTTCATTTACAATTTGTGAAATCTATACGTGGGATTGATTTAATTTTTGTGAAGATCAGTTCATAAAGAAAAATAACAAAGAAACGAAGATAATATACGAAGATATAATATGAGATAAATATTTACAATATGACAAATCTTGCTAAACCATTAAAACCTCTGTCCCAGGCTAGTCTGCTGCAAAGATCGGAGATGCCTGTATGTCAGGAAATAATTCTCGCTCCCAGGTTAGAATGCCCACTCAAATATCCCTTTAAGGTAGTAAGAGGCTGTTTACCCAAGTTGCAGTTCCAGCACGTTCCAGGCTGGGTCAAAGTAGCGTGAAGATTCTGCAACTTTCCCAATCCTCATCTACTTTCTTTTATAGAAATTGGGGAGGCCTGTATACCCCGAAATGATAGGAACAAAGCATCCTCTAGGTGGCGCATATGCAATCTCCTCACCTTCAATGCGACCATGCCGTGAAACACAGAATAGTCTAAAGCACTGTGGGACCATTCCTACTATAAACTGCCAGAGTTGGAGATGATTTTTACCTTAAAGAAGGGAAACGAATTAAATGCGCTAGGCTGAAGTGTGAATAGCTGCGTCCTTAAGGTCAGTAATTAATAACTGACGTATTATGGATTAATCTTAATGGTAATCTAAGTTCCTTGTTTCTTCTTTACATATTAGTGTTTAGGGAAGTTAGTGAATTACACTATTGATTTACGCAAACCAATGGGGCCATTACTTGCACGTGAATTATGTTACTAGTTTTTGTAAACACTTTAAAACAATGTGTTTTCGGTGTGTAACATATACATACATACATACATAATTGTACAAACCTTTAGTCAGGATGACGACCTAGTTTCTCACATATTCCATAACAATATTAGCAGCCTAATAATGGATAAGCATTTGTTTGAATTTAACAACTACATTTATTTTCTAACGGTTTCGATCAATGCAAAACTTTCGCTAACTTGATCGATTGTAATATATACCTCAATTATGGAGTAGGATAACTGTGTTCTCACTTTGTTTACTAATTTTGTTTTTAACGCTTTACACTTAATCTGGCATCTCTGCATTTGCTACAGGTTTTGACAGTTTGCAATACATCGTTTTATATGCGAAAAGTAAAATGTAAACAAAGTGAATGTGTATTCGCCTGGTGCAGACTTAAAAATAAGTGAAAAGTGTTTCGTTTCACATTTTTCATTGTTGCTTAAACACCTAAAGAGTATTAAAATTTAAAGCAAAGGAATTTTGCTTAAAACAACTTATTCATCAAACATGAATAAATCGTAAGTAAAATAATGAACTCGTAAATTTATTAAAAAAGAAGCTTAGAATTACAAATTGAAGCGCTTCTATTGCTTCAGAGTGAATGAATGTGGTCAAGAATACATAATTAGTACAGAACAAGTCGTAGTTTCAATTGCTCAAGAAACGCTGTACGTTCGCTTGCTTGTTTGCCTGCGTTTTATACCTGTACTGTAGGTATGCACTCGTAAAGTGTAGAAGAATTTCTTAAAACGGAAAAGCAGATGATTGGGGGCAATAAGGAATGCATTTTTTGTGAATGTTTTTAAAATAAACTGTTGTTGTTTTTATATTTTTATTGTATTATTAAATTTTCTCGCGTCGAAGATTAACTTCGAACAGTGAACAACTGAAATTGTTGTTGTTGTTCATTCGCGTTCTTTTTGGAATTTATTGTTTATTATTGTTTTTTTGCACGATAACAAAATGATTAAAGAAAATTGTTTATAATTTTTTTTCTTTTCATTTTCGTTTATGTTTATCGGAATTTCAGTTTTTTTCCACTATGAGTAGTTATCGATAAACATTGATACACTTAAACCTCGTTTGTTTCAGATAATTTCTATTAGCGTACTACACCGATGTACTATTGTATACATATTTATGTACTAAATATTCACCGTTATGTTTACAAGATGTTCTAGAAAGGAATCCATTCTTTTTCCTATACGAAGAGAAATAATCGTCTGTGATTCATTTTTAACAATTGCCGTTTCATCAGTTTGGATGGTATTCCAAGGTTAAAACTTTCTACGGCAACAAAAAACAATTGACTGACTTACAACTTTTTGACGTTGCGTCATAAATGCAAGAAGCGAAGAAACACTTTTTTACAGATTTTCTTCTAAAAAGGTTAAAACGCAAGCAGGCATACGAAAATGTGAATGGAATCTTAATACTGATACTTTAGCTACCAATTACATGCAGTTTTCGTTTCGCCGAAATTATTTATAGGACCACGCTCTGATAGCTAAGTTATCGAAAATATTAGTGAAATAATAAAAATATTCTTGTTCGAACACAATTTCAAAAAGCCCTTGAGCATCATGTGATTGGATACAAATATAAGTTGGATGTACTTACGAAATTCCTTCCTCTGAGATTCACAGCTGAATCGGAAGAAAATCTTCAGCGATTTTCGGATGACTATGAAGGTAGTGGTAGTTTCCAGGTGAGAATACGCAAATGGGATCTAAGCCAGAATAGAATGCATTGCTGCTTTCATATGGCACACGGTGTGCTATTTACCTACATATATATGTACGTCCTTATTTTTGCCGCACTATACATACTATAAATAATTGAAGTATCTGAGTAAAGCAATTGTCCATTTGCAAAGGGATAATGAACTTGTGTACTCAAAATTTGCGCCAAGCCTAGCCGTAGTCCATCTTTAGTGTGTAAACAGCCGAAGACTGCCAACACATAACAACAAATTCTGTCTAAGCTGTAATGACAAGTAGATGCCACATGACATCTGCTCTGGTGTTGTCCATCACTTTGGAAATTGGGACAAAGCATTGTCCGGTACCCAGAATTTATTGAAGGAACATGTCCAGCTAAAGGTGATATGAATAGAATCCACAACTCCATAATACTGTCAGCTTGGAGTTATAGTTGAATGACAGAATAAGTACTGTTGCTATTACAATGGGACTTTTAACAACCCAAATTAGTTATGCTAATGCATTTCAATTCAGATGTTATCGGTTTTTGGTTGAGAGAACGTTAGAAGATCTGGGAATGGTGGCGAAAGTGCTACTAAGGGAATTTGCCAGTTTCATCTGGAACTTGGGGTTGTTCAAACCCATCACTAATGCACCATGGCAATAGGACGTACCTCACACTGAGTAATACAATGGGCCATATGGGTCACCTTGTGAACGGCAAGCTACCCGCTAACCTAACCTGGCCTAGCTAAACTGCCAATTTAACCAATTTAACGATGACTATAAGCTCCGGAAGCTTGGTTTAAACGTTTACGTCGGTCGAAAACTGTAAATAATAGAAGTGCATGCTGGAAGCAATCGCCATACGAGTGACTAACACATGACATTGACACGCTTGAAGTTTCGATACCTGAGCTACGTTTACTTATAGTCCAACTCCTCTTTCAAGTTATTATCAACTTTTACTCAACCTTAACCATTTTTTCTTTTTTTTTTTATTAATGGGGTCCTATCGAATTATGGAATTCTACTGGAATTAAAAAATAACAAGTAATAAAGCGAGGCATATTGAATCTGAATGAAATCATTGTAACGATGTCAAAGAAGTTACAAGAAGTTAATTTCGTGTAAAACTGGCATTCAGTACGAAAGCAGTTTTATTTTTAAAATAGTAATGTGTGGTGCGAAGTTGTGGCTAATAAGATACTGTGCGGAATAAAAAAGTGTACACCATCATTTCCTGTAATATAAAATAATATAAAAAATTAAGCAATCCTTTATTTTATGTAAAGACAGAGAACAAAAAAAAAATATTTTTTAAGAAGGGATGCTCCAGTAATCTTTAATTTTTACTTTGTCAACAGCATTCAATTCAAGATGTAACGAATTTATTACTGATGTATACTTTATTTTGATGCTCACTGTATGTCTTTATGACAACAACAAATACTTAGATATCGTATATTTACTAAAACAATACAAAACAAATGAAATTTGCTATTAAGAAATAATTCATATTAAATTTTCCGCATAATTGCTCGTATGGCATAAAATGTAAACACCTTTTCATGACTATACTGGAAATATTTTGATGTCACTGATACCTAGTTGCAGCCCTATGCTCACTCGAGAAGTAAAAGGAACATATATATGTATACTGTTACCTAGTTACGTAGCCATTATTTTCTAAAATATCCTCATATCTGCGAGCAATGGATTCTTAGTTTTGGTAAAATATCACCAGTAAATCTATTTCAAAGAACTTTTCGTTTCCTATTTTCATATATTTCATTCCTAGTTTTAGAATTATTATGGTTTAGTTTGCTATTTTCTATATCCCATAGAGTTTCTATGAATTTAACACGTTCATCGCCACGATAATATCAGAAAAATTTTCACATGGGCCACGGTAACTTTATTAGATAATTTAGTTAAAAATGTATCAAGGAAACTTAATGTATCACAGAAAATTTTTTTTTTCAAAATTCCCAGAAAAACACTATTTTCAATGTCAGACATATATGACTGACATTGCCCTATTTTTAAACTTTTTTTCGACAAGCCGTGTCAGTCTTATATGTCTGACGCATCCAAACAAGATACAACAAGTATTAACCTGTTGTTTTGAACACAGCGTCGTTTGCGTCGGACATTTGTGATTTACCAAATCGCGTACGTCAGACATATATGACTGACATGGCTCATGTAGAACTTCTTAGCGTCAGACGCATATGACTAACATGGCGATGAACGTGTTAAGTTTACGTGGCGATTGTGAGAACACGCGTCATTTTTATTCATGCACCACTTTACAAATTTAGCTTTGGGTGTTCTATTTTCGCCGTTGTCTTAGTAATACATCCACTTAAGGGTCATTTACGTCGCAGCGTTCGACAACATTACATTTTTTATGACCTATTTCCAGAAAAACGTCTTAAGATCTCTATATTTCATCACATCTTTAATATACCAAGGAGGAATCTTGGTCTTGTCGAAAATCATCCTCTAATCGTTGTTTTAAATTATATTGTTTCTTTCTTTCCCACATTCATTTTATTTGAATTTCTGCAAAATTTTTTCAGAATTACTATTACGGGTTACAAACGGACAACCGATAAACAATACAGTCTTTTGACACATGAAATGTCCAGATTTTCGCATGAAAATTATACAGGTAAACAGGCTATACGATTTTGGACTGTTTTGACGGATAAACTAAATGCATTAGGTCCACCCTATCGCACAGTATCACAGTGGAAAAAGGTACGCAATTCATTAACAAACTATACACAACTGAGTTTAATTACAATTTCTATCAACAAATTCAAGGTTTGGACCGATTATCGACGTTTTCACAGTAGAAAAGCTTTTAAATCTCAGCATAAATTTGCCAAACCGATTAAACAAGAACCAGGCCAAAACAAAGAGGAAGCCTATCGAGCCGATGAGGAAGAGGAAGATATTTCGCAAACAGGTTTTAAATCGACATCAACTGGTAATAGTAAAATTGCAGATTATTTGCGCTCGGAATCTGAGGAATATGAACAAAGTTATGAATCAATGCATTCCACATTATCGAATGATTTTGCCGATGAGTATTCATATCCGGATCGAGTTACCAACTCATTGCAGGCCACCCAAGAAACTTTGATATCTGATGAAGCGCCTTATGATTCCTTTAATTGTAGTCAAGATGACGATGATGATGAAGAACAACAACAGCAACAACAGTTTCATCAACGAACCACAACACATGCAATTAATGCTCACAGATCTCCTCCCCCTCTACAGCCGGCAAATACACGCCTAATTGATCAAACCCTGTACACATTGCAAAATCAAATTGAGCAACAGTCAAAACTTTTAGAACATTTATCGCAAATATCCAGTAACATGGCCAATCTAATGGAACGTCAAGTGAATGCAATTGAAAAACAAACAGAAGCCATACGTCGCCAAGCATCTGCTACAGAACACCATACTCTCGTAATGAATAATTTTGTCGAAATGATACGTGACAAGATGCCTCGTGTAAATTCCAAAACAAACGTGTCAAATGGTTCTTTATAAAATTCCATTATAACTTATGTAAGTTCTTTGTTTCTAGGCTTAGATGGTAGCTCTTAAGTGACATATTTTCGAAATAACAAACCTAAGTTGTGTTATTAAAATTAAGACTTAAAGTTTTATACTTTTGTAAAAAGAAGGAAACGTATAATTTAGGATTTATTTCTAATATAGACATTGTTAATGTTAAGAAAAGTAAATTTTTCTAATAAAATATTAAAATTTTTTAATCATTTAAATGACTTTGTTAAGGTTACATATATATATCGGGCCATCTATCGGTTTAAATTTGAATCATCGATTATTTCGAATCTGGCAATACTTATGTCATTCTATTCTGTCACAAAATTCAGTATTATTATCACCGAACATAATTAATCGATTTACGCTTGAGCAACGTTGAGATTTATTGGAAATTTATTTAAGAAACAAAGACAATTGCAATTGAAAATTTGGTTGCAGAGAAGGACCAACAGTGCGTGGTATACACAAGTTTATTGCCAAAGTTCGTAAAACTGGTTTCACTGTTGATGCGCCAATACGTGAGCGTGCTCGTACAATGCTTTCACCCGAAAATGTCAAAGCTGTGGCTGAGATTGTGTGTGAAAGAGAATCCATCAACATCAACGTTCTCAAGAATTGAACATTTCACGCAACAGTTTACGTCAAATTTTGCTAAAAGATCTCGGTATGACGCCTTACAAAGTTTAATTGGTTCAAGAGTTGAAGCCGCACGACCATCCGCTTCGTTTTCGCTTTGCTAGATGGGCCAACGACAAACTACACGATTTTGCCAAAAAAAAAATTCATTTTTTGGATGAAGCTGTTTTTCATCTTAGTGGGTACGTTAATAAGCAAAATTCCCATGTTTGGGACTCAGAAAACCCATACGTGGTCTTACAGAACCCACTACACCCATTACGAGTGACGAGTTTGGTGTGGCTCGTGGAGCAAAGGCATCATTTACTCATATTTCTTTGAAAATGAGAACAACGCAACCAATACGGTCAATGGAGACACCTATCACATCATAATAACCGATTTTTTTGTATCCGCTCTACATGGTATTGATGTGAACGATGTTCGGTCTTAACAGGATAGCGCAACTTGAAACACATCTCATGCCACAATCGATTTATTGTGTCTAACGTTTGATACTGATTAATTAACCTAAATTGTGATGTCAATTGGCCGCCAAGAAGCTGCGATTTAACACCGATAGACTATTTTCTGTAGGGCATCGTTAATAGTGTTGAGCTGACAAACCAGAAACAATTGAGCTTTTGAAGGCCAACATTCGTGATGCCATTGCCGAGATACGACCCCATATACTCCAAAAAGTGCACGAAAATTGGTCCGATAGAATGAGCTGAAGCGGAATCAAACGTATATGATTGTCACGAGCAAATTCAGAAATCTGAACGTTTAATTAGAAATCGTGAAAAAATTACTCATGTTTTCTGTATCCAAATAAGTTAAAGAAATTTGGGCCAAAATTTATGTTCCAGCTGTTGCCGTATAGTCAAAACCCATCTGCTGTCTAAAGTGAATAGTTTTGAGTGGCGACTTACGTCTCAATTTGAACACGCCTTGGATTTTATGTGTTGTGTTTTGGCATTTCTATCCAGTAGCACAGTTCTTGTTGTATCGTTCGTAGATACATGTATGTACGTAGGACGCTTTCGGATCACGTTAACTTTTATTGATAATGTGCAACACTTGGAAATTGTTACATATTTCTACATATCCTTTTTCATTGGGGTTCATTCGAATTATCGCTTACTGGTAATGTGAATCCTATAATAAGTATTAGCCACTGCATAATAAGGCATTTCAACTGGAGTTGTGCTCTTTTACTTAAAAGCTTTGACGAATTAATTTGAAATTAAAAGCATCGGCCACGGGCCGCCAATTTAAACAATGGGTAGAAGCAGAAATTAATATTCAACTTCAATAAAGCCCGTGCAATTTGAGTCCATAGGATTTAAGTAGTCGTAGATCTTTGTTAAAAAGCGTTGACGATTCAATTTGTGCAGAAACTAAAACAAAGCGACCTTTGGCTGTGGGCCACCAATTCGACGAAGTAGAAGCAGAATCAATATTTAATTTCCATTCAATATTTTGTTCCCAATGAAACCCGCGCAATTCAACTCCATTGGATTATTTTCTGAAGTCGCCATAGTCTATTAGACAAGAGCCCGTGGGACAACCGCTGACTCAGACATCTCGAAGAAAATGTACATATAAGAAGTAATATTTCCTTTGGCGACTATCTCTCAGCAGTTTTCTTGCAGAAATTTTGATAGTATAATAAAATTGCCATGAAAAGCTTCTCAAATGAGTGGTGTGAGAAGCTAGATTGTAATCTTGACTAAATGGTTGAATTAAACACTTAAGTAAAGTAAAGATTAATTACTTGAAGTCACCGTAGCCTAGTAGGTAGTGTGTTGACTTACTAATTGTGAGGCCACGGTTCAAACCCCAGGTCAGACATCCGCATAAAAACGAAATATAAAAAAAAAATATTTCTTCGGCAACTTCATCACAGCAGATTTCTGGCAAAAACTCTGACAGTAAATAAAATTATCATGAAAAAGTTTCTCAAAAATCTGTCGTACGGAGTCGACTTTAAACTGTAGTTTCCGCCACTCACTTATAAAATTAACACACACAACATAAGTGGTGTAGGAAACTAGGTCGTAATCCTGACTGAAGGGTTGTAAGGACCAATTATGTATTAACCTCCGAGGGCTATTGTGCCGACCTCTGATTTAAAATAAGGATTAATTTTTTTAGGGTTATGTAAAGTCACTTGCCCACATCGGTGAAACAGAATGAATTGAACACATGGAAATCACTATTTGTAGATTTATTTCGAAATATGGCCGCATATGCTGCCCATAGTTTGTAAATATTGGTGTATTAGATTGTGCACTGTAAGCGCTAGTGTAAATCACATTTAAACATTAATGTTATAAATGTTTGTTTTTAACAAAGTTCGTTATAATTCAAGCACGTGTAACTGTAGCAAATAATACCCAACAGTTGCGAGAGAGCAGGCAGTTAAGGTTCTACAACCTTCTCCAAATCCTACGAAATTACCATCTTCTCATTGATATGATAATTGAAAAGGAAAGAAAGCCATGTCATTTTATTTATTTTATAAAATAGTTTTTATTTTTTATTTTATTTATAGTTTGACTTCTTAAATTTTATTATCAATTTGTGTTGTATTTTTCATTATCATTATTTTAATTTTATTTAATTTTTTCTTCAGTGTTTTTTGTTTTATATTTAAATTTAAATACCGTTTTTTTAAATGTACTTTGTGTGTCATGTCTCTTTTGAACAATCAATCAATCATTTAATCAATTAATCAATGAATTGAATTTTAATTTATTTAATTAAATTTATTACTTTCTTTATTTTTATTTTTTTACTTAATAATTAAAAAGAAATAAAAGAAAATAAATCATAGACATAAAAATAGAAACTAAATACACATGTACTCTTGCTCAATTACGTTTTCTCTCTATAATTACGTTTTATTTTTTTTTAATTTTTGTTTTTTTTTTCAATATCATTTATACGCTTTTCTGTTTATTTACTTTTAATTAAATCTTAAGTTTAGCTTAATATTAATAAATGTATATTTAAGTTGTTTTTTGTTGTTGTTGTTTTTTTATATAATTATTATATAATAATTTTATTTTATTTTTATGTATATACAAGGGGCAATTTTTTAAAGTTTTTTTTTAAGGAAAAAAGGGAAGTAAGGATTTCGTTTTATTTAGAGGGAGAGGAGTAGTAAAGTTGGTTTGGTTTTGTTTTTAATTTTTCCTTGTTTTTTGTTTAATATAGAATAAAAATATAAATTTTATCTTTTCAAACACATTTAAGTTAAAAAATATTTTATTTTTTTTGTTTTAGATTGTTTTTTTTTCTTTCTTTTCTTTATATAAGTAACTAACAAAAATTAAACGCAAGTTAGGTTTTTATTTATTTAATAATATAATTATTGTTTTTTGGGCTTTGTTGCTTTACTTTACTTTTTATTTTTCATTTGTTTTGTTTTTTAAAAAGTTTAAAGGGAAATACTTTTTATTTTATAATAATATATACTAATTAAATTAAATTTAATTAAATTACATCGACGCTTGGTTTTTAAATTTAAATGACAAAATAGCACTTTTTTATTTAATTTTTATTATTTTTTTTTTGGAAATAAACAAGCAAGTTTTAATTTATTCTTCTTTTTTATTAATATTGTTTTAATAATTTTTTTGTTTTGTTTTCTTTTTTAAATTTTAGTATTTTGTTTTTTAATATATTACTTAATTTGTTATACATTTTAATATTTTAATTTTTTATTTAATTTTCTTTAAGGTGGTTGTTTTTGTAGTTGATTTTTCTTTCTTTCATTTTTTAATATCTTTTTTGTTTTGTTTTTATTTTTTAAAAGAATTAAACTAAGTTTTGTGTTTAAAATTTTATTAAAAAAAGATAAAATTAAAATTAAATTAAAACTACAGTTTTTTTTTTGTTTAATAGCCTGTTTTTGTAAGACAAACCATTTCACTTGTCTATCTGTTTGTATAGAAAACACAAAAAAAACTCAATATAGTTTGTTTTTTCCATATAAAGACACAAATAAAAGAAATCGTTTGTCATACACAAACAGCCCTTTAGTTTAGAAAATCAAAAGTAATTAAAAAAAATTAAAATTTCAAATTTGAAATATAAATTGTTGTTAAACTAACAGCAGCTATTAGCTTTAAATAAATTTATTTTTCCTTTTTAAATTCTACGTACAATTTTCTTTTTTTGTTATTAACAAATACAAAAATCTTATTTAATGTTCCCACGAAATTTTTATAGTTACAGATAGGCATGTAAATAATAATTATAAACATTAAATTTCATTAAAAAAAAATTCAAATTTTATGGTGAATACAGTGGAAAGGAATACTGTTTTAAAAACACTTTGTTTTTCATATTAAAACTGAAATCTGGCCTTGTAATTATCTGGTTTGACAGTTAAACAGAAATAATTGTTTGTAACAAAATTAAATATTATATTTCGAATCTCTATTAGGAAATTACTGTCTAACGAATGTTTTTGGTTTTTTATACCAAAGAAATACGGTGTGAAATACCACCAGGCTTTTAGATATGAATAGTTTACTCCATGAGTTAGAATGTATATTGAGATCTCTTTTATAATAGCATATATTATAATAATAGTGAGCATCAAAAGAAACTGTACACTAAGGATAAAATTCTAACAATCAACAAACTCCACTTATACCGGAGAGTGACCGAAAAAATTTGACAATATTTCAAAAAAAATTTTTTTTAATTTTTTTGTTTTTTGTTTCAATATAAAAACTGGCAATGACATAATTTTAAAATAAAAATAACGGTAATTTATTAATTTTTTTCATGTACAGTTTCTTTTGACACTTACCGTACATTTAAAAGATACAGTTTCATTTCCACTGCATTTAAGGTTTTGAACAAATCATTTTTCTTTTTAAAGAAACAACTTAATTTATTAACATCCCATTTATATAAAATATTTGCAAAACACATTGATTTTTATACTGGTTTTGGAATGACTTACATACTAAAATAACTTTAATAAACATGAGATTATAAATTGAATTATTTAGTCTTACTTTACTGTCATATTATGCAAATATTTAATGAAAAAAACTTAATCAATATTGAAAAATAATTTTAAACAAACATTAGTCCTTACAGGAATTTTGTAAGAGGAAATTTCGGCAAATCTTACTTCAAGAGATTACATACATAATTGGTCATTACAATTCTTTAGTCAGGTTTACTACCTAGCTTCTCACACCACTCATGTTGTGAGTGCTAACTTTATACATTAGTGGCGAGTGCACGAATTTTTTAAAAAAAATTTTGTTTTAAACTTGTTGAGATAATATTAAGTATTCGATGTGGTCGCAACAATATTTACAAAAGTTTACACTGAAGATGTTAAAACTAAACAGCAGAGGTAGCATCCTCCAATCACAATAATGTCAGCTCTTGTTTGCACAAGTCACCCGTGAAATTAAAAATTTTTTGAATTAGTTCGGCATTCTGGTGAGTTTTGTCCAGAAGAAATATTTCTAATGAACTGTTCAGCACTTATATAATGCCAAAGAGGTTTGCGATGTGATCAGATTATAAATGATGAGAGATTTTAGGTTATGTCGCAAATGAAGTAGACAAGTCCAGAACTCAAGACAGCTAAATAGTTAAACTTTTGATCACTGCCATCTTCAACTAAGGTAACGAAACGTAACGTAATAAATCAGCAGTGTTTGTTTATCATAATGTCATCAAGTGTATAAGGAATATAAAGTTGGTTTAGCCTCTGAGAACCTAACTCAACATATTGTTGCCACATAACTTGAAAATTATTGCAATCGAAATTCGAAAATAAAATGCAATTGGGTAGGGACGCGAGTTGCATAATAATATATACACAGAACCCTTTAATTGGAATCCTCAAGCTACGAGAATACGGGTCAGTCCGCGAGGTAGCTGGAGAAGCAGTCTTGAAGAGGAGATTCATATTATTAAATATTATTTTATTGATTTTTCCTTTTTTTAGAAGAGTTTAGAGATAAGCATTCTAAATTTTCGCAATGTACTTTAGGTTTCAAATGCCTTGATAAATACCTTAAATGTTCTTAATGAGTGGGACATTAATAAATTAATTAAATTAACACGATTTTTTTTGTTTAACTTAAAGCTTTTCTTAACATATTTAAAACCAACAACACAATTTTTTTTATATAAAATTTATAATTAAAATTAATACCAAAAAAATGTTTATAAATTGGATTTGGAAATTTTGTTATAAAATAATTTTTTTTTTGAAAACTAAACAAATTTCTAACAAAACAACATTAACGTATTAAAATAAAATAAAATATTTTTAATATATATATGTATATAAAAATAATAATAATAATGGACAGGTCCTTTGTTTTAAAATTTTGTATATAATTTTATATTTTTTTGTTTCGAAAATTGTTGTAGTTTTTCATCTTTCTTTATGTTCAATATGTTCAAAATTTATTTTACATTATTTTTGTTATTTCATTTTTATTAAATCTTTTAATATATAATGATTTTTTGTAAATATTTAATTTTGATTATTTTTTTTTTTTGATAGCTTCTGACCGAGCAAATACTTTTATAACATTGTGTATTGATTTTGTATTTGTATTGGTTTTTTTTTTGTAGTATGTTTTAAGTTCTGTTGTTGTTTGTATATTTAACAATTAGAAAAAAATATCAAACTTGGTTTTTAAGGTAATTTTAATGTGGGATAAAGTGAAACAGTTGTGTTTAAATGGAATCCAGCTATTAGAATATTTTATTACACGAATGAATTATTTCAGAATTTTGTTTATTATTATTATTTTTAGAGTAACTGCCTTCGGTTCCTTTTTTCCAAGATTTTTGAGATGAAAAAAATTTTTCTTTAAATTTTCTAACTAAGCATGTTTTTTCAATAAATTTCAATCTTAAATTTTTTCAATAAATTCAATAATAATAACATCAAATGAAGTTATCAAACAAACACAAACAGGGAAAGCAACAGAGACACCTAGCCCCAATATTTTATTTTAAAATTTTGGTGCTTTCGTAGAAAACAATTTTTTTTTAAACAAGGTTTTTATCCAGAAATAAAAAAAATTATTGGCTACGCAGGTACCAACAAACGTTTGCCCATGTACTGCTTTAAATTTCCAAACTGGACAATTTTACTTTGTATGTACATAACTTTCTTCAAGCATTCCTCCTAATCTTAAAATATTTGTCCGGACAACATTTTTTATATGTAGCTTGACAGTTTTCTTTTTTGACAAAGAGAATATTTTTTATATACAACTCTCAGCTCGATTTGATTTAAATTATATTTTGCTTGGGCAAAATCAGCAATCTCAGTCGTACTTTCCAATTTTACTATTCGTACAAGCTTTTAGTGAAAGAATAATCTACAACAGAAGAAGCGGTGAAAAAGGACTTCGAAGCAAAGCTCGAATCTGAAAGAGCTGATCTTATAATTCCAATAGTTTTCAAGTTTTAATGATTTCCTTAATTGGTCTTTGAGATATCGTTGCATGAAAACTAATACTTTAGCGTTTTCGATCAAATCTTTACAAAACAATAAAAAAGTACCAATTTTCATTCAAAGATACCTCCTAGAAAAAAAGGTTTTATAATCAATTCAAAAAACTATATGAATGGTAAGATTAGCACTGTCAGATGCTTCAATGAGATTTTACACAATAAAATTAATTCATGATGTAATCTCCACTCCAATATTATCAAAAACCATGTTCTTTGCACTGCAAAGACATTTCCTAAAAAAATTAGTTAGAGACGTAATACAGCCGTGTTTTTGAATTTTTCAGTTATAATTCTGGTTTGGTTCCTGGTCTAGTAATTTTTTGAAAATCGGTCGTCCTGTGTTATTATTGTTATGGCAGCTTAGTTGGTTTTAAATACAGGATCAGCTTGTTCGAAATAATCGAATATTTTTTTGGCAGTAAATTATTTAAAATAACTTTATTTTTAGCAAATCAACTTGCTTTACTTTTTATTTACAACACTTTAACTGTTTAAATTTCTTTAAACATTTTTTAACAGTTTTCCAGCGAAGACGAGTATACTCGACATAAACAAAGTAAAAATGTAAAAATAAACGTTGAGATTTTATTTTTTAGAAAATACATATTTTGTAACGGTACTTCACCAGAATTGGTTATATTTGTTTAAAACAAACGTTTTAATCTGATGTGTATGCCCGTCATAAATACTTAAAGAGTTTGTTTGAAAAGAAATGTTCCAAACAAAAAAAAATATATATGTATATATTCGATTTACTCGCTGTTGTCAATAAATTACTTACAACAATTTCTGAATATTTTTATATGAATTTTTAATATTATCAAAATAATTTTTTTTATTAAACCCGATACACTACTACCAAGTTGCTTTTAGCTTGAAGCTTAATGCGCATTAAAAATTAATTATTTTGGATTATTCATTTTTATTTTGTATATAAATAATAATTTGAAATGTGTCAATTTTGTTACAAATAATAACATTAAAAAGTATTAAGTTTTATTTAAAAAATATTTAAATTACAAAAAAAAAATTAAAAATACATTTATTTTGAAATTTATATAGAAAAAGTTATATATTTACTTCAAACTACAGAAAAATATTAAAAAGCAGTTTCATTTTATTGAAATAGTTATAGGAAATTATACTAAAGAAGATGTTATACTAAAGAAAAAATTAAAAATATTATGAAAATAAAAACATTATTTTTGAAAATTCTATAGAAATTGTAATAATTTAAATTCAAAAACTTTTTAAACATTTCTTAATTCATAATACTTAAAAAAAGACTGTAAGGCCATTGAGTAAAATATATTTTTAAAATACAAGAATAAGATTTCCATTAAAATCTAAAATGTTATTTTTTCTATTTAAAACTAAACATGCTGGATTCCATTACAATTTTCCATTTAAACTTAATTTTTTTTGTTTAAATTTATTTAAAAGAAAATTATAAAAGCAAAATAGTAACTAAAATAATTATAAAAGATAATGATAGAAATTAAAATAATAAATTGTTTATTAAATTTAAATTATTAATAATAATAGTTTTAAAACAAAACAAAAGAAAAAAAGCACAAAATTGTTGTCTTGTTTCTTTTTTATGTTTTTTTTTTGTTTATTATTATGTTGTGTGGGATTAATTTCCATTGTTTCTTTGTTTCATTGTTGCTGTTTTTTTGATGTTTTGTTTGTAAATTTAAATTATAATAATTAGCGTAAAAATACAATTTACATTTAATTTGAGTTCATTTGATTTTTGTATTTTTGTTGATTTTTTGTTTTTATTGTTTTTATTATTATTATTATTTATATTAATATCGTTAATTAAACTAAAATGCTGTTGCTGTTGTTTTTGCTGTCGCTGCTGCTGCTCTTCATCTTCATCTCCTGCTGCACCTTTTATTTGTTGTTGCTCATTTTCGTTAAATAACGTTTGTCTTAAACGCACTTCATTTATTTTTTGTATTGTTGTTTTTGTAGTACTAGTTGTTGTTATTGTTGTTGTTGCTGCATCAATTACTTGCTTATTGTTATTGTTTGCCTGTGTCTGTCAAACTTTATTGTTATTTGGTGCTCGTGCAGTCGCTTCATATGCACCACGTCCCAAAGCAGCATAAGCATCAGCATATAAATCAGGATTATGCAAAGATGGCGGTCGATTATAATTTACTGGTTGCGGAACGACGACTGTAATATACATATATAAAACGGTAATTTATTTAAATTTCAATACTTTAATTTTATTTTTAAAAAATTTGTTTAATTTTTAAATGAATTTAAAGCAAAAAGCAGAACATAAAAAAGCAATAACAAATGTTAGGTAATGGGTTAGTGTGTTATATTAAAATGACGAAAGAGGCAAATTAAATTCATGCATATAAATAGAGTAACTAAGTAGTTATCGGTATATGATTTAATAAAGTATGAGATATTAAATAACTTATAAATGTTTAAGGCATAAAAATAAAAGAAATAAATAAGTTTCTTAGGTCATCATTACTATTTTGTATTTTGAAAAAATTTAAATTTATGCAAATGCTTATGATAAAAATATCGTCGTTTTCCAGAAAACTTGATAACGGGAAAAAATTCTTGTAGATTATTGTATTTCAAAGAAATTTTAGGTTGACACCTTCTTATGAATTCCCTTTATTGAGAAATATAACAATTTACGATTGATTTTTGCATAAATTTGGATCCAGTCATAATGTCAGCTACTTAAAAAAATTTTTTTTTATAAAATTATTAAAGGAAAGAAAGGTAATGAACTGTTCTACTCCTCTTTATGCTATAACAATAACACCGGCCGGTAATGTATCTAACCCAGAAAACCAAACGCTGCGTTTTTAATGTACTGAATTCGCCGCCGGATTTGTTTTTTTGTTTCAGATATATCGTGGAATGAATCCTTCAAATCGTACAAAACAGAGCGACTTTTATTCAAATATATCATCGAAAAAAAAAAAAAAGAATTCATATACATAATTCTAAAAAGGGTTTTGAAATGTAAGATTATTATCAGATTCTGCAAGGAGATTTAAAAAAAATTGTTTCTCGGCATAATATTTACTCGAAACAATGTTTTTTGAAATTTTAGGTTAGGATATCTTAAAAATTTAGGGTGATACTGAGCCCGAATTCGAATTAAGAAAAGCATAGTCTGATTTTTTGAAATTTTTTCAACCTGTGTAAGCTAAATTGCGTAGCAGTACTGGAGTAACGTATAGAGTATCCCTATAATGTTTTCTTCCATTCTGGTGCGCTGACAAACTGAAGAATGCCATTAGGCATCAGTAAGGATAACTGGCTATTTTTATTTTAAACACACAAATGTTTCCTTCTCGGTTGTATTAACGCCTTACAGGTTCCAAGTATGAGTCCTAGTTATTCGTTCACCTAATCACAGAGCCTACATAATATATTGTGAACAAAACGTATTTTAAAACAAGTATTGTTTGAGTCTACAATGCCAGGTCAGGCGGCCGGTTGCTATTGTCTGACCACTTAATGTAGTTGCCTTACAAAACTTGAAATTGGCTCAAACTCGTTTGTTTTCTACGCAGAAAAATTTTGACTTCATCAGTGGCATCGTAGCTATCCTCCTCACAAGTTGAATAGTTTTGAAACTTCAAGAGAGTTATTATTAGTATGTCTAGCCTCATTGGAAGGCAATTCCTTTCCTACAACATAAAGTTAGTTAATTGGGGGCGATTGTTTTCTTCAGACGGATTGGTTGATGACAGTTCTGGCTTGAATATGTTATTGTTACATTTCATTGACAATCCCACACCTTCATATGCATACATTAGTTTATTTAGTCGTTATAAGAAGCGTAGGGCTTCTACAAGGTATTGCCATCTTAATAGTGTGTGAAAATTTTAAATGTGGAAACAAACAACAAAATTGTATTGTCATTAGGGATTAGTGCCCACACTATGCATGGTGATGGCTAGTCTAAAAACCCAATAGGTATAACTAAAGGACAAGGGCAATTAATTTTTTTTTTAAATTTAAATTAAACGCTTACAAGAGTTCTTATTTCACATAAATGGGGTAATAAGATTGATCTTCTGCATAGAGTGAAATAAAAAGAAGTCCTCTGTTTATCTTATAAATAATTCTTATAAATTATAATACAATTCCATTTCATTTAGTCTAAGTTCGTAAAAAATAACTTCCACTTGCGTTCTTTAACGAAAATCTAGAGGCTGTTATTCACGTACGTACGTTGTTTACACTTGTAAGATGGTGAATGATGAGTAAATAAAAATTAGTAGAAATTAAAAATGTTAGGAAATATAATAAAAACTAATGAATATTTAAAATAATAAAATAAATTATGTATAATTAATGTAAATAGAAAAAAATACATGCACAAACCAAAAACAACAACTCATTACAAAAACAAAACAGGATATTTAAAACAAAAGCAAGAACTAAACAAGCAAATAAAATTTAATTAAAAAATATGAGTAAAAAAAACAACAAATATAAAACGCAATTTAAAATCAATTGTAAACAAACAATTTCTAATACAATTAAATGCAAACAACTAAGAAAATAAGAAATTTAAGAAAATAATTTTTAAATAAAAGAACGTGTTTTAAAAATCATACCAATTATGAGATCATTATGATCACGTTTTCTGAACTTTTCATTCTTTTTAATGATTGTTATGAAGAAGAAGAAGATTCTATTTCGTGTGTTTCTTTCTGTTTTTTGTTTTTGTCTATAAATGTTTATATAAAAAATATAATAAAATATCATTTGTATGTCTTTCGTGTTATCTTTTAAGGGGTATTTTTAAGTTTTATTGTTTGGTCCTAGGAATCAATAAACAATATTACGTCGAGTTTTGCCAGACTTTTGATTGTGTGTTTGGTCTTTAGCTTTGTGTTGGCCATGTTTAGCCGTTGTAGTAGAAGAAGAGGATGTGTTTGTACGTGATGAACGGGATTTATTGCGGACTTCAACTACAAAAATATAAAGGTGAATAAGGTAGTAAAATTATACATTATTAGGTTAAAAAAAGGGAATCAACATATTTTTTTTGTTTGTTTTTTGTTTTGCCAAATCTAAAACAACATTAAGAAAACACTTTGAAAAGATAGAAAGTGATTTTACAAATAATAATAAACAAAAAACAACAAAAACTTGAAGCAAAACAAAAGATTTGCTAAAACGCAAAACGAAAAAATTTAAAATTTCATATGAATAAAATTCGACTGTTAAAGCTTAGAAAATGAAAAAGATGTGGAATCTTCAGTTTAAATTATAGAATAGAAATGGTAGTCACTGTATTATCTATAGACAGGCGGTTAGTTTATTGTATCGGGTTTTAAGTTAAACCAACGGTTATTTCGAATGCAATACTTAAGTCAATCTATTCTGTCACAAAATCCACTGAACGTAATGAATCGATTTACGCTTGAGCAACGTTCGGATTTATTGGAAATTTATTTCCGAAACAAACAAAATTGGTCGGATATTGCATGAAAAAGTCGTATAAAATTTGGTCGCAGAGAAGGACTAACAGTGCCCGGTGTACGCAAGTTTACTGCTAAAGTTCGTAAAACTGATTTCATTGTTGATGCGCCAATACGTGAGTTTGCTCGTACAGCGCGTACACCTGGAAACATCGAAGCTGTGGCTGAGAGTAAGCGTGAGAATCCTTCAACGTCAACTCGTCATCGTTCTCAAGAATTCAAAATGTCACGCACCAGTTTACATCGAATTTTGCAAAAAGATTTCGATCTGACGTTTTACAAAGTTCAATTGGTTCAAGAACTGAAGGCACATGACCATCTGCTTCGTTTTCTCTTCGATTGATGGGTCAACGAGAAACTGCACGGTAATATCGATTTTGCCAAAAAAAAAATCGTCCTTTGAAGTTCATTTTCATCTTGGTGGGTACGATAATAAGCAAAATTGCCGTATTTGGGGCACAGAAACTCCACACGTGGCTCTACAGAAGTCTATGCACCCACTACGAGTGACTGTTTGATGCGGCTTGTGGAGCGGAGGCCCATATATCTTTGAAAGTGAGGACGGCGCAAACATTACACCTATCGCACTATGATAATTAATGTGAACGATGTTTGGTTTCAACAGAATGGTGGAACTTGCCACACATACGTACATAATTGGTCATTACAACCCTTCAGTCAGGATTACGACCTAGTTTCTCACACCACTTATGTTGTGTGCCTTAATTTTATACATGAGTGGCGGGACCTACAGTTTAAAGTCGACTCCGAACGACAGATTTTTGAGAAACTTTTCATGGCAATTTTATTTACTCTCAGAGTTTTTGCCAGAAATCTGCTGAGAGGAAGTCGCCGAAGAAGTACTCTTTGTATTTTATTTTGATGTATGGCCTGGAACTCGAACTCTGGCTTTTCGTCTAATAAGCCAACACACTACCTACTAGACCACGGCGACTTCTTGCCACACACCTCATCGATTTATTGCGTCAAACGTTTTATGGTTGTTTAATTAGCCGAAATGGTGATGTCAATTGGCCGCCAAGAAGCTGCAATTCGACACCGTTGGATTATTTTCTGAGGGGCGCCATGAAAGAAAAGTATTATGTCGACAGACCTGAGACAATTAAGCATTTGAAGGCCAATATTCGTGATGTCATAGCCGAGATATGGCCCCATACACTCGAAAAAATGCAGGAAAATTGGTCTGATCGAATGAGATACGGTGAGATAGGATTTCCCGAATGCATTCTCAAAAATCTTATACGATTTGATTTCAGCATGAAGTCTAGAAAACTTTTATATTACAACTAAACTGATTCCACATCATAAATTTCATTTTCATGCTTAACGACAACCTATTCATCATGATTCATTGAAGGCAAACACACACCTTTCGGCGCATAATATGCTTGTTGTGGCAGTTGTTGTGATTGTTGTTGTTGCGTTTGTGCATTGGACGGCAGGGCGGGTAAAGGCATTTGGGCACGTGATAAAACACCCGCACCACTAGTAGATGAACCCGGCCCAACAATCGGTGCACCCATATGTAAACCACTACCAACACCACTCGCACTATTAGATGATTGTCCCACAATAGGTGGAACATCAGCATACCCATGTTGTCCACCCGATCTAGAACTGTTCGGTTGTCTAGCGGCATTTGCACGGGAACTACGACCTGCAGCGCCACCAGCGGCAGGTGGTCGTCCGCCAGCGGCTGATGAACGACTCGCATGACTACTGGCGCCCGGTAATGGCACAACACCTTGAGCAGCAGCGCCAGCAGATCGATGATGGCGATCCCATTCCGGTGGATAGTTACGCTGATGGGAACGTGAGTCGTGTACAGGCGGTGGTATACTGCGTGGACCAGCACTGCGACCATGAGGATGACGCTACCGAAGAGAAAAATATTATTAATGTAGGACGTGGATAGGATATCAATCGTGTGGACCAAATATCAAAATTACTTACCATTCTTCTTAAGGTATTCATAGGAGCTCTTAATGTTTCTGATATTCTTCTAGCTCTGCGCTTTTTAGGATTTGAACTGGGCGTGTGAACCGCACAGCATTTAATAAATATGCCCATGACTATGACAAAAGCAATGCTCAACAGTACAACTATGTACCAGTTTTCGGTAATCCATTGGGCTACCGTTAGTAAAGTTTCACGATTTAATAGCAGATTCTTTAAACGCACCAAAGGTCCGTCGGCATCAACAGCCCGACATTTAAGGAACACATCACAGTAACCTTGGAAATTATCACAAGGCGAACCGGGCCGCAACGATATGCCACCTTTTGGCAGATCAAACAAATGAGCAAATTCCGAAGTACTTCTACAGGTTGAAGTATCGTTGCCATTTTGGCAGGCCAACTCACATAATTTTCTCTTATCCACATGAGGCTTTTGTTGGGATGTCAGGAAACATTCGGACATATTCCACAGCAGACAAATTGAACCCGAACATTCTCCCCGTATACATAAAGCTGTGCCGTTGTTACATTTCGTTTTATCATCACGGGGTTTAGGTTCAGGACATTCGGCAGTGGTACCATTGCACGTACTCGACCAGGAACATTCTGTTTCCTCTTTACACTTCTGATGATAGTTCGTGGGTACAAACGTACACGAATTGGATAGGCAACAGGGTCCCTGGGACGGTGAACACTGTGTCTTGGCACGACGCGTACAACCACGTGCCGAGCTATTGAGCGATAGATCATATTCACTTATTAATCTAGGATAACAACACTTGTCTTTACATTCATCCTCATTAAAGCCACAATCGCATTCTTCACCCTGTTCGACGATTTTATTACCACAGAAGGCTCCCTCTGAAACCTTAAAGCAATCACGTTTTACATTGCCCACCAAAACATCCAAGACATTGGAGATATTACGTATGGAACAAGTAGAGAATTTTGAATTATTTGGACGATCACCGGAGGTGGCACTGGCAAACATGATAAAATTACCATTTAGTCCACCGGGACGACATTCTTGAGGATAATCGTGCTGAAAGGAAAATCAAAGAAAATATTTTTAATGTTTTTAAGAAATATTTGCTGCTAAAGTGTATTTGTTTGATCAAACTCACTTCAGTTTGTTGTCAAACTCAATACATTCTTATATAATTTAATATTTTAAACCTGAAGAACTTGAAAGTGAGAAGTGTTAGTCAAGTTCTAACCGAAAGGGTTCAAATTTTATTCAAACTTTGTTAACAGTTGCTAAATTAACTCATGTTTATAGTCAAACTGACGGTGCTGTTAGTAATTGTACAGAAATTTGACTACAAGTGTTACTTTTTGAATTGGAAAAATCCAGTTTTTTAAGCCCAATCAAATAAACTGTTTAAAGACCATTTGCCAAGTTTCGTTGAATAAATAAAATGTTCAAAATGTAATCAAATTGTTTGTCAAATTGACTAAATTTTGATGTTTTTTGAACATTTGTTTGATACAATATTCGTCAAATCGGCATCATTGATAATTTGTTTAGCAGGTCCCTAGGTGTACAGGGTTCTAGTAGGTCTACTTGTCAGAAATGCAACCATTTTGTTGGTAGGTGGGACCTTGATTCCAAATTCAGAGAATTGCAGCTTCAAACGTCCTTCAGTTGCTCATGTCTGTCTAAATAGAAAAACCCTCACTGTTCATTGCATCCATTATTCCTGCTGTCGTTCGTTCGTTTGTATGTTCGTTTGTATGTAGTCATGAGAGCTATTCCGTCAACAATGGATGTTATTGAGACATCAACAGATATGCTGCTTGATGTGGTTGAAATGTGAATCATAGTTCTCATCACATGATTTGGAGAAAAGGCAAATGGCAAGCAGCCAGGAATTGCTGAGTTAATAAAGTGTTGTGTTGTCTCATCGGAAGCATTTTGGTTTCCTTATTTATATGTTCAATGCTGGTCATCTTGAGGAAGCTAGTAGCGATTCTGAAGGTATTATTCTGAATATTTTGGAGTTCCTAGCCTACGAAAGAAGTCCAAACTGAGATTGGATCTCAATTCTGCTTTTAACCTTCAGGCCTATGTCTGCGGCGTTCAATTAAAAATGCAGGAGAGAACATCTAATATCTGCGGATATCGAATTGTAGATATGAACTGGCTGTCAACTGAGATCTCAAGTTATATTTTCACCTCCTGGCACTAAAAACTCCACCTCTTGTTACAAAATCCGTTCTTGATCCAACTGTATACCATGAAATAGTTAAAAAGTTGCGAAACACTTCCCATAATCATAAGCTATAGGTTAGATTAGGTTAGGTTAGAGGACGTGTACTTGTCAGGTAAGACAATGAACCCATTGTACAACGTCCTAGTTTCTCACACCACTTATGTTGTGCGTGTTAATTTTATACATGAGTGGTGTGACCTACAGTTTAAAGTCGACTCCGAACGACAGATTTTTGTAAAACTTTTTCATGGCAATTTTATTTACTCTCAGAGTTTTTGCCAGAAATCTCCTGAGAGGAAGTCGCCGAAGAAATACTTTTCTTGTATTTTGTCTTGATGTTTGGCCTGGGGCACGAACCCTGGCTTTACGTCTAATAAGCCAACACACTACCTACTAGACTACGGCGACTTGCTCCAATAAGTATTTCAAATTAGTATATGGAAAGAGGCTATGTTGACATCACGAGGAGCGACAGAAAGTTTGACAGGACAGAGTGAAGGTGATAGCATCCTTCTATTCATTCATTCATTCTACATATTCATTCTGACTTTGTGGTTATAAGTAGTTGCTGCAATAAAAATTGAAGTTTTCGCGCAAGCATTATTGCGCTGATTCTCGGAAATATTGAAAAGAAGAGTTTCGATGCTTTCGACGTAATTTTACATCAAATACGCGAAATTTCGAATTTATTTCTTATTTATTTGTATTCTGTTCAAAAATTCACAAGTTTTTGAAGAGGTTAGCTTCACTTCGAATTTAACGTTGCTGTACTTGGACATGCACATTTTTTACACAATTTGATGGGTATTTTGCTCAAAAATTTTTGAAGAGCTTCAATGTTCTATTCGCATGTTTTCTTGCTAGGCAACTTATTACGTCGCTATCTTCAGCCTCTACAACAACTATTTTATACTGTTCCAGGTCTTAACCAACTTATTGACGATATTTGCCAATATAACAACATATTCATCAATTCAACATCAAATTGAACAACAAATTCATCAATTCAACAACATATTCATCAATTCAACAACATATTCGTCAATTCCACAATTGATAGTTTTTAATTTGATTACAATTCAACAACAGAGAATAAATAATTCAACTTACCGGTGATCCAAAATTATGCCCAATTTCATGTGCCAAAGTTAACTGTGATACTTTGGGCGGAACGCGACTATTATAGTTAACAAATGTTATTATACCCGTATTTAGTGAACGTTTTGTGCTCTGATATTGACCACCCACAGTCTCTGTATATGTTTTATACTTCTCGCATATGCCACCGGAAGCACCCGAAGCACTTGCCACCCATGCCAAACCCAATGTGCCACCGGTAAAGTCTCTGTAGGTAAATACATAGGCCAGACAAAAGTCTGAATGATCCTCTAGCGAATGTAAATTAAGAAAATTCGATACATCCATATGCTCATTACAGAAGGCATTATGTGGACCATTGTATGAAGTGCGGCAGGCTGAGTCATCATCAATTTTAATGCGTTGCACCTGTAACGAGTAAAAAAAAAGACAGGAAAAAATTGAAAAATCTCAAGTGTTAACGGAAATTGAGTTTTAAATAATAAATCAAGGATTGTATTGTAAGTTTCCGATTGTATTGTGTTGTGTTGTATTTTATTTCATTATATCCGATTTCATGCTGTTCATCATATTGTTCTCAGCCATTATGAAAAAAAAACTGGGCAAGAGAAAATGAAAAGAATTTATTTTGTGGTTTGATAATGAATTAATTAAAATTCATGTAAGCACTTTTACTGTTGTATGGTATATGCTGCTGCTATTGCTCGTGTTGTTTTTGTTTTTGTTCTTGCTCTTACTGCTGTATAAATACAGTTTAATGCCTGCATAATGGCCATTATTGCCACTACAGCCATTAGCTCAGTTTAGCATTAATGGCACATACATATGGTTTTTCGTAGTGTGTGATTTGAGTACATTGGCCACTTATTTGTGTTAAAAAAAAGAGTGCACCATTGGGAGAGTTAATCTCTCAATGCCAATTATTAATAATACTTTGATAACTCAGTGCATGGTTTACACAAAGAATTCAGACATCATGTGCATTCCACCTAATAGCAGAGCCTTAAGTAAGAAGCTCATTGCAACAAACAAGAGATAGTATTTGAACAGAATAATTGGGAGTTATTGTAGTCGCCTTAATCTAGTAGGTAGTGTGTCGGCTTATTAGACGTAAGGCCACGATTCAAACCCCAGGTCAGACATCAAAACGAAAATATTTCTTCGGCGTCTTCCTCTCGCAGATTTTTGGCAAAAACTTCGAGAGTAAATGCTAAAATTGCCATGAAAAGGTTTCTCGAAAATCTGTCGTTCGGAGTCGACTCTAAACGGTAGGTCCCGCCACTCATGTATAAAATTAACACACACAACACAAGTGGTGTAAGAAGCTAGGTCGTAATCCTGACTGAAGGGTTGTAATGACCAATTATATATGTATGCATGCAATTGGGGTAATCGACAATAGTCCTACATATTTTCGTTTCGTTTACAATTGGGTTCGTGGTTATCACTAAGCTATGTTTCTTTAAACATGCATTTCTTTGCTGATATAGATACTGACGATATGATGTTTCCACAAAACAGTACGATTTATTGTCAGGCGACTGAATTTAGCTTTGGAATAATTTACATGGCCTTATTGGCTATTTAAACCATTTACTCAGGGTTACCCCCTAGCTACTCAAACGACCCATATTGATTTTATCCATGAGTGACGGGACCTACAGTTTAACATCGGATCCGAACAATATTTGAGAAACTTTTCATGGATATTCTATTTACTCTCAGAGTTTTCCCCCGAAGATTTCTGAAAGGAATTTTTGTTCGATATGTGTGAGCTAGGATTTGAGCCACGGATAAAAACGACATTCTTCTTACTGGACTAGATTTTACGTACCTTACATACACACATAATCGGTTATTGCAACTCTTTAGTTAGGATTATGACCTAGTTTCTCACACATATTTTACAGTTTAAACTTGACTTGAACGACAGATTTTTGAGAAACCTTTTCATGGCAATTTTATTTACTCTCAGAATTTTTGCCAGAAATCTACTGAGAGGAGGTCTCCGAAGAAATATTTTTTCATATTTCGTTTAGTTAGGGATGCCTGACCTAAGGTTTGAACCGAGGCTTTATGTCTAATAAGCCAACACACTATCTACTAGAATGCGGCGTCTACTTTACGTACCTTATTGAACATTAAAAAGCTTTAGTCAGGATTACGACCTGTCTTTTCATACCACCAATGATTTGTGCGCAAACTTTATCCATTTGTGGGTGGCAGTTTAGCGTCGAATCCGAACGTAATTTTTTAGCAGTTGTTTTCATGGCAATTGGTTTACTCACAGAACTTTTACTAAAAGACTGCTAAGAAGGTTTTTTTTGTCAAGTTATTAGAACTTAGGCTTAAACTCTCGATTTATTTAAAAGCAAGACATTACATATGAAGTTGCCGTAGTCTATTAGGTAGTGTGTTAGTCTATTATCCGTGGTAGAATACAAATCAAGACAGCTCAAACCAAACGAAATATGAAAACCACTGAGCAGCCTTTCGGCAAAAACTCTGAGAGTATATACAATTGCCATGAAAAGTTTCCCCAAAATCTGGCGTTCGGAGACGACTTTAAACTATAGGTCCCGCCACTCATATATAAAATTAACACATACAACATGAGTGGTGTGAGAAGCTAGCACTGTAAATGAGCAAGTACCATCTAAAATTTTGTAAAAATAGTTTCGCGTTTTGAAGTTATATGTATACCCAAAGTAAGTTAGCATCAGCATCTTTATGAGATATATCGTTCTCAACTCTAAATTTATTTGAGGTTGGTATTAAAAACAAGTAAATTTCCTTGTTTTACATCGTCTTCCCAGGAGTAATTCAACACGACTTGAAGTAACACTTTTCTAAGATAGAGGACTGAAGCAAGTTCTCAATTCATTCAATTTCAAACCTCCATAAATCCGTATACCCTTATGTGTAGATTATTAATCTTCTTCCGGCAAAAGCAGGGGTGCTGTGAGAAGCTAGGTTGTAATACTGACTAAGGGCTTGTACTGGCTAATAAAATACAATATGTAAGGAGGCGTGTAGGCTATCGAATTAAAAAAAATTTCACACAAGTCGCACCGTTTCACTACAGCTGTAGCTTCGCATGCTTTATTTCGAAGATCCACGCAAACATGTTACGTGAAAGAGTAGGTGGATGCTACTGGAAACAGGTTTTTAAACTGTCCATCGGTTGCCAAGAAGTATAGTCATTTGCAGCTTCTTCAAAGTGGCAATATTAGCAATAAAACTGTATTTCCTGATCGAAATTAAATTCAAAACATATAATAAAAGACACCAACGATCGGATTCCAATTTTGAACCGCAATAAATCCTGTGGCAAAAACATGGGGTGGTATGAGAAGCTAGGTTGTAGTCCTGACTAAAGGCTTGTGATGGCTAATGTAATACAACAAGTAAGGAGGCGAGTAGACCAATGAATTTTGATGAAAGCATTCAATGATGTAATCTTCATAAGGCAGCTGTAACTTTGCATGCTTTATTTCGCAGATCCACCTAAACGTGTTATGTGAAACCGTAGGTGGATACTACTAGAAACAGATTTTTAAACAGTTCATCGGTTGCCCAAGTTTCGTTTGTACTAAGAGGGACAGCATAATGTGGACTGCAGCTTATTCAAAGTGGCAATATGAACCACGAAACTGTATTTCCTGAAGGAAATTAAATTCAAAACAGAATGAAAGAGACATAACGATCAGTTTTTCAGGCATATTCATTCATAATGTTATTACGAATTCGATAAGTTGATCGATTTATCCAATTGAACTAATTTATTTAAAGTCTAGATTATGAGTGTAGAAATTTGATAAACAAGCTTGATGAGCTTGAAAACTGATGTCTACACCCAACAACCCGAAATGGTCTTAAACAGACCAGGGATAGTGAATTGGGATTCTAATAACATAAGCAACAGAAATCAACCTGTGTTCCTTTGTTACCGAAATATAATGCAAACAATCGGATGCCAACTAGATGACATACCCTTTCTTGCATATTACTTCACATACAATGCGTGGTATACATGTGTACGTACGTATGTATGTATGTACATACATACATCTGCATGTAAACTACTTATAAAGGGAATCAGAGACTGTGTATGACTTACCTCAAATCGTATATTTCGATGCTCCGTGCGTCCATCGAATTTTGTATTGCGGTAAATGTAATTAACAGCCGTAACGTGATGTGCTATTAGCGATGTGATTTCCTCTCTCGTCTTAATGTCCCTTTCATATTTATGACTGCGATCATGCTGTAATAAATGCAATAAAATGTAATAATGAAAACAAGAACAACAACAAAATAAATGAATAAAAATCACAACTTCAATGAAACGTAAGCAATAATAACGTATTAAATCAACATAAAAAACCAACCTTAATACACAGCTAAATTAAACTTTAAGAAAATAAAAACTAAAAATCAAACTCAGAGACCCCTCTTCTTTAATACGATGTGAAAAAAAGAAATCCTAAGCCATCCATAAAATTTCTCTAAAAATGACTTTTTAAACGTAAAGATTCAACGTAAGGCAGAGAAAGAAGGAAAAAGTATTTGCCAGACATTAATTAATAAAAATGCAAATTCATTGACAGGGGTGGGGGGAGGAGAAAGGGCTTTATAAACAAACAAATCTATATACAAGCTTCCCTGGCATGTCATGACGATTGTTAACATCCCTTGCTCCCTTCTGTAATTTTTGTTTCAAAATCAAAACGTTAACAGAATCTAAATTAAGAAAAAAACAAAAAAAAATTTGAAAAATCGTTTTCACAAAATCGCTGTTTGCCAATGTTAGCATGCCGGAAAAGGAAGGAAATAAAAACAAAAATTTTTTGTTGGGTTTTTTTTAATTTTTATTTTCGAGAGCGAAAAAAAGGTCCATGAAACATGAAAGTCAGTTGTGTGAGGAATAAAAACACAAATACCTTCCTAAACCCACTGGTCTATCATAAGCAAACAAACAGACAAACAAACAATCCGACATCAAGATGAAAAATTTACATTAAAACAACAACAGCAACAACAATCGAAATCTGACTAACAGAGGCTTAAAGGTATGCACTTTAAGCACCAAAAGAAATTCTCATTGAACCACTTCTTCACGGTTAAATATAAGCTGCAAAACCTAATTATTTTGATACACAAGGTCCCATTTAGGTTAGCGTTTAGCCAACCCTGGGGAATAGAGGATATCAAATCGACTTCAGAATATGTACACAGTGTACAGTAAGTGTCGCAATTGTGCAATGAATAGCCATGTGATTTAAGGATAGAAGAAGCAAACCAGATCAGACTGTAATTGTTGTAATTGGTCATTACAATCCTCAGTCAGGATTACGACCTAGCTTCTAACACCACTCATGTTGTCTGCAATATAATTTTATACATGAGCGGCAGGACCTACAGTTTAAAGTCGACACCGAACGACAGATTTTCTGAGAAACTTTTCATCGGCAATTTTTTATTTCCCTCAGAGTTTTTGCCAGAAATCTGCCAAGAGGAAATATTTCTTCTTTTTGTTGGAGATGTCTGAGCTGGAGTTTGAACCGTGGCTTCATGTCTAATAAGCCAACATATGATATGGCGACATCAGGAATTAAGTTAAGTTTCCTGTAAAAAGTATGGAAAATACATAGCTTAATTGGGGAAACTGCTACACTAATACTTCATAACATGTAGGAGATTGTGAGCTTGGTTTCGTCCCTGCCCAGTTCATTAATAATGCAAATTCCGACGCTATTCCTATGTGCTGGAACCCATAATTTGGTTATTGCAACCCATTAGGAAAGATTACAACCTAGCTTCTCATACCAGTTATGTTGTATGTGTTAATGTTATACACTGGTGGCATACACTGGTGGCGGGACCTACAGTTTAAAGACGACTCCGAACGACAGATTTTCTGAGAAATTTTCCATGGCAATTTTATTTTACACTCAGAGTTTTTGCCAGAAATCTGCTGAGGGGCCATAGAAATATTTTTTGTATTTCGTTTAATTGGAGATGTCTGACCTGGGGTTTGACATCACGCACGTGTAATAAGCCAGAACACTACCTGCTGGACTACGGCGACTTCAGGAAGTAAGTTAAGTCTCCTGTAAAATGTTAGGAGAGCTCCGTTTCGACTGTGGCCAGTTCATTTACAATGCAATTTCCGACGATAGTTCTATGTTCTGGAGTATATAAGTACTTACTTAATTACTTATTACAACCTAGTTTCTCACATCTCACCATGTTGGGTGCTTTAATTTTATCCATGAGTAGCGGAAGTTATAGTTGAACGTATATTCGTACGACCGACTTAGGAAACTTTTTCATGGTAATTTTATTTACTCTCAGAGTTGTTGCCAGAAGATTGCTAAGAGGAACTCAGTCAGTATTTCAATTTCCCGAAAACTCGAGGGTAATACTTTGAGTGGAAAAGTGTAAAGTGTTACAACGCAATCTATGCAGGGTCTATCCTATACAGGAAGTCCTCTGACAAACCCAACATCGAATATCAGACGGGGCAACTTTATTATAATTAGTTGACATGCTATGAACATGTAAAGTCCTACAATTCAATCTATGCAGGTTTGAATCTGAGAGAACACAAAATAAGAGATCTTAATTCCTCTCCAAGTAATCTATACAGGAAGTCCTCTGACAACTCTATTGAGAGGATAAACTCAGTATCGAATTTCAGACGGGGCAACTATCATTCTAGAACCTAATCTAATTACTTGAGTAGCTGGAATCCATACAGAAAGTCCGCTGTCAACTGAATTGAGAGGATAAACTTAGATCGAATATCAGACGCGGTAACTTATGAGCAACACGGCATACATTTTGATATGGCAACCCTATCATTTTAGAACCTAATATATTACTTGATTAGCTGGTATCCATACATGAAGTCTGCTAGCAACTGAATTGAGAGGATAAACTCTCAGCATCGAATATCAGACGGGGTAACTTATGAGCAACACGGCATACATTTTCATATGGCAACCCTACCATTCTAGAACCTGATCTAATTACTTGATTAGCTGGAAAAAATGAATGAATTTGATGAATGAAACTAAGGAGTAGTTGGATAGTTGGCTCTCGGTAAAGAATAAAATCCCAAAAAATCATTCACCACTTAATCGCAAATGCTTAGCACAAGAGGAGAAAGACGTTATTTTTCTGTGCCTTAGATTCACAGCTTCAGCAGAAGCTTTGCGGGGGAGTGTTGAGTCTATCGGTAGATCTTTCAAAAGGGCAGTCGTCTGTAAGGGGCCTTATTAGTGTGATAAAGGACATTGTGATTCGAGGAAAGAAGACAATCAAATAAGAATGAACCTAAAAAAAGAAATTATAAGGAAGACAGGGGATATGTTTTGTGACTGGCATATCTTGCTTAAAGCTTCCTCAAAGGTTTAAGCAGGAGTCCAATATGATTACATTCCTGTATCGTACTGCCAGACAGCCCACTACTTTAGAAAAGCGAAGCATAACAAATCATATGTATTCCCTTTCAATTTCTAGCGAAATTTTAAAGGGAAAAAAGAACAGAAGAAGAAGAGCTAACGAATAGCGAATAAAAACAACAACATCAGGGAAAAGGACAATTCCCTTATGTAATTGCCAAAACGGAAAAGAATTGTAAAACAGAAAAAGGAAAATGCATGCCTTTTTTCTGTTCTTGTTGTTTTTATTGTTGTACTTACATCAGCGATTCCTTCACGTATATGACGCCAAATCAATGGATCTGTTTGTATATACAAAGAGCAGGTATTCTTATTATCTTCGCGACGAGCGGAAGAGCCCGACGAACCGGAAGCACGTCTTACGCGCTCATGAACACGTTCATGCCAGTCTCTATCGGTGGGTTGTAAACGTCGACCCGTTTCGGGATCATAAAAATAACCAGCACCAGCTGTGGCAGCAGCAACTTCATCGTCATCATCCACATCATCAGTATCGTCATCATCATCGTCGTCAGCAACAACATCCCGAAAATTTGCCTCTTTTGTGTACTTTTCAAAAGGATATTTAAAATCATCCATGGCACCATTGTTTTGGTAGTTGTTGGCATATTTTTTCGGTGGTAATGGTAGTGGTGGTGGTGTTGATGCTGAAGAGGATGTGGTTTTTTCTTGTTGACTATTACTGTTACTGTTACTACTACTACTGTTACTGTTATTAACGTTGCTGCTCTTCTTCGCCGCGTTATACTCTTCGGCTGCAAGTAAAATTTTATCTTCCGTTGGTGCCCGTTTCTTGGGAATACGTTCGTCCTTTGACATTGGCGTAGGCAATTCTTCAACGGCTGAATTTTGTATATTCTCCATCCATTGGGAAACTTCATCTGTTATGCCACAACCACCAACATGGCCTGCAAGAGAGAGAGAAAAGAAAATAAAAAAATTAAAATAAATACAACGACAGAAAAAAATGTATTTAAAAAGACAGAGTATTTTATAACAACAACAACTTTAACTATATATGTATATGCGAGAGCAGAAGAAAGGCGGCTAGAAGGGGGCGGGTGGTAGTACCAAGAAAAACTCATTATGATGAGTCTTTGTTGCTTCAATTGTTGCTGAAGAGTTGTTGGTCTCTTGGCTGATGATGACGATGATACAACAACTTTTGTGGTTTTATCAGTAAAACAAAAACAACAAATTCAACAGGACTTTTTTCTTTTTTTTAAAGAAAAAAGAAACGAAAAGGATGAATAAAAATTATGGCCGCATATATTTAAAAATAAGGAGTTTAACATCATGCCTATAATGACCATCATCATTATCATCTTGTACATCCTTCTACTTTTCGCTTCTTCTTCTGCCATTCAGCATGAATAAATGATGATTAAAGAAGAAATAAAAAAACATTAAAGAAAAAAAAGTAGAGAGAGTATAAGGAAAAAGGATGAGGTCATAAAACTGTCACAAGGATAGTGTGGAAAATTGTAATTAAACGACAAATAGGATTTATTTGCCAACAACAAGTTTCCACCAACTTTTAAATGCAAATGACCAGTAAAACCAAGAATTTAATCGAATGTTTTTTTAAATAAATATCGTATTCGGAATTCATAATGAAATATTTTCCAAAGTAAATTTATTAAAGGAACAACAGTGAGTTAATTAACACAATATTTTTGTTTTAAAAAGTTCTGAGAAAGTTATTTCAAAGGAGTGCAAATTTCAACTTTGCCACATGAATTCCAATAAATAAACATCGATTATCTAAAGCGCTACTTGTTGCAGCGTCCACGATAATGGCAATTAGTCACTAGCCCATAAAGTGGCCTGTTCTTATTATTAGTATTGTCATGAAGAGCCTTAGTACCGCAACCATTCGATCAGCTGTTGTCTCCTTTCAGCCTATTGCCCTGACAAATTTCAAAATGTTACTGGGTGCCAACAACGACAATTGCCTGCGTGGCACCTGATATGTATTTCGATTATTCATTTTCATAGTCACAGAATCTACATGTTACGGATAAGACAATGCCTATTCTGGGTCTACAGTGCCTTGTCAAAGCCAATCTAAGGTTATTCTTTCATAGTCTAATGCATGCCTCAGATCTCCCCTTATTGTGCTGTGTTTCCCAACAGCAGTTTTGATTGTCTCAAACCTACTTGGTTCAGGAAGAGGCTTTACCTTTCTTTATTTTCCATTCCATTTCGGACATGTCCCCATTAATGGCGAGGAAGCTCTCGAATATATCCCTGCGTTCAATATAAAGCTTGGCCTCAATACCAATGTAATGAAAACCAAATTAAATGGATTGACTTTTGACTGTACTAAGATTACTTTGGGGATAGTTAATTAAGGCCGAAGACTTTCTTTAAATAATATGATCACCAGTCCAAATCTAAAAATCTATAACTGGAGTGTTAAATTGGTACTCCTGTAATGTTATATTAGTTGAGCGTAACTCTGTTAATACTCAGGTAATGAGAACCCTTCCCCAATAAGTATTTCAAATTAATTTTGCTATGTTTTCTGCTGAAGTGATTAACAACGGAACAACTTCTTCAGATGGCCAACTATACGCTTATCGCAGATGAAATACGTAAGCGCAAGTGGACTTGGATTGATTACATTTTCAGAAAGGCGTTGTAATTCTTATAGTGTTCCGTTTGAACTAAGTAGGGGAGCCATAATGAAACGGCTTAGGAAAGGTGAACACAGAAATTGAAGAGGTATTACAGATGTCACTATAGACTAGTAGTTCGTGTTGACCAAACTCCAGCGCAAAAATCTTGACTAAAACGAAAGATGAAAAGATATTTCTTTCGGCGATTTCCTTTCAGTAGTATTTTGATAAAGAGTAAATAAAATTACCATGGAAATTTTGCTTAGATCTGTCGTTCGGTGATATGAAAAGTTAAGTCGTAATCCTGGCCAAAGGGTTGTAATGACCAACCAAGTAAGTAATTACATGGTTGACAATAATTAGTAGGGTGTTGAAAGCAATAACAAAGTCAATGTACTAGCAAAAACTGGTACAACAGGCAATTCAGATGAATTGACAAGCACCAACTTAACTCATTGGCAAAAGATATGGGATCGTAGGATCATGAACCCACTTGTAGAGAGCCCAGGCAGATATGGTCTGACGCTACAGCAAGGCAAAGAAGACTACACACAACAGATTTTCTGTTATTATTTGGCAGTAGGGAAACTGTGAAGCAGAATTCGTGGGTTTCTAGAATTTAACAGAATGTGTCCAACCGAAGGTAATTTGTATTGAATTCAGAGAGACGAAGAGATCTTAACCAGGGGCTGCAATTGTATAACAAAATAGGTCATAGACCAACTAAAGCTATGCTTTTTTAATGTAACACTCACGTAACTGTCATGTACGCTTACAGAAGGCCTATGAAATCAACAGGCCGAGGGTAAGCTACTTAACAATTAAACAGTAACGTATAGCGCAGCAGTCGGCGGAATAGCGATACCGTTAATAATGTAATGAAAATGAAGAATCTAGATACTGGTGTTTTGCTTTTATATCGCTTAACATTAAAATTATAAACAAAAAATACAAAAAGAAAAATACAACAAACACTACAATAATAAATGTAAATAAAATACACAAACAACAACAGATGTAAGGCAAGGCAAAGCAGGCGAGTGAGTTAGTGAAGTTCAGTCAGTCTTGTGTGAAGACGCGGTGCGTTAGAAGAGAATAATCGTGGTTTTAAGATCTCCGTTACAAATAATTTATGCAAAGGGTGTAAACAGAGGAATAACAAACAAAGCAATTGTTGTTGGTTACATCAAGTTGTGAACAGTGGCACACAGAATTGTGCGAATAATAAAGAATTTTCATTAAAACTAAACACGAATTTATTTTTAATTTATTTGCAATCTACGAGCTCATATTTTAAACGTTTTTAAAAGGTAAAAACGTAACAATATTTAGTCTTCATAGACCTCATAAAAGTATTTCAGATGCTTTATTGTCTAGCGATCTGGAATATACATAAATGTGAAAAATTCCAAACCTGAAATAGATGTTTAAACAAAGTCTTAAATGCTTCTCTATTTGTGTTAATAACTCTGTCCTCCGAGTTTAATAAATTTAATACAGGAACTACAAAAAAAGGGAAAAAACGACATGTAATAAAAAACTTTAATTTAACTACTGGCCGCAGTACGGGTATTTATAATATTAGTAGAGCCTCAAAGGTACACAAACAAAATTTATAGACTCTATTCCCTTAGCCGTAGTCGTTTGTTTAATTCCTTTTTTCCTTCTTTCTTTTTTTGGTACTTTTTTCATTTCATTTTATCCCGTTTATTTTGTTGTAAATATTAATGTGGGCTTTTGAATTATGAAACCAACCAACTATTTTTTTTTCTTTCTTATGCTCCACTTTTATTTGCCTTTGTGTGGCAGGAAAAAAGGAACACAAAAAAAAGAAAATAAAGTTGGATGTGGTACTTTTGAAAGTTAAAATATAAACAAAATGTAATTGTAAGTTATGGAAGGACTAATACGAATATTTTACACGCTTTTTGTAAGTAAGTGTATTGCAAAGCTTTATTCGAAACTAAAAGAAATATGGGAATAGAAACTCTTAAAGTACTCTTTTGGTACTTTTTTCGTAAACGAGGAGTAGTTATTTAATACCATACACCAATTTAAGAGTCCTCATTTTGTTCGCAATTATATCAAGAGCAGTCCATTATCATACACACATACATAATTGGTCATTACACCCCTTCAGTTAGGATTACAACCTAGCTTCTCACACCACCTATGTTGTGTGTATTAATTAAATACATGAGTGGCGGAACCTACAGTTTAAATTGGTGTCTGAACGACAGATTTTTATGAAACTTTTCATGACAATTTTAGAGTTTTTGCCAGAAATCTGCTGAGAGGAAGTCGCCGAGGAAATATTCAAATTTCGTTAGCAGCAGGGGTTTGAACCTTGTAATCACGATTGATAAGCCAACTACCTACAAGACTATGGTCTACTATCTTTGAATCTAAAAGGTACAGTGTTATGGTTGAATGATAAATACAAGGAGTCTGTGGTCATATATTATGAGTTGCAAGAGTAGCAAGGGTATTTGGAAGCAAATAAAAAATCAATTCTTCTCTAAGTTCCAACTTTGTATGAGATTAGGTCAGGAGTGGACCATTCTATTAGAAACTGAAATCTTCATTGCTATTGCTGAAGGATAAACACGAAGAGTTTGACTACTTATTTGATGTCAGACAGTCAAGTCAATTTCAAAGCTCTGATTTTGAACGCAATTAAATCAGACTTAGCTATGAGCCTGGCTTATAATTAAAAAGACATTTTGGGTCGCATGTTATGCTTACTTTGAGACCTTTGATTATCTTGGAGAATAACTCATGAGTATTCCTGAACTGTAGTAAATCCTACAATGAAATTGGAATCCTTAACAGAATCTCACTGTTAATCAGTAATTAAGTGGGTATTCAAATTATTCGGCATCTACTGTGTATGTACTGCCACTTGGAAACCATCGAAACCGAGAGGTGCAGGGGCCCTCCATTGTAGTCTGCTATCAATGGAACTCAAACTAACTGACGAAGCTTTTTGAAATTTTGATAGGAGCCAACTGATATAGTACCTGTTGAAAGGAGCAGTGTTGCTCTATAAGTTTACTTACTTAATTGGCCATTACAACCCTTTAGTCAGGATTACAACCTAGCTTTTTACTAACTGTGGCGGGACCAATAGTTAAATCAACTCCGCATGACAAATTTGAGAAACTTTTCATGGCAATTCTATTTATAATCATCGCTTTTGCCAGAAAACTGTAGAGAGGTAGTTGCTGAAAGGAATATTTTTTTACATTTCCTTTCGTTCGAGATGAAGTAGCCGTAGTCTAGTAGGTAGTGTGTTGGCTTATTAGACGTAAAGCCAGGGTTCGAGCCCCACGCCAAACATCAAGAGAAAATACAAAAAGTATTTTTTCGGCGACTTCCTCTCAGCAGATTTCTGGCAAAACCCTGAGAGTAAATAAAATTGCCATGAAAAAGTTTCAACGTAAGTGGTGTGAGAAACTAGGACGTTGTACAATGGGTCAATTCGACCGCCGGGTACTGTACTTGTCTTAATTGACAAGTACACGTCCTCTAACCTAACCCAACCTTCGTTCGAGATGCCTGAGCTGGGGTTTAAGGCACAGGCTCTCAACTAATAAGCCAACACACTGAGTACTACACTACGGTGATTACACAATAGCGTGGTTGCATACATACATAATTGGTCATTACAACCCTTTACTCAGGATTCCAATCTAGTTTCTCACATCACTTATGTTGTGTGTGTTAATTTTATACATGATCCGTGGGATCTACAGTTTAAAGACGACTCCAAACGACAGATTTTTTTGTGAGAAACTCTTTCATGGCAATTTTATTTGACACAAAGAGTTTTTGCCAGAAATCTGCTTGGAGGCAGTCGCCGAAGAAATATTTTTATCATATTTCGTTGGGTTGCAGATGTCTGACCTGGGGTTTGAACCGTGGCCTTAAGTCGACATACTACCTACTAGACTATGGCGGCTAATTAGCGGCGGTGATTAGTCAACAGTGGGGTTATATTGGTGAATATCTCTGAGTGTTCAATTTTGTTTGTGCTTTCCATACAAACAGGCGTTCGCCTGAAAAAATTTGTCTTACAGAAACTGGCCCTAAGTATCAGGTTTTTGTACACTTTCACTATCTTGGTGTGAAATGAGAGGGAATTGTTTGTAATTAGAAGGTGGACTGCTTAGCCAATAATTAGTGCGTGAAGTGGATAGTTTTCTTCTTTTTTTTGAGCTCAGGACACAATAATTCAAAGCTCATGCAATGTAGACTCTGACTTTTGCATGACAATACTTCTAATCACGTATTACCAAATAAAAAATTTAAAAAAAAATTTCGAAAAAACCTAAAAGTTACCAACTAGTAACTTACGGGTTAAAACAATACTGTAGGCAAATAAAACAAGAGGACCATAAAATACGATGAAGCCATCCCAAAACCAAATAATTTATTTAATATTCTAGTACGTGTATTTGCATTTCATAAATGAAAATAAAAATCAACTAAAAAATGTATTTTGCCATCCCATCCCATCCCATAAGAACCTACGGGCCAACAGGAACCTGCCAAGCAATGGTGGAAACAAAAATAAATTGTAACTGGTCGGGAAGGATGATGATGATGATGATGACGATGGTTTGCATAACAAGCCACTGCTGCATATATACAGTGAATGCTGCTTTAAATTCATAAAAATTGGAATTTGTGGACCTTTCAATACAATCAGCAGGTTTTTGTTTTTTTTTTATTATTTTCTTTGAAATTAAATAAAAATAAAAATAAAAATAAAAATAAATGAATAAATAAATAAATGGTGGATAAAAAAAAATAAAAAATTATTAATAAAATAAATAAAAAAGGAAAAAGAGAAAAAAAACTGTATAAAGCATGTTGAGAAAGTGAATTGACAATAAAAATAATTGTGCATAAATTAATCTTTTTGAAAAATATGAATAATTTATAAAAAAAAAATTAAATTTTTTTAAAATATTGATCACTGAAGAGAATTTAAAAAATATTTTCAATTTTATAAAGAAAATAATCAAACTTTTGCTGATAAAGAGAATCATTTTTATATTTTGAATGCTTTTTAATGCAAAAAGTCACTCTTATCAGTTTGAAGCGCAAAAAATATGGAGAATGCTAAGCTGACATCATATCGCAGAAATTTTGATAGAACAACTTCAATTAATTCAGACAACGGGTAATTTTTTAATGTGTGTGAAGATAAATTCGAATTTGAAAATCCAAGGCGCAAACCAAAGACTTAAGCAGCACCACATTTGGCTTTAACAGAGCAAAATTTTCTCCTAACAGAGAACTGTTAGCTGTTCAACAGTTTCCGTCTGAACAAACCCACCTGTTTAGGAGCTAATTTTAGGATAATTAAATTTTTTCAGACAGCGGGAGATTTTTTAGTATGTATGAAGATAAATTCGAATTTGAAAACCCAAGACACGAACCATAGGCTTTAGCAGCGCCACATTTGGCGTTAACACAGCAAAATTTTCTCTTCACAGAACAAAATTTGCCCTTAATAGAGCACTGTTAGCTGTTTTACAGTATCCATCTGAACAAGCTCAGTTGTTTAGGAGCTAATTTTAGGATATACACTAGGTGTATGAGTACCATACTCTATCCAAACGAAGGTTCCAAGGCCTCTTACTATAATCAGCATTATAGTCACATATAAAGTAATATGGTATTAAGAATATTGGCTTTGAAAATATCAATTTTTTGCTTGAAAATTTTCTAGAGGATTTTTGGAACATATGGAATACAGTACACCTACCCGACTATATGAAAATGCTAGACCAGAGTATCCTTTTTCGAAACGTGGTAGTGGAATAACTGAAATAATTTTGGGATTTCAGAAAATGATTTTTAAAAATCGATTGGTCAAAAACATATGAAAATTCTTTAGAAGATCACTAGACATTTTGATACATATGAAACATAATTGTACACCTACCCGACTATATTTCCCAGCATATGACACCCTCTGAGCTTCGTATTAAGCTTGTTTTTAAATTTTTAATTTCTTGGGGTTCAAAACGCTTTTAAAAGAATTATTTGGAGAGCAGGTAAAGCCCTTTAATTTAAAAAAAATCGAATAACGTCCGAAAAAACATGATAATTGTTCATCTTTTGATGCACTGGAACCTGGAATGTTTGGGTTTTAATTATGAATTTCATGCTGCCTCTTAAACACATTTTATTTGGTGACTTCTTCTAGAGGTCGAACATCAGTAGAAACCTGATTAGAGGTAACAGACCTCAATATCGTGATAAAACCACTAACCTGCTACCGTTTGTTGTTACTTTTAGAGGTAGTTGGTGAAAATTTCATTTCAGTGTAACTTCTGCAAAAATTGTATTGCGGATGGCCTACTGTTTCCTACGAAGAGATAACTCTTTTAAGTTATCTCGAGTAATGGCAAACAAAGCTTCTCTGGCTAACGTGACAAGTAGCGCAGAAAATATATCAACTTTATATGGAACATCCATTGATAGTTTAACATTAATTGTTACATTTCACATTTTCTTCGGTCTGATATTTAGCCTGATAGCCTGTGAAATTCTACCAATACATTGAGGTGTCTGTACGTGGACAACAGTGAAATTTTTGTCAAAGTAAATACAAAACAAAACCTTATATCGACTGGACAATCCATCGGTTTAAATTTAAACCAATGGGTATTTTGAATTAGGCACTGGCCACTGAACGTAATTGTTCGATTTACGCTTGAACAACGTTTATTGGGCGAACGAGCAACTGCACGATGATGTGGATTTTGCCTAAATATTTTCTGATGAAGCTTTTCTTTATCATGGTGGGTACGTTAATAAGTAAAATTGTCGTATTTATGGCTTAGAAAACCCACATGTGATCTTACAGAAGCCAATGCACCCATTACGAGTGACTGTTTGGTGCGGTTTGTGGAGCGGAGGCATCATTGGCCCACTTTTCTTTGAAAATGAGGACGGTGCAACCATTGCGGTCAATGGAGACACCTATCACATCATGATAACCGATTTTTTTTGTACACGATCTTCATGGTATTAATGTGAACGATGTTTGGTTTCAGCATGGTAGCGCAACTTGCCACACACCTTATGCCACAGTCGATTTATTGTGTCATACGTTTGATGGCCGTTTAATTAGCCGAAATGCAGATATCAATTGGTTCACAAGAAGCCGCGATTTGGATTATAGATTGGATTATTTTCAGAGGGCGCCGTTAAAGAAAAGTATTATGCCGACAATCCAGAGGCAATTGAGCATTTGAAGGCCAGCATTCGTGATGCTTTTGCCGAGATATGAGCTCATATATTAAAAAAGTGCCTGAAAATTGGTTGAATCGAATGAGGTACTGTTAGGCCAGCCGCGGCATTCCATTTCTAAATGGAACAATTGTACATCGCAAAGAAAAAATAAATTTTGGAAAATTTCAAACCGTTTTTGTTTTATTGCATTTTGAAATTTAAACTTTTAAATGGCCCACCCTATATATTTAACAAAAAAAATTTTTTTCTTGAAATACATTTAAGTTGTGAATGTTTTTAAACGATTTTCGAAAAAAATTTCAATTTAATTACAGTAATGAAGTTTTGCCTTACAATCATTGCTTTACAATCATTTAAACAAAATTTGAAAGATATTGAAAAATGCACTCATATTACAAGTTTCATAAACAATTAAAATTCTGTTGAAAAAAATTCAACAAACTTTCGTTCATTTCTTTTCAAAATGTTTTCATTTTTTGAAATACAATGTCGAGTGAAGAAGTTAAACTTTTTCTCTTCTACAGCAGAAAAGGAATAAAAAAAGAGAGAGAGAAAAAGAATAATTAAGTATAAGGAATCCAAAAAAACGTTTTCCATTAATTTGAAAAATAAAAATTTTCGGAAGATGAAAATTGCTTTCAAAGGAAATCAAGACAGCAAGAGGTGTTGTGGGCATATCCAGTTGGAAGGAAAGTTTTCGAGTGTAAGAAGGTTGCACTAAAAAATGTTGACATACAGATTTCTATGTGTGGAGATTAATTCAAATAATTGAAGTCGCCGTGGTCTATTAGGTAGTGTGTTGGCTCATTAGACGAAAAGCCAGGGTTCGAGCCCCAGGCCAGACATCAAATAAAATACAAAAAGTATTTCTTCGGTGACTTCCTCTCAGCAGATTTCTGGCAAAAACTCTGAGAGTAAATAAAATTGCCATGAAAAGTTTCTCAAAAATCTGTCGTTCGGAGTCGACTTTAAACTGTAGGTCCCGCCACTCATGTATAAAATTAACACACACAACATAAGTGCTGTGAGAAACTAGGTCGTAATCCTGACTGAAGGGTTGTAATGACCAATTATGTATGTATGTATGTGGAGATTAATTCGAATTTGAAAATGTAATACGCAATCCATATATTTTGGCAGCGCCACATTTGGCGTTAACAGAGCAAAATTTTCTCTTAACAGAACAAAATTTGCCCATAACAGAGCACTGTTAGCTGTTTAACAGTATCCATCTGAACAAGCCTACTTGTTCAGGAGCTAATTTTGGAACATATGCTAGGTCTATGAGTACAATATCTTACTCAGAGGAAGCTTCCGAGGCCTCTTAACATAATCAGCAACATAATCACATATACATTGATATGGTATTGGGAAAATTGGCTTTGAAAATATCAATTTTTTGCTTGAAAATTCTTTAGAAGATTAGTGGCCATTTTGAATCAGAAATTGTACATCATACAGACTATATGCAAATGGTAGTCCAGAGGGTCCTCTTTCGAACCATGGTAGTGGGATAGCTGAAATAATTTCGAGAGTTGGGATTTCCAAATAATAATGAACATAATAAGAATTAATTGGAAGTCGCCGTGGTCTAGTAGGTAGTGTGTTGGCTTATTAGACGAAAAACCAGGGTTCGTGCCCCAGGCCAGACATCAAAATAAAATACAAAAAGTATTTTTTCGGCGACTTCCTCTCAGCAGATTTCTGGCAAAAACTCTGAGTAAATAAAATTGCCATGAAAAGTTTCTCAAAAATCTGTCGTTCGGAGTCGACTTTAAACTGTAGGTCCCGCCACTCATGTATAAAATTAACACACACAACATAAGTGGTGTGAGAAACTAGGTCGTAATCCTGACTGAAGGGTTGTAATGACCAATTATGTATGTATGTATGTATAATAAGAATTAAATTTTATGTCTGCAATAATTGCAAAGTAGAAGACTAATCTACTATTGCTACCGTTAAACAGTTAACAGTGCTCTGTTAATAGCAAAAATTTACCCTGTTAGGGGCAAGAAGTGGCGCTTTCTTTACACACATGAAGACTAGATCATTAGGCTGTAATGACTAATTAAGTATGTATTGCCAGAATTTTGGGAGCTGTTCAGAGTTAACAACAGCCATTACTTTCAATAAATTTGCTTCACAACAAAGTATCTACATTCCGATATAAAATTGATATTCAAGATCCTTAAAATCAAAATTAGAACAACAGTGTTGAGTTTTCTAGCCAACAACGCTTGATGAACAACTTCACCCAAAAAAAAAAAACAAAATGTAAAGAAAGTAATAAATGTTGTTGAGAATTACTTTGGCAACTTGGCAACTTTGTTTCGTCTACAACTTATAAATGTTTGCAACAAAATGGTGAGTAAATCGTTGCAGATTCCTGTACTTTTAAATTCCTTTTTCTTTCCTTTAATTCTTTTCGCTCGTTTTCCCTTTCAGTGTTTCTAGAGAACAAATAATAATTTACCAAAAAAGATTATTCGTTTAGTTTTCTTAGGATTTCATTTCCTTTCTTTTTCTGCTCTCTTAATCGATGAAAATTTTTTTCTTTTCTTAGAAAATTGAGGAACAATTTTTTAAAACTATTTTAAGATCCGGAAAATCCAACTTAATTTTTCTAAGAAAACTTGGATATTTATGTGTGGATTATATTGCAATTCATTTCGTACAATTAACCTCAACTTGATAAATAATTTAAGTTTTTTTGTTAAAGCATTTGAATTGCTTTTGATACAGGGGCATGAGAGGGAGGTATACTGGTGGTATTTTTAAAATGAATTTTGATAGAAATAGATAAAGATTAAAGAAATCAAGGTTATATTGGAATGAGTTTTCCTAAACTCCTGTAAACATATAGACGCCGCACCAAGAGCGAATATAATAAATTTAAGATGACATCATCTGCAGTGAGAACTTCAAACAAAAAGTAGCTGAACGTGAACAAAATTTCCTAACCATTATTTTCTTTACGTACTTCTTTCATACTTTACAACTGATCTTGGGAATGCAAATATCCCCAGGCGATTGCTACGCAATGAATTCCAAGAAGGTGCATAGTTGTCGCAGATATTTCGATTAGGTAGCGGAATGATATGATGTCCGTATAATATGGGTACCAGGCAGCTTTAAAGCGAATGAAATGGCTAGGTTTGGCACGACCACCTAACTCTTCACTGAATCTACAACTTTCTAAAGACCTGCGAGGTTATAATTGATAATGCAGTCATGGCTTACGTTAACGCCGGATGGGCTACTTCCGACACGAACAAAATAGCATAATGAACGCACAAGAATTTTGTTTAAATTCCAAAGAAACATGCTGAGTGCGGTTGTCGGCAACGATGACGGCTCATTACATTATAGACACGCATGCTAGGCACATTAGTCTTGGAAACCTAGCAAAACATGTCGGAGGAGAAAAAGGCACCTTGATTTGTAAAAACTAACATGTATTGACATTGGCAGTATGAATCCCTTCATCAACAATTCGTAGAGGTTCTAAGGCAAGGATATTACTAAAAACTGTGGCATCACAATTGAATCTACGTGACCGAAGTGACAGTCACCTTTACCTACCTACGTGGACAGTCACCTTTACCTACCTACGTGGACAGTCACCTTTACCTACCTACCTACAACTAGCCTTCTAGTATGTGACTGACCATTGTCAAGATTGAATGTTTAGTTTTTTGCAAATGGCTGTAGTAGTTGCCATTCATATTCCATCGATCAAAATTGGGAAGAAAGGGGTGACAACATAAGACCGGTGCTTCTAAATATATTTTGAGACTTTTGGACCGCGTACAGGAAAAGTTAAAGTTGTTTATTAATGTCTGTATTGATTAGTCGTTATATTACTTGTGTCTTAATATTTATCGTTATTTAAATGAAATGCTTGAGGAAAATTAAGGCCCTTGTTTCGGAAAACCGTATATTTTTACGTAAAATGTGTCTGTCACGTAGGACACATCTGCTCATCGTTTGAGCACAAATCTTTTCTCTCACGTTGGAATTAATGGATAAACGATGATTTATGACGAAAAATTAAAACGGAAAACAATGCTTAGTTCATTGGTCATTACAACCCTTTAGTTTGGTTTACAGCCTAGCGCCTTACCTCACCCATACTGGTAGCGATAATGTTATCCATGAGCGGTGGGATCTAAATTTTAGTGTAGATTTGTGTAACTTTACATGATGATTTTAATTACTTTGAGAGTTGTTTTCAGAAGTTTTGCCTGAGAGGAAGTCGACGTAAAAAATATTGGTTTTGTTCGACATGACTGTGCCGGGATTTAAACCATTTACTAGACTATGGCGACAGATATACATATGCTTCAAGTAAACCCACGGTTCAAACCCCCAGGTCAGACATCTCGAACAAAACGAAATATGAACAAATATTTCTTTGGCGACTGCCTCTCAGCAGATTTCTAAAACTGTGAGGGTAAATAAAAAGTTGCTATGAAAAGATTCTCCAAAAAATCTGTCGTGAAGAGTCGGCTTTAGACTGAAGGTCCAGCCACTTATGGATAAAATTAACACTTACAATATAAGTGGTGTGAGAAGTTAGGTCGTTGTCCTGGCTGAAGGGTTGTAATGAACAATTATGTTTGTATAGTAACTATTAGTGTAATCTAGGATCTAGTCCCTTAGCCCATTTAGCATTTGTTTAAATTGAAATTTTATGTGATTGCTGTTCAAGTATTAATAACTGCTTGATATATATACTGTTCAGAGATCAGCAATGAGTATTCAAACAGATGAGTAGAATCGAATCATACTCATAATTTTTAATACTTATACGCATTCACACTAATTTTAATATCATGGAACCTCTACTCATATTCAAAATTTGAAGTACTCATCATATTCATACTTAACAACACGTATGATGCTGTTGATTTTGACTCAGCATTTACAAAAATCACAAAATAAGTATGATTCGCGTACGAACACTTAAATACTGACTAAAAGGTTGTGTGTTTGCTCTGCACGCTGCTCTGTCTTTTTTCTTTTTTTAAATGCAACAACTAAGACTGTAAATTTTGATGAATGAATCGAGTCACCCGAATCATTTATAAGTATTATAAGTATTTTTCTAAAGTTATGAATCTAAGTGAGTAGGGTTATGAATCAGACATATTTCGAATGGTATGAGTTTGATGTCAACGTTGTACTCATACTCATTGCAACCTGTACTTATAAATCAATGTTGTAGTGAGTACGAGTGAATCGGAGTAGTTAAATTTCAATATTGTTGATTCACTTATATTCAAAATTCATTGCTGATCTCTGATACTGTTTTCAGCGTCCAACGAGTTAGTAGTGTACATTTTAATATATTACATTTAAAGTTTCGTTTCTTCTATTTTATTTACAGTTTTAGAAGCTTTATTTAATATACTCTTAAAATTGCATGGCGTATATTTATTTACTCCTTTTGCACACCACCTACTCTATCAATCTTCACTTAACTTTGTCCTCTTGAAATTGAACCGAATTTTCGGTTTTTTTTTGCTTATTTTTCTAACGTTTTTAAAAACACTTCTGTTTCCGTTTTTATTTCAAATTTTTTCCCCAGTTTTTTTTTATTTGTGTTTTTTTTTGCAATTCTTATTTTAGGTTCAGCTTCAACTATCGCGTGCTCTATATTTTATATTTTCTTCCCAAGATTTTTGGAATTTTTTTTCTCTTTTCTTGTTTTTCGTCATTCAATTGTTATTTGCAACGAAATGCAAGAAAGATTGTTTTGTTTGTTTTTCTTCTTCATTTTGTAGCTGTGAAAATTTTAAAGGTGTTTTCTGTTAACATTTGGATTTCTATTCTCTTTTTGCCTCCTTTTTTTGTTTTGTTCTTTTCTGAGTATATTTTCCATTGCCCTAAATTTCTTTACAATTGCATTTTATTTACTTTTTTAAATTTATTTCTAGCTTTTTTTCGTTAGTGAATATCCTTTCAAATATTTGAAACAACTCGCTCGCTGTTGGTACCACCTCAATCATTTGATTTTTTTTTGATTTTTTTTGCTATCAAACGGGAATTCAGAGAATTGTGAAATGCCAACGTAAAATGAAAGAGAAAAAGTGAAAATGAATACGAAAAACAAATACGTTTGTGTTTACAAATGCTAGCATTAAAGGGGTGAACACTTTCAAATTAAAAATAAGGTTTTAAGCTAAAATGAGGTGCTAATTACAGTTTCTCTAGGGTTGAATATGTGAATTTGGTTGCAATGCTGTTGAAGCCTTGCAACTCATAACGTGAATTATTTACAATAATTTAGGTTGCCAGTTGAACATGATGAAGCATCTTATTTAGAATCACTGCATTCGGAGTCGCCGTAGTCTAGTAGGTAGTGTGTTGGCTTATTTACGTGAGGCCTTGGTTCAAACCCCAGGTCAGACATCATAACGAAAATATGAAAAATATTTCTTCGGTGAATTCCTCTCAGCAGATTTCTGACAAAAACTCAGAGAATAAATAAAATTGCCATGAAAATGTTTCTCAAAAATTTGTCGTTCGGAATCAACTTTAAACTATAGGTCCCACCACTCAACTATAAAATTAATAAACACAACATAAGTGGTGTGAGAAGCCAGGTCGTAATCCTGACTAAAGGGTTGTAATGAACAATTATGTATGTGTGTATGTATTGTCGGCAATAACAGCCCACTTTAGAAAAGGATAACAGTTTTGAAGGTGGCCATCTCGCAAAGTACTGCCGAATGGCCGGTCATAACTGGGTTCCATGCGTGGAAGGGAAAATCCTGACGCAAAAAGTATAGAAGAAAGAAGTCTATAGTCGTTGATATGGACATTGGAGGTCTTAAAGTCTGTGGTGAAAAGGTTGGTTTTCACATCCTTAATTATGTGCCGTAACCTCTATTTGGGTGAATAAACCTTCAAGTGGGAAACTTCTCAAGGCAAGAAATTAGATTTAAGACTACATTAAATTAAACTGCAAGTGTAGTCCTTGATGTGGATCTTGATGTGCCACCATAAATGAACTGAATAGTTCCGTAAGACGACATGGCTTCAGGGTTTACGTTTACAAATTAAATTTACAAAATTGTTTATTTATTCATGATTTTTCATTATATTTTCGTATTGTAGTCGCCGTAATCAAGTAGGTAATGTGTTGCCTTATTAGATGTGAGGCCATGGTTCAAACCCCAGGTCATATATTTCGTGCAAAACAAATTATGAAAAAATATTTCTTTGAAGACTTCCTGCTCTCAGCAGATTTCTGGCAAAAGCTTTGGGAGTAAATAAAATTGCCATGAAAAAGTTTGTAACGGAGATCTTCAAACCACAATTATTCTCTTCAAACGCACCGCGTCTTTGTACAAGACTGACTGACTTACTCGCCTGCTTTGCTTCGCCTTTTATATGTTCTTGAAGGCGAATGTTCGTGACTTCGCCTTCTCGGAATCTCTATAATTTGTAATCATTCCTTATTGTTATTTGTGTATTTTGTTTACATTTAGTCTTGTAGTGTTGTTTGTGGATTTTTTCTTACTTGTTTACCATTTTTTATGCTGGTATTTGTTGTTGTATTTTTGTTTACTTGTTTATTAATTTTTTATGCTGGTGTTTGTTGTTATATTATGCGGTGCGCTAATTTGTAAACAAGTTCATTATTTTGTTTTTGTAGATTTTGTTTATAATAATGTCAAACGATGTAAAAGCAAAACACCAGTATCTAGATTTTTTTCATTTTCGTAACAGTATGTAAGTACGTGTATTTCCCATAAAATATCCTGTTAAATTATACAGGCTTTAATAATTTTCCATCCAAAAAAAAAGGAAAAGTATTCCATTAGCAATTAAAGTAATTTCCATAGCTTTGGCAATTTTCCTAGATGAGCACCACCAGCAGTCTAACGAAATATGTTTTTCCAATATTTTATTTTATTAACAAAAACAACAACAATAAAAAATAAAATGTAATATTTTTCATAACATATGAGTACTATGTTGCCATGCCATACCACATGCAACGTGCAACATAGTAATGGATGCAGTAAAAAAGGTAGAATATGAACAGCAAGGAACAGCAACAGTTATTAATGATTTTTTATGTTTATGCAACTTTTTGAATTGAATATTTCTCTGTGCCACTTACATTTTTCTTTGTGGTCTTTTATATTTACGGTTATCGATTGTGTGTAATGAATTCATTTCATTTCGATTCTTTTTTCTGTTCTTTTTTTGGTATTCATTTTTAAGGTTTTTCGTAATTTTCAAAATATATCGAAGGTGGATGGCATTTCATGTTCTTTTTCTGATGCTGTTGGTTAGGTTAACATTTCACCAAGTAGTCGTTTGTGGTCCTTGTTGCATGCATAACGGTATTACTGCAATGCAACCAACATTAATAAAAAAACATAGTTATTTTTTAATAGCTGTAGTAGAGTAAGAACTACAATCGACCAAAAATATGTATGATTTCATACAATTTCAACACTTGTATGATGGTATTGCTTGTATACGTAGATATACATACATACGTATTTATGGTTACAGTAATAAAAAGTAATCATAAATACATGTCACACGTTTGTTTGGTAAAAGGACCCAAAGGTATACAAAATATATGGCATTAAAGAAAAATTAATTAACTCCACCAAAAATTGATACGCATGGGGCGTGAGATTATTCTCTCCCATTAGGGTAGGCTAGGCTATGTTCACTAGACAAAATATATACGTACGTATGTTGGCCGCATAAATACGGATGTATGTATGTATGTATGTCGTGCAGTACTTATGTTTTAACATACAATTTAAATCAATTAAAAATATTACTTTTTTATCATACTTGCATATGACGTGTATATACGTCATGCACTTCTCAAATGTAAAACGATTGCCATACATCAAGCAAATTATTACCTGATGCCTACTGATGGATACTTTTATCTACACAATATAGGGAAGTGCAATACAGCAGATGACGCATATGATGAACAGGATATTGTTAACCATGCCGACCAAACTTATTTCACAATTTGCCTTTGTTGAGGATTTCGCCAAAGATTGGAAATTCTGACAGTATTAATATCCAATCATAATGTTCGGATGGAAAAGAATACCAAAAATTGATACGCACGGGGCGTAAAATTATTTTCTCCCATTGGGGTAGGCTAGACTATGTTCAATAGGAAAATATTTAAGTATGTTGGTCGCATAAATACGGTAGGTATGTATGTATGTCGTGCATTACTTATGTTCTAACATAAAATTTAAATCAATTAAAAATATTACTTTTGTTTATACTTGAATATGACGTGTATATACGTCATGCACTTACAAACGTCAAGCAAGTTATTACCTAAGGCAGAAACCTACAGTTGATGGATACTTTCACAAGTATCTACACAATATAGGTAAGTGCAATACAGCAGATGACCTCTATGGTGAACAGGATATTATTAACCATGCCGACGACACTTACTTCACAAATTTAATTTGTTAAGAACATCGCAGCGGATTGGAAATTTTAGTTAAACTAGTGACTGTTGAACTAGGGACGTTGTGCAGCCCATTAACATCCGCTCATGTCGTTTAGATGGAAAAAGATGTTTCGTCGTCGATGTTTCTGGCAGAAGACTGCCAGAGAGGATGTCACCTACAGAAATATTTTTTTTTAGATTTCGCTTTGGTTGAGATGTCTGAGATGAGGTTTGAACCAAGGGCTCGCGTATATTAAAGTCGATTCCTAACGACAGATTTTTGGAAAATTTTTCATGGCAATTTTATTGACTCTCAGAGTTTTTGCCAGAAGACTGCCAGAGGGGAAGTCGCCTAAAGAAATATTTTTTCATATTTCGCTTTGGTTAAGATGTCTTAGCTGGGGATTGAAACAAGGGTTCGCGTGTCATAAGCCAACGCACTATTTGCTGGACTACCGTGAGTTCAATATCCTTAAAGGATATTAACCTTATTGACTAGCCCTCGTATTACATTATGTTTTGCTTCTTTACTCCTTCCAAAAAAAAGAAAATAATTTTAGTTGGCCTTTTTATAGATTTCAGATCCCATTCCCATTTAATTGAATCACTACTGACTGAATGCTCCTGTAAATATCCGGCATTAACAATAAAATTTCAAAATTTTTCCAATAAAAATCTCTACTTTGTACACTTTTAAAGGAATCGTTCGTTATTTTCATGAAAATTCATAAATTTTTAGTTGAATATACACGGCGAGCATACAATGTATGGGTATTGGAGTATGTGTGCAACAACAATACATACATATACGCATATTGAAATGTTATTCTTGTTCATAAATTCTCTTGTTTTTGTTTTTGTTCATTCATACTTTGTTGAAAACAGAGCTTCGAGGAATACATGCGAAACCAAAAAATGTACAACAACATGAGAAACAAACAAAAACAACAAGTGAGACTTGAGACTGTAAAATAAAATACACAGGAGTAGTGAAATATAAAAAGGACAACCAACACACATACAGAAGCACTACAATAAACATGAAACAAAACAGGATATACGTTTATGATGATGTATGAGAGTATTTTGTATATTCACTCACTCACACATGCATACGTTTGTTTATACATAGTAAGCAAGTACACTTTGTATACAATATATGTATGTAGATGTGCTTGCACCGGAGTAGAGGCACGTATGGGATATGAATTGTGATCCTGGTTTGGCTGATATGTGCCAATAAACTATAATGAAAAGAATGTGAAATAAAGAGAGAGAAAAAACATTGTATAAAATATGAGCAAAAAGTGGACAAGAAACATCATAATATTGTACAAAACAAAAGACTATAAAATGTGCCACTCATGCTTGTATACGCAAAATTCCGATATCATTATCAGTAGACTCAGTGCGAACGACAATGCTAGATGACTCTATGTGGCTTAAAAAGTCTGGATACTAGAGGTATTGTTAAATGTAAAGAACTGAAGACTAAAGCTGTACCCCAAAAATCAATTCAAACCATCAGAGATTTGTATGAGGATGCAGAGCCCTCAGTTCATCCCAACACGAATGTCCTTCAACAATTTCATACCAAGTCTGAAATAAAATTAGGACGCCCTCTTTCCCCACAACAGTTCCCTATCCTGAGCGATGATCTTATGTGAGAGAAGAGGAATTACATGGAATTGTTGCAGAACAATTTGAGGAATGGATTATGCAAATGATATTTGTAGATATCTTAATGTAGTCGGCTTAGGGCCATTATTACAACTTGCCGTTAACTAAAGGGAGGATTTTAACGGGCAGATAAATTGTTTTTCGTTATTATGAGTACCCAATAATCCATCCTACCTTTAGCATTTAAAGATCACTTTATGTTTGAACTTGCCATATTATATATATGAAAATAATATATATGGCAACTTCAAATTTAAACAAGCTGAGCGTATACAACAACAAAAAAAATTAAGCCCGTGGTTGCCACTGCGTTAAAAAAACTTGTATAATTGAGCAATTTTATCGACATTGCTCCGGCACTGCCATATTTTTGAAAAATTTTGTCTGTAAGTTGTAATAACGAAAATAAGTTAAAGGTAACTTTACAGTTCCCTTTGGCTAAAGGTACCTTTAACTAAACCCAAGTTTAACGGCAAGTTGTAATAATGGCCCTTAGTCTAGTAGATAGTGTGCTGGCGTGTTAGACGTAAGGCCAGGTCAGACAAAACAAAAAATACTTCTTCGGCGACTTACTCTTAGCAGATTTCTGACAAAAACTCTGAGAGTAAATAAAAAATTGTCGTGAGAGTTTCTCAAAAAATTTGTCGTTCGAAGTTAAGTTTGACATATATTAAATTAACACACATAATATAAGTGGTGTGAGAAGCTAGATCGTAACTATGACTGAAGGGTTGTAGTGACTAATTATGTTATCTTGGTACCTATATATGTCAGGAAAACACTGAAATCCGTGAGAACTAACAACGTTAGTACATAACACAACATATTAAGAGGCCTACCAGTCGAATACGTCATAAACTTCTGCTATGTGAGTAACAAAGAGACAACGAATGATGCAAAAAGTAAGTTCAATACAGCCTAGGTCAGTTGGTATGGAAAGGTGTACAAATATTTCAAGATTGAAATGTTCTGTCGCAGGGACAGTATCGAATACAATCACTCAAAAACTATTATATTATTAAACAACAAGCAATTGCAACAAAGCTGGTGCTTAGGTTAAGGTTATTCTTCCAGTTGCATATTACCAGTTAACTCCAAAACACCATGACGTAACTGTTGCTGTCAGTATGTCATCATGTAATACGCCATATACAAATCCATATGTTTTGTTCGGTTCTCCATATGTCTGCGATGTCCTTTAATGTGCGAAAGTATTTCTTTTATTAGACGTAAGCCCGTGGTTCAAACCCCAGCACGGACAAACGAACAAAACGAAATTTTAGCCAACAGTCTTCTGGCTTCTGATTTCGAGAGTAAATAAAATTGCCATGAAAAGTTTCTCAAATCATGGACAAAAAAATTAACATACACACCCGATAAGGGTTGAATGAGAAGCTAAGTTGTAATCTTAATCAAGGGGTTGTAAAGAACAATTAAGTACGTAAGTAATGCTAAGCTGTGAAAACTTTGCATCTTCCTAGTCCCTGCTAGACCTAGTAGTTCGTCACTGATGTGCGATACTCAGTTCCTGTGGGTGGATCGTTCTTAGTTATACAAAACTAGGTTTCGTACTTATCCAAAGTCTCGCGTTGAGTAAAACTGCTCCAGATTTGTAAACTGCCAATCCATCACTCATGGTTGAAACTAACACACAAAATGTCGGTGGCTTGAAAAGCGAGGTTGTAATCCTGACTAAAGGGTTGTACTGACCAATTAAGTAAAGCAAGTAGGTGTATCTTTCTTAGGTAATATGTAAGTGTAGTGATTTCGAAATAAGCTTGATGACGCTTTAAACGAAATTCTCTATGTTGTACGACATTTTCAAATAAATTATAACAGTTGGCGCCACAACTCATTGATGAAATTAACACACAAAATATTAGTGGTGTGAAAAGCTAGGTTGTACTGTAAAGTAAGTAATTGTATCTTCCTTAGGTAATACATTAAGGCAGTGATTTCGAAATACACCTGATGACGCTTAACCCTTTGATGGACACCAAAATTTTAGGAGGCCTTCCCGTGGGACACTTGCTGTATCTCCGTTATTTTATGAAGGAAACAATTTATGACATGTATACACGTCATGTCCTCCCAGAAACCCTTGTTGTGACGTCTATAGACGTCAGTGTCCGTCAAAGGGTTAAATGGAGTTGTCTATGACCGGCCTATCATGATGTTAATTTTTTCCATTTCCTTGAGGAAAATCGCATATAACGTGTGTATTAAAGTGCTGGGCTATTGGCGTATCTGATATCGATAACTTTAATATGGATTTCTGCTTACAACTTCGACATGAAACTTCTCTGTAGTATGAATACCAAAGTAAAGTAATTTTTAAAGTCATGTAGATGGTGGTGGAAGTCTTTGATTCTCACAATGAAGTCTGTTTCAACTCCAACTACATGTTAATTCACAAACTGCCATTTATAAACACATGTGTATACATAAACGTGTATACTACTTACCGTAGAACTTGCGAGTATGTTAGCATTTATGCGAACATAAATATTGACGCATTCCTTAACAAAATATTACAGATTTTTTTTTGTTTTATTTCGGCAAAATTATTATTTTAAGCTAGGCAGAGGGAGAAAATAATGGAACTTGAAATAAATTGTACAAAGAAAGGAGCACTTTTTAACGAAGTAAAGAAATGGAGGCCGAATAAGAGGGAAAATTATTTGAAAAACTTATGCTTGGTGCAACTGTAAAATAAAGAAACTTTTTCGCTGTCACTTCAACGTGACACGCAAAAGACTGCCACAACGTGTATGAGGTGCAGGTTGAAAATCGCCGCGCGTCCGTTAGTAACGAAAATATTAAATGAATGACTCTAGTAAGGCATGCATTTATGAATGAAGCTGGCTATTGGTTGAGTTAAACAAAAATGAATTGTTTTCAGACCTGCTGTAATGGTCCTACCGGTCCACTATATGGTAGGCAAACACACAAACAAACAAGGACTATAAAAATATGGGTACATTTAATTTTTTGAGAGGGGGCTAGGGGTGTTTGTTAACATGAAATATCGTTTTTGTTATTGCAACCATGACTGCCATTAAAGGACCAGTACGACCTCTCTCACTCTCCGTGTCTCTCTCTTTTTCTCACACACTTTTAGTACCAATATTTTATGTTATTGTGTTAATGTTGCAACGTAAAATAATAATAAAAAATATAGGAACTGAAGTAAATTGTATGAAGAATGTGGCTGCATGGATGTGCAGCAATGGTTGGTTGGTTGGTTGTTAAGTTGTGATAGCATACGTGGTACGGTACTATATGTGTTGTTAGGGCCCTCTTTGTTATACGTTTGTTCTTCTGCTGATGATTATTATGACTGTTTACCACCATATAGTCATCATCACCATCATTGTTACCATCGACACAACCGCTATCACCACTGACTAGAGTGTCGTGTGTTACACAATTTATTTGTGCCCCAAATACTTTATCTCATAAAACTATGGTTACCAAAATAAAAATGAAGGAACAAAAATTCTACGTTAACAATAAAAGCAGTCACCAGTAGTAGTAGTAGTAGCTGCACCATCCTATATTGTATGTACAATACAATACAATAATAAAATATTATTTTAAGGGAATTGCAATGTTCTATTTATGCAATAATACATATGGCTTTACATACATACACATATTGTATCTGTATCTGTGCATATAGCCACAGTCATTCAGAGTACAACTCGTATGTATGTCATGTGAACATAAATAGCTTTTTATTTTAGTTATGAAAATATTTTTTCTACAAATATTTAACCAGATGCTTTAGAGAGGATTAATTGAAAGTTCAGAAACAATTTTTTAAAGGAGTTGAAACAAAAAACAAACTATTAAGGGCCTAAAAATGATGTGTGTGAAGATAAATTCAAATTTTAAAACCAAAGACGCAAACCCACACTTTTAGCAGCGCCACTTCTTGACTCTAACAGGGTAAACCTTGCCATTAACAGAGCACTGTTCACTGTTTAACAGTGGCAATAGTAGATCATCCTTCTACTTTGCAATTATTGCAGACTGTTGACATAAAATATAATTCTCATTACGATCATTATTATTTGTGAACAAAAGTATTGAAATGTAAAAGATGGTTGGTGGTGATAGAAGAAGGAAATTTTTTCAACTCTCAAAATTATTCCAGCTATCCCAGTACCACGGTTGGATAGAGGGCCGACCATTGGCATATAGTCAGGTAGGTGTACTATTTCTTATACGTTCCAAAATGGAAACATATTCTCATCTAGAGAATTTTGAAGCAAAAAATTTATATTTTCAGAGCCAATCGTCTCAATATCATATCACTTTATATGTGACTATATTGCTGATTATATTAAAAGGCCTTGGAACCTTCCATTGCATATAGTATGGTACTCATAGAGTATTTCACAAAATTAGCTCCTAAACAAGTGGACTTGTTTAGATGGATACTGTTAAATAGCTAACAGTGCTCTGTTAGGAGCAATTTTTGTTCTGTTCAGAGGAAATTTTGCTCTGTTAATGCGAAATGCGGCGCTGCTAAAATTTATGAACTGCGTCTAGGATTTTCAAATTCGAATTTATTTTCACACACGTTATATAAGATCTTTTCACATCCATATTGAAATTTTTTTTATAGAAATCGTACATGTATAAACAAAGTGAAAGCTTAGCGTTACAAGCCCTTCTGTAATTAATTTTGCCTTATACAGTTAGCGTCAAAAGAAACTGTACACTATGAATAAAATTCTATCAATCACCAAATTCAACTTTTACGACTTAAGGAGAGTGCCCGAAAAAATTTGACAATATTACGAATGTTTAAAAACTGGAAATGAAACAATTTTAAAATAAAAATAACGGTAATTTATTTATGCATACTTTTTTAGTATACAATTTCTTTTGACGCTCACTATACATATATTTTCATCAATTTAAATTTGAAATTCGGTTGCAAAATTTTTTATATCGCTGGGTGGTACAGATCTGGAAAGATAAATTCAAATACTCCAAAACTCTCGAGGTAATTTTTAATTTTTATAAATAAATTTCAAACTCTTGATCGTCTTGAGTAGCCTCTATAACTATGGAAAATACTTTGCAACGAGGATAAGATAAGAGTGAATGGGAAAGTTGATAACTTTCACTTTAGTCGACCATTCCATAGTACACATACATCAATAATTGGTACTTACAATCCTTCAGTCAGTATTACGACCTTATGAATACACACACTTACGTTGCTTGTGTTAATTTTATATATGAGTGGCGGGACCTACAGTTTAAAGCCGGAGTCGAAGTGACGACGGATTCTTGATAAACTTTTTCTTGACAATTTTCTTTACTCTCACAGTTCTAGCCAGATATCAGTCTAAAAACAGTCTTTTTAACAAGAATCGAACTTTTCGGTGTTTAATACCATATATACATGCATACATAATTGGTCTTTAATAACTTTCAGTTAGGAGCACAACCTAGCTTCTCAGACCACTTATCTTGTGTATATGTTAATTATATACATGAGTAGCGGGGACCTACAGTTTAAAGTCGACACTGAACGCTAGATTTTTTGGAAATCCTTCATGGCAATTTTTATTTACTCTCAGAGTTTATGCTTGAAATCTCTTGAGAGGAAGTCGCCGAAGAAATAATTTTTCATATTTCGTCTTGTTGGAGTTGTCTGGCCAACACGCTACCAGACTAGCAGACTCACGTCTCGTTACAGTGATCTTTCAGGAGTATGGTGTTTTAGTTTATTTACAGTGTTCCACGGATATGCTTGCAGGACATTGCTTATATGCGTGGAATTCTTATATCGAATGGTTGGAGAGGGCTTTGATCATTTTCTACAGCCCGGTGTGATGAACAAAGTTGTAATTTGCTGAGCCTTCGTGTTACTTCGGAATCACTGCGAAGAAATTGCTGAAGGGGATGAATCCAAAGCAGAATCGGATCGTTGACTTGTCCAAGACCTGCACCAGTTCAGATTAGTAAAAGAAGAGCCTTACAAATTACGAAAGGCGAACATTGGTGCATTGAAGGTTTTCTATGACGAATCACTTATCTGCAATTGCGTTTCCTCAGTTGGTTACGTCTTCTGGATGAATAGAATGAAACCACAAGTTTTTGCCAGAAATCTGCTGAGAGGAAATACTTTTTATATTTTATTTTGATGTCTTGCTTGGGGCTCGAACCCTAGCTTTACATCTAATAAGGCAACACACTGCCTACTAGACTAAGACGACTTCAAGTATGCCACTTCATGTATGTCACTTATCATGGTTAAATTGACCATTGGGCGGAAATTCTTTCGGGACGTTAAGCTATCCTGAGTCAACGAGTAATCCTGTTATACAGACTCACTTGGCCCTCTATGGATTGAAGGCGCACCAACTAGCCACTCCGACTTGATCGTAAAGTTATCTCGATCACAGTGACCATGTGTTGCGGGAAGACACGCAGAAAGAATGCAGCTTCAATCTAACAACTTCTGACGTGGGTGTAGATCTGCTGCAGAAGAAGAAACGTATATCCACTTTCTTTGTCAATGCCCATCTCTTGCGAGTGCAGGTATAGGTTATTTGGTTCTCCGATCCTTGTTAATCTAACGGAGTTATCGTCCATTAATGTTAATGATGTAGCTTAGGTTAGGTTAGAGGACGTGTACTTGTCAAGTAAGACAAGTACAGTACCCGGAGGTCGAATTGAGCCGTTGTACAACGTCGTAGTTTCTCACACCACTTATGTTGTGTGTGTTAATTTTTTATACATGAGTTGTGGGGCCTACAGTTTAAAGTCGACTCCGAACGACAGATTTTTGGGAATCTTTTTCATGGCAATTTTATTTACTCTCAGAGTTTTTGCCAGAAATCTGCTGAGAAGAAATACATTTTGTATTTTGTTTTGATGTCTGGCCTGGGGCTCGAACCCTGGCTTTACGTCTAATAAGCCAACACACTACCTACTAGACCGCGGCGACTTCATGATGTAGCTTTGTTTATTAAACTTTCAGGATAGTTGTGCTTTTAATTGTGTAGCCCTTGCGCTGACCAACTTCTTCTCTAGTTGGGAGGAACTTGGGCAATATAGGGACTGCGTTTCCTGTGGCATCACAACGGGCTGCTTTGCGTGCTCAAGAGAGCTTTGGTAATCAAAGCTACTAATTCGACCTACCACAGGACTAACTGGCAGCATGGTTTTATACTTTATTTATACTCCTTTATTTTGTCTGGCAACTTTACGAACTTTTTAATGAAGATAAAAAACTTTGCTTTTTTTCTATTTTTCTAAATTCGTGTAAATATTTCTTCTATTTTTCTTATGTAACACTACCTTTTCTAACATTTGAGGACAATTTGATTAAGGCCCTTTTGTCTTATCATAGCGTTTTGCCTTTATAGATTGTTTTTCTGGCAAATATTTACTAAAAAATTTACAATTTCATTTTTTCTATTGTACATATAAAATATTTATTTAACGTACAATTTTATTTAAAAAAATATTTTTTTTTCTTTGTTGTCTTCCTTTCGTATTCATCGTTTGACTATACATTGTTAGAGGGTATGATGCTAAAATGTGATTTTATTTTTTAATTTTGAAATGTAACTGTGTGTGTGTGTTTGTGTGTGGCTCCAACAGAAACTGTTGCATTACCAGAATACATAGAAAAATATTAATTTTATAAATTATTTTTGTAAAAATAAAATTTCATTTTTATTTTCACCTTTCATTTACATATATTTCATAAACACATACACATACAAAGGAACGAATGATTGCTGTTAAGCTTGATTGTTCTAACGTTTACGAAAATTTAGGGCACTGGGGTGGCTGGTTTGGTGGTTGGTTGGATGATTGCTGGTCCGATGATGATGGCCGTTGATAACACAGCATTTTTCTTAAATACATTGTTTTTTGTTTTATTTTTTTTTTTAATAAATTTTATTGATTCCATGAATAAGAGATTTAGGGAATTTCGTAGACATTATATTGTAGGATTTAACGTTTATTTTTTCAATTTTTCATTTTCCTTTTTTAAATAAAAAATAAAAATTAAATAAAAGAGCTTCACAAACAAACAAAAAAATATTATTATTGAAGAGGGGTTTTAAAAATTAATTGATTTTTATTGTGAATTTATGTGCAAATAATATGAAAGGATCGGATGGATATGCACTTTATTTCAGGTTAAGCACACAAATTTATAAATTCAATAAAGGATTGTTTGACGATTAAAAAGGATTTTGCATTTATTTGATTAATTTGGCAAATAAAACAGGAGATTTTTAATAATACAGTGTTGTATTAAGGCAACTTTTTAAAACTAATTTGATATTTGCAAGATAAAATTAAAAAAAATTACTTTGGAAGAATGCATACGAGAGCAGATACGTAATTGGGCGACCTGGTAGATAGTGCATACATATATACATACAAAATTGGTCATTAAAACCTTTCAGTTAAGTTTACAACCTATAATGACATATTTTTAAGCAAACTTTGCGTGTCAATTTTATTTTACTCTCAGAATCTGCTGAGTCACCAAAGAAATATTTTTTATGTGTGTGAAGATAAATTCGAATTTAAAAACCAAAGATGCAAACCCACACTTTTAGCAGCGCCACTTCTTGTCTCTAAAAGGGTAAACTTTGCTATTAACAGATCACTGTTAACTGTTTAACAGTGGCAATAGTGGATTGCTCTACCGCTTTGCAATTATTGCAGCCTATTGATATAAAATATAATAAAATAATGGTAGATGGTATATACATACATACATACATACATATATACACACATAATTGGTCATTAAAACCCTTTGTAGGTCCCGCCAGTCATGCATAAAATTAACACACACAACACACAACATAAGTGGTGTCAGAAGCTAGGTCATAATCCTAGCGGAAGGATTGTAATGACCAATTATGTATGTACGTAAGGGAACAGTTCACATTCTTATACTTTCACTTTTTACGTGAGTGCTTTGCTCTTTAAAAAGACACCATTGGTTTTTAAGTGACAGAACGTTTGAAGATCTGGGCATTGTGGTGAACATACCACTAAGAGATTGAGATGGTTCAAACCCACCACTAACGGTTCATGAGAAGGGGGATGACCATACACTAAGTAACATAATGGGCCATATGGGCCAACGAGTGAACTATCTAACCTAACCGTCGTTGCTTCAAGTATTTTGAAGCCGAAAATTCCAGCAAACATTTTTAAATCGCTTTTAACCAGTGGGTGGCAAAGGACGGCTAATGGAACATCTTTTTTTGTTGTAAACTTTTCTGTAAATTTTGTTGTTGAAATAAATTCAAATCAAATGTACTCTTTCGACCTCGAGTATCACCATAGTCCAGTGCTCGGATATTCGTTAGTTTCGTCAACAAGTAGGAGTAGACAAAACTCTCCGTAAAGCCCTCTAACTTATATGCAGGCTTAGGGTTTAAATCTTCAATTCAAATATAAATGATGCGTTAGCGATATAACACAAAAGCAAAAGCAATAAATAATAATCAGAATAATTTGTCAGCGAAAAATTAAAGCTAAATTTATGTCAAAATTTTAATACGAATTTAAAAGGCAAACAATTATCGAAAATGTAACACACAAGCATTTCTATGCGGCCATATTACTGTAATCGGCTTAAGGTACACAAAAACCATTTTTGCTAAGTGCCTCTAATAAATATTTTTGGTCAAATTTTAATATGCGTGAGTAATTTATTATAAATTTATCTATTCAACACCTCAAAAACATAATAATAAACGATATTTAATAAGTCATCTGTTTGAAATTTAATATCATTACGTTACGTACAACACAGAGATACATTTCTAAAACCCATCGAAAAATCGATTTTATAACGCACAACAACAGTGTGGAATATTTTTTGGTTGTCATAAATTTATAAACACGGGGAATATTCGGTGGTACTTTTAAATTTTTGTTTTTTTCGTGGCATATAAATAAATAATCTAAATAAACTATTTACAGGCCATTTAAAATTAAAACAACATCAGGTATTTAACTGCCTAAAAATACACACATGAATGATTATATTAGAAAGGCCATAGGCAAGGTCGACCAGTAGGGCAATACATACTAAATATGAAAACGACTAAGTTTTTGTATCATAGCACTGTTGCGAATATAGAAAAGATACTAAATCCTTACTTTGGAAATAACAAAGGAATTACGAAAATTACGTCAAACTTCAATTTACAATAACAAATCAACAATCAGATTCTAGAAGTTGCCAAAGCGAAAAGAGGTAAAAAGCTTTGCTTTACCGTGAATTTCAAAACCTATAAAGTGAGAGGAGAGTATTGGATTTATTAAATACAGATAAAACTATGCGATTCTCTTTATTTCTAATTAAAGTTCTCTCGAAATAAAATGCGCATACATACGTACATAATTGGTCACTACAACCCTTCATTCAGGATTACGACCTACCTTCTCAGACCACTTATGTTGTGTGTGTTAATTTTATGCATGAGTGGCAGAACATACAGTTTAAAGTATATATAAATATATAAACCTTTAGCCAGGATTACAACCTAGCTTCTCATAACACACATGTTATGTGAGTTAATTTTATCCATGCATGAGGGAACTGACACTCTAATATCGACTCCGAACGTTAGATTTAAGAAAACTTTTCATGGCAATTTTATTTATTCTCAGAGTTTTAGTCTGCTGTATTGGATTGTCATTATTGATATGAAAAAAAAAATCATTCACGTCATATCCCCTACAACCTAGCTTCTCATCACACACATGTTGTGAAAGTTAATTTTATCCATGTGTGACAGGACTTATAGTGTAATATCGACTCCGAACGACAGATTTGAGGGAACTTTTTATGGGAATCTTATATACTAAGAGTTTTCGAAAAAAAATCATTGACGTCATATCCCCTACAACGAAAGAGTTTTTTGGCACAAATCTGCTGAGAGAAAATGCCGCAGAAAGAAATATTTTTTCATATTTTGTTTTGTTCGAGGTGTCTGAGCTGGGGCTCTTATCTTATGAACACATACACTACCTGCTAGCCTACCACTATTTCTCGGCAATTGAATCGGTTTTGCATGTTATAAGATTTGCTGATATTAGTATCCCCCGGTAGAGATTTTGAATATAACAGATAAGCGTGCCCACTCATTTTGAAATCCGAGGTCATTGACATTACTACGTATGGAATCTCCATATGTTAATGTTCATGCCCGAAAAGTTCTTCTGGGACAACGCATCTTTGAAGCATCTGTACCCATACAATTTTTCATAGGGTACATGAGATTATATGGAACAATTATTATATTGTGTGGTGGTTAAGAACAGGAGTATTTTTGTTTGTGTATTTGTTTGTTTGTTTGTGTAGAGGAAAAACTAGGACCAAATGACTGATAACAACTGCTAAAGCGATTATATTTATTGACACATACAAACAACATCACGTACATATATAGTATACTGCATGCATTCATTCATTCATTCATACATTTTTCGTTGAACAACATAAAATGCGTGCATGGCCATAATTAATGCAAATTATAGGCCGAAAATACTAGAAACAAAACAGAAAAAAATAGAAAATATTCAGTCAACCAGATGAACATGGAAAACATACATTTTCTTCTTCTCCTACATACACAAACACAGTTCATTTCATGTGCCGCATATACGTATGTACATGTATATAGTATGTTGCATGTGGTATTATTGTACAGAAATGTATGGTACATGTGTCACATGTTTAACATGTATTCGTGTTGTATAAAAACATGACACATTTTATAATTTTATTTTCGATTTTTTCCTCGTTATTTGGCTCTTCATGCATTCAAAAACGAATTTAAGCGGATAAAATTGAAAATATTGTACGTGGGCGATAAAGGCTACAGAAACTTTATTGACTCAAAAGGAAATTGTAGGCTTTGGAATTGATATCCCGGGCAAATGAAATTATATTTTCAAAATAATTTAATTCCAGGGCAATTAACTGAAAAGTAGAAACATTCACACAGGATAGTGTTAGGCACTGAAAAAAAATTGGGTGACTGAAATATCTGAGCGTTATTATTTACTCTTCTTAAATAAAACTTGCCATATTTTATATTATTTTCAATATGGCAACTTAAAATATAAACAAAATAAGCAAACACAACAAAAAAGAAGCTCGTTGTTGCCACTGCGTTTTAAAGCAATGTGTTTAACTTGGCAAATGTTACCGACATTGCTCTAGCACTGCCATATTTTTAAAAAAGTTAACTTTATGTTATCTGTAGGTTGTAATAACGAAAAGAAGTTAAAGGTGACTTTAAAGTTCTCTTTAGCTAAAGTTACCTTTTACTAAAACCAACTTTAACGGCAAGTTGTAATAATGGCCCTTAGAGTTAAATTTCCAAAATATGGAAATAATTAACACTGCCGATATATTAATATGAATTTAAAAATATGTTTCACAGAATGCTAGGTACGGTCTGGACTATAAAAATAACAGATAAGAACAGATTTGAAGTATTCTAGACATGAACCCAATAGAAATTGTTAAAATTATTATGTATCATTCACATCACTAATGAAAAAGTGCCAGATTATCTGCAACTCAAAATACTACACCTTATACAAGAAGCTAAAATTAGAGCCTCCTCTTCATACTTCGGTTCTTGGTTTCGTGATACAAGCCCATGGGCTAGAATACAAAAAATCGATTATCTCTTTGCAGTTTCTAGAAACTGGATTTTCAAGAATTCTTCTTGTAGTACTACTAGGTTTTCTGGCAATGTTGTGGAATATATCCTAGCCACACTATTGAAGTTGAAGGCTAGAAAATACCTTCTTTGTAACTGCACAACCCTTGGTTTGGTAGAATGAGGTTGAATACCTAAGGCAGTGTATCTTCGGGAGATTTGAAGAACATTTGGGATCTCCTGAAGTTTATAATGAGATTGGTCTGGCCGCTGGTTTGTTTTTTTGATCTTTTCAACCCTTATCTTGCATCATTTCCATTTCTATGTCTTTCCCCTTTTTTTTCTGCAGGACGATCACAATGAAATTGAGTGATATGTTTTTTCAATGCATACATGGGTCATTACATCCCATCAGTCAAGATATCGACATAGCTTCTCACACCACTTATGTCGAGTGCGTTATTTTTACACATGAGTGACGGAACCTACAGTTTAAAGTGGACTCCGAATGACAGTTTTTTTGTGAGAAACTTTTCACGAAATTTTTTATTTACTCTCAGAGTTTTAGCCAGAAATCTGCCGATAGGAAGTCGCTGAGGAAATATTTTTCATATGCCGTTTTGATGGAGATATCTGACCTGAGGTATGACCCGTGGCCTCCTAATAAGCCAGCACACTACCTACTAGACTACGGCGACTTTTCCATGCATATCTAATGTTTATTTTACAAAGGCCACAGAGTCTTACGTTGGTGCTAAATACTACTTTAAATATTAAATAAAGCAGCCTGTTTTGAGAATTTATAATTACGGCTATCCGAACGTATATCTTCACACATCACAATGCAGAATCACATTTCAAATTTTCACATTAAAAGCTGGAAATCAGGGTAGACATAGACAACGATAGGCCTACCCTCGATATACTCGCGATTGAACACTATAAAAGGCCAATTACAATCATTTCTGTTTTCTTTGCAGTTAATTTTAAAAACAGCACATTTGTTGGTGCGCAGAAGCCCTACAGCCCTTTAGTTAGGATTACAATCTAGCTACTCACACCACCCATGTTATATTTGTTAGTTTTATTCAGTTTATCGACGACTCTAGGCTACAGATTTGTGACACTTTTAATGGAAATTTTATTTACTTACAGAGATTTTGTCTGCTGAAAAAATCATTGACGTGATATCCCCTACAACAAAAGAGTTTTTGCCAAAAGACTACTGAGTTGAAGTAGCCAAGGAAATATTTTATATTTCGTTTTTGTTTGAAATCTGAGTCTGAGCTGTGGTTTGTACATTTGCTTAAAACGCCACGGAAGCGCTAATTTATTTGCTAGCAAAGGAATCCTGAACAATTTTAGAAGAAGTCGCTGTAGTGTACTCATGTCTTCAGATGTGACTAGAGTGCAGAGTGGAGTAAGAGTGCATTACAGTCGTAATGGTTGGTGGATCTACAAATTCTATCTTGCTTAGGGTGGCTATCCTTTGCAGGATATAAGCGAATCACACTGTATTAAAAACCTATTGATCTCACTGTACTGTATTTCTTATTGGGTTGCTAACTGATCTAATTCAATTTCAAATGTTTTTTCAAATGTTTCGCAACAAGACCTCTGATGACGTCACATGTCCTATTTGCCTATGCACTAAATCTCGATATTTAGTGAATGATGATTTAATACAAGTTATGAGGAGGTCTACAATAATCTAACAGACTTCTTGGAGGAACAAACATATATTGTTAAAGCAGTTGTCTATATCGCCAAGTGCAAAATAACTTGCATTGCAATCTTCAAATTTTGGGAAATGCGGAATGGGAATAAAATCCATTATCAGATTCTAATGGTGGAAAGCGCAATGAAAGTGCTGCTATTGTGCTGGAAAGTGGTAAAAGAGTTCTTTTCGGTAGTCAATGGAGCACATTGTGAGCAATAACTCCAGAACATCATTAAGGTATTACAATCTGATTGAGAAAGGTAATCTAAGGGAAGAGTAACCATGAGGAAGTTTCGCAGAGTAGCACATTGTGAGCAATAAACCCACAACACCATTAAGGTAAGACAATCGGATTGAGAAAGGTAGTCTATGGGAAGAGCAACCATGATGAAGTTTCTTAGAGTATGGTGGAGAAAATTAAATTGGTTTTCTATGTCTATTTCAAACAAAATAAGGAATTTATCTTCCAACATATATGTAAATACATTAAGAAATTAAGTTTTATGAGTGATATTATAACATATTTACATGTCTACATATATTCATCCATTCCTGTATGCCTATGAAGCAGCAAAACGTTTATTGAACTTTCTAATGAAATCATAACGATTAAGTTTGTATGTCGTCTCTGTAACATATTTAAATGATTATTAACCACCATTTATTTAGTTTAAATACATCCAATTTATTTTATAAATAAATTCTCCAACCTCATTAACCATTTGCACTACATTGAACCCTAAAGTGTGATTACTCCTACAGTTACTACAGCAACAGCAACAACAACAACAACTTGCAACTACTACCATAAACTAAATATGAAACCAGGAAATATAGAAACACATACTCTACACGAGTTAAACATGGTGGCAGTCAAGTCAAAATGATTGTTAATGGTATGTACGTACATACGTATGTTTAACTCTTGTACCGGAAATTTTTAATAAACTATTAAATGTGCAGATAAATGCTTGCTAGTAAGGAGAGACATACATATAAACATACATAAACTCCCTTTAGAAGCACTCAGTCGGTAATCATATTACATATGAATGTGTGTACAGGCGACAACGACTTTAAACTCAAAACTCTCTGTACGTCCTAAACCAAGTGAACAAATTATAGTTGTGGACAATATTAATTGGTACCATAACACTTTATTCTTTATTCAAATTATATACCATATCTAACAGTACTAACACCACTACCATCACCACTACCATCACCATCGCCAATATTACCTTTGGCTACAAACTCTTCTCTAACATGGAGTGTTGGACAGCTAGAAAGAGCTGAGCAAAACCAAATCCTCTAACCGAGAAGTGGAGCCAAGGCTTGGGTGCCATACCCTGTGATTTTCAATATGCACTTGTGGCGTATGTCTCTCTCACTTTGTGTTGGGATAAGAAGGGGTAGTGTGTTGTACCCCCCATTTTAAAACAATAAAATTAAACAAAACAGCAGCAATGTAGCAATGGAAAGAAGGAAAAAAATACTAAAACGTTGGTCATTCACCGGGCATTTATAGGTTCATTGGTTAGTTAAAAAATTACAGACAGACGTATGGACGGACGTATGTACATATGGACAACTAGTATGGTTATACGTTCATATTCCACGACAGACATTGTACTCGTACACAGCTGTCCATGCTAAGTCATTTCCAACGATTGTTTTTGTTATGAAATATTCCTTCCTTCGTTCCCTCTATTCTGTCATTACATTTCTTTGCTTACACTTGCGCTTGCCTTCGTTTATTTGCTTACTGTTCAGTAAAGTGTAGTGAATGGATATCAAACAACCAGCACTAGGGCAACAAAGCAGCAGCACTAGCAGTGGTAGTGGCATTAGCTCGATGACTACTGCATATGTGGCCTCGCTTGTTTAGATTATAAACGTGAGAAGGGGGACAGCTCGCCACAGCTAATACTTGGTTATGGCCCCTACTGCAGCACTATGCTGACGTGCTATGCTATGCTATACAAGTAATTGTTTGTGTAAGAGTGTATGTATATGAATACCTATCTCCCTTTATAAGTAAAATATCAAGTGCAATAACCATTGTTGCAAAACAATAAACGATGGCATGAGTGTATGAGTGTATGTATGTATGAATGACTGAATGAATGACAATTATAATAATTCTATTGTGCATTTTCATTTAGAAGGGAGGGTAAACTAATAAAACAAAGGAAATATTATAGAAGGAAACATTGCAGCCATTAAACAAGTGGCACAAAATAATTCTTTTCTCTGCATAAACCAAAGCTAATCAAAGACAGAATTTCTATTATAACAGCAGTAAATAATTCTTTAAGAAAATTCTTTTCCGAACTGAATATTGCCTTCCTGGAACAATAAACCCTTTAATAATGTGGATCTAAGCTCGATTTTCGGAGCTGGATATCGAAACTACTCTATGCAAGAACGATCTAAACAACGCTAGGGAGAGAGAGATATTACCATAATTTCCGATCCCTAGGCGGCGATTAAGACACTGAACTCCAACATGAAGAAATAATGGGCTTGAAGCCAACGAATCGGACATTTTGTGTTATTCATAGCACCACATACCTACCGTTCAGTTCATAACTTTCCGTTGTATTACACAAGACGTCAGTTATCTTATGGTCATAGTGTTCTGAAGTGATGGTAACAGTTCTGCCAGCATAATTTTCGAAAAATACGGTCATAATGTACACCAAACTTTCACTTTTTCAGAATGCAAGGGGTTCTCGAAGACGTCGTAGTCTAGTAAGTAGTGTATTGGCTTAGTATACGTAAGGCCACGGTTCATACCCCAGGTCAGACATCAAAACGAAAATATGAAAAAACATTTCTTCGACGACTGATCAGTCAGTGATTAGCAACCGAGAGTTGTATTAAAAAGATCGCATTAAATACAGTGGTATTGAACACCAAAGTCGCCGTAGTCTAGTAGGTAGTGTGTTGGCTTGTTAGTCGTGAGGTCACGGTTCAAATCCCAGGTCAGACATCGAAATATGAGAAAATATTTCTTTGGCGTGGTGTAGTAGGTAGTGTGTTGGCTTACTATTCGTAAAGCCCGGGTTCGTATCCCAGGTCAGACATCAAAAATGAAATATGAAAAATAAAAATATTTCTTCGGCGACTTCCTCTCAGCAGATTTCTGGCAAAAACTCTGAGAGTAAAAATAAACTGCCATTAAAAAGTTTCTCAAAATTCTGTCGTTCGGAGTCGACGTTAAACTGTAGGTCCCGCCACTCACGTATAAAATTAACGCACACAACATGAGTGGTGTGAGAAGCTAGGCCGTAATCCTGACTGAAGGGTTGTAATGGCCAATTATGTATGTATGTATGTATTTCTTTGGCGACTTCCTCTCAGCAGATTTCTGGAAAAAAAACCCTAAGAAAATTGCCATGGAAAGTTTCTTAAAAATTTGTTGTTCGGAATCGACTTTAAACTGGAGGTCTCGCCAACACATAAGTGGTGTGAGAAGTTAGTACGTAAGCCTGCCTGAAGGGTAGTAATGACCAATTATGTATGTATAACGATCTATGCAACGCTAGGGAACTTTCACATTGAAAGAAAGATAGGATGGGTACTCTAAAGAGTGGGATGTTTTCCCTCTACTATAAAATCTTGTAATAAACGATCTGACGATTAGGAGAGATATAAGCAAACAATGGATCCTTCAATAATGTGGAACTAAACACTATTTTTGGAACTGGATACTGAAACTACTCTGCGTAAGAACGACTTACACGACGCTAGCATACCCGCTGTTTTTGGACTTGAGGACAACGGCAATCTGTGGTATTATAATGGGCCCCCTATGGCCTAGCTACCTATCCATGGTTTCAATATCAGGGCGATTTCGCAGACGAGGTTAACCCGAAACGTCGCACAAGCCCGGACTGATGGCTGTATTTATCGGCCTTTGACCGATTGGAGATCAATCTCGATAAATTGGACTACAGTTTAATGACCACTGTTATATCTGTAACAATGTGAACGAAGAGGAGACTTTTAATCACTTTCTTTGAGTAAGTTAAGCCCATGAAAAGACCTTTAGAGAATGGCTCCTACACAACATCTCAGGGAAATCATGTATTGATTCCGAAAACGCCTTATTTTCCTTATTTGACAAAAACGATTTGAATTCTACACAATTGACATACTCAGTGACATATTAATATCTCAAGACCACAATTCCTAACTTAAAATTACGGGCGACCAAATAAACTTATCAGTCATCGGTCTGGTCTCAAAGGGCGTACCAAAATCAATATTTTATTTCTATTTATTTAGTGTCGTGTCAAGCATTTTCAGCTTTCTTAAGTTTCTTTTTTTGGATTTCGTATTTCAGTTTCTTAAATTAGTTAACCAGGTGATTGAGCTATTTTAACATATTCTGGAGTAATAGGGTTGCAATCAGAGAGAGAACTAAGTTTTTCTGGGCATAACTATCAATGGCGAACACTGTAGACTTGTATTCGATGATCTTTACACCAACGACACGTAGTTTGAACAGGACTACACAGCTCATGACAGATCGGATATCCCATATGAGCGATTTAAGGGCATGACCATCTTGTTAGCAGGTGCCATAAACTGGCCACAGGGATCATGCAATTTGACTCTGTTAGACATTTTATTGTAGGGTTTTCTTAAGTCAAAGCACAGCAATTATCAAAGTGAACATAACTCATGCCATCGCTCGAATTCAGTGTGATTCATATACCAGACATACATAACATACATACATAATTGGTCATTACAACCCTTCAGTCAGGATTACGACCTAGTTTCTCACTCCACTTATGTTGTGTGTGTTAATTTTTATCAAGAGTGGTGGGACCTACAGTTTAAAGTCGACTCCGAACGACAGATTTTTGAGAAACTTTTCATGGCAATTTTTATTTACTCTCAGAGTTTTTGCCAGAAATCTGCTGAGAGGAAGTCGCCGCAGAAATACTTTTTGTATTTTGTTTTGATGTCTGGCCTGGGGCGCGAACCCTGGCTTTACGTCTAATAAGCCAACACACTACCTACTAGACTACGGCGACTTCTCATTCATGTGCCAGAGCTATGGAAAACTAAATATTCTGAATGCGTTCTACCCTGATAAGCCGTGATAGACACTGGAACATGGTATATTCCACACATAATGACGTCAATAGATTCTTCAAAAAAGTAAGAAATTTCGATGGTATCTCGAATACATTTTCTTTTATTTTAAATTAGCGATAGGAAACGCTTAATGAAAGAACCGATGGTTAAGTTTACATTTCATTACAGTTTTTTTATATGCTTCCCATTTCATTTCGGGATAGTTTAGTTAAGATTCTTACGACATATGCTATATATATTTCCTTAAGCATATTATAGTTTATCACTAGATGCCTAATCTTCAAGTTAAAATTTGTATTGACACTTTAAACTTCAGCTTGATGTTTGCCTTTGTTATCCAATAATGCTGATATTTTTTACGAAATGAATCACAGTCTTTACAAATAAAAGTATTTTTTTATAGTTTCAGTATTGAATTGAAAGTTTACCTTTAATCCCTAGGCACTTGACAATCAACCCCTTGTTTTTCTATTTTGATTAAGATGTTGCGGATTCTATCATTCACAATCATTTTAATTTCTAATGCAAAACAAACAAAAAAAAAGTTTTTTTTTATTGTTGACTTCATGGCAAAAAAATAGAGAATTTCCATCCAACTTCTTTTCATCAAAACAACAACAACTCGAAAGCTACACAGAAAAGAGTGTTAAATCAAGCGTTTGTATGCCGGAAAGGAAAACTTTTCTAAGCCACTCAATACTAGAAATGGTAAGAATAGAATTGAAAACAAAAGCTAGAGTAGAGTATTTTAATTCATTTTCTCGTATAATTTTTTTCGTTTTTTTTCGTTGAAGTGAATACACTTGAAACTTAGAAAATACAACCGCTTTTTTGAGGAGGATTATCTTCAACTTTAAAACGTTTTTAATTTTTTTCTTTAAATTAAAATTAAAATTTTTGATTTAAAAATTGAACAGTTTTTACATGAATTTTTTTGGAACAATTGCAGGGGAGTTTAGAAACTCAGATCCATTGTGTTAAAAAAAATGTCCCTTGTTTAAGCATTCATTCTTATTCATTTTCGTCTTCTATGCAGTTTAAGAGAATTCCTTTTCTATTTCATTTTGGTGTTGTTATATCTGCTCTCATGGTATTGTTTTGTTTTTAAAGGAGTTCTCTATGAGGCGTTGTTAGCTGGTGGTGTTATAATTCAATATAAAAGTGGTGAGTCACACTTTACGTGGCTAATGATATGTGAAGATTAATACGAATTTGAAAATCCAAGATGCAATCCATAAATTTTAGCAGCGCCACATTTAGCGTTAACAGAGCAGAATTTGCCGTTAACAGAGCACTGTTAGCTATTTAACAGTATACATCTGAACAAACCCACTTATTTAGGAGCTAATTTCGGGAAATACTCTAGGTCTATAACTACCATACTATATGCAAAGGAAGGATCCAAGGCCTTTCACTTTAAGTCAGCTACATAGTCACATACATATAATGTGATATGGTATTGAGAAAATTGGATTTGAAGATACCAATTTTTTTCTTGATCAGTGGCCATTTTGGAACATATAAGAAATAGTACACCATACAGGCTATATGCAAATGGTAGTTTAGAGGGTCCTCTTTCCAACCGTGGAAGTGGGATAGCTGGAATATTTTTGAGAGTCCTCTTTTGTTCACAAATAATAATGATCATAATGAGAATTAAATTGTATGTCAATAGTCTGCAATAATTGCAAAGTAGAAGAGTAATCTACTATTGCCACTGTTAAACAGTTAACAGTGCTCTGTTATAGCAAAGAAGTGACGCTCCTAAAAGTGTGGGTTTGCGTCTTTGGTTTTTAAATTCGAATTTATCTTAACACACATGATATAATCGACATACTCTGTAGTGATGGACATGATTACAAAGTAATTTGTAGCCTCTGAAAGTATTACAGATGCAACCAGACCTGTGGATCATTTCAATGTCCATTGAGCGCCAACAGTGAGTAAATACCATTGAAATAATTTATTTTTTAGGATAGCGAGAAAAGTAAATGAGAATAGTCGAATACATTTTCAAAAATAAAAACGTTTATTTATTACTTATAAAATGTTAAAACAAAAACAACAATTCATGATAAAGGAAAATTTTTATACTTAAGAACAAAACTGTTTTATATTTAAGAACAAAAGTGTTGACTCACTTATGGCGCTCATTGTACGTGCTATTGAAAATTCCTTTTCTGCTTTTGCAGTGAAAGTGTGGCAGATAACACCAGTTTGTCGATACCATGGTAATCCCAGTATTTAAGCCTATCTTATCGCTTATTGTGGCGTATAATGTACTGGGATTTGCATCTCCATCCATATGATGTCTAACAGATCATTCACAGTGTTGGCTTACAGATGGGAAGCCAAAACAATGGGCTTTCAATGTTGATTTTTCGAACAAAATTTCCTTTAGAGATGTTCTCATTCAGTGTCTTATTTGACTAGGAAAACCCATTGAATTTGGAAAAAGAGAATGTTTGGTGTACATTAAATATAAACTAATACTCTACAAAACACTCATCCTCCCCGTGTTTTTTTTATGGTGCAGAGGCATGGACGCTATTAGGCACTGGCCCAGCAGCCTTGAGAATATTCGAAAGAAAAGTCCTACGTATGATCTTAGGTTCAGTGCGGGTTGGCGATGATTTCCGCATCCAATCCAACAGTGAGCTGTATGAGCTCTTCAACGACATGGACGTTATGCAGCATGTTAACATACAGTGGCTGCGCTGGCTCGGTCATGTTCGAATGGAGGATAATGCTCCAGCGAGACGGGTATTTGATGCGGGGATTTGCGGAAGATGGCGAAGAGGACGACCTTATTTGCATTATCCGTCATCGATTGGTGTGACCAACTGACGAAGGCACGTAAGAAACAGAGGCGCCTGGAAGGATGTGTTAAGGCAGGCCGAAATCCATTAATCGGGTTGTTAGTCAATTAAGTAAATAAGTTCGGTGCACATTATGATATGAAGATAATATTGGGCCGTAATTTTTCAAAAATTATGCTGGCGAAATTGTTATCGTCACTTAAGAACGTTATGATCATGTGATAACCGAATTTTTTTGACCTACAATTGTGATTTCAACAAGAGGCTGCTGCGAATGATTTTAGCTTTATTGCATGAAAAGTTGCCAGAAAAGTTTTGCCAATGTTGATCAAAAAACATGTCTGTCGCTTACGATCCCCATTTGAAAACCAAGATAACGAACGAAATAATCGAAAACTATCTCAATCATAGACGGCTGCAACCAATCCAGAGGCGACTATTTAAATGAAATAGTACTTCATGCATAGTCCTTTGTTATAAACAATAGAAAAGAGATTGACGTGAGCCGCCTAATGACAGTTACATCTTACGTAAGGGTTTAAACGCAGTTTCACAAGTTTTTTTTTCACATTACTTGAATAGTCCCATTAGTTAGGTTATGTAATGTAGCGAAACCGCTTAAAGGAGGCCAGTGTTTAGGCCCATTGTAGTACCACAATCGAAATTCAACAAGGGGATTAAACATTTCCCAGAGGAAACAAACCCAAGTCCGAAATAAATCTTGCTATTGCAGCAATCTTTATATTAGAGAGCTTGGTCAGAGATGTTAGAAAGTGATTCTTCTACGGCATTGATACATATGGTGAAAGATAACCTCTTCTTCCCCCTCAGACCCACATGTGCTGCAGAAGTCATTCGACTTCATGCCAAGTTTATCGCCATACCTTCTAAAAAAACACTGACCCTTAAGAGTCACTATCGTGCAATGAATGGCCATGCGATTTAAGAATAGAAGTGAGTCGATCCTCCTCAGAGTCTAGAAATATTTCACGTACCCAACTACTGTAGTTCTATTAGTTACCTACTGGCTTTTTATTTTCCAATTGTGGTTTTAAAATGTGTAAAGCGCAGATGATCTTTCAAAAGATGTCTTTAAGGCCTTAATAGCCCTTTCAGTAAATATGCTAATGTAGGGTTAGATAAATAACCGTCACAACAGCTATTATCGTTTATACATATCATACGAAAATGGGGCAAATGCTTATTGAAATTCTATTACGGTTGGGTTATCTTTCTCTTTGCCTTTCACATGCTTGAAAGGAAAATACATTCCGTGAATGTTAGACTAATTCCTACCTAAAGTGTAAGGCCGAACACTGCTCGTTTTGGGCGTTTTGCAAACAATACTGTTCCAGTTTTTGCTACAAACCAAATCGAGAACATGTGAAGTCTACGAAAAAGTGGCCACAATTTCTGAAATAACTGCCACATGTACAAATTAAACATACATACGTTATTGTATGCCTACCGCATGTCCTCAAGACACCTCTCGTTTTGTTGTTTTCTATTTTAAGAATTTCTTCTTTCACTCTTTATTATTTAAAATTTTTTTTTAATTTTTTATTCTAATTCTTTAATTTGTTTATTTACAATTCCTCAGAGCACGGCTATGTACACATGGCTACTTGTGTGCATTGGAAAGAATGTGTTTTGTTTACCATGATGACGTGGATTTTTGTTGATATCGTTGGTTGCTGTTGTTGTTCTTACATGTAGTTCGTTGGCTCTTGCTCCGGTTTGTTTACTTTGCATACGAGTGAGTATTCATGCTTATTCATGTTTACTTTATGCTGTACTCTCTTGTTGATATTATTGTTATATTCATGCAGGATATGTTATAAATGTTTGTATGTGTAGTTGTGCTTTTGTAAACAAAAAACAGGAATAAGAAAAGGCGCATTAAAAGGAAGAGAGGGAGAGAGGCAAGTTAAAACCCAAGTAGACTCGTACAAATTTCGTATCAGGGTTGGAAAATTGATATCAAATTATATGCAGTTTCAATTAAAAAAAAAAATAGAACTAGAGGCGCCATGGGAAACTTGGAATTTTTAAGGTTATCATTAACAATTTTATTGTAAGGGTCTTGACGTTATATAACGTGTGTGAAGATAAATTCGAATGTAAAAACCCACACTTTTAGCAGCGCCACTTTTTGTCTTTAACAGTCCAAAATCTGCTATTAACAGAGCACTGTTAATATTACAGACTATTGACATAAAATTCAATTCTAATTATGAGAATTATTATTTGTGAATAATAATGGATGGATGGAACCACGGTTCCAAAGGAGACCCTCTGGATTACATTTGCTTATAGTCGAGTAGGTGTACTATTTCTTATATGTTCCAAAATGGCCACTGATCATCTATAGGATTTTCCAGGAAAAATTTATAGTTTCAAAGCCAATTTTCTCAATACCATATCACTTTACATATGACTATATTGCTGATTATATTAAGAGGCCTTGGAACCTTCCTATGAATATGGTGTGGTACTCATAGACCGAGTATATATCCTATAATTAGCTCCTAAACAAGTAAGCTTGTTCAGATGGATACTGTTAAACAGCTTACAGTGCTCTGTTAAGAGCAAATTTTGTTCTGTTAACGACAAATGTAGCGCTGCTAAAATTTTTGGATTGCGTCTTGGATTTTAAAATTCGAATTTATCATCCTAACCAAAGGGTTATAAAGACAAATTAAGTAGTATGTAAGTGCATGGATCTTCTATTATTCTAGGTAGAAAAAGTGTAGCCGAAAATGGTGTGAAGGATGTACTAGAGGGAAATAGTAACAAAATTTATCACATCGGCAAATAGTCTTTAGTGATGATACCCATTTTTACATGAATGGGTAAGTGAACAAACAAAATTGTAAAGTTTGCGACGATACCAATCCACAAGAGATCAAAGAGCGTCCAATGCAACACAAAAGATCATTGTTTGGTGTGGATTTGGCATATATTTCTTTCTATGGGCCGATGATTACAGAGTTTTTTTTTGCTTTGAATTGGATGTACAACGACATTTAATTTCGACACGTGATACACAGCTCATTCCACGTTGCATATTTAGCACGTCGATTTGAGGACATGGCACCTTATTTGTGGAGCTAATGTCAACAGGCCACCGAGCTCGTGTGAATTGACCTCATTTGGTATTTTCTGGTGGGGTTCTCTTAAGTCGTAGGTGTATGTGGCGGCGTCATCGGTCCATATTTCTTCGACCCATTTTCTTCGGCCATTACTGTCAACAGCCAGCAGTAAAGGTCGATGATTAAAAACATCTTGTGGCCTAAATTGAATGAACGACGTATGATGTCAACAGAATGACGCTATGAGCCATACAATCATTGCCACATTGGATATTCTGAATGACAATAAATATTCACTTTGTCGACGAAGATAATTTCACTACGTGCCGCACAGCCCTTGGCAAATTGGATATTCTGCACGAATAATTTGAGGACCTGTTCATCTCATGTGGAGGTGATTAACCAGATCGTACGATTTAACCTTTACTTGTAGAGTTTTTGAAGATGTATGCGAATAAGCCACAAGCCACAAAGGTTCTCAAAGCAAACATAACCTATGCCATCGGTTAAAGACAGCCCGATTTATGAGCCAGAGTCATGGGAATTAGAACATTTCGGATGTCCTCCATTCACAAAAGCCATGGCAGACTTTTGAACGATGTTGTTTGCCACATATAATGGCTTCAATAGGTTATTCAAACAAATAAAAATTGTTGATGATATCTCCTGGTTTTCTATAAATTTAAAGATACACACATAATTAATCATTACAAAAATTCAGTCAGGATTACAACCTAGCTTCTCACACCACATATGTTGTGAGTGTTAATCTTATATATCAGTGGCGGGACCTACAGTTTAAAGTCGACTCCGAATGACAAGATTTTTGAGAAACTTTTCATGGCAATTTTATTTATTCTCAAGAGTTTTTGCTAGAAATCTGCTTAGAAATAGATGCACAAGAAATATGTTTTCATATTTGGTGTGACCGGGGTTTGAACTTAGGCCTCAGGTCTAATAAGCCAACACACACTACCTTTATGGAAATTAGAACATTTCGTATGCACTCCATCCACAAAAGCCGTGTGTAACAATTCGTTTAGTGTGATCCAACAGAAAGTTCACTATAAAACGGGAAAAGTGATCGGCTACATCAAAAGTAATTGCAGTAGGGTCATTACAATTGTTGTCAATGCGAATATGTTCGCAGAATCAATTAGTGAAACTACTGAAATAAATTTATAAGTGCTTTAGGAAAATTTGGTTGATATCCCTCTACTATTCTAAAATATTCCCGTTTTATTTGCTTGCCATGAATAAAGCACTGAAGTATACTTGAAATGAAATAAATTTTCCATCCCTGATTTTGTATACATGTATGTATGCATGGGAGTATGTATCCCCAAAGAGAATAACACAAAAATTGCGGTTAATTGAATTCACTGAACATTTTTCGCTTATTTTTCTTCTCCGCTATTGTTATTGTTGTTGTTGTCTAAAGATTTATTGTATATGTATGTGTTTGCAAAATAGTTTGTGTCAGAGGGAGTGAAAGAGAAAGAGCACAGACTGTAATGCCGCATTGTTATGCTTCTCTTTATATTTTGATAACCCCTTTTGCATTCATTAGAGTATTTCAATTTCAATTTCAATTTCTTTTATTGTTAAGTTCGTTTTGTTTTTTGTTTTGTTTCTTGTGTTTTGGGTGGAAAACGGTTTATTTTATTGGTTTTATAACCAATACAGGATGCGAGTATTTTTATTTATTTTTTTTAATTGTTATTACATGAGAAATTTTTAACTTTTAAATTTATAATCGCTGCAAAACAAAAGGCTTTAAAAGCTAAAAGAGGCTATAAAAGAAATATAAAAACTAATAACGATAATAGTGCAAGTATCATAGATAGTTAAAGGGCTCTGTGATATAAAATGTATAACACGATGGCAAGGATAAGTGGTGGTTATTCATTTAAAAGATTTCCACAAAATATTTTTCCGGCATAAAAAATGATCAACATGGATTGCCGTTTCACCATGAATAGGCTAACAATGGAACAAGGCATACAAATTATTGAATTTTATTATCGTAATACATGCTGCGCTGTCGCTGTAATCTAGTAGGACGTGAGGCCCTGCTTCAAAGCAAAGCTCAAACATCTCCAACAAAATCAAATATGAAGAAAATATTTCTCCGGCGACTGCCTCTCAACAGATATCTGGCAAAAACTCTGAGAGTAAATAGAATTGCCATGGAAAGTTTCCCAAAAATCTGTAGTTCGGAGTCGACTTTAAACTGTAGATCTCCATCACTCATGTATAAAATTAACACACACAACATAAGTGGTGTGAGAAGCTAGGTCATAATCCGGTGGGATTGTAATGACCAATTATGTAGGTATGCATGTATGTAATACATGCTTGCAGGGGAAATACATATGTATGTATTACGAGCTAAACAATCTTCAACGATAAAGTTTATCTTAGGATCCATGGGTTTCTTATCAAACAGAATTTCCAAAATGGATGTGAAGAGCAGCAGTTACAGGCAACTCAAAAGTGGGCAATGCACCTTGAAAGTTTTACTGTTCGGGGCAGTTTAAGGGCTGCAGACATAATTCTTCAAGATAAAAAAAACAATAGAGTAGATTATTATTAACATACGATAAGTTTTTAGTTTTAGTCGTTTTTCATTCCAAGATGTACATATGTATGTGCTACTATTAGGATTTACTCAAAGGCTTCTTTTTCGATATTTTCCTCTAGTTTTCTTAGTTTTCTTAGCAGTCAATTTGTCACTATTTTCTTCATTTGATTTCACTATATATTGACTTCATGCCGCATCTCTCTTAGAGGCTTTGGTTTAATGTTATGTTTGGACAATGAACTCTTATTATTTTTCTGAGAGATCATTGAGCGAATACTAGCATTCTGTCTACAGGTCCTTTAACTCGCCATAGTTTGGTAGGTAGTGCTTTGGCTTATTAGTCGTGAGGCCACGATTCAAACCCAACGTCTGACATCACCAACATAACGAAATATGAAGAAAATATTTCTCTGGCGACTATCTCTCAGCAGATTTCTGGTAAAAACTCTGAGTGTAAATAAAAAAAATTGCCATGAAAAGTTTCTCAAATATCGGTCGTTCGGAATTGACACACAACATAAGTGGTGTGAGAAACTACGTCATAAACCTGTCTGAAGCGTTGTAATGACTAATTATGTATGTATATGTAATATAGGACTTTTATTAAATAGATTTATGACAATTTACCGTTAGTTAAACTTAATTTTTTAATATTATGCCTTCGAGTTGATATTTTAAATAATTTAAAATACAACAGCCTTAGCATCACATTTTCCCGTTAACAACTTTTGTATTGTAGTACATGGCAAACATTAATACTTTCTTAATCCATCAAACAATCTTTGTCATGTCAAAATCATAAAGCGAACTTTTCTCTTATCAAACGTTTCAATTTCATTTCATTTGAAAAAATTTGTCTTTTTTTTCTAATTTTTTGAATTTTTTTTATGAAAAACGCATGTCATTATTAGCCATAACAATAAACGTTTTTTTTTATTGTTTGATGGTCATGGTCTAATTTTCTTTTGTCTTCAGTTTCTATTTTTCAAATTCAAAAACATTGAGAATTTCATATATAACGGTTATAAACGTTGTACAATGGTTTTGGGCCAATTGTAGTTGTGCAGAAAGCCATGTGTTGTTTTGTCATATTAACACATGCAATGCACAGCGAAATGATAAGAATTGAAATTTTACAATATAATTATTAGTTTCGCCAAGTAACAATAATAAAAACAACAACAAAAAAAGCATTTTTTTATTATCTAAACTACCCTAATAATGGTCACGAACGAAAGAAACTTCGTATTGTAAACGCTATACGCTGTGCAAATTAAATAACAGTTTTGCATGACCAACAATGTATCATTATGCCGTAAAACATGTGTGCGTCTATTGTTAGATGACCGTTATAGAATGGTGACAATATCTATTACAACAACAAGAAAAAACAATATAGTAAAAAGCAACATATAATAACGGCATTTTAATTTTTTAATCATTTAGTTTGGAAAATTGGAAAAAAATATAGAAAATTCCGTCCAAGAATATTATTAATGTCCAGGGATAAGGAACCAGAGATCAGCAATGAGTATTGAAAAAGAGGAGTAGATTCGAACCATACTCATAATTTCTGATACATACTTATACGCATTCATACTTATTTTAATGTCGTACTCATACTACTCATATTCAAAGTTTGAACAATACGCATGATGTTGTTGATTTCGACTCTCCTTTACTCAGCATTTACAAGAATCACAAAATAAGTATGCTTCGCGTACGAACACTATAAAACTCAGAAGGTTGTGGGTTTGCTTTGCTTGCCATCTTTGACTTTTTCTTTCTTCTTTTTTGTAAATGAAACAACAGCCAAGACTGTAAATTTTGATGAGCGATTCGAATCACTCGAATGATTTATGAGTATTATACGTATTTTTCTAAATTTATGAATATGAATGAGTAGGAGTATGAATCAAACATATTTCGAATGTTATGACTTTGATGTCAACGTTGTATTCATACTTTTTGCAACCTGTACTTATAAATCAGTGTTGTAGTGAGTACGAATGAATCAGAGTAGTTGAATTTCAATACTGTTGACTCACTCATACTCAAAATTTCATGAGTACTTATGAGTAGCGAAAAAAGGATTCATTGCTGATCTCTGTACGGAACCAAGGACTCTCCTAGAATATAAGAAGGCGATTAACAATTATTACCAGCCATGGGACGATACATATAATATGAGGACCTCATCGCATGCTTCCTAACAGATTTTTTGAGAAACTTTTCATGGCAATTTAATCACTTGTTCCCAGAAATCTGCAGAGAGGTAGTAGCCGAAGAAATATTTTCTCTCGTTTCGTTTTGTTGGAGATATCAGACCTGGAGTTGAAACCATGGCTTTACTTCTAATCCGACAACACACTGCCTACTAGGAAAATCTGATCCAGGATTATATGTTTATTGAACTTGATTTCAATAACATACTGACAGGGCTCTGCCGTTAGGAAACCTACTCTTAAGTACACGATTTAAGGGCATATGACTTCCATAGAGCATCCTCATCTGACACATTTTGCGACTGCTGTTATTGCTTCATAACATGCAAGGTAAAACTAGCCAAGATCAAGGAGTACTGCGTACTATGCTTCTTGAGCCTTGAGGATTTTACTTTAAAGTTCACATCAATACCATGAAGAGCGTGTACAAAAAAAAATCAGTTATCTTGGTGCAGTAGGTGTCTCCATTGACCGTAATGGTTGCGCCGTCCTCATTTTAAAAGAAATATGGGCCAATGATGACTCCGCTCGTATTGGGTGCCTTGGCTTTTGTAGAGCCACGAGTGGATTTTGCTTATTAAAGTACCCACCAAATTGAAAATAGGCTTCATCCGAAAAATCGCGAAATCGATATCATCGTGTCATTTCTCGCTGGCCCATTTAGCTAAGCGAAATCGAAGCGGATGGGCGGTCTTATGGCTTCAACTCTTAAACTAATTGAACTAATTGACGTCATACCGATATCTTTTCGAGAAATTAAACAAAAACTGGTGCGTGAAATGTTCAATTCTTGAGAATAATTAGGAGTTAATGTTCATGGATTTTCACAGACACTCTCAGTCACAGCTTCGATTTTTTGGGCTGTAACCACGGTGCGTGCACGCTCGCCTCTTAGCGCATTAACAATGAATCCAGTTTCACGACCTTTAGCAATAAACTTGCGTATAACGGGCACTCTGTTGGTTCTTCTCTGGGATCAAATTTTGTACGATATTTTCGTGCATTTTCGGACGAATTGTCTTTGTTTTGGAAATAAATTTCCAATAAATCCCAACGTTTCTTAAGCATAAATCGATTCCTTGCTTTCAGTGGAGATAATATACTAAATTTCGTGACCGAATAGAATGACATAAGCGTTGACAGATTCGAAATTTAGACCGATAGATGGCCCACCTCATACTGCTCCCGTGGTACTCTAAACAAAGGCCACCTTTGAATCACCTCTTTATGTGCTTGAAAGTTATAACTATTTTTGCGCGTTTTTCGGCTGTTGAACGATCTATATTCGTTAAATCCTTGCACTAAATAATTGACATTTAACTGATCAAATTTGCACATGTGTTCGTAATATTTGTTTTGCTTAGCACAGCAGCACATCAAAATTGAACCTTCAAACTTCATTGTATTGTCGTTGTGAAGAAGAAAAAAACATATGATTTATGTAACGCTGGTAGCGAAAATCAAAAGTATTTTGATATTCTTCAAACTCTTCTCAGTCTATAAGTGTGAGTATATTTCTACCAACACATTAACCAAAAAGGCGAGTTTGATCCATTACTTGATGCGTGGCCAGGCAAGTTAAGGTGAGGTGTGTTTTACAGTTTCCAGTATTGCCAGACTGGCGAATTTAAAATCACTAAATTTGTAATCCAGCACAATTCTTAAGCTTACTGCTTCTCGAGCATGTGCCTTAGAATAGTAACAACGTACATATGAAACAAAGTTAAGGACTTAAGTAACTAATTAAGCAATTTTTACAAAATTTTGAAACCTTTTCAGTTGACTTTCAAAGTTAATTGTAAGCTACCAAAGTAAGTATCTACACTAGTAGTATGTTTATGTATGTTCGCGACCAGTTTCTTCATACGAATTTGGGAGCATGCCTACGCTACAGTCGGTAGTTTAAGTTAGTTGATAGGTTTGTAACATATAGATTGGACGGACAGAATGAGTGTCTGTGTGTGTGTGTGTGTGTGTGTGTGTTAAAATTTGGGATCATGCCTGCTTCTTCTTGTTCCTTTTATTTGTATTACTTTACAAACGAATGATTGGACGGGCAGAATGAGTGTGTGTGTGTGTGTGTGTCATTTTTAAAGTGTGTAGGTTCGTCTCGAGTCTGAGTTCATGATGCCGATGATCCGCGAGTGCGTGATGTAGGATATCGTAAACTCATGTTGTGGATTTGTGCAATGTTATGCTTTTGTTTATTTTATTTTTTAATGTAAACAAATTCTAAAACGCTTGACTCATATTACAGTTTTTAATGTAAACAAATTTTAAAACGCTGACTCAAGAAATATGCAGCTGTGTGCACGTCTACATCGTATACCCAAATAGAAACATGATTATGCATGTTCATTCTATTTGTGTTAATATGAGTATATATGAGTGTGTGCACGTACATAAGATCAAAAAGAACATTTTTTAAAGTAAACAAATACAAAATTTTGGGATGTGGTTATGTTTAATTAATTTTTTTTTATGATTCAATGCGATATATTTCCGTTATGTGTGGTCCTTTTCTTGTTGACAAATGTGGGATAACGACATATTGCTGCTGTAAACAATAGCAACACTTTGTTATAAATAAAAGCAGCGTGACTCCTTATCATTTCTTACTCTTAAGCATAAGATCAATAAGAATATATTTTAATGTAAACAAATTTTAAAACGTTTGTCTCATATTACAGTTTTTAATGTAAACAAATACAAAATTTTGGGATGTGGTTGTGTTTAATTAATTTTTTTTTTTTTATGATTCAATGCGATATATTTCCGTTATGTGTGGTCCTTATCTTGTAGACAAATGTCGGATAACGACATATTGTTGCTGTAAATAATAACCGCGCGACTCCTTATGATGTCTTATTCTTAAGCATACGATCAATAAGAATATTTTTTTTTTTAATGTAAACAAATTTTAAAACGCTGACTCAAGAATTATGCAGCTGTGTGCACGTTAACATCGTATACCTAAATAGAAACATGATTGTGCATGTTCATTTTATTTGTGTTAATATGAGTATATATGAGTGTGTCATATACATACCACAGTATAAATTGTGAGCATTTTTTATGATTTTTAATTATTATACAACTGTATATTTAATATAAATAGGGATTCTAAATGGAACTTTTCAATAGTCGTATTCTGAAAATAATAGTGAAAACATACACAGCAGTTCCTCTAGAAACGTGAAAAGGGAAAAAAAAAAAACTAAAAAATGAACACCGTGTCTGGTCTTAATAAACTCAGTTTGAAGCAGTACGAGAAGGAAGCAATATGTTTAAAGGATATACCTATAGATGACATCAATCCAATCATTAAATGTAATAGAGTGAATACTAAATTCGGGGAAAGGATAATGCTCGAGTTAGAAAAAAATGTAGTCTTTCTCCCTCAAAAATATTTAAGGATGACAGGAGATCAAATTGAAGAACTCTGTAAAGGCAATTTTTATTTTAAAAAAATTAAACAAGGAATTACTAATTATACTTTACAATTTGGAATGTATGAAATTTAAATAAAGAATACAAATAGAAAAATAAAACTCTAAAGCAATATTTGTTATTATTCCAGTTTTATTAGGGGTATGACAACATCTATAAAACAAGAACCGCAACAGCAAAATAGATTTATAATTGTTGATGTGCAAGGAATTTTCATTGGGGATAAATTTCATGCAAAAGAAGTCTGCGTTTCAATATCAGACTTTGAAATCCGAACGTTTCTCATTTCAACGCTGGAAAAACATTCAGAACTAACTAATAAGGATATTAAGGTCAATAATTGGCTATTTAACAATTTTCATGGCATACATTGGAATAAAGGTTACTCTGCACTACAAGATGTGATAGATTACTTAACAACTACTTTGAAAAAAAGGGAACAACTATACTCTGTCATATATGTTAAAGGAAATGATAAAATTAAGTGGTTAATAGATCTTCTTAAAGGAGAAATAGAAATATGTGTAATTAATTTAAATGAACTGAACTGTCCTAATATAAGAACTTTATATAAATCTAATACTAATCTAAATACTTGTGAAAATCACTATAATTGTGATCGAATTTGTGCTGGAAAAAATACCATTTTATTTAGAAATTTCGTAAAGTTAATTCTTAATAAAGAAAACTCTATTCCAAACATTTGAAAACATTAACTACAAACCATTTTAAAAATATGTTTAATATCGTTTAGTTAATCATTACTCTCTGTTCAGAGTACATCGTCCCGCACTAACACGACCTGCTATTGACTTTTTAAAGAAGGGGAAAAAATGGTGGCATCAGCTGAGTTAGAGGATATATTATATAGACATAGTAATCAAATTGATAAACAACATATTGATTTATTTTTAAGTATTATCAATGAACTAAGGCTATACAATATTAGTAAAATAAGTTACCCATTTTTATGTATTAATAATGTCATACATTTGTATTATTGTGAAAAAATTTACTCAGAATCTTTTGACATTTGCAGATGTCAAACATTTTATGAAAAATATATGATAACGCAAAAACTTTTCAATCTGTATAAACGAATATTTAACTATTATTATGTTCCATAGATATATGTATTGTATTGTACAAAATAACAAAGAAAAAAAACTGAAATAAAATACACATAAGAAAAAAAACTATTTTGTTTTAATTAACCTCTTTATTATAGCGATGGGGTGATTATTTTTAAAAATAAGAATTCAGATGTGGTTAAGTTTTTTTTCTTCATTTATTATATAATTTCTTCGTTTGAATTTATTGAAAATTACAATTTATTGAAAACACAATTTTTACATTTAGTAAGATTATAAAAATTTATTATATTTTTAGCTTCATTTTGAGCTTGATATAGTCTATGTTTATAAAACATACAAGGGCATGTGTCAGGACCGCATGTGCTGTTTTCATTCGACCATTCGCAATCCTCGAAATGTTCACCATGCCTATTTTTTATTCTTTTCAGGTTGTCTACATACTCCAGTTGTGTTTGTATGTTAATCAGTTTAGTTTTATCTGCATCAGAAATTATGTGTGAGAATGATTTTAAAAAGTTGTATATATCCTTTAAAATCATTTTATGTTGATGGTTTTATTATTTATATGATTTAAAATCGCTCGTAAAAAATAACTCCTCTCGTCTTTAGGGTTATTTATTTCAGCACCGGTGTCTATATCCCTCTCGTGTTCGGGATCGTACTGAAAACAGTAGATGTTAAGGTTGATATTTATATTTTAATCTCTTCTGTACGATAAGATGGACACACAGTAATGTTAGACAATAAACCAAATTTACTCTTTATATACCTACGCAAATTTTAAAATTTCGTAATATTGTGAAATTAAAAGAATATTTTTTATTTTTTTTTATATCTTTTTTATTTATATAACATATAAAATATTCAGAGTTACATATACATTTACAATATTTTCTTTACTTCATTTGTAAGAGGTACATATTCAAACATTCTATCATGTATAATTAAACAATATGCAGACGTGTTAAGTGGTATGTTTTGTTGTGTCTTCAATTCGATTCGTATATCAATAGGTCCAGTTTTTACGGCTTCATTTTGATGTGTTACATCTAGAACAATTATTGGTGCAATTGTCTTAAAACTATCTCGTTTTAGTAAGGGTTGCGAGGGGCGTGAATAATAACTTTCTTGAAATTTTGAATACATATGATATAGTAGAGCGAACCGATTTCTATCAAATTTAAGATTTAAATCATCGTAGGGATACGACTCTGAGTTGAGATGAACTTTAACGTCGGTTAGATCACAATGTATAAATTTGTTAGAGCTATTTCGAAATGCTATTAACAGAAATCGAGGTCTTTCATTTTCATGAGCAAGCTTAACATTCCATAATATTGTATTGCTTTCGGGAAGAGAGGGGTAATAATACACATCCCAACTTCTAAACGATATGTTCAAAGGTCGACGACTGTTGATAGTTTTATACATTTCCAGTTTATAGGCATCAGCAAGTTGAACATGTGGTACTTTCCATGTTATATTTAAAATCGATAGTTTACATTTTTCACTTGATATATTTGATTTAAAGACTTGAGAATCATCTTTAGATCGGAGAAGAATTAATTCGTGTTTGGAATTAACTATTATCTTATTGTAATCTTCTGCAAATCCGAGTAACATTTTTAATGGAACACAAAAATTAAAACCTCCAGTAATGAGCGAAAGATCAGATTCATTGATTGGTGACCATCCTGCATTTACTAATGCATCACTTTCGAATTGATTTAATGAAATATAGTTCTTAATATCCGTTGTTATACCCAGATGACGTGTACGATCAATTTCTACACCATTTATCTCATAACGAATTTCATCGAACAGATAGGACATACAGTTGTTTAAGAGTTTTAATGATGGAGAGACTGTAGAATCGTCTTTTGTTGCAAATCCTTCTATGTATAGAAAACTTTCACTTGGTAGAACTAACAAATCTTGGTTTTGAATTGATATACGAATTTCATCGTTATTCTTAAATGATTGTAGATATGATGTATAACTATGATATTCTTTCTTGATGATTGAATTATCAAAATTTGGTTGTTGTAGTATGTTAATTATACTCATTTTTGTTTTAGTTTGAAACCAAGTTGTTTTAGAAATTCACGATTATGTCTACTGAGATTCTGTGTCCTCTGTTTTTGTGTATTTTTTTTTATTTGTGATAATTTTTTAAAATCTTCAGATCTTGTTGCTGTTTTTATTGCTGGAGATGGGTGTAACGTTTTTGATTGCGATACTGATAATAAATTGTTGTTGTTGTTGTAGGAATTGTTTTTACTATTAAAATTAATCATTCCTTCAGAGGTTTCAAATGTAATCTAATAGATATTTTTTCTCCGCGAAAATTAATAAGGTTTCCGTCCTGATCGGCTACTTTTAGAACAATGGTGTTGATTGATCTAGCATTAACTGGTAAATAAATGACGTTTGCTGGTGCTTCTGTTATTTTATAGCCAGGACTCACGTTAAGCGAAAATTGATGTAGAGTGTGAGCAGAAACGTTATTTATATAGGATCCGCTGACAATATTACACTCAATTAAAATAGTGTTTATTTTTGTAATATCTATTGTTTTGTCTGATTTATGCTCTTCACCAGGCTTTAGAACTCTCTTACTAAATCCAAGTAGTGTTCCAATTGATCTCTCTTTATCGAAAAATATCGTATCAATTGAGCTCTCTATGTAGGTTTGTAGTGTGTTATAATTTGATTGAACATTAAGTTTTCCTTTTACATTCAACTTTTTATATTTTCTAAATAGAAAATCAACTAAGTCTGAAAATTCATATGATCCCACGGGAATTTCTATAATATGGCTACCAATATGAAACAAATTGTTCTCATAATCAATATTCGGAATTGAGTGATATGTATCAAAACTTATTAGACCGCAAACATAATTTGATTCAAGCACAATGGGTGGAAAATAGTCAGCAACTAGTTTTGATGTATTTCCGTTCAGAGTTAATGTTATGGACATCTTAACGTATACCTTGAGAATGAATAATTTTCAAATATTACAGTGTTTTTATAATGATATTGATGACGCTGCTGAAGTATTATTTGAATTTATCCAAGAATTGTGATTTGATGAAAATCCCAACCATTTAACATACAACATATTTCCTCTCCTCTTTAATACTTTTTCAACTAAATATGTTTGAGTGTATTTTGTTTTCAAAAGTTCATATTCATAAAATCCACCTTTAATTTCACTACCACGATAGTCTTCTAAAATGTAAGTATTGGGATTTGTATTCCTTATATTTTTGATTTTGAAGATTTCTGTAGTCCAATTTGGTGTATATCCTTTTTCAAATACATGTTTATATTTGCTTATACGAACATGATCACCAATTTTAAACTTAGGTCTCCTAAAAACCTTTAAGTTATTGTATACGGTATCCAAAAGAGTTTTTTCATTGAAAGAGTTCACTTCATTTGGTGTCATTTTAATTGTTCTATGAAGTGTATTATTATATTTATCTATTAGTTCTTGATATATGTTTATCCATTTGTAAGTTCCTTGAAAGCTAAACTCTTTCCACATCATCCCTTTCAATGTTCTATTAAATCGTTCAACTATTGATGCTTTCAAAGAACTATATGTTGAATAGTGATTAATTTTATGAGATTGCATTAAATGTTGGAATTGATTATTAAAGAACTCTCTACCATCATCGGTTTGCAGGTTTTTCGGTTTTCGCTTTGATGTATCGAATACACTTTTCATAGCAGCCGTTACGTTCTGTGCACCTTTATTTTTAACAGCAACAGCCCAGGCTTTTTTTGAAAAAGTATCTATAACTGTTAGAAGATAACGATATCCATTATTATATGTTTCATAGCTTCCCATTTCTACTAGATCAGCTTGCCATAAATCATCAATTCCCTTCACTACAACTCGTCTTCTTTTGAAATTTTTTCTAGCTTGTTTGTGTAATTCTTCTACTATTTGTCTTTTGTCTGCATTCAAATCCATATTATTTATATGTGTATGTATGTGTGTGTGTGTGTGTGTGTAAGTATATTTTATTCGATTTTTAGTTTTTCCTTTGAGTGAGTGTTTTGAATAGATATTCTTCAATATGATTTAACCTTTGATTATAGATATTAATTCTCTTTAAAACTTCAATTTCAATTTTCTTGAAAGCTTCGTTAAACACTTTCATTTCACTTTCAATTTTATTGAATTTCTCTGTAATTTTATTTCTGTATTCAATATTTCCATTATAGTTTTCCTGCTTAGAATCTATTATTGCCTTCTCAACATAGTTATCAAGAGCTTTTTCAAGTTTCTCCATATAGTCTTTTATTTTCTCAATTTTTACAGATTGTTCGCTAATTTTATTTTTAACATCATTACTCATTATTTCTTGATTGTGTATAATTGAAGTATTAATATTATCTTCGAATACTTTCATTTCATTGTCATGCTTTAGATAAACATTTTCAATCTCACTTTTTAAATTGTTTATTTGATCAACTAGATCATCATATATTTGTGTTATATATTTTTTGATTACAATATTTTTGTTTTTATAATTATATTTATTAAAACTTTCTCCAAATTTATTAATATAAGACATCTCTTTCACTCTTCTAATAAATTATGTTAGATTCTTTAAGTTCTTCGATAATAGAGATTATTTCGTTTTGATGATTGTTGTGACCAGCACCTTCCGATGAGAGAAGTAAACGTAGTCTGTCAACTAATTCATTAGGATCATCCCAATATATATAGTTTGATTTCCGATTATCTAGTGATTTTAGCAATAATCCACTGCCTTTTGTTGAAATTTTTGTTGTTGTTTTGAATAAATGTTTAATTATTCGTACATATTTGAAGGCTCGTGTTCCTTTCACTTGTTCCTTAGATTCATAACGACGTCTATGTGCATTGGTATGAATTAAAATCTCTTTATATTTCTTTAAATCATTTTTAGTATAATGGAGAGGTTTTGTATGAAATACTAGTTCAAATAATCCAGGGGTCATTTTCAATTTCATATTTCCTATCCGCATAGTATTATCTCTATTAAATATTAATTTTTCCTTGCCATATCTCCAATTTCCGTATTCATTTTGATTAAGACCATAAATTTTATCCAATTGCTTATTATTAATAAGTAATTGAATATTTTCAAATAATGCAGAGTCTTTCGTTAGCTTTAAACTTTGTTTTCTTTTCAATTTTTTGATATATGTACTTGACACAGGTCTATTAGGGTTATAGTTTTGTTCATCATCATTATCATCAGTTGACCTATTTCCATATTGAAAATCGTCACTAACACCATTTACGTTATAATAATCATCATCATCATCAATAGTGTTGTCTACATCCTTATGCTTATGTTCAAGTTTTGCGATGATTTTATTATCACCATTTACATCATCATTATCATCCTCGCCACCAAAAGTGTTGTCTATATACATATCCTTATGTTTATCTTCAAGTTTTCCGATGATTTTTTTAAGTGGTTTTGTTATTGGTTGAAAGGTATCTTCTAATAAATTAACTCTATCTATTTGATTCAGTTTAATATTTTTTAACTTTTCGTTTAGAACAGCTCTTGTCTTCACAAGATCTTCTAACATTTTATTATGGTCATTTTTAGACATTATAATAATTTTTTTATTTGATTTAATCTGGTTATGATCTGCTTGCTATCTGCTCACGATCTGCGTTATATCTGGTTGCGATCTGCTTGCTATCTGGTTATGATCTGCTTGCTATCTGCTCACGAACTGCTTTATATCTGTTTACGATCTGCTTTATATCTGGTTACGATCTGCTTGCTATCTAATATCAAATAACATATCATAGTTGTATGAAACTATCAAATCCTTTTCGATAACGTCCTTTATTTATTAAATCATCCTTGCTTACAACAAGAAATCCATATTTATCTTTCCAACACTCACTGCAAAGGTCAACAAATTGTTTAAAAGTCATATCACCAATAACATGATCATTATATATATGTTTTAAATTCATTTCATCCTGCTTAAATATTATAATCATATTTGCATTATCACGTATTAGATGTTTTGGAATTTTAGTATATGTTTGACACAGGTAAAAGCAATCAATAAATTTATGTCTTCCCATACAGAAGTAGTCTCTTATACTATTTTGTTTCTCACAAATAACATCATCGAATATTATTATAGAATGTGGATAAGCATTTGTTGGACTTAGAACTTCTTCATTTTCCGAAAACGTAAATAGATTAATTTCTTTTATCGGTTTAATTAATTTTCTTAGATAGTAATATTTTGGTTGATATAATGATTTCGAGTATAAATAGATGTTTTTAAATCTCAATCCGTTAGGACTTTCAATTAGACTTATCATCACATTAGTTTTACCACAATTCGATGGTCCCACTATCAATGCACGAATCGAATTCGGTAATAATGTATTGTGTACAACTGTTTTATCTCTTGATTGAGATGATTCATCAATATTTCTTATAATAATTTGTTTTGTTTGTTTAACTAGCTTCATGTTGACTGAAATACTGAAACAGTGATCGTATAAATTGGTGTATATATAGGAAATCGTCTTGATTTCAGATATTTTTGCTAGAGGTATAAAACTAACGAAAAAAGGGTTATAATCTACAGTCAAAACAAAAACCCAGTCAGTGTAAGATGAGAAGAGGACTTGTAAACAACTTAATAAATAAATTACCTGTTGAATTACATTTGCCTGGTTATCAGTTTTGTGGACCTGGTACAAAACTTGAAAAACGTTTAGCAAGAGGAGATAAGGGTATAAATTTGTTAGACGCAGCTTGTAGAGAACACGATATTGCATATTCACAATCAAAAGATATAGACACAAGACATCAAGCAGATCAAATATTAGCTGAAAAAGCCTGGCAACGAGTTAAATCTAAAGATAGTGATATAAAAGAACGTGCTGACGCGTGGTTTGTGACAAACGCTATGAAAGCTAAAGTGAAATTTGGATTAGGTATGAAGGAGCAGAGGTATAAGAAAAGAAAGAATTCAAAAAGAACGAGAAAAGGAAATATGAATAAATGTAATAAGAAATTATTCACTGCTACTGTGAGAAAAACTTTGAAACAATTGAAAGAACAGAAACCACTTGATATAAATGATGCTGTTAAAATAGCACAAAAGACTATTCATTCAAATTTTAAAGGGAAAAAGCGAGCAGACATTATAATACCGAGAGTTATACCTGTACCGAAAATTGGAGGATTTCTTCCACTTATTCCCGTACTAGCGGCATTGTCAGCGCTTGGTGGTTTAGCAAGTGGAGGATCCGCTATTGCCAAAGCAGTAAATGCTATAAAAAATGGAAAAGAACAATTGGCGGAAGCTAACCGTCACAATAGATATATGGAATCAATTGCAATGGGCAAAGTGGTATATCTCAAACCATATAAAACTGGATATGGTCTCTACTATAGTCCAGCTCCAAAAAACTACTAGATAACCTACCCAATCGTTCGCTAACAGATTTGGATTTGAATAAATATGGAAAACATCTTAAATACTTTAGGGGTGTTTTCATGCGTGATTCTTTACCTAAAAAACCACTCAAGCAAGAATGCGGCATTGTTAATTTAGATGATTCAAATGGTATGGGAACACATTGGGTAGCATATTATAAAAACCACAACTATAAAGAATATTTTGATAGCTTTGGAGACTTACAACCACCACTTGAGATTGTCAACTACTTAAAATTTCCTATTGAATATAATTATGAACGAAAACAAAAATTTAATACATTTAATTGTGGGCACTTGTGTTTAAAATTTTTATTTAATAAATATAAATTGAAATGAAATAAAAAAAATTGTTTAATTTATATACATATAATAGATTCTTTATTTATTAATTCATATTATTTATATATTACATTTCTTATCAACTACTTAATCTATATATTTAAATTTAAAAACATTTCATCATCATCGTCTTTCATAAATTCTACATATGAATTTAAATTTAATAACATTTGATCATTATCGTCTTGCATTAATTCTCTATATGAATTTAAATTTGATGATGATGATGTTGATGGAGAATTTATTTTGTAATGTCCCCAGGCGTATGTGTCAACATTATTTTCACATATAAATCTCTTATCGTCTAAATAACTTAAAGTTAATTTACTTATATATTGTGTGTATACTTGATGAATCTTAGATCTAAACACATACATAGAATCATGATACAGCTTTTTCTCTAGTAGACATTTTCTAAAATCATTAATACTTAGCCTAGATGTTACACTATTTTTAACGCCTTTAATTTTTTTAATTTCTTTGTCTACTCTATCTATTTTGACGGAATACATTTTAGCTCGCAAACCAATGAATTCCCTAATAACTTTTCCATTACATTCATCTTTCATCATACCCAATACTTTTTTATTCATCAAGGGGAAATTATATGGATTGTCTTTTGAATAAGCAGATGTATCGAAATGTGTTGGAATATCATTTCTAATATCATCATACATATCATTTGTTTTCACATCATATATAAATGAATCGGTATCCATATAACAGAGATTAATATTATTAAGATATTTTGGTTTCATATAATCGTAATGAAAATTATACATTTTCCATTTTGATAATTCTAGAACTGAAAAACCAATATAAATGGGTTTATTATATTCCGTTTTCACTCTACTCATTTCAACGGCAACCATTTCTTCAGTAATTTCAATACAACTATGAAAATTTGGTTTCGCAATTAGTGATCTGGCTCCTAATCGTTTTCTTCTATTTTCCCATCCCATTACTATTTTGATGTCTTTTCTCTTATCCACATTTTCCATAGTCTTACCATAGACTGCATTATTGAGTAATTTGAAAAAGTTTTGTTCAAATGTGTTTTTAGCCAATGTTCTATGATGGTTATTTACATCAATATATTATTTTAACCAATTCGATTGATTAAATTGCAGAATTCTATGAATTTTCTTCAAAATTAAACCATGTTGAATGCATTGCTGAAGATTGCGGTAATGTATTATGTAATTCTTTTTGTCATTTAAGTCTGTTATTAATTTTCTATGTTTCATATTCTCAATTTTCTTATTTTCAGCACAGAATGGAAAATCACTATGGTGATCGTGCAATACAGTTGGATATTCCAAATCCACTTCTAAAATATAACCAAATTCTGAATCTTCTTCTATAGTAGTTACATTGAAGTCGTTACAGTTGTCAAGCCATTTAAAATTTTTATAGGGGAGATATTGAGGCATTGCATAACCATATAAATTATTTACATCTAAATACATTAGATAATTTGATTCTTTTGTTGAATCATAGTCACTAACGTATTTATTATTAGCGGTCACATGTCGCTTACTGCATTGAACAATACCTCCCCTAATACCCTTCATAACGAAATTGTACATATTGATATCTGTCAATAATTCCAACTCAATTTCAGTTGTTTTCAACATTGCATCCCAGGATAAACCTGGTGTAGTATAATATTGACAGGGGTCTAAATTGTAAATGTTTTTGCAAACCTTGCGGAAATTTTCAAATACATCACAAAGCAATAGGACATCAACTTTTAAATATAATAGAAGATAATCTAAAAGTTTCTTACATTTGAATGTATTCCAAACTTTTTCAGCGTGTTCATAATCATCTACGCTACACGACTCATTAGTAAGTTTATTAAAGAAACATGATCGGGGTGGTAGTCCTGTTTCTTCAAGACGGTTGACTGAATCTAGATAGTCATATGGAAAGACACCTTTACGTTTCATTAAACTAAATTCATTGGGAGTTTGATAACTTGAGTTTACTGTCAACAGATCATTATCTGATAAATATCCCGCTAGTTTTTCCAAACTTGATGGCATAAACCGACAAGAATCTAGAAAACGTAGTTCTATAGTATTTTTTTCATCTACATTAATCTTTTTCGATATAGATACATATAGTTCTTTGTTTAAGGGAATTACATTTATATCACCTTCAATAGAAGAAAGTTCTCTTACGAACAAATGACAATCATATGATGAAAGATTATGAAAGAATATAGGAATAAAATTTGCTATTTGATACTCTAAATTACAATTGTTATGGGCCGGTCCTCTATATTCACCTGTTAAGTGACAATGATCGGCTACTCGATCTACAGGAGATAAAATTTTTTTACAAATGTGGCAAATTGTATCCTCTTTCTGTCTAATCTGTTGAGAAGGTGTTAAGGTATTCATTGGTTTTACGATACTTAAATAATTCACATATAAATCTTTACAATCTTTAACTAAATTTACGAAGAAATGTTTTGGTGCATCATCACCACTGTATATGTTAAATTTATCTAAATGAACATTTCGAGGATTGCGAATGGTCGAATGAAAACAGCACATGCGGTCCTGACACATGCCCTTGTATGTTTTATAAACATAGACTATATCAAGCTCAAAATGAAGCTAAAAATATAATAAATTTTTATAATCTTACTAAATGTAAAAATTGTGTTTTCAATAAATTGTAATTTTCAATAAATTCAAACGAAGAAATTATATAATAAATGAAGAAAAAAAACTTAACCACATCTGAATTCTTATTTTTAAAAATAATCACCCCATCGCTATAATAAAGAGGTTAATTAAAACAAAATAGTTTTTTTTCTTATGTGTATTTTATTTCAGTTTTTTTTCTTTGTTATTTTGTACAATACAATACATATATCTATGGAACATAATAATAGTTAAATATTCGTTTATACAGATTGAAAAGTTTTTGCGTTATCATATATTTTTCATAAAATGTTTGACATCTGCAAATGTCAAAAGATTCTGAGTAAATTTTTTCACAATAATACAAATGTATGACATTATTAATACATAAAAATGGGTAACTTATTTTACTAATATTGTATAGCCTTAGTTCATTGATAATACTTAAAAATAAATCAATATGTTGTTTATCAATTTGATTACTATGTCTATATAATATATCCTCTAACTCAGCTGATGCCACCATTTTTTCCCCTTCTTTAAAAAGTCAATAGCAGGTCGTGTTAGTGCGGGACGATGTACTCTGAACAGAGAGTAATGATTAACTAAACGATATTAAACATATTTTTAAAATGGTTTGTAGTTAATGTTTTCAAATGTTTGGAATAGAGTTTTCTTTATTAAGAATTAACTTTACGAAATTTCTAAATAAAATGGTATTTTTTCCAGCACAAATTCGATCACAATTATAGTGATTTTCACAAGTATTTAGATTAGTATTAGATTTATATAAAGTTCTTATATTAGGACAGTTCAGTTCATTTAAATTAATTACACATATTTCTATTTCTCCTTTAAGAAGATCTATTAACCACTTAATTTTATCATTTCCTTTAACATATATGACAGAGTATAGTTGTTCCCTTTTTTTCAAAGTAGTTGTTAAGTAATCTATCACATCTTGTAGTGCAGAGTAACCTTTATTCCAATGTATGCCATGAAAATTGTTAAATAGCCAATTATTGACCTTAATATCCTTATTAGTTAGTTCTGAATGTTTTTCCAGCGTTGAAATGAGAAACGTTCGGATTTCAAAGTCTGATATTGAAACGCAGACTTCTTTTGCATGAAATTTATCCCCAATGAAAATTCCTTGCACATCAACAATTATAAATCTATTTTGCTGTTGCGGTTCTTGTTTTATAGATGTTGTCATACCCCTAATAAAACTGGAATAATAACAAATATTGCTTTAGAGTTTTATTTTTCTATTTGTATTCTTTATTTAAATTTCATACATTCCAAATTGTAAAGTATAATTAGTAATTCCTTGTTTAATTTTTTTAAAATAAAAATTGCCTTTACAGAGTTCTTCAATTTGATCTCCTGTCATCCTTAAATATTTTTGAGGGAGAAAGACTACATTTTTTTCTAACTCGAGCATTATCCTTTCCCCGAATTTAGTATTCACTCTATTACATTTAATGATTGGATTGATGTCATCTATAGGTATATCCTTTAAACATATTGCTTCCTTCTCGTACTGCTTCAAACTGAGTTTATTAAGACCAGACACGGTGTTCATTTTTTAGTTTTTTTTTTTTCCCTTTTCACGTTTCTAGAGGAACTGCTGTGTATGTTTTCACTATTATTTTCAGAATACGACTATTGAAAAGTTCCATTTAGAATCCCTATTTATATTAAATATACAGTTGTATAATAATTAAAAATCATAAAAAATGCTCACAATTTATACTGTGGTATGTATATGACACACTCATATATACTCATATTAACACAAATAAAATGAACATGCACAATCATGTTTCTATTTAGGTATACGATGTTAACGTGCACACAGCTGCATAATTCTTGAGTCAGCGTTTTAAAATTTGTTTACATTAAAAAAAAAAATATTCTTATTGATCGTATGCTTAAGAATAAGACATCATAAGGAGTCGCGCGGTTATTATTTACAGCAACAATATGTCGTTATCCGACATTTGTCTACAAGATAAGGACCACACATAACGGAAATATATCGCATTGAATCATAAAAAAAAAAATTAATTAAACACAACCACATCCCAAAATTTTGTATTTGTTTACATTAAAAACTGTAATATGAGACAAACGTTTTAAAATTTGTTTACATTAAAATATATTCTTATTGATCTTATGCTTAAGAGTAAGAAATGATAAGGAGTCACGCTGCTTTTATTTATAACAAAGTGTTGCTATTGTTTACAGCAGCAATATGTCGTTATCCCACATTTGTCAACAAGAAAAGGACCACACATAACGGAAATATATCGCATTGAATCATAAAAAAAAAATTAATTAAACATAACCACATCCCAAAATTTTGTATTTGTTTACTTTAAAAAATGTTCTTTTTGATCTTATGTACGTGCACACACTCATATATACTCATATTAACACAAATAGAATGAACATGCATAATCATGTTTCTATTTGGGTATACGATGTAGACGTGCACACAGCTGCATATTTCTTGAGTCAGCGTTTTAAAATTTGTTTACATTAAAAACTGTAATATGAGTCAAGCGTTTTAGAATTTGTTTACATTAAAAAATAAAATAAACAAAAGCATAACATTGCACAAATCCACAACATGAGTTTACGATATCCTACATCACGCACTCGCGGATCATCGGCATCATGAACTCAGACTCGAGACGAACCTACACACTTTAAAAATGACACACACACACACACACACTCATTCTGCCCGTCCAATCATTCGTTTGTAAAGTAATACAAATAAAAGGAACAAGAAGAAGCAGGCATGATCCCAAATTTTAACACACACACACACACACAGACACTCATTCTGTCCGTCCAATCTATATGTTACAAACCTATCAACTAACTTAAACTACCGACTGTAGCGTAGGCATGCTCCCAAATTCGTATGAAGAAACTGGTCGCGAACATACATAAACATACTACTTACACTTTACACAGAGTGTGTGGCTAAATTCATTTGAAAGTTTTTTTTAAATGGAAATTCAAAATTCTTTTTTGTGACTTTAGTAGACAACATGTGAGCGAAATTTAATGTCAATTATAATGTTCTTTTAACGAACTAATTTACACATAATTATTGTAATTTAAACATTGTAAGCAGGCAAGGCAACATGCAAGAGAGAGAAAAAAGAAAAAAGGGACACAAAAGGAAAACGCAGACATGGAAGGAAGTCAGCGACATACACGCAGGCTTTAAATGAAACTTGAACATATGCTTGGTTTGAATGAAACCAGCAAATTTAAATTTAAATGCTCGTCGAATTTATTTCTGTTTAATAATGCACAAACTACATCAACAACAACGACAACAGTGATGTTGTAAAATAACTTTTGAACGTTACAAGTTAACAGGCTTAACCCCCCATTATTTTTTTGTGTTGTCGGATTTTGCAAAATTTTCAAAAACGCTGAAGTAAGTTCATGACTTTATTATAATATATACATACGTACAGTGAGCATGAAAATAAACTGTACACTAAGTATAAAATTCTAACAATCACCCCACTCAAATTTTACCACTTAAGGAGAGTAACCGAAAAAATTTGAAAATTTTTCGAATTTTTTTTTGGAAATGTTTTTGTTTCAATATTAAAAACTGACAATGAAACACTTTTAAAATAAAAATGACGATAATTTATTTATGTATATTTTTTATGCGTGTGAAGCTAAAATCGAATTTGAAAATCCAAGACGCAATCCATAAATTTTAGCAGCGCCACATTTGGCCTTAAGAGAGCACTGTTTTACATTTCAACTCTTTTGTTCACAAATAATAATGTGATCATAAAGAGAATTATATTTTATGTCAATAGTCTGTAATAATTGCAAAGTAGCAGAGTAATCCACTATTGCCACTGTAAAACAGTTAACAGTGCTCTGTTAATAGTTAATTTAGCCCTGTTAAATGCAAAAAGTGGCACTGCTAGAAGTTCGGGTTTGCGTCTTTGGTTTTAAAATATCGTATTAATCTTTGCAATCATTATTTTTTTCTGTGTGCAGTTTCTTTTGACGCCCACTGTATGCATACATTGATTGTTATTTAGGTGTGTGTGTGTGTGTGTTTTCAACAAAAAAACAAAGTCCAATCAAGAAAATATTAAACATTTATGTAAATGATCCACTTAATCTTTCAGCTAAGCCAACCACACCACGACCCACTCAGAGACAACACAAAACAGATGGAAAGAAAAGGAAGGAGAGCACAACTTGCTGCCATATGGAGGAGAAGAATACAATACTTTTCAATATTAAACCACCACCATCTTAAGTAAATTTGTATAACTTGTGATGTGCCCTGTCTCCTCACAACATGTTGCAGACAAAAAAAAAAAAAAAGACAGAAGGAGGTGAAGCAGTTTAAAGAAAACAAAACAAAACAAAAGAAATGGAAAATATACCCACACATCTACAACTGTATACGCAATTGTGTATGTAGAATAAGAATGAAAAAATTTAAATTGATATAATTGTTGCATGCAATATGAGTAAGTCAAGGCATAAAACGGTGGGGCGAAAGGGAGATAAAGAAGTGGTTTTAATGTTCAAGTGTTTCCCCCATACTAAGCATTAAATAAACGAGAGCATGGTGTTGTATAAAAGAGTTTGGGGAGAGAAGTATGACGCATGGTTTAACATGCACAATGCAGCACATGCAACCATATAGTCAACGTAGTCAGTCAGTCAACAACCCTAAAAAGAAACACATAAAATTGGATTAGAAACTCAAAATGCTTGCCACTACTTACATACTTACTTACTAACTTTGCAACAAAATGTGCGTTGACTTTTGGATTTACTGCACACTGATATGACCACATTATACGTTACATACGTGGCATGTGTAAAAAGTTCTAAAGCTAGGAACTAAAGGAGAACACTGTCGAATACTTTTCTCTGACAGCCTTCCCCCCTTGGTACTTGCAAGAACAATGGCTTTTACAATGCACTTGCAATTGTTCTCAATTCAGAGCAAAAAACAGCAAAAGAAAAAAATAAACTTAAAATCTGTTGTAAAAATTTAAGAGACACTGTTCTGTTCTGTTTTTTCCAATCTTTTGGACAACGTTTTTTCAGTTTTCTCCCCCGGACTTGTATTACTTGCTGTGTTCACATGTTAAAAACATTTCAAATATACAGCAGCAGCAGCAGCACCAGTAGCAACAGCAGTGGTAGGAAGGAACACAGCCAGTAACAACTCCATTATTGCCTTTAGTAAGCAGAGTAAAGCAAAGTATCTGCGTATCTGCTGTATGTGGATGGTTGGTTGTGTGTCTGAATATCTTAAAACTGATGATATTAAGACAATGTCATTGAATTTTCAATGTTCGTTTCTTTTTCTCTCTTTTGAAATGTTTAGACTTTCGTATCTTTTGGCTTTTTTGTGTTGTGCTTTCGTTTGTTAAATTCTTTAAAGATAAAAAAGCATGAAAAGAAATGCCAAAAAGTTTCGTTTACATGACAGTGATGCAACTAATCTGACTTGAAAATGTGGGTGAAATGCTGTTTGGCTTTCAATAGTAGACACAGAGTCAGAAACATTAGCACACATTTGAAAATGTTATCGTGTTAAAGGTTTTGAATTGAAATTTAAGTCGAGTTTGCATATGTTTGCTTGTGTTCTTCTTCTGTCAAACACATGCACTATCGACCAGGCATAATGTTCCCAGTTCATTCACATGACCACGGCGATATACCGTAATATCAGCTTAAGCGCAATACATAACATACGTAATTCGTCATTACAACTTTTCAGTCAGGTTTACAACAAAGCTTCTCACACCATTTATGTTGTGTGTGTTAGTTTTGTATATGAATGGCGGGGCCTACAGTTCAAAGTCAACAGCGAACGCCAGGTTTTTTGAAAAACTATTCATCGCAATTTTATTTACTCTCGAGAGTTTTTTCCAGAAGACTGCTGAGAGCATGTCGCCGTGAGATATAGTTTTTTAAATTTCGTTTTTTCTTAAGATGTCTGAGCAGGCCTTTGAACCACGGACCAGGATTACAACCTAGCTTCCACATATGTTGTGTGTGTTAATTTTATGCATGAGTGGTGGAACATACAGTTTAAAGCGACTCCGATTTTTGAGAAACTTTTTCATGGTAATTTTATTTACTGTCAAAGTCTGTTATAGAAATCTACTGAGAGGAACTCGCCATAGAAATATTTTCTCATATTTTGTTTTGCTGGAGATGGCACACTTTTAAACACACGATCAAAATCTTAATTTTTGCTCCACATATCCATGTGATGAGATCAGATGGATAATTGATGTGTGTGAAGGAAAATCGAATTTGAAAATCCAAGACGCAATCCACAAATTTTAGCACTGCCGCATTTGGCGTTAACAGAGAAAAATTTGCTCTTAACAGAACAATATTTTTCCTTAACAGGGCACTGTTAGCTACTTAACAGTATCCGTCTGAACAAGCCCACTTGTTTAGAAGCCAATTTTAGGACAAATAGTAGGTCAATGAGTACCATAGCATACTGCAAGGAGGATTCAAAGGTCTGTTAATATAATCAGCAAAAAAAAAGTCCCATATATGGTGATATGGTGTTGGGTTTAAAAATATCAATTTTTTTGCTTTATAATTCTCTAGAAGATCTGTGACCATTTTGGAACATGTAAGAAATAGTACACCATAAAGACTATAGGCAAATGGTAGTCCAGAGGGTCGTTGTAGAATAATCCACTATTGTCACTGTTAAACAGTTAACAGTGCTCTGCTAATGGTAAAGTTTACCCTGCTAGAGACAAGAAGTGACGCTGCTAAAAGTTTGGGTTTGCGTATTTGGTTTTTAAATTCGAATTTATCTTCACACACGTCCAATTTTGTTGTACCTAGACTGTGTTCACACTTGTAAACAATCCCGAAATATCGTATATTTAAAATATATCATGTAAACTCTATTACTCCTAATTTACTACTCCTTTATTTATCGTTATTCTCTTTTTGAATAAGTAATGACATTGAGTTGTCATTGACTTTAACACTTGAAACATACATACTTTGAAAATAACATGATAATTTTGTAAAAGTCAGTCTAAAAAGATTCACCAAAGAGTAAAGAGTTAAATAAAGAGTATTTTTTTATATTTTTAAAAAAACGAGTTTGAGGTTATTTGGAAAATAATAGATTCTTCCACAATCAGAAGTGGGATCCACAAGAAAAAAAAAAATTAATTATACTTTTCTTATTCCTACGTCCGTAATATGAATAAAGAAGTCGAAAGTCAGTGTGAAGACGAGGGTGCTTCAAATAATCCATATATGAGTACCCCATGCAGTAACGAGGATACTCCAACCAATATTCCTAACTTGAGTGAAAATTCAATTTTATCATTGCTGCTGCAACAAAATCAGATGCTGATCAACGCGCTGCGTTCCGAGAAAACATCGTTTCACGTTATGCCAGACTTAAACAACACAATCAAAAAATTCAATGGCAAAAGGTCATCTTCAGAAGCTAAAGATTGGCTAGCCTCCATTAATAGTATTGGTAATATGAATAATTGGCCGGATTCTTTTCGTCTACAATGCGCTCGAGCTAACCTAGAAGGTGCTTCGTTAAATTGGTACAACGCAGCCGAATTCAAAGGTTGGAAGGAATTCGAAGAGGAGTTTAAAGACACGTTTATTGGTCGCCAATCAACAGCTGAACTATGGGAAAAAATGTCTCAAAGATGTCAACACGTTAACGAAGATATCACTGATTATTTCTTTGATAAGTTACGACTTACACAACAACTTGGCTTGGAATTTGATGACGCAAAAAAATTTATCATTAGAGGTATAAAATCAATTGACCTAAGAAAATTTCTATTACAGGGACAACACAACACTTTTAATGATATGATATCCAACATATACGATTATATTGATGTTGGATGTGCAGTAGGGGAGGTAGTAGAAGGTAAATCTTGGCCACAGCGATTTCAACAACCGGGTAAAACGGAGAGTGTGCAAACCTGCAGCAAATGTGGAAAGCAAGGTCATTATGCACGCTTCTGCAAGACTGAAATTTCTACGCTTAAATGTTACCGCTGCGAAGGTATTGGACACGTCAAAAGATTTTGTAAAGCGCCCATTAAATGTCTTCATTGTCACCGAGAAGGCCACATGCAGAATGCTTGCCCAGATAAAAGCAAGAACGGAGGTACATACAGACGCCTGTCAACTCGGTCTTGGTGGAATTCTGCTCCAAGAACAAACCGATAAACAACTTCATCCGGTTGCTTATGTTAGTAAACAAACTACTCCAGAAGAAAGCCGATACCATTCAACGGAACTAGAAGCGCTTGCTGTTGTGTGGTCTTTACAGAAACTTCGTGTGTATTTAATTGGAATTCAATTTGTTGTTATTACAGATTGTAATGCTGTAAGAAGTACTTTTTCTAAGAAAGATATGATACCTCGTATTGGGCGTTGGTGGCTTCAACTCCAAGAGTTTCAATTTGAAATTATGCATCGGGCCGGAAGTAAAATGCAACATGCGGACGCACTTAGTCGCAACCCAGTTGGTGATGCACGGGAATCCGAGACGGTGGCTGATGTTTTTTCTCTCTACAATAATTTAAGCGAAGGTGATTGGTTAACGTTACTACAAAAAACAGACCCTGCTGTTGGTGATATGGTTAAATCGTTGAAGAAAACAGCTGATTTAGATGAATTTGATAAAAACATAAAATCAAAATACGTATTGAAAAATGGTGTTGTTTTTAGAAAAGATGGTGATGATGAAAAATTTTATGTTCCTCGGAAAGCAAGATGGAAAATTGTTAACAGCTATCATGATGACCTAGCTCATATTGGAGTGGACAAAACCGTGCAAAAGATCAAAGAGTACTACTGGTTTCCTAGGTTGAAAAACTACGTTAAGAATTATATTGGGGCATGTGCCGAATGTTTATACCATAAACAACCAGGAGGAAAAAAACCAGGTATGTTACATCCAATTGACAAAATAGGAACTCCGTTCCACACCGTACATCTGGACCACTTAGGCCCTTTCGTAAAGAGCTCAAGAGGTAATTCCTATATTCTGGCTGCTATTGATGGTTTCACAAAATTTTGTATATTAAAGGCGGTTCGCAACACAAAATCAAATACAACAGTCCGTTGTATTGAAGATATGATTTCTTTATTTGGTACCCCAACGAGATTTATTACTGACCTCGGTACTAGTTTTACAGGTGCCACATTCGTAAATTTTTGTAAAAATAATAATATCGTCCACATAAAAAATGCAACAGCCACCCCTAGAGCAAATGGGCAGATTGAGAGGCTAAACAGAAGCATAACCCCTATGATAGCAACTATGAGCAAACGCCCAGATAACAAAGATTGGGACAATTTTGTAGGCATCACACAATATAGTTTAAACAACACTTTTCACCGCGTAATTAAAACCACTCCTTTTAAATTGCTGTTAAATTACTCTCCCAGAAATGTTTCTGGTAGTGTATTAGAAGATGCGGTCCGACAGCAGAAAAACGTCAACATAGACGATCAACGTAAAAAGGCATTACAAAATATTATTGAGCAACAACAAAAACAAAAGAAAGCTTATGACAAATCGCGATGCAGTGCTGACGTATATTTACCAGGTGATTATGTTATGATAAAAAGAGTTACAATGCCAGGTGTTGGTGAGTCATCAAAACTGCTTCCACATTACAAGGGACCATACATAATTACAGAGGTTTTGCCGAATGACCGCTACCGAGTGTCTGACATTCCCGGACTACAGCGAACACAGAGGTTTTATGAGGGAGTTGTAGCTGTAGACCAAATTAAACGTGTTCAAGCCCCAGAAAGCGATGATAGTGATGACAACGAAAATATTTATGAGTCAACATCATCAGACGATGTCCTATGTACACTTCGTAAAAGCAAACGTTTATTGGAGAAGGCACAGAGGAAGGTGTAAATCGAGGGCGATTTTCATTGAAGGATGGCCGACTGTAAACAATCCCGAAATATCGTATATTTAAAATATATCATGTAAACTCTATTACTCCTAATTTACTACTCCTTTATTTATCGTTATTCTCTTTTTGAATAAGTAATGACATTGAGTTGTCATTGACTTTAACACTTGAAACATACATACTTTGAAAATAACATGATAATTTTGTAAAAGTCAGTCTAAAAAGATTCACCAAAGAGTAAAGAGTTAAATAAAGAGTATTTTTTTATATTTTTAAAAAAACGAGTTTGAGGTTATTTGGAAAATAATAGATTCTTCCACACACTGTTGGGCTGATAAAGGGAATGACATGATATTTTTCAAGTTTATTAAAACATTGTCCATCAAATTTTGGGAAAAATAATTACATTTTGTTTTTAAAAATTCATTTCTTTTCTTTGAGATTAAAAATGAAACAACATTTTAAAATGTTACAAACGGTTTGCGTACCACATCTTGCAACCAGATCTACTCAAATATTGCTTTCTACCTCACATAAAATCGACAACAACACAACTGATATTGGTTTTCCAATAACAGCCATTAACAAGATAAGATTTGGCCATTTTAGATTACCAAAGTCTTTGACTTTATAACGCAATCGTTACAACTCCCACATACACGTACACATGGACATTGCCATTTAAAGTCAAAATACATATTTATGGTATTGTTTTCAGTTTTATTGCTATTGTTATAGACGTTATTGTGGTTGTATTCTTTGCATTTATATTGACAATAAAATATACAACATACAATACATATACATAAAAACGCCCTCTCACGCTTGCTCTCTCTACAGATACCACCTACATCTACTAGTGGTAGCATTTTAAGATCGCCTTTTTATTTTACCATTCAACGCCTGAAATGAAAACACATCTCGGAGTTATTGTAGATACGAGTCACTCTGTTTCTGCTTCTTCGCCTTTTTATTATCATATAAAAAAAGAGGGTGGAAAACAACAACAAGAACTATAATAATATTTTATTATTCCTTTATATACGTTAAGTGCACTAACACTACCAATACAACCAACACTATTTTCCTTTATACTTTGGTTGTTATTTTCTTTTTTGTTTTTATTTTTGATTTTTATTTATATTTTCATTTAAAATACCATAAAAAGAAAAGAACACACACATACACACACACACACGGAGAACAACAGAATAAAACAGAAAAGATTTATATTTGCCCCTAAAAATCAACAACACCTACTAACGCAACCACAGCAATACTAAATTAAAGACTGAATGCAGATGGAGGGTTCGTTCTTTGGGTGGCTCCTTAAAGAGATATTTTTTACAAGGGTTCTGAAGCTGTTTAATGGCAGTTGTTACAGTTACAAGGAATAGCAATAATATCAACCACCCGGTAATATTATTCCCATTAATCATCAATCATTACCTTAACGATGATGTTTTTAATTTAAAATTGAAAACCTCTGACAAATTAAATATTTTCAATAAGAATTGTTTCAGTTTTAAAAGGGGTGGAGGGGGTATATCTATTATACAGATATTTAATAGCATTATTTTGTTGTTAGGCTATCGAGTTATACGAGGAGAGTCCTTGGTTAAACCACGAGTTCAAAAAACTCAAACGAAACGAAATACAAAAAGTATTTCTTTCAGCACTCTTGTGGCAAAAACTCTAAGAGTAAATAAATAAAAGTTTATCAAATCTATCATTCGTAATCGACATTAAACTGCTAGACCTCGCCACTCATAACTAAAATTACCACACATAACATTGATATTGTGAACGAAAACAGTCCTCTTATCCTTTGTTTTACAGCTTCTGGCAGAAGTCATGAGAAGGAATCTGGAGTCTATCGGTACGTCTTTCTATAGGGAATTAGCTTGTGAGATGGTAAAACAATCAGCCCGCTTCTCATTTAGAAATTATAGGAAATTGTAAACTCTGCGTTCCAGAGCTGAGGGCTTTAATGATCTGAAAATTTTACTGAGAAATCGGGCATTCATGGGGACGTTTCTAGGGAATCTAAACGCGACCAGGCAGTCTTAGTAAATTAAGAAACTTTCAGCCAAAATCTCAACACCAAAACAAGCATTGCGCAGCTTGTATATAAGTAAGCAATATATGAAAATGTAAAGTTAGAACCATCAGTATATACACTGAGCATCAAAAGTGAGTAAACACCACTGAAATAATTCATTTTCTTAGAACAGCGAGAAAAGTAAATGAGAATAGTCGAATAAATTTCCAAAAATAAAAACGGTTATTTATTACTTGTAAAATGTTAAAACAAAAACAACAAATCATGATAAAGGAAGAAGATACTTAAGAACAAAACTGTTTTATACTTAAGAACAAAAGTGTTGACTCACTTATGGCGCTCACTGTATATATACCACAGAATATTGGAGCCGCGGCTGGTCTCACAGTACCTGTTTCGATCGGATCAATTTTTTGTGCACTTTTTCGAGTCTCGACAATGACATCGCCGATATTGGCTTTCAAACACTCACTTGTCTCTGGTCTTTCGACATAACACTTTTCTTTCATGGCGCCCCACAGAAAATCGACCAACGGTGTCAAAACGCAGCTTCTTGGCGGCCAATTGACATCATCATTTTGGTTAATTAAACGGCCACCAAACGTTTGACGCAAGAAATCGATTGTGGCATGAGATGTGTGCCATCCTGTTGAAATCAAACATCGGTCACATCAATACCATGAAGAGCGGGTACAAAAAAATTGGTTTTCATGGTGCGATAGGTGTCGCCATTGATTGTAGAGGTTGCACCCTCCTCGCCAATGATGCCTCCGTTCAACAAGCCGCATCAAACAGCCACTCGTAATGGGTGCATTGGCTTCTGTAAGACCACGTGTAGGTTTTTTGAGCCCCAAATACAACAATATTGCTTATTAATCGACATTATCGTGCAGTTTCTTGTTGGCTCAAAAAATATTCAACATTATTCAACCGATTCATTACATTCGGTGGAGATAATATTACTGAATTTTAGAATGACATAAGTATTGCCAGATTCGAAATAGTCGATGGTTCAAATTTAAACCAATGGATGGCCCACCCAATACCATGTAAACGAACGGAATAGCTCTGTAACTTTCCAGAATTGCAGCTGGTCTACACGGCAGAATATTTTATGCCACTACACTTGTGTCAGCTGAACTAAATAATTGAATGCGGAAGTCGTCGTACACTAGTAGGTATGGCTGGTGTGAACTTAAATTGTAATCTTGACTAAGGGTATGTAGCGATCAATTAAGTAATGTGAACCCCAAGTGCAAATTTGCCACTTTAAAAAAAAAAGACAAAATTCCAGATAGACCTTTTCAGCCATTTCAGAACTTTTTAAGAATTACACTTCATAACTGACAGCCAACAAAACACGAACTAGAATTTCCTTTGGAAATTAGGAAACATTTCTCATAAGCATTTGAGAAACATAACTTTTACATTTTATTGCACATTCTTTGTCATAAAATTCACTGTGTTATGGTGTGAATTCTTAAGCGAAATATTTATTAGAAAAGAAACACAGTTTTTCCCTAAAGAAAGCAACCTACCACCCAAAAGGCATAATCAAATCACATACGTACGTCTACAAGGAATGTTACTGTGGGGAATGTAAAACGGAAGTTTTCTTCTTATTACCTATAAACAGTTACTAGTAAAGTGTGTATAAGAAATTATATTTATATGTACAGTGAGTGTCAAAAGAAAGTGTACACTAAGGATAAAATTCGAACAATCAACAAATTCAATTTTTACGACTTGGCTGCCCTGGTAGTCTAATGGGTAGGGTGCTATAATATTAGCGTCAGGGTCGTGGGTTCGATTCACACTAGAGACTCTGGTCTGTGACACTACACTGAACATATGGTCGAAGTTACTCAGCTCGTATATAATTAGAATATAATTTTTAATTGTATTGTAATTAATGAATAAATAAAAAAATAATACATTTTTACAACTTAAGGAGAGTGCCTGAAAAAATTTGACAATATTTCTAAATATTTCGCAATTATTTTTTGTTTCAATTTTAAAAACAGACAATTAAATAATTTTTAAATAAATATAACCTTAATTTATTAATTTATTAACGTTAAAATTATAAACAAAAGCGACAAAAACAAAACAATGCAGTACACAAACCAGTTTACAAATTATCGTACTCTTTAATATAACAACAAACACCAGCATAAAAATAGTAAACAAGTAAACAAAAATACACAAGAAAACTACAAGAATAAATGAAAACAATGATGTTTACATTTATAGAGATTTCGAGAAGGCAAATTCATAGACATTCGCCTTTAAAAATATTCATCACCCTATTTACCCTGCCATATAAAAAGCAAAACAGGCGAGTGAGTTGGTCAATTAATCGAGAGTAATCGTGTTTTGAATATCTCCGTTACAAAGATCTGCCCAATAATTGTCTAGTAATTCTTATTGTTTATGCAAAGGCTGTAAACATAGGAATAACAAAGAAAAGCAATTGTTGCTGTTTACATAAAGTTGTGAACAGTGGCACACAGAATTGTGCGAATAATAAAGAATTCTCATTAAAATTAAACGCGAATTTATTTTTATTTCATTTGCATTCTACGACCTCATATTTTAAACGTTTTTTAAAAGGAAAAACGTAACTATTTCTTTTGAGACTCACTGTATATGGGTTACATGAGCATAATGTTAAGTATTTAAGCACCAAAATTTTATTGCTTTTTAACCAAACTAAAGCCAACAATATAAACTTATACGCTCTTCCCCCTTCAATTCACTTTCCGGTGTATAAACAGCAAAACATAAATACATTGACTTGTATGGTAAATTTATTGAATACAAATTCGTTGCTTTTAATAACATCATCAAATAGGGGAGTATTGAGAGTGTATGTGGGGAAATTAAAAGAGAGCAAAGGGAGTTATTTTTTCCCGTTATTTTGTTGGTATTGCTACTGTTGCTGTTGTTGAACTCTTTATGAAGTTCCTTTTATTTCCTCTCCCTGTACTGTATTTTTACGCTTGGTTACTCACTTTCAATATGTATCCTTGGGTAACTCTCCCTCCGCTCTTAAAAGTATATTTTTTTCTTTTAATTTTCTTCTAAGCTTTTATTTAAGTGTCTTTTTGTGTGTCTCTGTGTGTGTGTGTGTTAAATTTGTAAATAAATGTTGTTTCACACTATTGCCTGCTTTATGCTTCTGTTTGGCTTTTACAAAATTTCACTCACGAGTAAGTGTGCAAAAAGGAGAGAGATAATGCTTATATGTGTGTGTCAGGATACGTGTGTTTTGTTTATCGGTTAAGTGTGTTTGATATTTAATGTTGGTGTAGGTTAAGTACGGAAATTTGTTTACCTTTTTATACAATTTCTTTATAACCCTCCCCCCTTAAATAGTTGGTTAAACACAAATTCTCCAAGAAAAAACCCTTTACCGCCAACTCTCTCTTTCTCTCTAATCATATAAGTGAGTATATAAATAAAACTGTTATTTCGTGTTTAGGCATTAGGAAAAAGGGTGACAAATACATAGACACTAATGTGTAAACACATTTTAAAACGATTGCATTTTGTATTTTAATTTATTTGTCACCCTGTAGTTTTCTGACTCATGTTCTTTTACTCGCGCATCAGCATTAATTATTGGAGGGTGTTTGAAAGTGAATATTTTTACATACACATACAGTTGCTTTTCCTTTTCATATGTGGTTGTAGTTGTTCCTGTTGTTGTTGTTGTTTCTTTATTATATTAATAAGTGCAATTAATATTCTTTGTTGGTTTGTTGGTTAAAAGAAATTGCTAAACTTAGTTTCTTATTCTCCTCCAACGAATTAAATTAAAAGGTCAAATGAATTAAACGAAAAACGAACGAAAGAAAGAAAGAAAGGGACACAAACAACTAAAAGAGATTGCAAGTTTTAAATTATTTTTCTTTTGGCCACTTCATGCTTCAATCAAGAAACTAAAGATGACTTTAGTTTGTCCAAAGGAAGAAACAAGGGGTTGAAGTAGAATTAATTAAAGTCAAAATCAAAAGCAATAGAAAAAAGGAGAAAGAAGATAAAGATTTAAATTAAGTAATTTATCTTAATGAAAGCGTAAGAAAATTTTCTTAATTTCTATTTAAAATTCCAAAGACCATGCAGTGCAATTTATTAAGAGAAAAGGGAGAGATTCACAATAAAAAATGTTTTTCAATTCGATAATAAAAAGAAAACCAAAGCATAAACGAATTTTAAGGATGATGAGAAATCTATAAAAAACTATAAACAAATTCAAGACTTTACTTAAACACCTTTTTCCCATTACATAAGGCTCCTTGATTTAGATGCCAGCTGTTGAAGCTTCATGTAGAAACAAATCGGTGATACGGTTTCTGTTAGAGAGTCAATTGTATGGGTTTTTACGACCGCTTAGAAAATCTCGATAACTAAGTACATTTACTTTCGCATAAATTCACCTTCAAAGATGAAAAGCAACACATGGTTGAGTTGACGTTTTTTTATTAAAGCAATAAACAAATGATCTGAGTACAATATCTGTACTAGGAGACGAATATGAAAATGAACAGAGCACACGATATCAAACTCTTGTAACAGTCACCTAATAGGTAAGCGGAAAAGAAAAGACATTGGAACCATCATCCAACTAGAGTTGGATTTTGTACCGAGACATATTGGGAGACAACGTGGTGTATATGAAGATGACATTCAACAATGCCAGGATTATGTTCGCACCTCTCAAAGACATACTGAGGGAAACGAATCAGAACGCCACACGAAATCACCATATAAATACCGCCACTAGCGCTGTTTACTCGCAGAGTTTTTGCCAGAAGACTGCTGAGAAGCAATTGCAGAAGAAATCTTTTTTATTTCGTTTTATTTGAGATGCCTTTGCAGTGCCTATAAAGAATGAGTTCAGTGTAGCATCTAGGGACCGAAGTTGGCGAAGATCACACAAAACGTCATGCTGTTGCAGCAGTCTCCTGGTATGTTTTTGATGAACGGATTGACACTGCCATATAACCATATTAGGAAATGCATTTATGCTTACGTGGATGACATACTGCAATTAAATACAAAAAAATATTTTTTCGGCGACTTCCACTCTGCAGATTTCTGGCAAAAACTCTGAGAGTTAGTAAAATTGCCATTAAAGATTCTCAAAAACCTGTCGTTCGGAGTCGATTTTAAACTGCAGGTTCCGCCACTCATGTATAAAATTAACACACACAACATAAGTGGTGTGAGACAATAGGTCGTAATCCTGACTGAAGGGTTGTATGTATGTATGTATGTATACATCACCTTAGTCATGATAACAGGACAATTAGATTGAAAGGCAAAGTATGTTCTATGCAAACTCACATACTTAATTGGTCGTTATAGATACCAGAATTTAGCCAGGATTACGACCTGGCTTCTTACAACGCATGAACTGGGGATCAGAAGCATAGTTGCCACCAAATTCAATGTCCAATAAATCGATTATTGAGCACGCTGTGTGACAAGTAGCACGGTTTTGCTGAAATCATATCTTGTTATCCTTGGCCATCAATTCTTACACGAACTGTATTTTGTAGGCACATACATACATATGTACATACATAATTGGTCATTACAAACCTTCAGTCAGGATTACGACCTAGTTTCTCACACCACTTATGTTGTGTGTGTTAATTTTTGTACATGAGTGGTGGGACCTACAGTTTAAAGTCGACTCCGAACGACAGATTTTTGAGAAACTTCTCATGGCAATTTTATTTACTCTCAGAGTTTTTGCCAGAAATCTGCTGAGGCACATAAGCTAAAATTTTTATGTAAAAGTTGTCCACGTAGTAGGAAGGTAAAGCCTAACTAGTTAAGGAGGACGAAATACCGATATTTCACGCTAAAGAAGCAATATTGTAACGCATTTCTATATCATAGTGATGGGTTTGAAGCTCAAACTTAGAACTGAGATGAGTTATTATGATCACTAACTGCAGGAATTGTTGCTTAGAAGAGATTTATATTTTTTCAAAATAAATTTTCACAATTTTTATGGGATTTTTTGCTTGCCAAACCTGATCTGCGACGACGACACGTTTTGACAGCCTCCGCTGTCAAACCAGAGTTATTGATAGCGATAGTACTCATGTAGCTAAAAAAAGGTATCCGACGTAAGGCAGAAACCAGATCCTAACGAAAGGGCTTCAAAAGCTACAAATCGACGCCTCCGGTCTATAACATTCTACGTCGAAAAAGTGTGTTTTGAGTTATGACCTCTCCAAGTTTTCACGCGATATACGACTATATGTGTATTCTAAGTAGATTTTTCCCTATAACTTCGGAAGGGATCGGCGCATCTTAACCAAATTTTGTCAGTATTTAAGTTAGTAGAATTTAAAAATGTAAGAACATTAAAAACTTTCTAAGTACAGTTAGAACGTTATAGATTATATAGAGTATATGAGTGCATAAATACTCATGTTCCGAAAAAGTACATGCTTTTAACGAATATACAGATTTTTCTTGGAGAATGATTTCGCAATCTACAGAAACTTAACAAAATCTCATATTTGCTTACCGCAAAATTCTTTCTAAATTTGCTTACGTTTGTGCTTTGTTTTGTTTTCTTTAATTGTCAGCTGATTTGATAAACAAATATTTTTAAATGCATTTTAATTTTTTAAATAAATATTGTATTAAATTTTTAATGTTTATTTAATATAAATTTATATTATGTATGTATTTATGTGTGTGCATGTATGTTTGTGTACGTATGTTTGTGTTTATCTTGTATAATTCTTTATTATAATTTATGTTTTTGTAAAATAAATACCGCACACATATGACCTACAGCAATGCAATTGGATGTGTATACACTGTGTATGCTTTTAAAAAAAATTTTTTTTTTGCTTTCAATTGTAGTAGTTTTGGTTACAAAAAATCATGTTTTAATTAAAACAATAAAACTTATCGTGAGTTTTTTTTTAATGTTTTCAACATGTAAATTTATCCCCAGCAATATGGACTATTTGAAGGTAACTTTTGTGTGTCAATTATTTTCATATCTTTTTTCAATTTTAAAATTTTTGCAATTTTGCAAAAAAAAAACCAAGCCATGACTGAACTGAATATGACAAAGGGAAATAATTTTACACTGGATTTGGCAAAAAGAAAATTTCTTAAGAAATGCACGCCATTTCTTAAATTCATTGTTACTTTGTTTTGTGTAAGTGGCAACTCTGAAATTTGACAGCTGTCAAATATGTTTATTGCAATTATTAAAAACAACACAATAAAACTGTGAATATTAATTAAAAATATTTGGAAATTTATACTGAGATCACATAAAGTGCATCTAATGTGGCTTACTTGTTTAATTTGTCATTACAACCCTTTAGCCAGGTTTACGACATAGTTTCTCACACCACTTATATTGCGTGTGGTAATTTAACCATAAGGGGTGGTAACTATAGTTTAAAGTCGATCCTAACAACAGATTTTTGAGAAACTTTTCATGGCAAGTTTTTACGCTGAGAGTTTTTGCAAGAATACTGCTGAGCGGAATCCAGCGAAGAAATCATTATCATGTTTCTTTTGGACGAGATGTCTTGGCACTAATGTGACAACTATTAGAAACTGATCAAAAATCTCGGTCGATTATGGACACATAGACTTCTAAGCATCAACGAACCGATGGGTCTCTTGAGAACGTTGCTGTTGTAGAGGAGAAAGCAGCCGAAAACTTGAAAAATTCGACTCGGCATCGTTCTCAACAACTTCAATTTACATGAGGCGCTAGCCAGTGAATTTTGACAAAATATGTATGTCCACTTTCATGCGCACAAAATTCAGTTTACTTTGAATCTCAAACCAGTAAACCATGGAGAGTGCAAGCAACCCATTCAATGGGTAATTGAGCAAAGTGATGTCAACGCCAATTTCTTGTTAAAAATCTTTTTCGCCGATGAAACATATTTTAATTTGAATGGCTCAGTGAAGTTATTGAATTTAGAAAGTCCTTAGATCCAAGGACTTGAATGATACAAAATTTTCCAAAATTTTCATGTGGACGTTCACAACGGACTTGATTGTAACCTTACAGTCTGAGTAAATCGAAAGATTCTTAGTTTAAATTCCAACCCCTAACAAGCACTGCACGGCTATCTATTGTTAGAATCCTTAGTGTACAAACCACATTATATTAGAGGCGTCGGTTCAGACCGGATACCTTCATATTGTCAAAGCTACAAATTCCTAGTTTTAATCATAAAATCAAAATAATAAGGAACCCTGTAGCCGACGGGAATATCTATACAGGTTTTTAAGTATTGAAGCTTGTCCACAGTGCAGATTGAATATCGATTTCCAATATTTTATGCTAAGAAAATCCTCCATAAGAAACAAATGCGCACATAACGAGCATCGGTCGGTGCATTAAACCATTTATTGAAGCAAATATTTCAAGAAATTCTGATATCTACTGATCATAAAGCGGCCCTATGCTCCCTAGAGGAGTATGAGGAACATATATATACTGATCATAAAGATCGTGCGCTTTAACGCTGAGCGATTATCTTTTTTGGAATTTTGTGAAATATCGAGTTGATGCGAATAAATTGGAAATAGCCGCCGTAGTTTAGTAGGTAGTGTGTTGTCTTATTAGACGTGAAACCACGGTTCAAACCCCATATGAGTCAACTCCAACAAAAACGAAATATCAACGAATATTTCTTAAGTGACTTCCTCGCAGCAGATTTCTGGCAAAAACTCTGTGAGTAAATAAAAATTGCCATGAAAAAGTTTCTCAAGAAACTATCACTCGTGGTCGACTTAAAACTGTAAGTCCCGCCACTCATATATAAAAATGAACACACACTACATAGGTGGTTTAAGAAACGAGGTCCTAATCCTGACTGAAGGGTTGTAATGACCGACTATGTACATATGTATTTATGTATGTATGTAAATCGGAAACCATTCTTGAGTTCAAAGTCGAGATTTAAATCATTATCAGTGAAATACAGCCATAACCCTGTTAAAACAAAAATCATGGAAAATTTCATGAATTTGACAGCCACTTGATGGGTATTTTATACCATATTTATTCGGAACATATCGTCATAGTGCAATAGGTAGTATGTTGACCTATTAGAAGAGAGCCTGTGGTTTAAACCGCAGCTCAGACAACACGAACAAATAAGAAAAAAATATATGTTTCGGTGACTTTTTTTACTGAGAGTAAATAAAATTGCCATGAAAAGTTTCTAAAAAAATTGTCTTTTGGAGTCGACTTTAACTGTAGGTCCCGCTACTCACACTCATATAAAATTAACACGCACTACATGGATAGTATGAGAAAATAGGTTGTAATCCTCACTAAAGGGTTGTAGCGACTGGTTAAGTAAGTCTGTCTTAAAAAATACGTATTTTTAGTTTAAAACGAAAAACTGCATTCTTATTGAGACACCCTTTAAAATTGTAAACCAAAAAAAGAAGGATTTTATATCTGCTTTATTAATTATTAAAGTTTACCGTGGTATACGTATAGGATAGGATTATCCGGAATATTTTAAATTGCCTTAGGCAACGGTGTAGTTCGTTAAAGTTTATAATATTTTATGGTTTATTTTAATGCGTGTTGTTGTTGCTGTTGTTGTTTTTATTTTAATGTGTCTGCTGGTTATGTTTTCAGAAAGGCTACTGAAAATAATCATAAAAAATCATCATCATTCATACGCATATACAGCCATACATACATACGTACCTATGTACAGTGAGCGTTAAAAGAAACTTTACATTAAACAAAAAAGTATGCATTAATAAATTAGCGTTATTTTTATTTTAAAATTGTTTCATTATCAGTGTTTAAAAGTGAAATAAAAAATATTTCGAAATATTGTCAAATTTTTTCGGTTATACTCCTTAAGTAGTAAAGGTTGAGTTTGGTGATTGGTAGAATTTTATCCATAGTGTACAGTTTCTTTTGGCGCTCACTGTGTATGCATACTTAGCAGGAAGTCAAGAGGGAGGTGGATAACTGGGGGCCAAAGGAAGAGAGGAAATTATATCACATGAATAAAAAAACAAAAAAATCCATGTCAGTCAAAATGGTTTAACAATCTACTTGTATTGTCAAAAGTTTTGCATACAAAAATAAAAAAATCAACTGCAACAACAACAACAACTACTATTTTTTTTAAACAATGATTCTTGTTTTCCATGATATTTTTTTTGTTCTTTTCATTCAGTGTCAAAGTCATGATAAAAAAATAATATTTGTTGTGTTTATTTAAATAAACTAAGGGTTTTACGGCAGCATTGGCATGAGGAGAAGAGAAGAGCACCCCCAGAAGTTTTTTGTTTCTGTTTGCCTTTTTTGCTTAACTAATGGTCAACAATGATGGTCTTTCTCTTACATTTTCAAAAAATAAATTTCATAAATCCCATGCAGGTTACACGTTGCAAGCATGTTTAATAAAAATGTCACATAAATTTTTTCCAAAAAAAAAAAAACAAAAATTTTTTTCGTTTTCTTTCTTTCCTTTTTTGAAGTCAAAACAATTGTCATGTGTAAATGACATTTAAGAGTTAGAAATACTCGTATATGTGGAACAGAACAATACACAGACATAATGTCTATGAAATACAATGAAAAATATGAAGAAAAAGTATCTGTTGGGTCTTTCAACAGAGATTTTTGAACTTTGACAGTTGACAACGGCCATCTTGTTGAAACAATCACCATGAATGGATAACATACCTACATACATAATTGGCCATTACAACCCTTCAGTCAGGATTACAGCCTAGCTGCTCACACCGCTCATGTTGTGTGTGTTAATTTTATACATTAGTGGCTGCAGCTACAGTTTAAAGTCGACTACGAACGTTTGATTTTTGAGAAACTTTTCATGGCAATTTTATTTACTCTTAGGGTTTTTGCCAGAAACCTGCTGAGAGGAAGTCGCCAAAGAAATATTTTTTCATATTTTCGTTTTGATGTCTGACCTGTTGTTGGAAGCTTTTTACGTCGGTCTTACGTCTAATAAGCCAATACACTATCTACTAGACTACGGCGACTTCATGGATGGATAACATGTGTAAATAATGGGTGCATTGTCAGTTAACTTAGCGCTCGCTTTGCCCATTTTTAAATAATTGCCATAATTGCCCTACAGAGAGGCCATGGACAAAGGTGATGGACAAATTCATGTCTATTCATTCAGTAAACGAACTGTCCACGGCAGTATGTTGACGAAACTCAAGATCTGCCGAAAAAATTGCCTATATTCTTGAGAAAGTAGAGGGAAATACAAAACAGTGAATTCCATTTCGTCTTTCGCTGTACACAACATGACGAATTATACATTGTAGGTTTCGCCTACACCCATACAAAATTCAACTTCCCTAGCAACTGAAAATTAGTGCCCATTGATGCAGTAAACGATGCGTCTACAGCCGTATGTTTACGAAACTCAAGATCTGCCGAAAACATTGCCTTTATCCATGAGAAAGTATGTGATTTCATTTCCCACGAATTTTACATTGTGACTTTCGCCTGCAGCTGCAATTTAACTGTCCCAGGAACTGAAAGTTAACGATCATAGACAGTGACCTGTATTCGCTGGCTGAACGGACTCTAAAGCAGTTGCCAACTGATCCTAATACTCCTTGAAAAATAATCTGAATCGCTGACATTGAAATGTATGTTCTCTTCAGGCAAAATTCTACGCATGTCGTCTACTTTATGATGGTAATAACCGGTAAGACTATTCGCATTGTGGTGTATAAATTCGAGTCTACAGGTTCAGCAGTTGTTGGCCCAACATCCATTACACAAAATATCTGCTAACAACATTGCCGTTGGCCGCATGAAAGTACAGGAGAATTCCAGGCAGTTGATGTCACATCGCTGACAAGAGCTCGGCCTTTTACTGATAAAAAACTTGACGAATTTGGTGTCATGACTTGGTACGGCAAACGAATAATATTCAACTGACCTAGGAACTAAGAGTAAGCGGCCATAGACAGCAATGTGTGTTCGTTGAGTGAGCTCTGGATCTGTTGGCAACTGATCCTAATTTCCGTCGAAAACTCATCTTCGGGAATGAGACCGATTTCTGGGTGAATGATTTCTGGCAGAAACTCTGAGAATAAATAAAAAGAATTGCCAAGTTTGTCCAAAATCTATCATTTGGAGTCGTCTTTAGATTGTAGGTCCCGCCGCTCATGTATAAAATTAACGCTTACAACATAAGTGGTGTGAGAAGATAGGTCGTAATCCTGACTAAAGGGTTGTAATGACCAATTATGTATGTATGCTTGTATGAATATTCCACATATAATGACATCAATAGGTTTTACAAACGAATAAAAAATTTCGATGACACGCTTTGGTATTATTTAAATTCAAAGATAGGAATCGCTTAATGAAAGACCCGATATAAAGAAAAAAGTTCAAAAACATTGTAAACTATTACACAAGAAGTGGCCATCATGTCATAACAGGTTATGAGGAGAATTTTTTAAGTGCCTTTTACGAAACAAAACAACAAAGTCAACCAACGATCCCCATAACAAATCATGCAGGGTATGTTACCTCATGTAATACTCCCAAGATTCGAGAGAAAGTTTGGTACTAAAAAAAAAAAATTGCAACAACAGGGCCATCGTCTCAGTTTTACGTGCTACTAGCAAGATATTTCTATTCAATAAATATTACGACATGGCCTTCAAAGTGCCACGCCCACTCTTTACAATTTACAAGATTGATTAAAAACTTCTTTCAATCAAATTCCTTACAGTCTCTATACAAATATTTAATTGTTTAAGATATTACGTTTGTATAATGATGCAAAGTCCTTATAATGTTCTTATGAATAATAAAAAAAATTCAAATCCTTTTTCACTTACCTTCTCTCACATCCTTGTAGACATCGTCTACGTGCGATTCTTTATAAATCACCGAATGGAAACCAATATTTCGTACCACATCATCATGGTGATCATCTAAACTTTTTTTACTTTTCGCTAATGGGATTTTTTCTGTTGTTGTTGAAGTTGTTGTTGTTGTTGTCGTCGTTGTTGTAGACGATGTTGTTGTTGTTGGAGTAGTAGATGAATTAAAATATTTATCAGTACTGTGCAATTCCAATGATTGCATTTGTGTAAAATTAGTTGGAAAATAACGTTTGGCATGTTCAACATAATAGGCATCACGTTCGGTTATTATTTTACCCTCAAATACACCATCCAATATGGAACCGAATACGTAACTATTACGATCCCCTATCACATCACCCTCATATATATGATCGGTTGATACATCGAGAGGGCCATTGCTATCAATTATCTAAAGATGGGAAAAGAAATTTAAAAAAAATGTACACATTAAATACATAATGACAACGAATAGTAGCAGTAAGTGACAAAAATTTTGGCACAAAAAAGTACTTTTCATCAACAGTTAAATATGAGAAACTGTTCGTATATTTTTTAGGAACTTTTATGTGTGTGAAGATAAAATGTGTGCGAAGATAAATTAAAATTTAATTAGCAAAAAGACAAAAACCAAAAAATTTAACAGAGCAAATGTTAAAAGTTAACAGAGCAATGTTAAGTGGTTAACAGTAAATACGAAAAATAATGAAGGAAGAAATGACCGAAATATACGATATCAGCGAATGGAATACCAATTTCTTTGCTTTAAAATAGTGCTCCAGACGTTCCTGAGTGGAACAGTAGGTCTAGTTATATCGAAATTCTTTTAAAAACTGTAAAATTTAGACAAAAAACAAATAGGATGATGGATGTTGGGAAAAAATTGAACTTGCTGCAGATATCCCACTATATAGAAATTGTAGCCTAAGCTGTCTCCAATTGAAACAAATCCAATTAACGGTAAATTCCAAATAATCTTGGAACTTGACTCACTATATTAACAGAATGAATTTTTTAACATATCTCAATATCTAATATCTCAAGTTTCAAAATTATTTGGAAACAAAAAATATTCAGAAAATTTAAAACACATATTAAATAACGTGGAAATACTTTAAATTAAAGCAATTATTTCTAAAATTTTTTGACCTTTAACGCTTTAAATTATTTGAAATGTGGAACGTCCTGCTGACGCTTGCTGCAATTAGTTCTAGTAAGATAAGTAACAATGCGAAACGTTCCGGATTATTATACGGCAGTCCAAAAACCATTATAAATTGAAAAATTTTTCAATAAAATTTTAGTTTTATTTTAAAAGTTGATACCACTACGGCTGTTGGAATTTAAAAAAAAAAAGCATCACGAAAAATATAAAAAGATGGCACGACAATTAGTTCTAGAAATTGTTTGCCTCCTGGCAGTATTATTTGTGAAAGAATCCTGTAAGTTTGGGTTTCAGATCAAATAAATCAAGTGAATAGCCCACATGCAATGGAAATTCAAATTGCATTCGTATTCCAAAGAAGACTGCTAGAATGACAACAAATCTCAATATGGTATTGAAGAACGCTAAAATATGTTCCAGTCAGGTATAGTACTGAGGCTAGGAAGAGGCGCAGACTGTTGGGCTCATTATACATCCCATCCTACATCGCAGATATCACAAAAAAGGGAAATCATTGGCTTTAGTATTTCATGAATCTTGCCAAAGTAACATACAACCACTGACATCAAGTGTTAGGACTAGTTGTATGGCATTTAAATGGCTTTAAAAGCTAATATAGCGCAGCCTACAATCAACCTATTATGTATCAAATTAAACCAAGCAGTGAAGTGAATTTCTTCTTATAAAAACCTATGACCTTTTTGAAGGTCACTAAAGTGAAGCATTGAAACCAAAGCGTAACCTGACTTGACATTACAAATTTTTAAACTACCGCTTGGCCTAGTATTGTATACAGTCGTAATCCTAACTGTGCTCCATTGAGCTTCCTTGTAGGCACTTAAATAGTGTTATTAGAAGAAAATTAAAAAATTGTGTAATTTCTTGCAGCACGCACTTCTTCTTTACAATTTGTACTGCAGAAGTGCGACTCATTAACTTTGTTTATATTTTATTTTATAATTGTTTTGGCATAACTTTCTATAATTTAATAACTTTTTAATTTTATGGCACTGTACATGTGTGTTGCCGCTTCCAAGGCAATTCTCTATTGCCGGATACCGCACACTGTGGACAATCTTTTGAAAATCGCATTTACGGTGGTTCTGAGACGCATATCCATGAACATCCGTGGACTGTTTTGATGAAGTTCCGGTCACGTAAGTTTGAATAACATCACCTTCCACTTTCGTTATAAAGAACTGAGTATCTTTTTATTATTGACTCTGACGCTTATGCAGCAAAAGGAAGGTCAAACACATGTGGTGGAACCTTGATAAATAACCGTTATGTGCTGACTGCAGCACATTGTTTGAGAAGTGAGACCTTCAAAAATAATTCTAGAGAAAATCCAATACGTTTGGGAGAGTGGAATAGAGAAACGGACCCAGATTGTGAAACATTAAAAAATGGAAAAAAAATTTGCGCCGATCCTCATGTGGATGTTGGCATCGAAAAGACGATTTTACATCCCGATTATTGCAGAAAGGACAAGGTTTCAGTAAATGATATTGCTCTTATACGTTTAGATCGTTATATTAATTTTACGAATTTCATACAACCTGTATGCTTGCCTGTCCAACAACATTTGCGCAAAGAAAAATTCGTTGGCAAAAGCATGTATATTGTTGGTTGGGGTACTACTGAAAATTCACCGAAAAAGGCTTCCCAGATTAAACGGAAGGCGGCCATCGTTGGTGTAGATTTAAACAAGTGTCGTCAAGCTCTTTCCAAGTCTAATGCTTCTTTGTCAGACTTGCAAATGTGTGCAGGCGGAGAAGTTGGCGTAAGTCAATGTTCTGGCGACTCTGGTGGACCATTGGCCTCTCAGGAAAGGGTTGATAATCGTGACGTCTACGTATTGGCTGGTATTATATCGTGTAGTAAGAAACCTTGCGGTAATCGTTATCCAGCTGTTTTTACCAGAGTTGGTTCATACATGGGCTGGATTCTGGATAACTTAAAGAAATAAAAAAATATAGGAAAATAAAGCAGATAAACGAGCGAAGAAAGATCCATAAAGAAAATAGAAATAAATGGAAAAAATTGGTGGAATTTCTATTTCAAAACAAAAAAAAAATTCTATTATGCTGGCGATGATGGCCTTCATTTCATGTACACTCTCACTTTGTTAACAATTTTCATACAAAATATTTTAAGCTTTTAACCACGATAAGTTAAACAAAAACGATAACAACGACAATAACAATAAACATTTCTTTTAAGTTCAATTTTGATAACAATTTCTTACACATATTTTGTTTCGATGTTTTTTTCTTTCTTTCCTTTTCTTTCAGGTCACATACATACATAATTGGTCATTACAACCCTTCTGTCAGGATTACGACCTAGTTTCTCACACCACTTATGTTGTGTGCGTTAATTTTTATACATGAGTGGTGGGACCTACAGTTTAAAGTCGACTCCGAACGACAAATTTTTGAGAAACTTTTCATGGCAATTTTATTTACTCTCAGAGTTTTTGCCAGAAATCTGCTGAGAGGAAGTCGCCGAAGAAATATTTTTGTTTTTTTTTTTATGTCTGGCCTGGGGCTCGAACCCTGGCTTTTCGTCTAATAAGCCAACACACTACCTACTAGACCACGGCGACTTCAGGTCGGAAATCTCAAAAACCAGAAAACATTCCAGAATCACAAACACAATCACACGCAGTAAGTAACCAAAGTCAACCTCTACTTAAACAGTTAACAGTGCTCTGTTAATAGCAAATTTTACCCTGTTCGAGGAAAAAGTGGCGCTGCTAAAAGTATGGGTTTGCGCCTTTGGTTATAAGTTTCAATTTATCTTCGCATACATAGAACTAACATTAGGTTTTGTAGTGTAATGAAATATTATATTAAACCAGATAGCAATAGCCGTAGTCTATTAGGTATGTAGTTGGCTTATTAGAAGTGAAGCCACTGTTTAAACCCTAGATCAGAGATTTAAAATAAAAACGAAATATAAAGAAATATTTCTTCAGTGACTTGCTCTCAGTAAATTTCTGGCAAAAACTCTAAGAGTGAATTAAAATTGCCATGAAAAGGTTTCTCAAAAATTTGTTTTTCGAAGTCGACTTCATTTAGAACGGTCTTGGGATTGTCAGTCGTTAATGCATAATATTGGGCTTGAAATCTGTCATGCACACGAAGACCAAAACTTCCCAAATTAAAGAATATTTGTCCCTTGGGTGAGATAACATCACAGAGGAGAATGACAATGGATAGTGACATGGGGGGGCTAAAGCATTTCTGTAAAGAGCACTCATGTCGTAAGAGTATCCAGAATGTGTGTGAAGTTAGCTACGAAAGTTATATTCTTTTTTTCTACATTCACTGTAATGGTAACAGACACTGTTAACTTAACATAATTAAAAATTTGGAAAACGGATGGAAGAAAATCGATTAATAATCTCAAAAATAGAGATAAATTAGAGAAAAAATGAAAGGAAGACGAAGCTTAAGCTTAACCTTTGAATTTTACAAAAGGACAAAAATATATGAAAATAACAATTTGCTTATTGAAGAAACATCAAGTATTTTTTTTTTACTAAATATGCCCTCTATAAATTGGTTAAAATTTGATAAAATTTAAAAAGGTGCGGTTTTCTGATCTATTGGGCTGGATAGATATCAAGGCTTCAATCAAATGTTTGGACAGACTGAACAAATTTGAAAACAGTTTAAATGGAGTTGAATAAGATGCAGACACTAGAGTATATTGGAACAACAAAGGTGCTGAAGGCTCTGTTAGATTAAATCTGCTGCACGCAGTAGTAAGTGCTCTAAACAGCTAACAGTTCTCTGTTAAGAGGCAAATTTTGTTCTGTTAAGAAGAAATTTTGCGCCGTTAACACCAAATAAGGCGCTGCTAAATTTTTTGGATTGCGTCTTGGATTTTAAAAATGCGAATTTATCTTCAGATACATCTTCAGACAACATAGAAAAAATTTATAAAAATAAGTTACTGAGGGAAGAGGAAATAATTAAAATATTTATGAATATTGATTTTAAATATTTTATACTTACCTCTAACTTATTACTAAATGTATATAAATCACGTTTTAATCTAATATGGAAGTCTCTTCCATGTGCTTGAAATTTTAAATGTACATAATGATCTTTGGTCACTGATCGTCGGGCTCTATGGTGACTAGTGCGTATATGTTGATGATCATAATCTAATGTTTCATAATGGGATATGTATTCGTTTAAACGGTTGTGACCTGTAAAGAAAAACAGAATAATTTTTAAATTAAATTTCTTTGTTTAAATGAAAATCTTGTTTAGAAAATATTTTCTATTTTTTTTTAAAACAGAAAAAAAAAGATTTATTTTCATTGTATTGCCAGATAAGCTGGCATTAAACTTATGTTGCTTGTGATTTGAATTGTAAAATAAAATTACTGAAGAACAAAAAAAAAAACAGCACCAGAATAGTACAGGAAAAAGGTAAAATTTATGTGTTAAAAATACCAGACAACAACAAACAACACAACACAACTGTCTGTGAAATATTGTGTGTAGTTGCGAGCAACAAGTTTATGCTTTTCGTTTAGGCTGGCAAAACGGGTGTGGAGACTCTATAAAATTTATATCCTTTATTAGAAATTCAAGTATATTTTGTTTGTTTTTTTTTTGCTCTCTTTCTCTGTTCTCTACTCTATTGCTGTTATAATCTTGTGAAAAGAAATATCAACAAAAAAAAAAAAAAAAAAAAAGAAAAAAAAAAAAAATTAACAATAAGGACAACAGGAATGAAAAAAAATATTAATTTTTGCTCGCAGCCATAGACAGAGAAAATGAACAAGACGGGGAAAAATGCATGAATTTATGAATTTTGCAAATGTGAATAATAAATAAAAAACTCTGACAAATGATTTAAATTTAAAATTATTGTTTGGAATTAAATTTTGAAAAATAAAGAAGAAAAAGAATTAAAAAAAACATAAAAAAATCAAAGAAATTAACATTTGAGTCTTCATCATTCTAATAGAAAAATATTTGAAACTATCGCTGTAAGTAGACTTTTCTGTGACTGTGCGTATATGACAAATATACTTAGACCCCGTATTAGTCGTAAAGGGTCCGCCATATAACATTTTTTTTTGAAAATGCTTTAAAAAACTACTGAATATTTTCTCAAATTTCTTTTTTTATTTAAAAGTACAATCCTTCCGGTTAATAATGGAAAATAATTTCATTCAAATGCCTGCCTCGGCTGGCCATGCAGTAGCCTACACGATCGGTCCAATTTTTAAGCACATTATCGATTGTGTGGAGCTGTATTTCACCAATGGCTTCACGAATATTGTCCTCTGGCTTGTCGGCGTAACGCTTATCTTTGGCGGCACCCCACAAATAATAGTCCAACGGTGTCAAATCGCAGCTCCGAGGTGGCCAAACGACATCAGCTCTGCGGCTGATAATGCGATCTTCAAAAACAGGGCGCAAAACATCGTGTGTAGCTCCGGCTGTGTGGCACGTACCGCCGTCCTGTTGAAACCAAATGTTGCCAATATCCTCCTCTTCAATTTTTGTGAACAAAAATTCGTTCAACATGGCCAGATAACGATCGCAATTAACTGTAACGGTCACTCTTTGCTCATTTTCGAAGAAAAATGGCCCATTTATGCCTCTGAACCAAAATCCGCACCAAACAGTGACTAGTTTTGGGTGCGTCGGCTTTTCTATGTATGCGTGCGGGTTTTTTGTGCCCCAAATGCGACAATTTTGCTTGTTTACATACCCGCCAAGATCAAAGTGAGCTTCATCTGAAAAGATGATTTTTTTTTTGCCAAAATCGGCATCTTCTGTGAATCGATCGCAGGCCCACTTAGCGAAGCGAAAACGCATTGGATGGTCAATTGGCTTCAACTCCTCAACTCAATTGGACTTTGTATGGCATCATACCAAGGTCTTTATGCAAAATTCGTCTCAATGATGTCTCCGAAATATTCAATTGTTGAAAACGACGGTGAATTGATGTTGATGGCGCTTCACGCACACTTTCTGTCACAGCAGCAATATTCTCGGGTGTGCGCACTGTTTTTGGCTTTTCACGCTTTGTTTTATCGATGAGGATACCAGTGTCTTTCACTCTTTTCATAAGATAACGGGCATACGGCACCGTCAGGCTTCTCTTCTTCCAAAATCCGTACGCAATTTTCTCACACATTCTGCAACATTACCATGATTTTCAAAGTAAGGTCGCAATATTTCTCAGCGTTGTTCAAGCGTATACACAACCATATTCGTTCAGCGGAAGGATAAAACTAATTATCTGTCAAATCAGACATGAGCTAAGTGTTACCATTCACGAAATAAGCACTAGTTCAATAAATAGACGACAGGCCGTGATTCAAACCCCAGGTTAGACATCTCAAACAAAACGAAAGCAATCTTTTGGCAAAAACTCTGAGAGTAAACTCTGTCGTTCGACTTTAAAGAATAAGTCGTCGCCCTATCTGGATAAAATTACTACACAAAACATGGGTGGTGTGAGAAGCTTGGTTGTAATCCTGACTAAAGGGTTGCAGTGAACAATTAAGTAATGAATTCAACAAAACACCCTTTCATTACGTTCTCTTTTTGTGTTAGATGTCTGGGTTAACCATGGTCGTAGTCTAGTAGGTATTGTGTTTGTTTATTAGACGCATAACCCCGGTTCAAACCCCATGGCAGATTTCAAAAAAGAAGTATTACAAAATATTTCTTCGGCGACTTGCTCTCAGCAAATTTCTGGCAAAACCCCTCAGTTTAAAATAAAATTGCCATGAAAAGTTTCTCGAAAATCTTCGGAGTCGACTTTAAACTGTAGTGTCTGCCACTCATGTGTTAAATTAACGCACACAACATAAGTGGTGGGTTGTAATCCTGATTAAACAAATTCAAAATATATTCAGAAAATTGAAAACACATATTAAATAACGTGTAAATACCTTAAATTAAAGTAATTACATATTTCTAAATTTTTTTTGACCTTTAACGCTTTAAATTGTTTGAAATGCGGAACGTCCGACTGACGCCTGCTGATATAACAATGCGAAACGTTTCGGATTATTACACGGCAGTCCAAAAACCATTATAAATTGAAAAAATTTTCAATAAAATTTTAATTTTACTTTAAAAGTTGCTACAGTTGGAATTAAAAAAAAAATAAAAAGAATCACGAAAAATATAAAAAGATGGCACGACAATTAGTTCTAGAAATTGTTTGCCTCCTGGCAGTATTATTTGTGAAAGAATCCTGTAAGTTTGGGTTTCAGATCAAATAAATCAAGTGAATAGCCCACATGCAATGGAAATTCAAATTGCATTCGTGTTCCAAAGAAGACTGCAAGAATAACAACAAATCTCAATGTGGTATTGAAGAACGCAAAAATATGTTCCAGTCAGGTATAGTATTCAGGCTAGGAAGAGGCGCAGACTGTTGGGCTCATTATACATTCCATCGTACATCGCAGATATCACAAAAAAGTGAAATCATTGGCTTTAGTATTTCATGAATCTTGCCAAAGTAACATACAACCACTGACACCAAGTGTTAGGGCTAGTTGTATGGCATTTAAATGGCTGTAAAAGCTAATATAGCGCAGCCTACAACATGTTTACATGTTAGGTTGCATCAAATTAAACCAAGCAGTGAAGTGAATTTCTTTTTATAAAAACCTATGACCTTTTTGAAGGTCACTAAAGTGAAGCATTGAAACTGAAGCGTAACCTGACTTGACATTTCAAATTTTTAAACTATCGCTTGGCCTAGTATTGTATACAGTCGTAATCCTAATTGTGCTCCATTGAGCTTCCTTGTAGGCACCTAAATAGTGTTCTTAGAAGAAAATTAAAAAATTGTGTAATTTTCTTCTTTACAATATGTACTGCAGAACTGCGACTCATTAACTATGTTTATATTTTATTTTATAATTGTTTTGGCATAACTTTTTATAATTTAATAACTTTTTAATTTTATGGCACTGTACATGTGTGTTGCCGCTTCCAAGGCAATTCTCTATTGCCGGATACCGCACACTGTGGACAATCTTTTGAAAATCGCATTTACGGTGGTTCTGAGACGCATATCCATGAACATCCGTGGACTGTTTTGATGAAGTTCCGGTCACGTAAGTTTGAATAACATCACCTTCCACTTTCGTTATAAAGAACTGAGTATCTTTTTATTATTGACTCTGACGCTTATGCAGCAAATGGAAAGGCAAAGACATGTGGTGGAACCTTGATAAATAACCGTTATGTGCTGACTGCAGGACATTGTTTGATAACTGATGCCTTCAAAAAAAATTCTAGAAAAAAGCCAATACGTTTGGGAGAGTGGAATACAGAAACGGACCCAGATTGTGAAACATTAAAAAATGGAAAAACTATTTGCGCCGATCCTCATGTGGATGTTGGCATCGAAAAGTCGATTTTACATCCCGATTATTGCAAACAGGAGAAGATTTCAGTAAATGATATTGCTCTTATACGTTTAGATCGTTATATTAATTTTACGAATTTCATACAACCTGTATGCTTGCCTGTCCAACAAAATTTGCGCAAAAAAAAATTCGTTGGCAAAAGCATGTATATTGTTGGTTGGGGCACTACTGAAAAAACACCGAATAAGACTTCCCCGATTAAACGGCAGGCGGCCATTGCTGGTGTAGATTTAAAGAAGTGTCGCAATGCTCTTTCCGAGCATAGTATTACTTTGTCAGAATCGCAAATGTGTGCAGGCGGAGTAGTTGGCGTAAGTCAAGGTTGTGGCGACTCTGGTGGACCATTGGTCTCTCAGGAAAAGGTTGATAGTCATGACGTCTACGTATTGGCTGGTATTATATCGTTTAGTGCGAAACCTTGCGGTAGTGGTTATCCAGCTGTTTTTGCCAGAGTTGGTTCATACATGGACTGGATTCTAAAAAACTTAAAGAAATAAAAAAAATAAGAAAATAAAGCAGATAAACGAGCGAAGAAAGATCCATAAAGAAAATAGAAAGAAATGGAGAAAATTGGTTGACTTTCTATTTCAAAAAAAAAAAAAACAAAATTCATTAACCATAGTCGTGGTCTAGTAGGTATTGTGTTTGTTTATTAGACGTATGACCCCGGTTCAAACCCCATGGCAGATATCAAAAAGGAAGTATTAAAAAATATTTCTTCGGCGACTTTCTCTCAGCATATTTCTGTCAAAACCCTCAGATTAAAATAAAATTGCCATGAAATGGTGCGGTAAGCTGGGTTGTAATCCTGATTAAATGGACTAATTAAGTAAAGAATTCAACTGACCACCCCTTTCATTAGGTTTTCTTTTTGTGTTAGATGTGTGGGTTCACCCTTTCGCCATCTTACTTTCTCCAGTGCAGCTAACTCCGGGTGGCCAAACTGATTTCTGGGAATTTCTTCTTTTTCTTCTTCTGCAGTGCAATTCTGATTGTGTTCGAAACTTCTGCGAAGCTCTTGCATACAGTTATTGTCCAATTTCGTGCACGTTTGCAGATATTTCATTTCTTTAGTAGTTGCGTTTTTTTGGGACAGCGAAATGACTTCGCTTGTGCGTTTGGCCGTCTAATGGCCGAGGGAGAATGTTTTTTCTCTTCTTGGTCCCTAGTACGGCTGCCAACTTTCTAATATCACCGGGATGTAGACTTCTTCTTGAAGTCGCCGTAGTCTAGGAGGTAGTGTGCTGTCTTATTTTTCATAAGAACGCCGTTCCAACCCCAAGGCAGTTAGCGAAACGAAATATGAAAAATATTTCTTCGGCGACTTCCTCTCAGCACATATCAGACAAAAACTCTGAGAGCAACTAAAATTGCCATGAAAAGTTTTTTAAACACCTGTTGTTGAGAGTTGACTTTAAACTATAAGTCCTTCCATTCATGTATGAAAGTGGTGTGAGAAGCTAGATCGTAATCCTGACTGAAGAGTTTTAATGATGTATGTATGCGGGTTCATTTCGCCATCTTGCTTTCGCTAGCGCAGTTAACTTCGGGTGGTCAAACTGATTTCTGGGAATTTCTTCTTCTTCTTCTTTTTCCCAAAACTCCAAGACGCAATTAATAAATCTTCACAGTGCCACATTTGACGTTAACATAACAAAATTTTCTCTTAACAGAACAAAATTTGCCCTTAACAGAGCACTGTCAGTTGTTCATCGGTATCCATCTGAACAAGCTCAATGGGTGATGACCTAATTTTAGGATATATACTCGGTCTATTAGTTCCATAACATATTCAAAGGAAGGTTCCAAGGCCTCTCAATATAATCAGCAATATAGTCACATATAAAGTGATATGGTAATTGAGAAAATTGGCCTTGAAAAAATAAATTTATTGATTAAAAATTCTCTAGAATATCAGTGGCAATTTTTGAACATATCGGAAGTAGTATGCAAATGGTGGTCCAGGGGGTCCTCTTTCGAACCGTGGTAGTGTGGGATAGCAGGAATAATTTTGAGACATGAGAAAATAAGCCCCTACCGTGTCCCCATTATTCACAAATTATAATGATCATAATGGGAATTAAATTTTTATTGCAATAATTGCAAAGTAGAAGACTAATCTACTTATTGCCACTGTTAAACAGTTAACAGTGCTCTGTTAATAGTAAATTTTGCCCTGTTACAGGCAAAAAGTGGCTTTGCTAAAAGTGTGGGTTTGTGTCTGTGGTATTTAAATTCAATTTTTATCTTCAAGCACATTAGAAATTTCCTTTTTGATTTCAGATTTGTATTACAGTGTCAAGATTATTATTTTCAAAAGAAAAAAAAAAGGAAATCAAATCCTTCCTTCATAAGATTATTTTTACCATAATTTTCAAATTGTTTTCTATTAATTTAGTTTTTGAAGTTTTTCTCTTTTGTGAACACATTTTGCCAATAACTTGACTTAGCCTTTTCTCTCTCCCCTAGTCATCCAAATTATTTCAAAGAATAAAGCCGCTCGATTGGTAAGAGTAAATTTCATTATGATTTGCAAGAGTGTGTTCTTGGTTTTCGATTTTTGGTTTTTACAAATACGTTTTTAATTAGTAGAGCACTTTCAATTATATGCACAAAATATTTGTTCAAGTATCTGTGTGAATAGCTATCTACACTATACAATATGCAATAATATGCAATTATATGCATAATAAATATGAATAAATATGCCCATATACACACAGACATAGATGCTTATGTTGTTATGAATGGATATTGAATTTATAATGGCATACACAAACAAACATTATGTATTGCCAATAATTAAAATAATTTTTAGTAAATTTATTTAAAAGTTTATGTTTCTCTCTCCCCAACTGTGTGTGTTTGTTTATCGGTCTCCGTTGCTCTATTATTCACATTGTAGGCATGTAAAGTATGTATAATTTTTAGAAATTATTTTCATTTGTGAAAAACTTTACATTATTACAGACAGACGGAGAGAGACGGAGAGAGAGAGGGAGAAAGAGAGGGAGAGAGAGAGTTATTTTAATTGATTGAAATATAGAAGTTTAATTGTTCTAAATTTTTTATTTGTAAAAGTTACTAATAAAACGTAATGGACTAGTATTTGAATTTCCAAATATTTAGCAAAGAATACATACATATGTACGTACATATATTTTATCGTATTATAATTTATATTTACACAAATGTAATCGCTCTTATTTAAATAGCATTTCAAATTCAAAATATTAAAATATTTCAATTAAAATTACTAACAAGGAAAATTAATGGGTCGGCCAAATAACTTTTTTTGTTGAAAATTCTTTAAAATATACGAATATTGTCCTTTAAAGCGTCAATTGTCTCTGGCTTGTCGGCGTAACATTTATCTTTGACGGCACCCCACAAATAATAGTCCAACGGTGTCAAATCGCAGCTCCGAGGTGGCCAAACGACATCAGCTCTGCGGCTGTTAATGCGATCTTCAAAAACAGGGCGCAAAACATCGTGTGTAGCTCCGGCTGTGTGGCACGTACCGCCGTCCTGTTGAAACCAAATGTTGCCAATATCCTCCTCTTAAATTTTTGTGAACGAAAATTCGTTCAACCTGGCCCGATAACGATCGCCATTGACTGTAACGGCCACTCCTTGCTTATTTTTGAAGAAAAATGGCCCAATTATGCCTCTGGACCAAAATCCGCACCAAACAGTGACTCGTTTTGGGTGCGTCGGCATTTCAATGTATGCGTGCGGGTTTTCTGTGCATACATACCCGCCAAGATCAAAATGAACTTCATCTGAAAAGATGATTTTTTGCCAAAATCGGCATCTTCTGGTGTAGGCTACTGCATGGCCAGCCGAGGCAGCCATTTGAATGAAATTATTTTCCATTATTAACTGGAAAGATTGTACTTTCAAATAAAAAAAGAAATTTGAGAAAATATTCAGTAGTTTTTTTAAAGCATTTAAAAAAAAGGTTATTTGGCGGACCCTTTAGAAATCTTTATCACAAATTGAATGGTAAAATAATTATGTGGGAAATCTACAAAACTAAACGGGCAACGTTTTGAAAATTATCCCGATGCCTAGAGAATAATAAAAATAGTGAAGGGCCAACTCCATTGGTCATTACAATCATTTAGTCAGGACAACAACCAAGCTTCTTGCACCACCTACGTTGTGTGCATTAATTTTGTACATGAGTGGCGGTACCTACAGTTTAAAGTCGTTTCCTAACGACAGATTTTTAAGAAAATTTTCATGTGAATTTTATTTACTTTCACAGTTTCTGCCAGAAGACTGAGAAAAAAGTCGCTGAAAGAAATATTTGTACATATTTCCCTCTGTTCGAAATGTCTAAGCGGGGATTTGAACCACGGGCTCTCGTCTAATAAGCCAACACACTGCTTACAAGACATTATAGTCGTTCAGCTTATTATAGTCCATTATTACTACAGGCCTAAACTTGGAGGAGAACTTGCTTTTTTTAGATGTCTAGATTGCAGTGACTTCATCTAGCATTGTCCAGAATCACCAAAATTTTAAACGATATTTAAAACCGAATATATTGTTACGTTTTTATCTTTTAAAAACGTTTAAAATATGAGCTCGTAGATTGCATATAAATGAAAAATAAATTTGTGTTTAGTTTTAATGAAAATCCATTATTATTAGAACAATTCTGTGTGCCACTGTTCACAACTTTATGTAAACAACAACAATTGCTTTTCTTTGTTATTCCTTTGTTCATAACCTTTGCATAAACAATAACAATTACTAGACAATTATTCGACAGATCTATGTAATGGAGAGCTTCAAACACACCGCATCTTCACACCAGACTGACTGAACTTCACTATCTCAGTCGCCTGCTTTGCTTGCCTTTTATATGGCATAGTAAATAGTCTGATAAGTGTTCTTGAAGGCGAATGTTCGTGACTTCGCTGTCTGGAAATCTCAACAATGTTTACATTTATTCTTGTAGTGTTGCTGGTGTATTTCTGTTTACTTGTTTACCATTTTTTATGCTGGTGATTCTTTTTGTATTAAGCAGTACGACAATTTGTAAACAGGTTTGTTTACTTGCATTGTTTTGTTTTTGTAGCTTTTGTTTATAATTTTAATGTTAAGCGATGTAAAAGCAAAACACCAGTATCTAGATTTTTCATTTTCGTAACAATTCAATTCCCTGAATTCAAGCTTGCCGAAATTTATTGAAAACCTTTCATACTTACTTACTTAATTGATAATTAAATCATTTAGTCAGGATTACAACCAACTTTCTTACAACACCGATGTTGTTTCAGCCATGAGTAGCGGGACCTACATCACGTCACTTTCGAAAGTCAGATTTTTGAGAAAATTATCATTCGAATTTTATATACTTTCAGAGTTTTTGCCAGAAGACAGCAGTGAGAAAGTCGCTGGAAGAAATATTTTTTCCTATTTCGTTTTGTTCGAGATAACCCATCTGTGGTTTTGAACCACCGGCTCCAGTATGGCTACTAAAAGCGACTTCATCTAGATTGTGCAGAATCAATAAAAATTAACATGAAATTCAGGAGTGTCTACATTTATTGAAAACCTTTCTTAGTTACTTAATTGATCATTACAACCCTTTAGTCAGGATTACAACCTAGCTTCTCACATTACCCATATTCTCTGTGTTAATTTTATACATGAGTGGCGGTAGCCTACAATTAAAAGTCCACTCTGAACGACATATTTTTGAGAAACTTTTCATGGCAATTTTATTTACTCTTCGGAGTTCTTTCCAGAAGACTGGTAAGTTTCCATATTTCGTTTTGTTGGAGATAACTAAGCCAAGTTTTAAACCGCGTGCTCTCTTTTAATAAGCAGAGACACTACCTTAGAGACTACGGTGACGCAAGTTAAGATCCGTAAGTAAAATAGTCTACGTAGTCGCAAATCAATGACCAACAAAATGCCAACATATCCACATTTCGGCGTCTTCTTTAATACTTCAACTCTTGTATTAAATACACAGTCGAGTTTATCCTACCTCTAGCAGAGTTTAAATGATATGTTTCTTTGATACCTATTCAACTCCACCACACACGTCTTTAGCCGTAGAGTTTATGTCTTATTTAAGTGTTGTATTTTGAAATTAACTTTGTGGCCTGCTGTTTAACATTATCCAAGATATTCTAGTGCAGAGTGTGGTTAGACTCTTAAAAAATACTTTGCCTCACTTACTTACTCTTTGCCTACCCTACGAACAAAGCAAGAAAATGGAAAACTTAAATCAAATTTTCACATCATTTGCATGTTTGTGATGATGAATACAGCTTTAAAAGCACTGGCATAACCAATTTAATGATGAAAATTTGTTGAATATGAAAACTTTGTCTGCCATTTTTTTTCATTCTGCTATGGCTCTAGTGGCGGTTGGAAGAAAAAAAATTTCTGAGAAAAATAATGAAAAAAAAAAAAAAATTCCATGAATGCAAATTTCTTTAACGTGTTCTAAACAAGTTTTCTTTTATTCGTTCATGGTAAAACCCGTTAAAAAGTAAAAAAAAAAACGGAGAACTAAAACGAGGCTTGATTTTCTGGACGTTAACTGTAAAACTCCGAAACATTTTTCACATAAAAATTTACGGCATCTGCTTGAAAAAAAAATTGAGAAGAGAGTGAAAAGAGACTAAAGAAAGTATTTTCATATGAGAATTCCTTAACTAGAATAACTAGATTAAGGGGAACAATTCTCAAGGCATTATAAAGATTTTCTCTGGCAATATTGTCACCAGTCACCGGCTTGTAGTTGATTTCTCGAGAGCTATAAAAAGTAACTTATTGGATCCCAGATTATGTCCGATATCTTTACATTAGTCAAAGTCAGTGAATTTCTTTATATTGGGTCCGCTGTTACCAAAAAATGTTAGAGATTGCCTGTAGGATCACTCTTGCCAACAGGCTCTACTATGGTCTCAATAGGCAATTGTTTAGCAGAGATCTCTCTCTCTCGCGTACGATGTAGAAGACTTGAGAGTATTCGAGAGAAAAGTCCTACGTGAGATATCCGCTCTACAGCGAGTTGGCAATGATTTCTGCATTAACAACCAGCGGCTGCGGTGGCTCAGACACGTCATTCAGAAGGCAGATGTTCCGGTGAGATGGGTATTTAACGCGGGCATCTGTGGATGTCGACATAAAAGACAGATTGCACTAGTGAGCCCCTCAGGCAGTACCATTGTCACCAGTTCTCTAAGGTCATTAGTATAGACAAATTGAACTAGTGAACCAGTAGTTCTAATGTCACCATATGGTCTAACCACATAGATGTGTGTGAAGTTAGGTAAGTTGCCTTTTGGCCAAATCTCTGAGGGTAAATAAAATTGCCATGAAAAATTTCTCAAAAATCTGTCGTTCAGAGTCGACTTTCAACCATAGGCCCCGAAACTCTTGGATAAAATAAACACTCACAACATCGGTGGTTTGAGGAGCTAGGTTGTAGTTCTGACTAAATGGTTGTGAAGTCGGCATAGCCTAGTAGGTAGGGTATTGGTTATTAGACGTGGGACCTCGGTCCAAACCTCTGGTCAGTCATCGCGAACAAAACGAAGAAATATTTCTTCGGCGATTTCCTCTCAGCAGTAAACCAAAATTGCCATGAAAAAGTTTCTCAAGAATCTGTCGTTCGGAGTCGACTTTAACCTGTAGCTCCCGCCAGTCATGTATAAAATTAAAACATCGACAACATAAGTGGTGTGAGAAGCTAGGTTGTAACCTTGACTAAAGGGTTGTAATGACCAATTAAGTATGTAGGTATGTATGTAATACTTCGCCACTTGTCATAAGTATTACAAAGTGAATTTGATTACTACTTTCAAGAAGTTGTCCTGTTAACTGCCTTACTTCTGGCTGCTGCGATCAGCCTTTAATTTATGCCGACAAATTAACAGTTCAACAGTGCTCAAAGCGTTGGAAGACAATATTGCGGATAATAAAAATTGGACAGTTCGAATGCGCTACATTATTACTTGCAGCAGCAGCGGTCATATGGAGGAAATCATATAACAAAATAAAATGTGTGTGAAGATAAATTCGAATTGAAAAACCTAAGACGCAAACCCACACTTTTAGCTGCGCCACTTTTTGCCTTTAACAGGGTAAAATTTGCTATTAACAGAGCACTGTTAACTGTTTAACAGTGTCAGTAGTAGATTATTCTACTACTTTTCAATTATTGCAGACTATTGACATAAAATATAATTCTCGTTATGATCATTATTATTTGTGAGCAAAAGAGTTGAAATGGTTGTTGGGGATGGAAGACGGAATTATTCCTGTTATCCCACTACCACGATTCGAAAGAGGATCCTCTGGACTACCATTTGCATATAGTCGGGTAGGTGGACTATTTCTTATATGTTCCAAAATGGCCACTGATCATCTAAAGAATTTTATCATGTCACTTTATATGTGACTATATTGATGATTATATTAAGAGGCCTTGGAACCTTCCTTTGCATAGAGTATGGTACTCATAGACCGAGTAGGTATCCTAAAATGATCTCCTAAACAAATGGGCTTGTTTAGATCGATACTATTAAACAGCTAACAGTGCTCTGTTAAGAGCAAATTTTGTTCTGTTAAAAGAAAATGTTAAGGTCAAATGTGGCGCTGCTAAAATGTATGGATTGTGTCTTGGATTTTCAAATTTGAATTTATCTTCCCACACATAAAAATAAAAGTCACGAAATTATCTTCCCGGATGATAAAAAAATCTCATTCCAATAATATTTTTCAACTTTTGAAATCAAACACCCTTTTACTTATTCTCTCAATGATTTCGTCCTAGCAAAAAGACACTATTTAGTTGATTTAATTTAAATTTAAGTTGACAACATTAAAATACAACGAATGACTTTAAAACCGCCTCCCACAAAAAAGTAAAGGAGAATAAACAAAATTGTCATCATTTGTGATTATCACATAATATGCTAAAATATCCATGAAATTATATGAAAAATTGTATTTCCTTTGTATTTGGTAGACTTTTCCTTTGTAATACTATAGTTTTTCTTGTTTTTTTTGAGATACTTTTTTAACGTTTTTATTTTATGTTGTGGTTTTGCTATTCGGTTTGGTGTCCCAATTTGTTTACCCACTACTCATCGTTGTCCCCCTAAACATTTATTCCCGGTCATTATACCTTTTTGTCCATATTCCCCCCATATAACGCATAACCCAATCGCTTGCTTTGGCTTACAAAGTTGCTGCTGGCTTGCTTGTGGTAGGTATAGCAGGACAACAACAAAAGATATCTTGTCCTCTGTGTAAGGCTGTATTTTTGTATGCAAATATGCAAATTTCGGTTTTTTCTTTTTGGGTTAAATACATATAAACAAAGCCACAAATATACATACAAACATACTTTTTTAGAGAAAGAGAGAGAGAGAGGGAGCGAGTTAAGTTGGTTTGCTTACTTACTGCTGTATCTGTCCGTCTGTACTTCGTTTTCTATTCGAATGTTTATGTCCCTGTGACCCAAAAACATGTTTACAACAGCAAGGATTATTTATAAAAAAAAAAATAAAAAAAACTCGCAAACAACTTTTACAACAACATTAAAATAAAATAAAAACAAAATAAAAATGAAAATAAAATCCGTCTAATTTTTAACAACAATAACAGGCAGTAATGATCGTCTGAAAATGGCTACAGACAAACATACAGTGAGGGCACCTTTAATGTCCCAACATAATAATATTAATGATAATTTACAACAACATTATAATAAACATGTTTTATGTACATTTAAATGTAGAAGAACAAGAATAAAATAATAGAAAAGCCCACAATCAACCTCAGACCATAAGAGAACAATTCTACACTGTTTCCCAATTTTACAAGTTTGTGAAATTAGTTGTCTGTTTTGCCAAGTCATCATGGACGGATATAGCATTCAACCACACGTGCAAATAATGAAATTGTTTTTCCAGAGCCTTTCGCCTACTTTATGATAGCAATAATCGTCCTACGGGGCAGCTTATTGTAGTTCAGCAATCGTTTGACCAACACCCAACTTCCTTAATTTCTTAATAGGTCATTACAGCTCGTTAGACAGGATTACAACCTAGCTTCTCACACTACCCACGTTGTGAGTGTTAATTTTATACATGAGTAGACTTCGTACGCCAGCTTCTTTGAGAAACTTTTCATTGCCATTTTATTTACTTTCAGAGTTCTTGCCAGAAATCTGTCGAGTGGATAGGTAGGTAGGTTGGAGAGGTAGCTTTGATACCAAAAGCTCACTCACGGCCCGTTGTGACGCCACAGATACAGTGGAAGTCGCCGAAAGAAATGCCTTTCATATTTCGTTTGAGATGTCTAAGCTGGGGTTTCAACTTCGGCCTCATGTCTAATAAGCCAACAAACTACCTACTGGACTATGACCACTTCATACAAAATATGCTGACAACATCGCCTCGGCCCGTGGGAATGTGCAGAAGAATTCCAGGCATTCGATTTCGTGTCGCTGTCAAGAATTTTCATAGACGACAACCAGGAGAATTTTGTATCATGACTTGGAACCATAAAGGAACAAAATTCAACTAACCTAGGAACCTAGGTAAGCGAACATAGATAGCGATGTGTCTTCGCTAAATAAGCTTTGGATGTGCTGGCAACTGCATGATTCTCTGTACACAGATTACTTCGCTGAATACCTCGCAACGAGTTCTGCAGAAACTGTAACGATTAGAAAGAAGAGGAGACCACAGAACACAGTATTCCTAGGTTCCTAGAATTTATCAATGCAATATGTCTAGCCAGGGAACACTTTATACCACTAAAGGAATGGCTGAAAGAGTGGAAGATTTGTAATAGTCTGACGGTACAGGAAATATCGGTGTTAAGGGACCTAAGTGAGCTATGTCCATGAGCAGCTACCTATTTAACCAAACCTAATCTTTACGTGTTGTGTGTGTGCTCTGAAAGATTCTGTTTTAATCTTATCAAAATTCATTCCAGAGCAGCTGCGCTCGCTTACCGGCTTTTGAAGTAGATTACGTTCTTGCAGATTTATTCTGATAATGTTACGATGAAACCGAACCTGGGTAAGACAAGACCCATTGCTGGATGAATGGCTATGTGAATAAACAAAATTGGTGAATTTGGGACTTTACCAATCCACGTGAGATCCAACAGCGTTCCATGCATTCTGAAAAAGTCAATGTTTGACGGGGATTTTGAGCATCTTTTTTTAAAGAACGGCCTTTCCATCACTGTCAACGGCGAGCAATATAAATCAATGATTTTCAACGTCTTGGCTTAAATTGAATGATCTCGAATGATGCTCCTATCATATTCAACGTTTAATCGATTTTTTTTTCTCAAACGATTTGAGTTTGAGTTTGATCGTTCTCAAATCCAGTCGAATTACTAACACTTGTCACCTGTCTAATCCGAACATCGTAGAGCTTTAGCTGTAGAACAATATGACTACTAAACATCGGATGACGTTTGCTTATTAGAGAGTCCGTGGTTTCAATCTAAGATATCTTGAACAAAAACCGACCTTTCTTTTGGACCAAACTCTGAGAGTAAAATAAAATTGTTTCGAAACGTTTTTAAGAAATGTGTGGTTCGAAATCGACTTTGAACTGTAGATCCTGCCACTCATGTTTAAAGTGAACACACACAACATGGGTAATGGTGAGAAAATAGGTTGTAGTCTTGGCTAAAGGGTTGTAATGACCAATTAAGTATGCAAGTAAACACTTGTCCCTTCCTATGCCTTTTTCAAAGCCCATTCCTTCTATCCTTTACCCATTTTCGACGATAGTAAGTCAATAGTTATCAATAACGACATAGGGCAGCGGTTCTCTTTGAATTTTGATATTATTTCTGTAGAAAGGTTACATGAGGTGTGGTCCTCTGAAGACTAAACCAATTGGTCAAGGATTCCTTATATTCAAAATAAAATACGTCCACATATTTATTCTCCTGCTGTAAATGGTGTCTTAAAGCAAAATTTTTTTGGTTTTAAAACCCATCTTACCACAACTAATCTTTTAATAAAAGTGTCAATGTATCACTCGTGTTTGTGTACTCGGGAAGGCGTTTATCCTTTACATGGGTTAAAATGGGTTTGTTTATCACAAATTTTTGGCTGCGACTTTGAAGGATGAAGAAGACGAAAAAGAAGAAAATAAAAGAAAAACAAAAGGATTGTTTTTCGTTTTAAGTGTCAATAAAGGTTGATTATGTCATTAATCGTTGGGTCAAAATAATCGTATTAAACTCAAAATTGTTTTAGGGCTCTCCCCGCAACCACACAAACAACAATAACAGCACCGAAAACTTAGCAAGGAGTTTAGACATTAGCACATGACATGTGATAGAGAGTAATATGGGAAAATAACCATCAACCCGCATGTATAAGAAAATATCATTACTGAGGGGAAATGTTCATATAATTTCATAGGATGTCATATTTTTCTAAGGGTTATTTGATTATGATGTTTATCAAATTGATTGACAGACAGCAAGCCCAAAAAGCTGTAGATGGCATGGGAAATGTTTTTTCCTTAAGGAAACCTTAAGTATTAAGCAAGAATTCTGAGGAAAATGCTGTTACTAAATATAATTTGATTTGATACATACATAGATATGTACATACATGTATTATTGGACATTTCAACCCTTTAGTCAGGATTACAACCCGTATTGTGAGTGTTTAGTATTTCCCTGAGTAGCAGGAGTTATAGTCTAGTGTCGAATCTGACTAGCTCTTTCATGTAAATTAGCTTACTTTAAGAGCTTTTTGATCTTTTGAGTCCTCGCTGAATAAGCCAACATAATAATTAACCGCAGAGAAGTGGTCTGCTGGGTTTAAACAAGACAAAACGAGCATCAATCATGTTATAATTGTGATTGACGGCAAGCAAGAGGTGGTCGATATAGCTGAGGAGTTGATGGATACACGTACACTCAGCCACAAAAGTATGCATACGGATAACAAATTTCAGAAATTTTTAACCAATCTGTTTTCTTTGAAGATCTTTATAATTGTCTGACAACTTTCCTCGATTTTAAGACGGTCTTTCTAAAAGTTTTTAACCAATTTTCGTTGAAAATATTTATAATTGTCTGACATCTTTCTTCGATTTTAAGACGGTCTTTTGCTTTTTGGTTCAGAAATTTGTGAAATTTGTAAATCGGATGCATACCTTTGTGGGCCTGTGCAGGGCCACAATTCAGTTCAATTTCAGACATTTTTTAACCAATGCAAAAGACCGTCTTAACATCAAGGAAACTATAAAGATTTTTAACGAAAACGGATTAGTTAAAAAATATCTGAAACCGTATGTATACTTTAGTAGATATCAAAAGAACGTATAAAACGCATGGTGCATGCATATTTGGAGATGCTCTATTCAAAGTGAATGCTGTGCAAGCTTTCAATCGACCTAAAACAACAACTATTTGATAATACTGCACAATGCTTGAAGCTGTTGCACTATAAAATACTCAGATTGATACGCCATGCCGTAATTTCACAACTGAATCAGAATTTTCTATGCTAGCCTATTAACTTTCATTTGTAATAGGATCCCTAAAAAATGTCAAGAAGGTATTCTAAACATATATTCAAACGCTATAAATTAACGTTAAATGGATAACTGTACAGTAATATAATATGGTTGTTAGGCTGATGGGATAAAAATATCTCAAAAATAATCTGCAATATACACTGCCGAGTTTCTGAGTCCATGTGCGGTGAAATGAATGGAAAGTGCGGCATTTCATTTATTTTTCTACAAATCTTTCTTTAGCTGCTTTGAAGAGCATAAAGCTGCCACAAAACATTCTCATCTTATTCAATCGAGTGGCCACCAGCTTCTTCCTCAGCTGTCCCTAGGACAAAACCAGTGGGTTTTGAAAAGAGAGTTGAAATGAGACTGAGCATAAGATTGAATGGAATATCCGTTATAAGCCAAAGGATATTCGGGCCCAGAATAGAATATTCGGTAGGAGGTATTTTCCACTTTGCGATAGCAATAATATCTGACAGTCTGGCGGAATCAGCTAGACTTGGCGAATAGGGACACCCTTTGTAGAAGATTCTCTCGCATTGAACATATCTACCCGCTCAGTGCTCTAGATTTCCACATAACCTGGAATGTATTCCCTACCACTAGTGGGGTGGAATTCTTTTTGCGGACAAGAAGGATATACTCGGCGAAAACAGGGACAGGGGGAGATTCTTAACTATGATTATGTCATTACTAAAGACGAGATTTTTTCTATATAGTTAGACTACTCCGGAAAACGTTCGGGATAGTAGCCGGCTTTACCACATAGCGTACGTAATTGGTCATTACAACCCTTTAGTCAGGATTACGATCAAGCTTCTCACATCACCCAGGTCGATTGTGTTAATCTTATACATGAGATTTTGGGAGAAATCTGCTGAGGGGAATTTATCGAAGAAATATTTTTTCATATTTCGTATTGTTGGTGATGTCTCATCTGGGGTTTGAATTGTGGTCTCACGTCTAACAAGCCAACACAGTACCTACTAGTCTACGACGACTCCAACCGAGCCATAAATAGCGATAAATTTAAATCCAAGCATGCTTGGTGCCAATGCGACGTTAATGCGTTTGAAAGGAAATATCAAAGAGCTTATCAGGATATACACGGATACAGATGCCAAGCAGCATCCAGAGGTTTTTCAGTGCATTGTTTGGAAAAATATCATAGGGAAATTCTATATAGTTTGAGGGCAGTATAATAGACCGTTTGGTAGCAGTACTGTGCAAATTTTTGGCTTTTTTACTTCCTTTAACCAATCTTTCCCAGCTACTGTTCTATTCCAACAGGTTCTAGACTAATAGGGTCACTATACATTCTAGAAGCAATGCCCGCTGTGAAAATAGACGGATGTGTTGGGTGTAGTGGTCAGCAAGCTTACTCGTTAAGTTCTACTCTCCTCCAAAAAGTTACATTGTCTGATCATTTATAATATTTGTTGTTTATGCTATCAGTCGGCTTTTAATTTTTAAAAATACAAATAATTGTTTGTCTTCTACTGTTATTAAACTGAAATGTTGGGATTGGTAGTCAAGCACTATATCGAGTCACATCTTAGCATATGAATTTGTATTGAATGTAATTAACTTAACGACCACTTTAACTGGGTACTGGTCTCATGGCATATATTATAAGAAAATCATCCTACTTTATTAAGAATAGTGATGATGTTGGGGTTACCAGAAGCAACTTTATATCTCATTCAGCAGTTCTAAACGTCTATGATCATTGTCTATTGAGGTGTGGTTTTTTCTACAGATCTTCGGGGTTATATTCTGTTTCAGTGAGGTAAACTAGAATCCGTTTAGCACATCTCACCAGAACTAGCTGGCGAACCAAATTCATCTGTTTTTTAGGTTGAATGCCATGAACACTACCCTACTCTAGCATTTAAATGAAAATACTTTAATTAATTGGTTTTTAATTTGCTATCGAATATTTTCAAAAATTGTTTTGTATACTCCCCTGCCTACCAACCCAAATGTAATTGTAATTTATAATTTACAATACAATACACATAATATTATAACAAATTTATAGTCATTCGTTCGATTATTAAAACGAATACAACACAACACAACACATGTTATTTTAATTTAAATTCAATTGATGATGTAAAAACCTTCCATTAAACACACACAGGTACACACAAATACGAACGACTAAAAAAGGGGAGGGGGAAAAACGTACAAATAAAAATAAAAACAAAAAAAATATTTTAATTTATATGCAAATACGTAAAATACATATAATAATATACACATACACTCTCTCAATAGTCAATATGAGAGAGAGAAACAAATAAAACTAATGAACATTTAAAATAAATAAAAAATACGGATGTTGGGGAAAAAATAGGCGACAAAGAGGCTGTGTGTGAATGGAAGGCCTTTTTAAGTCTCTTTAGGTGAAATAATGAATTCATTTACAGTGGGATCAGACGTAACAGACCTGATATATGTACATGCATACGAACATTGGTCATTACAACTCCTCAGTCAGGATTAAGACCTAGCTTCACACACCACTTACCTTGCTTGTGTTAGTTTTATACATGAGTGACGGGACCTACAGTTTAAACTTCTTATGTCAATTTTATTCACTCTTAGAGCTTTGCAAAAAATCTGCTGAGAGGAAGTCGCGAAATATTTTTTCATATTTCGTTCTGTTTGAGATCTCTGTCCTTGGCCTCACACCCAATGAGCAAACACACTACCTACTAGGCTACAATGACTTCAATGGATGCAGAACAAAACTTGTGTCAAATGTGAGTAAATTCCATTTTAGGAACCTCATAGCGATTATAACTCGCTACCGACTAAAAAATGCACACGGTCGAAGACTAGGAATATTTCACAAACGTGCAACGACGACGAAGAAAAACTGACCACAAAACTCCTTCTCTATTATTATCCGGCACTTGGGAATCAAAAAAAAAAAAAAGAAGAATTCATAGGTAACGGCTCTAGCCAAAAGTGATTTAAACAAAATTTCAATCATATTAGAACTCTCGGGATGATTGTGGATTTGCCAAGCAGAAGTTGTAAGTTAATGACGGAATAGTTCCGTGCGGGACCTAACAGAAGTAACTCAAGTAATCTATCAACCTTACTAAACCTAAATACTGTGCTGACAATCTCAAGAGATTTCGAATCATTCAAAGGTAAGTCTTATATGGGTTCTAGGACATAGGAATATCGTTGGAAACCGCATTGCTGAAGAGCTGGTCAAAGCCGATAAGCAGTTCAAAATCTCCAAAATGTTATAGGTCTTAGGTATTCTGATGGCAGCAAGAGATTAGATAGCTAGACTCTGCTGTATACTCATGGCTAAGAAGAGGAGCGACTCACTTCTATCCTGAAATCACATAGTCAGCAATACAATAGCAATTTTTACGAGCCACTGATATTTTGGTGAATATTATGAAAGATATACCTTCAAATGGAAGTCGCCGTAGTCTAGTGGGCAGTGTGTTGGCCTACTAGACGTAAAGCCAAACCCCAGGCCAGACATCAAACAAAATACAAAAAGTATTACTTCGGCAACTTCCTCTCAGCAGATTTCTACAAAAACTCTGAGACTTAATAAAATTGCCATGAAAAGTTTCTCAAAAATCTGTCGTTCGGAGTCGACTTTGAACTGTAGGAACACACAAATATAAGTGGTGTGAGAAACTAGGTCGTAATCCTGACTGAAGGTTTGTAATGACCAATTATGTATGTATGTTTACATTCATAACCTTCCATACCTTCCATACCATTCATACCTTCAAGAAAATTCTGTCACCCAAGAAGTATTATGTCGCTTTTAAAATAACCATAGCCTCCGCCTTGAAAACACTACAGTTGTAAGGCGGCCAATAAGAAAGTTTATTATTGGAAAGCTTAAGAAATATACATCAAGGATATCATTCATGCCTTCATAATGCTTTGTTTAGAGTGCAACAGAGTGCACAAGTGATCAGGACCGTTGACTACCTGCGTACTTTAGTCCATCAGGCGGCAGAGGTCCACCAAACATGTACACTCTAAAGGTAGGTTGGTTTCACCCGATAGAGCCAGTATGTGGTGGCTGGTCTAAAACCTCCAGATATTTTCTACGATCCTTTTGCAGATGTGAAGCGTTACTGGCGCTTTCCTAGCCTCCTCAATTATGTTATCCCTCCTTGACAGCTTGGGAGCCGGAATGACCGGAATGATACTTTTGAATAAAGAAAGTTAAATTTCATTAAGGATCGGCAAGTTACTAGTGGCCGTAGTCTAGTAGCTAGTATGTTGGCTTATTAGACATGAGGCTTCGGGTCAAACCAACAGGTCAGACATCTCAAACAAAACGAAATATTAACAGAAAATATTTTTAAGGTGACTTTCTCTCAGCAAATTTCTGGCAAAAACTCTGAGAGTAAATAAAATTGCCAAGAAAACTTTCTCAAAAATCTGTCTTTCGGAGTCGACATTAAACTGTAGCTGTCACAACATAAGTGGTGTGAGAAGCTAGATCGTAATCCTGAGTGAAGGATTGTAATGACCAATTATATATGTTTATGCGAGTTAAAATTAAGTATCTTATACCGCCTGGAAAAATCTATCAATTCCGTTTTGCTTACAATATAGGGAATGGTTGGGTATCAAAAAGAGCGTGTGCAAAGCAAAACCTGATACAATAATGGCCAGTTCACCCGCAGAACCATAGGCCCTAAAACTACATCGATTCAGCTCTTCTAACAGGCCCTCTACAACGTAGTCGTCGTAGTTTAGTATTAGTTTATTAGTCATGAGGCCACGGTTCAAACCCCAGTTCGGACATCTCCAACAAAACGAAACATGAAACAATATTTCTCCGGCGACATCCTGTTAGCAGATTTCTGCAAAAACTCAAAAATCTGGCATTCGAATTGGATACACAACATAGGTGGTGCGAGATGCTAGGTTGTAATCCTGATAGAATGATTGTAATGACCAATTATGTATGGTGTTAGATACCTTTCGTTTTTTAGGCCGAGTCATTTACTGAAAGGCCTTCTGAAAAGTTCATCCTTCTCCTTGAACTTTCTTTTTATCCCAGATACACACAACCAATAGAAATTAAAAACCATTATTAGTATCACAATATTATAAGTGTATGAGTGTATTACCTTATAGGCATTATTTGGTTAGTTTACACATACTAGTACTTAAACTTCCACATACATGCACATAAAGCTGAGTGCATTCGATATTTAGTTGTATGAAAAATTAAAATGAAAACGAGAATCTAATAAAATTTACCCAAAACGGATGAAATAAAATAAAAATAAATAGAAAATAAAACCAAGAGAGAAAGGGAGAGAGAGAGAGAGAGAGTAAGAGGAAATATTTAAATAAAAAATAAAATTTATTTTATTATACAATACAATACGAAAAAAAAACAGAAGAAATAAAACAGAACAGAGAGCAGGTAATAATTGTGAATGTCATTCATTTGCATTATTATGGCAAAATAATAGCAGGAGAAATAAATAAATAGATATACAGTTAGAGAGTTAAATAATTGCATATTCAAATGCACACACACACAGCTACACTTATATGTACATACGAAGGATATTTTGCTTTTGTATTAGTGTATGGTTTATATACAATAAAAGTTAATATTAAATGAGTCCATATAAGTGAAGTGACTATGATTGTGGAAGTGTGAAAGGAAAAGTGGAAGGGAAGGGAATGGAATGGACTTGGAGTTGAATAGATTATATAATAAACATATAAATTATGCATAAACGCCTTAATTGAAGAGTATATTGGCATAGGCTAACTAGAAATATATGTTACAGTACTGTACATATTTGTATGTGTGCGAAGGAAGATAAATTCGAATTTGAAAATCCAAGACGCAATCCATAAATTTTAGCAGCGCCGCAGTTGGCATTAACAGAGCAAAATTTTCTCTTAATAGAAGAAAATTTTCAATTAACAGAGCACTGTTAGCTGTTTAAAAGTATCCAGCTGAACAAGGCCACTTGTTTAGGAGTTAATTTTAGGACAATTACTAGGTCTGTAAGTACCATACTCTATGCAAAGGAAGTTTCCAAGGCCTCTTAATATAATTACCAGCATAGTCCCATATAAAGTGATATGATATTGAGTAAATTGGCTCCGAAACTATCAATCTTTTTATTGAAAATTCTCTAGAAGATCTGTGGCCATTTGGGAACATATAAGTAGTCCAGAGGATGCTTTTTCGAACCCGTGGTAGGGTGATAGCTGGAATCATTTTGGGATTTGAAAAAATGAATTTTGAAAAAATCGTGAACATTCTCTAGAAGATCAGTGGCCATTTTGGAACATATAAGAAATAGTATACCTACCCGACTATATGCAAATGGTAGTCCAGAGGGTTCTCCTTCGAACCGGAGTAGTGGGATAGCTGGAATAATTTTGGGATTCGAGAATTCGGGAATATAATCGATCACATTCAAAGGAATGTTTCAAGGCCTCTTAATATAATCAGCAATACAGACACATATAAAGTGATATGATATTAAGCAAATTGGCTCTGAAAATATTAATTTTTTGTTTGAAAATTCATTAGAAGATCTGTGGCTACTTGGGAACATATAAGAAATAGTACACCTACCCGACTATATGCAAATGGTAGTCCTCTTTCGCATTATAACAATTATTGTTTTGGAATTTGAGAAAATTTGCCTCCTCCATTCTCCTCCAACCCTACCACACATTACAACACCTTTATTCACAAATACTAATGATCATAATGAGAATTAAATTTTATATCAATAATCTGCAATAATTGCAAAATAGAAGACTAATCTACTTATTGCCTCTGTTAAACATTTAACAGTGCTCTGTTAATAGCAAATTTTGCCCTGTGAAAGGCAAAAAGTGGTGCTGCTAAAAGTCTGGGTTTGCGTCTTTGGTTTTTAAATTCCAATTCGCATCATATTTGTTTGAAATTTTTTTTTTTAATTTTCCATTTAATTGTTATTAACTGTACACAATACTTTATGAAATGTTTAATACTGATTCATTGGATTTTAAGCTTCAAGCCATCGAAGTTTGGTTTCGTAACATAAAATACTAAATTGAAATTTATTTAATAACAAATTATTTATAAATTAAATGGCCTGAGGCTCACATATATATATTTATTACACCAGAATGTAATTTTGTAATTTGCAATGAAAAACAAATTAATATTGTGGATATAAATTTATTGCTAATGGAATTGTTATCACAACAATAATAGTGTTTAATTTTTATTTTATAGAAGGTTTTCTAATCATCAAAAAAAAAAAAAATGAAAATAATATCGGGTGGGCCTTCTGTCGGCTTAAATTGGAACCATCGGTTATTTCGAATCTGGCAATACTTATGTCATTCTACTCTGTCACAAAATTCCGTATATTATCTCCATTGAACGTAACAAATCGATTTACGCTTGAACAACGTTGGGATTTATTGGAAATTTAGTTTTAAAACAAAGACAATTGGTCGGACAACTGCACGAAAATATCGTACAGAATTTGGTTGCAGAAAAGAACCAAGAGTGCTCGGTATATTCAAGTTTATTGCCAAAATTCGTGAAACTGGTTTCATTGTTGATGCGCCAAGACGTGAGCGTGCCCGTAAAGTGCGTACATCTGAAAATACCAAAGCTGTGGCTGAGAGTGTGAGTGAGAATCCGTCAACATTAACTCGTCTTCGTTCTCAAGAATTGAACATTGACGCACCAGTTTACGTTGAATTTTGCAAAAAGATCTCGGTATGACGCCTAACAAAGTTAAATTAATTCAAAAGTTAAAGCCACATGACCACGCACTTCGTTTTCGCTCCGCTAGATGGGCCAAAGCGAAACTGCATGATGGTGTCGATTTTGCCGAAAACAAATCATCTTTTCAGATGAAACTCATTTTCATCGGGGTGGGTACGTTAATAAGCAAAATTGCCGTATTTGGGGCTCAGAAAACCTACAAGTGGTCTTACAGAAGCCAATGCACCCATTACGAGTGACTGCTTGGTGCGGCTTGTGGCACGTAGGCGTCATTGAGCCATATTTCCTTGAATATTCCATCATGTACCCGCTCTTCGTGGTATTTTTCTTGGTTTCAACAGGATTGTACAACTTGCCATACATCTCAGGCCACAATCGAAACGTCAAACGTTTGATGGCCGTTTAATTAGCCGAAATAGTGATGCCAATTGGCCACCAAGGAGCTGTGATTTAACACGGTTGGACTATTTTCTGTGTGGCGCCGTTAATGAAAAATTTTATGCCGACAAACCAGAGGCAATTGAGCGTTTGAAGGTCAACATTTGTGATGTCATTCTCAAGATACGACTTCATACACTCAAAAAACAAAACAACACTTGGCTTATTGAACTACGTTGAAATCTGCTACATGAGTTTGGCATTTTGTATTTGCCCTTTGGCCATTATGCAGATGAGAATAGGATGGTGATGCCAACACGACCTTTTAGACTACGGCAACTTCAGCGCTTGGTAGAATAAGTAAATACGTTGGATACAGGACTCTAGCGCTGTTCCTTCTCTTTATTTACTCCAACGAGAGACATGCGTTTAAGGACATTCATGAAGTAGATGTTGTTGACATCATTCAACAATTCCTGAGCGATGCTCAGGCAACGTTTTTTTTTATATCAAAATTCAATAAATTTGGAACTAACTTCGCTGCTACATACTTTATGCTGAAAATATCTGGAAAATTTGCATGGCATGAGCCAAGTGATATGCTGGCATCTTGAGCAACTTCTCTAATTGTGATTTATTGATACTCCATAACCATTTTCTTCACTGTTTCAACATCTTCATCGGTTATTAATAAAGTGGGGTGCGCGTCCAAAGGAAGCATTCGTATTCCATCGAAAGTTCACCTCACTTTTAGAACATACCTCGTACAGTATAATAAATATTTTGATTAAATATTTCATTATCGTTTTGAAATTTCATACACTCACTCACTCCACACATCCATTCTTATACCTGTTCAACAAATATTTCTTTTACTCTTCTTATTCCATACACTTTTCATTCTTTATCTCTTTCAATTCTTTACTTCGTTATGGATTTTAAATCCGAAAGTTATTTTTCCAAGTAGAAATTATTGTGTAATAAATTCTCATGCTTTTTACAGTCGACAACAGAAATTTGTTTAAAAAATATTTCTTTTTTATTTTCGAAAACATTTTAAACCAACACATTCCTATGAATATACATACATACATACATACATAAATAGTTGTGTGGCAAAAGTATGTGAACGTATTTGTTGGAACATCGTCGTAATTTGTTGAAATAAAATATTTTGGTACTTTTTTCTTATTCCTCTTTATTTTAATTTTAGGACTTTTTTTTTTTGTTTTGTTGTAGTTGGTCACAGGATCAGAGGATTGTTTTTTATACATATATGTGGATGGATATTACAATTTGCCGGTTCTGTTAGTTGTAAGTAAAGAATTTGTATCGGGTCTTCCAACATAGACTTTGAATGCTGATAACTGTCGAACTTTGACAGCTGATAACTGTCATTTTATTGAAGGTACATCTGTCAAATTAGTTGTCATTTATTCAGACTGTTTTCCAAAACACAATGGACTGCGATTCATTCGTGAGTCGCAAATAATAAAAATTGTACATCAATTTGGGTGTTCTGTTTGAACAACATACCGACTCTATCGAGCCGTGGTGGCTACATGTGTGATGAAAGATGTGCAAACATATGATAGGCAGAATACTCGGGTAATTATTTCTCTTCATCTTAGTAAATTCTGTCCCACTCTCAACAAAGCCTTACTTTTTATACTCAATTGACTTTCCTCTAAAATTGGCTTAAAACAGAGGGCTAAGATGGCTTGCTAATTTTACACATGAGTGGCGGGTCCTATAGTTTAAAGTCGAGCCCGAAAGACAGATTTTTGAGAAACATTAATGGCAGTTTTATTTATTCTGAAAGTTTTTGCCAGAAATCTGCTGAGAGGAAGTCGCCGAAGAAATGTATTTTTGTATTTTGTTTTGATGTCTGGCCGGGGGCACGAACCCTGGCTTTACGTCTAATAAGTCAACACACTATCTACTAGACTACGGCGATTAAAGAATTGCCCACATCCGGGTTCTTTATATAATTCCCTATAATTTTCTTAAAGGCCCACTGACGCTTCGAACTTGCATGCCAGGATGGGTGCAGGATATTTATTAAGGGTTCTGCAATTAAACTTTCTCATAGGCTGCCTGACTACTGGAAAGAGGGTTTTTTTCTGAAAATCACTTGATTCACCCGAAATGCCAGGCTGCTATTAAGTCTCTAACGAATGTATTTTTAATGTACATTCTTAACCATGAATGTCAAGTATTTCTTAGGCAAATTTCAGATCATTCGAAGGTAACTAATTGGAAACAGCATTGCTGAAGAACTGGCCAGGGCCGGTACTGATCTCGTAATCTTCGACATACTCCTGTGCCCACAGGCACTTCGATTACCTCGCCAAAGAAATATTTGTTTCATATTTCGGTATGAAACGTGGCCTCACGTCTAATAAGCCAACACACTACCTATTAGACTGCGACGATTTCACTTCTATTCTTAAATAGCGTGGATATAAGTTGCACAATAACAAAGCTCACAGACTTCTGGTCTTTTGGCTTGGCGTTCCGAGAAATAACTTTTGCAGAAACTGTGAGGCTGAGGAGGAGAAAGTGACTGTTTTTCACCTCATGTATCAGTGCCTTGCTCTTGGCATTAAAAGACCTCTAACATTGGTAACATTTATTGTGGATTCGGGTTAGTTTAGAGAATATTTGATGCCTGACATTGATATTGAATGTGGGCCTATATTCTCGCCCTCTTCCATCTAGCAGGATTCGCCACCTTACCTAACCTAACCTTACTTAAAATAATTGCAAAAACTAATGAAGTTTAGATGAATGATTAGATCTTAGGGTTTTGACCGTTCATGCTATAAACCCTTTAGTCAGGAGCACAACATAACTTCTCACATTACCCATGTACATACATATGTACATAATTGGCCATTACAACCCTTCAGTCAGGATTACGGCCTAGCTTCTCACACCACTCATGTTGTGTGATTTATTTTATACACGAGGGGCGAGACCTACAGTTTAAAGTCGACTTCGAACGACAGAATTTTGAGAAACTTTTGATGGTAATTTTATTTACTATCAGAGTAAGGAGTAATATTTTTCTTTATTCCGTTTTGTTCAAGATGTCTGAGCTGGAATTCGAACCACGGACTCTTGTCTAATAAGCAATCACATTACCTACGGCGAATTCGAGTCGCTATACTATGTATTCATGTGTCTTGGACACTAAATTATCGCTTACATTTAAAAGTGTGTATTTAAGAAGATTGTCAAACGCTTTCCATTAGTATTATTTCTCATGCTTATATTGTATTATGTTCGAAACTTATTAGTTGGCTCCATTAGTCTTTACCCTGTATAATCCCCTACATTGACGATACCTCCTTCTATTCTTTTGGATTGATTTATTTCCTATCAAATAACTATCCATCGTTAAATACAAGATGAAGAAAGAGAGATAGACGGCGGAGAGAAGGAGCATGGTTTATCATTATCATCAAGTGATTCTATTTAAAATTCAAACACTTTATCACGATAACAATATAATGTGGGTGTTATTTTGGATTCTTCAGCTTCAGTTTCATCTTCTTCTTCTTTTTATTCATAAAACACAATTCAGAGACAAATAATACTCGTAAGTGTTCATTCTGTTTTTCTTCTTATTTTTCATCATGTTTTTTCTTATTCTTTTTGTTGTATGGAGTCTATGGAGAACATTATTGTATTCGTTATGTTATGAAACATTTGCTCTTTTCACTTCTGATTCTTTGTCTATTTTTCTAACAATTCAATCCGAAAATAAATTTTTTTTTCCACTTTCGATGACAATTTGTTAACATTGTGTGCGTGTTTGTTGAATACTTTTTTTGTATGTATGTATGTATTTGGGTTTTTCTCTATACAATGTATTAGAGAGAATGTTTTTTGCTTCTCTTTTTTTTTTTGTATTTTCTTCTTCATTTTTGCATATGAGGTCATATGTCATGCGATTTGAAAATTTGTCTAACTGTCAGCATTCTATGTAGATGTAGATTTTTTGTTGAAGATATTTTTCGTTTTTTTTTATAAAAAAAATAAAATAAAAATGTAACATATACATACATACATATGGACATACATACATTCATGCATATACATATGTACATATATGTATGTGTAAAAAAAATTTTTTTTTTCAATGTATGTTTCTATGAATATAGGGTTTATCATGCATGCCAATGGGAATTGTAAAATAGTTTTGCAGAGTTTTTGGTGATTTATCGGGCAAAATTTGCAAATAAAATTCTAATTTCAAGGCAGATTAAACAATAAAAATTAATTAAATTTACAATATCGATAAGCATTCAAACTTAGATTGACATTGTGAACACTTTGCAAATCATGAATCCATAGAATTCAAGCATTTGATGGGGATTTTCAAGGAGAAAATATAAAAATTTTCACATTCTTTTCAGGGTAAATACACAGAAGTGCGAGAAAGAAATTTTCCAGAACCTTTCTATGAAGTAATAAGCTAATGTGACCATGCTCAACGAAAGAGAAGAATAAAACATGTGTGTGAAGCTAAATTCGAATTTAAAAACCAAAGGCGCAAACCCTCACTTTTAGCTGCGCCACTTTTTGCCTTTAACAAGACAAAATTTACTATTAACAGTGCACTGTTAACTGTTTAACAGTGGCAATAAATAGATTAGTTTTCTAATTTGCAATTATTGCAGGCTATTGACATACAATTTAATTCACAAATATTTGTGAATAATAATGTTGTAATGTATGGGATGGTTGGTGGAGTATTGAAGGGGCAAATTTTCCCAAAATTATTCCAGCTATCTCACTACCACTGTTCAAAAGAAAACCCTCTGGACTACAAATTGAATATAGTCGGCTGGGTGTGCTACTTCCCATATGTTCTAAAATGGCCACTGATCTTTTACAGAATTTTCAAGCAAAAAACCTATTTTCTCAATACCATATCACTTTATATGTGACTACATTGCTAATTATATTAAGAGGTCTTGGAACCTTCCTTTGAATATGGTATGGTCCTCATAAACCGAGTATACATTTTAAAATTAGCTCCTAAACAAGTGGGCTTCTTCAGATGGATACTGCTAACCAGCTAACAGTTCTCTGTTAAGGTCAAAATTTGTTATGTTAAAAAATTTTGCTCTGTTAACGCCAAATGTATGCTGCTAAAATTCATAGATTGCATCTTGAAGTTTCAAGTTCGTATTTACCTTCACACACGTATTCTTTCTGCACTTGGATTTTTCTTTAAAAGCTCTATAATCAGACATAAGCAGTTTTTCTCTGTTAACAACCATAACATCCCTACAACTATAAAATAAATAGTTGCTGACAATTGTAAATCTTTTCTTCATATCCTATATTTAATAAAATATTTAGTTTTCCTTCAGTTTCCTTTCATTTTAATCTGCACGAAGATTCTTTTTCGATGAAATAGTTTCCGAAAAAAAAAAGAAAAACTTTTTCTTGTTCGTCATAAAATAAATATGATAACGAGAGAAATATGATGAATAACACATAAAAAGAAAATAAAATGAAATGAAATAAAATAAAATATGACATATTTCTTCAAATTATTTGAGGGAAGAGAAGAGTCTTAAACTCGGATATGTTCCAATAGGAAAAGTGACACAATAAGTAAACAAATATTAAACTATGTTGGGTATTAAGTCAATTTCGGGGAAAAATTTAGCCAGAACATGACATACATACATACCAACATAATTGGTCATTACAACCATTCAGCCCGGATTACGACCTAGGTTCTCACACCGCTTATGGTGTGTTTGCTAATTTTATGCATGAATGGCGGGGTTTACATTTTAAAGCCGACTCCGAAAGACAGATTTTTGAGAAACTTTTTTATGGTAATTGTATTTAGTCTCAAAGTCTGTTACAGAAATCTACTGAGAGGAACTCGCCGTAAAAATATTTTCTCATATTTTGTTTTGTTGGAGATGACACTCTTTTAAACGCATGATCCAAATCGTCATTTTTGTTCCACATATCCATGTGATGAGATCAGATGGATAATTGTTGTGTGTGAAGATGAATTCGAATTTGAAAATCCAAGACGCAATCCATAAATTTTAGCAGCGCCACATTTGGCGTTAATAGAGCATAATTTACTCTTAACAGAAAAATTTGCCTTAACAGAGCACTGTTAGCTGTTTACCGGTATCGATCTAAACAAGCCTACTTCTTTAGGAGCTAATTTCAGGATATACTCTAGGTCTATGAGTACCATACTATATTGGAAGGAAGGTTCCAAGGCTTCTTAATTCAGCAATATAGTCACATATAAAGTGATATGGTATTGAGAAAATTGGCTTTGAAATCAATTTTTTGCTTGAAAATTCTCTAGAAGATCAGTGGCCATTTTGGAACATATGGAAAATAGTACACCTACGGGACTATATGCAAATGGTAGTAAAGATTCGTGGTATTGGGAGTGTTGGAATAATTTTGGAATTTGAGAACATTTGCCCCATCCAACCATCCTATACATTTTAATATTTTTTTGCACAAATAATAATAATCATAATGAGAATTAAATTTTATGTTAAACAGTTAACAGTGCTCTGTTAATAGCAAATTTTTCCCTGTTAAAGGCTAAAAGTGGCGCCGCTAAAAGTGTGGGTTTGCGTCCTTGGTTTTTAAATTGGAATTTAAATTCACACACATGGATAATTGTTTCATTCGTTTTCTTGGTATACATTTGAATTGCATAGTACATTACAGCCTTCGAATGAATTCAAATACTTTTAAGGGTCTGTAGGAATGATAACTTGCCTTCCAGGGAATGATTATACAACCAGTACTCTAGCTTGACTCATGTATTAATTGATTTCAACTATTCATCATCATTAACTGCCCGTCTTCCAGAGACTTTAATTATAGTGCACACCAAAATCGTTTGCTTTAAGACTTCTAGACCACTTACGATAATTTGTTAAGGTAGGTTAGGTTAAGTTAGGTTTTTGTAGTGTAAGGACCCATTTTGGCCAGGATATTGGATCGATTGTGGTAGTAAAAATAATCTCCATCTCGAAAATAAAGCGCCCTGACTTCAAAACAAATTTTAAAATCACATTCACAGTCCAAAAGAAAACCTAATTCAAGTTACCTTAACATGATATTGACTACGTTAAAGAAATGGCTTTACAGGTAAAATGTATAAAAGAATTTATGCTTATACCTAATATAAATTTTTATTATAAATCCATTAATAATTTCTTCCACATACACAAACCCACAAATACAATTATAATTAAGACGCATTTTCTTTGCTGGATATGTACACAATCATATACTTAAGGATATGAATACGCACTCAGGCATACATTTACGCGCACACATACACCCACAAAAGCACCCAAATCCATATGCAAACATTTTCATTTTGAAGAAAGAATTTTCTAAAAGGATTTCAACAAATTTTCCAAAGTTGAAGGAAACATTTCGTACATCTTATGCAATATAAGATAAATAATAATGAAATGTATGTACAAATGAATGAATGAATGACTGAATGTGTACGTACATATATTTAAGCTCAAATAGCATCATTTCCAGATGTCATGAATAACTCTGCAAGGAGAAAATTCTTTATGAAATAATAACAGAGGTCTTGTCGAGTATAAACAAAGATTTAAAAGAATGAAATCGTATCAAAGAGGAAAGAAATAAGCACCCCGCAACCCAGTTTTGTTCATTGCTTCAATTGTACAGCATTTCGATGGTATGTTAAGACTTGAAATTACTACAAACGTTTTGGTTACGATCTAGCTTCTCACACCACTTATGTTGTGTGTGTTAAATTTATACATGAGTGGCGGGGAACTACAGTTTAAAGTCGAATCTTTAAGACAGATTTTTGAGAAACTTTTTCATGGCAATTTTATTATCTCTCAGCGTTTTTGCCAGAAAAACTAAAAAAAAATAGAAATGGAGTTCGAACCGCAGTCTCACGTCTAATAAGCTAACACTCTACCTACTAGACTACGGCGAATGGATTTTACGTGAAAGGATTTTACGACAGAAAGCATTTTCTTCAATCAAAAAAAAAATATTTTATTTATTAAAAAATCCAACGATAAAGAGGAAGCCTGAAGCCGCTCGTCAAAGCCATGATTAAAACTTGTCAATGCGGTTTCATACCTGGTAAGTTTACCACCAAAAAGAGATCTTTAAATTACGTCACATTATAGGAAATAGCCACACACCATATTTTTAATCCACTATAAGACAGCTTTCGATAGCCCTCTAAGGGCAGCAATTACTGAGCTCGGTATTGCTAAGAATCTGATAAGGTTGTGTACAGAATGACGTTCAGCAGTTGCAATAGTTATTGTAGGTCTATCAAGATAGGAATGGACTCCGAATCTTTGATACCATGTGAGGTTTTAGACAAGGCTGAAGCTCCCTTATCATGGCTGCCTCTTCAGCTTCGTCGTGGAGAGTGATTTCTTCTGACGAGAAAGTGAATCGCAATGGCATTATTTTTCACAAAAGTGTCCACTTGCCTATGTGGGCTCACCACCAAGCGAGATATTACTAGTGCTGCCTTTAGCGCTATTGAACGGGAGTCTATCAATATGGCTTTGGTATGAACTGAAAGGAAAACGAGGTATATGTTAGCCACAAATGGGGAATTGACGACTCATCGGATTCCAGATTACGACCGATAACAATACTTTCGATGATGTCAACATATTTGTTTATCTAGTTTCCGTCTTTGCAAAAAAAAAAAAAAAAAAAATTAAGGCAGTCTAGTGAACAAGCTTAGGATCACTCTTGATAACAGGTGTTACTAAGTTTCCAATGGCCAATTGAGTAGCAAAGATCGCTATTACGCAATGAAACCCTATGCAGCTATATAAACCGCTCATGCTCTTTGAGCTTCTCTATAGCGAAGAAACATGAACGATTTTACGCACCGATGCAGCAGCAGGTTTGAGAGTATTTGAGTGGGTATGTTCTACTGTGAATGCCTTACTTCTACTTGTATCTTTAACTACTTCTCTGTTCCTCATGACTTTATACCTACCTTGCTAGTTCCATACTGCTGCACTTTGCTTATCTTCTACTGTTATCAGTAGCTTATTACCGCAAAGGTAGTTTTGGAATTAAAATACTTCCGACGATTAGGATCCACTTTTGAAAACTTAGCTCTGATAACTCAGTCCCACTACTGCTATTAATGATTAATGCTCTTTTAAGCTCAGCCCTAGATATCTACATCTTATAACGAACAGTGCTGCTTTACTGCAATGCCTGGGTCTTTGTTTATAAACAGCTCAGCTTCTCTGCTAATCATCTGTTCTCTACTGTTTCTCTCCGGAAACTTATCTTCTAATATCGACGTGACCTCTTTTGATAAGAAAATTTCACTCAAACTGATTTTGTAATCAATCGAGTGTTAAATTTGATTGCAAGCATTACAACCTAGAAGTCGTCCTAGTCTAGTAGGTAGTGTATTGGCTAATTAGACGAGAGTCCCCTGTTCAAACCCCAGGCTAGTCATCTCCACCAAAACGAAATATGAAACAAATATTTCTTAAGCGACTTCCTCTCAGCAGATTTCTGGCAAAAACTCTGAGAGTTAATAAAATTGCCATGAAAAAGTTTCTCAAAAATCTGTCGTTCAAAATCGACTTTAAACTGTAAGCACCGCCAGTCCTGTATAAAATTAACACATATTAACACAGTTACTAAATTATACGTACGGTTAAAAAATTGCCGAAATTTTTTAACTAATCCGTTTTCGTTGAAAATCTTTATAGTTTCCTTGATGTTAAGACGGTCTTCTGCATTGGTTAAAAAATTTCTGAAATTGAACTGAATTGTGACCCTGCACAGGCCCACAAAGGTATGCATCCGATTTACAAATTTCACAAATTTCTGAACCAAAAAGCAAAAGACCGTCTTAAAATCGAAGAAAGATGTCAGACAATTATAAATATTTTCAAAAAAAAACGGATTGGTTAAAAAAATGTCTGAAATTTGTTAAATTTTGTGGGCCTGATGTACACTGTGCAGGCCTGATGTACACTGTGCAGGCCCTCAAAAGTTAAAAAATTTCCGACACTTTTTAACCAAGACCATCTTAAAATCGAGGAAAGTTGTCAGACAATTACAAAGATTTTCAACGAAAACGGATTGGTTAAAAAAATTTCTGAAATTTGTTATCCGTATGTATACTTCTGTGGCTATGTGTACAACATAAGTGGCGTGAGAAGCTAGGTTGTAATCGTAACTGAAGGATTGTAATGACCAATTATGTATGTATTAACAACTCTACTTCTGTTCTGGAATTTTTTTAAATTGCCGAAATACTTATGTATTCTTCAGCGTTTTTCCAAATGTATGAGGGCATGTCCTCTCTACATTCAATATTTCACGAATTATATTTTAACAGTCATTACTAATGACTAAGAGAACTGGTTTGGAAGCAACCATACATATATAATTGATCATTACAACCCTTCAGCCAGTATTACAACCTAGCTTCTCACCCCATTTGAGTTGTGTGTGTTAATTTTATACATGAGTGACGGGACCCACAGTTTAAAGCCGACTCCGAACAACAGCTTTTAATGGCAATTTTATCAACTCTCAGAGTTTTTGCCAAAAATATACTGAAAGAAAGCCGCCGATGGAATATTTTTTCATATTTCGTTTTGTTGGAGGTGTCTGACTGGGGTTTGAACCGTAGCCTCATGACTAATACGCCAAGACACTACCTACTAGACTACGGCGACTTCAGCAACTTGGAGGCAACATAAAGCATAAAGCAAGAGACAATCCGATAGAATGGCGGTGTCCTCCATTGAACATATCTACCTCCACTCATTGTGATGGTGTTTTCAAATCCTTATATAATATGGTTTCTAAAATCATTTATAACAGTTTATTTACACCGTTATAGTCACGACATGCAATCAAACATTTAAATATCCAACGGATCTATGACTGCAACCTTGAATTGTCTTCGTCTTATATCCTTAAAAAAAGTTTACTTATGACAGGGTTTTCTCTGTTGAAATTTTTAAGTTCCAATGTCATTGCAGACATGTGTCAAAGTCAAAGGATTTCAAAATGATTTGTTAAGTTTTTGAATGATTTGAAAGCATTCGAAGAAATTTCTTCCCTTTAAGGTGCTGGCTGTAGTATAACAATGACAGAAATTCTACACACTAAAATCGCAAATATTCGTACATAATAACAAATAATTTATGTGTCTGTATACGTGTATGTATACGTTACTCATACTCTTGAATGGATGCGAACGAAATTCGTATTTATTTGTAGAGGATCTCAGAATACACTCACATACACACACACACACACACTCCACTCCAATCAAATAAAAATGACAGCTGAAAGCCATTTGCAAGTATTGGATAGAGGAGTATTTGTTGGATATTTATGGGAAGATTTAAAATAAATACAGACACACATACATATCCAACACATACACACATCCAACACTTTGACTCACCCTCATATTGTTATACAGTTGGCTGGCATTTGAGATTGTGAAAGCAGCTTAAAAGTTTATGACAACCGCAGCTAAAATTAAAGCACAAATACTTACTCAAACACACTCGCATTTATACAAACATACATACGTTAATACAACTACACTGTCATCTTTAAGTAAATAAGCTTTAAATTGCGTATAAGTTTGTATTGTACATTGTATTTCTGTGTAAGTGTATGTGTACGTGGAGTAAGGGGTCCTTCGTTAAAAGCTTCTTGTCTTTAAATTTCAATAAAACACAGTGTGCGTGTGAGATGTCACGGAAATTTTTTTTATTCGTTTGAGAGACCTATTGATGGCATTATGTGTGCCATTAAGTGTAGCATCCGAAATGTTCAATTTTCCATGCCTCTGGCTCATGAATCAGGTTGAATGTGGTCGATGACATGGCTTATGTTGGGTTTAAGGACTGCTGTGGTCTGTAGCTTATTCGCATATTCCTGCGACTTAAGAAATACACACAAGAAAATACCTAACGGGGTCAAACCACATGATATCGTTGGCCAGATCTCATCATCTCCTCGTAAGAAGGCCATACCCTTAAATCCCTCGTGCACAACATGACATGTGGCAAGAGCTGTGTGAGACGTAGCTTCGTACTGTTGAAATCACTAGTCGTTGGTATTCAGATCATTCAATTCAGGACAAAAGAAGTTGGTAATCATCGATCTATTGTGCTCGCCACTGGCAGTGATAACCTGGCCAACCTGGTTCTCAAAGAAATTTGGAACGATGACACCGCAAGCTACAAAATCCACCTCAAACAATGAGTCATTCGGTATGCATTGGACGCTTTAGGATATCGTAAGGATAAGTAACGTCCCAAATTCAATATCCAGAAATAGGTTTTTAGATTTTCCATAAGCATTGGGGTCAGTTGTCACTTGCTCCCGAATTCATTCAATAACCACACACGTCCTTTGGTACAGTCCTCCACGAAGATTTGGCAAAACCAACTGAATAAATGAGAACTAATTCGATGTGAAATCGCTGTAGTTCAGTAGGTAGTATATTGGCTTAGTAGACGTGAGACCACGGTTCAAACCCCAGGTCAGACATCTCCAAAATGAAACGAAATATGAAACGAATATTTCTTTGGCGACTTCCTCTCAGCAGATTGTTGGCAAAAACTCGGAGAGTAAATAGAAATTGCCATGAAAAAGTTTCTCAAAAATCTGTCGTTCATGTATACAATTAACGCACACAACGTAAGTAGTGTGAGAAGCTAGGTTGTAATCCTGACTGAAGGGTTGTATGTAATTTGACAGATGTAGCTTAAATGTCTACAAGCGTCCATACAGATTTAGCAAACCAGACCGAATAAATGACAACGAATTTGACAGATGTGGCTTCAACAAGATGGCTGTTAACAACTGTCAAACTTCAAAGTTCGAAACTTCCTGTTTGAAGACCTTTTTTTAGTATTAAAAGGAAAGAAACATAAGATAGGATATGCTGCTACTGATTGTACATGTGTAAGTCAGAGTGTATGCATTTGTGCGTATGTTCCGTTGCTGTTGCTCTGGTCTTGTCTTATAGTATGGCAACCGAAATATTGGAAGTAGAAGGAGCAGCAATAAACTTTATTGTTGTTGCCAAATACTAAATAGCATTGGGAGTTAACGAGGCCTTAAAGTATTTGCCATATTTATGGCCACATGTATGTATGTATGTGTGTGTATGGAAGTGTGTAAGTGTGCGCATATCCTGCTAAGAACATAAACAGGATGTATGCTTTGCTACTAACGTTGTCTCTGTATGTCAGTGTGTGTGTATATGTATGAAGCATGTGGGGTAAGGATAAGGTTGCGGGTGCTAATTGTACACGCGAGTATTTCCTTGTATTTTTTTCTTAAAAAAAGTTGTTTTTAAAAGATATTAAAATAAATGCTGATTGTAAAATGTTGCTGTCAGTTTTTTGCCAAGACTTCGATAAGATTGTTCCTTATTTTCCGTTTTTTCTTCTTGGTTTATTTTCATTTAAGATCTTTGTATGTGTGCTAGTGCCTGTGTTTGTCGTTTGAGTATGTATTTTGCTTATGGAAGAGTATGAGTTCATATAAAAATTTTGATTAATTAAAAAATTTTAAATATTTCATAAATTTTTCATTAGAAATTACTTGTTGTTTTGGGGTTTCTACATGAGCAACAACAACAAATTGTAAAGCTACTAAAAAAGTAAAATTTATGTAAGAGTATGGGAAGGAACAGGGATTAGATAGGTAGCCGCATTGCGCCACTTTAATACACTGATTTTAAAGAAACTCTAAGTTATACACATACATACATACAGAATCAGTCATTACAACCCTTTCTCTGTGAAGATAAATTCGAATTTAAAAACCAAAGACACAAACCCACACTTTTAGCAGCGCCACTTTTTTACGGGGTGAACTTTGCTATTTACAGAGCACTGTTAACTGTTTAACTGTGGCAATAAGTAGCTTAGTCTTCTACTTTGCAATTATTGCAGACTATTGATATACAATTTAATTCTCATTATGATTATTATTATTTGTGCATAAGTGTTGAAATGTAAAGGATGGCTAAAAATCGATTTTTTCAAAATTCTAAATCTGAACTCTAAAAATTATTCCAGCTATCCCACTATCTCACGGTTCGAAAGAGGACACTCTGGACTAACATTTGCATATAATCTGTATGGTTTACTGTTTTTTATATGTTCCAAAATGGCCACTGATCTTCTAGAGAATTTTCAAGCAAAAAATTTATATTTTCAAAGCCAATTTTCTCAATACCATACCACTTTATGTGTGATTATGTTGCTGATTAAATTAAGAGGTCTTGGAACCTTCCTTTGAATATGTAATGGTACTCATAAACCGAGTATATGTTCTAAAATTAGCTCCTAAACAAGTGGGCTTGTTCAGATGGATACTGTTAAATAGCTAACAGAGCTCTGTTAAGGGCAAATTTTGTTCTGTTAAGAGGAAATTTTGCTCTGTTAACGCCAAATGTAGCGCTCCTAAAATTTATAGATTGCGTCTTGGAATTTTAAATTCGAATTTATCTTCAAACACATTCAGCTAGGATTACGACTTATACGGTGTTCAGATATGCACCTTTATTGCGTAAATCGCAATAAACGCCATTGTTGAGCTCAATATTTCATATAAAGTCTCAATTAATAATTGCGTAATAAATATGCAAATTTTTATAATATTGAGTAAAACATAAAATGCAGCACTGTCGTAAGTATGTTCAGTGCGCATATTACAATTATCCGAACACTTTCTGTTGATATTTGACACTCAAATGCAAATAGTGGCACAAAAATTAAAAAACAATGTTGTTGAAACAACCAGCTGTTTTGTTTACCAGCTGTCAAATGAATATTGAATAACCAGCTGAACTGCGTATATTATTATGTCTGAACACTTAAAATATTGTACTCAATAAACCGAATATTGATTCAATAAAAGTGCATATCGCACATCACTTATGTTGTATTTGTTAATTTTATACATGACTGGCTACAGATCTTTGAGAAACTTATTCAAGGCAATTTCATTTCACTCTCCGAGTTTTTGCTCGAAATCTGTTGAGAGGAAATCACCGAAGAAATATTTGTTTCATATTTTGTTCCGTTCGAAATGTCTGATCTGGGGTATGAACCGCGACCTCATGTCTTATAAACCAACATATTACCTACTAAACTAAGACGACTTCCCTTCTATTCTTAAATCTCGTGGATATCTGTTGCAGAAACATCGGTGCTTCCATGCCTCTGGTTTTTGGTACGAAGTTCTAAACGCTCGGCATTCCGGCAAATAACTTTTGCAGGAGTGTATCAGTGCCTTGCTTTTGGCATTAAAAGATCTCACCTTCTGACATGCTTAACTGAGCTTTTTAATACAAGGCTGCTGAAATAGTAACATTTATTATGGATTCGGGTTGGTTAAGAGAATATTTGATATCTGGGGTTGAATATTGATTGTGGTATTGGTAAAGCGAGGTTTTGCCAGAAACCTATTGAGAGGTAGTCACTGATGAAATATTTGTTTCAGGTGGCCTTACGTCTAATAAGACAACACTCTAAAATTTATAAGAAAGTGCTACGAAAAAGTAATTTTCTAGGAAATAGGTTTCTTGAGTTTTCAATGAAGTCGCCGTAGTCTAGTAGCTAGTGTGTTGGTCTAATAAGAAAATATTTCTTGCTCTCAGCAGATTTCTGGCAAAAACTCTGAGAAATAAAATTTGCCATGAAAAGAATCTCAAATTCTGTCGTTCGAAGTCGAATGTAAACTGCAGGTCCCGCCACTAACATGAGTGGTGTGAGAAGCTAGGCTGTAATCCTAACTAAAGAGTTGCAATTGTCAATTATGTATGTAGTTTTCAGTGAACAAAATACATAAGTTTGGATGGTGCATGCGTTTCAAAGGCAGGAATTTGCCGCCTTATTTTTTGTGTGTATTTCGGACATTAATTCCGAAAAATTCGAATTGCAAATCCAACATTAAAAGCCTGCCCAAATCAGTCTTTCTAACTGTCTTTCATACATGCACAGCCATATGTAACTAAATTGATTACCAATAACAACTACAGCCTGCTTGGTACGTAGGTACAGATTTTAAATGCTTGTATATATGTACGTATGTATGTATTTTGCCAACAACTCAGTTTGTTGTCTCGACATTTTTGCCAACTAATTTAATGTGTGTTTAAATGTGAAAAATGCCAGGATGAAAAAAAAGAAGTAAAAAACAAAATGCCATTTACACTGATGTTGTAGATGATAAGGCTGGCTCTGTCTGTCTGTCTGTCTGTGCTTGCCTTTGCCGTAGCGCTGGTAAAGTAGCTGCTCATGACAATGAACAGGATAATTTTTGATAATGAGCAAAAATAAGCATAGCGATGGTGACGGCGATGACGATGACAATGTTGACGCCGAAAACGACAACGGCAATGACAATGACGACAATAATGAAAATGATTGTGTTGATGGTGATGCTTATTTTTATGAGGCTGATAATGTTAAAAACAATTTTTTCAATATCATTTCATGAATAATTTCTTTTTAAATAAAAACAAGAAAAATATACAAGAACAAGAACAAGAAAAAATAAAATAAAACTAAATAAAGAAGAAAAAGCTATAAAAATAGGCAATAAAGTTACTCAAAAAAAGAAACTGTGGGGAGAAAAACTTGTAAAAATCGTTACATTAAGTTGGTTCCTAATAATTCTTTTTTATTTAAAAAAGGTCTATAATGTCGAAACAATACTAGCTTCTACTTGGTTCCTTACCACTGCTGCATAGAGGGGTTCAAAAAGGCGGATGAAGTGACTCGGAAGGGATCGAAGATGTCTGAATAGAAGACGATAGAGAAGATATGTACATGCGCCCCTACAAGAATACTTTTTCAAATTGAAAAAACAGCTTGGAATTCAACAAGCCATAGCTGGTCCAATGTACCTCTTTGCCGAATTTCATAACTGCTGTGTTCAGCAGTGAGCAGTAGGAAAATCAGGCAACTACTTAAGTTTGGCAAGAGAACGGTTCGAACACTAAGAATGTAGGCACTCTAACGGTACTCTGCTCTATTGGCAGTTTCGCTGACAAGCCCGGTCTGGCCCACCAGAATTACTTTAGAAGCTGTCAGGATGTGGAAGAACCGAAATTGGAACAACAGTACCTCAAGACTACCTCACAAAGCTACTTCCACAAAAGCTGTAACGACGAGGAAGAAATAGAGAAGATCAAAGAACATTTTGTCTATCGTTGTTCCGGATTTTGGCTACCTAGAATTTATTAACAGAACGTGTCTAGCCAAAGGTAATTTAAATTAAATCTACATCCACACATCACATCTGTCGGCATCGGGGAGAAATGCTAAACCGGGAGATGTAATTATACGACAAAATAGATGATATCGTTATTATTGGAACGTATGGTTTTAGGATCAAAGTAAGCTATACTCATTAAAGGGGCTCTCAATTCAAGCTAACCCGCCATATATGTATGTGTTCGAAGATATATTTTAAAATCTGTTGCAATGGACACAAACCAAATCAGTTAAGAGAGCTGTGTTATGCTACTAACAGTACCCTGTTATGTTACTAACAGAGCTCTGTTAAGTTACTAACAGAACTCTGTTAAGTTACTAAGAGAACTCTGTTATGTTACTAACAGAACTCTTTTATGTTACTAACAGAACTCTGTTTTGTTACTAACAGAACTCTGTTTTGTTACTAACAGAACTCTGTTAAAGAATTAACTTAAAGCTTGGAAAGAAGAACAGGAATAATGATTAAAAATTTCTGGGTAAAATTAGCACAAGTTGATAAAATAAGTCCTATAGTTAATCACTGTTACTATATATTGCGTAGTAAAAACTACAGTAAACAGATAATCACACATAGAAATTGAAAGTTAATGTAATCCGCTAAATAAGTCAATATAAGGATAACATTACATTCCTTTAATAAAATTAATCGCCAGAACCCTTAACAGAGCAAGTTTTCATAGTAGATTTTGAAATTTTCTGGCATTTCAAATTTTAAAACCCCCTCAGTGGCCTTTTGGGGGAAAACAGGACAACATGGGCGGACAAAGTGAATTGTTTTTAATGCGTCGTACGTGCCTTTAACTAAATATATTATTAGAACCCTTAACAGAGCGAGTTTTGATAGTAGATTTTGAAATTTTTTAAATCTGAAATGTGCTAGTGGCTCTGTATGTTGTCGGAACTAAAGGAAATCGATGGCAATGAGTCATATATGACCTCAATGTAACAATTCCATTCTTCTTAGATCGACATCGAACGTGATTCAAAGATTAATACGTAACATAACATAAATGGTCATTACAACCCCTCAGTCAGGATTACGACCTAGCTTCTCACACCACATTCTGTTGTTTTTTACATATATAAGTGGAGCAACCTACTGTTTGAAGTTGACTCCGAACTACAATTTTTGAGAAATCTTTCATGGCAGTTTTATTAACTTTCAGAGTTTTTTCCAGAAATCAGCTGAGAGGAATTCATCGAAGAAAAATTCAAATTTCGTTTTGTTGCAGATGTCTGGACTGGGGTTTGAACCGTGTTCTAATAAGACAACACACTACCGACTAGACTACGGTCGTACTTCACTTATGCAGACGATTTTAATGTTCTGTTGATAATGTCTTAGTGGCTTCATTAGAAGCTCTAGATGGTTACAAAACTTAGGGAAATCAATAGCTCTAGTGGCACACTGGGTCACATAAGGCCTAAGTCCTGTTAGTTACGATTCAAAGATTAATAATTCATTTAAATAAAACTGAATTTAATGGCACGTTTAATAATTCAAAAAGAAAATGAAAAGAAGAATTCAATAACAAATCCTTACCCGGCCATTTCTTTAGAGGCCTTAAAGTGGAAACAAATTGTAATTGGCTCATTCAATTTATGTTTTTTTCCTTCTTCTTTTTCTCTCAAAATTTTCTTTCAAAATTTTTATATTTGGCCTTGCAAGTAATACCTTCCAGCTGCCATGTTTGAAATGAAGGAGAGAAGAAAGAGATCTCAAACGCCTTAAAAACATGGAATAAAAACTTTATGTTTTCTTCTTCTTTTTTTACGAGTATTCGGAATATATTTTATGATCTTAAATATTGTATACGGCATAATGAAAATAATCCTCTTGGAAAGCGTAGGGAAAAACAGAAAACGTAGAAAACATTGTAGAAGTAAAAGTTTCATTTGCATCTTACCTTTTAGGCAAATAAATAAAAGCCGAAATGATGAAGAAAAAAGAAAACAAACAACAAATCTTTCTAATGATTTTTCAATTTTTATATGTTTGCCTTTACGACCAAGGAAGAAAGCAAAAGAGAAAAAAACAAATCCAACTTTTTATGCAATAAAGGCGGAGAAAAAATGGCAACAAATTGCATAAAACTTGAAAAAAGTTTCAGTTTTTTTTTGGTTTATTTTTCTTACCAAACCATAAGCAAATAACCATCATAAATATGTATTAATATGTATGTGCATATGTATGTATGTATGTATATAAGTACCACATAAAAACAAATATGTAAACTAAATTGTTTGTAAAAGAGTTATTGTGGATTTTGGCAAAGAGTAACAATAAATACGACGACTACAAGGAATTTTCAATACTTTTTTTGTCCCTTCCGGATTCTGTTTCTGTTTTTCTTTCTCGCCTTTGGTTTGCTTTCGTTTGGTTTAATGTCCACCATCAGCTCTACATACAATGTAGCTACCTCCTCCCTCATAAGAGTGTTTCTATCAATGGAACTAATGTTGTGTGTATGCAAATAGTTTTTATTTTAAGGATGTTGGTCACGAGACAGGGCATAGGGAGGTGAGTGCCCTATGATAAGAAAAAAAGGGCAAATGTTATAGAGAGAAAGTGAGAGAGAGAGAGAGAGCGGCGAGAGAGAGAGAGACAAGAACGAAAAAAATGTATAAAATAAATAAATACAGAGAGAAAAAGAAAAAACAAAAAAAAGTTACTTAAGTTGGCCGCAATATGTTAAACATACAAAACTTGTAACATGTTTAAGTGAAACTAAAACTTAAAAGAGGGGAACGTACCCTATTCTACCGCGCATATAATTCAAATTGACTTTTTCGCATAAAATCCAAATAGAAAATTTCAGAAAATTTATATGATAAAAGAATGGACCCTTTAGTCATAAGACGTACAGTGAGCGTCAAAAGAAATCGTACATTAAAAGAAAATAAACATTAATGAATAAATGAAACATTAATGAATGAATGAATTAAAGAATAACGGTAATTCTTATTTTAAAATTGTTTCAATGCCAGTTTTCAAAATTGAAACAAAACAAAAAAAAAAAATTCCAAAAAAAAATTCGAAATATTTTGTCAAATTTTTTCGGGCACTCTCCTTAAGTGGTAAAAGTTGATTTTGGTGATTGTTAGAATTTTATCCATAGTGTACAGTTACTTTTGACGCTACTGTATGTGGGCATAGTCAAAGTGCCAAACCATTACATTTCCAAATGTAGGATGTTGTGTTCTCCCTTTATCCGATATTCAACAAAAACTACAAAGCTATTCAGAAACAATCTGCTCAAGTGATTTTCCCATTCACAACAAACTATCAGACTCTGTGTTTTTTCACTTGAATATCGTAAAAGCACTGATCGGTTCCAAGAAGCATGTGAATTTTGGTCAAAGCAAATAATACTGTGGCCAGATTACCCATGTTATAGTACAAACAAGTTCATGTGTGTGAAGATAACTATGAATTTGAAAACTCAAAGCACGATCCATAAATTTTAGCAGCGCCACTTTTTTACTTAAAAATTCTCCAGGAGATCAGTGGCCATTTTGGAACACATAAGAAATAGTACACCATACAGACTATATGCAAATGGTAGTCCAGACGGTCCTCTTTCGAACCGTGGCAGTGGGATAGCTGGAATAGTTTTGGTATTTAAGAACAATTGGCTAACTCCACCCCACCAACAATTCTTTACCTTTCAACACTATTATTCACAAATAATAATGACCATAATAAGAATTAAATTTTATGTCAATCGTTTGCAATAATTGTAATGTGGAAGACCAATCTAATATTGCCACTGTTAAACAGTTAACAGTGCTCTGTTAATAGCAAATTTTGTTGTTAACTCCAAATGCGGCGCTGCTAAAATTTATGGATTGCGTTTTGGATTTTCAAATTCGTATTTATGTTCATACACATGATAAGTTTTATGTCGCGTCCACTCCAACTTCCCCAAGACGATTTACCATTGTTTTACACAAGTCAAGTGGGCAATGATCGTAATTGATAGTCCATCCCACGACTAGATTTTCCTTGTTCTGTGTGACCAACTAGGTCTACAGATGAGTCAACGACGGATCTTGAAACAGTAGCTGGAATTTTTAGTCCCAGAATGAAATATTCCAAGAACATGAGGAAACTTGCGAAAGTCAATGTCATTGAAAGATGTGCTCAATTCACCATGGATAGGAGGTACAAAAGATAGGACATATCAACTCTACTTGACAGTAAGGTCGCCATTCAAACACACGGCTTTTAAGAGGTTAAATTGAAGATACATTGGAACTATCTGGGTAAGCTGAATCAGCTAAGTAGTCGCAATAAGCTTACCTTAATGTGGGAACTCTCGGCTATGAGCCAGTGGAAGAGTTTGCGAAGAGGGGAGCTGCTACGCCGTAGTTCGGGCCAGAACCCCTTCAGTGGAGTCGCCCGGATATTAGGGAAGGTATGGTCAACGAAAGGGAAGACAATGAGGTGCAAAGATTCCTCTGAAACTAAGTATGCCAGAGGCAATCAAAACTTTCCTTTTGCAATTACGATAACAGGAGATCTGAGATCATGCATCAGACTATTAAGAAATACCCTGAGGTTGATAACCGGTATTTCGAAACGCCACTGTCTACACAGAGTACACTGTTTTTAATATGGAAGCTGTCCCGAGTCCAACATGTAGATATTGAGACGATGAAAATGAAGAATTATTGAATCACGTTTTTGGAACCTGTAAGCTAGACAGAGAATTGTTATTGTTGATGTCGAACAGCATCCTGATATTTTTGACAGGGCAATTGTCTTGGAGGATACATTAGAGGAATATCCTACAGAGTTCGAGGGCAGTATGGACACAAAACTAAGGTACATCGTCGTGACAAATAATGACCAATCAACCTAGCATGGTTTACAGTGGAATGCAGCGGCATCTTATTAAATTAAGATATCTTTTAATCAGCAAGTCGCCATAGTCAAGTAAGTAGTTGGATGGCTTACGTTCAAACTCTAGGTCAGACATCAACCTAGAGCCTCAGGACTCTCTGGGAAGTAGAAAAAAATTGCCATGAAAAGTTTCTCAAAAAATCTGTCGTACGAAGTCGTCTTTAAACTGTAGGTTCCCGCTACTCATGTATAAAATTAACACTTACAATGTAGGCGGTGTGAGAAGCTAGGTCGTAATTCCGACTGAAGTTTTGTAATGACCAATTATGTATGTATCTTTTAATCAGCAGGGATGTCATGCGAATAATATATAAGGCTGTTAGGATTGTTTGGATGCCAGTAAAAATGCGTATATGTCTACCATATATCCGATTATAACTCCCTAGTCAATTGATGAATCCATATATTGCAGAAATTGCAGCCTAAAGAACACCACATTTATCGCTAGGTAATCTTTCTGTTGAAGACCATTATGAAGAACGAACATCGTTTTTAATTCAATTGTGAAGCCCTCAAGCCAGAAGTCACAGTAGTTGAGGTAGTGCATTGGCTTAGTAGACAATAGTCTTTGGTTCAAATCTCAGCTCAGACATCTCGAACAAAACGAAATAAGTTTCTTTCGGGGAATTTCTCTCGCCAATTTTCTGGCAAAGATACTTAGGGCCATTATTACAACTTGCCGTTAACTAAAGGGAGGATTTTAACGGTAAATTGTTTTTCATTATTATAAGTGGACAATAAGGTAGAAGTGAGCATTAAGCTAAATGGAGGATCATCCTAACGGTAGCTTAAAGTTTTGTTTATATTTGAACTTGCCATATTATATATTATTTTAAATATGGCAACTTCCAATATAAACAAAATGATCATTTACAACAAAAAGAAAAAAAAACGAAACCCGTCGTTGCCACTGCATTTAAAAAAAAAACTTGTTTAATTGAGCAGTGTTATCGACATTGCTCCAGCACCGCCATATTTTTGAAAAAGTTTACTTTATTTTATCATTAGGTCGTAATAACAAAAAGAAGTTAAAGGTAACTTTAAAGTTCATTTTAGCTAAAGTTAACTTTAACTAAACCCAACTTTAACGGGAAGTTGTAATAATGGCCCTGAGAGTATATAAAATTACCATGAAAATTTTCTCAAATCTTGTGGAGACGACATTAAACTGTAGGTCCTCCTTCATTTATGGTTAAATTTAACACACACAACATGGGTGGTGTGAGAAGCTAGTTTCTAATATTGACTGAAGGGTTGTAATGATCAACTTAAGTAAGTGAGTAAGACCTTAATTCAGTGCCTATCTTTTTAGGGTTCAGGTTGTGGGGGAGAAATGATTAAAATCGGAAAAATTATTAACGAAAGAAAGGCACAGAAAGCAGTAGTCCTTGCTGATATGTGGGATAGAAAAGTTGTCCAATTTTTGAAGCTGAAATGCAACTTAATTGGCTGGCTATGACCATTCTTTCCACTTAGCTATCTTTCCCTCCAAATCTAACAAATTTTGTGCATATGTGTATGTGTGTGTGTGTCCGGAGTATGTAAGTTTTCGATGTTGTTGCTTTTCTCCAGTTGTTTTATTTATTTTGAAAAATTGTGTATTTGCCATAAACTGGGTCAACAAAATGCGTTTTTTTTGTGTGTGTTGTTTCGGGCTTCCTACGGCTGTAACTTGCTCTCTCGCCTCCTAAGACCGCGCGTCTTCTCTATTTATACAGTTTTGTAAATAATTTTTTTTGTTGTTTTTTTTTTTCTAATTTTGTTGTTTGCTGCTGTTGTTTAGTTGTTGCCTACAATAATTTCTTATGTTTCTTAGCAAAAAGACAGTCAAAGCTAAGTTTTTTTAGTTGTATGTTGTGGGTTCTGGTCTTTCGCTCTCTGTCTCTCTCTCTCTCTGTCGTACAGTTTTTTTGTGTGGCCATTGTAGTTGCTACAAATGAACTGAAGTTTGAATATGAACAAGAAAAAAAAAGATTGAAAATTATATGGAAACTAAAAGAAATTCTTTTTTTCTAAATAAAATAAAGGCCTTAACAGTTATAGAAGTTGCAACAGAATTCCAGATAGAAGAAGAGGAAAACTAGTTTCGTTTCCTGTAATGCAAGGCAATACAAAAAAAGGAAAAAATATTCTTGTAATGCGAATGCTTGTGTCTCTGTGGTGTCTTCTTCTTCTTTTTGTTGAATGCAACATTGTATTTGCTCATGTTAATGTTGCTGTTGTTGAAAGTGGCACAACAAACATTGTAGAATGAATACAGGCAGGCAGTCAACTATTTTGTTTCACAGTACGTGGGGTGTCACCAACTAGAAGTAGCAGCAGCAGCAGCAGCTTTAATTTGAGGCCCATGTTGGCCCTGTTTTTGTCTTTGGGTTTATTCATGTGAACACATGTGGGGTTATTGTGTCAGTGGGTGCTGCTATTTGTTCTGTTGGCACAATATTTTCACTCATTTGGTTTGTTGTTGTTGGTTTTGTTAATTTTTTCCATTGCGTTCTCGCGTCTCTCGTCTCCTTCTCTTTTTTATTTCATTTTCCATTTCAATTCCCCTTTGAAATTAACTGAGTTGGCTGGCTGCTTGGCTGTTTGGCAGCAACAAAACATACGTAGCCAGGCCAGGCCAGGCCATGCTACTAAAACCAACCAACTTTCACTTTTTCTTTCACATTTCTAGCCTCCAAATCTAATACTGTTTGGCGTTGTTGTTGTTATTCTTGTTGTTGTTGGCTGTATTCCGGCGTGTCTCTGGTAGTCTTTCGTGGCGTTGTTTAAACATATGCTTTAAGTGTGTTTATTAGGAAATGAAAAAGGAAGTCGTCGATACATTTTAGCCACTCTTTTTTGTTTAAATCCATTTCTATGTGTGTGTGCTATACACATCTGTATGTATGTATGTATGTAAGTGTGTGTGTTTAAATAGAAGTGTCAGTCGATTTGTGTGCACTAGAGTGTGGTGTGTAAATGTGAGTGTTAAGTGGTCTTTTGAAAATTGGTCTTTCACCAACAAATCCAAGACACAATCATGGAAGAAGAACAGAGAGAGAGAGAGAGAAAGGCTAAGGGCATACTGTAGTAAACGTCAGACACATTTCAAAGTGTATCTAATTTTTAGTTTTGCTTGTAAACACAAAAGAATTTAATTTATGGCTTTCATAGCAAGACAGCCGTATAGTAGATGGCAACATTGTTGCAGTCACAGAAGAAATGTTTGAAAATTATTTTTAATTTAATTAAAACCCACACATACACTCGTATAAAATAATTTCAAACATTTTGTGGACTTTCTGTGGTTGGAATTTGGAAGACATTAAATTTAAGAACGAAAAAAATATGTCAGAAAATTTAAAGAAATTCCTTCATTTACTGCATTTTTTATGGTGAACAGTTTTTAATATCGTGTGGAATATCTTTAAGCAACATTTAATATTATTCCGCATGTAATCGTTTACTGTTAGAATTCTATAAATTGGATTTAAGGAATCAGCTCGGTAGTCTTGTTTAAAATTTACTTACTTGACTGACAGACAATAGTTTTAAAAACACTTTCCCTTATGGCAAATGCAGACTTACCTGTAAAGAGAAGGAAACAATAAAATGTATTGTGAATATAAATAATGAATTAACACTTCAAATATTAAAAATATTATCAAAAGTAGTATGGTCTTTTAAGATCTTGAAGGCTTAGAAACGTAGGAATGATATTTTTATTATAATTTCGTAAACAATTTCGGGGTATTTTTTAAAAGCGGAAAATTTTAATTTTTAAAATTCAAGACATAAACCAGTTTTTAGCACAGACACTTTTGGCGAACAGAACACGGTTTACTGCTATTAGATGTGAGACCCCGATTCAAATTACAGGTCAGATATTCCTATCAAAACGAAATATGAAAAAAAGTATTTCTTAGGTGACTTCCTCTCAGCAGATTTCTGGCAAAAACTCTGAAGTAAATAAAATTGTCACGAAAAGTTTCTCAAAAATCTGTCGTTCGTAAGTGCCACCATTTGCTTACTTAATTGGCCATCAACAACCCGCTTAACGAATTTCGGCTTGCCTTAACACATCTTTCCAGGCGACTCTGCTTCTTAAGCGTCTGCAAACCAATCGATGACAAGGCTTCCTCGATTTGATCCTTCCAACGCAAACAAGGTCGTCCTCTTCACCAACATCCGCAAATCCTTGCATCAAATACCCATCTAGCCAGAGCATCCTCCTCCATTTGAACGACAAGGCCGAGCCAGCGTAGCCGCTTTTGTTAATACGCTGCACAACGTTTATGCCGTTAAGGAGCTCATACAGCTCATTGTTGGATCGAATGCGGAAATCTTCGCAAACTCGAACTAGACCGAAAGTCTTACGTAGGACTTTTCTCTCGAATACTCTAAAGTCTGCTACATCAGTGCTTAATAGTGTCTATGCCTCAGCGCCATGCAGAAGCACGGGGTCTTTTAGAGTATTAGATTTGTGGTACAAGAGAGGTCTCTGCTACTCAATTGCCTATTGAGACCACAGTGGCACCTGCGCTTGATCTCCAGACTGACATTATTTTTGATGGTAACGGCTGAGCCAAGATAAACAAATTCATTGACTATATCGAATTTATATTTATTGGCCGTAATATGGGATCCAATATGCCGCATGTCCCTACCTGTCGACAACATATACTTCTTTTTGCCCTCATTTACTGCCAGACCCCCATGTTAATAGACTACCGTTCAATAGCACTAAAGGCAGCAGTAACATTTCGCTTGGTATGCTCTATGATGTCAATATTGTCTGGGTACGGAAGCAGCATACGTTGCAGGAATTTTTCAACGTTATTTTTATTATCTTTGCAGGTATACCGAGCTCAGATATTGAGACAAATACACGAATCCGTATGGGTTGTAGGACCCACCACTCATGTATAAAATTAATACACATCACATGAGTGGCATAAGAAGCCAGATCGTAATCCTGACTGAAGGGTTGTGATGACCAATTATGTATGTATGTATGCGGAAGTTAAAGAGCCGGTGGTGAAATGTAAAAAGTGTAAAGAACTTACCGGAGTCAGTAATGGTACAGAGATCATATTTACTGAGAGATTTATGATAGAAGCTATATCTACATATGTATTAGTAAGATGAATGTGAAGATAAATTCGAATCTAAAAACCAAAGACGCAAACCCACAGTTTTAGCAGCGCCACTTATTGCTATTAACAGAGCACTGTTAACTGTTTAACAGTGGCAACAGTAGATAATTCTTCTACTTTGCAATTATTCATATAAAATTTAATCCTTATTATGATCATTATTATTTTTTCAAATCAGCTATCACACTAGCACGGTTCAAAAGAGGACCCTCTGGACTACATATATGTGTATATTGCATATAGTACGCTATTGTACTGTTCCATATACGCCACTGATCTTCTAGAGAATTTTCAAGCAAAAAAATTGATATTTTGAAAGCCAATTTTCTCAATACCATATCACTTTATATGGGACTATGCTGCTAATTATATTAAAAGGCCTTGGAAACTTCCTTTGCACATAGTATGGTACTCATACTATAACTATTTCCCAAAATTAGCTCCTAAACAAGTGGGCTTGTTCAGATGGATACTGCTTAATAGCTAACAGTGCTCTATTAATGGCAAAGTTTGTTCTGTTAAGAGGAAATTTTGCTCTGTTGATAAATGTGGCGCTGCAAAAAATTTATGGATTGCGTCTTGGATTTTCAAATTCGAATTTATCTTCACATACATATTATTAAGAATACATATTAAAAGAAGTGAGTGTCCTACAACTTATGATATGTTGGTTCAATCAACACAATGTAAGGGATTAAACGACAAAAGCAATTCAAAATTTTTTCAAGGATGCAGCTGTTAAACTCTAATAATCTTTCTTTAGAATGTATTTTATTAGAAGTTCTATGGTGAATGTATTAAATCATGATAACAGTTATGTAAACAGATTAAAAAATAAATTTTTTGTAGAAATTTTTAAAATTTAAAATTTCTTTCCCAAAAACACTTTCAATATTCCTGCTTAACATAACTTGAAGTGTACATGGTACTTTCGATAATAAATTTATGAAGAATTGTTTGTAAATATTTTATTAAACACTTCGAAACTAAGCAAGATACAATAGAGTGGCAAAAAATAATAATTCGAAGGACAAACATTTTATACTTTTACTTGAAAAAAGGTTAGAAAAGTTTATTGCAAGCAAAAGTTTTCAAATTTCATATTTGAATACTTTTAAGATTTTATAATGATTTGATGTTTTATAGAAAATACTTAAACATAAAACTACAAAATTTGCTTTAAAAATAAACTCCTTGCATTCACATGCAGTTTTTAATAAATAAAGGAAGTGAAGAGAATTTGAAATGAGTATTCTTTATACCACCAGTCAGTTTCTTTAATTATTACCATAATTACTATATAATTTAATATTCTTTTTCTATTTTTTTTTTATATTTTCTGTTCGGTATACCATTTTTCTTAATTTCGTTTTTCCAATTATTCATTCCTTTTCTTTTCTCTCTCCTTCACATCACTGTACATAAACGTGCATTATCGTTTAAAACCGCAACTAAATTTCAAAACATAAACCACAGAACATTATCTTAATTAAGATAAATGCTGATTTTTTCAAATGAGTAGGGGGAGAGAGAGAAGGAAAATAAAAGAAAGAAAATTCACAAAAAATAAAAGAAGAAGAAGAAAGAGCTACACAATAACAATTCCCAAATGCAATAGATGCACATACGTTCAACAGCAAAGTTCTTCCTCTCTTCACTTGTACAGACATCCTATACAAGGATTTGCTGAATACTTAATGAACAAATACAGACGTAAACATGTTTTATAAACACATATACAGGGTGTAGTATCACAAATCTGGCATAAAATATTTGGTGATTTTTTTTTTTTTTTTTTTGATAGGGACTGGTTGTTTCTGGTGCCTATGAAGTGTTGGGAAAGGTGCAAAACTTTGTTTTTGCAATTCTTGTTGGAACGCCCCATATCAAAATTTGAGTTGATTAAGTTGGCAGTTACGTACTTAGATGAAGTGATCATCCTTGCAATTTCGCCTGGAAAATCCAGAAAAAGAGTGACTTACAGTTGAAACAAACTTCCCAAGAAGGGAGTATAGATTTGTACTCCTACAGCTTAGGTTGAGGCTCAGTGTTGGGACTGTAAGTCTTCCAATAGGAACTTAGTAGATGTACTTTAATTGGTGATATTTCCATACTACTGACAAAATTATACGATCGATAGTTTTTAAAATAAAGTAACTACGACTTGTAGACGCCGTAGTCTAGTAGGTAGTGTGTTGGATTATTAGATGAAATTATGAAAAATATTTCTTCGGTGATATCCTCAGATTTCTGGCAAAAACTCTGAGGGTACATTTAATTGCCATGAAAAGTTTCTTAAAAATCTGTCGTTCGAAATCGACTTTAAATTGTAGGTCCCCCACTCATTTATAAAACTACATTCTAATAAGAAAACAAGACCAACACATAACAACAAAACATACACATCATGCGGTAATTTCAACGCTTCAGTGAGTATTACGACCTAGCTTCTGTTAACCACTAATGATGTGTGTGTTAATTTTATACATGAGTGAGGGCATCTGCAGTATAAAGTCGACTCCGAACGACAGAGTTTTAAGAAACTTTTTATGCCGATTTTATTTGAAAACAAATTAACTACGATTAAAATACCCGAGTTTTTGATGGTATAGTTTCATTAAACAGGTACTCACGAAATTTGACAGTTGATAAGGCCATCTTGTTGTTTCTACACCCATCAAATTAGTTATCATCGATTCAGTGTATTTCGCCAAATCATCATAAGCGACGATAGACAACGACATGTGCGTTATTCTTTAACGTACGGTTAGCAGAAACTTACAAGTTAAGTTTCTTCCATCGTACGTAGAATTATGTGATCGTTAGTTGTTAAAACAAAGTAACTACGAATAAAATACCCGAGCTTTTGACGGTTTAGATCGTCCAACAATTAAATTTGATAGTTGATACAGCCATATTATTAGTTGACATCTATTTAGTCAGTTTTCAAATGATGGACAACGATGTGTGCATTATTCTTGCATTATTATTTAAAGTACGGTTACCAAAAACTCTACAAGTAAAGCTTCTTCTATTGCACGAAGTGCATTTATATAAAAAGGTTTGAAATGTTGTCCTTTTTAAACTTTTTTTTGACTTTGTGTCATTGAACAGAACATAGGATATCATATCTTATCTTCAGGGTTGTAGTAAAATGATATTCCAATAAGGAAACAAGATAGATAGACAACAACAAAAAACACACATCATACGGTACACAGAACTACGAATGCAAATACGTAAAAATTTACAAAAACAACAATTGGATAGAAAGTTCACGAAATTGCCAGACATGAATTAAGACAATATAAATAGAGAGAAGAACGATGTTGACAGTTAATCACGGAAACCATGAAACACTTACCATCAGTCTGAACGACAAAATCATTGTGATCTTATTCGGATTCAGTATTCCGATGAGATTTTATAAACATTGTTCTAGACTATCTGGATAATTGTTATTTCCCAACAGAGGGCATATACTATATTTTATTTTAAAATCCTATAATGACGGCTAATAATGCTGGAAACCTTGCCATCAATCTTTACGACAAAAATTATGGCAGATGGCAGATTTTCTCTTATTCGGATTCAGTACTCCGATGAGGGTTTATAAACATTGTTTCCCAACAGGGGGAATCAGAATCCTATAATGACGGCTAATAAATGTTATTCAAATTTGCATAAGTTCCTGAGAGACTCGATTTAACCTTTTTATTAATGTTTTCAAACAAATTTGGGGTCAGTACCATCACGTGGCTCTTTAAATGCCCTCAAGTTTTTAAATTCCTTATTTCATGTTTAAAGTGACTCTCAATTATGAGAATTTGTACGATGTTGTCTTGCCGTATATTCAAATTTAACACTCTGTTTGACATTGTCTCGGTTTCAAAACTCAAAAGACCTCTACAACCTTGAAACAACGTAGAATTCTAAATTCGCAAATTCGTGAGAAGCAATTTAAACTTATAAGGCCTTGGATTTCTCTTTCGCCAAAAGTGTGTCCTTATTAAACATCCACACCCTGTAATACTTTAACAAACAATATTAGAGCATGAATAAGAGTATAAATATTCTTGCAAGGACAATATAATAACATATATGTACATATATATGGTCTATCGCATACAAAAACCCACCAACACCAACAGAAACACCAATGACAGCAACAACCATCAGAACAACAATACATTAACATTAGCAACAACAATAATAACAATAATAGAAGGAAGTTCTAAAGTGCATAATTTAAGTTCCCCTTGAAAGTTAAACAGAATGAAGAACAAAGAACGACAACAACTTCCCTCTCTTTTTGTTTTTGTTTTTCTTTTTTTTAACTTTTACTGCCTGCATCTTTAAGCTGTAACTGTCACAGTATTTCTTTGCTTTTGGCTCTGTCTCTCTCTATCTCTGTGTTTGTATGTGTTAATGGCGTTCTTGTTTTGCAACATCCGCTAAGAATAAAAGAAAGAAAAGAAACAAAACAGAACCAAAGGACTCTACTTTAAAAGTTAAAAAAAAAACAGACAGAGAGAGAGAGAGAGAGAGAATGAGAAAGAGAGCTAAATAAAGTAAATATATGTGACAAAGATTCTTTTTTGCATAATTTTTCCCAAGTGTCAGGTCATAAGTCTTTTTGTTTGTTGTTGCTCTTGTCATTATTGTTCTTCTTGTTGTTGTAGTTGTTGTCGCCGCTATTGCTGCTACTTCTTTAGCTTTGCCTTTGAGGCATGACACACATGAATAAGCTTTTGTGTTTGTGTAAAATTAAAAAAAACCAGAGCGAATAAGAGAGAAAGAGAGAGAGAGAGAGAGAGAGAGAGAGAGGGAAAAGGACAAAAAGCAGGATGAAAGACCTTATAAAATGGAACATAAAATGAAAGTTCTAAGGATATAAATATTTACTAAGCAACAAATCCTTACTTATGCCAAAAGATAATGAAAATTTTACTCAAAGACACACAACTAACAAACAACAACAAAAACAACAAAAAAAATAAAAATAAAAAACTTTAAACATGAAATTAGAAATTTTTTAAAAAAAACTTGAGGGTATTTAAGAGCCACATGATGATACTGACCCCAAATTTGTTTGGAAAACATTATGAAAAACTTTAAATTGAGTCTCTCGGGAACTTATGTAAATTTGAATAACATTTATTAGCCATCATTATAGGATTTTAAAATAAAAATTTATAGGCCCTCTGTTGGGAAATAACAAACATCACGATAGTCCCGAACAATGTATATGAACTCTAATCGGAATACAGAGTCACAATAAGAGAAGGGTTGACTTCCAAAATGCTGTGTGTTTGAACAAAGTATAGTATTTTATAAAGCCGCTGTACAAAATGTTTACAATGTACACTATTTCAAAACGTCGTCAATGTGTATTTTTAACGCAGTCAAAAAGCAATCAGGCATTGGATTTATAGTAGAGGCATTGTTTGGTAACTTTGAATATTTTCAAAATTTATATACCGTAGTAGAACTGTATACAAACTTTGTATTGATACATTTTGGAAATCAACCAAGATCTGTCATCTGCCATAATTTTTGTCGTAAAGGCTGATGGCAAGGTTTCCAGCATTGTTGACTACATTGTCGTCGTTTCTTTAAAGAGTATGGCATATAACTAGTAGTCGCCGTCCTCTAGTAGGTAGTGTGTTGGCTTATTAGAGGCCTCGATTCATACTCCAGATCGAACATCTCGATCAAAACGAGATGTGAAAAAATATTTCTTAGCCAACTTAGGTATGTCAGTAGGTCGAAGTGATAACTTTAATTACCAAAGCTCACTTGAGCACGAATAGTGGCCCATTTGACGCCACAGGTAAACGCAGCCCCTGCACTGACCGAGTTCCACCAAACTGGGAAAAAGTTGGCTCCGAACGACAGATTTTTTGAGAAACTTTTTCATGGCAATTCTATTTACTCTCAGAGTTTTTGCCAGAAATCTGCTGAGAGGAAGTCGTCAAAAAATACTTTTTGTATTTTGTCTTGATGTCTGGCCTGGGGCTTGAACCCCGGCTTTACATCTAATAAGCCAACACACTACCTACTAGACTACGGCGACTTTGTCAGGCCGATGAGCACTATAGGTCGATGATTATCAACTTCTTTCAGCCTGAATGGAATGATTCGGACATGGGATTTCAACAGGATGGCGCTATGTGCCACACAGTTCATGGCAGATTGGATATTCTAATCGAGTGATTTCAGGCCATGGTCGTCTCACATGAAGGTGATGTTAACTGGCTACCGAGGTTGTGCCTTCGGGAGGTTTTCTTAAGTCACATGTGTATTCAAAGAAGCTACAAACCACAGTGGACCCCACATAACCCTCTGCAGTCGACGAAGAAATATTGAAAATATTGAAATCTCTGACCTGGACCTCATGTTTAATAAGCCAAAGTGCTACCTACTAGACAACGGAATATTATTTACTCACTTATCCTTTAGTCAGGTTTACAAACTAGCTTCTTACTTATGATTCAATCAGCAAATCAGCAATATTAGCTTTTTTGAGCATTCGAACGTACATAATTGGTCATTACAACCCTTCAGTCAAGATTACGATCTAGTTTCTCACACCACTTATGTTGTGCGTGTTAATTTTATACATGAGTGGTGGGAGCTACAGTTTAAAGTCGACACCGAACGAAAGATTTTTGAGAAACTTTCCATGACAATTTTATTTTCTGTGAGAGTTTTTGCTGGAAATCTGCTGAGAGGAAGTCACCGAAGAAATATTTTTTCGATGTTTGACCTGGGGTTTGAACCATAACTTCGCATTTAATAAGCCAACACACTACCTACTAGATAGACTACGGCGAACTGGCACTATTCGACGCTAAAACTGTAGACCAATGAAGTAAAGTTTTGTGAATTCATTTTGTGAAACTAAAAAATATCCATTCAACGCCTTCTTTAAGGATGCCTGTAAACTGAATAGAATACCATTTGTTGCCCCCTTAAAAATGCAATATATGTCATAGAAATTTAATTAAAATTTGCATTTAATTAATTTAAAATGAATTTAATTTAAATGAATTGAATCTAAACACGAATTAATTAAAGCAGCGTACGTATGTCATTTGTGAAAAACCTTTGAAGTGACATGTTCTCCAGAAAAGACCCTTCCTTACCATTCATACACACATATGAAAATGGTTTTAAAACTGCTTTACTTTTTATTTTGAATTATTAAGGATAATAAGTATGTAACATGTATACACAGAGAAAGGATTTTAACATGAAATTATCCCCGTAAAAAAATAAAGAAAAAAATTGTTTGTAATTATCAGAGTACATATGTATATTTTGCTGCTGCTCTTCGGTTGCAATTATACTCTTAAACTACATAAAAATGGCTGGAAGCAGTTTTTTGAACTGGAAATCATGTTTAGAAAACGAATTGAATTGAAAATATTGTTGTTGAACTAAACTGAATACAGAAAAAATGTAAAGAGGTCTACTAAATACACAAGTACTTGGTCGTTTGTTACCTAGTATTTGTTCAATGAATACGAAAAAAAAGTATGTAAAAAAAACTAACCCAGTAAAAAAGATAGTTTGCTGGGTAAGAAATGGGATCTATTTTATAAAACAGAATTTTCTAGATAAGTTCTGTAACAGCGCCTTACAACATATCAGTCCCTGATATTGCCAATGGTGAACGGAATATTGGTGCCACAAAAAGGGATTTCGAATTTAAAAATCCTTTGTTATAATTCAATATGTTGTTACCATAATGAAGTCGCTGTAGTCTAGTGGGTAGTGTGTTGGCTTATTAGATGTAAAGCCAGGGTTCGAGCCCCAGACCAGATATCAAAACAAAATACAAAAAGTATTTGTTCGGTGACTTCCTCTCAGCAGATTTCTGGCAAAAACTCTGAGAGTAAATAAAATTGCCATGAAAAAATCTGTCGTTCGAAGTCGACTTTAAACTGTAGCCCCTACCGCTCATGTATAAAATTAACACACACAGTGATGTGAGAAACAGAGGTCAGCAATGAGTATTCAAAACGATGAGTAGATTCGAATCATACTTATAATTTCTGATACTTATACGCATTCATACTTATTTTAATGTCATACCCATACTTACTCAAAGTTTGAAATACTCATGGTACTCATACTTAACAATACGCATGATGTTATTGATTTCGACTCTCCATGACTCATCGTATACACGAATCACGAAATAAATATGATTCGCGCACGAACACTACAATACTCACAAGAAAGTTGTGTATTTGCTCGGCTTGCTGTCTTTGTCTTTTTTGTTTATGTGTCTTTCTTCTGGCTTTGTAAATGCAACAACAACAACCAAGACTGTAAATTTTGACGAATGATTCGAATCGCTCGAAGTATTATAAGTATTTTTCTAGATTTATGAATCTGAATGAGTAGGCGTATGAATGAAACATATTCCGAATGTTATGAGTACTCATACTCATTGCAGCTTGTACTTCTAAATCAATATTGTAGTGAGTACGAATGAATCAGAGTAGTTGAATTTCAATAATGTTGACTCGCTTATACTCAAAATGTTATGAGTACTCATGAGTAGCGAAAAAGCGATTCATTGCTAATCTCTGTCACAAACTAAGCAGCAAATTAAAAAAATTTTGTTTAATTTCAGAAAATCCAAATCTCTTATAAAAATTTTAACTGGGTTATTGCTTTCAAAAATCGTTCATATCATTTAAGGCAAGAATATGATGATAAATACCATCTATTCATCCATTTAAACATTCATATAAAGGCACCAACAGTGTATACATCATCATTTAACATGCATTGCCTGCTTGCATTCGTGTAAGATAGAGACAGAGAGAGAGAGAGAGTGAGCAAGCAGTACTTGTTGTAATGAATATGAATGAAAATCGTCTTTGATGTTTGATTTTGTTCTATGGCATGAATGCGACTGTATATGTGAAGATTAATAGCTGAGGTATGATTATACTCCTCCCTCATTCTACTCCTATCTTGCTGCCTAGGTAAGCAAGCAAGCAGTTAGGTTTGATTTCTAAGCATACGTATTGTAGGTTTCAATATTATATGTCTATCCTTCTGTTCATAGCTCCTAATCCATGTATGTGTGTGTGTGTGCTTTCGTATTGCTTTCGTAATTATTTTTGAAAACATTAAAAAGACTACGAAGTTACCATCGTCGACAGTGAAAGGTGTTGTTACTAAGTAAACGTTACAATAAACTTTTAAAGAGATTATGATGATGATGAAGCATAAGATAAACTCACTCTCTCTCTATCTTTCTCTCTCTTCTAGTGAATTTTCATTACTTTACCTTATGTAAAGTAAAATATTGTAATGAATTATAATGAAATTCAAGTGATTGTTCAATAATCTCTATGCTCTCCTCTAGTTTTATTAACACAGAGAAGTGAATTATGAAAGTCATGCATTTTAAATTAAAATTTCATTTACCGTAATTAGAAAACAAAAAAAAAAAAAAAACTTTATCAAGAATATGATTAAAACGAATTAAAAACGTGTGCAATTAATTAAAACTACAGTCGAATTAATAAGTCCAACAGTTACCTGTTTTTTCTGTAAGACAAACTTAATTACTCAAATATTTTTCAGTTAGGTAGGTAGGTAGGTATTGGAATGGTCGCTCACTTGAACGCACATAGCGGCCAGTTGTGAGGCCACAACTGTACTGACCGAATCAAACTCATAGAAGAAGTTGGTCTGCACACTATAAGCATGACTCCCCTAAGCTGGAAGCTAGCCTGAAGGTTCAATGAACGAAGCTATATCCTTGATATTAATGGCTGATAACTCCATTAAGCTGACAAGCAATGGAGAGCCAAATAATCCAAATATGCACCTAGCAAGAGCTGTACACATGTATAAGAATTTCCCCCACTTCAGCAGACCTACAAGTCGTTTGATGAAAGCTGCAGTCTTTCCGTGTATCTTCCCATAACGCAATGAATTCTTCAGCAAACCCACAACCTCGTCAAAAGTTGTTTGATAGTTGGTGCTACAGTCTTCTCGGGTGTCTACCCGTAACGCAATGACCTGTAAGCATGGCCACTGTGATCGAGATGAGTTTGAGTAGTTGGTTGGCATGATTTTTATCCAACGTGGTCCTAGTGAAGCTGGCAGTGGAGCAATATTCCTCGTTGAGACAGGAAAGGTTAGCCTTCCGGAAGAATTTTTAATTTAACCGTGGTAAGTGGCATACTTAACTCGTTTGGCGACGATTCCGGAAGGAGTGCACTTGCTCTAGCGAGCTCATCAGCTTTACAGTTATCTAGACAAGTGAGGCACTGAAGCACCCAGAGAGAAGGTCAACGGTGACACTCTCTATGGAGTTTAGAGTTTCTTTTTTTTTCATTAATTCTCAAATGAACTTTTGATCGTCTGAAATCGCTTGTCTTGTGGATAATGAGGATTATAGCTCATATCAAAAAAAGTTCTATTGTTTGTAATGCAGTTCAAAAACTATTTACTTACTTACTTAACTGATCATTACAACGCTTACACACCGCGCATGTTGTGTGTGATAATTTTATCCATAAGTGGAATCAGGTAAGGCCAGAGGTGCCATAATGATATGCAGAAAACGCGCCCGGAAATCCAGGAAATATACCACAAAGTCGCCGTAGTCTAGTGGGTAGGCCACGGTTCAGACTAGTGTATGTCGATCTCACAGGGTGATGAGAAACTGTTCTTCAGCGGCGCTGGAGGGTTTGTTGGGTATAAGTCCGCTGTATATGATCGTAAAGACTAATGCTTAGGAGACTATGATTAGTTTGATGGGAGACAAGTTTAACATGAAATTTATTCGGGGATTTCATGAATTAAGGAACTGAATGGTTGACAGTTCTCTCCTTATCAGTGCCCTAGACAGAACTAGTAGACCCTACGATTTTCAGAAATGTTTTGCAACGAGACTTAGTAACAAAAAATTAATGGAGTATTCTGGAAGCTGTATACTCTCTTAAGAGAAGTTAGCCGTGGTCTAGTAGGTAGTGTGCTGGCTTATTAGACGAAAAGCCAGGGTTCGAGCCCCAGGCCAGACATCAAAATAAAATACAAAAAGTATTTTTTCGGCGACTTCCTCTCAGCAGATTTCTGGCAAAAACTCTGAGAGTAAATAAAAATTGCCATGAAAAGTTTCTCAAAAAAAATCTGTCGTTCGGAGTCGACTTTAAACTGTAGGTGCCACCACTCTTGTATAAAATTAACACACACAACATAAGTGGTGTGAGAAACTAGGTCGTAATCCTGGCTGATGGGTTGTAATGACCAATTATGTATTATGTATGTATGTATGTATACTCTCTTAAAGGAGGGACTATTTTGCAGTTAAGAATGTGTCTAAAACGCTACAGGACCGAGAGTTTTTGTTTTTGAGGGGAGGTTCCTTGCTACTAATGAGACCGGAACCGTTCTGTGAAGTGGGGGTGGATGTATAAAAAGAGGTACACAATTCAATTCATTCTCTAAATAAGTCAGTTTAAGGAAATAAAAACCTTTGTTGGAAAATAAAAAAAATAAAATATTTAGGACCAGTTTTTTGACAAGGCATTGTAGACTCAGAGTACATTTATTCAGAATGGTCTTTGTCCCGAGACAAACAAGTACATTCTGTGACGATAGGTATGAATCATCGGAAAACATTTTTGGAATTTGTGGTTCATGTCAGTTGCTAGGCAACTGAAGTTTTTGGGGCCACTATAGAGATACGCTATAAATTATGAGGGGTGTACAATGGATCGTATGGTCGTAGTATTAAGTCATCTCTTCACGACAATGATAATAACAAACGTGTCATAAAGTTGGTGTTTGATGTTATGGTCCTTGAGAGTGGGCCATCATGATGCCTGTGAAAGTAAATTCGAATTCAAACACCAAAAATGCAATCTCATACTTTTAAAAACGCCACTTTTTGCCTTTAACAGGGCATAATTTGCTATTAACAGAACATTGTTAACTGTTTAACAGTGACTATAAGTAGATTAGTCTTCCACTTTGCAATTATTGCAGACTATTTTTAGTTCTCATTATGATCATTATTATTTGAGAATAATAATGTTGAATAAATATGTTGATGGGGGTGGAGGGGGCTATCCCACCACCACGGTTCGAAAGAAGACCTTCTGGACTACCATTTGCATTTAATCGGGTGATATGTTCCAAAATGGCCACTGATTTTCTAGAAAATTTTAGAGCAAAAATTGATATTTTCAGAGTCAATGTTCTAAATACCATGTCAATATTTTGTTGATTGTATTAAGTGGCCTTGGAAACTTCCTTCGCATATATGTAGTATGGAACTCATAGAACTACAGTATATCCTAAAATTAGCACCTAAACAAGTGACCTTGTTCAGATGGAAACTGTTAAACAGATAACAATGCTCTGTTAAGGTCAAATTTTGTTCTGTTAATGCCAAATGTGGCGCTTTTAACATTTATGGATTGCGTCTTGGAATTTAAAATTCGAATTTATCTTCACACACATGTCATCATGGACACTTTTTTGCTTTCACGAGATTGAAGCATTCACCATCTGGGCCATATGGCTTAACAACTCTCGATATTTCTCAGTTGCATAGCGAATACAGAAAATACGGATAAGTTCTGTCGGGCAGTACAGGCTTTGTGTTTGAACGAAGTATCGTGTTTCATAATGCCGCTGTACAAAATGTTTACAATGTATTATGTTTCAAAACGTCGTCAATGTGTATTTTGAACGCAGTCAAAAAGCAATCAGGCATCGGGTTTATAGTAGATGCATTGTTTGGTTACTTTGCCTATCTACATAGTTTATATACAGTAGTAGAACTGCATACAAACTTTGTATTGATACATTTTGGAAGGCAGCCACAGTGTATTACAGTGCATTGATGTCCTTTTTGTGTGATTTATAAGGTCACATGAAGTCATTTTTGAAAAAGTTTCTATTAAAAGAATTTTAAAAATTGTTGTCAATCGATTAATAAATTAAAATCGAACAAAAAAAACAAGGAGGAAAAACTGAAACTTTGCTAAAAAAAAAACATGCTAAAAAACATGCGTTCCAATGAAAACAATTCAATAAAAAATTGTTTCGTTTTTAATTTTTTTTTCTGTTTGTCGAACTGACTGAGTCTGTGTCATTCGAGTATGTATTTTCAAGTTTTGTGTCATTCAATTCAATTCATTTCATTTATTCAGTCAGTCACTCATGCATTTCTACATACATTATCAGTTGTTAAAGGCAACATGCCTGAGTTTCTTTCCCTACCGCTCTCTCTCTCTCTCTCTCTCTCTGTCGCTCTCTGTCGCTCTCTTTCTGCCTTTGGTATTCTTTTCTCGTATTATTGTTGTTAAAGTCAGCCATTCAATCTCTAAAATTTTTACGATTATTTTTCTCTTTTCTCTCTCGCTACCATTTTCATGCAATTCCAGCATTGAGTTGTAATGGCAGGGGGTGAGGGAGGAAGGTAGGAGTGGTGCCGATGCTGATGTTTAGGGAAATGTGCATTCATGTACTCGTTGCCAGCATGTCTGCCATGGTTGGAGTTTGATGAAACTGAAGTACCATTTGAAGGATAAGATGGCATGCATGTATGTGTGTGTATAGATTTGATTTGCTTTTGCAATATGTACTCGACACTCGGCATTCATGTATTGTTGTTGTTGTTGTTGGCCAAATACAAAGTTTAAAATATTTATTCAGTATCGAAAAACGCTTTTGTTTATGTTTTCTTTTGTAGAGTTTCGATAGTTTTTTCTCTTTTCTTTCAATTTCATTCATTTTGATTTTCTTTTGTTTTGTTTGGTTGTTCATTCGCTTATCAGCAGGAACCGAGTGTCTCTGTTGTCCTCGCCCATAGAATTTCAAAAGTATTTGCTAACAGATACAAGAAACGATTTCCTCCTGCTGTGCGTCTGCCTGTGTGTGTGTTTGTTTCTTTTCCAGATTTATTAGAAATACACGGGTATTTTCCTTGTGCTCATCGCAAAATAACAATGACATGTGTGACAGGAAACCAATCGAAAAATTGGAACACAACTCTTGTAAAGCTTTTCGAGTGGATACAATCTACTCCAGCAGTAATAAAAAGGAAATATTGTCAAGTCTACCTACACACCATGCACACACATGCAACGTGGCTGGATAAGAGTTTATGCGCTCTGCACTAAACATCTCAACCATATGCTCTTTTGTTGTGCCACAAAAGTGTGCTACCTGGTGGCAAATTTTGTCCAACATATGCCACAATCGTGTTGATAGTAACAATTTGAACATGGAACGAGAATCACTGCTATTCTCTACTGATAACAGGAAATAATTGACGCATTAAATGCAAGAATATTTGATCAAAATCGTCTTTAAAATAATCTGCACTTAGGTAGACAAATGGCCGAAAGTATAGACAACACATAATACAGAGTAGGCCCTGTATGATGTTTTAATTACTATTCCCAAAGAGCTATGAGGCTGATCTATCGATTTACATTTTAAATCATCGGGTATTTCGAATCTGTCAATACTTATGTCATTCTATTATGTCACAAAATTCAATATATTATCTCTACTGAGCATAAGGAATCGATTTATGCTTGAGCAACGTTGGTATTTATTGGAAATTTATTTTCAAAACAAAAACAATTTGATCGGAAATTGAACGAAACTGTCGTACAAAAATTTGATCGCAAAGAAAAACTAGCAGTGCCCGGTATGCCCAAGTTTATTGCTACAGTTTGTTAAACTGATTTCATTGTCGATGCGCCAAGACGTGAGCGGAAAATATCGAAAATGTGGCTGAGAGTGTGCGTGAGAAATCCATCATTCTCAAGACTTGAACATTTCCCGCACCAGTTTACGTCGAATGTTGCGAAAAGATCTCTTCAAGAGTTGAAGTCGCATGGCCATCCGCTTCGTTTTCGCTTCGCTAGATGGAGAAACGAGAAATTGCGCGAAGCTGTCGATTTTGTCAAAAAAAAAAAAATTATCTTTTCGGTTGAAGCTCATTTTCATCTTGGTGGGTACGTTAATAAGCAAAATTGCTGTATTTGGGGCTCACGAAACCCACATGTGGTCTTACACTTTGAAAATGAGGACGGTGCAACCATTACGGTCAATGGAGACACCTATCGCACCATGATAACCGATTTCTTTTTTGTACACTCTTCATGGTATTGATGTGAGCGATGTTTGGTTTCAACAGGATCGTGCAACTTGCCACACACCGCATGCCCGAATGGATTTATTAACTCAAACGTTTGATGGCCGTTTAATTAGCGGAAATGGTGATGTCAATTGGCTGTCTAGAAGCTGCGATTTGACACCGTTGATCTATTTTCTGTGACGCGCCGTTAAAGAGACAAACCAGAGCCGACAAACCAGAGACAATTGACGGTTTGAAGGCCAACATTCGTGATACCATTGCAGAGATGCGACCCCATACACTCGAAAAAGTGCACGAAAATTGTTCCGATCGAATGAGGTACTATGCGGCCTTATATCTACCTCCGACAGATCTGTAGGTAAGCGAACTGAATGCGGTACACGTTTTATCGTTTTCCATTGGTATTGTCCAATCGCGATAGAGAGTTATAACTCGACGTTTTCTATTGGACTGGCATCTACGCTAATAGAGTTGATTGCAGCAGTAAAAAGCTTCTGCAGTCGTCAAGTTCGTATAGCAGTTGAATAATTTTAATTAGAATTTATTGAAGATAAGTTTTAGCAATGAAACCTTATGTAGTGGAGGTCTGTTAACTGTGGATCATTGAGTTTCACAGTGTAATTTCCATTTAAAAGTTTTGAATATTATTATTGACATCGTCGGAAGTCGCCATTTGTGGTTCAATTTTTTTTCGTACGATCAACACTGAGGGGATGGATGGCATTGTGTTTTGAACTATGAAAATATGTTATGGGAAGAAGAAAAGAGAGAACATTGTTTATGGACACTAGGATTGTATATTTTTTTACTATAAGTAAATAAGGAAAGACCACTGCAGTAATTGAGTTCCACATACGAATAGTCCGACTAAAAAACGTACTTTTTTCTATAATGCAGCGTGCGACCCACTGGTCAATTAACCACATACGGATGTGCCGGCCTTTTGTAGTAGCGATAGAACAGTGAATCACAAACCACATTGCAACGATGCTCCATTGATTCAATGGAGTTGGATACCCTAAGGCCTCTCCTGTACACGTTCGAGAAAAAATTCAAAATAGGCGTTGAGGCATCGACCCATACATGAGAGTTGTATTCCACTCTCGGTCGGTTATAAATGGTGCTAAATAGTAAGATCAGATAATCAGATCTTAAGATAGAACTGAAAAATGTGTCGGTTCCAGCCAACATTACAGTGATTACATTTTCATGCACAGAATGTCAAGAGCTTCTGACTCCTTAATATTTACACCACCCATAGATTAAGATGATGTAATAGTATTGCTGCGCTTATCGGTGTTTGGTTTTTAAAAACTTTTAATATATTTATTTTTTCTGATGATTTTTTTACGATTTCAATAAACGTCTTTGACGATTTGACGTTTTTTTTCTCAAATATTTGACGATTTAGTGCCCCATTTATCTGGCAACTTTGCGAATAAGGCGAAATATGCCAGTCTTCTGGCAAAGTAAATAAAACTTTCATGAAAAGTTTGCAAAAATTTGCTTTTGTTCGGAGTCTTCTATAAACTGCAGTTCCCGCCACTCATGTATAAAATTAACACGTACAACATATGTGGGGTCAGAAGCTAGGTTGTAATTCTGAATCAAGCCGTGAATATGGGTAGGTAGGTAGAAGTGGATGTCCCCTCGATGGAGTCATGAGCGGATACACTTAGGACGCACATAGGGCCCATTGTGATACCACAGTTTCACATTCTCCCCTATTCCAGAAACCACTCGGAGCTTCCGATGAAGCGACTCAGACTGCCAATATCCATGCATGACAGTTCATCTAGGTCCTCCATGTAGTAGGCACCCAGGTGTCTCTTTCTCTTCCGACCAAGTGCCGGGCATGTGCACAGTAGGTGAAGAATAGTTTCATCCTCTTCATCATCTCCACAGCTTCTGCTGAAATCATTCGCGATGTGTCCAAGACCAATACGCCTCGCATGCGTTTTTATAATACAATGACCCGTAATAACCCCGATAACAGCGCTGAGCGGTTTAAGCAGAGTCGCCGTGCGCCTCCTATCCAGCCTTGGCCAGATGTTTAGCGCCCAGATACTGATGACAAGGTCCACGATTGCATTGTCAATTATAAGCCTGCAGGTATCCAAAGGGAGAATTCAGCAGAGAGTTCGATGGTCGTGCCCCTTCTGGCCAAATCATCCGCTCTGCAGTCGCCGGGAATATCTCTATGTCCCGGTACCCATGTGACACAAACATCATATCGGTTCGCCATCTCATTGAGACATCTGCGACCGTCTTGGAGTTTATTACACTAGAATCCAATACTTTGATGACCGCTTGGCTATCGGAAAGTATGGCGATTTTTCGCCTGTGAACATTTTGGTCCACAATAATTTCCACCGCAGCCTGAATTGCCGAAACTTCCGCCTGAAAGACACGCTGCAGTGATCTGGTAGTCTTATAGACTTGGATATTCCGATTGATTTCGAATAGGTACCAATTATAACGGCTCCTTCCAATTTGGAGCCATCGGTGTAGATTTGTGCGACGCACCTTTCTTCCAGTCCTCCCTCTCCAGTCCAGCCCTGAATATTACTAATTTATAGCAATTATTTCAAATTAATTTCTTCTTTCTAATTTGCTAACGTGTATTCCATGCAACTCTAGTTTGCACATTCTCTGTACTCTCTGAAATTGAAATATTTTATTAATAATGCATTAATTTGAAAATCCTTTTGGCATTTACTATCACTTCGAATGCTAATAAATTTAATTCTAAACAAATAAATTTGAATTTCAAATGAATTTTCGAATTAAAAAAAAAAAAAAAATGTGTCTTCCCTCCATTCATAATAATTATAAAATAAAATACATTTGAATTTAATATCCTGGCACAAGTGAGAGTAAATGATGAGATGAGAGGAAGTTAAGGAATGCATATGAATTGAAAACCAAATAATAGAATAAGAATGATTAAATAAATTTCTACAGATGCTGCTCAAAGGAATAAAAGGATATGAAAGAGAAAGAGAGAGAGAGGGAGTGAGAGAGAATGTAACGATATGAATTTATATTAAAATATAATGACAAACTATACACTTCTTTATAACACCAAGTGCATTATATTGCATAATTTTCTAATTTAAATACAAATGCAATAAAAATACACAGATACAAATACAGAGAGAGAAAGAGAAAAAACAAAATAGTCAAGACTTATCAAGTGTTGATTGCAGAATACAAAGTAATATGCCTTCGAATCCATTACTGATATGAATACAAAAATACGAGGCATTCGATAAGAGTATTCAATAACCACTAAACGAGAACTGCCAAAGACGGTTATTTTGTTATAAACGCATTCCATTGAGATTAGGTACCAAGGAATACAATATTCTTTTTGATTCGGTTAACCGGTTATTCTAATGAACAATCTTTCTAACTAATATAATAATAATATGGCTGAAGTCGCCTTAGTCTAGTAGGTCGTGTGTTAGCTTATTAGGCATGGGGCACGGTTCAAATCCCGGGCCAGACATACATACATAATTGGTCATTACAACCCTTCAGTCAGGATTACGACCTAGTTTCTCACACCACTTATGTTGTGTTTGTTAATTTTATACATGAGTGGTGGGACCTACAGTTTCAAGTCGAGTCCGAACGACAGATTTTTGACAAAATGTTCATGGCTATTTTTTTTAATCTCAGAGTTTTTGCCAGAAATCTGCTGAGAGGAAGTCGCCAAAGAAATACTTTTTGAAGTCTGGCCTAGGGCTCGAACCCTGGCTTTACGTCTAATAAGCCAACACACTACCTACTAGACTACGGACTTCTGACCCGGGTCAGACACCTTCTACAAAATGAGATACGAAAAATATTTCTTCGGTTACTTCCTCTCAGCAGATTACTGGCAAAAATTCGGAGAAAAAAATATAAAATTGCCACGAAACATTTTCCAAGAATCTGTCGTTCGAAATCCACTTTAAACTGTAGGCGTTACCGCTCATGTATAAAATTAAACCACTTAACCTGAGTGGTGTGAGAAACTAAGTCGTAGTCTCTGCTAAAGTGTTGTAATCATTTATGTACTCGTATGTATATAATTTAAAAGCATTACAAGACAATAAAAACAGTATTTAAAAACTCTTAGGACTGCCGGGACTGTGAATAACCTATACTATGACTATAGTTTAATTGGGTTCCATAAGATGTCTTTGTAACAACCCCTGTTTTGCATCAATCTCTCACATTCCAATAATTTTATGAAGATATCTGGTTCCCATTATGTGTGAAGCAAATATCGTTTAAATATCCGTAACGTCTTCTTTGGTTAGAGCTTATATGTAATGTTCAATTTTACATGCGACTGGTGCATAAATCAGGCTTAATCTGACCGATAATGCCTTGGATTATAAAAGTTTCGCAGTCCGCTGTGCTGTCTAACGAGGTCCACTTGCACGATTTCGGTAGCCTGTTCAAGTCACCACCATGCGAGATGATTATGAAAGCAAATCGCTTGTGCAGAATATTCAAATTGCCATAAGCTGTGTGAAATCAGATGTTTTTTGTTCCCAGATCTATCATCAACTTCTAGCGCTCACCTTTGGCAGTGATGGCCTGTATTAACATCATTCTCAAAGAAAACTGGACGGGTGCTTAAAATCACACCAAATGGTAAAAATATTCCTTTCAACAACCCTGAGAGTAAATAAAATTATTGTGCGAATTTTCTCATACCTGTACTACGGAGTCGACTATAAACTGTAGGTCCTGCAGGTAGGAAGCTATGTTGTAAACCTGCTTAAAGGCGTGTAATGACCATGTAAGAAAGTAAGTATGGTTGGAATATGATTCCAAAAATATACTTATAATACACGCACGTGAAGATAAATTCGAATTTAAAAACCAATGACACAAACCTACAGTTTTAGCAGCGCCACTTTCTGCCTTTAACAGGGCAAAAAATTTGCTATTAACAGAGCACTACTAACTGTGTAACAGTGGCAATAGTGGATTATTCTACTACTTTGTAATTATTGCAGACTATTGACATACAATATTATAATTATTAATTCTCATTATTAGCATTATTACATACATAATTGTTCATTACAACACTGCAGTCAGGATTACGACCTAGTTCCTCACACCACTTATGTTGTGTGTGTTCATTTTATATATGAGTTGCGGGACGTACATGTTAAGGTCGACTCCGAACGACTGGTTTTTGTGGAACTTTTCTTGGAATTATTATTTATTCTCAGAGCTTTTGCCAGAAATCTGCTGGGAGGAAGTCGCCGAAGAAATATTTGTTCATATTTTTATTATGATACCTCCTGGCCTGGGGTTTAAAACGAGGTCCCACATCTAATAAGCCAAAACACTACCTACTAGACTACGACTACTGATCATTATTATTTGTGAATAATAACGTTGAAGTCTATAGGATGGTTGGTGGTAGATGTAGAGCATACATTTTTCCAAATCCCAAAATTATTCTAGCTATCCCACTACCACGGTTCGAGCGTGGACTCTCTATACTACCATTTGCATATAGTCGGGTAGGTGTACTACTTTTTATATGTTCCCAAATGGCCTCTGATTTTCTAGAGAATTTTAAAGCAAAAAAGCGATATTTTCAGAGCCAATTTTCCCAGTACTATGTTACTATACATGATGTGTGTGAAGATAGATTTTAAAATCTATCTCTCCATGTTAGCTAACAGAGCTCTGTTATGTTATTAACAGGAACTCTGTTAAATAATTAATTTAAGACAGGGAAAGAAAAACAGAAAAAATTAATTAAATTCCCGGGTAAAAAAAGAAAAAAAGCAAAAATTTATAAAATAAGTCCTATAGTTAATCACTGTTACAAATTATTGCATAATAGGAACTACAATAAATAGATAATCACACATTTCCGAAAGTTATTGTAATCCGATAAATAAATCAATATTATGGGAAAACAGGACTGTGTGGGCGGACAAAGTAAATTGTTTTTAAAGCATTGTACGTCCCTTTAACTAACACAATCACCAGAACCCTTAACAGAGCGAGTTTTCATAGCAGATTTTGAAATTTTCTGCGATTTTTTTTCTTATTTTACCCGGGAGTTTTCCTGTTTTTCTTTCCCAGTCTTAAATTAATTATTTAACAGAGTTCCGTTAATAACATAACAGAGCTCTGTTAGTTCTGTTAATAACATAACAAAGTTCTGTTAGTTCTGTTAATAACATAACAGAGCTCTGTTAGCTAACATGGAGCGATAGATTTTAAAAGCTATCTTCACACACAGCTATACATGTGATTAAATATTTCCGATTATATTAAGAGGCCTCGGTACCTTCCGTTTATTATGGTATGGTACTTGTAGATTTAGTACATATCCTTAAATTAGCTATTAAACAAGTGCGTTTGTTCAAGTGGATACTGTTAAACAGACAACAGTACTCTGTAAGTAAAAGGCAATTTTTGCTGTCAACGCCAAATGTGGCTTTGCTAAAATTTGTGGTTTGTGTCTTGGATTTTCAAATTCGAATTTATCCTCACACACACATACCTAAGTTAAAGACCACAAATAATCCAATTCCTACTCTAGTGATTTCAATTAAATTCATTTTGTATTAAACCGGGTTTTTATTTTATTCGTAATTTTTTTTTCTGAACACCCTCCAAACTATGCCTGTCAGGCATAGCCTCAGGAGAAGCAAAGAAAAAAAAAATAGAGAAGGAAGAGAAATCATATGAAATATTGTAAGAACGTATTTCACCATAAAACTCTATTAAATCATCTGTATTAAGGAGTATGTATGTAAAATTGTATGAATGCATTAAGAGAGCATACATACTCATAGACAAGAGATATTCTCTCTCTCGTTAGTTTGAATGTTTTAACATGAATTCTTAATGTGGTGTAAAATATCACACACATTCGATGGGTAATGGGAATAGAAATCGTATGCGAACGACGACAATAGTAGCAACAACAGGAGACAATGTTAGATTCACTCTAATCCAGTTGTAAAACAAAACAAACAAAAAAAAGGAGATAATTTTTAACTTGAATATACAGACATAGATAGAGATAAAGATACAGATACAGATACAGATCCAGATAAAGATACCGATTCATTACCACACAAACACTGATGTGTGCATATGTATGTGCTATAATGCATATTTTGGGCATTAAAAATGCATAAATGCATGAATAAATTTTCAAAAATTTTAATTGACTACAAATGGATTTGTAACTGATATAAATCTTCTTCTTCTATTTACTTCTTCTTCCAATTGCTACTTCTTCTAACACAGCAATTGAAAGAGATGTGCAAAGAAATTCTAAAGATTCAAAGTATTGAGAGTAAGAACTTATAATATGCATGGATTGTTTAGGTAGGCTAATGTGCAATATTATGAGAAAATGTTATGAAAAGTTTAAAAATTAATTATGGATTGGGAAAATTTAATTTTAAATATTAGGACAGGTCCAATGGTTATGATGTGTGTGAAGGAAGATAAATTCGAATTTGAAAATCCAAGATGGAATCCATAAATTTCAGCAGCGCCACATTTAGCGTTAACAGTGCAAAATTTGCCTTTAACACAGCAAACTTTGCCCTTAACAGAGCGCTGTTAACTGCTTAACAGTATCCATCTAAACAAGATCCTACGTACGAAGAAGTCAACGCAAACTATTTCAAAAGAATCGGTGGCCGGAATTAATTCAGAGGCGGTCATTATAAATGATAAAATGAAATCAAAATTCTGTAAAAAATCATAGGTTTTTTGCCATCTGAAATCTGCCGTTCAGAGTCGATTTTAAACTGTACATCCTGTCACTCATTGAAAAAAAAAAAACCAATTAAGACTTCAAAAGAATACAAAAATATTCAGAAAATTTAAAACATATTTTAAAAAACGTAAAAATGTGAGAATTAAAGGAACTAATTGTTTGAAATCCGGAACGCTCGGCGGTCGCCTGCTGCCATTAGCTGTTTATCTTCAACGTAAGTGGTTCTCAAACATACTTACGAATTTTATCACGCCACAAAGCGAAGCGTTATAGATATTTTTTAATAACAATTTCACCTATAAATCGCATGGGAATTAAATATGTGTGAAGATAAATTCAAATTTAATTAGCAAAGACAAAAACCAACAATTTTAATAGAGCTAATGTTATAGTTAACAATGTATATATTCCCCATGTTAACAGTGTATGGATATGGATTTGTGGAAAAATGGGAATTGCTGCAGATATCCCACTATATAGCCTATGGTTATCCCCAGTTAAACAAAATAAGTGATATATCCCAAATAATTTTGGAACTTGAGATATCGGTCACTAATATTAACAGAATGAATTTTTCAACATAGGGAATATTTGAAGCCCGATATCTCAGTCCCAAAATTATTTGGAAAAAAAATATTCAGAAAATTGAAAACACATATTAAATAACGTGGAAATATTTTAAATTAAAGCAAATATTTCTAAAAAATTTTGACATTTAACGCTTTAAATTATTTGAAATGCGGAACGTCCGACTGACACCTGCTGCAATTAGTTCTAGTAAGATAAGTAACAATGCGAAACGTTCCGGATTATTATACGGCAGTCCAAAAACCATTATAAATTGAAAAATTTTTCAACAAAATTTTAGTTTTATTTTAAAAGTTGATACCACTACGGCTGTTGGAATTTAAAAAAAAAGCATCACGAAAAATATAAAAAGATGGCACGACAATTAGTTCTAGAAATTGTTTGCCTCCTGGCAGTATTATTTGTGAAAGAATCCTGTAAGTTTGGGTTTCAGATCGAATAAATCAATTGAATAGCCCACATGCAATGGCAGTTCGAATTGCATTCGTATTCCAAAGAAGACTGCAAGAATACAACAAATCTCAATATGGTATTGAAGAACGCAAAAATATGTTCCAGTCAGGTATAGTACTGAGGCTAGGAAGAGGCGCAGACTGTTGGGCTCATTATACATCCCATCGTACATCGCAGATATCACAAAAAAGGGAAATCATTGGCTTTAGTATTTCAAGAATCTTACCAAAGTAACATACAACCACTGACACCAAGTGTTAGGGCTAGTTGTATGGCATTTAAATGGCTGTAAAAGCTAATATAGTGCAGCCTACAACCAACCTCACATGCATCAAATTAAACCAAGCAGTGAAGTGAATTTCTTTTTATAAAAACCTATGACCTTTTTGAAGGTCACTAAAGTGAAGCATTGAAACTAAAGCGTAACTTGACTTGAAATTTTAAATTTTTGAACTATCGCTTGGCCTAGTATGGTATACAGTCGTAATCCTAATTGTGCTCCATTGAGCTTCCTTGTATGCACTTAAATAGTGTTCTTAGAAGAAAATTAAAAAATTGTGTAATTTCTTGCAGCGAAGTGCGTGCTGCACTTTATTTTATAATCGTTTTGGCATAACTTTCTATAATTTAATAATTTTTTAATTTTATGGCACTGTACATGTGTGTTGCCGCTTCCAAGGCAATTCTCTATTGCCGGATACCGCACACTGTGGACAATCTTTTGAAAATCGCATTTACGGTGGTTCTGAGACGCATATCCATGAATATCCGTGGACTGTTTTGATGAAGTTCCGGTTACGTAAGTTTGAATAACATCACCTTCCACTTTCGTTATAAAGAACTGAGTATCTTTTTATTATTGACTCTGACGCTTATGCAGCAAATGGATGGTCAGACACATGTGGTGGAACCTTGATAAATAACCGTTATGTGCTGACTGCAGGACATTGTTTGATAACAAATACCTTCAAAAAAAATTCTAGGAAAAAGCCTATACGTTTGGGAGAGTGGAATACAGAAACGGACCCAGATTGTGAAACATTAAAAAATGGAAAAACTATTTGTGCCGATCCTCATTTGGATGTTGGCATAGAAAAGTCGATTTTACATCCCGATTATTGCAAAAAGGACAAAATTTCAGTAAATGATATTGCTCTTATACGTTTAGATCGTTATATTAATTTTACGAATTTCATACAACCTGTATGCTTGCCTGTCCAACAACATTTGCGCAAAGAAAAATTCGTTGGCAAAAGCATGTATATTGTTGGTTGGGGTGATTCTGAAAAATCACCGAATAAGACTTCCCAGATTAAACGGAAGGCGGCCATCGTTGGTGTAGATTTAAAGAAGTGTCGTCAAGCTCTTTCCAAGTTTAATGCTTCTTTGTCAGACTCGCAAATGTGTGCAGGCGGAGAAGTTGGCGTAAGTCAAAGTTTTGGCGACTCTGGTGGACCATTGGTCTCTCAGGAAAAGATTGATAATCGTGACGTTTACGTATTGGCTGGTATTATATCGTTTAGTAAGAAACCTCCCGGTAGTCGTTATCCATCTGTTTTTACCAGAGTTGGTGCATACATGGGCTGGATTCTAGACAACTTAAAGAAATAAAAAAAAAATAAGAAAATAAAGCAGATAAACGAGCGAAGAAAGATCCATAAAGAAAATAGAAATAAATGGAAAAATTTGGTGGAATTTCTATTTCAAAACAAAAAAAAATATTCCTTTATACTGGCGATGGTGACCTTCATTTCATGTACGCTCTCAATCTATCAATAATTTTTAAACAAAAAATTTTAAACTTTTAACCACGATAAATTAAACAAAAACGATAACAACGACAATAACAATAAACATTTCTTTTAAGTTGAATTTTTATAACAATTTCGTACACGTATTTTGTTTCGATGTTTTTTTTTCTTTCTTTCCTTTTTTCAGGTCGGAAATCTCAAAAACCAGAAAACATTCCAGAATCACAAACACAATTACACTCAGTAAGTAACCAAAGTGAACTTTTTTTTGTCTTTGCTAATTAGATTTGAATTTATCTTCACACACATCGTCCCTCAGCATGATGGTTTGAATTCGTCGTAGTCTAGTAGGTATTGTGTAGGCTTATTAGATGTGAAGCGACGATTCAAATCCCAGGTCAGACATCTTGAAGAAAACGAATACACATATTTCCTCTCAGCAGACTTCTGACAAAGAAAAGGTTTCTCAACTTTATTATCCATGTCTGGTACTCACTTAGGATTATTATAACATCAAGCCATTGCTTTAACTGTTATTCAAAAGACGACTTCAAATTTGTGATAAAAATTTTAATCTATTACATTAGCTTCATTAGGACGTCTTAACAGCCTACAACAATTTATCGTAATTAATACAAAAATAGCCTCATAATTTGTATCTCAAAATGAAAAACTATCTTAAAAGAAGGATAATATGAAATCAGTGTGTGGCCAATTAAAATGTTTTAAATGTGGCTACCACAACTTCTTACAAATAATACTGTCCATAAGCCCAAGGCAAGGAATAGTTTGTTTCTTTATTTTGCAGAGACAAAAAGCAATGAACATCATTTATCATACTTTCAGTAACAGTTGTATCTCGGTAATATACTGGGCCCCTAACTTACACACATACAACTATACTAACACATGTTAACACAATTACATTCAACATTGATTACCAGAATACTTTTTTTGTTGTTGTTCTCTTTCCCTATTATTGATGAAGATTTTTTACTATTGACTACGAGGAGTCTGTTTCTAACTCCGCAAGCATGTGTGTGTGAGTGTATGTTTTTCAATTTCAGACCACATCCATCTGAAAACTTGCTCTGTTAAGGGTTCTGGCGACTGGGTTAGTTAAAGGGACGCACAATGTTTTAAAAACAATTTACTTTGTCCGCCCACTCAGTCCTGTTTTCCCACAATATGGATTTATTTATCGGATTACAATAACTTTCGGAAATGTGTGATTATCTGTTAATTGTAGTTCTTATTATGCAATATTTTGTAACAGTGATTAACTATAGGACTTATTTTTATCAAGTTTTGCTTATTTTTTCTTATTTTACCAGTATTTAGAAACACGCCAAAGTGACAACATTGTTTGTAAACTTTGCTCACTTATTTGATGGGCAACACTTGCAATGGGAGAATAGACGAAAAAGAAGTTCAGTATTTGGTGTGTGCGCTTAGAATAAACAACAGCGGCAAAATAAGAGAATAATAATCAAAATTCAAATTTGTTAAAATAAAAATTATAAGTGAAATATACAAAAGGTGAACAAAAATCAAAGGAACCGTGTTTTATTAATCTTTAAGGCAGACCCTTAAACATTTTTGGGTCACTTCGAACCAGATTTAATATAGTGAAGTACAGTGCATTTAACAAAAAAAAAAATTCCTTAAATAAGCATAAAAATTTTAAAAGACACCAAATTCATAACGGGAAAAAAAATACAGTTTAAAATAAAAATACTTTCAACAAGTACATGTCAGACAGAAAGAGACACGAAATTACAACAACAGACCCAACATACAAGAAGAGAATCAGATTAGCAAACAGCAACTCAAATAACAAAACCCAACAACAACAGTAAGTAAAGAAAACATTTGTAACAAAATATTGAATATTTATACACAATAACAAACATAAAAACGGTTTAGAGAAGACAACGAAAGAATAGAAAAGGATTACCAACGGGCTCAATAAAAATTTAATTTCGGGGAAAATTAATTTGAAATTAGGAATTAATTAATAATATTTTGTTTTCTTTATTACTGGCTGTTAAATCGCTGGCAGGCATTTTTTGACCCAATTTTATTTCCAAATTTTATCACCTCCCCTTAAATAAATATTTCAAGATGGCTCTTAAAAAATTTTACAATTGCACTAACGATTTAATCGAATTTGAGAAAGTTTTTTCGGCAAGTCATGCTGAGGATAATGTTCACGCTTTACAAGTTCTACGTATAGAATTAAACTCGCTCTGGACCCAGGTGAAAAGGTTTTATGAGGAATGTAGAGATATAGAAATGGAAGGTGATAAACCAATGGATAAGAAGAAACTTAGGGAAAGATACCAACAGACTCTATCGGCATACAAAATGAGTCTGTCGTCTATTAACGCGGAAATTCAGGCGCTATCTGACTCCGTAGGAAAAACAGAACGTCAATCGACCATCCCTCAGGAAAATGAAAGTTTGTCAATAAGACTCCCTCCCTGCGATACCGATATATTTTTTGGGGATTACAAATTGTGGCCCAGTTTTCGCGATTTATTTACGGCTATATACATCAAAAACTCAAGACTCAGTAATGTCGAGAGATTATTCTACTTGACCCAAAAAACTGGCGGCGAGGCAAGGGAGATATTTGCTCACGCACCCTTGACAAATGACGGCTTCACCCTAGCTTGGAGGAATTTGGTAGACCGTTACGAGAACAAATGGATGGAGGTTAGGTTAATGAACAATATAAGATCATTTTACCCACAATGTCCCTGAGGTCACAAAATCACCAACTATTAGAAGAAATATCAGATCATTACAAACGAATCTATCGAAACCAGTTGATAACAGGAAAAACAAAACGAGAGAGAAATGTCAGTACTACAACGACACACTCACTACGATCCTGTCCCTTATTTAAAAAAAAAAAAAAAAAAAAAAAAAAAAACGTCAATGATCGAATTCACATAGTAAGGACCACAAATTCTTGCTACAACTGCTTATCAGAAGCCCACAGTGTCAAAAATTGCCCTAGCAATTATAGTTGTAGGTTATGTAAGCAAAAACATAACACTTTGCTACACAAGGTAACTGTGACTCAATCTGCTAACTTTACTTAGGTGAATACTGAAGTGAAATCATCCACGAGTGCCACAGCTTTTACCTCTAGAATACAGTCCACTCCCAGTTCACACATTCCAAACTATACGTCTTTGACCCTTCAAAGAAATTCTGACCCTACAGAATTACATGTCAAGGATACTTTACTATTTACCGCTGTAGTCCAAATCGAAGTTAAAGATATACGATACCAGGCGAGAGCTATCATGGACCCTGGATCACAATCAACATTTATATCGGACAAATTGCAGAAACGATTGAATTTGACCACTAAAAGAAACTTAGTGCACGTGACAGGTTTAAGTCAGACAGTTTCTGAAACATCAACCAAAGCGTGCTTGTTCAACCTGTGCTCCCACGTGGACCCTGGTTACAAACTTGAAGTCTGGGCACCAGTACTCAAAACTCTCCCATCGAACTTACCCGCACAAACTTTACATTCAGAAATTTTCAACGAGGCGGCTAAATTGGTCTTAGCAGACTCTCACTTCTATAAAACCCGGCCCATCGATCTACTAATAGGTCTTGACTTGGGTCCTTCCATTTATTGTATGGAGACACCAATGGGCACATATGGAAGTGTCCAGTGTCCCCAAGTCGACACTTTAAAAATTCCACGTTGGATCCACTACAAGCCTTTATGCGTTGCTTGCATAAGCATTAGCTGTTTAATTCGCACAGCTGTTTAATTGTTTTGTTTTCTACATCAGTGTTGACAACTGAATTGCGTTTAAACGACAAAATACATAACTTAATACCATACTGTATTTAAACATAAAAATTTTGTGCCGTCGAAGACTGGTCTTGGAGATATTGGTCTCTAAGGTCCAGAAATATTTGAAATATAATCATCCCTGAGATGGATATCAAAGAAAAGTTCTTCCAAAGAGCTTTCGTTTGGCGTACTAAAATTTCAACCCATTCGTGTATTAAACACAAATTATGATCTTTACCTGATTTTTTTTACAGTATTGCAATTTTCTTGGAAATTAGTACGTTAATAAATTTTTTATTCCATATAACTAAATATGACATATAACAAATTACATGTATGATTCTTCATTTGGTACAAACTTACATTTAAAAAATGTGATAAAAAATAATATTTTTTGTTCCTGGTTCATAATGAACTAATGGATCAAAACTTTTAATGAAACTGCCGAAAGGCCTTTACAATATTTTTTTTTAAATTTCTACTTTCCATAAGTTTAAAGCTTTTTTTTAAAGTTTTAATATAATTTATTATTAAAAGTGGACAACACTGCTTGCAACAGCTGTTATTTGCCACTGTTTGCTCTTACAAAATTTTTACACGAAAAAAATTTATTTGCTCGAAAAAAAGGAGAAAATATTTGACACGGGTGGTCACACTATGGTCACATTAGAGACATTTTTGTTTGCAAGCAAACAAATTTGTTTTCTCAAAATCTTGTTTGCACCCCTAAAATATTTTATGGTCACATTAAAGCAAAGGAATAAATGATGTTTTACTTCAAATATTTACTCAGTCTGACCATAGCTTTAGAATCAAAAACCATCAAGACTTTTACCGTTAGCATTGAAGAAGACCCTTTAAGCAGATTTTCATCATTACTCCGAGCTTTTCGAGTTATCTCATACGTTTTACGATTTTGGCGAAATACAGGTACTAGTCGAAGACATCTAAGAATCTCGTCTCTTGATATTAACCCAGATGAAATCCAATATACAAAGACACAACTCATAATTTGGACACAGAAAGCGTTTTTTCCCGAAGAATATAAACAATTAGAAAGAAAATTGCCCATATTTTCTAGAAGCAAATTGTTAACCCTAACACCCTTTTTGGGCAAATGTGGAGTCATAAGAGCAAATGGCAGATTGTCAAAATCAACAGCACTTACATATAACGAACGCTGTCCGATATTGTTACCCTATGAATCAAGAATGGCAAAATTGATTACTGAATTTACACATCGAATAACGCTACATGGAGGAAACCAATTCGTGATTCGCAGGATCTTTAAATTAAAGCAACTGGTAAAAACAACAATTTCAAAGTCAAATAATCGCGTCCCTGCCACCTGAGCGCACGAAAATTTCTAGACCCTTCACGATAACTGATGTCGATTACGCCGGACCCTTTGACATCCGTAACTTCACAGGGCATGCTTGCCTCATCACGAAAGACTACGTCTGTGTTTTTGTATGTTTTGCAACAAAAGCCATACATTTAGAAGCAGCAAGCGATTTGACGACCCAAGCGTTTCTAGCAGCATTTTCACGCTTCATTGGAAGACGTGGATGCCCTGCCTGTATCTATTCAGATAATGGAAGAAAATTCGTCGGAGCAGCAGAACTCATCAAAAAAGAGCGTCTAGAATTCATGAAAATTCTACAAAATCAAGTTCTTCAGCAACAAAGTCATCAATCCATCGAATGGAAATTCATACCACCAGGTGCCCCACATATGGGAGGACTCTGGGAAGCTGGAGTAAAGTCATTCAAAACTCACTTAAAGAAAATGATCCCCAATATGAGATTCACATTTGAAGAACTATCGACAATTCTTGCCCGCATCGAGGCGTGCCTCAATTCTAGACCTCTAAGTCCTGGTAGCGATGACCCCAATGATTTGACCCCATTGACCCCTGGACACTTCCTTATTGGTACTCCAATAATAACTCCACCTGAAAGAGATCTTACAGATGAAAATGTGACTCTAGCGAACCGTTGGAAACGTATAAAAATTATTTACCAATCGTTTTGTCAAAGATGGAAGTCTGAATATCTGGCCGAACTACATCGCACATATAAATGGAAGTTTCCAAAAGAAAATATAAAAGTCAATGACCTAGTGGTCATAAAGGACGATAACTTGTCTTTCAATGAGTGGAAATTAGGTCGAGTCATCAAAACCTATCCAGGACATGACAGCAACGTTAGAGTGGTAGACATTAAGACCGCAGCTGGTATATGTACACGACCCATTACTAAACTCGTCATATTATTTCATAATTAAAATTACTTTACTAATTAAATTCTATTTGCAGACATGTCAGCCAATCTCCATCCAAAATCCCCTCATTGGCAATGGTCATGTGGTCTTTGCAAACAGGATTGTGCGCTCCGAACACCGGTTAACGGGTTTATATTTGCTAAACCGTATTCGAAACCGGTTTTTTTAAATGTCGTAATTTCGAATTATTCGAAAACCGGTTTTTTGAATACTCTAGGTACATCCAAAATAATCTTGGAACTTGAGATATCGGGCTTGAAAAATTTATTATATTAACAAGATGAATTTTTCAACATAAAAAAAGTATTCAGAAAATTGAAAACACATATTAAATAACGTGGAAATATTTTAAATTAAAGCATTTATTTCTAAAAAATTTTGACATTTAACGCTTTAAATTATTTGAAATGCGGAACGTCCGATTGACACCTGCTGCAATTAGTTCTAGTAAGATAAGTAACAATGCGAAACGTTTCGGATTATTATACGGCAGTCCAAAAACCATTATAAATTGAAAAATTTTTCAACAAAATTTTAGTTTTATTTTAAAAGTTGATACCACTACGGCTGTTGGAATTTAAAAAAAAGCATCACGAAAAATATAATAAGATGGCACGACAATTAGTTCTAGAAATTGTTTGCCTCCTGGCAGTATTATTTGTGAAAGAATCCTGTAAGTTTGGGTTTCAGATCAAATAAATCAAGTGAATAGCCCACATGTAATGGCAGTTCGAATTGCATTCGTATTGTAAAGAAGACTGCAAGAATAACAACAAATCTCAGTGCTGTATTAAAGAACGCAAAAATATGTTCCAGTCAAGTATAGTATTCAGGCTAGGAATAGGCGCAGACCGCTGGGCTTATTATACATCCCATCGTACATCGCAGATATCACAAAAAAGGGAAATCATTGGCTTTAGTATTTCATGAATCTTGCAAAAGTAACATACAACCACTGACACCAAGTGCTAGGGCTAGTTTTATGGCATTTAAATGGCTGTAAAAGCTAATATAGCGCAGCCTACAACCAACCTAACATGCATCAAATTAAACCAAGCAGTGAAGTGAATTTCTTTTTATAAAAAGCTATGACCTTTTTGAAGTTCACTAAAGTGAAGCATTGAAACTAAAGCGTAACCTGACTTGACATTTCAAAATTTTAAACTATCGCTTGGCCTAGTATTGTATACAGTCGTAGTCCTAATTGTGCTCCATTGAGCATCATTGAAGGCACTTAAATAGTGTTCTTAGACGAAAATTAAAAAATTGTGTAATTTCTTGTAGCACACACTTCTTCTTTACAATATGTACTGCAGAACTGCGATTCATTAACTTTGTTTATATTTTATTTTATAATCGGTTTGGCATAACTTTTTATAATTTAATAACTTTTTAATTTTATGGCACTGTACATGTGTGTTGCCGCTTCCAAGGCAATTCTCTATTGCCCGATACCGCACACTGTGGACAATCTTTTGAAAATCGCATTTATCGCATTATCTGACTCCGTAGGAAAAACAGAACGTCAATCGACCATCCCTCAGGAAAATGAAAGTTTGTCAATAAGACTCCCTCCCTGCGATACCGATATATTTTTTGGGGATTACAAATTGTGGCCCAGTTTTCGCGATTTATTTACGGCTATATACATCAAAAACTCAAGACTCAGTAATGTCGAGAGATTATTCTACTTGACCCAAAAAACTGGCGGCGAGGCAAGGGAGATATTTGCTCACGCACCCTTGACAAATGACGGCTTCACCCTAGCTTGGAGGAATTTGGTAGACCGTTACGAGAACAAATGGATGGAGGTTAGGTTAATGAACAATATAAGATCATTTTACCCACAATGTCCCTGAGGTCACAAAATCACCAACTATTAGAAGAAATATCAGATCATTACAAACGAATCTATCGAAACCAGTTGATAACAGGAAAAACAAAACGAGAGAGAAATGTCAGTACTACAACGACACACTCACTACGATCCTGTCCCTTATTTAAAAAAAAAAAAAAAAAAAAAAAAAAAAAAAAAAAACGTCAATGATCGAATTCACATAGTAAGGACCACAAATTCTTGCTACAACTGCTTATCAGAAGCCCACAGTGTCAAAAATTGCCCTAGCAATTATAGTTGTAGGTTATGTAAGCAAAAACATAACACTTTGCTACACAAGGTAACTGTGACTCAATCTGCTAACTTTACTTAGGTGAATACTGAAGTGAAATCATCCACGAGTGCCACAGCTTTTACCTCTAGAATACAGTCCACTCCCAGTTCACACATTCCAAACTATACGTCTTTGACCCTTCAAAGAAATTCTGACCCTACAGAATTACATGTCAAGGATACTTTACTATTTACCGCTGTAGTCCAAATCGAAGTTAAAGATATACGATACCAGGCGAGAGCTATCATGGACCCTGGATCACAATCAACATTTATATCGGACAAATTGCAGAAACGATTGAATTTGACCACTAAAAGAAACTTAGTGCACGTGACAGGTTTAAGTCAGACAGTTTCTGAAACATCAACCAAAGCGTGCTTGTTCAACCTGTGCTCCCGCGTGGACCCTGGTTACAAACTTGAAGTCTGGGCACCAGTACTCAAAACTCTCCCATCGAACTTACCCGCACAAACTTTACATTCAGAAATTTTCAACGAGGCGGCTAAATTGGTCTTAGCAGACTCTCACTTCTATAAAACCCGGCCCATCGATCTACTAATAGGTCTTGACTTGGGTCCTTCCATTTATTGTATGGAGACACCAATGGGCACATATGGAAGTGTCCAGTGTCCCCAAGTCGACACTTTAAAAATTCCACGTTGGATCCACTACAAGCCTTTATGCGTTGCTTGCATAAGCATTAGCTGTTTAATTCGCACAGCTGTTTAATTGTTTTGTTTTCTACATCAGTGTTGACAACTGAATTGCGTTTAAACGACAAAATACATAACTTAATACCATACTGTATTTAAACATAAAAATTTTGTGCCGTCGAAGACTGGTCTTGGAGATATTGGTCTCTAAGGTCCAGAAATATTTGAAATATAATCATCCCTGAGATGGATATCAAAGAAAAGTTCTTCCAAAGAGCTTTCGTTTGGCGTACTAAAATTTCAACCCATTCGTGTATTAAACACAAATTATGATCTTTACCTGATTTTTTTTACAGTATTGCAATTTTCTTGGAAATTAGTACGTTAATAAATTTTTTATTCCATATAACTAAATATGACATATAACAAATTACATGTATGATTCTTCATTTGGTACAAACTTACATTTAAAAAATGTGATAAAAAATAATATTTTTTGTTCCTGGTTCATAATGAACTAATGGATCAAAACTTTTAATGAAACTGCCGAAAGGCCTTTACAATATTTTTTTTTAAATTTCTACTTTCCATAAGTTTAAAGCTTTTTTTTAAAGTTTTAATATAATTTATTATTAAAAGTGGACAACACTGCTTGCAACAGCTGTTATTTGCCACTGTTTGCTCTTACAAAATTTTTACACGAAAAAAATTTATTTGCTCGAAAAAAAGGAGAAAATATTTGACACGGGTGGTCACACTATGGTCACATTAGAGACATTTTTGTTTGCAAGCAAACAAATTTGTTTTCTCAAAATCTTGTTTGCACCCCTAAAATATTTTATGGTCACATTAAAGCAAAGGAATAAATGATGTTTTACTTCAAATATTTACTCAGTCTGACCATAGCTTTAGAATCAAAAACCATCAAGACTTTTACCGTTAGCATTGAAGAAGACCCTTTAAGCAGATTTTCATCATTACTCCGAGCTTTTCGAGTTATCTCATACGTTTTACGATTTTGGCGAAATACAGGTACTAGTCGAAGACATCTAAGAATCTCGTCTCTTGATATTAACCCAGATGAAATCCAATATACAAAGACACAACTCATAATTTGGACACAGAAAGCGTTTTTTCCCGAAGAATATAAACAATTAGAAAGAAAATTGCCCATATTTTCTAGAAGCAAATTGTTAACCCTAACACCCTTTTTGGGCAAATGTGGAGTCATAAGAGCAAATGGCAGATTGTCAAAATCAACAGCACTTACATATAACGAACGCTGTCCGATATTGTTACCCTATGAATCAAGAATGGCAAAATTGATTACTGAATTTACACATCGAATAACGCTACATGGAGGAAACCAATTCGTGATTCGCAGGATCTTTAAATTAAAGCAACTGGTAAAAACAACAATTTCAAAGTCAAATAATCGCGTCCCTGCCACCTGAGCGCACGAAAATTTCTAGACCCTTCACGATAACTGATGTCGATTACGCCGGACCCTTTGACATCCGTAACTTCACAGGGCATGCTTGCCTCATCACGAAAGACTACGTCTGTGTTTTTGTATGTTTTGCAACAAAAGCCATACATTTAGAAGCAGCAAGCGATTTGACGACCCAAGCGTTTCTAGCAGCATTTTCACGCTTCATTGGAAGACGTGGATGCCCTGCCTGTATCTATTCAGATAATGGAAGAAAATTCGTCGGAGCAGCAGAACTCATCAAAAAAGAGCGTCTAGAATTCATGAAAATTCTACAAAATCAAGTTCTTCAGCAACAAAGTCATCAATCCATCGAATGGAAATTCATACCACCAGGTGCCCCACATATGGGAGGACTCTGGGAAGCTGGAGTAAAGTCATTCAAAACTCACTTAAAGAAAATGATCCCCAATATGAGATTCACATTTGAAGAATTATCGACAATTCTTGCCCGCATCGAGGCGTGCCTCAATTCTAGACCTCTAAGTCCTGCTAGCGATGACCCCAATTATTTGACCCCATTGACCCCTGGACACTTCCTTATTGGTACTCCAATAATAACTCCACCTGAAAGAGATCTTACAGATGAAAATGTGACTCTAGCGAACCGTTGGAAACGCATAAAAATTATTTACCAATCGTTTTGTCAAAGATGGAAGTCTGAATATCTGGCCGAACTACATCGCACATATAAATGGAAGTTTCCAAAAGAAAATATAAAAGTCAATGACCTAGTGGTCATAAAGGACGATAACTTGTCTTTCAATGAGTGGAAATTAGGTCGAGTCATCAAAACCTATCCAGGACATGACAGCAACGTTAGAGTGGTAGACATTAAGACCGCAGCTGGTATATGTACACGACCCATTACTAAACTCGTCATATTATTTCATAATTAAAATTACTTTACTAATTAAATTCTATTTGCAGACATGTCAGCCAATCTCCATCCAAAATCCCCTCATTGGCAATGGTCATGTGGTCTTTGCAAACAGGATTGTGCGCTCCGAACACCGGTTAACGGGTTTATATTTGCTAAACCGTATTCGAAACCGGTTTTTTTAAATGTCGTAATTTCGAATTATTCGAAAACCGGTTTTTTGAATACTCTAGGTACATCCAAAATAATCTTGGAACTTGAGATATCGGGCTTGAAAAATTTATTATATTAACAAGATGAATTTTTCAACATAAAAAAAGTATTCAGAAAATTGAAAACACATATTAAATAACGTGGAAATATTTTAAATTAAAGCATTTATTTCTAAAAAATTTTGACATTTAACGCTTTAAATTATTTGAAATGCGGAACGTCCGATTGACACCTGCTGCAATTAGTTCTAGTAAGATAAGTAACAATGCGAAACGTTTCGGATTATTATACGGCAGTCCAAAAACCATTATAAATTGAAAAATTTTTCAACAAAATTTTAGTTTTATTTTAAAAGTTGATACCACTACGGCTGTTGGAATTTAAAAAAAAGCATCACGAAAAATATAATAAGATGGCACGACAATTAGTTCTAGAAATTGTTTGCCTCCTGGCAGTATTATTTGTGAAAGAATCCTGTAAGTTTGGGTTTCAGATCAAATAAATCAAGTGAATAGCCCACATGTAATGGCAGTTCGAATTGCATTCGTATTGTAAAGAAGACTGCAAGAATAACAACAAATCTCAGTGCTGTATTAAAGAACGCAAAAATATGTTCCAGTCAAGTATAGTATTCAGGCTAGGAATAGGCGCAGACCGCTGGGCTTATTATACATCCCATCGTACATCGCAGATATCACAAAAAAGGGAAATCATTGGCTTTAGTATTTCATGAATCTTGCAAAAGTAACATACAACCACTGACACCAAGTGCTAGGGCTAGTTTTATGGCATTTAAATGGCTGTAAAAGCTAATATAGCGCAGCCTACAACCAACCTAACATGCATCAAATTAAACCAAGCAGTGAAGTGAATTTCTTTTTATAAAAAGCTATGACCTTTTTGAAGTTCACTAAAGTGAAGCATTGAAACTAAAGCGTAACCTGACTTGACATTTCAAAATTTTAAACTATCGCTTGGCCTAGTATTGTATACAGTCGTAGTCCTAATTGTGCTCCATTGAGCATCATTGAAGGCACTTAAATAGTGTTCTTAGACGAAAATTAAAAAATTGTGTAATTTCTTGTAGCACACACTTCTTCTTTACAATATGTACTGCAGAACTGCGATTCATTAACTTTGTTTATATTTTATTTTATAATCGGTTTGGCATAACTTTTTATAATTTAATAACTTTTTAATTTTATGGCACTGTACATGTGTGTTGCCGCTTCCAAGGCAATTCTCTATTGCCCGATACCGCACACTGTGGACAATCTTTTGAAAATCGCATTTACGGTGGTTCTGAGACGCATATCCATGAATATCCGTGGACTGTTTTGATGCGGGTTAAGTCACGTAAGTTTGAATAACATCACCTTCCACTTTCGTTATAAAGAACTGAGTATCTTTTTATTATTGACTCTGACGCTTATGCAGCAAAGGGAAAGCCAAACACATGTGGTGGAAGCTTGATAAATAACCGTTATGTGCTGACTGCAGGACATTGTTTGGTAACTGATGGCTTCAAAAAAAATTCTAGAAAAAACCCAATACGTTTGGGAGAGTGGAATAGAGAAACGGACCCAGATTGTGAAACATTAAAAAATGGAAAAACTATTTGCGCCGATCCTCATTTGGATGTTGGCATCGAAAAGTCGATTTTACATCCCGATTATTGCAAAATCGGCAATATTCCAGTAAATGATATTGCTCTTATACGTTTAGATCGTTATATTAATTTTACGAATTTCATACAACCTGTATGCTTGCCTGTCCAACAAAATTTGCGCAAAGAAAAATTCGTTGGCAAAAGCATGTATATTGTTGGTTGGGGTCATACTGAAAAAGCGAATAAGACTTCCCAGATGAAACGGAAGGCGGCCATCGTTGGTGTAGATTTAAAAAAGTGTCGTCAAGCTGTTTCCAAGTTTAATTTTTCTTTGTCAGACTCACAAATGTGTGCAGGCGGAGAAGTTGGCGTAAGTCAATGTTCTGGCGACTCTGGTGGACCATTGGTCTCTCAGGAAAGGGTTGATAATCGTGACGTCTACGTATTGGCTGGTATTATATCGTGTAGTAAGAAACCTTGCGGTAGTCGTTATCCAGGTGTTTTTGCCAGAGTAGGTTCATACATGAGCTGGATTCTAGACAACTTAAAGAAATAAATAAAAAAATAAGAAAATAAAGCAGGTAAACGAGCGCAGAAAGATCCATAAAGAAAATAGAAATAAATAGAAAAAATTGGTGGAATTTCTATTTCAAAAAAAAACAAAAAATTCCATTATACTGGCGATGATGACCTTCATTTCATGTACGGTCTCACTCCATCAATAATTTTTAAACAAAAAATTTTAAACTTTTAACCACGATAAATTAAACAAAACCGATAACAACAACAGTAACAATAAACATTTCTTTTAAGTTCAATTTTGATAACAATTTCTTACATGTCTTTTGTTTCGATGTTTTTTTCTTTCTTTCCTTTTTTTCAGTTCGGAAATCTCAAAAACCAGAAAACATTCCAGAATCACAAACACAATCACACTCAGTAAATAACCAAAAGTCAACCTCCACTTGAGGAAACCGGTCGTGTTCGCTCTTTTGTTCTTCTTTCTTTGTTCTTCTTTCTTTGCTCGGCCCGGCGTATGGTAACCGACAACCGAAACCTTTTGGGAATATTTTAATTTTGTCAGTATTTATAATCTTATATTTCTTCATGGCATTGGTGTAAACGATGTTTGGTTTCAACAGGATAATGATACTTGCCACACATCTCATGTCACAATCGATTTATTGCGTCAAACGTTTGATGGCCGCTTAATGGAAATTGGGACTGGGCTGCACATATCCCACTATATACAAATTATAGCCTAAGGTGTCCCAAATAAACCCCACTATGTGGAATATCCCAAAAACTTGAGGATTCTTCAATATATTCAAATATGGCACCAAGCTCCATTTTTCCACAATATCCATTATCCATCATCATCGTATATTTAGGTGATTTCTTCCTTGGCTATTTTCTGTTAACCACTTCATATTACTCTGTTAACTTTAACATTGACTCTGTTAAAATTTTTGGTTTTTGTCTTTGCTAGTTAGATTTGAATTTATCTTCACACACATCGTCCCTCAGCATGATGGTTTGAATTCGTCGTAGTCTAGTAGGTATTGTGTAGGCTTATTAGATGTGAAGCGACGATTCAAATCCCAGGTCAGACATCTTGAAGAAAACGAATACACATATTTCCTCTCAGCAGACTTCTGACAAAGAAAAGGTTTCTCAACTTTATTATCCATGTCTGGTACTCACTGAGGATTATTATAACATCAAGCCATTGCTTTAACTGTTATTCAAAAGACGACTTCAAATTTGTGATAAAAATTTTAATCTATTACATTAGCTTCATTAGGACGTCTTAACAGCCTACAACAATTTATCGTAATTAATATAAAAATAGCCTCATAATATGTATCTCAAAATGAAAAACTATCTTAAAAGAAGGATAATATGAAATCAGTGTGTGGCCAATTAAAATGATATAAATGAGCAAATGTGGCTACCATAACTTCTTACAAATAATACTGTCCATAAGCCTAAGCCAAGGATTAGTTTGTTTTCTTATTTTGCAGAGACAAAAAGCAATGAACATCATTTATCATACTTTCACTAATAGTTGTGTCTCGGTAATATACTGGGCCCCTAACTTACACTAACACATGTTGACACAATTACATTCAACATTGATTACCAGGATACTTTTTTGTTGTTCTTTCCCTATTATTGATGAAGATGTTTTTACTATTGACTACGAGGAGTCTGTTTCTATCTCCGCAAGCATGTGTGTGTGAGTGTATGTTTTGCAATTTCAGACCACATCCATCTGAAAACTCGCTCTGTTAAGGGTTCTGGCGATTGGGTTAGTTAAAGGGACGTACAATGCTTTAAAACCAATTTACTTTGTCCGCCCACTCAGTCCTGTTTTCCCACAAAAGGACACACAGTGGATTTTAAAATCTGAAATCTCAGAAAATTTCAATATCTGCTATGAAAACTCGCTCTGTTAAGGGTTCTGGCGATTGTGTTAGTTAAAGGGACGTACAATGCTTTAACAACAATTTACTTTGTCCGCCCACTCACTCCTGTTTTCCCACAATATTGACTTATTTATCGGATTACAATAACTTTCGGAAATGTGTGATTATCTGTTAATTGTAGTTCTTATTATGCAATATTTTGTAACAGTGATTAACTATAGGACTTATTTTTATCAAGTTTTGCTTATTTTTTCTTATTTTACCCGAGAATTTAATTAATTTTTCTTCCCCAGTCTTAAATTAATTATTTATCAGAGTTCCGTTAATAACATAAGAGAGCGCTGTTAGTTCTGTTAATAACATAACAGAGCTCTGTTAGCTAACATGGAGAGATAGATTTTAAAATCTATCTTCACACACATGTCTCAGAAGAAAAAAACAGGAAATAGAGAAGGAAGAGAAATCATATGAAATATTGTAAGAACGTATTTCACCATAAAACTCTATTAAATCATCTGTATTAAGGAGTATGTATGTAAAATTGTATGAATGCATTAAGAGAGCATACATACTCATAGACAAGAGATATACTCTCTCTCTTTAGTTTGAATGTTTTAACATGAATTCTGAATGTGGTGTAAAATGTCACACAATATCACACACATTCGATGGGTAATGGGAATAGAAATCGTATGCGAACGACGGCAACAGCAGCAACAACAGGAGACAATGTTAGATTCACTCTAATCCAGTTGTAAAACAAAACAAACAAAAAAAAGGAGATAATTTTTAACTTGAATATGCAAACATAGATAGAGATAAAGATACAGATCCAGATAGAGATACTGATTTATTGCCACACAAACACTGATGTGTGCATATGTATATGCTGTAATGCATATTTTGGGCATTAAAAATGCATAAATGCATGAATAAATTTTCAAAAATTTTAATTGACTACAAATGGATTTGTAACTGATATAAGTCTTCTTCTTCTACTTACTTCTTCTTCCTATTGCTACTACTTCTAACACAGCAATTGAAAGAGATGTTCAAAGAAATTCTAAAGATTCAAAGTATTGAGAGTAAGAATTTATAATATGCATGGATTTTGTTTAGGTAGGCTAATGTGCAATATTATGAGAAAATGTTATGAAAAGTTTAAAAATTAATTATGGATTGGGAAAATTTAATTTTAAATATGAGGACAGGTCAAATGGTTATGATGTGTGTGAAGGAAGATAAATTCGAATTTGAAAATCCAAGATGGAATCCATAAATTTTAGCAGCGCCACATTTAGCGTTAACACAGCAAAATTTGCCTTTAACACAGCAAACTTTGCGCTTAACAGAGCGCTGTTAACTGTTTAACAGTATCTATCTGAACAAGATCCTACGTACGAAGAAGTCATCGCAAACTATTTCAAAAGAATCGGCGGCCGAAATAATTCATAGGCGGTCATTATAAATGTTAAAATGAAATCAAAGTTCTGTAAAAAATCATAGGTTTTTTGATGTGTGCGAAGATAAATTCAAATTTAACTAGCAAAGACAAAAACCAACAATTTTAACACAGCTAATGTTAAAGTTAACAATGTTAAGAACTTGAGATATCGAACTTTATATATTCCCTATGTTAACAGTGTTTGGGTAGGATGATCGATATTGTGGAAAAATGGAACTTGCTGCAGATATCCCACTTTATACACATTGCAGCCTAAGGTGTCTCCAATTAAACCCAATTAGTGGTACATCTAGAGTATTCAAAAACCGAAACCGGGAACCGGTTAACAGGTTTTTTTACTTCGAATATTTCATATTTTAGAAGTATTCAACAAACCGGTTTTTTTCTGTTAAATAATCGGTTTTTTTATTTTTTTCCTCTTTTTGTAAATATACAAATGAAATTATTTATATTTAAAAAAAAAAGTTGTTCTAGTTTTTTGTAATCATGCTTTTGTTTATTCTGAACACTTCTCTTTTAAGTTTTTATATGCAAACTAAACGCAGCTTTATTTGACACTTCATATTGTATATGTGTTGTTTTTGTAGTTTTTTTTTAATTTTTAACGGCTGACAATTGTTTCTTTTATATGAATTTAAAGAAAAGCTAAATCAAATTTGTAACAAATTATTATTAAAAGATTTTTTTGATAAAGTGCATAATGAAAAATTAAAATTATTTCATTTTCCTTATTTTTTAATATAATTTTGTTTATATACCAGAAGGTAAGTTAAAATTATATAAATAAAGTATATACATACTATGTATGTACATGAAAATTAAAATATTTTTTAATTTTTGTTAGAAATGAGTACCGTGTGGAAATATTTTACAAAATGCCCAAAAATTTTAAGTTTCCGGGGATCATCAACGTCCGGATTGAGAAATCATGTTCGCAGCGTTCATAAAATAGAACTGCCAAGTAAATCTACTGACCAAACTATAAAAGAGGCCCCGTCAGCATCAAATATTGAAAAAATCCCATTTCCCAAATTGAAGTTTAAAAACATCAAAGGTTGTCCTGAAATTTTTGCTAGATGCGTAGCCGAAGATGGCATGTCAGTAAGAGCCGTACAAAATTCCAAAATAATTACAGAATGTTTAAATATGAAAGGTTTTAAAATGCCCGAAAGTGAAAATACAATTTTGAATTTAATTGAAAAATTTTATAATGGTAAAAAATTGGAAACTGTAGAAAAATTAAAATTAATCAAAAATCAAAATGGAAGGTTTTCAATAATAGTGGATGAATGGAGCGACAACTCAAATATGAAATACATTAACGTTTCAATGCGATCATATGATCCCATAAAGCATGTACATGAAGTGTTTAATCTAGGGTTACAAGAAGTTAAGATTCGTGGTACGGCAGTTGATATTAAATATCTGGTAAAAAAAAAAATTGGAGGAATTTAACTTATCCCTTGAAACTGATGTAGTCGCTTCAACACATGATGGGTCAGCTGTTATGAAAAAATAGGGTAGTAATAATTTACCAGAATCACAGCTTTGCATGAATCATGCCATTCATTTGTGCGTAGTGTATGTTATATATTCCAAAAATCGTTCCACTGAAGAAATTAATGAAAGTGATGGAGGAAAGTTCCCATGATAATGATGGAAATAAAGAAGGCGAAGGTGAAGAAGAAAACAATATTGGCATTGACATAGATAGTATCCTTACTGTCTGCTCTGAAGTTGGAGAAGTTGCGGCAAAATTGCGAAAATACGTAAACATTTTCAATAAATCAAACGAAAAGCAAAAACGAGTTCAGTATTTTGTAAAAAACGAAGAAGGTAAGGAACTTAGATTGGTATGTGACATAAAACACAGAACAGGAATTCGTTATCGAAAATGATTGAAATTTTTTTAAGAATATGGAAATGTGTGAATCATGCTTTGATGGCCTTCTCTTTAATACCATTCTTACCTACCAAAATTGAAGCTTTAGAAAATCTTTGGAAAACTTTGCAACCATTAGAAATAGCAATTAAAGAATTATCTAAGGATTCTGTAACACTTATAGAAGGAGAAGCAATTCATAAATTTTTATTTAATAATCTAAACAGAATTAACACACAATATGCGCAACACACAATTATGCAACAGGCTAATGATAAGACTTACTGAACGTAGAATTAAAGTAATTAACACTCTTATTGTGTACCTAAGTACAGGAAAGTATCCAACTAATGACCATATTTTGAAGTATTCCACCAAAGCGGAGTCCAAGGAATTTGCTGTCGATTTGTATAACCGTTTATTTCCTTGCAATGATACAGATGATGAAGTGGTAGATTCTGACCAAGATTAAAGTCTTGATACGGGTAATCCAAGCAGCTTAATTTTTGATTTAAATAATACAATAAACAGTATACAAAATCCAAAAAAAAAATCATTAAACCACATTCATCATTATATAATGATTTCATAAACCTTGGCAAATGCAACAAAAGAACAGAAAAAATGGAAAATTTATATAACTGTCTTTTGACTATCTGCCCAACTTCAATTTTCAGCCAGCGGGTATTTTCAACATCCAATTTTATTAAGACTAAACAGAAAAATCGTTTAAATACCCTCCATCCTAACTGTATATTATTTTTAAGCTATTATTTTAGAAAGAACGATGTTTTGTAATTATATTTTCAATTGCAACCGATCTCATTTTATTTTTTGTTCGATAATAACAAAAAATAAAAAAATTAATTTAAATTTTATTAAACTAAAAAATTTGTATGAAATATTTAGCAATTTCTGTTATTATTAATAAAATACATATGTATTACATTAATTTGTTATAAATGTTGATTTGTTAACTTCAAAAAATTAAATAATATAAATAAATAAATAAATAAATAAATAAATAAAAACTGGTTAACCGGTTTTTGTTTGCAAAACCGTATTCGAAACCGGTTTTTTTTAATGTCATAATTTCGAATTATTCGAAAACCGGTTTTTGGAAAATGTCGGCTTTTTGAATACTCTAGGTACATCCGAAATAATCTTGGAACTTGAGATATCGCGCTTGAAAAATTTACTATATTAACAAGATGAATTTTTCAACATAAAAAAAGTATTCAGAAAATTGAAAACATATATTAAATAACGTGGAAATATTTTAAATTAAAGCAAATATTTCAAAAAATTTTTGACATTTAACGCTTTAAATTATTTGAAATGCGGAACGTCCGACTGACGCCTGCTGCAATTAGTTCTAGTAAGATAAGTAACAATGCGAAACGTAACGGATTATTATACGGCAGTCCAAAAACCATTATAAATTGAAAAATTTTTCAATAAAATTTTAGTTTTATTTTAAAAGTTGATACACTACGGCTGTTGGAATTAAAAAAAAAAGCATCTCGAAAAATATAAAAAGATGGCACGACAATTAGTTCTAGAAATTGTTTGCCTCCTGGCAGTATTATTTGTGAAAGAATCCTGTAAGTTTTTGTTTCAGATCAAATAAATCAAGTGAATAGCCCACATGCTATGGAAATTCAAATTGCATTCGTATTCCTAAGGAGACTGCAAGAATAACAACAAATCTCAATACTGTATTAACGAACGCAAAAATATGTTCCAATCAGGTATAGTATTCAGGCTAGGAATAGGCGCAGACCCCTGGGCTCATTATACATCCCATCGTACATCGCAGATATCACAAAAAAGGGAAATCATTGGCTTTAGTATTTCATGAATCTTGCAAAAGTAACATACAACCACCGACACCAAGTGCTAGGTCTAGTTTTATGGCATTTAAATGGCTGTAAAAGCTAATATAGCGCAGCCTACAACCAACCTAACATGCATCAAATTAAACCAAGCAGTGAAGTGAATTTCTTTTTATAAAAACCTATGACCTTTGAGAAGGTCACTAAAGTGAAGCATTGAAACTAAAGCGTAACCTGACTTGACATTTCAAATTTTTGAACTATCGTTTGGCCTAGTATTGTATACAGTCGTAATCCTAATTGTGTTCCATTGAGCTTCCTTGTAGGCACTTAAATAGTGTTCTTAGAAGAAAATTAAAAAATTGTGTATTTTCTTGCAGCACACACTTCTTCTTTACAATATGTACTGCAGAAGTGCGATTCATTAACTTTGTTTATATTTTATTTTATAATCGTTTTGGCATAACTTTTTATAATTTAATAACTTTTTAATTTTATGGCACTGTACATGTGTATTGCCGCTTCCAAGGCAATTCTCTATTGCCGGATACCGCACACTGTGGACAATCTTTTGAAAATCGCATTTACGGTGGTTCTGAGACGCATATCCATGAATATCCGTGGACTGTTTTGATGCGGGTTAAACCAAGTAAGTTTGAATAAAATCACCTTCCACTTTCGTTATAAAGAACTGAGTATCTTTTTATTATTGACTCTGACGCTTATGCAGCAAAAGGAAAGACAAACACATGCGGTGGAAGCTTGATAAATAACCGTTATGTGCTGACTGCAGGACATTGTTTGGTAACGGATAGCTTCAAAAAAAATTCTAGAAAAAACCCAATACGTTTGGGAGAGTGGAATAGAGAAACGGACCCAGATTGTGAAACATTAAAAAATGGAAAAAAAATTTGCGCGGATCCTCATGTGGATGTTGGCATCGAAAAGACGATTTTACATCCCGATTATTGCAGAAAGGACAAGATTCCAGTAAATGATATTGCTCTCATACGTTTAGATCGTTATATTAATTTTACGAATTTCATACAACCTGTATGCTTGCCTGTCCAACAACATTTGCGCAAAGAAAAATTCGTTGGCAAAAGCATGTATATTGTTGGTTGGGGTCATACTGAAAAAGCGAATAAGACTTCCCAGATGAAACGGAAGGCGGCCATCGTTGGTGTAGATTTAAAAAAGTGTCGTCAAGCTGTTTCCAAGCTTCATTTTTCTTTGTCAGACTCGCAAATGTGTGCAGGCGGAGAAGTTGGCGTAAGTCAATGTTCTGGCGACTCTGGTGGACCATTGGTCTCTCAGGAAAGGGTTGATAATCGTGACGTCTACGTATTGGCTGGTATTATATCGTGTAGTAAGAGACCTTGCGGTAGTCGTTATCCAGGTGTTTTTACCAGAGTTGGTTCATACATGGGCTGGATTCTGGATAACTTAAAGAAATAAAAAAATAAGAAAATAAAGCAGATAAACGAGCGAAGAAAGATCCATAAAGAAAATAGAAATAAATGGAAAAAATTGGTGGAATTTCTATTTCAAAACAAACAAAAAATTCCATTATGCTGGCGATGATGACCTTCATTTCATGTACGGTCTCACTCCATCAATAATTTTTAAACAAAAAATTTTAAACTTTTAACCACGATAAATTAAACAAAAACGATAACAACGACAATAACAATGAACATTTGTTTTAAGTTCAATTTTGATAACAATTTCTTACATGTCTTTTTTTCGATTCTTCTTTTCTTTCTTTCTTTCCTTTTTTGTTCTGGTCGTAAATCTCAAAAACCAGAAAACATTCCAGAATCACAAACACAATCACACTCAGTAAATAACCAAAAGTCAACCTCCACTTGAGGAAACCGGTCGTGTTCGCTCTTTTGTTCTTCTTTCTTTGTTCTTCTTTCTTTGCTCGGCCCGGCGTATGGTAACCGACAACCGAAACCTTTTGGGAATATTTTAATTTTGTCAGTATTTATAATCTTATATTTCTTCATGGCATTGGTGTAAACGATGTTTGGTTTCAACAGGATAATGCTACTTGCCACACATCTCATGTCACAATCGATTTATTGCGTCAAACGTTTGATGGCCGATTAATGGAAATTGGGACTGGGCTGCACATATCCCACTATATAAAAATTATAGCCTAAGGTGTCCCAAATAAACCCCAATATGCGGAATATCCCAAAAACTTGAGGATTCTTCAATATATTCAAATATGGCAACAAGCTCCATTTTTCCACAATATCCATTATCCATCATCATCGTATATTTGGCTGATTTCTTCCTTGGCTATTTTCTGTTAACCACTTCACATTACTCTGTTAACTTTAACATTGACTCTGTTAAAATTTTTGGTTTTTGTCTTTGCTAGTTAGATTTGAATTTATCTTCACACACATCGTCCCTCAGCATGATGGTTTGAATTCGTCGTAGTCTAGTAGGTATTGTGTAGGCTTATTAGATGGGAAGCGACGATTCAAATCCCAGGTCAGACATCTTGAAGAAAACGAATACACATATTTCCTCTCAGCAGACTTCTGACAAACAAAAGGTTTATCAACTTTATTATCCATGTCTGGTACTCACTTAGGATTATAATAACATCAAGCCATTGCTTTAACTGTTATTCAAAAGACGACTTCAAATTTGTGATAAAAATTTTAATCTATTACATTAGCTTCATTACGACATCTTAACAGCCTACAACAATTTATCGTAATTAATACAAAAATAGCCTCATAATTTGTATCTCAAAATGAAAAGCTATCTTAAAAGAAGGATAATATGAAATCAGTGTGTGGCCAATTAAAATGTTTTAAATGAGCAAATGTGGCTACCACAACTTCTTACAAATAATACTGTCCATAAGCCTAAGCCAAGGATTAGTTTGTTTTTTTATTTTGCAGAGACAAAAAGCAATGAACATCATTTATCATACTTTCACTAATAGTTGTGTCTCGGTAATATACTGGGCCCCTAACTTACACACATACAGCTATACTAACACATGTTAACACAATTATATTCAATATTGATTACCAGGATACTTTTTTTGTTGTTGTTCTCTTTCCCTATTATTGATGAAGATTTTTTACTATTGCCTACGAGGAGTCTGTTTCTAACTCCGCAAGCATGTGTGTGTGAGTGTATGTTTTTCAATTTCAGACCACATCCATATATCCTTGTGCACAATTTTCAGTTTTATGGGATAAAAAGAAAGGGAAAATACTGAATTCAATGACTGTCTTTTTTTTTGTTCTAAGTTAGCTTCTCATAAATGTCATAAATTTTTATCATTGCTGAGAGAAGGAAGAAATTCCTCCCTATTTTGCGCTTTAGATTGCAATTTTTGTTTTTGCTACTCGGCCTTCGGTATAGCACAGCTTTAATTGAATTTTTTTAACTCAAATCATTTTGTTGCAGTTTTTCTGGTGCTCCTTTTTCAGCTGCTCTACTGACAGGATTCTTGGAATAGCAAAACGAGAAATATACTTCTCGAAGAGATCTTTATATCTTTAAAACTGACTTTTTGCAAAGTTTTTAAAAAAGTAGTAAAAAGTGGTACTTTTTAGGTACTTTTATAGAGAAAATCATTTGTTCTTATATGATGTTAAATTACTAAATTAAGTACTATTTTATTTCCGAAATTCAATCTGAAAATCTAAGCACTATTTGTAAATCATAAGGGTCCTTTAACCAGGTCTTCTGAACTCTGACAGTTAAAAGCGGCCATCTTGTTGATGCTACATCTGTCAAATCTGTTGCTATTTATTCAGTGTGTTTTAACAAGTCACCATGGATACATAAGGGCAAGTAATAGAATTGTTTCATCAAAATGAGTGTTCGATCAAAGCTTTGTCTGTTTTACGAATCCATAATCGTCTTGTCGACAAATTATTCACAATGTGGTGTATAAATCCGAGCACACGGATTTAGTGCCATTTTTACAACTTGCCGTTAACTAAAGGGAGGATTTTAACGGGCAGATAGATTCTTTTCATTACTATGAGTATCCAATAAGATAGAAGTGAGCGTTAAGTTAAAGGGAGGATCATCCTGCCGATAACTTTTAAAGTTAAGTTTATGTTTGAACTTGCCATATTACATATTATTTTCAATATGGCAACTTTAAATTTAAACAAAATGAGCATTTACAAAAAATAAAACGAAACCAGTCGTTGCCAATGCGTTAAAAAAAACTTGTTTAATTGCGCACTTTTATCGGCATTGCTCCGCCACTGCCATATTTAAATTTCATTTTATCTGTAAGTTGTAATAGTGAAAATAAGTTAAAGGCAACTTTTCAGTTACCTTTAGCTCTAGGTACCTTTAACTAAACCCATGTTTAACGGCAAGTTGTAATAATGGCCCTTAATAAGCAATAACCAACATCCATACGTCAACGAAACGCAAGATTTGTCGAAAACATCGCACTGTCCATGAGAGTAAGCAGAAGAATTCGATGCAGACGACTTTGCGTCGCTCACAAGAACGTGACGTTTCGTCAACTGCGAGCACTATAGCACATTCTGCATGAGTGATTTGAGGGCATGATTATCTCACGTGAAGGTGATGTGAACAGGTCACTGAGTTCCTGCGATTTGGTATTGTTACACTGCCATCGAATCGAATTCATTCTGATTAATGTATCAGAGTCATGCAAAAATTAGAAGAGAAGTTTTGGTGGACATTTCAAAAATACATTTGGGTGGGAAAATTTTTTCGTGTGCTTTTAACGCCTCGGTGCTACTTTTTATGAGGCTACGTTGCTATTGGTTGGTTTATGCTAACAAACCAGTAACTCATGAAGCATTGGAAACCAATATTCATCTGACCCAATATGGTTAGTTTTATTGTAAAAATTAACCGGAATTTGGATTTATGGAATAACTATGTAACTCGTAGCTGAGACATACAAAATCATATCAGATAGTTAAAAAAATTATTGTAGAGCCATTCAAAGGAGTCTCGTAGTTGTTAGTAGGTGGTGTTTGTTAGTAAGATTTGGAATAATTCGACTGGCATACGTTTATATACATACATACATAATTGGTCATTTTACAACCCTTCAGCCAGGATTACAACCTACTTTCTCAGACCACTTATGTTGTGTGTGTTAATTTTATACATGAGTGGTGGGACCTACAGTTTAAAGTCGTTTCTGGACGACAGATTTTTGAGAAACTTTTCATTGCAATTTTTATTTACTCTCAGAGTTTCTGCCAGAAATCTGCTGAGAGGAAGTCGCCGAAAAATACTTTTTGTATTTTGTTTTGATGTCTGGCCGGGGCGTCGAACCCTGGTTTTACGTCTAATAAGACAACACACTACCTACCAGACTACGGCGACTACGGCAAATAGAACCAGAGGCTCAGTTAGATTTGGTGAGAAATTCTTATGTTACTATTGTCATGCGAGCAGTGTGCTAAAAGTGTGGGTTTGCGTCTCGGGTTTTTCTTCACTCACATTTGAGGTAACGAAAGAGCCCATAATTGAAAAAGTGTAGGGTAACCAAATTGAGACACCAAGACCAGTAGCAGCAATATTTTGAAGGACATTCCATTTTAGTTTTTTGTACTTCTCTCTTTTTTATTTTTCATTTTTTTTTGTTTTATAATGAAATTGAAAACGTTTACAATTTTTTCATGTCTCCTCACGTTTTTATTTTGTGTTGCTACTGCTGCTGCTGCTGTTTTATATCAGATCCTTCAGTATTACTGGGTCAACATGTTATTTTCGATTTTTTTCTTTCAATTTTTTTTCTTCCATTTTTTCTGTTGTTGTATCAGCGTATGAACAGTATTTCTTAAAAAACAGTTATTAAATATAAGAGGACATTGTAGTGATGTGGATGGAATACATTGATAGAACAAGAACAACAACAACAAAAACAATACGAAAGTTGAAAAAATCATAATAAAAATTTATTTAAAACAAAAAAGAGAAGAGAGAGGAAAAAAGAGAAAGAAAAGCAATATTTTTAAAACTGAAGGGCATAAACGACGGCAGAAGATGTGTTTAAATTTCAAAACAAGAATAAAAAAAAAACGAAATAAAATTTTCTGAAGAGCAAAATACAAAAAAAATCGTACTCAACTGGGGCTATTGTTTTAAAAGGAAGAACAAAAAGAAAGAGAGAGAAAAAAGAAGATGAAAAAAGCAAAGATTGGCATAAAAATTGTATTGTATCTGTAGCTGTGTGTGTGTGTGTGTGTAATACATATGACATGACACAAAGATGAAGAGCAATATAATGGAGCATTTATGTCATAAATATGGATTTAAAGTTTAAAATAAAAAACAAAAAACAAAACGAATGAAATAGCAATTGTTGAGCATTAAGTAGAATTTATAATAAATACAGGGACATTTTTTCTTGTTCTTCCTCTTTTTTAATAAAAAAAAACGAGAAATAAAACAAGAAACTGTATGGCAATTCAAATGTCATAATACTGTGTGCGGTTACCACTCAAGAGATTTCTATTGAAGTTTTTTTTTTTTTTTTTTTATATTAAGATTTGTGTTGTTAATCAAAAACAGCAATAAAGATTTTTTTTGCAGTAGGATTGATAAAAATGAAGCTGCAAATGATTTTTTTATTTCTGCTTCAATTTAAGCAGAGTCTATGAGCGCTCAAGTTGAGAAACGGAGGGTATAAGTAGTCGTTGTAGTCTAGTTGGTAGTGGTGAGGTTCAAACCCCAGGTCATACATCTCCAACTGAACAAAATATTTCTTCAGCTACTTTCTCTCGCGAAATTTCTGAAAAACTCAGCCCTGTCTGAATTATTTTGTTACAGGAAATATTTGTGAAAGAATGCTGAAGTACGAATGGAAGAACTGTTAGCAAATATCAGTGAAACACTTGAGTATGTATTGTACTATGGAACTAGGCGTATTCCTCCAAAAAGGATGCCACAGTTTCACTTAAAAGTACTTGTAGAATAGTGGCCATAGTGTAGTAGTTAGTGTGTTGCCTTATTAGAAGTGACATCACAGTTCAAACCTCAGTTCAGACATCTTTAACAAAAAGAAATACGAAAACATATTTCTTTAGGAGACTTCCTCTTAGCGGATTTCTGGCAAAAACTATGCGAGTTAATAAAAAATTACCATGAAAAAATGTCTCAAACACTTTAAACTGTAGCTTCCACCACTTGTGAACAAATTTAAACACACAATATAAGTGGTGTGGGTAAGCTAGGTTGTAATCCTGACTGAAGGGTTATAATGACTTATTATGTATGTATGTATGTATGTAATGTATGCATAGAATTCAACTTTAGTGTTGCAATAAATTTTTCAAAGAATTTCATAAATTTTAAATGAGTTTTAAACTCACCCATTGAGCTGGAGTTTCTTTACACACTTAATCATCATTTAAATTAAATAACTCACCTGTAATGATACAAAAAATAAAACGAGAGAAATGAAAAAAAAAAATATAAAAATTATGAAATCAACTATAAAATTAAGTATTAAATAACAACAACCAACCAACACATTTATGCATACATACATGTGCTAGTGTTTTTATAATGAATAATATTTTTGTATAAAAACAATGATAAAAATAAAACATTAACAATATTTTAATTATTAAAACAAACAAGCGTTTGTTTATTAACAATAGATGGTTGAATGTAACAGTGTAAACAGACCTTTTAAATAAATCATCATCACGTTTTTTTTTTCTCTCTCTCTCTCTATTTCCACTATACATTTCAAATGTGAATTACACGGTTTCACAAGCAAACATTAAAAAAAAAAAAAAAAACAATTTTGAAAAAATATTATTAATATTAAAACATTACAAAAAAAAAAATTAAGTAAATAACAAAAAAAAAAAAAACAAATACTAATTAAATCAGGTGTGTTTGTGAAATATATTTTTGTTTTATTTTTAATAAAAATTTATAATGCAACAGAAAAAATACAATTTTTTCTTGTTAAACAAACAAACTTTATTAATAATACGAGGGCTGCTATTTATATTTACAGATTTTAGTACATAAACCAATTCATATGTGTAAAGATAAATTCGACCCAAGACACAAACCAACAATTTCAGCAGAGCCAACTTTGGTATTGACACTTTAACAGAGGCAACAAGTGGATTATTATATTTTAATTATGTTTTGCAATTATAGCAAACTATTGACAGAAAATTTAATTCTCATTATGATTATTATTACATACCTACATACATAATTGCCCATTATAACTCTTCAGTCAGGATTATGGACCTAGTTTCTCATATCACTTATGTTGTGTGTGTTAATTTTATACACGAGTGGTGGGAGCTACAGTTTAAAGTCGACTCCGAACGCCAGATTTTTGAGAAACTTTTTCATGGCAATCTCAGAGTTTTTGCCAGAAATCTGCTGAGAGGAAGTCGCCGAAGAAATACTTTTTGTATTTTGCCTTAATGTCTGGTCTGGGGCTCGAACCCTGGTTTTACGTCTAATAAACTAACACAATATCTACTAGACTACGGCGACTTCAAGTCACCGAAGAAATATTTTTTCATATTTCGTTTTGATGTCTGACCTAGGGTTTGAGCCGCACCCGTACGTCTAATAAGTCAACACACTAACTACTAGACTACGGCGACAACAATTATGGTTATTATTATTTGTGAACAATGGGAATGGATGAGGATAATTTTCTTAAATCCCAAAATTATTCCAGCTATCCCACTATCGCGGTTCGAAAGAGGTCCCTCTGACTAAAATTTGCATATACTCTGGTAGCTGTACTATATCTTATATGTTCCAAAATAGCCACTGATCTTCTAGAGGCTTTTCAAGCAAAAAATTAATATTTTCAAAGCCAATTTTCTCAATACCATATGACTTTATATGTGACTATTTTGCTGTTTATATTAGAAGGCATTGGAACCTTCATTTGCATATAGTATGGTATCCATAGACCAAGTATATACTATAAAATTAGCTCCTAAACAAGTGACCTTGTTCAGATGGTTATTGTTAAACAGTTAACAGTCCTCTGTTAAGGGCAAATTTTGTACTGTTAAGAGAAAATTTTGCTCTGTTAACGCTAAATGTGGCGCTGCTAAAATTTATGGATTGCGTCTTGGGTTTTTAAATTCGAATTTATCTTCACATACATATGTACATAACTAATTTACTGTATTTATTTCAATCCCTAGAATTAATTCTTAATACCCTAAAGTATTGTTTCAAACAATTATGGGAATTCTTTTATTAATGTAGTGAAGGGGTACCTTAATACAACAACCAAACGACCTGTTGTACTCTCCCTATATTTTATTGGGTATGTCTACAAAGTCTCTGCCCAGTATAAGCATTGCTAGTTCTTTGCCCATGATTTCTTATGCAGCCAGGTGTGTCCCTCTAAAATATATTAATGCCTAGCGATTCCAATAATGTGTTCCGATTATTTATTCTCATTGTCACAGAAGCTACGTGTTGGTCTCGAGAAAACCTCTATTTTGAATAAGTGTACTTTGAGTCTACAGTGGCCTGTTAAAAGATCGTTTCCTGGAGATGCAAGCCAGCAATTATGCGCTGGATATATACTATAATAGTCAGCCAAATAGTAATCTATGGGCAGACAGAACAAATTCGAAAACCGGTCAATTGGAGTTCGTCGAGGCACAGAAACTAGCGTGTGCTGGTATAAGAGGAGTAATGAGAACTGTCCCACAAAAAGGCTTGTTAGATTTAAGTTTGCTACACATGTTTCTGAAGACCATAGCTTTGGAGACTATAGTTAGGTTGATGGGAGACAAATTCAATACGAAATTAATCTGGCAACTTCCTGATCTAAGAAATCGAATGCCATACAATTCGAAAGATTCGCAACAAGATAAAAATGAGTGGATTAATCTCTTAAAAGGGGAACTATTTTGTGGTATACAGATGGGTTAAGAATGGATCTCGGGACAGGAGCGCAAGTTTTTGCTCCCAGATTGAAAAATAATGAGAAAATTTGCGGGTACCTTCAAAGCGGAAGTCTCTGCCATCGAAAGATGTGCTCCATTCATTTTAGAGAGGAGGTATAAAAGCCAGTACTTAGCAATACTATTTGACAGTGAGGACGCGGTATTCGGTCTGAGACTGTTTGGGAATGCTGAAACAGCACACGGTTATTCATTGATGGGTCCTAGGTCATGTGGTAATTTTCTGCGATAAGCAAGCGGAAGAGCTTGAGAGATGCCGAGCTTTCTCGCTAGAGCCCGAGCCCTTTTGCGCAGTTAAAGGCACACACTGTTCGCAAGCCATATGGGTTTGAGGAAATCAAAAATTTTATTGGGAAACTACAATAAGGGATCTGCATCATGCATTAGACTAACAAGAAATAAACTGAAGTTGATGACCTCTATGTGGTCTATAACATTAAAGAACTGGAACGAAATAGTGACATTAGCGTCGAAAGTGATTTAAATTACATTGTGATGTGGTTTGAGTTCTTGATCTTAAAAGCAAACAATTTTGGTTCGAAACTGAGTGAAGCCGAAAAATTTTAATGAAGTCTGAGAGAGGCTTTAATACCTTCCATTTAATCCTCCCAGGCAATGTTATGATATCAGGAGAGAATAACATCATTTGTGAGGATTTTAGGAAGATCAGGCAGCTACAACTGTTGAGAAAAAGTAGGACTCAATAAGCAAAGCTGCATACCATTACACTCAGTGCAATAACACAATAAATGGAACACATTTTATGTAGAGTATGGCAGATGGCAACTATGTAATTTTAGGAATTGCTGCTGCGAAGCAAACGGCATGGGAGAAATTTATATTTACGGGGATCAACTGACTTCCACTGGCAGCCAAAAATCTTGAGGAAGAGCAGGTCTTAATTAGCAGAGTTACACACCATTACACACCACTACATTGGGTGAGTTTAAATAAAATTGTCATGAAGAAGTTTCTCAAGAAAATTTGTCGTTCGGAGTCGACTTTAAACTGTAAATCCCCCCACTCACGTATAAAATTAATTAAGTGGTGTGGGAAGCTAGGTTGTAATCCTAGTGACTGAAAGGTTGTAATGACCATTTGTGTATGTATGTATATTCACTGTTTGAAATAATTTCGTACTGTTTTAAAAAACCACAACCTATACTAGAGAAATGAACACAAAAAACTAATTTTCCTAGTTATTAAGACACAAAATCCGATTCAACTGTTGAACATATATTAGCGCACCTCGCATAATAAAGTAAACTAATATAATAAAACAAACCGTATAAATAAATAATAAATTATTTTTATTTGAAATTTTGTAATGACGATGACTGGTTGTGTAAATCGAAAATGAAAAATTTTTAAAGAAAAAACCACGCGAAAAACAAACCACATACTCACAGTGTAATTGAAGTAGCAGGTAACAAGTGCATTGGAATAGTAAACCACAAGGAAAAAATTGTAGATTTCCCTGCAACAATTGTTAACGAATTCCAAACATGCTACTTAAGGTGAAATGAAACATTTTTTTAATTGAATGAAACTTACGTGCCTGGGCGAAAATTATACTGGAAATCATGGAAAAATGAAACAAAAAAATTTCTTCAATTTCAAGCAGATTCTTAAGGCATTCTAAAGAAAGCTTCTTTTATTTTCTTTCTTTTTTTCAAATTCCTTTTAATATGATTGAAATCAAGAGAGAAAGAAAAAAACGGATGATAAATTTAAATATTTTATTGTGTAGATGAGATTATGCGGCATGAGTTAGATTTTAAATTCTAAATGCTGTGAAGACAAAATATAAGAGAAATAATAGAAGAAAACAAAAGACAATTTCTAAAGTGACAGGCTCAAGGCTAAAGAAATATTGCAATATAAACTATGAAAACAACAGACAGAGCGAAAGAAAATTGTTAGCAATCAAGGCAACAAAATAACACAAGAATACGAATATACACACGAAGAAAACATCTCATCCTTGTACTTTTAAAATTTTGAAATCATAGCCATACATACCTAATTGGCCATTACAACCCTTCAGTCAGGCTGCCGACCTAGCTTCTCACACCACTTATCCACAAGTGGCCGAAGCTACAGTTTAAAGTCGACCTCAAACTACAGATTATTGAGTTTTTGTCAGAAATCTGCTGAAAGAAAGTCATCGAAGAAATATTTCTTCATAATTCGTTTTGTTGTAGATGTCTGACATGGGTTTTAACCCGTGGCCTAACATCTAATTACCTCCTAGACTGCGGCGACTTACATCATACATAACAAGTTCAGTTATTTAGAAGGCAATCGACCACGAAAAGCATTCGAATGTGTACAACAAATAGAGAGCAGCCCATAAATATCCTAACGAAAATACATAAATTCAAACTCGCGTGTATAGTTCCAATCAGAGGAACAGGAGTTCATACATACAAGTGCCTCTAGGGCATTTACAGGATATTCTGACACAAAGCTATCAGAAACATGCATCTTCGGAAATTAATCAGCGGGAAACACATATAAAGTTAGGACATGATAGTCAATCAGCCGTAGCATTAGACGGAAGTGCAACAGTATCACATGGATGATGCTAGTGATTCGAATCCTAAACATTCAAGAAGTTGTATCGGAATATCGGCATAAGCTAAGAGCGAAACCAGAAGACCTTACATGGAAAGCTAGAATCCAATGTTTTTGGAAGAAAACTGCTTAAACTCAACTTGTTGTCCTTTCTAGTAGAAAATTTTCCCCACGGACCGTGCTTATAAAACACTGCTCGTACACAATGAAAGCTGAAAGCTTTGTTACAAAGAGTTGTATTTAAGAGTTTGCGCAATGAGCTGCACCAATTGCTGGTTAAATGGCTACGTCAATAGGGAAATCTAAGCATCATCGACATTTGATTTCAACAAGACGATACAAATTTCCATACTGCGTGCTTTACAATTAACTTTCTGTCCAGAATAATCGTGCAATTTAACGACTCTGGATTACTTTCTATGATTATTTGATTCTAGTGGTAAACCAGCATTGGAAACCAATATTCACATCACCATCGACGCCATGACAGACTTTTAGCGCGTATCCATGGCGTATTTGTGTTAGAAATCATATTGTTAAGCGGTCATAAGCAAACTACATAAAAACAACAATATGCACACATCATATGGTAAACAGGAATTACACAAAACAAAATTTATAGGAATCCTCTAGAATAGAAACATAACAAAGAAGGCCAGGCATAAAAATAAAAGTGTATGAACGTAGCAAAGAACCATACTGCCAGTCAGACACAGTTATGGATGAGGCTTTGATCTGTGATTAATAAACGTCTCGCAAAATTAAAAAAATAGATGCCGCGTAATTATTTTCCAGATTATAAGAAAACTAAAATTTAATCCCAGAATGTTTCAGTCCTGTATTATCAGTTTGAGTTGTTTGAAGATTATCCTTTAAAAAAAGGATTGATTTTAGAAATAAATTTCTAAAACGAGTCAAATCGTTTAAAATAATTAGAAAACTCCTGTTTTCTTTTAAGGAGTTCTGGCCGTTTGAACATCAAATTAGCTTTCATTGATTATAACCATCGCCATGAATTCTTCTTGTCTAGTAGTCAGTGTGTTGGCTTATTAGACGAGAGGCCGCGGTTCAAATCCCAGGTCAAATATCTCGAACAAAATGAAATATGAAGCTACTGCCTCTCAGCAGATTTCTGGCAAAAACTCTGAGAGTAAAATAAAATTGCCATGAAGAAGTTTCTCAAGAAAATCTGTCGTTTAGAAACGACTTTAAACTGTAGGTCTTGCCACTTACGCATGAAATTAATACACAACATAAATGGTGTGAGAAACTAGGTCGTAATCCTGACTAAAGGGTTGAAATGATCAACAGTATATGTATGTATGTATGCATGCATGATTATAACCATTAAACGATAACGAAGAGTATTCTCATCAGTAATGGAAACACACACTCGTAGTTAATAGCAGATTATAGTTTTGCATTACAATTTTTAATCACAAGATTTCTTTCAGTGTATTATGAAGTTATTGCTGTTACTCATACACTCTGCTTAACAGTTTATACTCGGTACATGCGTGAGTATTCTTCGTATAAAATGTAGTAAAACTATCAGGAAATGTTTATCCCTGTGACTATGATGTTGGTGGTGATGATAATGATGATGACGATAATGATGGTGCTGATGCTGAAGATAGCGATAGCGAGAACAACAATAAATGAAACAAAAAAACGGTTAAACCTAACAACAAAACTACAAATATAAATGGCTACAGGACTACTATGTTGTTGGAATTGTTTTCCTTTTTAAAAACAAAGTAACATGAAAACATGAAGAAACACAGTCTTTTAAAACAACTCTTTGCTGCTCTCTTTGTCTCGGTGGTTCCTTTGATTACACAAATACGTACATACGTACGTATTATTATAGTTTTATGAGTGACAAAAGGAAAAGCATGAGTAAAGTAATAAAATACGTGTAAAAATGAAAAGGAAGTCAGTCGCTCTCTTTTGTTGTACTTTTTTGGAAAAAAAATATTTTTTGGAATGCTTTTGGCATAAAGCAACACAAGTTCTTTTTGCTCACTCTCTCCCTCTCTCTCTCTGTTATATTTCAATAATTTTAAGTTGTTTCTCATACATTAGTGTGTGTGTCTGAGAGAGAAAATGAAATAAAATAAACCCAAACGACAAGAGAAATTATTTGAAAAGAGGAAGACAGAGAGCGAGAGAGTATATCAAGAAATTAAAATAAAAACAACACAAGTAATGCAATGTGTAAAACAAAAATCTTAAGCTATGTTCGTGGTGTGAAAAGAAAAACTGCTTACGAGTATAAAACATATGCACACACACACACACATATATATGCAATGAAATGTAGAGTTTTTGTGAAAAAAGGACATATTGTAGCAATGGTAGTTGTTGTAGTGGCACTTGTCCTCGTTTTCGTGTTTTTTAATTTCCACTTGACGATTTACTCTGTCCCCAACCGCACACTCATCCTCTCCTTAGTCGTTTCATCACTCTTTCTCTTTATTTCATTGCTTTTAGAAGGCCAGGATGCTGCTTAAAAATACAGCCATGGTTAACTAAATAGTATTTTTATTTTTAATTTAAAAAGTCTATTCCTGCAAGCAATTCTATTAATATCTTCTCTGCTGCTGTTGTAGTTGTCTGTGGTAATGCATTTAATTTGCTGTGTACATTCCTTTACTCTCTCTCTCTTCTCTCTTCACTTTTTTGTTTTTTTCATTTCATTTTTGAATTGCATTCAATATTTGATGTCATGGGAATTACTTGTTAGCTTGTGTGTGTGTGTGTGTTTTTTTTTTTAACTCAATTCTGTGTTTTATAAAATAACACAATACAAGAAAGTGTCATTCAAGGAAATTAAAGAAATACAACACACATCAATTTTTATATGCCCCCTACACCACAATATGAGATGAGAACGAGGCTACTTTCGGTTCAGGGATGGTGTTTGTAATATGTACCCTACAAAAGGGTCTATCTTTGTGATGCCAATCTAGGACCAATTAACTTTAATACGTTAAATATTGCTTTATATTAAAGACAAGGTAAGACATTTTTTTAGAAAATTACAGAGACAATAATGTTACATGGGTATGAAGCTAAATTCGAATTTGAAAATCCAAGACGCAAATCATTAATTTTAGCAGCGCCACATTTGGCATTAACAGAGCAAAATTTCCTCTTAACAGAACAAAATTTGCACTTAACAGAGGACCTCACAGCTATTTAACAGTATCCATCTGAACAAGCGCACTTGTTTAGGAGCTAATTTTGGGAAATACTCTACGTCTATGAGTATCATACTATAATAATGATAATAATATAATCAGTAACGTAGTCACATATACAGTGATATGGTATTGAGAAAATTGGCTTTGAAAATATAAATTTTTTGCTTGAAAATTTTCTAGAAAATCAGTGGCCATTTTGGAACATATATATAAGAAATATTACACTATATAGCCTAATGGTAGTCCAGAGGGTCCTCTTTCGAACCGTGGCAGTCCACCAACCATCCTTTAAATTTCACATTCAACACTTTTGTTCACAAATAATAATGATCACAATGAGAATTAAATTGTATGACAATCGTTTGCAATAATTGCAAAGTCGAAGAATAATCTACTTATTGCCACTGTTAAACAGTTAACAGCGCTCTGTTAATAGCAAAGTTTACCCTGTTAGAGGCAAGATGTGGCGCTGCTAAATGTGCGGGTTTGCGTCTTTGGTTTTTAAATGTGAATTTATCTTCACACACATTGCTGTAACAGCGGTTAAATGGATTGCTTGTTTCGAATCTGAGAGTTTTAATATTAACGATGCACTTCGATATCTTCGACCCATCACTATTGAGAGGAAAAAATCTACAACAGCAGCGTGGATTTTGCTAAGGAACTAGGTTCATTCATCAGCAAACAGCTTTCAACGATTTTAAGAAAGCGGAAAAACACAAACCAAAGCGATAATTGATTGCCACATGAATAAAATTAGCGATTCGTTACTAAGATACACTTACACACATAATTTTTCATTACAGCCTTTCAGTGAGGATTACAATCTAGCATCTCCCAATACTTAGGTTGCGTGCAATAATTTTATACATGAGTGGCGGAAGCTACAGCTTAAAGTCTACTCCGAACGACGTCGGATTTTTGAGAAACGTTTCGTGGAAATGTTTCTTACTCATGAGAGTTTTTGACAGAAATCTGTTAAGAGGAAGTCCCCGTGAAAATATTTTTTATTCTTCGTTTTGGTGGAGATGCCTGACCTGGGGTTTTGAACCATGGCTTCACGTCTAGGAAGCCAACACACTACCTACTACACTACAGGGACTTCTATTCGCCGTTAAAATAAAGTGGAATCAAACAATTTCTGAGGCGATTAGAAATGAGTCAAGTACGATGCAAAGTGAAACCTTACAGGCGATGGCAAAGCCAGGATTAAGACCGAAATAGGTAATGCCGTGTAACGGGTAGCATTGTAAGATGATATTTCGTTATGAAATTCTTCAAGCTGCCAAAAATCAACAAGAATGAAGAAAATATTCAATCATAACACTGTCAGGCCACACAGCTTTTATAAAGGGCAGACTCCGAAAACGCCAATCCTCTAAAAGGATAAGACTAATAACCATGATAACTACTATAGCAATAGCTTCAGCTATTTACAAAGCTATGAAAAGAGTCCAGCAACCTAATAAGAGATAGGCAGTATGGTTTACGTAGGGCCTTTTCTACTGGCTACTTGTACGCGTTGATCTCAGAAAGTTGGAACCAGTCTATCTGCCAATTTGGGGAGAACAAGATTGTGTCTCTAGATATTTGCAAAGCATTTGACAGGGTACGAGGCATGATGCATTTCTTTTTCAAAACTAATTGCTTTTGATGTTGGTAGTCACTTATCACGATTTTTATCGAGCTTTCTCAGGGATCACACTATACGAATTGTTATAGATGGGCTATCATTAGTTCAGGCTAAACTCAGGAGTATCACAAGTTTCTGTTCTATTTCTTTAGTTCTTCTTTTCATTAACGATCTTATTCTCACTATCTTCTAACCCTATCCACACGGCTGTATGAGGCAGGTTTGACACTTGCTGCACATAAAACGGAGGCCGTCTTGATAAGTGGTCGAAAGATAGTGGAGAAGACGGAAGTGACCGTTGGAGGCACAAGGATCGAATCGAAGAGGGCGACAAAATACCTGGGAGTGATTATCGACGACAGGTTGAACTTCAAGGACCACGTGAAATATATTGGTGAAAAAGTATCTGTAACACAGGGAGTACTGGCGAGGATGATGCCAAATATTGGAGGACCAGGTCCATTTAAAAGGAGGATAATTTCGGCGGTAGTAACGTCGATAATGCTGTATGCTTGCCCAATATGGTCGGAGGCACTCTCAGTTGGGACGAGGAGGAGGATACTGTCCTCGGTGTATCGTCTAAGCGCGATTAGACGGATAAGTGGCTTTAGGACAGTGTCTGATGAAGCAGTTATGGTATTGGCAAAGACACTGAACTACTACGTGACTCAGTTCCTAACTGGTCATGGGTGCTTCAGGAAGTACCTGCACAGATTTGGTCATGACACTTCCCCTATATGCCCAAGCTGTGTAGATGAGGAGGAAGATGCGGAGCATATTCTAACATGCTGTCCCGGATTTACGTGACCCGAAGAAACGCGTTTGGGACCAAACTGGCTAATGGAAGAGCTGTTGAACTGTAGGATTCTATGGAGTCAATATAGTCAGAGAATGGCTGAAGTTATGCTAGAACTCCGAAGACTGGAAGAACGGAGGCGAAATTTGCCTTAATGTGATAAAGCTTTCAAGCTAACCAGCCCTCCGCGAAGTAATACCTTACAGCAGTCCCGCGAGGAGAGAGTGGTTGAAGTGTGTAGGGGGTGGGTTTAGTACGTAGGCACCAGTGATGGTGAATCGTGCATTCTTTTGTTGAAACAAAAGTGTCTTCCGAAGATTCCCACCTCCTGCTCAAGACAAAAAAAAAAAAAAGACTATCAGTATATGAAACTTCCTAACTGCAGAGTTCTTTCCTGACACTTATAGTGTAAAAAGATTCAAATCTAATGTCCAAACAAACACTATTCTGCCCTCCTTCTCTTAACCTATTTTCACTGCATAAGTCGGGGTCATCCCCATAAAGTGATAAATGAAACTGTTATATGTGAAATGTGAATGTGTGAATGAAACTGTTACATGGCACTTTAAAATAGAAGAATTAATGTGTTGTGTTGACAATATCTTAGCCTGGGAACAGTCAAGTGCAGCTTTTTTGTCTGGTTTTTCATTTTTAGTTGCAATATTTGGAATATTATGAGTTACCCTATGAGTCACAATGGGAATTAAACGTAAAACTTACTATCATATGTACTTCTCTTTTTGCAAAATTCTTTGGAAAACTTGTTGCTGAATTAATTAAACTTACCTAAAAAGAAAAGAAAGAAAAAAATTTTTATTAGAGAAATTTGTAAATATTTAATGAAATTAAGTGTTAAATCAAGTGATTAATTAGTAACTTAAAAAGCAAATCCAATATACCACTTATTGGGTTTAATTTTGACACCTTAGGCTAAAATTTCTATAAAATGGGATATCTGCAGCAAGTCCCATTTTCCCCACAATATCCATCATCCTATCCACACAATCTCTAAATAAATACACTTTTTTTGTCTAAATTTTGCAATTTTTAAAAGAATTTCCTTATTACCACAGCTGCTGTTCCACTCAGGAACCTGTGGAACACAATTTTAGAGAAGTTGAATAGTTATTCCAATCTCTGATATCGTATATTTGGGTGATTTCTTTCTTGACTATTTTTCGTATTCTCTGTTAACCACTTAACATTGCTCTGTTAACTTTAACATTAACTCTGTTAAAATTTTTGGTTTTTGTCTTTGCTAATTAAATTTGAATTTATCTTCACACCATTTTAATTCCCATGCTATTTATAAGTGAAATTGTTATTAAAAAATATCCATAACGTTTCGCTTTGTAGCGTAATAAAATACGTAAGTATGTTCGAGAACCACTTACGTTGAAGATAAACAGCTAATGACAGCAGGCGACCGCCGACCGTTTCACATTTCAAACAATTTAAAGCGTTAAAACTCAAAAATTTTAACAATTAATTCCTTTAATTCTCACATTTTCACGTTTTTTAAAATGTGTTTTAAATTTTCTGAATATTTTTGTATTCTTTTTAAGTCTTATTTGGGTTTTTCTTTTTTTTTTTTTCAATGAGTGGCAAGACGTACAGTTTAAAGTCGACTCTGAACGACAGATTTCTGATGGCAATTTTATTTACGCTCAGAGTTTTTACAAGTTTCTGCTGAGAGGAAATTGTCGAAGAAATATTTTTTCGCATTTCATATATGATGATATGAGATGTCTGAGATGTCTGGCTTGAGGTTTGAACCGTGGCGAATACACTTCCTACTAGACTAGACTACGGTTATTAAATATCGTGTAATAAGAACTGAAAAGTGAACAGATACTCATAGATTTGCGAAAGCTAATATAAAACAGTAAATAAATCAATTTAGGATTAAATTGTGGCAGCATGGACAGAAAAAGTTGATTCTTTTTAATGCATACTACATCTCCTTTACTTAACACGTTAACTGCCATGGCAATTTTCAGAAAACTGGCCAAAAATATAAAAACTCTATTTTTAGATCATAGGTATCATCAAAAAGCAAAAAATATGTTTTCTTAGGAGAAAAAGTGGTTTAGTGAGTACGAGATAACACGTAGTTGGCTCCCTAGGAGGGATTACCATTACCATTTCAGCTAATTAAGCAATAAATCGATTGTGACATGAGATGTATGGCAAGCAGCAGTATCCTGTTTAAACCAAATATCGTTTACACCAATACCATGAAGAGTGGCTAAAAAAAATTGGTTATCACGGTGCGATTAGTGACTTCATTAACCGCAGTGGTTGCTCCGTCTTCAATTTCAGAAGAAATTTGGGCCAATGATGCCTCCGCTCCAGAAGCCGCACCAAACAGTCACTCGTAATGGGTGCACTGGTTTCTGTAAGGCCACGTGTGGGTTTTCTGAGCTCCAAATACGGCAATAATGCTTATCGATTTCAAATTACTTTTCAGTTGTCAAACTTACTCAAAAAGCTAGTCTAAATAATATTGCGTAACAATCACAAAGTCGCCGTGGTCTAGAAGGTAGTGTGTTGGCTTATTAGACGCGAGGCCTCGTTTCAAACCCCATCTCCAACAAAACGAAAGATGAGAAAATATTTCTTCCGAACTTCCTCTCAGCAGATTTCTGGCAAAAACTCTGAGAGTAAACTAAAATTGCCATGAAAAGTTTCTCAAAAATCTGTCGTTCGGGGTCGACTTTAAACTGTAGGTCCCGCCACTCATGTGTAAAATGAACACACACAACATAAGTGGTGTGAGAAACTAGGTCGTAATCCTGACTGAAGGGTTGTAATGGCCAATTATGAATGTATGTATGTATGTTTGGTATAAGATTTTAAATACTAACAAAATTAAAATATTTCCAAAAAGTTTGGGTTGCGAACTCAGCCCTTTACACACATACATACATACATACATATCATAAGCCGAGCCGAGCAGAAGAACGAACACGACCGGTTTCCTCAAGTGGAGGTTGACTTTGGTTATTTACTGAGTGTGATTGTGTTTGTGATTCTGGAATGTTTTCTGGTTTTTGAGACTTCCGACCTGATCAAAAAAGGAAAGAAAGAAAAAAACATCGAAACAAAATACGTGTAAGAAATTGTTATCAAAATTGAACTTAAAAGAAATGTTTATTGTTACTGTCGTTGTTATCGTTTTTGTTTAATTTATCGTGGTTAAAAGTTTAAAATTTTTTGTTTGAAAATTATTGACAAAGTGAGAGCGTACATGAAATGAAGGTCATCATCGCCCGCATAATGAAATTTGTTTTTGTTTTGAAATAGGTGGATATGGATCGTTTTTCGTTAGTTTATTTGCCTTCTTTTCTTTTTCTTTTATGTGTGAAGATAGATTTTAAAATCTATCTCTCCATGTTAGCTAACAGAGCTCTGTTATGTTATTAACCGAAGTAACAGAGCTCTGTTATGTTATTAACGGAACTCTGTTAAATAATTAATTTAAGACTGGGAAAGAAAAACAGGAAAAATTCCCGGGTAAAATAAGAAAAAAAAATCTCAGAAAATTTCAAAATCTGCTATGTAAACTCGCTCTGTTAAGGGTTCTGGTGATTGGGTTAGTTAAAGGGACGTAGAATGCTTTAAAAACAATTTTCTTTGTCCGCCCACTCAGTCCTGTTTTCCCACAATATTGATTTATTTATCGGATTACAATAACTTTCGGAAATGTGTAATTATCTGTTAATTGTAGATCTTATTATGCAATATTTTGTAACAGTAATTAACTATAGGACTTATTTTTACTATTTTTTCTTTTTTTTTTTTTCTTTTTTACCCAGGCATTTAATTAATTTTTCCTGTTTTTCTTTCCCAGCATTAATTTAATTATTTAACAAAGTTCCGTTAATAACACAACAGAGCTCTGTTAGCTAACATGGGGAGATAGATTTTAAAATCTATCTTCACACACATTTTTCTTTTTCGTTCTTTATTTTTCTTTTTTCTGGCTGTAAGTTATCTAGAATCCAGTCCATGTATGAACCAACTCTGGTATGAACAGCTGGATAACCAAACGCAGCGCAAGGTTTTGCATTAAACGATATAATACCAGCCAATACATAGACATCATGCTTATCAACCTTTTCCTGAGAGACCAATGGTCCACCAGAGTCGCCAGAACAGTGATCTACCCCAACTTCTCCGCCTGCACAAATTTGCGAGTCTGACAAAGTAACATTATGATTGGAAAAAGTTTGACGACACTTTTTTAAATCTACACCAACGATGGCCGCCTTCCGTTTCACCTGGGCATGTTTCGTTGGTGTTATTTCAGTAAAACCCCAACCAACAATATACATGCTTTTGCCATCGAATTTTTTAGAACGCAGTTTAAGTTGGAAAGGCAAGCATACAGGTTGTATGAACTTCGTAAAATTAACATGACGATCTAAACGTACAAGAGCAATATCATATTTTGGATCTCTGCCGTTATTGAAATAATCGGGATGAGAAATCCACTTTTCGACGCCAACATCCACATGAGGATCGGCGCAAATTTTTTTTCCATTTTTTAATGTTTCACAATCTGGGTCCGTTTCTCTATTCCACTCTCCCAAACGTATAGGCTTGCGATTAATATTTTCTTTTAAGCTAGGAAGGAACATACAATGCGCTGCAGTCAGCACGTAACGGTTATTTATCAAGCTTCCACCACATAAGGACGAGTTCTTAGCTGCATATGCGTCAGAGTCAATAACAAAATGATACTCAGTTCTTTATAACGAAAGTGGAAGGTGATTATGCAAACTTACCTGACCGCAACGTAATCAAAACAGTCCACGGATGTTCATGGATATGCGTCTCAGTACCACCGTAAATGCGATTTTCAAAAGATTGTCCACAGTGTGCGGTATCCGGCAATAGAGAATTGCCTTGGAAGCGGCAACACACATGTACAGTGCCATAAAATTATAAAATTATAGAAAAGTATGCCAGAACGATTATATAATAAAATATAAACAAAGTTAATGAGTAGCAGTTCTGCAATAAAGAAGAAGTGCGTGCTGCAAGAAATAACACAATTTTTTAATTTTCTTCTAAGAACACTATTTAAGTGCCTTCAATGATGCTCAATGGAGCACAATTAGGATTACGACTGTATACAATACTAGGCCAAGCGATAGTTCAAAAATTTGAAATGTCAAGTCAAGTTACGCTTTAGTTTCAATGCTTCACTTGAGCGACCTTCAAAAAGGTCATAGGTTTTTATAAAAAGAAATTCACTTCACTGCTTGGTTTAATTTGATGCATGTGAGGTTGGTTGCAGGCTGCGCTATATAAGCTTATACAGCCATTTAAATGCCATACAACTAGCCCTAACACTTAGTGTCAGTGGTTGGCAAGATTTGGCAAGATTCATGAAATACTAAAGCAAATGATTTCCCTTTTTTGCGATATCTGCGATGTACGATGGGATGCATAATGAGCCCAGCGGTGTGCGCCTATTCCTAGCCTGAATACTATACCTGACTGGAACATATTTTTGCATTCTTTAATACAATATTAAGATTTGTTGTTATTCTTGCAGTCTTCTTTGGAATACGAATGCAATTCGAACTGCCATTACATGTGGGCTATTCACTTGATTTATTTGATCTGAAACCCAAACTTACAGGATTCTTTCACAAATAATACTGCCAGGAGGCAAACAATTTCTAGAACTAATTGTCGTGCCATCTTTTTATATTTTTCGTGATTCTTTTTTTTTTTTAATTCCAACAGCAGTAGTGATATCAACTTTTAAAATAAAACTAAAATTTTATTGAAAAATTTTTCAATTTATAATGGTTTTTGGACTGCCGTATAATAATCCGAAACGTTTCGCATTGTTACTTACCTTACTAGAACTAATTGCAGCAGGTGTCAGTCGGACGTTCCGCATTTCAAATAATTTAAAGCGTTAAATGTCGAAAATTTTTATAAATAATTGCTTTAATTTAAAATATTTCCACGTTATTTAATATGTGTTTTCAATTTTCTGAATATTTTTTTTTCAAATAATTTTGGAACTTGAGATATCGGGCTTCAAATCTTCCCTATGTTGAAAAATTCATTCTGTTAATATTAGTGAACTGATATCTCAAGTTCCAAAATTATATGGGATATATCACTTATTTTGTGATATATGGTGTCCCCACATAGGCTACAATTTCTATATAATGGGATATCTGCAGTAAGTCCCATTTTCCCCACAATATCCATCATCCTATCCAGACATTCTTAAAACAAATACAGTTTTTTTTGTCTAAATTTTACAATTTTTAAAAGAATTTCCGTATTACCACAGCTGCTGTTCCACTCAGGAACGTGAGGAGCACAATTTTAAATAGGTATTCCATTCTCTAAAATATCGTATATTTGAGTGATTTCTTTCTGGGCTATTTTTCGTATTTTCTGTTAACCATTTAACATTGCTCTGTTAACTATAACATTAAGGGACATTATTACAACTTGCCGTTAACAAAAGGGAGGATTTTAACGGGCAGATAGATTGTTTTTCATTATTATGAGTATCTAATAAGAAGAAATGAGCGTTAAGCTAAATGGAGGATCGTCCTACCGGTAACTTTTAAAGTTAAGTTATTATTTGAACTTGCCGTATTATATATTATTTTCAATATGGCAACTTTAAATTTAAACAAAATGATCATATATGTACAACAACAAAAGACGAAGCCCCTCGTTGCCACTGCGTTAAAAAAACTTGTTTAATTGAGCAATTTTATTGACATTGCTCCGGCACTGCCATATTTTTGAAAAATTTTATCTGTAAATTGTAGTTCCCTTTAGTAAATACAGTTCCCTTTAGCTAAAGGTACCTTTAACCCTAACTCTGTTAAAATTTTTGGTTTTTGTCTTTGCTAGTTAACTTCAAATTTATCTTCACACACATTGGAACATTGCATTTGACATGGTACTCTCATATTGGAATACCCTTTATAAGTTCTTTGTATTATAATGCCAGCATTTATATTGAGACTCTGAAATTGTGTTGCACTATGTTTAATACTCTACTATTTGCTCAGTTAATTGGCCTGTGTTTAAGGATAAACAGAATAACAAGTAGAAAAACAAGCCAATTAAAAATCTTTTAAAATAATTCGTTAACAAATTGAATTCAATTGAATTGAATTGAATAAATAAACATGAAATGTTTGGATGAATAAATTAATATTAATTAATTAAACAACAACATTATTATTAATTGATAATGATTTACTAAACTAATTAACACTTAAAAAGGCTGTCAGAGATAGGGATACAGATACAGGGATACAGATACGAAAATCATTGTATAAATTTCATAATTAATAGGATAATGGAAATGCAAATGAATTTTTGGAAACTTAAGATATCGAATCAAAGTAAATTAGTTGCCCAAAAAAATATTGATGACCTCTAGATTGTCAAGATGAAAACAAAAATTTTCGTTTTTTCTCCTTTGGAAAATCTTTTAAGGAAATACGTTTTAAAAATTCTTAAACTGGTTCATTGCTAACTAAAGAAGAAAACTTGAATGAAAAACAAAAACTATAACAAATTGCAACATGCAATGACAGCGGCATGTACAATTTAAATCCCAAAACCAACTTAATCCATAGCATTGGCCAACACTTTCAATTTTTAAGTGCATACTTGGTTGTTTGGATTCACTTTTCTTGTTGGCCAACATTACAAAAAAACACGTCTTTGTAGCGATTTTCACAAGAAAGTTAAATAAAGTCGATCACTCGTTTCGTTTCCATTTGCTGCCTCCTGCCTTGCATCACTCACTCACTCACTCACCCAGTCACTCACTTACTTACTCCTGGCCTCAAACATGTTTAAGTGCCAATTTATCTTTTCATTTCATTTCTTCTTCTTCTTTGTTTTCTTTCTTGTGCCACAAGTCTAATCAATATTTGAAAAGTTGTTTTGGAGAGAAAGGAAACCCATAAGAAGAAAACTTTACAGTTTTAACTACACAAATACAAAATGAAGTTTAGGAACTTAACACAAGCACACGTACATACACACACTCACACAAACACAGTTCTAAGGAGAAGAGAATTTTCCGAATATTCAAGGATAGATTTTTAATTAAATTTCTAAAAAGAAACAAAATTTTGAAATCAATTGCTTTCGAAAAGACGACAAACCATTTTAAATATTGTTAACATAATGTAAGGAATCTAACTTATCTAGATCATGAGGATCCCAGAATTTCTAAACAACGCTGATAATAATTTCAGAAGCGAACAGTAGTTCGATTGGGGTTGTGAACCAAAAAGGCGCCTAAAATATTCCATTTTGCATTCATTCACAGCTTAACAATCATGAAAAAATATTGCATAGTTTGCGTATGCTTTACGTACCTAAAATTAATAGAAAAGTCATATCAAGAGATCAGAAACAAGCCCTGCTAAAATGTGTGGAGTAATGATCCTTTTTACAGTCCCTAAATATTTTAAACTTTCACAATAGATTTTAAAGAAACACCTCATACAAGTAATCCATGCTTTCAATATATTCAACATTAATTCGGTCCTAAAAGTACAGTCACACTACACAAATACTTGACGAAAAAAGCAAGCTTCTGCTTTAGAAAGTAAAATAAATTGTGGGTACATTATTTGGAACCCTTTGCTCAATTCTTTAATGTTTTTAAAAATCTCCTCAAGTTCAAAGACGATTTAATACATCCAATCATGGATGAAATTAACAAACACTACATGGGTGTTGTAGGAAGCTAGGTTGTTGTCCTGGCTAAAGTGTTGATCAATTAAGCAAGGAAGTAAACCTCAAGTAATATACAAATTGACCATGTAGTATTTTCCAGGAAGAAGTTGTTGCAATTGACTACTGAAGGTATGTCTAAGTGTACGAAAACAAAATTCGTATCATTACTGATAGCCAAGCAGTCTAGAGGCCTGGCGACACGACAACCATCGGGATAAGTTAATACCTGATAACTCTCAAAGATATGATGACATATGTATGTTAATTTCACCCATGGCTAGGCAATGACTGGCGAAGCGGGAACCTAGTTGCTGACAGACTCGATATGGCAGGCAAAAACTGTTTATCAATCCAACCATTGGTTGATATGATCCTTTAAGCTTGAGTTGGACTGCTTGCAATAAAAGTTTTCGCAGACCAGATAAGATACGGATCTTATCAGTGCCATAAACCTGCGCATTACACGCTCTATTATCGTAATAGATCGTTTGTTCTGAGATGCCCATGCAACGCGAAGTTAAAGAGGATGAGATTAACATTGATCAGTACTTACTTAATTTTTCATTATAAGCGCTTTGTCAGGATTAAAATCTAGCTTCTCATACCATCCTTGTTGTATGTGTTAATTATATGCAAGAGTGGCGACAACCACAGTTTTACGTCGACTTCGAACGACAAATTTTTAAGAAAGTTTACTATTTATTTTTGTCAGAAGACTACCGATAGGAAGGCGCCGAAAGAATTGTTTTTTTTCATATTTCGTTTTGTTCGAGCTGTCCAAGTTGGCGTTTGTACCACGTGTAAACACACTACCTAATAGATTACAGCGACCTGTACTGTCTGTACACAGAAAAGGGTACCGGGATTGATGCTCTCTGAATGGTTTCGCTGACCTGACAGTGAACCCTAAAAGGCGCAATGGTTTCGTCTAAACGTCGAAATGGTGTGCATACGTCAAGGTTTTGTTGCATTCCTTTTAGATTTGATCTGATCCTGAAGCATTGATAGTATGTGATACTTCTGGAAGGACAGTATTGACAAATACTATGTATTATACTTCGCCAGTATAGTATTACAGTGATACTCCAGTTAAAGGATGAATTCTGCGATACACTGTCCGATCAACCACAAGCGGATGTGCTCTTGCTAGAAAGACGGATGATACGTAAGAATACACAAGTTTCGGGTACGCGCTAGAGTAGAATCTGTGGTAGTAGTAGCGATAGAACAGTGAAACACAAGAGTTTTATAGAACTTTGAAAGATCAGTCTTAGTCAGAATATGAATCAAGGGCTAATATTTTTGGATACCCCTGTTTTCAACATCTTGATGGCGTTTATGTGCAGAAACTTAAATCTAAAACAACTTCTTCTCCTCCTCGTTTATTTATGAACCTGCAGAATTCATTCATTGATCATTGATTTTAAACCATCTTGTACCTGTACAAGGCAGTGAGTGTCAAAAAGCATTTTCTCTGCATTAATAAATAGTTCCGGCTGTTCTTGCTGCTGTTAGTGTTGTTAGTGTTCTTGTCATTATCGAATGCTTTAAATCAGCCAAAAAAAAAATTCATTTATTATTACGGTTCGTACTCTGCAATACAATTTGAACCACTTTTACTAGGTTTTTGTGCAACTTGTTTTGCATGTTGCTGATGGTGCTGCTGTTGCTGCTGTTGTTGCATTCATTATTCAGTGCCAATAGTTTCTTTTATTGCTGGCAACAGCATTTTTTGTCGTCTCTGCCTGCTTTTTGATTAAAACCGAGGCAAATAGAAATGAAAATTTGCTTCTCGATTTCTATCGGTCGCTGTTGCTATAGCCGTTGCTGTTGCTGTTGCAATTTTTTGAATTTTCAAGTCGTTATTCTGGCCATATTTCTCTTATAATTTTTAGTTTTCGTTTCGTTTGAATGTGTTTTTTCTTTTCTTATTTTTATTTCCAATTTCCATTTGCTTGCTTTTTTTGGTTCATTTTCCGAAGAAAGTCCAATTTGTAGCAATTTTTTTCGTATTTTTTTTTTCTTTATTTTGCTTTCGTTGAATTTATTGATTATAGTGTATTGTGTGTGCGTTTTAGATTGAGACCAGTTTATAATTTTATATTGCAACAAAATGTTGCATTGGCAAACGAAAAAAAAATTTAAGAGAAAAAAATAAAAGTTGATTGCAAATATTTTCGACGTAAGAAATGAATCTTAATTGATTGGCTTGGAAACGAAAATATTCAAAAGAAAACAAAATTTAAACAGAAAATTATAGAATTTTCATCAATAAAGGCAAATTTACCATGGCGCCCTACAATCCATTCGCTATAAATCAATTCTAAAGAAAATCAATGGGTTCTACTTTTGTTGAAGTCGCCGTAGTGTACGAGGTAGTGTGTTGGCGTATTAGATGTGAGGCCACGGTTCAAACCTCAGGCCAATCATCTTCAATAAAATGAAATGTGAAAAAAAAAAATTTCTTCGTCGACTTCCTCTCAGCAGATTTCAGGCAAAAACTCTGAGAGTGAAATAAAATTTCCAAAAAAAATTTCGCAAAAAAACTCATTCGTAATCATACGTTCTGTAAGGCGTGTCAAAATTCGTCATCGTTACCCAATATCCGAATTGAATTTACAGTGGCTTGGTATTATTGAATAGATTTCAGAGCTAAAAAATGTATGCAGAGATCAAGAATTAAGGACGTCAGTATGTGTTGCACTACAGCTGAAACATATTAGTAGGGTAAAATTTTTAGATATTAAGTAGCCTGCATCCATTAGAGTGAAGATGAAATTTCTATAAATCTGCATCATTCTGACACCAAGATACAGTAGATCAAAGAGATATCACGGTGTTGTTGTTTACCTGGCTACAAACCCAAACAACTCAGGTTCGAATACTGCAGATACGACGCTATTTTTTTTAATTATATTTGTACAAAAACATGAAGTCCCACATGAAGTCCTGAAGTTCCCTACCCATCTATAGAGAGAATGACATGAAAAGTAAGGAAGGTTAATGCCTATGGAGAATGAGTAGAACTTAATGAACAGGGTTTCCTACCCGTACACTAATAACATTCTCTCACAAAGAATGTCGCGTCTAGTCAACAGAACGAGACATAGCAATGCTACATGGCAGTCACCCGCCACTTTCCAAGCGCTTAGACCCTATGATGTTGATTCAAAATTAAAGAAACTGTCTGGAAAACTAAATCAGATAGACTGTCCTCAAGGTCATGCAGGAATTTAGAATAATGATCGGGTAGCAGATCCACAATATCTATCATCCGTCATCCTACCCAGGCACTGTTAATATAGGGTATATTTGAAGCCCGAAATCCAAAATTGCGTTTAATTGGTGACACCTTAGGCTACAATTTGTATATAGTGGGATATGTGCAGCAAGTCCCATTTTTCCACAATATCCATTATCCGTCATTCTACCCAGCCACTGTTATCATAGGGTATATATGAAGCCCATATCTCAAGTTCCAAAATTATTTGGGATATACGACTTACTGGGTTTTATTAGGGACACCTTAGGCTACAATTTGTATTTAATGGGATATGTGCAGCATTTCCCATTTGCACACAATATCCATCATCCGTTATCCTACCCAGCCACTGTTAACATAGGGTATATTTAAAGCCCGATATCTCAAGTTCCAAAATTATTTGGGATATACCACTTATTGCATTTAATTGGGGACACCTTAGGCTACAGTTTGTATATATTGGGATATGTGCAGCATGTCCCATTTGCCCACACTATCGATAATCCTACCTTGACTATTTTCTGTTAACCACTTAACATTGCTCTGTTAGCTTTAACGTTACCTCTGTTAAAATTTTTGGTTTTTGTCTTTGCTAGTTAAATTTAAATTTATCTTCACACACATTGCATTATGCACAGCCATTGCTATGATGTGTACAGCTATTTTTTTATACCACCGAAAAGTTTTTCTCATAGCACTATAGTAGGACAGCATTTGATCCGAACGGTTTTAGTTTTGGTAAACAATAACACTCAAAATATAAATGGCAATGGGAATGACTTCATATAATTTAGGCTTGGCAGCGAATGGGTAAAGTAAGCATCGAATCGAACACCACTCATACGGGCAATGAACGGAAAAGAAATTCGGCTATGTTAGCGACTGTATTATCCCCATTCTCTGCGTGCGCCGCTAACTTGGTAAAGTCTCAACATAGTTAATATTTATAATCCCCAGATGATTCAATATGTACGTTTTTTCGAGGATGTTAGTGGCACAGAGTAGCCAAAAGTAGTAGGGAAAAACCATTGTATCGGGATAAAATAACTGTTTTTAGTGCACATGTTCGGTGATAATGTTCGAAAGTTCAAGTATTAGAAAACAAGCATTCATTAAGTTATGACCGAAATACAGCCTGAAATGCATCAAAGGATCGTCCACAACAACCAAATCAAAAGCGTTCATTTAAATGTCATTGTATTTCAAGCACTATAATAAAAGAAAAAATTTAACGAAAACCAAATTGAATAGAGGTTTTATTTAAATTTACTTTTTGAAATCACAAAAAAAAACAAAAAATTATAATCCTTTTGAATAAATTAAATCAATTTACATTGAAAACCTTTATCATGCAAATAAACATTAATTATTCAGAAGACAAAATGATGCAAAAATTAATGAATTTGTATACAATGCAAAATTCATTTAAAAATCTTCAAAATTAAGAAAATATTTTTTTAAAATCTTAAGAAAAAAAAAATAATAATAATCCTTGGAATATAAATACAATTCTTTATATTTTTACTCCTTTTGAATAGAAATGTGTTGTGTTTTGTGTGTGTGTGGAGAAAATAAAACATTTTCACTCCATTTACCCTCAATTGCAATTTAATTCAATTTATTTTCAGTTTTTTTTCAGTTTTTTTTTTTTAATTTTTTTATTTTGTAGAATTTTTACTATGAATCACACACAATAAATTCTATTTATTGTGTTGCTTAATTTAATTATTTTCTTAAAAAAAGAATACTTTTTAGTTTTATTTAAAAAAAAAATTTTTTTTTTAAATTATAGTTTTTCTCTTCACAATTATGGTAGAGACAAACAAAAAAAAATACAATGAAAAGAAAACTTTATTAGATTTCAATTGTTAGAAGAGTTTTCTTCTTCTTTCTTTGCCTTTGCTAATGTATCCGATTTATTTAAATGGTTTTCAGTTACTTTCCATTTATTTCTATACAAAGAGTTGGGAAAACAAAAAATAAAAAAATAAAAATTAAATAAAAATAAAAAAATGTATGGAGTTTATATGATAATTTGTTATATAATAACTAAATAAACAAAGTTTTTATCTTCATTCATTTCTATGGATTATTTACAAAAGATCGTAAAATAAAAATTATTTAATTGAAATGTAAAAAACTTTAAACCATAAACGGGTTATTGGAGGCTATAGAGTTAAATTACAAATTAAGTTAAAGTTAGTTAAGTTATCCACTTCACGATTTTAAAAGTTAATTCATTTTTTATTTCCTTATAATTCAAGGACCATGTCTTTTTGCACATAATTTAGTTTGGGCCATTTATCGATTTAAATTTGAACCATCAGTCCCTTCGAATCAGGCAATACTTATGCCATTCTACTCTGTCACAACATTCAGTATATTGTCTCCACTGAACGTAAGTAGCGATTTACGCTTGAGCAACGTTGGGATTTATTGGAAATTTATTTCCCAAAACAAAGAAAAGTTATCGCAAATTGCACAAGAATGTTGGTCGCAAAGCAGGAGCAACAGTGCCCCCGGTATACGCAAGTTTATTGCTAAAGTTTGTGAAACTGGTTTCATTGTTCATGCGCCCAGACGTAAACGCGCTCGTACAGTGCTTACACCCGAAAATATCGAGACTGTGGCTGAGTGTGAGTGCGAATCCATCAACACCAACTCGTCATCGTTCTCAAGTATTGAACATTTCACGCACCAGTTTACGTCGGTTTTTGCGAAAAGATATGGGTATGGCGCCTTACAAAGTTCAATTGGTTCAAGAGTTGAAGCCGCATAACCTCATTTTCATCTTACATACATAATTGGTCATTACAACCCTTCAGTCAGGATTACGACCTAGTTTCTCACACCACTTGTGTTGTGTACGTTAATTTTATACATGAGTCGAGGGATCGACTCCGGACGACAGATTTTTGAGAAACTTTTCATGGCAATTTTTATTTACTCTGAGTTTTGCTAGAAATCTGCTGAGAGGAAGTCGCCGAAGAAATACTTTTTGTATTTTGTTTTGATGTCTGGCATGGGGCTCGAACCCCGGCTTTACGTCTAATAAGCCAACACACTACCTACTAGACTACGGAGACTTCATTTTCATCTTGGTGGACAAAATTGTCGTATTTGGGGCTCAGAACACCCATACGTGGTCTTGCAGAAGCCAATGCAACCATTACGTGTGACTGTTTGGTGGGGCTTGTGAAGCGAAGGCATCTTTGGCCCACATTTCGTTGAAAATAAGGACGGCTTAACCATTACGGTCAATGGAGACACCTTTTGCACCATGATAACCGATTTTTTTTGTACCCACTCTTCATGATATTGATGTGAAGGAGGTTTAGTTACAACAGGATGGTACAACTTAAGACACATCTCATGCCACAATCGATTTATTGCGTCAAACCTTTGATGGCCGTTTAATTAGACGAAATGGAGAAATCAATTGGTTGACAAGAACCTGCTTTTTGACACCGTTGGATTATTTTCTGTTGAGCGCCCTTAAATAAAAGTATAATGCCGAGTAACCAGAGGCAATTGAGCATTTGAAGGCCAACATTCGTGATGCCATTACCGAGATACAACCCCATACACTCGAGAAAGTGCACGAAAATTGCTGTGTTGACCACACCTCGTACTAAGAGCGTTTTGCTTGTAAAACAAGCTTTAGAATTAAGTCATCTTCTACTGTATTTAAGAATAATATTTTCTCCATTTTAAATGCTTCAAGGAAAAAATTAACGACTGTTTTCATTTTCCATTCCCTCAATTATGCTTGTTTTAGTTTGTTAGCCAACCAACCAATCTTATCTTACATAAGCGAGGATAACAATATTGCCTGTCCTTCTGCACACCATATGGACTCCATGTTACGTTGTATTATAAGGGATTTTCTTTCTTAAAACATATGCTTTAGATTATGGACTGTTGGGAGGATTTAATCAGACATGGCTGAGTTAATAATAACCAAGTACTGGTAGAGGCAATAATAAGCAAAAGGAACAACTGGGGAACTGGAAAGACGTAAAAGAGCAGAGAAATTGTTTAACAATTGAAATAAAAACAAAAACTGAAAACTACTAAAACTTTAATAAGTATCCAGCGAAACAATGGGAAAACAGTAGAAGATATAAAAATAGAGGAATGAATACAAGAAATAAAAAAAAACAACAACTGAAAATAAATTGTAAAGTTTTTATTATCTCATCCATGTTGGAACGCCAGATATGTACATGGAATGAAGTAAACCAGTAAAGGAATGTTTGGATAGATATGTACGTACGTACGTAGCCAGATAGACAGACTGACTGACGTTTGGTCACTACTCTACTACTACTACTATCAGTTACAAAGAAACTATTGTTGTTTCATGTATGATTCATGCATACTCAGCTACACAAACCACTTCATTATATTTTGAAACTATTTATGACGAATAAGTAGCACACAAGTATTACTACAAAGTATATGGCCATTGAACAATACAACTCTTACAACTAATGTGCTAATAAAGCCCCTACAGTGAGGGAAATAAAATTAAAACTAAGCACGCACTTTGATATATTTTTTATGTGTGTGAAGATAAATTCGCATTTGAAAAGCCAAGACGCGATCCATAAATTTTAGCAGCGCCACATTTGGCGTTAACAGAACAAAATTTGCCCTTAACATAAGACTGTTAGCTGTTTAACAGAGTCCATCTGAACAAGCCCACTCGTTGGGGAGCTAAGTTTAGGACATATACTAGGTCTATGGGTATCATACCATACTTAAAGATAGAACCTGCCTGAGTAGGCCTTTAGAACGTTCCTGGAAAAAAAATATTTTTCTCTTGGACCAATGTTTTCAAACTATCTTAACAGAGGTTTATGAGCATGTCATCGAACTTCTTTTGGAAAACACCCAGAGAAGTAATAAGGAAAAGAAACTCTCATGTAAGTTTTGCAAAATTTAACTACACCTGGATGACTAGTATCAATGATTCAGGAAGTTTTCATAGATTAGTTGGTCTTGCACGATGTTAATCGAAATTAATCCTTTTTATTCAATGATTCAGGACGTTTTCATAGATTAGTTGGTCTTGCACGATGTTAATCGAAATTAATCCTTTTTAAGCTGCCATCTGATCGCGGACTGCCCTCTATAAAAATTACAACTGTGGGATCTGTTGATATTAAAATTACTGATGTGTGTGTGTAAATTCGATTTTGAAAATCCAAGACGCAATCCATAAATTTTAGCAGCGTCACATTTGGCGTTATTAGAACAAAATTTGCCCTTAACAGAGCACTGTTAGCTGTTTAACAGTATCCATCTGAACAAGCATACATGTTTAGGAGCTAATTTTAGCATTCACATCAGTTCTATGAGTACCATACCACATTCAAAGGAAGGTTCCAAGGCTTCTTCATATAATCAGCAATATAGTCACATACAAAGTGAAAGTAAGAAAATTGGCTTTGAAAATATCAATTTTTTGCTTGTAAATTCTCTAGAAGATCAGTGGCCATTTGGGAACATATAAGAAATAGTACACCTACCCGACTATATGCAAATGGTAGTTGAGAGGGTTCTCTTTCGAACTGTGGTAGGGGGATAGCTGGAATAATTTTGGGACATGTGAAAATTTACTTCCTCCATCCCCCACCAACCATCCTATATAAGTAATTCAATATTTTTATTCACAAATAATAATGATGATAATGAGAATTACATTTTATGTCAATAGTTTGCAATAATTGCAAAGTAGAAGAATAATCTACTTATTACCGCTGTAAATAGTTAACGGTGCTCTGTTAATAGCACATTTTGCCATGTTAAAGGCAAGAAGTGGCGCAGCTAAAAGTGTGGGTTTGTGTCTTTGGTTTTTTAATTCCACTTTATCATCACAGGCACATTTTTACTTGTTTTTTTTTAATTCGTTTGCTATGTTTAAGGACATACATAATTGGTCATTACAACCCTTCAGCCAAAATTACGACCTAACTTCTCACATCACTTATATTGTATGTGTTAATTTTATAGATGAGTGACGGGGACCTACAGTTTAAAGTCGATTTTGAACGACAGATTTTTGAGAAACTTTTTCATGACAATTTTAATTACTCACAGAGTTTCTGCCAGCAATCTGCTGAGGCAACGATGCCGAAGAAATATTTTCTTCATGTTTCGTTTTGTTGGAGATGTCTGGCCTTGAGTTTAACCGTGGCCTCACGTCTAATAAGCCAACACATTACCTACTAAACTACATCGATTTTTAATTTGTTTGATTTACTTAAAGCATTCTTTTTAAATCCTTACTTCCAACTGCTTTTAATCCTATGCTGCACACTGTTCTTTTTTATTATTTTTCATTAGCTGGACATGATTTTTTCTATCTTTTTTTTATTTTATTTTCAAACTGAAAACAACTTCATCCCTCTTTTTTGTTTTAATACAATACAAAATACAAAACAATAGATTAAAAAAAAAAACAAAAACAAGCAAAAAAAAGTAAATAAAACTACAAAGAAAAAAAGGAAAACTCATGCTTCAGTTGCGTTCAATGTTTCAATTTTTATTCACTAGATTTGCGCACACAATTATTACTTAAAAAAATTGTTTTTCTTTATGTGCACAAAACAAACAAAAATAAATAAAATAATAAAACATTAAAGAAAACAAATAATATTGACTTGAAATAAAAAATTTAACAAAATGTTTATTATACACCAGTTACAGGGTGCTGCTTACAAATTTATAATACATGTTTTGAAAATTCATTCATTCATTTTTACCTTAGGCCCACATACGGGCCTAGGGTTTGAACCGAGGCCTCACATCTAATAAGTCAACACACTATCTTCTAGACTACGGCGATTATTGGGTGGGCCATTTAAAAGTTTAAATTTAAAAAAGCAATTCAAAACAAAAACGATTTGAGAAACTTACTGTTCTATTGCAAAGTACAATTGTTCCGATTAGAAATGGAATATTATTTCATTAATATGTACGTCTGCCACGGCTGGCCACATAGTACTCATTCGATCGCAACAAATTTCGTGCACTTTTTTGAGTGTACAGGTTCGTATCTCGGCAATGGCATGCGAAAACGCATCTTGGCGGCCAATTGACACCACCATTGCGGCTAATTAAACGGCCATCAAACGTTTGACGCAATAAATCGATTGCGGCATAAATGTGAAGCAAGTGGCACCATCCTGTTGAAACCAAACACCGTTCACAACAATACCATGGAGTGCGGGTACAAACAAATCGGTTATCACAGTGCGATAGGTGTATCCGTTAACCATAATGTTTGCGAGGTCCCCATTTTCAAAGAAATATGTGGCAATGATGCCTTTGCTACACAGGGCACACCACACTCGACAAGGGTGCATTGGCTTCTATAAGACCACCTGAAGGTTTTTTAAGCCCCAAATACGGCAATTTTGCTTATTAACGACGTACCCATCAAGATGAAAATGAGCTTCAACCGAAGCAAAATCGACTTCATTGTGCAGTTTCTCGTTGGCCCACGAAATTCCAACGTTGCTCAAGCGTAAATCGATTCAATCCGTTCTAATATACTGAATTTTGTAACAGAATAGAATGACATAAGTATTGTCAGATTCGAAATAACCGATGGTTCAAAGTTAAACCGATAGGTGACCTTCGACCTTATATTATCGAATGACTTCGAAAAATATTTGCATCATTCTTCTTCCTAATAAATCTTAATATTGGAGATTCGTATCTCGATTTTAAACAGGTTTTTTTGTCAGCGTTCATAGGCCTGGTTCATCATCGCATGGTATACATACAAGAGTAAATATCATAGAAACTAGCCACCGAGCACAGAATTAGTTTCTATACCAATACTTAAGAGCTTTGGAAATAATTGTGCAACAGTCACGGCGCCGAATTGCAAATTAAACATTGTACAAAGTTCTAAAAACATGTATCCTGTCGCTAGATGTTTCCAAATTTCTTTCTGTCAACCCATTTCTAAAACCATTTAGTCAGGATTACAACCTAGCTTCTCACAACCTTCCTTGTTATGTGTGTTAATTTTATCCATAGGCGGCGAGACCTGCAGTTTAAAGTCGTTTCTGAACGACAGGTTTTTGAGAAACTTTTCATGGCAATTTTTATTTACTTTCAGAATTTTTGCCAGAAATCTGCTGAGAGGAAGTCTCCATTCTGTTCGGAATGTCTGAGACAGTGGTTGATTCACGGCCTCAAGTCGAAGAAGCTAACACTTTACCTACTGGACTACAAAACAGATTTGAAGATCATAAGTTGGACACTTTAAGCGAACAATATTCGTGACAACCCTTTAGTCTGTTCGAAATGCCTGAGCCAGGGTTTGAACCACGGCCACGCAAGTAATAAGCCAACACACTACCTGATAGACTACGGCGACTGCAAAAGAGATTTAAAGACCAAAACTCGTGATTGGAGTAGCCTTTTCAAAACGTTTAAAGCCGCAGGATTCATTCAAAAGCAAAAAAATCGGTGACCTATGACCTGATGTCAAAAGATATCGAAAGCCAGATTGTTTGCGTTTGAAAGTCTGTTTTAACGCTAGAAAAAGGTATTATTTTTGCATCGAATTACAATTGGCGGAGAAAAATTTTAAACACTAGAAACCACAGGCAACGAGCAAAATCTACGGTCAAAGAGAATATCCATTGCGCCATGCCTTTGCTCTGCATTCGGTGGTATCACAAGGGTAAAATTTATTATGAACTGCTCTAACTGTGTAACAAAATAATACGGGAAACTTGTGCAGAAAACGATTAAAACGATTTAAGCGAGCATTGCCCGAAAATTGGCCTGAATATGCAGCCAGACACGAGGCCGTAATTTTCCATTACGACAACGCTCGACCATATATTGAGGTGTCGGACAAAAACTATTTCGAAAACAATTTTAAGATAATTATTTCTGAAATTACTGTCTATCTTTTGGATCCTGAAAGTATTTAATAAGTTTTCTTATCAAGATAATTCAATTTTTTTTGAAACTTAAATTCAATAACAAGGCAAGTAAGACTAAACTTAACCCCATTGATTCTTTTTCTCTTTCTCTCTCTCTCTCTCTCTCTCTCTCTCTCTCTCTAAATTTCTATCCTTACACAAACAAATCTTTGAAATTAAAAAGAAAAACAAAAACAACAACAAAACGAAAGTTCCACATGTCAATTTCTTATGAAAAAATTTTCAAACCTTCAAATCCTTTAGAAATTTTATTGGAATTGTAAACTTTTTCATCATTGACATCCTATCACAACAGTTTCTCTGCTCTGCTCTGTTCTTCTCTTCACTTAGATGACAATCTCATGCTGTTTATTTATGCTGTTCTGTGACAATAATGATGCTACTGACTGACTGCATCATCATCATCCAACATGATAATCAATGTTAACGTAGCTCTTCAGTAACTCAAAGGTGCATATCCTGTCAATATGTGGCATAAGTTTTCCTATTTTGCATAACTTTGCAACTTTACTCCGGGTTTTTTTCTATCTGTTTTTGTGTTTTGTTTTTGTCTCAAATACAGAAAAGCTGTTTGCATATGCAGAATAGAGGAGAGGATGTTTTTCAAATCAGAGTAATGCCATCTAAAATTTGTTTGCAGAATTAGTGGCGAAGAAGAAGGAGGAGGACCAGGTAGTTTATCAGGGGATGCATAAACGATTAGCTCAATGCATTTGAATTTTTTTAGTTTAACCACTAAGCCAAGAATGTTTTACCAAACAGGGAATTATTTTCGGCTAAAGCATCAAACGACTGTTTATCTACTTTTACGGTATCATGGCGCAACAAAAGCAACATCTTCAATCCTATTAAAACGGATATTATTGAAGTGAAGAAGAATTTTTCCAATGAAATGATCATAACAAATGGGGCCTGGTGTTCAAATGTTATGATATAACGGACAAAACATGATACAGATTACAGTTTGATTTTGGGGGAACATATAACACGCTTATGACTTTGTCTTGTTCTCCTTGACTTCGAACGCCAACGCAATTATAGTTATATGCTATGGGGTCTTCCAACCTAGACTTCTGAACTTAGACAGCTGATAACGTCCATCTTGTTGCAGTGGCATCTGTCAAATAAGTTCTCATAGACAACAATGTGTGTGTGCATTGGCTTTGAAGCAGTTGGCAAGAGATCCTAATTGTCAAATCACCTTCAGCCATGAGGTGCATTGCTGGATGAATGGGTACAAGAATAAATAAAATTTTTGTATTTGGAACGATACCTACATACATAATTGGTCATTACAGACCTTCAGTCAGGATTACGACCTAGTTTCTCACACCACTTATGTTGTATGCGTTAATTTTTATACATTAGTGGCGGGACCTAGAGTTTAAAGTCGACTCCGAACGACAGATTTTTGAGAAACTTTTCATGGCAATTTTTATTTACTCTCAAAGTTTTTGCCAGAAATCTGCAGAGACCTGGGGTTTGATCCCTGGCTTTACGTCTAATAAGCCAACACTCTACCTACTAGACTACGGCAACTTCAACGATACCAATCCAAAAGCGTCCAATGCATACCGAAAAAATCATTGTTTGGTGTGGATTTTGGGCTGACGGTATCATCAGTTAATATTTCTCAAAGAATGACATTTGCCAGGTCATAGATGTCAAAGAAGAGTGCTGTAGATCAATCTTTTGGGCTGCGTTGAATGACCAGGACACCAACGACATGTGATTTAAAGAAGACAGCGCTAAGTGATACACAGCTCATGCCATATTGGATATTCTGAACAAGTGTTGTGAGGATATGAACATCTCACGTAGAGGTGATGTGAACGAGATTTAACCCCGTTTGACTTTTTCTTTTTAAGTGAAGAACTTTTCCAATTGAATTTTACTATGCTCCTAGAGTTCGATTGGTCAAAACCATTGACATGCAAACCTAAACACTAGCGATCGTTTATTTACGCTGGTAGTTTGCTCATACGGAAACGGAAAGCTAATTAGAATAAATTGCGCCACAACTCCAATAATCACCTTTCATTGCCACGTCTTTCAAATTTTCCCTAGACATTAAAATTACACTACAGTTCAGGACTTTGCCGAGGCATTTTAATTCGACCATATTCGTAACTTCATATCCACGTTATGGTAACTTTAACTGTAGTAACCGTCGAAATTTCTTAGTATTATTCAAGAGATAGATTAACTTAGGTTATTTAAGGTAGTGGTACCTCTTTGAAAAGTTACGATTACATTTAGTTCAGAGATTAGGTCCATTGTAATACCATAAACGAATATCTGGAATGTCTGGAAATCCAACAGGTCCTATAGAAGAACATTCCGATTTCCAAAGTAATCGCACTATTGCGATAGCATTTATTGTGAAGAGTTTAGTTAAAGTCGGCAGGAAGGCCAAAAGTTGAGCACTGACATATGAAGAGACGTCTTCAAGACAATCAAGCGTTTATGCAAAATTATTTGGAAAAATTCAAAATAATTTATTTAGTTTGGTTGCGGTAAGCTTTAAAATTCACATAGAATTAGGCGTTCTGACTTCGTGCGTTCCACAATTAAAATCTGTGAGTCTACGCTAACCTACCACAAATCTGCTTCAGAAATCTTGTCACAAACACTCAGATCCAAACGTAGTATGACGTAGTCGGATTAACAGATTAATCCTGCTACCTATCTGCCTCCCTGTTTCTTTAGAAATTAATCGCATAATTGTGTTTCTAGCAACCTAAGATGTTTAATACACATACTTTATAGTTGTCCAATGAACAACCAGTCTTCGGGTGGGGCAAGCATTTTGAAGTCCCAGTTGGAAAGCTTGAGTTTTCTGCATTAATGACTCCTGAAGAAGTTCCGATGTTATAGAGAAGATTGAGACTATTTCTTACAACCTCTGCCCCACCCCGATTTATGCTGTCCAAAAGTTAGCGATGTACACTCTTATTATATAGGAATCTATATACGAACTTCTAAACGGTTTCAGCTTGAATCAGGTTTAATCCACGATTAGCCTACTGATGCCCTAGCTTTGATTAAAACAGCTCACATTTGTTCTTGAGAACTGTGATTGAGCCTAAACGTCCAGTGACAGAGTATTACAGTCATAGTGGGATCATTTTTTAAACTTAAATGGACAAGCTAGGGATGCCAACCTCTTCTCATACATATATGTATAGTATCTGCTCAGTGTGACCCTTGTAGAGATTTGTGTGTAAGCCAAAGATCAGCAATGAGTATTCAAATAGATGAGTAGAATAGAATCATACTCATAATTTCTGATACTTATACGCATTCATACTTATTTGAATATCATGGAACCTCTACTCATTTTCAAAGTTTGAAGTACTCATCATATTCATACTTAACAACCAACACGTATGATGTTTTTGACAACATCAATTAACAACAATCGAAAAATAAGTATGATTCGCGTACGAACACTAAAATAATCACTAGAAGGTTGTGTGTTTGCTCTGCTTGCTGCTCTGTCTCTTTTTTTTTTGTAAATCCAACAACAACTAATACTGTAAATTTTGATGAATGATTCGAGTCCCTCAAATCATTTATGAGTATTATAAGTATTTTTCTAAAGTTATGAATCTGAATGAGTAGGCTTATGAATCAAACATATTTCGAATGGTATGAGTTTGATGTCAACATTGTACGCATGCTCATTGCAACGTTGTAGTGAGTACGAATGGATCAGACTATAGTTAAATTTTAATATTGTTGACTTACTTATATTCAAAATTTCATGAGTGCTTATGAGTAGCGAAAAACGATTCATTGCTGATCTCATCGGATCCAATCAAAAATAAACGGTGAATGTAGCTTAAGCGAAATGATTGCTGCAATCGTTGTTATACCAGCCACTATGCTTTATGTATCTTACTCTAGCAATTCCTTATAAGGCCAGCGTAAGTTAATAGACGAAAGCTTCAATCGCGTTGTACTACGTTGTCACTCACAGATAAGCATAAATTATCTCAAAATGACTTCTTTGCAGAGTATTTTACAGAATACTAAACGATTCAAAGAATTTTGCAGATCTGCCTCGACTGTTCTTTGATGTCAATGCAGCGCCAAAGGCTTAATAAATTCAGTAACGTTTGAAAAATGAAAGAAAAAAAATCTGATTTGATAGATGCAGTATCTACTCCAACCTTGCATATTTACAAAAGCCAAGGAAAACTTTATTCATTAATGCCTGCCTGCCTGCCTGGCTATTAACACACTGCAAACAAACTCATCGCCAGATACCTTCAAAGATACACATGAAATATTGCACATATTGGGGGGGAACGGACATCTGTAAATAACTGGTTGTGTTTTTTTTTCATCTATAAAGAGACACAAAACAAATTAGAAACCTGAAGTTTTCCAATGAAAGTCAATTTTTTTCTTCTTTTTTGCTCCGTCTGCCTATCATGTTCGTTTAGATTGCACCAGAAAAACTGAATTTTCCTTTCTTTATACGATGACTCGTCGTTACTCCACAACGCTTGACAATTTGTATTCTGTGTATGTGTGGATTGGAAAAATTGAAAGAGAAAAACAAAAAAAAAAAAAGAAAAACTTGTTTTTCCTCCATTTGAAGATAATCGAATAATGGATTCCAACAACAGACGTTAACTACAAAGCTTTACATTTGAGATTAACTGAGCATAAGATTTCATTATTAAAACTTTATGAGCTTAAAATAACGATATTGTCAGTGGGTTGTTGCTGTTGTTGTGCCTTTATTTGAAACATTTTTTTCTTTGTATGCCTAAAAGTTTTCTTTTTTTTTTTCTTTACAATGGAAATCTGTCGTCCTGTTTCTCATGTCCTTTATAGTTAAAGTTTACACATTTAACTACAAAGTAATCATAATTCATGTTAAACGAGGCTGATAATTACACTGTACTACACAGCGTACAGAGACAAATCACATATACGAAGAATCTTGAATCATCTCTTCTCTTATCATCTCATCTTCTCATTATCATCATCTTTCTCATATCAAATCATACAGAAATCATTCGATAGAAACTAAAGTTTCGAAGCTGTGATATTTTCAGTCGAGTTTTCTGTGTTTAGCACAGTTGTTGCTATTGGTAACGTTAAGCAGTGGTAAAATTTCAGCAAAATGTAGAAGGAGATATGAATTTTAAAAATTAGGCTTTTCAATACCTCTACAAGTAAGTCATCCGTTAAACACCCCCCACCCTCCCGATAGAAGATAACATCATCAGCTGACATTACCATGAAGGTTAGGCAGCGGCACATCTGAAAGACAAAGTGTGATTCAAATAGCGAAGCTCACCACCAAAAAACTACAACATTTTGACCACAGGATCTAGGCAAAGACGGAAGGAATAAAAAGAAAATAAAGGGGATGCTCATTGACAGGCCTTTCATCCCAAGAAAAGTCAAATGTGGAGTTGGCAAACTATTTAGACCACAGTTCTTTAAAAATAACACTTTCAATCAAAAGTTGAAAACAATTCCGTATTGTGATCACATCCGATTACCTTTCCTTCATAGCAATAGTGGCCATTACCATGCTTTAGTCAGGATTACAGCTCGAAAAAATATTTTTTATTCCGTTTTGTTCGAGACATCTTAGCCAGGGTCTGAACCACTCAGTAAGCCAACACACTACCTAGTAGGCTAAGGCGACTTCATAGCAAGCCAAGAATTTACAACAAAGAGATAATGGATCTTTTTCAGGAATGCGAAGCCTCTCATCCTGTCAATGCTGAGCTACTATTGGAATAAATTTGGAAGTCGTTTATCATTTGTAAATACAATGGCTACCCTCTAACCTTTTTTGCACCAAAGAGGTCATAATAGACTTTCTATTAAAAATCCGTATCTCAGACATCAAACTGCTGTTTCACGCACAATACAAAGGTCTAAGATGATATTCCACAGAATCGTCAGCATTGCCAAAGCAAACATTACTTAAAATTATGTTTGAATTCATAAAAATCATTCTGAGATTGAAAAGACTTTGCTAAACTTTAGTTCAGAATGAGTATAAGGTTAGGGCCTCCCAGTTTCCTCAGGTCCTCTTCTGTATTTGTAAAATGATAATCGGCATAACAATTTGAAATCCTAGGGCCTCTTATGATTTGGTATTTTTCTCTCAGACCAAACGAAGTTTTTTATTATTCCTTCAGTTCCTTTAAGGAGCAGAAAACTAAAGCTACAACCGAGAATCTTCTTATTCGGTTTTCTATTTGTTTTCGTTGCCTTCTCAGTTTTTAAGAAAATTTATTTAAATAAGCAAACTTTTGTATACTGCAGCAGATTCTAGAATGATAGGGTTACCAACTTTTATTGTTTAAAATCAATACTCTCTGTTAAAGTAAAATTGGTTGCTGTATTGGATCTAATGGTGAAAAACCTTGCTCCTAAAGAGTTAATATTTTCTAAGAGGCGGTGTTGCTTGATCTTTCTATAGTGTTCGTTGCCCATGTTATTCTTTCTGGGACGTTAGAGAACTTCTAGGTGAGTTATTTAAATGAGGAATGAGTTCTCTTAGTTTTTCTGAACCTTGATTTAAAATCATTAAAAGATTCCTTATCTTCTGTGATTTTCAAACCTAAGATGCTCGGATTTGTAGTCAAAGACTTTAAACTTTACGCCTCGCCACCAACATAAGAAAACATAAGCCTATCACTTCAAATCTCTTCGGGGTCCAGAGAAGACTTAATTTCACAAGAACTATATTAATTTTCCAAAGTATTTTTCCTCGAAAAACGTTGTACCACAGTATAATGGAGTTTCCTAAATAGATCCTTACCTCCTGCCTTCTCTTGGTAGTAATGGTTGGATACTGAGCGTTTCCTTTTCGCCTAGTGACTGTTTCGTAGAACTTTTCCTATTGACGTGCATATTTCCATGCAGCAACAACACATCATTAAATTTCTTTCTTTCTTTCGTTCGTCCGTTTAGTTTATGCCTTAAAGCTTCAATTTTATTATTTCGAGTTTTTCTTTGTCGACGTTGGCTCATTTCATGTCTTGAAGTATTTAAGATACTTGAGTGCCATGTTTTTTAAGCGTTACCATAAGAGAGGCAAAAAACAAAAAAAAAAAACAAAACGAAAAACAGCAACAACACAAAGTGTATTTTCAGAGTAATTGTTAAACAAAAAATAAATTTGTGCTCATGTATCTCAACACAAAGTAGACTTTATCACGGCATTATTAAATGCAATTGAATGTTTTCTTTTCTTTTTTTGGAAAGTAAACAAAAAACGACAAAAAGAATGTTCGACAACAACACTAAAAGTCTAAATTGCGTATGCTGACATGATGCTCTAAAATTCTAAAGACAGTGGTGGAAATAAAAATGGAGGCAACTTAAAATAATGTTACATCTACTGAGACTTACTGCTTTTAAAGTCGGTGGGCACTTTTCTCGATCGTAATGCTAGGTTACCGGGTAGCTTTTCCTTCACAGGCTAGTTCACTAGGTAGCCTATATGGCCCATTGTGTCAAGTAGTGTGAGGTAAGCCCCCTTTTCATGATTCGTGGGTGAACCACTCCAAGTTGATGATGAAAACGGCCAGTTCCCTAAGTGGCACGTTCGCTATCATGCCCAAATCTTTAAACGTTCTGTCACCTAAAAGCCGATGATGTCTGTTCTGAAGTACAGAGCACTCGCACAAAAGTTGTTGTACCATTTCCATTTGCTCTACATCATGGCAGCCTCTGCAATAATCCTGTTGAGGCAGACCTAGCTTGTTAGCGAAACTGCCAACGGCGAAGTGTCCCATTAGAATTTCTGTTAAAATGCGAAGCCTGTCCCTGGCGAACTCAAGTAGTATACTGTGCTATTAGTCCTAATACTGTAATGATTTTTATAGAAGGGCCTCTATCAGACTAGTACAAGGGTACCTCAAGGTATAGTTCTCTGTTTTAGTTTGCCGTTACCTCCTAGTCACAAGTCCACTCGGAGCTTCTGACTAAGCTACTCAGATTGCTATTGGTATGGTGAATATTTAAATGATACGCAATGATCCATTTTTTCAAGTGATAATGTCAAGTTAAAAAGTTTCCAGGGCCTCAGTGTCTTAAGTTAGTGAAAGATATACTTGGCTCTAACAGATCTCCTTACTATTTTCGGAAAGAGCAATACAATTCTCCTGTATGGACCTAAGCTTTGAAGTATATTTTGAGGTTTATCGGCTGCACACAAAATAGCTGTAAAGGTGCTCATTAATAAAACTAGGGCAACCAACTGTATTAATTCGAGCACTGCCAGAATGTGACTTGTATTCCACTGTTGTGTCTCTTCTATAACGAAATGTGCTCAAGGGATATAAAAGTGTTTATTCATAAAAATTTGAATGTAGTACTCTTCTGTCTTAAAGATCGCTACGTTCGGGGTTGATTATTTCAGGCAGTACCATAGTCTAGTAGGTAGTGTGTAGGGTTATCAGACGTGAGGCGGTGGTTTATTAAACTCCAACCCAGACATTTCGAACAAAATATGAAAAAATAATTCTTTCGGCAATTTCCCTCCGCAGCCTTCTGCCAAATACTCTGAGAGTAAATAAAACAGTCGTTTGGATAATTCATCATAATATAATTCTTTTTTTAAAATTTTTATTAAATTTTCAATCTAACCTCGTTAGAAAAATAAAACGCCAAAAACATTAATGAAATTCAATAATTTAATGGCATGGATGTGCATTACGAATAAGTCATTTAAATGGAATTAGAAAACTCAATAAAAAAGACATTTTTTCCCTTTACCAACACATATCGAATGTCAGAACAAAAAGAGAAAAAATTGTTGATCGTTATTTAATATACATACGCTGGTGAAGGCAAAATATGTGATTAACGTTTCCTATAAAACTTTGGCGAAATTTGCAATGCTTTAAGCTATTTTTCATTAACCAAATAAGAGCGTGTTCTGCTTTTCAAATTGTATTAAAATTATCGTCTTCATTAAATTATTAAAAACAAGAAGAAAAAACACGACAACAACAATAAGAACAACAAGTACGTATGTATACATGATACACTTTAAAGTACAATCATTACAAGTACCGACAACGTACGTACGTTTTCATGCGATTCATTTACAGCAAAACAAAAAAAAAAGAAACACAATTTTTCAAGCAACTACAAGGAGTTGGATGTAATTAATATCGTTACAGTAATGGAGAAAATAATAGCAATGGGGATGAGTTAATTGAGTTTCTATTAATATCAAATCCAATTTTGAAAAGTACCAGAAAAAGTACCAGAAGAGTACCAAATTAGAATTTACAATAATATGCACTTGGATGACTTTATTCTGATCAACTCAAACGAAACTAGGTCGTAATCCTAGCTGAAGAGTTGTGATGATCAATTATGTGTTACCACGATCACCAATAAGTTTTGAATTTTGTTATGAAAACAGCCATGTTATACCATTACAGTATTGCATTATGATTTATTCCACTACTCCAGGCTCAGTCTACGAATTTCCAAGCTACGATGGAATTTTCTAACCTACACTGATAGTTGACCAACGGCATACATTTTATACATTCAGGCCAGTATCTACTACAGAAGATAGAGTTGATCTCTAATGATGATTGAAAACAAAATCCTCCTTGTGAAATATATTCGGTTGTTGTATTGGATGGAATAATGGTAAGGAACCTTGCTCATTTAAACCTCTCTTCAAAGATTAAACGCAGTCTGAGTGCCGTGTAATATTCATTGCAGATTTCATCCCTCAAGCGGGGAATAAAGCCATACTCCTGCTATATTCAACTTGAGATTCCGAAGTTTATAGCAAACACCAGATGGTAATAGTGGTTCATCCATTTACTAGTTTTAATACAGCCAGTGTGGCAAGGTTGACTTCTGCTTATTATCTTTCTTCTGAAGAGTCATTTGTTTAGCGATACGGTTGCCACTTTCGAATAGGACTCGAAAAATACGTAAAAATAGTTAAAATTTCCTATGAAAATGCTAATTTAAACGTGGCCTCTTTTCGATCCTTATGGAGCCGTCAAAATCGACATCAGTTCAAGGAATAGTTAAAATTATAAACGTAAAAAAAAAGAGTCGGAGCACAGTTACATTACATTACAGATGTGGTCAGGCCATACATTTTTCGTGATAAGAGATTTGAAAAGACTGAAAAGCTTGCAATTGTGGCCAGGCCGGTGCACCATCTTAATGTATGCGATGCTGAAAATACCGCGTTTGTTCGAGAAAATGTGCCCGATAATCTGAACTTCTGGTTTCCACAAGTTTTCTGCAATTGGGCCTCGTTTATGGCGTATTTCGCAATTGAATTTGCTTCTCCAGCCATATAAAGTTCAACTCACACAACAATTAAATACGAATGACAACTCACAGCACCTTAGATGTGCTAATTAGGTGCTAGTGCAACAGGCCAAATTATTGATTGTTGATTTTTCAAACAAAATTTTGTTTAGCGGTAAGGCTTACTTTCTCACTTGGTGGTTATATCAATGAATAAAATTGACGCATACGAGGCTTTGCTAATACAGAAGTGATTGTGAAGAAGACATTGCATAGAAGAAAAGGACAGCTTGATGGGATTTTGGCTTTATTGCCTGAGAAGTTTGCAGAAGGACGTAAGACCAAGACAAGAATATGAGATCTGGCATTGTTAGGCTTTTTTGCATGGCAAGTTCAACAAACATGTCTACGCGAGTAATTCCCAAACGTTCGAGTATTTAAAAAACAATACTCGTCAAGTCCTTACTGAGATACCACCCTACATGTGCGAAAAGATGCTCGAAAACAATCTGAAAATTATCGAATGATGATGTTAAAAGTACATCTGTCAAATTAGTTTTCATTTATTCAGTGCCTTTCGACAAATCACCATGAATGACCACAGACAGCTACGTTTGCAGGCTGAATGGACTCTGAACCAGTTGGCAACTGAGAAAAATTTTCATTGAAAAATTATCTGCAGCGATGAGACACTTTTCTGGATGAATTTTGAACAAACAAAATTGTTGAATTTAGGACGCTACCAATCCACATGAGATCCAAGAGCATTCAATGCATCCAGAAAAAGTAAATTTTTGGTGTAGATTTTGCGCTGGCGGCGTTGTCGATTCGTATCTCTTTGATAACGATGTTAGCCATGCCCTAACTGTCAACGACGAGCACTGTAAAGTCGATAATTACCAAATTCTCTTGGCGTGAGTGGAATTGTCTGGACAACCAAAGACATGTGGTTTCAATGTGCCACATAGGTCATTCCACATCGGACAGTCTTCACGAGTGATTTGAGGGCATGGTCATCTCACGTGGCGGTGATGACACCTAAAATCAGAGATTCGACTTCGTTATTAGACTTTTTTGTTGGATTTCTTACCACAGAAATTCCTCAAAATTTGCCTGATTTATGCGCCAGTGTCGTGGATATATTCGATGCACTTCAATTAGATTTTATAATCCCCAAAATTTTCGTAGACATCTTGTACAGACTTTGTTTTACTTAAATTTAAAGATAGGAAACGCTTGTATTCGAATACATACGACAAGAAAAGTATATGGATAGGGCTATGGATTCAAAGGAATATGAAAAAATATTCCTCTCAGCTGTCCTCTGGCAAAAACTCTGAGAGCAAATAGTATTACCATGGATAGTTGCTCAAATAATTTGTTGTTTGACTTTAATCTATAGATCCCACCGCTCATGTATAAAATTAACAAACACAACATGAGTGGTGTGAGAAGCTACGTCATAATCCTGATTAAAGAGTTGTAATTAAGTAAGTAGATAAGTAATGACTCTTGTCCCAAACTATTATAAACACTTTCTTGTCTCTACTGTAATCGAACTTGGATTGTGCGGGTTTGTAGTCAGATAAAATATATTTGGTTCATGGTAGCGGATCGATGACTTTGCGAATTTAGGCTGTTCATAACGACCACCAAACAAAAATTTTTCTCCAACCGTCCACTATATTATACTCCAGCATTAGAATTATGTAGGCAGAGTTAATATTAAATATTTTCATGGTATGAGATTTGTTAACATTTGCATTCAAAAGAATTTATAAAAAAAAATTCTATTTTTGATAATTTATCACAATTGTGGTTTATTTTAAAACAACTCCCACCGCCTTCCATAACACCAACCGATGGAAAAAGAACTCTTTTTTATTATTTGGTTTTAAAAAACTAAAATGCTCTGTGATGCCTTTATTAAAGGGCACTGTACGCATACTAAAACGATATTAAGCAGTTTTAAATCTACTCTAGATTATGGTGGCTGCTGTAAAACCACAGCATTTACTGGCGTCACTATTGCTGCTGCTGCTGGCTGAGGTCACACCACTGCTGATAAACTTACAAAAAATTAACAACGCATTCAAAATATTCACTTCGATATTAAGTAATGCGTAGAAAAAGAGAAAAAAAATTAATTTTATAAAAAAAAACCCCAAGAATAATTCGTTTAAGGAATTATTTACTAGATTATGTATTATGTGTATTAAATATGGACTTGGTTGTAACTACAACTTCCAGCAGCAGTAGAAAACATTTACTAACTAATTTAGTAAACGGATTTCAATGACAGGCAAGCGTAACAAAAATTAATAAAAAAAAAAATAATTTGAAGCAAAATTTTATGTTCATAGATCTCACACTGAACTGACACAATGGAATATATGGGCCACCAAATAAATTTGCCTGTGAACGGCATGCTAACCACTACCTTTACGATCATAGCTCCTAGACAACATGCGAAAATAATATGTGTGTGAAGATAAATTCGAATTTGAAAACCCAAGACGCAATCCATAAATTTTAGCAGCGCAACATTTAGCGTTAACAGTGCAAAATTTGCTGTTAACAGAGAAAAAATTTGCTCTTAACTGAGCACTGTTAACTGTTTAACAGTATCCATCTGCACAAGATCACTTGTTTAGAAGCTAATTTTAGGGCATATACTAGGTCTTTGAGTACCATATCATACTCAAAGAAGTGTTCCAAGGCCTCCTAATACAATAAGCAATATAGTCATATATAAAGTGATATGGTATTGTTGAAATTGACTTTGCAAAAATTCATTTTTTGATTGAATATCCTCTAGAAGATCAGTGGCCATTTGGGAACATATAAGAAATAGTACACCATACAGACTATATGCAAATGATAGTCCAGAAGGTCCTCTTTCCAACCGTGGTAGTGGGATTGCTGAAATAATTTTGTGAGTCGAGATTTTGGATTTTAGAAAAATCGATTTTTGGTCGAAAATATATGAGGACTGACTGAACTGGGTAAGCAGCTCCTTAAACATGCAAAGGTTTTGAACCATTGCTCCTCGCTATCAATTGATTATGTAACCTCCAATGGCTATACGAAGATGGGCGCAATTATCTTAAGCAGACTACTACAATGGGAAGCCAGATGCTGCTACACTTCACTTAATATACGGCTAAGCTTTCCGGTGTCAGGCAATCGAATTGTTCCGACGTCCAAACTTTTCTGTGGATTCACGTTTTAAGACGTAAAATGGCAGAGTTAACGGAAATTATATTGCAGACATATTGGTATGAAATGGGTGCCAATGTGTGGACTTAGTTATAAGGCAAGAAACACTCATTAGAAGAGATATAGAAGGGTAGAGATGAAGATCTAGAATTTGACGATTATATTGTTACGTTTTTACCTCTTTAAAAACGTTTAGAATATGAGTTTGTTGATTGAATACAAAATAAAAATAAATTGGTGCTTAGTTTTAGATAACTTGTTTATTGTTCTCACTACTTTTGTGCCACTGCTCACACTTCACGAATACAACAATAATTGCTTGCTTACAACACAGACCTTTTCAACGGCAATCTTCAAACCACGACTTTTTACATCGTACGCAACTCGTTTTCACACAAGACCGACTGAATTCTTACTGACACGTTGTCTGCTTTGTCTTGCCTTTTTATATGTCCACAAAATCAGTCTGATGAACATTCTTGAAGCAGAAGGCTCTTGTTTTCGCCTTCTCAAGAATTCTATCGCGACTGCATTGTTGTTTTGTGTATTTTGTTCACGTTGTTTGTTATTGCGTTCTTTCTTACTTGTCTGTATCCTTCTCTTTTAAACTGTTGTTGTTGGTATATGCAACCAAGTTCGTTGTATTTGTTAGTGTAGCTTTTGTTAAGCATGCCAATGCTAAACGATGCTCCCACTTTCGTAACAATATGTCGAACTATGTATTAACGTCAGCATAACAAAGATTCAACATATTTATACTGTCAACCCTTTTAAGGCAGAACTCAAAGATGGTCAGCCTTCTTAATATATCGGGAGTTTCGTATCTACAACTGCAGTTCATGGAAAGCTATACCAAAGCGTATAAAAGGAACATTCATGAAGGGTATGTCCGACATAAGGCCTACGCTTCTATACGATTGTAAATTCTGGAATTGAGCCGCAAGTGATATACACTGGCAGCAAACATTTCTTAATCAGTGTGTGCTAAGCGCATTTAAAATTTTGTGGCCGAATACAATTGCTAATAAAGGCTCTAATTCAATATGAAAACAAATAGACACAGTGGAGTTGGATCGAACATTGTTTGAGGCAACTTCAGAGTTGGCAAAGCAGAAAAAGAATGGGAAGTAATGTGACCAAACTGTCTTCAAACTAAAAAAAAACATGGCCAGTCTATTGATGTGCAATAAGAACGGAAATAACAGTTATGCGTACACAAAACAAGTGGTTAAATAACAATAACAACACTTGTATAGGAATTTGCAGATAATAAATGAAATCAAAATAATATGTAAACAAACCCGAACAAAACAAAACAAAACATGGCAGAATAAACAAACATGCAAAACAAGCAAGCAACGAAAAGAAAAAAAAACAATTAAAAGCACTTTAAATGAAATGAAATGAAAAGAACAAGAAAATTAACAAGGGAAACAACAAAAACAAAATTGAAAAAACGAAGTACTGAGAGACAAAAGCAATTAACGTAATGAAATTGAAATACACAGGAAAAAAGGGAAAGAATGAAAAATACAAAGGAAATGACAAAAAGGGAGATTGTACAAAGGAAAAACAGACAGACTAAAAGAGAGAGAGAGAGAGAGAGAGAGTTAGAAAGAAAGAGAGAAGGAGAGCTATAAAAAAAACCAAAACATTAGCACACACAGTCAGTGATAACAAATGGCAATAAAATGCCATTATTTGTGTGTTTTAATTATTAAAATTACCCCATTATTGTGATACTGCTGATATTGAAGAATTTCAGAGAAATAGGCAATAAAAAAACATGTAAAACAAATGGAAACTTTGTAATCAATAGATTTCAAATTTAATTAATTTTCAATACACAGAGCTATAGAAAAAATGGCCAACATTTGATGGTTTATTAAGATTAAACAAAATGTTAAAACCAATTAGGATATCCTTAACCTAGTAAAGCAAAATTGATTATACATGTATGTATATGAAAATACAGGAGCTATCTGAAATGATAAGACTTTCAAAAACTTTCATTTTGGGATGTGAAAGCCTGTAGTACAAATATACACTCAGCCACAAAAGTATATATACGGTTAACAAATATCAGAAATTTTTTTTTGTGCACAGGGCCACGAAAGTATACATACGGTTAACAAATTTCAGAAATTTTTTAACCAATCCGTTTTCGTTGAAAATCTTTATAATTGTCTGACAACTTTCCTCGATTTTAAGACGGTCTTTTGCATTGGTTCAGAAATTTGTGAAATTTGTTAATCGTATGCATACTTGTGTGGGCCTGTGTACATGAAAGTGTTATAATATACCATTTGGTGATGTTTCATCGCGAACTTATGTATCGTTTAGCAACCATGGCTGTGACATGGGTCTCCGGTTTCAAGTCTGAGAACACAACCAGTCATTTTTCGAAAGATATTAGCCGCTCTCATGTCGAATAGTATCGTACCAAATTCATCAATTTTATTTGTTTACGTGAATCGATATTCTATTAGAAATGGACCTCATCTCTGATGAAAATTATTCAATGAAAGCTGTGCTCAGAGAACCCACACGCGGTCTTGCAGAAGCCAATGCATACATTACGAGTGACTGTATGGTGCGGCTAATGGAGCGGAGGCATCATTACCCCATATTTCTTTGAGAATAAGGACGGAGAAAACATTACGGTCAATGGAGACACCTATTGCACTATGATAACCGATTTGTTTATACCCGCTCTTCATGATATTGATGTGAACGATGTTTGGTTTCAACAGGATGGTGCAACTTGCCACACATCTCAGGCCACAATCGATTTATTGCGTCAAATGTTTGATGGCCGTTTAATTAGCCGAAATGGTGATGTCAATAGGCCGCCAAGAAGCTGCGATTTGACACCGTTGGACTCTTTTCTTTTTTTCTCTATTTTTTTATTGAGACATTCTTATTGAGACACCCTTTATTTGTTGTCCTCATGGAATAAATTAAAACGCAATAAAAAATCTTCGATTTGTCTATCGATGTACAAAAAAATGTTTAACTTTAACACATTTTGTATGACACCCTGTTAAGCAAACGGCAACAACGACAACATAATCATTAACGCAGAAAAATCACTGCCTGCCTGAAAGCAGAAAAAATATTCCAGAAAATATCCAGACATGGAAAACGCTGTTGGAATAATAAATGAATGAATTATTAATTGTTATTGCGTTGGTTGTCTCATTTAAAGTTGTCTCGTTTAATTGCATTTTCTCTCTCTCTCTTACTGTGTGCGATGTTGTGCATTATTGTTGCTGTAGTTTTCTGTCCCTCCGTCACTGTTTCCTGTCAATTTTTAAAATATCTTCCCTACGGTCTGCCATTTGCAGTCAGTGTTCAAATGCAAGCAAGCAATAGAATTTCTTTGTTTTTTAACGTCAATTTTTGTACAAAAAAGTAAGCAGGAAGTAAATAATGTTGAATGAAATTAAGGAAGTAATAAAATTAATAAGAATTTCTTTTTTTCTGTTGTTTTGTTTTTGATACAACATTTTCATAATTCATAAGAGAAATTGTGACGATAAGTGGTGTTGGGAGTTGCTAACAAAAAATACTTTTTAAATATTTGGAAACATTTTAAAACTTTTTTCAAAATTTTTCTTGACTGGTTTATTTGTAAGATATTCCCACACAAAATGATCATTGGGTGAGCAAATTTTCGAAACTATAAAAACGTATTTAGACCCGATGAAATTCACTGCCTAACGACATTTTTAAGTTTACTCAAATACACTAGGGATCTCAGTGACAAGAACTGTTTCAGATTTCTTTTTTCTTTTTCGATATCCATACCTGAAGCACAACTTTCGTATTAACATAGTGAAATGTAATATAAGCCCTTATCGGCTTTAGAAGTCATTTATTAGGCACAGGGTCATTGATTTTGTGAACAAGGCTGACTTCCCCAATGTATCAATACAAAGTTTGTATGCAGTTCTACTACGGTATATAAATTTTGCAGATATGTAAAGTTACCAAACAATGCATCAACTATAAATTCGATGCCTGATTGCTTTCTGACCGCGTTAAATATACACATTGACGACGGTTTAAAATAGAATACATTGTAAACATTTTGTATAGCGGCTTTATGAAACACTATACTTTGTTCAAACACAAAGCAACTAACATTTTGGAAGTCAGCCCAAATCTACTGAAAGCCATACTACGGTAAGGCTTCTTTCTGCAAAAGCGATCGATTCAAGACTCTTCATCAACTAAATACTCTCCAGTTCAATGAACAAGCTACTAGACGAGCATAAGGATGGCATTATTGTAACGTTGGATTCAACAAACTGTTGTCAGACATTGTCGAGATCTTGGAGAACTTCTCTATTATAGTACTCTTAGCTGCTGGCAAATCCTAATTTTAAGATTTTAATACAGAGTGCCAGTCAAACACGAGGAGAACAACCGGCTGTCCTACATATTTGTCAGCCTAAGGGAAGGGATGTTAATATGCCACAGGGCATAACACTTGCAATGTGCTGCAGTAACGTGTATAATTTTGTTGTTCTCTAGTGTAAGCCATGTTATATTCTAATAAATGAAATTGAATGCCTTTGTAAAATTTATAAATACTTGTATATACATGCACACATTAATGGCCTTTGAAACCATTCATGTCGTATGTATTAATTTCTATTTATTAGTAGCTTTCACTGTCAGAAGACTGTGCTAAAAGACTGCTATGACGTCCAAAATAACCATAAAAACCAGCAACAGAGGAATGGCATTGATTACACTCAACAATGATAAGTCGTGGGCTTTTCATATTTTTTTATCCACTAAAGGTTTGGGTCTTTTATTTCCCTTATAGAGTGCCGATTGGCTCGGTAATACGATGTCGCAAATTCTTATGAGATATGTTCTCAACCGCGGCATTTTTAATTGATTTTCCCTCCTTTAAAGGAATTTTGGCCTCTAAAACGTTTTCTGACACAATTTCTGCAATCCATGTCTCTGTAAAATTATAGAATGTAACATTCGATCGCTAGCCATAAGAAGGGAATTAAATACCAGACAGACTCATGGAAACTTGCTTTAAGTTGTTACAAACATAAGCACACATTGAAAATACCACCAATAAAATATACAGAAATTGAACAATAAAAATAAAATAAAAATCTGTAGGAAATTGTATTTAAATTAAAGGGATTATTTAAATATCACTCACTCGCTCTTATTTAATCTCTTTACAACGCTGTCTCTTTCTCTCTCGCATTCTCATTTTCTCATTCATTGTTTAAATCAGGGTTTCAGCCAAATTTAAGTTCATTACAAAAGGAGCCTTTTAATGTATTTCGCTGTATCAGCGATATTCATAATGAAAGCATCACAACAAAGCATACGAATACAAGCACACGAACAGAGATAGAGAGAGAGAGAGAGAGAGACACACAAAGTAAACAAAGAAAGCTGCTCTCATAAATGTTTTATGAAAAATTAACATAAATTTTTTTTGTCATTGTAGCGTTTGTTGTTGTTGTTGTTTTAACATTTATTTATTTATTTACTTGTAATAATTTCTTCCTTCTCGTGTTGCGTACGTGTATGTAAGTGTATGTGTGTGTAATTCCATCTTTTTTTTTGCTTTAATACGCTTTTAATGACACTTTTACAAGCATTTATTTAAACATTTATTGCACAGTGGGTGGACAACATAAAAGAGAAAGTAATGAGCATTATAACAACAGGACGATACACATATACAACAGATATAAAACAAAACACTAAGGCACACACACACACGCTCGAAGGCAGTTTACCAAGCATATTACATTTAAAATAAGTTAAATTAAGAACTGTGTGAGAGCGAGAGAGAGACACACAAAGTAATATTAATGTAATAAGGATTACAATATACTATACATACATACAACACAAACATTTTTCATTAAAAAAAACGAAGTTTTTTAGCGATAAATTATTTTTATGGGATTTTTTTCCTTTCTTATGATGTCAACCAACCAATAAAAAAATTTAAAAAACAGGTGATGTTTTAAAGGCACTTTTAGCCAAAAAAAAATTATTTTTTAAAGTTTCAAAGTTCCAACAGGAATTGCCAGAATTTTCCTTTAAAATAAACGAATTCAAATATTTTCACAATCAAACAATATTTTCAGGTTTTCATTACTAAAACCTACAAATTTAAGGTTTAACGGGTCATTCCTATCTTGAAAAATGAATTAAATTAAGTGTGCTAGAACGCATTTTATCCCATGTTAGACATCAAAACGAAAATATAAAAAAAAAATATTTCTTGGGTGACTTACTCTCAAGAGGTAGGTCCCGCCACCGATGTATATAATTAATACACACAACATAATTGTAATGACCAATTATGTATGAAGCATTTTATATACGTTTAAAAGACCAACTGCTGCCATTATATGTGGACTATAACATCCTTCAAATCTTTATCACGTCGTTTTTGGATGATTTGGGTTCTCAGCTGCCACAGTCTAGTAGGTAGTGTGTTGGCTTATTAGATGTGTGGTCACGATTCAAACCCCAGTTCAAATAACTGCCACAAAACGAAAATAAACAAAATATTTCTTCAGCAACTTTCTCTCACCAGATTTCTGGCAAAAACTCAGAGAATAAATAAAATTGCCATGAAAAGTGTCTCAAAAATATGTCGTTCGGAGTTGTCATTAAACTGTAGGCCCCGCCACTCATGTATAAAATTAACACACGCAATATAAGTGGTGTAAGAAACAAGGTCGTAATCCTGACTGAAGGGTTGTAACGACCATTATGTGTGTATGTATGTATGTATGCATGTTAATATCACATGTTCAATCTTCCTTGACTCTAGCGCATAAATCGGGCTGTATGTGAACGATGGCATGGGACCATCACCGCTGTTCTTTGTGACTTGTTCGAATACATTTCCGACTTAAGTCCGCTACGGCCTCTCCAGGTGGATGGCATCTGACATATTTAATTTTCCCTGACTCTGGTACATAAATCAGGCAAAATTTGACAAACAGCATGAGTTATGTTGGCTTTGAGGTCCCTTGGAGGATTGTGACATTTTCACTTACAACTGTAACTTAAAAAACCTCATAAGAAAAAGTCTAACTGGTGGGTCAAATGGCACGATCTTAGTGGCTAGTTTGCAGCACCCGCATGTGAGAGGAACATACCCTCAAATCTCGTATGCTTAATAATCAATGAGGCATGAGCTGTGTGACACGTAAAGGCGCTTAGTTGGGACCCCTTGTTGTTAGCGCATAAATAATCCAATTCGGGCCAAAAGAAGTTGGTAAACATTAGCCAACATTGCTCGCCGTTGACCGGGCCAATGCCCTTCTCAAAGTAATATGGACTGATGATGCCACTAATCCATAATCAACACCAAGTAGTAGCTTTTTAGGATGTATTGGATGCTCTGGATTTGTGTCATACCAAATTCGAAATTTTTTTGTTCACGAACCCATTCATCCAGAAATAGGCCTCTTCTCTGGAGATAATTTTGCAATGAAACCAAAGTCCATTCAGAGAACACACGACGATTTCTATGATCGTTTATTTTCAGTTCGCGGGGCAGTTGAATTTTGTGAAAGTGCTAATCCAAGTGGCAATGCAAAATTCTTGTGAGCAATGCGAAATTGATTGCCTCGAATTTTTCTGTAAATTCTCACTGACAGCGGCAACGCTTTCGGTAGATCTTGAGTTTCATCGACGTACGGGTGTTGATCGATCTTTTACTGCATCAGTGGATACGAATTTCTCTATCACATTACGAATATTCCTCAGGGTAGGCCGGACGATTATGGCGATCGTAGGACCGTTAAAACGCTCGGTAAGCTGCTTGAACAAAACACCAATTTTGATAAAATAATTTCATTATATGCACGTATTGTTAAACGCTATTTCTGAACCAATGCAAAAGATCGTCTTAAAATCGAAGAAAGATGTCAGACAATTATAAAAATTTTCAACGAAAACGGATTGGTTAAAAAATTTCTGAAATTTGTTAACCGTATGTATACTTTAGTAACTGTGTGTATACTCGTAAATAGTACGTGCACTTTTGTATTTAACTGTACTTTACTTTGTTATCTAATCAATGTTCTGAAAAAAAATCTTGTAATTTTTTTTTACAATTCTTTGAAATTTCTTTTTCTATCGAACACGTGTCATTTCCCTAATAGAAAAGCTTAAACCTTGAGAGATGCGGTAACAAATAAAATGGACACGTTTAATGTTTAACTTAAAATCAACATTCCTTATTAACAAAAACGTTAAGAAACAAAAATAAAAAAATTAATTCTAAATAAATTTTAAATTTTCGAAGACGCCTGTCTGTTTAAAGCAAACACCGATGGTTGGAACCTGATGTGAGGGTGAAGGTAGTAGTTCGGAAATTATTTTCAAAATTTCTTTTTAAAAGATTTTTTTTTTTTTAACTTTCATTAGGTAAAATATTTAAAGGATATTATGATGACTTACGAGTTTGTAGGTGTAGAAATAAATTTGATTTTTCCATAAGACTCACCTAAAAGAAAAGAAAGAAAAATACAGGAAAAATTAATATTTGAAATACTGCAAAAAAAAAATAAAATGAGTAAAATTTAAAATTTTTAAAAGTATTAATAATGAGTGAAAATATATTTCAAAGCCATCTTATTACTCTTATTATTGTTAATAGAGGCTCTATAGCACTATAGTACACCATAGTACCGTAGAAGCGATCTATTGTACTGTTTCTCCTTTTAAAAGAGGTTTATACTTCAGCTAACTTCATTCTCTTTTGTAACTAAGTCTCGTTGTAAAGCTTTTGCTAAAATCATGGAGTCTTCCCGGTTCTGACAGTTAAGGATAAAGCCACTCGTTTTATCTGGTCACAAAGTTTCCTGATAATGTTTATCTATCAACTGTGGCTAGACAGTCTCCATAGCTCTGATCTTCACTACCATGTGTAACAAACTTAAGTCCAATGGAGCCTCCACCGCCACTGTACGAAGAGTTATCATTGCCATGGTTATATAACATAAGTCATCCTCTGAATCTTTTCCAACACCGATTGAGCTGTTTTGTTCAGCAGGCCAATCACAGACACCATTGATCTCTGTTGGCCTGACCATCATGGTATTCATTCAGTGCCTATTCTTTGGGTTGCAATCCCCAAGATTTCTAGAATTTTTGGATGACTTGCCCCTGGCTTACAATTTTCTGAAGTGTTTTCAACAAGAAGTCGCCGTAATCTAGTATCTAGTTAGTGTGTTGGCTTCTTAGATGTGAGGCCATGGTTCAAATCTCAGGTCAGACATCTCAAACAAAATGAAATATTAAAAAAATGTTTCTCCGGCAACTTCCATTCAGCAGATTTCTACCAAAAATTCTTAAAACTTGCTCAAAAATCTATCCTTCGGAGTCGACTTTAAACTGTAGGTGCTACTCACGTATAAAATTACCACACACAACGTAAGTGGTGTGACAAAGAAGGTTGCAACCTTGACTGAAGGGTTGTAATGACCAATTGTGTACGCACGCATGTGAATATTTGTCATACAGAGCAAGCTCTAGTAATAATTTAAATTAAAATTTTCCTAAAATTATAAAAAAAAAATTCGAAGAACACGTGTAACTCAAAGAGAATAAAATTTTTTATTAAAAAACCCTCGACTCACAAATTCTAAATTTGTTTTATTATAAAAAAAAATTAAAAAAAAAAATAAAAACACTTAGTCATTTATACCTTTCTCCCCTGCCCTTCATCTTTCCGGCTATCATTTTTCCCTTTTAAAGCAAAAAAGAAAGAAACAAAAATTGTGTATATTTTTTATCAGAATTCATCTGAAATTTGTGACTAATCACATTTAACACAATAATAACACCAACAACAATAATAATAACAACAACTACAAAAGAAATTACTTTTATTTTCTTTTGCTCTTAACTTTCAAAATGAATTGCTCTGCTCTGGTCTGGTCTGGTTTCATTTGCCATATAGACGCTGTCAACGTTTGCTCATTAGTATTCTTATTTGCCAACATTAAATGGCAATAAACAGCCATAAACTTAAAAGCAAATACTACAACAACGATACAACACTTAAGTGTAGAAGAAGAAGAAGCAATTTTTGTTGTTTCGTGTTTTTTTTGCACAATGGGGCGGTATTCATTATGGATGACAATAAATGAAATTAACATATTCGCACAACAAAAATCTCACAAAAACATGCAAAAAAAAAACGAAAAAAAAGAGAAATAACAAGCAAAAGTTCAGACAGAGTTTTAGACGGTATGTTGTTGTACATTTAAAAAGAAACAAAATTATTGGGTAAGGGAAAAATACATTTCGACGAATAACTTAAAAAGAATGTGTGTGAAGATAAATTTGAATTTAAAAACCAAAGACACAAACCCATACTTTTAGCAGCTTCACTTTTTGCCTCTAACAGGGTAAACTTTGCTATTAACAGAGCACTGTTAACTGTTTAACAGTGGCAATAAATAGTGGCAATTATTGCAGACCATTGACATAAAATTTAATTTTCATTATGATCATTGTTATATGTGAATAATAAGGATGGAGGAGCCTGATTTTCAAGGCTCAAAAATCCTCAGAAACTTTCACCCAGATTTGTATTGATGGATAGAAGACGCACCAACCGATTATTCTCGATCCCAGTGGCCATGCTTACAAGTCATTGCGTTATGGGAAGATACTTAAAAATAATGCGGCTCCCATCTAACGACTTCTGCCGTGGCTGTAGATCTGCTGAAGATGAGCAGAAGACTGTTATACATTGTCTTTGTCAATGCCCATCTCTTGCTAGGTGCAGATATAGGTTATTTGGCTTTCTAGCCCTTGTCAGTTTAAAGGAGTTATCGTCCATTGAAGTAGCCGTAGTCTAATAGGTAGTGTGTTGGCTTATTAGACGTAAAGCCCGGGTTCGTATCCCAGGTCAGGCATCAAAACGAAATATGAAAACAAAATATTTCTTCGGCGATTTCCTCTCAGCAGATTTCTGGCAAAAACTCTGATAGTTAATAAAATTGCCATGAAAAAGTTTCTCAAAAATCTGTCGTTCGGAGGCGACTTTAAACTGTAGGCGGGAGCCACTTACGCCTAGAATTAACGCACACAACATGAGTGGTGTGAGAAGCTAGGCCGTAATTTTTTTTAGAAGTCGCCGTAGTCTAGTTGGTAGTGTGTTGGCTTATTAGACGTAAAGCCAGGGTTCGATCCCCAGGCCAGACATCAAGACAAAATACAAAAAGTACTTCTGCGGCGACTTCCTCTCAGCAAATTTCTGGCAAAAACTCTGAGAGTTAATAAAATTGCCATGAAAAAGTTTCTCAAAAATCGGTCGTTCGGAGTCGACTTTAAACTGTAGGTCCGACCACTCATGTATAAAATTAGCAAACACAACATAAGTGGTGTTGGAAACTAGGAAGTTGTACAATGGGTCAATTTGACCTCCGGGTAATGTACTTGTCTTAATTGAGAAGTGCACGTCCTGTAACCTAACCTAACCTAACCTAGGCCGTAATCCTGACTGAAGGGTTGTAATGGCCAATTATGTACGAGTATGTATCGTCCATCGATGTCAAAAATTTTGCTTCGTTTATTAAACTTTCAGGCTGGTGCTCCAGCGTAGGATAGTAGTGCTTTTAATGTGTCTAGGACCTACGAGTTGCATTGAAATAAACTCATGTTAAGCCTTTTTGGTTGGATTTGGAATTTAGAATTTCGTATAACATGAAATTACTTTTCCCCATAACCAATAATTGTATATTGGTTGCTAGAAAACATTATAATTTTAGCAACAAACGGTAAGAAGAGATGGCCATAAAAATACACATAGGCACACAGCATTTAAACCTAAAAAGAGTCAACAAAACTAACATTAAGACCAACAACAACTACAGCAACAGCAACGCCAACAATAATAATAAAACTTAAATAAAAGCAACACAAAGAAAAATGGCCATAAAAATTGTCAACATGGCAAAAACAGAATTTTTTGTTGTTTTTAGCCAAAAAAAAGAAGGAAAATCCTACACGCACACGCATATACATATATTGGCAGCAAGTCTCTTAGCCAAAAAAAATAACTTCAAATTACCTTTTGGAATCATAACAACAACGTAGACTTGGCCAACAACATATTGCAGGCAAATGTCTAATGCCTAATGGCCTATGGCGGATGGTGTTGGTGTTGCCGTTTTATCCTGCTAATCTTCACAATTTATTTGTGAAATAAACCTGCTGTTATATTCCTTGTAATTGGTTAGAACACCAACAGCCAAGAATGGCACAAAAACGATGAAGTATGACCAGGAAAACTGAAGTTAACAAGAGAGAAGCGAACATATTTTTTTTTGTCAGAATTTTTCTGTTTTTCCGCTTTTTTTTCGGGAATGTTGTTGGCAAAAGTCATACAGTTTTACAGGAAATAGAAAAAAATCTCAAAACTCTTACAAGTTCAAGGTAAAAATAAATTATTTGGCCAACTGTGCTTAGCTATAATTCAACTGAAATCGTAGACCAAATTGTTCAAAAAAAAAAAAAAAGTTTCAAGTGGAACACACACGAGAATGACTGCAACAGCCATTTGCCATGTGGCTTTTGGCTGTTTTAGGAAAGCAATTCTTGGAAATGGACAAATTAATTTGATCGAAACAATTTCCCAATGGCCATAAATCAATTTCACAAACGTTTTAAATGAAAGCTTAGCCTTCAACCTACAACCGAAATTTATTTGAATTGTTTTCATGCCAACAGTCGTTACTACAGTTACTACGTACGTAAAAAAAATTGTTCTCTTACCCTAAAATACGATACCTTACCTCATAGAGTGAGCAAGTAAATGTTTTCGCAGATGTTTTTCAACAGTTGAAACTTCCCCTCCTCCCTTCAATCATGACGTCCTCAAACGATTTTTGTTCCATGCTTCTCCTTACATGTATTCCTAGAAACCTATCTTTGTAATCCTATAAAATACTTTGCAAATAGGTGTGTGAAGATAAATTCGAATTTAAAATTCCAAGACGCAATCCATAAAGTTTAGCAGCGCCACATTTGGCGTTAAAAGAACAAAATTTTCTCTTAACAGAACAAAATTTGCCCTTGACAGAGCACTGTTAGCTGTTTATCAGTATCCTTCTGAACAAGCCCACTTGTTGGGGAGCTAAGTTTAGGACATATACTAGGTCCATGGGTACCATATCATACTCAAAGATGGAATCTACCTGAGTAGGCCTTTAGAACGTTCTTGGAAAAAAATATTTTTCTCTTGGACTAATGTTTTCAAACCCCCTGTTAACAGGGGTTTATGAGCATGTCATCGAACTTCTTTTGGAAAACACCCAGAGAAGTAATAAGGAAAAGAAACTCTCATGTAGATTTTGCAAAATTTAACTAAACCTGGATGACTACTATCAATGATTCAGGACGTTTTCATAGATTCGTTGGTCTTGCACAACGTTAATCGAAATTAATCCTTTTTAAGCTGCCATTTGATCGCGGCCTGCCCTCTATAAAAATTGCAAATGGGGGTATGTTGATATTAAAATTACTGATGTGTGTGAAGATAAATTCGATTATGGAAATCCATGATGCAATCCATAAATTTTAGCAGCATCACATTTGGCGTTAACTGATCTAAATTGTCTCTTAACAGAACAAAATTTGCCCTTTACAGAATACTGTTAGTTGTTTAACAGTATCCATCTGAACAAGCCCACATGTTTAGGTGTTAATTTTAGGCTATATACACCAGGTCTATGAGTATCACACCATATTCAAAGGAAAGTTCCAAGACCACTTGATATAATCAACAATATAGTCACATACAAAGTGATACGGTATTAAGAAAATTGGCTTTGAAAATATAAATTTTTTGCTTGAAAATTCTCCAGAAGATCAGTAGCCATTTTGGAACATATCAGAAATAGTACACCTACCCGACAAATGGTAGTCGAGAGGGTTCTCTTTCGAACCGTGGTAGGAATAATTCTGGGATTTGAGAAAATTTTATACACCTCCATCCCCCACCAAATAATAATGATTATAATGAGAATTAAATTGTATGTCAATCGTCTGCAGTAATTGAAAATAATCTAATTATTGCCACTGTTAAACAGTTAACAGTGCTCTGTTAACAGCAAATTTTGCCCGGTTAAAGTCAAAAAGTGGCGTTGCTATAATTGTGGGTTTGTGTCTTTGGTTTTTAAATTCGAATTTATCTTCACACACATTCCGCGAGTCGACATCTTAAATTAATTTTGTAATCTCCTGTTATTGTAATTTCCCAATAAAAGTTTGAATTGTCTAAAATCCACTTCGCTTGCTCTCTTTCATTGAACATTGGGTTCCAAGCATACGGTTTCCATTTAATATGGGCGGTGCTACCTGTTAGTATTGATTTATAGCAGCAACGATTTTCAAAGCTAATTATCTCAAGAAAAACAAATGTCAACTGGCCACCAACCTCATGGAGATCTTGTTAAATTTCCGCTTTATGCGGAGCTCAAATCCAAAGTCTAACATGTCCTCAGTAAGATACAATCAGAGCTTTGAGAAGAACACATGAACATTTTATGATAAATTGAAAAATTAAAACACAAGACAGGAATATGGATTCAACAAACTAAGCGAAGTTGCCGTAGAGTAGCAGGTAGTGCGTTGGCATATTACACGAGAACCCATGGTTCAAACCTCAGCTCAGATCAGAGTCAACTTTAAACTTTAGGTCTCTACAGTTATAGTTAAAATTAACACATACAACATGAGTGTTGTAAGAAGCTAGGTTGTAATCCTAACTATAGTGTTGTAATGAACAATTAAATAAGCAAGTAAACCGCTCCTTATTATGTTTCTGCATTTGAGTAACTTATGGATAAGGCGTATGTACGTAAAATGTGTTTTTATTTACCACAAACTGCTGTGTTTGCATTAATATTCGTTGTAATATTAACTTCCTAATGTACTCCATAGAAAGTTTTCCCATAAAATGAATGAATGAATGGCTTACACAACACATGTGTGTTCATAAATCTACGCCCCAGTCAATGCAGATAATTAAGGCTTAATTGCGAAAAATTTAAGAAAAACAACAAATTAAGCATTTAATACAAATTCAATAAGGCAAGCCAAGGCAAACCAAGTAGTAGTAATTGAAGATGTACTATGTAATGCCTCTACTCTCTGCACCATGCCATACAACATCTTGCAAACGTTTAATCATTCCAGGCGACACTCAACTTAATTACAAAGAAATAAATGAGGGAGGGCAGGGAGTCAGCCATTGGCAGTAATAATATATGTGGGAGATTGACTCGTAAATGTTAATTGCTAGCTAACATCGTTTGCTATTAAGGACAAGACTTGGAGTCTTAAATATGTCCTTAAAGGGACATCATTTAAGGAAACGACAACAACAACAAATTTCAAAATAATATTTTGATTAACAAATCGATTTTGTTGTTTTCTTAAATGCAAAATATTTTCAAACTCGGAAAATTAAAGGCTTATTAAGAACATTGCCAAACAAGAATTACTGTCCTACGTAAAGTAAGAAAATTTTGCAGGATACTGTTAGGATACTGCTGCCGTCATCGCCGTCGTCGTACATACAAGTTCTGGCCTCTATACTGTTGGGAGTTTGGCTGTAATTTGTCCAGACATCATTTGAATCAACGCCACACCATCTGCCAAGTAATCATTGTGTCTACTATGGTCCTGGCATAAGAAAATGGAATGGAAATCAGTGGAGAAAGAGAGAAAGGCTGTTACAACACTCATATACACTAAAGAAACTGGCAGGATATCAAATATTTCATTTTTTTCTCTTGTGCCTGCATAATAAGAACACTTTTAGGTTTCTGTATTTATGAAATTATCGATTATTTTTAGCATAAAAGGCAAGGCAAGGCAAGGCAAGCATTTAAGAGATTCGTTACAAAACTTTGCTTTAATTTAAGAAAGTTGGGTTTTGAAAAGAACAGGAGAATACACGCTATACACGAATCAATGCCCTTCTATCCTTAAATAACATGGCCATCCATATATATCGTTGCTCCCGATTCCCACGGGCAAATATTCTTTTGGTAGGTAGCAGGAGAGTAAACGCTAGACTCTGTTAGGCATGAATGGTTCAGAAGAGGATGAACGCACTTCCGTCCTTGAGTAACATGGCTATCTGTCAATATCCACTCTAAAGATTCCCACGGACCACTATCCTTTTCGTAGGCATGCTGAAAGTTTTAACATTCCGGCAAACATATCCCGCAGGAGCTGTGTGTCTGGAGAACAGCAAGCGACTATCTTTCACGTCATATGTCAGGTTTACGACTTTCCGCTTTCTGACATCCTTGTCTGAGCTGTCAAAAAGGAGATTGCTGCACTAGCAACATTTATTTTGTATGTCGGTTGGTTGGTTTTCCCTAGCGAATACTTCTAAAAGCAGAGTAGCAGTCCAACATTTTCAGATCAATAGTAGCCTATGGGGCCATTGCTTGGATACACAAAACAAATCTAAAAACAACTCCAACTGATTTGAACTAGAACCAGAGATTGGCGTGAGTTGGTCTAACCCGAGCAATGAAAACCTATTTTACAGCCTAGCAGTAGACTTTATTTTATTTAAGTTCATTACACACGATAGAGAATGCCAGAGCTTTGAGGGCTTTAGTTAGGATATTGGCAGACAAGTCGAATGCTTTAATCATCACAAGATTACGAGACCTAATAATTCAGATGGCTGCGAGCACACTGCTTAACTTTCCCCTGAACAGAATCAATAGACTCTATTAGTTAGAAAATGATTAGCAATGAGACTTGGTATCACAAGTGGGTCAAATAACCTAGAGCCTGTATACCTGAAGTCTCTTTAAAGTAGGAGCATTCTGTAATAAACGGGTCGAGAACAGACATTGGAATAGAACCAAGAGTTTTTGGCTCCCGTATAAAATATTTCGAGTCCAAAGAGAAACTCGAGGGCGTCGTCTAAACGGATGTCTGCATCATCGGGATGTGTGTTGTCAAAAAGGAAGTGCAAAGGACGGGACAAAGCAATACAAGCTGATAGTCAGGCCGATGATGAGGGGAATATCCACGAAGCCACCAGAACCTTTCTGTGTGGAGGGGAAAAATATATTTTGCTTACGAGAGAGAATAGAGGGAGAAGCAGTACCTTTTCTCAAACGTAATGACTTTCAGCCAAAGTTCGTTGGGTAATAATAATAAAGGAGATTCGGATCATTTATCAGACTAACGACGAATAATCTAGCTTAGCAGCCCGCCTACTGACAGAACACTGCAGGCTAAAGAATGGGGATTGTTACAAGCACAATATACAGATGGAACGCTGTTGACAATGATGAATCATCAGAATATATATGTGAAACCAGTACGGCATTAATGCATGCCAGAGAGAAACACTTGGGTGCATAACCGGTGTTCGCCGCGAAATTTTGGCACCGCTCTGCAATGGATTCCGAGAAGACAATATATGTACATACGCTCTACAGAATGAGGAGAGTTCAATAAATCATATTGTCACAGAATGCCTATCTATACACGACGACAATAGTCATGATCGCCAATACTTCTTAGGTTGAATAAAATTAACACACAACATGGATAATGCTTGCAGCTGGGTTGCAATCTTGACTAAAGAGTTGTAAAGACGAATTAAGTAAGTAATTAGAGAATTACTATCAGTGACTTGGTCGGCGTTGGTGCATAGAAGTGCATAGAAATCTGTACACTACACCTCAAAGTACTAAACCAATTCGGGGCATTGAGGCCCCAGATAAATTCTATTTCTATCTCACATACATCATAGTGCGTGGGGGCGCTGGTAGACGAATTGTTTCCACTCGCGCTTTAAGCACCGTGTGGTATGCCTTCATGGCGAAACTCACGTTAAGCCCTGGACTAATGTCTTTATCTACTATCCGACATACATATATAGATTAGAGCCCTATGATTAGATCCTATACCAATTCAAAATGTAGGCTATAGTTCTGTATTTAGTGCAATCAGACAATTCTAACTTCACTTCAGGGTAAATAATTCATAGAGTGTTTACTAGCGAAGTGTTCAAACTCAGACTTGTCTGAATTATTTTGTTACAGGAAATATTTGTGAAAAACTGCTCAAGTACGAATGGAACAAATGTGTGTAGCAAACATCAGTGAAACACTTGAGCATGTATTGTACTATGGAACTAGGCGTATTCCTCCAAAAAGGATGCCACACTTTCACTTAAAAGTACTTATAGAATAGTCGCCATAGTCTAGTAGGTAGTGTGTTGCCTTATTAGACGTGAGGCCACGGTTCAAACTCCAGGTCAGACATCTCCAACAAAATAAAATCTGAAAAATATTTCTACGGCAACTTCATTTTTAGCAGATTTCTGGCAAAAACTCTGAGAGTAAATGAAAAAATTGCCATGAAAAGTTTATCAAAAAATCTGTCATTCAGAATAGACTTTAAACTGTATGTTCCGCCACTTGTGGATAAAATTAACACACACAACCAAAGTGGTGTAATGATTAATTATGTTATGTATGTTGTTTACACATGTAGGGGTACAATAGAATTTTAAAGAAAATCCTGGTGTTTCAGCCGGGTGTTTTTGAGACACCTCTTGTTGTTGTAGTTGTTTTTAAATGAATAATAACTTTAATGGAATATTTTTCTAACAGAAAATCGTTTGAAAAGGGTTGTTTTTTTTTTCTAATTTTCCACTCGTAAATATTTTAATTACTGTGCCCCATGTTGTTCATGCTGTATCATTAAAAATAAATTAAACTTGTTCGTTTGTTCGCTGGAAAACACCTGGTAGTTTCAAAGCTAAAAAAAAGCAACTCCAAATTGTGAATAAATTCAATTGAATGAAATGAATAGAAATATTTTTTATTTGTTTTTTTAATTAAATTTAAGCTTAGATATCAGAAGCCATTTATTTTCCCTCCCTCAGAATAGTGGCCAACATTTGTGAGCATAATTAGAGTCTTCACAGACCCTATTTATCCTCAACTACATTCACTACTACTTACGATCAAAAATACAATTGCAAAAAGAACATACTGTACTTTCAAATATTTATGGACATTTTGGTGCATGTCTGGATTGTCTCTGTCATGTGTCTCAGGTAACACTCTTAAATCTTGGCTTGGGTCCCAAAATGTCTACGTGGGTTGTAACCGTTTCCGGAAAGCAGAAAGCAGATGGTTTGCAGTCGCTGTTAGCTCATAAATATGGATCGTTTGAACTCCAATATGTAGATCCTGTAGATCATAACAGGGGAACACTGGGTTTGTACTTACACCCAACAGTGTAGAACCTATTGCCTTGGAAATAGTAAGTCGAGGTATTGTTTTCAAGATCAAGAAGGAACTACCACTTCATGATTGGTTTTCTTCTAATGATCTGGTGAATAGGAATTTTAGGAGTACAATTTCCCTTCTCGATGGGTATCTCATCGATAAGTGGATCACGTAGGACGAACAGTAACAGGGGTATGGTGAGCTATGAATTCATACCTGCAGTGAATTTCGTACTGGAACGGCCCGTATTTGGCTTTAGCTTAAGTTTGGGGTTCTTACTGGCGGGACACGACTCGCTTAATGCATTCTGGTATAAGAAGGGGGGCCTTAGTGAGACAGAGGACTGTGGATGTGGGTTGGCATCTGAAGACTGGCGGCAGTTCTCGCGTCTTGCTTTTGGTAGGAGAAGAATGAAGGTGGGTTGATGGTGGGTTACCCTTTCAACGCCGATCATCGTGGGTTCTCTGTCGTTGTCGATCCTTGAATCTCGACGTTTGCGTGCGCATCCTACACTAGTGGATTGCCAAGCTAGGTAGGTGGTCTGTGTTGCCTGCTTTCATCGTTGTTGTCTGTTCATTGTGTTTGTTGTGCGTTCCTTTTCTTCTTTAGTCACCAGTCTCACACGGTTTGGGATTCAGACTGGCCTGTGAAGCCTGACCGGAGACTTAATTATGTTACCACGGGTGTCGGGAGCCCCAGAGAGAAAGTCTCTGCCCGACAATGGTGCGGCCAATGTGAAGGCTGTGATTTATACCCAAATCGCGGGGAGAGTGCAAGCTGGGTGTTGCATTACACTCTTAACCACTTTCACAAAGGAGTTTAGATAGCCTCTGACCCATAACCAAAAGGGAAGTCATGCCCAAAAGCATGGCTTCGAATTGGTACTCACATATGGTGATGCATCCTTTGGTATTCTTACCATGAAGCATGAAATAATACATTTAAATGATGGCTTCTTCATACAACCTGCCCATCCTAATACATCGATCTCCATATCCAAGTTATGAACCACATGTTACTCATAAAAGTTCCATAAAATCAAACCAAATCATGTTTATGTTCGACATTGTAAATGACGCCGAGTAAAATTCAATGCCACTCCACTTTTCTCGCAGTGCAATAGTTAAACTACAGATTAAAACCTTAAAATCCCTTAAAGTATGCAAACATTTTTGTTTAAGCTCTCTTTAGATTCCAGTTTAAACTGTGACTTTCCTTAATACACACGAATTATAGTGTTTTTACATGCGCTGCTTAAAATTACATGTGCCCTCTTGTCATTTCCATTTAGAATAGAATCAAATACTTCTCATAGATGGAGAGCGGCGGAGAGAAAGAGGAAAGAAAATGAAAAAGAATAAAAAGTTCATTGCTTTGGCAGATTTTCTTTTGCTGTAAAGGCTGTTCATGAGTCTCAATGACGGAAGTTGGCATTTATAGCATTAGGTTGTTGTTGTTGTTTGTTTTTATTTTTTTTATTATTTTTTATGCACAAAAGCATTTTAGTTTTTCACTATTTTTCTCTCTGTGTGTGTGTGGGTTTTTGTATTTATTTTTTTAAATTCTCCATGAATTTGCATAAAAAAAGAGGAAAACTTTATGATGCTTGGTTATGGCAGTGGTGGGTATTTGCTGTTGTTAATTTTTTTTTTTTTTATTTAAAAGGAATCATCATTTGCGTCATTATAAACAATAATTTAACAACAGTTTTGTATAATTTCTTTTACTATTTTTATGTGAATGCAGTTTTTATTTGTTGAAATTAAAGTGGGTTTTATGCATAAAAAGCTGGATTTCATTTAAATCACTGAAGCTGTGTACTAAAATAAAAACTTTTTGGATTATATTTCATGCACTTAGCGCAAGAATTTTAAATTAATTTCTGATTCTCGCCTGAATTTAAGGCGGGTTATCTCAAAATTTGTTTTTCTTGCTTTTAAATTGGGCCTTTCAAAGCAATTTGAACTGGGAGGGTATTCAAATTCCCTCCAAACAAGGCACCCTATACATATATACATACAGTCAGAATTACAACCTAATTGCTCACACAACATATGTATGTTGTGTGTGTTAATTTTATACGTGCAGTTTTAAATCGACTCCGAAGGATAGATTTTTGAGAAACTTATTCATGGCAATTTTTATTTACTCACAGAATTTTTGCCAGAAATCTGCTGAGATTTTTATGAAATTCTGATTTATTTCTGGGGCTTTGATTTGTCTGAAGGGGACTCTGTAGTCCCCTACTTAGTTCCTTAATTAATCAATTCAACTCTGTAGTCAATATTACAACCTATCTTCTCTCATCACCCGTGTGTTAAGTTTATCCGTAGTCGACTCCGAACGATCGATATGAGATGTTTTTCATGGCAATTGCTATTTACACTCAGAATTTGTATCAGAACACAGCCGAGAGGAAGTCGCCATAAGAAGAACCACGAGCTCTCGTCTAATAAGCCAACACACTTACTACTAGACTGCGGCTATTGGCTTCCTCCTTAAGTGGCTCCTGGACGGAATCAGTAAATGCCATGATTTTGAGAAATGCTTCGCAACTAGTCTTATGGTCCTTCGAGGAAAAAATACGTTTTATAGCGTTTTAAATAAACAAACAGAAATTAAACACTAATTTACATTTATTTAAATATATATAAAATTAATTCCAAAGGTTTGTGCATTTCCTACCTATACATACCCTACCCCCTCTTACCATCATACTAACCCTACCCTATAACCCGTTTGTGCAGGACTACTTAGAAAAGCTGAATCGGCTAGGTAGGGAATATAAAGGTTACCCTGTGCTGGGTCTCAGGTCATGTGGGAATTTTCGGACAAGAGTAAGGAGATGAGTTTAGAAGCATAGGAGCTTCCATACCCAGGGCGACAGAATCATACTGTAGAGTGAGAGTGAATATTTGGAAATTAAAGAGAGACAAGACTCTTTTCAAATCAATTGGGTTTGAGGCAATCGAAACTCTTTGTAAATTCCAATGAATTCATACATCAGAATATGCAGGAAAAACTCGAGGCGATTAAACTGTCTCTTGACAAAACATTGCAGACTCAAGGTGCACTTATATAGAACAAGGGTGTCGGGACGATAAGAAAGAAAGCATCATCAGAACACATTCTTGTAGCGTTACAGGAAGAAACAGCTGGGGCAATCATATCAATTGCTACACAAGGAATTGCAATTCCATTGACACCGAGCCGCATACTGAAATACGTCAGGGCAATAGGCCTTGATCAAATATTATAGGAATAACCTATAAAGTTTGGGGAGAGTACAATAGAAACGCACGGTCGCAGTAATAAGGCGCTTCACGGCAATAAGAATTCTGTCCATTATTTTGAGCTGCAACACTTTATAGTGGTCCGTGGAAGAGAAGGACTTATTTTAAAATAAAGCCAAATAGAGAAAATTCCGCAAGTTTTCATTTCAATGCATTGGTCCTGCTTCGAATTCTAATATAAAATCCAATAACAAAATTAGTTTCAGACTATGTATCGTTAATAATAGAGCCTAAAAACTTTTCACAGAACAGCTGAGTATTCAGGATGAATAACATGAGATTGCAACACTCCAGTAATGTATGTCTGTAAAGATAAATTCGAATTCAAAACCCAAAGACACAAACCCACACTTTTAGCAGCGCCACTTTTTTCTTTAACAGAGCAAAATTTACTATTAACCGAGCACTGTTAACTGTTTAACAGCGGCAATAAGTAGGTTACCCTTCTACTTTGCCATTATTGCAGACTATTAACATACAATTTAATTATCATTATGATCATTATTAGTTGTGAATAAAAATATTGAAATGTATGAGATGGTTCTTAGCTATTCCACCACCACGGTTCGAAATAGGACCATCTGAACTACCATTTTGCATATAGCCGGGTAGGTGTACTATTTCTTATATGTTCCAAAATTACCACTGATTTTCTAAAGAATTTTCAAGCAAAAAATTGATGGCTTTAAAGCTAATTTTCTTAATACCATATTAATTTATATGTGACCTTAGAAGTCGCTGTGGTCTAGTAGGTAGTGTGATGGCTTATTAGACAAAAAGCCAGGGTTCGAGCCCCAGGCCAGACATCAAAATAAAATACAAAAGTATTTCTTCGGCGACTTCCTCTCAGCAGATTTCTGGCAAAAACTCTGAGAGTAAATAAAATTGCCATGAAAAGTTTCTCAAAAATCTGTCGTTCGAAGTCGACTTTAAACTGTAGGTCCCACCGCTCATGTATAAAATTAACACACACAACATAAGTGGTGTGAGAAACTAGGTCGTAATCCTGACTGAAGGGTTGTAATGGCCAATTATGTATGTGTTATGTATGTGACCTTATTGCTGAATATATCAAGAGGTCTTGGAACTTTCCTTTGAATATGGTATGGTACTCACAGACCTATCGTATATCCTAAACTTAGCTTTTAAATAAGTGAGCGTTTCAGATGGATACTGTTAAATAGCTAACAGTGCTCTGTTAAGGGCAAATTTTCTTCTGTTAAGAGAAAATTTTGTTCTGTTAACGCCAAATGTGGCGCTGCTAAAATTTATGGAATGCGTCTTGGATATTCAAATTTATCAGTAATTTTAATAACAACAGGTCTTCCGGTTGCAATTTTTATAGACGGCACTCCACGATTAGATGGCAGCTTAAAAAGATTTTCTTTTGATTAAATTCGTGCAAGACCAACTAATCTATGAAAACTTCCTGAATCATTGATACTAGTCAGCCAGGTGTAGTTAAATTCTATAAAACCTACATGAGAGTTCAAATGTCTTCTTTTATTTATTACAGAAGTTCGATGGCATTCTCATAAACATCTGTTAACTACATTGGTCCAAGAGAACAATATTTACTTCCAGGAACGTTCTAAAGGCTAAATCAGGACTTAAATAACGTAACAGTTGTACCAGAAATCTCTTGGATAACATTGTTAAAAGTTATCCCTTATTTTACTTTGTTTCGTTGTAAAATACACAAAAAAATTTTAACTTTCATTTCCTACACTTTACTGTCATTAATAATGCAAACGAAAGGGAGGGAGGCTCATTAAAATTTTATCAGCTTGAGTGACGTTTTCTGTTCTTTTTTTTCTTTCTTCAAAATTTTGATTTCGCGTCGTTAGTCAAAGATGAAAACGAAAATCGAGTCAATAAAACGTAAAATTTTGATGATACTTCTCGCAATAATGACGCAAATAATCTGGAGATGATTTATTAATAAAAAAAAATATGGAAGGATGAAGAACATTGTCATGAGCATGGTTGCTGCTGGCCCCCCTCTCCAGTATAAAAATTAAAAAAGAGAAACCAATTTTTTTTTGTTTCTAAATTATTGTCATTAAAATGAGAAATTTCCATAATAATTCAACCAATTTTTGTTGGTTGTTTTTCGATTAGAAAATAAAATAAAATAAAAAAGACTCCGAATAAACATAACAAAATTACGAAAATCATATTTTAATTGCGACATTGTTCAGTGAATTGAGAAAATAAAATAATTTTGTTTTAAAATGAATTTAAAACAGACAAATAATGGCCATTAATTAAAGCGAAACGTGTGCAGTGATTGGATTGGGGCGAGAGAGCAGCTGTGAGGGTATTCAACACAGAATAATTAATGACAAGTGCTGGCAGAGTGAAAACAAATCGATTAATTCGTTATCTACAGAGAGTGTGTGATTGTTTGCTCCTGTAAAAATGTAGCTTCTCTTTGGCACAGTGGGAGATGTGATAAGAGGAAAAAAGGAGTCAAAAGGCTGATACAAACATGCTCTCTCTCTAACTCTATGCTATATACTCTATGACATGCTGGGCATAGCACATCAAAATGTAATTTAATAGGGTCGCGGTAGAGCATACTGAACGTTGACTTGAATATAAAAAACGGTGCTGACAACAAATCCTGAATCTTACTCTATACACTGCAAAATATCTACAACGACTAAGCAAAAGTTAATTGAAAATCTTGGCATCAGATCAGCAGAACAAGGTCAAGATGCAGTAGAAAACATTGAGCACCTGTCATGCCAATTATTCAGAGAAGTAGACATGACTTCATGGCCGTAAATTTTGTTCAAAAACTAATTGAATTTGATTGATTTACGAACGAAGTTTGATAAAGTTTGATTATGACGTCAAATCACTCCGCAAACAAGGCCACCACCATAAAAAATGGTAAACAAGTAAACAAAAATCCTCAAACATCACTACAAGAATAAATGTAAACAAAATACACAAACAATAATGAATGTAAACAACGATATCTACACTTATAGAGATTTCGAGAAGGCGAAGTCACGAATATTCGCCTTCAAGAACATTCATCAGACTGTTAACCCGGCCATATAAAAGGCAAGGCAAAGCAGGCGAGAGAGTTAGTTCAGTCAGTCTTGTGCGAAGACGCGGTGCGTTTGAAGAAAGTAATCGTGCTTTAAAGATCTCCGTTACAAAGATCTGTCGAATAATTGTCTAGTAATTGTTATTGTTTATGCAAAGGATATAAACAGAGGAATAACAAAGAAAAGCAATTGTTGTTGTTTATATCAAGTTGTGAATAGTGGCACACAGAATTGTGCGTATATTTATTTTTTATTTTATTTGCAATCTACGAGCTCATATTTTACACGTTTTTAAAAGGTAAAAACGTAACAGTATGGTATGTAGTACGTAAAGAATTTCTAAAATTACGCAAAATAAACAATTTGGATGTTCTTAGATTTCATGTGATGAGATGGTATCGTACAAAATTCAACAATTTATTATTGGTGCACGTAGTACACATTCGCCTACAAATGGGCCTCATCGTCGCAATAGAATATCCATTTTGATGAACGAATTTTATAATTTGCACGTGTTATTAAATGCCATATTCATCCATGCTGACTTGACAACTAAAAACGAGTAGATAATATCCAATTTAGCTGAGGCAATCGAAATATATAGCTTAGCCGACTTAGTTTAATACATAGTTTGTTGACATATTAGACGGAAGAACACGATTCAAACCCCAGCCCAGACATCGTGAAAAATCTGTCATTCGTATTTGCCCTTAAGCTGCAGGTCCTGTCGGGCAAGTATTATAAAAATTAATACACACAACATGACTACAGGGTTGTAATGATTAATTAAGTCAGTAGCAAGCTTCGTATTTTCCTTGCCCAGCTTATCAGCAATGCATTTTCCAACGATATCCCTATGTCCTGGAAACGATATAAGATTTATGTGTGATTCAAAACCTCCCTGAGAAATTCATGAACAAGGACGAAAGTTGAAAATACGGTCACTAGGATCATAATCGCAGATTGGCTGCACGGGTAAATCAAAATATTTTCTAGGAAAATCTCGATATAATAATCTCATGTATAAAAAAGTTTAATATCAGAAACCTTAATAAATATACCATAACCTACTCTATTACGCACCTTTGAGCCATCAATATAATCCTCTAGGGTTTCATTAGGAACCTCATGATGTTTAGACCAGAAGTTTGCAACTGGCTGCCCGAGTAAATCAAAAGATTTACTGGGAAAATCTTGCCAACAAATACGAATTGCGACAGACAGAGAGCGACGAAGAAATTTTAATATCAGAAACCTAGTCTGTTTGGCACCTTTGAGCCGTTGACATAAAACTCCAGGGTCCCATAGGGAACCTCCTAATGTTTAGACCAGAAGTGCTCTGCTGGAATTCTAAATTCAAATGTTCTGCACAGAAAATTATAAAGAAACGAACCGGATGACATGTTTTCCTAAATAATTGGTACTTAAGATGGAAGACAGCCTTCCCAGACGGAGCCTTGTTCAATACAATGCGAGATACAGATACACACAGTTACTAAATTATACGTACGGTTAAAAAATTGCCGAAATTTTTTAACTAATCCGTTTACGTTGAAAATCTTTATAGTCTTTTGCATTGGTTAAAAAATTTCTTAAATTGAACTGAATTGTGGCCCTGCATAGGACCACAAAGGTATGCATCCGATTTACAAATTTCACAAATTTCTGAACCAAAGCAAAAGACCGTCTTAAAATCGAAGAAAGATGTCAGACAATTATAAATATTTTCATAAAAAACGGATTAGTTAAAAAATTTCTGAAATTTGTTAACTTTTGTGGGCCTGATGTACACCTGATGTACACCTGTGCAGGCCCACAAAATTTAACAAATTTTAGAAATTTTTTAACCAAGACCGTCTTAAAATCGAGGAAAGTTGTCAGACAATTACAAAGATTTTCATCGAAAACGGATTAGTTAAAAAAATTTCTGAAATTTGTTATCCGTATGTATACTTCTGTGGCTATGTGTATATGCATAATTGGTCATTACAACCCTTCACTCAAGATTACGACCTAGCTTCTCATACCACACATGTTGTGTGTGTTAATTTTCTACATTTTAAAGTCGACTTTAAATGACAGATTTTTTATGAAAAATTTTAATGACAATTTTTATTTACTCTCAGAATTTTTGCCAGACATCTGCTGAGAAGTCGCCGAAAAAATATTTTTTCACATTTCGTTCTGTTGGAGATGTCTGACCTGTAAGCCAACACGCTACCTACTAGACTACGGTGACTTCATAGGGTGAATTCGTTATACGACCTACAGATAACTGAAGCCATTTATTGGTAAATTATTAATTTGTTCTTGTTTTTCACATTTTCTGCATGTCTTTGAAACTCTATTAAGCCTGTTGAATATGGAGATGTACAGCAATTTCTAAAAATGCTCATCATATTGTTCTGTTATCACCCAACCATTACATTGGCACAAATTGTTTAAATATTTAAATAAATACGCAAATATATGTGTATTTAAACGTGCATGATATATATTACCTTCAACTTGGAAGAAAAATATTCAAAATTTAAACTAAACCGGGCATAATGTTTTCGCCACAGACTGTATTAGAATAGACCAGATGTTTACAGAGCGACAACTTAACAATTCTTTGAACGGATGTTGATTATTCTCAATAATTTGTTGGTGGTTTATGGTTTATGGTTGTGGTTATTGTTATTGTTCGTGGCAGGGAGTCATTAGAAATAACCACTATTTTCAGGTGTTGTGTTGTTATTATCTTTTAATAAATTACTCACAACATTCATGTATTGAAAGTGACTCATTAAGGTTTGCTTAGTAGTTCCATTTCTCTCTCTATCTCTCTCTGTTCCCCTATATGAATGTTTATGCTGAAGGTTATTGTTTTTAGGGGTTAACTGTCTCTTGCTGTAACTCTCTCTCCATCTCTCTGACTCTCTCCTTTTAAAATTAGTTTTGCTTTGTATTGAATTGATATGCATGAGTGTATGTACACGTATGTATATATGAATAAGCATGTGATTGTTTAGCAAATTAGTTGTGCATAACAGTAATTACGTGTTATTATTTTGAAGGTCTTTGAGAGTTTTTGTTTTGTGTTTGCAGTTACATTTGCTGTTAACAGATGATTGCGGTGTTGTTTTAACATCATTGCCAAAGTATGTTGAATTTAAAGTTTATTTTTGAAGGGTGGGCGATTTAAAAGTTTAAATTTAAAAATACAATTTAAAACAAAATCAGTTTGAAATTTTGCCAAATATTTTTTTTGTTGTAAAATACAAATGTTCCGTTTAGAGATGAAATATTATTTCATTTATACGGCTGGCTTCACACTACCTCATTCGATCGGACCTAATTTTCGTGCACTTTTTAAGTGTATGGGGTCGTATCTCGGCAATGGCATCCCGAATGTTGGGCGTCATATGCTCAATTGTCGCTCTGCTTTATCGGCATAACACATTTCTTTAACCGCGCCCTACAAAAAAGACAATAGTTCAACGGTATCAAATCCTAGCTTCTTGGCGGCCAATTGACGTCACCATTTCGGCTAATTAAATGGCCATCAAACATTTAACGCAATAAATCGACTGTGGAACGAGATGTGTGGTAAGTTGCACCATCCTGTTGAACGCAAATGTCGTTCACACCAATGCCGTGAAGGGCAGGTACAAAAAAATTGGTTATCATGGTGCGGTACGTGTCTGTAATGGTTGCGCTGTCCTCATTTTCAAAGGAATATGGGCCAATGATGGCTTCGCTCCAGAAGCTACACCAAACAGTCACTCGTAATGCATGGATTGGTTTCTGTAAGAATACACAGAGGGAAAACTGCATAATAAAATCAAGAAGATTTTCTCTACGAAACGTTTTTGGAGTGAGGGGTATTACAGCAGAAAGAAACGAAGATTTTTTCGTAGAGATTTCTTATTATTTTTATGTGATAAATCTTTTTAATTTTTTTAAGACGTAAAACACATACAAATAAGAAGAAAACTTGTTATTTACCATTTTTTACTCAAATTCCTTCATTTTTGCCACAAAAAATTCAATCCATAGAGAAAAACTTATTGATTCTATTGTGTTTTCTTCTAAATTGTATAAAACAAGAATTTCTTATTAATTTCATTGGGCTACCTAATAAATTTTTTCAAAAAGGTTTTTCTTTTATGTAGATTTCATTAGGCTACTTAATATTTTTTTTTTAAGGAGTATTCCTTATTGATTTCATTAGGTTTCTATTTGATCATGTGTAAATTATCTTATTAATGTTTTAATAAGAATTTCTTCTTGATTATATTAGCTGACTTGTTAAAAAAAAGTGAACACGTGGCAAGTGAAAAAGTGGAAAAAAGTAATAAAAATATTCCTTCTTAAAAAAAAAACAAAGTAAACTTAAATAAAAAAATTGAATTGTAATTTAAAAAAAAAGTGTTATAAAAAACAAATAAAATTTTGAGTAATGACCCAATTTTTAAATCCTGGGAGCTCCGTGATGAAACGTGTAACATTCTTTTAAGTTTTGGAATTACATCAAGAAACATATTAAAAAAATGGAAATCGAAGACGTTGAAAATTTATTCAAGAAGGTGGACTAAAAATATACTGGGGACTTGATTAAATTTAAAGCAGGACTAAGGGAATGGAGAAGAAATATTGTTCGTGCAAAATTATTATTAATAAATCAAATATTAAATTAGTTTCTAATTAAATATATCAATAAAAAATCTATAATAATAGCAAGCAAAATTAATAAGTATTATTTATAAAAATAAAGGGATAGTCTTATAAAATTAAGAAGAAAATCTTTTTGAAAAAAAAAAACAAAAAGAGGGCCTAATAAAATCAAGAAGAAAACCTTTCTGAAAAAACAAAAAGAAAGCTTAATAAAATAAAGGAGAAAACCTTTTTAAAAAAATCAAGAAGACTATTTAGTAAAATCGCTAAGTTTTCTTCTTGATTTTTTCAAAAAGGTTTTCCTTATAAAAATAATAAGAATCTCTTCTTGAAAAAAAACCATAAAGAAATCTTATAAACTTTGTTCTAATTTACTATGTATTTATTAGGTTCAGTTTTCTCTGTGTATGGGTTTTCTAAGCCACAAATGAGGCCATTATGCTTATTAACATACCCACCAAGATGAAAATGAGCTTCACACACAATTTTTTTTTTGCAAAATCAACATCATCGTGCAACAATCAATCAACATCTTGTTGACCTATCTGGCGAAGCTAAAAGCGGATGGTCATGCGGTTTCAACTTCTGAATCAACAGAACTTTCTTAAGGCGCCATATCAAGATCTTTTCGCAAAATTCGGTGTAAACTGGTGCGTGAAATGTTCAATTCTTGAGAACGATGACGAGTTGATGTTGATGCAACGCATTCTCTCAGTTACAGCTTCAATATTTTCGGATTTACGCACTGTACTCAAGTCTTGGCGCATCAACAATGAAACCAGTTTCACGAACTTTAGAAATAAACTTGCGTATACCGAACACTGTTGATCGTTCTCTGCGACCAAATTTTGTATTATATTTTCATGCGATTTCCGACCAATTGTTGTTGTTTTGAAAATAAATTTCCAATAAATCCCAACGTTACTCATACGTAAATCGATTCATTGCGTTCAGTGGAGATAATATACAGAATTTTGTGACTGAATAGAATGACATAAGTATTGCCAGATTTGACATAACACGATGATTCAAATTTAAATAAATTTAAATAAAATAAATTTTAAATTACCATTTCAAGCATTTGAAATAATTTTAAATCATAAAGTATTTGCAAAAAGGATGAGTGTCATTCAACATCTCTTGAAATTGTGCCACTCGATATGTAATTAAAAAATCTTAGCTTCATATTTCACTCATGTTTAAATTACTAAAGCATATCAAATTATTAACAAAAACTATTGCAAATTAAAAGAGAGAGAAGAATAATCAAATGGAACATGTGTTCACATCAGTTCGATTCAATTTAATTTAAATTAAATTTTCTTGTTGTTGTTGCTGCTTTTATTTCATTTCAACAATCAAAAACTTTTGCTACCCATGCTACTGTTTTAAAAAAAATCTAAAAAAGCAAAAATCCAAAAAAACATTACAAAAGTTTTTTTTCCACAAGTTTTGGAATTGTTTCACTGGCTTTTTTGCAAATAGTTGTAGTTGTAGTTGTTCTTATTGCTGTCACAGTGCCTTTATTATGAACTAAAAATATTTCTATATACCCATACTCGTACACCTGTTGTCGATTACGGCACAGGTGAAGGAGCAGCTTACTGGTTGCCTGCCTGGCTGGTTGGTTGGTTGGTTGGCTGGCTGGTTTGTTAGTTTGTTATTAGTTGACATAAGGCATTGAACTTATAAATCATCACCATCAGCCGCAGCACCAGCAGAGTAGTTTAACAGTCACAAAATCACAATAAAAATTAATTAAATTTGTATGAACATTTGTTTTGATTTTCTTTACTTTTTGTAATTCTTTTTGTTGTACAAATATTTAATTTTTTATATTTAACTTCATGTTTATTTATATATTATTTGTTCTAAGAAAATATAATTAAAAATTTTAATTTAAAACTTTGTTACTTTAAAGGTAAATCTGTCACATGATACCGGCTGCATATGAGTGAAATTGTTATAAAAGTGACAAAGAGATTTTTTTTTAAATAATAAATACAGGGTGTTACCATAGTTTGGATATTTCGATTTAGCAAAAGTACCGTCACTTGGTTACTCTCAACAGGCTATTTGAACTTTCTGGCAGGATCACATAATGCGTTTTCCTTGTCACACTTTTAATAAGTGTCTATAAATCCCGTTTTTCAATATAAATTGCTGGCAACATTACTTTTCGTTCCACTTATATTTTATTTATTTTCGGTCTGGCAACTTCTAGAACCTCCCGTTGTTGGTTTGTTATTGTTATTCTTCTTTTTTCTATACTTTGTATACAGTAATCCTTCGATTTACGTCGCCTCGATTAACGTTGTTTCGATTTATGTCGTCAAATTTTTTGTTCCCTCTAACTTCAATTTGCGTCGTCATTCGCCTTTTTTTTTGGAACCAACTGCGACATAAATCGAGTGATTACTGGAACTTTTTTAAGTTCCTTGTTAAAAACATACTATTTTGTCGTATGGGCAATATGAAATTCGATTTACGTCGTTTCGATTTACGTCGCCTTTTTTTAGAACCAACTGCGACGTAAACCGAGGGATTACTGTATAATTTTGTCGATTCTCGTTATAGCACCACAGATTAAGGAAACTATGAATCGTTTCCCGCCATTTCAAAGAAACTTAAGAGGTGAATGACTCTCAAAGAAAAGCAACAAGTTCTGGTAAGGGCGGAATATTATAGCCACGTGCGTTCGGGGAAGTAATCATGTGAGTCATGCATGAAGGACAAATTGATCTACACTTCTCGCCAAGAAAAAGCTTAAAGATTCAATTAGATATCTAAAAGACGAATTATTGTCCAGGTGTTGGCGAAAACTCGCTGAGCTCTTGTAATTCGACCTACACAAATACATACATAATTGGTCATTACAACCCCACAGTTAGGATTACGACCTATCTTCTCACACCACCTATGTTGCGTTGTTTAATTTTATACTTGGGTGGCGGGACCTACAATTTAAAGTCCACCCAGAACGACAGATTTTTGAGAAACTTTACATGGCAAATTTTTTTTCACTCTCAGAGTTTTTGCTAGAAATCTGCTGAGAGGAAGTCGTCGAAGAAATATTTTTTTCAGGTTTCGTTTTGTTGAAAATGGCTGACCTGGCTACCTACTAGACTACGGCAACTTCATAGCAGTACTATAATAATACTGCCAACCATTTATTAAACTGGACTGAGACTGGACGTGATAATAAACATTTCAAAAAGAGGGCATCTCATGAGATCGTTGCCCAAATAATTGTCAAATTAATCTTCGACAGGGTAACATTAATTTTAATGGTTTCAGACCCCAAAAAAAACACAATTTATCCTATAAGAAAAGAAATTGAAGTTGTGTTCACCAATACATTCATTCATTATACATAGATTGGGAAGGTCTCCAATAAACTTAGGTTAGATTAAAGAATAGGCATTGTACAACGTCCTAAAGTATAGGGGATAATATAGGAGATAAGGAAAAGGAGAGGAAGTAGGAAAGGGATAATAAAGGAAGCGGAGGACTAACACAGACCACGAACACGCAAGAGAGCGTGACTACACCATTGAAGCCCTAACACTTCTCAACCAGCTCAAACTAATAATGAAGCCATGGAGAGCCTTAATGTCGGCACTCGACAAAGAATTCAAACCCTGGAAGAAGCTCCTGGCCAGGGCCCTCAACCTCAACCTACTAAGGGCTGGACAGTTCAGAGGAGGTGTCCGATAGTTTCCAACTCCTCCTCATCGCAACATATCGTGCCACATTTCGGCTGTGATCTGTTTCAGATCCTTGTCAGTGATCTAATCTCGCAGTGCCTTATAATAAACCCAACAACCGAACTCAAACTGGCCTTATCCAAGCCCAGCACTATCTATAGCAGACCATAGACAACTAGAAATAAATTATCATGATGTCATTTGGAATACAATGGAAGGTATAGAAGAATCTCTCTGCCACTGATACGTGTCATAGAGCCTATACCGTAACGTCCGTTGTTATTTCATATAATGATGAGTGTTGAGTTAGGTTTCTAACAGAGTTGGGGACAGTCACCACTCCTATTTAATATGATTCTAGACTTGATGCTTGGAAAAAGCTTCGATTATTCTGCTGGCGAAACTACCTGCCTTTAGTAGCAAATTTTGGAAACATAGCAATGACGGAGAGAGCGGCAACTTGAACATTAATGTTCTGAGGACAAGAACTTTATTTATTTACAATTAAAGCAAGCGAAATAGAAGAAGCATTATGTCGAGTTTTTCATTACATGCTTCTTATTTTTCAACTGAAATAAAACAAAGTGTATGTGTGTGAGATAACAACAGCTTCTCTTCTCCCGAAATGTCAAATTTTCCATGTTTTTGGAGCATAAATCGCGCCGAATTTGATCGAATGTATGGATTATGTTGGTTTTGAGGACGGCCGTGTTTTGTGGCTTATTCGTATACACTTGCGACTTCTGTAAAAACCATCAATCTCGATAAGCAATTTACATCAGCTCCACGTGAGATGACCATGCTATCAAATCGCTAGTGAACAATGTCCAATGTGGTATGTGCTGTGTTCTGTTAAAATCACATGTCCTTGGTGTCTAAAAGCAGTTGATAATCATCAACCAGATCTCCGTCATTCTCAAAAAAAAAATATGGATCGACGACAAATGATGTGTCGTCTTGAAATCACATGGCACTTGACAATCATCAACCTGGTCATCGTTATTCTTGAATCAATGTTGGCGCCAGCCGGGCAGTATTTTTCGGGATGCTTAGAAAGCTTTCAGATCTGACGTGGTTTGAGATCATCTCAAATTCAATTCAAATTTCACCCAATATCATATTTATTCACCTATCCTTTTATCCAGAAACGGAATACATCGTTGAAGATAATTTTATTATTTACACGTGTTGTTTTAAAATAGACTGACAACTACTTCGAAATCAATAGCTTCAACAAGATGGCCGCCAGCAAGCATCAAAGTTGGGAAGTTAATGTTGGAAGACATTTTATTTACGAAAAAGGAAATTGATTGGGATGATTATGATAATCACTTGCAGAAGACACGATGAACATGATAACACCTGAAATCTATTTGGAAATCATTGATTTTATTTCTGCTTACGAACATTCCAATATTAAATACGAGTCTACGGTTGCGAAATTTGAAACGCTGTCACCCGTAGGCACATGTATTAATTTATTATTTTAATCTGCCATTGTGAAATACTAAAGTTGCGCAGTTTTATATAATTTAATAACTTTTTTTCTATTTTAGAAAAAATGAACACAAAAAAAGAAAACAATTTGTGACCAGTCAACTAATGAAGTGGACCATGAAATTAAAAAAATAAAAATAAAAAAATAATTGACTTTAAAAAGTTTCGTGAGTTAATGAATGAAAAAAAAAACAGAAACTTTTTCCATATAAAAGTTTAAAAACACTCACATACTTGCGTCGTATAAATTTATTATTAAATTAAATAATTTTTATTGTCATTTAAATTCCAGAGAAAAAGGATAAAAATTATATTTTCCCGGGAAATGTTTGGTTGGTATGTGACAGAAAAAAAACGTTAATTAACCCGACCAAAAGTACTAAAACTGAAAAAAAAACATGTTTAAGGCATAATTATTACAGGGTGTTGGTTGTAAATTAAAGCGTATTTGAGGAAATAAATTTTAATTTATTGAGCACAAGTTTTCCAAATATTTTCACCAGCGTTGCCCTAGCTACCACTGCTGGATGCACAATTTTTTCAAAAAAATTTTTATGTATATGGGAAGGAAAAAAGTATAAGTTGACTGTATAAGACTACTTAGACCATGCATTTCCCATTGTGATACCACACAAACCCAAACCCCCCTTTATGAAATAAATGTTTTGAAGTTCCTTTAGAAGACATAGTGTGGTATCTTGTAGTCAATACTTTTGACAGTTCCAAATGTCCACTGCCCAGTCATTCAAGGACATTGACTCGTTTAGCAGAAAGAGGCGAAAATTTATTTACATTTGAAACTGTTTCAAACCCGCTTCTTGCAGCTCGTTAAATACCAGATCCATAGGAGAGGGAGTTCCATACAATGCAGTTGATAAATGCATTTTGGCACTTAGCTTCTCAAATCACGCTTCGAATCTACGAGTGATATCGGCGGAAGCATTAGGTCAACACAAGATTATATAGAATGGAGAGTGTTCTTACCATCCTTCTGTTAATGTGCGAGCTCAATTACGTATTCCCACAGTGTGTCAGTGTGCCTATTTTAGGATCTAGTTCAGCATTATTGAATGCCTTCTCAATATCCAGCAAGGTAGCCAAAGTATACTCCTACTGTGCCAACGACTTCTCTAACGTACACATTTGGTTGTAAATTAGATTGGGCACTGCAGTTTCATCAGATCTATCCTTACTCTATGCATGCTTTTCCTATGAGATTACCATACAAAGTCAGGCATAGATTAATATCATTGAGCCTCTCCATGGTATTCAACAGGATGGTGAATATGTTCCATACGGAAATTTCTCCCTTCCTTCGGTATGAAAATCACTACAAACTCTACTCTCATCCCTAATCTTTGAAATAAGACAGCTTTTCATTTAAATGAATTCATTGCCGACCTCTTACCTACCCTACACAATTCAATTGAAAAAAACCGCTTAAAAACAATTTAAATTTATGATTTTCTTTATAATTTCTAATTATTTTTCTTGAGTTATTAGTTTGCCATCACGCTGTGACATATTCTGACATATTGTGTATTGAAAGGGTTGACATCACTGGCTCATTACCTACAAACACAATAAACACAACGCAGCAAAAGCAGCAATCTCTCAAAAATAAATTACAAGGGTGTACATAGAAGTGATTATTTTAAAGGAAGCGCTGCAGCAAGCAAAGATTCTGCGCTTAGCTTTTAGGCTAATTTATATTTTTATGCGCAACAATAAGAAGTCTTCTTAGCCTATTAGGTAGTGTGCTCGCTTATTAGGTCAGACATATCCAACAAAACGAAATGTGGAAAAAAATTTCCACATTCGTATAAAAATAAAAAATTGCCATGAAAAATTTACAAATCCGTCGTAGCACCACTGATAAAGAATTATTGAATTGATTATTTTTTGTTAGTTTTACCTATGCTTTGCTGCCGCTGTCTTTATTATAATTAATACGCATGCAGCTTACTTTAGGCGGCAATTGCAAAATTACTGCGTTGCGTTTATTATGTTTATTGCATGACTTCTGCTCTGTTTGTTACATTAACGGTTATTTCTCAAAAGTAAAGTGTGAATTAGCCACACGTAACGTAACGTACCGTAGAAAACGTTCTCTTTTTAGCATATGGAGAACAATGTAAACGATTACCGAAACGTTCTCTCTCGTTAGCAAAACGGAACGATCTGTATAAAACAGAATTCTCCCACGTTTTTACGTGACATTTGAACATAAGAGAGAAAACATGAGAGAGAGTGCAGTGTTGCCACGAAAAAAAAATATTGTAACCAACATTTGTGAAAAAATCACCAAATAAGGAAAAATATGATCAAAATTAAATTTGCAGTTTTTTTTATTTTATTTTTTTTTTCAAATTTAAATTATAATTGAGAAAAAGAAACAGAAAATAAAAAAAGAAATTATAGTCTCATAATTAATTAATTTTAACAAACAAAAGCTATTTTTATAAGACAAATAATAACCAAATCCGGAATAATCTACACATTGAACAAAAAACGGCAACACTGATGATGAGTCTGTATATCAATTTATATGCATTGTGTTGTGTTCGTTTGTGTGTTGCTTTGTGTTCTGCTTCGTTTTTATTTACATTCTTCGTTGACATATGTCCCGTTTTAAACGTTTCTATAACTACACAAACGTTTTTAAGGCTACGTACGTTACGATTTTACGTTTCTAACGCTTGGGTAACCAAGCCATAAGTTATTTTTCCGTTTATTATCTCTCTACTAAAATTCATTAGTTGCTCTCTTTGTTTTATTTTAATGTTGTTGTACTGCTTGCAAATCAATGAATGTATTTTTATCGTTTTCCTCTTTGTTTATGTTTTGCTACTACAGCATAATATTTGTATTATTGTTGTTGTAAATTATGAAAACCACATAAAACTACACGCGCACACACATGTATGGACATAAAGGCAGCCATAAACATCCATTTGTAAACTGTTAAAAACACCAAAACGACTGTGTACGAAAAATGAAAAAAAAAACACGAAGCAAAGGAGTTCATGTTAGAAAACCATAATGGTTGCTCTGTCCAACAAAAAGGAGGGTCAGATAGACGACAACCACAAATAAAATCTTAACTGCAATAGCAATAATAAAGTATACAGCAACAGCAGCAGCAACGGCAGCAGAAAAAATTGTTTATTTTTCATTTTTTTTATTTTTTAAGTTAGGTTTCTAGTTATTTTCGTTTTACTTGGGTGTTTGCGTGCGCGTGTGTCTGCGTATGTGTATGTTGATAAGACAATACCATGCGGCCATGAATCATCGTACGAAATAAAATGCATAGTATGTTGTTGTATGCCAGAGTACATGTGTTTACAATGCTTCTCAAAATTACAGATTACCAGAGGACAGAATGCATGCATGCAAGCAAGCAAACATAAATGTAAGCACTTACATGCATATGGCAATGTGTGTGTGCCTGCATATTTTTGTTGATTTTTGTTTTGTTGTGTTTTGTTTTGCATTACTACTGACAACGACGACATATTGCCGACTGGCTTCTACGACGATAATTTTACGAAACACTTGCAATTGCATACAAAAACAAGATTTCTTATTGCGGTTGTTGTTGCCTTTGTTGCCTGTCTGTTTGAGTATTTAGTAGTGAAGCTTCGCTTATCTGAGTGTTGTGTGTATGCTGTCAATCAGGGATGGTAAACGTTTATTGAAACACAAATATTTTAAGAATGTCGTGTTAATTCTTAAATTTTCTTTAACAGACATGTAAAGTTTAATACTTTATTGTTGTGTTAATCAATACAATATTATTTGTTATTGCGGTTGCCATACCGGATTTAGAGACGTACGTGAAAAAAAATATTTTTGAATGTTTACTCGTCTTCAAAATGAGTGGCTTTGTTTTACACCCTCTTAAGCAGCTCTGTGGGCATTCGTTAACCACAAAAATTATACAGCAGGGTCAAATACATGTGATTACGAGTAAGAATTACGCAAAAAAAAATATTTAAAAACCTACTGATAAGAAATATTTCTTAACTACATATGTATATTATTTATTAAAAGAAATATTAAAAAAAACGACCAGCGATAAGAGTTTAAAATGATTTATTCCTGGAAATGAATTTGTTTCACTTTGAAGAAATTATATTTAAAACAATTGGTTGCCTGCAGCGACATGTTTATCAAACGTTTGTCGTTGTCATTTGTGGTTTTCCAGTATAAATTACAGAAAGTAATACAATTGTAGCGATTTTTGTACAGTATTGCACCGGATATAAACGTTTTCAAAAATGCATACAGGACAGTACTAAGAAGCGGGGAATTGTATCTCGCACATAAGATCAAATAGCCACGTGTTATACAAGCTGACAGAATTCTATTTATCTCATTGACAGCACTAGCTTCGTGTGCGATAGAATGCCGTCTGGTCGAAAAGTGCTTCGAACTTCTTCTACAACTTGGTAGAGTGAACATAGTTGGAATTTGTTTGGCGCCCCTGTCACTGTGGGATCACTGCAAAGAAATTGCTGAAAGAAATGGATCTGCAGCATACTCTATAGGCCTGTTCTAGCACTAACGATGCAGAGAGTCAGGTCGTTGACCTATTGTAGCAAGTCGTCGACCTATTGTAACAGGTCGTTGACCTATTGTAGCAGGTCGTTGACCTATTGCAGCAGGTCATTAATCCATTGTAGCAAGTCGTCGACCTATTGTAGCAAATCGTTGACCTATTGTAGCATTGTAGTCCTATTGTAGCATTAACGATGTAGAGAGTCAGGTTAGTAGGAAGTAGGACTTCATAAATTACGATATGCGAACATTGGTGGATTGTAGGTTTTCCGTCAGGAATCAAGTATCTCAGATTGTACTGCGACAATTGGTTTTACGTCTTCTGGATGGAATAGAGTGCACTGCCTGACTCGAGGAGAATGAAACCATAACATTCTGGCTGACTTCCAAAATGTTAGTTGCTTTGTGTTTGATCAAAGTATAATGTTTTATAAAGCCGCTGTACAAAATGTTTACAATGTATGCTATTTCAAAACGTCGTCAATCTGTATTTTTAACGCAGTCAAAAAGCAATCAGGCATTGGATTTATAGTTGATGAATTGTATGGTAACTTTGCATATCGACATAATTTATATACCGTAGTAGAACTGTATACAAACTTTGTATTGATACATTTTGAAAGTCAGCCTCTATTGCATTACGCTGTCCAATTTTTTACTATTTTTTTCCAATAAATCTACCGTATCGCGATATTGGTTGGCTTTCAATGACTTCCAATTGGCTATTACAACGCTTTAGTCAGGTTTACAACCTAGCTTCACGCACCACCCGTGTCGTTTGTATTGATTTTTTCTATATGTGGCGGTATCTACTGTTTAAAATCAGCTCTAACGAAAATCGCAGACTTCTTGATCGGATCTCGTAAATTTAAACTTCAACTTACGATTCCGCTCAAACGTCATAATCTAAAATTTTTTTTCTTTTGATTGTCTGTGCTCCAATTGATTTCTATTTTTATTTTCGTTTATTAAAATTGCAATTGCGAACTTTTCTTAACCTTTACAATCTTTAATTGATCGCTTTTTTATTCTTTTTATTTAATTTTTTATTAAATTTCAAAACTAAACCAGTTTAATGTTCAATTAAAGCTTTTAAAAAATTTGAATTTTAGATTCTCACAATTGAAACTGTCTCGTAATGTAAAAAAATGGGTGTGGCTTTGTACACGGATTACAGTGCATTCTACGTTTGAAAGAGAGATTGAGTCGTTGTAGACTGAATATCAAAGTCATGAATCATGATTCATGATTGTTGTCTTTACAAGTGGCGTTGTACGGTATGTTATCGCATATAGAAAAAGTATTTTATTCTTGTCGTTGTTATAGAAGATTAAATGAAAAATAAAACTAAGAAAATGAAAAACTGAAGAAAATGCAAATGATAAAGCAGTGCAAAATAAATGGAAAGAATTTTTCAAATTCGGTTTAACGTGGTCAAATGCCTGTTGACGTCGCCCAAATGTTAAGTTAATCTTCAACTACAAGCCAAAATCAACCGCATCAATTATCAAATCAAACCACTTATCAAACCAAATCAGTTACGGCCAACGCGCTTTGTAATGGTTCTAACGTTTCTTTCAGCATAATTTTGGAAAAAGTGCAGGCCAGAAGTACCTACAGACCATAATGCGCTCCAAGTAGTTAGATTAGCTTGTCAAAAATCACTTCTGGGTTCCCAGAGTCCCAAATTGCTTGTTTACGTAGCCAACGAGAGAGAAATGAGTTTTATCGCTGAAGCAAATTTTGCTCCAACATTCGGCATTAAATGCCTGATACTCTAGCACTCAATCAGCATATCTACAGCACTGCGAATGGTCACAGCTAATTTTAATTGTGATGTGAATTGGACTTTACATGAATGGATGTACAAATTCGAATGCTAAATACTAAGTCGTGAAGTCGCCGTAGTCTAGTAGGCAGTGTGTTTGTGGTTCAAACCCTAGTCAGACATCTCCAACGAACCGAAATATGAAGAAAATATTTCTTCGTTGACTTTCTCTCAGCAGAATTCTGGCAAAAACTCTGAGAGTAAATAAAAATTGCCAAGGAAAGTTTCTTAAAAATCTGTCGTTCAGAGTCGACTTTAAACTGTAAGTCCACATGGGTGGTGTAAGAAGCTAGATCGGAATCCTGACTTAAGGGATGTAATGACCAATTATGTATGTATGTATGAGTGTAGATTAGGTTAGTGGATAACTTGCCGTTCACAGTCAAGTCCAATTAGTGGCCCATATGGCCCATTGTGTTACCCAATGTGATTTAAGCCCCTTGTCGTAATCCGTTAGTGGTGGGTTTGAACCTCCCGGACCTCCGGATGAAACCAGTCAGTCCCCTTAGTGGCACGTTCGCCACCATGCACAGATCTTCAAAGGTTCTGTCACCCAAAAATCGATAATGTCTGTTCTGAAGTACAAAGTACTCGCATAGGAGCTGTTGTACCGAATCCACTTCCTCTACATTATGGCAGCTTCTGTAGCAATCGTGGTGGGGCACACCGAATTTGTCAGCGAAACTACTAATCGTGCAGTGTCCCATTAGAATTTCTATTAGAATGCGAACCGTTCTCTTGTCGAACTCGAGTAGTTCCATGATTCTCCCGCTGACCACTGCTGGACACTAGATTTGAAATTCGGCAACCAGGTATATTGGACCACGCACAGTTTGTTAAATTTCATGCTGGTTTTTACAATTTGAAAAAGTACACTTGTAGGGCCCCTCTATTGTCTACCCCTCAGACATCTCCGATCCCTCCCTAATTTTTTAAAGTATTGGCGATTCCTTGCCCAGTTGGTCGCTTATGATGATTGTATCCCAGTTTCAAGGCGGAAATCGTTGTTACCTTCTTGAATATTAAATGGCTGCTCAGTAGCGGAATATTCCATAGGACTTTGCTGCTATATTCGGAAAGTTAGGCTATCATAAAGTCGCTTTCGAAAGTCATACTGAAGTCCAAGTTTGTGCATGAATGCCATCCATTTCTACGGGAAATGGCCGATTGTCCAAAGGGTTACTGGAAATAGGACATTCTAAAACCGCATACATATGTATGCGATGCGCTTCTAAAGATCCCTTCCTCACGATAATGTCCATGTTGGAATTGTCTATAGAGAGGACTTTACATGGATGGTGTGAGGACTCAACGAATTAACGTTTATTATGTGATCTCTACGACATTGCGTATTATGGATAAATGTCCTAAGGATGTTAGGCGGACCATTGTAAGCCTTCAACATAAGTTTCGATGTTTAAGACGAAGAAGAGACCGTCTATTACTCAATGTGTTTCTGCTTAGCAATTGCACGAACACGCGATTGTCATTCTTAATGGAATAGAGAAGCTTAATGGAATAGAGAAGCTGACTACAGGGGCCACGGTTCAAACGTCAGGTCAGGTATTTGCACCAAAATAAAATACAAAAAAAATATTTCTTCGGCAAGTTCTTTTCAACAGATTTCTGGCAAAACTCAGAAAGTAAATAAAATTGTCATGAATAGTTCCTCAAATCTGTCGTTCGGAGTCGATATGTGCAGGACCCGCCACTCGTGGATAAAACTCACAGTCAACCTAGATGGTATGAGAAGCTAGGTTGTAGTCCTGAATAAAAGGCTATAGAGACCTACCTAGTTTTCGCGAAATTTTTTAGTTTTCGTAGAATTTATTAAAAAAAAAGAATGTAAGCAGTACTTAATGAAATCACTGTCAGTATTTTTCAAATTGTTTTCAGATGTAATAAAATCAAGCTTCGAAATATGTTTTGATAACGTGTAAATGATTAAATTAATGGAACCCAGTAAAAATGACATCGTAAACACACAACCAATTTAAATGAACACGATAATTTTAAATTATTGAGCTGATCTCTTAAGGCAGTTCCTTTGCTTTTTTTATTTTCAATTAAACAGACAACAACATTGTAGCAAATAAATGGTTACGACGACTACTACTACATAACTACAGCTTGAATTCAATAAACAGTGCAGCTCAAGTGTATTAAAATTTAAGCAGCGCCTTGGCTGGCTGGGCTGTATAGCTACTCTGACTGGCATTATAAACAAATGACGGAAATGCACTTTAAATGCTTTCTTGCTTTCTTTCTTTCTTTCTTTCGATGGATGGAATAAAGAATATAAAAGAAGAAGGGAAAGAACAACACATTTAAACTAAAAAAAACTGAATGACTGCCTAACTAACTGTCTGACTGCCTTACTGACTGACTAAGTGACTGCCTGCCTAGCGTATGCACCAACTAGTATTAGAGCTTGCCTTGCCAGTCAATGGCAAATGTGTCAGGCACATACGCGCCATTCGAAATTATTTGCTGTGAATGAACATGAAATTTAAAATGCAAAAGCAAATCAGCCAAGCAAATGCAGGCAGGCAGCCAGTCACTGCCATACTCGTTTCTATTTATGCTTTAAACATCATCATCATCCTCATCGCCCCGTCGTCATCATAGTTAAATTTTTTTACTACGTCTTGCTCCGTTTACTATTACAATACTTATGGAAAAATAGAAACAGAATCAGAAACAGAAAACGTTGAAAAAAAACCTGAAACGATAAGAACTCAAATGCATGCAAAATAGGAGAAGAAAGAAAAAATAAATTTAAATACAAACGATAAAGAAGGAGAAAAAAAAGACGCGACGTTTAAAAAATATTAAAATTTTATTACGATAATCAAAATAGTATCATACAGCTGGATAAAACCGCTCTAAACTGCACACTAGAGTGCCTAACTCTGCCTCATCGCCTGCCTGCCTGCTCTAGAAAAGCTGGGAGGTGAAGGAAAACTATGAAAACTATTCTTTATGCGAAAGATTAAAAAAAAAGAGAAGAAAATTAAAAATATGGCAAGAAAGAAGCATAAAAATGGAGCATAGAAGAATGGAAAGAAAACTTAAAAAACAAACTGCCTGCCTGGCAAGTGCTTAAGCCTTTAAAATTATGCTTTAAAATTTATTGGACGGCTTGAGAGACGACCCAGTGGGGAAAAAGAAATTTATGAATGTTTACTATATACACTAACGCATTACACTTAGTAGAGAGAGTCCAGGGTTCAAATCATGGCTTAGAGATTTCCAACAAAACGAAATCAGGCTTCCTCTCAGCAGTTTTCTGGCAAAAGATCTCCGAGTAAATAGAATTGCCTTGAAAAGTTTCTTAAATGTGGCGTTCGCAGTCGACATTAAACTGTAGGCCTCGGCGCTCTTTGACACACGTAACATGGTTGGTTGTAGTCCTGACTAGAGTGTTGCAAAGACCCGTTAAGTAAGCGATAAAAATAATGCTTAGGGCAAAAACTCGGAGAGTAAATAAAATTGTCATGAAATGTTTCTCAAAACATCAGTCGTTCGGAGTTTCTAAACTCTAGGTCCCGCAGATCATGTATCAAATTAACCCACACACAACATAAGTGGGGTTTGGGAAGATAAGTTGTAACCCTGACTGAAGAGTTGTAATGAACAATTATGTTATGTAGTCAAGTAGTGAGAGTTTTGGCTTATTAGATGGGAGCTCATGGTTCAAACCCCAGCTCGGACATCAACAAAACGAAATACGACATCCTTTCAGGAGTTATCTGCCAGAAAGTCTCAGAGTAAATAAAATTGGAATGAGAAGTTTCACAAATCTGTAGTTTGCAGTCGCAATTAAACAGAATAGGTTCCGCCACTTATGAATGAGAAGTAGGTTGTGATCCTTACTGAAAAGTTGTAATGACCAATTATGTTATGTAATCAAGTAGTGAGTGTGCGAGTCTTAGAATAAATAAAATTGGCATGAAAATGTTTCTCAGAAATCTGTCGTTCGCAGTCGAAATAAGACAGAGCGGGTTCTGCTACTCATGGACACACAATATGGGTGGTATGAGGAGCTAGGTTGTGATCTTGAATAAAGGATTGTAATGCCCAATTAAGTAAGTAAGATTAGTAATGAAATTTGTGTTTAAATGGCTATGTTAGCGTATTTAAAGGCGTAAGAAAAGTTACTATGAAGAGTTTCTCCAAAATCTGTCGTTCACAGTAGAAATTAAACAGAGTAGGTTCAGCGGCACTCATAAGTAAAATTAACACATATAACATGGGTGATGTGAGAAGCTAGCTAATTCAGGATTAGTGACCAATTAAGTAAGTAAGTTTAGGGATGAAATTTCTGCTTAAATGGCTATATTTGTGAGCAGATTTGCCGTATTTAAAGCAAAAGGCGCCGTAGTCTAGTAGGTACTGTGTTGGCTTATAAGATGTGAGTCTACGTTTCAAACCCCAGGTCGGACATCTCCAGAACTGAACCAAATAAGATAACAAATATTTCTTTGGCGACCGCCTCTCAACAGATTTCTAACAAAAACTCTAAGAGTAAATAAAAACTGCCGTGAAAAAGTTTCTCAAAAATCTCTCATTCGGAGTCAACTTTAAACTGTAGGTCCCGCCACTCATGTATAAAAAATTAACACACCCAACTTGAGTGCTGTTTGAAGCTAGGTTGTAATCCAGACTGAAGGATTGTAATGATCAATTATATATGTTAGGTATGTTATCTTAAAGACTAACGATCTCAGGCCGTTAATATTAATCGTTACTCATTATTTCTCCTCATAAAGATGGTAAACATTTCCAAGCGAACTTTTTTTGAAGCATGCTTTTTTGTTATTCACTTATAAAATTTCATCGCAATGGCTGGAAATAATGAACTGTCAAATGCGTGACTAGTTTATTATTATAGAAGAAAAAATACTTGAAGAAAACTGAAGTTTAATAACCCAAAACTCTTGGTATAACCATAAAGAAAAATTCATAATAAATGTGTTATAAAAATGGAATAAAAAAAAATCAAGCCAAACAATTGAAAAATATATGTTCGTTGATAGTTTTTCTTTTTTATGTATTTATTTACTGAATATGTGCATAAGTGTTGAAAAAAAAATGTGAATAGAAGTGCTAAACCATTATAAGCACAAGTGACCGAAAGACAGCCAGCCAGCCAGCGTTTATTTATTTTCTTTTTAATCTTAGTATTGTTCGTCGTGTGGAAATTAATTTATGCACAGAGCGTTTAAAAACGCATTTTGCATATGAAATGAAATTTTTTCAAATAATCCAAAAAGGCTCATTCAAACGAAATGCCTTTTAATATTCATGCTAATAGAAGTCATTGGTCTCAGCTTGTTTTGAACGTTTGTTCAGCAAAATTCCAGTTTTTTTATATTTTGTAACTTTTTAGTGACACCCCCTACTGAAATTAATTCCGTATATTTTAATTATAATATCGGGTGGGCCATTTAAATGTGAATCATCGGTTCAATTCGAATCTGGCAATATATCATTCTATTCTGTCACAAAATTCAGTATATTATCTCCACTGAACGTAATGAATCGATTTACGCTTGAGCAACGTTGGGATTTATTGGAAATTTATTTCCAAAACAAAGACAATTGCACTGAAATTGCATGAAAATGTCGTACAAAATTTGGTCGCAAAGAAGGACCAACACTGCCCCCGGTATACGCAAGTTTATTGCTAAAGTTCGTGAAACTGGTTTCATTGTTAATGAGCCAGGACGTGAGCATGCTCGTACAGTGCGTACACCCGAAATTATCAAAACTGTGACAGAGAGTGTGCATGACAGAGAATCCATCAACAACCACTCGCCATCGTTGTCAAGAATTGAACATTTCACGCACCAGTTTACATCGAATTGTGAGAAAAGATCTCGGTCAGACGCCTTACAAAGTTCAATTGGTATAAGAGGCGGCTTCAACCACATGACCATCCGTTTCATTTTCGCTTCGCTTGGTGTTCCAACGAGAAACTGCACGATGATATCGATTTTGCCAAAAAAAAATCATCCCTTCGAACGAAGCTCATTTTCATCTTGGTAAGTATGTACGTTAATAAACAAAATTCTTGTGTTTGTGGCTCAGAAAACCCATACTTGGCCTTATAAAAGCCAAGCTCATTACGAGTGACTGTTTGGTAAGGCCTGTGGAGCGAAGGCATCATTGATCCATATTTCTTTGAAAATGAGGACAATGCAACCATCACGGTCAATGAAGACATCCATCGTTCTATGATAACCGATTTTTTGTACTCATTCTTCAGGGTATTGATGTAAACGATATTTGGTTTGAACGGGATGGTGCAACTTGCCAAACATCTCAGGCCGCAATCGATTTATTGCGTTAAACGTTTGATGGTGATGTCAATTGGTCGCCAACAAGCTGTAATTTGACACCGTTTGACTATTTTCTGTGCAGAGCCGTTGAAGAAAAGTGTTACGCCGACAAATCAGAGACAATTAAGCATTTAAAGGCCAACATTCAGGATGTCATTGCTGAAATACGACCCCATACACTTAGAAAAGTGCACGAAAATTACTCCGATCGAATGAAGGACTGTGAAGCCAACCCCTGCACTCATATGACTGAAATTATATTTCATTTCTTACAGGAACAATTGTACTTCACAACAATTTTTTATTTTGCATTTATAAATTTAAACTTTTAAATGGCCTACCCTTTAGCTATAGTAGTGGTAGCCGAACGGCTAAGACTTCCGAGCACGAAAACGCATGTTGTAATTCAGCCGTAAAAATCTAAAATTTTAAACAAGTTTTGAGTGAGCCTATGAAATACATTTCAGGAAAAAATAGACATCGTAAATGGAAAAGTCAAATGTAAAATAGGTATGTAAAATACATATGTAAAATACATATGTAAAATACATATTTAAAATACATATGTAAAAAACATTTGTAAAATACATATGTGAAATACTTAGTCTGGGAAGTATAACTTTTTTTTGTTGATATGATCCTATGAACCTTAAAAAAATTTCAGAAAAAAATATTCATCAGACAGTGGACAGCAAAGTCTTAGTACGGCAATATATTTTTTTTAGAAATTTTATGAATTTTAGCCAAAAGTTTTTATAAAAATGTATAGTTTATATATTTATGTTATTAATTTATTTCTGTTTTATTATAAAACAAACAATTTTTTAATATTTTTCATAAAACAAGAGAAAAATAAAGAAAATTTTGAGATGACTCCATAGGTACCGCCAAGGCGAAACCTAAGTAAATTTAAAATTCAAAGGCCTAATATATGAAAATGATATCACTTGTATTTAGTAGAATATCCCTTAAGGTAAAGCACTCCATTTAACTTATTTGGAATTAAATGTACAAGTTTTGTTTAGTGTTTTCTGGAGGCACCATGAGCAAGTTTTCGGTTGACTTTTGTTTGAGGTTTAGCGATTACGTAAACGTTCTTTCAAATGATCTCCTAAATACTCTTTAGAAGTCATATCGGGACTTTGTGCAAAAGTATTAAGGCTGCAGGGATACTTTTTTTTGTCCAAAAAATATATTGCCGTACTAAGACTTCTGCTGTCCAGTGTATGTCAAATACATAGTCTGTGAAGTATACTTTTTTTTGATTCGTTCCATTAAAAATCTCTATTTTACCATGACCGTAAATATAAACAATTGCAATAATCCCTTCCCTAAAATAAAAGCCATTACCTCGCTTTACCATTATAGATGTTGTATTAAAAAAAATTATTTTAAAACTTTTTTTGTTGCCCATGTCGACTGATTTTCCATTTCTGTTTCGATTTGTTATTGCCTGAAAACAATTTCAATATGGAAAAATTGTTAATTATAAAAGTTTTCTTCATACACCTTCTGGTTTTTTCTTTGTTTTTATTTTTAATTTAAAAAAAATTTGTTTTTTGCTCTTCTCTCTGCCCCTATAGCGTACATAAAGAGAATGAAAATCTCATTTCAGTAACGTTCAATAGCAAATATCCTTTCATTTTCCTTCCTGATTATAATGAACCAGCAAGCTGCCGGATAGTTATTGTATGTGAAAGTACAATTTATAGAGAAAAAATACAACTGCAACTGCATTTAACACACCCTCAGACATAAAAGAAAATTTTTTAATAAAGAATCATCAGAAACATTGCCAATTTTCATTTGAAATATTTTTGAACGAAGAGATTTTTATATTTTAGTTGCAAAATTAAAAGCGAGCAATAAAGGGGTACAGAAAAATTCATTTCAATCCTCTGAGTTCGTTCAAAGAGTTATCCTCTCCAGAAAATATAAAACAAATTAGGAAACCATAGAGGTTTGTCCTTCGGGAGACAATCAATTAACAAAAAATTAATTAATTAATTAATTAATTAAAAAATTAATTGAAGCAGGCATATACTGCTTACCTGTCATAGAGGCTATGGGCGGTGTGAGAAGCTAGGCTGTAATGTGGATTAAAGGTCTGTAAATTCAGGCTTATCAGACGAGAGCCCATGTGATTCAAATCCTGGCTCAAACCTAATATTTCCTTCAGCCATTTCCTCTCAGCAGTCTTCTCACAAAAACTCTGAGAGTAAATAAAATTGTAATGAAGAATTTCTCCCTTTCGGAGTCGACTTTAAACTGTAGTTTCTGCCAGTCAAGGATAACATTAACACACACAACATGGTCAGGCATTTCCAACAAAACGAAATATGAAAAAATATTTCTTCGATGGCTTTCTCTCAGCAGATTTTTGGCAAAAATCTGCCATCATAAGTTTCTCAAAAAAATCTGCCGTTCGGACTCGACTTTAAACTATAGCTTCCGCCACTCATGGATAAAATTAACACACACAACATAGGTGGTGTGAGAAGCTAGGTTATAATCCTGACTCAAGTGTTGTGATGACCAATGGCTTATTAGAAGAGAGTCCGCGGTTTTAACGCCAGCTTAGAAAAATCCAACAAAAAATATGACTTCCTCTCAGCAGTCTTCTGGCAAAAGGTCTGAGCATAAATAAAATTGCCATGAAATGCTTCTCAGATCTGTTGGTCGCAGTCGAAATTAAACAAAATAGGTTCTGCGCCACTCATTCATAAAACTAACACAAACAACATAGTGGGTGGGAGAAGCTAGGTTGTGATCCTAAATAAAGGGTTGTAATGACCAATGAAGCAAGTGAGTTCTGTGATGAAATTTCTAGTTAAACGGCCATATCAGTGAGCAAAATTGCTGTATTTAAAGCGAAAGTTGCCGCAGTCTAGTAGGAAGTGTGTTGATTTATTAGACGTGAGGCCACGGTTCAAAAACCGGGTCAGGCATTTCCAACGAAACAAAATATGAAAAAATATTTCTTCGGTGACTACCTCTCAGCAAATTTCTGACAAGAACTCTGAAAGTCGACTTTAAACTGTATGTCCCGCCACTCATGCATAAAATTAAAACACACAACCTAGGTAGTGTGAGAAGCTTGGTTGCTGTCCTGACTAAAGAGTTGTAATGGCCAATGTTTTTTGAACAGAGTTTAGGTTAGGTTAGGTTAGGTTAGAAGACGTGTACTTGTCAATTAAGACAAGTACAGTACCCGGAGGTCGAATTGACCCATTGTACAACGTCCTAGTTTCTCACACCACTTATGTTGTGTGTGTTAATTTTATACATGAGTGGTGGGACCTACAGTTTAAAGTCTACTCCGAACGACAGATTTTTATTTATTGAGAAACTTTTCATGGCAATTTTTATTTACTCTCAGAGTTTTTGCCAGAAATCTACTGAGAGGAAGTCGCCGAAAAAAATACTTTTTGTATTTTGTCTGTGATGCCTGGCCTGGGGCTCGAACCCAGGCTTTTGCGTCTAATAAGCCAACACACTACCTCCTAGACTACGGCGACTTCAACAGAGTTTTGTTGTGCTTAAATTTTTTCATTATTTCTCTCATTCCCAATTCTGTTCAATGCCAAGCTTATGCTGTTTTCAAGGATTGCTATCAATAGACACACACAACACATCCGTATAGGGAGGAGAGAAAAATTTTCAAGTGGATTTTTGTTTGTGTTTTACACTCACTACTCCTTAACACAGACCCAAACCAAAAGTACTGTTTAGCAAACAGCCAGGCAGGCAGACTGTTAGAGGACAGAGAGACAGACAGACAAGATAGTCTTAGTCTAGCAGTCTATAAGCCAAAGGCAATTTTAATACAAATGCAGATTAAAATTGTGAATGGCACATACAGCAGCATCCTTGCAGTGCAGTTACCAATACTACTCAGCTAGTCAGCCAGCCAGCCATACAATATGAATACAAAAGGACGAAAAATTTAAAAATGAATTGAAAAAAACGACACAAAAATAATGGAAATTTACCGACGATAATAACGAAATGGAGACTTTATTAGAAAGTTAACTAGACAGAGAAATAGACAGACAGACAGACAGGCCGAGAGAAACATTTGAAAAATAAGTGACACCCAGAAAAAAAAAATTTATTTTGGCGTGACAATGAACAGTCCAAGCGAAAATAGCCAAGCCAAACAACTTTATAGAAGAAGATCCTTGAAATTATTGTTGTTCAGGAGGACAAATTGTTCAGGACAAAGCGAAAAAAACATTCAGAAAATAAATCCAATTAAGAGCGCCCACAGAAACAAAAAAAAACATGGAAAATAAAATAAAATTTTAAGGCGTTGTATGTAGTGTTAATCGTATGTCTGGAGCTGTGTTAAGCCATTTTTATGGATTTAATGAAGTGAAGTAAACAAAAATTTAACTGTCACAACGTATTTTGCCAGTGTCTGTCTGACCTTAACAAATTTGCTATTGTGGCAGGCAGGCAGGTATATTGTGTGGTATTTGAACACAAAATAATATTCGTCTCTTATGTTTTTATGCATAAGTCCCCCCCCCCCCCAAAAAAAAGGGGGCGAATGGTATGGTATGGCATGGTGTGACATGGCACACAACAACAAACATAATCTTGTTAACAACCCACTGACCAAGAATAGAATTATGGTAAGGCAAGTCTAGCCATGCAGAATAAATGAAATGAATATTAAAAACACAAAATTGAGTCTCGAAAACCTCAAAACAGCCGTTGGTCGGTTCCGCAATGGTTAAACACTAATTAAACTCTTGATGCCAGCTTTAAAGTACCGTTATTGACATCGATTGATGATTAGGTCTAGACTTAATATATCCTTTCTGATATTCTCTGAACACAGCGGGATAGTTACATGGCTAGTCATAAATAATGTTCGAAACAAATTTAACGTTTAGGAAACGTTAGAGTTTGTAGGACTGGCGGCTTCGGAAGGAAGTCATCCGCAATGGACTCAATTCCTACAAAGGAGCAAATTCCTACAAAGGAGCAAAGAACTGCAAACAGGGAGCTTGGTTGTCACTTTCCCTTTAACTTCATCAGTGTTGTTGGCAGCAATATAGAACCAGTACGTAATTTTCCATCACGCTCTCCGAATCAAAAATAATCCTGGAATTTCTTTAATTCAGAGTAGGATGTTATATGTCTAGGTGTCTACGGCCTGCTACAGACAGTGATAGAACAGATTTGCCGCTGGTCACTCTTTAGTTAGTTAGTTATTGGTTTCATTACAGGACACTGCGAAATTGGATCGCTGGAAAGGATCTCGAACAGATGCCAGCCTAACTGTTGCGATGAAGAGGAGTTGGATGGAAACTCTCGAACATCCCCTCTGCAGGTGCTCCATCGAGTGCTAGGGCTTCAAGGTTGTAATCGCGCTCTTTTGTGTTTGTGGGCCATCTGTTTTTCCTTCGTCTCTGTATTCTCCATTCACTACCTCTTCTCCTTTTCCAATTTCGATATCTCCTTTACTACAACGAGTCATTTTGACCTCTGGGTATTGTATTTGTTCCAATGACAAGTACGCGTCCTAAAACCTAACCTAACCTTTAATTCACATACGACTGGAAAATAGACAAGGTTTATGAACCTGCAGACACGACCAGAAATTCACCAAAAATTGTGGGAGACAATGAGCAACTCCTTCTGCATTAAATGACAATCAATTGCAGTGAAGATTACGCCGATTAACCTTAACCACTCTAACATGGCGTTAGCTACTCTTATTCAGCGACTGTCTTCTGACACGAAGAAACATATACACGCTCGAAAACCTTTGAGAAAACCGAAAAAGAATGTTTGTGGACTAAACAGGGCGTGGTTATCGTAGTCTGTAAGCAGCCGAACCAGTTAGGACTAGGTCTTGTATTATATTCCGTCCAGAATGGCATCAATAAGGCTTTCAAACGAAAGAAAATTTTTCCACATTTAGTTTTATTGGACTTTAACGATAGGAAGCGCTTAATGTAAGACCCAATACGTCACTCTTTCTGATTACCTCACTATTGAAATCGCTTACATTCGACAATGGAATATAACTCTTCGGTACGGGCCGGTGACTCGTAGTTTATTTTGAAAATTTTCGGCAGGGTACAGAAGAGGACAAAACGCTTGTTAATGACAGTAGAGTGTCCAACTCTAATACGGTCCCACTACTCATGGAAAAAATTAAGAGACACACAACATAAGTGGTGTGGGAAGCCAGGTTGTAATCCTGACTTAAGGATTGTAATTACGAATTAAATAAGCAAGTAATAGTGAGAAGCCTTCAATGACGAGTTAACCAACAAAAGGGCTTATATTAGACACAGTGAGTAGGAATGGCCATCTACTTCACAAGACGCATTAAATTATACATCTAAAGGTAAGTGCTCGATTTACTACAAATCGTAGAGCAGTGCCCCTATAGAATTTACTCACCAATATTTGACGTCAAACATGGGTTTTTAGAATGAAGAGAATAAGAAACTGTAAATGGAATCCTTTCCATCCATCATCCTACTACATGATGTAATAAAAAATAAATTATAATTTAAAAGTTTAGAAATTTTGTTCATGCCTGAAAGTATACTTCACTTTTTTCCTATTTAATACGCCTTCACTATATGCTTTAAAAATATGGGTAAGAGGAGTTTAGTGGAAATTTTTATCAGGAGTTTTGTTTCGGCGCTTCGTTTTCAGCCAGTCTTGTGTTGTTATTTTTCAACTGTTTTTCTGTTGCCATATTATAGATTGGCCTTTAGGGAAATTTCTTAAATGGTTGGAGAGTTAAACGGTGGATTTAAAAAGCTTTTGTATTTTTCCAACATTTTTTTTTTATTTTTTTTTTTTTGGAATTCAAAAAATAAAAGAAAGATTTTTTACATACATGGCTACGTTTTGTTATTTTTTCTATTATAGTACAGGCCTTAGTAAGTAAATTTTTTGTTTGTATCATCATATGCTGCCAACCAGCCAGCACTACTCAACCAATGCCAGCCGTTGAGGAGCCAGTAACCAATTTCATTTCTTTATTCATTCATTCATTCACTCATTCATTCATACATTCATTACAACGTACATACTTTTATTTCATTCATTTGCTTATTTCGCTACGCTTCCATTATTTCCATTCATTTGTTCATTCATTGCCATTGTACTCAAGGCAGAGCATTACAATTGCCATCGAAAAACCCCATCATTCTCGTTGTTTTATACCCGGGCATTAAGACACAGCTGTGTGTGGTGTTGTGTGAAAGGATATAAAAGGTCTTTATCCTTTTTGCCAATTGTGTATACATTTTTTACATACTATCTTTACATTTTTAATTTTCTTTTTTTTTTCATTTTTTTGTTGGCTTTCCAAAGTGCGGTTAACTTGCCATGGTGATTTGCTAGCCCCTTCTTTTCGCCTGCCTTCGTTGTTGTTTTTTTATTCGTTTTTGTTTTTCCTAAAACTTCCCTTACCACCATTACTTTCATTATTTACTTTACTTAGTGTATGTTTTAGTTGTTGTTGTTATTAGCATGTAAAACAAATGGCGGAAAAAAGAAACTTTAAAATTAAGTTTATTTTTTACGCGTAAAGAACTGTTGTTAATTTCCGTAATAATTTCCAGTAACATTATGATAATGAGTTGGAAAAATTTTTTTAAAAACTAAGCAGAGGTAAAGTCATAATATTGTAAAGATAACAAACATACCTCTTTCAACTCCATAAATATCTTTTGCGTAACCTGAAAAATAAAAAAACACGAATTTATTAACGTCATGAGAAAAATACTTTAAAGATGTAAAAATTTCTTAAAATATCTCGGAATTTCTGTTATAAAAAATCATTGTTTACATAATGTAAAAAATTAAAAAAAAATGGTAGATAGTTATTAAATATATTTTTTATGAAAAGTAAGAATAAAATATAGCAAAGGAATGTTTTTTACCAGATGGTAAAAAATGTCAACAATGTAAAAAATGTAACTTTTTCCAATATATGATAAACGTGTAAACAATGTAAAAAATTTAACTTTATCCAAAATATGATAAATAAAAATGTAAGCAAAAAAAAATACTTAAAATATTTTCAACTTTCCAATTTTTATACTTTAAAATACAAGCAGTAATTTACGAAAATTTGCTGTTGTTTAATCTCAATAATTAAAAAAAAGCTTTTAAAAGTGATACATCATGTAAATAGTGAAAAAAAATTTGTTTTTTTAAAACTTGTAATTATAATGTAAATAAATGTGATTTATGTAAACAATGTAAAAAATTTAAAGAGCAATCTAATTTGCTAAATAAGACATTATTTAGGTCACGATACATTGTCTACACCACCTCAAAAAGCAAAACTTTAAAAACCAAACAAAAAACCCCGAAATCTTAAAAAATAAATTACTCAACTAAATGCAAACAATGTAAATAAAATGTATATATTACAAATAATTATTCAAAATTTGTATGCTTTACACCGCTTGAAGTTTTATAATTTTAAACTTCTTTATTTGTAAGGAGAAGCCAGTGTTTACACCAAGTCAAAAATTTTAAAAAGTCTAAAACAAAGGCTTGGCATTTCTGAAAACCTGTACAAAATGGAATATATCACAAATTTTAAAAACTTACGCCATGTGAGAAAAAAATATTGTAAACAAAACTTAAACATTCTTTTGTTTTTTCAAGTTTCAAAATGTAAGCAATGTAAACAATGTCAAAAATGCTTCAAAAATCAAACGAATTTCTGTATTTTTGAAAAATCATTTAAAGAACTGTTACAGAAACCAATGTTTACGTCAGGTAAAAATCATGTTAATGTATAAATAATTTTTAAAACCTTTTTTACCAAAAAAATGACCAAATTTAAATAAAATATATTTCTTTACCAAACGTAAAATATGTATATATTTACGAAAGTAGAAAAGATACAATAAATAGTTAAAGAAAACTGTATCTTAGGTTTTAAATACATTGTTTAGCATTGCTTGTATGAAAACTGTAAATAACGAAGCAAGTGTAATTTTGTATATTTTACACTGTATACATTATGTAGACAATGAAGAAGTATTCCAAAAAAGCACAATTTTTTTATTTACATAACTGTAGGAAATGAAAGAATGAACGTTTTACAATAAGTTAATTCTTTACATAATGTAAACACAATGTAGATGTAAATAAACATACAAAAAAATATTTAAAAAATTTTATGTCAGCAATTAAGCTAAATTTGACTTGGAAAAAGGTTAAAATTCTAATTGTTTACATAATGTAAACTATGTAAATAATAAAATTCCAACTTTTATACATAATGTAAATTGTGTAAATAATAAAATTCGAATTGTTTACATAATGTAAATTATGTAAATAATAAAATTCTAATTGTTTATATAATGTAAATTAATAAGTAAATTAAAGATACAGCAGTAAAGCAATAAAATTGTGTTCAAAAAATAATTTTTTACATAATGTAAAATATGTAAATAATATGTTTAATGTAAAAACTAAATGCTTTAACTCCAATTTAAAATGTTTACTAACTTTAAATTATGTAAATAATGTATAACTCAAGTAAGTTTCTATGAAAAATTAATAATTAAATGAAATTCAAACACAGTGAATTAATTTCTGAGAATTTCCTTTTCATGCTTACGTACTCAAATGCCATCTAACACGTGTACTGCGTAAACATCTCAGGTTACGCTATGAAACATTTATTGGTTTTCTCTTCTGAGGGCAAAAAAAATTCTACAAAGAAATATTGGCAGCATTAAATTATTTTCAAGCTAAAATGGCATTATTTTGGTTACTGTTTTTGCTTTAGGAGGTGTCACTAAAAGTTTTCGTGGTGTTGATAGCTTGACTTTATGGCGCTGGCTGAAGTATAACTTTTGCGTTGAACATAATATTTAATTATAAAATTCCATTTGTTTATACGACACGCCGCCGACCCAAATTGAAGCAGGTCTTTAGACAACCTTGAACTTGGTGCTAAACTACACTTATTTATGTTATTTTTTTCCTTAAGAATAATTTTAGGCAATTTGATGACTTTTTCTTGACACAAAGAGACTGACAACAAAAGGTTTTCATAGGTTAGAGGCCAAAAGTTATCAAAGAAAAACAAAAAAAGAAACAATTTTTTTAAATCATAATGGATACGAAGAGAAAAAATATTAAAAAACTCAGGAGAAAAATAATAAATCGTCGCAGCAGAACAGACAACCAGAGGACCAAAGAAGGTACTAAATGGAAGAATTAAAAAGGAATAACTCTCCTAACCACAGTAGTTGTAATAATAGTAGTATTTGTAGTAATAGTAGTAGCAATAGTAGTAGTAGTAGTAGTAGTAGTAGTAGTAGTAGTAGTAGTAGTAGTAGTAGTAGTAGTAGTAGTAGTAGTAGTAGTAGTAGTAGTAGTAGTAGTAGTAGGAGTAGTAGTATTAGAAGTAGTGATAGTACTAGTAATAATAGTAGTAGTAGTAATAGTAGTAGTAGTAGTAATAATAGTAGTCGTAGTAGTAGTAGTGGTAATAGTAGTAGTAGTAGTAATCGTAGCAGAAGTAATAATCGTAGTAGTAGTAATAGCAGTTGTGTAGTAGTAGCAATAGTAATTGTAGTATTCCTCATACTCAAATTATGTGCGCAAGTGGATCCCCAACCAATAAAGTCTTTATCGACCATAACCACAGCCTAAGGATAACAATGTAGCTATCATGCTAAACCTAATATCCTAACAAGCATTCACTTGTCCATACATGGGGAGAAGTTTAAAATATTCATCATCAGAAGAAATGACCCACCGAAGTCTTAAGCTGAAAACTATGCTGTGTTGATCATAATGTATGAAACATGATAGTAAACGAAACTGGAAGAATTGTTTGAGGATGAAGTTACTAAAGGGGCAGGTGGTATAATAAGTTGAAAAGACGACAAATCTAAGAAAAACACCCTTTAGGAGGCTCTAAAAAAGTATAAAGCTATAGTTGTGCCCTTCTTAACATCCTCTATGTTTCTATTAATTAACATTCTAATCACTCTTGTTACCATCCCATTTGTTTAAAGACAAGGCAAGTATAGATTCTACCCTGGGCACATGAAATGTCTTCATAAATCGACTACTCCGTGCTACAGCCATAAGCTGCGCTAAAACTGATGTATTGCTACAACCTAATGGAAAGGAAATGGACGCACTTGTATTGAAATCAGATTAACCTGAGTCAGCATGTAATGTGCAAAGCAAAATTTGCCTGAAATCTAATCGAAATCAGTCTCAAGAACATCAAAGCAATCATAACGGTATCCTAGACTCTGCATATACTCGCAGAACTCGAAAGGAGGACACAATGAAGCACTTCTCTGTAATTGCTGGGCCTTTGGGATAGAGTATTTTTGAATGGAGTATTATTTAAATAATGTTTGAAAATCAACATCATCTCAACGAATATTAAAAGAAAGCATCAACGTCAGATCAACGGAGATAGACGTAAGAACTGGAACGCCTTGCCAAACGTACGTTAGACTATAAATGTAAACAAAGGCAGATAAAATGTTAATCGAGTTGAAAACCGTTTAAATGGAACCAACTTGGGCAAACGCTGCAAAAACTCCAGGATAAAATAATCCGAACTGAAACAGATCCACAAGCCACCAAAGCGAAAGGCACGAACGTAACTGAAGGAGACACGTCGATGAAGACGATGCAAAGATGGTATATGTCAACAATAAACGAGAAATAAAACAAAGCAAACAAAAGCATTAAATCCAGACTTTTAGACTACCGAATAAAGCTACTCCTAAGTTTTACTTTTTCCAAATTAAAAGTAAAAAAATTTAAATCCACAATTAATTTTAAATAATAATAAAAAAAAACCTCCTCAATTATTATTGTTATATACACTTACAACTAAATTATTTAATTGCTTTTGCTACATTTGAAACGAAGTAATTAGTTTTACTTTTTAATTCAAATTTTATTTAAAATTCAATTAAAATTTATGAGTAATTTCGTACTAAAAATTCCCCCTAAAACTGGATTTTTTTATTTTATTTTGTTAATTTTATTTTAATTTAACATAGTAATCATTTTGTAATACTAATGGCAATAGATTTTGTCTTGTCTTTTTTCCTATTTTTATCGTATTTTTTATGCATTTTTTTTCGCTTGCAGTTTCTATTATTAAGATGTGGAATTTGCAATAAAAACTCTATGCAACCGACAAATCAACCATGACAGCATTTTTCATTAATTTACGGATTTTTACAATTTAATTACTTTTTTTATTTTTTATTTTTTTTCTTACAAATTATAACTGGAGGGTACAAATGATATTTTTTTATTTTTACATTGTCAGACACTCTACGTTATTAAATGGGAAACAATGAAGGTAGTAAACTGATAGATCTACACGGTGTAATACATTTGAGGCCATCTTGATGAAATGTGAGGCCCCCTTTCGAGTATTAAGAGAAAGCATTGTCCACTCTCTTTAGCTGGCTGACACCAGATATATTTGTAAAAGAAAACGTAGTACTGAGATCAAGGTTGCGTCCCATGATCAATCAGTCGATATTAGGCAACCAACTCGAATCCAAATCTCACTCTAATCAATCATAGTTTAATGGAAGTGGGTGCCAAGTATATCTGACTCTTCATGACTGGAGCGGGGCAAAAGCCAAGTATGGGTATGTCGAGTCTATCAAGATTTGCTTTCAATATTGAGAGTAATGATGAGGAAAGCAGTCTATAAGTAAGTCTAATGTATGGAACCCTTCTATGGGGTCCCTATGCAGAATGGGAATGCCAGAGAGTGTGAACATTACTTAGATGATTACGATTACCGTGAAATGGGTTCCTGGTCATAGAGGCATGGCAGGTTTCGAAGTCTAGAAGGCAAAGTATGGTTCAACAGAAGAGGTGGTTATGTCTCTTGTACTGATATGACCCGTTCTGCTGAATAACAAAGTCCGTGAGGAGTGTGTGATCTGGCACAGGCTTTACACATTCAAAAAGGAAAGTTGTTTAAATCGGTTAAATCGAAATATGTCTCAAGAATATCATAGCAATCATAATGGGATCTTGGGTTCTGCTTTTACTAGCACAACTCGCAAGCAGTTGTATTAATAAAGGAGAAGAAGATGTTTGGACTTTTGGAAATCCAGTATATATTGACAGAATTTTTGTAGGAGGTCCTTTTCTAGTTGAATGGATAGCAAGTACTACGGTTACTAACTTATTTTGGCCTGAATTGGTTTCAAGTGGTTTCAATAGGACAAAGCTTACTGCAACATAGCTGATACCAAATTGGATATTTTGCAGAAGTGCTTGGAGGGCGTGGTCATCCTATAAGGAGTTGATATGAACAGGCCAACGAAATCGTACGATTGAACCTCTTTAGACTCTTTCTTGGGGTTTTCTTAAATCCCACAACGGTCTTCTCAGTCAACATAACCCATGTCATCGATCTAATTTAATCAGTTTTATGCAACAGAATCATGAAAATTTGACATTTCGAAGGTGCTACACCCAGAGAGGTCGTGGCAGTCATTTCAACGATGTTATCTTCCATACATAATGGCCTTAATAGGTCCCTCAAACGAATAAACAATTCTGATGATATCTTACACCCGCTTTTTGTATTTAAATTTAAACATAGGGTGCGCTTAAATAAAGACCCAAATCAAAAATACATATAACTTAATATATGTACATATAGCTTAAGGTACCAAAAAGGTACCTTTTGTACATTGATTCTTTACTTTAAGCCAATTTATTTTCATTTTGGCATTTAATTGCACCTTTTCCCGATGGGACTTTCTTTAGTACCAAATACAAATGGTACCCTAATGTACCAAGATTAAGACATTTGAATCTACCCTATATTTTTTACCACAAAAAATACATTAAAAGAATAATATAATCAATTTAGTACCAAAAAAAGTACTTTTTGCTTAATAATTTATGTTTATAAAACAAAACAAAAGCAAAAGATACCCTAAGGTATTAAGATTAAAACCTTTAAATTTATCTTATATTTTGTATCATAAACAAGTACATTAAAATAATAAAAATATCAATTTAGTACCAAAAAAAAAGTACTTTTCACCTAATAATTGATTTTTATAAAACAAAACAAATGCAAAAAGTACCCAAAGGTATTAAATTTGAATTTTTTTTATATTCTGGACCATAAACAAGTACATTAAAAGAATAAAAATGTCGATTTTGGTACCAAAGGACTTTTTGTTTAATAATTGATTTTTATAAAACAAAATTCCGTAGGTAAAATTTTTTCCACTTTAACATAGTAAAACTTAAGCTTACTTGATAACGTTTAAGTACCAAAAAAAGTACTTTTTGCATAAGAACTGATTTGGTTAAATTCTTTGCACTGTAACATGGTAAATTTAAGCTTACTTGATAACGTTTAATTACCAAAAAAGTACTTTTTGCCTCATAACTGATTTGGTTAATTTTTTTTTTACTTTAACATGGTAAAACTTAATCTTACTTGATAATGTTTAAGTAACAAAACAAAAAAAGTACATTCAACAATTAGTACCATTAGTCATATCCATGTATGCAGCGTGTTTTCTATTCGTTTTACACTTAAATAACGACATTCGATGCATTTAATCTTGCTTGCCCCAAGTGATTTTATGATGATGATGATGATTTTGTTTTTGGTTTTGTAAAAACGCGAGTAAAAAGGGAACCAAAAAAAATTAGCGAAACTACAGTAATTTTTAGTACTTTTTTCTACACAGCTACACACAGTTTTTTATTAAAATTTTTTTTGTTTGTTTTTTTTTGCGATTTTCCAAGGGAATAATGAATGGCATGATGTGTAGGTTTAGCTAGCGACGTTTCTATACAAAAAAGGGTTCAATGAATAACGTTTCTGAGTTTAGCAGCAGTTTTTTAGAAAAGGTACGAGTAGATAAAAAAATGGAGAAAAAAGCGCCATTGATTTGAGAAACTAAAATAGAAAATAACGTCACTTTTTTTTTGCTGTATGCGCTAAGCAAATGATTGCAAGGCAGTGTGCAACAAAAGTAAAAAAAAAACGCTGCTTGTAATGATCATTTAATTGCTAAAGTTGTTAAAACAAGATTTACAACAAAAAACGAACGAACGAAAAAAAGGGAAAAACGGAAAAAGGGTAAAAAGCGATGCAAAAATAGCGGAATAGAAAATTTCTTCTTCTTCGTTGTTTTTTTTTTGCAAAACAATTTCAAAATGGTTTTTTCTATTGTTGTTGTTGTTTTTTGTTTATCGACTCTACAACAACAACAAGTTTAAAGTAATTGCAATTGTTACAGCAACAGCAGCACCAGCACCACCACCAGCCGTGTAGTAAGACAAACACTTACCGGAAACTGACTTTTGACAGGTGGTCGATAGCTGGAAAAAAAGTACCAGAACTTCCAGTACAAAACAACAGCAACAACAACAACATTAACTCAAACACAAATAACAGCTCAAGGGTCTATCGATTTGAAAACAATTTTTGAAATTGTTTTTCGTTTTCCGTTTTTTCTCTCTCCGCTTCTTTTTTTTTGCTTTTTTTTTGCAAATTGTTTCGACACTCAATAAAGTTGAGAAAATTGTTTTAAAACATGCAAACAACGAGAGACAGTGTAAGACCAAAGCTTTTTGGTAGACCAAAAAAAAGAGTAAAGAAAATTTTAATCGTTTTTAAAATGATTTTTAAACAGTGTTTTCATTCAATCTCAAATCAGCCATAATTACAGCACTGATGCACTGACAGTTTAAGTATAGAATGCTGATGTATTTTCTTAAAGAAGAAAATAACCTTCATTACATGCTGATTGAGAACATGATAATTCATGACATGACAATTGCTTGAAGGAGAAAAAAAAGAAGTTAATTTGAATATCTCTACCCATAGAGTTCAGTATCAGTAACGTTGTTTACAAAAGATTTCAATTGTCAAACGTAAGTTTTGATTTAAGCACAGACATTTGTACATACGTTTCCTTTAAATAGGATAAGTGAAGTTTGTGGATTGGGACAACATACATACATACGTACATAATTGGTCGTTACAACCCTTCAGTCAGGATTAGTACCTAGCTTCTCCACACCACTTATGTTGTGTGTGTTTATTTTATACATGAGTAGCGGGACCTACTAAAATTAAAGTCGACTCCGAACGACAGATTTCTTTGAGAAACTTTTTCATGGCAATTTTATTTTCTCTCTGAGTTTGTGCCAGAAATCTGCTTCGGCAGTTGCCGAAGAAATATTTTTTTTCATATTTATTTGTGTTGGAGTTGTCTGACCTACGACTAAGGCGACTGGCACAATCTGATGTAAAATCCTACTGCTTATATTCTAAATTACGCTAAATTACGCACAGATAATAAGTGGCTTCAATTCGTCTTTGTTCCTATAAGACAGAAGATTTCGAGAAGTATATTTCCTAAATCGTGGTAAAAAGAATGTATGCTGTGTTATCCAGAGCAGGGAACAGGTCCTCTTCTAACAAAATATTGATAAAATCTCTCCAGAAAGTATTACGTTTGCAGGTTATTGAATATTGAACGCTTCGTAAAGATGTATGTGAACATTAATTCGAATTTAACTAGCAAAGACAAAAACCAAAAATTTTAACAGAGTTATTGTTAAAGTTAACAGAACAATGTTAAATGGTTAACAGAAATACAAAGAAAAGTCAAGCAAGAAATCTCCCAAATATGCGATAACGGAGAATGGAATTAATTCCTTACAAATTATTGCCCATACAATCCTGAGTGGAACAGTTTCTCTGGTAATTCGGAAATTCTTTTGAATATTGAAAAACTTAGACACAAAAAATGTATTTGTTTTAGCAATGTCGGCGTAGGATGATCGATATTGTTTAAAAATTAGACTTGCTGCAGGTATCCCACTATATACAAATTCTACCCTAAAGTGTCCCTAATAAACCCCAATAAGTGGTATATTCCAAATAATTTTGGAGTTTGATAAATGGGGCTTGAAAAATTCACTATATTAACATAGTAGTACAGTGTCTGGTAGGATGATCGATTGATAACCTAAAGTATTCTCAATAAAATCATTTCACAGTCTTATTAATCTCTGCAGGTACACTCAGATATGACCTTGAACGCCTTCAGTACCTCAGGTGGCCAAAAATAATCAAAGAATAGTTGTGACGTGTTGATCTGCTTTTCATGAGACTCGTATAGCATTTAACGATGAAAGTAGTTGCTGTAGTCTAATAGGTAGGGTGTTGGCTTATTAGACGTGAGGTCACGGTTCAAACCCCATGTCAGACATCCTACTGCCTCTCAAGCAGATGTCTGGCACAAACACAGAGAGTAAATAAAAATTGCTATTAAAAAGTTTCTAAAAATTCTGACGTTCGGAGTCGACTTTAAACAGTAGATCACGCCACTCCTGGAAAAAATAACACACACAACAGAATTGGTGGGAGAAGGTAGGTTGTAATCCTGACTAAAGAGTTGTAAATTATATATGTATGTATAATAATTAAGTATGAGTATGATGATAACAAATGAGTATGATAATGATGTATGAGTATGATGATGTACGTGTATGATAATAATGTATATGCATGATGTATGATGGTGATGTATGAGTATGATGCTGATATATGAGCATATCATATATGAGTGAGAGTACACGGTCTAACCTCTATTGAAGCAAAGAATCTCGCCTATCGCAATTCTTATTGTTGTTTCAAATAATTTCCTCGACAGGAAGCTTAAATTCGATATACATACTGTGGATTTCTGATTGGACAATTTGAAAGTTTCCTGCAATGCCTTCACGTTCTATACCGACAGCTTCAAAATGTTGGACAGAAAAGACTGCCGTACATGTTCGAAGGGTATTCGCATTAGACATCCAAATAGGCTCATTGCAGTGTCTTTGAGGCCGAAGAGATGACCATTGTTGGCTTATGGAATTTTCGCTGAAAATCTCCATATGTATCATAGCAGCCAAACTACATGTAAATCTCAACGAATGCCGGGGATTTCTCTAGGAACTGTCGGTTCAATCGAAACTCATTCTTATAAGAGTTCCACAATATTGAGATATCGACGGAAATTGCATTACGGTGAGGACAGGTACAGAACTCGCAATTTCTTAACTGTAACCGGAGAAAGATATTCCAATGTTCCCTGGATTGACTGATTTTCGATCGAAAGAGGCGTTAAATTATCACAATATATCAATTAGCACAATTGTAGATGTGATACACAGTACACCAGTCATAATAATGTAAGTAGAATAGAATATCCTTCTAATCAAGTCAAGCTTAGTTGTCCAGCCAAGGGATTGCCGCCACATAAGGCATGCGTAGGTCAAGACAGTTCGGTGCTCTTTAGATCGAATCTAGGTCCCTAGACGACTCTATTTTCACTTCAGGACTTTATTACAGGCATAGAAGAGCAATGCAGTTCTTTTTCATCGCGTTCAATATATTCAGCTTCCAGTACTCTTTCCTCTTTTAAAGGAAGTGAGCCTTATTCCTGACTATAAAATTCGTTCTACACGAAAAACCTTTATTTTCTCGGGATTTAAACCTAAGCTATGACCAGTTAAAAACTCGTTAACCTTCTTCAAAGCAAGTTCCAGACTGTTCCTGTAACTGAGTTTACAAATCTACTCCACATTATAAGAAATACATCATGGCAGTTGCTCATCAGTTGAAATATTTTAACGTCCCTAATAGCTCGTTCATCGAAGACGCCGTAGTCTAGTAGGTAGTGTGTTGGCTTATTAGACCTAAAGTTACGGTTCAAACCCCAGATCAGACATCAAAACGAAATATCAAAAAATATTTCGTCGGCTACTTCCTCTCAACAGATTTCGGGCAAAAACTCTGAGAGTAAATAAAATTGCCATGAAAAGTTTCTCAAAAGTCTGTCATTTGGAGTCGACTTTAAACTGTAGGTCCCGGCACTCATGTATAAAATTAACACACACAACATGAGTAATGTGAGAAGCTCGGCCGTAATCCTGACTGAAGGGTAGTAATGGCCAATTATGTATGAATAACTCGTTCATTACAAGATTCCAATTGAGAAAAAGAGCACCCCACAGACCCACCACAGCGTGGAGTACTTTCTCCCGCCTACGGATTCTTGTGATGAACGATCTTTTAATAGGCCACACGGACTGCTCTATCCCCTGCCTAGCAGAGGATGGCATAGGCTCAACTCTGCTTTTGTGACAAGAGACACAGTAATTATTCCTCTCTCTCTCTCTCTCTCTCTCTTTCTCTGAAATAAATTTGAATTTCACAACATTGCAGGCGTAAACAATTGAAATAAGAATTTAAAGTGGCACACAAAACTTTATGAATCACACAAATTAGGCGTCATCAGTAGTCCGTCCGACCTTCCGAGTACTTAACACTCGTTTGTTCGTTTGTTTATTGTCTTCATAGCTGTTTTAAATAAAAAGTGTATCCATCAATGCAACAATCGATTGCTTTATTCCGCTAACTCAACAGCGACAACTGACTACAAGACATAAAGAAGGAGATAAACAACAACAACAAAAAATAAAAGAATATAAATTACGCCGAAAACAAGAAAGAAGACGAAGACGGAGACGGAGAGAATATAAGACAAATTTATGACAGATATTGTATATACAGAGAGAGAGACCCACTCTGGTAGAATTAAGAAAACAAAGGAAAGAAAGCAAAAAAGAATTCCAAATTAGTTGTATTACTCATGCCCTTCCCGAAAAATAAGAAAAAAGAAAGGAACACAACAAAAGAAAATTAAACCACAAGAGAAAAAGAAGCAGAAGAAAAGGAATAAAAGAAGTAAAGAAGTAAATGGCCGAAGAAAGAAAATGAGCAGAAGAGGATGAGAAAAGAAAGTTTTACTTCAAACAACAACAATGGCGTGATAAAATTTTATGATGAATACGTTCACCATGATGAGAATGCGAATGATGCCAATGATGCGTATGATGATGATTATGATGTTCATCATAAGAATCTTTATGAATTTTGTAAAGGATAAGGAAAATATGATGATGTTGATACTGCTGCTGCTGCCGCTGCCGCTGATGTTTTAAGTAACAACACTCTGGCTGGCACACATTGTAAACAGCTGGCGTTGTTATTCTTTCTTTTCTTCGACTTGTTTTTTTTTAGGGTGTATCAAGGCAATGAAATGACAGCAAGACAGCCAAGAACCGTGATGTTATTAAACCGTGTGTGTATGTATATCTTTAAAAAAAGGAACACAGATTTAAAGGAAAAAAAAAATTAACTAAAAGAAATACAGAAGAAAAAATACTTGCTTCATATCCCAAGTATCTTCTTCTTCCGCACATTGCAGAGCATGTAGTATGTAAATGGAGTGTGTATAGTAAGGGTATTCATCAGCTATTGCAAGTAAAAGAATTTTTTTATATACAATTTTTCTTGCCCATGTTACTGTGTCGATTCTCTCTACTACCTTTCGTATTATTTCTTTGTTTTGAATACATTAGAGGACGGTGTCCCTCTCTTCCCTTTAAATTAGTTCTGGGCACGATTCTTTGAAGTAGAATCACAAGTTTTAAGGTCACATATCGAAATTTCGAAGAGTAAAGAGGACAGCGGGATCGTGAAAATAATAAAGACAACGTACATTTGGAACCCACGGCCTCTCTTTCTACATGCAAAGAACATTTGATATGGGAACGCTCCTACCTACGATATGCACAAGCTGTAAATTGTTGTGAATCGTTGCCTTCGCAAGAAACTGCATCAGAAAACTGAAATCAGTCTGGCCACGTACAGACTTTCAAAGGCTAAAGTAAGGCAGTGCAATTACCACAGAATTAGTCGTTCTAGAGGATAATCTTTGCTATAATCTTTGAATTTCCCTTCTGCTAAAGTGTTTACACTTCCAATATCCATCCTTGGCAGATCAGCAACGTTATCTACATAACAGCAGTAATGAGTCGTACAGCAAAGACCGTATCGTCTGACATGAGTACTCAGAATTCAATAACAAGTACCCAAGCGTGCACGTTTGCAGTGTAAGCAAGCTTCCCAACCGCACGTTTTCTCGGCTAGGCAGATTTGTACGGTAAGGCACGCTTCCATACTGCATGAAGTAGAACCGAATCACCCAAGTTTTAGATGCGACTACGTGGTAGCAGAGACTGTTTTCGAACGAACATACAAAATACTCTCACACGGGAAGAATGTGTTGCTGAAGCTGTTATCGGTGGCGGTGTTACAACGATCTTCATCAATGGCAAAAAAAATGGAAGATGGAACTGGATCTGGAGTTTATTCTGATAAGTTGGCACTGAACGGGTCATTTAGATTACCTAACCAGGCCAGCGCATTTCATGCCGAGATTTTTGCTATTGAAAAAACTGCACGTATGATTGAAACCAGGAACCTACCTTCTTCTAACTTGGTTATACGTATGTGTAGCCAGTCAAGCAGCAATCAAAGCGATGGGATACCACCTCGTCAAACCAAATGGCGTCACGGGTTGCATAGCCTCTCTACACCGTATAAGTCTACAAAACACCCGCCTCTGCTGGGTAGCAAGCCACTGTGGTATAGAGGGAAACGAAAATGCAAGCGAACTGGCACGAAAGGTATCGGAGATGTCTGAGAAAGAGACGATAGAAGGGTATATATGCGCCCCTACAAGAATAATTTTTCAAATTGAAAAAAGCAATTTAAAAACTGCTATGTTGCCAAATTTCAAAACTACTGTGTCGTCCAGGAATGGAAAGCAGTAAAACCAGAGTTCGACAAGAGAACGGTTCGCACTCTAACGGGAATTCTAACGGGACACTAAGCTATTGGTAGTTTTGCTGACAATTTCAGACTGCTCCACCAGGATTACTGCAGGAGGTGCCAGGATGCCTGCACTTAAACACGGACTTCGGTTTTTGGTTGACAGAACCTACAAAAATCTGTGCATGGTGGCGAACGCACTAGGTCACCAGAGAACTGACTGGTTTTTTTCCGAAGCTCGGCATGGTTTCAACCCATTACGAACGCAACATGACAAGGGGGCTTACCTCACACTGGGTAACACAAAGGGTTGTATGGGCCACAGAGTGAACTAGTATGCGAGCGGCAAGCTTCCTTTTTACCTAACCTAAACTTCCTTAAAGAAAGTTGCAGACAATCTTTAACAGAATCGAAAATTCTACTTGAAATTATAAAAACTATTCGCAAAGGCAATTGCCTCACGTGAATCATACTTATTACAAGATTCCTTAGGAGGTGGAAATCGCAACACAGATTGCTCCAGAGAGTTCTCTACAGAATGGAGTACTCTTCCCTTTTCAATGAAATTTTGTGACGAACAACCTATTAATATGCCCCTTAGAGTGCTCTCTAGCTAGCATTGTTCTTCTGCGATGTAATTTCGATATCAAATGCAACATAGTATATTCAATACCAAATCTTGTTAGTGCGTCCGTTATGACATTCAATTATTGACATTCAACTTTATTGAAGGCCACCTCTATGTTTAGAAAGGCAGCCAGAATAGTAAACTGCGTATAAAAAACTGCTTTAACTCTGGCTTCAACATGAGTGGCGGGACCTACAGTTTAAAGTTGACTCCGACAGATAGATTCTTGGGAAACTTTTCATGGCAATTTTATTAACTGTCAGAGTTTTTGCCAAAAATCTGTTGAGGAAATATTTTTCATTTCGTTGGAGATGACTGACCTGGGGTTTGAACCGCGGCCTCACGTCTACCTACATACGTTGATAAAAATCCAAACTTTTTAACTGAACACCCCTAAAGGTGAAAATTATTCAATTTTTGTATTTGAAACACTTTTTGAAAGTGCAGAGCAGCGAAAAGGGTCATTTCCCTTAATGCCATCAACACTACCACCACACCACTTGGCAATTTCCATTTACACACTTCAATTAAAAGCAGGAGAAAGCAGAAAAAGTTTGTTGTTTCTTTTTGGTTGGTTTTCCATTTAAAATTCTCTCTCTCTCTCATTAATAAATTCTTGATGAAACACAAGCGAAAAAAGAAAAACAAAATTCTTATTGCGGTTTTCTTGTAAACTTACAAGAAACTACTCTCATGCATGCAACAATACATACAAAACAGCATAGCACACAACAGTGCCTTTAATTTTCATTAATTTTTTGTTGTTGCAGGATTTACGAATTCGTCTTGTTTTACTGGAGCATTGTTTGTAGAAGTACTGGTCCCAGACGTTTGTTTATTTGTTTGGTTTTCCATTTGGGACCAACAGAACACTTACACAAATGTGTGTGTGTGGTATGGCAGGAGATCTTTTATTGTTGAAATTCCCATTCAGGCAGGCACTTCTAAACAATTTCAAATTGTAGACACCCAAACAAAAAATTATTAATTCGTACGAAAATTTTAAGTTTCTCGACGTGAAGCAGTGTGTGAAAGATTTGATAAAAACAACGTCTAGAAAGTTTTTTAATTTAAAGACTTTAGGGTGACAGATTTTTATTTTTTTTTGTTTTCTTAATGTAATGTGAGGAGAGATTACGCCGTAAATTTAAGTGCATAAAGTACATGCAATTGTTTTTTTTTTAATTTTTGGTGAGAATAACCATCCATTTGTTATCTTAGAAGTCCAAGTAAATCGTTGAATTCATACATAACACATACATACATTACAAAACAACTCTTAAGTCAGGATTACAGCCTAGTTTCTCACACCACTTGTGTTGTTTTATCAATAAGTGACAGAACCTACAGTTTAAAGCCTCTTCCGAACAACAGATTTTTTGATTTTTTTCTCATGACAATTTTCTTTACTTGCAGAGTTTTTGCAAGAAATCTGCTGAGAATCACCGAAGAAATATTTTTTAATATGTATTTCATTTTATTGGATGTGGCTAACTTGGGGTTCGAACCGTGGCCTGATGTCTAATAAGCCAACACATTACCTACTATACTACGACGACTACAGCCGTTAAATTCAGGTCATATAATGTAGAAATGACAATAATAGCAGTCGTCGCTTGGGGTTACTGCCTTCGAGTTGCTTCTATACTCAGGGAAGGCTAATCTAGAAAGCCATAGAAACATATGGGTAGACCGCATGATCAATTGATTCCCGAGTATAGTTTTGAGTTTTATACCGACAACTCAAAAAAGCTGAATAGAAGAATCTGTTAGGATACAATTTGTATATAGTGGGATAAGTGCAGCAAGTCCCATTTTTCCACAATAGCTATCATCCTACCCAGACACTGTTAACAGAGTGGAGTTTTGAAGCCAGATATCTCAAACTCCAAAATTATGTGGGGTATACCACTTATTGGGTTTTATTAGGGACACTTAGGGGTAGAATTTGTATATAGTGAGATATCTGCAGCAAGTCCCATTTTTCCACAATATCAATCATCCTATTCAGACATTCTTAAAACAAATACAGTTTTTTTGTCTAAATTTTCCAATTTTTAAAAGAATTTCCTTATTAAAAAAGCTGCTGTTCCACTCAGGAAGCACAATTGGACCACAACTTTAAAGGAGTGAATTAGGTATTCCATTCTCTGATATCGTATATTTGGGTAATTTCTTCCTTGACTATTTTTCGTATTTTCTGTTAACCACTTAACATTGCTCTGTTAACTTTAATATTAGCTCTGTTAAAAAATTTTGATTTTGTCTTTGCTAGTTAAATTTGAATTTATCTTTACACACATCTAAGTGACTGACCACTGCAGTGAATATTTAAAGCGAAAGAGATGGTCATACTGAAAGCTATGCAATGATTATTAGCTGATGGAATTTTCCTTGAAAATCTCTATATATGTATTCGGGAAACTAGGCAACTTGCGAATCCCTTACGAACTGGGCGGATTGGCTATAGTGGGCATGTCCCATAGTCTATATATATAAAAATGAATGTTTGTTTGTACGTACCTTATAGAACCGTAAGCAATGCATTTGATCATGTTATGATCTTTAGCAAAGTTGTTGCGCATGAGCCGGGGAAGGTTTCTAAGTTGGTATGACTAATTTCCGGCAGGTGGCGCCATTGAAAATTACTTAAAATCAATTAAATCGTAAACTGTCCATTCTTTAACAAAGTCGTTGCGCATGAGTCGACGGAGGTTGGTGCGATTAATTTCCGATGGATGGCGTCACTGAAAATTATTCAAAATGAATGACAAACAATTGATCGACCTACACCTCAAGCACGGAAGAAAAGAGCATTACGAGTCTCAGAATCAGACGAGCATTGAGACTGGAAAATCTTCGAGTATATGCCGCTGAGACCTGTTCGCTTGAACCACTTGAACAACGAGAAGTGTGATTAGAAACTGATCGAATGCGTACTACTCAGGCCCGTTCATCTGAATCATCAGGACTACGGGAACCAAATCAATAAAATGATTCAAAATTAATTGGACATTTGTGTAATGCCTTTCTTTCAAATTTATTTTAGTTGGTGGGCAGTGTACAGCTAGTTGGATATATTACTGAACTCGATGTAAACAGTTGTACAACTATAATAATTTCCTCTGTTGAAGGTTTTTAGTTTGTGTCTTGGATTAAAAAAAACGAATTAAACTCCACACACATTAATGCAATAACCTATAATATTTTAAATGTTTTTAAAATAATTTTAATTTAATAGAAAAATCATAAAATTTATAAAATTTTCTATTAAATTTTGTTTTTTTTTTCTTCAAATTTTTCCCATTTTCCTTACAGTGCTCGATATAGTATTTCACAAATTTCCACAGTTCAAGTGTGTAATTGTAATGGTACTTTATTTTGCTACAGATTTTGCTTCTTATTATTTGATTTTTTTTCTCTTTTTTTTGGTAAGCATTTGTTTATTTTCTTTCATTATTTTTAATGTAATATCTGTCAGTATTTTCCGTTTGCTTTTAACCCCTCCTCTCTCACATGCTCTTTGTTGCTCGCTATTTGGGCTGACAGTGTCTGTTACGACTTTAATGGAGTTGAAAGCAGCGCCAAGAGCCAGTCATGGCATCACTTGGTCTTTAATAGTTTGTATCTACTCTTGAATCGTTGTATCTCATGTAAGAAAATTTTATCTGCTGCTATTGATGTGTTTTCACAAAGAAAAATTGCCATTAAGAAGGCACACAGGGCAGGCAGGCAGGCAGACAAGCAAAGCAAAAGCATTTATTTAGAAGCATGAGGAGGGGGTAGGGAAGATTTAATTTTTAAAATTATATAAAATTATTTATGGCGAAAAGTTTTATTTTCTTTTTTTTTAAGAAACTTTTTAATATTTTTCTTGTTTTTGTTTTTGTTTTCAAAGTTGCTTGTTTGTTGTTATGATTTAAATTCCATGTAAATTGTAATAATGTGTTGATTATCATTAGCCATTGAAGTTGGAGGTTTAAACTTTTTCATTTATTAACTTGCTTAACTTAATTACCATTATAATTTAGGTGGTGGGGGGGAACATTTACTTTGTCAGAGTTCAGATAAAGTTTTTAAATATTTTTTTTTTAAATTTTCAATTCTTAATAAAAGAAACGACTTATTTGATTGATACGCACATCAATTCCCAGCTTTAATACGGGAAATTAACGTTAATACTTCTTCTTCTTTCTTTAATATTCTACCCTAAGCTTTAAGTGCTTTCCCGAGTAATACTACCCCTAGTCAGTAAGAAGCTAACATTCCTCAAGCCGTCAAACGAAATATTTCGTCTAACATATCCTGATTACAGAATTAATTGTTACTATTGCTAGGGAGTAAGCGATTAGATACACAATTCGTTCTGGGAATGAAGCAACCTATTCACAGGGAGATATTACAACCACCATTAATGCTATTTATACTGTGGGTATACGTGTGAAGTTAAATTCGAATTTAATAATCCAAGACGCAAACCAAAAACTTTAGAAGTGGAAATTATAACATTAACAGAGTAAATTCTGATGTTAACAGAGCAATGTTAACTGTTCAACAGAGGCAACAATTTAAATTTGTACAAATTCTTACATGTACAGTGTCGGACAAAATAAAGTGCGGTTTGAAATATTTTTTGTTTTTTGATTAAAGCATATGTTTATTGCTTTCAAATGTTTATAAATTATAGTTTCATTTTTAATTCGGTTAATATTTTATCTAAAAAGTATCTTAACATTGAATTCTTTCTTTATATTTTCTATTTATAATAGAAACTATATGGCACATAAGGAATTTTAAGTGACAAAATAAAGTAACACTTCACTAGAAAATATTATAAATAATTAAATAACTTCAAAATTTATATATCCCAACAGATCTTAATTATACCCCAGAGTACCTTCCACTCCAATCAATAAATAAACCACATAATTTCAGAACTTAAACAAAATCGTTTTAAAGAAATTAACTTTGATGTTACAACATTAGAAGTTTTTGGGAGATTAGTGGCCATTTTGGAAGATAGGAGGCATAGTACGCATACCCATAGTACACCATACAAATGGTAGGCCGAAGGGTTCTCTTTCGAACAGTTAAATAGCCAACATGGTTCTGTTAACATAAGAATTTTCTCTGTTAATATAAAAAATGATTCTGACAAAATTCTCGGCTTGTATATCTGGAATAGGTCTTTTGAAGATTAGTGGCCATTTTGAAAGATAAAAACATTGTACACCATACACAAAACATAATACACCCAAACCTTTTTTTACACGGTAGATACGTTCCAGTGGATAGCGTGTAAAAAAAAACGCGTAAAAAAAGACAAATATTATGTATGTATGTAAGTGTATAAACAAACTGAAAAGATATACTTAGGATTGATGCAGCAGCCTACATATGCCTAAAAAATTGAATAATTTTATAAAAACGCACAGATTTAGTTCAATAGTATACACAGAGTTTTTATTTTATTTCATTTTATGATTATAAAAAAATAAAGAAAAAACTTAAAAATTCTCTTCCATTTACAAAAATAAAATTAGTTATCAAACTCTTAAGACAATTAGGAACGGAATTATTTTCAATAACAAATTTTTTTATTTTATTCGCAGTCAGTTTCTGATAGCAAGCGCATTCTCTTTTGCTGGGGTGGCTCAATATCAGTCTCGTCAGTAGAAATACTTATTCCTTCTACATTTTCAGAAGCTGCTTCTGGCGCTGGTTTATTTCTTTTAACAGCAAATTCTGTTATAGTGCGTTGTGATCCAACTTTGGAAACCTCTTTATAGAGCTCTCTTTATCTAGTCATACATGTTTGTAGGCCTGATTGAAATTTCACAGCTCTTTCAATTATGTTATCGCATGTCAAAAAGTGTTCTGCCAACTTATTTGCCATTTGAAGGCCGTCAAGTATCAACATGGCAGTTATTGAAAAAAAACCGTGTTATTTCAAATTCGCGTAAAAAAAACCGTGTAAAAACAGGTTTGGGTGTAATCGTAAACAGAAACAATTTTATATAAAATATTTGCAATAATTGACGAATTAGGAGACTAGTATACTTGTTGGCTCTGTTAAACAGTTAACATTGTTCTGTTAACATAAAAATTTCTTCTGCTAATATTAAAGGCTTTAAAAAAACTTGAACTTTTATGTTATTTGAAGTCATTTTGGACCTAACCCACTATATACAAATCATAGTCCTCTATCGAAACATGGTAAAAATAATGATTATAATGAGAAAACAATTCTATATAAAACATCTGCAAACAGTTAAACAGTCATCATGGTTCTGTTAGCATAAGAATTTCTTCTGTTAATATCAATAGTGATTTTGCCAAAAATTCTCGGTTTGTGTCTTGGGTTTTAAAATTCAAATTTATTTTCACAAGCATTATAAATTATTCAGCGACATTTTAAATTACTTGTTTAAACAATTTGTTAGAAATTTAACAATAAAATATTGTTACGTTTTTACCTTTTAAAAACGTTTAAAATATGAGCTCGTAGATTGCAAATAAAATAAAAATAAATCCTTTACAACAGTCTGATGAATGTTCTTAAAGGCGAATGTTCGTGACTTCGCATTCCCGACATCATTCATTATTGTTGTTTGTGTATTTTGTTTACATTTATTCTTATAGTGTTGTTGGTATATTTTTGTTTACTTGTTTATCATTTTTTTATGCTGGTGTTGTGTTTTTGTAGCTTTTGTTTATAATTTTAATGTTAAGCGATGTAAAAGCAAAACACCAGTATCTAGATTTTTCATTTTCGTAACAGTATCCCCTGACAATCAGAAATCAATTTAAAATTTTCACAATAAATTGCTTGATTTCAAATTACTCTTGCTTTCAAAATTATTTGTTGTTTTTTACTACCACAAAATTTTTAATGAGTTTTTAATTCTGCATAACACTGTACATTCATTTACCCTTTCGAATTTTGTTCAAATAAAGTTCGCTTTTTTCCTGTAATTAGTCGTATTATTTGTGTTGTCTCTGTTGGTTTTTAATTTTAATTTTAATTTAAAAATTTTTCGTTTTTTTTTTTTTTTTTTTTTTTAAATGTAAACATTTTCAATCGATTTTAAAATAGTTTTTATCTGTACTTTCTAACATTTTTTTGTTTAATTGTGGCATTTTAATTACTGCGTTAGTTTTTTTTTAAATACTTAATGTTGGTACACAATTTGTTAATTAGTGTTGCAACTATTTTTTTTATTTGTTTAACAGAACGTATAAACAAAATCTTTTTTTCGTTAATATTGCGTCATTTAAAAAAAAAAAACTCCATAAAAATTCTTTTTTATATGAGACAGTGTAATAAGAATTTTATGACAAAGTATTGCAATTTCTTTTATGGTTTGAAACCAAAATAATTTATGGGTTTTAAATTATTTCGATATTGAATATTAAGTTTTGAACTGAAAATCCTTTTACACTCACTGAAAACCGATCTAATCGAAAACCTCTTCCTAGTCCAGGACAACATAAGAAAACAACAGAGTATATTCATTATTCTCAGCCGCCTGTACATCATACATAACGTAATTTGTCATTACAACCCTTCAGTCAGGATTACAACCTAGTTTCTCACACCACTTATGTTGTGTGTGTTAATTTTATACATGAGTGGCGGGACCTACAGTTTAAAATCGACTCTGAACGACAGATTTTTGAGAAACTTTTCATGGAAATTTTATTTACTCTCATAGTTTTTGCCAGAAATCTGCTGAGAGGAAGTCGCCGAAGAAATACTTTTTGTATTTTATTTTGATGTCTGTCCTGGGGCTCGAACCCTGGCTTTTCGTCTAATAAGCCAACACACTATCTTCTAGACCACGGCGACTGTACATCATAACAACTTCTTTAGAAATGATGATTCAGATGAATGGGCCTGTGTAGTACGCTCGGCTCTCACTTCTCGTTGTTCAAGTGGTTAAAGCGAATGGGTCTCAGCGGCATATACTCGAAGATTTCCCAGACTCAATGCTAGTCTGATTCTGAGGCTTGTAATGCTCTTTTCTTCCGTGCTTGAGGTGTAGGTTGACCAATTGCTTGTCATTCATTTTGAATAAATTTCAGTGATGCCATCCATCGGAAATTAATCGCACCTACCTCCGTCGACAACTTTGTTAAAGAATGCACAGTTTACGATTTAATTCATTTTAAGTAATTTTAGTGGCGCCACCTATCGGATATTGGTCATACCAACTTAGAAACCTTCCCCGGCTCATGCGCCACAACTTTGTTAACATGATCAAATTCATAGTTTATGATTCTATAAGGTACATACAAACAAACATTCATTTTTACATATATAAAATAAGGGAGGTGACACGCCTACTATAGCCAATCCGCCCATATTGTTCATATATACGTCAAAGTCGTCCATACATAATTTGAGGACTCTAGCTGTTGCAGTTGATGAGATATGCTATATTAAATAGTTATTGGGTATGTAGGCGTGGCACCGCGCCTGCTTCAAATTTTAAAATAAAAAGTAGCCTATAGTTCCTTCCAGACATACAGGAAGGTACTGTTAAAATTTCAAGAAAATCGGTCCCGCCGTTTAGCCGTCTAAACGGCAAACGAACCCACAAACAAATAAACACACATTCATTTTTATATATAAGAAGAATATGTAGGAAAAATGTGCGTGAAAGAAAAGTTCAATTTTGAAAACCCAAGTCACAAACCGAGCAGAATCGCATTAGATATTGACAGAAGAACTTCATATATTAACAAAGCAATGTTAACTGTTTGCAGATGTTTTATATAAAATTGTATTCTCATTATGATCATTATTTTTACCAGACTATAACTAGTATATAGTAGGGTTAGTTGTCCTAGGCCTCTTATCTTGCAAAACGACCACAAATGTTTTAACATAGAAGTTCAAATTTTATTTAAACAAAAAAATCTTATGTTAACAGAACAATGTTAACTGTTTAGCAGATACAACAAGCAAGACTTGCCTTCTAATTCGTAAATTATTTTATTTTATTCTCATTATGATTTTTGAATAATAAAATTGAAATGTTTGGCTCTGGATGGTGGGGATAATTTTCTCAAATCCCAAAATTATTCCAAATATCTCATTACCACTCTTCGAAGGAGAACCCTCCGGCCCACCATTTGCATGGTGTACTACATATGCGTACACTATGTCTCATATCATCCAAAATAGCCACTACTCGTCTAATGTTTTAACACGTATGTGAAGATAAATTCAAATTTAAAAATCCAAGACGCAATCCATAAATTTTAGCAGCGCCACATTTGGCGTTAAAAGAGCAAAACTTTCACCTAACAGAACAAAATTTGCCCTTAACAGAGCACTATTAGCTGTTTAACAGCATCCACCTGAACAAGCCCTCTTGTTTAGGAGCAAATTTAAGGATATACACTAGATCAATGAGTACCATAATACATATATGCAAAGGAAGATTCAAAGACCTTTTAACATGATCAGCAATATATTGCCACTGTTAAACAATTAAAAGTGCTCGGTTAACAGTAAATTTTGTCCTGTTAATGGCAAAAAGTGGCGCTGCTAAAAGTGAGGGGTTGCGTCTTTGGTTTTAAATTTGAATTTATCTTCAGACACATTGTTTTAACATAAAAGTTAATTTTTTTATAAAGAGTTTGTTTTAATAATGAGATTATGTGGGATATAGCACATCCAATGGATACCTTTTAGACCTGTTGGAATACATAAAACAGAATCCAATGTCCTATATATAGCTTGTTTAAAAAATTATACAAGTATCAATTATTGCCTCTGTTAAACACTTAACATTGTTCTATTAACATTAGAATTCACACTGTTAATGCTTAAATTGCCTCCGCTAAAGTTTTTGGTTTGCATCTCGGGTTTTTAAATTCGAATTTAACTTCACATATATGGTTTCCATGAAAAATTTTTTGTGGCCTGTAATCAAAAGAAGCCGCCGTAGCCTAGTAGGTAGTGTGATCGCTTATTAGACGTAGAGCTCGGGTTTAAACTTCAGGTCAGACATTAAAACGAAATATGAAAAAAAAATTCTTCGGCGATTTCCTTTCAGCAGATTACTGGCAAAAACTCTTAGAGTAAATAATAATTCCAAGAAAAGTTCCACAAAAATCAGACGTTCGGAGTCGACGTTAAACTGTAGGTCCCACCACTCACTTATAAAATTAAGGCACACAACATGAGTGGTGTGAGAAGCGAGGCCGTAATCCTGACTGAAGGGTTGTAATGGCCAATTATGTATGTATGTATGTAATCAATCGTCTGACAAATATGGCTTAAAAGCATTTATGTATGTTGTGAATACTTTTTAATAAGATTTCTAAAAATTCGCTGTAGTCTAGTGGATAGTGTGTTGGCTTATTAGACGTGAGGCCACAGTACAAACCGCAGACATCTTGTACATAACGAAATATGAAAAAATATTTCTCCGGCGATTTCTGGCAAAAACTTTGAGAGTAAATAGAAAAATTTGCCATGAAAAGTTTCTCAAAAAATAATCTGTGTTTCGGAGTCGACTTTAAATTGTAGATCCTGCCACTTATGGATGCCATTAATTTACACAACAGAAGTGATGAGAGAAGCTAGGTTGTAATTCTAACTAAAGGGTTATTTATGTATGTATGTAAGATTATTAAAATTATTCTTTAAAAAATCTCTTCTATAGACCTTATACTATTTAGAAAAGAATTTTAATTGAACAATATTTTAATAGAAGTTTTTTTAAGTTTTTTTGTATTTATGATTTATTTTTAAGCAAAATTTTAATTTTACTACAATTTAAACCACAAATAGCAAAAAAATAACAAACAATAGAAAATATTTTTTGGTTTTTTTTATAGAAAAATCCTTTAGCTTAGTATTACAGCAACAACAACAAAAAGCAATTTTTATAAAACAAACAAAGAAACAAAACCTTAAAAAATTTGTTAAATTTTTTATAAAAAAAAATTATTTTAAGAAAAAAAACAGGAGTGAAAACATTGCTATGGAACATGTAAAACAAATACCCACAGATATGCATACATATATACATACATACACCACAGACAAAAACAAACAATTTTAATTAAAAAATCTGTATTAAAATTTTTTTTTATAATTTTTTTTTTTTTTTTTTGTTGAAATTAAATTGAAAAATATGAATGAATTGGAATTTATCATAACGATATGACCACAGAACAGCAGTGGCTTTTTCAGTAGTAACAGCAGCAGCAGCAGCAGCAACAGAAGCAAACAGACACACTTTATATTGCAATAGAGCAGCACCACCACATCTGCTGCTGCTACTATTGCTGTCAACAGCTTATGGTGCCATTTTTTTTTTTTCAAAATTACTTTTCAAGCGTCTGTTTTGTTCACATATTTTACAATTCTCCTGAGATATATTAAATAAATTATATTAATATCTCTCTTGGATAAAAAAAGAAAGAATACAACAAAAACAACCAAACAAATTTGTAGAAAAATACACAAAAGCTGACAGTTTTTTTTATTAAAAAAAACGCACGAAATCACAGATAAAATTAAAAAATTTTAAATATCAACCAGGCACGGTGTGTTTATGCCATCACAGCAAAGCAACTTAGAGATAAAATATTACTTTTTAAATTCTTATAAAAAAATAATCATTTCAGGAAGGTAATACCGAATAAAACTAATTCAATTTGATTTAGAAATCAACAAAAAAAATATTCGATTAAATATAACCGAATAATCGAATAATCGTAACCACAAACGGTTACTTTGAATATAACCAAAACGGAAGAATTCCATAGGAAAGGAACTAAATTTTCATAACAAACAATTACAACCAGTTTTCTATCGGGTGGGCCATCCATCTATCGGGTTAAATTTGAATCAGCGGTTACTTCGAATCTGGCAATACTTATGTCATTCTATTCTGTCGCAAAATTCTGTATATTATCTCCATTATGCGTAATGAATCGATTTACGTGGGAGCAAAGTTGTGATTTATTGAAAATTTATTACAAAAAAAAGACAATTTGGTCGGAAATTGCATGAAATTGTCGTACAAAATTGGGTCGCAGAGAAGGACCAACAGTGTCCGGTATACGCAAGTTTATTGCTATAGTTCGTGAAACTGGTTTCATTTTTGATGCGCCATGAAATGAGCGTGCTCGTACAGAGCGAAAACCAGAAAATATCAAAGCTGTAGCTAAGAGTCCATAAACTCGTCATCGTTTTCAAAAATTAAATTTTTCACGCGCCGGTTTACATCGAATTTTGCGAAAAGATCTCAGTATGACGCCTTGCAAAGTACAATTGGTTCAAGAGTTGACCATCCGTTTCGTTTTAGCCAAGGAGAAACTGCACATGAATGTCAATTTTCCTCCAAAAAAATCATCTTTCCGGATAAGCAAAATTGGCGTATTTGGGGTTCAGAAAACCCATACGTGGTCTAACAGAAGCAAATGCATCCATTACGAGTGACTGTTTGGTGCGGCTTGTGAAACGGCGATATCATTGGCCCATATTTCTTCGAAAATGAGGGCGACGCAACCATTACGGTCAATGGAGACATCTGTTGCACCATGATAACCAATTTTTTTTACCCTCCCTTCCCTTGTAGGTATTTTGTTGGCTTATTAGGCGTAAGCCCATGTAAGGTCAAACCTCAGCCTAGACATCTCCAACAAAACGAAAAATGAAAAAATATTTCTTCAGTGAATGCCTCTTAGCAGATTTCTGGCAAAAGCTGAGAGTAAATGAAATTGTCATGAAAAAGTTTCTGAAACTTATATGAGACCGACGTTGGCCTGGCCATCATTGTCAACAGCACTATGGGTTAATAGTTACCAACTTCTTTTGTCCTGAATTGAATGATCAGCACACCAACGACACGTGGTTCAATGGGTATGGCGCTATGTACAGCACAGCTAATGCCACATTGAATATTTGAGGGCACGGTTATCTACATTGGAAGAAATGGATGAAATGTCCAGCGAGATCGTACGATTGTGGACAACCATTTTTGCATCGTAGTCACTGTAGTCTAGTAAGTAGTGCGTTGGCTTAATAGACGTGCAGCCACGTTTCAAACCCCAGGTCAGACAACTCCAACAATATGGAACATGAAGAATATATATCTTTATGAAGAAAATATTTCTCCGGCTACTTCCGCTCAGCAGATGTCTGGAAAAAACTCTTAGAGTAAATAAAAATTGTTATGAAAAAGTTTTTCAAAAATCTGTCGTTCGGAATAGACTTTAAACTGTAGGTTCCGCCACTCATGTATACAACTAACACATGCAACAGAAGTAGTGTGAGAAGCTAGGTTGTAATCATAACAAAAGGGTTTTATGACCAATTATTTATATATGTACAGTGAGTATCAAAAGAAACTGTACACTATGGATACAACTCTAACAATCATCAAACTCAAGCAGAGTGCCCGAAAAAATTTGACAATATTTCGAAATTTTTTTTGCTACTTTTTTTTTGTTTCAATTTAAAAATTGGCAATGAAACAATTTTAAAATAAAAATAACGGTAATTTATTAATGCATATTTTCTTTTAATGTACAGTATCTTTTGACGCTCACTGTATGTATGTATGGCTGAGCGATGCCAATTTAACATAACGTAACCTTAACCTGAAATAATTTACACGATTTTCGATTTTAATCGTTGCTTCGAATAAAAAGAAAATATTTTATTTCAAAAAATTACAAAAAAAGAATTTTTATTAATTGCAACATAATTGATGGGATATACTAAAAAGTGATTCGTGAAAATATAATCACTGTAAACTTATAAACTCGGATTTCGATTAATGATTCGCTCGTAGTGGACGTCGATACATTTCTAAGAGAGTTCCAAACATAAGTATTTCACCAAAAAAAATTCAAAATGTATTATTTCTTAATCGAATACGATTCGGTTAAGCCAAAAATATTTGTTAAACTAATTGTAACACCCTGTAGACATACATTTTGTAATATTATTTGATAATTTAACAAAAAAAAAAAGTTAAAAAAAATATTCATTCACAGTATTTTATTATTTCAGAAAAAAACGTTTCTTTTGTTACCGAGTCAAGGTTTTCTGTGTAATTTGCGAAATAAAAACGAAGAAAAAAATATTTTTTTTCGCTTCTATTTCAATTTTTTATTTTCGAGCTCAAAACTCATGAGAAAAGCAAATAAATGGCTTTAGTTTTTTGTGCAAAATACGAATGCGACTGCGAATGAAATTAAATTAATTTTTTTTCTTAATTTTTTTTTTCGTTTTACAAAGTTTGATTACGAATTTTGTAGAAAATGTGAAAATCGTTATTGTCTTTTTTTTGTTTTTGTTGTTATTTTTTTTAAGCTTCGCTAACATTTTAGGTCAGATACGCGAGAGTTTAAAGTCCCCCCAGAGCTACTCACCTCACCACTACAACAATCGAAGAGATATATATTTTCATACACAAACACATACATATGTACATATGCCACACACGCACAATACAATTTTACCCATTTACATGGTGTCATATTTAAATTCGTTATAGAAAACGTGTATGTTTCTATGAAAATGAAGCAATGAATTGTTAAAAATAACAACAACAAAAAAAACATAAAATTACGCGTATTTTTTTTAGAGAAAATACAAAAAAATTAAACAAACAGAAAACTCCCCTCAACTCTATATAGTGCGTGCGTCCATGAACAACATCTGTATGTATGTATGTATGCATGTATGCGTTTGAAGCTGAATGAAATTAAAAATGTGCGTTTAAAATTGAATTGAATATTACAACGGAATAGAAATGAGTTCATTTAAAGGCAGTTACTCTATATTAGTTATGGGTACACAATCAATTAATCTTAAAAAAATGTAAATAAACATGAAAGAAACATAGTTACATACATATAAAAACAACAAAAAAAAAACGTTAATCGATTAATCGAATAAAAAAGATTTATAAAATATATAGTATATGGTATATTAACTCATAAATTTGTAAAGAGGCGGAAACTATAAAATGTTCACTGATTATTCGAATAAAAATAGAAATTATTCATAAATTTTTAATTAATCGATTAATCGAATAAAAAAATTTTGTATAAAATACATAGTTATTAATCCGTATTTGTGTAAAAACTCTAAAACTAAAATGTTAAAATATTAATCGATTAATCGAATAAAAAATTCAATTATTCATAAATTTATTACAACTAAGAAGAACAAAAATTACAAGAAAAATGTAAAATCAATTAAACAAATAAAAATATGTTTTTAAACTAAATTCGTTTATCCAATCGTTTATATAATCGAATAGAAAAATGAATCGATTAATCGAATATAAAAATTAATCGATTTATAGAATAAAAAGAAAATAATTGCTCCTAAATTTACTATTTTGCAAACATAACTTTAATCGAATAAAAAAAATAATCGATTAACCGCATAATAAAATAAAATCATTCGTAAATTTATAACGAATATCAAATATAACAATGATAACAAAAATATATTAAAAACAGTTTTAAAAATTTTAAAAATGGGATACTGCTAGTAGTACCAAGTACAGGAGTAACTGATTATTGGATTGAAAGATTAATCGTGTAATACATAATACCAGAAACGTATTACTTAAGGAACCAGCTACCTAATTAATAAGGTAAACTATTTTTTGAACGAATAATAATATACCAATTATTTGATTTACTCTGGCTAAGGATTACACTATTAACCGGTTATCCAATTACTCGGTCGTCTCCAAACAACAGATCTGAGAAACCTTTCACGGCAGTTTTCTTTACACGCAGAATTTTTGTCAGAAAACTGCTGAGTGGAAGTTACTTAAAGCATTATTTCTCAATATTTCCTTTGGTACGAGATGTTTGCGCTGGGATTTAAACCACGGCCTCACATCTAATAAGCCGGCACACTTCCTAATAGACTACGGCGACTTAAATCGTATTTAGTTCAAGTAAACAGTTTACATTAACTGTTTATTCGTATATACGATCAGTCAAGTACCAAATTATTCGAGTACCCGATTATTCGAGGTTAACAAATTATAAGATACACAATTATTCAATTAACTGTTTATTCGAATATTCGATCATTGAAGTACCGATTATTCGAGTACCCGATTATTCGTGTACCCGATTATTCATGTACTTGATTATTCGGGTAACAGTTTCTTTGAGTTACGAATTATTTGATTAACCAATTATTCGAGTAAATTATTATCAATTACTCGAGTAACTAAATGAGTTATGAAGCAAATAACGCTATTTGAATATTTATGTAACTGATTTATTTGAAGAGTAGACTTTTCGAGTAATCAATTCTTCTTTAAAAAGAATTTTAAAATATCGTTTTAATTAAATAATTTTGCTCTTTACAAATTTCTAAACAATAGCGTTCTATTTAAAGTCATTCTTTACCGATTCATTTTTCCATTTTTCGTATGTGCACACATGCGTTGCCATAGATTATGAATGAACAGAACAGAAAAAACCGTACATGACACCTATCAAATGGATACCAAACATACATGCATGTATGTATGTATTTACACACATATGTACACATATGTATGTATGTATGTATTTATATTCAAAAATTTTACAAATTAATTAAAGGTTCATGGAGTTTTGCTTTCAATTATAAAAAAAACACAACAAAAAATTAAAAACATTTTCAAAATTTCTTTTCCTTTTTTCTATACACAGTAAATACAATTGAGTGTCAGTGTTTTGAGCAATAATATATATGTATGTGTGTGTGCACATTATAAAAAGAATTTTCCTTTGCTCTTACTTTCTCTGCATATGTGTGAGAGAGAGAGAGAGGTATGCCTTCAAAAAAAAGGTTGCCATTGACCAGTTTGTGTTCAAGAGGTCGTCTGATTTGTTTATAAATGACTGCGTGCGTGTACTACGTAGTGTAGAGTTGTCGAGTCATTTTATGTATAAAATTCTAAAGAAAATTTAATTATTCATAAATTTATTAAAAAAAATTTGTTTTTAAAACAATGGCTTGTGTTTGTTACTAAAATTTCATACGCATTTCAAATGCTTATCGCAAAAGTTAAACAGAAATGTTAGTCGTTCCATTTGTTATGTTATTTTTTAGATTTTATATTTGTTGTTTGCGATTGCCTTGTGGTTTAATTATGAAAATTTTACAAAAAAAAGTTTTCAACGAAATTTAAGTGTTTCAATCACTGTGTAGCATTTGGTAACCGAAACCATTCAGTTTTCATTTCCATTAAATTACATTTGAATGTAGTAAGTGAGCAAGCAAAACAAGCTTCCAAGTTCAACAATGATTTCAATAGTAATTAAATTTCATTTGAAAATGTTTGTAAACCTTTTGAGTCTTTTATTTTCAGAATATTGTATTTCAGAGAAGAGAACTTTTATGTTGAAATAGTATGGAAAAGTATGAATTTTTATTTCATTTCCTGGAACAAAATAACTCCTCAGTTTGGTAACCATTTAACATTCATTTAAGATTCAGTTTGCAAAGGTTAGATAAGGTAAAACAGCGAGCCTTTCTTGAAGGAAGAGGTTCCCCATATGCCAGCATTTATGACCATTGTGGTACCACAATTAATATTCAAACCTGGAATAGAAAATCTCTTATAAATCTTGACATTGCAGCGATCTTTATATTAGAGAGATTGGTTAAAGATGTCAAGAAGACAGAGGTTATGACAAAAGCAGCGCACTAGCACAGAGGCGAAACACAGCTTCCCACAGCTCTTTAAGAAGTCATTTGCCGAAATGCCATGCCAATTCCAAAATAAATGTTACCATTGCAGAATCGTTCTATTACAGGGGATCGGTTAAGGATATCAGAAAGTGAGAGGTCAAAAACATCCGTAATTTTATGACAAAATCAAGGCACTTACAGATGAGGTGAAACACAATCTCTTCCTTCTTCTCAAACCTACAGCTTCTGCATAAACCATTTGCCGGAACGCCAAGTCTATCGGCATGCCCTCCAAAAGGACTGTGAACCGTTTGAGAAACGCTACTGTGCGATGGATGTCCATTCGATTTAAGGCTAGAAATGAGTCGGCCCTCTTGTTATACCTGTAAGAACTACATGACCCAAAAGTCGTCGTAGGCTAGTGGATATTGCGTTATTAAAGGCAAGATCAGATATTTCCAGCAAAACGAAATATGAAAAATATTTCTTAGGCGACTTCATTTCAGCAGATTTCTGGCAAAAACTCCGCGAATAAATAAAAATTGCCATGAAAAGTTTTTCAAAAATCTGTTGTTCGGAGTCGAATATAAACTGTAGGCCCTGCCACTCATGTATAAAATTAAAAGACACAACATAATTGGTGTGAGAAGCTGGGTCGTAAGCCTGGCCGAAGAGTTGTAATGACCAATTATGTAGGTATGTATGTAATATGACTTCCTATATTCCAAAGCCCATATAAGCGTTGTATTTGAATGATACAAAATTTTCCTTAGAAATCCAAGGTATTCATGGATAAGGGCGTACATTGAAATTACGTTCGCTAGGCACGTAATCGCAGCCTGGTTATTCGAGTAAATCGAGGGATTTTAAGAAAAAAAAATCCCGCCACCCAATAAGCATTGCGCTGCTTTCACAATGACCATGACATTCGCCTGGAAAACACTTCAGTGATCCGACAGCTTCAGTAATCAGACCCTTAATACCACAGCCAACATTCCTATGTATATTGGAGCCATCAGTATATAATTGAAATCTTGAAATCTTTCGACCAGAAGTCGCTGTTACAAACGAATTTGCTATTCAGAGAGTTATAAGCAGCGTTGTCATTTGCCAAGTTTTCAATTATTTCCCAAGTTTTTTGAGATGCGAAAAAGTTTTCATTAACACGTTGACTGCCGCAGCAATTTTCAAAAAACTGGCCGAGTAAGCCAACATTGACTTTTTGTTCTTTTACCAGAAGCCATTTATCGATACTAGCACTGATATAATAATACGATTTTATTCGTAGCTACACAAAAATGGCAGGTTTAGTGAGTACGAGATAGTTGGCTCCCTAGAAGGGAACATAATCTACGAGTTATTTCGTAGTCGGCAGTCAACGTGTTAAATTTGTTTCCTTACAAAAGAATTTTTTTCAACAGAATTAAATGTAAATTTTTTTTTCAATAAATTCAATAATAATAATACGAAATATTTACATTTCTAAATAAAATATTTTGTCTTTTATTAGTCCCGGACAAAAGTTACACAGAAACACCAACAGAGGACACTGGGCTCCGGTGTTTCCTTTACAAATTTTGGCACTTTTGTAGAAAACAAGTTTTATTGTAAAAAAAAAAAAAGTTTTACCCCGAAATAAAGTTTTAAAAAAATTACTGGCAACGCTGATTATAAGGAACCATATAATCAATCCGGACCTGTTTCGGTTACAATTTAACTGCATTGGGTTTTGCTGGCACCATCTCAGGCCTCCATTTTAATAGAAACTCATAAGGGAGTAAAGCAAATAATGCCTTGGTGAAGTCGCCGTGGTCTAGTAGGTAGTATGTTTGCTTATTAGACTTGAGGCCACGGTTCAAACCCCAGGTTAGAAATCTTCAACAAAACTAAATATGAAAAAATATTTCTTAGGCGACTTCCTCTCATTAGATTTCTGGCAAAAACTATGATAGTAAGTAAAAATAGACGTGAAAAGTTTCTCAGAAAAATCTGTCGTTTGAAGTCGACTTTAAAATGTAGGTCCCACCGCTCATATATAAAATTAACACACACAACATAAGTGATGTGAAAAGCTAGGTCGTTACCCTGACCGAAGGGTTGTATTGACTAATTATGTATGTATGTATGTATTAATGGCAACCCTGTTTAGGCTCTTACTCCCTCTCTCTGTCTCTCCTACTTATCTTTTATTAGACAAAAGAAAAACCACAACCATCAAATTGTTTATGCATGTCTAACTCAATAAATTCCTGTAATTCTAGGCAATTATCTCTTCCCCCTTTGTTGTTAACGAACAAACGATAATAAAATATTAAATAAACATAATTCCCTATAAATTAAAACAAATTAGCATAAGAATTAAACAAACAAAAAATAAAAAGAAGAATAGTTACGTGGTTAAGCACCTTTTTTGTTTTTTTTTTTGTTTTGGAATCACTGATGTAAGAATACCCCACATAATAACCAAAATAAAAAATAAAAAAAGAATTAATTTAAAAAACAACAACAACAACAATGATAAGAATAAACAATATGGCATGGCTTTCTTCAGGCATTAAAATTTACAATGACATACAAAAACAAAAAAGAAACAACAACAACGTTAGCAAAATTTACTGTAGTTGACTAGTGTGAGTCAATTTAACAAATTTCTGACGCATGAAGAAACCAAAATAAAATTGAAAATAAAATGAACAACATAAAGCAACCTAAAATGAAATACAAAAACAAAAACCAAACTTCATAAGAGACAAGAGAGAAGCACGTAATACAACAAAGGCAATAAATATGTTAAATGAAACAGCAACAACAACAATATAAACAAATCATAATCTTAGTGATGATACACAGCAGACGCCAGAATAAAACCAACAACCTGACCTGACGGTGTTTTAATTTTAAAACACGTTTCAATTATGATACGCTGTTAATTTTAATGTGAGAAAAGCGACCATAGATCGAGAGGAGAGAGGGAGCAAGAGAGAATGAATAAAAACATGCCAAAAATTCATTTCCAAAAATGTTGCCAAAGTTCTGTTATGACATAAAAAATTAACAAATTGCATAAACCCTAGACATAAACCCTGTTAATTAACAAAGCTCGGCTATGTTACTAACAGAGTAAATTTTGATACTAGATTTTGAAATATTCCGATATTTCAGATGTTAAAAGCCACTAAATGAGGTTCTTTGAAGGAAAATAGGGCATCATTGGAGCTATCCTGTCCGAAGAGCGAATGTCTGAAAGTCTAACTTATAAATAGCAGGGGAATTAAAATCACAAATTTCAAATGAGTCTTTTATTTTATATTTCGTAACAGTAGCTGGAAATTCTTCAGTTAAAGGCCTTAAAGTATCTAGAATCCAGTCAATGTATACACCAACTCTGATATAAACATCGGGATAGCCATCCTCAGCGCAAAGCTTCACATTAAACGATATCATGACAACCAACACATAGACGCCTCGAAAATCAACGCTTTTCTGAAAGATCAATGGACCACCAGAGGCGCCAGAACAACTACACCACCTGCATAGATTCTGTGATTTTTCGATCGATTTTGGAAATCGAAACGGATCATCATTGCCAATGTCGTGCACTCTAGGTTGATGATTACCAACTTCTTTTGACCAATCACAGCGCTTTGTGCAACACAACTGGTGCTACATTGGAAATTTTAGGACACGGTTATCTCACGTGGAAGTAATATGAATAACCCAGCGAGATCGTACGATTTTGGACGAACATTTCTATATTTTGAAGAAATCGCCCCTGATCCTATCAATTTACATTTAACTGTTATACACGTCTTAATAGGACTTAGAACCTTCGTTTGAAAGCGATATTGTTCTCCCGGACGTAGTACGTATTCTATAATTAGCTCGTAAACAAATGGGCTTCTAGACACGAGCTCTGTTAAGCAGTTAGCATGGATCTGTTAACATCAAATTATGCCTCTGTTAACTTTAAAAGTGTCTGTGCTAAAAATATTAGTTTGTGTCCTGGAGTTTCTAGAATTAAATTTAAATTTATTCTCACGTCCGAAGTCACAGTAGTCTAGTAGGTAGTGTGTTGGCTAATTAGATGTGAGGCCCCAGGTCAGACAACTCCAACAAAACGAAATCGGAGAAAATTGTTCTTCGGCGACTTCTGTTCAGCAGATTTCAGAATAAATAAAATTGCCATGAAAAAGTTCCTCAAAAATCTGTCGTTCGGAATCAACTTTAAACCATAGCTCCGCCACTCATGTATAAAATTAACACTTACAGAATAGGTGGTTTGAAAAGCTAGGTCGTAATCCTGACTGAAGAGTTGTAATGACGATCTATGTATGAATGTATGTATTTTGGTATTGTGGCATTAGGATCATCTCAGTATTTTGGCGAAACCATCCCTGATCCTGTAGTAAATATATTCGAGGTCAGTTTACTTAATACCATAACGCTTTACATTTAACTGTTTTGCCAATGTTATACGGGTATTAACAGGCATTGGAACCTTCGTTTGAATGTGGTATTGTTCCCACGGACATAGTATGTATTCTATAATAAGCTCCTAAATACATGGGCTTTTTCACATGGGCACTGTTAGGCAGTTAGCATGGATCTGTTAACATTAAATTATGCCTCTGTAAACATTAAAAGTGTCTGTGCTAAAACATTTTGGTTTGTAACTACGTGTTTCTAGAATCGTTCTATTGTGTCCTACCATAGTCACGTGAAAAATATTGGGGAGTGCTGAAATGATATTTGTTTAAACTGTTTAAGAACCGCTGGTGTAATAATTTATACCTTACGGTAGAGCTGCTGGCTATTACTGTTTATTGGGTGATTTATGTATTAATATTTTTTGTCTCTCCTCTTTAAAGTCTTTTTTGTATGTTTCTTTTCAAATCTTTATTGAGATGACGATATACGAATATGGGGTCAATGTCTGCGAGATTATGAAGTTTTGTACATACAAATTTGTTAATATTTTTTTGATTTTATTTTATTTCATTTTATAACGTTGTTTTCAAAGTTTTTGTTTAAAACTTTACATTTATTTAAATGTATTCCACTCACACACACCCGAATAACGCTAATGTTTGCGTTAATTTTTCGTTTTTTTTATGAAGTTGTTTCAAAAATTTCTCACTGCAGATAGGCAACAACAATAAAAAAATTATTCAACAATAAATATGACTCATATTAACGAAACGACATGGTCTTACGTTTACGTTTTATTTAATTTGAAACACACGCACACATACAAAAATATGTTCTGCGTGCTTGCAGCAGTTACGTTATGAAATATTTATAAAAACAAACAAAACTAAACATTATTTATTAAAAAATTTTAATTAAATTTTAACAAAAATGTTTTCAAGTGAAATGTTTGTCCATTCCATTCCATCCATCCATCCGTCCATTTCTCTTAAAATTTATTTCCATGCGATTGCATGTCTGTAACTGTAAAAAGCCACCCCTACTTCTCTTTCTGAATTTCTTTTATTATTTGCGGGGGGGTTTCTTTTCGTTTTTAGAGGCGATATTACTTGGAATTTTAATAATTACTGAACCTTGACCTTGAACTCTAACTGCGTGTTACTATGTACATTAAAAATTTTTTAAGTACAGGAGGAAAGACAAATAAATACTTAAAAAGATTTGAAAAAATAGTGGAAGAAGTATTTTATTTCTTATATGTTCCCAAAAGGCTGCTGATATTCTAGAGAATTTCCAATCAAAAAATTTTCTCAATACCATATCATTTTATATGTGACTATATTGTTGATTATATTAAGAGGTCTTGGAACCTTCCTTTGAGTATGTTATAGTACTCATAGACCCAGAATGTGTCCTAAAATTAGGTCCTAAAAAAGTGGACTGGTTCAGTTGGATACACATTTATCTTCACACAAAGGATTGGATCTACAGTATAAAGTTGATTCCGCACGACAGATTTTTAAGAAACTTTTAATGACAATTTTATTTAAACTCAGAGCTTTTGCCAGAATACTGCTGAAAAGATGTCTGAGATGGGGTTTGCACCATGAGCTCTCCTCTAATACGCGAACTTACTATCTTCAATTTAACTGCTTACCTTTGGAAAAAAAAGTAATTTTTGAAATTTCAGGAGGGGTTTACTTAGCAGTTTTCTGGAAAAAACTCTGACAATAAATTGTCATGTAAAGCTTTTCAAACCTATCATAAACTGTAGGTCCTGCCATTTAGGAATAAAATTAACCTACACAATATGGATGGTGTGAGAAACGAGGTTGCAATCCTGACTAAACGTTGTAATGACCAATTAAGAAGCTTTCGAATTCCAAGATTATTTGAGATGTACAATAGATAGAGTAGACCTCTTGGACTAGCAGTTATATATACAGTGAGTGTCAAAAGAAACAGTACATTAACACGTTGACTGCCGACTACGAGATAACTCGTAGATTACGTTCCCTTCTAGGGAGCCAATATTACGTTCCCTTCTAGGGAGCCAACTACGAGTTATCTCCTGCTCACTAAACCTGTCATTTTTGTGTAGCTACGAATAAAATCGTATTACATCAGTTCTAGTATCGTTAAATGGCTTCTGGGAAAAGAACAAAAAAATCAATGTTGGCTTGCGCGGCCAGTTATCTGAAAATTGCCGCGGCAGTCAATGTGTTAAAAAATATATACATTAATAAATTACCGTTATTTGTATTTTAAAATTGTTTCATTGCCAAACAAAACAAAAAAATTACAAAATATTTCGAAATATTGTGAAATTTTTTCGGGGACTCTCTGTAAGTGGTAAAAGTCGAGTTTGGTGATTGTTAGAATTTCATCCGTACTGTATAGTTTCTTTTGACGCTGACTGTAGATGTGTACTGTTTAATAATAAACAAACACAACAAAAGTGTGTGTTAAAAATTCTGGCTTCGTATATACATACAGTGGTGGCCTTATAATTAGAAACGACTTAGCAACATGTATGTTTGTTAATTTGTTTTACAGTTTTCACTATGTACCTGTAGCATAGGCTTTGTTTGGAGGCCGTCTTACATACGTCTTACATTAAACGTAGATTCGTCACTCCAGAGAACTCTGTTCCAGAAACATCGTTTCTAATTATAAGGCCACCACTGTATGTATGTCTCGTCATAGACTGAAACCAGTACGATAGCCTAAAAAGGAGATGTACGACTCTTACCTGGAGAAAACAAATTAATGTAAACCTAACCAGAAAGGAGGAAAATCACTCTATAAAATCACTCCGCCTTAAGATGGTAAATCATGGCCATGATAATATTGTCTTTGGGGGGGGGTCATTTCATTCCTACTATCGTGTTTGGCAGTAGGAAAGCAACGAAATGTTTTCCTTTCAAAAAAAAATTCTTTTTAATTAAACTTTTAAAAAAACTCACAGCTTCCTTTAGTATTAATTTTTTCTTTGAAATCAATGCCCTCGATAACATGCACAACATGCAGGTTTTTATGGTTGCCATCACTAATAATAACGAATAACAATATCAAAAGGACAAAATGCTCTCTTAACATTGATTACAAGTCCCATTAATAATTCTTTAATTCTTGACTTTTACTCTCTGACAGATTCTTCGTATTTTCTCTTCTTTTGTTTTGAATTTTATTTAGAACATACATATAGTACACACGTCTACACATACATGCATACATACCATACATATATGCACGTAGTGTATTAAAAGGAAAAAACTGTGTCTGCATTTTAATTCTGTTTACCTTGTCCCCTAAAAACAAAAGAATTATAAAGAAAAATTGGAAAAAAATAAACAAACAAACAAGCAACAACAACAGCAACAATAATAATACTTCATGTAACCTTTGACAACAATAATGATTGGCATTCTATATTAATTACGTTACATTTGTTCCCTTGTGCTCTCTTCCAATGCAACGGTGTAAGTGTATGTAGGCAGGGCTGGTCGAGTGTTTAATATTTTCTGCCTCTATGGCTGTCTTTGGCCATAAAAATAGTCTTGAATTTAAAAAATGTGTTTGAAGATTTCGTTTTTCTTTTTCTCTTACTGTCCTTTCTTTCACACTCTCTTAATGGATATTAAAAAAAATATCAAGAAATATAGTCAACCATAAATCAGATCAGGGCAATCAATAATTTATTTGCAGCTGGATAAAGAAATTCTTGAATGAATGCAGGTTATGAGAGACAATAAAATGTAACAGAGGCAGGCAAAAGGTGATTTCATTGCAAGAATGGAATGAGTTCTATACGTTTGCTTTTATTTTTCTTAAAATATGAGATCAAGCGTAATAGAATTCGTCTAATTTTGTCCCATTAGCTTTAGGTTTAGGTCGGAGTGGTAGCTCTGATATCACAAAGCTCACTTGAGCACGCATAAGGCCCGTTGTGATGCCACGGGTGAAAAGCAGTCCCTGTACTGACCAAGTTCCACCAAAATCAGGGAAGAGGAAGAAGTTGATCAGAGCAAGGGCTGCACTTTGTCCCATTGAGTGACAGACTATTTTGTAAAATGTTACCAACGTTTTAAAATGAGTGAAAATTCGAAACATATTTTGTTTTTCTGTCATACATACATACATACACACATAATCGGTCATTACAACTTTTCACCCATGTTGTATGTGTTAATTTTATCCTTGAGGGGCGCAGCTACAGTTTAAAGCCGACTCCGAACGACAGATTTTAAGCTCGTCAGAGTTTTTGCCAGAAATCTTCTGAGAGGAAGTCGCCTAAGAAATATTTGCTTACATTTCGTTTTGTTGGAGATGTCTGACCTGGGGTTGGAACTGAGGTCTCATTTCTTTCATGGAATTGAATCCCTTAAACTTCCATGCAGGCTTTTAGTTTTGTTCTAAAAAAAAGTCATGCTTTCTGATCGTCAGTAAATGTTAGTCAAGACTTATCTGTTACTGGGCCATCTAACAAGTCTAATATGAAATTCATTAGGGGACTTCGTAACCTATTGGCTGACAGTTGCCTCCTTATAAGCCCTACAATTTTGGGTAGTTGCTTTGCAAACGAGACTTAGTAACAAAAATGAAGGGAGTAATGTGGAAATTATTTCGTGTTATACAGATGGGTCAAGAACGAATCATGGAATAGGGTCCCAGAGTGAAATCTTCCGACTACATAGGGATTATCTTCCATGAGGAAGTGTGCCATCGAAGGATATACTTAATTCAACTTGGCCTAGAGGTAGAAAAAACAGGACAAAGTAAAACTATCGGACAGTCGTGCCACTATTTAAACACTCGGATGTTATAAGATTAAATCGCAGATAATGTGGTATTGACTGGAGAAACTGAACCAGCCAGGTAGGCAAATAAAGGTCACCCTCTCCTGGCTTCCAGGTCATGCGGGATGAACGAGCTAAAGACCTTGTGAGGAGGGGATCTTTCATGCCATTGGTGATGCCAGAATGCTTCTGTGGAGTACGGATGGATATTTGCGATAGATAGACTCAACGAAAGGATAAAGAAGATAAAGAAAAGGCAAAGACTCTTCTCAAACGAAGAGGGTTTTGAGACAATCAAAACTTCTGTGGGTAAATTACAATAAGTGAGGATGTAAGTCATGCAGCAGACTGTTCAGGAATAACCTGAGTTTGGGGGATTTGTTTCTGGCCCAATATGTAGATTCTTTGACAATTGGAATGAATCTTCGGAACACATTCTTGAAACCTGTGAGGCATTAATGCAACGCAGAAGGGAACATCTGAAGGCTTATCTACTGCTAGGCAGCGAATTGTCATTATTGAGACAGAGAAACGTCCCGAAATATGTCAGGGCAATAGGCTTAGAGGAGGAATATAAGGATATCTTATAAAGCCGCAAAGTCTTCACAACACAATAATAATATTGCTCGGCTCACCAGTAGTTCGGTTTCAGGAAGGATCTAAATGAGACGAAAGATGAAAATTTCTAATTCAGAACTGATTTAGGCTCTCTGATGAATATTGTAGGGACTAATTGGTTATAGTCTACTGGGAAAAAATATGGACTAAGTGAGAAGTACTAGTTGTATTGGAAAAAACCAAAGACGCAGTAGTCTGGTAGGTGGTTCAAATCACAGCTAAGATATCTCGACATAGTTCTTCGTCAACTTCCTTCCAATAGTAAGTACAAACGTCATGAAAGATTTCTCAAAAATCTGTAGAGTTCCGCCACCCATGAATAAAATTAACACATACAACATATGTATGTAAGTGGGATGATGAGCTAGGTTGTAATAGTGGCTAAAGGGTTGTATTGTCGGATTATTAAGTAAGAAAATAAATCTTTCATTAGACGAGGTCGTCGCTGTCTTTAGAAGACGATCTAATAGTGTTTAAGGAATCGGCCTGAAGCTGTAGGTTCACCATTCATCAATAAAATGACCACATACAACATATGTACGTGATGGTGTGAGAAGCTAATGTTGCGCATATTAACGAATTACAATTATGGAGTGAATAAGAGAAGAAAATCCTTTTGATTTTCACTGTCTAAGCAAAGCTAAAACAAAACATTGCCAATACATAATTACGACCAAACATTTTTAAGGGATTTTTAGGTTATTGTTTATAACCTCACTTTTTTAAAATAAAATTATTTAATAAATAATTATGGAAATAGAATTAAATTTTAAAAACTTTCAAAAAAAAATATCATTAAACTTACCATTTACGATGATGACAGAAATGATCGCTATGAAAATCATTCTTAGTCCACATTTTGTTGATGACATTCTTTGATGCGTGCGGGACGAAAAATTTTGTTGATGGCAATGATGGTGACAAACGTTGACTATGCGAATAAAGATTTCCGGTATTTTTAGAATTTAAATGTCAATATTGTTTCGCTTCCTTTGTTTGTTTTTTTTTCTTTAAATTTTTTTTGCACAATTTTTGTTTAACAATTTACCCCACAAAACATCAATGAAATGTTAACACAGTTTAGTTTCGAACGTGGGTTGTGTGTGTGTGTGTATGTGCTCTTTTGTTTTTGTTTTTATTTTTATCATGAAGTTTGAGAAGCACCAGCACAGCACAGCAAAGCTTAACAGCAACAACAATGACAAACAAATCAAATTGTTTAAAACTGTTTCAGTTAATGGTGGCGTTTAAAAGAGAGAGAGAGAGAGTAAAACAGAGATGGTGAGTGAAGTGATGGTGATGGTATTGGTGGTAATGGCGTTGCTGCTGGTTATTGAGGATGACAGTGTGATAATACTGCTCGTGGTACTGGCAATGGTGGTTAAAAAGCAAATGTGGAGCAAACAAAATATTTGACTAAAATAAATTTTTAGCCATCAATTGTTAGTGTAACTGTAACTATAGCTGTTGTTGTAGCTCAAATTCTAAAAACAACAATGAAGCATAACGGAACCCCTTAAATGGGTGTATGGTTTGTTTTGTTTTTTTTTTGCGCGCGTTTTTTTGCCAAATGACTGTCGAGTTTTACCGATTTTAATTGCGCGGCTTGCTATACATACATACGTACGGTCTCTCTCCCCACTGGCAGTAGTAGTAGTAGTTGTTTTAAATATGATTTTTCGAGCATCAAAAACAAAAAAACACAAAAACCGTTTATTTTTTTGTATATTTTTCTAAATCCTCTGTATTGTGGTGTATTTTTCGAATCGTTTTTGTTTTCCCCGGCCTAAATACAAGTTTTAGCCGCGTTTACATATACGAAAGAAACAAAAGAACGAAAACCGATATAGTTAAAATAGATTTCTGTTGTTTTTGTTGTTAAAACGTTATTGTAGATTTATGCGGAATTTGGCAATGATAAGAGAGAGAGAGAGAGAGAAATTTAAAAGAAATCAAAAAGCACAAAAATAACATCCACAACCAATCAATTCGTCTACAAATCGTTTGGCGTGTTTGACAAACCAGCACCAGTAGTCGTTGTCATCAGCAGTGTCCTGTAGGCTTTATTATGGTTTTTATTTTTGTTGTTGGTTTTTTTTTTTTTAATAAACAAAATACACTAATTGAACACTATTTCGAATATTTATTATAAAAAAAAAAATTTTTATCAGCATATTTTGTGCGTTTTTTTTTTTGTTAATTATTTTTCGTTTTCCTTGCTTTAGTTGTTATTTAATCCATAGCATTAAAGCCATTTTGAATTTTCATTACACGTGTTTTTTTTTGTTAAATTTTTCCAATTTGCATTGCTTTTTTTTAAATCTGAAATGAAAGAAAATAAATAATAAAATTAATATCGAAGAAAAAATATTGAAATTTATAGTTTTTAACAAAGCGAATTCATATGAAGTATATGAAGTATATTCATATGAAGTCACCGTAGTCTAGTAGCTAGTGTGATGGCTTATTAGACGAAAAGCCCAGGTTCGTATCCCAGGTCCGACATCAAAACAAAATACAGAAAGTATTTCTTCGGCGACTTTCTCTCAGCAGATTTCTGGTAAAAACTCTGAGAGTAAATAAATCTGCCATGAAAAAGTTTCTCAAAAATCTGTCGTTCGGAGTCGACGTTAAACTGTAGGTCCCGCCACTCACGTATAAAATTAACGCACACAACATGAGTGGTGTGAAAAGCTAAGCCGTAATCCTGACTGAAGGGTTGTAATGGCCAATTATGTATGAATGTGTATGTATGAATTCATATAAGGTGGTGTTGTCAGCCCAGGTGATGATAGATAGCTTTTTTAAAAACTTGAAATTACAAAAACAAACATTTTTTTTTGTCTAAATTTTACAATTTTCAACAGAATTTCCGTATTAAAACAGCTCAGGAAGCACAATTGGAACACAATTTTAAGGGATTGGAATAGGTATTCCATTCACTGATATCGTATATTTGGGTCATTTCTTCCTTGACTATTTTTTGTATTTTCTGTTAACCACTTAACATTCCTCTGTTAACTCTAACATTAGCTCTGTTAAAATTTTTGGTTTTTGTCTTTGCTAGTTAAATTTGAATTTATCTTCATACACATTTTTTAGAAGCCATATGCTACCGAGAAGGGGACTGGAAAAAATACCCAAAATTTCTTAGTTTCGTGGTTCGGCTCTTTGGCAAAAGTCCTTAACAGCGATAATTTTGGCTTTAGCCGTCTAAATTTTTAAATTAACACATGAATATTAAGGGTAAACATTGTTTAAACTTTTGTTGGAAAAATAATGGATATCCTTTCATTACACCTTATACCTCATATTGTTAGTTAATGTGCCTTAGCGCTGTTTCACTTGCTAACTTACGTTGCACAACACTGCGTCATTTAAAAGATTTGTATGCAACACTTAGGAATATTAGCGACTCCACTATTTTGTTTGAGTCTGATGTGAACGTTAAGCAACTCGGGCAAAGCTAAGGGCTCACTATTTGATTTAAAAAACTTTGTGGCAAAAAAATGTTAATAAAAAGGTGTGTCCGAGAATTACAACTGTAGCTTTTACACTGTAACAGAGGCTCTTCTGCCGAATGGGAAATTTAAAAAATCCAAATAAAATTAAAAATAAAACCAAAAATATATTCAGAAAATTTCAAACATATATTAAATAACGTGGAAATATTAAAATTAAGCAAATATTCCTCAAAATTCTTAGCATTTAACGCTTTAAATTATTTGAAATGCGGAACGTTCGACTGACGCCTGCTGCAATTAGTTCTAATAAGAATAACAATGCGAAACGTTCCGGATTATTATACGGCAGTCCAAAAACCATTATAAATTGAAAAATTTTTGAATAAAATTTTATTTTTATTTTAAAAGGTAATACCACTACTGCTGTTGGAATGAAAAAAATAAAAAGGATCAGGAAAAATATAAAAAGATGACACGACAATTAGTTCTAGAAATTGTTTGCCTCCTGGCAGTATTATTTGTGAAAGAATCCTGTAAGTTTGGGTTTCAGATCAAATAAATCAAGTAAGGAACCCACATGCAGTGGCAGTTCAAATTGCATTCGTATTTCAAAGAAGACTGCATGAATAACAACAAATCTCAATATTGTATTAAAGAACGCAAAAATATGTTCCAGTCAGGTATAGTATTCAGGCTAGGAATAGGCGCAGACCGCTGGGTTCATTATACATCCCATCGTACATCGCAGATATCACAAAAAAGGGAAATCATTGGCTTTAGTATTTCATGAAACTTGCCAAAGTAACATACAACCACTGGCACCAAGTGTTAGGGCTAGTTTTATGGCATTCAAATGGCTGTAAAAGCTAATATAGCGCAGCCTACAACCAACCTATCATGTATCATATCAAACTAAGCAGTGAATTGCATTTCTTTTTATAAAAACTTTATTGTCGAAAGTGTGTGAAGTTTGCTTAAGTTGACAGATAATATTAATGACAAGCCGATACGTTTGGGAGAGTGGAATAGAGCAACGAACGCAGATTGTGAAAAATTAAAAAATGGAAAAATTATTTACGCCGATCCTCATGTGGATGTTGGCATCGAAGAGTAGATTTCTCATCCCGATTACATGCATAGCGGCAGAGATCCAGTGATATTGCTCTTGTACGTTTAGATCGTCATGTTAATTTTACGAATTTCATACAACCTGTATGCTTGCCTGTCCAACCTTAACTGCGTTCTTATACATTCGTTGGCAAAAGCATGTATATTGCTGGTTGGGGTTATACTTTAAAAACACCGAATAAGACTTCCCAGATGAAACGGAAGGCGGCCATCGTTGGTGTAGATTTAAAGAAGTGTCGTCAAGCTGTTTCCAAGTTTAATTTTTCTTTGTCAGACTCGCAAATGTGTGCAGGCGGAGAAGTTGGCGTAAGTCAATGTTCTGGCGACTCTGGTGGACCGTTGGTCTCTCAGGAAAGTGTTGATTATAGTGACGTCTATGTATTGGTTGGCATTGTATCGTTTAATGTGAAGCCTTGCGCTGAGGATGGTTTTCCAGGTGTTTATACCAGAGTTGGTTCATACAATGACTGGATTCTAGATACCTTACGGCCTTAAAAATAATAATTATTATAATTGAAAAGTATTTTGAAAAAGTATTTTCAACTAAAATTGTTCCTTTTAAGCTTTGCTACTTTTATTACGAAATATAAAATGCGAGATTAATTTGAAATTTGTTGCTATTTATAGGTGAAATTATTACTAAAAAATATCCGAAACGTTTCGCTTTGTGGCGTGATAAAATTCATAAGTATGTTCGAGAACCACTTACGTTGAAGATCAAGAGCTAATGGCAGCAGGCGACAGTTGAGCGTTCCGCATTTCAATCAATTTAAAGCATTAAATGTAAAAAATTGCAGGAAATACTTGTTTTCATTTCCACGTTTTTTAAAATGTATTTTAAATTTTCTGAATGTATTTTAAAATTTTTTTCTGTTTCTTTATTTTATTTGGTTTTTTGATTTAATTGGGTTTTTTCATTTTTGCAATTGGCATTTCCATTTGTGTTCCTTACACAATATTATTTAGACTTGCTTTTTGAGTAAGATTGACAACCGAAAAGTAATTCGATATCAATAAGCAAGAATTTGCCGAATTTGGATTTCAGAAAACCTACACTTGGTCTTACAGAAGCCAGTGCGCCCATTACAAGTGACTGTTTGGTGCGGCTTGTGGAGCAGAGGGATCATTGGCCCATATTTCTTCTGAAAATGAGGACAGTGCAACCATGATAACCGATTTTTCTGTACCCGCTCTTCAGTGGTATTGATGTGAACGATAATTGGGTTTAACAGAATAGTGCAACTAGCCACACATCTCATGCAACAATCCATTTATTGCGCCAAACGTTTGTTGGCAGTTTAATTAGCCGAAATCGTGATGTCAATTGGTCGCCAAGAAGCTGCGATATGACACTATTTTCTGTGAGGTGGCGTTCATATTTTAAACCCCTCTTCACATATGCAATTGTGTCCACCTACTCTGTTGATGTGATGGGTGGTGTGAAAAGCTAGACTGTAATCCTGACTAAAAAGTAAGTATAGGTATGACGAAACCAATAAACGATCATGAGAAAAACAAAACATGCCTTTTAAAAGCTTTACATTTGTCATGCTTTAGAGCCCCACAAATCCATAAAAAAAAATTTAAATAAAAAGGATAAATTGCTGAAATTTCTATTTCAAAATTTCTTTCTAACAATTGAAAAATTATTTAAAAAAAAAATATTCCATTATGCTGGCGATGATGACCTTCATTTTATGTACGCTCTCTCTCTCTCTGTCAACAATTTTCAAACAAAAAATTTTAAACTTTTAACCACGATAATTTAAACAAGAACGATAAAAACAACGACAACAACAGCAAACATTTCTTTTAAGTTGAACTTCGATAACAATTTTTTTCATGTCTTTTGTTTCGATTGTTTTTTTCTTGCTTTCTTTCCTTTTTTTCAGGTCGGAAATCTCAAAAACCAGAAAACATTCCAGAATCACAAACACAATCACACGCAGTAAGTAACCAAAGCCAACCCCCACTTGATGAAGCCGGTCGTCGTATTCGTTCTTTTGTTCTTTTGCTCGGCTCGGCGTATGGTATGTATGTATGTATGTGTTTAAAGGGCTGAGTTCGCAACCGAAACCTTTTGGGAATATTTTAATTTTGTTAGTATTTATAATCTTATACCAGCGTATGGCTGTGTGTGTGTATGTGTATATATTCGGGTTCCAATCAAACACTTTAGAATTCATTGAAAAATTTCTGTAAATTATTAAAAAACTTCAAATCAAAAAAAAACAAAAAAAATTTATGGGAATTGCATGTAAAATGATAAGAAAGAAATTCTAAAACAAGTCTGTAGGGGAGTGTTTTTGCTTTTTATTCCTCCACTTCTGTTTCTTTTGTTTTTGTTTGGAGTACAAAATCATTAAAATCAATTGAAATTTTTTGTTTAGCAGAGAAAAGTAAAAACAACAACAACAGCAACAGCCTGCATATCATGGTTTTTATTTTAATTTTTAATGTACAAGAGAATTGAAACTGATAAGAGAGGGTAAAGGGGGTGTGAAGCAAGATATTTGAAAACGAAAAATTGTTTATAATTGAAGAGACATTGTCAGAGAGGTTAGAAAAAAAAATTTAAAATCATTTTGAAATGTTTCCATAATTGTTTGGAAATTAATACACAATCTTTATTCGTTAAAGGGGTATCGAGTGGCAGAAAATTTCAAATTGAATTTTAATGAACATAGTTTAGGAAACAAGGGAATATTGGACTTTTATTGTTTTTTTATTCTGTAATGAATTTCGTGTACATTGTTTAGAAAGAAACAAAAAACAAAAGCAGAAAAGTATTTATTTGTTCTCGAAGCTCAACCAAATGACTTACTGTAGTCCCTTCAAGCTTTATATGGTATCCCTATAATGTATCCTGAAAGCCTACATATTATATAAATAACTGGTCAGGATTCCGACCTAGTTTCTCACACCACTTATGTTGTGTGTGTTAATTTTATACATGAGTGGCGGGATCTACAGTTTAACGCGGGACAACAGATTTTTGAGAAACTTGTCATGTCAATTTTTTTTTATTCTCCGAGTTTTTGCCAGAAACCTGCTGAGAGGAAATCGCCGAAGAAATATTTTTCATATTTCGTTTTGTTGGAGATGTCACGTCTAATAAGCCAACACCCTGCCTACTAGACTACGGCGACCTCAAAGCCTATTGCCCTGGAAAATTTCAAAATGCAGCTCAGTGTCAACAATGCTAATCTGCTGCCTGCACCTAATATGCATCTGTTCTTCTGGATACATTAATGGCCCGCAGGTGCTAAAGATGTAGTCCGATGAATCATTTGCAACGACACAGAATCTAGATATTGGGCTCGAGACAACCCCCCCTCTGAATAAGTGTATTCTAAGTCTCAGAATACCAAACTCAGTTCATTCCTGAATATTCTGATACATGACCAAGAGCTCCTTTTAATATTATTTTCCAACAAAAGCTTTGATCGCTTTAAACCCATTTACTCAGAAAGGAGTATATGCCTCTCTTAATCTTCCATTTCGTTGAGTACACTTTTTTAAACATCCACTCGCACTCCACATCAGCGGCGTTCAAACTCACCTCCTCACACGCTTCTCTGCTTGCTCATTGCCACGAATTCCCACATGACCTAGGACCCAGCAGAGGGTATTTTCTCTATCCAGCCGATTTTGCTTCCCCAGACACTCCCATATCTTCGATTTAACTTCATAAGGCTCGAGTGCTCAAATGGAGGGCTGACTGTCAGATAGTAGGACTATGTCCTGTCTGTTATATACACTTCCTAGCTACTTCTTATCCAAAGGAGTCTGCTATCCATAATCGACCCATAAAATGTTTTCTTTTCGATTTTTACTTTCGAATTTATTTCTATTACACTAGGGAAAGTAGTACAACAGGGTGCCACATTTTTAAATATTTTGCTGTAACACAAAATACTGTTTACAGGCCAAGGAAAATGATAAGAAAAATAATTGAATGAATTTAAAAACAAAACAAAAAAATAACAACAAAAACAAATTTACAACACACTATAATTCAGTATAATTATTGCACAATACAAAAAAGCACATTTGACTGATTCATTTCCATTGTTTCCAGTGTATGTATTTCCAAAACAAAAACTAAAAAACTTCATGTTAAGCAATAAAACACTTGAGTAATTAAATGTTTATTTATTAAATTTTTATTAGTCGTTATAATAATAATCATAATATTTTATGGGTATAATAATAGTACATACATACGTTATTTTAAATATAGTTTTGAGTTTAATTTTATATTTTATAAATGAAAGGCAAACAAACAAATGCTTACTTACTCCTTTGTATCAAAAAGAAATTGTGGTTCGAATGGCTAAAGCCTTCTTATACAGAAAAAAAAAATACTTTAGTAATGTATAAAGTTTAAAAAAGTACATGAGACGTTTTTTTTTTATTAAAATGTTTCGTCTTTTTTTGCTTGCAAATAAATGTATGAGAAAGAATGTGTGATTATTGTGTTTAAAAATAATACTTTTCTTTACTTAGAAATAGAAAATAGAAAAAAAGAGAAAAGAAATTAAAAATTTCTTCAATGAAACTTAAAAGCAAACATATTTTCGTTTTATTTTTATTTTATTGAGAAAGTCGTTTATTTACGGGGTTTTCAGAAGTAAGGATGAAGGGGGTGTAAAGGTTGTTTGGATTGGTATGAGGAGAAAGAATGCCGGTTACATAGTGGAGTGGTCAAGATTTGTTTTTATGTATTAATGTTGTTGCTATTTCCCCACCCGCGCAATGTTATGAAGGGAGGGTGAGGTGTAAGCTTGTATTAATAATATTCGTTTGACGTGTTTTGCATGCTAAAAAAAAGTACGAGGCAAACAATTGCATTCTTTCTTCTTCTTTCTTTTTTGATAATATTCGTTTCACTGTATAAAAACAAAAACAAAAATTTAATTTCACTTCTATGTTTGTGCCCGTCTGACGCGTCTGCTTTTACTTCTTATGGATGTTTATGTGTGTGTGAGTATGCTTTCATTTTTGTTTTTATGTTTGCGTAGGTGTTTTTACTTCTTTTTGCTTTTACCCAATGTCAGGGTGTGGTGTGAGGCCGTAAATTGTGTTTTACGCCGTGTAAACTCCATAAATTCTTCTTCCAATTTTTTGCGTGACTCCTCCAACTTACGTTTCTCCTCGGCATGATCTCGCTTGAGCTTCTCAAATTTGGCATGCAATTCCTTCTCAGATTCTTTAAGTTCAGCTTCCTTCTCCTTAACTCTTTGCACAAACATTTGCCTGACCTCCTCTTCTTTGGCCTGCAGTTCAGCAAGATGATTGGAACGTTTTGCCTCAAAGGTCTGCTGGAATGATATAGGCTTATTGTCCGAGTCAACATCCGAAAAGCCCATTTCTTCAAGTCTCTTCTGGCGATACAATTCATAGTGTCTGGTGTGTGTCTTTTCACGCATATCCTCCATGTTAGTGCGTATAAGCATCTCACGCAGTTTAACAAAATCACAATGGGTTTCGTTTTCCACTTGTACCGTGCCCCAAGGATATTGTCTAGCCCTTATTAATTTATTACCCACTTTAATGAATTCTGTGGAGCCAACAACAGCAAACGGGACATGATCATTCATGGCGGCATTGGTTTCGGCAACGGTCTCATCATCAGTTGGAAACTGATAGATATGAACGCCATTATTACTAAGTTCCTGCATAATTTTCGATTTAAATCTTTGCAATTCGGCCTTGGAAATGGTATCAGCTTTGGCTATTATCGGTATGATATTCACTTTACTGTCCAATTTCTTCATGCACACCAAATCCAAACTCTTGAGGCCATGACCAGTTGGACATATAAAGTACAGGCACACGTGTATGCGTGAGTCATGACAAGCCACTAAAGAACGTTTAATTTTCAACTCTTCTTGCAAATACGCTTCAAACTGTGCATCAATATAATCCACAACCGCTTTGAATGAGTCATCCTTGTTAATTTGATCACCATAGCCTACCGTATCGCAAATGGTCAACTTAAGGCGTACGTTGCTCTCGTGCAGCTCATATGTGTGCGCCTTCAATTTAACGTTTGGCAATGTATGAGAACTGGGTGTCGACTCAAAGCTGGTGTTGAATAGAGTGTCCATTAAAGTGGATTTGCCCAAGCCCGTTTCACCAATGCACATGACGTTGAAGACAAAACCATTCTGTACACTTTTATTAACCAATTGATCGGGAAGACTATCGAAACCCACATGCCCTGACTGTTTTAAGGATCTTAGATGAGCTTCTTTCTTTTGATTATAAATTTCCACCTCGGCTGTCATTGTTCTTTCAACCTTTTCTTATCGCACTTTTAAATAATTTTTTAAACAATTTCGAATTAATTTTTCACTGTGGAAAAAGTTTCCTTCTTTTTCTTTATTTTATAATAAAAAAAATATAATTTTTCGTTGCTTTTCTTTTCTTTTTTTCTAAGCGCAAGTTGTTCACAAATTGAAAATTTCAATAAGAATGCATTAAAAATGTAATTTTTTCCGTTTATGCTTTACTTTCTATTTTTCATATTCACTCCACCACACTAGTTGTCTCTTTTACTCTTATGTCATGGCATACAGAAATTAGAAATCGAGTATACACTTAAAAAGAGTGCGTTATATGGTAAGTGTAGCCGTGTTGTAGATTTTACTTTTGACAGTTTTTTTTGTATTGATTTTCAAAAAGAGAGACGAATAACTAAACCAAAGAGTAAACGACAAAATATATTTAAAAACAAAACCACTCACTCTCTTCTTTTTCTTGTTTGTTTATATGTACTCAACATGTATTCTGAACGATGAACTAGACAACTTTTTTACACACTGAAATCTTTTCGGAAATAAATGAAAAATATTTATTTTCTCCCATGAATAATGAAAATGTTTATGGAAATATGTAAACAATACAAAATATTTGCCGAAATTTGTTTGAAAACATGAAAAGTAATGTTTTTAAAAACTGTCTGCTCGCAAATTAAATAAAACACTCATGGTAAGAGTTGCCATGACTACTTTATTTAAGAAATCTAATCCTTATTGAGAAATCAGGAAAGAGCAAAGGTTTAGAAGGAACATTCTAATATTCACAAGAGTAATATAACTCAGGCTTCTGTCTTCTTTTTTAAGTGACTTCGATATTTCCATTAAGAATACACACATACATACATACAAACCCGCAGTCGGGATTACGACTTAGCTTCCAACACCACTTAGGTAGTGTCTGTTAATTTTATAATAGTGGCGGGACATACAGTTTAAACCCTACTCTGAATTTTTGGAAAACATTTAATGCCAGTTTTAGTTACTCTCGCAAGTTTTTGTCAACAAGGTGCTGAGAGGAAGTCACCAAAGAAATATTTTTTCATATCTGGTTATTTTCAAGATGTTTTATTTGGGATTCGAACCTTGGCCTCACGTCTAATAAGCCAACACACTACTTACTAGACCGCGGTGAGTTCGATTTTACGAATTTTTCCGTCAAATCTATATTGGGATTAGGCGACATTGGCAGCGAGAGAATTGAGTAAGCTGCCTTGCTAGGAGCAAACGCAACAGTAATGCCTATAATATCAGTCCTTTCATTTATTTTCAAAAATATAGAAAGTGGTGCTGAAACATTGACAGTTTGCACCAGGCATTTTATGTTTTGTATTAAATTAGCCGATGCCAATACCACATCCCAAATAATTGACATTAATTCTTTTATATAAAATACAAGCAAAAAGTCTTGTTAGGCGATCGGCAAAGATCGATCCTTTATTTGTGATTTCATGGATTAAACTATACTCTTTCGTTTGGTTTCAGTAAGAAAACAGTAGTAGATTCTGAAAATATCGTAGTTTTACTTGTTACAGAATTGCATGAAAATTATCATAAGAAAGGATAGAAAGGAATTGAAGGGAACCGCTGAACAAGGCTACCCCCTTGATGTTCAGGCACCTCTCAGGAGTGCTCTAATGTCGACTGTCGATAGAGAATCTAAAAATTCAAAGAAGCCCCTACCCAAGCTCGTCAACCTCTTCGTACTAAGGACTCGACAGTTACAGAGGAAATTCACTAGAATTTGTATGAAATCCCGTAAGTCGCAGATTACGTTCAGATCTAAACAGGTTTTATTACAAGAAGCAGGTTTTTATACGACATAAGACAATAGTCATCAATTTTTGTTTAAGATTTTGTTAAAATTTCTGGAATCGCCGCCATTTTTGTGTTTAAATGTACTTTACGTTTTATCATTTTTCATTTCCAATTTTAAAAACATTTAATAACACGTTACTCATAAGTCATAACCTTGGCAACTCTTTTAAATCAAAACAACAAAACTACTCAAAAGTACACAATAACAAAAAACCCAACGACACAGGCCCACAAACAAAAAGAGACAGAGAGAGAATGATATTAACAAAGAGCATTTAAAAAAATATGTCTGAGTGTAAAACAAATAAATTCAAAAACCGGAAAATATTAAATAAAACTGTTAAATTTAATTGAAATAATAATAAAATTAAGAAAATATTGTGCATAAAAATTTCTAACACTCAAAAATATTTGATAAAGAAAAAAGAACAGATTTTTGTTTTAGAAAAACCTGAGTAGAGTTGGAGAGCATAAGAAGACAGATACAAAGAGAGAGAGCGAGTGAACCACCTGAATAAATACATAGGGAGAGTAAGAAATTATTAAAGTATGTTTGAACAGAAAACAAAAAACTAAGAAAAACAGCAAAATAAACAATATTAACGAAATAAAGTTATGTAGGAAAGAAGCAAGACGTATAGCAACAACAAAAACCCCAAAAAAACCACACAAAAGGTAAACACAAGTTAATAAAACGAGAAGAAACAAAAAACGGCAACAACAACAACGATGGAACTTCATATGGTGTCTTGGAAAAAGAAACAAAAAGAAAAAGATGCTGAAAAAATTAAGAGAAGAAATTAAAAACAAAGGTAACAACACAAAGTAGACTTACTTATAATTGGAACCGGAAAGTTATACAAATAAAATCCAATAGAGACGGTAAATGGCAATAATTTAATTAAAATTTTGTTGCTTTAAATTATGCTTTTTTGCTAAATTCTTTATATTTTCTGTGAATTTCTTTACTTTTTTATTTAATTTTTTTTAGCATTTTTAAGGAATCTTTTTTAAAACCTTTATAAAGCCACTTTTTACCTTTACTTCTTTCACTTAATTTTTCCAAAGAAAGAATTCAAGCCACTCACACACAAAGGAAAACACACGCACTTCCTTTTTGGCGTTGATCTCTAAAAACAACAAATTAAAATCAAAAATAATAATTATACACTGAAAAAGATGAATTAAATTAAATATTTAAACATTTTCTTCCTTTCTTTCAACACTTTTTTATGGCTTAAATAGCCAATTAGCACTTCTTTTACACAACGGACACAAATTCGATTCCCTCGTAAAATTTTAATTTTATTTTCATCACCTTTTATTTTCTTAATCAATTATAACAAGGGTTGACTGGAGAAAATCGTTTACATTTGTTAATTATTGCGACCGTCACACGTTTGTTTTGTTTTTATTTTCTGTTAATTGTTTTATTTTTATTTAGTAAATAAAGCAAAGAAAAAAATCATAACAATAATAAAGAAAAATTAAAAACACAAACACTGTATGAATCCAGCATTCATTTGATTATCCAGACTAAAAACACACGAAACGTACGCTTTAAAATTTCCGCAGCAACTGAGCGCTTTTTCTTTCATCCAAAATGTTGCTAATACTTGTTTGAGATGAAAAGCCACCAACAACAATTATGCTCTCACTAATTTCTTCTTTGTTTTTAACATTCGTTCGTTGTTTAGTTCTCTCTCTCTCTGTGTGTATCTCTCTCTACGCTACTCTCTTTTTCTTATTGTATCTTTCAGTATGTCTCTTAAAATTGAGTTTATTTTCATTATTGTTGTCTTTATTGACATCTGGAAATTCTTATACATACTGTCAGTAAGAGCGAATGAAATAGAGAAAGTATCTTTTGCCTATAAGCTGATGAAACGAAAAGAGTTAACTACATAACACCATAAATATTTACTGTTTTTAAACACAAAATATTCAAACATTGTTCGCATTTGTGGTAATTAAGTGTTGGTAAACGTGAAAAGTAGAATAGTCGAATATATCTTGTGTAAGATTTTCGGTGTAAGAAGCATATTGTTTTAATTTAAAGATTAAATTTTTTAAATAATACGTGTTTTTATACAAAAGGAAGAAATTAATTTAATTTAATGAGAAAGTATCACCACTGTTTGCCACCGGAAGAAAAGACAATTGTCGCTAGTGTTTGTAGTTCAAAGTTTTAAAATTCGCTAACATATCTACGGCCTAACTTTCAAGAGAAATCTTCCTAAGCCTATGGTACCCGTAGGTAATGAACTTGCATGGTCTATGCCCTTTAGATCTCTTGCTGTGCATTTATTCTAACTTTCTTCGAAGGCAGTCTTAATAAGAGATCTTAGATGTCCTTACTGTAGTTTGCCGGACACTACACTCATAGATGGCAAACTATGTTCTCATTAGCAGCTTAACTCGGGGTATTAGTTCCACTCTATTGTACTTAGGTTAGGATAGGTTAGGTTAGAAAGTTCGAATTTTTGTGTTATTTTCACCAAAGCTTCTACCATAATCCACATTCAGCATGAAACCTGCTAGTATTACTGAGGTAACTGATACGGTTGTTAAGGTCTCATTGGCAATATATTTGATAACATTTGAAAGAAGTGTTCTCACAAGTGCTTATGATTACGTTCCCTCAAGGATGGACCCAAGAGGTTCACTTCCATTTTTAATTCGCGATATCGATGCGTTTGTACCCTATAAAGGGTATTCAGACTTCTCCACATCTAGCTCTGGTTTCAGTGCTCCAAAAGATGTTAGGTAGGTCCGCTGTAATGCCACAGTTAATCGCAGTTCTTGAACTAATCGAATTCCCCTCTACTAATCGCAGAAGTTGGTCAGCGCAGGGGCGGCACATTACAGGACGTCTTCCCTATTCTGGAAATCAGCCTGAACGTTTAATAAACCAAGCTACATCCTTGATATCGATGGTGATAACTTCACTAATCTGACAAGGAACGAAAAGCCAAATAATCTAAAACTGCATCTCGTAAGAGATGGGCATTGACAAAGAAAGTGTATAACAGTTTCCTCCTCTTCAGCAGGCCTACACTCTCTCAAGAAATCGTTCCATGGGAGCTGCAGTCTTTCAGCGTATCTTTCCATAACGCAATGACCTGTACGAATGGCCAGTGTGATTGAGATGATGATCAAGTTTGAGTAGTTAGTTGGTATGCCTTCTATTCATAGTGTCCGAGGAAGTCTTTCAGTGGAGCCAATTTCCTCATTAACCCGGGATAGGTTGGCATTCCTGAAGAATTTTTATCCGGAAGAAGTGTACTTGCTGTGGTAAGCTCATCGTCCCTACATTTGCCTGAAATGTCCATGTGCCCAGGAACTCCGACAAGTGAGACACTGAAGCGCCCAGGGAGAACGTCGAGACAACGGCGACATTCTCTAACGAGTTTAGAGTTGATCGTAACGCTCGAGAAGGATCTAATAGAGAGTTTTCTATCAGAAAAGATTGAGTAACGGATGAAAGAAGCACCGTTAAAGAGGATCCATTAAGCGGCTTGGTAAATGGCCATCACCTCCGCCTGGAACACACTACTGTGCGCCGGCAGTTGGACGGAAATGTTTAGGTCGAGATTCCCAGAATAGACGCGGCTATCAACCATATTATCGAGACATCAGTGTATATATCTAGGGATTGCGGGGAAATGATCATATTAGAGACCCAGTTGTTCCTGCTCGGAATCAGAAAATGAAAACTCCTGTCCAAATAATATTCTGCAGGGATATAACCGATATTTGATGACGCTGGGTGATTAAAGTCCAAAAAAGTGGAATATCCAGATGGACTGATGCTCCATCGAGATAAGGCACTGAATCTAGTCGCGGCGAGTTTGGCTGTTTGTTGAGCAAGACGCGCAGTGGGATAACAGTTAAGCAATGCAAACAAGGCTTTTGTATGAGTGGTTTGTAGAGCGCCGGTAATATGAAAAGATGCAGATCTTCTGGCCTTATCAACAAGTCTAATATTATGTTGTCTATTCAGAGCAGTCCACCAGAGAGCAACGCTATATACGAGGTTGGGCTTGATGACTGTAGAATACATTCGGTGCGTGATATTGAGGCAGAGACCCCATCTGAATCCAACTTCTCTACTGCAGCCGTGTACATTACAATCAATGACCGCAAAGAAAAAGCATAACCTTTCATTGTTCTATCCTAGTCTTTCCATGTTAGTTTCTTACATAAATCCAACAGTATCGGATATTACGCCACCGTAGTTTATTTATAGCCGAGTACGTGTATTTCATGATACCCACATACATACACCGCTAAATTGTTTATTTGTGGGTAAAACTTTTAAAATTCTCTTACAAACGCTGATAAAAGAAACTGTGGTGGTGCATTATTCTTCCCTTAGAATGGAAATGAATTCAAATTATTCACACTTCATTGCCTGCCCCCAGTCATTATTTAAATATCAAAAAAAAGAAATTGCTCATGTGTGTGTATAAGGAGTTTAAGGAGGAGAGGAAATATTTAAAATCAACTTTAAATTCTTTGGTAAGATTGTGCATTTAACCTCGAAAGTGAAAGTGAAAAATGCTCGTAAATTGTAGGCGAAGAAAAAAAGCAAAAAAATCAAGTGAAATAAACGAAACAAAATCCAAGGGGTGATTAAGTTGAAGGCCATAAACCACATTTGATTTAATTTTTTAAATTTAAATTAATCGAATGTTTATTCGAATGTTGTTCCATCCGTAAAACAAATCTTTTAAGGAAGGTTAGATTAAATTAGTAGGCACTTCGATGAGCCCAGCTTACCCGGGTCCTTTAAGGTCCCATTGTATTCTGTCAAATAGTTATAGCTTATTGGTTGGCGTCCAATTGGTTTATGAAGGTGCGGATCACTTTATGTCAGCAATGTCTGGGTGCACAAGAATCCTTCGCTACAGGTTGCCAAGTGTCAGACAAAGACAGAAAAGATTGGTAGATAAATCTTTGAACCTTATGTGCCTTTAAGGTACCTGCATTCGCAGAATAGAAAATGCTTTAGCGTTTTTGGCATGGTTTCCCTGAGCCTGAATACAAGCTCTCGTGCCTTAGAACATCTTAATGTTGCTGTACCATTCACTGTGGCTCACCCCCTAGGCTTTCAACCTTAGCCTACTAGAGTTTGAATAGTTACAGAGGAGATGTTCTATGGTATTCAACTCCACCTCATGCCATAAAATAGGCAACCAGGGGAATGCATTACAATTCTTTTTTTCAGCGACCTTAACTTGCAAAGTCCCTTAAGAAACTTATTCATCTGTCTCATACATACATAATTGGTCATTACAACCCTTCAGTCAGGATTACGACCTAGTTTCTCTCACCACTTATGTTGTGTGTGTTAATTTTATACATGAGTGGTGGGACCTACAGTTTAACGCCGACTCCGAACGACAGATTTTTGAGAAACTTTTCATGGCAATTTTATTTACTCTCAGAGTTTTTGCCAGAAATCTGCTGAAAGTCGCCGAAGAAATGTATTTCTGTATTTTGTTTTGATGTCCGGCCTGGGGCTTGAACCCTGGCTTTACGTCTAATAAGCCAACACACTACCTACGACTACGGCGACTTCATCTGTCTCACGGTGGATTTATTCTGTAGATAGAGTGTTTGCTTAATAAATACGAGCCCATGGTTCAAACCCCAGACATCTCGAACAACACGGAATATGAAACAACATTTCTTTCAACAACTTTTATTCTTTCAGTAGTCCTCTGGCAAAAACTCTTCGAGAAAATTAGATTGCCATTCAGGGTCGATTTTAAACCGTAGATCATGCCACTCATGGATAAAATTTACGTACACGACGTAGGTGGTGTGGAAAGATAGGTTGTAATCCTGACTAAATGGTTATAATGACTAGTAATGACGAATATCGGCTCCCCGCAGACAGTTCATTCCCTTAAATAATCTCTTACCCAGGGTTTTTCACCCTATCAAGACATGGACAGTTGGTGTTCTATAGTTTCCAACTTCTCTTCATTAGCATTTAGCTGTAGAATCCCAAATCTTATTCTAGGGCTTGACCTTGCGATGTCTCGTAAGAAACCCATCTACCAGTCTCACTTGAAATTTATTCAACGACAGCAAAAGGCTGGTTTTGTATTAGAAGACCAAAGGCTTCTAAACATACAACATCGCGGTCTATACCTCCAACTCTTTTGCTGTTTCTCCCTGATATATCTTACGATAAGTTTTTAAAGGTAGCAGATTAGAGGATAAGGACTAACCTCCAAGTCGCTTACAGTTTATGAACCCAATCAAAGAGGAAGATCTCGCCATCTCATAGCCATGTACTGTGCAGCCCCTTCGCTGATCAACTTCTTCGATGTGTGTGGTGGAATTTGGTTAGAACAGATACTGTAGTTACCTGTGGCGTTATGAAGGGCAGCTATGTATGCTCAAGTGAATTTTGGTAATCAAAGCTACCACTTCCAAGTCGCTTACAGTTAATGAACCCAATCGAGCAGGAAGATCTCGCCATCTCAAAGCCAGGTACTGTGCAGCCCTTTCGCTGATCAGCTTCTTCGATGAGTTTGGTAGAATTTGGCCAGTACAGGGACTGTGCTTACCTGTGGCGTTATGACGGGCAGCTATGTGTGCTCAAGTGAGCTTTGGTAATCAAAGCTACCACTTCAGCCTACCTAAGTACATACTCAGTTATACCGCCATGTCCTGAAAGCCAACGAAGGCAGCTCCGGTATGCCCCATAGGTTTTTAAGGGGTCCTAACCGAGCTTACCACAAACCTATCCTGAATTACCTCAAATCGAGCCAATCGTATTTAAAGAGGCTGATCCAGCTACGTCCTCCCTGGCCTTTCCCATGAAATTACTTACAATAAATCCAAGTGTGATTCAAATAAAATTTAGCGTTGCCAGATATGCCTCCTTAAACCAATTTTAGGTTGTTGAACCGCAAATGATAAAATGAGGGACATTGGTGGTAAAAAAATAAAGCGCGTTTAAAATCTATTCTTTCTCTCTCTCTCTGTCTCTTACAATAATGCGTCAATGAACCATAATACATTGCTTTGTGGTTGTTGTTGTTGTATTTGTTACAATTGTTACCATTTCCCACATTACTAATGCAAGTGCGTATACTGTGCTGTGTGCGTACACGTGCTTGCTCCCTTTATAGGTAAGTGTGTGTGCGTGTGTGCTCTTGCAACTTCTTTAAATATTCCACAGGCATTCGTTTTATTGGTTTAACTTCTTTGCTTTACGTCAATTTCTTTAGTGTTCTTTGTTCATTCTTATAGTGACTCCCTCTCTATCTCTCTCTCGATTTGCAGAACATAAAGTAGTATTTGAAGCGTACACACGTTCGTACATATCTGTGTTTTTTTTTGCTTTCGTTTCGTTTTTCTTTATTTGTGGATACACTGTGCGTTTCTTTTACTGGAGACTTTTTGCTTTTTAAGTTCAAATGTTTGAGTGTGTGTGTGTTTTTTTACTTTACGTTTCGAATTTCTTTTTCTTTAGTCTCTGTGTTGTTGTTGCTTTACTCTCCTCTCATGCTTTAACATTCAAAGAAGAAGAGGATCTCACATAGGATACGTACTTTAACGTACGTATGAATTGGTATTCTTAGAGCCATTTTATCGCTCGTAATGTCACGTCTGCTCTTCTTATATTTCATTTCATTTGCTCTTTTGCTTTTTGTTGTTGTTGTTACTGTTGTTGTTCTATTGTTTTCTGTTATTTTTTCGTTTTTGTTTCTCATATTCTTGTCTGCTTATCGTTTAGACTTTTTAATATTTTTACTAAGGATGTGATTGTCTAAATGTCCGTCTCTCCGTCCATTTCTGTCTCTGCTGTTTGCCATTCTAAAAGGATTACTTCATGCAACTCTTCTCTATTTGTTTCTCTTTATTTCTTTCTGTGTTCTATTTGGAGTAGAATTGCAATGATTTCTTGTTATTGTCAATTGTTGTTGTTGTTGTAAGGATACGCATACGTATTTGAATGTAACGTGAGTAATGCTTTAATTGCCATTAAAATGCTACATTTTGGCTTAAGAGTGTAAAGGTCATCAGAGGCATTAAGTGAAGTAAAGTGGAGTGGCATGAAGTGAAGTTTTCATTGCGATATTGTGTTCTGCAAATGCAATAACAAAAGTTGATATGTTAAGACAGCAAAGGAATGGCGGAGATAAATAATTTGAAAGTAAAAATGGGAACAGACAGGCTGCTAGTAACCTTGTATGTAGCGCTTTGGCTTATGAGTCGAGAACCTGTGGTTAAATCTCCAGCTTAGGTAACTTGAAGAGAACAAATTATGAAAAAATATTTCCTTCGGTGACTACCATGCACCAGTCTTCTGGCAAAAAGTCTATGAAAAGTTCCTCAAAAATCTGTCATTTGGAGTTGATATTAAACTGCAGGTCCCGCCACTCATGGATGAAATTAATGCACACAACCTGAGAAACTGGGTTATAATCCTAACTAACGTTAAGTAAGCAACGTAACTAGGTTGTAGGAGAGAAGACCAACCACAAAGTCGGCTTGTTGTGTGCTCACCATTAAGAGGAACCCAAGATATCTGCTCCAGGAAGTGGTTAACTTGAGCAAACTTTCTTAGCTTATTCTATTGAACTTGTGTCAATGGTTGTAGACTTGGTCGCACTTTAGGCAGCACCAATATGGGCATAATCCAATAATACAGATGTGTAGACACTCTGCATTAAGAGTCTCCTGCTGATACAGAACTGTATCCGAAGAGGCAATATCAGTAAAATACGCGAAGATTCCAAGAAAAATACAACCGAGAGAGCTTAGGCGGTAAGTTGCAGCACCGTCACAAGAATGGTAATCAGAGGAACATTCACAAAAGTCCAGGTTCAAATAAGACAAATGCGTAGACGCTCTGTGTTAAGAGTCTCCTACGCATACAGATCAGTGTCCGAAGTGCCAATGTCAGTAATATACGGGAAGATGCCGAGAAAAATACAACCGAGAGAGCTTAGGCGGTACGTTGCAGTACTGTAACACGAATTCAGAGGAGCATTCACAATATATTGGAGAATAATGTCGAAAGTAGGGAGGCGGATCACAACGATAAATAGGTAAACGCTCTTATACGTTGTGGATTGTCGATAGTACTTGCATTGATTTAAGTTGATAGTTGTGTTCAAAGAACTTGTATGAAATCGCAACAGCAGAACACATAACTTTCGAGTGCGTCAGATTCACAGAACAACGTTGTGCATTATAGGTGGTCACCTAGATGTGCCAATCGAGTGAAATGGTGGCCAACCGTTTGTCAGATGAGTTTGGCACAGACTCGGCCAAAGGAAAGGACGACAAGGAAAGGAGCTAGGAGGAAAGCACGACAACAATTGCGCCCACAATTACGACTGTGTCTACAACTATCCACAGAACTAAGACGAATATGACAGTCCGAGCATATGGCTGTGAACGGCCTACAGACATAATACCTAATCGGTGGTTCTGGGAGGATCTCATCGTCAGACACTGAAATGATTTTAGTGAGTGAACTGTTGGTGACTGCTGGCTTAAGCAGTTTCTTAAACATCTATGATCTGTGACCTTTATTCCACGGTACTCTGTAACTATCTGATCGAGCACTTAGACATATTTTTTCTGCGGAACGTAAAGCCAGGTTCTTCCACAAATTTGCTTGGAAATACAAGCTCTTGTCTGTATTTCAAGTGCTTAGATAACAACCACTTATATAGACTCAAGGGCGATTTAGACTCATATGGTTTTAAATCTATGGACAGTTGCAGAGTATTCCCTGAGAAGATGCTAATGTACTCCCATAGTTGGACTGGCATATAGTCCCTTTCAAAAGTTATATCACCGTCTGTTTGTCTGGAAAATGGGTGTTTATGCGGAGGATTACTTGAAGGAATACATACAAAAAATCTGATGCAGATGCATAGGCCCTAGACTGTTACAATCCTTCTTGTGATTTCCACATATTAGAGGCTTTGTCCATGTATAGGCTGGAAATTAGGAGCAACGATCCGGTTCTAACGTTTCCGCTGTGTTGGTCTGGCTAAATCTTTCGGAAAAAAAACAACGAAACCGAATAAACATTTACTACGTACTCACTATGCCTACGATAGACTATCTACTAGGGTGAAGTGCCTCTTATACATCTTGAGCGAAGTTTCTGAAGAAGTTGAAACCCGAAGGAACAGGAAAAGACCCTCTGTCCCTTAACGACAGTTCCTAATGCCATTATTATATTCCTAATGGAAGTGAAACATGGCAGCACAATGGGCCTAAAAAATTGGTAAAAAATTAGTGAAAACCCCCACTTAATTGTATACGATGGCACTACCCAACTTAACCTAAATCAAATCGATTCATAATTTAGCCAACGTATGTCTAAATGGACTGGCTTCATAATTTGAGAAAATGTTCGTCTAGAGTCCACAATTAACCTGCAGTTACCACTACCCATATATGAAATTGCTACACGTCACGTGGGTGCTTTGAGAAGTTAGGCAGTTATCCTGACTACAATGAGTTATAAATGCCCATAATGTGTGTACACATGTATGTAAAGAACATAATAATTCCACTTTACTTACAACAACACATTATGATCAGTCGTTCTCAAGCAATTGAATCATCAATGGATCTCCATCATATTAAAGCTGCTTTCATGCTCAAAATGCCAACATACAGTCGCATATAATCACACTCAATTGTATGGGAGCACATAAATGACAAATACAGAGAATGGTTAAGTGAGTTTATGTATGTGTGTGTGTGTGTGTGTCGGTGTACATTTTCACTTTTGAACGAAACAAACATTTGCTGACTGCGTATATGACAGTTTGACATTCAAATTGTGTTACAATTTCTCATGCATGCATGCATGCATTGGTATTTGTCGTAGGGGAGTTATACCATATGCATATACAAGAGTGTTTGTGTGTAAGGTTGGGAGTGTGCATATTTAAATTTTTACATGTTTTTATAGATTGTTGTGAGATTTTGTGTAATACGAACGAAAAGTATTTCTAACCTCATTTCATTTGTTATCAAAGTTAACAGTTATCCATATTTATAGTCTCACTTACACTAACATACATATGTACATATATATATATAGAGAAGAAAAACATTGTTTTTGGAATTTATACAATAAATGTATACACGTATGCATTGCATATTTTCTAATAATCACATGGATTTGTTACAGCAACACACAAGTTTTATTAACCCATGTTTAACGCTGCTTATTTATATTCATTTTATGACAAAAAAAAACAATGAAATGGATTTCAAATCTTTTTGAAAATTGTTGTACTTTTTTTTGTCTGCAAGTTTTTGTTAACATTGGTTCAATTTCGTTTTTTTTGTCTACTGTTCAGCATATGGCACGTGTTTACTCGTCATAAAATTGTAACAAAGCTGTTGATATCAACCTGAGGGGGAGTCTTTTTTCTTTTCTGCATGTTCTTGTTATTCCACCTGACCAGCTGTGAGTTTCGGAACACTGTTCCACTTACATATTTATTCGTATTTATAAGGTTGTTTCATTTTAAAGTACGTTTATGAATAAAACCTTGAATTATTTATACCCTACACAATACAGTATGGCGTTAAACTTAGAAAAAATTGTGTTTATTGAGTGCATAATTGAAAAACTCAATTCAAAGTATTGGCCATCGTTAGCTGTGATCATTTACCTTGTTTTTCTGGCGACATATGGTTTCCTTGAGTTACTTCTGCATCGATTGAATCATATGGAATTCGGCCAGGGAAAAGTTTACTTTACAAGACTTTGCAGCTATCAAGTCTTTGCAACACTTAGTTTCTAAAGAGTTTATAACCAGTCTGGCAACATATGGCCAAGGATTATCGTATTGGATTATTACGATTTTAAGCCTTGTCGCTTTAAACGAATCAATTGTTATCGTATGACTTAATTGCAACGCGGCTCATAATAGCGCAGTTCCTTCCAGTTGCAGGGAAAATAATTTAGGGGAGCGAACATTATCTCAAAATCGAAAAATATCGAGTGTAATGAAGGCCGCCACTCATTCGCAGACTGTCATTGTGCTTAATGCCAGCTTTTTCATTGTGAAGATCGGCCAGAGCATTTGCCAACCGTTTGTTGAGTACATTTGCATACATACTTACAGAATTGGTCATTACAACCCTTCAGTCACGATTACGACCTAGTTTCTCATAGCACTTGTGTGTTAATTTTATACATGAGTGGCAGGACCTACAGTTTAAAATCGACTCCGAACGACACATTTTTTTTGAGAAACTTTTCATTTTCAGAGTTTTTGCCAGAAATCTGCTGCGAAGAAGTCGCCGAAGAAATATTTTTTCATATTTCGTTACGTTCAAGATGTCTGACCTGGGTTTTGAAGCATGGCCTTACGTCTAATGAGCCTAGAATACGGCAACTACGTAGTTACACCACATTAAACCTTAAACATTCTTTAAAAAAAAACAGCATTTGCGGGATATTTTTGTTGAGCCCCTTTTTTTCGAAGAAACCTGCCCGTGCAAGTTATCATTTGCTTGTGGAATTATATGGTTAGCACGCTTTATCAATAAGACCTCTGTCGAACGCTGTGAATAACTCCAGGATCGTCTGGAAATGTCGCCGCTGCCTGTACATTCTTTCTGGGCGCTTCAGTGTCACGACGAGCTCGCCAGTACTGCTGGTACAGTACTCCGCAATACTTTTCCATCGACTTGGGGATGCCACTTACATCGGTCAAGCTGGCCATTGCGCGGGTATTCTTTCAAGACGCCAACCTATACTTTGTCAATGAGGAGGCCTGCTCCACCGCTAGACTCACTTGGCCCTCAATGGATAGAAGGCGCACCAACCAGTTACTTGGACTTGGTCGTAACATTATCTCAATCACAGTGGCCATGCTTACTGGTCATTGTGTAATGGAAAGACACGCGGAAAGAATGCAGTTCACATCTAACGACTTCTGCCGTGAATGCCGATCCGCTGAGGAAGAGGAGACTGTTAACCGCTTTATTTCCATTAAGAGCTGCCACGGAAGACCTGTTCAGACAACAATTAATTCGTTTGAAACGAGATTTGACAACGGTCGGTCAAAAACTATTTGGAACAGCGTGTGGGAAATTTTACTTGACGTGTCATATAGCTCTGACGTTGGCCCTTCTGAATACCATGTGTTTCGATCGCTATGCTCTTACTGGAGTAGCTTAGTTTCATAGCAGGGTATCGAATTTTGGTTCGATTAATTCTTGGCCTCCCAAAGACGTTTTTTTGAGAACGGAATTCACACAATTGTCAAAAAGTTGGGAAGAAGGGTTGGAAAGTTTAAGGCATTGGGGATTATCATGCCCAGAATTTTTTTTGTAAGACCAACATTCAGGAGATGACCCCTACTCATGCAGTGCAGTGTGGCGGAACTAGAAAAATATGTTATGGGAAAGAGGAAAGACGGAGTAGTGTTTTTGTGGACACTAGATTTGAGTCTCTTTATATCATAAGCAACAGGAAAGACCTATGCAGGAAGTAACAGGAAAGAACTCGCATATATCTTCCAAGTGGAAGCCCATGTTATCGAAAAGCTTTCTTAATTCAGCATGGTTAGAAGGTATAAAAGACAAGACATAACAATACTATCGGACAGTTAGGGGACTATCTGCAGAAGCTAAATCGGCTAGGTAGGTAAAATAAGAGGAGCTTCCTGTTAATGGGGCCAGAACCCTTAAAACAGTGTGCTTAACAAAAGGCTGATAAAGAGAGAATCTTAAGGCAATCCCAAATTTTGTTGGAAATTACAATAAAGCGATATCTGAGTCACGCTGTATACTACCCAGGAATAACCTTAGGTTCGTAACCGGTCTTCTGACAGGGCACTGTAGACTCAGAGTATATTTACACAAAAAGGGCGGTTTTCTTGAGCCTAACCTGTGGATTCTTGGAACATATGAGGCATATGGGGCTGCATATCTGATAATAGGCAGAGAATTGTCATTGTTGCAACGGATACCCTATAAAGTACTATGTCTTAGTACTATGGCAACTCTTTTCGAATATAATAATAAAAATGTCATAATGAGCCGTAATAAATGTCCAATTTCTGAGAACACTGTGGAATCGACAAATTCCACCATACTTTTTCCAACAGAAGCAATACTTTCGGGAGAGCGCATATGCGCCAATGCAAAGGCCTGACTACATCTGTGACGCCTGCAATCTCTTCAAAATTCATTATAATCGCGCCAATCCTTAGCACAAGAGGTTAATTATGATGACAATATCACCCCGTAATGATCGAAAAGTAGCCACCACTTCTTTTATAATTAAAGATCCATGTTCGTAATTGGAAAAACTTTCCCGGGTTGGCAGCTTCGAAACCCCAATAGTACAACTATTTTTCTCATTCTCTTTTATCACTTTTCTGCTGTCTGTTATGCCTATAAATTGTTGTTGTTATTTTTGTTTAGGCCTTTGCAAATCCATACATGTATTTTTAAACCAAAACTTTCTCCCAAAAGGCATAAAAATAGTCAAAAATCTTTGCATTGTTGCCGCATTTAAACTGAAAAGGACATTCATGGTTGATATTTAAAATTTATGACTCACCTTATGGGCCTACACACACACTGCATGCATGCAGGCAGGCGTGTATACATGAATGTATTTTATTGCATTTATGCAACACATACACTTACACTTGACACCATTGTATACAATTAGAAGAGTTCGTTATTATTGTCGTTGTTGGATAAGTAAACGGGTTGTACAATAAACCCAGAGATGTACTATGTGCGTTGAGAGCGAGAAACTCTGTGTGTGTGTGGGTGAGATAGAGTAGGGGAAGAGAGAGAGAGAGAGGGAAGAGAACATAAATTTATGTATATGATGTATCATTTTAATATTGTATGACCGAAATGTGGGCCGTTATTTTGAATTCACATGCAAAGCAATTATAGTTCTGTTTACGTGTTCTTGTTTATGTATGAGAAAGAGAGCGAGAGAGAGTGAAACAGTAAATTATTTTATGTGGTTACCAGTTAAATTTATAATAGGGTCGTTCATATTAATAAAAGAAATATATGAAGTAGAAAAATATTTGCAAAAAAACCGTCAACAAGAATTGATGTTTAAACTAGCCATCACATACTGGCTCCAACGGCTTGTGATGGAACGAACGTTGCTTTATGATGTACGTGTATATGCCGACTAATCGCCAGTCAGCTGTCCTAATCACCAGTTCTCTACGTACCACTCCATCCAATACATTATTTGCCCTTCTATTAAAGCAGAAACTTGTTTGGTGGTGTTACGACTCTTACTTAATTGATTATTACAATCCTTTAGCTTCCCACACCATGCATATTGTGTGTGTTAATTTCAACCATCAGTGGCGAAACCTATAGCATAATATCGACTCCGAATGACAGATTTTCGAGAAACTTTTCATTACAATTTAACGCCGAAAGAAATATTTTTTATATTTCGTTTTGTTTGAAATGTCTATATTGCGTTTGAACCACAGACTCTCATGTAATAGTCGACAACTTCAATGAAGTTAAATCACGGCCCAACCTGATCTATGGACATGCGGTTATTCTGGGAAGACATAGATACATCCAGGAGTCGATTTAATGTTCAAAGTAGGGACTACTGGTCTAAAGATCCGTAGATTCCCAGTAGGACATACAACCCTTCAGTCAGGATTACGGCCTAGGTTCTCACACCACTCATGTGTGTGTTAATTTTATACATGAATGGTGGTACTTATAATTTAAAGTCGACTCCGAAAGACAGATTTTTGAGAAACTTTTCATGGCAATTTTATTTACTCTCCGAATTTTTGCCAGAAAAGCCGAAGAAATATTTTTTCATATTTCGTTTTGATGTCTGACCTAAGGTTTGAACCGTGGCCTTAGGCGTAATAAGTCAACACACTACCTACTAGACTACAGCGACTTCAAAATAGGACTCTTAAGGTTTATATCGATGGCCACCACTGCAATGTTTTCCAGTTCAAAATTCAAACTAAGGACATCTCAACATCCGTGAATTCACAGTGGAACTTTTGAGATTTATACCGACGGCTGTCTGACCACTGCAATGCTTTCCAGTCAAAGGTCATGGTTGTTTAAAGATTGACACAATGCCTCTTGTTTTCTCGATAAGCCACCCTGCCAGTGGCTCCCTAACGAACATAATTTCAACGTTCTACCATGTCCATGAATGTCGAGTATTCCTCAGGGAAATTTCAAATCTTTTAGAGCGGAACTCTTATAGGTGTACCTCGGCATAGGGATATCGTTGTAAAGTTTATTGCTGATGTGCTGGCCACAGCCTGTAAGGAGCTGGCAATCTCCGACATGTTACAAGGCATAGGTATTCCGATTGGCACTTGTTTTACGGAACAAGCAGAGGGCACGTGCAAGAATTGCTAAACACTGCTGAACACGTATGAATAAAAGAGAGACCGATTCACTGCTTTTATTCTTAAAATGCATGGCCACCGAGAGCACTATAGTGGCTTTGACTTAGTCAAAGTGGATATTGTCCCCTTGTTTTACGGAACAAGCAAGAGGGCACATGCTTAAATTGCTAAACTCTGCTAAACAAGAAGAAGATGACGAATTCACTTCTATGCTTAGAACGCATAGCCATCTAGAGCACGACGGTTTCCTCGGGCATTTTCTTCTTCTGGTAGGCATGCCGAAAGATTGCGTAAGATAAAGTGGATATTGTCCACATGTTTTACGGGGATAGGCAGAAAGCATGTGCTAGATTTACTCTGTTGGACACGTATGAATAAAAAGTGGATCTAATCACTCGTGAGCACAATAGCGGTTCTCGCGGTGTATTGTTGTTTTGGTCGGCATGCTTAAAGACTTAACATTCCGGCAAATAATTTCTGTAAGAGCTGTAGGTCTAAGCAGCAAGAGCAAACTGTCATCAACATCATGTGTTAGTACACTACTCTTATCATAAAAAGATGGAGTTTCCTGCTCTCTCAATTCCTGACATTTTTGGCCAAACTCTCTTATTAAAATATTGCTGCAATAGCACGTTTTAGATCTAAGAAATGTTTGATCCCCACTTTAAATATTGATTGTAGTATCACGCTGAGCCTAATTGCTGGCCTATGTGGAACTAGTAGCTAACCTAACCTCATTTTTAATTTAAATTTTTTGATGCCGCCCTAATAATAATTATTTGTTCATATACAACATGTATGTGTTTGCCTCTGTATTGTTGTTTATTACTCAACCATATCGATTTGCTTGATGTTGCTCTTGTTGTATTGAAAATAAATTGTTACCCAACATGGCCCTCCTCTCATTTTATGTACAAACATACATATGTGTGACCAGTCTGTAATAAATACATCAATCAATCTATAAAACAAAATGAAGAACAGATCTTTGGAGAATATGAACATCAAAATCCATAATAAATGATAATTATTTCGTATAAAATTGGACTCTACTGTAACTGTCTGACCAAACGAAGGCATGTTGCGTTGACTCGCAATACAAGAGTGGAGTGAAGAGTGTTAAAAGTGAAAGAATTTAAATTAAAGTTCTAAAGAAAAATACGATTTTGCTTTTTATTCTTAGGAAAACTTTATTATTTAGATTTTATTATGATATAATTCACAGGAATTCAATATTCCATGGATATTCTCAAGGCGTTTCATGCTGCCAATAGCAATGAATTACATTCATTCACTGACTTGATCTGTGTAATTTAAATCAGAAGCAAACGATTGTTATTCGATAAATGTGATGAACAGCCAAGTAGTTGGGGTAAGAATACACAGTGATGGTAAAAATAATTGAATTAAATTTCCACTGTATGTTTGTCAATAATATAAAGTCCCACTAAGCAAATATTTGCTGAAAAAACGTAAATAATATGGCCACATATTATTATTATCGTGAAGAGGTGTCTTAAGTGCCTAATTTTATAGAGTATCTGTATATATACAGCAGATTACCGTCAGCAGAATACCGGCAAAAACTCTGAGTGTAAATAAAATTTCCATGAACAGTTTCCTAAAAAAATCTGTCGTTCTGGATCGACTTTAAATTGTAGGCCCCACCACTCATGTGTAAAATTAACGCAGTGGTGTGAAAAGCCAGGTTGTAATCCTGACTGAAGGGTTGTAATAACCAATTATTTCATATATATGTATATATCCCTATAATATCTCCTCTAAGCCTATTGCCCAGACAAATTTCGCTCGCTTTCAACGAAGACATTTTCCTGCCAAGCACTTAATATGTAAACAGGTTTTTCTTCCTGGTATGCATTAATACTTTACAGTTTTCAACAATTTGATCCAATGATTCATTCTCATCGTCTGAGAATCTACATATTGGGCTCAAAATAACTCCCATTCTGACTAAGCGCATCCTGAAACCGCAAGGTTCTGTCAAAAGACCGATTCTGGCTGGCTTGATGCCTATTTCAGATCCCCTCTTGTTTAATTTATAAACAAAACTTTTGCTTGCCTCAAATGCATATTGTTTGAGAAAGGCCTTTGACTCTCTTCCTTGCAACTTTGTTTGCTTACTCATTGCCATTCATGCCATGAACTGGAACCCAGCACAGGGTAACTGCCCTGGTAATGCCGTCTGGCATTATTTTTGAAATTAGATTTCCAGCATATGTATGCATCTTTCACCGGATATATGACGCATTGGGTTAGTTTAACTTTTGATTACTTTTGTTAATAAATCTGGCTGTAATTCGTCATCTTGCTCATCGCAGGAACTCAACAGAGGTTAACCTTGTTTTCCTTACATACATACATACATAATTGGTCATTACAACCCTTTAATCAGGATTACGACCTAGTTTCTTACACGACTTATGTTGTGTGTGTTAATTTTATAAATGACTGGCGGGACCTACAATTTAAAGTCGACTCTGAACGAGAGATTTTTTTGAGAAACTTTTCAGGCTGAGAAGAAGTTCCCGAAGAAATATTTTTCATATTTTGATTTGATCGAGATATCTGACCTGGGGCTTGAACTGTGGCCTCACGTCTAATAAGCCAGCCAACACACTGCCTACTAATCTGCGGGGACTTTAATTTATTTCATAGCCAATTCAGCTTCTCCAGACAGTCCCATACTCTTTTCGATTTAAGCTCATAACAACCAGGCACTCGAATGGCGTCCTGACTGTCGGATAGTATCGTTATGATCAGTCTTTTGTAGTTGAATTGTACATCTTCTGAAAGTACTTCCGCTTGTAGAATACCCACGAGATATTTCATTCTGGAACCAAAAACTCCTGATTCATTCAAAAAGCCGTTCTTGAGCCACCGATGCGCCGCAAAAAGTCTCACTTTTTTCTTTTTCAGATTACTTCATTACTTTTTGTTATTAAGTTTCGTTGTAAAGTACTTCCCAAAATCAGACTCTATGATTGGTTTTGTCCAGGTGACAGTTAAAGTTAAAGTTCTAGCTGCGCAGAAAATTGTCTGACCATCTCGACATACATGCAGTGCATGTATCCTAAAAATCCTAAAGATTTCTCTGTAAGCCTCTTGTCTTTTCTGAGGTGCTCTCTATATGAGCCCACCGTTTCAATTTACTATACAGTTTTATTCCCACATATTTGACCTCCATTTTCCGTGATATCTGACCCAGGAGTCGAATATTCTTCTATTTAGTAAACACCTGCAAGGCTATATTTGACAAAGCAGTCATGAACTCTGTCAACGTCGGGTGACAACTTCGGATGACGGTTGAGGTTAAAACTGAATAGAATATTGAATGCTCATCATTGAAAGTAGTATGCTCACCTTATATATTGGAATCATTACTGAATATTGCATTACGGGCAGCCATGCGAGGCGCAATGATCTTGGGCACAATAACTTCCGCAGAAGCTGTAGAGATGAATAAAAGGATTAAGGTATTCCATTTTTTCAAACCATAAAACCGTATTTCATTCAAAAATCACGGATTAATTGTCCCGCCCTCGTATGCTACTTTTATTGCTGTACCAAAATTTGTTGTGCTATTTTCTTCAACAGCACTGTACAGTACAACGCCTTCAATGCACGCGGCAGTAACAATGACAACCTTAAGACTATTAAGATATGATTGAGAGCGGAAACCAAAATAAGATGAGAATAATAGAGGGAAGAGAAACATAAAAGAAAAAGAAAAAACCACTCAAAATTACTTACAGCATGATAACAAATAATAAGAAAAGCAGCAACAAAAAATAACACATATTACAACAACAATATAATAATAGCGATAACAGCAAAATAACATTTAAGTATGAACGATTACAAGGGTAACATTAAAAGTGTGTGTAGTCTAAATGTAAGCATGTATGTAGATGTGGTTGAATTGTTAGCAAAACCAAAGAGCGTGACATTATAAGAGAAAGAGGAAAATATTATAACTGTTAATGCACATGTTTGCCTGCATGTGAGTGTGTGTGTATGTGTGTAAGTAAAATCTATGTATACATTTTAAATTTGTGTTGTTATTATTATGATCGTTGTTATTGCTGTTGTTGGTGTTGCTGTTGGTTGTTATTGTAGTTACTGTTGTTCATATCACCACAGAACAGATGTCAGTTCAAATGTATTTGAGTGTAAATGAAAGCTTTATGGGTTAAAAGAATATTTCTGTAAAATACACACACACACACATATATTCGTATGCGTTTACATGCGTTATTATTGTTAGAGAGGGAGCATGTGTCTGCTTGACAGACAAGTTTATTCGAGTGTAAAGAATTTGGATTTGTTTTTTCTCACTCTCTGCACTCTCATTCTTTCTTTTTCAAAATTCTTGTTGTTCTTGTTGTTGCTATTGTTATTGTAGTGTTGTAAAGTTCTAAACCATAATGCAGCAGCAAATGCCACTTTAGGTTGGAAGGAATAAAAAGGAAAACTGAATACCAAAAAAGTGCTTAATACGCGTACCTTTTTTTATTCATTATTTTTATTGTTGTCATCATTTGTGTGTTGTGTGTTTGGCTTGCTATTATTTTGATTCTTGTTATTTTTTCTTTCTCATAGTGTTGTTGTTGTTGTTGTTATTTTTGCTGTTATTACATACGCACCACTACACTTAAACACCCACTATAGAAAAAACCCCCGTACAAAAATAGCGTCAAGTCAGTGAAATGAGTGCGTGTAAGAGTAGCGTAGATGATGTTTACAATTCGTATGACTTGATATGTTGATGGCATTTTTGTTGTGGGTGTGTTGTCAGCATGCATGTATGTGTGAAGTCGTCTAAGTAACGTTCTCATAATTGATGGAATCTTTTGACGTGCTTGTTGAATTTGAAGATGGTTTGGGGTACTTTTCTGTCGCATATTTTGTGTTTCACTGTATTCCTTCACAAAGGGATTATTTTGATTTTGGCAAAAATTCCAATATATCTGCCAGAACCCGCTTTCGATCCTGGTCTTACAACAAAAATACCGAAAAGACCATTTTACGATGATGCTTCGTGTTTCTCACAGAACTGTATCCAAGTAAAAGTCGGATGTGGAATCATTTCAGAACATTCGAATGCTTTAAACAACCCTTATAATGTTATAGAAAAGAAAGCTCGAAATAATTTAAGTGAAGCAACTAAAGACATCAAAAGCAATACGTATGTAAGTCTGGATACTGCTTTGGAGTTGTCTATGGCCACCAGTTTGTTCTCAAAAAATCCTTGAATGTACAGGAGCCACCTACATATTACCATTATAAAGGGTCTTGCAGGACATGTCGCTGATTAGGTTGCTAGACTCTCGATATTTCAGAAGCTGATGGTTTAGCATACTTTCCATAACATATTGCTAATGGTCGATAGTTTTTGAGGTTATTAGCCTCGCTCTTTTTTAACGTTTGACGTTACATATTTTGGCATAGTAGAACACATTGAATGCTACTGAACGGGTGAAAGTCAAAGATCGCAGCTTCAAAATCAGTACCATCAAGGAAAACAGGCAATTGATCTACTGTTGCAAGTTCTAGTATTATAGGGTTGCCATTGGTTGTTGCCTTGACATTATGTCTCCAAAGAATACACGTTGTGTTGTATTGGATGTATTGGGTGCAGTATTAAGGAAACTTTCTCATAAAGTCATGCTCTTTCTATCCTGGGTCGATGAAGAATCTTGCTCCACTGCCAGACTCACTTATCCCTCGATGGATGGAAGGACATGGATGTAGATCCTGCGTAGGATAGTAATGCTTTTAATGTGCAAACCTTGCGCAGAGCAACTTCTTCCTTAGTTTGGTGGAATTCGATCAGTACAGGGACTGCGTTTAGCTGTGGTGCCACAATGGGCCGCTATGCGTTCTCAAGCGAGCTTTGGTAATCAAAGCCTAAACAATACTCTTTCTCAAAAGATGGCGCTGTCAGGAATCTCATTGATTGAAACACCCCCATTTAGTATTCGAAAGCTAACAGGTCTTTCATTAAGCGTTTCCTATCATCAAATTTAAATAAAACGAAGTGTTTGAGAAATGTCATTGAATTTTTTTTTTCGTTTGAAAGTCTTATTGATGCCAATATGTGTGGAAGATGACATCTGGGTGGAGCGCACATGAAATGTGCAATTTTCTATAACTCTGGCTTATAAATCATGCTGAATTTCTCCGATGGTTTGAGGTTATGTTGGCTTTGAGGATCGCTGTGGTTTGTGGCTTATTCGCATATACCTGTGAGCTAGGAAAACCCCACAAGAAAAAGTCGAACAGGCTTAAATCGCTGCATGTATGTGGCCAGTTTACATCATCAGCACGAAAGTGTCCATGACCTTCAAATTGCTAGTGCAAAATATCTAATGTGGCTTAAGCTGTGTGGCACGTAGCAATGTTATGTAGGAACCACATGTAGTTGGTGTCCAGATCATTCGATTCAGGTGAAATGAAGTTCATAATCATCCACCTATAGTTCTTGAAGTTGACTGTGAACGCTTTGCCAACATCTTTCTCAAAGTAATACGGACTGAGGACTAGCACAAAATCGACACCAAGCAGTGACTTTTTCGAAATGCATTGGATGCCCTGAAATCTCAATCATTCAGAAAAGGGAATGAGAAAAGTCTCATCGCTGAAGATGATTTTTCAATCAAAATAAGGATCACAGAGCCCATGCAAATAGCAAAACAAACAAACTAAATAAATGGTAACTAATTTGACAGACGTAGCTTCATTAAAATGGTCGTTATTAACTGTCAAAGTTTGCAAGTCTCTGTTGGAAGATCTTAGAATACATTTTTATTCAAAAGATTATTTGATTTACATGATGTTGAATATGCTGCTGTTCGTGTCAAAATTCATTCTTTAACTGTCACATGAACAAGTTTACGTGACTTTCACTTTGACCTTGTGCTGTTATTATTGTTCCCAACAGAGAAATTCTAATGATGCAAACGTTTGATGTGAGAAAAAGAAAACGAAAGAAGAATTGTACACATTTCAACACTTTTCATTTCTCTTTTTCATTTTTCACTAGAAATTTCTCAATTCCCTTAATACCATCACTGTTAAACGCAATACCCCTGTCAGTACATCACTTATAGACTTTGCACCCACATGCACAAGCACAAGCACCCTCAACACATCACTTGTCGTAACATACAGTATTCAAACGCACTGATTCATACAGCGCCATTAACGTTTTGCTTGATGGTTGGCGTGGTAGTAGTGGTGGTGGTGGTGATGGTGGTGGTGTTGAATTGTTGCCGCCGCCAGTGTTAGCGGCGGGTAATGCATCATTATGTGGCACTAAATGTTGTTATGCCACCACTAACATACAAATACACTTAGACGGAGGAATAATTTCTTCTTCGTGTTTTTTCTTGTTTTTTTTTCTATTATTTTCGCTGTTATTGTTGTCGATGTTGGTGTTGTTGCTATTGCAATATGTCATTCGTTCATTCATTTGTTCAATCGTTCATTCATTCTTTTCGTCGATTTGTTTTTCCATTAACCCAGATTCCTCTTCTTCTTTTTTTCTTTTTGTTTGTTTCAATATTTTTTCAATTGTAAACATTGTTTGATTGTGTTTAATGTGCGAGTGTGTGTGTGTATTTAGTGTTTGCATGTATAAAAACAAGAAAAAGAGATAGAAAGAGAGTTTATGTGTGTGTGTGTGCATTAATATGCATGTGTTTGTCTTCGAATTAAACAATTAAGCACGAGAAACTGATGTTATTCATCAAAATTTTGACATGTGAGTGGATTTAAACCAAATGCTGTTCGACTTGTAGAAAAAAATGCGTAAAAAATCTTTTTTTTTAGAGAGAAAATTAATATCGGAACAGTGTAGGCCAACGAAGAGTATGTTAATCCATGAGTTTTCGCCTTTCACAACAGTCTGGAGACTAGGCTTATCGCTCTTCCTAGGCTTACCACCCTTACTAGATCTACCACCTAGGCTTACCACCCTTCGTCAAAGTTAGAGCTGTCAGGTGAACTGAAACACTTAATTATTAGCTGGTATGAGATTTAAGCTTCAATTCCTTTCAGAATAGAATAGTCGCGGTATCTGTCCTTCGGAATAACACGATTTTTATTCAGACTTGAAGACGAGTACAGACAAAGGAATGGATATTTATTTCGCTGATCTTGACTTATAAGTCGCCATACTTCAGCAGGTAGCGTGTTGGCATATTAGAAGTGAGGTTACGACTCAAACTCCATGTCAGACATCATCACCAGCAAAACGAAAAATTAAAAAATATTTCTACGGCGACTTCCTCTCAGCAGATTTCTGGCAAAAACTCTGAGAGTAAATACATACATACATAATTGGTCATTAAAACCCTTTAGTCAGGATTACGACCTAGTTTCTCACACCACTTATGTTGTGTGTGTTAATTGTATGCATCAGTGGCGGGACCTACAGTTTAAAGTCGACTCCGAACGACAGATTTTTGAGAAACTTTTCATTGAAATTTTATGCACTCTCAGAGTTATTGCCAGAAATCTGCTGAGAGGAAGTCGCCGAAGAAATACTTTTTGTATTTTATTTTGATGTCTGGCCTGGGGCCAGGGTTCGAGCACCTTTTCGTCTAATAAGCCAACACACTACCTACTAGACCACGGCGACTACAGTAAATAAAATTGCCATGAAAAGTTGCTCAAAAATCTCTCGTTCGGTTGACTTTAAACTGTAGCTTCCGCCACTCAAGTATAAAATTAACAAACACTACCTAAGTAGTGTGGGAAGCTAGGTCGTAATCCAGACTAAAGTGTTGTTTTGATATTTCGTTTTGTCCGATATGTTTGAGCTGTTGTGTGTTTAATTTTATTCATGAGTTGCAAGACCTACAGTTTAACGGCTCTAGATTTGGGCAGCTTTTCATGGCAATTTTATTATACTCCCAGAGTTCTTTACAGAAAACTGCTGAGAGGAAGACCCCGATTGTATAAATTTTCCATATTTTGTGCTTTGATCGAGATGTCTGAGCTGAGTTTGGACCTGTAAGTCAAGACATCTACTGGATTACGAAAGAGGAATTTAGAAAGGTACACTCGGTGAAAGAGAAGATCAAAATTGGGAGAGAGAATGTCGCCAAACAAATTGGAGTTTGAAATAACATACCGTACGAGTACGAATGTACTCGAGGGAAATAATGCTTAATTTGTTGTCGAAAGGCACATATTTTACGTAATACACGTCTATTACGTTAAACGTATCCGTTTAGAATCGATTAACCTGTGGATCACTTTGTTTGCATTGCAGACAGAATTCGTTCTTTTGCCTCACTTTAGTCCTGCAGAAATTTTTCCTGTATTTTATAATATAAACACAGACGAAGATTTCTGCGATTGAATAAGCTGCACCCGTAGTTGAAAGCGGAGGCCTACTTCCTTCGAAGTTGTGGATTGTCAAGCATCAATCAAAGGGCGTCAGGAGTTGCATAGACTCTCTACACTATATACGCTGACACAACACCCACCTTCACTGGGTCCCGGGTCACTGTGTCATAGAGGAAAACGAAAAGGCAGATGAACTGGCACTGAGGAGAAGACGGGACTATCTTTCCAAATTTAAAGAAGCAGCATGGAATTCAACAAACCATGGGTGTTCCAACAAACCTGGTTGCCGAATTTCAAAATTGCTGTGTCAAACAGTGGACAGCGGGAGAACAAGGGAAGAAAGCGGTTCGCATTCTAACATAAGCTGTGGCAGGACACTGCTCTATTGGCAGTTTCACTGACAAGATCAGTCTGCCTCACCAGGCCTACTGCAGAAGCTGTCATGATGTGGAGAAAACGGAGCAACTTTTATGGGAGTGCCCTACACGTTAGGACTGCCGTTATTAGTTTTGGGTGACAGCACGTTTGAAGATTAGGGCATGGTGGCGACCGCGCCACTAAGGCAACTGGCCGGTTTCATCCAAAGCTCTAGGTGTTTCAAACCCTTCCCTAACAGATCATAACAGGGGGCCTTACCTCACACTGGCCACCAAGTAAACTTGCCAGTGAACGGCAAGTTACCCGCTAAACTAACCTAACCTAACCTATAATATAAAAGGTTCATACCTAATATCCACAAACTCTACTCTACAATTCTAAAACAATACATAAATAGGGGCCATCCCATGAGAGTTAACGTTTTTAAAATAAATGATACAATTTGCTTGCTTTTATTGTTCTAGAATTAGGCGTTCTGCTTCAAAATCAAATCCTAGTTTTTTTTTTAACTAATTTTGTTCTCATGTTTATTTTTTTTTTTTTTGTTGCTTTTGAGAGACTATAAATCGCTTTTCAATGTTAATATTATTTTGATTTAATGAAATCCCCCCACAGCATCCCTGCTTGACATGCATAATAAATCAAAAAAAGAAAGGGTTTTTAACGTGTATTGATGTTAAACATTGAAATATCCCTCGAATATTGATGTATTTAACAGCAACAACAATCATTAAATTCCGCTTCAAAATGAAGCATAATAAACCATTCGAAGAGAAAGAGGGGGGAGAGAAGAAACCCATTGCTTTTTCCTGCTTAAAGATTCAAGAGAACGGGGTTTATTTTCCATTGCGTTTGACAATATCCTGTGGTTATTTGATGCCTGCTGTCAAATAAACTTGAACACAAATACACTGTTACGTGTATATAAGTGTATGTGTATATGTATATGTGTGTGGGCTTGTGGGTTGAAAAAGCAATATAACGAAGGTATATAAATATTTGATTGTATTATTTTACAACTAAAATGCAAATATTTAATATTTGAGCTTTTAAAAAAGGTGACTAACTTGTATGTAAATATTATGAGTTACACACACATACACGTACTTACAATTCTCCGACTCTTGTGCTCTCTTGTGAATACTTGTTTAAACACAAGCACAAATACTCTCGTATATGCATGTATGTACAGTTGCATATGAAATGAATACCCTTGCTCAATGTCTCTCTCTCCCTCTCCCTCTCTCTCTTCCTCTCTCGCACTGTGTTTTTCTCTGGTGCTCAAACAAATATTATATTTTAGCCTTGGGCCAGAAAAAGCTTACAGGGTACTTGTACCTGATGATTTATTCAACATTTCTCTTCTCTCTGTTGTTTTCTTTGTTTTTTTCCCCCGTACTAAACACTCACAAGTACAAATCCAAACACACACACACACAAAACTTAGATTCTCATATATTATAGTTTCTCTGCTTCTCCCTGGACGACTATTACAGCAACAACAACAACAACAGAACGTGTTAAACAGTTAAATATATGGTAGAAGAAATGGTAGGCCTGTCGCTGCTGTTCATGTAAATTTGATAAAGTGACAATGCAAAGGGGGTTTATCCCCTTTTAAACACAAAAACAAAAATGTTTAACCAGCGAGAGAGCAAAATAACAAAAAGAAGAGAATCAAATAAGAGTACAAAAATGGTAATATTTAGGAAATCTCAAGTATATTTCAAGCAATGGCAAGCTAAACATTAAAACAAAAAAAATGTCAATATTAACACACACTTACACAAAAACATACACATATTTGCATATTCTTACTTCCTGTGATCAGCATCATCATCATCTGTGTTCACGTTATGGCAGTTACAAGTGGCCAAGTATTTGGGTCATAGCATGACATTTTTCTTTTTCTCTTTCTCTCTCTCTCTCTCTTTCGCGTTCATTATTATTTTTTTTTTTTTGACGTATGAAGTAAAAATTTTTAAAAAGTTCAGGGAATATTACATGATATTCGGATATTTAGCACGATTCTACCACATGTTGTAGTATTTATGAACGAGTTAAAACAATAGATTTATGGTTCAAGGTTATTTGCTTGAATGATTAAATTTTCTTTGTATGATTTTTCAAAGCAATTTTGAAAATTAAATATTCCTGTAATGAATATGCTTTTGTTGCATTAAACAATTCGATTTCTTTTTCTGTATTTGCCAACAAACTACTTCAGAAGTAAAATTAAATTTTAAAGCCTGCGTTGCTTGTATATAGAATCAGCAAATTCCATGCTGAACATAGGCTGTGTGCAAATAATCTCCGTTAGTTTTTGTCATCTCCTATATATCGTAGTTTTATTTAAATTAAAAAATTTCTCACTTTCATTTAAGATTCGTTGTCCTCTTGACCTCCAACACTGTGGCTAACATTCTAGTGTTTTATGACAGACTGCGTTGGATGGTCTTCGGAGCGTATGATCAATCCAAATTACTCTCTTTTCTCTTTATGTATGTATTCATCTTATTTTAATTAAAAATAGGAAGGATTTGTTCATTGCGGATGTTTTTTAACTGCTTAAGTGTTGTCAATATCGATAACTATGGTTTGACAGGTGATAACGCGTTGACATTTCTGTTCAGTAAGGTTTGGCAAATCATTATGAATCGTTCAACTCCAGAACATTACTTAAAAATTGCTTTAATATATGGAATGAAGCGGAAATTAATTGAGCAATTCGTTCATTTAAAAGTTGACATAGTCTAACAGGACATTCATTGACTTATTTAATGCAAGCACGTGGTTCAAACCCCAGCTCAGATATCCCGAACAAAACGAAATACGAAAAATCTTTCTTTGGCATAACAGGATTAGCAGCAGCAGCTCTGCAGGTTCTGTTGGATTTGAGTCCACTGCTATATGGACAGCTGGCGGTCAGACTGCCATTCGAGCACTAATTTTTTTTTGTTGAGTCGATCACTCAAGGTATGACTTCTATTCATGCAGTGCATTGTGTTGGAATACAGGAAAGACTTCGGCTCTTGAGGTCCGCACACTACCAACTAGACAAGCATGCCCATGTGATTAAATCGAAGGTAGAATAGAACCGTTTTAGATAAGCTGAATTAGACAGGTAGGGAAAATAAAGTTACCCTATGCTGTATCGCAGCTCCTGTGGGAATTCTCCTCAATGAGCAAACAATCATGCTTGCGAGGAGGGGAACTTCCACTTCCATGGAGTGGGGCGAATGTTTGGAAAGATATGCTCAACGAAAGGGAAGATAAAAGGCAAAGACTATTCTCAAACCAAATTTGGGAGTGAGTCAATCAACACTTTTGTTGGGAAACTAACAAATCTGAGTGATGCATCAGGCTATCCATGGGTAACCTGAGGTTGGTAAACAGTCTGTTGGTAATCTGTTTATTGACGGGACACTATAGACTTAGAATACATTTAGGTGGATTTAGATTTGCAAACAGAAATTCCTCATTCTTCCCGTTTTATACGACGACAGTTTCCTATTTGCTGTTTTCTCGGGGACAGATTCGACAAGCTTATAACATGATCGATATGTTGTTCGCAATGACTTTGGTCTTCCAATATCTAGTATTATTTCCGCTAGTGCTTCCTCAGTGACAAATGTATTTCCATAAATTGCATTGTCTATAGAAAATTTATCGATAAATTGTATTTTCTATAGAAAATTTGTCAATAAACTGCTTATTCTACAGAAAATTTGTCGATAAATTGTATTTTCTATAGAAAATTTATCGATAAATTGTATTTGCTATAGAAAATTTATCGATAAAGTGTATTTTCTATAGAAAATTTATCGATAAAGTGTATTTTCTATAGAAAATTTATCGATAAAGTGTATTTTCTATAGAAAATTTATCGATAAATTGTATTTTCTATAGAAAATTTATCGATAAATTGTATTTTCTATAGAAAATTTATCGATAAATTGTATTTTCTATAGAAAATTTATCGATAAATTGTATTTTCTATAGAAAATTTATCGATAAATTGTATTTTCTATAGAAAATTTATCGATAAATTGTATTTTCTATAGAAAATTTATCGATAAATTGTATTTTCTATAGAAAATTTATCGATAAATTGTATTTTCTATAGAAAATTTATCGATAAATTGTATAAAGAAAATTTGTAGATAAATTGCATATTTTACAAAAAATTTGTCGATAAATTGCACTTTCTATAGAAAATTTGTCGATAAATTGCATATTCTACAGAAAATTTGTCGATAAATTGCTCTTTTATAGAAAATTTATCGATAAATTGCATTTTTTACAGAAAATTTGTCGACAAATTGCACTTTCTATAGCAAATTTAGACGATAAATTGCATCATCTATAAAAAGTTTATCGATAAATTGCATATTCCACAGAAAATTTTTCGATAAATTACATTTTCTATAGAAAATTTAGACGATATACCTATATACCGAAGACAGTTTCCTATATAATGTATGTCATTATACAGAAAGATGGAGCCATCACTGATGACTTAAAACAGTTCGTTTATCTGCCTGCTTAAAGTAATAATTGATGCTACTTTGAGCGTTGATTTTTCAATATCCTCTAATTAAAGAATTCTCTTTTGAGCTCTTTAATTGCCTGAATGTAAATCAAATATTTCATGATCAATTAAGAAAACTTTTGGAGGAAACCAGGGTAACTTGTTCATGATAATTATCGCATATTCATTATCTAATGAGGCTCCATTATTAATTTTAATTTACATTAAAAAAAAAAACAATTTAATTAGAAATATGAAATAGAATTGAAACCCTTTCCCCTCTCCTTGATTAAGACAATTATAATCATACTTTTATGTAACAAAAAAAAAAAAAAAGAGCTGAAGTAGAAAAGAACTTGTAATTGTTAAAAATATTAACGCCGTGGCATTTGTGAAACCAGGAAATACGTTGCGCTCCATTTACACTTGAATAAATACTCAACCACTTTAAACTTTTTAATTTCTCCAGACTAATTCACTCGTTCGCTCTCCACCAGCAAGGGGTTGTATGTAGTGTAGTTGGTTTGCAGCTTAAGTTTCATTAACTTTATTTAGAACAACAGCAGTGGGAGAGAGAGGGAAATAGCCGTTGGTAGCAAGCTTCTCAGGCTTGGCAGGCATTGTATTGTTTCCGTGGCTACTCTCGCTTTCCGGGTTTTATGTTTCATTTCTTCGTTTTTTTTTGTTTTTTGTCTTGTTTTTGTTCTTTGCTGCCAACATTTTTAGTTAATTAGGTTACTGGTAACTATGTATTGCATATTCTCCTTAACCAACCATTCGTTTAGAAAGAATATCTTTTTTTTCTTCTTTTTCTTCTACTTTTTCTAAGTATTTTCATTATTTCTCCATTGTATTGTATTGTCTTGTATCATTCATTCATTCATTCATTGTTTTTGAGGCTAATTTTCTGTATTTTTTTCTGTTTCTTTTTTTGTGTCCAAAGTATTCCAAAGTGGTGTTGGGTAGGCCTTGTTTGAATATTTTCTTTTGTTTAAACAAAACTATACTCATTGTCATTTGGTTTACAAACTTTGTTTTTGTTTCATTCTGTGGTTGTTTGAAAACACTGCCTTCTATGGTCGAGCATTTATAGACAGAGCGACAGAGCACAAGACGAAAAAGTTTTTGTATTATTCTTAAGAGGGAAATTAAAAGTTCTTTCTTTTTTCTCTCGTAATAAATTCACTTGTAGGAATAACATTCATTAGGTTTGGCTGGAGGACAACAATTGTATTTCAATAGATTGTTTTATGTTTTTTCTAATTAAAATCTAGTTACATAGTAAGTTATAGTCTTGCCAAGTGGTCCTTATGACACCCTATACCCATTAGACAGTGATGAAAACTTAAGCACTCTAATACATTTCATCAATTGATACCTGGTAGCTACTCTTGTACTCTATCTTTTTTACGTTTAAGATTCCTGTCATAAAGTCCAAGTTTAAGAGAACAAGATAATGCATGCTGCTGGCATTTCAATTCTAGAACGTTGCTAGAACAGAGTACATCTGCCATGCAGAAGTTCAGTGTTTGTTCGAGATCAATTTTTCTGGTCAACATAAACTTGCTATTACTATAGAGAATGCAATTTATCGACAAGTTTTCTATAGAAAATGCAATTTATCGACAAGTTTTCTATAGAAACTGCAATTTATAAAATTTTCTATATCGGAAAATAAAATTTATAGATAAATTTTCTATATCGGAGAATGCATTTTATCGATAAATTTTCTATATAGAAAAATGCAATTTATCGATAAATATTCTATAGAAAATGCAATTTATCGACAAATTGCATATAGAAAATTCAATTTATCGACTAATTTCTTATAGAAAATGCAATTTATCGACAAATTTCCTATAGAAAATGCAATTCGTGAAGTCAGTGCCGATGTTTGGAAAGGTCGATAAATTTTCTATAGAAAATGGAATTTATCGAAAAAATATCTATAGAAAATGCAATCTATCTAAAATTTTTCTATGAAAAATACAATTACTCGAAAATTTTTTTATAGAAAATGCAATTTATCGACAAATTTTTTATCGAAAATGCAATTTATCTACACATTTCTACATTGTCTACACATTTTCTAAAATGATATTTCTCGATAAAATTTCTATAAAAAATGGAATTTATCGAAGAGATTTCTATAGCAAATGCAAAAAATTGTCTATGGAGAATACAATTAATCGACAAATTTTCTACTGAAAATGCAATTTATCGCTAAATGTTCTTTGGAAAATGCAATTTATCTAAAAAAAATCTCTATAGAAAATGCAATTTATCTCAAACGCAAATTATACTCAAACCAGATGGATGTGAGGCAATTGAAACTTTTGTTGGAGAATAAAAGGAGATCTGAGTAATGCATCAGACTATACAGGAATAACCTGAGACTGTGGTAAGCAGTCTTTTGACAGGGCACTTTAGGCTCAGGGTGGTACACTTATTCAAAATTTGGGTTGTTTCGAGAGCAACCTGTAGATCCTGTGATAATGAGAATGAATCATCGGAACACATTTTTACAACTTGTGGGGTAGTAAGTAGGAAAATTTCATTGCATAGCAAGTTGATATTGAGCAGCATCCTAAAATTTTGACAGAGCAATAGGACGTGGGGGAGACATTATAGGGATACCATACAAAGTTTGAGGAGAATACAATGGATCGTATCAGCGCCTTTTTTTGATGACAAGTAAAATGATGCAATGTAAAGCAAAAAATAGAACAAAATATTTAAAATATCATGACAAAAACAATAGTATTAGCGAACACAACACAATATTGAGCACACGCCCTCTATCGTTTCACCAGATCGCTGTCACACACACAGTACTAAGGGACCTCTTCAAGATAATAATAATAATAATAATAATAATAATAATAATAATGTCCGAGCGTTGATTTCGTATGTCTGGCAATTATCACTGATTCAGACCTTATGTTCTCTAATTAAACGTAACTCCTCTGAGTAAACCTGAAACATAATTTTGTTTCAATTTCTCCTGCATGGAGACTTCATGTCGTTTTATTTCATATTTAGAGCATCAGTGGCAGCAAATACTTGAACAAGAAAGTAGATTTGGTAACAGAGTGATGCAATAGGTATTAGACATTCCGAACTACAATAGTTTTTTATTGTAGAAATAGGTTGCGGGGTTTATCTTTCTTTTAAAACATACAAGTGAGACTGATATCTTTCTACTGAAATTACTACTCTGGTAAAGGTCTTCAAGGCCTTTTCTTCCAGTCTAACATAACCTATTGTAATATACGTTGGCTCAAGCGCTTTTTATCACTATGAAAGATAAACAAAGACTTATTTCTGGAGAGAAATAAAACCTTTCACAAACTATCTCATGTTCTTACACTCACGCTTAATATATTTTACAGTCTCTACAGCTATTATTTGTATACACAAACCTTCTACCACAGAATTCTTCTCGAACGCCACTTGTTGCTCCTTTAACGGTGTGTTTATACGTTTAAATGTTGACATTCTCTTTAAAGAAATTTAATAATCACTTGCTATTGTTATTGTTGTTGTGACATAGTTTTCATACGTCGTATTTACTTTCAATATTTTTCTTGTTAAAATTTTTCTTTTAAATTGATATACAGAGAGACCAGCCCGAGGCAATAGCGATGCATCAATGTTGTCACGTTATTAAAATAGCTTTTCAGCAGACAATATTTACTTAAGCACAGGCACACATACGTACAAAAAATCATTTTACACACAAGCATACTCGTAAAAGTATTAACAATGTCCTTACTTTGGAAATCCTTTCTTTCTTTCTCTCGCTCGCTCTCTCTCTCTCTGTGTTTCTCTTGCTATAAAGATTTTATTTTGGCTTGGCTTGGTTGTATAAGAAAACCTGTATCATTGAGATGAAATGATGTATTAAGAGACGAACATTTTTCACCGTTAAGCAACAACAAAAACAACACAGACAACAGAGTAAGACGAGACGAGTAAGAGATGCCAGTACGATGAGCTAATACTGGGGCATTACTGCACTCAATATTAACTTGAAATCTTCTTATTCTTCTCCTCCTACAATTTGTATAAAAATGTGTTGGTTTCTGGTTTTGTTCTTTTCTTGTGCTTCTTTTCCTTCTCTTTATTGTTATAATGAAACTGACATTAGCTGACGAGTTTCGTAACAATTTTATTATTTTTCTCCATTGTTTACTGGTTTACAGGTGGGGGTATGGAATATGTTTAAAAGATCGGTTGTTATTTTATCTACCATAGACAAGTATAGACAATGAATTCATTCTTTACTCCTCCTTGTTAGTTATTTTTTGCTTTCTTTTCTTTTATTTACCTTAAGTTAGGTAAAGTAAAAATAACATGAAAATTTAATTTCCAGTTTCAGAACAAAAAAGTGTGGAAAAGTTTTATATTTTTTTTTTATCAGAAATTTTATTAAAAGTTAATATCGATTGGAATTGTTATGTTTCACAGACACTATAAAGGGCAAGAATTAAAATGCAATAAATTTAAAAGTTTTTTAATTGAATTAAAAGCAAAGCATGGTCCTTAGCATGGTAAAGAAGACGATTGCTAGTGTACTCAGCAAACGATTGGCACAACAATTATCGCAACGAACAAACAGGTTTTCAGTTGGACTAACAGTCCGTGCCTTAATGACATTTAATATGGGTCAAGTTTGGGAAAGAGTTTGACATCAAAAATTATTCCGAATTCTATATAACGTAACCCTGTATCTTATATATAAAAATGAATTTGTGTTTATTTGTTTGTTTAAAGTGTATAGACGGCTAAACGGCTGGACCGATTTTCTTGAAATTTTAACAGTACCTTCCTGTATGTCTGGAAAGAGTTATAGGCGAGGTACCACGCCCCCATGCCCAATAAGTATTTAATGTCGCATATCTGATAAACTGCGACAGCTAGAGTGCTCAAATTTTGTATGGACGACTTTGACGTATATATGAACAAAATGGGCGGATTGACTATAGTGGGCGTGTCACCTCCCATAGTCTATATATATAAAAATGAATGTTTGTTTGTATGTCCCTTATAGCATCGTAACCTATGCATTTGATCATGTTATGATCTTTAGCAAAGTTGTTGCGCATGAGCCGACAAAGGTTTCTAAGTTGGTATGACCAATTTCCGACAGGTGGTGCCACCGAAAATTAGTCAAAATGATTTAAATCGTAAACTGTGCATTCTTTAACAAAGTTGTTGCGCATGAGTCGACGGAGGTTGGTGCGATTAATTTCCGATTGATGGTGGCATTCCAAATGAATGACAAGCAATTGGTCGACGAGCATTGAGACTGGAAAAACTTCGAGTATATGCCACTGAGACCCGTTTGCTTGAATCACTTGAACAACGAGAAGTGGGATTAGAAACTGATCGAATGCGTACTACTCAGGCCCGTTCATCTGAATCATCAGGACAACGGGAAACAAAATCAATAAAATGATTCAAAATTAATTGGACATTTGTGTAATGTCTTTTCTTCAAAATTATTTTAGTTGGTGGCGCAGAAACATCGCAGGGTACAGCTAGTAATCTATATAACGCAACTTGTCGCATTGCTCACGAAGATTCAACAAGCAGCCCAATAGTTGTGAAATTCAATTCCGTCAGGAATGTTATTTATCATTCTTACTCTTAAGCGTGTTCAACAATTGCATTATGGAGAAACTTACATCAAGAGCACGGAATATAACTAGGAGTTTAAATGGCAGTCTCTCAGATCTAGACTATATGTGTTGGTGACTACATACACGGATGATATGTATGTGTCTACTATTGCTAAGTTCAATAATATGCAGTTTAAACCAGGCAAATAGAACTCTGAACCACAATAAATGTACCCCAAACCAAGGCTGAAGCCACCGTAGTCGAGTAGGTAGTGTATTGACTTATTTGACTACAGCCCGAAATATGAAAAAATATTTCTGCGACGATTTCCCCTCAGCAGTGTTCTTGCAAAAAATGAAAACCTGACAAATTGTCATAAAAAGTTTCTGTCATTCGGTCATTTTACTGTCTTGGATGAACGAATGCTGGCTGTAGAGAGAACGTTGAAAACGTAATTAACAGAAAAATGCAAACCTACGGCCAACTACAACTGGGCATAAGACCAAAGCGGAAAACATTTTGCGGGGCAATAAACGGAATATATTTGACGACAATGTGCAGTTAGTTGCCTACAAATGCATCAACAAATGCGTGAATCGAATCCAAAGGATTATGAACGCAACTTGCCACGAATCCAGGACAATCCAGATCTTTGTAAGCCGATGGCTCAGAGGAATTCAGAGCATTTGGTGTTTCGCTGTGATGTTAACATTGAAGTTTGATTGATTAAAGGAAACACTAATACTCAACGAAGTTTAACTCCAGCTACCAAACAATTTCCAGAACCTTAATCTTTAATTATTACTGTTGTTGCTTATCTTCCTCTTTTATCTTTCGATATGCTTGCATATTGTGTTTGTATGTACGTTCCCTTTCGCTGTATTTATACTTCATTTATTTTTGATCTGACAACTTCTAGAACCTTACTGTTGAATTGTTATTGTTTATCTTTCTCTTTTATCCTTACGGTATGTTTGTATTTTTTGTTTGTTACATTTATACGTCGCACAGAGGGTCATTTTGCCCGATAACCGGGCCAAAATTAACAGAAGTGTTTTATAAGTTAATGGCTGGAATTTTTTAATAGTGTTAGTGATAATTAGGCCCAATGATGAATCCTACTAATTTTGGTTCAAATCGGTCCGTGATTTCGCCTAGCCCCCATACAAATTCCCATCGAAGTTGCACTTATTTACACATAATTTTGGTAATTATGCAACAATCATGATGAAATTTAGCAATTCTGTGTACTAAGAAATCATGGTGTAAAGTTTGGTGAAAATCGGATCACATTTGACCCGTTTTCACGTTTGCGCTTATAAATGGCTTAAAAACATCGGTATCGTGATGAAATTCGGTATATATGTGTATTTTGTAAATCTAAATCATATTACCAAATTTTGTTATGGTCGGTCCATAATTGCCTCTAGGTCCAAAATAGGACCCCTTAAGAAAATATGTTGAGCAATTATAATTGGCTTAAAAATTGTATTACCTCGATGAAATGAATGACATGAAAATGTTTAATATGAATGTGAAGAATCGTTTTAAATGATTTTATTATGATCGGATCATAAGTGCCCCTAGGTACCACATACGGTCCATTAAGAAAATCAAACATACATCTCATATTGTTATAATAGTCGATATACATATGTAATTAAGTTTTTAAAAGTTCTATGATAATTAATATTTATTCATAACATTTATTTTACATTATTTAATAATTAACTTAAAAATACTTAAAAAGTGAAACTAACTACAATCGTTAAAATTAAATTTAATAGTAAAGGCTGTTTTTTATAGAGGTATAGAACTTTAAGTTGGCATTACTTTTCAAGATGGCGACCGATTTAACAGCTGTCAAGTGATTTATTCTCAGTTTGGTTCACAATGTACATTGTGGTTTGGTTTGGCAATTCGTCATGAATAGACTCACGCCTAAACAACGCTTGCAAATAGTGCAATTTTATTTCGAAAATAATGGTTCTGTACGGAAAACGTATCGCGCACTACGTTCATTTTATCGTCGACAAAATCGTCCATCAGAGCAGTTAATTCGATTAACCATGGAACGTTTTCTCACCACGTTTACTCTTATTGATAACTCGCATCCCCAGAGACGCTGAATTGGATCTGTGTCCATCCACTTTATGGAAGATTTTGCGGAAGGATCTTGGTTTGCGTGCTTACAAAATCCAACTCGTGCAAGATTTGAAGCCAAACGATCAAGTAAGGCGTAGATTCGTCGAATGGGCCCAAAACGAGATTACTGTTGTTCCCGATTTTCATAAGCGAATTTTGTTTAGCGATGAAGCGCACTTCTGGTTGAATGGCTACGTCAACAAACAAAACTGCCGCATTTGGAGTGAAGGTAATCCTCAAGTGTATGTGGAAACACCAGAAAAACTGACTGTTTGGTGCGCTTTATGGGCTGGTGGAATCATTGGTCCGTACTTTTTAAAAACGATGGTGGCCAGAACGTTACAGTCAATGGTGATCGGTATAGAGCCATGATTACTAACTTTTTCATTCCTGAATTGAATAACCATGATGTCCAGGAGATGTGGTTTCAACAAGACGGCGCAACATGTCACACAGCTCGTGCCACAATAGATTTATTGAAAGACACGTTTGGTGACCGCCTAATTTCACTTTTTGAACCTGTGAATTGGCCTCCAAGATCTTGTGATTTAACACCGCTGGACTACTTTCTGTGGGGCTATGTAAAGTCATTAGTCTATGCGGTAAAGTCACAAACGCTTGACCATTTGGAAGACAACATTCGCCGTATTATTGCCGATATACGGCCACAAATGTTGGAAAAAGTCATCGAAAATTGGACGTCCTGATTGGACTACATCCGCGCCAGCCGTGGCGGTCATATGCCATAAATCATATTTAAAATGTAATGCCACAAGATTATCTTTCGGAATAAGCCATCGTTGTTTTATTGCAACTTAAAGTACTTTCAGTTTTAAAAATATTGTGTGTTTCGTTTTTTGGTAGAAAAAGGGTAATTTTTGGTGCAGTGAAATAAAGCCATTGGTAATAAAGCCATAAAGAAAAGCGCGCGCCGAGTTCGCCCGGCAAACAAGATCAACCAAGCTCAACATTACACTGTTATGGCATTATTTCCACACGATTATGGCTTTATTGACTATGGCTTTATTATACTGCGTCTAATTTTTTTTTTTTTTAAAGTAAAGTTTTCAAAAAATCGCCAAAAATAATTGCGCACATTTGCGCAAATTTTTTTTTGTTCCTCTCTACATGTTCATATTTTCTTGTGGTATATAACATTAAACCACTAAAAACTACTTTCACCTTATCAAATTTTGAACGAATAATTTTAACATTAATATATGAGATATATACAGCTGTGTTCAAAATAATAGGAGTGCTACCATGTAATATTTTCAAAGTTAAAATTTTTATTCTACCAATTTGCAAAACATGATATATTTTAATGGTAGTTACAACGATATGTAAGAAATAAAATACAAAATAGAATCTCGTAATAACTTTAATATTTACGATGAAATTGATTCATTTCTGTGTTTGCCCTTCAGTTGATCAAAAAAATAGGAGTGTGAGTGTTCTCTTAAAAATAAAAATATAAAAGCACATAATTTAAAGAAAAAAGTGAAAAATAAGTACGGAAAAATGTAGTTAAAACTTTTTATACAGTTATTCACATAAATTTTTGTAATAGTGGGACGAGAAAAGCACTGTACTGAACAAAAGAGAAAACTAATTAAAAATTTTCGAAATAAAGGCAAAACTTACAAAGAAACTAAGGAAATATTAAGTTACTCCGATCAAATGATCACAAATACATTAAAATATAAAAAAAGCCCGAAACGCGTGGACACAAAGCCAAAACATCTACTGTCGATGACCGCCGAATTGTGCGATACAGCAAAATAACTCCTTCAGCGTCTTCAAATAAAATTCAAAAGGATCTGAATCTTGCCGTAAGTGGCCCTACTATTCTTAGGTGTCTGATGTACAACAATTTATTCACAAGAAGTTTACAAAAGGTGCCATTGTTGACATACAAAACAGGCAGCAGCACCAAGAACAAATCAAATATCCGAAAGAAAAATGGAGAAACTTATTGTGGACCAACGAAAGCAAAATTGTTTTATTTGGTGGCACTGGGTCTAGACAGTAGACCAACACCAAATATAAAGCTCAGTATACACAAAAGACAGTTAAACATGGTGGTGCAAAACTAATGATATGGGGAAGCTTTTCGTATAATGGTGTAGGCCCAATACATCGAATTAGAGGCATAATGGATAGGAACGTCTATGTCAGCATTTTGAGAGAAGTGATGTTACCATATTCCACACCTCTAAAATGGATATTCCAACAAGACAATGACCCGAAACACACCAGTAAATTAGCAAATGAGTGGTTTCGGGTTAATGGGGTAAAGGTTCTGGCGTGGCCAGGGTCAGTCTCCTGACCTTAATCCCATAGAACATCTATGAGGGATGTTAAAAATATGTTGCCGAGAGAAAACCGTCAAACGCAACTGAGTTGTGGTCTGTAGTGCAAGATGGGTGGAATAAAATTCCACTAAAACAATGTCAGGATTTAGTTGACTCCATGCCTCGTAGATGTGCTGCTGTAATAAAAATTAGAGGCTATTCTACCAAATACTAATCGTATTTAAAGTTTCTGATTATAGTCATAAGCATTTTTAACTTTTTTAAAGGTAAATTTTTATGAAAACTGAAATACTCCCATTATTTTGAACAGCACTTATATATTTTTTTAAACTTCCTTTTACTTACTTGTTGAAAGCTTTATTTAATTAATGAATAACTTAAATAATTTAGTATTGAAACAACATTACATTACACCAAAAAATATAATTAAACCATGTTTTTTATTTGTTAAAATTTAAGCTTTTGTTTTTCAATGGGCTCACTGCTATTTTTATGAACGGAACTGTATATATATATATAAAAAACTGAAAGTAGCAGTTGCTCATACCTTTCAAATAAAAAAAATCAATATAAAACCTCTATTCGTTTAGCCACAAAAAAATATCATATAAACCTTTTAAAATTTAAAAAAAAAACACTAAAAACGCATTTAATTTTCTTCACTTTCCTGACTTTGACATCGTCTCAAATCTATAAATCTCAACTTAAAGTCATGAAAATTCACTATATAATGCAGAATTTTGTTGTCTATCAGTTTCTTAAATTTCTTTAAATTTATTTTTGCCTTTTTTTTGTCAGCTTTACGGGGTAAATGCCACTTAGTGCGTCGTTTATTTTTGTTGTGACAACTTCTAGAACTCTACTGTTGAATTGTTATTGTCTAATTTGTGTTTTAAAAATTCGGATTACAATAAGAAAGAAACGACGATGAGAAGCTAGCATGATAGTATTAAAATTGTTAGCATTCTCATAAAATATCTTTAAGAAGAAACACCGGTACTCTTTCTACAATACAACACAGTACAATCTAGATTTGGCACGAAACTTAATGATGTACAGTTGCTGTATAAACGTTCCATTGCTGTGCTATACAAACTTTCCATTAACGGTAATTCCAGAATCAATTTTCTACTATCCTAACTGCCTGTGAATGTTCTGAAAACCCACAAATATTCTAAGAATTTAAAAATCACAAGCCCCAATTGCTAAATTGAAATAAATAAAAAAAATTAATACTTTTTTGCTTTTGAACTGTTTCTCTTGCAAATTTTTCTAATTAATTAACACACCTGTTTTGAAATTCATGAAACAATTACGAACTAAAAATTTATGTTTAAATATTTCAAATGATAAGATAACATTTGTGTTGGTATTGAAGAGATGAAAAAGTCGAATGAATGGTAAAAAAAAAAATGAAATGAAATAAAATTTTTGAAACATAGAACGTTTATCTAACATTGTATCTCTCTCTCTACACATAACAAAGTTGTATAACAGAAAAAGATACAAAAATATTTCACATTAAAACAGATGTTCCTATATAAAGTGGTTGTCTACCGCCATAACACCCAAAATAGAATAAAAATTCACGTTGAAACCATCAATAGCAGAACGAAAAAGAAAGATTTCCATTCCATGCATTCATTGTAACCGAAAAGTGTTTAAAAAAAACCCTGAAACAGAACTTTGTTGAAATAATAAAATTTTTAAATGTGGCATGGTTTGATTGTTTTCTCTCTACCCCCCCTCCTCCCGTTACACTGGCTTTCTAAAACATGCTCGGGGTATATTAACCAGGAGCAAGAGCAGGAGCAAAAGCAGTAGTTGAATGAATGAAAGAAGACAGTAAAAATTTGAATTTTATTAACAATTACATGACAGAAGTTTATACAGACATAAAATCATCGCAGTGTATTGTAATAAAAACTGCAATAAATGGGAGTTGTGGGGATGGCGGGGGGGGGGGAGTTATGAAGTGTCTTTTATTTGGCCAGCTTAATAACTTCATTTGCATTTTAATAGCGAAATAAAATTTACGATTGATTATGTTGCATTAAGGGCATTAAAGCTCTGCTTAAATGAAGTAATTTTTAGGAGATCAAGTTCTTTTTTATAATGATAATTAATTACCTTTTACAGCACAGAAGTTCTACTCATCGATAAAGATTGATTTCTTCTATTTATTCTCTTCAAATCAAATAATATCATTGAGGTCTACCTGCAGTGTATTGGCTTATTAGCCGTGAGGCCTCGGTTCGCTCCCTAGGTCAGACAAAATATTTCAGCGGCGACTTTCTCTCAGCAGATTTCTGTCAAAAATTATAGGTCCCGCCATTCATGCATAAAATTAACACACACAACATAAGTGATGTAAGAAGCTAGGTTGTTATCCTGACTGAATGACCAATTTTGTATATACGTATGCACCTCCAGATACAGATTTTGGTTTTGTAGTTCAGCACACTCAAGAAAGTCAATGGTCCAAAATGTCATTTAAATAAGAAAAATTTATCGATTTCTATTGTCCCAATTGCCCATGAGCTGAGCACACCACTTAAATTGCTTCGAATCACTTAAATAACACAGTTGATGAAAAAATTCCATTTAGCCCAGTATTTAGTATCAACCCAATTCCCAAATAAATCTTGCTATCTTTGCATTAGGGATCTCGGCCAATGACATCAAAAAGAGTGAAGATTCATCCGTCTTTTTGTGAGAAGAACAGGACACTGACATATGAGCTGAAAGACCTACAGCACCTGATGCCAAGAATGCTACGAATGCCAAGACATTCGACTTGTCTACCAAAAGGACAGAGACCCATGAGAATCGCTATTGCGCAATGGATTGCCATATGATTTACGGACAGAAGTAAGTCCGTCCTCTTCTTTACAGTAGGATCTATCAATATTGCATGAATACCTCCTACTGTTAATGAGATTGCGTCTCCCTGTAAAATGAGTGAAATGGATAACATCGAATTTAACAGAGCCAATCACCTTGTAACATTGAATGCCTCACACCGGTCATTGCCAGCTCGTCAGCAATACAATTTCGAACGGTATCCACATATCCTGTAACCCATAAAAGAGTTACATTTGAGAGATCGACTTTACTATGAGAAATCGATGGCATTCATGGCGTTGATAATTCGTTCGTTTTCCAAAAAAAATCCTGCCACACAACAAGCATTTGCGCTGCTTTGAAAATGACCATGACCTGCTTATAACAAAGTAAGCGCACCCCGTCACGCATCGTTGAGCTATCGGTATAAACCTCAAGGATTTTATTGCGAACGTTCAGATCAAATCAGATAAGAAGTCTTTAGGTGGAGTTCTTAAATCGAATTTTCATCTCTGATGCTGCCATATCAGTTAGTACTCTTTGTATAAGTCCCTGTCAAAAGATCTGCATGACTCAGATCTTCTCATATTGCAATTTCGCAATAGAAATTTTCAATGTCTTTGCCTCTCTTTATCTTCTCATTTCAAGCATCCACTCCAACGCCACAGAAGTGTTCTGGCTCCATCAAGGGAGTGAAAGCTCCCCTCCTCGCAATCTTATTTGTTTGCTCATTGTCGCGAATTTACACATGACCAGGGATCCAGCAGAGGTTAACCTTATTCTGTCCAATTTAAGACAGCTCCTTAAGACTGTCACAGTATACCTAATAAATGCTGAGTGCTTAGAAGTCGCCGTGGTCTACTAGGGAGTGTGTTGGCTTATTAGATGTAAAGCCACGTTTCAGACATCTCCAACAAAACGAAATATGAAACAAATATTTCTTCGCCAACTTTCTCTCAGCAGATTCCTGGCAAAAACTCTGAGAGTAAATAAAATTGCCATGAAAAGTTTCATAAACAAATCTGTCGTTATGAGACGACTTTAAACTGTAGGTCCCGCCACTTATGGATAAAATAAACACACACAACATAAGTGGTATGAGAAGCTAGGTCGTAATCCTGACCGAAGGATATAATGACCAATAATGTATGTACTTATGTAAGTATGTAAGAGCTGAGTGTTTGAATAGTCTTTCGTATTTCCTATTCCACTTGAAGTTTGTACATCAAACGACCGCTTGGAAAATATTCGCAAATTTTCCCCCTCAGAATATTTCGTTCTGGTAGCAAAAACTCCTGATTCTGTTACAAGATCCATTCTGGACCCGCCTGTATGCCACAAAATAGTCCCTCTTTTAAAAGAGGATGTAGTTGCCAGATTACTTTATTAATTTTTGTTACTAAGTCTCATTGTGAAGTACTTCTCAAAATACTATGTCTAGTTCCTGAGCATAGTCTAGTGGCTTCATCCAGATGTCAGTTAAGAAAGGAGCTGATAGCATGGTTTCCTATACGAAAGGTTTGGCTCTCAGTTTTAATATTGATTTGTGGTATCAAAAAATAACGAAATCGGAAATGACAAAGTGTTGTAACTTTAGACAACACTTGTAAGCCATTTATTGATGGTAAAAACCAAGCTACATAATCAAATCATTCTTGCACTTTTAAGTATACATATTTGAGGCTTAAAAGTGAACGTTAAAAGGTATTTAGTTTGCTTTATTGCACTCAAATGTGTGTTTAACTTTCTATTCATGATGGCTTACATAAAGGGAATTGAGGTCAATTAATTTTAGAGCGCTCCAAATAACAATATTTATTAAATATTCATAGATGTCGTTAAGCGATTTGTTTGGCTTGTTAGCTAAAGTCACGCTATTGCCTTAAGAAAATTGTATGAAATTAAGCCTCCCCTTTAACTACGTATTTAAATTAGTGTACACCATGCGTATACTTTATGAATAATTGCTGAATTAGCATTACTCATACGCTCACGACTGGGGAGTGAGTGGTTAAGAGAAATTGATTTTTTTTATTTCGTTTCGTTTTTAATTTAAAAGTTTTAAATGTTTTTAAAAAATTTCTTTGGTTTAATAAAGAAATAAAAAATTGTGCAAATTTAAACACAACAACTGGCAAATAAATTGAAATTCTAAAGAAAATAAGAAGAAGCAGAAGAGAAGCAGAAAATAAATGCAAATATAACAGTAAACACTTGATTGTGTTTTTCTATATTTTTTCTTTCTCTCTTTATTCGTATACACACGTGTTGTACTTGTGTTGTTGTACTTGCGTTGTTGTTCAATATCTTTAAAGCAAAAAAAAAAAAAATATGTTGTATGAAATATTATAAAACATTTGTAAGTATATGAGCACAATAAAGAGGGTCACATATATAGATAAATAGAGTAGAAAGAGAGACACATAGAGCGAGAGAAGCAGAAAGTGAAAAAGAGTCATTGCAAAGTATGCTCTGAGCATATAAAATGACAATTTTCATAAATGATTGTTTAACATTCATAAACACACCTATACATGTATATATATATATATGTATGTACGCATATACGTATGTTCCTGTAAACATACTTAATTCTCTCACATTTATCTGTCATATAAAAAAATACTCGTACTTATACTCGTAAGTATAATGTAAACTTTTGTATGAACACTCTCTACAACATCCACATGTTGTTACATTCAAAGAAGAAGAAAATGAAGGAATTCGTTGAGCATAACTTTGTCAATGTACATTTGTATGTCTGTTTCTATTTATTTATTGTGTTCCTTGCGACTCTTACAATACGTAAACTCATCAGCTTACGTCTCCTTAACAAGTGTAATAATTTTTTTCTTTCTTCTTGTATTTTTCTTTTACAGGGTTTCAACAAATATTTATCGAACAATCGATAAATATAATAAACGAACAATCCAGTAAGTTAATCATCAAATTAGAAAGGCAATGTTCAAAACACTGAACACTGCGTTCAATTGATCTAAACTTCTATGATGGCAAAACATTAAAATGCCTGTAGACTAACAGGCAGGATGCCTAGGCAGTCAGCTGTTCTCTGCTTTACTTCAACTAAGTCATTATTTCCGATATACAACTAGCTCCCCCTCTGACTTTTTATTGAAGTATTGGGCTGAGCTAAAGGCCTTAAGCTACAATGCAGTGAATTTTTAGACCCACTTGGACTATGGAAATGTTGTAATACTACGATATTCAAGCCGACTTCCATAATTTGTCATTACAACCCTTCAGTTATGCTCTAACTTTTCAGAATCGCTATTATGCGATGAATTACCATATGATTTAAAGATAAAAGTGAATCCGTCCTCTTCTTATCCATACGTGTCCATACATACATTGCTAATCATTACAACCCTTCAGTCAGAGGATTACAACCTAGCTTCTGACACCATTTATGTTATATGTGCTAATTTTATACATGAGTGTCAGTATCTACAGTTTAAAGTCGACTCCGAAAGACAGATTTTTTAAGAAACTTCACATGGCAATTTTATTTACTCTCAGAGTTTTTGTCAGAAATCTGCTGAGAGGCAGTTGCCAAAGAAATATTTTTTTATTTTCGTTTTGCTGGAGATGTCTGACCGTGGCCTTACGTCTAATAAGTCTAATATCTACTAGACTAAGGCGACTTCAACTTTATGATTCCTTATCAATAGTTTTAGGATTCCTCTGATATGTATATCTCTGATATGTATATCTCTGATATGTATATCTCTGATATGTATACCGACTGTGATTTTACAATATGTTAAGCATTTGAATATTAGACTCTCTTGACACAGGAATATTATCATAAATCGCTTTGCTGATCAATTAACTCCAACCCTATGTCAGTAAGGATAACACACTGCATTCTCCATTAGAGTGGTTTTAAATACAGCCTGGCAAGGCTGTCTCAGCTATGAAATATTATAGAAGGTTTTACCATTTACGAATGTGGAACGCTTAACAATCAAATAACGCTTAAAATGGTGATAGAAAAGTTGTGCTTCAAGCGGGTCCACTTTTCGAGCAGAACGACCTGATTGTAGCCATTATAATCGAACAAGAAATTCACATGATTAGAAAAAAATCAACACCACAATTAAAGCCTAGCTATTATTGTCGCATCTGTTTGATATAGTATGGTGGATAATAAGAATTTGTCAATTACACAATGTTCAATTGGGAATGTCTTTCGGCTCATTATCTTTTGCAGTCGACGTTAAATTGTAGGCTCCGCCACTCGTGTATAAAATTAACACACACAACATAACTGGTATGAGAAACTAGGTCGTAATCCTGATTGGAAGGTTGTAATGACCAATTATGTATGCGTGTTATGTATTTGCGCCTCCATACATATAAAGTCCAACACCCACAACATATAATGCCGGCTAACTATTCACAATAATGTGGATATATTGATTCCGTGCTAGGAGTAGAGACTTTTAAAGCTAATTTTTAAATAAAAATTTTTTTCAGTGATGAAGCCATTTTAACACTTCGTCAACCGCTATGATTGTGGCATATGGAGCTCCAAAGACCCAAAAATGTTCGTAAAAGTGACTTTTTGGTGGGTATTATGATCAAATAAACCTGACAGAACCATCGTTAAACCATAGTGCTATGGCCACATGACAATCAACTTTTATTTGTCCTGCAATTAAAGATTGTGAACTGCAGGATGAGTGATTTCAGTCTAACTAAGCCACGAACCGATTTTCGCTTTTTATAAGAATAATGTTCGGTAATGTCAATTGTTTACCATAATCATGTGATTTATCGCCACTAAACTATTTTGTATGGGCATGCATCTCTTGCATATAGGAACTATCTGACCTATCCAGCCCTGTAAATACCGGCTGAAGTGTTGGAAAACTAACTTACTTGCTTAACTGGTCATTTCAATCCTTTAGTTCAGCTTTCAAGCTAGCTTTCACTTACCACTTATGTTGTGTATGTTAATGTTTAATCATGAGTCAAGGGACATACAGTTTAAAGTCGACTCGGAATGACATCCAGAGGTTTTGCCAGAAGACTGCTGAGAAAAAGTCACCGAAGAAATATTTTTTATATTTTGCTTCAATGTTTTGTTTTTTTCCAGATATTTGAGCTGGGGTTTGAATCACAAGCTTAAGGCTGAAAAGCCAACTCACTACCTAGAAAATCCTAACGAAAACCTTTTATTAAACGGTTAAGGAGTACGGATAGATAATCACCTCTTTTTTATTCCCTTTCGTTAATTGTTACAAATCGTATCCCTATTCGATCTTGTTATTTATTCATGGCTTTAATGCAGTTTAATTTATGAAATTTCCCTTTTATACTGGTTTTCCTAGGTTGATAAGTAATTTATAAAGAGATTTTTTTTATTTCATAATTAAACTTGAAAAATTGTACCTTTACACCTTTAACATTCTTATTAAACAATGGAACTCAACCAAAATAACACTTGTTTTTAAAACACCCTGTATGCTGTTCCTTTTTTTTTTGTATTTGCTTATGGCTTCAGTTCATTTCGTTTTTTCTCTGTCTTATTCCCACACAAATGCTCATACATTTAACAATAAAAGATTATAACGGAATTTATTTCATGGATTCTGTCGCTTCTGTCTCAGTATAGGTGTTTCACTTACAACCTCCAATACCGTTCTATCTCTCTCTCTCTCTCACTGCATTGCACTCCTGCTTTCATTCTAAATAAGTGGAAAAGTTGTTTGTTTCCTGTGGCGTGACACTGTATTTTAGTATTCAATTACTTTTCTATTGTTGAGTTGCTCTCAATATCAGAGCACTGATGCTCTCTCTCTCTCTCTCTTATCTTAATATCTCTCATATATATTGTGTAGCATAATAATACAGAAGAAGAGAAAAAAACAGTTATTTTGTATTTGATTGTCGCAGGCAAACGAAAACAAAAATATTATCTGCGGGTAGAGATATCTCATTTTATTAAAGTTTTTGTTGTCGTTGTTGTTCACTTTATTATTACTTGAGAAAACTATTTCTTGTTGCTTCAAGTTCATGCGAATTCATTTCGTTTTGGTTTTTATGCAAGAGTTTGTCTGAAAGTTTACTTATAGGTATGTGTGTATGGGTTAATAGGTTTGATTGTGTAAGAATTGTTGTAGAAACACGTGTTTGTTTGTGGAAATATTATAGAATATTCATATTCATGGCTTTTATTTTAGTATTTAAAGTTATAAAGAGTTAAACATTTTACGGTTTCAAAAGGATAAACAATAACAAATCAACAGTAAGGTTCTAGAAGTTGTCAGAAGAAAAATAAACGCAATAGAAATGCAGCCAAAGGTAATGTGTTCGATCTATTTGAGTTAAAAACATATAATGGTTGGGACATTGCCATTACGAACGAAATAATATGTCATTCGAATGTCTGCCTCCAGATTGAATGCAGTAGTTGACAATTTTGTTGGTCCTCAAATGTTCAGACATAAGGAGCTTATCTGCGATTGTTGGTTTTCAGATGCTGTAATATTAGGGGATTTATGCTCGTAAATGCGGTGCTTGATACAGGTCCACAGAAATGCATAAAATCTCATGCTTTTCGTGTTCAATTGATGTCACCAAAACGTGGAATTACATTGGCTAGAAATTACGTCTACAATAAAGGAAAATTTCGTTGGGTCTCTGGCTTGTGGTACTGTCCAGTTCATAATCTTCAATTGCAAGCCGAAAAAATTAGATATCACACGGCATTAACGTTTCGAATTGACACCTATAGACAATAATGCTCATCAAAAAGTCACTTTTCCACATGCAGCGACTTTTGTTTTCTGGTCGCCGTAGACTATTGACTATGGACTAATGATTATTGGTCGAAAGCCATCGGTTCAAACCCTACTTAAACAAAACGAAAAATAAAAAAATATTCCTACTCTCGGCAGTCTTATGGCAGAAACTGTGAGAGTAAATAAAAATTGCCATGAAAAGTTTCTTAAAAAGGTAGGTCACTCCGCTCATGGATAAAATTAACACACAAAACATAAGTGATGTGAGAAGCTAGGTTGTAATCTTGACTAAAGGATTATAATACCCAGTAATGTATGTGTGTAGTGGCTATTCCACAATCATTTTTGGGTTGTCGGTGCACGATAGATAACAATTTTGTTTGTTGTCGTAACCACCAAGATTAGTAATACCTAATAATGCATGTGTGTAGAGGCTTTGCCACAATCATTTTTGGGTTCTACGAGCACCATAGCCAGCAATTTGTTTGTTGCCGAAAACTCCTGAAGAGAGTTTGGTTCGAAAAGTCAGCATTGAAAGCCTGTTGTCCCAGCAACCATTAAGCATACCTATGACGTTGTAAATGAGCCCAGAATTTAACTGGTGCATGAGTTGGATTTTATAGGGATGAAGATGTAGATCCAAATGTAAAATACGACATAATGAGTCTTGAGATAGGCACAAGTGCGAAGAAGTCTATGGAATCCATAAATTCGGATTATTTCTCACACTTTCGCTGATTTAAGGGATATTGTTTGGGCAGTGAATACAACGTTTTCCGTCTCAAATTTCTTTACATAACAATTCCTTACACAATAGGGCGTTTATAATCAAAATAATCATACCCTAAAAGTTCGAAAAGTGGAAGCAACACTTGTCGCATGTTTTACCATTTTTTACTCGTTCTTCGTTTGCTAAACGATTCATATTCATAAATGACACTTCACAGTAAAAATATTTAAAAGCCGTCAGTCATACTTGATTACCAGTTTTGAAACCACTAAACTCATAACCCTATTTATTCCATATTTGTCTTTCTCTACATCTATTTGTCTTGTTGATTCGTCTGTGTGTCGTTCATGCTGTCTGTTCGAATTTGATAACGTTGACGATAATGAATGTGAATTGATGTGACAATTTTTATTTAATATTTCACAATATTTTAATTTCATTCCATTTTATTTCATTTTTCTTCCATATTCTCGTTCGTTTTCTTATATTTCATATTGTGTTTTAGGCGTCTTAACGTCTTAACATATAAACTTTGTAAGAGAAAAATGTTTTTATCTTTTTGCGTTTTTACTGGGAAATTTTTATTAAGAAATGTTTATCAATTATTCAATAAATATTGAGAACTTTTAGTCACAATTAAATGTGAGAGCTCATAAAATAGGCATTAAAACTATTGTTAAGATCATTTGTTGAATAAAATTTAACGTCGCCAGAGTTAATTTCCACTCCAGGAACCTTCTTAAGCATGGCCCTCTTGCATAGATTTAATTTTTCTTATATCACTTTATGACCATTTATTTAAACTGTTTTTATTTTATACCATTATAATTTCCGAAAATAAAAACGAAAGCAAAAACAAAAAGCAAAAAAACGAAAACGAAAATCACTTCAAATTTGAACTTTTACTCCACACAGCGAACGTGCTTGACAGAAATTTCGTAACCGCATAACGTATTACAATCATATTACGATGTAATGCAACGGAAACTACTTTAGACACTCCAATGGTACATTACATTATATAACTGTCACACACACACACACACACATTCACTAACACAGAAGAAGAAGGTTGCCACGTAAAATGTTGCAATGAAAGGCAAAAAAATACAACAAAATGTTTAAAAAAATCATGACAAAAACAATCGTATTAGCGAATACAACACAATTGAAGTACACACACACTCCCTGTACCATTTCACACGATCGTTGAAACACACACATACAGTCGTGCTTGCACTCGCACTAGCACTCGCACTTACACTCGCATTTGCACTCGCATTTGCACTCATTTAGGGTATGAAGTAAGAAAAATTAAACCCTAATGGCGGAAATGTTTCCATTCCACACATTGAGCAACGGTTTTCGTTTGAAATTGAAAAGCACGTACATTTTTGACATACAATACGACAGAGAACGCATGAACTTTCGCAACAAACCCAAACACATGCATTGCTGCTGCCGCACACTGTAAATACTACTTACGGTAGAGATGAAGGCATTGCCGCAATTCAATGTCGTAATGAATGGCCATCCATTAAGGAACACAAATGCAATTTAATTGCAGTCTCAACTTCAAAGTTTAAACAGCGAAAAAAATACAAAAAAATTATAAAGGATTTGGCGAGTATTGCGTTGGAGAGAGGTTTTCAAAAAAGGTATTCGTTTTTGTAGGATTTTATTGACTTAGAAGAGTCATTATGTTCAAGAAATTTTTATGAAATGAAGAAGCCTTCAACAACAAACAAAACGTGCTACTTCCCCTGTATTTTTAGCTTCCAAAGTGGGCATTTACTTCTGCCGACTTCTTGCAATCATTAGTGGGTTTCCCAATAACGATTCTTTAACCAAAAATGTCTGTTTAGAATGGAAAAAATTTGCACACCTCTGGTAGATGTTGTCAAATCAATGCTTAGTTTTCAAAAGTCTACTCCAAAAGAAACATGATAAGATCAAGAGTATCGTGATACTATATATGATGGTCGTGATGCTGCATTCCGTTGAAGGAAGGGAGAAAAGAGTAAAGGAAAAATACCTTTTCCACAGGAAGCTCATGCATGAGTACGAGGAGGCAACAATGTTTAGAAGTAGTAAAGAAGCTTGCAGACGTTGCCGTAGTCGAGAAGATAGTATGTTGGCGTGAGGCCTCGGCTCAAACCCGAGGTCAGGCATCTTCAACAAACCGAAATACGAAAAAATATTTCTTCGACGACTTTCTCTCAGCAAATTTCTGACAAAAACTCTAAAATTACATTAAAGTGCCATGAAAAGTTTCTGAAAATCTGTAGTTCGAAATCAACTTTAAAAGTGTTGTGAGAAGCTGAATGAAGGTTTGTAATAACCAAATTATGTGTATATAAAAAAGCTCGTAAGTTCTCGCGCAAATGAGACAAAGATGGAAACGAAAATTTAGTGGCAGATGCCATAAGTGTACTACGGAAATTAAGAATAAGAACGATACCTTCAATTGATTATTTTTAACGGTGTCGATTTAGTATATCAAGTGCTTTCATGAAGTTGAAGAGGGAAACCTTGCAGTCAAGTAGGCATTGTGTTGGCTTATTAGACATTAGAGATTAGCTCTGACATCTCGAATAAAATAAATTTAGAAAAGAAATATTTCTTTCGCCGATTCTCAGCAGTCTTCTGGCAAAAATTCTGAGAATAAATAAAATTACAAAGAAAAGTTTCTCAAAAATGTGTCGTTCGCAGTCAACTTTTAACAGTAGATCCCCACACTCATGGATAAAATTAATACACACAACATGAATGGTGTTAGAAGCTAGATTGCAATACTGACTAAAGGGTTGTAATGGCCAAGTAAGTAAGTACGATGAAGATCTCCACTAAACAAATTGTTTCACAGCGTCTTCGAACAGGAATACTTTACAAGGGCCATCTTGTTGAAGCTACATGTGTGAAATTACTTTCCATTTATTCAGTCTGTTTTGCCAACTCACCATTGACGGCAATAGACAATGGACTATTTTCGCTAAATAAGGTCTGGAGCAGATAGTAACTTGCCCCAATTTTCATCGAAAATTCATTTTCAGACATAAGGTACATTTCTAGATGAATGGGTATCGAATTGGGATGCGAACTCACCTAAATTCATGAGCATCCAATATATCCTGAAAAAGTTACTGCTTAGTGTCGATTTTGGGCTGGCATTTTCATTGATCTATAATTGCTTGAGAACGATATTGGGCTGTTAACGGTGAGCACTATAGGTTAAGTTCTTTTGGCTTAAATTCGATGATCTTGGCACCAATCACATTTAGCCTCAACCGGACGGCGGTACATACCACGTAGCTCACACCGTATTAGATATTCTGCACGAGTGTTTTGAGGGCATGTTCATCTCAAGTGGAGGGGATGTAAACTGAACACCAAGGTCGTGTGATTTGATCCCGTTAGACTTTTTCTTGTAAGGTTTTCTTAAAACGCAGGTGTATACGAATATCGGATTACCTGCCAAACTTGCTTTGCTTTTTTATTTAGTCTTCATTGATGGAAAACTTTAAAGTGCCCTATTTTCTCTTTGTTGTCGTTTTATTTTGACATTGACTCTAAGAAAATTTAGTTAAGCACTCATTCATAGATACCTAATTGGTCATTACAACCCTTCAGTCAGGATTACGACCTAGCTTCTCACACCACTTATGTTATGTGCGTTAATTTTATACGTGAGTGGCGGGACCAACAGTTTAGAGCCACTCCGAACTGCAGATTATTTTGAGAACATTTGCTGAGAGACAGTCGCCGAAGAAATATTTGTTCATATTTCGTTTTATTGGAGATGTCTAACCTGGGGTTTGCAATGTGGCCTCATGTCTAGCGTACACACTACCTACTAACTACGGCGAACTACTACAAGCAATCATGTAAGAGAACAAAATAATGGGGGTCTAGGCAAAGTACCAAGAGTACCTTTAAAAGAGGGACTAGTTTCTGGTATACACATGGATCAAGTACAGACGAAGGAGTTTTTGCTCCCATAGCAAACTCGCGAATATATGCAAAGAGGAACACAATGCCATTGAAAGATATTCTCAATTCAACTTGTAAAGGTGGTACCAGAATTAAACTCATCTTAGTTCGAATGAAATGAGTCCAATTTAATCCCTAAATGTAAAAGATATACCAGAATCTATTATAAGATTTATTTTCTTTCTTTCTGTCTTCTTTTCTTTGTATGCCTCTTTATGTTCTACTCCTCAAAGACCTAAAAGTGTGCTTTAAAATCCATTCATTCCATTTTGTTTTGACATGCCAATCTGAATACAAAATTATTTAAAGGTTTTGTTTGTTTATCTTGAATTTCTTTAAAGAGAGAGAGAGAGAGAATTTCTATTTGTTTCTTTCAACATTTACTTAGTATTTCTTTATTTATTTTGCATTTATTTATTCAGTTTTCTTTCAACAAAATTCTTATTTAATAACATTCATTAACTATTTACTTAAGCTTATTTAAACACAAAAGATACAAAACGCAACGAAGTGGTTAAAGAAAAATAAATAAAAACACAACAACAACAGCAACAACAACACAGGCAACAAAAGTAGAAAACAAAATAAACCACAAACTTAAAAAGAAATGCCAGCCTAAGGGGAGAGAAAGAGTGAAACAGAGAGAGAGAGAGAGAGAGAAAGAAAAAATTGTTGCTTTGCCAGTATTGATTTTCTTATAAAAGGTCAATTACCTAAAACACCCATCATCATCAACAAGCAATAACAACAACAACAGCAACGTCATCGACAAGCCAAAGAGACAGAGACATAGACAGGCAGACAGACGAATAGTTACAGAAACACAAACAAAAATACATGCAATATATAGCACAAGTACATACAACCTTTATACAATACACCAATACATATATATAAACAGACATTCATTCACTCATTCATTCACCCATTCATTCATTCATTTTCATTTAAAAATACGAAAAAAATATCGAAAATACAAACGAATGAACACAAATGAATACCCAGTTTTATTTCAATTTCAACAACAGCCAGTCAAACTGTTGCAACAAACACACATGCAGGCACAGGCACAGGCACATGCACATTGAAACATTTATGACCGTAAACATTTATACAACAACAACAAATACAACAAATACAATATAAAATAAAGAGAAAATACAGGCAATTGCATTGCATAAAACAGTTGACTTACTAATACATTCTCGTACACAACTAAAAGTAGACAGACAAACATACGCTCACAAACATATTCATTGAAATCGAGACAAATACATACATACATATATCCAAAATTGGGTGTTGTGGGTGTTTGTCTGTGTGTGTTAAACAAGAGCACATGCAAATACAACCATTATATGGTAATAGTACACTCCTCGTTCTCTTCATTAAATTTGTTGCTATTGTAACTGTCATAAGGAGTGGAGTCAATTGCTTATTTTTTGCACATAGAAAAGAATCCTAAATTTGGAAGTAAAAAACGCTTATTTTTTCATTAAAATAATGTGATAGTGAATAACAGGCTACAAGGAATATGCCAGAGCAAATCAAGAGAATTTAAGGGAAAATCGCGCAACCCAAAAAGTATTGCGCCTCTTTCAAAATGGCCAAGAGCTATATACTGGATGTATACCGTGAAAGTCAGATCAATAGTAACCTATGGGGCTAATGCTAGCGTATACGGAAGAGAGCACAAAACAGTTCAAATGAAGTCGGACAAGTTAGAGACGCTAGCGTGTATTGTTATAACAGGGACACTATAGCAGCGCTGTAGGCTTTATTGGATTTAAATCCGTTGCAATAGTAAGGAACTCTTGTGCTTTGGAAGCTATAGTTGGAATAATAGGCAATTAATAAGAACAACAAAACAAGAGATTCATCAACACTTCGTGATCTAATTATTCGAGTAGCTAACAGCTCCCTTTTCAACAATAATATGGACATAGTCTTCGGCAAATCCTTCGCAGCAAGACTTAGAAGCAAAAATAAATGAAGTAACCTGGTCCCTCGATGATTCTAAACAGATATTTAAAGAGAAGTTGGTGTTTTGGATCCCAAAGTGATATATTTCAATTCCATGGAGAAACCGGTATTAATTCAACTTTAACAGAAACACCAAAGGACGGAACATAGCAATATTATTTGACTGTCAGGCAAGCTTCCATTAGTTTCTTATGAGCTTATGAAGCTTTTTATGGAGTCGAAATAGAGTTTTGGAATGATATACTTAATGAAAAGGCAGAGGCAAAGAGATCTCTCAAACCAAATAGGTTTGAAGCAGTCTGCACTTTTCCTGAGTAATTAAAACAGCAAGAGAGACGAGTCATGAATCATATACCCAGGAATATCTGAGTTTAGTAACCGGGTTTTTGAGAGAGCACTATAAACTCAAAGTACACTTAGTATACATTATTTACTTAATTGGTTATTACAACCCTTAGGCCAGGACTCCAGCCTAATTTCCCGCACGACCCATGTTGTGTGTATTAATTTTATCGATAAATGTGAAGACAGCTACAATTTAAAGTCCCGTCAGGGAACGACAGATTTTTAAGAAACTTTCCATGGCAATTTTATTTACTCTCGGGGATTTTGCCAGCAGACTACTGATAGGAAGTCACCGAAAGAAATACTTTTTAATATTTGGTTTTGTTTGAGATGCCTAAGCTGGGATGTGAACACCGGACTCTAGTCTAATACGCATATACAATACCCTTATATATTATTGTTTGTATATACTTCATTATACCTTGACCATTAACATTACATAGGATGTATTTCAATGATTTTTATGACCTGCACATTATCTTTTGAAAAAGCGTCTTCGCTTATTTTGTTGTACACCGAATGGTATTTACCAGAATCGAATGGCGCTGAGATATTTAAAACTTGTGCTGCAAGTTTAACATTCTTTTGTTAATTGGTATGTTTTCTTATCAAAAACGACAAAAACTTCTATTACAACAACTTTTGCTTCGAAGTCATGCAAATAATGAAGCAAGTATAAACAGTCAAGAAAGTTCAAACAATAAAAAAGCACTGGGTTATCAACACTCATTGCAAGAGTAGTAGTTGTCATAATTATACACTGTTTACCAGAAATTTAAAATTGCGAAACATGTCTTAGGTTCCTTAAAAATTTAATGGATGGCCATAATTGGCATAGAACATTACAAAAATCTCGAGATTATAAATTTGTTCACGGTCTAAGCCAACACACTACCTACTAGACTACGGTGAGTCATACATATTGTTACGTTTTTACCTTTTAAAAACGTTTAAAATATGAGCTCGTAGATTGCAAATAAAATACAAATAAATTTGTGTTTAGTTTTAATTAAATTTCTTTATTATTCGCACAATTCTGGTTGTGTCACTGTTTACAACTTTATGCATACAACAACAATTGCTTTCAAACATACCACGTCTTCACACAAGACTGACTGATCTTTAATGACTCACTCGCCTGCTTTGCTTTGCAGAGTAAACAGTCTGATGAATGTTCTTGAAGGCGAATGTTCATGGCTTCGCCTTCTCGAAATCTCTAAAATGTAAACAACGTTGTTTCATTAATAATGTTTGTGTATTTTGTTTATAAAGGGTGTTTTTTATAGAGGTATAGAACTTTAAGTTACAATAACACAACGATGGATTATTCGATTGACGTGAATTTTATTTATCCGAAAGATAATCTTGTGGCATTACATTTTAAATATGATTTCTGGCATATGACCGCCACGGCTGGCGCGGATGTAGTCCAATCTGGACGTCCAATTTTCGATGACTTTTTCCAACATTTGTGGCCGTATATCGGCAATAATACGGCGAATGTTGTCTTCCAAATGGTAAAGCGTTTGTGGCCCCACAGAAAGTAGTCTAGCGGTGTTAAATCACAAGATCTTGGAGGCCAATTCAAAGGTCCAAAACGTGAAATTAGGAGGTCACCAAACGTGTCTTTCAATAAATCTATTGTGGCACGAGCTGTGTGACATGTTGCGCCGTCTTGTTGAAACCACATCTCCTGGACATCATGGTTATTAAATTCAGGAATGAAAAAGTTAGCGATCATAGCTCTATACCGATCACCATTGACTGTAACGTTCTGGCCACCATCGTTTTTGAAAAAGTACGGACCAATGATTCCACCAACCCATAAAGCGCACCAAACAGTCAGTTTTTCTGGATGTAACGGTGTTTCCACATACACTTGAGGATTACCTTCACTCCAAATGCGGCAGCTTTGTTTGTTGACGTAGCCATTCAACCAGAAGTGCGCTTCATCGCTAAACAAAATTCGCTTATGAAAATCGGGAACAACGGTAATCTCGTTTTGGGAACATTCGAGGAATCTACGCCTTACTTGATGATCGTTTGGCTTCAAATCTTGTACGAGTGCGATTTTGTAAGCACGCAAACCAAGATCCTTCCGCAAAATCTTCCATAAAGTGGATGGACACATATCCAATTCCTGTGCTCGATGGCGGATTGACTCATTCGGGTCTTCCTCAATGCTACGCTCTACAGCAGCAATAGCTTCTTCTGTACGCACCGTAAAGCGTCTCTGGGGGTGCGAGTTATCAATAAGAGTAAACGTGGTGCGAAAACGTTCCATGGTTAATCGAATTAACTGCTCTGATGAACGATTTTGTCGACGATAAAATGTACGTAGTGCGCGATACGTTTTCCGCACAGAACCATTATTTTCGAAATAAAATTGCACTATTTGCAAGCGTTGTTCAGGCGTGAGTCTATTCATGATGAATTGCCAAACCAAACTGAGAATAAATCACTTGACAGCTGTTAAATCGGTCGCCATCTTGAAAAGTAATGCCAACTTAAAGTTCTATACCTCTATAAAAAACACCCTTTATTTATTCTTGTAGTGTTTGTTGTTGTATTTTTGTTTACTTGCCTACCACTTTTTATGCTGGTATTTGTTGCTGTATTTTTGCTTATAATTATAATGTTAAGCGATGTAAAAGCAAAACACCAGTATATAGATCCTCAATTGCCTAACAATACTTACGATTACTTATGGTCGCGTTCGTCAAGCCCAGTGTGATCGACGTTAGACAGTAGGTCCCGCCACTCTCAATGGATAAAATTAATACACACAACATTCATGTTTTGGTGTGAGAAGTTTGGTTATAATCCTGACTAAAGGATTGTAATGACCAGTTATGTAAGTAATTCCGACATTCACAACGTATTTGCAAGGAATTTTAATTCATTTCAAATTTCCTATAGGAAATGGTGTAATATTATGGCGTTTAGTTTTTGTTGTTGTTATATGTAGTTAGAGTGCACATAGTCATATTTGTATCTGTATCTGTATCTGCATTTGCATTTGTATTCCTATTTCTTTTTACTATTTTTATTACTATTTCAGCAACTATTTTAAATACCAGATACCAGAATACCAGATACTGTGGTGTTATGTTGAGGTTCGTTCGTCTATTTTTATCATTAATTTTTCTATGTTTCTTTTGTTACTGTTGTTGCTGTTGTTTTGGAGTATGAAATGATTCTCCTCGTTTTTTTTATGGCATTCAGTCTCCATTTCATTTCTATGTAACGAACTGGTTTTTTCTTTGTTTTTACGGTTATAAAATATTTGAAATTTACATATGTATACGTATTTGTATTAGAAGTGTATGTGCATGATACGGCCTACCAGCTGTTGTTATACAGCAAAAGAAGGGAACATGTGTAGCTGGCTGATGTCTGTGTATGAGTGCATGAGTATTTCATAGTTTTGACTGGAAAATGTGTGTTTCTTTTCCTTTTTAAATTATAGGCTATTATGTATGTATATATGTATGTACATATGTATGTATGTGTGGCTATAGTATGCCTATGACTATTCAGTAGCAAATGTTAATAGTACAAGTCACTAGTTTAGTTGTAGTTTTCTCAGTGTTTGTTTATGATTTTTTCTCGACTTTTAGTTTTTTTTTTCTTTTTTTGTATACAAAAAGGCAAATGAACTCATTTAAATTAAGCGGAAATAGAAATGGAAAAAACCAATTAAAAACAAAAGTTTTATACAGAACATAAAAAGCAAAAAAGAAAACCGGAAAATCCAAATAGAAAGAGAGAAACTTTTCTTTCTTCTTCTTTTTCTGTTCATTTTTTTCTCAATGAACAAGTAAAACTTCTGCATGTATGGGATCAAATCAAAACATAAAGAAGAAGAAAGAAAAAAGTTTATATGGCACCTTAAAGAACTTGAAACAAATTTATTAAGCATGAGCTTATGAAGAGAAATATGTTGTGTATGGGAGTGTGTTGTACCCTACATGCGGTTTTGTGCGTTTGCATGCGTGAGTAGAAATATTTGATTGTATTATTTAAATGTATTTATTAATTACAATACAATTACAAATTATATTCTAATTATATACGGTGTAGTGTCACAGACCAGAGTCTCTGGTAGAAATCGAATACACGACCTACACGCTATGTATTATTCTAGTCTAGTAGGTAGCGTGTTGGCTTAATAGACGTGAGGCCACGGTTCAAACCCCGGATCAGGTATCTCCAATAAAGCGAAATTTGAAAAATATTCCTTCGGCGACTTCCTCTCAGTAGATTTCTGCAAAAAAAATTCTGCGATTAAGAAAAATTGTCATCAAAAAGTTTCTGAAAAAATCTGTCGTTCGATGTCGACTTTAAACTCTTGCTTCCCTAACTCATGTAAAAAATTAACACACACAACATAAGTGGTATTTTATCCATGAGTGGCACGTTCAGCAGTTTAACATCGATCACACTGGGCTAGAGGAACATGACTGTAAATATTCTCAAAGTAAGTATGAAGTCGCCTTAGTCTAGTAGGTAGGCTCTCAATCACGTCTTAATAGGCTTAAGGTTATCATTATTACTGCCGCGTACATTGAAGGGGTTGTATGTAGGGAAGTCGTCGTAGTCTTGTAGGTAATGTGTTGACTTATTAGACACGGTTCATTTCCTACAAACGAAATATAAAAAATATTTCCTCGCTGACTTCCTCTCAGTAGATTTCTGCAAAAAAAAACTCTGCGATTAAATAAAATTGTCATAAAAAGTTTCTGAAAATTCTGTCGTTCGGTATCCACTTTAAACTATACGTACCGCCACTCATTTATAAAATTAACACACTTAAGCTTTAGTGGTGTGAAAAGCTAGATCGTAATCCTGACTAAAGGGTTGTAATGACCAATTACGTACATATGTATAGAAGTTTTATTAAAAACCAACATATTTGCAACTCATAACATTCTCAACGACCTTATGGGTATAGTTCAATTAGTTTCCTCTCGCTTTTTATCAAATCCAAAAAAATAGATTCATATCTGTTTGGAGAATTGCTTAAAGTACCGCAGAAGTCCTACTCTGAATGCCCATTTTCTTAATCTCCTTCTGCAATAAGCAAGAATTCGAAAATGTCATCCATTTATTGGTTTCGAAAGTAAACTTAAATAAAACACTCTTGAGGCAATGAATTTGATGAAACTTTTGACGTATCAGAATCGAAATACAATAACAGTTAAACTAATTCAGATTGTATGCAGAATTCAAGCACTTTTTTGTACATTTCGATGAATCTTGATTTTAAAATGCTTGAAGTAGTCCTACAAAAAACCCTAACGATGTTTTACGTTAGGTGCCCCGATGGCCTAGTGCTAAATGGATAGTGTCCTAAACTGCAAGTGTTGAGGCCGTAGATTCGGTTCCCATCAACGACCCTGGATGTTTTGTGATCGTCAGATTGTTGAAATTACTTACATATGATTATGTCGAGTAATTGTCGAGAAAAACATGATGAAGATTTAACATTGGACACTGAAAATAAAACCAATGTTTCGAAAATAAAATTTTCTCTCTTTCCTTTCTCCTAAAGACTATATTTCTGTTATTCCAACACAACGTACTGCATGAGTAGGAACTAACTTCTGAGCGTTGGTCTTATAATTAAAAAAAATCCACATGATCTTGATGGCCAATTTAAGTTACCAAAATATGAAGTCACAATTTCTGAAAACTTCCCACGCAATATAGTCGATCATCGATCATTCTGTGTGGCTCTTGGCACCACCTTATTGAAAACACATTTCATCCACGTTCGCAGTATAAAAAGACAATTATCGCACGTTTATAGAATACTAAGTTGACGGCAATCATTATTTTAAGGAATTTTCACAAAAAAATACTGTACAATACTGTATACAATTCACCATGCACAGCAAGTAGTTACATTTTCCAGAATCCACTATCACTCCTGTGTTCGCCCAAGCTCCATATGCGCCGAGTATGTTTTTTAAAATAACTACTCGGCTTCATAACTGAATAAAATTTTCTTCGAAAAATCAGCATTTTAATCCTATTGCCTTAACACCCAATCAAAATATCTACAGAGTTGTGACTTTTTACACTTTAAATAAATGAAGAATCAAATAAAAATACATGATACGCCATAATGAACTCTAAGATAGGCCCAGTTGCTGAGAACGTCTTGAAATTAATCAATTTGGATTTTTCACAATATTTGAAGCATTGGGCCCATGGCGATAAAGCACATTGCTGAGTACATAGTTTAAGACTTCTCGACTGTGCACAAGATAAAGAAAAAGTGCTTAGTACGGTCGGTTTTCTAACTCTATTGATTAATTATAGCACGTTCACAATGAAGTTCATTTTTCTATTGTCTTAACAATGGGTAGTGCTTTAGTGAAATAAAGGGATTTAGACACTAAAACTACATATATTTTTGCATAATACTCGTCTCTCTCGTGGGAGCATATGCCTTTGTGATCGATTGACTAAAGGAGCTTGCAATATATTACAGAGAATTGTTTCATCATTCGCACCATCGCCATGTGTAACGTTCTTTTCGCGGAATTTTTTCCTGCCACTTACAGCATAAAGATGTTCAAGTCTAAAGCCCATTAGCTTTATTACCTTTTTTCTTTCACCTGTAATCTATTTTTATAGTTCCAACAGAACATCCTTTGAGTATTGGTTGTAAGAAGTTACGGAAGATTTTAAAAATGAACCGTCCAAACCGCCATAACACAAGCTGAGGAAAGGCATAACCGAATAGATATAACCAAAAGACAATGAAGTTAAAGTCGACGTAATCTAGTAGGCGATGTGTTGACTTATTAGACACGAGGCCACGGTTCAAACCCAAAACGAAAATTAATACTTCGGCGACTTTTTTTTACCAGATTTCTGGCAAAAGCTCTAAGAGTAAATAAAATTGCCATGAAAAATTTCTCTAAAAAAATCTGTCGTTCAGAGTCGACTTTAACTGTAGGTCGCGCCACTAATGGATAAAATTAACAGACACAATATAAGTGGTGTGAGAAGCTAGATCGTAGCCCTGACTGAAACGTTGTAATGGCCAATTATGTATGTATATATGTAAGTGAAGTTAGATGGGATACATTGTGATAAGGCCAGGTGATGGTGGCTAACGAATAGAATCCTCAAGAAATCAGAAAACGTTTACAACCTGCCGGCACTGGAAGAAAACAAGTAGAATCTGGACCCTAATTGGCTGGAATGAGTTCGATCTAGAAAATGTCAAAAGCATTTCAAAAGCAGTTATAGAAGGAGTTCATTATGCCCTCTTATGCCTCTCTGGATTTTTTCACAACCTACTAGAACCTTTTGCTTAAAAACTAAAGCCATTCAATGGATTTCTTACCATATATACGTGCATAACAGACATCAGAAATAAATCGTTTTTTTGCTACTCATAAGCACTCATGAAATTTTGAATATAAGTGAGTCAACAACATTGAAATTTAAATACAATCTGATTCATTCGTACTCACTACAACGTTGATTCATAGGTACTGGTTGCAATGTGTATACGTACAACGTTCACATCAAACTCATGCCATTCGAAATATGTTTGATTCATAAGCCAATTCATTTAGATTCATAATTTTTGAAAAATACTCATAATACTGGAATATATTCATCAAAATTTACAATCGTAGTTATTGTTGCATTTGCAAAAAAGGCAGAGCAGCAAACTGAGCAAACACACAACCTTCTAGTGAGTATTTTAGTGTTCAAACGCAATTTATACTTATTTTGTAATTCGTGTATATGTTGAGTTATGCAGAGTCGAGATCAACAACATCATACGTGTTGTTAAGTATGAATATGATGAGTACTTCAAACTTTAAATATGAGTAGAGGTTCCATAATATTAAAATAAGTATGAATGGGTATAAGAATCACAAATTATGAGTACGATTCGATTCTATTCATCTGGTGCATAATCTAAAGCTTCTGCTTTTAAATACTTGCGTGTTTAATAAATGCGTAAAATAAGTTAAAAAAAAAATTTTCAACAGAACCATTTAAGCCATCTAATAAGCGACTCTCCATACAAAACTCGTTAATGCTTTAGCATTTTCAAATAAAACGCGTTTATTGTTATTGTTCGCAACAAAAAAACAGCGAAGTTTATAAAACTCATGCTCTTGACCAATATTAAAATGAAAATAAAAACAAATAACAAAAATGAAAAACAATGGCTATTAAGAATTCATCAATCCATTTTCATTTATAATTTTTCGCAATCAATCAAGTGGAACATGTGTTCCGAAACCACAATGCAATGCTTTTGGTAGGGGCGCTCATTCATTCATACATTATAATTCACAATTCAAATGTACTTCTACTGTGTATTTTTATTGTACAATACATATATGAAAATGCACTTTAGAAGGTTTTTTGTTGTTGCTGTTGTTGTTGTTGTTATTGTTTATTGAAATAAATAAAATAAAAATTTACTTTTTGTTTTGCATTATGAATGAATGGAGAATTTTATGAACTGAAACACTCATTGGTATTTACAATACGTTTTAGAAGGCCTCTTCAAAACATTTCATTACATTTTGCCCCCATGTGAGTGTGTGTATGTGTAATTCTGTTAATTCGGGTAAACAATAGAAGCAAAACATAAAAAAAAATTATATTTTTGCACTGAACAAGTAAGGGAGGCGAATAGAACGCAATAAATCAAAAATAAAATTGACATGAAATATATTCAATAGGTAGGCCTTGCATGAACAAATGTTACACTACAGCTATGGAAAACAGTTTAAAGATTATGTATAAAAACTTCTCACACCACCCACATTTCTAAGTATAATTTTATTTAAGAGTTTAATAAGTATTCAGCAGCTTATGCGGACCATCCAGATGCAAACATTATTATAAAGCTTGACAAAAGCTATGAATGTCTCTGAATTCTTCAATAAGAAACCTGGACTGTAATAACCTGTTATACATAAAAGTAAAGACTCACGAAAATTTTGATCTACAACCATGGCTGGGTTACAGTTCTTATTACAGTTCCAGCAAAATGACAAAACAATCTCAGGCGAGCATTGATTACCAAGGATATACGGATAATATAACTCTGAAGGCTAAAAGTAAATTTGAAGAGCCTGTCTGGACATCATGCCAAGACCGCTTGAGATTGTATGCCGTTTATGCATGTCAGTAAACCCGGCCAAGATCTCAATAATTCCAATACAAGATCAATAAAATTTCTCAAATGGAAGAGTATTCACCTACAGCATCTCAGGAAAGACCAAACATGCCATAATGGTATGCAGAGGGTTTGCAGGGAAAACCTAAGAATGCAACACAGGAATAATGCACGGGTTATATACCAGGACAGTGACCTATGTAGCAATTCCGTAGACAGATAGAACAAAAAAAAAGCAACACAAATAGAGTTCAACAAAATCCAGAATGTTGTCATAACAGTTAGAATGAGAACCTGTCCTACAACTACCCTGTAAGATGTTTTGGTAGCTGCACATGGTAGCAAAGACCAGATGAAATTTATTAGGAGATTTAGGAACCAGCTCCCTTCCTTAACTATTCTTTGGACAGAACCAGTAGCCTCTTTGATTTTGCCTAATGCTTTGCAGCAACAAGTAGTAACAAAATTAAGGGAATAACCTAGAATCTGCATACATGCACACATACATACATACATAATTGCTCACTACAACCCTTTTGTCAGAATTACGACCTAGTTTCTCTCACCACTTATGTTGGGTGTGTTAATTTTATACATGAGTGGCGGGACCTACAGTTTAAAAACGACTCCGAACAACAAATTTTTGAGAAACTTTTCAGGGCAATTACATTTACTCTCAGAGTTTTTGCCATTTTGCAATTCCGTTTAGTTGGTGTTGTCTGGCCTGTGGTTTGAAACGAGGACTCTCGTCTAATAAGCCAACACACTACCTACTAGACTGCGGCGACTACACGAGGAAGCTGCATACTCTTTTACAAGGCGTACTACTATGTGGCATGCAGACGGGGTTAAGAACGGATCTTAGAACAGGAACAGAAATTTTTGGTCACAGATTAAAATATTTCGAGCCCATGATGAAACTCGAGGAATTCTTCAAAGCGGAAGATTATTCCACCGAATGATTTGTTCATTTAACTCGGATAGAAGTTAGGAAATACAGGGCATAGCAATATTATCTGGCAGGCAGGCGGCCATTCGAGCATTCTTCTCTTAGTTTCTTTATTCGAAAATAGTATGGGACATTTTCGGTTATTTGATCAGCTAGGTAGGCAAAATAAACTTAGTTTCTACTGCGTTCCAGGGCATGTAGGAATTCTTGTCACTAAGCAAGCATACAAACTTGCGAGGAGGGGAACTTCCACATCGTTGATAATGCGAGTGCTCATCTATGTAGTGAAGGCCAATGTTTGAAAAGATATGCTCAACGAAAGATAGGAAGACAAAGAGAGACAAAGACTCTTCTCAATCCAAGTGGTTTTTAGGCAATCATAACTTTTATTGGGAAATTACAATATGACTCATGACTCAGGCCATGCATTAGACTTTCAAGGAATAACTTGATGTTGGTAACCGGTCCGTTGACAGGGCACTGTAGACTCAAAGTACATTTATTCATGTTTCAAGGCCAACATATACATACATATCGACGCCTCCGTTCTATAACATTCTAAGTCAAAAAAGTGTGTTTTGAGTTATGACCTCTCAAAGTTTTCACGCAATATACGACTATATGTGTATTCTAAGTAGATTTTTCCCTATAACTTCGGAACGGATCGGCGCATCTTAACCAAATTTTGTCAGTATTTAAGTTAGAGAACGTAGAATTAGAACGTTATAGAATGGAGGCGTCGATATATTCTGTAGCGATGAGTGGGAATCATTGGAAACTGTTCTTGGAATCTGGAAACGCTTAAATGCAGATCTGGTGCTTGGCAAGGAATTGTCGTTGTTGACAGTGAGCAACATCCTGAAATTTGTAAAAATATTAGGTTTGCAGGACTCTTTATAGGAATACCTAGTTAGGCGGGAGTACAATAGATCATGTGGTCAAAGAACTAAAGCACCTCTTCGCGACTATAGTCATAATGCCAATGTAAAATTTATTTGAGTTTTATTTAATTTTTTTAAATTCAAATAAAATCAAAAAACATAAAATCAATAAAGAATTTTAATACTTAGAACAGGAAATATAAAGAAAAAATTCTTACCTACACCAGTAAAAACATTGTATATTGAAAGTCTTCACATTTTTTTAAACATGACATATGAGTACGTAACTTATATTGCCCAATAAGCATGCATATACGCACATATACGCTCTGTTTCCCTCTATTTTTTCGGCATATCCGCTAAAAGACAACGAATATGAAAGAAACCATAATTTCAACATTCTTCAGCAATTTTCTTCAATTTTTTTCTCCTTAAAAGCCATCCCAGACAATGTTGATGGAAATAAAATAAAAAATAAAAAAATTCGTTTCTGGCTTATGAGTACAAGAAAAATTCTTTTTATAGTTTATATAGAGCGAGTAAAAACCATAATAAAAACAAAAATTAAAGAAATCTTAAGAAAAATAAACAAAATAACGACAATTTTTTTTGTTCAGCGCGGAAAGAAACCAATCGAAAAGTATTTATGAATGAGCGTTCAGTGCAAGAAATAATTTTTGATAAAGAAAAGAAAACGAAAATATTTATGGAGACAATCCCTGCTTTTTTTTATCTATTTTCGGAATGCATTTTAGAAGAAAAAAAGTTTTTCACAACAAATGAAAATATTCTTCCCAATGGATTTTATTTTTATGCTGCCTTTTAATCATATTTCGAAAGGAAAGGAAAGCAGAAAAATGCTGGTTAAGGAGCAAAATGCCGCTGAAATATTTTTTTATTAATATGAGAGGATTTAAATTATGGCGGGATTTGAAACAAGGGCATCCTACTTTATATCATCTCGAGTAGGCATTTAGAAGGTAACCGGGATATTTAATAATAATGCGATGGAAAACATATTCCATTGAAACACGTAACATCCCACGGAAATATACGCTGGAATTGAAATACTAGGTGTTGGCATAAACAGAAAATGTAGACAGGATGGAGTCCGATCACTGCCAATGTGGATGAACTCTTGATGAGCCTATCTAAGGCGGGTATAGATTGCGAAGGATATGTAATGATATAGACTTCATGGATAAAAGAAAGTTTTGAGGAGATTCTTTGAGCCATAATTGAAAGAGAGTCTTGAGATTATAAGCCATTGGTGGATGACACTGGACTTGAATATAAAAAGGGACAACACCCAAACAGTACAATTTACAAGGAGCAGTATACTCCATAAATATTCAACGACCTGGAGGTGATGACATTCTACAAACTGGATGAATAATATTCCTGAATTTCACTGAATGTGAATTAATACGGAATGCTCATGTAGAGAGCATTTCAGAAAAGGACAAGGAAAAGACAAACCAGAATTATGTGCAGACCACTATTCTGGACGTTGATCCAGTGGCCCCCATGAACATCGACTATCTCCCTGTTAAATATTGTCTTGACAGGGGTTTCCACGTTCTGATTCCGAGTAGGGACGACTGGGATCCTAATGCTGTTGTCCCTCCGGAAGTCCTGGATATATATACCGACGGCTCTAAACTCGATAATGGGATTGGAAGCGGTGTCTTCTCTGGGAAACTGGACCTGAACATTTCTCTCCGTCTGCCGGAATACTGCAGCGTGTTTCAGGTAGAGGTGACGGCAATTTACCGGGCCGCTCAATGCATCCTCGTCAACATGGCTCCTTTTACTCGCGTCTCGGTCTTTTTTGATAGTCAGGCCGCGATAAGATCTCTATCGTGTTACGTGAGTAACTCTAGGATCGTTAGGGAATGTCGCCGCTGTCTCGACCTTCGTTCTGGGCGCTTCACCAGTGTGTCACTGGGAAACTGTAGCGCCGACGAGCTCGCCGGAGATGATGCGCTCCTTCCGGAATCCTCTTCAATTGAATTGGTTATGCCACTTGCCTCGATCAAGTTGGCCACTACGCGGAAATTCTTTCGGGACGCCAACTTATCCTGGGTCAATGAGGAGTACTGCTCCACCGCTGGACTCACCTGGATCTTGATGGAAGAAGTCGTACCAACCAATTACTTGGTCTTGGTCGTGACGTCATCTCAACCACAGTGGCCAAGCTCACAGGTCATTGCGTTATGGGTAGACACGCGGAAAGAATGAGGCTCCCACTTAGCGACTTCTGCCGTGGATGCAGATCCGCTGAGGAAGCGGAGACTGTTATCCACTTTCTTTGTCAGCGCTCGTGTCTTGCTAGGTGTAGATATAGATTATTTGGCTCCCCATTTCTTGTCAGCTTAACGGAGCTATTATCTATTGATATCAAGTATGTAGCTTCGTTCATCAAACTTTCTGGCTGGTTTCCAGTGTAGGGTGGTCGTGCTTTTGATGTGCAGCCCAGCTGACCAACTTCTTCCTCCTTCCTTATTTTGATGGAACTTGGTCAGTACAGGAACTGCGTTAACCCGTGGCATCACAACGGGCCGCTATGCGTGCTCAAGTGAGCTTTGTGATATCAGAGCTATCACTCCGATCTAAACATAAACCTAAACACCCATAGGCCTGAAGATTTTTCACCCATAGTCCACCCATACTGATCTATGAGGCAATTGTCGGTACAAACAAAGCAAATCTGAAAACAGCTCAAACGTTGTTGAATAAAAAAAACAGTGACAAGCGTAAGTTGGTATACATACATACATAATTAGTAATTACAACCCTTCAGTCTGGATTACGACCTATTTTCTCACAGTTGATATAATAGGGACAATGAAATTATGTCCTACAGTGGCCTTGGTAGCTCTGTTTGATTTAAGTCTACTGCACATGCTAGTGAAGACCAGAACCGAGGAGATTCTATGATTTGGATAATTTGAGACAAATCCAAAACTAAATTCATTACGGGACTTCATGACAGCTCTTTCCTTAGCTGTTCCGTGGACAGAACCCTAAAAGAATATGACTTTGGAAAATGCTTTGCATCGAGATTTATTAACAAACAAGTGAATGAAGTAATCATGATCTTGATATCATGGGACAGAACCAAGAAATGTTTGGCACCAAAATGAAGTGTTCCGAGCCCATGGGTAAATTCAAGATTATCTTTTAACCGAAAGTCTATACCATCGAAAGATGTATAGATGGAAGGTACAAAGCAATAATATCGGGAAGAGCTGAACCGACTTGGTGGGTCTCAGTACGTGTAGCACTTCGTGACAAATGTTCGGAAAGTTGGTGTAGCTCAATGAAAACGATTATAGGGAGACAAAAACTCTTGCAAACCAAATTGTGTTGGAAAATTACAATAAGAGGAGATCTGAGTCATGCATCAGGCTATCCAGTAATAATCTAAGATTAGTAATCGAGCTTTTAACAAATCATTGTACTCTAAGCATACTTATTCACACATGGTGACATCTGCAGCCTAGTATGTAGAATAGTATGAAATAATAGTGTGCTTATCATTGTGCTTAATGACACCAAGCAGCTGCCTAAACTTTGTCAGGGTTTGTTAAACATTATCATTTCATATACACATACTTAGTTGGTTATTTCAACCCTTCAGTCAGGATTACGACTTAGCTTCTCACACCACTTACCTTGTGTGTGTTAGATTTATACATGAGGCTGTGGGGCCTACAGTTTAAAGTCGACTCCGAACGACAGATTTTTTTGAGAAACTTTTCATGGGAATTTTATTTACTCTTAGAGTTTTTGCAAGAAATCTGCTGAGAGGCAGGCGCCGAAGAAATATGTCTTCGTATTTCGTTTTGTTGGAGACGTCTGTCTTGGGGTTTGAACCGTGGCCTTTACATCTAATAAGCCAATACACTACCTACTAGACTACGGCGTTTACAAGATATTGTTTATTGTCTTTAACTGGAAGAGCATATAAATACGGAAGCTATGATTTGGGTTAAATCTTGGTTTTGATTTCCCATTTGATACCTAAAACTGCATTCAATTATCATTTTATAACGAAAATTAATGGTTTACGTACCCAAGCATATGTCATTCATTTAGTTGCGAAACTCATAAACGAGTTTCTTATGTAAACGGAGGCATATTGCATAAGCAACACTCTTAAAACTAAGCGGCTGTCAATATTATGTTAGAGCTTCAGTTCAAGAGTCAATAGAATAACAATTTAATCAAAATTCATTTTTACAATAATACTTCCTTATAATCTACATGAATAACAACAAATAACGGGTAAAAGAAAGTGAAAAGCAATTTACTGGAACACAACACAACAGTTTATTCCATAAACTATGAATAACACTCTGGCGTATGAGTATGTTCTGTTAGGCAAATACCGTAAATAACACTCATACGCTATCATGTACAAGGCATATTAAATAAATTGATTTCCTTTTACAATACCATACAAGGGAGTCAGTCAATAATACTTGTTGTTGCAAATAATTTTCATTTTTATTTTTATTTCAAATGAAATTTTTATTTTTCTTTATAACCCTCAATAAATTGCTTGTAAAACTTTTATTTTTAATTTTCTAACAAGTTTTTATACATTTTTTTTCAATACATTTAATAGCAGTTCAATAAACTCAAGTTCTTCTTCTGTGTGTTATTTATTGTGTTTATTGTTGTGTTACAACTGCTTTAACGAATCCAAAGTTATTTTATGAGCACAATACATATGTTTCGATTCCTTTCCTTTACCTTTTAAAATTAAATTTTAAACACACACACGAACAACTATGTAATGAAAGATTTACACAAAAGTACCATTAAAGCAAATCTAATGTGATTTATATTTCTCCAAGAGATGGCATAGGGCAGAATATTTATTTCTTTAATAGGTACCGTGTTAATAAACTTTGAAAAAATATTTTTTTAAAGCTTTTCGAGCACTTCGTTCAGTTATTAATTGAAAAATTTGATAGAGTTTTGGAAAAATAAGCTATTTGAAGTACTGAGCTAGTGGTCGCCATACCATAACCTAGTGAATAAGGTGTTTTGGCATTCTACATGAGGTCTCGAGTAAGAAAACCTCATCTCTAATATCTTGAACAAAAAGAACTGAAGAACATATTGTTACGAAAAGGAAAAATCAAGATAACATTAAAATTATAAACAGGAGCTACAAAAACAAAACAATTCAGTAAACAAACCTGCTTACAAATTATCGTACTGCTTAACATAACAACAAACACCAGCATGAAAAAATGATAAACTAGTAAACAAAAATACAACAACAAACACCAGCATAAAAAAACGGTAAACAAGTACACAAAAATATACCAACAACACTACAATAAAAAACGTAAACAAAAATGTTTACATTTATAGAGATTTCGAGAAGGCGAGGTCATAAACATTCGTCTTCAATAACATTCAAAAGACTGATTACCCTGTCATATAAATGGTCAGTCAATCTTGTGTGAAGACGCGATGCGTTTGAAGAAAGTAATCGTGGTTTGAAGATTTCCGTTACATAGATCTGTCGAACAATTGTCCAGTAATTGTTATTGTTTATGCAAAGGGCATAAACAAAGGAATAACAAAGAAAAGCAATTGTTGTTGTTTATATCAAGTTGTAAACAGTGGCACTTAGAATTGTGCGAACAATAAAGAATTGTTATTAAAATTCAACACAAATTTATTCTAATTTTATTTTCAATCTACAAGCATATATTTTAAACATTTTTAAAATGTAGAAACGTAACACTACGTTTGTTTCGTTTATCCTTATCCTGCTAGCAAAAGTAATGTGTGTAACCAATTGCCATGAACACTGTCGTTCGGAGTCAATATTAACCACTCAAGGATAAATTTATCACACACAAAATCGACGCCTTGAGAAGTTAGTTTGTAATATTAAAATGAAGAGCTTAATTGGCCAATAGTTTAAGTTGCCGTAGTTAAGTAGGTAGTCTGTATCCAAAAAGATAAGTAGAATTAAATCATACTCCTAATTTCTGATACTTATACGCATTCATACCTATTTTAATATCGTCGAATCTTTACTCCTATTCAAAGTTTGAAGTACTCATCATATTCATACTTAACAACACGTATGATGTTGTTGATTTCGACACTCCATAACTTAACATTTACAAGAATCACGAAATAAGTATGATTCGCGTACAAACACTAAAATACTCACTAAATGGTTGTGTGTTTGCTCTGCTTGCTGTTCTGTCTTTTTTCTTTTTTTTTTTGTAAATGGCTAACAACGAAGACTGTAAATTTTGTTGAATGGTTCGAGTCACTCGAGTCATTTATAAGTATTACAAGTATTTTTCTAAAATTATGAATCTAAATGCGTAGGCTTATGAATCAAACACATTTCGAATGGTATGAGTTTGCTGTGAACTTTGTAAGCATACTCATTGCAACCTGCACTTATAAATCAACGTTGTAGTGAGTATGAATGAATCAGAGTAGTTAAATATCAATATTGTTGACTCACTTATATTCAAAATTTCATGAGTTTTTATAAGTAGCGAAAAAACGATTAATTGCTGATCTCTGGTGTGTATGTATGTATGTAAACAATACTTTCTAAGAACACTTATTAAATTGGGCGTGATGATTATAAATTTTTCCAAAGTCTTACACCGAAACACCGTTTCGCAGCTTATAATGGTTTGACTACATAGTCGTGAATAGTATTAATAGACCGATTTAGGCTTATATTCTTACAGCAGTAAAATGAATAACTCTAAGGACCTATTTTTTAATCAACTGAAAGAGTTAAAATCTGGTAATGTGCACTTAATATACATATGTATATAATATAATAGCACTTAAAGAATTATTTCTCTCTGCATCAGATGTCTGCTGAAGTTGGTTGTAAAATTTTTTTCAAAGACGTGTGGACATGTTGTCCAGTACGCCAGGAACTCTAATATAAATTCTGCAATAGTTTTATATAATTGTAAAGCAATAACTTTGGGGCCTATGAAGAGAGAAGCGAAGCAAAGAGAATATTTGTTAACAGTATTTTCCTTATCATCGAAAAATCATTTTCTAGCGCTGTGTATCATTTCTGGATGAATGGATAGGTGAACAAACAAAGTTATTGAATTTGGAACGATGCCAAACGATCATATTGACATACATGAGCGATTTAATAGCATGGTCATCTCACACGGAGGTAATCCGCACTGGTAACCGAAACCATAGATTTCACACCCTAAGACTTTAAGCTATAGGTCCTGCCACAATAAGGATAGTGTGAGAAGCTACGTCGTAATTCTGTGTAAAGTATTGAAATGACCAATTAAGTTAGACATTTCGAATGCGCTGCACATAGAGGAATGCCATCAATAGGTGTTTTAAATTAATGAAATTGAATACACACCTTATTTTATTTAAACTTAAAAAGAGAATGCACTTAAAAAGAGATCCTGTAGTTACTCCAAATGAAATACTCCAGAGGACAAATTTATCGACGAACTTTTCTTAAAAGGTAGGATAAATTGACTTCTTAGGAAAAACCTTGAACTCCATAGGCAAGGTTTGTACGTTATTTATATACAATGCTAGATGGCAACCCTATGACCCTAGAACATGCTATGGTTTGGCAATGACTTGTTTAGCTAAAAAAAAATTGACTACTCAAGCAAAGTAAAGAAATAAATAAGAAATATTGTGGAGCTGCTTTACGATAAATCTGTGCTCATTGAAGGAACTTAGTAATTATTGTAAATTATTATCAAATGCACATAAGGGGTCATTGACACTTACCCTGTATTTCAAAGGTCAAGAGCTCAGTTCTTCAGAATTTCAAACAAAACTCTTTTTGCTTAAATATTCCGTTGTAGGGTATTAAAATGTTACACTACTGTAGCCTGTAGCATTACTGGTTGCTTTATAATTTTATTAAAAGCACTTCTTTTTACCTTAAAAACCCTCTTTTATAAGTATTTCATTTAAAAAATATCAAAATTTCATTTAGCCATTCGGGGCATAAATAAATAAATAAAAATGAAATTAAAATAGAGAGAAAAAGAAAAAAATAAACGAACTTTTACAAACAGAAATAGAAAAGGTTTCGAAATTCTTTGTTGCATAATATTTAGTTGTGAATAGAATGAATCCCATCATTACTTTGTTTTTGTATTTTTTTTCTGTGTTTTTTTGTGTGTGTGACAACTACTTGTGCTAAAGGAAGCCATGCAGCAACATGCAATAACAGGCAGTTGTAATATCAACAACACTAACAGCATCAAAGCAACTAAAACTATGACAACGACTGTTACAGAAGCATCAGCATTAGCAATGACAACAACAACAACAACAAATTTACAAACTTTTCCAATTTACATAAAAGTCTCTCGCTCGCTCTCTCACTCTCTGCTGGATTGCATTTAAACATGTTGCACAACGTTGTTGTCGCCTTAACTCAACTCGTCTCGTCTCGTCTCATCTTGCCCCGCCTACAATAACTACAGGCTGGTAGGAACTAGAACCGAAGGAGAGTAAAAAAAAAATATAAAATAAAACCGAAAACATATTTTTCTGTATTATAAATATGTATGCATGTATGTAAGTGTGTGTGTGTGCAAATATAAAAATAAAATTAAACAAAAAAAATACAAATAAAAATACTTGAAAAAAATATGTGTGTAGCTGTAGGTATATGTGTGTTTATTTTTAAGTAAAAACTTTAGACAGGACTACACAACTACTACTGTATTATATGACATGTTTTGTAATGCACTTGACTTGCACCCGCTCAGACACCGCCATAGCATACTCCATGTTAACTCCATATGGCCGTTCTCATGCATATTCTCACACACAAACGATTATTTATTCTTTTTAATACATATAATTTAAAACAACAACAACAAATACAACATATACAGCGGGTGCAAAATTCCAAAATAAAAGGAAATGAAAAAACGAAAGAAAAAATTGAATGCAAAACATATGTTGAAGGTTGTTGAAATTTTTATGCAACTTATGCTAGGACACCCACAGCTTTGACTGCAAAAAAACTATAAAAACAACAGAATGAACAAATAAAACAATAGAAAAGAATTTGAAATGTAAAATACAACTTAAAAGTTCACAAAAATACTCGAAAACTATAAAGCTAATCACAGTTTGGAAAATGTATTATACCGAAGGAATCTAGTGATATAGATAATCCACTAGCTGCTGGACATCATGGAGGTTGCTTTCGACGATGTTTTACTGAACGAGGCTTTTACGTTTTGTTACGTTCCGAATCAGCTGTTTTTGTTTTGTAAATGAGGAACACTGATGCAGCAGCCTTGAGAGTGTTCGAGAGAAAAGTCCTACGTAAGATCTTTGTCCCAGTGCGAGTTGACGATGATTTCCGTATCCAATCAAACAGTGAGCTGTATGAGCTCCTCAACGACATTGACGTTGTGCAGCGTATTAACATCGAGCGGCTGCGCTGGCTCGGTCACGTCGTTCGAATGGAGGAGGATGCTCCGGCGAGACGGGTAATCTGCGGGAAGTCGGCGAAGAGGACGACCTTGTATCCGTTGGAAGGACCAAATCGAGGAAGCCCTGTCATCCAGAGGCGCCTGGAAGGATGTGCTGCTGCAGTCCGAAATCCGTTAAACGGGTTGTTATGGCCACTTAAGTATGTAAATAAGTAAAATGGTAAAAACGTGGCAATATATATACACCACCTTTCAGTGACATTTTTTTTCATCCCATATTCTAACCCTGACCACACGCTGTGAATACCCGTAATTTTGTTCTCCATTTTAAAAACTTTTATCCGTTTTATTTAGAAGATTGTATATTTAAAAAACAAAGTTTTTCTTCGGTTGTGAGTCTAACAAAAAATGCCTTAATTTACTGACCATTGCAAATATAAAATAGAAAAAAAAAGAAAATTTATTTTTGTATTTAAAAGACTCGAAAGAAAGTAAAACAAAACAAAAAATAGAAGAGAAGAGAAAAAATATTTCAAAGAAATAAATAAACTTGAATACCTGAACAGAATAGCATTTTCGAAGTTGAAAGTATTTCTAAACAACTTGTGGCACAAAGTATTGAATACGAGCATTAAAATACGCGGAGATTTTCTTCTCTGAAATAAAAGAATCTTTCATTTGAAAATGGCAAGACTTTTATTGTGTAACAAAAACTTTAAATAACACAACTTGAGATTTGTGAAGAGGATTTAAAATGAGTTTCACAATGAGATTTCAAAAGGGGATATTCAAAATTAATAAATTATTAGAGTGTATTGAACTTTTAGGTAAATAAATCAAACTTTTTATTGGTTTTGTGGCCTTGTTTCTTGTGGTATACAAGTAACAATTGGCTTAAGGATGCTAAAAAAATATTTTAAAGCAAAGTAACGTACAAAATTTCTCTATTTGAAAAGTAATTTTCTTAATAAAAATTCATGGCTGCCAGCTCACTCCTTAACTGTGCCCTGGAGAGAATCAATAGATTCTATGATTTGCGAAAATGCTTAGCAACAAAAGTTAGAAACAAGATTAATTTGAATACTTTAAGAGAGACTTTCCTGTGGTATACGCTTAAGTGGAGGATACATACATACATAATTGTTCATTACAACCCTTCAGTCACGATTACGACCTAGCTTCTCACACCACTTATGTTGTGTGCGTTAAATTTATACATGAGTGGCGGGCCCTAGAGTCTAAAGTCGCCTCCGAACGACAGATTTTTGAGAAACTTTTCATGGCAATTTTATTTACTCTCAGAGTTTTTGCCAGAAATCTGATGAGACGAAGTCGACGAAGAAATAAATTTTCATATTTCGTTTTGATGTCTGAGATGTAGTTTGAACCGTGGCCTTACGTCTAATAAGCCAGCACACTACCTACTAGACTACGGCGACTTCAGGATATATAGGGTAGGCCATCTATCAGTTTAAATTTGAACCATCGGTTATTTCGAATCTGGCAATACTTATGTCAGTCTACTCTGTCACAGTATATTATCTCCACTGAACGTAATGAATTGATTTACGCTTGAACAACGTTGGGATTTATTGGGCCAACAAGAAACTGAACGATGATGTCGATTTTTTCCAAAAAAAATAATCTTTTCGGATGAAGCTGATTTTCATCTCGATGGGTACATTAATAACCAAGAAAGGAAACCTACACGTGGTTTTACAGAAGCCATTACGAGTGATTGTTTGATGCGACTTATGGAGCGAAGGCATCATTGGCTCATATTTTTTTTGAAAATGAGGATGGCGCACCCATTAAAGCCAATGGAAACACCTATCGCACCATGATATGAACAATGTTCGGTTCCAACAGGATGGTGCAACTTACCACACACCTCAGGCCACAATCGATTTATAGCGTCAAACGTATAATGGCCGTTTAATTAGCCGAAATAGTAACATTAATTGACCACCAAGAAGCTGCGATTTGACACCGTTGGACTATTTTCTGTGGGGCGCTGTTAAAGAAAAATGTTATTCCAACAAACCAGAGACAATTGAGCATTTGAACACCAGCATTCGTGATGCCATTACCCCATACACTCGAAAAAGTGCGCGAAAATTGGTCCGATAGAATGAGGCACTGTGAGACCAACCGCTGCAGACACATGAATGAAATTATATTCCATTTCCAAGCGGAATAATTGTAGTTCATTTTTGTTTTATTTTGCATTTTAAATTTAAATACTTAAATGGCCCAACCTATATATTCGGCAGGAGCGGCAGTTTTCAGCCTCAGTCTAAAGTATTCAGAGTTCATGGAGAAACTTACAGATATTTTATAAACAGAAGACTATGCCATTGAAAGCTGTGCTCAATTCAACTCAAACAGAGAGTGCAAATAACGAAACATATCTCTACTACCCCTCCGTCATATCCAAACCTCTTATGAGGTTAATTTGCAAATAGTATGGGGCTGCTGAAGTCGCCGTAGTCTAATAGGTAGTGTGTTGGCTTACTAGACATGAGGCCACGGTTCATACCCAAGGTCAGACATCTCAAACAAAACGAAATATGAAGAATTATTTCTTCAGCGACTTCCTCTCAGCAGATTTCTGGCAAAAACTCTGGGAGTATAAGAAAGTTGGCATGGATAAGTTTCTCAAAAATCTGTCGTTCGGAGTCGACTTTAAACAGTAAACATTCAACATACATAGGTGGGGTGAAAAGCTTTGTCGTAATGCAGACTGAAGGGTTGTAATGACCAATTATGTATGTATATGTATCTATGGGACTGTTGGGCTAAGATGTATCAAGAATAAGTTGATTTGTCATTAAATCCCTTTAGTCAGGATCACAACCTAGCTTCTTACACCAACCATCTTGTGTGTGTTAATTTTATACATGAGTAGTCCAACCTTTAACTTAAAGTCGTCTCCGAACAATAGATTTTTAAGAAACTATTCCTGAACTATTCCGGAAAATCGCGGAGAAGAAATTGCAAAAGAAATTTTTCTTTCATATTTCGTTTTGATCGAAATGCCTGAGCTGGGGTTTGAACTACGAGCTCTCATCTCATAAGCCAATACACTACGTAGTAGATTATGGCAGCAGTAGTAAGGCAGTCACATGGTTAAATGCTTTAAAAAGAACAAAAGCCCTCGAATACTTCTTCTAACACCCGAAAATATTTCAGCGAACATTCGATTAAATTTAAAGCCAGTTATATAGCACTTCATCCTTAGAAATCCCGTAGCTATTTAGTAACACTAGGTTATTTTATATAGTGCCACCACTCATAATCATTTTTGATCCTCTTTTGACGTCCTTGCATTTGGAAGAATCTTCTATCTCAACCCAACCATTCTCTCTTATATGATCCTAATATCTGTTATTCTAACTTCAGAAAGTTAGTTCAGAGAATTGGATTCCTACGAATGCTGAACAGTAGCGCATTAAGTGACAAACGGACTCTTTCTGCTCCTCAGAGTCGTGACTTCTGTAAAAAGTGTGGTTATATCAACACAATTGAAAGGACTTTCTATTAGGCAATTTCCTGTAAGGACAAGGGCTACGTAATAAACGGGAGAACATTAATGATTTACATGTACTCTCTTTAAAAATGAAATAAACTGGGTTTCTTTCTTTCCTTCTTCATTGTCCAGTGCAGTTAGTGTAGGTCACTTTCCAAACTAAATACAAAATTCAACCACAAATTTAAACGATTTTATTTGCCTTTATTTCCAGTCAAATCCATACTATACGGCCTTAAAAGGTCTTTTAAGCTTTAAAATTTATTTTAATTTAATATCAGCAACAAATTTGGGTTATTTGTTGCTTATTTTCAGTTGGTTATTGCTGTTGTTGTTATTGTTGTTGGTAGCATATTTATTATGCTGCTACAATATTGCCAATGCCTACACTTTGTACTCTGTTTTGTGCTCCTTTTTTTTTGGGGGGGGGGACATTTTTTATGTATGAACCCTCAATTAGAGGGAGCGTGAGTGTGTGATTTTATTCCAAATTTTTGCTTCAGTTAAACTAAAAACGAAACGATACGAAATGAAATGAAACCAGTGTCACATGTGTATTTTATTGCTTTTACGTGATTTAATGGAGTTTTGTGGTTTTCAAGCATCATTTAGTCTCTCTATGTAGCAATGTTTTGTATAGAAATGCATAAGAGAGTATGAGTGCTATGGTTAAGTGTATATATGTGTATGTATAGATATGGCAAAAGGAATAAACTAGTATGTATGTATGTAGGTATATATGGTATATATGTATATATACGATAAATAAATTGGACAGACGGACAGATGGCGAGACAATTTAAACAATATATTTAACAAATATATCAACTTAGATAATATTTTGTATACATACATGAAAATACATTTATACATACATATATAGAGGCGTATATACACAGTATACAGGAGCAACATTTTCAACGTACACATATGCATTGATATAGTGCAATAACCCAGCCAACATTTTCGAAGAAGAACAATGAAAATTAGCATTTCTATTGGACTATAATGATAATCTGCCACAGGCAGATTTAATCGGTCCAATCTGTCAATCTCAAAACCCATCTTGTTACTCAAAGTCTACGATTTTCTTCTTCATGAAATCAAATAGTATTACTGAGCAAATTAATTACTCATTTCAAAGTGACTTCATTCTACATTAATTCGTAGAGAAACTGTGACATAAAAAGTTCAAAGGAAGTGCTCCTCCTCGTTAACAGAAAAGCTCTTTAAATATCCTTTCGATCTTCTAGAGTCTTGGAATATAAATCTAACAAGCAATAGAATTGATCAGACTAAATTGAAAACCGCTTGCTTGTCTTCAATCAAAAGTTCCCTTGCGCCTATTTTACCATATGACGTACTCCTCGTTGCCATATATTTTAAACATTTTGTTACTTTTGTTAAGATATTTACATACTGACTTAATTGGTCATTACAAACCTTAAATCAGGACTATCTTATCACTTATATTGTGTGTGTTAATTTTATTTATGAGTGCCGGGACCTACAGTTTAGAGTCGACTCCGAACTACAGAATTTTTTTTACAAACTTTTCATGGCAATTTTATTTACTTTCAGATTTTTTTTCAGAAGACTGTTGACAGCATGTTGCCGAAAGAAATATTTTTTTCATTTTTCGTTCCATTCGAGATGTCTGCGCTGAAGTTTAAACCATGAGTTCGTGCTTAATAAGCCAACCCACTACTTACTAGACTATTGTGTTTCGAAGAATTACAAGATTGCTCGACTGTTTACAGGAAGGGCCGCACATGGCTACTGTTTCTCTGTTTTATCTTTACTTCGTAACAAAATTTTTCTATTTCAAATTATTTTTAAGCAACAGCTTTATCTCACACCCAGTAAATCCGGTGTGGCCGTTGTCGGGTTCTTCAATTCTCGCAAGTCTTTCTCGGCTAACTTAGGGATATCTTATCTGACTTATCGCCACTTTAAGATATTGTCTATCGAGGTCCACTTTTTTTTTTTGTTGTAATTTCGTTAAAGATTTGTTCGGTTGTTCCTTGTTAGAGATCTCTATTGAATTCTATGTCATTGATAAGCAGCAAATACGTACTGCCTATTTGGAGTGAACGCATCCCCTAACTCAACATATAGGTGGAGTAAAAACTTTATTGTTCTCCAGCACGTTTCGTTTTTGTAATTCGGAGTTCTAGACTTTATATTATGACCTTCGATTCCTACGCAAAAATGGACACAATGCTTTCCATTAAACCTCAACGATATAAATCATCCTTAAAATTGCAGGCAAGCTCCTTTACCGAACTCTTGCTCCATTTAATGTAAATAATACAATCACAAAATCGGGCCTGGATTTCGGTAGCTTTATCAATCAATAGAACAATGGCACCCTCAATTTCGCTGGTCGTAACAAATACTTATAACTGCTAGGCATCACCCAATGCAGGAGGAATTAATTGGACAACCTAGCTTCTCACATCACTCATGTTGTCTGTGTTAATTTTTTAACCATGAGTAAGGGTACCTGCAGTATAAGGTCGACTCCGAACGACATATGTTTGAGGAACTTTTCATGCCAAGTTTATTTTTTGCTCTCAGAATTTTTTACTAGAAGACTACTTAGAAATGTTTGAGCCGAGTGTTGAACCACGGGCTCTCGCCTAATAAACCATCACACTATCTATTAGACCACGGTCATTTCAATGCAGTACTTCGTCACCACAAAATTCGCAATAGTCCTTGGACATTGTACTGTTAAATGTCGAATAAGTCTTATTTTTTTTTTTGTTTGCGGATTCACTATTTCGTATATTTATATCAGGCAGTTTCATTGAACATGCAAGCAGTCTATGGATCCAGAATGAATCAAGGATTGCCAGGAATCTCTTAAGGAAATGATAAGACGTTCAACATTTAACACTGCCAGTATGTAAGCTGAACTTAGACGTTTGAAATATTATGTACGCTATGACATGCCCGATTGTAAGAAGCACAATTACGTATGCTGATCGGGTGTGATTACCGATAATTTTCGCCTCACTTCCTTATTTAATTTTGTCTAGTAATAGAGAGAGATTCCTTGATAAAATCGTCCTTGAAGAACTAACCAACAAAGCGTCTATTGATATTAGAAGGCTGCTTTTCTTGAGAGTTCCTATTACTGATTATTAAACTCTCTCTCTCTGACAATCTACATTGATTTCTGAGAAGCGAGAAGAAGAATTTAGATACTGAATGCTTTGATTCTGTTTCATTATCCAAGTTTTTAAAGCTACGCTTGATCCTCTGTAACAGATTCTAGGATGATAGGGTTGCCATCTTTCCGTCACTTGATAAATCACTTGCTGTGAATGTGTACTGAACCGTTGAATAAAGTGAAATGGAGAGTAGAGGAGCTTTATGAGCTCATATCTGGTCTATCAATGTTTTTCTCTGTGGGATAAGGCTTGGCGAATGGATTATTCAAAAGGCAATTGAAGCCTGTTATTATTTGGCTACAGTCTATTAGGTAGTGTGTTCTACCAGTAATATCAATATAGAACCACCATATTTGTTATGGTAGCTCCTAGATGTAAGGAGGAAACACTGACTTTCTGATCCAACCACCCTATAGCTGCAGTGTTGCCAATGCCAATACATATTAATGTGGTCGTTTAGCCCAACTTTGTTAATATTTTTGACGAGATATTTCTGTTGAATATTATAAAATCGGTATGCGAATTGGCAAACATAGTCTGCGAAGTCGATGTTGTGTAAGAGTTCTCTTATGAACCCACATATACGATTTAGTCCTTACAAATTTATCGAGACAGTCATATATAGATAGCGTGTTGGCTTGTTAGATGTGAGGCCACGGTTCAAACCTCACGTCAGCCATCTCCAACAAAACGAAATTTGAATATTTCTTCGACGACCACTTCTCAACAAATTTTTGGCAAAAATTCTGAGAGCAAATGAATTTTCCTTGAAAAAGTTTCTCAAAATATAGTATGTCGTTCGAAATTGACTTTAATCTGTACGTGCCTGCACTCATGTATAAAATTAACACAATCACAATATAAGTGGTGTGAGAAGCTAGGTCATAAGCTGACTGAAGGATTGTGTAATGTCAACTATATATGTATGTATGTATTGTATGTATTTTTGGAAACCATGATGAAAAATTTTTTCGACTTCTCCTTGATTTGAACCTGGACTGCTTGTATATGTAGTCAAACACTTTATTTGTCGTTACTTTTAAACAATTTCTTGTTTCTTACTGATAAAACTAGGGGTAATACCCTCATTTTCTATGCCTTACCTAACCTAACATAATATAATATCACCAGTATACCCTTTTTTCAAAGAAAACTATAAATGTCAGTGTGTTTATACTCTTCAACCACATCCTATTTAAGTACAATTATCCTTATCCAAATATACATACTCATACTTATGTATGTATACGTACATATACACGAGTATATCGAATATTTGTGTTTATATGGAATTCTGCTCTTCATAAATATTTCTTCCTTCCTTAGCAAATAGGAGACTCAATTTTCGAATGCCACAATTCTGGAATACGACTATCGAAAATGAGTTGAATTGCTTTTGGTCAAGATTAACAGTTTCAAATCAATAAATAAATAGAATTGAACGTACAAATGTCTTCCATATATGTATGTATGACTGACTGAATAAATAAATGATATTGAATATGAAGTCACTCAAGCAAAATCTATTTAAGATGATATTGATATTATGTTTACAAGAAAATTAAATTATATTCTCCCATCTTAAGCTGAAGGAGAAGAAGGAAAAAAATCAATTTAAAAAGCTTAATGCCATCCTAATAACTCGCTCTTATGGTTGTGGTCGGGGTAGGTAGGAGCAGGAGTAGGAGTATGATGATATAAATTTTTCTTCGTATACCAAGCAATTATTGTTCCAATATACAATTGCTATCCAATTAAATCCCTGCTATTATATCATCTAATATATGTATGTACGTACATAGTCCGTGTAGATATTATACACAAATATTTACGAGTATAAGACTTAATAAGAGGATTAATTTCCTACGAACGAATTAATCGTAAATTTGTAAGACAAGAAATAATTGCCTTTTCAGTAATACCTGGTAGCATGTGGTTATTGTTAGGGCCAGAAGTGAATTTGAGGAGAAAGAAAATTAAGGTGAAGTAGGTTGCATAATAGAAATAAAAAAATAATAATCATCAAGCAAAACTAATTTTTATTTTTCTTTCGTATTGATTTTGCTTTGAATGAAGTTTCTATGGAAGTAAATTTACCAGACTAAATTTGAGGTTAAATAATTTTTTTTCTAGGTTAAATCTTATATTTTTAATTAAATCTTCAATTTTTAGCACATTTTACTCTTTAGAAAAATAGTTATAAAAGGACGTATAAACCATGTTTCCTTCATGTTTCTATGGGAGTAAGGTTACCAGACTAAATTTATGGTTATATAATTCTTTTTAGTTTAAAACTTGTTCCCAAAAGCAGATATCAGCAATGAGTATTCAAAGAGATGAGTAGAATCGAATCACACTCATAATTACGCATACGCATTCATACTTATTTTAATATCGTGGAATCTCTATTCATATTTAAAGTTTGAAGTACTCATCATGTTCACATTTAACAATACGTATTACATTGTCGATGTCAACTCTCCATAACTCAACATTTACAAGAATCACAAAATAAGTATGATTCGCGTACGAACACTGAAATACTCACTAAAAGGTTGTGTGTATGCTCTGCTTGCTGCTCTGCCTTTTTTACTTATGAGTCTTTTTTCTTTTTTTGTAAATACAACAACAACTAAGACTGCAAATTTTGATTAATGATTCGACTTAATCGAGTCATTTATAAGTTTTATAAGTATTTTTCTAAAGTTATGAATCTAAATGCGTAGGCTTATGAATCAAACACATTTCGAATGGTATGAGTTTGATGTCAACTTTGTACGTATACTCATTGTAACCTGTACTTATAAATCAACGTTGTAGTGAATACGAATGAATCAGAGTAGTTAAATATCAATATTGTTGACTCACTTATATTCAAAATTTCATGAGTGCTTATGAGTATGAAAAAACGATTCATTGCTGATCTCTGCCCAAAAGTTCAATTTTTAGCACATTTTACTCCTAGAAAAATAGTTATAAAAGGACGTATAAACCATGTTTCTTTCACTCACAATTCAGTAAATGACTGGGTAAAAAGTATTCGACCACTTCTTTTCATCACATATATTCGAATCCTAAAACCTTTCGAAAAATTGCTTCGAATCACAAAATACTATTTCGTATATATAAGTACTATTACGTTATCTTTTCTGTATATTCGAGACGCTTAAATCCTTTTTATATACATTTTTAATTTTTTTAATTTAACTGATAACACTGCACTATCAATTTGTTCAATTCCAAAATCTTTTTCCACATACAATTAAATTTCATTGTATGTAATTCAAACAGTTTTATACTTCGCTATTTTTACAGCAATGTTACCGTTCGCTCTTTTTGCAATTCATTTATTTTTAATCTGGCAACTTCTAGAACCCTTCTGTTGATTTGTTATTGTAATTATTTTCTTTTGTATATTTCGTGGTTTTTCTATGTAATTTTGTTATTATAATGTTCACCCCTCATTCCATCCAGTTTCTAATCCTCAAATCATTATTACTACACTTTAGTAAGGATTGCAACCTAGCTTGCAGCACCATCCGTATTGTGTGTGTAAATTTTATCCATGAGTAATGAGACCTACAATTTAACGTTGATTTTGAACAACAAATCTGTCGAAACTTCTCAGGGATTCATTTTTTTTTTATATTTCTTATTGTCCAAAATGTCTGAGCCTGAGCTTGAAACACGGGTTCTCGTTTAATAAAACAAAACACTACGTCCCAATATACTACATATTCATAATCCTTATTTGCAGACCACAACAAAGTTAGCTAACATTTAGTCGTACAGCTCTTTCAATAAAAAAGTACGATTTAAAGGCACCGCACAATCATAATGTGTACCAAAGAGTCCCTTTTTCCGAATGCAATGGTTTTTCCGCAATGGCTTCTGGGTCCATTATCCATGGATCCCAGTCCATTATGTGAAATTTTAATTTATTTTTATTTATTTGGAATGGATTTTTTATACGGATGGAGGGGCAAATCTAAGTACAAAAAACCCCCATAATGAGCCATAAGATAGACCGAAACGTTGCGAACATTTTTAAATCGACAAACTCAGATTACAGAAGCCATATTTCAGGCCATGTATGCATCACAATGACCACATACATGTAACGCATTTAGTCTTCCAATCCCCAGCACATGGGACATAATCGAAATATTTGAAAAATTTCCATGTTTGAATAACAATTTTTGTCGTATTCTTCGGCTATTGAACGCTCCATTCCTGTAAATTGCAAACATTTCCCCAAATAAATGAAACTTAAGATGAAAGATATTTAACAACTGTTAACCGTGACAGAATGCCGGTTTTCAAACAACCTAAAGCAGAACCTGATAATTCGTGTTCTCTCAGTATAGACTTGACTTATAATATTTTAAGTATGATGAAGTGCATAAAAGGTATTGTTGTTATATCCCAGTGTTGGTATGAAGTCGCCATAGTCTAGTAAATATGGTATTGGCATATTAAACGTGAGGCTACGGTCCAAATTCCAGGTCAGACATCTCCAAATATTTTTTAACGATTTCCACTGAGCAGATTTCTGGCAAAAACTGTGAAAGTAAATAAAATTGCTATGAAAAGTTTCTATTTAAGGTAGATTTAGACGGTCATACAAGTCATACGACATGTCAAGATTTGTGTGGAAAAGAGCGGATTATATCGTATATTGAGTTTATGTAAAAAGAGCATACGACATTTCGAAAATTTCATTTTATGAAATTTTTTCAAAAATCATTACACTGCACTTCAGGTAACACTGGGGTCACACCCAAACATCTCCAACGAAACGAAATATAAAGAATATTTCTTCGGTGACTACCCCTCGCCAGATTTCTGGCAAAAACTCTGAGATTGAAGCAAATTGCCATGAAAAGTTTCTCAAAAATCTGTCGCTCGGAGTCCCGCATCTCACATATAAAATTAACACACACAACATAAGTGGTGTGAGAAGGTAGATTGTAATCCTGACTAAAGGGTTGTAATAACCAAATATGTATGTATGCTAGACAGTCACACAAGTCGCAAGACATGTCAAGTTTTTATGTGAAAAAGAGTGAGTAATATCGTGTAAACTCAATATGTAATGAGAGCGTATGACATTGCGAGATAAAACGGATGGCAATTTGACATCCGAACGGATCTTTTCTTTCGTTTAAATTTTTCAAAAACAATTACACTTCCTTAGATCAGAGTAAGATATTTGCTCTTTTCTTAAAAGTACGGATGGAATTCTGTAAGGTTTTCTGTCTGATTTTACGTACATAAAGCCTTTAGAGGGAAATCTGCATGTTTACTCGGCAGATTGTTGTCAATTATGATTGCCGGTATATTGTGTTATGTGTTATTAGAGTGATACCTTCCCAGTAACTTTATAATGTTGCCATTTTTCCCTAGTTGAAGGGGAAAATAAAGTCCTCGCAGGGTGATGTGACTAATTTTATTTGAATTGAATTTCATCGACGTTGCATCAAACAACTACTAAGAATTGTAAAGCTGGTTTAAGATTATTTTCTTTTCTCTCCTTCAATAATTATTAAGGCCACAGTAATAGACTATTATAATATCTCTGTGTCAGGCTTGTATTAATGAAAGTTTCTCTCTTTTCCTCTTTCCTCTTTTCTTTTTATCTGTGTTGGTAATCCTTTACAAAAATCTCAACTGTTGTTGTTGTTTTGGTTTCAAGACGACTGAAGTGTTATAACATGAATAAATCAAGCTCTTGCACTAGCTCTTATAAAATTACTGGCATTACAAGATTTATTTCATTATGAAATATGATGGCAGTATGACCCAAAAAGAATGAATTGTGACTTGAATGAAAGATAGTACATATTACATATAATTAAAACAACAACATAGAAGATATAATAAAACAAAATCAAGTACAAGTATCTGAAATATAAATAAATGAAGCCACCAGCCATGCTCACGGTCACAGTTATTATCTCCAAAACAGGAGTTGGCAGGAGGCGAAGGTGTTTCGTATTTCTACTCTTATTAATTAAAAGCTAATTAAGTAGTATTTGTGTAGTAAAAAGAAAACGATTTTATAAGAAGTTTCTGTCTCTCTCTCTCTCTCTCTCTTTGTGTTTCTTTTCTTTTTTTATAGTTTTTTTTTATTTACGTTTATGCTCCACAACATTTGCATTAAGTTTGTATTATAAATTATGATTATAATTACAGAGACAAGGTAATAAAACTGAGAAAGAGAAAGAAAAAGAAAGAAAGAGGTATTCATAGTGTGCATAAAAGTGGAATGGCACAAAGCAAAGTACAGTTAAGATGATGAGTTATTTAAGTAAAGAGATGGCAGGCAGGCAAGCAGAAGCAGCTAGAGAACAGTGGAAAACAAAATATAAAAATGACCTTCGTTGAATGGGAATAACAACAAAAAAGAAAGAAAATAAAAGTAAGATTTATGCCAACCAACGCAGGCACTGAGGCAAAGATTACTTTTGTAAAGGAAACAGCATATTTTATTAACAGTATTACGTTCATTCAATGGTAATTCAAAGTAATTATCACAAAAATAAGCATTTGTATGTAAAAAATCTTAAGCATTTCGTAATTATTTGTCTTTGTTGATTGAACTTTGAAAGAGAGATGCTTTATTTTATCATAATATCTACGTTTTTTTATTTCATTTCATTTCTATTTATACACTACACCATTGCCTATGAGATCAGAATGATTATTTCATCATTTTCGCTTCACTACTTATTGAATTTTGCCTAGCATTTGAGAGAGATTCCTTGCTAAAATCGGCCTTTAAAAACTAACCAATAAAACGCCCATTTCTTTTCATATTATAAGACTACTTCACATAGCCTTATATGGCATTTTTCATGCAGGTTCATCTTACTGATTATTGCACCTCTCTTTAACAATCAACATTGATTTCTGAGAAACGGAATTTAGATTCCCAATGCTTTGATTCCGTTTCAATAATCAAGTTTTTTAAGCTAAACTTGGTCTACTATAACATATTCTAGGATGATAGGGTTGCCATCTTTCCATGCCTAGATATATCACTTTCTGTGAATGTGTATCACTTTCTGTTAAGTTGTTGAATAAAATGAAATGAAGAATAGTCAAACTGTTTGAGCTCAATAATCGCATATACGCGTTATCAGTCACATCCAACGAACGGTAGTAGTAGCTGCTGCCACGTGCAGTGCATCATACAACGTGCTCTTTACATTGTTTTTAGGAAAGTGTTATGGAAGAGGTTATTTAGGAAAATCGGGAGTACACGTCCTTGTGGCGTCCTTCGAACCGTTCTCTATTCTATATTCTTGCATGTTAGCTGTAGTAGTGCGTAGTCGTTCAACAAAAGCGCTGACCGCCAGATCAATATCGAGTTGTCTTATGAACTTAATAACCGACTCAAGATTGACATTATTGAAGGCAACCTCTGTATCAAATATTTTTAAAACAATTCGAAGAAATTTAACATCTAATCCTATTTACCAAATTCAAAAGGTAGCTTTATGTAAACAATCTAAGGTTGCTTAATATCTTGGTATTAGGCCTACGAATCTAGGTTGTTCCGAAAAACTTTCATGATTATTCCAAAACACTCTCCGATTAAATTTAGAGTGACAAAATCTCATCCATTGCTTGTAAATATGGTGTCATTGCTCGTATTACGATTAATAACTGCCCAAGTGAGGTAGTTTTTACCACCTTTTTGTAAGATTTAGCGTGGGTCCCTGGTAAAAGTCTAAGAAATTTTGTTGAAGGAGAAGTATCCGTTTAGACGATTTATTAAGACACAACCGGTAATGTTGACCACTACTATTACGGAAAAAATAGCGGTAATGGTGCTAAAAAGCGTATTTCTTTTGTCCATGAGCTCATCGGCAGATTTACCACCTCACCGACTTATTTTTTATAGACGAGCCTGGTTGGACCCAACTGTTGGCATATAGGAAACCAGTTTGCTGATTAACCTTGCGAGTACACCAAAAGTGCAATTCGATAGAATCGAATCCGAATGGACTTTCCAAGACTTTGAAGTGAATGGTTTCAAAGAATCTGGTTTTGGACATAGGTAAAGAACACCTACCTGCTGGACCGTAGTTGGTAGTAGCATGTTCATCACGCTTTATACAACGAATGGAAATCAGAGCGTTCTTAATGGATTCTACCCGTAATATCAATACAGAACCACCATATTTGTGATGGTAGCTCCAAGATGCAAGGAGAAAACACTGACTCTCTGATCCAACCACCCTGTAGCTGTAGTGTTGCCAATGCCAATACATATTAATGTGGTTGTTTAGTCCAACTTTGTTAATATTTTTTACGAGATATTTCTGCTGAATATTATAAAATCGGTATGCGAATTGGCAAACATAGTCTGCGAAGTCGATGTTATGAAAGAGTTCTCTTATGATCCCACATACACGATTTACAAATTTGTCATATTAACAGTCATATTGAAGTCGTCGTAGTCTGGTATAGTATGTTGGCTTGTTAGACGTGAGGTCACGGTTCAAACCCCAGGTCAGACATCTTCAACAAAACGAAATATGGAAAAATAATTTTTCGGTAACTGAAAAATTCTGCAAAAACTCTGAGAATGTGCTATAAAAAGTTTCTCAAAAATTTGTCATTCGCAGTTGACTTTAAACTGTAGGTCTCGCCACTTATAAATAAAATTAACACACTCAACACACTAGTAATCCTGACTAAATGGTTGTAATGACCGCTTATGTTATGTTATGCAGTCGAGTAGCTAGACCAGATTGCGGCTCAAACTTCCTTCAACTCAGATAAAATATGGAAAAATGTGTCTTCTGCTACTCCCTCTGGCAAAAAAACTGAGTGTAAACAAAATTGCCTTGAGAAGTTTCTCTACATTAATCTCTAAGTACCGCCATGGGTGTTGTGATAAACTAGGTTGTAATCCTGACCAAAGGGGTTGTAATGACTAATTAATTGAGTAAGTAACAGTCTAAACTACCTATAACTTTCCTAACTTATAATTTTTCTACTTCTTATTCCTTTTACAGCTTTTCTTATTGTATTCGATTAAAAGTCTGCTTCTCTTTACGAATTTTTCTGTGAAACAATGTTGCGTAGTACATAAAAATAAAAAATAAAACTTATGAATTTATTTTATTTTTTATTCACTCTTTACTCCTGGTACACGATGTAATATTGTAAGTTATAATTGGATTTATGCTTCTACAAATTGTTGAAATTCTAATTTTTACCAAGAACATCTTTTTCTCTGCGTCAATGGGCAAAGACAAGAAAGGACACACACAGGCAAAAAGGAAATCTAAATGAAAATGACAATATTCTGATGATGATGATGATAAAGACAAGCATGCCTGTGACAATAATGTTAAGTAATGATGATGATACTTACGATTATGAGATGGTCTTGTATAGAAATTTCTCTTTTTTTTGTTGTTATTTTCTTTAAACATCAGTTTTATTGGCCACAATAAAGATAATCAGTCGAAAGTAATTCTTTTTTACATTTTGGTATACAAATGAAGATGAGGCAGATGATTTGTAAAATTTGTTAACAGTAGACACTTATCCTATTTTTTATGTCTACTATTCAAATGTATTTGAAGAGTTCTTTTGTAATTACTTCAATGGATGCTAATCACCAAGAGAGTGATGGAAAAAATGTTCTCAAAGATTTTGAGTTTTAAGATAAGAATAGTTTTACTTAATTAATGAGAGCTTAATTACACTCCCTATATACTGGCACGACAGATGTGGAAAACTGACAAAGAAAAGAATTAAGAATTTCACATTGAAAATGTTTTATACAGTGTTGAAAACAAATAATAGGGACACAATAAAATCATAACATAGTCAATCAGGATTACGCCCTAGTTTCTCACACCACTTACGTTGTATGTGTGAATTTGTGGTGGGACTTACAGTTTAAAGTCGGCTCCGAACGACAGATCTTTTTGGGAAACTTTTCATAGCAATTTTTATTTACTCACAGATTTTTTGCAAGAAATCTGCTGAGAAGAAGTCGCCGATGAAATATTTCTTTATGTTTCGTTTTGTTCGAGATGTCTCGGCTGGGGCTTGGACTACGGCCACACGTCTAATGAGATAAAACGTTTTATTGGAGTTGTCTGACCTGGGGTTTAAACAGTCGCCTTACGGCTAATAAGCCAACACACTACCTACTACTCTACGGCGACTCTTATTGGAGAACGCTTCTATGAAATTAGTATTTCAGGCTTCCTGAAGTGGTCGTTAGAATTTAGGTAAGGCTATTGAGAGCACTACTGCATGACGGGTATTGATTTTTCTGAATCCACAATCTTACAGTTCTTGTGAAATGTTTAGAATCGTTGTCCTGCATTAACTATTGCCTCTGAAATCGAAAATAAATAAAGAATATCGAAATAAATAAAAAAAATTCTTGAATCCAGATAGTTGCAACAACGCCAGAGACCACATGTATCCATAAGTTGTCACCAGTACGGTGCCAGAACGAAATAAAACGGACGCTTTCTATCAGGCCTTTATTTAAGCGCTTTCTATCTTCAAATTTAAATAAAACAAAATGTGTGTTTGTGAGAGTTGCCGCAGACTAGTAGATAGTGTGTTGGCCTATTAGACGTGAGGCCACAGTTCAAACCCCAGGTCAGACATCTTCAACAAAATGAAATTTGAAAAAAATATTTCTTCAGCGACTGCCTCTCAGTAGATTTCTGGCAAAAACTCCGAGAGTAAATAAAATTACAATGAAAAGTTCATCAAAAAAATCTGTCGTGCAGAGAAGACTTTAAACTGTAGGTCCCGCCACTTATGAATATAACGCACACAACATAAGTGGCGTAAGAAGCTAGGTCATAATCCTGACTGAAGGGATGTGATGATTAATTACGTACGTACGTGTGTGTGTGTGAGATATCATTGACATATTTGATTAATTTTAAAGACCTATCAAGAGGACATTATGTTTGGCATCATTTAATAGTTCGCCATGTCTTCTCTATGGCTGAAGCGCAACTGAAATGTTCAATTTTCCATCACTCTTGCTCATAAGTTAGGCTGCATTCAAACGATGATAAAGGTTATGTTGTCGTTAAGGACCGCAGTAGTTTGTGGTTTATCCTCCTCATGAGATGATTAACCATTCAAAAAACTCGTGCTTAATATCCAATGTGCATGAGCTGTGCGGCACGTAGCAACGACCTGTTGACATCACATGTCTTTAGTGTTCAGATCATCCAAATTAGGCCAAACGAAAATGGTTTTCATCAGCCAACATTATTCTCAAAGAAATACGAACCCATGACGAAGACAACACAAAATCCACAACAAACAATGATTTTTTCGGTATGTTTTGGACTCTCTTGGATTTCACGATGACATTACATATCATTGGTGTTTAGATCATCTATTTCAGGCCATACGAAATTAGTTTTCATGGATCAACATTGTTCTCAAAGAGATACGAACCTAAACCGCTGCCAACCCAAAATCCACGCCAAATAGTGATTATTTTGCAGGCTGCTTAGGATTTTTTTGGACTTCATGTGGCTTGGTATCGCCACAAATTCGACTATTTTGTTTATTCACATACCTATCCATACAGAAATTGGTCTTATTGCTGAAGAAGATGAAAAGTAGGGTCCAGAGTCTATTCAGCTCACATAAGTTTTTGCTTATGGTCGTTTACCTTAAATTTCTGAGCCAAAATTGGCCAAATGGTGATCTGCAAAAGGCCGAGTTCTTATGAACGAAACGAAATCAACTGCCTCGGGTTCTTCAGAACACTCTAACTGACAATGGCAATGTATTCGGCAAATATCGGATGTTGGTCGATTGTTTGTGTTCTGCAAAAGGCCGAGTTCTTGTAAACGAAACGAAATCGACTTCCTCGGTTTATTCAGAACACTCTAACTGGCAACTGCAATGTATTCAGTAAATCTCGGATGTTGATTGATTGTTTAATTTAAATGAAGTACGGACTACTGGCAATTTTCAATGTATGGAGGGATTATAGTTAGTTTTCACAGTTCATTAAATTGGTCTTTAATGTTGAAATCGATAATCTTTCTATTTGAATTATTTCGTCTTAATTCCTTTATAAACTCTTAAAGACTTTATGGTTTCCAATTTCCTAACAATTGCAATGGCAATGGCAATTCATTCTTTATTTTCAGCAGTAAATATTATTGCTCGCAACCATTTGTTGCCTTTTATAGCCATTGGCAAAGAAATAAAATATAATTCGGTCATAAATCACGTTTTGGCCTTAAAATATTGAGAGCAACACTTACAAACTGTTTGCCCTTGAACCAAAAAACAAAAAATTCAAAAAAATAAAACGAGAACAAGAACGACAGCATAAAAGCAACACTTTTTCGTAGGATGTGAGAATGTGCTAAAAACACAAACAACAACTCAAGTTGAGTTTTCTTTTTTATTTGTTTCTTTGGCTTGAAAAAAGGGGAAAAAGAAGTTAAAAAGATTAATAAAAGCGAAAGGAAATTCAATTAAATGCCATAAAAAACCAAATAAGTAGGGGGTAAGGCCTAACACAAGAAGCCATAAACAATAATACTTATGGGGCGGAGGAGCACAGCCCCGAAATGCCAGTAAAAGTAACACGCCAAGAAACAAAAAGAGAGAAACAAAATTATTGCACACATACAAACACACACACACAGTAAAAATTAATTAAATAATTAGTTAATTAGGAGAAAAACATAAAATTTATGTAATAACATTACAACAATAATGGAAGAAAAAAAAATTTACTTGAATTCCATTTACAGAAAAAATTTTTAATTTTAATCTTTGAGCGAAAATACTTATTCACAGAGCGTATGAGGAATATTTTAATACGAAATTATTTTTGACCAAGAAGTATACGACAGCAGGTCTTGTAAAAGATGTTAGAAAGAAGGAAAAACAACATTCAATACATACGTTGTTGTTGTTGCTGGAAGCCTTCTCTTATTTTTTGATCATTAGGAAACCGTCTTAACACCGAATTTGTGCAATAACCAGACCAATTTGCCATGAGTTGTAACCGTGCCTACACTACCCATAAATTTAGTGTTTCAACATAAACAGAAAACGATTGCTGGGCTCAATACGAAGAAAGCCCGATACGAAGAAGGCTCCTGGTATAATTATAATCCATAACCATCAATCATCATCCATTAGGATTATTATTTTGGGTTGATGTAACGGATCCTGCAAAATTTAATGCTGCACTATGTCGAATTGAAATATGTCGTTGCGTGTTTCAGGAATCTGCGAATGTTGTCGAATAGATATCCACAAAGAAACCAAAGATCTCTTAACAGTTCTTGTTAGAAATTTGATCACACTGCTTACAGGTTTAATTACTGCAGCGAACATGGCTTAGGCGTTTTTGCAGCAGGAGGTAAGTGTATCAGTAAAGCACCTTCAATGTGAAAATCTTGCTGCTTGAGAAACTCAACTAAGGCACGTTAAGAAACGATCTGCCTTGAAAGTATGTCACGGTAGATTATGAGAGAATTTGTCATGATTTCTAAAAGGAACATGGAACTGGATTATGGCAGAGAAATGGTTCGTGATTTCACAATGAGCCGCAGGGTTTACGAGGTAATATATCCCTCGTCAGCGGCAGGTTGCTATAATTAAAATTATACCGAATTGACCAGACATGGACCACATAAGCACTGTCAAACGTCTTTAATTCAGACCAAGTAGTAAAACCTTGCTGAAAGATAAGGTTCAAATACCACAAATTCAACAACTTTGTTGATCACATACCCATCCGTTCAGAAATTGGCGTTATCGCTGAAAAAGGTGATGATGATAACTGCCCCCAGGTCCTGTTCAGCTCACATAAGTCCGTTCCGAGTCAATTTATCGCCAAGTTATGATCTACGAAAGGCCGAGTACTTGTGAACAACGCAAAATCGCTTGCTTCGCATTCTTCAGAACGCTTTAACTGACAACGGCAATATTTTCGGCAATTCTCGGATGTTGGTCTGTTGTGGACTCGAACTTCTCCACAGCGTTGAGGATAGTTCTCTCGGCGATCGTAAAATAGACGAATAGCGCCTGAACAGAATACTTATTTCGATAAAACATAAAATATAACAGACATAATTTGTCATCACAACCCACCAGTCAGGATTACGACCAAATTTCTCACACCGCTTACGATGTGTATGTCATTTTTATACAGGAGTGGCGAGATCTACAATTTAAAGTCAACTCCGAATAACAGATTTTTTTGAGAAACATTTCATGGCAATTATTCTGAGAGGAAGTCGCTGAAGAAATATTTTTTCATATTTTTGTTTTGCTATCTAACCTGGGATTTGAACCAATGCCTTACGTCTAATAATCCATTCAGAAAGAAGATGGTAATGAAGACTGTACCAGAGACTATCCTTAAATTTCTTCGTCAAAATTCGCCAAATTGTAATCTCTGAAAAGCCGAGTTCTCGTGAACGACGCGAAATCAACAGCCTCAGATTCTTCAGAACACTCTAACTATCAACGGCAATATTTTCGGCAAATCTCAAATGTTGTTCGATTGTTTACTAAACCACTGGACTCGAGCTAATCCAACGCGTTGTGAATAGAATAATAGCGTCCTGAATAAAACAGCCATTTTGATAAAAAAAAATTTATTATTTGCAGATGTTATTGCATGCCTATATCCCTCCATGGTGATTTGGCAAAATAGACTGAATAAATGACAACTAATTTGACAGCGGTAGCTTCTACAAAATGGCCGTTATCAACTGTCAAAGTTCGTAAGTCTCTATTGGAATTCCGCAATTCTTTTTTGCTTTCTTGTTTGTGCAATAACTGTGACCAAAAAAATTTTTAAATCTCATATTTAATCTCAACGCACAACAATTATTATCGCTTTCTGTTGTCATAATCATCATCATTGTCCTCGTCAGCATTACAATAATTTTTTATGCCACACAACCGTAGAACAACAGTTCTTTAATGTTCGCACAAGAATAAATTTTGTGCTGTTGTACAATAATAACAACAACAATCATAAGCAGTAAAAGCAGAGAAAGCAGTAACTAAATGGGGAGAGTATTTATGCAAAATACGTTCAACGTAGAGTGTATCGTATGGATTTTTTATTTCGTTTCTTGTTGGTTTTCGTTTTTTGTCCCCTGTATTGTTGCTATTGTTATTATTTTACAAGTCAAAAACAAGAAAAAAAAAAGAAAAAGAGTAACGGCTTTAAAATACCAAAAAAAAACAGAATGGAATGAAATGAAAGAAAAGCTTCGCTTCATAAAAACGTATTTCAAAAACATTAACGGCCTTGAGCTGGATATAAAATTCATAAAAGGAAAATGTGTACGTATATATGTATGTATGCAAAGAACATCAGCGTATAAAGCAATATGATGGCTATTAAATGTATGTTTAAGGCTTACAAAAAAAAACGAAGAAGGAGAAAATCACTTGCTACTGAAGTAAAAGGCAAAAAAACCAAAAATCACGAAAGCATTCTGACATTAATTTGAGACAATAAAACAAAATTTTTATAAAATTTACTGTTACTTAAAATCTAAGGGAGCGGATACTTGATATTTAATTCGATTTAATTAAATATTAATCATACGTTCAGATGTTAAGTTAGCAAGAAGAAGGCACATACATATAAGCTAGAAATGAAGTCTTTATTTAATTTGATGTGATGGATTCAAAAATAAAGCTTTTACAAAACATATCTTAACTTTGTGTACTTTTGATAGCAAATAACTCAATACACTGGATATTAAAGGGAAGAACTTGTATTAAAAATGAACGTTAAAGAAAAAAAACGAGGGTATAAAAACAGCAACTAATGACACCTCATGCCCTTGACTTCTGCTATTCAACGCTGTTATACAGGGTTGGAAATTAAAAAGTTTAGTTTAGTTTAGTTTTATTAGACGTAATGCCACAGTTCAAACCCCAGGTCAGTCGAAAGTAAGAAAAAATATTTCTTCGACGGCATCCTCTCAGTAGATTTTTAGCAAAAATTCTGACACAAAATAAAATTGTCATGAAAAGTTTCTCAAAAATCTGTCGCTCGGAGTAGACTTTAAACTGTAGATCCCGCTCATATATAAAAATTAACACACACAACATAAGTAGTATCAGAAGCTAGGTCGTAATCCTGACCGAAGGGTTGTAATGATCAATTATGTATGTATATTAGGGTGGTCCCGTTTGTATGGAGAAAAAATAAGGTATAGATGTTCCCAACTAAAATGAAAGTTTGATTCATTCTAAGACTACTTTTCTCAAAATTTTTGTAGGATAAAAAGGTCCTTTTTTTGACGTTTTTTGGATTTTTTTCATATTTCTTCCAAAGGAACTATATATAAATTTGGTATCATATGAAAGGTCTTTAAGAGGCGCTTTCAATAGGTTATCAGAAATTTTAAACAAAATTTTGAAAATTAAAAATTTTTGAAAATTCGGTTAAAATTTTTGTTTTTTTTTTAATTTTTTCATAGAATTTACTTAACTAAATTGTTGAAATTTCTTGATTATAAAGACCATGTAATTTATCCAAAATGGTTTTTTCCGTTTTTCAAAATTCAATCTAGTTTAATTTTTATTAAAATTTTTGTCAACCTAATTTCTTCTCTATCTGACAACCTCTGTTAACTCAATTCATATATGTAATGGGCATCAAAATAACGCATTTTTATAAGCTTTCCATCGATGTATAATTTTTTATACTTTTATTTTGTTATACAACGAATATTTCAATTTAAACTAAAACATTTGCGATACATCCCGCTATAATGTAATTTTCTTGTTATTCCTTAAGAATGTGGTTGTTTATTTTAAGCAGCAAATGCAAAACTGTTTATTACGTATATTTTTTTTTAGCTGTTTTCCACAGATGCTGAACATCATTGATAACCTTACTATAGAATTTGGAAAATCCATGTGACTTATTACCATCCTGTGCCCTCAAGAATAATAAATAATTAATAATGCAGCTTTTAGTTGGCAGTTGAAGTTTATTTAATTCCAATAGATAAAACATGTTAGATGATGTTTTTATTTCGTATTGTTTATACTTAACCACACTTAAGACGATTGATCAAAAATATCAATTTACAATTTAAATTAAGCTGCACTTTCTCAAAATATTATTGCACAAAAACAAATGAGAACAAAAAAAGTAACTGTAATTATTTCATTTATGAGTCCACATGTTTTTAAAGTGGATATGGACTAATATCACTTACAAAATAACGGTACATTTTGAAAAAAAAAACATTGACTTCTATATATAAGATTTTTTTTGTATAAAATAAAAAAGAGATTTTTGGCTTTAAATTTTGCTAGTTACCATTGGTTTAATACAATTTCTTCATTACTTTAAAAATAAACAACAAAAAACAACAACATTAAAAAAATTATTATTATTACGGAATAACAAGAAAGTTACATTATAGCGGGATGTATCGCAAATGTTTTAGTTTAAATTGAAATATTCGTTGTATAACAAAATAAAAGTATAAAAAATTATACATCGATGGAAAGCTTATAAAAATGCATTATTTTGATGCCCATTACATATATGAATTGAGTTAACAGAGGCTGTCAGATAGAGAAGAAATTAGGTTGAAAAAAATTTTAATAAAAATTAAACTAGATTGAATTTTGAAAAACGGAAAAAACCATTTCGGTTAAATTACATGGTCTTTATAATCAAGAAATTTCAACAATTTAGTTAAGTAAATTATATGAAAAAATTAAAAAAAAAAAAAATTTGACCGAATTTTCAAAAATTTTTAATTTTCAAAATTTGGGATAAAATTTCTGATAACCTATTGAAAGCGCCTCTTAAAGACCTTTCATATGATACCAAATTTATATATAGTTCCTTTGGAAGAAATATGAAAAAAATCCAAAAACCTCAAAAAAGGACCTTTTTATCCTTTGATCCAGCTCACCAAATATTGACCCCAGGACAAAAATTTTGAGAAACGTAGTCTTAGAATGAATCAAACTTTCATTTTAGTCGGGAACATTCGCAACTTTTATTTTGGGGCCACCCTAATGTATATATGTAAATTTAAAAATGTTTTGAACTTTTGCCAAATGTTTTTTTATGAAGTCAAATTATTCCGGTTAGAATTGGAATTTTATTTCCTTCATATGGCTGCCGTGGCTGGCCTCACAGTACCTAGTTCGATCGGACCAATTTTCGTGCACTTCTTAGAGTGTTTGGTGTCGTATCTCCTAATGGCAATGGCAATGGCATCACGAATGTTAACCTTCAAGTGCTCACTTATTTCTGGTTTGTCGGCATAACACTTTTCTTTAACGCCCCCCTCCCTCTCCTCTCTCACAGAAAATACACCAACGGTGTCAAATTGCAGCTTCTTGGCGGCCAATTTGCATCTCCATTTCGGCTAATTAAATTAAACGGAAGATAATTTCATTCATATGGCTGCTGCGTTTGGTCTCACTGTGCCTCATTCGGTCGGACAAATTTTCATGCACTTTTCCGAGTGTATGGGGTCCTATCTCTGCAAAGGCATCACGAATGTTAACCTTCAAATGCTCAATTGTCTCTGGTTTGTTGGAATAATAATTTTATTTATTTATATTTATAACAGCGCCCCACAGAAAATAGTCCAACGGTGCCATATCGCAGATTCTTGGTGGTCAATTAACGTTACTATTTCGGCTAATGAATTCGCCGTAGTCTAGTAGGTAGTGTGCTGGCTTATAGGTAAGTCCACGGTTCAAACTCCAGGTCAGACATCAAAACGAAATATGAAAAAATATTTCTTTGGCGCCTTCGTCTCAGCAGATTTCTGGCAAAAACTCTGAGACTAAATAAAATTGCCATGAAAAGCTTCTCAAGAATCTGTCGTTCGGAGTCGTTTTTAAACTGCAGGTCTCGCCACTCATGTATAAAATTAACACACACAACATAAGTGGTGTGAGAAACTAAGTCGTAATCCTGACTGAAGGGTTGTAATGACCAATTATGTATGTATTTCGGCTAATTAAACGCCCATCATACGTTTGACGCAATAAATCGATTGTGACATGGGGTATGTGACAAGTTGCACCATTCTGTTGAAACCAAACATCGTTCACATCAATACCAGCAGATTTCTGGCAAAAACTCTCAGAGTAAAATAAAATTGCCATGAAATGTTTTTCAAAAATCTGTCGTTCGAAGTCGACTTTAAACTGTAGGGCCCGCCATTCATGTATAAAATTAACACGCGCAACATAAATGCTGTACCAAGCTTGGTAAAAATCCTAACTGAGGGGTTGTAATGATCTATTATGTATGTATGTATGTGTGTTCGGTTAACAAATGAGACTATCAAATTCTGTTCAGTAACGTTAAAAAAGTCGTCATGAATCGTCTAACAACAGAACAATTCTTTCAAATTATGGAATTTTATTTTAAAAAATATATCTGATTGCGTAGTTCACATCGTTCATATTACAGCCAACCTAATCGACCTAATAGCGGGCAAGAAATTCATTCATTCATTAACGCTTTCGCATTAATTTTATGCTCCATATCCAGTTGGCCTTACGAATCGATGACAGGGCTTACTCGACTTAAGACTTACCATGGAGACAAGGTCGTTCTTTACGCTGACATCCATTCTGCTTTCCATCGAATACCTGGCTCGCAAATACCCTGCACAATGTCCATATTAAAGGGGACGTCATAAAGCGCATTATAGCTTTGGTTGAGATAATAAATGCTAATTTGCAAAGATCTAACATAAAAATTTTCAAACACTTCCATGCCATCGACCTCGATGATTGACAGCCTTCAGACCTTCATGTCGTATAGGATCACAGAGCGTATTAGGAAAGTGTGAATAGTAAAGTTCGTATAAGATTGTCTGCAAAGTACTTTCTTTCGCTTTAAAAGATGACTTACAGAGTGAAAAAACTGAACGATGAATGCCTTAAAAAAGCTTCAGAGATGGTCATGGCTTTTTATAATTTCGAAGGAATAATTAAGGAATATTTGTTTTTGTATTTGAGAGAAAAGTTTTAAAAATAAATTTGTGGCACAGAACCAGCCTCTGTAGGTGTAATGAATGTTTCGCTTACTATTTTCTGATAACTCAATAATTTCACAATTTTTAAATACTTTAAATAGGCCCCATAAATCTTATTTTATTTAATATTAAATTTTATTGCAATAAACACCTGCGTTGCTAAAAATTTAATACTATTTTCCTAACACAGCCTTAAGTTTAATTGAAATTTTTCTCATTAAAATACCTCTTCAGGTAAAAAATCCTCATCGGCTGAAGATAATGGAATCCATTGTCTGTATAACCTCCCCACTTTGCCCCATTAACTCCAGCATTATGCACCAATTATGGCGGTTGTAATAGAAACATTGAAATGAAATTTCCGATTTTTAACATTCTTTTTGTTGTTTTTTGTTTTTATATCAACGCAAACCGAATCTGAAGATACAAAATTTCAAACACTGTGTAAATGCAATCAGCCTTCCAAAAATTCATTTGAAAACAATGAAACAACACAACGGAAACCAACTGATGTTGTTATCCATCTCTGAGTTTTTTGTTTTATTTTGATTTTCTGATGGTTTTTGTGTTACTCTTCAGCATATTTACGTCTACACCGCAAATGTTTTTAAAAACCCTTTAGTTTTTCTCTCTCTCTCTCAATTTTTTGCATTCGAAACGCTGAAGTATACGAAATTATTGCAGTTGTTGTATGTATGGAAAACGTGAAGCTGTTATTTTTTCACTTTTTCTCCAGTCTTTTTGGTAAACAGAACGGTGAAGGACTTTAACCCTTAGACAGGGCATTAAAAATCTGCAGTGCAGTGAATTTTTTTAAATGAAAATTGTTTTAAGGAGGCTTTTCCAATAAAAACTTGTTGAGATATTTACAGACGAACATACAATACTCACACTCCCACACTGGAAGAATGGAATGTTGAAACCGATGACAGCATCGGTGACGATGGTATAACGATCTTCACTGATGGTTCAAAAATAGAATGTATAACTGGATCTGAGGCCTGTTTTGATAAACAGGCATTGAACTTGTCATACAGAACCAGGCCAGCGTATTTCAGACGGAGATTTTTGGTATTGAAATCGGGGACCTACCTCCTTTAAAACGAATCATATGTGTTGACAGTCAAACCAAAGAGTGTCAAGAGTTACGTGGAGTCTCTAAACTGGCATTGAACTGGTCATACAGAATACCTAATAAGGCCAGCGTATTTCAGACGGAGATTTTTGGTATTGAAATCGGGGACCTACCTCCTTCGAACTTGATAGTATGTGTGGACAGTCAAGGACAGTCAAATCAAAGCGCGTCAGGAGTTACATGGAGCCTCTACACCGTATACGTCAACCCAACACCCTTCTCTATTCCCATTGTGGCATAGAGGGCACAGAAGTGATCGGAGATCTCTTATTAGGAGACGACAGATGCGAGTGACCTGCACTTCAGAACAGACGTCATCGGTTTTTGAGTGACAGAACGTTAGAAGATCTGGGCATGGTAGCGAATGAGCCACTAGGTGATTTGGCCGGTTTCATCCGCAGCTCGGGGTGGTTCATACCCACCACTAACTGATAATGACAATGGGGCTTACCTTATATTGCGTAACACAAGGGGTCATATGAGCCACCGAGTAAACTTGCCTCTGAACGGCATACTACATGTTAATCTAACCCAAACTACGTTAGTTTCAAGTCGACGAGCTTTAAAATCAAAAAAGTGGAGGTTACTGTAGATATTGGACACTTAACAAGCTTTGCTTTAGAAGAGTCCTGCACTATTACATATGATATCTCTGTAACAGCTTCAGTAGCGTTTACACCGTAAGTCAGTCTAGAGATCATGGTAAATTTAACCTTCGTTGACACCTAATAGAAGAAAGTTGCTGTTAAGACAGGATCCCCTGAGCTGATACTTAGGCAATCACTGCTTTCTTTACTCCTAAAATCTGTTGTCAAAGCATTCTTCATGATTAGAGAAAGACTAGAATTAAAATTCAAGGTTATTGTATGTGACTCTGAAAAAATCGTGCCATGCAAATCAAATGCCGTAGCTTCTACACCAAATTATGGAGACTGCATGTCTCAAAACCCAAGGCGCTTATATACAGGACAACTGATGGTGGAAGAAAAATTCGATTGACAATGAGGGCAGCACAGTTATCAATTCTTGACCTAGATTTGTGGAACACCAACTGTGTCGACAAGATCACAAATGTCATTTTGAAAGAATATGAGGATGCAATATCATCCCAAATCTTCCGCAAATATGCAAACAACAGTATGTATCATATTAAACGAAAAGTGAGGTAAGTGATGATAAGAATAAAGTTTGGGTTAATTAGCAATTAGCGATTCATAAGGTAGAACCTCTACTTCTCACCAGGCAACCCATAAGTGCGGTCGATCGAAGAAATGATAATAACTACTAAGAAAACAATGAATTGTATGAAAATAAGACTATGCGGATCGGTGTATCGCACAGTATCAGGGGCAGCTATCCTCACTGTAACAGAAATTACACTGATAGGCTTTCGGGCATTGTAAAGACGAAAAATGTGGATTGTAATACCGGCAATGGACATTGTACACTGTCCTCAAATATGACTGCAGCTGAAACACTAACAGTTGGAAATGTGATGAACAAAATTATATTTCGATCGTAACCTAGCAGATCAGAAATGACAGCTGGACTTTGAGGAAAAAGCACCGAACATGGGTAGTCTATTATCGCTTATAGAACTTATCGTTTAATAGTAGACAAATAATGAAGCCCATGTTTTTGTTCAGAAGAAAAACAGATTACGTAGCAAATTTTATAGGACTACGAGGTTTTAGATAGATCTTAGACCTGCAACTCATTAGGTACATATATCTCAGACCTGTATCTCAAAAGCTTACATTTTCCAAGAATATCATCATAATTCTGGTCATTTTGATTGGACCCATAAACCCAAGATAAGGGTTAAATTGAGATGTATACTTTTGTGCCTTTTCAATTTTTTTTTTTGTTTTTGTTGCGGATCACAAATAAACAAAATGAATTTGGCTGTACTGTGACTGGTCAGTGTGAAGGATTTAATGTGTGTACATTTTTCGTCCTTTTTTTGTTTTTGTTTATCACAGTGTTTTAATTAGGGAAGTTTTTAAGCGTTAATTGGATTTATTGAAAGAAACAAAATTCGTAAGAATTTATTAACACTTCGGAAAAACTCTGTTAAAGTGTATTTCTCTTATTGTAGAGGCACGTAACCATATACATATGTACCTTCAATATGTGTAGGAGTGATTTGAATTTGATTGTAAACCCTTAATATAATTTAGGATTTTCATTAATTTTTAGTTACTTTAAACGATGGGTATAGGCAGCTTCAACTATGGTCAAAACGGCGTAGGAAATCTACCCTTAGTGTGCACTAAAGGCGTGCTCAAAATTCCATAGGAGCACGCTCAGTATGGATGTTGAAGTTATTACTGGGTCTTGTATTATGCTGACTCATGTAAAACGAATTGGTCTTGGACTCTTGGCAAGAAATTTCCTTAGCAGCGTTAGAGATATGGAAGAATAAAAGACTGCTCTTCAACTATTGGGTATATGCCCAGTTCTATATTGGACGGAGGAAAATGCATATTGATGTCTACAACACGGATGATGGAAAATAGAAAAATGTGGTATCTAACTTGGCCTATGTACATCCATCCAACTGAAGTCGTTTATTAGTTGGCGTGTTGGCTTATTAGACGTAAGGCAACGGTTCAAATTCCAGGTCTGACATCTCGAACAAATCGAAACATAAAAATGTATTTATTCTCAGCAGATTTCTGACAAAAACTCAGAGAGTGAATAAAATTGCCATGTAAATGTTTCTCAAAAATCTGTTGTTCGGAGTCAACTTTAAACTGTAGGTGCCGCCACTCATGTATTAAATTAACACACTCTATGTAAGTGGTGTGAGACGCTAGGCCGTAATCTTGACTGAAGGTTTGTAATGACCAATTATATAGCTTCTTAGCTTTGAGTCTTGACCATGGATTTGAAATTTTTTGAAATTTTCGATGCAATAAGAGTTGCAGGTGGATACTCACGTAGTGTAATAAATATTCTGAGTGGAATGTATATTGTTAAAGATTAATGTACGTCTGGTTTGAACTTCTTTGCAGTTGTAGTTTCGTAATAAAGTTCAAACAGTTCACCTGCATCCACTGTTACTGCACTTCGAATATACCACGCAAACTACTCAAATTTTGTTTGTTTCCCTCTACTTAACAAACTTACTATTAAGAAAACGTAGAACCTCTATTCTACGCCCAATATTTCCATACTGAGAAGGCAAGAATTTCAAACATTATTTCCAAAACCAAACTTGTTTCTTCCATTTAAGTATACTGCTTTGAAGACACTGACAAGTTTATGTAAGCTTGATATCTTGAATTCAATTCGTAAAAGTGCCTCTACAAGTCTCCTGTGTTGGATTCCGGAGCATTGAGGCTGTAGATGAGCTGGCAAGGAAAGGCGCAAGGAAAGGCGCAAGGAAAGGCGCAAGGAAAGGCTGATGCAGTGATTGCTTCAATCTCCCCTAAAACATTTCTTCATGCTGATCGATCGGGTGATTAGAATAAACATGAACTCTTCTTATATTCAAAATGCTCCAATTTTTTGTTGTCTATTGTTCGGCAGATTTAAATTCTGCCTGAAATTTCTACAAGGAACATAGATTTCTTTCAAAATTTTTCTTAACAGTCCTTCAACTTAGCATTTTTTAAATTCAACTCAGCTACGTTTAATTAGTTTCGTCTGCTGAAAACAGTGACGACATCTTTTTCTATTTTTGTTTGTCTTTCAGGATCTGTTTTAAATTTTCTGAGAGGAACCATCGGTCTTCGAAATGTCTGCGCCTAGTTGAATGAAAATCGCTTCATCTTCAAGCAGACTGTGACTGTGTTTGTCACTTACGAACCCTATCCAGCCTAGTTCGAATCATCTTTGGGGTCGATTAAAAAAAAATACTCGATTATTAATTAAAAAGGCAAATTTCTTATTGATCTTGTAAGGGTCTCGAGACCCTTCATGTCGAGTGTTATATTTGCAGTGACCCACCATCTGAGTTCGCCTATTTTATTTCACAAATTTCTACCGAAATTTTTAACTTATTTATGCCACTGTCCCAAGAAGCATATCATCTTCCTTTTTTTTTTGTTTTTTTGATAGGCCCATATGCAGACAGGTATTAAATGTTAAAGTTAAATGGTACAATATAAAATGGCATAAGATATGTGTCTGCTATACGAGTAAATTGTTGTTGTCTGTTGTTAAACATGATGTCAGACACTTCAATTTACAAAAATGAGAAAAAAACAACAAAAATCCGAAAAAATATTTGTAAAATGTATTAAATTTGTATGTTTAAAATACATTAAAGCAATTCATTAAACAAAAAAGATTCATTAATTTCAATATTTTATTTTAAAGAAATTAAAGAATAAAAACTGCGAACTGTACAAAGTACAGTACCACCACTCATTCTATAGATATCTTGCATTAGATTGCAAATTATCATAGCGTCATACGATCGTTTGCACGGGCTTCAAAAGCTATCGTAAGTTACAAACGCAGTTTTATTACCCAAAACTCGCTGATCTTGTTTCAGATAGTGAAACATCTGGATTCACAATTGAAAAAAGAAATTGAGAATTATTATTAAACAGCAATTCTCGATTTCTCCTGTGAACTATCTTTCATGTAGTCAAACACAATGCACTGCGTGAACTAATAGACTTTCACACTATCCGATAACTACCAGGGCACTCTTAATTTTTTTTTTGGTAAAACCAGCACTCAGGGGATGGCCCCTACTAATGCAGTGCATTGTGCAGGTTTAGGAAAATATGTTATAGGAAGGTGGAAAGAGGGAGTAGTGTTTGTGGACATTTGATTTAAACTCAAGATGCGAACGGCAAGGAAACGAGTTGCTGCTAGGTGACTATATAATGGCCAGTGCTATACCTTCACCATTAGACAGTCTACAGCCATCGTCCCCAAGAAGCCCGCATCTTAAGGTGATTTGAGTTCAAATATCAAGAAGACGTTTGCAAGTATGTGATCGACCCGTGAATTTAAATTTCAGTATACCTTTCGAGCATTTCACCAATGACAGCTTTCTGGGTAAGTATCTCTATAGATTGATAGTATCACGTCCCCTTTTTTTCATTTTGAACAAAAAAGTCAGTAATCGTCAGTCATCGCACGGGAACTTAGTTCACTGACTGTAACGCTAGGATATTTCGAATATATACGGACTACGTCATTACTATTCCGTTTTACATACGGCATCAGTATTCCGGTTTACAAATCGTTCCAAATAGTTTCTAATTTGCCACATAAATTTCTATTAGTATTCCGTAAAGTGATCTACCAAACGGAACTTTGATCGTTCTCTTCTACATCACCTTCCCGGTTCGCTAACGAATACCTTTCTTGTTGGAAATTTGCCAATTCACTATCAACGCTACACCGTTACACGTTTTTGTGTTGCACCACATATTTTACGAAATATTTTTCCTTAAAAACGCCCATAGTTATTTCATCCGATTACACCCCGGGCCTCATCCCTGCGAGCTACACTTGGACTGGTAGAATGAATACGCGCTATACAAGTGGAGTTTGGTTTCTTTAGAGAGGTTTTTATTTTTTAATGGTTTTGTATAATTTCTCGCATACTGCTCTGTAAGTTAAATATACTGAACAAATTGGAAAAAAGCCTCCATATTGGTAATAAAACTTTAGGAAAAAAGAGGGTTTGGGACTTAAGATGATTTAGCTGCTCTATACAACGACAGTGTGACGAATTTCTTGGTTTAACAACTAATCTCAACTTGATACGCCTGCATAATAATGACTGGATCACGGCATACTAATTTTACATCGGCACTGGCGACAATTTTACGCCATTAAGCATATGATGAAAGGTAGTAAGTAAGTAAGATTTCTGTCAGAAACTCTGAGAGTAAATAAAGCTGTTGGGACGTGAAACAAACGGAATCGGTACAACATCTTTTATGTGGGTGCCTGCACTTCAAAACAGACGTAATAGATATTTGGGTGACAGAATATTTGAAGATCTGGGCATAGTGCAAACATACCATTAAGAGAACTAGCCGCTTTCATACAAATTTCGGGGTGGTTCAAACCCACCACTAAAGGATCATAACTGAGTAACATAATGGGCTATATGGGCCATCGAGTGTACTTGCCTGTAAACGGCAAGCTACCCCTTAACCTAACCTAAAGTCTGAAAGGTTCAAATTATTCGATAACACAACACTATCGAGAGACTATATTTGCATGCAAGTACGTTACATTGCTGCCCAGCATTTCATAAAATCCCTTATGACGCAATGCATCTTCTTCACTGACCATAAAATCAATTTACTTGTGCTCTATAAGCTTTGGTTAAGCTTACGCTTGGCCCTCTACCCATTTAAGAGCGATACATGATCTCTTATAAGAATAACATGATTTAAAACTTATTTTTAAGCTTAAATTTAAACAGAACTTTAAGTTTTCAAATTATCCCATTAATTAGTTGCTTTAAAAGAAGCTGTCTCCTAAATCTTATGTTGCAACATGCCATTGTCTTTGTTTGTTTATTTATGCCACGAGAATTTATTCTTTAGTTGTTTGACTCTGTCTTCTGTCACGTAAGAACTCAGACAATGAATGGGTGTTACCTACAGAGACAAATGTATTTGCGTTCATGGCTTTCTTTTTTTTTATCAAATTTGTTCTTTATTGTTGTAAAATATTTTATATATATGTATGTATGTACGTATGTCTTTGCATTAATGGTATGTACATATGTACGTATTGGGCAACAATTAAAATTGCTACAAATACAGAAACAAACACAAAAGCATTACCAGACTTTGGCTTGACTAATGTGTGAGTCAGAATAGAAAATATGGGAACTACATGCAGAGAAAAGAGAATGATGACGACGTGGAAATGTTGCCACTCAGCCAAGACGTAGTCAGGATTTTACGGCCTGCCCACTGAATTGTTTAAGGCTGGTTGTTACGTGCTGTTACCCATAAGCTTGGATTGTGGATCGGAACCTCAGTGTCCTCTATCCTGAAATGCGTCAACAACAGGAATATAAGCCTTCTCCCTAATGGAAGCGTATTTGCACTATAGGGTTAGAGGACAGTGAGTCCAACGTTTGGAACCTCAGTGTCCTCTATCATATTCTGTAAAAGGAAAATCCTTTGATATGCGTCAACAACAGGAATATAAGCCTATTGCAATCAAACATAAAGTCCCTCAAAATTACTTAGTTTTATACATACATAACTGGCCATTACAACCTTTAAGTCAGGATCACCAACTAGCATCTCACATCACTTATATTGTTTGTGTGTTAATTTTACAGATAAGTGGCGGAACCAACAGTATTAAAAGCGTCTCCGAAAAACAGAGGTATAAGAAAAATCTGCTGAGAGGAAGTTTCCGAGTCTAATAAGCCAACGCACTACCTACTAGAATACGGCGGTTTCTTCTATTTTAGGGTATATCGAAATCAAATACTCTAACCTCGTAGCATGTAAGGCCTGGACACAAAGTCCTTAAAATTGTAGTCCACAATCGAGGCATTAGTTATCCGTGCCGCTGCCTGCCAGTTAGTACTTTCAGTCGTTCGTGAATATCATATGGCCACCCATCATACAGCTGACGCCTACCTCTCTTACAGGAAGTTCCACTCTCCGAGGTCAAATACCCCTGACCACATAAATCATGAAGCGTGGAAACGAAGTCCAATAAAATTTTGACAAATCTACACCAATTTAATCCCTTTAAGCTAGTCTCTATCAGTATTCAAAAAGATGAGTAGAATCGAATCGTGCTCATAATTTCTGATACTTATACGCATTCATACTTATTTTAATATCATGGAATCTCTAGCCATATTCAACGTTTGAAGTAATCATCATATTCATACTTAACAACATGTATGATGTTGTTGATTTCGACACTCCATAAGTTAACATTTACAAGAATCACGAAATAATTATGATTCGCGTGCGAACACTAAAATACTCACTAAAAGGTTGTGTGTTTGCTCTGTTTGCTGCTCTCTCTTACAGCAACCAAGACTATAAATTTTGATGAATAATTCGAATCACTCGAATAATTTATGAGTATTATAAGTATTTTTCTAAATTTATGAATCTCAAAGAGTAGATTTATGAATCAAACACATTTCGAATGGTATGAGTTTGATGTCAACGTTGTACTCATACTCATTGCAACCTATCCTTGTAAGTCAACGTTGTAATGAGTATGAATAAGTCAGAGTAGTTAAATTTCAATTTTGTTGACTGACATTAAAAATTTCATGAGCTCTTATGAGTAGCGAAAAATCGATTTATTGCTGATCTCTGGTCTCTATATGTATAGTCATCCTTAAGCAGTTACTTCCCTCTATGAAGTCGCCATAGTCTAGAAGGTAGTCAGGCATGTTCTGACAATCGCACGATTTGAAATCGCTAGTGATTTTAAAAACGCAAAATTTATTTCAGGGTGTTCTGAAACTCACGTTTTAGCATTATAAATAAAAATGAAAACATCAAAACTAAAAAAAAAATAGAAAAATGCCTACAAGTTTTTTATTAAGCATAATTTGTTTAAAAAAGCTGCAAACCAGAAAAGAAAAATTAAAAGGACGTGTCCTGAGGGACTATTCTAACCCATTAGACGTTCCGGAGCAGGCGAAAGCATCAAAAATACATTTCTATCAAATGTTTAAAATTCCAGCAGTAATTGGATCGGTTGACGGCACCCATGTGAGGAACTTTATTTTTGCAGAAAGGGGTTTTATAGTTTAAATGTGTTAATTGTAAGTACTCCTATACGAAGATTATTTTTAGAATTTTAAACAATCAAAGTGATTACATGTTGACGCATCTAGGCCTGGTTCATGTCACGATGCTTTTGTGTGGAATTAAAGTAACGCCAATGAATTTTACTTAGAAAAATATTCTAATGGAGACCGTGGTTATTGGTTGCTGGCCGATTCAGCATATGCCCTACAGCCGTATGTTTTAGTACGTTCGTTTAAATCTCCAATTTAAGTAAACAAATGACGCAAAAAAATGGTTAAAAATAAAGCGTTTTTAAATTGGTATTTTTATTTAGAAAAGTGTAAAATTGTTATCATTTTTTGTTAAGAAGTTTTGCTTGAACATATTTCATCAGTTCACTATAATATCCTCTTGTGATTTGAAATCGCATTTTTTGTTAAGCAGTTCTGCTTGAACATATTTTCATCAGTTCACTGCAATATACTTTTGTGATTTGAAATCGCAAATTTTTAGCGTTAAGCGTTTTCCAGAACACCTATTTGGCGATTTCGAATCGTATAAAATTTTTTTTTGCGATTTGCGTTCGCCAGAACACCCTCTTGGCGTTTTTAAAACGAAAACGCAAAATTTAGGCGGTTTGCGTTTTTCAGAACATGCCCGACTGTGTTGGCTTATTAGACGTAAAGCCAGGTTTCGAGCACCAGGCCAGACGATTAAAATTAACTCGTTTTTTATGTTTATAGTTCATTAATAAACAACTTTATTTAATAAACAAGTTTTGTGTGTTTGTGTGTTTGTTATTTTATTTAATTTTTTTCGGTTTTTCAGTTATTCTACACAGTTTTTTTTCTTTTGTTTTAGTTTACGAGTTTTATATGTTGTTTACCTTCATTTTTGTTTGTTTTTTGTTTATAAATTGATTTTTAATAGATAATAAAAGTTTATAATTTTACAGAAAATAAAACGAAAGAAAATAATTCAAAAGAGGATTTTTTTATGATGCCATGCAATTGCCAAAAAAACAAAACGTGAAATTGTTAATTGAAAAGTAGTGCGAATAGAGTATAATTGATTGATTATAAATGATTTTTGTAATACAGAATGAGAGGAAACAAAACAAGAAAACAATATGAAACATTAGGAGGCATACGATGACAGATATTCATTGATTTTATTTAAAGTAATTGAACAAAAAAGAAAAAATACTTATATAAGGATTTCAAATATTCTATTAAGCTGTTCATTTACTTGGTTGACTAACTACGATAGCAAAATAATGTTTCTTTGTTTGTTTTCTAATATAATTTTGTTAAATTTCTCTTCAATCGAACATTTGCATCGATTGTATTTGATCAAAAAAGGTGGTTAGGTTTGAGTTTTTAATATCAACAAAAGATTTCTTTTTTTTTTCAATGTAAAGGTAAAACAGGGGGATAAGGATCAAGCAGAGACATAGCAATACATTTCATTGCAAATAGTATGGGGGAAGGTATACCATTTGAGTTCTGTTATTATATATATCTACGTATATACGTATGTATGAATTAATGTAATTTGTATGTTAATTAACAAAGGAGGAAGAAAAAAATAATAATAATTAAAGGTGACAAAATATTAACGAATTCTAGGTTCGAGTTGAGTTTTTAACGGCATTATCTCTTTAGGCCCCAGGCATTGTTGCTGGGCACTGGTACACGACGTTGACCAGACTCACGAGCCATTACTTCCATAATACTTGTAGCAGGAAGCCAGGACTGCAAATCAATAAAAATTTCAAAAATTAAAAAAAATTTTACCTCTAAATATCAAACGTTAAAACTTACGCGATCTTTAAATGCCGTAGCGACCACATTACGATTTGGTTCAGCATCATAGGCCACCGATTCAACACCAAACATTTCACACATCTCATGTACCAATTGCCTCTTTTCGCGATTCATAGTGGGAAATGAATGGGATCGTGATTTTTGTTTACTTTCCTTCGCCAATTTAACCAGTGTGGTTAGAGCATCATGTACAGACTTTACCAAAGCTGGGTCACGTTTGGCAAAACTTTTTATAAAATCTGAATATTTTGTAAGAAGTTTTTGTGGCAAATCAGGATTACGTATTTGCAAACCAATAGCCAAACGACGATTGCGTTCGAGTAGACGGCATTCTTCACTGCAATCCAAAGTTTTATTGGATTTGTTCGATAGTTTGACAGGAGCCAGAATTTCCGAAAGTTCCATATAATTGCCACGTTGCATTTCAGCCATGGAGGAAGCCAGCTGAGCAGTAGCAATGCGGCTAAATTCTCTAGCCAATTCAGCACAAGTACGCATTTGTTTGCGATTTCCACATTCACATTGAACTTCAACCTATAAAAGCAAAACAAAACGTCAAAACTTTTCCCACTTCATTTAATTTTCACATTTACTCACCATTTCCTTACAAGGTGAATCTGGACAGTCGCCGTTATGACAGGGAGCCATGCATTTGTGACCGCAAGTGGAACGTGGTGTAGTACAGCTTTGTTTGCAAATTTCGCCGGGCGTTTGACAAGGCCCCTCATGGCAAGTCTTTATGCACTTGTGTCGCCCACAAGGTAGTGGCTTATTGCAAGCCAAACCACATGAGAAACTCTGCTGAGAGCACGGAATGGTTTTACGTTGTTCATGCTGGCCAAAACACCATTTCGTAGTGAACATCATACAAGGAGGACAAGTGGCAGCCGAATGACAGTTATGTTGAGGTGGATGATCACAAGGGTGCTTACGCGAACAGGGACGCTTGCAAACTGGACGCTTAGTGCCACATGGCACAGGTGGATAAATTACCTCAGCACCACATTCACAGAAAAGTTCTTCGAAAGAGGAACGATAGCAGGGCGGACAATTACCGCGATGACAAGGCTGATCACACTTATGCTTACCACAAGAGAGCGTATAATTACAAGGCAGTGGACAGAAGTGATCGATGTCTATGCAGCATTCTTGATTACATTTGTGTTTGCCACAGGAACGTTTTTTCGTGCAGCGCTTTTTGCATCTGGCATCGTCGGCTCTGGTTGACAGCTGACGACATTTAATCATTTGATCCATGTGGCCACAGCGACATTTAACGGCTGTTTGTTTATTACATGGTGGACAATTACCCAAATGGCATTTGGAAGTACAGTGATGGGGATTGGTGGCCTTGCCACATTTCAAAGTCTTGCCGCATACACCTTCACACACGGGTATGGGATCCAAACATGATTCGCGTTGACCCGCTATTATAGGCATTTTGCCACATGGACAGGAAGTTACAAAATCAGGACTCAATTTACAAGGTCTACACTCACCGGGATGACAACAATCCTTACATTTATGATTGCCACAGGATAGATCTTTACCGCAAGGTTTGCCACACGAATAATTGTGTTTATCGTGCGACTCACGTGTGCAAGTTACTTGGCGTTCTTGTTTAGAACAGTGGCATTTTTGATCAACTTTCTCTTTGCACGCAGGACACTTGCCTTCGTGACATTTTTCCTGACATGTGTGCGATTCACAGTTCAATAGCTTCTCACAGGTGGAATCGCATTCAATGATTTCCTTTACACAGCATTGCATTATCTTGGATGTTTTACCACAACCACATTCACGCTTGACTTGAGCTTGGCATGGAGGGCAAGGACCGGGGTGACACTGTAACGTACAGGCATGAGGACAACCCTCTATACGGCCACAAACTTCACCACAAGAGTGTGCTATATCCTGGCGATTATTTGTAGGATTTTTCAATTTACCACAGAAGCAATAGTAATCACGAGGAACATCTTTTTCGACATTTTGGCAAGCTGGACAACGCCAGCCATCATCTGATTTCGAGGAAGAGGCCCATTTTATTATGCATTGCAAGTGGAGTATGTGATAACAATTATGACAGGACCAAACACCCTGATGAGCTTTAATGGGCTCTACACAAACCAAACATTCCAGACGTCTGTTTTCTATGTCTCTGATAAGTTTCTCTCGCTGTGAGAGTTTTTCATTCTCCTTTTCGTATATCTTTTTGGGTGATTTCTTTTCGGGCGAGGGCAAAGGACTGTCTTTGCCATTATCATTGTCATATTTTTCCTCTACACGAAAACCATTAATGCGATCACGATTACGATTCCAATCATCACGTCTTTTATTGCTGCGATAATTGTCGTAACGTTGATGATAGTCATTACGCTGCTGTTGATTGCGTTGATTGTGACCACGATCCGAACGTTCACCACGTTCTACGTAACGTTCATAACGATCTTCACGTTCAGAAAAGTCCTGTGAACGCCGGCCATTTTGATAACGTTTATTGACATTGTTTTTATCCCCCTTGTTATTGTTATTATTATTCTGTGTTTGTGCTTCATTATTTCTTGGCTTATCGCCATTTCCATTATTATTATCATTACCACCATTACCATTACCATTACCATTGCGACTGTTTTTACTAAAAGCTCCTGATGATTTTGAAGACCCCGGTTGTTGCTGCTGCTGCTGCTGATCTCTGCTGTTGTTCATAGTCAACGAGGGTGTTGACGAATTCGAATTTGAAGCCGAATCATTATTTTGATTTTTCTCTTGTAAGTTTCTTGAAAACCTTTCCATATTCTTTTCCATACGATTATTATTTCGTTTATTATTCTCTTTGTCATGTTTATTCTGATGACGATTATTTCCCCTGTTACGTTCATGACGCTGCTGTCTTTTTTCCTCTTTTTCAAAAATGGACTCTAAATTTTTCTCATTGTCTTTAGCGTCACCAATCACTTCGACTGCCCTCATAGAGTCTAAGGGTGTAGTATTGTTCTCTCTATGGGTTTCTGTATTAGTTGCAATACCCTCTTTAGTTTGCTGACTTGCTTCTGTTGCAGTTTCATTTAACGAAAGCTTATTTAATCGGGGCACAAATTCGGCAGCGGTTGCTTGCAGTTTTGTGTTGGTAAAATCAAATCCAGTGGCAAAGGGATTTGCGTAATAAGTTGTACCATTTGTACTAAAATTGCTATACGAATTTCCTGTGTCGTAATAACTTTGATTATTCGTCGATGATGATGTTGTTGTTGTTGTGTCGGGCATTACAGATGCATTTGGGTTTATATTGAAATTTCGTAAACCCTCCGAAAATACACTGTTAGTATCACTGGGAACTTGATTATAGTTTGCAAACGGAAACTGTGACATAGATGGATTGAAATACTGAAAAATTAAATGTCACATGTTAAGCAATTAAGATAAGAAATATTCTGTAGGATTTTAAATATAATAATTTATATATTAAAGAGTATCTTTTGAAATCAAAAACATGCGCTTATTTATGGCAAGAACTGGGCGCTGATACATGCGTTGAAAAATAGTCTCTACTGTTCAAATCCACAGTTCCTCAATGTCACTCGGCACGACTTCCAAAAGGACCGTACCCTATGAGAAACATAATGGCGCGATAGATGACCTCGCAACCTACTCTGTCTAGTAATTTGAAATTGTTGTTATTGACCTCAAAAACATTAACATGACGCTATGGATTTGAATAACTGGAGTTCCCAATTAATATCCTGAAATCAAATTCCCCATCGAGAGAATTATAAGGAACCATGTAGTTTTTTTATGAAACAATTTTTATAATTTATGTTTCTTTGCTTATTTTCTTTTTAATTATAAAAAATATCGTACTAAAATAAATAAAAAATTTAATCTCACGTTAAACTATTAATGTCATACACAAATCCCTAGAAAAATCTATTGCTAAGCTATTTGCCAGAAAAATACTTGGCAACACTTTATTCTAAGTACTTTGTAACATTCTCAATAATAGCGGTACAATGTTTTTGACATCAACAATGTTGACAAAGACTTTCAACATGTTGACGACTCCAAAAGTATAACACTTTCGTTCTGCCACAAAAGAGGAATAAAATAATTGGACTTTTTTTTTTTCTTACTTACATTGTATTGTTGTTGTTGTTGCTGGCGATAATTCGTATTGGTGCTGTTGTCATTGGCTTTAGCACTTTTATTATTATTATTTAGGGCACCACCAATATTATGAATATAATCAGAAACTTCATCAAATTCCCTGACAATGATTGTCTCATGATCCATTGATGAAGATGTCAATTGAGGTTTAGTTTGTTGAGGTGGTGCAAGATTATGCTGCATTATAAATTGATTAAAATTCACATAGTTGCTGTTGTTATTCTGTTGCTGCTGTTGTTGTTGTTGCTTAGTCATATTGATAGACTTATGTTGCTGCTGCTGCTGTTGCTCCAAAGGGGAGCCCATAATTATGGTATCAGATGTTGTTGTACCAAAACCCGGCCACAGCTGTGATAGTGGTGGCTGAGCAGTAGAATGAGGCTTCGAATCTGCAGACATATCGAGGTATAGCGAATGTCCTATTAAACGAGCCGACAAGATCACAGCCAATAAGTGAAAGCACGTTGTTGCTGGACTTTAGACAAATTGTAGCACTTTTTATTACTATTTTCTTACTTCTTTTCTTGAGGCCTTTAAAAGGCCAATATCTATTGAAGTTGCCGTCAGCAGATACTAAATTTTTTTAACTCCTGCCTTTGTAGGCGAATTAAAAGAATAAAAAAAATAAAGAATTAATTTTCTTTTTTCGGCGAATAAATTAAAAGTCCCACGTATCAAGCGGCTGGAAGGCACGCGTTAAATTTTAATTTTTTTCTTCTTTTCAGTTTTCTTTCGAATCTCTGCAGACGCACAAACACACGCACACAAAACGTTTTTCAGCTGTCAGTAGAAATTTCTCTTGTTTTTCGTTATAAAACCACAATGGTTGGCAGTTTTATGCAGAAAAAGATAAAATTGTGAGCTGTTTTATTTCACATGTTGATTTTCGTTGAAAGCCAATTATGAAATTAATTTGTTTCCGTTTTTTTAAACGCTCAGGAAGAAAATGATAAAAGAATTATAATTTCTTACAAAAATTGACAAACACATACGCAATCTTTGCGTTTTTTCTTATTCCTCTTTCGGTTCTTCTTACTTGAAAATTTCACAAAATGCCATAATAGATTTCGCCATATAAAACGGAATTTTATCGTATCAAAGCAATGAGTTAGAAAGAAATCGCTATAATACTAAATAAGCGAACATGCAGGGTTGTATTTAAAAGATACAGTGAAAGTAATGTAAATCGATACAGTTCAATTTATTTCTGTATTTACTAAAAACTACAAAAATCCTTCGTTTGCAAGTATGTTTTTGAATCACTTTTGTTTTGCACAAAATTTGATATGAAATTTTTAATACATTTTCTTCCATAGCAGAAAGTTTCTAAGCCCCTCTAGTACAAACATAATTTAGTTAGCCAGTATAGGTTGTTAGGCAAGATTTAAAGACATGTACAGATATAATAGTAAATATAATTACACTCGACGATCGTTGAACCAATTGCGATCATCTCCAAGAAGAAGAACAAAAAAAAAATAAGAATAGAGATAAAAAGGAAATAAAGGGAATAATAATCCAAAATGAAACTACGCTTTGCGATTAGTTGTACAACATGATTGAAAGGACAAGTTGTTCGTTTCCTCCATACGTTTGGGTTTATCGACCAATTTTCCTGGTAAATTACTCGTGTATTATCATGTTGTTCATCAGTAGAATGAAAATCAAAATTTTTTGATTTTCATCCCACCGAAAAACGACCGTTGAACAGCTAGCCCTCCAACGTTGCAATTAGTTGTACAATTTAATCAGGTGATACAAAAATAAGAATAGAGATAAAAAGGAAATAAAGGGAATAATAATCCAAAATGAAACTACGCTTTGCGATTAGTTGTACAACATGATTGAAAGGACAAGTTGTTCGTTTCCTCCATACGTTTGGGTTTATCGACCAATTTTCCTGGTAAATTACTCTTGTATCATCATGTTGTTCATCAGTAGAATGAAAATCAAAATTTTTTGATTTTCATCCCACCGAAGAACGACCGTTGAACAGCTATCCCTCCAACGTTGCGATTAGTTGTACAATTTAATCAGGTGATACATTCAATCGCAAGGTGTAGGAGCTGGACAGGAGAACTGATTAACTACAGGATAATGAACGTGCATTCCTCAGCCAACAAAATCTGGAAACCCTGTATTTAGGCAGAGAGTTTGAAGTCCTCGAATAATCTTCTTCAATCTCTCTTACCAGAAGCTGGATATAGTTTTTGGATTTTTGGATAACTACCTTCTCAATGCGTCTTACTCAGCAATAAAACGCTAGGATTCATCCCAGATCCTTGTCACCATCCTCGCCTTAGACTTATCCAGCCCAAGCAGGAAGCTGGCTAAAGACAAATGGGCGCTTTTGCTTGCTCGTTCTCTTTTTTGACCTGTATCTGGGTTTCTCCATAGAACAGCTGATTCAGTTAGGGTTACGATCCCCTATCAAGTCACCCACAGAGTATGAACAGAATGTACGAGTTCCTTTTTCTCTTTCACAGGTGTATACCTGGTCGGAAGACGGATCCGAACTAATTCAAGCGCTCTTATAGAGTCTTTGTAATCATGAACCACTTTCGAATTAGACCTGACCAACCTAATAGCCTAAAGCAACCTGATTATACGGCCACATAAGAATCCACATTTGAAGAGATTAAGCCAACTGTTTGGGCAAGAACGTTTTGAGTGTCGTTGTAATCCTCCAAGCGTTTTTTCAGCTGCCTGGTTCCTTTAGGTGCTTAGCATATTCCTGCTTATGTGCAAGATTGAAGATGCGACATGGACACAAAACATTCAGTCCCATCTTTATCCTCTCCTCGACATAAGAGTGAAAAACAAATTAAGGAAGGAGATTTAACCCTTATGTGGATAATACCAAATGGGCCAAGTGAGTTCCAAGAGAATGCTCTAAATTTAATACTTTAATTAGAAAACGATTGCTTTTGAATTTAGGAAATGTGCAACAGCTGATGTCTGATGTTCTAGGAACAATAGCAACTCTGTCTCAAATGGAGGCCGTTCTTACATTACAATTGTCACTCATGCCGTTTACACAATAAGAAGAAGCTGTTCATTTTATAAAACAAATTTTAAGCGAAATTTAATATTTTCATAACTTTTAAAGCAACTAAAACAAAATTTTTAGTTTTAAAAATTGCATAAAAATAGCAAAATAACTACAAATAAATAAAAAAGGAAAACAATGGCGCAAAATGCTCCCCCTTCACAAGATGTGCAGGTAAAAAGAAAGAAATTTTGCAAGATTACCAAAAAAAAATATGTTTCTAAAAAAGTTTTGTGTTTTTGGAATTTCTAATGAATATTTTGTATAATTTAAGGATATACAATTCAAATTACATGATAAATTCAATATATTCCCTGAAAGTAAAGAGCCAAAAAGTTTGGTTAGTTTATTGGCGGTCTCTTCAGCGAAAGGCCTACTGTTTGCCGGCAATCCAGACGGCAAAGAATTAAAAGGTAGTTTTTAGAAAAGTTTTACAATTGATTGTGTTTGTTGTTATAAAATATTTACATTTTTTATTTGCAGTTTTTAAACTTAAGGAAGTGGTTGATGCCAAGACCACTGGTCAAGAACTTAAAGCCCGTGTTGTGAATTTAAGCGGTGAACCTAAATCTCTAGCCTGCAGTTGTGATGGTTCTATGTTGGCTGTTAATTATTTTCATAATAATACAGGATTTTTACAAATCTTTCAAGTCGATAGTTTCGTGTCACCGGTAAGTTTGACATTTTTTTTTACTTCGATGTTAAAGGCAATGAACTTAATTTCTGCTTTTCTTTTGTCTAGAAAATTAACTCTTTATACAATCTTCCCGTGGCACCCGAAAGCAATGTTTTCGCCTTGCAATTATTATGGAATCCGGTCATAGCGAATAATATCGCTTTAATATTAAGCGATGGTTCTGTAGCCATGTTTACCTTAAACAATGGTGGCCAATACGATAAAGTCACTTTGGGCAAAGAACATCAAGTGAAATCTGGCTGTTGGTCTCCCAAAGGAAAACAAATTGTGTTTGGTTTTGCCGAAGGCAAATTACAACAATTCAAACCGAATTTACAGCCAGCACGTGCCATACCATGTCCACCTGGTATACATCCGGGACCTTTTGATTGCATAGCTCTGCATTGGCTTTCAACCTATCAGTTTGCAGCCATATTTTTACAAAGAGGTCAAGATATGTGTCCATCATTGTTTATTGTAAATGCCCCTAAGGCGGGCCAGCCTTGTTATATAAATTACTATGACATATGTTACAGTGCTCCCGGTCCACGTATACAACAATTGTCTTTCACTCACATAGCTCAGTGGAATCTTTTGCTTGTGACTTCAGCTAATGGTGTTGAAGTGGGTGTATTGGGTACCAGAGAAACAGGAGAGAATCCAAATTGGATACAATATACCTTATTGGATGAAGCTCGCATAGAAATGCCTTTAACCAATTCGAAAGATGAGACTTATCCCATGGGTTTTACCTATGACACTTCAGCAGCACATCAAATTATTGTAGGAGAAAAAAGGTTGCCTGTAATGCCTATGATACATGTTTTGTCAACGCATGGCCATATGGTATCGTATAACTTTTTGAATTTAACACCCAATGCCGTAGATGTTTGCTCACCACCACCACCTTTAAATGATATGTCAGGACAATTTAAGCCTTTGAGTGAGACCATGGCCTCATCAGCACCAGTTGGAAGCAATCAAATAAAAGCAGAAGCAAATAAAAACGAGCAATTAGCTGCAAATAAGGCACAAAGCGCAGGAGAAGGTTTTGGTGATATGACCTTTACCTTGGGCTCTAATATGGTAACCTCCACACCGGCGATTGTAAGTATTGTTATGAACAGTTTGAATGTTTTCAATAACTCGAAAAATTTTTTTTGGTTTTTTAATATTAAAGAAGGACAAACCTGCACCATTATTTGGTGGCCAAGTACCAGCTGCCAAACCTATAGCAAATGTTGGCTTTACAGCAAATACTGCAGCTGCTACTGCTACCACAGCAACTGCTAACAAACCAGCTAGTGGTTTTGGTTTTGGCGCAGCACCTCAACAATTTGGAAGCATAACATCTGGAACATCATATGGTGGCTTTGCAGGAGCATCAGGATTTCCTGGTAATTTTAATTTTGTTTTTAAAAATAAAATAGTTTTCCTTATTAAAACAAGAACTATTTTTTTTTCAGGCAAACCTAGTGAAATGGGTAGCAGCAGTCAACAACCTGCAATACAGACTGCAAATGCTAATAAAAATGCTGAAATGTATAAACCTTTGTATGCTGTGCCAGCAACATTTACACCACCACCTGTACAACAGCCTACGAAATCAGATGCCAAGCCGGTAAAGCCTACAGTGGTTGCAAATAAAATAAATTTGAATTCAGGTGAACTGGATGAAGTTGTAAAGAAAATGATTGTCATACAAATTGAAGCATTCGAAACAGAGTTGAAGCAAATACGACAGCAATCCAAACAATTATTGGAAAATGTAAGTTTAAGGGTTCTATTTGAGAGCCACTGGTGGATGGTTTCTAAACGAAATTTATTTTATTTTTTAGATTGGTTCACCCGTTGAAATAAAACCGTTTACCAAGCAATTAAATGACTTGCAAGAAATCATTGAACAGGCTAATGATCATGAATTTGAACAAGATGTCCAATCCCTACGTCACGCTATGAATGAATCCTACGCCATGTTAGCTGAATGCCGTACAAAGTTAGATTTATATAACAATCCAAAGTCCGTAAATATGAAATACAGCACGATATTTATGTAGTTATTGGAATCATAAATTTTGTTTCTTGTAGCTTGACCCGCTTATCTACAGTTTCTACATCAGATCCCACCAGTCGACGTCAATTGGCCAAACTACAGGCCTATGTTGCAGCAAACAAAAATCAACTTTCACAATTAAATCAATTAATTGAAGCCCAATGGTCCCAATATCAAGATGTAGTACGTCGTAACTCTAAAAATCAAATGCATATACCATGTTTGGATGGCATATATCAAAGAATGTCAAAACTAAAAGATCTATTGGCCAGACAACGCACTAAAATGAATTTCATTAAAACCAAGCTAAAACAAAAGGGTTTAAACTATCAACCACCCAGTGAACTGGATGTAACTACAAAGGCTGTGGGGGTTTTAACTAAAAATCAAAGGTAATCTTTATAGATTTTCGGAAAACGTTATATTAAAGGCTTCTATATTTTCTTATCTTCCAGCACCATGGAGTCTTTGGCTGATTCTATACTCTCCATGAGCCTATCACAAGTTGTAGCCCAAACACATGCCAAGTTATCCGACGAGAAATTAAAAGCTTTACGCAATTTTACCAAACAACAACAGCAAATTCCTATAATTAAACCTAAGCGACCGGATCGTGTTGATCTTAAATCGGAAGTTATTTTGGAAACTAAACTGGAAACCGAACGTAAACAAAAGGAAATTGTTAAGAAATTGCAACAGCAACAGCAACAGCACCAGCACCAGCAACAACAACAGCAGCAACAACAATATATACAACAACAACAACAATATATACAACAACAACAACAACAATATATACAACAACAACAACAACAGCAACAATATATGGTCAATAAAACTCCCCTAAATCTACAACAAAAATCCCAACCAAACACAAATTATCAAACATCATTGCAACAGCAATTATTGAGGCCACAAGCAACAATGGTTCAGGCACAACAACAACAACAACAACAACCAGTGATTGCAAAACCAACTGCCTCCAAACCCTCAATGGTAACATCTCAACCGGCTGTGTTTATAACACCAACATCATCAACATCGGCAACTATATCCTTTGGTGGCAATAGCTCCTTTGTTAAAACTTCACAATCTGCTTCAATTACAAAAACTGAAGAAGTTTCTAAATCCATCGCCTCATCTACACCCTTTACAGGTGGTTTTGGTATGCCACAACAGGCAGGTGGTCATAATTTTGCCCAACCAAAACCTTTACAGGCCACTACATCAGTTTCAAGTGAAAGTAAAGAAAATCTTCCATTAACAACACCTATTTCGTTTTCGGCCAAAGTAATAGGAGGAAATGATACGAAAACATTTAGTAATTTGGGTAATAAAACAAACACCACCAGTAATATGGTTCAACCGCCTTTATCACAAGGTTTTGCTGCAGCAACATCTACGAGTGGTTTTTCGGCTTTTGCTACTACAAAACCAGCTGCTGCTGCTAAAGGTGCACAAGATAAAAATGAAAATAAACAACCAGATGAAGCTCCTAAAACAGCTTCAAATGTGACATCCTCCTCTACGACTTCAGTAACAACAACTCCATTTGGAGGGTTTGGTGGGTCCACTACGAATTCGTCTACAACTGCAACTTCGTCACCGTTCTCCACACCCGTATTTGGTTCTAATTCTAATTCTAATAATACTCCAGTTTCAACACCCTTTAGTGGGCAACCTTTTTCTTCATCAGCTTTTTCTTTTACTGCAGCAACTTCTACTCCTTCGACTGCACCTTCAGCTGTTGAAAATTCTATTGCTAAAGCTGTAACCAATACAGCTCAATCAACAGCAGCTGGCGTTAAAACCACTGAAGTTAAAACAGCAATAACTAGTTCAACTACAGCTGCACCCACTGCAGCTACACCTACAAGGTAAGTGGCTCATACTGTCCATTTGTTTCCTGTATTAAACGTTTTATTTTTTAGTAGTTCTGGCGCTTTGAATTTGGTAACGAGTAAAGCGCCTGCAGCTCCGAATGTTACCATTACATCATCGGGACTACCTGCACCCAAACCAGCAGCTGTTGGAACCACTTCATGTAATACTCCCATACCTACGGCTGCAAGTGAGCCTACAGATTCCTTATTTGGATCGCTTAATATTTGCAAACCAACACCTAAAATTGCTGGCGAATCAAATAAATCCGGCAACATATTTTCAGGATTTGCATCATCAGCGCCTGCTGTTACTCCAGGCTCATTTGCTTTTGCTACGGCAAGTGGAGCAGGAGATGGTGCTAAATCGTTCTTCAGCTCTACAACAACAGCCTCAACTCCCAGTACAGAATTTTCATTCACTGCTGCTGCTAAAACGCCAGCTTCCACAGCAGACAATGTATTTGGAAAACCATCCACTACAGCTACTGCAAACAATGCAACAGCAGACAGTACTACAATTACAGCAACTACTACAACAGCTGCCACCAGTGTTGTAAGTTCTACGCCATCTACTGCAACTGCGTCAGCGTCAGCGCCAGCACCTGCACCTGCACATGCAACGGCAACATCTTCATTTCCTTTTGCTACAACAGCCACTAGCTCAGCTTCTACGGCTGGTTCTTTATTTGGTGCTTTGTCACTAACTGCTTCCACTACTGGCACTACGACAAATGCTACGCCCACAACCACCTCACCTGGTGGTAGCATATTTGGTGGTGGAACTTCTGTATTCGGACAACCCTCTACAGCCGCTGTGACTAGTACTACCACATCTTTGTTTGGAGGAGGAGCAGCAGTAGCCTCATCGGCACCATCACTATTCGGTTCAACAGCTCCAGCTGCTACCACAGCTGCTACACCCGGATCGGGCTCTATTTTTGCGGCCGCAGCTACGCCTCAATCAGCCGGAAGTATTTTCGGCGGTATACCCAAACCCGAACAATCAGTTTTTGGTGGTGCCGGTACTGGGCCACAACCAGCTGCTACTGGCTTATTTGCAGCTGCAGCGGCAAATACTAATCCCCCAGCTGCTTCAGGAGGTAGTATATTTGGCGGAGCATCTTCCACCGGTTTTGGTAGCTCTACAGCAGGGGGTTCAATCTTTGGAGGCGGTTCTACATCATCTAGTCCATTTGCCGCTAACACCGCAGCAAATTCTTCGGGCTCAATATTTGCAGCCGCAGCGGCTGCTACCAAACCGCCAGAAAGCGGTGGAAATTTATTTGGTTCTCCCACACAGCAATCAGCTGCTAGCGGTGGTTCTATATTCGGAAAAAGCACATTTGGTGGCATGGCAACTACTCAACCAGCGGGTAATATTTTTGGAGCATCAACAGCACAATCACCAACCTCTGGCGGTTTTGGAGCTTCCGGTGGTTCGATTTTTGGTGGTGGTTCAGCTATGAGTAACACTGGAACATCGGGCGGTTCAATATTTGGAGCGGCAGCTGCTGCCACAGCACCTGCATTCGCCTCTACTACTAGTACAACAGGTGGTTTCGGTGCATTCTCCCAAACCACTACAGCTGCTCCATTTGCTTCTCCTACTGGTGGTGGTGGCTTTGCATCATCATCTGCTGCACCGTTTGGTTCACCACAACAGCAATCTGCTTTTGCCAAACCCGTGTTTGGTGGCCCTGCAACATTTGGCAGTCCAACGCCAGCTTTTGGTGCTCAACCTACATTTGGCGGAGCTCCCACTTTCGGCAGTCCCAAAGGTTTCGGTACCTTTGCAGCTACTTCTCCAGCCTCTCCTGGTTTTGGTGCACCACCTCAAGCAGCGCCAGCACCTAAGGGAAATATATTCGAAACCTTGGGCTCTCAAGATTCTGGCTTATCATTTGGCAATTTGGCCCACACAGCACAGGCACCACAACAGAAACCAACTTTCGGAGGGTATGTTGTAAATTGAAATTTTTTTAAATCACTGTTTTATTAAATGCTTCTTCTCTTTCTCTCTCTTTCTTACAGCGTATCTTTTCTGAATTATCGTTCTTAAATATAATATTTGTATTCGTATTTGTTTTTTAATTTTGTCTTCGTGTAATTAATTTTTATAGACTTATTGTTCTTCGAAAGCAATTTTGTTTGTGCTTAATATTTTGATTCATATTAAATAAAATACAATTAAACAGTACCCCCCTTAATGCCCCTTCTTTTTAATCAATATTTTGCAAAGTTTGGCGTTGGATTAGGGTCTTCAGATTTTCTACAAAAGTCACTTTGCAAAACATTTGAGATTTGGATAGGGTGGCCTATTAAGTAAGTTGTGTAGTTTAGTTTTCTTTGTCGTTAAGCTAGCTCATGTTAATATCGCATCAGATATGTTCCTGACAATCGACCTATAAGGGAATAATTTGAACCATCTGAGTTATGTACGAGGATATAGAACACTTAGTTATTTCACATAGACATTCCGCAAAGGAGCTAACCGCACTTCAGAATAATCCTTGCTATTGTAACAATATTCATACTGGCAAGTTCAATGAAGTATAACAGAATCAAGAAGGTATTTCCTTAGATTTCTGCGTAAGTCATTCGAGAGGATGCCTATTTTATCGACATGCCTTTCATTAACACAATGACAGTTGAAGACTACCAGTCCTCTTCTTATGCACACAAGTTCAGTAGAATGCAGCTAAATTGCGCGTATGCCAGCTAATAGGGGATATATAGCCTAGCTTAGGCAATCGGGACACCTATGAGTTGTAGGTAGGTAGGTAGAAGTGGCTGTCTCCTCGATGGAGTCATGAGCGGACACACTTAGGGCCGTACACAGGGCCCATTGTGATACCACAGTCTTACATTATCCCTTATTCCAGGAATCACTCGGAGCTTCCGATGAAGCGACTCAGACTGCCAATATCCATGCATAACAGTTCATCTAGATCCTCCATGTAGTAGGCACCAAGGTGTCTCTCTCTCCTCCGACCAAGTGCCGAGTATGTGCACAGTAGCTGAAGAATAGTCTCATCCTCCTCATCTCCACAGCTTCTGCAGAAATCATTCGCAAGGCGTCCAAGACCAATACGCCTCGTATGCGTTTCTATAATAAAATGCCCCATAATAACCGCGATGACGGTGCTGAGCCTACTTCTTTGGAGTTTAAGCAGAGTCGCAGTGCCCCTCCTATCCAGCCTTGGTAGGATTTTTTTGCGCCGTTCTGCCCTTGTCCGAAGCTGTTGTTGCCAAGATTGCATAGTCAATTATAAGCTTGCAGGTACCCCTATGTAGAGAATTCATCAAAGAGTTGGATGGTCGTGCCCCTGTTGGCCAGTTCATCCGCTCTGCAGTTTCCGGGAATATCCTTATGTCATATCATTTGTAACATATCGCAGATTATAAACTCTGTACCGGCTCTGGCTAATACATATAAAGAACTCATATAAGAATTACTTTTAAGATTAGAAAGTTTCCTGAAAAGTTTTAGGCAATGGACTTAGAAATGACATATGTTTGGGACTTAATCGCACCACACTTCTTGCAGCAATCTATCCTGTCCTTTAATTGGGTTAGGTTAGATAGAAGGGAGGTAGAAAAAGGAGTGAGGAAAAAAGCAGGAAAAGAAGAATGAAAGAGAAGAAGGAGAAAAAATCAAGGAAAGAAGGGGCAAGACAAAAAGGCGAATCCAACAATTAGCTATCATGGCACCCATACATACTATATTTTTCCTTCTAAATGTATCCCCCTTGCCAGCATATCTTGTTTATAACACCCTCAAGTTTGTAGTCCTTCGGATCTACTAGTTCTGTAACAAATCGAATACCAAGTCATCTATGCCTACGCACCAAAAATAGTGACATAAACACGATTCACTGTTTATTCTGGTTCTTTCCACAACCTACAGGAATCAGTATTTGCTGATACTGTGTCTAAAGTTAGTGCTTCTATAACTGTTTGGGTATTACGGCCAACGCAACTCTACATTCCGGTCGATATGTACGATTTGCCTGCGAATCATACTTTTCCTCAATAACTCCAAAAGGAACCAATTCGTTGATAACTTCGTTGTTAATAGCTTCGTAGGTACCAGGTACCAAGCATAATTTAATCTGATACTTTGGCATAAAGCCCCTTAGGAGCCTTTTACACTCCTAGATCAGATGAGACCTAAAATCATTTCCCATCAAAGCCTTAAGTGTTGATTCAACAGTCCATTCTATATCCCCATGAACGATTTGCGAGCGAATCAAATTTTTCCTCAATAAATCCAAAAGGAACCAATTCGTCGACAACTTCGTCGTTAATAACTTCGTAGGTACCAGGTAATCTGACAATTTGGCATAAGGCTTATTGGGAGCCTTTTATACGTCCAGACCAGATGAGACCTAAAACCATTTCTCGTCAAAGCTTTTAGTGTTGATTCTACAGTCCATTTTATATCCCCAAGTACAATTTACGAGTGAATCAAATTTGTTCTTAATAATTCCAAAAAAAAAAGACATTGGTGGTCTCACCAACTTCTCTGCCGTTGCAGCCTTTGAAGCTGAGCTTGATCTTTCCAATTCGTTGATAACTTCGCTGCTAATAGCTTCGTAGGTACCAGGTACCCAGCATAATTTATTCTAATAATTTCATATAAGACCGCTTAGGAGCAATTTATACTCCAAGACCGATTGAGATCTATAAACCGTGTTTCATTATAGCTTTAAATGTTGACGAATGTCTACATAAATTGTAACTCTTGAGCATGTTCCTGACTCCAGCCCCTGCAACCTCAGCCTGCAAAATGGTATATTTTAACTCAAGCCTACATGAATTGCAAACTTTTGTGCTAAAACTGAAAAATCCCATCAAAGCCTTAAGTGTTGACGAATGTCTACATGAATTGTAACTCCTGACTAACGTTCTTAAATACCCCTGCAACCTCCGCCTGAAGCCTGCAAGAATCACTGTCTTTTGTGCTAAAACTGAAGATGCCTGTCAGTGAAAATAGCTCCTATCCTAGACTAACCTATCAAGAACTGTCACATTCGGCGTATCGCAAAACAAAACTTCTGTAGCCGAATGATTCTCTCCTAAACCGGATTTAAATCTAAAGCCGGTTAACAATACATGCAACTTGCTAATTCCAAAACATCCGAAGTGTTGATTACGACAGTTTCTGGTCATTAATTCCTTCTTTAGTTCCTAAGTTATTCATATTCTAACCTATAAAAAAAAACTTTTCTACCACTTATAATGCCATCAGTTGAAAATCTAGGGACATTCGATTGCTAGGGACATTACACTACTCCAGTTTTGTTCTCTGCCACGATCTAGATAGGGGACTGTCTTACCGACATTCCTTGGGCAAGTAAAAAAAGGATGAATAAAATTACTATGAACTTATTTTTGTAGCTTTTTTTATTACAAAAAAATTCAGGTCTTTGTATAGAAATTCGATAGTTTTCACATCGTAATAGTTCACATGGTAGCGCATCATTTTTTGCGACTTTTCCCCAAAGTCATGGTGTTATTTGATGCAGCATAATATGCCTTAAGCTGAGCAAATTCCATATATTCTTCCTCCAACTTTTGCCGGGTCTCCTCTAATTTACGTTGCTCTTCGGCATGCTCCCGCTTCAGTTTATCGAAACGCAAGTGTAATTCACGTTCGCATTCCTTTAATTCGGCTTCTCTATTTTTGACACGTTGCACAAACATTTGGCGGATCTCATCCTCTTTGGCAGCCAACGAGCTAATATGATTGGTGTGTTTAAGCTCAAAAGTTTGTTGAAATGAAATTGGCTTATTCTGGTCATCCACATCACTGAAACCCATTTCTTGCAATCTCATCTGTCTGTATAGCTCGTAATGCTTGACATGGGTTTGCTCACGCATATCCTCCATATTGGTGCGTATTAACATTTCCCTGAGCTTAACAAAATCACAATGACTTTCATTTTCCACTTTAACCGTGCCCCAAGGATATTGGCGTGCCCTCACTTGTTTACCGCCAATTCGAATGAAATCCGTACTACCCACCACGGCAAAGGGTATGTGTTTGTTCATCTCTTTATTGGTTTCGGCAACCGTTTCATCATCCGTAGGGAACTGATAGATTTCAATTTGATTGCGTTTCAATTCAGCCAATACATTGGCTTTGAATTTTTTTAATTCCAAATTGGATATGGTATCAGCCTTGGCTATAATGGGTATGATATTCACTTTGTTATCCAATTGTTTCATGCAAATCAAGTCTAAAGATTTCAAGCCATGGCCGGTAGGACATATGAAATACAGGCAGACATGTATACGACTGTCATGGTAGTCCTTTAAGTGGCGCCTGATTTTTAGTTCCTCTTGCAAATACGATTCGAATTGCACATCTATGTAGTCCACTACGGCTCTAAAAGAGTCGTGTTTATTGATTTGATCACCATAGCCCACTGTTTCGCAAATGGTCAACTTTAAGTTTACATTACTCTCCTGCAGCTCATAGGAGTGAGCCCTTAGCTTGACATTGGGTAAAGTATGGCAACTGTGCTTAGACTCAAAACTGGTATTGAAAAGAGTATCCATGAGGGTTGACTTACCCAAACCAGTTTCGCCAACACACATGACATTGAAAACGAAACCCTGTAGGATACTTTTATTAACCAACTGATCGGGCAAACTGTCGAAACCAACATGACCAGTTTGTTTGAGGGCACGTAACGCTTCACCATCAGGTTTCTGGTTATTGAATACAGAAGCACACACGTCCACAGACATTTTAGATTTTCTATTTGAAATTTTTGATGAAAAAAAACACGATGTTTCCTCTTTGAATTTTTGTAAACGAATGCAGGACTCTACGCTAATGTCAGTCTATCCGCGGTTTGTCTTATCCTTTCTTAGAATATTTTTCATTTCTCAGAAGGATTTCAAAAAGTTGATGTTTTATGAATAACGTTTATGGTAAAGCAGGTACTTTTCTTATCCTTAAGGACTTACAGCTGTCTGTCTAATTTGAAGGAAGGACAATGACAAAATTTTCTAATATCTGCTTATTGTTTCACGAAATTATTTGAAAACTATTTTGTATTTGAAAGTATTTTGTTTTCCATGTGGTGACCACATTAAGGCATTTCGCTGTTAAATGTTTCACAATCACAGGTTAAAAGATGTAGGATGAGGGAAAAATAAAGAAAAGTAAAGGAAGGAAAACTGAGAAAAGAAAATATAAGAAAAAAAAAAGAAAAAAGATATGTCTCTTGCCTGTGTTGACGTAACATCCCTACCTTTCTAGATTTTCCGGTTTACTAATTCTATTACATTCTCAAGCTTACAGACTTCTTGGTGTACCAGCACCTGTAACAAATTGACAATCTAGCCAATTTCTGCCTACATATCATTCTTTTCATAACATACAGAAATAAGATATACTTTCATTGGTTCTCTGTTTAACTTTCCGATATTAACTTTCAACCCTCCTCTGTTCAGTCTTAAGATAAGTTTGGTACTTATAGGATGAAGCTTTTGCGAAAAGGCTCTTGCAACACTTCATTTCGATCTTACATACAGTAGCGAGCAGAAGTGAGTGCATGTACACGACACTGAGTTTCGTCATCCATAAAAACAAAACAATACAAGCAAATAAAAAAAAATTAATTTTAGTTTTATTATTTTATTCGTAACAAATTGCAGTAAAGAAACAATAATTAATGAGATGAATTCAATGAGTTTGAAAGAAAAAACTAAAATAACCCACATAAACGTGTCGTTGAAGAAATATTTTTTCGTATTTCGTTTTGCTGGAGATAGTATCTTGGCAGGGGCTTAAACCACGACCTTACGTCTAATAAGCCAACGCATTACCTTCTAGACCACAGCGACAATCCGATTTACGTCCCGATCGGGTGCTTAATGCCCGACAAAAGCGTTTTACATTCTCAAACCTGATGTCCTTTCAAAGCCTACAGTGCTGTCTAATTATCTTCGTAAATTCTTACTCCGGATTGAGTACGTTTTTTGACTAGTTTTGTGGCTTTAATATACTACATTCCGTTAGAGACCATACTATTCTATGATATTGGTTCCATAGATGCCCTCTATTTTTAACCTGGCAAAGACTTTATACGAACCTATCGGGTATTATTACAAACGGTATCATTAATAATGATGTAAATAAGTTGACCCCGCCGAATTAGCAATTTTTTATAAAAGGTCAGATATACGCCGCTTTTTTCATTTCGTTTCTCAGTCTTCTTTAATTGGCCAGAACAGAAAATGTAGCTTAACTGTCGTAGTAGACTCTACGATTTTAGGAAGAACTTTAAAAAAGCCCGAGAATTAATCTACAGGGGTGGGAGTGTTTGGGTCCAAAACGAAATATTTACAACCAATGGGAAAACACGCGGGTATTTTTCAAACGAAAGTTTATACTATTACATTGACACAAGATAAAGAGTACAGGACAGCAATACTATCTTACATCCAGGCCTTCATCCATGCTCTTAACTCCTACAATATTGAATTTGTATGAGACTGGGCAAGCTGAATTAATTACGGTGGCGAAGTAGAAGACACCAGATCTTAATTAAATTCAGAGCAGTGGGGAGGAATGAATTTGGCGGAAGAATATTTAAACGGCAAGTGGAGACTGAACCATTCTATGGTGTGGTTTGGAAGATAGAGAGCGGCATAGACTCTTCTGTACCTAAATTGAGGTTCTCAATGAATCTTTTGAATCTTGAATCCGACTACCGAGGATTAACCGGTCGTCTGACCAGGCATTTGAAAAAAAATTGTTCCGAATAAGATTCCTTTCAAACATAATATGCCTATTAGGTAGTGCAACGTTATATTAGACGAGAACCGATGGTTCAAGCCACAGCTCAAACATCTCTGTCCTAACGAAATATAGAAAAAAATCATTTTTTATGCAACTTCCTCTTAGCAGTCTTGTGGCAAAAACTCTCAAATCGGGACTAAATGGTTCTGATGACCATTTAGATGATGAGGAGAACGACCTACCAGAACACATACTTGCAATCCGAGCGGTTTTAATGGATTTCAAAAGGAAACACTTCAAGGTTTATTAGGCACGAGATAAGACAGCATTTAGAGGTTAGTTAGGTTTGTGATAAGCATTGTAGGAAAATCTTTTATATGTTTTGGTTGGAATGCTTTAATACCGCTTTACTATTTTATTTAACAGAATTCTACAATAAGAATTCCATCAATCGTTACACAAATTTTACAATGAATTCCATCAATAAGATCTCGGAAAACAAAATTTGTCCCAATTATTTCGCCCAACATTGTATCCCCACCAGTGGAGATTATTAAACGCAATGTGTCTTGTTTTACCCAGATAGCCTTTACGCAATATCATTTTCAAATATTTTGCAATAAAGTACGTTATTCTTTGCTCGTAAATCATATACACAAGAACATATCGAAGTACTTAATTTAGAAAAATAATTACAAACTCTTTTGCTATCAGTTCTTAAGCCTTTGGTGTGGCTTATGATCCTCAATATTTTTCATTTTCGATTGTCAATAGCCTCCATTTCCATATTTCCAATTTACGACATTCATTAGTGGTGAGCGGCTTTAAAACATGTTTCTTTTTTGCATACACGCACTCACCTTTTGCATACTAAGTATGTACCCATGTAAGCCAGCTTAACGTGCTCATTTGGTTGATAATACCAGTTTCTTAACGATCGTCATTTTCTTTTAGTTTGAAGGCACCCCGTTGCTTAATTCAAATCTCTGTACATACAAGTCTAATGGTTGTTGCCTTCTGTCTGGTGGTGGTATAAGATTTAAAACCAGTTTTAAAATCTCCATCTTTTTATGAGTTTCGTTTTATTTTTTCTTTTTCGTTAATATTCGTTTAAAATCTACATGATTTGCATAAAATATTGAAAATGTGAGCGCAAAAGAAGTAAGCACGTACACACCTAAACAGGTAGTTCAGAAGACAAACAAAAAGAGAGGCTTGTATTTCTCTCTATGTCTTTACCTGTAACACAGGTTAAACTCCGCCTTAAGATTAAACTCCGCCTTCTTAAGAAATGTTAAACGTACAATGAATTCGTTTTGTGGTAAGAGAATAGGAAGTTTTAGTTCTTTTTGGTAACAATTTATTGTTTTGTTCACGATTGTTGCTGGTGTTTCTCCTCATGGTGTATTATCTTCAACAGTTTGTGAGGATATACAGTTTATTGGAGCAGGATGTGAATTTTTTTATTTCTTCCTTATTTTGTCTCTTTGAGTTCCATAGCACCTTTAGAAGACTTTAGTTTCAGTTTCTGTTAATAAAACCATTCAATTTAGTTGCTTGAGATCGTTCTTAATCGATTTGAATTTTCAAATTTAAGCTTGAGTTTAAGTCCCAGCTAATAAAACTAACTTTATTAGTGCCGTTTTATCATTCTAAACTTACAATAAATGCTTTAATTAGATGGAACCTGAGAAGACTTTCGTTGATATCCAGCCAATAAGCCTATTAAATTGTTATAAACCAGGCTCAACTGACCTATAAGATCTATGCATCATCCATCACGTCTACTATTGGTTAAGAGTACCTACGGCTTTTATAAGAAACACCAGAAAATCACGAACTTTAATGATAAAAATGTCCCCCATCGAGATGTTGGGTATTTCTAAATCTTAATGAATTCTTCATTCTCATGATATATGTTCCGCTATTACTGCTATTCGCTGGAATAATCTCCAAATATCAACATTCTTGATTTCCATATACACGTCGTAGCTTAGTAGATAGTGTATTGGCTTATTAGGCGTGAAGCCAAGGTCAAAACCTCAAGTCAAGCATCTCGATCAAAACGAAATGTGAAAAAAATGTGTCTTTAGCGACTTCCACCCAGCATAAGAGTAAATAAAATTGTCATGAAAAGTTTCTCAAAAAAATCTGTCTTTAACCCGTTGGGCCCGCCACCCACTTATAAAACTAACACACACACAACACAAGTGGCGTGAGAAGCTAGGTCGTAATGCTGACTGGTGGGTTATAATGACTAATAATGTGTGCATGTATGCATATGTGTATGTGCATATGTATGTAGATGTACTCTCAATCCAACGTTAAGCAAAATTTGAGGTTCACTTTGCAGGATATCATGGACACCTTCCTATCCAAAACATCCGCAGCTTTTTTTCCCGGTAGACTTCAACGTCCATTCGTTTAGAGTCTACTAGGTTTATCTAAAAGAGTTGCAGATCAAGGTGAAATTTCGAATTCCTATGCAAATAAGAGAATATGTTTACAAGTAATCTCAAAGTTGGCTAATAACAGGTATTTTTATACTCAAGATAAAACTGTTAAAACAATGGAAAACCCTTTGGCTTTGGCCATAAGTAGAAAAATCCTATCCTTCTATTCAAATAATTGGCTAAATGATATTCAAAAACCCAAAGGAATATGTCGCTGTAGTATAGTAGACAGTGTTTGGACTTATTAGATGAGAGCCCGCCCTGAAATGTTCCTCAAATCTGTAGTTCGGAGTCAACATTAAACTGTAGGTCCCACCACTCATGTATAAAATTAACACACACAACATAAGTGGTGTGAAAAGCTAGGTCGTAACCCTAACTGAAGGGTTGTAATTACGAATTATGTATGTATGTATGTAAATGGTTTCATCGAAATAATACTAGAAAAAGTTATTTCTTGTTTTGGCTACATTACCAAGATCTTGCGATTTGATGCCGATAGATTTTTTTGAGAGGCTATGTTAAAAACCATGTCTTCTCGAATAATCCTATAATGTTAGAGTCTAACATTCTAACATCTAACAGATCTAGAATCTAACATTCGCCAAATGCTGCCGAGATACTACGTGACATGTATAAAAAACCGCTTTTCAGAACTATTTCCAGAGTCTTACAAGTTTTGACCCTTTTCTTTAGTGATATTATGGTTATAAAATATTTAAACCACACTGCATTTATTAGGGTTCATTATTAATATTATGGTCATAAAAATTTGATTTAATTGGAGCAACTCTAGTAACGTTATTTAAAAGCAATTACCTCAAATAGGTTTCTTTTTTTGTTTAAGTAATTACCACACAAAATGATATCAAAAAATTATGTTTCAACCATCAAATAAATGTAATTTCTTGCTCGTGTGGATGGATGGATATTATTTTGTAATTTAAGGTGACGGTTAAATTATTTTGAATGACTGCCTGACTTGGTTTATGAATTGAATGCCTATCGTCTATTGTTACTTGAAAAAGTCGCAGTCGTAGTAGCAATTTTTTGTTGTTATTTTGTTATAACGTCTTATGATTGACATAAACATGTTTAAACATTACCTTAAAATACATATAATTGTTGTCAGCATCTGTTTGCTGCTGTACGATCTATCTACGTATGTATGCATTTAAGTGACTTTAAAAAAATTAAATATTTTTGCAACATTTTCTATGGAAGTTTAAAGGAAATTATAAAATCCAAAGCAATTATGGGAACGGTATCTATTGGGAAGATTTTGAAAATGAATTTGTCAAGTGCTTGGTGTCTTAAAAATCTGACATTACATACAAACATACACAATTGGTCATTACAGCCCTTTAGTCAGGATTGCGACCTAGCTTCTCACACCACTGATGTTGTGGGTGATAATTTTATATATGAGTGGCGGGCCCTATAGTTTAAAGTCGTTTCCGAACGACAGATGTTTTCTTGAAACTTTTCATGGTAATTTCTCTTCAATTAACTCTCAGAGTTTTGCCAGAAATCTGCTGAGAGGAAGTCACCGAAGAAATATTTTTTCATATTTTCGTTTTGATGTCTGACCTGGGGCTTGAACCGATGCCTCACGCCTAATAAGCCAACACACTGCCCACTAGATCACGGCGACTTCTGTTTTCCTATGTTTAAAAAAAAACATAAATCTAACGTTTTCAGCATTACGTTGATAAAACTAGTGATTATTTCGATGGCTCTTCGCAGAAATGTCTTGCGTTATCAATGGAACTTACAATCATTGATTTAAAAGCCATAAACATGATCATCGATAGACTAAAAATAGAAATATTTTAAATTGTTTCCATTTTCTCAAACTTTCCGCAATATTTTCTTTGAAAAATTATCAAAAACTTTATCAAACACGCACTAGTCGTTGTAGTTATTACATGTCATTGAATTTTTGCACAAATATCTGAACACATGAGGGTTTCTGGTAGCGAAACGAGTGTGGATCTGTAAGTCCATGTTTTTTTCGCCTTTTTACTGAATAATCAACACTGCTCCTCGCAAAAGACATGTTGTTTTCTGTTAAAATTTGATCAAATTGTGCCGTTCACCATGTGGCTTAAAATAAAAAAATGCTCTGGTTCAGGAAACGATCGACCCATGCGTTGATGAAACTAAAGATCTACCGAAAACATCGCCGTTGTCCATGAGCTCTTATGCCTGGTGATGTGTCAGTTGGTTCCTGTTAAAATATGATCGAATTGTGTCGTGGCTTGAAATGAAAAAAAAAATCCACTTGTTCAGAACGATGTTGATGAAAACGTATGTTGATAAAACTCAAGATCTTTCGAAAATATTGCCGTAGTCCATGAGAGTATATATGCAGTGGATTTTGCATCCCTCACAAGAACGCTGCTTCGTGACTTGGTCCTGCACCCGTACAAAATCCAACTGACCTAGCGACTGACAACGATGTTTGTTCGCTGAATGTGCTCTGAAGCATCTGCCAATTGACTCTAATTTTCATCGAAAATCATCATCAGCGATGAGACTCATTTCTGGATGAATGGGCACGTGAACAAACAATTACCGAATCTGAGACGATAACTAACCATATGAGATTCAAAAGCGTCCAATTCATTCCAAAAAAGTAATTTTTAAGTATAGAATTTGGGTTGACAGCTTCATCGGTCCATATTTCTTTGAGAATGGCGTTGGTCAAGCCATTACTGTCAACGGCGAAAGCTATAGGTCGATGATTGGAAGATTTTTTAGGTTCAAATTGTATGATTTCGACATAGGGTTTCAACATATCGAATCTTATCGAATACTCTGCACGAGCGGTTTGAGGGTTATGCTCTGCTTAAACTCCAAAGGAGTAAGCTCAGCACTGTTATCAGGGTTATTATGGGGCATTGGATTATAGGAACGCATACGAGACTTATTGGTCTTACAAATGATTTCTACAGAAGCTGTGGAGATGAGAAGGAGGATGAGACTGTTCTTTACCTACTGTGTACATGCTCGGCACTTGGTCGGAGGAGAAAGAGGCACCTGGATGAACTGTATTGCAGGGATATTGGCAGTCTGAGCCGCTTCATCGAAAGCTCAAAGTGGTTCCCGGACTAGGGGAAAATGTGAAACTGTGGTACCACAGTGGGCGCTGTGTCCGGCCTAAGTGTGTCCGCTTATTACTCCATCGAGGGGACAGCCACTTCTACCTACCTATCTAAAGCTAGGAAGTGAGATTTCCTAATGTTCCACTAAAAGCCCCCATGCGTTAATTTACAAACAATCTAGAATGAGTAGGAATTTAAAACTGATGAAATATTATTGGTAAACCTTCCTTGTGGGGGACCATCCCCCCATTTGGTAGGTATGACGATTTTTTTCTGTGTATGTTACTATTACTGTTAATTATTCTCTGTAAAGCAATTTTTGCATTGTAGTCCAAGTGTGTGCATTTGTATAAAAGTTAAACAAAAAACTCAAAAACGTACATTACAATCTCCTTGGTGTAGTTGACAGCATCCAACCAACTAGCCCAACCATCAACCATCCATTCATCTCGGTTAGTGTAGAAAAAAAAACAACCATTTAAACAGCTTCTCTAGGCAACCAGCCAGGTCTGTCAGTCATTTACACAACCGTTTATCTAGTGCTGGGGGACAATTATTTATAATTTCATCACCAACGCTTAGTACAAACAGCGATGGTAGTAGTATGTAGTGATGTGTAGTTTTTTTGTTTTTCATCTTGAGATGATGAATTCTGTATGGAAGGAGTTCCTTTGAAATTGGTTTTTTATGCAACATTTTCCTTCTGTTTTTTTGTTACAATTTTTTTTTGTACAAAACAATAAACAACAAGCGAGCCTCTATTGTTTTTAGTTTAATTGTTCACCTGTTGCCTGCGTTCATTCAGTGAATGGTGAATGTACCTTAAGAAATTCCCATCTATAGGTGAGTACCAGTATGTCGTCCGTGTGTGCGTGTAGTTTGTTAAAATTCTTTTCGGCAAAAAAATCTCAGTTGAGGTTTACATTTTTGATGATGAACAACAATAATGGATAATTAGGTTTTAAGTTATTACCACGAAACGAAACATACTAAAAGTTGTTGTAAAATAAAGTACCATCAGATTTATGACAATTTATTTTACCCATAAGGCAAATCAGAAAAAAAACCAAAAGAAAAAATTATGACGGCTTTGTTTGATGTCGTGTTGTTAAACGGGTTGCAAAAGAAAAGAGCAATTTGGTAAGCTAGGGCTGTAATATGTAAAAGGACGAGAAATTACTGGTACTGTACTGCAAAGGGAATTGCTTCATTTTGTCCTTGTGAAAATAAGTGTGGGTAAGGTATAAGCTATTGGCATTGCATCAACAAAATCTTATAAGGCTTCAGAGCCGAATCCTTACTAAATTATAAGATGGTGGTAAATCGTCACAAATTGCAGATTCATATTCTCATTTAAACAACTGGTAGGAATACGCAGTAGTCGCTGAAACAAAGTAGGTAGTGTGTAGTAGTGTGTTAGCTTATTAGATGAGAACCAGTAGTTCAATCCCTGGCTTAGACATCACGAAAAAACGAAATATGAAAAAAAAAATATTTATATACGCAACTGCCTATCAGCAGTTTTCTGGAAAAAATTCTAACAGTAAAATAAAAATTGCTATGAAAAGATTCTTAAATCTGTCTTTAGGCTCCCGAATAAAATTACCACACACAACATGTGTGGTGTGAGAAGATAGGTTGTAATCTTGACTTAAGGATTGTAATGCTCAGTTAAGTAACGAAGTAAGGCTAATAATTTTGTAAATTTTTGTATTGCTTCTAACGACATAATGAGCGTTGCAAGAGACTAATTGCAAAATTTATAGAATCAAGTAGCCTATATGAGCATAGCATCTCAATGGACTTGATATTGACATTAAGGAAAACTACAGCTTTTAGGTTAGTCAGTTTTAGTCAGTTAGATGGTTTCTTAAAGCTTAAAAGTATTCGCATTAATATGGCAGTAGACCTGGTAAGGGAATACGTCTTGGACTTAAAGAACAAATTCTATCTTTAAGGCATGATATGGCCAACGGAATACAAACGGAATATTCGAACCGTAAACTATGGCACATCCAGTTGTGTTTCGATTATACAGTTAAGAAGTCAGTAGAGTCGGAAACCCTATTGTCGACATAAACCAATTACCTAAAATAGCCCCGTAAATAGAAATCCAGTGGTGTTAAATCGAGTGAACATGATCAATGCTGGAAAGAATGTTGTCATTGGCTTAATTTTGCAATAACTCGATTGATAAACTCGCTGCAGGACAAGTTGCGTCATGAAGAAGCAAATGCCACTGATTTTTGGAAACAAAAATTCATCATGAAGCATGTCGCAGGAGTATTGGCCATACCGTGAAATAGGAACTTATTTCCAATTCAAAAGTAATGGTAATTTGTAAAAGTTTTGGAAATGTCTTTGCTCCAAAGTTATCAAAAAATGCACTTCCTTACAAAACACAATTATACGATAAAAATGTCCAATTGCAAATGAGTCAAATTATCAAAAATATGGCACTGAGGATAGTCATTTGAGCTGTACTTTTAAGGCAAGTAAGCTCTTGGCTTACTTACGTACAATTTGTCATAATTTTCCATGTAGTCGAAGGACAAAGGCCAATAGGTTGAGAACGACTATAAATCGACGTTTCCACGTGTTCTTCAAGACTTTGCACTACAGCAGCAAATATTTCCGAGAAGAGTAAAATTACTAAGAATTGCTTACTAAGTCGACTATGTTAACTTTAAAATGTACGATGTGCTCTATGAACTTCATGGTCAGATTAATTGCCTTCAAAGCAAATTTTCATCATTTTATTCAGGCGTTTAACGATTTGAAATCGCCGTAGTCTAGTAGGTAGTGTATTGGCTTATTAGACGTAAAGCCAGGGTTCGAGTCCCAGGCCAGACGTCAGAACAAAATACAAAAAGTGTTTCTTCGGCGACTTCCTCTCAGCAGATTTCTGGCAAAAATTCAGAGAGTAAATAAAATTGCCATGAAAAGCTTCTCAAAAATCTGTCATTCGAAGTCGACTTTAAATGGTAGGTTCCGCCACCCATATATCAAATTAATACACACAACATAAGTGGCGTGAGAAACTAGGTCGTAATCCTGACTGAAGGGTTGTAATGACCAATTATGTATATATGTATGTATGTTTAACGATTTGTGATGCATACATACAAAAATATTAAAATTTCATTTTGTTGGAAAGCAGGCTGAGTATGGTTATCGGGATCATTATACGACATTGCATTATGAGCGCACATTTGACGTGCTTTGGTCTTGTACTCCTTGCAATAAATGCTTGCAGAAGCTGCGGAGATGAGGACGAAGAGGAGAATATTTTACACTTACTGCCATCTTAGTGCCTACAAATGATCTGGAAGAACTGTCACATATTGACATTGGCAGTCTGAGCCACTTCGTTAGCAGGTCCGAGTGGTTCTGGGACTAGGTGCTAAGTGTGTCCATCCAATCTCTTTGCAGTACAGTGACCAAATGATTTTTTGTACTACCCTCAACTTACTCAACCTCAACCCTTTCAAGATGCTGCATTTAAGTAGCAGTAGTTCCAAGTATGTGTTCAGTGATTAGTTCTTCTCTTCACGGCGTTTGTACAGTACGTACGTACTTAATTGGTCAGAATAACCACTAAGTTTCGCACACCACCCATGTTGTGTGTGTTAATTTTATCCATGAGTGGCAAGATCTATAGTCGATATAAGTCGATTCCGAATGACAGAGTTGTGAACAGCGTTTAATGGGAATTTTAGTTATTTTCGGAGTTTTAGCCAAAAGCTTGACATTCTTAGCTGTCAAACCAAATGTGAAAGTTTTCACCTTTTAATTATGTAAGTTCCGGTAGTTCAATTTGATAATAAAATTGATATTCTATCATATCCCACTACCGTGTCACTTATCAAGTTACATTTCATAACGTACGTGTATGGTTTTTAAGGCACTCAAGCATTAACCTGCCGTGAAATTGGGTTTATTAGTACGATAATTTTTTTCTATTTCTAAACTACTCACCAAAAAAAAAAAAACAAAGAAAGAATAAAATTGTTGAAGTCGAATGTCACGAGTTTCAAATGAATATGTTTAATTTATTATTTTACAAATTGTTACCACAAACATAATATAATTTTTGTTTACATTTTTAAAATATTTAAAGAAAACAAAAACCTTAGCAATGTTAAGAGATCAAAAACAAATAGCAATTGTTTTAACGAAAAAATAGGAACGAAAAACACAATATCGCTTTGACTTTATATGGTAAATGGAGTCAAAATTCATTAGAGTGATCATAAAACAAATTAAGAAAAAAAAAACACATAAAAACGTTCAAATGTTTTAAACTGTTAAATGCTTTAATTTGACAAAACTGCATACATACATACGTTCATATGTAAGTGCATAAGTGTTTCTTTATTTTTCTTATTCAAACAAATTGATTTATTTTCCCATTTTTTTGTTTCTTTCCATTTTTTGTTAAATGGGAAACATTCTTTCGTTTTCATTCATTCAGAGAGGAAACGAGTGGAAAAATAAAAGATTAATTAACAACATCACTTAAAATGTATTGACATTTTAAATTATTTAATGGCATCCAAAGTAACCGGAACTGGAAAGTTGGTTTTTTTTTCTTTCGGTAAAATTGAAACTACCATACCATGTGGAAGGAGAGAAATGTGGGAAGCTTTTTTTTATACACTCAATGTATTGGACATAAGGAAACTCAAAAATAGAAAATAAAACATTTCGAAACTATTTTTATCACTCCAATGCTACTTAAGAAGGTTGTCGGGTGGGCCTTTTATCTGTTTAAATTCGAACCATCGGTTATTTCGTATCCGGCAGTACTTATATCATTCTATTCTGTCACAAAATCCTGTATATTATCTCAACTGAGCGTAATGAATCGATTTACGCTTGAGCAACGTTGTGATTTATATGGCCAACGAGAAACTGCACGATGATGTCAATTTCCTCAAAAAAATCATCTTTTCGGATGAAGTTCATTTTCATTTTGGTGGATACGTTAATAAGCAAAATTGCCATATTTGGGACTCAGAAAACCTACACGTGGTCTTACAGAAGCCAATTCACCCATTACGAGTGACTGTTTGGTGCGGCTTGTGGAGCGGAGTCATCATTGGCCCATATTTCTTTCAAAATGAGGACGGTGCAACCATTACGGTTAATGGAAACACCTATGGCACCATGATAACCGATTTTTTTGTACCCGCTCTTCAGGGTATTGATGTGAACAACGTTTGGTTTCAACAGGATCCTGCAACTTGTCACACATCTCATGCCACAATCGATTTATTGCGTCAAATGTTTGATGGCCATTTAATTGACCGCCAAGAAGCTGTGACACCGTTGGACTATTTTCTGTAGGGTCCCGTAACGAGACAATTGAGCATTTGACCCCATATACTCGAAAAAGGTGTTGTGAGGCCAGCCGCGGCAGCCATATGAATGAAATAATATTCCATTTCTAACAGGCACAATTGTGATTCGCAACAAAAAAAATAAATTTGGCAAAATTTCTAAACGTTTTTGTTTTAAATTGTATTTTCAAATTTAAGCTTTTAAACCCCAACAAAAACGAAGTATGAAAAAATATTTCTTCGAAGATTTTCTCTCAGCAGATTTCTGGCAAAACCCCTGAGAGTAATTAAAATTGCCATGAAAAAGTTTTTGAAATATCTGTCGTTTGGAGACGACTTGAAACTGAATATTCCACCGCTCATGCATAAAATTATCACACACAACATGGGTGGTGTGAGAAACTAGTTTGTAATCCTCACTGAAGGATTGTAATGACCAATTACGTATGTTATGTATGTATGTATGTGATCAGGGGCTTACCTAGTTTAAATTAAAAGCCTTTGACTTGTTTTTGACAATCTGTATTCAAAAACTTCAAGACCGAGATATGTAATAGTCAATCGTAAATAAGCAGCCATTTTGGTCTACATTACATGCACATATAAGGGGTTTTAAATCTAAAATATTGAAATATCAACACTTTATGTATAATTAGGACTGGTCCTTATTTAGTCCTAGCCTCTAGACAATCTGTATCAAAAATTTCTTTGCAATATTCTTGATGAGGGGGCTTACTACTATTAATCTCAATTTCATATCACTGAAGTTCAAATATTCGTTCTTAACCCCACTTTTCTTTGATAAATTAATTCAATTTCTCATTAACCAAGTTATGTGACATTTCACTTCAAACATAACTTTTCATTTTAAAGCATGGCAAGGAATTTAAAGAATTCTAACATTATTTAAGAGAAAGAGAGAAAGAGGGGGAGAGAAAAAAAACAAACGAGTGTTTAAAATATTTGTACCAAATAACACCTTCAAAAGTGTCTATTAAAAATACATTGTTTTTATTGTTGTTGTTGAAATGCTCACATTTTCAGATACCAGAAATAATTAAGCCAATTAAGAAAAATATTCATTCTCACCATTAACTTCATGAATGATAATAATAATCGATTCCAATTGCTAAACGAATCGTTAACACGGCTGCTACGGTTGTTGTTGCTACGGTTGTTGTTGTTGTTAGTGTGATGATAAAATACCCAAAGGAGCAATCGATTAAATTTACTAACTTCACACACAATTATTGAGAGTCTCAACAGTTGTGAAGCGACGCGAGACGATGCGTTGCACTACTGTTGACGCTCGGTTTAGCCAGTCAAAGAGGCCAATTGAAAAGAAAATAAAAAAAAGAAAAAAGTACGCAGTAGAACGCATTAGTCAGTACGGCAGACAGAATGCCAGTTATTCAGTTTTATTCTGTTAGGAAAATATTGCGACCGACAGGCGGTTAGTATAGGGCAGGGCAGGGCTGGGTTAGTTGGCTTCTGGTATTTTAGCCAGTATAAGTATGAGTACGAGTATGAGCATGAGTATAAAATAACAAGTTTTTTAACTTGTTTAAAGAGAACTTGCTACTGTTTTTTCTTCTTTTATCCCCGTTTCTTCCGTTTCAATAAATGTGGCGAAAAAATGTACAAATAAAACAAATCGAAACGATTCATATCGGGAAGGGGAATAAAAGATAAAAACAATTTGGCCAAAAATGCCGATAAATCTGTACTGAACTAAACTGAATGAATGTTTTCTGTTTGGTTTGTTTGATTTTCTTTTTAACGCTCAATTATACACTCGAGAAATAATGTAAGTCTGCTGCCATAATAGGGTAACAGACATACATACATACGACTGAATCGTTAAAAAGGATTTGTCCGTTGAAAGCAAGGCAACGATAGTGATGGTCTCTCAGAGGAGACATAGGGCCTCAAACGACTGAAATGTGCAGTTGATCTGAACAAGGTCTCTCTAGAGAATTCGAGTGCGGCCATTGGACTATTTTTAAATGGATTCGAGTCTCAGATAACTAAGAAAATGACAATGGCATTCGCATTGGCTGTAACAGTTATTGACATCCACGTTGATAGCTTATCACTGATCAGATCGCAGGATACTTAGACGTAAAATTATGATTCATACTCAAGGCAGTAAAGGGAGTGAGAATAGTTTGTGATAGATAGTTATTGTTGTTGTAATAGCTTGACTGACTGGTTGACTTCACTAGAGCCTAAGTTAAATAAACACTCCTGATGTTGTTAGTTTTTGACGTTACAGTCTCAATAAATTAGAATCCTCGATGGCTTGCTCAGAGGTATTGGGTTAGTGGGACTCTAGACAATTGAAAACATTTGCCAAGTCATGTGATTCTAGCTGGCTAATGGGACATTGATCGGTAGAGTCTGGTATTATTCTGGACCGATATGCGATCAGCACTGAAGTCGCCGTAGTCTAGTAGGTAGTGTGTTGGTTTATTAGACTTGAGGCCACGGTTCAAACCCATGTCAGACATCTTTAATAAAAACCGAAATCTGAAAAAATATTTCTTCTGCGACTTGCTCTCAGCTGACTTCTGGCAAAAACTCTGAGAGTAAATAAAAAATTGACATGAAAAGTTCCTCAAAAAGTCTATCGTTCGGAGTGGACTTTACACTGTAGGTAGCGCCACTCATTTATAAAATTAACACACACAACATAAGTGTTATGAGAAGCTAGGTTGTAATCCTAAATAAAGGGTTGTAATGGCAAATTATTTATGTATGTACATATGTATGCAACCGGTAAATGTCAATCGTTGCTGACTCGGTGTTCTTCTCTGCAATCTCGGACTTTGTCCCTCAAATTTATCGTTAGCCTTCGGAACCATAATTAAATTGTAATTGGTAATGGTGTTTTACACAGCAGGCTAATATTGCGTCTTCTAGGCATTGGCAATTGTTGAAGGAATATATTAAGACCTGAATGTCCATCAGTAAGATTCTGATATGACTCCGAATATGTCGTGGAAGATATGATTGTTATGGTGGTTAGAATGAAAGTAATAATTACTTGGAAACATCACATTGTGTGACCTTACTGGCAGCGACCTTGTCTCTATGTGCAAATGGTCCGCACTAGTGATATTCATGCACCCAGCTGCAGTTTTCGGTACAGAGTTTTGTGGTCTTTGTAGGATCTAGGCCTCGCTCAGGAACGTTCTCTATACTGGGGCTGCTTAATTTCATATAGAATTACCTACTTCGTGGGGTAAAAGTCGTGCCCGCTAGCGAATCAAAATCTTATTTCTTGTTTTTGTCTTACCTAGGACATAGGTTGAGTATATCGAGAAGTACAGCATACTATCGCAAGTAATCCTTTAAATCTTGGAGTATCGAACAGTTAGGATGACCTACCTCCGACAGCAATACCCAGACTCAGCTATACTTCTTTAGTCCAGGAGGTGAAAAATACTTGATTCATAAGATCTTGGATTCGATTAGGCTCACCAACACAACATTGGGTGAAATTTTTGAAGGTATTGACTTGAGCGCTACTATTTCTATCTGCAAAGTTTAAAGGTTCCTTAGCTTCATAATAGTATAGGAGGAGGTTTAGGATGTTAGTTAACATGATATGCCAGCTGCTATCATGATCGCCACCATCCTCATAATATACTGAATAATATGATTCCTTTGTTCTAAGGTTTGGGAAAGCTGTACATGGTGAACATATTTCATGACATATATTTGGTCCCTGTTATCACTACCATCTGTACCTCAATGGTACAATACCCCATCAAATATAACTCTAACTGGCCATAATTTCTCGAGTGTAACTATGTATCTGCTACACTCAAATATTGGCGGCGCGAAAATAAAAATGATCAGCACAAAAAAATACTGTTGAAAACGACAGAATGTCATAATGACAGTTGTTTTGGCATCACGTGCGCAATTTGTTGCAGTCGCTCGTTTTATTTTCGCTCTTTTTTTGTTGCCTTGCTGCTTGGTTGTTGTTGTTGTTATTGGTTTTTTTTTGTTGCTCTTGTTTCATTTAATTTTTGTCACTTGTCAATTAAACGTCAATTGGCTGTCGAACGCTTTATAAATTGTCAATATTTATGAACACGTTCGTTTTCTCTTGTTTTTCGTTTGGCAACGAAATTGTTTGGCGATCTTAAAACATGATCATTTGTGGTTTGCGATGAAATATTTTTTTCACATTTTTTTTATTGATTTTTGCCGTTGCCATGGCTAGTAGCTGAGTAGCTCAACAGTTGAGTAGCTCTGAGTGGCGTTTTCATTTTAAAAAGGAAAAATGAAAATTTTTCTTCATACAATTTTTAATTGACAATTACGTTGTATTAAGAGGATTTATGGCTAGAAAAGGATTTATGTATGATTGTTATATTGTTGCTATTATTATTATTATTATTGTTGTTTTTGCTGTCAATAATGTGCTCGATAATTATTTTAATCAAAATTATTGACAATTTTCAACGTAAATTTTGTTTCGTCTCGCCTAGAAGCGGAGAATAAATAATTCTCGTAGTCTGGCGTAAAAGTATGAAAAATGAATTACAATGTAAAGGCATTAATAAATGCATGATGATCGACTGACTTAAAGAGGCAATTGGCAGTCTTTTTATGCATTTAAAGGAAATTTAAAGAACATTTTTAAGATGAGTTTTTAAATTTGAAGGTTAGGCTATGTTAGGTTTGAAGACGTGTACTTGTTATTGGAACATGTACAATACCCAGAGGTCAAATGAGCCATTGTAATACGTCCTAGAGGAGAGAGGATAGTAAAGCAGATCGAGCAATTGGAAAAGGAGAAAAGGTAGAAAAGGCAGGATAAGGAGTAGGAGGAAATAACAGATGGGCCACAAACAAACAGAGCCTAAGCACTTCTCAACCATCTCAACCTATTAATGAATCTTTGGAGAGGCTTAAAATCGGCTCTTGACAAAGAGTCCAAACCTTCGAAGAAGCCCCTGCTCATGGTCCTCAACTTACTAAGGGCTAGACAGTTGCAAAAGAGGTTTCCAACAGTTGCAGATGAGGTTTCAAAACACTGATTGGACCGGCTTCAGACCTGGTAAGTCCACCATCGACCAGATCTTCACACTACGCCAAATCCTGGAAAAGACCCACGAAAAACAAGTTGACACACACCATCTATTTGTTGACTATAAGGCAGCCTTTGATAGCCGCATAAGGGATCGTGTTTTCGCCGCAATGTCTGAGCTCGATATACCTACGAAGTTGATAAGGCTATGCAGAATGACGTTGAGCAATTCCTGCAGCTCCGTCAAGGTAGGTATGGACCTCTCCGAACCTTTTGATACTGTGTGAGGTTTCAGACAAGGTGTCCCCTTATCATGCGATCTCTTCAACTTCGTCATGGAGAGTGTTCTGCGTAAGGCGGGAGTGCATCGCAATGACACTATTTTTCAAAAAAGTGTTCAATTGCGAGGAAGCTCTGTAATCGATTGGTGTGACCAACTGGCGTAGGCGCGCAAGAAGCAGAGGCGCCTGAAAGGATGTGTTGCGGCAGGCCGAAATCCCTTAATCGGGTTGTTATGGCCAATTAAGGAAGGAAGGATATCTAGAGGACAGAGTTCTGTAATGATATTAAAAGGCATTCTAGTTAGTATTTAACAAAATCGGAGGACAAATTCTTCTGGTTTCCAAAGATCGTATTTCTTCCATAAATAAATATAGACTGTCTGAGATCATTTGTTAGTCTCTAAATTTAGAAGAGTGTTGCTGACGTTAAATGGTATGCTAGATTGCCAAACCTTTTTGCCCACGAAAGTATTGTTCCAGTTTGACACTTTCATCCTGAATACAGTCACATTAAGCACAACTGCAGGGCCGACCAGCAGTTGACCATTGAACGGAAATTCTTTTGAAACGCCAACCTATCCTGGTCAATGAAGAATCTTGCTCCACCTCCAGACTCACTTGGCCCTCGATGGATAGAAGGCGCACCAACCAATTACTCAGACTTGATCGTAGTGTCATCTCGATCGTAGTGGCTATGTTTACAGGTCATTGTGTTATGGGAAGATACGCAGAAACCCTGCAGCTCCCAGCTAATGTCTTCTGGATATAGATCCGTGGGTGTAGATATGTAGAAGAAGAGGCAACTGCTATCCTCTTTCTTTGTCAAATGTCCATCTCTTGCGAGGTGCAGATATAGGTCATTTGGCTCTCCATTCCTTGCCAGCTTAACGAAGTTACCGTCCATTGATGTCAAGGATATACTATAGATTCGTTTATTAAACTTTCAGGCTGGTTTTCCAGCATAGGTTAGACGTTAGTTTGGAATTCGGTCAGTACATGGACTGCGTTTACCTGTGGCGTCACAACGAGCAGCTATGTGCGCTCAAGTGAGTTTTGGTAAAACCTTGACCCTCTCCGCTGTCAAACCTACTCTTTATTTTCACGAATACAGGGCATAAATTCGTAAGCTGTTGTTGAGGCTTTCTTTTCTTAATGAAAATGCTTCATTGGCAGCTTTCATTTCTTTGACAGGTAAAGTAAAACATAACTTTTTAATTTGTCGTTGTAAAACCATAACACTATGTGGCACCTGATAACGGTTTATTTTCCATAAAAATTTTCTCTTCTTACCTCTACAACTTAACACATAAATAGCACAACAGCACAATGCTGTTACCTTCACTTTAAAACTCAAGTGAACATGGCTAGTGAACGCTCCATTTTGTTTTGCTACGATGAATACATTTTCATAACAAATTCACCTGTTATTACGAACAGCGGAGTGATTGCGTTAAGAAAAGGTCTTCTCCATAATAATCTGTTTAAAGAGGGAAAACAGGTGAATTGTTTTTGACTGCTGTATGTCGAACTGCTGGTGGAAATGATGTTGGAAGTTTGTTTTTTTCTGTTTTCTGTCTTTGTTTTATTAGTGGGTCAGTTTTGGGGTCACATTATAACAATTAACACGGACACATAAAACATTTTCAGAATTGTGAAATTGTTTTTTTTTTGTTTTTTTTTTTTGGTTTTTGTGTCTGTGTTCAGTAATTTCATTTAAGCACATCTTTCTACTTGGAAAAAACGAGATGGGGTCGTGTATGTGGCAGATATTGTATGTAAAAATGTATTTTTTTTACAGTCAGTAACAAAAGCAAGAATTGTATTTAAAATTATTGAAAGAAAATCAATGATTTCAACATAATTCGCGTTCACTGAATGAACTCTGGAGCAATTGGCAACGGAGTTAAAATTTTAATCGAAAAATCAAAGAAAATTGTCGAATTTGAGACGATATCAACCAACATGAGATACAGGAACGCCCCAAGCATACCACAAAGTTGCTGTGGATTTTGGGCTGGAGGTGTCATATTTCTTTCAACATGATGTTGACAAGGACATCATTGTCAATGGCGTGTGCTATTCATCTTGTTTAAAGCCTCTAGAAGGAACATCGGGGGGAAGTGTTCAGGTAATATAAAGGGTTGACCATTTAAAAGTTTAAATTTAAAAATGCAATAAAACAAAAATCGTTTGAAATTTCGCCAAATTTGAATATTTGTTGTGAAGTGCAATTGTTCTGGTTAAAAATGGAATATTATTTCACGCATATGGCTGCCGCGGCTGGCCCCACAGTACCTCAATCGATCGGATCGATTTCGTGCACTTTTTCGAGTGCATCAATGGCAATGGCATCACGAATGTTGGCCTTCAAATGCTTAATTGCCTCTGGTTTGTTGGCATAACATTTTTCTTTAACGGCGCTCCACAGCAAATAGTACAACGGTGACCAATTCGGTTAATTAAACGGCCATCAAACGTTTGATGCAATAAATCGATTGTGGCATGAGATGTGTGGCAAGTTGCACCATGCTGTTGAAAGCAAACACCGTTCACATTAATACCATGAAAACGAAATACAAAATAATCGGTTATCATAGTGCTATAGGTGTTTCCATTGACCGTAATGGTTGCCCCGTTCTAATTTTCAAAGAAATATGGGCCAAAGATGTTTCTGCTCCACAAGACGCACCCAAAAGTCACTCGTAATGGGTGCACTGGCCTCTGTAAGACCCTGTATGGGTTTTCTGGGTCCCAAATACGGCAATTTTACTTATTAAAGTACCCACCAACATGTAAATGAGCTTTCACCGAAAAGATGATTTTTTTTTGGCAAAGTCGACATCATGGTGCAGTTTCTCGTTGGGCCATCTAGCGAAGCGAAAAAGAAGCAGATGGTCATGCGGTTTCAACTCTTTAACCAATTGCACTTTGTAAGGTATCATACTGAGATGTTCGACGTAAACTGATGCAAGAAAAGGTTCAGTTCTTGAGAACGATGACAAGTTGATGTTGATGGATTCTTTTCACGCACACACAAAGTAAAAGCAAGCCTACGTCTTGGGGCCTTAACAATGAAACCAGTATCATGAACTTTAGCGATAAGCTTGCATATACAGGGCACTGAAGTCGCCGTAGGCTAGTAGGTAGTGTGTTGGCTTATTAGACGTAAAGCCAGGGTTCGAGCCCCAGGCCAGACATCAAAACAAAATACAAAAATATTTTTTCGGCGACTTCCTCTCAGCAGATTTCTGGCAAAAACTCTGAGAGTAAATAAAAATTGCCATGAAAGGCCTCTCAAAAATCTGTCGTTCGGAGTCGACTTTAAACTGTAGGTCCCACAGCCTCATGTATAAAACTAACACACACAACATAAGTTCTGTGAGAAACTAGGTCCTAATCCTGACTGAAGGGTTGTAATGACCAATTATGTAGTATATATGTATGCAGGACACTGTTGGTTCTTTTCTGCGACCAAATTTTGTACGACATTTGCGTGCAATTTCCGAACAAAATGGCTTTGTTTTAAAATAAATTTCCAATAAATCCCAACGTTTTTTTTTTTTTTTTTTTTTTTTTTTTTTTAAATGGCCCGTACTCATGCAGTGCATTGTGCAGGTTTAAGAAAATAGGTTATAGGAAGGTGGAAAGAGGGAGTAGTGTTTGTGGACATTTGATTAAAACTCAAGATGCGAACGGCAAGGAAACGAGTTGCTGCTAGGTGATAGGTATATAATGGGCGGTGCTATACCTTCACCATTACACAGTCTACAGCAATCGTCCCCAAGAAGCTCGCATCTTGAGGTTATTTAAGTTCAAATATTTAAATTTTTGCGGTTAAATGTATGTAATAGGTATGTATGTATGTAATAGGTTATTTTTAATAACTATTTCGTTTGATGGTGTTGTTGTTTAAAAACAAAAATAGACGAACGACACAAAATAGACGGACAGTGCGATTACATCTGCACCCGACGGATGACAAAACACTACTCATTGCTACATTGCTAAAGAGTAAATCGATTCATTATATTCAGTGGAGATAATGTACTGAATTTTGTGACAGAATAGAATGGCATAAGTATTGCCAGATTCGAAATAATCGTACGTTCAAATTTAAATCGATAGATGAACCACCCAACATTTACAAGAGTGTGCATTGGTAGTGAATCAACTATTTTAAGGTGTTGTTAGTCCATGCTGCCGATATGGAAAAAAACTCCCAATCTGGTTGATCTGAGTTGAATGGGTCAAAATAACGGTAAAAACTTTAAATTTCTTTAGACGTCTTATGTCCCCTGTCCCCTACATTAATTTTATGTGAAATGAATGACTCAAGATCTTAAGTGTTTAACTTTTCTTATGCACTGTAAACCCTATATCTAAGATTTAAGCATCTTATAGTTTTATGGTATGCATGCGCATGTGTGTTAGTGTAATGTATCTTGACCAGAAATGATTTAAGCTGGAGATTGTGTTTTTAAAAATACATTTTGCTTGTTTTTTTCTTCTTTTTTTTTTGGAGAAAAACTATTAAACTTTTTGTTGTTTTTGTTGTTGTTGGTATGTATATATTTTTTTCAAATTAAACAAGATTTACATACAGGGGAGATGTTAAATTTAATGACTTTAATTACGGCACTTTTGAAATGAACACAAACACAAAACTTTTATTTTGTGGAAAATGTAAACGAAAAAATGTTACTTTTTTATTTTGTTTTGTTTTGGAAAAGATGCTGCTTGATGATGTCTGTCAAACCATAAATCCACCTGTTAAATTATGTTACATTTGGTTTTGGTGGTCTTCAGTTAAATAAACATGACTTTTTTGATTTCTTTTCATTACCTCGTTTTGGCAAATTCTTAGAACTTTTCTAAAAGCCAGTAAAAGAAATTGATTTTATTCTGGGAACAAAAAAAAAAAAATAACAAGAAGTCATTCATATTAATTCGTGGAATTTGTTTTCATTTCTAGAACAAATTTATGCAAATTTTCTACACAAACTTCTTTTTCTTTTTTTAAAAAGATTTGTTGAACTGATTATAGATCTTGGCGTTCTTATGGTAATTTTAGTTAAAGGATTTAAATTTCGTCAAATCTTACTAACTAACTAGATTGTTGGCCAATGAACTTTTGCAATAAATGTTTAATTAGTGCATAAAACACTCTTGTAATTTGTACCATTTAATTTACGATTTCAAATCACCACTTAAATGGTGGTGGTGGTAATAAAAAAAGCTGTTCTAAATCCGCCCACCTATTTTCTTTAAATCATCGTGCTTTAGGTGTGTGTAACAATAAATTTTGAACGGCATGTTCTTGTTGCTTGAAAGCAAAGATATTCTTCAAAGCACAGTGCCATTTTTAGCTGTGAAAACAAATTTGAAGTATTTATTTTATGGAATTTTATATTTATGGAATTTTATCCATGAGAGGCGAAACCTACACTGTAAAGTTGACTCCAAACGACAGATTTTTGAGAAATATTATTTACTCACAGACTTTTTGCCCGAAGACTGCAGTTCGAGACATCTAACCTGGAGACTGAACCATGGGTTCTCGTCTAACAAGCCAAAACGCTACCTACTACTCTATTTCAGGTATTTGGGCTAGCATAGTGAGGTCACAGTTTAGTACTTGTTGAAAGTATCTTGAATAAAATTGGTTGCTTTTATCAGAACTTTTATGCAAAGATTCCTATTTTTAAATTCAAATAAAAAAAGTATGTGAGAGTTATCACCAAAAACTTTTCGTTCGTTTCAAACAGCTATTGATGGCATTATGTGAGTAATATAATGTCGTTCAAATGTCCGCAACGACTTCTCAGGCAATTTTCCATGACTCTGGCGCATAAATTAGACTGAATTTGAACGATGGGGTTATGGGTTATGTTGGGTTTAAGGGCCGCAAAGGTTAGTGGCTTAATCGCACACACCTGCGACTTAAGAATACCCCACAAGAAAAAGTCTAACGAGGCCAAATCGCACTATTTCGGTGGTCGGTTCACATCACCACAATGTTAGATGATTATGCTATTAAACGCATGTGTATCCAATATGGCATGAACTGTGCGGCACGTCACGTTATCCTGTTCAAATCGCATGTCGCTGGCATCGAGATCATCCAATTCTGGCCTAAAGAGGTAAGTAATTATCGACCTATTGTGCTTGCGCTTAACACTCATTACCAAAGAAATATGAAGCAATAAAGCCGTCGCGACGGCCTAAAATCCATACCAAACAGTGACTTTTTCGAGATGTGGATTAGTAACATAGCATAATTGGTCATTACAATCCTTCAGTCAGAATTACGACCTAGTTTCTCACACCACTTATGTTGTGTGTGTTAATTTTCTACATGAGTGGCGGGACCTACAGTTTAAAGTCGACTCCGAACGACAGATTTTTGAGAAACTTTTCATGGCAAATTTTATTTACTCTCAGAGTTTTTGCCAGAAATCTGCTGAGTAGAAGTCGCCGATGAAATATTTTTTGTATTTTGTTTTGATGTCTGGCCTGGGGCTCGAACCCTGGCTTTACGTCTAATAAGCCAACACACTACCTACTAAACTACGGCGACTTCCATGTGGATTAGTATCGATCCAAATTTAAAAATGTTATTCGTTCTCTGAAGATAACTTTTCGATGTAAATACGGGTCAGTTGCCAACTGCTCTAGAGCGCATTCAGCGAATACATGTTGTTGTCTATGGTTGTAAGCCAAGGCTGAGATCTTGTAAGCCACGTAAAATCTACTGCCTCGAATTCTCCTACACGCTTTCACCGAAAGCGGCAATGTTTTGTGCGGATTTTGTGTTGTGTGAACGTTCAGTTGTTGTTCGATTGTTTATTGAACCAGTGGACTCAAATTTATCCACCACATTGTGAAGATCTCGGAAGATTTTGGCGATTGTTATACGAACAGAACACCGATAAACCAATTTTATTATCTGATGTGTGACAGTATACAGCCTTGTCGTACACAGTGGGTATTCGCGTAGAATGTAAGCTTATATTGATAAGCGCAGTGATTTAGGGTGTTATTAGGCTATCTTGACAGTATCATAACAACGCGCATAAACAAAGTTCGCGCTGCATTTAGTTCACTTGAAATGTTGTGGAGGTCAACACAAATTTTAAGGGACACCAAAATAAGATTATTTAATGCGAGCATAAGGTTAGATGTTCCGTACGTCTGCGAAATATGGAATGCGTCGAGGTAAGAGCTTTAAGATTTAAAAGCTTTTATAAATTGATATTGCATCTTTTAAAATGTTCAATCGCTTTTAACGTTTTCGCCTTTGAGCAGATGTGCTGCTATGTATGTAAAAACAAAACTGTATTTAATTTCTTCTAAATCTTACTCCAGTTTCATCATCGTATTCATCGTCATCGTAAATCGATATCGCGGAGCAATTCCCATTGAATTGCTTTCTTTGCGCGGATCATTTTCGCCGTCAATTGTACACTGAATTGACGTTGACACGTTTAAGCAACTTGTATAATGAGTCGACTTGGAGTTTTACACCGCTTAAAACTCCCTTGATCCCTTAAAATATTCAATGAAACCTATGGATAACTTTAAAACAGGAACTTATAGTACGGAAAATTTGATGTCACAGATGGCAGTGGATTGGATATACATAAGACATCAAGCGCACGTCCCTTGACTGAAATCCAAAGATGCTGTGAATAAAAAATTCTCCCCAGATAAAATTAAGTTGAGTGACTTTGTTATTTGAGTAAACACATTCTTCACTAATCTCTACAGTTTTATATCCATCAAACATATGTCTCCATAGTAATGTATTTTCTCAAGACATAGCTTGTTCGGACTTGTTTTTTGAAAATTTTTGTTTGTTTGAAAAACAGAAAAGATACTGAAATATATTGAAATTTCGAGGATAAAAACTGTCTGTTGACAAAGCATGGCCTTACACTAATAGATAGGTTCAGTACTCCCTAGACTTACCAGGGCACCCTGAAAGTGTCTGCTTTTAATACTTTCCCTATTGCATCTTGAAGCGGAAACTTTTTAAACTTAATGTGGGAATAAAACCAGGTTTTGTTGCGTTGTATAAAAAAAATTATTACTTACAGTAGTTTTATTATGATTATTACAACTAAAACTAAAACTATTAATACATACATCACTTACAAAATTGTTTTATAAAAATAAAAATCTATAATTGTATCACAGTTTAAATAAATAAAAGAAAACGATTTTAAATCACTAAAAACCTACAGTCTATAGCCTGCCACAGAGAGACAGACAGATACGGAGAGAGACAGAAATGAAAACGTTAATTATGCTTTTAAATGCATTTAAACACACGCTTTAATGCTCTGTCTGTGCCTGTGATTAAAACGGACGCAATGTGGATAATAAAGGCTGCTGAGCAGGCGGAAATACTGACGATTGCATGCTGCTGCTGGTTACAGGCACAGTTGAGGTAACAGTGGACAACATCCGAATTCCAGCCGCTAAAGTGGTTGAAGGTATGAAAGGAATGCTGCCATTATTGTTACCATTATTACCGTTGGCTACTGCATTGACTATATTAGCTAATGAGCCATGATGTTGGCTACTGCCAACACTAACGGCCATCGATGAAGGTAGACGGGAAATGGGATTCAAAATGAAATTTTGTGTGGCTTGACTGGCTGCCGTTACTATGGCATTCGAAACTGATGAAGATGCTGCTGCTGCATTCGATGCTGCCACTGTTAGTAAGGATGCATTGGAGAAACTTGTAACGGTAGTTGCTGCTGCTGAAGCGGCGACTGCATTGGACTTTTGTGCCACCGGATACGCTGTCATTTGTAACGGTCTGTATTGACATTTTTTGGCATGAGTTCGCATATTACTGGATTGCGTAAATGCCTGATTACAGTTCGGATGCGGGCAAACGTATGGCTTGCAACCTGTATGATAGTTGAGATGTGTTTTCAAATGATGCTTCTTGGTGAATGCTTTTGGGCAAATGGGACAATTGAACGGTTTAATGCCCGAATGCAAGCGATGATGCAAAGTCATGTTACTACGATCGGCAAATGATTTACCGCATACCGAACATTGATAGGGCTTCTCACCGCTGTGTGTTCGCATGTGTTGTTTTAAAAGCATTTTGCGCGAAAAACGCTTACCACATTCAGCACACTTATGCGGTTTAACGCCCGTATGTATGCGCACATGCATATTGAAGGCAACACGTTGATTAAAAGACTTGGGGCAGTATGGGCACTCGTATTCCTTTTTATTTCGATGAATTTTCATGTGACTACTTAAGTAGCCCTTGTCATTGAATGTTTTGCCACATTCCGGACATTCGGCTGCAAATTCTTTGGTTCCCCGATGCACCGAAAGGTGATATTTGTAATTGCGTAGCTGTGAGAAACCTTTGCCGCAGTCTGTGCATTCATAGCGTGGTGACTTGTGGGTTTTTTCGTGGGCCTGAAAAAAAAGTGGAATAATTAATGGAACTGTCAGTATTTTTAAGGATAAAGGCGTTGATACTATATTAACACTACTGCTCCTTATTTCTACGCTCTCAATCATATGATAATTATACGAGGTATGTTTCTTTGGCGACTTCCTCTCAGAAGAGTTCTGGCAAAAACTCTAAGAGTATTGCCACGAAAACTTTCTCTAAATCTGTCATTCGGTGCCGACATTAAACTGTAGGTCCCACCACCACTCATGTCTAAAATTATCAGCCACGCCATAAGTAGTGTGAGAGCTAGGTCTTAAGCCTGTCGGAAGGGTTGTTTTTTCTGGATATATCGGGACACCAGCAATCAGTATTCTCTTTTTATCTTCCATTGATCAGAGAATTTGTATAAATTAGTTGACAGTGGGATTCTCTGAGTAAATGATGATTTACAAGTATTATTAGCTATCTCTGGACATCGTAGTATGTCAACAACTGTGGAAAACGTTTAACAATGTTGTTGGGAAATTGTGAAATCAGAATTAGAGAATCTCTTGATAACATTAGCTTAACTTTTTTCGTTTCTTACGATTTAATTTTCTTCAGATATTCTGGTTAAGAGATGTAATGGTGTAATCGAGACAACAGGTTTATTGTTTTGCTATCAGAATAAATTTTTGCAGTGCAAATAAAGGTTCGTGACATGTTGCAAAATGGAATATACTCAGTAAAGTTTAATATTTTACAATAAAGAAATAGAATAGACGAGCGTTGGATCCTAGTTCTTCAAGGAAAATAAAAACCACAACGTCACAGTCGATGATTGATTTTGTTTTTCACAACATAGAAGAACTGGTCTTGATGGAAATGTGGTTTCAACTAGACTTTGACACATGCCACGTGGCATGCGCTATAATGAAACTATTGAGAGGCAGGCTTGGTAAGAAATCAACCTCACGCTTTAGAGCAGAATCAGTCATTTGAACTGATTCCACTGGACTATATTTTGTGGACATACTTTCGGTCTGTGGCGGGATCTACAGTTTAACGTCGACTCCGAAGAACAGATTTTTGATAAACTTTTTGAGGCAATTTTATTTCCTGTTAGAGTTTCTGCCAGAAATCAAGGAAGACGCCGGAGAAATATTTTTTCATATTTTGTTTTGTTGGAGATGCCTGACCTGGGGTTTGAACCTTGGCTTCAGCTCTAATAAGCCAGCACGCTACCTACTAGACTACGGTGACTACAAGAATAATGTCGCCATTAATGAGCTATTTGGCGAATTGCTAGAAAAGGGTGCCAAACTAGGTGATCACGAATGGGTCATCTAAGGTTTAGCTGTGAGAAACACTGACGTGATTAATAATCTTTAAAAAGTAAATGTATTTTAACTGACATAATCCAAACCGTTAAAAAAAATCATCCGTTCTTAAATATTAGTCGCGTAGTGTAATGTTTATAATGCTTGATTACAATCCCAAACATTCTTGGTTGGAAATCAAATAAATTTTCTTTCTAAGTTTTGTCGGAAGTTTATAGGATTTTAAAAAATTAAACGACTGCATTATCCCCCCAAACAATTCATTCTAAAAGTTTCTGGCCATCAAGAAAAGACAAAGTGATAATATCGTAAAAAAATAAGGTTGTCGTAGGCGAGATCTCATGCCTTAAGCCTGGGCTCAGACATCTCGAGCAAAACGAAGAATAAAAAAAATATTTCTTCGACGACTTTCTCCTTGCAGTCTTCAGGCAAAAATTCTGATAGTAAATACATAGGTCCCGCCACTAATGGATAAAATTAAAACACACAACATGATTGGTGAGAGTAGCTAGGTTGTAATCCTAAGTAAAGGATTGTAATCCTTTTACAAAGTAAAGTATTATTTTGCGGGAAGTCGCCGTAGTCTAATAGGTAGTGTTTTGGCTTATTAGGCATGAGGCCTAGGTTCAGACCCCAATTCAGACTTCTCCAAAAAAGCAAAATGTGAAAAAATATTTCTTCGGCGATTTCTTCTCAGCAGATTTACTCTGAGAGTAAATAAAATAGCCGCGCAAAGTTTCTCAAAAATCTGTCTTTTGAAGTCGACTTAAAACTGTAGGTCGCGCTACTAATGGATAAAATTAGCACGCACCACATAAGTGGTGAGAGAAAATAGGTTGTTATCCTTACTAAGTGGTTGTAATTAAAGTAAAGTATTGTTTTGTGGTTACATAGTTTCAAAAGTTGTTACTTCTTCGCTCGTCCAACTTTGAACCTTGGCCATATAATCTTAAGGTTTAAATGCCGTCGGTATTTTTGTTTCCCTTTGAGTAACTCACCTGTAATGTTTGCGAACATCCAAATACTTTATCGCAAATGCGACATTTATAGCTGATCTCTTCGGTATTGTTGGCCAGCGAAGAACTTAGGAGATTATCGCGGCAACTTTTATTGGTTGTCAGATGTATGTTGGTTACGGCAGTCAAAGATATATTCGAAGCGGTTAAAGAGTTTAAAATCTCTTTTTGATTCTTGCCATGATAAGAACTCGTAGAGCTAATCGTAGAAGCAGCCGGCGATAAAATGGGAGACTTATAGGGAAATGAAGTGGAGGCTTTGTAATAAGAATCCAAACAATCTAGGCAATCGGGACGTGAACATAATAATTTACTGGCTAATGTAGATGATGTTGTTGGAGGAGATAAGTTGCTTGCTGGGCTGGCATTTACAGTAGCGGCGGTGGGTGTCGTTGGTGTTAAAGGTGTTTGTTGCTGCTTTTGTTGTTGCGGGCTATTTGTGCTTGCCGTTTGAGAGTTTAAAACATAAGGGGCAAAATAACGTTTTTGATAGGGTTGTGCTCGAGCTAAGTTCGCGGTGTTGTAAAAACCGCCGGTAAACATGTGCGGCAAGAATTGTGCATAAAATTTCTGGGCATTTGCAGCAGCCATAGCTGCTAAGATGTTGGGATGAAAACTACCGTAATTTAAGGGGGTATTATAGGGAAACTCATTGAGAGAATTTGTGCTGGGGTTGAGCAGAGGATGATTTAAATAATTTTCTGTTGTTTTATTTTTAGACAAATCCAGTATGTCGTTGGATGGTGCCAATACAGGCTTTGTGGCAACTGGAGCATATAGCTTGGGACTGGTAGGTGGTGTATCCTGGTTATTGTTAACTGGTCGCTCATCTTTATTGTCCGCCAATATTCTTTGTATGCTAAAATCCGTTATTTGTGTATTGGCGTTATTTGTAGTATCCTTGGTTTCGGTACAGGGTTCCCCTGTAGTCGTAGGCACTTCAATAGTGTGTAAACGTTGCAAAAGGGATTGTTTGAAACCCATTTTTAAATCATTCATCACTTTTGTGCTAAGCAATATTTATAAATTTTTTTTTTAGTTTTTGAAACACTTTTTTTGAATTATTTTTTGTTTAAATGAAAATTTTTTTATAAAATTTTTTTGTTTATTTTTGTTTGAAAAAGAAAAAAAACTATCACTGATCAACCGTTTGTGATTCGTTTATTGTACCGTTGGGATTAACGTCAAATTGCGTTATGATTCCCTGTCTTATTAACATGACACTTACATCAACTGTATCCACAGCTTACTTATTGTCTACTGATATTAACTTGGCTTAAACATACTGCACTCATCAGACGATGTTAACACGCACGCTCAGCTTCTCTTTAAGCCACCAACAGGCAAAGCTAAGTAAACACGTTTTGGGCGAGAAAAACGTGTTGACAACGTTTTAAACATACACATCAAATCAACAGCTACTTGAAAACCTCTGGCATCTACATGCACACGTTGATACATAGCACATATAAAGAAATAAATCCAAGCTTATGTTTACTTAGAACCTATACTCACATAGTTTAAGCCATTGCCGCACACACATACTATATACGTGCTCCCCAAAAACTCTCAATAATAACAAGTAGCACTTGAAGGCGGTTTGTTTTTATTGTTATTTATTGTTATTGTATATTGATGTTGTTGTTTTTGTTTTATTTACGAGTCTTAATCAGCCAATACACGATCTTGTTTAGCTACAATGACAAAGAGCGTCATTGTGTAGCTCGGTTTATTTTAATTGGCTGTGTGATCAATTTCAAAGTACTCTCTTTCAATTAGACTCACTCTCTCTCTCTCTCTTCCTTTTAAATCATTGTTCTTCATTTCCCTTTGTATAATAAAAATATTTTACATGAGTGGTTGTAATCTCAGCTCTCTCTCTACCATGGTATTCTCTTTCGTCGTATGGAATCTTTTGTTTTGTTTTGTTTGTAGGCATGACCAGTTAATATTTTATAATTTTTATTATGTGTGTTATTTGCCGTTTTAATTGTTATTGTGAATGTGAATGATCATTAAAACATATTCATGATGTTGTTGATGTTTACTTTTGAAAGGGTTATCCATTATTTGTTTTCAAAAGTCGCGGAAGTTGATCGTTTTGAAGGAAGTTGTTAAGAAATGTTGTTCCATCGTTAGAGGTTTATCCGCATTAATACGGGTTTTAACGAAGTCTCACAAAAACACATTTAACGGCGTCACAATGATCTGGCTAATTGGCGTTGTCTAAGAGTAAAATTATTATTCCTGGAAACTTCTCATTCAATACATACATACATAGCTATGTTTAAGGATGTCATGGCAATACATGAGGACAAGACAAACTCCATCCGGAGGTCATTTGACTGATTATGAAGGTGAAGAGGAAGACAAAATGGGTTAGTAATGAAAGAAAAAAGAGATAGGGTCGGCGACACAAAACAAAACACAAGGAGACTATGGATCTGTCATGAGAAAATGATCGAGTACCACCTAGCCCGTTCAATCCCATTATAAACATCAGGAGAGTTCGAATAAAATTAACAGCAGTCAGTATGTCAGTTTATTGGACACGAAACCTTGAGAGTAAAATAAAATTGCCATAAAATATTCTAAAATCTATCGTTCGGAGTCGACATTAAACAGTAACTCACACTTATGTATAAAATTAACTTATATAGAATGGGTGGTATGAGAAGCTAGGCTGTAATCCAAATTAAAGGGTTAGGTTCCAACCATCAAAGGATCCCCCCGCAAGGTTTTCCTATGAAGGGTTGGACAGATCCGTGCTGCTTTGATCTGTTCCAGGTTATTACCAGCGATATAACTTCATTTCAGTGTCCCGTAAAAAATCTAGTAACCAGTCTTACGCCATTCTAACATCGTCTATAGAAGACCAAAAACTCCTCAACATACATTTCTCGACCAGACCATAGAGACAGTAAATTAGAAAATTATTATCAACCGTCTTGTCGTCCTCAGAAAGTGACTTTAATCTACCGAGAGCATCTACTATCTCGTTCCCAAGTGTACCATTACGCCCCACATCTCAGCAGAGTCACACCCGATTTGGCCCAAAGAATCTTATGGAGCTTTTATAATAAAGAGCCAGTTGCGGTTTACATCAGAATAATCTAATCGCCCCTAATAGCTCCACTATAAACGAACATCACTTAGGATTCAGCATTTGCTGACGCTAAGTCAGCTAAGGTCTAAAGAGCCTCTATAATAGCAAAAATCTCCGCTTAAAAGTGAAACAAACATGCTTCAATTTAATGTGCAGCTCCAGTACAACACCCTTATAGAAAACAATAGTCTCATCTAGCTTCGACCCACCCGTAAAGATTGGTATACCATTTTGTCTCAGGAGTACACCACCCTCCCGCAGACAGAAACGAGAATCTGCTCCCCAGGCAAAAACGTCGCCTCTGGCACTCTATAAACGGTGTTTCTCTTGAGAAGTCCATTCATCCTGACTGGTTATACAGTAATATTTCAGTGGGCAGACAGTGACGGTTGATCCAGAAGTATTTTGAAAAATTCAACCTAATGACACCCCCTTACTATAAATCGTGTCAAACAGTTATTTCCTCGTTTGCGAAGACATTGCCACTTTCCGAGCTGGGTTCTTCGGCAATGTTGCTTGTTGACGTTGAGTTGGGCTTTGTGTTGAGGTTGAGGACGTAAATCTAAATGTAAAATACTTCGTAAGTGCCATAAGACAGACCCAATTCTTGAGAGCGCGCTCGAGCGTCGGGAAATCGAGAAATACGACTTATTCGCCACACTTACAATACAAGAAGCGTAGGCCTGGCCACATCTATAAATCTTCCACCGTCTTCTAATTATTTTATAATTTTGCAATTTCCTTGGAAGTCGATTATGACTCCAGAACGCTTCAAAAGTGGCAAATGTTGGTTGTTAAACGATCCATACTCATAAATATCCAAAACAAATAAAATAAATGATATTTCAGACTGCCGTTTTTGAAATCACTAAATGGAGAACCTCACATGGCATGTAATTGAAAATGATGCTGCTACCAGTTGTTGTTTTTCTCTCTTATACTCTCGTTATTTTAAATATCTTCTCATTTATAATGTTCGTGTGTTCGCAGGCATGCATTTGTGTGTGGCATTTTGAAACTCCTTTCATTTGTGACTTTCCTTTTGTTCTTAAATGTGACAATTAATTATGGTCATAAAAACTACATTGTTGCTGTTGTTGTTTTCTTATCTTTTATTTTGGTCACCTTTTCTTTTTTTTGTTTCCCAAGGCGCAAACGCATGAGTTCTGGGATTAGTTGTGTTTTTTCAGTGGGAACATTTCATCACCACATCTTAAATAAATGTGGTGAGATCGTAACGTTTGGGTTTGAGAAACATATTATGAATTGTGCTGTAGAAAACAGTGCTGCTTAGGTCCTTTTCTTTTTGATGTTAACTTCAAATATTGCTGAAATGTTAGATAAGCTCTGCCTTTTAAAATTTTTTGCAATCAAAATAAACACGAATCCTTCAAAATAAGTCGTATCAGAAGGAAAATACGTTGCTTTTAAAGGGTCCGTTTCGTTTTTACAAAAGTAAAAAATCTAGGTGGAAGTCTTCTATTGTGGTTCTCCCAAGTCTCAGCTTCGAATCACAAGAACATCACTATTATGCATCAGTCATGATTGAACTGTTGTTCGACAGTTCTTCTGATCATAATTACGAAGTTTGTTTACAAAGCAAACATCATAAGCACAATATGACGTCTGCCATTCGATATTAGGCCTCTAACCGCGGTACAGTATAAGATTAAAATTGAGCGTAGGACCGATTTTATAAAAATTAACAAGAAGATGCTGATCAAAAGAAGTTAAATACCTATGGGTTATCCTTGTTATAACACGCATACTTGAATGCCGTTCTAGGTAAGACTCCTAAAGCAATGGGGACATGTCGCACGACTGCCATTGAAGATGGTTTTTAGATTTACACACTTTAGGGGTGTTTGAAGATGTGAATGCAAGCTGGGTACAACTTAGCGGGTTACATATGAGGCATGTGAGTGTCTTGTGCGTGTCTTTTCATCTGTGCGTAGGTTAATATAAATAACGGATCAGATATGCTTTGCTAAGTATAAATCGCGATAGCCATGCGGTAATATGAGTATATTTACCAATTCGCGTATGAATATTGTTGTCTAGTTGGATATAAGATCGTTGATATTTTAGGAGGGCGAACCTTGGGGCTTCTAAAATGAAAACCATAATGCATTAACATATATACGGTAATGGAAAACACTTCCCTAATCTGAAACAGATATAACAGACCATGCAAACGGCTCCTCTGCAGCAAAGCAATTACAAGAAACTCATTGGTTTCTTAGTCGCCGCAGTCTAACAGGCTGTGCGTTAACTCATTAGACATGAGAACACGGTTCGAACCCCAGGGCAAACATCTCGAACAAAACGAAACATAAAAAATATTTCTTCGGCGAATGCATGTCAGCAGATTTCTGGAAAAAACTCTAGGAGTAAATAAAATTGCCATAAAAAACTTCTCAAAAAATCGGAATCGGATTTTAAACTGTAGGTTCCGCACCATATTGGTGGTGTGAGAAGTTATGTTGTAATCTTAACTGAAGGGTTGGAGTGATCAATTACGTATGCATGTATGTATGATAACTGCTAGCGTACTATGAGTTCATCGACGTATACATTTGTATTTTTATGGTGGAACATCTTTAAATACTGCACAGAATCATCCATTCATTGTTGGTTGTGGCACTCACTTTGGACAGAACTTTCGCAAACCCAAAATATTCATGCACGATCTCTCTGTCAACTTTACTTTGCGATCAGTGAAAATTACTCTGTAGACATTTTTTATGATTTCGCCCGTAACAGCACCATTAGGAGTTTCTATACTCATTTGTGACCTTTACAACTTCTTATCCGTGAAGTAAAAACCCAAGCTCATACATCTAGAACAAAACGAAGGAAGAGAAAATATTACTGCGGCGTCTTCCTCTCGGCAGACGTCTGGTAAAAACTCTGAGAGTAAATAAAAATGAAATGAAAAGCTTCTCAAAAATAGGTCGTTCGGAGTCAAATTGTGGGTCCAGCCACTCATGGATAAAATCTACGCAACTTGTGTGGCCTGAGAAGATAGGTTGTTATCCTGACTAAAGGGTTGTAATGACTAATTAAGTATTCTGTGTTTTTAAATAAATAACAATAATTGTTTTGATGTGTTTCTGGCCTCAAAAATGGGAAAAATATAGGAAGAAGTCTAAGCTTCCTATGGAAAATATGTTAAATAAAGTACCCTACAGCTTTATTTTGGAATAAATATGAGTTTCTTGTTAAAAAGATATTTAAAATGAATGTCTGTAACCTTCAAATATTCATAACTTAACTCATACAAAAACATAAAATAATAATTGGTCATTACAAGCATTCTGTCAGGACTACAACCTAGCTTCTCACATCACTTGTGTTGTGTGTGTTAATTTTATACATGAAAAACTGATTTTTAACACGAAAGTTGCTTAAATAGCAAAAATAGTTTTTAGTTTCCATTTCTAGTTGAACTTATTTTAATTTTAAATTTTTTCTTCAACCATCTGTTTATAAGCAAGTAACTAAAAACGTAATATGACACTCAAATCGGACCAGGTGCATTTAAACTTGAGAAATCCACATACAAGATTGATGCCAACAAAACCAGTAGTGTTACCAACTGTAACAAATCATTCAAGCCTATTTCAGTGCGTGACAATTGCTCATCAATTAGAATTTTTCAAGACAATAATTTAAGCATTTAAAATGCTTAACGCCAACACTCTAGAATACCCCTACAACAATGTAAGCAATTTTTTTTGATTAGGAAACATTTCTTATGAACTCATTTAAGCTGTAGGCAATAAAAATTATATTAAAAGTTTAGAAAGGCAGTGTTGTATAAGGCTCATAATATTTTGAAATTTATTACATTTAGGCATTTGGGACAGACATTGAATGGACATAGAAAAATGATGGCAACATTATGGTGGCATAATAACAATACATCATAAGGCCTCTTGTTTTATCAATTCGGTTTAATCTCAAAAATTGGACAATATTTTTTGCACTAAATTCTAACCGGAGAACACATAATTAACAAACAAACATACAGCCATTCACTGTTGATACATTTAGTCACTGTTGAACATGCAGATTCATTTAGTATAGGCCACCATCATCATAACCACAATTCTCTAATGCTGTTCAAAACATTTTTCATTTAATTTGTCTACGGCATCTGTTAAGAACAATGAACTACACACGGGTAGAACTACGTCTTTACATACAATCCTCTGCTCTTCCACACTATGTGAGTAGATGCTGACAGACTCACAGTGTGAATCTTTCTTTTACTGTGGCTTTGGCTATGACTATTCCAGTTAATGATCAACAAACGTTTTCAACAAGTCCTCTGGCTTCTAAGCTTTTCATTTTTTCTCGGGTTTTTGTTTTTGTACAGAGAAGATACAATTTCATTTATATCTACGTATGTGTAAAATGTTAACAATACATATACAAATACAAAAACAAAACAGGCCAAAAGTTAGCTTGATTGCAGATACTCTATCTTGTATAACATGATGTTTTATTACAGGTGGCAACATACTTCTTGCAGTTCCATATACGTGTGTGTGCTGCATATCCATACAAACATAAATGCATATACCATGAATATGTGCCCTTACTTCAGTGAAACATACCTTACTTTGGTATTTACAGTGATGTCAACTTTTCATTTTAAAAACTTGAAATTTTACAAACTTGAAGACTATAAACTCGGATTATCTAATTACTTAATTGGTCTTTAACAACCCGATTAACGGATTTCGGCCTGCCGTAACACATCCTTCCAGGCGCCTCTGCTGGATGACAGGGCTTCCCCGATTTGGTCCTTCTAACGCAAACAAGGTCGTCCTTTTCGTCGACTTCTGCAGATCGCCGCCGGAGCATCCTCCTCCACTCGAACGACATGGTCGAGCCAGCGCAGCCGCTAGTTGTTAATAAGCTGCACAACGTCGATGTCGTTGAGGAGCTCATTCAGCTCACTGTTGGATCGAAAGATCTTACATAGGACTTTTCTCTCGAATACTCTCAGAGCTGCTGCATCCATGCTTCCGCGCTATATAGAAACACGGAGAGGATGAGCATCTTGTAGAGTATTAAACTCGGATGTGGGGCAATAAATAGAAGAGTTGGATGGCAGAGCTGCTATACATACGATCTGTAGAAACACATATATACATACATAATAAGTCATTTGGTGGATTTGGTTTTAGAACCTAGAAGGAAATATTTCGAGACCATGAGGTATCCCGCGGAAGACTATGCCATCGAAATATGTGCTCAATTCATCTTGGATAGGAGGTATAAAAGACAAGAGACAGCAATAAAGTCTGGAAGCCATTCGAGCACTTAGCTCGCATGCGGTTAAATCAAAGATGGCATAGGAAAGTCTGAAGAAGCTGAACTAGGCGGACAGAATAAGACTATTCTCTGTGAGAATTCTCAGTAATAAGCAAGGTAACGAGCTTCCACGCTGCTGAAGACCTTACAACTCTTCTATGGAGTGGGAGCGGATCTTTGGATAAGTATACTTATCAAAAGGGACGATTAAGAGAGGCATAGACTCTTCTTAAACCAAGTTGGTTTGAGGTAATCAAAACTTTTATTGGGAAGTTACAATAAAAGGAAGCATACATCGGATTATCCAGGAACAAATTAAAGTTGGTTAGCGATCTTTTGACAGCACACTTATTTTGAATGGGCATTGTCACTAGCCCAATATAGAATCTATACGATGACGATGAGACATGCTTGGAACTTGTGGTGTATTAATGCATCTTAGGATGAAACTTCAGGGTATATATGAAGTTCTAGGCAGGGAACTGTCATTCTTGACACAACGAGCAGCATCCTGTAATTTGTCAAGGCAATAGAGGTGGAGAAGAAATTTCAAAAAATTTTTCTTGAAACATTTAAAACGTTATTATCTCCTAAGAAATCCTTTATTGGCATCACTTGCCACATGTTTCTGTTGATATTTGGCAGTGAAAATGTATTGTTTTGACCACAAAAAAAGGCAGAAGACTTTTTATTTTTATTATTAAAACAAAAATTTTATGGCGTTTATTTCACTTTTTTATACCCACTTTTTTTCTTTCTTTCGAAGAGAGTGTGTATAATTTTTGTTGTTGTTGTTATAGTTGTTTTACATTTAAACAAATGAGTTTTGTCAGTTGTTATCTTGTTTCGAAGACTAGATGTTGTATTCTACATACAGTAACATGCGTAAATACAGCTGATACTGGCTAACATTGCCTTGCCACTGTCACTGACACACAGCTTTTACTACAAACGGTGTATCTGGGTTTACTTTTTTTTTAGCAAAGGCTGATGCTATTGCTGTGTAGTTATTTTAAACATGGTTTTTGTTGTTACTGCGTTTTTGTATAAGTTTGTTCAACTGCTACTGATTTAAATTCCTAGATAATGGTTAACTTTTTTCTTGTTGTTGTTTTTGTTGTTGATATTTTTAATAAGTCAAATGCCTTTTATTTTAAACTGTGTTATGTTTTATATTGTTAGCCATGTTTAATAATATTAATAGGCCCAACGTTAGTCTACATCATTTACTGGCAATAGCATACCGAAAATTCCTCACGTACGCTAATTAGTGGCACAATAAAGGCGTGTGAGATACATTTCACCTGATGACTAGTCACTTACTACATATCTGTCCTGCTTTGTATAAACATTTGCATGGGATACAAATAAGTTTGCATGTTGGTTTATATTCCTACATTTATTATTGTCATACATAGAGCTTGTTTTTGTACAACAAATAATATATTCTGGTTTATATTCTGCTGACCTTTTAGTCTTTAATATGGAATGTATTCTGTGTTGGACTCTCTATTTTCCTTTGATTTACATACATACATAACTGGTGATTTCAACCCTTCAGTCAGGATTACGACCTAGCTTCTCATGCCACTTATGTTGTGTGTGTTAATTTTAGCCATAAGTGGCGGGACCTACGGTTTAAAGTCGACTTTTGTATAACTTATTGCGGCATTTCGATCTCTGCGCAACCATTTTTGGCTAAAAATTCATTCCATTTCAGTATATACAGATCAACTACTCACTGTTCGTTCTACATTTATACTCTCCATTTACGGAGAAGGAGACGTAGGAAATAACTCTCGAATATCCAATACTCTTTTTCTAGTATCCAAGGTGCAGCTCTAAGTATAACAAGTTTGTTGTATTTTTGTCTGAGCTATTTACCAACAATATTTCCATTTTACTAAAGGGCTAAGGAGATGTTTCACGAATTCAACTCCATCTTTCAGCTTTAGTAGAAGTCCCATGAAAAGGGAGATGAGAAAATAGTCAACATCCATCGTAAGGATAACCATTGGTTTTCTACCAATCTGATAAATTTCTCGGCTTTATTGTTGACGACATTTACAGTTCCCTACGTCGCAAATGAGCAACTGTACAGGACGGGCATATCCCTTAATAGTACTAACTGGGTAGCACTGGGATATTCTGACATTGTCCTCAAAAGGCAGCACAGTTTTCTTAACCTACTAATCCCTTGATTTATAAGGCAGTATACGATGACTCAACAGTAATCATAGTACAAAACGCTGCCTAACCCTACCTTCATTACAGAACTTTATATCCATGTGCTCATATCGTGGTTTTGATAACTAAATTCTACATCATCTACTATTTTGAAACTTGCTATCTCCTTTTGTTATTTTGTCTGTCCCGCAATTGTTAACATTTCTATATCTTGTATATTAATATCCTTCTCGTACTTCATCCGCAAGGATGATGTGCTCATTGACGAAAATTGCATCGGTTCTACATTCGATAGAATTCGTATCATTATAATTTAAAAAAAATTGCGTGATAGGCTCAGGTTAGAAGGTTGAGTTTAAATTAAAACACACGAGAGCATACATAACGGTCTATTGTGACACATGACATATAAATGAAGGGATTCACCAAAACTAAATAACCAGTTACGATTAACCGATCTCGACAATTATCAATCGTTTGAAGCATGGCTTACTTAGCATCGAGCTTTATAAAAACGTCGATCGATTTGATATCAAGTAACAATAGCTCCGTTACACCACCGATAGAAGTGTGAGCCAAATGAGAAAAGTTTTGTTTGACATTGGGAAGCCTTTAGTCAAGATTGTAAATGTTAATCTTATCTATAAATGGAAAGCCTATAGTATAGAATTGATTTCGAGCTACAAATTTAAGATGAAAGTCGCCGTGAATTTTTTTTAAATGTTGGAGCAAAGCCATTAACCCATCAGTGTGGAACTTCTGTAGTTTATATGGAACACAAAAATTTATTTGTTTCTTAATTCTAGTAATTTTTAATAAAATTGCTCTTTGCAGTCTCATTAGCTGTAACCAGTATAGCTCAGAATTAAGTGTTGAACCAGTTTGTAGAATATTCTTATTTGCCATGAAAAGTTTCTCAAAAATCTGTTGTTCGGGGTCGACTTTAAACTATAGGTCCCGCCACTCATGTATAAAAAATTTACACACACAACATGCTGTGAGAAGCTAGGTTGTAATCCTGACTGAAAAGTTGTAATTGTCAATACGATATGTGTGTATGTAGTAGAAGCCAAAGAGAGTATTCAGAATTAAGTGTTTAAACAGGTTGTACAATTTCTTTCAGTCATAGTTTTGTCACCGTTTGAAAAACTTCATCTTGCTTCTGCCATGATCGTTTTCAGAAATCATAGTCGTATATAAACCAATTTCCATCTCAAAAATAGTTTGACTTCATATCGAAAATGAAATTTTTCGCTGTTAATGAATACGGCAAGCAACCTTAATGTTTCCTCGTGTATTCAGCTCTGTCTAAAAGGTTGACAATAGTTTGATGAAGAAAGCCTAGTTTCTTAGCAACAATCACGATGCTTCGGTACCATTATTTCATAATTTTGTTTATGATTTCTTCGACTTTTTTACTGACTAATCGATCAAAGCCGGGTTCTCCTTAAACTTTCAAAAAATGTTCAACAGCCTGTGATGTATTCTTAACTTTTCTGTAATAAAAAAGGAAAAAATGAAGATAATATCCAAGTTTTCAAATGACGTGTTCATTATTTTTAATTTAATTACTCAACACTTGTATCAAAACATTAATTTGTGGGTGGCTTTTAATAAGGGGCCATCATGTCTACCCAACACAACAAAACCAATAAATTGGAAATCAATTAACAAAAGAAAATATTTGACATTTATAGAGCATTTTTCCTTTCAAATTAAAACATTGAAAGCGACTAAAAGTCTAGCCAAAACCAGCACAAAACATCCATTAATGTTCACGTATGGAAAACCGTCCCAAAAAAATACCATAAAATGTACCCAACCAGCCAAATAACCACCCATGATGTTGTTAATGCTGTTTGTTTTGTTTGATAAAAAGTAACGTTTGATATAATTAAATTATGTTAATTGAGAAAATGACAACAACAAGTTGAACAACAAATGAATTTCTATGTAAAATTGTATTCTAAACAACACACACATCGTAAAAATTTTGATTGATTGCCTCTACGAAAAAGTAACAGATTTTTAAGGCAATTTTTTCTCGTCGTTATTTTCAAATGAATTCCAATAAATTGTTCAAATAACAACCACCATCAATTTCTTTTCCCTCTTTCTTTACATTTTTTTATCTCCTTTTCTTTCTTTCTTTTGAAAAAAAAAACCATTGTATAGTGAAGAAATAAAAATAAAAATTAAATAAAAAATTTATTTTGAATTGTAAATAAAAACGTGCCATGCGATACGATCGAATTTAAATTGAATTTGAAATTCGATTTTTTTTGTGTATTTTTTTTTTGGCTGTTTTGGTTTTAATTCTAAAAGATATTTTATTAGTTATTTAAATGCGTTTAAATTAACATAAAAGCTCTTTGATTTTGGTTTGTTATACAATTAATGAAACCCAAAACACAAGTTTTAATACAAATTGGAACAGTTTTCTTGTTTTTATTTCTGATTTCTTTAAAGCAATGCAAGTCGACTTGATAGGGAACCTATAAGTTAAGACACCTATTCAATATATTTTGAAATTTGCAAAAAAATATCGCTCTAGTCTCGTATAAAGACGAGAGTCTGTGTTTCAAATCCCAGCTGAGACAACTCAAGTAAAACGAGATTTCCTCTCAGTAGTCTTCTGGCAAAATAAGTTAAACTGTGGATCCCATCACTTATGGGTAAAACAGCATGAGTGATGTGGGAAGTTAGATTGTTATCCTTGCTAAAAAGTTTTAATATTAGGTCAAGTAAGTTTAAAGGTCTCAATTCTACCAAAGTTCAAGTCTAAATGTTAAAGGCAGAGTTAAAATGTTCCCAAAGGATTATCTAAATTTGTAAATAATCAACCCGGGAATCCAAAATTTCGTAAAGGAAATCAATTTGAACCCAAAATAAATCTAGGTATTGCAGTAATGTTTATATTAGCTAACTGGGTGAAAGATATCAACAAAGAGGAGTCAGAAACTACAGTTTTTTTATGACAAGAGCAGGCTGCTGACTTATAGGGTGAAAAACAGTTTCTTCCTTCTTCTCAGAAAGACAGCTCCTGTAGAAGACATTTGCCGAAGTGTCAAGTCTTTCGGCATGTCTATCAAAAGGACAGTGGAATGTGAGAACAGCTATTGTGATGGATGGCTATGAGATTTAAGGATAGAAGCGTCCAGCAGAGTGTAGATACACATTGGTTGTATGTACCCTCCTTATACCTCCCTGTAAAACGAGTGGAAAATACCTAATTTAACTGGAACAATCTGAATACCTATGCCCTATATTAAGTCGCAGATTACGAGTTGACAGATCACGTCCAGAACCTATGTCCTGGAAACCCCATTAGATTTACCTTTTAATACTCAGAAATTTCTTTAAAAAAATTCTCGTTTGTTAGCTACTTAATCGCTGCTTGGCTATCCGAGTAAATCAAACGATTTTCAAAGAAAATACCGCCTTCCAACAAGCACTACGCTGCTTCCAAAACAGCTACAACACTGCAGTAGTCAGGCGGCCTGTAAGACAGTCTAATATCAGAACTCTTAATAAATACATATACCACAGCTCATCTTATCATGTGTCTTTGAATCGTCGATATAAACATCAAAGGGACACATTGAGAACTTTTAAGTTTTTAGACCAGAATTCCCTGGTTGGTGTTCTAAAATCAAAACTCTATTCAGAAACTTATAATGCTTCCATGTGTAGCAGCATGTCCATAGTCCAGTTGGGCCAGGATTTAATTGCATTGAGTTCTTCTGAAGTCGCCGTAGTCTAGCAAGTAATGTGTTGACTTAGTGGACATGACCTGTGGTTCAAACCATACATCAGACATCTCGAACAAAACAAAATATGAAAAACCAATATATCTGTCGGCGACTTCCTCTCGGCTACTTCCTCTCAGCTGTCCGCTGGCAAAAACTCTTGAGAGTAAAGTTTCTCAAAAATCTGTCGTTCAGAGCCTGTTTTAAACTGTAGGTCTCGCCACTCGGAAAAAATTAACACACACAAGGCGGGTGATGTGAGAAGCTAGATTGTAATCCTGACTAAAGGGTTGCTAAAGTAAATAAGAATCTTAATGCCGCCATCTAACTTTTTGCTTTAAAAGAAGGTCAGAGCGAAGCCAACTGTGTGTAACCTTGCCTTGGTTGGAATGGAACAGAGTGTGTTGATGGACAGGACAACTGAGTGCCTACGTACTCAGTCACTCAGCTGGCAGTGGCATTAGTGTTTGTAAAATGTCTAGCTAGCAATGTATACCATAAAACAAGGTTGGTTCCATCATGGGCTTATAGAACCAGAGTATGATGGTTAGTCTATAAACTCAGATCTTTTGTAAGCATAAAGCGCTTGTGATGTTTAATTCCTTTGCCATTTGAGGCTCACCAATGGAGGCATTAATCTTCTATTCATTCATTGTTACAAACTCTGGTTTTAAATTTAAAATTGGCATTGTAGGGCATTATTTAAAACACAACTTAAACTATTTACATCGTTGGTGATTTCCAATGAAAACATTAAAACGATGTAAAAAGTTAAGATAAGGAATTGATGTTTAAACATCCATCAAATGCGTTTTAGAAACCAAAAAAAAAACTAAAGAAACACTTTTGATACACAAATGAAAATTAAATAAAAATAAAAGCCGGTTATTTCTTTCTTTCTATCTCTCGTTTTTTACGAAAAAATGTAGAAAAAAATAACAAATAAAAGCAATCGAAATAAATAAGAAATGCTATCGTATTAATGTATGCACGTATGTATTATGCATACATAAACAAAATGCGGTAAAATGTTTATGGGGATACTTTAGGGTAATTTATTGACACCTTTTCATCAGTTTTTTTTTCTTTTTTTTCTTTTTCGTTTTCCTTTCATAATTGGAGAGATTATTTTTGTTTTTGTTCATATGAAATTTGCAACTGAACAGTTAAAAGCTTAGGCTATCATGCAAATATTGGAGATACGAAGTCGTCGTAGTCTAGTAGGTAGTTCGTTAGATTATTAGACGTGAGACCTCAGTTCAAACCTCATGTCAAACAAAACAAAATACAAAAAATATTTCTTCGGCGACTTCCTCTCAGTAGATTTCCTGCAAAAATTCTAAGAGCAAATAAAATTGCCAGGAAAAGTTTCTCAAAAATCTGTCGTACGGAGTCGACATTAAAATTTAGGTCTCGCAATTTATGTATAAAATTAACGCACAAAATATAAGTGGTGTGAGAAGGTAGGTCGTAATCCTGACTGAAGGGTTATAATAGCCAATTGTGTATGTACGTATGTATGTGTTGGAGATAAAGCCGATTGCTAATTATATCGCCAAATAGATCGTCAATTGCTCCATAATGTACAATGCTGTTGCAAGAGTTAGAACAGTGTGGTGTGAAACCTTTCTTTGGTTCTAAAATCTGTTATGAGGATGATAATTTGACGTGGATTATAGTTCACCAGAAAATCGTTGGGTTCACACCCAACACTGCAATCGTCCACTTTTCCCGCTCTATGAAATCTCTCTATTTGATCAGTTTTATTATAACTGTCTCACTCTAGCGGTTCGAACGTGAGTCTAATACCGCCAGTTGTGAGGTTAAATATTCGGGAAAACGCAAATTGCAAGGTGGTGCCTACTCATTTTGTCGGTGGTAGTTACTAGGCGAACATCCGATAACCGATAAGGAATATTTATTTTTGAGACTATTTTTTGGCAGCCTTTATATTTAAAGCTGGTTCACTATCCAGAAGGTGTGACTCCTCCGGCAGTCTGTAACTCGACTCATTGAACACCCATTGGCTAATTAGGAGAATCTTATTTTCTCTTAATTTTACACGGTATTATTTAAGAGCTCGAGAACCTAAAATAAATGTACAAAACAGAAATACTGCTGGAATGGTTTTTTTTGTAAAGGAAAATTTCAAGTCACATCATGGGCAACTTCTGGAAAGTTGTCAATAAATTGATTTTACAATAAATAATTTGTTAAAAGCGTTATATGCCGAATTGCACCGCCTTATTTGAACGAAATGTTTCCATAACGGCTGCTCCTTACTCATTTCGAAAGATGTAATGACAGATGATGCTACAAGCTTCATTACATTTACTTAATTGATCATTACAACCCTTTATTTAGGATTACAACCTAGCTTCTCATACCACCCAAGTTGTGTGTGTTATTTTATCCACTAGTGCAGGGACCTACAATTTAACGTCCACACCGATTGACAGATAATAATCCAACATACTACCTAAACTCCATCAAACAGTAAATTTTAATGTGTGTAATGCTGATATTTGAACGGGATTTGGGGTTTGTTTTCACTTCAAATGCGGCTATCTTGTTTATTTCATCAGAAATGCCCTTCATTTTTGATCAGAATGCTTAGATTCGGTTCAGTGTCAAATGAACGCAATTAGCAAACATGTGATGAAAACAATGATCGTTTTGCTTCAATTATAGTCAATGGTAATATTTTATGGGCATGTGAGCCAAGATCACTACGTATTATTTTCCAAATAATAAAGGCCAACAATTTGAGAACGATGACGAATCATTATTCCGATGATTTCTTCAAAACTTTATGCTACAATAGCAATTATTTCTTTGTCTTGTTGATGTTTTGTAATCAAGAAGAGTAAAATAAGTGCAAAAACAATGAATAAGTGTGAGAATTGTTTGTAATATAGGGAGATTATGTTAACCGTACAAATCATTTTTGTTATCACTATGGAACATGTTAACATTTCTTGCCAAATAAGTTTATTACTTACTTACTAACTTAATTAGCTACTAACATCCCGATTACCGGATTTCGATCTACTTTGGCACATTCTTCCGGGTGCTTCTGCATCTTGCGCGTTCGCCAGTTGATCACACCAATCGATCACAGGGCTTCCTCAATTTGGCAATTCCAACGAAGTCGTCTTCTGCGCTAAATTTCAAAAATCTCCGCAGCAAATACACGTCTCAGCGCATCAAATACAGGTTTCTCTTCCATTCTAACGATATGGCCGAGCCACCGCAGCCGCTGGATATTAATGCGCTGCACAGCGTCCATGTCGTTGAGGAGTTCATGCAGCACGTTATTAGATCGGATGCAGAAATCACCGCTTACTCGCAAAACTTTTCTCTCTAGACAGCTGTATCGGCGCTTAATAGTGTCCATGCTTCTGTGCCATCAAGAAGCACTGATAGTATGACCGACTTGAGTATAAGCTTCGTCGTACGAGAGAGGTCTCTGCTACTCAATTGGCTATTCAAACCATAGTATCACCTGTTGGCAAGAGTGATTCTACGCTTGATCTCCAGACTAATATCCTTTTTGCTGATAACGGCGGAGACAAGATAAATAATTTCATTGATAATACCGAAATTATAATTATTTGCCGTAATCTGGGATCCAATACGTCGCATGTTCCTACTTGTTGACAAAGTTTATTTAATTAGTTTTTATAATGCTGCCAATACCTTTCAAGATCATTAACCTCTGTTTTAATAACATTCCTCATATTAATTAATTAAAAAGAAGAAGATAAATAGTAGGTTGTATTAACTAAACTTTAAATATCTTCTAATCTAATAACAGAAAAATGTTGCTTTAAATAAAAAGAATGATGAACAAAATTTAACCTTAAAACGACATTCTTAGAATTTTGCTCAAGCGACCCTTTTTTTGTTCTCTCGTTCTCGGCTTTAATTATGACTAATGTGTGTGACCCATTAAATCATTGTAATAACCCGACTAAATGATAATGATGATGACGATGTTGAGATGTCGTTGTCGATGCCAATGCCGATGTCATCAACGATAATGATCATCGATTTACATGCTTGACAAATTAACTCAATTTACACCAGAAACATAAAGCAAACAGATGAACTGAAGGGACCCCTCTTTAATCATGATCCATTCGTACATGGACAGCAGCAGCAGCAGATTATCATCTTAAAGTAGAAGCCAATGTTTTCAAGAGCCAACAGTGGTGATTATCACTCTTGTTCTACTGTTTTTTTTTCTTTTTACCCCCCTGCACTCTTAATATTTAAATCAGAATTTGTTCATGTAAATTTTTATTCACACTATTAATCTTGTGTGACGCACACACACAACGGGTGAGTCTTATGCTGTGTTTTGTTGTTGTTTTCCATTTCAACTGCATGCAGGCACCCAAGGGTGGCCGAATGCTGTGGCTACGCATGCGTGTTAAGGCCTATAGTGTTGAGTATGGAAATATTTAAGATGACAATGATACTACCTGTAGCATTTAAAAATGTACAACTTTAATGCGTTTTCTTTGTTGTTGTTGTTGGTGGTTAGTGGTGACTGTTCTGTTTCTGCTTAATGTGATATGTTATCGGTTTTTAAAATCAGGAGCTCGTACAAATTTCATTTCATTCTGGCCCTGAAGATTTTTATCTTCTTCTTTATTTTTTATCATCTCTCGTTATATTCGTTGATTTTCCAGTGTGGGGAAAAAAGTGAATTTATTTTTTTGGGAGAATACATTTTGATTAACGGCTGTGAAAATTGAGAAGTTTGTTTTTATTTTATGATTTAATGCGAAATTTCTAGGTTTTAAATCAAATTAAATGGGTTTTCTTTAAAGAGAAAACAAACGAAAATCAACTTTTTTGTTTTATAATCTGGGTTAATGGTGATAACCATAAAAAAAAATTTAAAACACATGTTGGCATCGATAATGAATAAAATGACGTCACTGTTTCAGTTCAATTATATTGTTGAAAACATGTTTTTTAAATAATTTTTATTAAATGTTGTTACTTGTTTTGTTTTATATTCAGTATTTAAACTCATCTCGCAGTATAAATTGCAAGCTGTCAAGCCCGGTATGAACTGTAGTACACACCGCTTATCACCGTAGATCTTTGATTAATAGCACAGACACTCTCACCCTTCTCAATGAATTTCTTTTGATCCATTTGGCCTTTTCAAAAAGTCTGACTTCAACAGGTGTTAACTCAGCAAAGCTGGAGAGAAAGGGAATTACTGACGCGATCGTAAATCTACCTACTGAAGATCATGAAATGGACTACAGCCGCCTTGTAGAAAGTATCTTAAAAACTTTATGAAAATTTGATAAAGAAAAACATGGAAATACTTATAAGCCATAAGGTAACATGTGAAGCGGAAATATCAGCTACAGTTGGACATATTTAAAACAAGAGTTTAAATCCTACAGCCCCAAACCCGCCAATCTGGAAGTAATAAAGGCAGCCTGCAAATTGCAATGAAAAGTATTGTTGTACAATCGCAAATGCCCAGAGTATAATTGCGCCCCTGATTATCGCTTAAAGCAAGCTCATTCGATATGATGCCTAACATATCAATTTCGACCAATTACATTACTCTGATACCAATTTGACTACTCGGATGGCTCTATACATGGAAAATGTACGAGAAAGGTCTCCATATTTAAAAAAAAGAAGAAACAAAACTATGCATCCAGGTATTGCACCCTAATACGGTTTTCTAATTAGAAGTGCGTGCAATCAGAGGTACGTGCGATTAGAAGCACGTGCGATTAGAAGTACGTGCGACCATTATAGCCCTTTAGAGAGGATTACAACCTAGCTTCTACAACACCAACATTGTGTGTGCGCTGGTTTTATCCATGAGTGCCGATACCTACAGTTTAACAGGCAGATTTGAGAAACTTTTCATGGCAGTTTCATTAGCTCATCGAATTTTTGTCAGAAGACTGTAGAGAAGAAGTCGTCGAAAGAAATAATTTTTCATATTTCCTTTTGCTCGAGATGTCTGAATTGGAGTTTGACTACAGCGTAGTACTTGTTAGAGTACTGCTTAGAGCAATCTACAGAATGGCATTAATACTTGGGCCTACAGTTCATTGATTTCCGAACGGTCTTTGAATTCACCACTCGATCTATTATGTGAAAGGCATTGAGAAGGAAAGACGGGTCAGCTTTCGTTTTTACTTTGCCCTGTTTCTACTTCGTTAAACTACACTATTTTGTAGATAAGCACGTGATTGATATACGGTAGCACGACCGAAGGACTTTAGTTCCTAGTGGTGCAATGAGTACTTCAAAGAGGCGAAGGGCATTAGAAGCAATAATTTCCTCCAAATATTAGAAATATGAGTTCGTCTCTACACTGTGGGGAAATAGATAAATCAGAGCCAAAGGTAGCTAAAAAAGCTAGAGAACTACGAGACATAGACCCAAAGAATTTCGGTGCATTCAAAACCAGACTACGGAAATGAGGAGAACTTCTCATGGACTATTGTAAAAGAATAAGACAAGAGGAAAAATTGGAAAGTGACTCAATGGGTCTCGTGAGACGAGGAAACAATAAGTACAATACGGCTAAATAAAGGCGACTTGAGCAAACTAATTAGGAGTTACTCCGCCTTATACGGTTACTTAAACCCTTTTGGCGAGGTGAAATATGTTGAATTCAGCACTGCAGTGCTCATCTTTCGTAAGCTCGAATATGTGATATTTGTGTATGTAAACCAGCTATGTTTTACAAGCCAGAATGGTGAGCGCCCAACAAGATGAGTGTTCCACCTATTGGATGTAGTATTGACTGAACTGATCGTATACTTTTTGAAGATTTTGCATTGACTGATATACATTGGAGCTAAGAAGGCTTAGCAGATGGATTAAGTACAGATAGATTGAAACCTTCTGCTCTCTTTCGTGACAATGTCAATAGGACTAGATAAATAGCCCATGAAAAATTACAGGTTGACTGATAAGTGCTCCACATCAAACTTTTGAAAATACTAAACGTGTTTGTCATGGAATAATATGTCTTCAAACTGTTTTACTGAAATCGTTACGCAACGTACTCCAGTTACGATAAATAAATTTTCGAAAATAAAACCCCACATCGATAACACATTGTCTCACTGTATATTTTATTATTTGCTTTTATTAGGGTTGATGATGATTGTAATTAGATTTCTATCAATATATATATATATCAGTGATGCTCAAAATCCAAATTTCCTATCACATGTGATAGGCAAAGAAAATTCTGCTGACGCTGCGTTGATACACGTACACTATAAGCTTACTTGTGTGGTTTCTTATAATGATCGTGTGTTTGTTGCTTTCTTTGTTGTTTTGTGTTGAACTCAGAGAACAAAATCAATTCAGTTGATGTTTAGCACTTGATGAGGCAAGATCTCGCTACGCAACTTTTCTGAATGATTTTTTGTTTTTTGCAAATACACGCAGCAAAATTTTTGATGGAAATTTGGAATATGATTTCTTTTTTATAGAGAATATGGATGGTAATGCACAATGTATTGTGTGTTATCGCTATTTATGTCGCAAATCTTTTTTTTTATATAAAAAGACATTACGAGGCTAGCCATGGATTTTTCGACAACATTAAAGGGAATAATAGGACTTTAAAATTATTGCAATTAAATGCAGAATTTTTTAAATTCATGGTTGACGAAACGGACGTACCAAATTACAATAATTTACCATATAAGAACGATAAATTGTCGTTGCCTTTTAAAAAGGCATCATATATACATAGTTGCTTTGGCTTTAGCAAAGCAGTGCCGTCCATTCGATGACGGAAATTTCTTTTTGAATTTGACGACAGACGTATTGATACATACATACATCAATATATTCATCAATACATACATCAATATATTCATCAATGCATCAATATATTCATCAATACATACATACATACATCAATATATTCATCAATACATACATACACACACATACATCAATATATTCATCAATACATACATAAATACACATATACATCAATATATTCATCAATACATACATACATGCATACATACATACATAAGTTCATTATGTGCATGCACGCCACACAATAAACCAATTTTTTTATTTTTTTTTTATTTTCCCAGTGTACGATTCTCAAAAATTAAGTTGAATTTTGTTCTCCGCTGCTTTACCAACACAACCAAAACTATGATAGTATGTGTTTGAGCACCACTGATATATATATATGCATGTATGTATGTATGTATGTATGTATGTAGTTCATTAGATGATTTAGTAATAAAAAGTAAAAAATATTCATTACAAACGTTAATACCGCCAACAGTACTGGTCATGACATCAAACACATTCACACAACATCCAAAAGTACTAAAACTAATGTACAGTTGTAATGTTAACATAACGTTAGGCTTTGAAAGCAATAAAAAAAAACAGATTGTGGGTAATGCTGGAGTACTACATCATCTAACGGTTACACCTTTTACTCACTTCATTAAAAAACAAATTAAATGCCATTAAAGAAAACCATGTTAAAAAAGAAATGAGAGAAATTTAAAAACGGAAAAAACGAGAAAATGGCGGTAGCCATTAATACACCAACGGAATACACCAAAACGGATGCAAAACAATGTTAAAAACAAAACACAGGCAGACACCACAAGCAGATAAAAAATTGTAAGGGAAAGAACGAGAGGTGTTGTGTAGGAAACTCAACAAGTTCCAATTACGTTCATATCAAATTGAAGTTTGAACAAAACTCTTCGGTCTTTTAACATCAATCAGCGATTTTATCCGAAAATCTATCCCTAGACCAGGACAATGCTAGACAGCATCTGAGCAAGTGATCCTCTACTTATTAACTTATTATTATGACCTAGATTCTTATAGTTTTAAGTCGAATCCGAACGACAGATTTTTTGAGAACCTTTTTAAGACAATTTCTTTTACTTTCTGAATTTTTGCCCCAAGGTTGCTGTGAGCACAAAGCCCTCAATCTCCGAATGGATATGAAGCTGCGGAACATATTTTGTTCGTCAGGACTTCGTCAGGGCATATTTCACAAAAATGGAATGCATGAATAGACAGACTCAAATGGAAGACAATAAATATATCCCAGATGAACTTGGAAGCAAGCGAAGCACTGCGAGGAAGATAAAAAAATTCGCCTAGTTCGGCTGCTATGTTAATACGCTTTGTGTGATAGAGTACATGCGCTAGGAAAGCTGATCAGGAGACAGACTAAAAAATATTAATTCTTCTTACATTGTTGATTGCTTTATTCATTCAATCCAACAAAATCCAGTTGCACTACTTGGGCTACCTTCGAATCCATTGGACCTGGTTACTAGTTGAGTTCATCCGGCATATTATGATCCTAGGATCTAATGCCACACATAGGACACATAGGTAAGTTACACATACATAATTGGTCATTACCATCCTTAAGTTAAGATTATGACCTAACTTCTCACATCACTTATGTTGTGTGTATTAATTTTATACATGAGTACCAGAAATCTTCAGAGAGGAAGTCGCCGAAGAAATATTTCTTCGTATTTCGTTTTGTTGGAGATGTCCGACTTGTGGTTTGAACCGTGGTCTCACGTCTAATATGCCAACACACGGCCTACTAGACTACGGCGATTTCAAAGGAACATCGCGGGTCATTATGTAGCTGTTGAACTTGCTAAAACAGCCCATGGTAATGGCATTTTATAGCAATTTTATTTACACTCAGAAGAAATATTTTTTTCACATTTTTGTTTCGCTTTGATGGAGTTTGAGCCGTGCAATTACATCTAATAAGCTAACACACTACCTACTAGACTTCTTCCCAATCCATTGAATCTGGTTACTAGTTCAGTTCACCTAGCAAATTAACATCGTGGGGCCTAATGCCACACATAGAACACAGGTCAGGTATTGTCGTTTATTCCGCACTAGAAGGGGTGCATTTCTGTGTCGACTATCTTGACATTAGGTTTGCCAGGCTCAGTAGTAGACAGTAGTGGATGGAGGAGGATGTTCCGAATAGCGTTTATGACTTGGTTTCGTGTGTTTTTTATCCTCTACTTGCTATGTAACAGCACGATGTAATATGACATAACAGATCCATTGAAAGTTTTGCCAACAATGGAGTTAATCTTAGACGGTAAGAATTGGAGGTCAGCAATGAATCGTTTTTTCGCTACTCATAAGCACTCATGAAATTTTGAATATAAGTGAGTCAACAATATTGAAATTCAACTACTCTGGTTCATTAGTACTCACTACAACGTTGATTTATCAGTACAGGTTGTAATGAGTATGCGTACAACGTTGACGTCAAACTCATACCATTCGCAATATTTTGATTCATAAGTCTACTCATTTAGATTCATAACTTAGAAAAATACTTATCCGAGTGACTCGAATCATTCATCATAATTTACAGTCTTAGTTGTTGTTTCATGTACAAAAAAAGATAAAGACACATAAGCAAAAAAGGCAGAGCAGCAAGCAGAGCAAACACACAACCTTCTAGTGAGTATTTTAGTGTTCGTACGCGAATCACACTTATTTTGTGATTCGTGTATATGTTCAGTTATGGAGAATCGAACTCGACAACATCATACGTGTTGTTAAGTGTGAATATGATGAGTACTTCAAACTTTAAATATGAGTAGAGGTTCCATGATATTAAAATAAGTGAATGCGTATAAGTATCAGAAATTATGAGTATGATTCGATTCTCCTTACCTTTTTGAATATTCATTGCTGATCTCTCGTAAGAATCCAATTAATCAAAGACAATTGGCAACAATATTACGACTGCAGTCGCCGTAGCCTAGTAGGTAGTGTATTGGCTTATTAGACGTGAGGCCACTGTTCAAAATCCAGGTCATACATCTTCAACAAAATGAAATACGAAAAATTATTTCTTCGGCGATCGCCACTCAAGAGATTAATGGCAAAAACCCTGAGAGTAAATAAAAGTGCCATGAAAAAGAGTTTCTGAAAAGTTTGCCATTCGGAGTCGACTTTAAACTGTGGATCCTACCACTCATGTATAAAATTAACACACACAACATAAGTGATAGAAGAAACTAAGTCGTAATCCTGTTTAAAGGATTGTAATGACCAATTATGTATGTATTTCGACTGCAACGAAAATGTAAGCCACTGCTTAAACTATTTAATTTCTGGACACCTGCCAACAACGCCGTCTCACTAACTTCCTTTCAAACAAGAGATGCTTGGCATCCGTTAACAAAATTTCACAAATTCAACATAAAAAATTAACACACAGTGTGTGTTAAAAGGGCAAGCGAAAGAAGAAACCACCAAAGAAGCAAAAAAAATGTAGCCATTGCAGCCATAACACAATACAATGCTTTACGTTTCATCTTAAAATATGAAACGAATTTTAAAATTCAACACCAAAAATTTAAGACAGATTTGTGATTTAACACAGAAAACAGCTTTAAAATGTTTATTCACCTTTTAATCATTCGGATATTCAGATTTCGCATAGAACAGCAGCAGCAGCAGCAGCAACTATAAAAAAATTGTATGTAGAGAAGTAGTACAAGTACATTTTGTCTGTACAATTTAAATACTTTCAGTACCTTTTTCTCAAGCATTTTTAATGTTTTTTTTTCGTTGTTTTGTTTTCAAAATTTTATGAGCAACAGGTGAATGAATGAGCGAATGAGTGAATGAGTGATTATGACTGCATATCTGTTTAAAAATTTGTTCGTTTTTTTTTTTTGTTATTCGTTTGTGAAATCAAGTAATTTTTTTTAATTGTTTTTAACTTTTTGTGGTATTTTGTATGTGTGTTTTGTTGTTGTTTATTTTATGGCTTTTAATTACACATTTTATTCCACATCACTTTTTTTCCATTCGTTTGTAATAAAAATCCTCTTGAAAAAAAATTCAATTTTTTTTATTGTTGTTTAACAATGATTTCTCTAGAATTTAAACTTTAACTAAGCATTTATAAGGCTTCGTACTGTAATTAATCAATTTTTAAAAATCTGTTTTAGCATCAGGTCTTACAAGAGGTCTATTTTTTGTTGTTGTTATTTTTATAGTTCAGACCACCTCGCACACGGTTAAAACATGTCATATTAATTATTTAAATCGTACTATACATGGAGTTAAATTAACAGAGGCGTGCAAACTTGACAATTTGTGAAGGGCCATTATAATTCAAATGAAAAGTTTTCATTGATTGGTAGACAATGTTGCAAAAATGGAATTTTTATGAAGCTTAATTTAAATTCGGATTACAGGATTTATTTCCCGGTTTCATTAATGAATTGAACTGTAAAAAGACTTGACTTCTCATTGCTTATGGACATTAGCCCACAAAGAAGAAACACTCACTAATACAGCCAATAAAAATTCAATGCATTTGTGCAAAAGGCATTGTTTCTCAAAAATCTGGTCCTGCCACTCATGTATAAAATTAACACACACAACATAAGTGGTATGACAAGCTAGGTCGTAATCCTAACTGAAGGGTAGTAATAACCAATTATGTATGTTATGTATATGTATGCATTGGTTTTAGTCAATGAAAGATATCAGCCTGATCGTCTTATGACCAGATTAATAAAATTAGTTCAGTTGGAAAAACGTTGTTAACTAAATTGAAACATGAATTGAATTATGTGAGGCTCTATGTTTTTTCTAGACACAAAACAGAAACTATATTGGTTGTTTGTACATATTTCCCTTTTGATCTCCTTACACCCTGTTTCTTACAAAAATATCGGATAGACCCTGTTATGATGTTTACCTAGACTTATTTAAGTAATCATTACAATCTTTTCGTCAGGATTGCGTCCCAGTTTCTCACACTATTCATGTTGTCTGTGTTCACTTTAAAGACGACTCTGAACGTCTGATTTTTGTGAACTTTTCATCGCAAGTTTATTTACACACTAACTATTAGACTAACTATTTGACCACGTTAACCTATACTTTCGAAAAAGATTATCCGCAAGTTCACTTGTATAGGATACACATACATATACATATATACATAATTGGCCATTACAACCCTCTACCTTCAGTATAAAGACGACTCCGAACGACAGATTTCTGTGAAACCTTTCATGGCAATTTTATTTACTTTCAGAGTCAGAAATCTGCAGAGAGCAAATTGCTGAAAAAAATATTTTTTCATATTTCGTTTTGTTTAAATTGTCTGAGCTGGGATTTAAGCCACGGGCTCGCGTCTAATAAGCCAACACGCTACCTACTAGACTACTGCGACATGGCCATTAATAGTATTTAGTCAGGATTACTGTTCATGTTGTTTGTGTTAAATTTAAAATTGAGTGACGTCAAATTAAAGGGCTTCAGAAGTTGCACGGACTTCCTCACCCGCCTCTACTGGGTTCCGGGCTACTGCGGCATGGAGAGAAACGAAAAGGTGGACGAACTGGCACGGAAGGGATCGTAAATTTCTGAGGAGGAGCAGATAGAGGGGAAATATATGCCTTCACAGCAATACTTTTTCAAATTGGAAAAGTATCATGAAGTTCAAAAAAACCGTGGGTGGTCCAACATACCTGCCGTTGCCGAATTTCAAAAATCGCGGTATCCAGCGGTGGACAGCAGGAAAACCAAGGAACTACTTGAGTTCGATAAGAGAACGGTTGGCACTCTAACATGAATCCTAAAGGGGTACTGCGCTATTGGCAATTCGCTGACAAGCTCGGTTTGCCACATCAGGATTACTGCAGAAGCTATTATGATGTAGAGGAAACGGAATCGCTGCAACACTTTTTATGCGACCGCACCGTACTTCAGAACAGATGTCATCGGTTTTTGGGTGACAGAACGTTTGAAGATGTGAGCATGATGGTGAATGTTCTACTAAGAACTGGCCGGTTTCATCCGAAGCTCGAGGTGGTTCAAATCCACCACTAACGGATCATTACATGGAGGCTTACCTCACACTGAGTATCACAAAAGGTAATATGTGAACAGCAATCTACCTGCTAACCTAACCTAACCTGAGGTATTTGTAGTTTAAGATCAGATTTGAATCTTTTTCTTGCCGATTATTTAGAGATTATGCTTGAAAACTGATGAGAGGATGCCTGGAACTCAAAAGCTATTGTTTAGCAAACCAATACACTACCTACGAGATTACAGCTTCGGTAATAGACATTGCGATAATGAGTTTAATCTGATGTATTTAAACATTTGGACGGAGATGTTAGAAATATTGCGGGGGTGTTCATAGTGCAGGTCTATAAATCGACCACTCACTATTTATTTTACCCCTTATTTGAGGCGTGTTACTTGTTATAGAATGAAACGCTGTACGATACTGGTTATAAAATACGCTGTTGTATTCAAGTGCTTACACTGATATGGGTGGCTCGTCAAGCGTTCATGCAACACTTGGATTTTTAAGTTCGATAGAAGACCGATATTCAACCGATTGCTACGTTATGAGTAGTTAGGTGAATGATGCAGCAACGATGTAATCCAAAGCCGCCTTGTTTGTTTCAAACTTTAATGGCGAAACGGCAAAGCCTTACCAACATTTGCATCAGTCCTTCAGTGGTTTTATTAGTTTCTGTTGTACTATAAAATACCGGACAAATGAAGTTTATTTAGGATCCTAGTAGTACAGCATTATTGGAAGAGATTTTAACATCCTTGCATAATGGCTTTATACGGTTTAAAATTCCTGTACGATAAACCACGCAGCTTTTGATATCCTATGGAATTCCAAAAATTTTTTTACTTTCAAAAAATACTGAAATATATTAGAAATCTTTCTTTACGACTTCTTATTAATAATTCTTACGTTTAGAATTATGAATTAAATTTTCTTTTTCCCACGAATAAATAGAAACGTTATTTTTACTTGGGATTTTCATAACACTCTTTAAAATATGACGTGTTCCCATTAAATCTCTTTCCAAGTCTTCTAATTTACAACCCAAACGTATGAACATAACTTTGTTATCATCATAAAATAATATGATACCGTAATGATAACAATTACACACGATTTGTGGTAATTATTAAATAAAAGGATAGAATTCTCTCAACAAAACATATCTCATGTTTTACTTTTTTTAACAGCCTTCATAAAAATTTGGTAAAGAAATATGAGATGCGACGAGACGAGATGCGATGACATTCATAAAATGCCGTAAAATATTTGTGATTATTTGGAACTCTTTTCCGTCAACAGGTGCTAAAGAGTAATAAAATTTTAAAAATCTTTATGGTGGTGATGATAGCATCCTTCTTTCTCCAGTTAAAAGTGATAAAAATGTTCATTCATTAATTAAGAGATTCTTTGTCATGCACGGTAACGATTAAGAGAGTGGTAAACAGCGCTTATTTACGGAAGTCATAAAATCATGTGTACCTTATCTTAACAAATTTCTTTTTACGAGTAGAGAAGCGGTGTGAGAGATTTTTGGTGGTGAGTAAGAGTTAATAAAATCATTAATCACATGTAATGAATGTGAGAAAAGGTATCTCTTTGGGAAAATTGCTAATATGAGTAAAGCTAGGAGTTAAGCTTTCATGTATATAGATGTGGATGTGCCTTTTTGAGAGTTTGAGAACTTAAAATGGTAATACATACGTACATACATAATTGGTCATTACAACCCTTAAAACAGGATTAAGATTTCTCCCATCACTTATGCTGTGTGTGTTAATTTCATACTTGCGTGGCGAGATATTAATGTAACATTTTTCACGTAGTCGAAAGACAAAGACCCTCAACAAGAGTTCAACGTCTCGATATCTCGACGTGTTCTTTTAAATTCGCGCTACAGTAACAACATTCCTTTTGTCTTGGTTTTGATTCAAGAAGAGTAGATTAGGTTAGGTAACGTGGTGGACCCCTCTTAAAGAAAGAGGTTCACTACAGTCCAAATTCAACCCGGTGCTTACCGGGATGCTTAAAAATTTCCTTTAGGAATCCAAACGGAGTTCAAAATAACTCTTGCTATTGCAATAATTTTTATATCTGACAGCTCGGTCAGGGATATCAAAAAGTGAGAGAACAAAAACCTTCGCCTATGCATGACAAGAACAATCTCTGAAAGACTCCTCAGACCCACAGTTCCATTTGTTTTGGAATAACAAGTCTTTCGGCATGCCTACAAAAAGGACAGTGACCGCAAGAACGTTTTTCGGTTTAACGACAGAAATTAGTCGGTCCTCACCTTATTCATACGTCCAACAGAGTCTGTCAACATTACACGTGCCGTCATTCAGCGAACGAGATTGACCCTTGCTGTAAAACGAGTAGATAATATCTAAATTAACTGATGCAATCGGAATACCTATGTGCTGTAGTATAGTGGAGATTGCGAGCTTTGTACCGGCTCTGGCCAGCTCATCAGTAATGCAATTTCCAACGATATCCCTACGGCCTGGAATCCACATAAGAGTTGCATTTGATTGATCCAGAATTTCCCTGAGAAATCCCCATAAATCATGGACAAAGAATGAACCGTTGAAACTACTTTCATTAGGGACTTAATCGCACAACCTAGCTGTCTGAGTATATCAAAAGTCAAGAAAATTCCGCCAAAAAACCAGCATTGTGCCGCTTTCAAATTTACCATAACCTAGGCCTGGAAAAAACTGCAGAAAATCACAGAACCCTTAAAAAGATGCCATTGCCCGCCCTGTCAGGTATCTTTGTGCCGCCCGTATAAATGAGAAGAGTAAAATTCGTGCAAAAACGGTCCATAAATGCACGAATTGCTGGCTCACTAAGCCGATTATGCTGAACGTAAAATAGACGAAGTGTTCTACGAACTTCAATATGTTATTTTTTCAGCAATTTCTTTAATTTGAAAACGTTGTTCTGCCATTAAACGATTCATGATGACTTGCCGAATCTTGGTGAACTGGAATGGGCCAACACAATTTTACATTATCGGCCAATAAGCCATAGCTATTCGTATCCGTATTTCTCATGCAGCTAAAAAATACCCGTTAGCTTTTCCTAGTAGCCGTAGTCTAGTACGTAGTGTGTTAACTTATTAGATGTGAGGCACCGTTCAAACCCCAAGTCGGGTATCTCCCACAAAACGAAATATGAAAAAATATTTCCTCGGCGAATTCCTCTCAGAAGACTTCTAACAAAAACCCTGAGAGTAAAATACATAAAATTGCCTTAAAAAGTTTCTGAAAAATCTGTCGTTCGGAACCGACTTTTAGGTCCCAACATTCATGTATAAAAATGACACAAACAACATAAGTGGTGTGAGAAGCTAGATCGTAATCCTGACTGAGGAGTTATAATTAGCAATTATGTACGTATGTATATTAGATCTTCCTAAGGAGATTCTTAAGTTTCCGCTTTTTCTACACCAGTTTTTCAGTATGGGAATCTCGATTTTCTTCTCAAATGGCAACACTGTGCAATAATTAATACTTGACAGTTCATTTGAATATTTAAAATGTTTTTTCTTAAATTTATTTTTATCACTATTTGATATAAAACATGTTCTTTGTTTTTGATTTTAATTTAAATTCCATTAAAAACAAACAATGTTCTCTCGCATTTCTTTAAAACGAATGCTCGTATCTTTTGTTTTGTTTTTTTTTATTTCTTATATAAATTAATTACATTTTAATTTAAAACACTTTTTCTCTGTTTGTTTGTTTTGTTTTTCAATTTTATTTTCATTTTTAATTGTTTAATTTTTTAATGTCTTTTATTTCACTTGGGTTATCGCCTGTAAATTATGAGCGCGATAATATTTTTGCCAACGTATAACAATAATTAAGACTCGTCAAAAATTTATTGCAATTTAAAACAAGTGTTAATGAGGGCCAGTGATAAAGGTCGACTTGTACAAAAAAGGATTTTAAATTATTTATTCTTGTTTAATAAAATCATTTTTATGTATTGATTTTTATTAATTTTCTAGGAACAGGCGATTAAAATTTTTAAAACTATAACAACGCAAGTGGTTTTAAGTTTTATTGCCACATTTCTTTAGGTGCTTCAGAGATGGTGCTTCAGAAATGGTACATGCATGGTTTAATGCTAAAAATGCTAACAAAAGAACAACACTTGCAAATTATTGAAAAGTTTTTATCAAAATATATGATGTCTGAGATATATGTTTCTTTTCAAAATAATCTTCAGCATCAGAGCTTATTTTTGGCTTAACAGGTACATCAATAAACAGAATAACCGAATTAGGTGCGAAGAGCAGCTCAATAGCCGCAAAGCATACCATTCGGTGCGGTGTTTGAAATGCAGGCATCATTGGAACGCTGAAAACCATAACATTACAAGAGTCAACGTCATAGTAGTCTAGCAGGTAGAGTATTAGCATATTAGAAGTGAGGCCACGGTTCAAAAGCCCAGGTCACACATTTTCAACAAAACGAAATATGAGAATATATTTCTTCGGCGGCTGCATCTTAGCAGATTTCTTGCAAAATTCTGAGGGTAAAGGAAAAGTCAGGTCTCGCAACTCATGTATAAAATTAACACACACAACATAAGTGGTATGAGAAGATAGTTCGTAATCCTGACTCCCCAACTGAATCTCTCCTGTGGAATATAATATACATATTGGCCCGGTTTAAGTAGTTTTTTCACGGTCCACGTTTCATTTGCAGTAAAGTTCACGCCAGATCTGTTAAATTGTCCAGCGACTGTCTATTCAGAACTCTACATATTACATTTAAAGATTACGTAAACTAATGGCAGAGAAATTGGGTGATAGTTTCAACTACTTTCACATCATTTGCAGCCTGCATGATGCTGATCTAAGCAAATGATCTCCTACAATATGTGTAGTATCAATTTGATTGCTCCCACGTCTGGATCGTATAATCTCTCACAGTTTTAAGTGAAAAGAATGGAACAGTGATTATAGGATTAATATCCTTGGCTGTCATCTCAGACGTCTATTGCACATTCAAATTCTTGTGTTTGCAGGAGAGAAAAGAAAAGCGAACGGAGGTGCTTACTCCCAAAGTTGTTTGCATGTAAAATATCCTTAACGAACAACCAAATATTGGTACCTTTTTTATTTCCTAATGAGAATGGGTATCTTGTATACACCATTAAAAGCTGGCATCGAATTAAAAACAATAAATTATTTCGCGAATAAAAACGAAACTTTGCTACAGTAGCACTATTTAGGGAGTTGTTTTCTTCACTTTTCATTCTTTAACTGGGGTAATTATATGTGGTAACCAGGGTAGATCGTTTGAAAGAGTTTCAATGTAGTAATGTTTGCTTTGTGTATGTAGGATTAGAGTGGGAAGGAGCGGAAGCTTCATTGAAATTATAGCTCACTTGTATATAATTAGCGAACCGATTATAATATTACGTGAAGTGGTGCTCAAGAGCTAATAGACAGTTGTTAACCGATATAGATATCTGTTGCAAGAATGTGGATTAAAAATGAATACCTTCAAATCAACATAAAAATCAGCCTGACATTGATTTCATAACGATATATATGGCGTGAGACAAATGTGATTATTCGATTGGCCTCTGCAAAAGTTATTTACAGTTAAGCGAAATCTATCTATCCACTAAGTAATGACCCGTAACAATAGATACAGTGACAGCGATGCCAAACAGATTCTGTTAAAATAATTGTTTTGGTAAGCTTCCTAAGCAATTGAAGCCAATTGAGTTCGGCAGTCAGCAATATAATGACCGGTTCTAGCAAGTTCATCGGCTGCATAATTATCCGCGATGTTTTCCTGAAGTCGCCGTAGTTTAGTGGGCAGTGTGTTCGCATATTAGACGTGCGGCCACAGTTCAAATCCCAGGTCAGTCATCTCGAACAAAACGAAATACAAAGAAATATTTCTTCTCGACTTCCTCTCAGTAGATTTCAGGCAAAAACTCTGAAGTAAATTAAAATGGCAATGAAACGTTTCTCAAAAATTTGTCCTTCGGAATCGACTTTAAACTGTATGTCACGCCGCTCATGTATAAATTAATACACACCACATAGGTGATGTGTGGGAAGTTAGGGTCGTAATCCTGACTGAAGGGTATGTATGTATGTCCCTGTCAATCGAGTCTGTTTTTTGTATCAGTTGATAATGTGTAACATTTGAAGTATAGCCATCTGCGGTTCCGTAGCCTTCTAAAGTTTTTCTAATTTTACAAGCTTTAAAAGGCAAACGTACCTCTTTACAACAAAAACAATTATAAAAATTATTTTTTTTTTATATTTATTGGGTCATTGTTTTATATTTTTAGGACTTCACCACGATATTCTTTAAGTTCTATTGCCTTTAGTAGGGTAGACTTCATAACAGCAGCAGAAAAAAAAAGAAGTTGAACATCAAAAGCAATTAACGGACATTGTCACTAACTATAGCAAAATCCACAACAACAACAATTAATTAAATTATTCATCATAAGATTTTTTTAAATATAAAATACGAGCATGACAGCTACAACAACAATAACAAAAGCAAAAAAAGTGGGGGGCAATTTAACTAAAATGTAAAACAATTTAAAATTTCAAACAAAGTAAACATCAACAACGATCAACAACAACAAATACAATAATAACAATAAAAAAAATGAACTTTTTTGCACCGCATGTTGTATATCAGAGAGTGAGTGACTTTTGATTTCAATAATGATCACTTAAAGGAGGTCTGTCGCTATCATTTATGACACACGAACCACGAAACACAAAACGCGGCATTCATAGTGCACTGCAGGCTCATGTAGAGTGTAAAATATTATATGAAACTGGTTTAATAAAATATCTCGATAACCCAACGAGATCATCGGCATTATCGTCATCATCATCATCATTTGCACTGCATGTGTGAATGGATATAAAGTCTCATCATCCTCGTAATAATATCATGTTAATGCGATGGTAAGTGTAGAAATATAAAGATTTTGTTGAATTTTAATCTGGAATGGACATTTTGATGAATGTAAACTTGTAAGCAGTTGTAAAACTTGTAAGCAATTAAATATTAAAACAGAAACAATATAACAACGAGACAAAATACAAAAAATAAAAATAAAAAAATTCTACTTGAAATCAACAACTTAAGGTTACAAGTCAAGGATTTTCAAGAAGATTGGAGACAAAATTTCTTATTCTTTGTACTCTTTTGAAATATAACAGCGATGGCCAATGTTTGATTCTGAACACTATTAAGAATGTGTTCAATGTATATAAACTAAGTTTTTGGTTTCAAATTTGACAGAGTTCCACTTTTACAATGTTGTAGGAGGCAGTGTCAACTTTGTTGATTTAAAAGCTTATGCCCATTGTGATACATATAAAGTGATTTCCCAAATCAATTTGACAAACCCTGATTAATTGACGTTTAGCATTAGCATCAGGACTGATCCTAATTTCAAATACAGCTAAAAATTTTTTATATTTCAATATACAATATTTAAGGGTTTCATATACCCCTTAAATTGTTCATTCATAGGTTTCTGGAATGATAACATCAACGTCGAATAAATGAGAGAAGATTATGCTTCAAAATGCCACATACGAGTAAGTTATTGAAGATGCAAACCACTTCGCAAATAGACACCATCTGTTGTAAATGTCACTTTCTACGTTATATGCCGAATACTTGAGTTTCGTGCATTGAGAAACGGAAAAAATATTTATTTATTTGCAACAATAACCTGCCTTTAACACGTAGGTATTCAGATTGCCTTAATTGCAGTTAAAGTGGATATTATCAACTCAATTTACGAAGAGGCTTAATCTTGTTGGCAGCAAGAGTGTACTTGCAATATTGCTAGACATTGTTGGGCACGATAAAGACAGAAATGAAACGATTTCGGCAGGAGGAGGCAGTCTTTCACCTCATGTTCCAGTTCCCTTCTCTTGCTATGAAAAACGAAGGCTGTTGATCTCTCTTTCTGACATTCTTGATCATGTTCTCTAATTTATTTTGAACTCGGGTTGAGTTCCCTCAGGCAATGTTTGACTCCTGGGTTGTATATTGAATGTGGTACCATAATTGTCTAAAATGCTAGCCAAAGGGGGCTCTGCTACTTTGCCTAACCTAACCTGTTTTTTTATACATTATTTCATGCAAATGTTGTTCACGTTTTCGCCTTAGATGGTTCATTCAAAGGTCCTAAATTGGTATATTCATTCAAGCATTTTGGTACCTTCCAAGGCTGGAAATATAACGAGTTTATCCCCTTAAAACATTGTTTGATCTCGACTGTCTGGGGGCTGCTCCAAAACGTGACATTAATTGCTCCTTTCTTGTTCCGTATGGAATTTGGCATACATATAAAGGGTCCGCCAAATAACTTTTTTTTTGAAAATGCTTTAAAAAAAACTACTGAATATTTTCTCAAATTTTTTATTTTATTTGAAAGTACAATCCTTCCGGTTAATAATGGAAAATAATTTCATTCAAATTGCTGCCTCGGCTGGTCATGTAGTAGCCTACACCAGAAGATGCCGATTTTGGCAAAAAAATCATCTTTTCAGATGAAGCTCATTTTGATCTTGGCGGGTATGTAAACAAGCAAAATTTTCACATTTGGGGCTCAGAAAACCCACACGCATACATTGAAAATCCGACCGCACGCAAAACGAGTCACTGTTTGGTGCGGATTTTGGTCCAGAGGCATAATTGGGCCATTTTTCTTCGAAAATGAGCAAGGAGTGGCCGTTACAGTCAATGGCGATCGTTATCGGGCCATGTTGAACGAATTTTTGTTCACAAAAATTGAAGAGGAGGATATTGGCAACATTTGGTTCCAACAGGAGGGCGCTACGTGCCACACAGCCGAAGCTACACTCGATGTTTTGCGCCCTGTTTTTGAAGATCGCATTATCGGCCTCCGAGCGGATGTCGTTTGTCCACCTCGGAGCTGCGATTTGACACCGTTGGACTATTATTTGTGGGGTGCTGTCAAAGATAAGTCTTATGCCGACAAGCCAGATACAATTGACACTTTAAAGGACAATATTTGTGAAGCCATTGGTGAAATACAGCTGCACACAATCGATAATGTGCTTAAAAATTGGACCGATCGTGTAGTCTACTGCATGTCCAGCCGAGGCAGCCATTTGAATGAAATTATTTTCCATTATTTACCGGAAGGATTGTACTTTCAAATAAAAAAAGAAATTTGAGAAAATATTCAGTAGTTTTTTTTAAAAGCATTTTCAAAAAAAAAAGTTATTTGACGGACCCTTTAATAGCTGGCAAAATGATGCTTAGTTGGAGTTAGCAATATGAAAGTACGAATATGTTAGTAATTGTGGTTGCCTTTCGATTTAACGAGTTCAAAAAAAGTGCAAACAATTTTTGAACAAGATTTTTCGAATCTTAAACGATTAAGGGGTTTCTAATCCCCTCCAAAAATCGTATCAGAAACCATCAAGAGTAGGTCAGTGAGAACAAATTTTTGGAAAATAATACCGCAGCCTAATACGTTTTTTAATTGCGTTGACACTAGGCAGCCAGAGATTCTAACCCTATCATGCTAGGATCTACCGCCAATTCTTAGAAAAACTTTATTAGTGAAACTGGAACAAGGATATGAAATAAAAATCGGAAACAGAAAAAGAAGCTACTTATGCTTTATAAATGAACTCAAGGAATTCCCAATTTAGAAGGGAATGGCGTTTAGGAATATTAATGTGGGGTAGATATGTTGGCTATGCTATGACATATTTTAATCTAAAAGACTTGTAAGTTAATATGAAAACTTTTTAAAGTATTGAGTTTTTTTCTCTCATAAGTCTTAGGTAAACAAACCTCATTCAGCTGCAGATGAAATAAATCGCATTTTGATCTCAAAATCATAACATTTTTTAAACTGCTGACCTATTTTTTGTTATTAAAAGCACTCAAATTGATTATCAATCCTCCCCCCTTCATTTAAAAACTGAATTCAAAAGTTAATATTGATGTTTTACAACTTTAATGGCATTTAAATAACTGTTGCATTATTTAGAAACGATTTCAACGATTTTTAGTTTCTGAAAAGACGAAAAAACTTAAGTAATCCACACAGATTTGGCAATTATGGCAATATACCCTTGTAAAGAGAATCACAGCAGCACATAAACTAAAACTAGATTAATTTTTATGACTATTATTTAGAAATAGTTGTTACAACAACAACAACTTTAACAACAACACCGCAAAAATATTGTATACAAACAACTATTTAAAGATCGAAACCGATAACACATGACATTAAAATTGGCTAAAATAAATGAAAAAAACAACAACAACAAACAAAGAGGCAAAACAAATAAATTAAAATTAAAATGAAATGAAAAAGAGGAACATTCATATAAAAAAATGTACGTGGAACAGTGGTATGGAGTAGTTTATGAAAAGAGGAAAAATATTGTTACGTTTTTACCTTTTAAAAAGCTCGTAGATTGCAAATAAAAAATTAAAAAATTATTCGCATAATTCTGTGTGCCACTATTCACAACTTGATGTAAGCAACAATAATTGCTTTGTTTGTTATTCCTCTGTTCACACCCTTTGGATAAACAATAACAATTATTCGACAGATCTTTGTAACGGAAATTTTTAAACCACGATTACTCTTTTCAAACACACCGCGTCTTCACGTAAGACTGACTGAACTTCACTAACTCACTCGCCTGCTTTGCCTTGCCTTTTATATGGCAGGGTAAACAGTCTGATGAATGTTCTTGAAGGCGAACGTTTATGACTTCGCTGGTCTGGCAGTAAATGAGGGCAAAAAAAAGTATATGATGTCGACAAGAATGGAACATGCGGCGTATTGGATCCCAGTTTACGACCGATAACTATACGTTCGATATAGTCAGTGCATTTGTTTATCTTGGCTCCGCTGTTACCACCAAAAATGACGTCGGTCTGAAGATCAAGCGTAGGATCACTCTTGCCAACAGATGCTACTATGGTAGCCAATTGAATAGCAGAAACCTCTCTCGTACGACAAAACTAATACTTTACAAGTTGCTCATCCTCCCCGTGCTTCTTTATGACTCAGAAGCATGGACACTATTAAGCAGTGATGCAGCAGCCTTCATAGTATTCGAGAGGAAAATCCTACGTAAGATTTTTGGTCCAGTGAGAATTGGTGATGATTTCCGTATTCGATCCAACAATGAGCTGTATAAGCTCTTCAACGATGTGGACGTTGTGCAGCGTATTAATATCCAGCCGTTGCGCTGGCTTGGTTATGTCGTTCGAATGGGTGAGGAAGCTCTGGCGAGACGGGTATACGGCTATTTGCAGAAGTAGGCGAAGAAGGCGAACCTGTTTTGAAATCCGATAATCGGGTTATTAAGCCAATTAAGTAAGTAAGTAAGTATTGATGACATTATGTATGGAATGTGACATCATTAAACCACCCACACCAGCTTCTTCATGACTATGGAGCATAAATCAAGCTGAATTTAATCGATGTTATGGGTTATATTGGATTTAAGGACCGCTGTGGTTTGTGGCTTATTCGCATATATCTACGATTTAAGAAAACCCCACAAGAAAAAGTCTAACGGGGTCAAATTTCTCGATTGCGTTAGGCTATTCACATCAACCTCACGTGAAATGACCATGCCCTCAAATCACTTGTTCAGAATATTCAATGTGGCATGAGCTATGCAGTACATAGCAACGTTCTGTTGAAACCACATATCTTTGATATCCAGATCAACCAATTCAGGCCAAAGGATCGATCTACAGTGATTGTTGTTAACAATGATATACCGGTTAACGTCCTTCACAAATATAGGACTCCTATTATAGTCCCCGCCAAACACTGTAGCATAAAGTGCCGTCCTGTTGAAACCCTAAATCTTTGATGTTCAGATCATCCAATTCCGCTCAAAGGATAGGCATTGACCTATTGTACTCGTCGTTAACAATGATAGACTGGTGAACGTCCTTCATAAAAAATTAGGGGTCCGAAGACGCCGTCAGCTCATAGTCCTCGCCAGACACTGAATTGCATTGAACGTTGCTGGATCTTATGGGAATTTTTATCCTCACATATTCAATAATTTTGAATGATTTTTCAATGAAAATTCGGGTCAGTTGCCAACTGCTTCAGAATTCATTCAGTGAATACACATCGCAGTTTATAGTCGTCTATGGAGATTGTTCAAAACAGACTGAATAAATGACAACTATTTTGATAGGAGGAGCTCCAATAAAATGACCGTTTGCAGCTGTCAGGCTGCGGGATGACATGTTGAAAGACCCTATATTTCCAAAAGCTTTCCCCTGATTTTCTGTGCGAACATAAGACGTAGCACTTCGTCTTTCGAATATTTTGTTGTTGAAAAAAGGTTTGCTGTTTATGAATGGCTTAATAAAAATATTTTGTTCCAAATTTTCCACCAAAATTTTTATTTGTCCCACTGTCATGGCCACATGCAAAAACGAAAACAAAACGTTAAGCTGAAAGCCAAGATACACAATAAATATTGGACCACCTTTTTCTTCGTTAAATTTGAATAATTAAAGCTAAAACACCACAAACACAATCTCAAGCCACCACCACCAATGGCTAAAACCAGCGCACCATTACAGATCGTATCACAGTCCGTTTTGTTTAAGCGTTTCTAAAGCGGTACATTTGAGAAAAGACAGAGCGAGAGAGAGAGAGAGCGAGAGCAAAAGATCAAATTTCATATGAAAAGGCGCAACCGGTGGCGACATGCTGTGAGTGTGTTTAATATGTGGGTCCGCTGTTTCTGTAATGAGAACGTGTTGTGGTAGAAAAAAGAGAGAAGAAGAGTTTGGAAACATTTGTTGGTAGTTCGAAAATTTGTCAAAACGTCAACGAGAATTTAGTGCCACGTCATTTGAAGACCCAACACATTATTATGAACACACTGGTGTATTCGCATTATCACCGGCTGCGATGTGTGGTTTCGGTTCGGTCTTGTCTTGGCTTTTTTGGTTGTGAAGCTAAAGAATGTGTGTTTATGTTGGAGTTTTCAGCACATACATAGATTTTGCGTTACGCTCTTCCTCGTCTTGTGTTTTCATTTTGTCTCCGCTTTTTGTAAAACAAACCATTAACGGACGTTTAAAACATTAGTCATGCTCCTCAATATCAAATTTAAATGATGCGTACGACGCATATGAGATGATGATTTAGTTGAAGTAATTAAAAATTGTTTTTGCTTTTTGTTTTTGAATCCATATACGAACTGTATCGAGTTGGTACCAACAGATAAATTCTTAGAATTCTTTAGATTTCCACAGAAAAGCGACAGCCAAAAAAAATTCTTTTTTTTTCAAGAGAAAAAGAAGAAAAAGGCAAATTTTTTCAAGTTTTCCGCATTAATAAGGAAGATTTAATCATAATTTGTAAATGAATTAAAAAGTTTACAAAGAAGATCAATCAATTTAATTTTTATCAAATTTCTGTGTATAAATGATAATAATTTGGTGATGAGCATCTGCATTCGAATAAGACTGTAACGTCAACTCTTAATGACTTTTAATGGCCATTTTATTTACTTTCAGATTCTTTGCTAGAAGTCAACTGAGAAGAAGTCTGCTGAGAAGAAGTCTGCTCGGTATGTCTGAGCCGGAGTTTGAACTACCGACTCCCGTCTAATAAGCCAACACATTAACTTCTAGACAACAGCGACTTGAACACTTGTACTTAGGTATTGCATATTGGCAATAAATAGAGATCCGTTTGAAGCGGAATTCCAAGTACAGTTTAGGTTTCCTGATTAGCTCCCCATTTACTGAAAGGCTCGTAGAATCATCGTAATATTAAACGAAAAGGAATTATTGGAGATTCCGCCGTCTAGCCATGAAGAGGTCAAAGTCTCAATAATGAGCCTTAAAAACCCTGATGGCCTCCCCGCTGAATAGTTTGAGACCGGAAATAATGAATTGGTAGGGCGCATGCACCAGCTTATTTAAAAAATATGGCTAAAGGAAACTACACTCAGCCACAAAAGTATACATACGGTTAACAAATTTCAGAAATTTTTTAACCAATTCGTTTTCGTTGAAAATCTTCATAATTGTCTGACATCTTTCTTCGATTTTAAGACGGTCTTTTGCATTGGTTCAGAAATTTGTGAAATTTGTAAATCGGATGTATATTTTTGTGGGCCTGTGCGTATGTCCAACGATTGGAATCTCAGTGTCCTCTGTCCTGTCCTGAAAAAGGGAGACCTTACGATATGCGCCAACAATAGGGGTATAAGCCTTCTCCCTTCCGCATAAAAGGTTCTTGAGGGCGTATTATGTGCACGACTGAAGTCACTCCTCAAATCACTGATTGGACAATATAAGTGCGGCTTCAGACCTGACAAGTCCACCATCGCCCAGATCTTCACACTACGTCAAATCCTAGAGAAGACCCACGACAAACAAGTCGACATATATCATCTTTCTGTCGACTATAAGGCAGCCTTCCATAGTCCCATAAGGTATGGTGTTTTTGCCTTAATGTCTGACCTCGGTATACTTTCGAAGTTGATAAGGCTATGCAGAATGACGTTGAGCAATTTCTGTAGCTCCGTCAAAATAGGAATGGACCTCTGAGAACTTTTTAATGCCGTGCAAGGTTTCAGACAAGGCTATCCCTTAGCATGCGACCTGTTCAATTTCGTCATGAGGAGTGTTCTACGTAAGACGGGATTGCGTGGCAATAGCACTATTTTTCAAAAAAGCGTCCAGTTGCTGTCGACATAGACACCATAGGGAGTGCCAAGCGGGCAGTCTATTAAGAAGGGTCTGACAATAAATGAGTGCAAAACGGAGTATATAATATCGACAAGTAGGGACATGTGGCGTATTAGATCCCAGATTACGACCGATAAATATACTTCCGATATTATCAGTGAATTTATTTATCTTGCAGAGATCTCTCTAGTACGCCAAAATAAATACTCTACAAGACACTCATACTCTTCGTGCTTCTTTATGGCGCAGAGGCATGTACACTATTAAGCACTAATAGAGCAGCCTTGTAACTATTCGACAGTAAATTCTTACATAAAATCTTCGATCCAGTGCGAGTTGGCAATGATTTCCGCATCCGATCCAACAGTAAGCTGTATGAGCTCCTCAACGACATGGACGTTGTGCAGCGTATTAACATCGATCAGCTGCTCTGGCTCGGCCATATCATTCGAATGGAGGAGGATGTTCCGGCGTGACGGGTATTAGATGCGGGGATTTGCGGAAGTCGGCGTAGATGACGGCCTTGTTTGCAAGAATCAGAGACGCCTGGAAGGATGTGATAGGGCAGGCCGAAATCCGTTAATCGGGTTGTTAACGGCCAATTAAGTGAGTAAAATAAGTAAATAAATAATAATTGGAAGACATTTGTTGAGTCCCTATGTTTATTATAGGAATTGACGGAAATAATCATATTAAGCCGAAGGCTGCTTGATGCAATTGTATACCCCCTACCACATTCGGTATGTTAAACTGAATGTTAATGTCATCAAAGCACTTTAATTTGATTGAATTTACCACCTATTGTTCCTTACTATTTTCCAATCTGAACAACAAAAGAAATAATTTTCATATTTTAATACTGACTTAAATAATTTTATTTATTTATTTTTTTTTTATTTTTTAAATTATTTACAAATATATTTATTTATTTGTGTGTATGTGTTGTTGTGACTGTTGCTGTCAATTTAGAATCTTAATTTTACTAGAATTTTAACCTCAAAATATTTTAATTTTTTTTGGTTTTAAGTTTTCAATTTTATTTTTTGTTTTTGTTTTTTATTAAAAAAGCTTTTGAAAGTGATATTTTTTGTTGTTGCGGTTTGTTTTTAATAAAATTTAGTTTTCTTTTAGTTTTAAATAATTTTTAATATAAATTGTAAATATATTCGTATGTATCTATGCAGTTGAAATCTTTTTGTTATTTTAAAAGCGAGTTTGTTGTTGTGTTTAATTTAAAATTTGTTACATTTTGTGGCATGTGGAAGGAACAATGGACGATTTTCTAAACGAGATAAAAATGCAATTAATGTTGAAATAAAAAACGAGCATAAAATACGTACAAGAAAATCAAAATTAAAGATATATACACTGAAAAAAAAATGTATAGAAAATAGCCATTGTGCACTAGTAAAGTAAAGTTTGCACCTCCCCTAATAGCAAACACAATAGATTATAAAGCGATAACGGCCGCCAAGTGCAAGAAAATAATGCAGTTACAATAAAAATGTTCGCTGGGACAATAGAGGATGAGAATAACCATAAATAAAGTTGAAGGCATTGCAGAGAGAGTGCCACAACTCGATACCTTTGTATTTGGAAAGATAACTATTAACGCACACTTTGCGAACTGCTTTTAATTCCAACAAGGATCTCAACCTTACAAAAATTCTTCTGGGCCAGATGGCTTCTTGACCAAAGGTGCTTATTAATGTTCGTAGGATACCCAACTTTATTTATTCCACAGAACACCGTCGCAATGTGGCTTGTGTTTCATTGTTATACAGCTACTTCAAGGCAGTGTGCCCGAATGAAATAAAGGAATTTATTCCCGAATAATTCGAAGTCACCTCTATCTAGTGGGTAGTGTGCCATGGTTCAACTCCCAGGTCAGATGTCTCCAATAAAACGAAAAATGAAAAAAATTTTCTTCATAGACCTAGTCTCAGCCGATTTCTGGCAAAAACTCTGAGAGTTAATAGCATTACCATGAAATATTTTTCAAAAATCTGTCGTTCAGAGTGGACTTTAAACTGTTGGTCGCGCCGCTCATGTATAAAATTAATACACACAACATGTGTGGTGTGAGAAACTAGGTTGTAAGCCTGACTAAAGGGTAGTAATGACCAATTATGTATTTATGTACATATATATTCCTGAAGAATAATAAGTCTGTCACGTCTCTGTATGTGGTCGATTGGCCAGTGGATCGTCCGATGCAATGCGGAGAGAATTCGTTTTTTACCCGCACTATATGTATGTGGAACTCTCTTCGTGCAGATTCAAATCTAATGTCTACAAAAGATATTCCTTCCTCTTTCCTCTCTATATGAATAGGAGCCATCCCCTTGGGATGGATAAGTGAATAAGTGTGCCTTGCGTTTAAGGCATCTAGTAAGTTAAGTACTTCCTTGCGTAAAATTTACTTACAATCATCACACAAATTCTTAAAGTTTCTGGCCATAAAGGTAAAAATCATGTTCAATTAAAATTTTCTCAGTGTATATATCTTTGAATTTTTTTTGTTGTTGTATGAAAATATAATTTTTAAACATAAAATGTTATCACATTTATATAGCAAATAATATAAAAATATTTCTTTTTTTTTTCTTATGTTTTTTTATCTTTTCTATGATTATTTTCATTTTATTTACTAGTTTTCTAAAAAATATTTCTTTTAATTTTTTTTTGTTTTTTTTTTTGTCTTCTATTTTGTAAACCTAAATTTGCAAACCAAAACAATTGTTAACAATTTTGTGTTTAAATTTTTGTTTAATAAGTTTTTTTGTATCAACCATTAATTTTTCTTTTGTCTTTGTCTAAAAACACTAGGACTACCAAAAAAATATGATGAGGATTTTCTGTTAAAAACTAATTTTTTTGTTAGTTTTCCTCTAACTACTACTGGATTTTCTTTAAGTGTATTTTTTTTATTCTTTTATTTTTTATTAAACATGTAATATTGTTGTTGTTAAATCATAAGTTGCTTTTATTTTAGTAAAATTTTAGTTGTGTTTTTTATTTTTTTTTTTTTGTAAAATATTCTTTAAAGTATTTTTTTATTTTTATTTTCATTCCGCTTAATTTTTTTTTTATATTTCGTTTGTAAATGTAAGTCACTTTAAGTTGTTTTGCCCTTTATTTCTATACTATTTTAGATTTTTGCTTGAGTTTATTATAGCTTTTCAAAATTAAATATTTTTCGAAAAAAAAAAAATAAATAAATAAAAAAAAACTTGAAAAAAAAATATTTTTAAAAATTTTGAGGTTAAGTTTAAAACCTTTAAGTTCACTCGACTAAGTAACTTGTCTACGTTTTTTTTAATAACTTGTCAAAAAATAAAACAAAACCAAAAAAGACATTCAAAAACCATTAAAACAAAACCCTTATCATACATGATGGCTGCTTTTTAAATGCTTTTCCGTTATAATTTCGTATTTTTATGTGTTTGTATTGAAAACTTTTATTTACACAACACTTCCCTGTCGTCATCCTTGTGTGTAAAAGTTTAAGGAGAAAAAAGTGTAGAAACATTGTTTGTATTTAAAAACTACCGGAAGATGAGCTATACTGCTGCTGTTGTTGTTGTAAATGTGCTGCTGCTGCTGCCAATAATGCCGACGATGACGGCGTTGTCGATGTATTCGCCAATGTTAATGCCGATGACATTGAAGACTTTGTCGAGAAGGACGTTGAAGCCGTTGTTGTTGTTGGTGGTGGTGGTGATCGCAATGCAGGTTTAATATCTTCGATTTTAATGAGTTGTTCGATGGGTATTAGAGACAGCTCACCGCCAGATTGCAATGGAACGGGCGGTAATTTTGCTAAAGCCTAAAAAATATTTAAAAATAAAATTGTTACGCCATTATTTTATAACAATAAAGTCGTCTTATTCTGGTGGTGGTTTAAATCCCAATCTGAGCTGAGGGTTGCAGTCGCGAGCCCTTATCTAGTAAGTCAATACTCTACCGACTAGACTACGGTAACGATAATATTGATAACAATTTGTCTGATATGTTCATCAAAAAATTCCGTAAATAGAATAGACCTTCACCACTCACCGCACCTGTGATACATTTTCGAATGTTTGTTACTTACTAGCGAATTGAGACTATGATGTTAGTCCCCGTAGTCTAGTAGGTAGTGTGCTGTTTTATTAGACGTGAGGCCACGGTTCAGACCCAGCTCCGACGTTTCTAATAAAACGAAATATAAAAAAATGTTCTTTCGTTGACTTCCCCTCAAAAGTATGGTGGGAAAAACTCTGAGAGTACATAAAATTGTATTCAAAGTTTCTCAAATCCCTTGTTTGTTGTCGACATTAATTGTCGAAATTAATACGCACAACAAGGGTGATGTAAGAAGCTAGGCTGTAATCCTGACTAAAGGGCTGTAATGGCCAATTAAGCAAAGAAGAAATTTTTGGTGGTAATGATTATGATTGTCTAATCTGGATTTAATCATGCTTCGAAAAGCAAACACACAGACTCTACGATTTTTCTCAAGTTACCCTGAGTACTTACAAAAGAAACCAGAGGCGTAAGGCGGCTCGTGAAGCAGTTAAATTAACCTTCAGAGGATTCTGCTAACTACATTATTGATTATAAATGTGCTGGAAGGTATAAATAGATGAACTTAGAGACTGAAACTCTCCAGATTATTATGGCACCTTTTAGCTATAAAAACAGGACTCAAAGACACAAGTTCTCAGTTCGGGAATGGGTCCACCACACGATTACATAGCGTTTGTGTATATAGCCAACAACTATTTTCCAACACCTGAGACTGGAATACATCAGACTGGAATTACATATGATCGGAATGGTTTGCATACTGAAAAAGGGGCTAAGACTACACCCGGCCTTAGTTGGCGACATTCTATCCATGGGTAAACATATATACAGTGAGTGAAGGTCCAACTTTTCGTACACAAATATGTACGTTAGAGCAGTCGCTGGTAAAGCAAAAGATTACTTTGACATTCCTGCTTACAGAGAGGCCTTCAATAACTGGAATTGAACTATAAACTGTGGTGGACTGAATATCTAAATTATTTAGTGAAGGTACAATTTACCCTCCCATAGGGATCTTGCACATCACTACTAGCAACTCCATGCAATAAGGTGATCTCCTACCTCCTCTAAAATCGTGTGGTTAACGAACTGCCAGAGACGTTGGAACAGATTGGCTGTGTGTCAATAAGCAGAGAGATAAAGAAAAGTATGGCAATATTTGTGAATCCTGTTATTATGGGTAGGATACAACTTGCTCTGAGGGAAGAGTTTCATGTCGTTCATGGTGAGATGATAAAAGTGGACGGCTCTTAGATGACACCTTATTATTATGGGTCGGATGAAAAAGGAAGGAAGGATGAAAAATTGCTTATAATAGAGTGTACTTGTAGAGTGTAAAAAGGTATGTCACACCTTGTTAACGACGCCCTAAAGATCTGCACAGTGGTGAGGGCAATAAAAAAATTTTTTTGACGCAAAAGGATTTTATATCGATTTATCATAAAATACACCGATGTGTTTGATGCATCGATTGAATTTTGTAACCAAGAATAATTAAAAAACAGAATGTTGCTTAGAGGTACTGGAGCGTACGATTTGTTGTACAGCCGTTAAGCTATAACTGCTCCCAATACTGTTTACCTGACTAACTTCAGCATGCTGTTCGACGTCAGTACGGATATCTACCTGCGTATTACTTGATGTATACCCAAACATTTACTTCTGCGATGCATTAACGCCGCAGAAGTTCCAAGTATGTGTTCTGTTGATTCGTTCACCCATCAAGGAGTCTAAATATTTAGCATAAAGTGATCGTCACTCTAAAAGAGGTCTTCTTTGAATCTGTTATGCTCGTTAAACTATCCCCGGTTACCCGGTTACTTTCCTGAAGCTATCTCCCTATAGTCTGATACATAGCATAAACCAACATTCATCTGCCCTTTGTCCGAGTGTACTATAACAAACCCCTCATCCTAGAAATCTGATGGCTCTTCTCGCAATCTGCTCTGAGTGCTTATTGCCGGGAATTCCGACATGACCTGAGATCAAACGAAGTGTTTTTACAATACCGATGTATACATTGCACTAAGTGAAGTTTCATAAGGCCTGAGTACTTTTTTTTGAGGTTAGGAAGAAAACAAATGTTTGAGTTGAAGATATTTTTGTGATAGCTTACCTTAGCATGCTCTACAGCAATTGCAGCTGCCTTTTCTGCTTCTCTTTGTCGGCGCTCTTTAAGTTTCAATGAGAATATGGCCACTGATCGGGCACTTTTCACCAGTTTTTGTTTTAAACGTGACTTTTTAGCAGCCAATTCAGCAGCTGAAATGAATTATAAACAGACATGCAGGATTTTTTTTTAATTGTATTGAAGTATTGTATAAAATTATAATTTAAAATGGTCGTTTGGCATACCTTTAGCTTCATCATCTGTGCCACTGGGTGTTGCAACACTATCACTGGTGGACTTTGTGGACTTCTGATGCTGTTGTGCCTGGTCTTTATCATTCGCTTGTTGTTGTTGATGCTGTAAAGAAGATGTTGATGAATTGGATATGCCACCTACACTGGGTCGTGAGGTTGTTGCTTCTGCTTTAGCATTGGATAGGCCAGTTACACTTACTCCACCTCCGGAGGATGAGGATGACGAGGCGACTAAATATTGTGATGTTGTTTGTGGTAGTGTTGCTTGCTGTTGCTGTGCTTGCAGTGTAGAGGTGGAGGTTGCTGTTACTTGTTGTTGCTGTTGCGATTTTATGGCCACATTACTCCAGGAGGGTGCCGGCTTTAAAATATCCATCGTGTCTGTATTGCTTTTAAGCTCCTTTTTTATATATGTTTTGTTTTATATTTACAAGTATTCAAATGATAATGACATGGAGGATGATAGACATGGTGATGATGGTGATGATGATGAATGTAAACGGGTGCATTATGCCAGTTCCAGTTAGTAGTATTTACATTATAAAAGGAAAAGTACAGAGGGGAGGGAACAGACACAATGCCGGCATAAAATATCATGAAAAGGTGAGTTGTTAGTGGTTGCGAGAAATATAGTTGGTGTGTATGCCAAGTGGAATTATTTGTTTATGCATCACATGTTGCAGTGCAGTTTTTCCCCATTATTTTACATGTTTTTACATTTTGTTTTACATTTTTTTTATTAATTATTGTGGATTTTTATTTACATTGTTGTTGTTGTTGCAGCATGAAAAGGATATCAAAGAAATAAAAATAAAATATTTTTAAAATATTTGTTGGTGTTGTCTTTTACATAAAATTCTGGTAGAAAACATTAAAAGCTTTTGTGTTGGCTTGGGTTTGTTGGTATTTAAAAGCAAATTTTGTTCAAATAATGGATTTTTTTGTTTCTTTTTTTGTTACAATTCTCATCATGCATGGAGACAGCCAATCAACATTTGCATAAAAAAAATTATTTTTTTCGTTGTTTGTCTTGCAAATTAAAAAAAATTTTACACCAAAAACATTTTATTTAAAAAAAAACAAAAAAAATGTACATTTTGAAACAAACAAAAGCTTTGAGTAGCATTGTGTGAAGCCAAATATCTGTAGCCAGCTGTCTGTGCTAATTTTTCAGGCGAATAATTTTTAATTTTTTTAGCTCATATCAATCGAAACTATATTGTAATAAAATTTACAATTCATTACGAAATTAAGCAAAATGACATCACTTGAGAAAAATTTCGTTTAAATTTATCGGAAACATTATTTGTTCTGATTAAATGTACCAGCAATTAGAATGTCTAACCATGTTGATATTACTGTTCAGCAAGGTTTAACAAGTTATTATAGAATTTAACGCCTGAACAACGATTCGGAATTGTGGAAAATGTATTTAAAAAAATAATATGAAACTGTTCCTTATATTCCTATAGCAGGTCATGTATTTTTGGTCAACATAATCGGACAAGCAGTTCGTTAAATTTTGCTTCTCTAGCGCTAAGTCCTGATGAAGACATCGAAATGTTGTTTTGTCATCACTTTCAATTTATTGCCCTTTATCCTTCGACTACGTAGAAAGTTTTAGTCGAATATCTATAGTCAGGATTCCAACAGTGTTTCTCTCACCATCAATGTTGTTTTTGGCCAGCCCTTGCGCTAACCAACTTCTTCCTCTTTCCTGATGTTGGTGGAACTTGGTCAGTACAGGGACTGCGTTCACCCGTGGCATCATGCATGCTCAAGTGAGCTTTGTGATATCAGAGCTACCACTCCGACCTAAACCTAAAAATGTTGTTTTTTTAATCCTACCTATGCGTGACCAAGACCTACAGTTTATGCGTAACTTCGAACGTTGAATTTAAGAAACTTTTCATGGCAATTTTATTTACTCTCAGAGTTTTCGCTAGAAGATTGATGAGAGGAAGTCGCCGAAAAATTATTTTTTTTTAGCCAATGCAATGCATTGTGTTGGAATACAGAAAATATAGTTTATAGGACAAAGGAAAGAGGGGGTATTGTCCGACAATTTCCAATTTGAATGAACAGTGTGTTTACCTTCGTTTTGCTTTTGGTTTGGTTTTTTTCAAGCTGTCTGAGCAGGGGTTGAACCACGCGCTCTCCTTTAATAAGTCAACATACTAGTTTCTAGATTATAGCGATTTATTGGCTTATAAAATACTACTAGTATAAGAACTGAAAAGAATCAGAATCGTTTACGCTGCATTTTTAATAAATGGGGTCCTTAGAAACTAGTCGAAGTTGAAAATTTTTTATTAAAGAATTGTGTTTAGTAATGAAGCCCATTTCTGGGCGTTAACCAACCACCGTTAAAATTAACTGTTTGTAGCGGTTTACACTTGGGCCGTATCATCTGTCCTTATTTCCTTCGAAATGGGCAAGGAACTACCGCAGACTAAATTTGTATGTTTAAAAATCAATCAGATAAGTATTAACGGCATTTGGTTTTAATAAGAGAACGCGTTTTCTCTTCAGTTCATGCGATTTACAGCTTTATGCTGACAAATCAGTAATTGAAGCATTAGAAGCCACCATTATGAACCTTTAATGTACAAGTTCCTCGGTTTAATTGCAATCTTTTGAGAGATTTGTTAATCCTAATGCTTTGGACAAAATTTTTCAATATCAGGAAAAGACGCTAAATGGGCGAGAATTTTTCTACGGCGTGGAAATGAATGATTGGAAGGATGTAATCAACGAAAATCGAGCAAGATGTAAAGACTCTTCGCATTGGGCTTAATCCAATCTAAACTTTTATTTGTGTGATGGTTAAACAAATACTGACCTATGGGGCAATAGAAAAATTTGAAAACATCTAAAACGGAGTTAGACAAATAAAAAGACTAGCATAGCATGCTAGTATAACAGCGGCGCTAGAGGTTCCGTTAGATTTAAGTTGGCTGTACATTTTAGTAAAAAACATAACTTTGCAATCTATGGTTAGTTTGTTGGGAAATAAATTTAACAATTTTTTAGACGATTTCGTGACCTAAGAAATCGATTGACTGACAGCTTCCGCCTTAACTCCGTCTTGACAACACCTGTAGACTCTAATAGTTTGGGAAATGAATCAGGAGTTTTTAGTTTTAAACCGAAATATTTCGAGCCTACAGCTATCTTCCATGTAGGTATCCGTGCTAACGAAAGATATGCTCAATTCAACTTAGATAGGAGGTATACAGATGGATCAAAAACAGATCTTGGCAGAGGAGCGGCAGTCTTTAACACCAGGATGACACCAGAATCCACGGGGAACTCTCGGAAAGATGTGCTTAATTAAACTTAAATAGGAGGTCTCAAAGACAGGACACAGCAAAACTATATGACAGCCAGGTAATTAATCCAGAACTCGGCTCCGATGAGCTTAAGTCGATGATTGTGTGGGACTATCGGGGACCCTGCAGGGTTCCAGGTCACGCAAGAATTCTCGGTGATAAATAGCCACCCAAGCTTGCGAAGAGCTTAGTCTCTACGCTGATGATGGGGTCAGAACCCTTCTGTGAAGTAGTAACATATGCTTTGAAGCGTATACTGAAGGAAGTAGAAGATAAAGAGAACCAAAACCGAGTTTGCGGCAAATAAAACTTTTTGGGAAATTACAATAAGAGAAGATCTGAGTCATGCATAAGACTATCCAGGAATAACATGAGGTTGGTAACCTATTTTTTGGCAGGCTATTATGGATACGGTGACGATAAGAGTGAATTATCAAAACATATTCTGTGAGACATCGTGGACACCGAGTAGCATCCTGAGGTTTGTCAGGGCAATAAGCTTGGAGGAGGCATTATAAGAATGTCTTTTAAAATTATTGTTCTCTTCACGTTAATAATTATGATTAAATAATCTTTTATTGGGTAATAACAACAGAGGAAGATATATTTAAGAATAACTTGATATTAGCAATTTACAGAACTCTGTAGACTAAACGAAATATCAGGATTTATGTCAGGAGCTAGGCACGGAATTGGCCTTGTTGACATCGTTTAGCTTTATGAAGTTTTTCAGGGCAAAAGGTTTAGAGGAGACATTATTGAGATACTCTCTGCAGTGCTATGCACAGTGGTAGCTATACTACTCGATTAATGCCTTTAATTCGTATTGCTGATATTTGATCAGTTTGTGCTATTTTTTGAGGCGTATGGTCTCAATACTATGCACAGTGGCATCACTATTACTCGATTAATGCCTTCAATTCGTATAAAATTATGAATCCGTTGTAATTTTGTTTTCCTGATATTTGATCAGTTTGTGCTATTTTTTCAGGCGTATGGCCGCAATACTATGCACATTGGCATCACTATTACTCGATTAATGCCATTAATTCTTACAAAAAATATTCCTGATATTTGATTACTTCAAGCGAATTTTTCTGTAGCATATAAATTCAAATCCTACATAATTTTAAAATTTCTAAACTACTTTAGTTTAAAGGAAAAATAAAAAACATCAATTACAGCGACTATTACAAGAGTACATCATATTATTTAACATGCAATTGTTGTTTAAATTTTGAAAACTAAAATCCTTTTTTTAAAATCCCTTTTCATATGAAATTTGGCCAATTGGTTTGTCTTGACTTAGTGCCACTCATTATTCATTACAATCTCAGCAGACTTATTATTAAGCTCTCTTTAAGCTATTCATCTTAATTTTTTATGTTTTTTTGGAATCTGCTGCCAATTTAAATCAAGAAATAAATTTTTTAAAATATTTTTTTCCATTCTTTTGAAAACATTGAATAAATTTTCAGAAGGAAACCCAAAAAACACACATACTGACACTAGAAGAGTTTTGAATAAATCTTATTCCAAAATACTGGCCAGTGTTAGTATGTATGCAAGTGTCAGTTGCTTTACTTGATTTACGAGCATTTAATATAATAGACATACATATACATACATATATTTTGAAAGAAAAACACACACACACACAAATACACACACATAGTAGATAATAATAACTGTTTGCTTTTTTTGTTTGTTGGTTATATTGGCTATATCCATCCAAAACTAACTACCTTGGCTATGCAATCTATACTCCTATGAAGATTTATATTATCGTTGACTTTTAAACGTGACATCCATTCGGGTGCATGAGTTTTTAAAGTATATTTATCCTACGGTTTTTTTGTGGTTATTTTTATTGTTGTTTGTAGTTGTGTTTGTGAATTGGGGTTTTTTTTATTCCAAAATAATAATAAAAAACATTATAAAAATAAAGGTTTTTTAAGGATGTAGAATAGAGTGTATTATAACAGTATATATATATAGTGAGAAAAGGGAAAAAATTTGCAGTTGTGTGAAAGAATGTATTTATTAGAAAAATTGGAATGCAATATATATATAAATGTATTAAATTGTCTTGTTGTCCTCAAAATTGCATTATTCAATTAAAAATATTTCTTGATATTAGAATTTAATTTCTTTTATTACAACTTTAATAAATTTTAATATTTTGGAGGCAAAGTATAACAAAATAAACTGGGAAAAACATACATACATACTTGACCATTATAACCCTTCAGTCAGGATTACTTATGTTGTGTGTGCTAATTTTATACATGAGTGGAGGGACCTGCAGTTTAAAGTCGACTCCGAACGACAGATTTTTTGAGAAACTTTATTTTCATGGCAAATTTTTTTTGCTCTCAGAGCTTTTGCCAGAAATCTGCTGAGAGGAAGTCGCCGAAGAAATATTTTTTCATATTTTTGTTTTGATGTCTGACATGGGGTTTAAACGGAGACCTCAAGTCTAATAAGCCATAGTGTGTTGGCTACACTAAATTGACTTGTTTACAAAATTGTATTATTCCATGACTAATATTTCTTGATATTAGAATTTAATTTCTTTTTTCACAATTTAAATGAATTTCAATATTTTGGAGGCATAATAGAACAAAACAAGTAATTGGGAATAATCCAGGGCAGTAAATTGACATGGAAGGCTCATATAGAGAGCATTTCACGAAAGGTCAAGCATGCTGTAATATGTAGAAAACTTGCAGAGAAATTCTAGGGATGCCATGATGGTCAAAGGAGTAGTGACCTGTGGACCAATCGTGGGCAGACAGAACGGATTTGATTATTATATTATAATATAACAGAGATTATGAGAACTTGTCCTAAAAGCTCTGTTAAATTTAAGTCCGCTGCGGACGGTAGAAAAATCAAAGCTTTGGAGACTATGATTAAATTGTTTTGAGGCAAGCCTGATATGAAATTCATTAGGCGATTTCGTGACCTAACGAATCGAAAGGTTGACGGCTCGCTTCTTAACTGTATCCTGCACGGGACCAGAGTCATAGAGTCGACTTTAGTATCGGTGCTTCGCAATGAGACTTACTAACTAAGATGAATGCAGAAATCTGGTGATATATATGGATTTTGACACAGAAGCAAGAGATTTTGGACCCAGAAGGACACCAGAATCCATGGAAAAACTCGAGGGTAACTTCCAAACGGAAGTCTATAACATCGCGAGATATGTCCAATTCAATTTGGATAGGAAATATAAATGAAAGGATGCAGCAATACTTTCTGATATACCAGCACTCGGCTCTTATAAGGTTAAATGAAATATATTTTGGGACTGTTTGAAGAAGCTGAATGAATTAGGTAGGCATAACAAAATTACCCTCTGCAGGGTGCTAGTCATGTGAGAATTCTTTGCAATGAGTAAACACACAAGCCTGTGGGGATGGTACCTACCACGCTGTGATGGGGCTTGAAACAGTTTGTGGAGTGGGAGCGGAGGTTTGGAAATTCATGTGCTCAACGAAAAGGAAGATAAAGAGTGGCAAAGACTCTTCTCGAACCAAGTGGTTGGTAACCGATCTTTTAACAGGGTACTGTAGACTCATATTCCGAATATGAGTAGTTCCGACCCTAACAGATAGATTCTGTGACGATGAGTATCAATCATCGGAATTCCCTGGAACCTGTGGGACATTAATCCACCTAAGAAAGAAACATTTGAGTGATTTTCAAGTGCTAGGCCGGATATTGTCATTGTTGACACCGGTCAACATTCTGCAGTTTGTCAGGGGAATAGGCCTGGAGAAGACATTATAGATGTACACTACAAAGTTTGGGCAGTTTATGAAAAACTTTACTTCTACAAACTCGAGAAACTCTGTTTCAGAACTCAGAGAAAAACTGTTCATCATGGTTTACGAAATCATAAAATTAAGAAACAAATTATTGACACAGGAAACCCTTGATTTTTTCCCAAGGAGGATTAATGTTTCAGCAAAGAACAACAGAGGAGGATTAGGTAGCACTATCTCTTAAGAAAATCTAGGATTCAATTAGCAATAGAAGTTAATGTTTCTGTTTAATGATAGATGACAAACCAAGCATCTTAGAATATGCTAAAGTAGACCAATGAAATTGCAAAAAAAAATAAAGAAATAATATGATGGATAAGATGGTTTGGAACATTCCTATATTATTTAAGGGGAGGAAAAGGAATAAAAGAGATATGAATCAGTCCAAAAATAATGATATTCCTCGACTACAAAGACTTTTAAATTCTATTATAATTTTAGCAACTAAAACTTGACTTGAATACTTTAATGAATACATTCTTTTACATAACTGGGTGTTTAACTAGAACAAAAAATTGTTAAATTTTGTTTTTTACAATAATAAAGAAAAATAATATATTTTTTAATAAAATAGTGTTGAAATGATTTTACAACACTTTTTTCACATGGTGTTAACACTACATTATTAAATTATAAATATTTTTTCATTGTTTTTGTTTTTTTTTTTGTTTTTGTTTTTTTGTTTTAAACAATTATAAAGTGAGAAATAGAGAAGAGTAATTAGAAAATATATGGCTTACGCTCAAATTCAAATGAGTGGTACTCTCAGCGGATATTTTGCGAGCTCGAAATGGCGGTATTTCCGATAGTTTGGAATTGGTTTGTGGCGTTGATGATGATGGTGGTTGAGGCGGTGGAGGCGATGATGATAATGGCGTAGCAATTAACGGTTGGCGGGTTGAGTTGGCTGCAGCGGCTATAGAAGCGGCAGAAGTACGCTGGGGACTACTGCTAGTACTGCTGCCAGTATGCTCAGCCGAATCACTGGACTTTTTCCGAAATGGTGGTATTTCTGGTATATGCATTGGTTGGCGGGTATTTAAGGCCAAGGAACTTGCAGAAGCTCTATACAGTTTGGGATTTTTGTTTGTTTTTTTTTTTTACAAATTATAGACAAAATAAAAAATAGGGGAAAGCGAAAGAAAAATGGTACAAAACACAAGAGAATAGCCAAAAGGATTTACAGTGTAGGTTATTGCAATGAGAGAAAAAGGAATAAAGGAAGGTAATAAAACGTTAAAAATAAAAATGAAGGGGAATTTTTTATTCAAAGGAGTGATTAATTAATACAAAATATAGGCAAAGTTATAAAAAAGTGCATTTTTAAATTCGTTTAAAAATAGTTTAAAAAGGGGAAAAAAGTAGAGAAGAAAACAATTTTACAAAATTAGCGTTTTTCATCAAAGGACAATTAAAAAAAAATTACAATTAAATTTTTTTTTACAAAAATTCTAAAAGAAAAGAAAAATTAAATGAAAAAACAACATGCTTTTCTACAAAATAAGAAAAAAAAATTTTTACAAAAAAGAAAAAAAAAACAAAAAAAATTTTTAATTTTTTATTAAAAATTTAAAAAAATTCATAAAAAATTTTTTAGTACCACTACAGTTACACAACAACATAACACACACACAGAGAGAGAAACATTGATTTAATTAAAATTTACCCCATTAAAGCGTGCAATCTTTGTGTTGGTATCGAGCTTAAATTACGAACTGAATATCCAAGAAATGGGGGTATTTCCGGCATTTTCTTTTTCTGCTTACAACTTTTACATGCGCTTTATTAATGTTATTGTTAAGTTATTGTTATTCAAAAATTTGTTTAAAAAATAAATTCAAAATAATTTTATACGATTTTTTATTGTTAGATGAGACGTAATGTTTACTCATTAGTAAAAAAATAGAGTAGAAAAAATGGGGAACATTTAAGGAAAATTCATAAAAAAGGAGAAATTGTACAATGTGTTTATAAATACGAATTTTAATTGAAATTAAAAGTGATATGGTGTCTCAAGTGTTTAACTGTTTAAGAAAATGTAGCTTAAACTATTGAACAATGTTAGTAGTTAAATTACACTGGTTTACAGGAAACAATTACAAAAAAAAAATTGCCAAACAGATGAAATATTGAAGGATTACTCTAGCTTTACAACACTCTACAATAATGGAGAATTAAACAAGAATGGAAATCCATAACATTTCTGTAGCAAGTTTATATGTAATAAATAATAAGCTGACAGCTCTTATTTCGTTTTGTTCGAAATTTCTGACCTGGAATACGAACCCTGGCTTCACGTCTAATAAGCCAACACAGTACCTTATCGACGGCGCTAAACTACAGATTTGAGAAGCTATTTATGGAAATTTGATTGACTTTCAGAGTTTTTAACAGAAGATTGAGGAAAACGTCGAAAGCAATATTTTCTTCATATTTCGTTTTGTTCGAGATATCAAAGCTAAGGTTGGAACTCTCGAACTCTCGTCTAGTAAGACAGCATACTACCTATTACACTTTGAGGACTTAAGTGTAAACTTTAGCAGATTAATTATCAGTTCTCATGGGTAATTGACTTCTGTCGATAACATTGTAATCATTACCATGCTTTCCCAAACATGCCTCCTCTGTAACTGCCCAGCACTTGGTAGGTTGAGGTTGAGGATCCTTGGCAGGGGCTTCTTTTATATGTTTTGAATTCTGTGTCAAGAGCTGACATCAAGGCTCTCCACAGATTCATTAGTAACTTGAGCTGGTTGAGAAGTCGCGTTCTCCCATTTTGTTATGTTCTGGTCTGTGTAATTCCTTCGCTTCCCATTCTCCCTTCCCACTTCCGCTCTTTTTTCCTATCTCCTCTTTTATCCTTCCTTCTTAAGGACGTTATGTACAATGGGTCAAATCGACCTCCCGGTACTGTACTTGTCTAAATCTAAACATGCAACATGTCACGCAATATGGATGTTGCAATTTTGTAACCAAGATCTTGTAGTTTGACTCCGATAACCCATTTATTATAGGGATTCGTGAACAGTCGACAAACAGTCAACTGCATCTTAAACTGCTCAGTCTCTCCTATACAGGAGCGCATGCCAGTCACAATTTTAGCTTTGATTAGTTACCGATCGAAATGTTAAAAAAATGTGCCAAAATTGAAGCTCACGCTAAGTACTTTTTTTGCAAAAGTAAATCTTTAGCCGCAAATAAATTTTTCATTCACATTTCCTTGTGTTATTTTTTTAATTTGTAAAACTCAAACGGTAAAAGAAATTTCTCGTTATACTTGATTAAAATGTACTAGAAAGGAGAATGCTTTACGCAACGGTATACACGGAAGCTCTCGAAGTATTTATCAAGTATATCTCATTGTCTATAGAGCACACAAATGGCTGCTATCTCAGGTGTAGATATTAGAACAGATACTGGTATTTTCTTTAGGGAGGGACGTAGGTAGAGTCAACTTAAGAAGTTCAGATAGACACCCTTAGGCCATATAATACTCATTATAATAACACAGTTGCCCATTACTCCTTGTACTGGTACCATTCGAAGCTTCTGACCTAGCGATTTAGATTCTGAATGTCTATTATCTGTAGATCATTTAGATCGTCTTCGGCATAGAGCTGGGCATGTATCCAATAGGTTAAGTATAGGTTCTTCTTCTTCTTTGTTGCTACAGCTTCTGTAGCAGTCATTTGCCATGTGACGAAGACCAATACATCTCGCAAGAGTATACAAAATTGAATGATCCAGTAAAGACTCTAAGCACCATAATGAGCGGGCTCGTTCGGAGTTCGATCAGACTTTCTGGGTACACTCTATCCAGTTTTGAGCGGATTTGAAACGCTATTGTGCCAGTCTCTGAAGCCGTCCTACACGGCATTGATAGAATTCATAACCTCGTTATCAATTATAATTGAACACTTAGAGGATATTTTTTTAAAGACCTAAAAATTTCTTAGTAGTTCAAACTTCTATGCCTTAAAATAGGCTTATAATTGGATTAACGTTGAATACAACTAAGAATGCATCGTTGTGGTCAGTCTCACAGGAAATAAAGTGTTGAAATCTTTTACCGGAAGCCAAACTCCACATACAATTATATTTAGTTAGATAAAGTAAAGTTTAAGTGAACACATACACAATTTGTCATTACAACCCTTCAGTCAGGAATAAGACCTAGCTTCTCACACGCCTTATGATGTGTGGGCTAATTATATATACGAGCGGCGGGACTCTCAATTTAAAGTCGACTCCGAACAACAGATTTTTGAGAAATTTTTCATGGCAATTTTTTTTACTCTCAGAGTTTTTGCTAGAAATCTGCTGGTACGAAGTCGCCGAAGAAATATTTTTTCATATTTCGTTTTGTTGGAGATGTTTTTCCTGGGGCGTGAATTGTGGTCTCACGTCTAATAAGCCAATATACTACATACTAGACTACGACTACGACAACTTTAATTACTTTACCATATAAACAGACGAACCTGTGAAATCGCTATAATGTGAAGTCCACTAGGTATAATTTTATTCAGAAGTCTTTCCTTAGTCCTGGATAATGGCGGAATGTATAAGCGATAACTTCAAACTCCTCATGATATCGACGCCTCCATTCTATAACGTTCTAAGTGTACTTAGAACGTTTTTAATGTTCTTGCATTTAAATTTTAATTTTAAATTTAAATTCTCTAACTTAAATACTGTCAAAATTTGGTTAAGATGCACCGATCCGTTTCGAAGTTATAGGGAAAAACCTATTAAGAATACACATATAGTCGTATATCGCGTGAAAACTTTGAGAGCTCATAACTCAAAACACACTTTTTCGATTTAAAATGTTATAGAACGGAGGCGTCGATATGTGCGATTCAAATAGATGCGAACTACTACTCTAAAAATCTGAACATTTCATACTCAATCAAACCATTTCACTATCTTTCTGTGTTCAAAGCGCAAACGTACAAAGTCGGACATAATTGCATTTGATTACTGGGAATAGAGAAATACAACCAGATGTAGGGACATAATTAGAACCAGAATGAATGAAAAAAGTGCAGGCTATCCAAACCTTCATGGATCTTTATATGGTCATTACAAAAACAGGTCCTAAAGCTTAAGTGAATACAATCACGTTGTTATGGCAAAGAAATATTCGAGGAATGCAGTAGAACATTGCAAAATATTTAATTTACTGAGTCGCTACATAACATTGCATCATTAGACAAATCGTTTTATCGATAAGTAGGAGCAGAAGACTAAACAGCATTTTTTGTGCGACAATACAGTTGTTCAGATGCGGTGTTGAATAGCTTTATCAATTATCTCAGAAGTACTGGCTAACCTTACTTTACATTGCTATCATAACATATAATTTTTAATTTTCGGTGTGGCAACTTCGAGAATCAGACTGCTGATTTGTTATTGTTTTTTGATATCTTTTCTTTGTGATATTTTTTATTTACTTCATTTTCACTTCTTCTCTTACAATGACTTAAGGAAGGTCAAAATGTTCGCCTATTCTTCTCACCTAACTGCTAGAAATATATTGGAAATCATAGAGTAAATAATTTTGCTTTCACTAAATACGAAAACTTTAACATGCTGAACATAAATTTTCAAAATAAAAACTTTAATTACTTGAAACAAAAACAATTTAATTATTTAAGTATTTTAGTGTTAAGTGTAAGTATTAATAAAAAAAATACGAACATTGTTAGTGTTTTTAAAGAAAAACGAATAAAACAAATTGCATTGTCTTGTACAAGAATTATTGAAAAATAAATATTTGAGTGTTAATTGAAAAACAAAAAACAATTCATAGAGTTAAGGTTAAGATTAAAAAAGTAGTAGTAAAAAGAGAAATAAATAAGAGGGGGTAGTAAAAGAAAATCGAAAGATGCGTTTATGATATCTGATTCCCTTTAATAGCTTACCCGGCAGGACCATGTGTAAGAATTTCCTGATTTAGACTGGTCAACGAGGCGCCACTGTTGGGTGGTGTAGAGTCCAGCAGAGGTCTTATCAATATAGTGCTGGTCTAAAAAGGAAAAAGGAAAACATCTGTTATTTGCTAAGGATTTAACGGAAAAGTTATAGTTTTACCTGCGAGGGCGGTGAATCAGGTGATGAATCACGATTTTCAAAAATATTGGATTCCATTGCAATATGTTTACGCAGACCAAATCGTGCAATCTCATCTATATACGGTTCGTAATCGCTTTGTTTCAGCAATTCCTGTCGATATAGCATCTCTTCAGACAGTTGGCTGTCAATGGACTGTTCATGTGTCGTAGTGGCGGTAGTATTTGTTGTGGTCACCGTTTCCAAAAGATTTAAAGCCGCCAAATCATGTTCCGGTTGCGTTGAAGTGGTACTGGGCGGTGTCGGCGGCGTTGGACGTGGTGATGTACCCTTACATTGCATTTCTCGACGACAGTGTTCAGCCCGGGCAATTTCAGCCGCCAGCCAAGAAGGTAGTTCCGGCAACAACCAAGTTAAAGCCGAACGTAAACCCAACATTATGTGCTGTTAACAAGAGAACACAATAATTTTTTAAACATTTTTTTCTGAATATTTTTCGAAATAATCCGTATTTAATTTAACCTCTAGTGTAACAATTAGGATGATTGTTTGTGCTGTCGTTAAACCTGGCCACAAACGAGACACTTGTCCGGATAAACCAATTAAAGCACAATTCACAATTACAGCTGCCAACGACAGCAGGCTGAGTGCATTCTGCCATGTACCAATATTGGCCACACGCTGTCCAAATGGCCGTTGATGTACATGCGCCAATTTAAAGGCATCCGAACGTATTTCCATTAGATTATTAATGAGTGCACACACACCAGCCAAAGGGAAGGCAGCCGAGAACAGTACAACGTAACCCATTTGCACCAGCATTTCCAAATGATCCGAAAATGTGCCATCGTACTGAAATGGTTGATAAGTAAACGTTATTATCCACAAGGTATCGTTAAAGACTTTAAAATGATTTGTCACTGTTACTGTGTTTTATTTATTTTTTTTTTTTGTTTCTGTCTTTTAGGTCATTATTTGCATTGTACATCAACATCATGAACTCTTAGTGTAATTAGTTTATGGGAAATGGGGTAGCCAAGTGTTTAAATTGTTGAGGAATAAAAAAGTTAAGAAAAGTCTTTTAGAATTAGAAACATTGCTCTGGCTAGAGTTGTGGTATGGACGGAAAGTATACCGAATAATACAGCAGATTCCACTCTATAAGAATAATCAGCGAAAGAATAGAGCCTCATGAAGCGTAATGATGTAAATTTATTGAGAATTGAACTTTTCTTTTTCCTGGAATTAGATTTCCAAGTACCCTACTCAACGTCAGTTTAGTTTCTCAAAAATACATTAAAACTTGGACAAAATATTCTCGCATTAATACACTGACCATTAACTATGCTAACCAACAGAAACCACTGCAGCAGCAGATTCTTTAGACTGTACATTGAACACCGATTATGTGGCTATTATGCAATATAAGCATTCTAGTGATGCTTTTACTAGGCCATCAGCGAGTAGAGTAGTAGACTAGAGTTTTTGCACCCTGGTAAGGAACAAAGTCAAACGTTCCGACATCTGAGCGTCTTACAAGATCTTAAAAGCAGGAAAATTTTAAGAATTCGAGTATCCATAGAGTATTTTTCTTAATATTTAAGTCAGTTTACTGTACCTTAGATGCTGTGCGGTGTCAATAAGGGTAAGTTCTTGACTAGAACACGGTAAGCACTTACGAGTTTCATTCTGAGATGCATTAACTGCCTACAGGTTGTAAATGTATGTTCTAATCTATATATTGAGCTTGAAAAGGTCCCTGCCCCGGTTGCTATTCTTAGATTACTCCTTCATATTCGGGACGACTTTTTCTTCTCTTTGAATTCACTCAAATCTACTTGACTCGAAAGTAGTATCTGCCTCTTTCATCATCCCCTTTCCCTTCAAAACTTCGTTTCACCCTTAACAAAAACTTTCTGGATCACTCAGCAAAATAGAAGCTCGTATACTCGCAAGCCCATTTGCCTGCTTATTGCCGTGAATTGCTACATGACCAGATATCCAGCAGCGATTGACCTATTTTCTCTGATTTAGCTTGTCGTGGCAGTCCCATACTATTCTCTAGTCAATCTTATTGAGTCGAGTACTCGCATAGTGGCCAGACTGTTAAATAGTATTGCTACGTCCTTTGTACTTTCTACCCAAGTTGTACTAAGCATATCTTCTGATGACGTAAATTGTAACTTCTAGTTTCTAAAACCCTTGCTTCTATGTTACTATTTACCTTTGAACCATTCCCATTGGTCCTTCGATTAAAGAGTATATAGCCTTGAAATTGCTTCATACTTTCTTATCACTCAGTGTCATCGCGAATCAGTTTCCAAAACCATAGGAAAGTTAAGAAGCGAGCTGATAACCACTTGATTTTTAACGTCACGATGCCTCCTAATGAATCTCATATTAGATTTGTCTCTCATTATTCTAAACATAGTCTCTAGCTCTGACCCTCTCTGCTATATGTAAGGTGCTTACACTCAACAAATCCTCCATCGTTGATGTAGGTCAGATTTATATTGCCGCGGTTTTACTAACGCTTGCCAGCCTCTGTATCTAATCCAACTCCATCTAGGCTGTTTTCAAATTCGTCCTTGTCTACTTAAACAATGGTTCCATAGGTCATAATTAACCTATCAATCATGGCTACAAGCCTTTTGCATATCGTGGTATGACTCGCTTTTTCCTATATGCGGTTTTCGTCGTCGATGAAGCTTCTGATTTTCATAGTTTACTTGGATCGCCTTTGATCGTGATTAGGTTACCCAAACAATTAACATTTTTAATACATATGCAGGCATGACTGGGAACTGACTTTGGTTCACTATCAGACACACTATTTAGAACGCAGGATTCAGATCGAGACTTTTATTTCGCGTATTCGTGTGATAGGAGGTTTTCACTATGCCTCTGACCGAATATTATCAAGAACAATTTAAAATATTTGTACAGAATAGGTACTTGCCTGGCACCCAAATGCATTCATGAGCTATGTTGTCCAATGCTATGGAATTCCATAAAGACCATAAAAAGAAATGACCTACACTCTATAACGCGTTCGACAAAAATACGAAGTATATTGATTTGAGCAATACAAACCTATTTTTGCGAAAAACGGCTTCAAACCAGTGGGTTGAAGAATTCACCTAATGGGTGACACTGATTAAAAATAACTCTGCTAGAATTTTTGATGATATTGAGAGATGCATTATACCACTATAATTGGACAAACAGTCGCGGTTTTTTTGGAATATTAATAAGCATACCCATGAGCCATTCGTTGGCTCACTAACTATTGATTGATTAGCTTCAAACAACCTTTAATAAGCCCACCTGATCTATCGAAACTGACCTACTCAGAGCAGATAGAGTATGCAACAGCGAGAGCAGCTAGAATAACAACTCAACCAAGTAGACTAATGGCAAACATTGGTGGACCCCATCAAAGTAAGAGGAAGCTACTCATGGAGGCTGGAAATAGCATACTCCTCTATGGGTCTGAAATCTGGGCCTCTACTTTGGAAACCTGGATCAGGGCTAGAAAACTACTGTCTGCGCAGAGAATAGCTGCTCTACGAGTGACATCCTCATATCGCACGGTATCGACCCAAGCTGTCCTAGTTATAGCCGGAATGGTTCCCATAGGCCTACAAGCATATGAACGCCGGATGATCTTCAACGCCAGGCAAAGTACGACTCAACCACAGAGCATAGAAGTGATAAAGCACGAAGTCTTCCTAAAATGGCAATCTCGCTGGGTAAATGAACAGCATGGAAGGTGGACATATAAACTGATTCCCGAGTTGCAAGTGTAGAAAGACAGAAAGGGAAATGCCGCTCGCCATTCTGTATCTATGAAGAGAAAGAAACGTTAGATGATTTCGACCACACTTTCTTCAGCTGTCGTCGATGGGCCGAAAGCCGTTAGCGACTCGAAGCTGAAATCGGCGTCATTAGCCCTACAAACGTCGTGCTGAAAATGATAAACAGTAGAGAGAGCTGGAACGCAGTAAAACACTTTGTAGAGCACGTCCTGCGAAGGAAGAAATTTGACCTAGACGCAGCAGAATGAGAATAGAGCGGAGCCTGGACGCAGGCTGACGATGATGGAACTGGAACATATGCCAGAAAAGGGGTCCACCTCGAAGTAATAGAACCGTGGTTCCGAGGTGGAATGATTCCCCGGTTAGTGGGAGAGTCCGACATATCATGTCTGGTGACGACCATCAAGAATGCATAAAGCATTTTCCCACCTTCCCGCAAAAAAAAACCTGATCTATCAAACCAGCGTAATATATCAGATGGAATTAAAACTTTGAACACAAACATTGACAGGATAGCACTCGAGTCATATTTTCTCCTCTTTTCTAAAAGAATCTCTCTTATGTAATGCGTTCGTCTGTTTTACTGTTTTCTTCAATTCCTGTCTATATGCTTTTCGTATTTCTTTTCTCCTTTTTCTCTTCTTCTATCTTCTTTCTTGTCAATTTTTAGGACGAATACGATGGGGCAGTTGACCTATGTACATACATGTGTTTGTACTTGCCTTGATGACAAGTACAGGTTCTCAAACCTAACACAGCCTTCGAAAAGAGTACTAATAAGGTACACACATGTTGTAAAAGTACTTTTTTGATAGTAAATATTAAGAAAGTATTATATTATGTTGGTAAATACATTACAATTCCAAAAGTACTTTTTTATACACATGTGACAAAAGTACTTGTTTGGTACTAAATATTAAAAAGAAATTATGTTGGTAAATACATCACAGTTTCAAAAGTACTTTTTTTCTAAAACGTACAATTTTCTTTCAAAAGTACTATTCTTTAAATAAAAATTTTTGTTAAAATGGTACCTTTTCTATAACAACGAATGTCCTTTATGTTTCAAGTGCATTACCCTTGAATTTATAGTCTTTTCCTTTACCATTATTTTTTTTAAATTTAATTTTCCCCACCATTAAGCCTTAAATATGGTTTTGGCAATCCTTTTTGCCATTAATTACACTTAAAACACAAAACAACACAACACAAATAACAACAAGAGAGTATAATAACAACAACAATACGTAGAACAAATACAACAATACCTTATATAAAGAACTTTCAATTTCCGCTTGACCAATATTACGTCTAGGACTTGCAGTTGTTGCTGTTGTTGTTGCTGCTGTTGTTGTTGTAGTTGTAGTTACTGGTGTAGAACTTCCTGCATCAGTTGAGGATTTTTTAGGCAACGTTTTTGATGGTGTTCCTGGTTGGGGTGTCGAGCTGCCACTTGGTGCCTGTTTTCTTCTCTCCACATCGGAAGATGTAGCCGTTGTAGCAGTAGCGGTAGTAGTAGCCGTAGCAGTGGGTGTAGCACGTGCTGTTAAAGTATCAGCCAACGTGCGATTTATATCTTGGGTGGGACTTAATGCGCCCCACATGTTAAAACTCAATTTAGCCAGTTTCCATTGTTCCACAAAGTAGGGTACGGCAGATTCACGAAAATTGCCAATAATTTGGCGGGAAATTAAAAGACCAGCCAGTTGCTGAGGAAAAAAATAAGAATTTAAATGAAAACGAAAAAGAAAATGAAAAGAAGAACGAAAAGTTGGCACAAGACCATAATTAAAGGCCATAATTTACCTCTTTAAGCTTTTCCTCATCCCTAAGATAGAAAGCAATATAGAAGAGGGAAAGAAAAGAGTTGACGAATTGAAAGAGAGCCACTTTGGCAATTAAATGATTTTCATATTTTGACTGTAGGCGATAATTTTCTAAATGGTGGTGGGGAGACGGAACAAAGGCAAATAAAAAAAAGTTATTTTGTTTGCTATTTACAGAGCGGATCTGAATAAGTAAGTGAGTACCTCTATCGTTTAACCATACAGCCAGCTTGTAATAGGCCTCATCCATAAGTGTTATAGCACCTGCCAATAGAACTTTTGGTATAACACTTAGACTGCATAAAATACCTGTTTCCGGTAATTTAGAATCCCACCAGTCCTGCAAGTTGATAAGAAAACATAAAATGAATTTAATTTTTAAAGAATTTTTGTATTTCTTTTAAGTTTGATTGTTTAAAATTCTTTATTAACTACAAAATTAGTTTTCAATTGCATCCAAAGATAAGATCAGGGTAAACAAATATCTTTCGCAACATCTCTGCTTTATTTAAATCGAATATTGAAATCTACTCAAATATGGATTAAAATTTTAATACCAATCGGCCTGAATTTTGAGAACCCAAAGTGTACTTGCTTGCCTAAAGTACTCCAGCAGATAATTCTTCACTAGAATCTTCTGTATTTCTTTCGTTACAACTGAAGCCCTGATAGTTGGAGAAGTAGAGAAAAATGTATCTGAAATGTGTTGTATACTTTTGAATTAGAATTTCCGATAAATATATCATCTTACAGGAAGAAATATCCGAACATCAATTTAGCTAAGGGTACGATCCAACAGGATGTGAACATGAGACCACAGTTCAAACCCCAGATCAGACATCTCTAGCAAGGCGAAACATGAAAAAAATATTTCTTCGGCGCCTTCCTCTCATCAGATATTTAAAAAAAACTCTCGGAGTAAATACAAAATTGCCAGGAAAAGTTTCTCAAACATCTGTCGTTCGGAGTCGACTTTAAAATTTAAGTCCCGCCACTCATGTATAAAAATAACACACACAACATAAGAGGTGTAAGAAACTAGGTTGCAACCCTGACTGAAGAGTTGTAATGACCAATTATGTATATGTGTAGGGTCCAACAGGATAGCTGATAACTTTCATAGTTAAGAACGTTTCGCCAAATCACCAAGAACGAGCATATCCAACGCTATGTGTCCGCTGAATCGGCTTAGGAGCAGTTGGCAACAGAACATAATTTTCATTGAAAAATCAGCGTTGAGCCCCATTTCTGAATAGCATTTATAGTCGCTTGGTTTATCTTCTTGAAAGCAATTCATTTTAGTTATACAACGTGCATCACGTAAAGAGCGGCCATGACTTTATTGGCTGACAAACCCACTTTGAACTTCTCTGGGGTGGTTTTGTCGCAAGAAACCTACTGCTTCGACTGATGTTTGGTCTCTGGAGAGTTGTGTTTGATCCACGTTTCATGTACGACTTCGGCATGGTGTAATAACTTGTCCATATGTCTTCGAAGTTATCACTCGCAGTCATACTCGCTTTCGTGGTCAATTGTGAGCAAATACTTCTCCCATCTAAGAGAAAACTTTAACTCGCACATTCTACTTCCGATATGCCTCCACTATATCAGACTCTTCACCAATTTCTAAACTTTTCGGTAGCAAAATTCTTTATTTGAAATCGCTGTAGTCTATTAGGTGCTGTGTTAGCTTATTAGACGTTAGGCCGCGATTCATGCTCCAGGTCAGACATCTTCAACAAAACGAAACATGAACAAACATTTCTTTGGTGACTTCCTGTCAGCAAATTTCCTTTAAAAACTCTGAGAGTTACTCAAAAATCTGATGTTCAAAATCAGCTTTAATCTGTCTTGCCATTCATGAATAAAATTAACACACACAACATAAGTGGAGAAGTTAGGTTGTAATCCTGACTAAAGGGTTATAATGACCCATTGTGTAAGTGTGAAAAACTTCTTTGAAAATCGCCGTAGTCTAGTAAGTAGTTTATTGGCTTATTAGACGTAAAGCCAGGGTTCAGACCCCAGGTCAGACATCAAAACGAAATAAAAAAAAAACATTTCTTCGGCGACTTCCTCTCAGCAGATTTCTGGCAAAAACTGTGTGGATATATAAAAAATTACCATGAGAAGTTTCTCAAAAATCTGTCTTTCGGTATCGACTTTAACTTGGGACCTACAGTATGAAATTAACACACATAATATGTGTGGTGTGAGAAGCTAGGTTGTAATCCTGACTAAAGGGTTGTAATGACCAATTATGTACGTGTGAAAAACTTCAATATACCACTGCATCTATCACTGAGATTTATGGTTTTGAGTTTTCATTGAAATGAAAAAACTTCGCCTAGGTTTAAGTCAAGGTTTTTCCACAAAATTTAATGCTTAATGAGCACACGAGTACTCACTGCTTGTAGCCTGCTTTCAATAGGTGTCAAACACAAAGTAATTGGTGGACTTTTCGACAAGCAAATGCTGATGCTTGTCTGTCTGTTGGTACGGGTAGCAGTTGTTGACACAGAACTAATGATACAAAAAAGGTTCCTTACTACTATAATCGAGCAGTAAAATTTATTTATAAGCAATCACTGGCAGATAGGAATTCATGAAACATCACAATAAAGTTTATATTGTGTCAGTAAAAAAAGTAAAACAATTTTTATAATTTTTAACCCTTGACCTTTTCCCAATAGTTTGGTCTTGAACATGTTTTTTCCTTTTTTTAAAAGTTTATTTTGAACACATTTCCTTAACACTTCCTTAACAATTGTTATTATGTTTGACAAATATAATAACAGTGACCCTCAGTACTGTTATAATCAATGATCCTTAAAATATAAATTTTGGTATCTTTTTACTTCATATACCATACACCCACCCACCAACGTACAGTAGTCCGAATGTTAAATTTAGATGGCCTTACCGATATTGAACTTTTCACGGTCATAGATTTTATAAACAGTGGATGTTCGAAATCCTTCGTTTAGAAATAGAAATCCATTTTTCGTTTACTTGTAATGAGCTTTATGGAATCGATATGTATCGTTTTGATCGATAACATTTTGCCATTAGTATACATCCAAGAGCTACGATTATCTCCCCATAATGCAACATCTGGTAATCACTAGCCACATCGGCACTATTCAGTCATCTCAAAAAACAGGCGAATCCTGTCAAGGTCGAGCATTATCTGCCTGATGCAGCCACCATCCATCTTCTATTCGCAGTCTATATATTTCATCATCAGAGTTTGAATTTGCAAAAGAGCATAGGCAGAGCTTTAAAATTCAGTGGAACCCATAAGGCGCTAATCTGGTCAGATGTCCTGCAAAAGATGTAGATTATGTTAGGTTAGGTTAGCGCATAACTTGCCGTTCACAGACAAGTTCACTCGGTGGCCATAGAGCCCATTGTGTTACCCAGTGTGAGGTAAACCGCCTTCTCATGATCTGTGGGTGGTGAGTTTGGACAACCCCGAGCTAAAGGTGAAACCGGCTCAGATGACGTTTGTCCTGAAATGCAGGGCATTCGCAAAAATTTGAAAGATGCTTCTGTAGTTAGAATATTCTATACTCCAGTGCTGTGCGAATCACTCTATTAGACGGTGTTCGGTAATCACAAATACACATAAGGCCAAAGAGGCTAAGGAGGTGTTCCACAATCTTGTCTTAAGCCTCAATATTGCAGCTGCTACAATAGTCATAACATATTTCACCCAAGCGCTGTTCGTTATTCCTACTCATCGGAGAACTTATTTATATTCTCTCATGATGGTTCTATAACATCCTGATTATCCGACAAGCACTTCCAGTCGTTCATATGCTGCCAGCAGCTTGATCTCGACAAATTTACGTCTTTCAAATCGAGTGGAACCTGCAAAACCAGGACAGCGAAATAAAAAGTGTACCACATTGTCCTTTACTTCTGCAGCTGGGATAATAGTCATAATACTCTACGTTAAAGCGCTGTACGTAACTCCATAATGCGCCGACTCTGGGAAGCTCAGCTGTCCATATAATTGAGAGACGAAATGACACGATTACTTCCTTTGCTTGATAAAGTACCAGTAAGCCGTTGCCATTATGGTTACAGTATACAGTATACATGTGAGCCTATTACACACACACATTCAATATATCACAACCCTTCAGTCAGGATTACGACCTAGTTTCTCGCACCACTTATGTTGTGTGTGTTAGTTTTATACATGAGTGGCGGGACCTACAGTTTACTTACAGAGTTTTTGCCAGACTGAGAGGAAGTCGCCGAAGAAATATTTTTTGTGTTTCTTTTTGTTGAAGACGGTTTGAACCGTGGCCTAACATCTAATAAGCCAACACACTATCTACTAGAATAGGCTGTCAGCCTATTACTCAAAAAAATATTTAATAATCAAGTATCGAAAAAAAATGATTTTCTTCCGTTTAGATTGTACATTTGAATCACTGTACGGCATTTGCTGTTTGTGAGTGTATCCCTTGACCACAGTGTTAATTGTGTAAACATTATTTATTGATGTTGCTAGAAAATTGTACTCTCTTCTCTTCTCATCTCTCACCCAATTACAGTGTGTATATGAATATTAAATGTCCTCTCGTATCCCATCATTTGAACACACAAGTGTGATTGTGGTTGTAACTCATAAATCTATTATGCATGTATGACTGTGTAAGTGAGTATATTTTGGTTCGAGATGGTTGTGTGTTATGCTCCCATGATAACAAAACACATTTTTGTGGACATAATTGTAAGGATGTTACAATACTAATGACAACAGTTGTTTGTAAGTGTGGCATGCTTATGAATTAGAGAGAAATGTCAAAGGTCAATTTCAATGATTTATAAATTAATTTTGGTTCTGTAACAAGTTGAAAAGGGTAGATGAAATTTATTTCCTGTTTGAAATTTTTTAAATTACTTAAGACGACCTCTTGACCACAGCTGAATATTTTTAGCAACATCTTCGCAGCTGCTTATATACTATTACGTCCAAGCGCTGTTGGTTTTTCCTAGTAAGAAATTGTTCGGTAACCACAGACACAAATTAAGCCATATCAACTCTATTCCTACTGCTCAGAGAAGTCGTGTATTTTCTCTCAAGATGGTTACGAATATATGTTGGCAACAAGATCAGTTTTTCTGCATATTTTCTTCTTCACTTATGTTTCTCCAAGAGATGTAGGATGACCACAAACATATCATCTTCCTCCGTCTTATTGTTATTCCTTTGCTTTATCGCAGTTTTATTACTATCGTGAAGAAATGTCTGAGTTCTGTGACCATACGATCGATTGTACTCCCCTCAAAGTTAATACGGATTCGCAATATGTCTCCCCCGTGCCAACTAACCTGACAAACTCCAAGATGTAAATTCCCAGATGCTCGGCAATCTCCTAGGTAGCACTTCATAGCATCCCGGTGTATCTTCCTGGGATGCATTAATACCCTTTAGTTCCCAAGCATATATTCCGATGATACATTCTCATCGACACAGAAACTACATGTTGGGCTTGAGGCAGTGACCCTTCTGAATAAATTTACTCTGAGTCAATAGATTCTTACTGTATAGTCTGCTGATTAGCCTTTGCCTGTCTTTATCTTCGCTTTCGTTTCACAGCCTTTTTCAAACATTGACAGAAGGTTTCTAGCCCTATCAACGATGTGGAAGCCGCCTCCATGTAAGCTGGTCTGCTTGCTCATTGCTGAGAATTCCTACATGAACTGGGGCCCAGCAGAGAGTAACCTTATTCTGTCCACCTAGCTGATTCAGCTTCCCAAGTGCCACACTATCTTCGAGAGCCGAGTGATCTTATGGCGACCTATATAATATAGTATAATTTCTTTCATACTACCAATCCAAGTTAAATTGAGCACATCTACTGATGAATGATACTTCTGCTTGGAAAATACTCGAGAGTTTTCCATGAACTTGAAATATATTGTTTTGGTATCAAAACCTCCTGCTCCTGTTTCAAGATCCGTTCTTGACCCACCTTTATACCATAAAATAGTCACCCATTGAAGAGAGTTTACATCTCTCAGATTACTCCATTCATCTTTGTTAATGAGCCTCGTTACGAGGCACTTTCCAAAATCAGATTATGATTCCTGGTTCTTAGGTTCATTTCCTTAGGTCACGAAATCTTCTAATAAAGTTTATGTCAGACTTATCTCCCATCAGTTTAACCATAGTTTCTAAAATTATTGTGTTCACAACCACAAGCGTCGAACTAAAATCTAACATAGCTACCAGGATTGCTGTAGGATAGGTTCTCATTGCGCCTGCTCTAGCAAAACACACTAGTCTGTGTATTTTGTTCAACTCCAATTGTGCTACTTTCCGATTCGTTCTCTTAATTTAATTCACCAAATTATTCCCTCTAATCTGTTGCTTGAAGGACAAAATTTTGATGTTTTGCTGTCAAGACATAAAGTCTTCTATGAACATGTATTGATCCATTAAGTCTCATCGCTCTTGCTCAAGAGGTGGAGTTGGCCAACTTGCCTATAATGTTGGTGACTAGCATTCTCCTCTCTGGGGGATTTATGCATATATTGAGTGTATAACTTAAAATGAGGGTGTCTTTCATAACTGTATGATAACTTAGTCATTGAATTGCAATTTCAAAGATATTTTGTTTCGAAAATTTCGAAGTTTCTGTCAATAAAACATCATCTGCTAGAATGTAAGCTTTAGTTCTGCAATATCAAACATCAGTTTCGTATTGAATGTTCACCCGATGCCTGTATTGAATGTGAGTCCTACACTGAAAATGGGCAAGATGTGAACCTGTTTGTGGGGTTCAGATGTGGCTTGGCTTATTAGAAGTGTGTTGGCTTAGTAAATAAAAGTCCGTGGTTCAAACACTAGCTCAGGCATATCGAACAAAACGAATATGAAAACATATTGCTGTAGGCGACTTCCTCTCAGCAGACTTCTGGCAATAATTCTGAGAGTAAATAAAATTGCCATGAAATGTCAAAAATCTGTCATTCGGAGTCGATGTTAAACTGTAGGTATCGCCACACATATATAAAAATTAACACACACAACATGCTTGGTGTGAGAAGCTAGGTCGTAATCCTGACTAAAGGTTTATAATGCTCAATTAAGTTAAGTTAATTGGCAGAACCTAAATAGAGCTTAATTTTCATTAAAGATTTCCAAAGGCGTTCACTCTTTTATTGTTAAAATTTTGTAAAATATGTCGATCATAAGATTCGGTTTATTAAAAACACATTTAGAATAAACAATGGATTGCATTTTACTAGACATTATAATTTCAACAGGCCTTGTTTTTAACAAAGTATCGAATTATTCATTAAAAGGCTTCAATACCGTTGATCCGCCAAGGCTATCTGCTGCTACGTTTCATCTGAAGTGTCATTTATTTAACGAAATACATATTATTTGCCATGTACACATTTTTGAAGTCACTGTGCTAGTAGGTAGTGTGTTGGCTTATTAGACGTAAGGCCTCGGTTCAAACCCCAGGTCAGACATCTCCAACTAAACGAAATATGAAAAAATCTTTCTTCGTCGACTTCCTCTCAGCAAATTTCTGGCAAAAACTCTGAGAGTAAATAAAATTGCTATGAAAAGTTTCTCAAAAATCTATTGTTTGGAGTCGACTTTAAACTGTAGGTCCCGATACTTATATACAAAAATTAACGCACCCAACATAAGTGGTGTGAGAAACTAGGTCGTAATCCTGATGGGTTGTAATGACCAATTATGTTATGTGTACGTATTTACACATTTTTCCTCCCTACTGAAAATGAATGTTTTTAACTGTTTGCGTTTTGCCAATTGAAAAAAAGCAGAGAAAATTTGCGAAAGTGTAATGAATGATACCTCTGGAGCCAAAAATGAGCTTCGTTGCTAAAAATAAATTTTCGACAGAAATACATTTCTCACACGGCAAGAATTTCGATAAGATTTAATAATTTGCAAGCGTTCGTTCATTTTTTATTGTATTCACCATAAAATGGTGAACTTTTCAAAGCTTTCCTGGTATTGTCGCATGTCACGAATCTTAAATTTATTTATAAGTAAAGCAAAAGAAGTTTCCTTTTTATTTATGCGTGCTGTTCATATATTAACTTCAATATTTAACACATTTTCTTAATTTTAATAGCCTTGTTTTATTAGCGTCACAATAAAATATAAATAGGCCATGTATTTCATTATTTCTAAATTGATTTTCATCCTAACTTTCCTACCATGTTACTAGCGAACTAGGTTTTAACGCAACTCTTTAATCGATTTCATATGTATTGCGTGTAGAAAAGTTTTTATGGAAACAATTTCATTTTATTTTACTTTGTTTATATCGTGTATTTATTAAATTTAATACACTTTTTTATGACACTTACAATAAATAAATAAACCTCACCCTCCCGATATTTAATTGCCTGTAATTATGGTAATTTTTTTGTTTTTATTTTCAGTATATTTGCCTCAATGTAGACGCGATTAAATGGCATGGCATGGGAATGGTGGGTTAATATTGACATTTTTTGTTAAAAATGGTGGAATAAATATTGTTGTTGTTGTTGCTGCTGATTTTTTATATCCGAAAAACAGGTATCAACAGTTTTTTGCCCCATATTTTTATTTATTTTTTTAAGAAGAAAAATAAATAAAAATAAAAAACAAAAGGTTATTGCCTGTAAGTATACTACACGATAGAATATAATAAAGGGTACGCCAAACAACTTTTTTTTTTTGAAAATGCTTTAAAAAAAACTACTAAATATTTTCTAAAATTTCTTTTTTTATTTGAAAGTACAATCCTTCCGGTTAATAATGGAAAATAATTTCATTCAAATGGCTGCCTCGGCTGGCCATGCAGTAGCCTACACGATCGGTCCAATTTTTAAGCACATTATCGATTGTGTGCAGCTGTATTTCACTAATGGCTTCACAAATATTTTCAAATAAAAAAAGAAATTTCAGAAAATATTCAGTAGTTTTTTTTAAAGCATTTTCAAAAAAAAAAAAGTTATTTGGCGGACCCTTTAGTTTCCCTCTAAAAAAATAACACACACACACAATATAACAGCATAAATTCCTTGTACTAGGGATGCCATAGCATAAATTTTGATATTTTCCAAGAACCAAGGTTTTCAGATTTGGCATATATTTATGCACTCGCTGTATACATTGCAGAGATCACCAGTTAGTATTCAAAAAGATGAGTAGAATCGAATCATACTCATAACTTCTGATACTCACACGCATTCATACTTATTTTAATATTATGGAACCTCTACTCATATTTAAAGCAAGAAGTACTCATAATATTCATACTTAACAACACGCATGATGTTGTTGATTTCGACTCTCCTTTACTCAAAAAATAAGTAATAATAAGCTTTTGAACACTAAAAGTTTTGAACTAGAAAGTTGTGTTTGCTCTGCTTGCTGCTTTGTCTTTTCTTTTTTTGTAAATGCAACAACAACGAAGACTCGAAACATTTATAAGTATTATAAGTATTTTTCTAAAGTTATGAATCTGAATGAGTAGGCTTATGAATCAAACATATTTCGAATGGTATGAGTTTGATGTCAACGTTGTACGCATACGTATTACAATCTGTACTTACAAATCAACTTTGTAGTGAGTATGAATGAATCAGAGTGTAGTTAAATTTCATAATGTTGACTCACTTGTTGTTCTTATGAGTAGCGAAAAAACAATTCACTGCTGATCTCTGATACATACATAACATAATTTTGTCACTACAACTCCTTAGTCAGGATTACAACCTAGCTTCTCATACCACTTATATTGTGTGTGTTAATTTTAAACATGAGTGGAGGAACTTGACAGTTTGAAATCGACTCCGAACGACAGAGTTTTGAGGAACTTTTCATCTTATTTTAGATGACCTTAGGTCAGACGTGTCCTTACGTCTATTAAGCTAACATACTACCTACTAGACTAGGGCAACTTCTAATAAAGTTTTTTGCGACCGTAAATATAATCTGGACACTCAGTTAAGGTATATACATCTGTAAGAAGTGGATATAGTCTAGGCCTATCAGAGGTTGAATGCGCGACAAAAAATTCTTACCAAGATGGATGACGTATTTGCTCATAGTTGACCAGATTGGCAGATTTTTGAGAAAATTTTCATGGTCTCCGAGCCTTTGCCAGAAATCTGCTGGGAGGAAATCGCCGAAGAAATATTTTTTCTTATCCCGTTTTGTTGGAGTTGTCTGACCGGGGGTTTGAACTGTGGCCTCACGTCTAATAAGCCAACACGCTACCTACTAGACAATGACAACTACGACACTCGCTGTAAGCTTTCTGTTAAAAAAAATTCCCATTCCCATTATTAAGCTAAAATCATTTAACAGTGGTATCCCTGTTTAATTAAACCGCCAAAGTCATTGTACTTTTATGAAACACGAAATGTACAGGAGACGTTATTTTTTTGAGCGATATACGACGTATTTTTTATTAATAGAATAAAAAACACAGAACAAAAGAAGATTAAAGTGGTTGGTGGTAAGAGAACCATTAATTATAGAAAGTGGCACGGTGAATTAAATTAATCGGAGAGTTTGTATTCAAAATAATTCTTTTATTTACTGTTTTCATGTAAGATATTCCAATAAAATTTAATTTTTTGTTGCACGGTGCTGTGGTTAATACAGTTTCATACCGATTTTTGATGAAATAAGCAGTCTAAGAAGCCATTTTTTTAGACCAACATTCAGAGGTTGACCCCTATTCATGCAATGCATTGTGTTGGAATACAGAAAAGATAGTTTACAGTAGGAGAGAAAGACGGGTAGTGTGCGACAATTTTTGAATGGCCAGCTTCGTTAATTTTCTTCTCTAGAATTACTTTGTAATAATACTCATTTTCTTTTATCTATTGTGGGTAATCATTTATAACATCAGATAAACAATCAGACAGTCATTCAGAGCCTCTAGTGGGAACCCACGGCCTTAGCACTTGAAGTTTATCAAACTGCCAACTAGACCATAGGGGTCCACTTCTTCCCGTAAACTAGTAGGTTGTAAGTTGGCTTAATAGGCGAGAGCTTATAGTTCAAACCCTCACTAAGCCATCTTAAGGGGTGACTTGACTTCTACCCCTGCTCAACGACAAACGTCTTTGAAAAGCCTTTAGTAGGTAGTAACTTAGCTTAATAGACGAGATTTTATGGTTTAAGCTCTCGCTCAGGCATTTCAAATGGTGAATTAAGTAAGTAAATAAGTAAGAAAGCCACTTGACTTCTGCCCCTGCTCAACAACAACCATCTTTGTCATCATTGGCAACTCTTAAGGAATAGAAGCACTCAGTCATAACAAAATTCGTCGCCGTTGTACCGAAAACATTGGTCCCGAAGGACTTTGCTTTTAAGCAGCGACAGATATACGTGTTGTTACTCTAGAACCTGGTAAAATTTCAAAGTAGTAAAGACCAATCACTTGTTGAGCTGATAAAAACTTGATAAATGAAACTGACCCAAGAAAACTGACCCAATTTAAAAGCAGATAGGAAAGATCCTTTGTGATAGCCTGATATCTGTTTCGTTAAAGGAAAGGAAATAATGATATAATAAATATGTCGTAGAAAACTCGCTGTAGCACAGTCCTGATGTCATATAGTTCTATAGACTATATCTTTAATTAGATTTAGTCAGCATTACAACCTAGCTTCTCACACCTCTTATATTATGAATGTTAATTTTATACATAGTGGTGGGACAAGCAATTTATCGACGTCTCCAAAATACTGAGTTTATGTGAAAAACCAAGAGGTTGCGCTTAAACCCCGTTAGATTTTTTCTTGTAAGGTTTACTTAAGGCGCAGGTATTTGCAATTAATCCACAAATCCTTGCGTTCCTTAAAGCATACATCTATCGGTGCATACCATCGGTCAAATTCAGTCTTATTTACACGCCAATGTCTTGAAAAATTTAACTTTTTGGTTGCGCTCCACACAAAAGGAGCATTTGGTATCAAATAAAAGGTAGAAACGTTGGCTTTCATTTTCTTATATTATTTGCCACTCCCACTCTTTTTCTTCTTCTTCTTCTTTTTCTTCGAAAATTGCTAAGCTAATACATTTAATGTATCTAAACATGATTCAATGGGCATGGCACTACATAATGGCATCAATAGGACTTACAAACGAATAAATCGATGATATCTCACATACTTTCTTGCTTACATTACATTACAACCCATTAATCAGGATTACAACATAGCTTTTCACAACGAACATGTAAATTTTGATCCATGAGTGGCGAGGCCTACAGATTACTGTCGACTGTGAATGATACAAACTTTTCATGGTACATAATTTTATTTTACTCTCAAAGCTCTTACCAAAAGAATGCTGAGAGGAAGTTGCCGAAAAAAATATTTTTTTTTTTAATTTCTTTTCCTTTCAATTCACAATTTATCCTGGCTACTGTGTACATTTCTATGGATACATTAAAAAAGAGGGGCAATTTAAAATGGATGTAACGCTTAATAACCGTAACAAATTTTAGAAGTTGCCATAGTCTAATAGGTAGTGTGTTGGCTTATTAGACGCAAAGCCAGGGTTCGAGCCCCAGGCCAGACATCAAGACAAAATACAAAAAGTAATTGTTCGTCGACTTCCTCTCAGCAGATTTCTGGCAAAAACTCTGAGAGTAAATAACATTGCCATTAAAAAGTTTATCAAAAATCTGTCGTTCGGAGTCGACTTTAAACTGTAGGTCCCACCACTCATGTATAAAATTAACACACACAACATAAGTGGTATGAGAAACTAGGATGTTGTACAATTGGTCAATTCGACCTCCGGGTACTGTACTTGTCTTAATTGACAAGTACACGTCCTCTAACCTAATCTAATGGGTCTTCGGCTATGCGAAAAGTCGTTAACGGTACACTATGTTGTCCGTCCTGACTGGTCCTATCTGTTAGTAATTTATGAAGTCGCCATAGTCAAGTAGGTAGTGTTTTAGCTTAGTCTCACGTTTAGACCACAGTTTAAGCTCTAGGTCAGACATCTGAAAATGAAAAAATATTTCTTCGGCGATTTCCTCTCAGCAGATTTTTGGCAAAAACTCTGGAAGTATAAAAAATTATTCCTCAATAATCTGTTGTACGGAGTCGACTTTAAACTGTAGATCTGGTCACTCATGTATAAAAATAAACGCACACAACATAAGTGGTGTGATAATCTAGGTCGTAATCCTGGCTGAAGGGTTGTAATTACCAATTATGTATGCATGTATCTATGTATGTACACTGAGCGCCAAAAGTGAGTAAACAGTTTTTATTCATTTTTTAGAATAGCGAGAAAAGTAAATGAGAATAGTCGAATAAATTTCCAAAAATAAAAACGTTTATTTATTAATTATAAAATGTTACAACAAAAACAACAATTCATGATAAAGGAACTTTTTTATACTTAAGAACAAAACTGTTTAATACTTAAGAACAAAAGTGTTGACTCACTTATGGCGCTCACTGTATGTTGGTAATTCATTCTACTTTTATATTGAAAATCACGTCAATTAAGTATGAAATATTAATCAGTTTATTTATTTATTTATTTAATAATTTCTGTTTCTCCTTTTATTTCTGTTAACTTCCTTAATGGCCGCTCCAGTTTTTATTCCCTTTTTCTCATCGAATAATTGATTTTTAACGAGAATATTAAAATATACATAAAAACGGCCATAAAAACGTTTTTGCGATTTTATGGCCATAATACGAATCCATTGATGATTTTCGCCATCATGCCAATCAATGTCAAATGCAAGGATTCCTTTAATTTTTTTTTTCAATTCTCATGAAATATTTTAAAATTTTATTTTAAATTTAATTTATTATTTATTTCAGTCTTTTTCGCATAATTTAATTTAAAAATATGCTTTTCAAAAAGCGTAAATAAATATAAATTTTGCCACAGGCTGCAATACAAAATTTATTTAAATTTATGGCTCCAACGCAGTGTATTTAATTCTGTATGTTGGGTGTGAGAATTTTGCAAAAATAGGCTGGTAATGTCATTTAAAATTTATTCAATTCTAGTTTAGAAATTTATTTAATTTCCTCTGTGTACACACACATGCATGCATGGTAATGTACTGTTTTAATAAAAATAAAAATAAAAATAAAATAAAATATTTTCCAAATTAGAAAATATTGGCTTAAAATTGTCGACTATTTTTAAAACCAAACGAAAACAATTGCAACGTATTTTTAAATTCTCTTTAAGAATGAATAATGAAAACAAAAGTTAATTAAAACCACTGGTCGACAAGAAGACTTTAAGTTAAGGTTCATTCTGTTTTAGGAAATAACTGTAAATAAGCATTCTAAAAATTTTAAAAGTCTTGTAATCGTATTGATTGTAGATAGCAATGAAGTTTTCTTGTATTCCCAATACTATACTTAAGAGAAACAAGTTCTCATTCGGCCTAAGTTCTGTTCAACTGAAGAAAATTCTGGCGAACTTATATTAACATGTAATTGATCACATTCATTCTGATTTATGCTCCCAAGTCATATCAAATTCGACACTTCGTATGCACTCTAGTCAGAGAAAACGTGGCGGACATTTAAACGGTGTTGCATTCCAAACATTGACTAGTCACGAGCGGGAGAAATGTATCAGCCTGTACGCTGATTAACTGAATGAATAGCATGCAGTTGCCGTAGTCTAAAAGATAATTTGTTGGCTTATTAGACATGGGACCACAGACCAAATCCCAGGTCAGCAATCTTCTGGCAAAAACTCTTAGCATAAAATAAAATTCTCACGAAAAGTTGCTCAAAAAAATTTGTTGTTCGAAGTTGGCTTTAAACTGTAGGTCCCTCATGTAAAAAATTTACACACTCAACATAAGCGGTGTGAGAAACTAGGTCGTAACCCTAATGAAGGGTTGTAAGGACCAAAAATCATGATAAACAAAAATGTCGTAAATGGTTCGGAGAATGGAGAAGCCAGAAATAATTGCTGGGGAGTTATTGTATTCAGTTTTGTGTCAGTCGTTACCGTTAACTCAAATCTGTATATGACAACCGATTACTCTTGGCTTGCAAGTGAAGATTAATCACTGTACGGTTTATGGTTTTAAGAACACGATGACAGGAATCACAAAACACGAATAACTTTTGCTTTATTGCATGATAAGGAAAGAAAGGAAAGAAAGGAAAGAAAGGATTTCCTCTAACTTCGCGCCATTAGGCACTCAATGAGGGTAATTTGCATACTCCAACATTCGAACAGTTATTAAAAAATCAATTGCTACAACCAATTGAGAAGCTTATATACGAATGGGTTTCTATTTCGTCCATAATAACAAGGTCCATGCATTATAACGAAGTAAAGGATTCATCGAATTCATAGCTTTACGCCTGTTTTAATTAAATTTGATTTTGAAACTAAAAACGGATTACCTTACGTATTCCATAGCTTAAAAAAGCCCTTAAAGGCAAGAATATAGCACCTTTGCCTTCTCCTGCACGCGGTCGAAAAGCCTCAAAATAGACTTTGAGGCAGTGGACCGCCATTCATGAAAGTTGTATTTCATTTTTGGTATGTGTATAAGTATAAGTGATTTAAATACCATAGTGAGGGTTCGTGGGTCCGATTCCCACCAGAAACGATCAGATAGAGTGAAGAATTTAGAAAACTAAGACGCTTGAATGCGAAGATCCCATTAAATTCTCATTATGTGAAAATGAGGAGCTTTTGCCTCCACAATATTTACGCCACTTATGGCTACAGATGACGTTATTAATACTGTGCTGATGAGTTTTTGTTTTGTTAAGTTTGTGGCAACAATGAAGTCAATCCACTATATTCCTTGATCTAAACGAGTCGAAGTTAGTGTTTTGAATAAATTTTTTTTTATTTTAGTTTCACATTTTCTATTCGCGCATATTGCCCTACAATGCGTATGAGTGTTATTGAAACGCAATTATTTCTTAAGTATACGTACCAAGTACATAATATTTTCTAATAAAGCAGTATTTTGCTTTTGATTTTCGCTCATATTATGGTAAATGGCAAATTCCCTTAATAAGATTTATTGAAATTAAGTTTTGCGTCAATATATAGACCCTTATAAACATGTGGAAAATAAACTTTCACGGTCCGTTACAGTGTAACGGAAAACGAAACTCCTCAATAGCTTAAAAACTAATTTTTAGATTTTTTTTAGATTTTATACTTTGAAGTGTACGTATACCTTTCTATCATGTAATTTAATAACACATCGTAACTTGGTTTACTAATATGAACAAATTCCTGATTTTGTGAAATATTCAACCAACAAAGGCTCCAAGCTTTATTTTAATTACCTTTAAACGGCAAAGTAAATGAGGAATACAAGTTATGCCATGGGAAAGTATTTTGGTCACTTGGTTATGCTACAAAATTTTAATCTTATTAATTTGGAATTTGCTATCAACGTACCATTATATGAGCGAAAACCAAAGGCAAACTACCGCTTTATTAGAAACTATTATGCACACGGTACGTATACTTAATAAATAATTACGTTTCAATAATACTCATACGCATTGTAGGGCAATATGCACGAATAGAAAATGTGAAAATAAAATAAAAAACAAATTATTTAAAGCACATGTTTGGACTTGTTTTGAATAAATTTTTTAATTTTCTTCAAATAGATTAGATCAGGAAATAAAATGGAGTTACCTTTATTGTTGCCACAATCTTAAAAAGAAATTATAAGCGCACTATGTCATATGTGGCTTAAGTGGCTTAAATATTGTGGAGATAGAAGCTCTTTATTTTCAGATCAAGAAAACTCAATGGGATCTTCGATGTTTTCTTAATCTCCATGTACCAAAAGAAGCATTCAAGCGTCTCAGTTTATAAATTCTTCACTCCACTTGATCACCTTTCTTTGGTAATTACATCACTTACATCCGACCGAAAATGAAATACAACTTTCATGTATGAAAGGTACACTGCCTCAAAGTCTATTTTAACTGCTTACATAAGAAGGCGAAGGTGATTCCTTCATCGTAAAGTGGCTTATGTTTCATTACATTCTCGCCTTTTACGTGGGGTAATTCATTTTTGTGTTTTTTATGCATCCCCGAGAAATTCTGCACAACAGTTGGATAATAGCCGCCATAGTCTAGTAGGTAGTGCGTTGACTTATTAGACGTGAGGCCACGGTTCAAACCCCAGGTCCGATATATTCAACAAAACGAAATATGAGAAAATATTTCATCGGCGACTTCCCCTCAACAGATTTTTGGCAAAGACTGCGTAAAGGAAGACGTGAGGCCACGGTTCAAAACCCAGGTCACATATCGCCAACAAAACGAATTATGAAAAAATATTTCTTCAGCGACTTCAGCTTCTCTGCAGATTTGTGGCAAAAACTCTTGGAGGAAATAAAATTGCCATGGAAAGTTTCTCAAAAAATCTCCCGCTCGTAGTCGACTTTAAACTGTAGGTCCAGCAACTCATGTATAAAATTAACACACTCAACAAAAGTAGAGTGTGAAACTAGATCGTAATCCTAAGGGTTGGAATGACCAATTATGTATGTATGTAAACGCTCTTTCTACACAAAAACTTCACATGTCGTATGACTTGTTTGATTGTCTAAGTCCGCCTTAAATGCTAAAAGCTATTTATCAAATTTTTTTAGATCTTAATAACCATTAACACGTTCACGCCGGCGTGTACCACCGGTGGCCCCACTAGACTACCTTATCGGGCAGCGCGTACCACCGGTCGCCCGCACTAGACAGACTCATCGGACGGGGCGCACCATCGGGTGACATGTACCACCGGTGGTATGCATTTGATTATGCTATTAGACGATACGAAACATCAAATATTTAGATGTTTAATGCTTCGACTGCCGAAAAAGAATATTTGAGAGTCAAGTTCTATTAAAATCATTTATTTTTGTTTATATTTCACGAGGGAAGTTCCGCATATTCACTGTATTATTACTTCTCGGTACCATTTAATGGTTTTTTTATTAGGGCGTTCGTATACATGTCTATTTTTATTATTTTTTTTTTTACCAATATAATCTTATTTCTAGGACTTAGGAATTTATTTTTTCCTTAGTTAATTGAGCACTGTTCTATTTTCACGGTGAAAATTCAGAATATTTAGTGAGGATCAGACGAATTTACAAAGAATCTACCCTTAGTCAGTCACACAAAACGGTATACGATACCGTTGCACTATTGGATTGCCTATGTTGCATAATAGCTGCTGTCCGATAAAGTGAAAAGCACTGACTGCAGCCGACAGTGGGTGACAAGCATGAATTACAGAGCCGGCGTGAACGTGTTAAACTTTTATTTTTAAACGTAAATAATAACATTTTCTTTTAACAAATAAACTTTAAATAAATAATAAACTTCAATCAAAGAAAAACTATTTCAGTTAAAAAAGCCATACATATGATGAAAATGATGAAATATTTTGTTAAATAATGATTATGTATGTAAATATGTCTGTTGGTTAATAATAAATTAATTCCAGTGAAGTAAAATATGAAAACTTATAAATTCATTAAAATTGATTAAAATTTAAAGCATAAATTAAGAAAATTAATTAACCTTGTGCAAATTATAAATGCATTGAGCAATTCCTCTATCAGGTATATTATTATTATACAGCCAATCCTGTAAATAAAATTATTTTCCATGAGAGTTGTTTGTGTACAAAACAAAAATTATTGGTTGTTAAAAAAAATCATTTTGTTGTTATTGTTGTATGCGTTGTTGTAGAGTTTTTAAAGCTAAAAATAAAGTTACAAAAAAATATGTGAGTGAATGAATGAATGAATGAATGACAATAAAAAATGTTACAAAATTATTAAATACTTATGGGGGGGAAAGAAAAAAACGTGATTGATTGCTTGATTAAAACTATGATGGGAAAGACATTGCTACAAAGAAGATAAAAAATGTTTCTTATTAGTGCATGAAATCAATACAAGTGTGCTTATAAAGGGTGGGCCATTTAAAAGTTTTAATATAAAAATACAATCAAACAAAAACCGATTAGAAATTTTTGCTAAATTTATCTTTTGTTGTGAAGTACAATTGTTCGGGTTAGAAATGGTATATTATTTCATTCATAAGGCTGCCGCGACTGGCCTCACAGTACCTCATTCGATCACAATAATTTTCGTGCACTCGTTCGGGTGTAACTCGACAAAGGCATCATGAATGTTGGCCTTCAAATGCCCAATTATCTCTGGTTTATTGGCGTAATTCTTTCTCCAATGTCGCTTTACAGAAAATAGTCCAACGGTGTCCAATCACAGCTTCTTGGCGGCCAATTGACAACACCATTATGGCTAATTAAAGGGCTATCAAACATTTGACACAATAAATCGATTGTAGCATAAACGTATGGTAAGTTGCACCACCCTGTTGAAACCAAACATCGTTCACCTTAATACCATACAGAGCGGGTACAGAAAAACCGGTTATTATGATGCGATAGGTGTCTTCATTGACCGTAATGGTTGCGCCGTCTACATTCTCAAAGAAATATAGGCCAATGATGCCTTCGCTCCACAAAACGCACCAAACAGTCACTCGTAATGGGTGCATTTGGCTTCTATAAGACCACGTGTAGATTTTCTGATCCCCAAATACTGTAATTTTGCTTTTTAAACGTACCCACCAAGATGAATATGAGCTTCATCCGAAAAGATAATTTTTTTTTTTTTGGAAACCCGACATCATTGTGCAGTTTCTCGTTGGCCCATCTAGCGAAGCGAAAACGAAGCGTATGGTCATACGGCTTCAACTCTTGAATCAATTAAGCTTTGTAAGGCGCCATACCGAGATCTTTTCGCAAAATTCGACGTAAACTGGTGCGTGAAATTTTCAATTCTTGAAAACGATGATGAGTTGATGTTAACGGATTCTCATGTAGATCCTCAACCACAGCTTCGATAATATCGGGTGTATGCACTGTACGAGCACGCTCACGTCTTAGTGCATCAGCAACAAAATCAGTTTCACGAACTTTGGCAGTAAACGTGCATATACCAGGCACTGTTGGTCCTTCCCTGCAAGCAAATTTTGTACGACATTTTCGTGAAATTTCCGATCAATTGTTTTTGTTTTGGAAATAAATTTTCAATAAATTCCAACGTTGCTCAAGCGTAAATCGGTTCATTGCGTTCAGTAGAGATAATACACTGAATTTTGTAACAGAATAGAATGACATGAGTATTGCCAGATTTGAAATAATCGATGATTTAAATTTAAACAGATAGATGGCCCACCCAAGATGTATGAAGCATGATGAATGTAGAATTAAACAAAAATAATATTTTTTATACAAAAAATAAAAAATGAAAGTGTTATTGTTTTTACCACCTTAAAAATGAGAATTTAATTATAAATTGAAAACAAAATAAATAAAAACAAAAAAGAAAATATTTTTTTCCTTGCATTTATAGAAGTTTTCGAGTTCCTTTTGCTTAACGTCAAGAACGGCAATAAATGTGCAAATAATGGTGACAAATTGAAAGAAAATTTTTTTTTTTCTTTAACATTCATACAGGACAGGTAAATTATTGTGAAAAATCGTTCGTAATATTAAAAGAAAACAACAATAATTTCTGAATAAATTACACAAATGGAAATGGAAAGTTTACTCTAGCAAATGGCAATAGGACAGCAAAAAAAGAAAAAAACTTACAAGTATTATTACACACAGAAAGTTTTATAAGCTTTTAATAGTTTATAATTGTAATTGCTACTCTGGCTATATCTCAAGTGGCCGGTAATAAATGGCAGAAGACCGCCTTTTAATGTTAAATAATTTTTCAATTGTAATTACAGTATATGTGATTATAAATATGGACGACTTAAAGGCATTAAAGGGTCATTTAAAGTGAGTTCTTTTTATTCCAATTTATTATAAACTCAAGGAATAGAATCTATAATAACAAAACATTAAAAATATTGGGTTGTTCGAAAAGTAATTTCGTTTTTTTTTTTTTTGTGGAAATGAAAGACAGTTTTCGTATAATATCAATCAAGTGGTCATAAACTGTTCTGATCTCACATGTTGTTGCGTCACATGCCGGTTCGCGTCAACTAATGCCTTTATCGCGTCTTTATCAGCTTTAACTGGCCTTCCCGAACGTGGTGCATCTTCGACATCAAAATTGCCGGATCGAAATTTAGCGAACCAGTTCTGGCACTGGCGTAGATTTACATACAATTAAGTGGATACATGCATACATACATACATAATTGGTCATTACAACCCTTCAGTCAGGATTACGACCTAGTTTCTCACATCACTTATGCTGTGTGTGTTAATTTTCTATTTGAGTGGCGGGATCAATAGTTTAAAGTAGACTCCTGATATTTGAGAAACTTTTCATGGAAATATTTTATTTACTCTAAGATTTTTTTGCCAGAAATCTCCTGACAGGAAGTCTTTCTTTCTTCATACTTCGCTTTACTGGCGATGTCTGGTCTAGGTTTTGAAACGTGGCATCACGTCTCACCTATTAATCGCTTTAAAACAAAGTATTTCTTTGTATGCAGTCATACATCCATATGGGTAAAACCTCGACTTTATATAGGAGAGTTTAAATAATTGGCCAGGACAATAAAACAAAAACAATGTTGTGAAAATATTTCAAAAGATTACGATAATTATTCCAAGTTTTTCTTCGTAACTAAGTTCGAAGTATGTTTTTATGCTGGGTTCCTGTTTATTTGGCAAGACATGCCACAGCGGAATGTATAGGCTTGTGTAGTCGTCAGTTATACCATCCTCGACACACTTCTTTAGACTAATCGACCGAGTCACCAAACGGAGAATGGTGAAAAGGGGAAATTGCAGAATTGCAACCATTCTAGAATGAAATGAATATGAAATCTGCTTATTGTGCTTGAAGGCAAGAACCAGATTGTAATACATAAGCATCCTTACGTTCTGCAAAATTTATAGCAATTTGGGAGATTCAAATTACGTGGAAGGAATATTTTCAATGGCTTTAGAAGCCAGTCGTTTAGTAGTAATTCGTACGAAGACATCAGTAAACTTTATTTTACGATTTTGAGAAAAACGTTTGACCTGCGGCTGGACTAATAGTTAATATCGACTCCGAATGACTCATTTGAGAAGCCTTTCATTGCAATTCAGAGTTTTTGTCAGAAGACTGTTGAAGGATGTCGTCGAAGGAAATATTTTTTTTTTTTTGATGTTTTGATCGAGATTTCTGAGTTGGGGTTTCAATCACGGCCTCTTGTCTAACAAACTAACAGACTTGAATTGTAGTATACCGAAATTAAATCAAGACTGCTATGAATGCTTGTAAATTGTTTAGCTTCCCAAAACGGTTTCTTGGTAGACTTTGACCAATGTTGTCATCTATTGTTAGCAGAAATGCAAGTCATGACTGGACGACTCGAGGAATCAGTTCAGATGACTGTACATATGTATACCGCACCAATTTTCAGCAGAATAAAATTTTTCAATAGTTCATGTAAGAACAGATGAGACCGCAACTTTTCTTTGAAGCCTTCAAGTTCAATACATAGATTCTGATGTAAAGAGGACGAATCACCATTAGGAATATTCCACTATCTCTACGCAACAACGAGTACATTTTTGTGCTGATTTCCATTTTGTTACATCGATGTACAGAAAATTCCAATTTATTCGATATAATATCGATGCTTCTTTGCGATGCATTATGGCCGTCCATTGTAACCTAATATCTATACATACCAGTCTCCTCGAACATTTGTATGTACTGATAGATGGACATGGGACTAATCCCGAGCGGACGGCGATATCAAATGTAAAAATTGTATATAAGGACACATGAGAGCTACTTGAATAATTTCAAAATGTTTCAACCTGTACATTAAAAAATTAAATGAATAAGTAGACTGTAGTAGAAGTTTCAAAATCAAAACCTTGGCAGTTTGAGAACATATAATGGCTTTAAGTAACTGTCGTTATGCTGTGTAGCATATCACATAAACAGCTTTGATTGTCTACAACTTTCTCAACTGTTTTAATTAATATTCATATTCAAATAACAATAGAAAATAACAAATTGCTATTCTCATTATTTGCTAACGTAGTCTGTGGTTTATACAATGTACGTCAATAGACGAGAAATAACCTGATACTTTACTTTATCAAAAAAATTAACCACTGAACTAGCAAGTCATTCATACTTATCGTGCATCTACGAATACTTATACTCACACTCAAACAATAAATAGAAAGTTATTACAATGTATAGGTATGTATAGGTATGTGTGAAGAGAGAATGAAAGAAAAAAATCAAAATTACATTGTAAACGAAGGGAAAAAGAATTACAAGAAACACTTACGTTTACATAAACAACAACACGCTATAACAAGGAGCCTTACTTTTAAGGTTATTTACAACACTTTCTATTCAGATTTTTGTTTTTGTTTTTTGTTGTGTTTTTTTTGTTGTGTTTTTTTGTTGTTTTTTTTGTTGTTTTTTTTTTTGTTGTTTTTACTTTAAGGCTTAAGACGACATATATTAAATGGGGATAAAGAGAAAAGGATTTACAAGATTACTTTCTCACTTTCATTTTTACTCTTTTCCGACATGCACACGCACGCAAGAGTAGAACAACAATAAGTCAAGTTAATGTGTAAATGTATGCGTAAATAAACATGTACGTGTTGCAGCTATACATAAATATGTAGATACAAGGGCAAGCAGAGAGAGAGAGAGAGAGAGAGTAACGGAGAGCATTATTTCTAAAGACTTTACAGCACTGTTTCATGTTATTTGTTTGTAAACAAAAACACCTATTTACACATACATACATACCACACCAATGTATACCCAGTCACTTACAATAAAACAAAGTCAAGTGTGTGCATGATTACACACTTCAATTTTAAATACAAGCCATGTTTACACACACACGCTATTGTTGCATGTAATTGTACACTTCTTCTTGGCTTATTCACTTTGTTTGTTTTGTTTTTAGTTTTCTTGGAAAAGTCTTTTCATTTTTTATTTACACCATCGCCAGTCGTACTTACCTGAAAACGTAACATCACGAACATAACAACGAATACCAAAAACAAACACAATCCGATTATGGGAAAACTGACAAAATAACGGAATGCACGGCGTTTCCACGCCGGTGCTTCTTTCGGTTCTAGACGTCCGGTAACATTATTTTCAACAAGGGGACCCTATAGAAAAGAAGGAAACAAGAAAAGAACAAAAAAAAGAGAGAAAATAAATTTAATAAGAAAGGAAAAGTAAATAAATTGATTGAAAAGGAAATTGTCTTATGTAAGATTATGTTTTCAAAATGTCAACTATGCGGGGTTACCAGGCAACATTTAAGACCCACTTTATTGACAAAAAATTAAAACTTAAGTCCAGCGATTTGTATATAAATTTCTTTACTTATTTAATTTACAAAACCTACCTTATACAGCGGCCTCGGTGGTTCCAATAGCTCTGGTGGCGTTGACAGAGTGCCCCAACGAAATGCCAACTCTACGGAATAACGTTTCCATGCCTCCAAATACAATGAAGCCCAGGCCACATTAAACAATGAAAATAAAACATGACCCATGTCTTGAGCTGTTTGACCTTTGCCCCATAAAAATACATACAAAATTGTGCCAAAAACAGCAGGAACTCCTAAAGCACACGTATAATGGCCCAGCCAGGCAAAATATAAAGCAACCTTAACGCCAAAGTACTCAGCAATGTCATCTAAAAAGGAAACAACAAAAAACAAAATGCCATGTAATGTTTAGCGGAAATCATAGAAAAACTTACCCAAAGGCTGTGGTGCAAACACTTGCCGAACCCAACTGTATTGCAGTTGGGTCAGTGACTTGGTTTCATGTAAAGGAAATATTTGTGTTATAAGACCAGTCTCTTGCCAAGCAGCCACTATACTCTGGCCCTCTTCCACAGCTGCACGACCCTGCAAAGCCTCTATGTCCGACTGGCCAGCACGTAGGCCTTGCAATACCTGTAATACCAGCCATTGGCGTTCCTGAGAGGTAAAGAGTGATGTATTGCCATCATCGCTTTTGATTTGTTGAAAGCAATGACTCTCGCGGGTGGTGAATTCACGTAAGGCACCGCCTAAATCCGGACGTAAACGTTTTGGCAAACGAGCCTCTTCCGCTGCGCGAAATAAACTACAAAGAAACAAAGACATCACAAAAGTAAAGCATTTCCTTGGCAATATTTGTGCTAAAAACTTACATATTTGTGGGAGCACTTATGTAGAAAGCATTACGCCTTGAGCTTTCATGGGCCTTGACCTGCACCACTAGACCCAAACCTGAGGGTGGTTGTGAACGTATGCGGGCCAATAGCCATCTTAAAGCCTCATCGGGTGCGTCTTCAGGAAATTCAATGACCACATCACATTGCGTAGGTATTTTGTTCAGCCACAGACGGCGTGGTGTCATTAAGTGGCCGGCATAGGGTACTTTGCGTCTTAATTGGCGAGAAGCTAAAATGACCAGAAAGGGAAAACCGAATAAAAAAATGTCAATTTGTTTTTCTTGTTGTTTTTGTTATTGTTTTCTTCTAAACTAAAAAGCGTATTTTTATAATTAAACTCTTGTTTATTCACACCACCCCTCACCCCTCCCCTTGCATTTGCTAATTTTTATTGCACTTGTAGTTTTTCTTGGTATGAATGGCAAAAATGTTTATTAACCCAGTTAACAATACTTATACAAGCTCAAAGACAAACTTAACTATGCAAACATATAAAAGACACGATATGGGTAATGATGGTAGTGAGAGGTGTAGTCGCCGTGGTGTAGTAGGTAGTGTGTTGGCTTACTATTCGTAAAGCCCGGGTTCGTATCCCAGGTCAGACATCAAAAATGAAATATGAAAAAAAAAATATTTCTTCGGCGACTTCCTCTCAGCAGATTTCTGGCAAAAACTCTGAGAGTAAATAAAATTGCCATGAAAAGTTTCTCAAAAATCTGTCGTTCGGAGTCGACGTTAAACTGTAGGTCCCGCCATTCACGTATAAAATTAACGCACACAACATGAGTGGTGTGAGAAGCTAGGCCGTAATCCTGACTGAAGGGTTGTAATGGCCAATTATGTATGTATGGTAGTGAGAGGCAATGGTGGTGTAGTGGTGTCGGACACGGTAATGCAAAGTTGTTTTGAACTTAAAACTCCATTAAATGTTTACCAAACTATTCTTTTTACAATTAAAGGGAAAAGTATTTTCCATCACAGCATGTTGTGTGGAATGCAAACAAACACAAGAGAGAAAGCAGTTTGATAAGTGTATTAAATATGGCTTTACACGTGCCCTATTATAAATTTCCGCATACAGCCGTAGGCAATCGTTCGACCGCACTTAATTTATTGTTTTATTGTTGTAACATACATACATATATACATACATACATTACAACCCTTCCGTCAGGATTGCAACCTAGCTTCTCACACCACTCATGTTATATCCATTAGCGGCGGGATATAGTTTAAAGTCGACTTTGAACGACAGAATTTTAAAAAAAATTTCATGGCAAATTTCTATTTACTCTGAGTTTTTGACAGAAATCTGCTGAGAGGAAGTCGCCTCAGAAATATTTTTCATATTTCGTTTTATATTTGGGATGTCTGACCTGGGGTTTGAACCGTGGCCTCAAGTCTAATAAGCCAACATACTACCTACTAGACTACGGCGGCTTTTGTTGTTAGACTTAGTTCTATTTTCTTTCGAGCATGAGAGTGGATCTAAGGATAAGCCAGACCAAGACCACAACAGTACCAATTACAAGGAGAAACTTTTCTAAAATGGACAACAATTCGACTCCTGGGTAAGATAATACCGCAGAGAAAGAAGGTAAAATATGTATCTTGGCTTAATACTGGATAGTAAATTGGCATGGAGGACTCATACAGAAAGCATTTCAAGAAAGTCCAGGCATGTCATAATAGTATGCAAAAGGCGTGCAGGAAAATCGTGGTGATGTTACACAAGAATTACGCATTTGATGTATAGTATAATAAGCACACTAACAGTGAACTACTGGGTAACTGTCTGGTCAGGCAGAATAAATCTCAAAATAGCTCAAATGGAGTTGAACAACATGCAGAGACTAACGTGTATTGGTATAACAGTGAAAATGCTGCGTGTGAAGTTACATAGCTTCAAAAGTTATATTCTTTTTTACAGTGAATTTTATATTAACAGAGACTGTTAAGTTAACCTAATTGTAAAACTTGGAACTTGGCCCGGTTTTCTGACAGCCATCGCTATTTATGTGATTTTTAAACGATTTCTTTCTTCACTTTTTCAAGTTTTTTAGCTATGTTAACTTAACAGCTTCTGTTAACATAACATTCAATGGAAAAAAATAATATAAATTTAGTAGCTAACTTCACACACATGGGAAAATGAGAACCGGATTTGCAGCAGCTCTGTTGGGCTTCAGTTCGCTGCACATGGTTGTGACGAACAAAGCTTTAGAGCTTATGGTTACGTTGCTGGGTGGTTGGTTTTTAGCTCCCTTCTCAAATGTCCTCAGGACAGAAGCAATATGCTTCACAACGAGATTTATTAACAACAATGAATGAAGCAGTCTGTGAACTTTATACTCTCTTAAAAGAGGAACTATTTTGTGGTATGTTTTTGGATCCAGAACGGATCTTGGACAGGAGTAGCACTTTTTGATTCCAGAATGTAATATCTCGAGAGGATATTTTTCAAGCGGAAGTCTATGCCACCGAAAGATTTGCTCAATTCAACTTGAATAGGAAGTATAAAAGATAGAACATAGCAGGACTATCTGACAGCAATGGGCTCTTGTGAGTATAATTCAAATACAGTATGAAACTGTCTGGGGAAACTGAATCAGCTTGGTAGGGAAAAGAGGTTTACCTCTGCTGGCTTCCAGGTCATATACGAATTCATTACAAAGAGTTTGGAAGGAGGAAACCTCCCACGCTGTTCATGGGACCAGAACTCTTCGGTGGAATGGGAGCGGAAGCTTGGAAAAAAAAGCCGTACGAAAGGAACGATAAAGAGAAACAAAGTCTCTTCTCAAATCAAGTGGTTTTGAGGCAATCAAAACTTTTGCTAGGAAATTATAATAAGATGAAGTATGAGTCGTGCATCAGACTATTCGGAATTAACCTGACGTTGGTAATCGGTCTTTTGGCACGGCTTTGCATACTCGGTGATGGTCGTCGTAATCGGCATACTATACAAGGTCTTAGCAAAACTCTAAAGAAATTTAAAGTGGTTGGAAGGATTCAAAGTCAAAGTCGTCGTGGTCTATTAGGTAGTGCGTTAAATTATTAGACGTGAGGCTACAGATCAAACTCCAGGACATACATGTCCAACTAAACGTTTTATTGAAAAATATTCCTTCGGCGACTTCGTCTCCGGAGATTTCTGACAAAAACTCTGAGAATAAATAAAATTGCCATAAAAAGTTTCTTAAAAATCTGTCGTTCGGAGTCGACTTTAAATTATAGGTCCTGCCACTCATGTATAAAATTAACACACACAACATAAGAGGTGTGAGAAGATAGGTCGTAATCATAACTGAAGGATTGTAATGACCAAATTATCTATGTATGGAAGGAACCTACCTTATAACGCCATTCATAACGCAGAAGATAATCTGATTGGGTGCTAGAACAACAAGTTTTTAATAACGATTCTTCGAAGGCTCAGGTTAAAAAGTCACATTTGGAGCTCCGAGAACTCTGAAGTGATTGTGGAAATGTCATTGTATCCAGAAAAAGTGACTGTTAGTTGGCATTTTTGTCTGGATTTATTATTGGCCCGTATTCAATTCAAAAAGCATATGAATGTAACTGCCTATACTGTGTTACCCATCCTCGCAGTCTTATCCAAATTAAACTGAAATTATGGAATTTCTATTTCCCTAAAGACATGTGAGCACTGAAAAGCAAAAACAAAAGAATTCTTTTGAATCAACTTAAAAACAGGAAGCCATGTGTCAATTGAAGAACTTTATTAATGGCATTTCCTACTTATTTCAAAGACAAATTCTTAAACAATTAAAAATGCCATAAGCCGGAGCAGCACTACACAGCATGACTGACATATTTCTGTCAAGTTTATAATAAAAAAACGAAAATAGTTTAAAAATAATTTCTACCATCACAGGCATATCATACGGCATACGAGAAACAATTGTGAATGGATGGCTGTTGTTGCTATTTTGGTTGCATACATCCTTTGGTGGCAGTTTAAATTATTTGTTCGTTCGTTCATTCGTTCGTTATTTTTTTATTTTAATTTTAAATACCAACTTTAGACTCATTAAACGTGCTTTTGTAGTTTTCAAATTATTGTTGTTGTCCTGGTCATATTTTAAATCGTTGAAATTAAGTCAAGCGCTTCAAGTATTGACTGTAACTGTGACTGTGACATTAATAATGATGGCTTTACAATGATGCCAGTGAATGGGTTACTGTTAGAGATTCATGGCCTTCAAATGAGAATGTGGAATAGAAATGTTAAAGGAAATAGAAGGGAATGGAACAGAGATTGTATTCCTATGCAGGTATTTTGATATAACTTTTTTGGTTGAATATTTAATGATTGCATAGGGTATTGAGGGTTAAAGCCACCGAAGTCTAGTAGGTAGTATGTAGGCTTATTAGACGTGAGGCACGGTTCAATATCCAGGTCAGACATCAAAACGAAATATGGAAAATATTGCTTCGGCGACGTGAAAAAATAAAATTGCCATGAAAAGTTTCTTAAAAATCTATCGCTCGGAGTCGACTTTAAAACTATGTAGATCCAGCCACTCATGTATTAAAACACACAACATAAGTTGTGTGAGAAGCTAGGTCGTAATTCTGACTAAAGGCTTGTAATGACATAATTATGTATGTATGTACACAGTAATGAGAACCAGAGCCACGTAGACTAAATTGTGATAAAAGCTAACAAATCTTACGCGAAATTCAATAGGACTCATCGTGACTTGACAAATAGAATGATTGAAAGATTCTTCCAACCAGTAAACTCTAAATTTGGTTTCTACAAACTTTTTTCAAAGCAATACTATCCGTTAGTCAGGCCGCCAGCAGAACACTGAGGTTCTATGTGGAGCATTCAAAAGTAAGGTGAAAATTTGAATTTGCTAGACAAAGGGAATATCGACACCTCGGTTGGATCTCATTTAAAGTAGGAACCCGAGACAAAATGCAGACAGTTCAGCTTGCGAGGAGATTAGCTACCATGCCGAAGCCAGAACCTTTATGTGTGTTAAGAAGAGAGATTTGTTTGTTTGAAGAGATTTTGATTTGTCTAGTAGGTAGTGTGTTGGCTTATTAGACGGGAGGCCACGGTTCAAATTCCAGGTCAGACATCTCCAGCAAAACGGAACATGAAAAAATATTTTTTCGGCGACTTCCTCTCAGCAGATTTCTGGCAAGAACTCTGAGAGTAAATCAAATTGTCATGAAAAGTTTCTCAAAAATCGGTCCCACCTCTCAAATATAAAATAAACATACACAACATACATAAGTGGCGTGAGAAGCTGAGTCGTATTCCCGACTGAAGGGTTGCAATGACCAATTATGTATGTATACTTTACAGAAACATGATAACTTAGTTCTTGTGACCTTTTGTAGATGGCAAGAATATGGGTGACATGTGATTTCAGCAAAACAAACGTGCCAACAATCGATTTATTCCAGCAACGATTTACAAAACAAGTTATCTTAAAAAATTGTGATGTCAACTGTAACTTCTCAGGTTTATGTGAATAAACCAGAAAGAATTTTTGAGCTTAAATCCGAAATCTATAATGAACATGGTAATCTTCACAACCCTTAAATGTTTGCCATGATCATCGGTCCTGTGAATGAGTTGCAAGTACAACCACATTTCTATGACGAAGTCGTGAAAAGTATAATGACGTGTCATCAGACCCAAGGCAGCCTATTGCAGGATGCTTTATTCAACTGTTAACCGGAACATGTCTTCTTCACAAGTCAAAAAAAATCTCTCTGAAAAGGACTTACTTAATTAGTCATTGCAACCCCTTAGTCAGGATCATGACCTAGCTTCTCACATTATCCACTTCTATGTGTGTTTATTTTATCTATGAATGGCAGGACATGCAGTTTAAAGTCGACGCCGAATGACAGATTTTTGAGACACATTTCATGACAATTTTATTTGCAGAGTATTTGCCAGAAAACAGCTGAGGGGAAGTCGCCGAAGGAATATTATTTTATATTTTAGTTTTTACAAAGTATATAATAATATATACTAGATTACGACGACTTCAATTTGATCCGCTATCCTTCACGTCCAGGTAATATCGTAAAACAGCCCAAAAACATGAGAACGATAGACCTAAATGGGATTTTTCCTTCTACAGCTACGGATGAATTGAATTAGCGCATCTCGCATACGATTGAGTATATTCTAATAAAATTGTTAAGAACCTAAGCTCCTCAATAAACTAAAATAAATCCATTTATATGATTGAAAACATATTTCCCAGCAATACTTGCACTTTTGAGTATCAATAACCGGCATGCAATTCCAAGAACAAAATAATACCATAAATAATCCTTAATTTTCCTGTCGTTCTTTTGCCTCCTTAGAAACCAATATAGCAGAGGCAACAAATCAATCATTTCATAAATAGAAAATGGCATAAGAAATGGCTCTGCGTATAAGAAAAAATAAAAAACAAACAATTTCAAACGAAAGAAGCCATAAAAAATGTTTCCAAGAAAATCATATTTTTCTTCAATCCGCTTCAATCTATCGGCAAACTAATGGCTTAAGAGAGGAAAAAAGTTGGTTTGTCACATCTCATGATTTGGGAAAACGAAATGCAGCAAACGGAAGTGGCAAACAAATTGTGCTCTGTACAGTTCAATTTTGAAAATTTTCTGCAAAAATATTGAAACATTATTGCAATACACGAGTGTTGATAATGTCATCAATTAAATTCTCATGTGGATGTTGTCACACACGCCAAAACGAATATGCTGTGCTAGTTTTTCATTCTCTACGTTTTTTTTCTAGTTTTCTTTGGAATTTTCAATATGTTTTGTTTTTCCTTTTTTCATCTCTGTTTTCTGCTTGTGATGTAGTATTTGAAATGCATTGAAAATGTGCTGAGAATTAAACATAACAGGCAAAAACATGTCATTAACTTTCCACAATATGTTGCAAGTAAATTACTCGTTTTTTTTTTTGTATGTAAGTCTGTCACATTTCATTCCATGCGAATCGTTATTACAATTCCTTCTTCTCTTTTTTTAATTACACGGGAAATGCTGTTTAATTTGCAGGAAAATCATGTAATTGTGGCGTTTGTAAAGGTAAATCGCATTGATCCCTCTTCTACATGTGCTCAATTACATTTCAGTTCATTTCCATGACGTTGCCAATCAAGGATAAGCAAATGCAAAAGCAGGAAAACAGAGTTAAAAACAGAGGGGATTATTCAATTATGGTATAAGCTCAGTAAGTTGCTAACGAAGGGAAAAATTTAATTTTAAAACTTTACATTGGCATATTATTTGAGATTGAAATTTTCAAGGATAAAAAACATTACAAGAAGGCAAACGGCAAGAAGATAAATTTGTAAAGACTTATTTTTTTTTATTTTTAGGGATTAAACAAATAGAATTCTCTTCCTCTTCGATGCTAGGTTGTCCATTAAATAACCTATCCGTTTTTTTTTCATCCTGTTGGAAGACCAAACATTCCTCACAACTGTGCTATCCTACTCTTAAGTCCTGTTCTATTATATCGCGTTATCCATTTATTGATACCAAACCTCAAGGCTGCCAGCCGTTAAATAGCTTTCATTTATTAAGTGAAAGGCTTGCTAACTAAACAAAGCTTAAAAATTATTAAAACATGTTCCACAAAAGGGATGATTCAAATATGATCAGTTTTCGGCTTTTACAGAGTGATTATGGTCATCACTGTACAACAAATTGGCAGGATTATAAACAAGTTTGAAGAGAGATGTATGAAGTCGCCGTAGTCTAGTAGGTAGTGTGTTGGCTTATTAGACTTAAAGCCAAGGTTCGATCTCCAGACCAGACATCAACACAAAATACAAAAACTATTTCTTCGGCGACTTCCTCTCAGCAGATTTCTGGCAAAAACTCTGAGAGTGAATAAAATTGCCATGAAAAGTTTCTCAAAAATCTGTCGTTCGGAGTTGAGTGAGAAACTAGGTCGTAATCCTGACTGAAAGGTTGTAATGACCAATTATGTATGTATGTTGAAGAGAAATGTAAGGTTAGAAATGTCGAGAGATCACTACATATACACTACCGAACATATCACTTCTATAGGGTGTGCTTTAAAGCACTTTGTAAACTTAAATTTGAGTAAAGAAATCCTTGGCCGACATCATTGAAATTTTTTATTCCTTTTTAAAGACCTCTTGATGTCTGTTGCGATGTGTGTAATGTTACATCGTTCAAATGTCCACCACGATTTCCATGGTGGAGTGGTTCAATTTCTTAAGAACCGCAGTGGTTTGTGGCTTATTCGCATGCGACTATAAAAAGCACCACAAGGAACAGGATTAAAACCCACGTTCTTGGTGACCAGTTCACATTACCTGCACTTGGAATGAGCACGTCCACAATTCGCCTGTGCAAAATACTCAATGTAGCCTGTGCTGTGTGGCAGATAAAGCCGTCATGATCAAACAGGTCAGAGAACCTGATAAGCATCGACCTACAGTACTCGTTCACAAACATGATGTCGCCACCATAAAATCCACACCAAACAGCAATTTTTCTGGATGCATTGGACGCACTTTGATCTTATGTAAATCATCCTAGATTCTGCAACTTTACTCGTTCACGTACTCATTTATCCATAAAAGGTCGTCGTCGCTGAAGATGACCTTACGACAAAAATTAGACTCGTTTTCCATCTGCTCCAGAGCCTATTTAACTAACATACGTCATTGTATATTGTCGTCAATGGTGATTTGAAAGATGTATTTCTTTCGGCGACTATATCAGGTAGTGTGTTACCTTATTAGTTACGAGCCTGTGGTTCTAATCCCAGCTAAGACATTTCAAACGCAACAAAATATGAAAAAGTATTTCTTCGTCGTGGCCTAGTAGGTAGTAATAGACGTACAACCCGGGTTCAAACGCCATTTGAGACATTTCCAACAGAACAAAATAAAAAAATATTTCTACGGCAACTTTCTCTCAGCGTCCTCTTGCAAAAACTGGGTAAATGTGGTGGGTAAATAAAATTGCCATGAAAAGTTTCTCAAAAATGTATCGTTCGGAGTCGATTTTAAACTGTGGGTCACGCCACTTATGGGTAATTTTAACACCCACAACATAGGTGGCGTGAGAAGCTAGGTCGTTGTCCTGACTAAAGGGTTGCAATGACAAGTTAAGTAAGTAATTTGGTCATTACAACCCTTTAGTCAGGATTAAGACCTATGCTGTGTATATTAATTTTACCCATAAGTGGCAAGATTTCACTTTATTCGAAATGTCCAGGCTGGGGTTTGAACCACAAACTTACGCCTAATAAACCCACACACCACCTTCTAGGCTAGGGCGCCTTATGCCCAGCTGTTTTCATTAAGATGGCATTTTCATCTCGATGTTTGTGTTTGGAACATCACCAATCTCTGTCTCAAGCTTATAATATTGCTCATCCCTATCAAATATTTTGATTACGACGGCATTTTCATCATCTGTTTGTGATAAGAACATCACTGACCTCTGCCTCAAGCTTTTGATATCTCTCATCGCAACGACAGTAGACCAAAAAGGGTGCTTAGATTAACTAACGCTTCTTCTTTCTCTTAAATGGCATTTCCCCATAAGGATACCATATATATGTATATGGTATAAGGTATATAAAATTTGCTTTTAAAAGAGTAACTTTGAAAACTTGTTGTATATCCTCATGGTAGCTTCCGATAAAAATCAGATTATTTGCCAGAAACAGACAGATTTATTCATGATACTGACTCCATGCGATCCATAAATGATTTTCAAAAAATCTGTTAGTTGAACTACACGGCCTAATATCTCCTAAAGGGTTAAAATATCATTTCTATTGATTTCTATACGCTTTTTTCAAAACAGCTGCCTCATCAGGATTATTTTCAATTTAATTGTAAACAAAAAAGTGTATTTTCTTTAGCTTCATGCAGCTAACAAATAGAAATTCATTTTTATTTTCATTATTTTGTTTTTGTTTTGCTTAAAATTTCCAAAAAAAAATATTTTCTAACAAATAATTTTCCTTTTTCTATGTATACATACATATATGTATATTTGTGTACGTATATATGTATTTTAATATGGGTAACTGGAGAATTGTTTTCACTTCTTATCAATTCGTGACAGGATTTTTCAAAGAAGTCATGTGTCCTGTATGAGAGAACGAGTGCTGCCGCTTTTCACTTGTCGATAACGAAAATAAATTTAAATTATATGGGAATTCATTTTCTTAGAAATACATACTCGGTTGATTACAACAACATAACATATGAATTCGCATGTAAATGAAATTCTTTTTCTCACTCTCTCTCACTCTCTGTCTCTCTGTTGTCATGTTTTACCATAAATTAATATTCGTATAACCAGAGAGCTTTGCTTTTCATATGTAATAGGGTGTGCAATCATTGAATCTGAAATCTGATTATATGAAAAGGATTTTTTTCTTATTGAAACATGTTAACGTATTTGATATTCTCGAATAATTTTTGAATCGATCGATCGAATAATTCGAACAAAGTTTTGGCGCATACATAGTATGCTTTAGAGATATTAGTTTACTCATTCGGATTTTTAACTAACTAAACTATGCGACCGTTCCCTAATAGCTTGACAAATCGATTTTGAATATATCTTCCAATAATTCGGCCTTGCAGAACGGTTAACCGGCCTAGTAACATTCAGAAGAAGAAGAAAACTTCCTAAATGGAAGTATGTTCGACACCTGGTTCAGAAACTGGAGGTACAATATCTAACAATAACACTGAATAGCAAAATTGATATGGAGAGCTCATAAAAAGAGTATCTCAGATAAGGCCAGACAGGATAAAAGGGTATGCAGAAGATCTGCAAGTATCTACTAGAAATGCAACACAGGAATTATGCATTGTATGTACATCATGATGGTGGGATCAATAGAGTACTAAGAGGCAGGAATTATGCATTGGATGTATACCATAATGGTGAGACTAAGAATGTACTAAGGGTCAATTGTCTGGGATAAAAGAGGCAAAGAAACCCTGTCGGACAGCGGCACTCGAGGCTCTGCTAGATTTAACTCCGCTTCACATGCTACTGCAGGCCAAAGTTTTGGAGTCTATGGTTAGTTTGGTGGTAGACAAGTCTAATTTGAACTCCATTAGGAGATTTCGTGACCTAAGTAATCGGTTGGTTAACAGCTCCCTCCTTAAATTTTTTCTTGGGCGAGAACTACAGTTTAAAGTAGACTCCGAACGACTTTTGAGAAATTGTTCACGACAATTTTATTTTTTTTCAGAGTTTTTGCCAGAAGACTGCTAAGAGTTAGTTACTGAAGAAATATTTTTTTCGAGAAGACTCTATGATTTTGGAAAGTGTTTCGCAACAAGTCTTAGTAACAAAAATGAATGGGGTAATCTGGAAGCTGCATACTCTTTTAGAAGAGGGACTATTTTTCAGTAAACAGATGGGTCAAGAACGGATCTTGGAGACGAGCAGGAGTTTTTGGTCCCTAAATTTCCCCCAAATTATTTCGAACTCATAAGAAAACTTAATATGACATCGAAAAATTATCAGCCCTTGCGATGACCAACTTCCTCGATGGGTTTGGTGGCGTTACAACGGGCTGCTATGCCAATTGGAGAATAGACTGGACTATCCAAGACCCAGCTCATGTCGAAATTCGCGGCAATGAGCAAGATGACAAGCTTGTGAGAAGGAAAGATGGTACCAAAAATATTCCGGCGATTGGGAGCGTGTTTTTGAAAAGATATGCTCACCGAAAAGAGAAGATAAACAGAGGCAAAGGCTCTTTGCAAGCAAGGCATTCAAAACTTTTGTTGGGAAACTACAATAAGAGGACATTTGTGACTATCCAGGTATTATCTGAGGTTAGTAACTGGTATTTTGACAGGACACTGTAGACTCTGACTACACTTATACAGAATAATGTTTATCTCAAGCACAACATATGGATTCTGGACGTTGAGGTCTAATCATCAGAATACATTCATGGAGTTCTAATCTGATAAGGCCGAAGGTTCTCGGCAATATCTTTAAGTTCCATACCTTTCTGACTAATGCAATGTATTTCTGACATGTTTAGTATCGTAAAATTCTTAAGTATCCTACAAACTGTTAAATGGGTGCTATACTCGGCTAACTGATGGCTTACAGTTTCTATAGGAGGTTTCAGAATGTGATGTCAAAATTTATAACAAAATCTTTGACAAAAAAAAAATTGTTGTTAAATAAATACGAAAACCCACGTATTTCAAACTTTAGTGTTCTGAATACCCATATTTGAACATCAGTTCGGTTTTGCTAGGTATCAAAAGAGTGATTTTCATTTGGCACATGTCGCAAAAAGGAAACCAAAATGTCACTTACATTGGCTGGCAGTGGATAACATATTCCAAATCGAATTGATTAACACGCACGCAACAGTGCAACGCCATTAGGTGGGGCTAGCAAATAAGGGAAGCTTAATGAAGCATTTGTAGTCGCAGGTTTTAGTTATTTTTTCTATTGAAGGCCTATATCCCCAGTGCTCTACATAGATTAGTCATTGAAGTGAACTAAATTCTTTAAAATGGTCTTTCCTTTGGACTAAACCAACACTGTGTGGTCTTTTGTTGGTGGCCTATTTACAAATTCATGTAGTAAAGTTTTCTGAACCACTTTTATTCTTTACAAAACCACAAGCATTTCAAAAAAAAATTGGCCCCAATCATGCCCAATAGCCACCAGATGCTAAATCTCAGGCATTTAAACTACTTTTGTGTTCAGAAAGTGATAAAAAAAAGAATTTATTTGTTAAACAAATTCAACATAAAAGAACCGTTTGAAACGGGTACAAATTTGCAAATTTCTTTGCCTAAGGTGCCGTGCTATGGTGCACTCCTCCTCTTTGGCATTTTCTAACCATTATTTGCTGTAACAATAGCATCGATTGAATGGCTATGGCTATGGAATTTAAATGTTTGTGGGTACCCAACCAGTATTTGAAAATTGTTTGTTTTCGAATTCCATGTGTGTGTGTATTGGTGCGAAAGTTTTTCTTTATTTAAGTTTTAGTTTTTCTCTTGGAAAGTGTCACAAGGTAAATCGTTGAAATCCTGAGAAATTTTTTTAATTTTTTTTTTCATTCATTCATTTGCTTGGGTTATGACTTCAAACAAAGCCCTGAACAAATAAAAAATTTCACTCTAGGTATTGTTGTGATTCGAGTAACACAAATAAAATTTCTAAAAGAAATTTTTAAACAAAAGGCACTTGGAAGAAACGAAAAAAATTTTTAGAATTAAATTCCAGTTTCCTTTTACTTTCACACCAAATCTTTAAAAAAAAATTTGTGGCCTAAATTAGAATTTGGAATAGGCTTCAAAGACAGCAGAAACGCTTAAAATTTTCAAAACCTAAGACACTTGCAAGATATAATCAGCTCTTCTCAATTTGAAAAATCCATGACAATCAGTTGTTACAGCCCTATGTTCAAAGCGTATTTTTCATGAAGGCATGATTATTGCTTGTTCGAATGACGTGAAAAGTAGCCATTACAAGCAAAGGTTCAAAACTATAAATTGCGGAATCTGCTCTGAGATTGCGAACGAAATGACGCAATGAATGCGGACGGAGAATACTATTATACCCCAATATGCTATCCCCAGTATCAAGGGAGCAACTCTACCGCTACACAATAGCACCAAATATTTTTAAGCGATTAAACTGAAGTCGCCGCAGTCTAGTAGGTAGTGTGTCGGCGTAAGAACACGGTTCAAACCCGAGGCCAGATATCTCCTCTCATCTTATGAAATAAAAATATATTCGGCGACTTCCTCTCAGCAGATTTCTGGCAAAAACTCTGAGAGTAAATAAAATTGCCACGAAAAGTTTCTCAAAAATCTGTTGTTCCAAGTCAACTTTTAACTTAGGTCCCACCACTCATGTAGAAAATTAACACACACAACATAAGTGGTAGATTCTCACACCACTTCGCAGTACTGACTAAAGGTTTGTAATGACCAATTAGGTAAGAAATCTGCTTTAAGATTGCGAAGGAAATGCTACAATGAATGCGGACTGAGAATTGACCAAACATCAGCGGAGTGAGTATTATTCACAAGGAGATAAAAAGTCCCGCAATATGCTATCCTTAGCATCATGGGATACTACAAGTAGTAGAGCTACAGTAGAAAATAGCAACAAATATTTTGGGATTATTGATATATTTTTTATTCGTTTTATCTATTGAAGTCATCATGTGTGGACGTAGTTTAAATGTCGGTAAGTCTCCGAAATAGCGTGCGTTCAAAATGTTCAATTTTCCATGACTCTGAATTTCGCGGATGGCATTGGTTCTGTTGGCTTTAAGAACCGCACTTATTCCTATACACCTGCGAATTAACCTAACGGAATTAAATCTCGGTGGCCAGCTTACATCACTTCCACATGAGATGAACATGCCCTCAAATTGCTCGCACAGAATATATGGCCCATTATCCAGAAATGAGCCACATTGCTTAAACAGATTTTTGATGAAAGTTAGAATCAGTTGTCAACAGTTCCAGAGTCTATTTAGCGAAAACACTTTAATGGCTGTGGTAGTTTACTTCAGTTGCAGGGACAGTTGAATTTTGTATATTTCCAGGCTCTAGTCAATATGTAAAATTTTGCAAGTTATGGTTTGCGAAAGCCGCGTTCTAGTGGGAGGCGAGACATCAACTGCCTCGGATCCCCATGCACACTCTCACGCACAGTGGCAACGTTTGCGCAGATCTTGTGTTTCGTCGACGTAAGGTTGATCGTTTACTGGAACAATGGACAAAAACTTATCTATCACTTCGGGAATTCTTCTTTCGGCAAGACGATTATGGCTATCGTGAAATGGTTAAAGCGTGTGATTTGTTGCCCGAATGGAACACTGATTTTGAAAAATAATCTTACTATTTGCACGTGTTGTTAAATAATATATCAGTCTATGGTGGTTTAGCAAAGAAGATTGAATAAATGAGAATTAATTTGACAGGTGTAGCCTTAACAAGATGGCCGTTATCAACTGTTAGAGTTCGAAAGTCCCTATTGGATACGATATATGTATACATATTTATATAAAGAATGCCGTTTCAGATAACTGACAATTTAACACTCATTTACAAAGTTTTTCTAGCAAAGCAGAAGATTGGTCTGCTGTAGTTAGTTTTAGAATAGCAGGGTTGCCATCTGTAGCGGAAAATGTGTCATAACCTTTCCCTTTAAAATTATGAAAAATTGTGTACAATTCAGCTGTGTGGAAAGCATTCGTCAGTTATATCCTTGTGACTCTATCTTCCATTATAGCTGAGAATTTATACTCAGGAAGAGGTTATACTTGCTTACTAATAAAAATATAAAAAATTTTTGAATAAGTTTATAGTAAAATTAAATGTTTGAACTCATAACATAACACACACACACCCAAAATATATGCCTTAAATTATATACCGTTTAATTTAACATACCAAAATTATGTGATCCAAATTTAGACCACAAATACATTGGCAAATTCACTCTATTCACCTAAAAGTATGCTTCAACCCTAAACCGCACACATTCAATGTGGATATGTGTGAACTTTATGCATGTGCGCTGTTACATCAACCGTAGACATTTGATACTATAAAAACCACATTAATCACCGGTAAAGGTCATTGGTTACAGAAAAAATGGAAGAAGAAAAATAAAAGAAACAGAAACCAAATCACTTTAAACGTTTTAAAGGCGGGTGGAAGACTGAAAAAGGGCATAGAGAATGCCATAGAGAGACAGAGAGCGAAAAAAGTGAATAAAGAATGAAGAAAAATTGTAATGCCTGCAATTGAAAACTATTTACAGACGTTGAGTGAATATTTGTAAGCATTTGTGATAAGCAGAGCCTTAAAAGTTTGCTTTTTGGCTTTAAAACCATAAAAACATTTGTTCTTAAAGGCAATATAACAACGTTTACTTTTACAATTCTTGGCTGCCAGCTCATGTTTCGTAGTTTTAGTGAAAAGTTACTAAATATGGTTGGAATATTTAAACATCTAAAAGAACTAAAAGAGAATAAGAAAAGAAAAAAAAGGCTGTAAAGAAAATATGGCGAAAATCATGTTGTAAATTACGACAAATAGCAACAAAAGAGAGAGAGAGAGAGAGAGAGAAAGAGAAAAAAATTCTGTATGAACTACTATCAGTGCACCCACGAATGATTGTTAAAGAAAATGACAGGAAATAGTTTTAGATAAAATGTTAAAACTTTAATTAAAATGTTTATCAAAAAACAAAAGGAAACAAACGAAATAAATTAAAAATAGAAATTCAAAACTAAAGGACATAAAACGCAAGGTTTTCTTTTCAGTCTCTAGTTTATTTTAAATTAAAAATTCAACAGTAATCGATTTTTCCTTTTGTTTTCGATTAATTTCAGAAAATGTAACCACAAGTCTTACGTGAAATTGATTTTTATGTCACAGTTTTTATTGTTACGAGTCAAAAATACAAGGAATTTCTTTCAATTTCCTAAAAGTATGCAACATTTTTAAATGACAGTAATCAGCCTCAAAGTACACTGCAATTTTTAAGCAAAATCAAAATGTGGATTTATATATATGATTTTTATCGAGCCTAGGTTAGATAAAATGGCGGACAGATCTGTATTTTGTGATACCACAATCAATATTCACCCCAAATGAGTAGGTAAACGGCAATCTCTACCTCCTCTTCAGAACCACAGCTCACGCAGAAGTTATTTGCAGGGATGACAAGTCTTTCGGCATGCCTATGGAAATGACACTGACCTGTGAGGATCGCCCTGGATAGCCTGGATAACCCTGCAATGTAAGGAAAGATGTAAGTCTGTTGTCTTCTTCAATCCGTGTTTAGTACACTCCAGCAACATTGCAAGTGCCGTCTTGCTGCCAACCAGATTGAGCCTCCTCGTTGAACGTGTGGATAATATCCAATTAAGGCAGTCGAAATACCACACCTAGACAGTAGTAAGTAGTAGTAGTAGCCTTATAAGAGCCCGTAATTTAAAACGTACAGCTCAGACATCTCGAGCTAAAGGAAATATAAAAAAAATATCCTGCAGCGACTTCCTCTAAGAGAAAACACAAATTGCAATTAAAAGTTTCACAAATCTGTCTTTCGAAGTCGACATTAAACTGTAGGTTTCGTCTCTCATAGATAAGCACACACTAAACATGGGTATGTGTGAAGATAAATTCGAAATTAACTAGCAAAGCCAAAAACCAAAAATTTTAACAGAGCTAATGTCAAAGTTAACAGAACAATGTTAAGAGATTAACAGAAAATACAATAAATGGTCACCCAAATATATGACATCGGAGAATAGAATCTCTGTTCCATTCCTTAAACATTATGTCCCACACATTGCGGTACTTTATTTGTTTTAAAAATGTCTGGGGAGGATGATCGATATTGTGAAAAAATGAGACTTGCTGCAGGTATGCCACTATATACAAATTGTAGCCCTAATAAACCCCAATTAGTACATATTCCAAATAAACTTGGGAAACTGGGCTTGAAAATTTCACTTTGTTAACAGGTCTGGGTAGTATGATCGATATTGTGGAAATATGTATGGGACTCGCTGCAGGTCATAGAACTTTCCTTTGCTAGAGCTATACAACGTCTTAGTAATCTTTAGTTAATTTTTGAACAAAATCATTTATGATTTTCACCATATAAACAGAAATCATTCAAGTTTCCAAACATTTTTGATTAGTTCTTCTTTATTTACGACATATTCATAGAGCATGACCTCCTATAACTCCAACCTTCAATATTCAATAAATTTATTGTCATCTTTTCTATCCATTCTATATTATATTTTTATTCCCAAGTATGTATTTCAATATACGTACAGTTCAATTCAAGAACTGAGCAGCACTGTCTTCCGTTTCCATAACAAAAGTGAACCAAAACCAATAAATAGTAATCGATAGTCCAACCAAAAGCAATAAAAATAAACATGGCTAAAGAAATTCTTTCTATTTTATATACAAATAAATACTACCGTCCCCATTTCCTTCCTGCCATGGCAACCCAATAATGGCAACGCAAAGATATTCAATCACTTGGATGTCAACGCATCTGGAGACAAAAACCAACACAGCGGATGATGTAAAACAATTCGAAATTTGTTTTTTTCTCTCTCTCTCTCTCTCTCTCTTTATGAAAAATATATAAAACAATCAAATAAAAAAAAAAATTGTTTTATTTTATAAGTTCTTTACTTAAACTTATGCTCTCTGTGCTATCACTTCACTCTCATATTTTCTTCTTCTTCTGCTTGGTCTGATATTTGCTGTCATTTGTATTTTTTTTTTCTTCATTGTAGTTGTTTAAGTATGTGTTTGTTGTTATTCTTTTAATATTTAATAGACAAACAGACAAGATAAACTTGGTATGTTTGTCATGTTCATCATTTGACTGAAACAAAAACACACAAACACACCCGCATACACATACACATATGCACGCACATAGCCGTTATACGATATACAAGCACGAGGACGAGCACAAGAAGAAGAAGGAGTGAAAGAGAGAGCGAGAGTAAAGGAGGATAAGAGTACTTTTGTAAATTAAGTGCTACCAATCCATCAGGGTATAGCAGTAGATGGCTGTCATTTGTTAGGAAAATAGTTGAACTTGTAAGAGTTGAGAAACTGCAGAGCATGGCAGAGATAGAGGGAAAGACAGGGACAAAGAGAGAGAGAGAGAGAGAGCAAGGGTAACAATAATGAATTAGTGTTGCACTCTATAAGGGTTTTACAAGGACTTAAAGACAAAACAAAATTTCGTTAACTGCTCAACAACGTTCCTTGGCACGCTTGCCAATGATAAGAGTACTACTGGCATTCGTGGAGTATTATTGCGACCAGACATTTCTCACTACGTTTAATGATTTTAACTTTTGGTTTCCAACAGTCCCTTGACATGTCATTTTCCATAGTCGCGTCACTTGTGAAATGTCTGCCGTCTCTTCACACAATATGTGTTCTAGCGAACTGTACTTTCTAAGGCTTATATTCTTGGAGATAGCTCGTCGTCATGCTCTTTCTCAAATACGAACATTGCTGGATTAGTTAGTGGACTCTTATTGAACGGAGAGTTCAGTTTTTAGAGCCATTCCGATACCACAGTTAATATTCTAACCGGGAACCAGTTTCCTATAGGAAACCAACCCGACTAAAGAATATATCTTGCAATACCGCAGTTAATATTCAACCCGTGGATCTAATATTCCCTACAGAAAACGCATACAACTGCAGAATAAGTTTTGCTATTGAGGCAATCCTTATATTGAAGGACTCAGTCAAAGTCCTCTACACTGTAAGAGCACGGATGGTTTCTCCCTCTTCCACAGATCTTGGATAAATCATTCGAGGCAATGCCAAGTTTCTTGAGATGACCTCCAATAGCATAGTGGCCCGTGAGATTCGTAGTGACCAAGTAATTTAAGTGCAGAAGAAAATAATTCGTATTTTTATCCCTACAAGTGAAATAGAGTCCAGCAATATTGCCTGCCAGCGAAATTAAGTTCATCAGTAATGCAATTCACGGCAATATCCCTACGTCCAAGAGCCACATATAAGAGTCACCTTTGCATGAATTAAAATTACCCTGAGAAGTTCCTTATTTAAAGTATCACTTGTAGATATCTTCTTACAGAGGCCTTCATCTGGACGGTGATAGCAATGTCCAGCAAGCATCTATTAGTAACGTTTAGAGTCTATAGCCGTATGCTACTGATCCGTCGCACATTGCTCAATGTCGCAAACGTCGTTTTGTAGATTATGTAAATCTACATATTATTATACACGCCGCAGTCTTTGAGCATTCTATTAAAATACGACCAGATTTCTGCTCAGTTAATCACACACTAGGGTCCTTAACAAATAAATTCTACTCCGAATAGTTGGATCGCGTGACCATTAGCAATATCATTGACAACGATCCCGGAATAGCAAGAGAACTAACACAACTTTGCATTCTGCACTGAATTATTGAAAATAATTAAAGCACTTGAACTTTGACACCAGCTGAAGGTTATCCCAGTGCAGACGGAAATTTTTTAAGTCTGAGTTTGAAGAGCATTTCGATACTTACTCATAAAGAGAATGACTTGTTAAAAAAGAGCCTTGTTATTGGGTCCAAAGGCTTTCGACCTCCACATCAGTATCAGTCTTTAATCCATTCATAAGCCACTTTAGGGCTTTGTTCAATATGAGGTAAGAGCACAAAAAGTCTTCCTTATGTTACAAAATTCCGGAAGTTCTTGAACTGCATCAATACAGCTCTCATCATGTCAAATTTATGCATAAAGATGGACAGAGAGTATAGACCTATTATGGTCAAAGTGGCGGCAGTTGGAGTCGACTATATCTGGAGGTTTTCGAAATGTTTTCTTACGAACTCTTATTCCATCTTAGGTCTGCAAGCAATAGATGCATAAGTAACGATCGACTTAGTTAGTCGATAAATAAATAAATCGGTCTAGAATCTGGACCACATGTCCTTTCAAAAACTTTGAGAGCAGTTTTTAGTATTGGCTGGATTGATAAGTTTAAGAAGCACCGGAGAAAATGGTTTTTATGTTCCCAGCTTGGCATTTCACAAGGTCGTCACATACTCCAGAAAGGAGATCATTTCCCGGCTATACCGTAATCGTGTTTGTAGAGATAATTAAGCTGACAGTTTGGTGGCTACCTCGAGCGATATTTGAGATGAGAATTATATTGGACAGGAGAATTTTCCACCAGCACTCGGTTGAATTACGTGTCATTGGAAAAGTGTAGAGTAGGCGTGGTCTTCAGGGATTATAGACCCATTAGTCTTTCATTATTCTTGTTGAAGACCATAGTGAGACTAGATATCACTCTAAGCTATACATTGGGCGGTAAACTCCTATCCAAGAAACATTACGTGGGTCTCTTTCACATACCAGATACTCTTCCTATGTAGTGTGCATACAATAAAGTAAAATGGTGAATGTCTGAGATAAATCTGTAAATATGTTTTTTTATTTTGTTTTACATATACAAGACATATACAAGAAACAACACTGTTAATCAATTGTAACAAAAATTCCACAAAAAAATATTATATTAAGAAACCAAATCTTATTCCAAATCATAATATTTTATTTATGAATAATATTGTATGACACATAAAAGTTAAATACATTATAGTATGTACTTCTATAAATATGTACATTACCACAGTCAAATGTCATAAAACGTTTAATGCCTACAAAGTTTGATAAAAAAAAGAAAGTAAAATGTTCTTCTCTTTAGTGCCTGTCATAAAACCCATTTAGGCAAGTGATTCACAATAATAATCACACGCACAGACAGATGAATAATCTAATGTGAGTGAACTGACGTTAGTCAGTTTAATATCTTTAACGAGATCATTATAAGTCCCATCAATGTATTACGATAATTTATAGATACAATCATTAGATATTAGGGTGGTTCATATAAGTGACTAAAAATAAGTAGGGAAGATCTGGTATGAGGTAATCTGTTTAGTGGATAGCAATTCCTATTTGCCATTTTCGAATAAGGAGCGTTCAACAACAAAGGATCGTTTACAAAAAGTTAAAACTTTCATTAAAAAAGTGGAGATTAGGTTAAATAAGGTTAGGTTAAATAAGATTAGGTTAAGTTAGGTTAGGTTAACTTAGGTGGGCATTTAGACCCATTGTGATACATACACTTTTAGTGATTACAACCCTTCAGTCAGAATTACGACTTAGTTTCCCACACCACTTATGATAAGTGGGTTAATTTTATACATGAGTAGCGGTTTTTGAGTGAGATTGTTAACAAACTTTTCATAGCAATTTTATTTTACCTCTCAGAGTTTATGCCAGAAATCTGCTGAGAGGAAGTCGCCGAAGAAATATTTTCATTTTTTGGTCTTGATGTATGACATGGGGTTTGAACCACGGTTCGTCTAATAAGCCAACACACTACCTACTGGACTACGACGGCTTCCCATTGTGATACCACAATTATCAACCCGGGGAGCAAGCATTCCCTAGAGTAAACCAACCAATCTTACTGTTAGAGCAATCTTTATATAAGAGAACAAGCTCAATAATCTCCAAAAACAAGAGTTCAAAAACCTCCCTCTTTTTATGACAAGAGCAAGGCACTAACACTTGGGGTGAAAGACAGTTTTTCCTCCTCCTTAGACACACAGCTACTGCAGAAGTCATTTACCGGAATGCCAAAACTTTGGGCATGTCTACCAAAAGCATAGTGGCCGGTGAGAAAGGCTATTGTGCAAGGAATGGCCATGCGATTTAAGTACAGAAGTGTCGCTCTACTTCTTATTTATATACATATGTCCGGCAGAGCCCAGCATTATTGCACGTACCCTCTTGATACTAGCGAGATTGAGCATTCCCGTAAAATTATTACTATTCAATCAACTGGAAAGAATATAAAGAAAATTAAAAAGACTGGAAACACTGCAGATGTTAGATTAGGTTCGTGCATCTATGTAATGTACGCACTGTGGGTAACATCACCTCTATTATTAGGAAGTATGACAGATAATCGTAATTTGTTGATCTCATAATGTTCGCAATTGAAATTATCTTACGTTACATTCAAACAGAAAAATTGTTATGAATTCTAACTCACACAACAATTAAACTGAACTGGTCTTTCACATGAAGTCACCGTAGTCTAGTATGCTGGCTCAAAACCAAGCTTAGACATTTCGAACAAAAGAAAACATTTTCGGCGGCTTCCTCTCAACACTCTTCTGGCAAAAACTCTGAGAGTCAAATAAACATTGCAATGAAAAGTTTCTCAAAAATCTGTCGGGCGGAGTCGACTTAAAACTGAAGGTCCCGCCACATGATATGGATGGAGTGAGAAACTAAGTTGTAATCCAGACTAATTACTAATTCAGTAAGCAAGTAAGGTCTGGATGCTTTAGTAATAAGCTTTCAAAGCACATTTTTGCTTTCATTTCTTTAGCGATGAAGATTTCGCCGCTCATGCTCAAAGTTAACATGAGAAGCTAGGTTGTAATCCTGACTTTCTTTAGCGGTGAAGGTTTCGCCACTCATCCTCAAAGTTAACATGAGAAGCTAGGTTGTAATCCTGACTCAAGGGCTGTAGTTAACTAAGTAAAATATTATATCTTAGAATACAATTACTAAAGAAATATTAGAAAAACTTCGATTTAAAAAATCAGAGCTTGTTTAGCAAAAATTTTCTTTTTCTTACTTTTTTTTAGTTGTTAATCGTTTTGAGCCACCCTAATCTACTGTCTCTTATTTCTTATTTAACTCGAGTAATACTTTTTTCTTCAATAAAAATCTCTTTTCTTAAATCCCAGCAAATTTAATGCCACTTATTATGTCTCCTTCTCTGGTGTTCTGGCTGTTGTTATTGTTGCAAGTCACGCGTGTTTAAGCACATTTATGTTGCATTCAACATGAGTTTCATATTTTTTTTTCTTCTTAAGAGTTCATGTGATTTTTTTTGTGTACGTTTTACAGTGTAGCAGTGAACGTTAGTGGCAGCCAAACAATTTTCCACGATTTTAAACAGTCTTTTAAAATATCTCTTCCTTTTTCTCTCTTCTAAATACATATGAAACGTTAACAGGGTTACGAAAAACTTTCTTTAGACTATTTAATACCGTTATTTAATATCTTTGGAGTACAAAGTACGTTACGTGTCTGTTTGAAAGGGGTATTGCGACGATTTGGGTAAAAGAATTTAAAAAGTTTTATTTTTTTGCCATATAAAAAGAAAATGTTTAACACTTTGAACATATTTATAATAGAATGCTTTTAGTTGATGTTTTTTCTAGTTTATTCTGATGTCTTTTTGAGGTTTAACATCAAAACTTTGACAAGGAAAAGTGTAAACAACTGAAACCGTTTTTTAAACACAAAGATTTATAGTTTCGATCAGATCAATATGGGGAAAATGTCTTATCGTTGACACAAATATTTTATGTATTTTATATCATGTAAACGAAATTATCTCTGAGGAAAAGTTAGCAATCGGGCCTCTAGTCGTTGACATGGAGTTTAATTCTGCAAAAACGGTTGTTTATCAGAAAAAAAAAATTAACAACCTTTTGGCCGTTAAGGCTGCACAACCTTTCAAAAGAAACTGCCGAACTCTTACAGTTGATAACGGCCATTTTGTTGTAGCTACATCTGTCAAATTAGTTGTCATTTACTCAGTCATACATAACATAATTTGTCATTACAACCCTTCAGTCAGGATTACGACCTAGTTCCTCACACCATTTATGTTGTGTGTGTTAATTTTATAAAGAGTGGCGGGACCTACAGTTTAAAGTCGACTCCGACAGATTTTTGAGAAAATTTTCATGGCAATTTTGTTAGCTCTCAGAGTTTTTGCCAGAAATCTGCTGAGAGGAAGTCGCCAAAAAAATACTTTTTTGTATTTTTATTTTGATGTCTGGCCTGGGGCTCGAACCCTGACTTTTCGTCTAATAAGCCAACACTACGAAGTACCGTAGACAACAATGTGTGTTCGCTGAATGGCCTCTGGAGCATTTGGTAACAGAACATAATTTTTAACGATTAGGCTCTATTTCTAGACAAATTGGTGACAAACAAAATTATTAAATTTCGGACGATACCAATCCACATGAAATCTTAGAATAACCAATGCATTCCGAAAAAGTCATTCTTTAGTGAAGATCTCGAGCTGGCAGCCGTATGACTTTGAGAACCATGTTCACTGTCAACGTCGAACACTATTGGTAGTTTATTGCCAGCCTCTTTTGGCCTGAATAGGTTGATCCTGACTACAAGCAACACATTTGATATTCCACGCGAACAATTTGAGGGCATCTTACGTGTAGCTGATATGAACTGGCCACAAATATCCTGTGATTTCACCCCGTTAGACTTTTTCTTGTTTGATTTACTTAAATCGCATGTATAAGCTCAAAGCCAATATAATCTAGCCAGGATGATGAACATTTCCTGTGACTTTTTTCTAATAAAAAGCCATCCTGGAAACCAAATATAATCAGCACAATGCAATGGCAATGACATACTGCAGTAGCTAGGCAGACCTGTCTTGATCTAAGGATGCCGTAGTTAAACAGCCTGAACTTTAACAGCCAATACAAAAACCAGTCTGTGTATTCACAGTACTACGTCTTCGTCTTCCCTGGATACGATTTTACATCTGTTTATGTTGTACCTTTACTGTAGTGCCTCAGCAACTAATATAAGTCTCCGCCTCTGAACCACTGGACGATGGCCATTAAGAAGTCTGATAAAGTTGAAAATTTTCCAAAAGTGTTGACTACATGACACCGCACTATGACTTCTGGGGGACCTTCAGAACGACCGTTTCGCTGAAGAGGAGGCAGAGACTGTCTTAAGTCTCATGTGTAAGTGCCGACGGACATCTTTGACTGATCCCTCTAAAATAAAGGTTGTCGCAATAGAAAGTTTTATTCCGGACTCAGGGTAGTTTCCTCTAGAAAGTGTTTGATCATCGGGATGAATATTAATTGTGGTATCACAATGGGTTTAAATATTGATATAAATGGGACCTCTTCCCTCCTTGAAGGAGAGAGAATTTGATACCTTACCTAATAACTTAGTGCAAAGTTAGATTGAGTTGTTCGTCTACATAGATTGCTCTTTTAATTTGATTGATTGATTTTCAAAAATTCCACTAATATGGAGTCAAGAGCTTGTTTTTTATCTACGAGAATATTGTATGGAATGTTCATACTTCAAATATTTTTAGCAGTTTCTTTGCACTGTAAACTAGATACGTACTTACTGAATTGGTCATTACAACCCTTTAGTTAGGATTACAATCTAGCTTCTCACACAACCCATGTTGTGTGTGTTAATTTTATACATAAGTAGCGGAACCTTTCCCTGACAATTTTATTTCTCTTAGAGATTGAGAGAAAGTCGCCGAAAAGAATATGTTTTTCATATTTCGTTTTTGTTCGAGAGCTGGGGTTTGAACCTTTGACTCTCGTCTAATACGCACCAAAGGCTACTTAACTCACACTGATGTACACAATATGAAAGTAGCCTTAGGTCTTAATTAAAAAGTAAATTTCCTGCGAATTATAAGTAGAGATTAGTCACTCAGTGTTTTAATACAGTAATAACACACTTTCTGGTCCATTTGATTTCCAAAGCTTACAAACGCAAAAAGGTCCTTTTGATCATTAATTAAAAAATATAAAAAATAACAGTTAAAAGAAAAGTTATTTATCATTATCCAATAAAAATCCTCCCCAGCATCATCGTCATCATTAATAAAATTTAATGATGATGTTGGCTGGCAATGAATGGCAGAAATCATTGTCTGGCAATGACAATAACTAACAGAGACAACAACAAGCAACATATTGCTGCTGTCACAAATAATTTCACACAAACAATATTCAGAATAAAATAAATTTTTAAAAATTTATTTAAAAGTCGTTTGTTTTCTGGATTTTTTTTTTCGCTAAAAATATAACGACAAATGAGCTTTTCATATGATCCCGTATAAGAGCGAAAGAGAGCGATAGACATTGTGGTGTGCATGTGTGTGTGTGTGTGTGTCTGTACATTTAATAAGATGAAAATGTATATCTATGTATGGTCTTTATTTCTGTGGCTATATGTGTATACTATGATTGTATATGAATATTAAAAATCATGCTGAACAAAAACACAAAAAACGCCCTCGTTATCTAACAGAATGCTTACAAATATTTAAACACATACACAGACACACCTACATGTACATACACATGTACATGTACATATTATTCAATTTGCTTTACTTGCAAATACAAAAATACACTCTCATGTATAGAGTATATGCTATACTTATGCATGAATGTATATACAAACATAAACCCTCGTTAGTATGTATATGCAATTGTGTATGTAAATTTATGGCTAAATTATTATATTCAATTTTGTAAAATAAATCTAACTACACTGACAGGGGGACGTTCTCACATCAACTCAAACAAAAACCCATAATGCCAGCCAAAGCTTCAGACACAACCAATTATTGTGCTACAGTGTGACATGTGGTACAAAAAAAAATGATTTTAAAAAATATATGAAAAGCGCTTATTTTTTTGGAAATGAAGACATCATTTGCAAAATTTTTTTGTATTTTAATTTATAAGTATCGTGTAAACATAAGCAATTTATTCTCCTAATTTTTTTTTGCACAGTAATTTAAAATTTTGTTCTGTGCACATGGCTTGAAAGGAGAGTGGAAGTTGAAACCAACACGACGAGGGATAATAAAGAAAGAAAAATTCTTCGACCCCACATAACACTGTTTCGCTGCAGACATCTCCTACCAAATGCCTCAGACGGTTGGTTTTATGTTCAGCGTCCCCAGGGTATGGAGAGGGTATTCATGCCCCTATATTATCATTTTCCAGTAGTATAGACTATGGCCTTCTATATCGCATCTTTTGGTATTGACTTCATTTCATTATCCAGTCTATGCATCTAGATCTAGGGTCAAAGGGATGTAGTCGATTAGGGCATAAGGCCCGATTCAGTAGAAACTGTCTATCACTCTTCCTCATGATCCCTCTACGCTGATGCTAAGCTTAGTACTACGACAATGTGCTCAATTCTCTAATCCCGTACACTGTAGTTCATTTAACAGTAGCATATATTAGGGCTCTCTAATCACAATTACTCTCCACGGTTTTCAGGCTAATCTAATTGGTCCGAGCAACCCTCCAGTAAGGATTACAACCTTGTTTCTCACATCACCAATGTTGTGGGTATGAATTTTATCCATGAGTAGTGGGATAAATCATGGCAATTTTATTTACTCTCACAGTTTTTGCCTGAAATCTGCTGAGAGGATGTCGCCGAAGAACTACTTTGTTCTTAAATACCACTTTTAAAACTAAGGGACCATTACATTGAATTTAAGTAAGGAGTAAGAATCTTTTCAAACTTTTCCCTTGCTGTACTTAACTAACCTAACATAACCTGACTAATTAGATATACAGAGCAGAAAAGATAATCTAGTATGGATACCGAGGCATATAGGCATTCGTGGAGAATTAAGAATCATCGAATAATTTAGAGTTAAATCGGCACTAGCCAGCTTTATGAACTATCATGTCCAACACAAAGTACGAAAGCAAAAACCACCAGATTCTAACAGAACCTAAGTGACAGTTCGGCAGTTCGCTTTATTGAATTACAGTTTTTTCTTGACATGGTATAGCAATACTCGATCACAAAACCAAACAGTCTAGGTTGAAATCAGGGAGAAAGCGAAAGAATGTAATTTTCTTTCAAATTGATCATCCAGGAAACGCCCCTGGATAGTCAGAGATCCAGATACACCCAATACAACAATCCATTAGATTCTTAAATAGGACAGTTAATAAAACTGAAATAATTAAAAGAAATAAGAGGATGAGATAGGCCCAAGTAATAGGCCTAAATTCCTTAAAGCAAGCAGAAAGAATAAGTAAATATTCAGTGCTTCTTAGCCAATGCTACGTCGAATATATATTTTGACGCATATTTGAAAAATACTAAACGAATGCAGGTATTCGCCGTAGTCTAGTAGATACTGTGTTGGCGCAAAGCCACGGTTCAAACCCCAGCTCAGACATCTCCAACAAAACGAAATATGAACAAATACTTCTTCGGCAACTTCCTCTCAGCAGATTTCTGGCAAAACCTCTGAGAGTAAATGAAATTTCCATGAAAAGTTTCTCAAAAATCTGTAGGTCCCGCACTCATGAGTAAAATTAGCATACACAACATAAGGGGTATGAGAAGCTAGGATGTAACCCTAACTGAACGGTTGCAGTGTCCACTTATGTATGTATGTGTGTATTTTTTTATTGGATTTGCCTGTTTCCAGACTTTTTTCCTTCCTTTTTGCATATGGCAAAAACTTGCCATAGCAGACGATTTTTCTGCTTAACTAGTGAAACATGGTTAATAAAACTGAAACAAAACAAAGAAATAATAAGAAGGTGTTAGAGGCCTAAGTAAAAGGCCTAAATTCCTTAAAGAAAGGAGAAATAATAAATAAATATCCAGTGCTTGTTAGCCAAGGTCGTTAGTGCAAGGTCGGATACATATTTTCTCGACTAAACTAATGCAGATAGAAAGTTTGAAATATTCTTCTTGGTTGTATCATGGATATGTCCTTATGTAGCCTCATCAGTTACTTTTACAAGTACTGCCCGACTTTTTATTGTATCTGTAACTGTAACATGAAAAAAGCACATGAGGATAAGGAGATAATCCACTCACTTAAGCCTACCAATCCTTACTCTACAGTCTCCTACTGTACTTGTAATTCATTTGAAAATGAAACCATAATTCTTAAGCCGACATTTTAACATAATAAACGCATTTACATCTGCTGTTACATGTAAAACAAATAAAATGAAAATGGGAGACACTCATTTGCCACATGACACGCATTTATACACTTGAACAGTAATTCTACGTATTAATCTACAGGGTATAGAATGGAGATGGAATACGTTGTAACAGATATTGAAATCATTTTCATAAACACAAATCGAGAGATAATTTTCAAAATGAAAAATTTGTTAAAAAAAAATACAATTTAAATATCACTGGGATTTAGATATGTATGGGATTTACATATGATGAATAAGATTTTACCACAATTGAGGGGGCTGGATGGTGGGTGTATAATAAATAAACAAAATAAGGAGACAAATTAAAATGATGAAATTCAAATTCAATACCCTATTAATTCCATGAGTATTTTTATACAATAAATATCAATTATTTGTATCACAAGTTGTATCAGTTTCATGTTTTGCTGACTAAATTGGTCTACAATTGGAACATAAAGAGAAATTTTTGTGAGGGCATTTTCCAAATACTTAGGCAAAGTATTTCGAAAAATAATTTGACTAATGAGGTGTTATAAGTTTAGTGGTTACAAGAGTATTGTTAAGTGAAACGCATGTAAAACTTTTGTGGTCAATTATCGGTACCCATTTACTTGGTCCCAAGACCGAGACTGGAGAGATTGTTTTATGGCATGTGTCCAGCAAATAATCTAATGGTAGGTGGATCGCTTTTCTACTACAAGAGAATCCTAGAAGCCACTTTGGTTTTCCCAAACCAGAGAGGAGACAACCAAATGGCAATAAGCAACAAATGGCGAGATTCCCTACTGGAAGTGCGTAGTCGTAAAGGTGCTGACATGTCAAGTAATAATCAATTCTGATTGCGGAAATGTATATCAAACCAACAGCCAATTGAAATTCAGGCAGTAGGGTCCTATAAACGAACATAGAATGAAAAAAAAGAGCAACCGCAGCATATTCTGAAGCCATTGAGGAATGCTGTTGAGTTTTGCCACGTTGGCAAGCTATTAGAGTGGGAAACAGTGAAGTCCATGCTCATGTAAACTGACAACTGAATTTCTTGACAATATCAACATGTGCGAAAGCAGTCGATCTCTATTGAACACTGGCTTATAATCAAACTACGGAAAAGCACAAAATCTCGTTTCAGCAAAACTTAAATATTAAACTCGAACTCGTAATGTTATGCTACACTTGCAGACACGATACAACGAGCTAGGTAGAAAAGTGCAGTTCTACATAGCTGGGACAGATGTACACTCTGCCACAAAAGTAAACATACGGTTAACAAATTTCAGAAATTTTTTAACCAATCCGTTTTCGTTAAAAATCTTAATAATTGTCTGACAACTTTCCTCGATTTTAAGACGGTCTTGGTTAAAAAATTTCTGAAATTTGTTAACAGTATGTATACTTTAGTAACTGTGTGTAGATAGCTAGACGACATCAGTAAAGTCGCATAAATCGGAACGAATAGCCATCGCACCAAAAATATTTACAGATCCAACAACATTGGATAAGTCACACATGTCTGTTCCATACATCGTTTGTAATGTTTCACGGATTCCATTAGAAATCTGAAAAGAAACGAATCTCCTGCTGTTGACAGAATTTCTGCTGAGCTTTTGGAGTCCAATCTACATAGGAGTACTATAATAATACTGCCAAGAATCAGAATATATTGCGAGAGTTGACTGAGGGTATAATAATAAGCATACCAAAAACGAACGATCTCACAGGCCCTAATAACTGACATGTTATTACAATACTTCTACTGGATTCAGACCCCATAAGTCCATCTAGAACCATTCAAACAGCCTACGTTTATTGTAGACTTTAGAAATAAACCCTGATATAAGTTGAAGTATTTTGGAATGTAAAGAAGTCCCTCTGGAGCTTATACGTCTCATAAAGAGCTTATACCGTAACGCGTCTTGTAGGATAAAGCAGGGCAAGCAGCCCGACAGAGCTATGCCCTAACACTATTTATATTTTGTCTAATTCTGGACACAATCTTTAAAAGAGCCATCGATAACGACTAAAAACGAGTGTAGTTAAGGTCGTCTAAATGATCTTGAATACGCAAATTTTTTACTCGTACTGGTGCACAACTACTTGGTTCAATCGTAATAATCCTTAACGTCAATTTAGAGCACTTGCGATATAATAATCGACCTTTTAACATGCAATTGAAGTTTATGATTCCTTGTGGTTTCAAGAAAACGGTGTCATGAACAGCACGACGTATCATCGACACTAGGGTGATGTCAATTTGCCATCAAGATCATGTGAGTTGACACCTTAATTTTTTTGTGGGCCTATCTTTAAGACTCTGCCCTCCCAGAACGTTGGGGTATTTGTAAATTAACATTCATCATGTTGTTGCGGAAAAAACATCTGGAATGTTTGAAAAAGAGGTGAAAAATTACCCCAAAAAATCGACTGATTTATCTAATCCAGAGATAGGAATTAAAATGGCATTGCAAGGACCAGGTAACGCAACGCCCGCGATGACGATTCTTATGATCCGTCATCTTATTTTGCATCCATTAATAATTCCTACAACCAACTCCCGGTGTTATCAGGCTCCTGTCTTCGATGATTGTAGCAATTCCCAATAAGGCTACAATTACCACTCCGTTGGTTATTATCCTTCCGCAAAATATGACTATAGTTACAGTATAAATGATTCCACTACTAAGGATATTAAATCATACATAAATAATAGGTCATTAAAACCCTGCAGTCAGGATTGCGACCTAGCTTCACACACCACTTATGTTGTGTGTTTTAATTTTATACATGAGTAGCGGGACTCCCTTACTTTCAGAGTTTTTGCCAGAAATCTGCTGAAGCCTGGCCTGGGGTTTGAGCCGTGATCTCACGTCTAATAAGCCTACACACTACCTACTAGACTAAGGGATATTAAATCACACAGTGAAACTAGTGATGGTGACTTTATGTGTGCTTTACATGACATTACTTTTTAAATCAAACCGTTTAATATAGAACATATAATTTTATTTCATAAGTATAATAGCTAAATGTTGAATCCTTTAAATATAGAACCCTTTCTAAATGACATCATGAATAAAGTTGAAAATTTTTTTATTGCCTTTTCATTTTGTGCACCACATACTTGCATGTAGTGACACTAACTTTCTTTACAAAATTACTTTGATGAATTACTTAAAAAGCCCTAAAAACTTAAAATTCATTTACTGCCACTTTAAATGAATGAATTTCACATTCATTTCACCCATCCGTTGGGTTCTTAAAATCTGAAGCATGTTCAATAGTTTGCTGAAAGTGACTGTCAACGTCAGCAGTTCAAGTTTTTGCAATTACCATACAACTTGAAATATTTTAAAGGAAAAAACTAATGAAAAAAAATTACATGAACTACGAAATCCTTTCTCTTGGCAATAAAAATAAAATCAATCAACTGTATGATGATGATAATGATGATGATGACGATGATGACGACGTTATATGGTAGACTATAAGTGCTACAGTGCGTATGATTAATATTGATTTTAATTTATTTATACCATAACCATGCAGCAAAAAAAGGGAAAAAATGGAAAAAACCGATTGTAAAACTGAAGTAAAAAAATAAATAAAAAAGAAAAAGTAATAAAGAAATGTTTTTTTTTAATTATTTAAGAAAATAAGAAATTATTTCGTAAATTAAAATACTTTCTCTTAATTTTTAGAGAAGAGGGACTGATTACCTCATACTTTAATGCGCAGTTTAAAAGAGTAAAGCAAGAAACTTTTAAGTTTGAATAGAATTTATCATCGTCATTTTTCTTATTCATTTGAATGACCTATTAATGCCATTATGTATGGAATATACATATCGTTCCAAATGTCCCTTACGGCTTCTCTAGGTGGAGTGCATTCGAAATGTTTAAATTTCCATCACTCTGGTGCATAAATTAGGCTGAATATGAACGATGGCATGGGTTATGTTGACTTTGAAGACCGCTATGGTTTGTACCTTATTCACATACACCTTTAACTTTAGAGCGCCAAAAGTAAAAGTACAAAGGGTCAATTCACACTATTTCGGTGATCAGTTCACAGCACCTCCATGATAAATGCCCATAAACTGAAATTGCTTGAAATTGTTGTATATAGTTGTCCGTAGTGGCAAAACTGACTGAATATATTGTAACCTACAAGATGGCCGATATCAACTTGTTTAAGATTAAAAGAGGTTTTTAATGTTCCTTCTGTGATCTTGATTGACTGATTCAATAAATTTTCTTACAAATATTCGTTGTATTTATTCAATATGTTCAGATTTCTCGAAAGGCATAAGAATCGTACCTAAAAACGAAACAAACAATGCGGGAAGTATTTCTATAGCAAATGATGGGACTGCTGATTAGATCGTTTCACACCTTAATAAGGCTTAAGAAACTGTCTTTCCATTCCAAGAAATATGGGCTCCTAATTCAATATCCGTTAAAACTAAACTTAGGAGAGACAACTCTATCGTAAAGTCGGCTAATTTCCGGCCATCAATCTCAGCCTAAACCACAAAACTACAGCCCATCCAAATATTGATGGCCCGTCGAACCAGTGACCAATTGCCACAACAAATGAAATATAAATCGATTTTAAAATCAAATTAAAAACCCAAATATAAGTCGACATATGAGAACAGATACACTTCGTAACTCCTCTAAGCATCCATCAGGCTATGGCTGCTAGAACATCCTTAGTTGAGGAAAAATCTTGCTTGATTGGCAGACTCCCCTGGCCTAAATGAGATAGAAAGCTTACTAATCAGTTATTTATACTCGATTGTGAAATCGCCATAGTCTAGTAGGTAGTGTGTCCATCACACTACCTTGCTTAGACAAGAGTTAGTGGTTCAAACGCCAGCTCAGCTACCATCTAACAAAAATTGTAAGAGTAAATAAAATTTGCCATGAAAAATTCCTCAAAAATCTGTCGTCTGAAGTTGACTTTGTGTCCCGGTGCCTCTCATGTATAAAATTAACACTACATGGGTGGTGTAAGAAACTAAGTCACGTAATCCTGAATAAAGATTTGTAATGACCAATTAAGTGAGTAAGAACAACTCTGTCATTGTATGTAATTTTACAGCTCATTGCGTAGTGGTTGTTCAGATGGAGAAACTTCTCTCAGTATCTGCAGAAGAAGTTGTAAATGCATTGCATAGGCACTTAATTTACCGATTTCCGGCTCTCGATCGACGCAGACTCCTCTGATTACACTCACCCTTTCTCTCTCTCTATAGTCTAGCAAAGTGTGCAATCTCTAGTCACAGTTAATCACAGTTCCAAGCTGATTTTCAGTTTGATTCTAAACGACTCATTCCTCAAATCGGAGCTTAACCGTAGGGCATCGCTTCATGTGCACTCACGAATTTTTAATCGAGTTTCAGAGAGTGAAAATTTAATTTAATTTAATAAAGCAATTGCCACATTACGAATAATAATAAACTATCAAAAGATATTAAGGGTCCGCCAAATAACATCTTTTTTTTGAAAATGCTTTAAAAAAAACTACTGAATATTTTCTCAAATTTCTTTTTTTATTTGAAAGTACAATCCCTCCGGTTAATAATGGAAAATAATTTCATTCAAATGGCTGCCTTGGCTGGCCATGCAGTAGCCTACACGATCGGTCCAATTTTTAAGCACATTATCGATTGTGTGCAGCTGTATTTCGCCAATGCCTTCACGAATATTGTCCTTTAAAGCGTCAATTGTCTCTGGCTTATCGGCGTAACACTTATCTTTGACGGCACCCCACAAATAATAGTCCAACGGTGTCAAATCGCAGCTCCGAGGTGGCCAAACGACATCAGCTCTGCGGCTGATAATGCGATCTTCAAAAACAGGGCGCAAAACATCGCTGTGTGGCACGTAGCGCCGTCCTGTTGAAACCAAATGTTGCCAATATCCTCCTCTTCAATTTTTGTGAACAAAAATTCGTTCAACATGGCCCGATAACGATCGCCATTGACTGTAACGGCCACTCCTTGCTCATTTTCGAAGAAAAATGGCCCAATTATGCCTCTTGACCAAAATCCTCACTGTTTGGTGCGTTTTGGGTGCGTCTGCTTTTCAATATATGCGTGCGGGTTTTCTGTGCCCAAATGCGAAAATTCTGATTGTTTACATACGCGCCAAGATCAAAATGAGCTTCATCTGAAAAGATGACTTTTTTGCCAAAATCGGCATCTTCTGGTGTAGGCTACTTTTCCATTATTAACCGGAAGGATTGTACTTTCAAATAAAAAAAGAAATTTGAGAAAATATGCAGTAGTTTTTTTTAAAGCATTTTCAAAAAAAAATTATTTCGCGGACCCTTTATAAAACAAATAATATTTTAAATAATTTTCTTTTATATTTCGAACAACATTAGTATCGAAATCCGTATTAAATCCGTTTGCCTGACCAATAAAACTGTGATGATTATGATTTAATTTCATTATTAATGTATTGATTAATTGATAGACTGATTGATTGTGTTTTTCTGTTAGTGGTTTCATAATTAATTATTCAATTTGTTTTGATTCATTATTAATGATTTAACCGTCTGGTGATGTCTCTTTTATTTCAATTATGCCTTAGAGGGGGCTGTGCAATTATTTTCTCTTGATTAACTTTCACTTATTAATTAACCGTTATAATTATTCTATTAACGCAGATTTTCTTTCTACACACAGTTATTGAATAACACAGTGTTCGTTAATCTCTTAATAACGTTAAAACAGAAAAAATTGTTGTTTTTCACATGTCACAGTTAATTATAATGAAATAAGTAGCAAAAGCATATACAAACACAATATAAAATACAAGAAATGTAAGGGGTGAGCACGAAAGAATTTGGTTACGTATTTTTCTTTATAAAAACTAAACTTAATAAGAAGATTATTTCCGATTTTATTAAAAATTAAATGGAATTCAAACTTATAGCATGATTATGTTACATTCGGCCGAAAAATCATAACCATCTCCTGTTAGTGAGTCGACTCAACTCAAAGTGAATAAAAAGTTGTGTGGTGGTGAACAAAAAAAAAACAAATCACATGAAACGATTTGGAAAGTCAAGGCTCGAGTTCAATAAAGTCCACATTATTCAAGCAATCAAATGGCCAAAGAACTGTAAATATCCCAGCGAAACTTTCGCATCATATTTCAAAATGTGCTCAAGGTAAAGCCTTACAAGTTCCAAGAAGCATACGACCTTTCTAAAAATCAGAAACTCGAATAGGCAGGGAGTTGTTATGGATGAATTTCCAAAATGTTGAGTTTTCTAACAGGAACAATTTTCTATTGAGCAGTTAATAAATCTCAAAATGATCGTGTTTACCCTCGTATCTTGACCCTTTAGTCAGGATTGCGACCTGGTTTCTAACACCGCCCATGTTGTGTGTGTTAATTTTATCTGAGTAAAGGGATCTACAGTTTAAAGTCGACTCCGAACGACAGATTTCTTGGAAACTTTTCACGGCAATTTCATTTACTCTTAGATTTTTTGCCAGAAGACAGATGAGACAAAGTTGTCGAATGGTATGGGTAGCTGAGACTGTCGATAGTCGCCCTCCAATCGTTTATATCGTGGAGGTTGCGACTTTCTGTATTCTCGGCAAAATGATTTGAAAGTTGCTTTAGAATCGTAGGCTGCTTTTGCTCGTAGACCATCGAGGTGCCCACAAGACTCAAAAAAGCTGATGTAAACTGAAAGTGGTTAAAAAAATATGTTCCTTGCTGCTCTTGCCTCACATAATGGCTTTCAAGTTCATAATTATTTAATTGGCCATTAACAACCCGATTAACGGATTTCGGTCTACCTTAGCACATCTCTCCAGGCGCCTCTCTTCTTGTGCGCCTTCGCCAGTTGGTCACACCAATCGATGACAGGGTTTCCTCGATTTGGTCCTTCCAACGAGGACCAAACAAGGTCGTCCTCTTCGCCGACTTCCCCAAATTCCCGCATCAAATAACCTTCTCGCCTGAGCATCCTCCTCCATTCGAACGACAACGTCCAAGTCGTTGAGGATCTCATACAGCATATTGTTGGATCGCATGCAGAAATCATTACCAACTCGCACTGGACCGAAGATCTTACGTAGGACTTTTCTCTCGAATATAATCTCAAGGCTGCTGCTTTCGAGTTCACTAGATGAAAATTCGATGGACAGTTTTTATTGAAACTTTCTATTTTTCTCTTACGCACGTCGTTCGATGTCCATTTACAAAGAAACAAATTTTGTAGCCAAAAATTAATTTTAAATGTGTTTACTAAAAGCATAATTATTTTTTTCAAGCACAGTAAAAATATGTCCAAATTTGTTCATACGCATTCCTTTAATAGGGTTGGGTTTTAAGGTAGGGTGTCCCGGAACATAAACTTTTATCACAACGACTAGACTGAATACATCACAGTTGATTAACAATTAAAATGAAAAATTTGAAAATTTCTTTTTTTTCAGAATGGAACACCCTAACATTTAATTTTTACATTTATTAGCTTATAAACACACCCATACTCTACTAAATTAAACATTCGGATAACAAAGGAAGTTAAAGATAAATACTGGGTGCCAATGGCTTTAAGGAAGAATATTCTGTTGCGTGTGTCAATAGCCTAAAAGACAATGTATCTGTTTATTGACAACACCTGCGGCATAATTTATTAAAACAGGTGCTGTTTAATTAAATAAAAACACAAACTTTTAAATGAAATCAAATGTTTTCAATTAAAAAAACAACGTTTTATGTTTTAAATTAATGAAATGAAAATATAGAAGACATTTAACTGTTCTTGGAACAATTGAAAATGGATTTGTTTTTAATTTAAACTTCATTTCTGCTTTAATCGTTTCGCTTTTGTTTCAATGGAAAAATTAAATTAATAATAAGTTTTCAAATCTTTCTCTAAATTATTACTCTTTGAGCCATTGTCACCATGGAAATAATCAGCAAATAACCATGGAAACTGACTGATCTTTACACAATTACATAATTGGTCATTACAACCCTTCAGTCAGGACTACAACCTAGTTTCTTACACCACTTATGTTGTGTGTGTTAATTTTTCCCATAGGTGGTGGGACATACCGTTTAAAGCCGATTCCGAATGAAAGATTTTTGAGAAACTTTTCATGGCAATTTTATTTACTCTCAGAGTGTTTGCTAGAAATCTGCTGAGAGAAAGTAGCCGAAGAGATATTTTTCGTATTTTAATTTTGATATCGGACCTGGGGTTTGAACCTTGGCCTTACGTCTTAATAAACCAACACACTACCTACTAGACTATGGCGACTTCTGAGTAACCTTTAGGAATGTTTCTTTCTGCAGAGCAAATGTCCGTCAAAGTACAGCATTTCACGGAACAGGATGTCAGCACGAGATGATAACTGAAGCAAAAAAGTTTCACGTATTTTCTTTAATTTCCAGGTCTTATTTCTAATGTAACAAGATATATTTTCTTCAGCTTTCGACCAGAACCTCACCACTGTCAGCTGTAATATAATCTTCTGCTGCCGCAATTATGATTGGCTTGTCTCTGTATATGATATTGGCGACCAATGGATTGATTCAACAAATGTGATTAATTGATCATCAAACTCATCTCACAATAGATACATGCAGTTGCGTACCGTGTGGCAGTAAAGGATCTCTGACTGTAGCTTCAATTGAGCATGCAGTTACCCTTAGGCTCCAAGTAACCCTGTAAGTCTCATAAGAATTTTTTTTAAAAAAATGACTTTGTGTTCAAATTGAAAACTTAACCGCATACAATAGGCCATTTCGGCATGTTTGGCTTCTACCTTATTTATGCCAACCTATTAATAATACACGAAATAGGTGACGGCACAAATGGATTCCCGAGTACTGAATTAAAATTTTATTAGGAAAGCATACGTCCCTTCCGAGTCCTTTTTTTATTTGGCATTACAAACGTTTTACCGCAATGTCTGAGTTCGGTATACCCACGAAGATGAAAAGCTGACGTTGAGCAACTCCTGCAGCTCGGACACGGTAGGAAAAGACCTCTCCGAACCTCTTGATACCGTGCGAGGTTTCAGAAAAGATGATCCCTTATCATGTGACCTCTTCAACTTCGTCTTGGAGAGTGTTATGTGGAAGAAAGGTGTGCATCGCAATGGCACCATTTTCCAAAAAAGCATCCAGTACGCTAACGGCATTGATATCATAGGGCGCACCAAGCGAGAATGCTATTGAACAGAAGTCTATTAAGATGGGTCTGGTAGTGAATGAGGGCAAAACGAAGTATATGTTGTCGATAAGTAGGGACATGTGGCCAGATTACGGCCGATAACTATACTTTCGATACAGTCAATGAATTTATCTTAACCCAGCCGTTACCACTAAAAATGATGTCAGTCTGGAGATTAAACTATCAAGAAGCAATTCAGAAGCAAAGACCTCCCTCGTACGACAAAGCTAATACTTGAGAGTGCAGCGGGCTTGAGAGTATTCAAGAGAAAAGTTCTACGTAAGATCTTCAGTCAATGCGCGTTGGCTTCTCAACGACATGGAAGTTGTGCAGTGTATTAACATCCAGAGGCCGCGCTGGCTCGGCCATGTTGTTCGAATGGATGAGAATATTCTGGACGGGTATTTGATGCGGGAATTTGCGGAAGTCGGAGAAGAAGAGGACCTTGTTTGCGTTGGAAAACCAATCGAGGAAGTCTTGTCATCGGTTTGTATGACCAACTGGCGAAGGCAATGGCGCTTGGAATGATGAGTTAAGGCAGGCCGAAAACAGTTAATCAGCTTTAATGGCCAATTAGGTAAGTAAGTAACATTTAGTCAGGTTTACAACCTAGCTTTTCACAACACTTATGTTGGGTGCAAACTTTTGGCAATTTTATTGACATTCAGAGGTTTCTTCTTTATATAGAAGACAATAATAAGTATGTCGTAGAACAATTATGTATCTTCCTATTCTTAAGCAGTTTACCAAGCTCAAAGTAACATCTGTATGAGCCCTATTATTTTTTTAATCCTTATGATAACATTACAGCTCTTGGTTATTACAAATTCAGGGCGAAATTAATTCATCGACACTGTAGCTGTTAGTGAATATAATCTCGTTCTTCTTATGTTACCGCAATCCTAATACCCCCTGTTCTACTAGACTCATTCTAGCAGAGCAAATACTCTGGTTGTCTATTTCAAGGTTCGAACCCACTGCTTATGAATCGAAAATTCTCTTTCCAAATTATATACTCGGAAGCGCTCTCACTCGGAACTCTTTCACTCCTTGAGAAAGATTAGAACTCTGTATGCAACTTAATGTAACAAATAAATGTGCACAGGGAAAATTGAATTTTGGCAACGATAGTAGGCAACTGACCAGGCTTAATAATTAAAACTAAAAAACAAAGCAAATAAATAATACGAGTATGGGAGAAATGCTTTGTGGCTGCGATATGTGGAATAAGGGCACGAAAAGAAATAAAAAATATGTACCTGAGAAGGATATGATCGCCTGTTTTAGTAACTTTTCATTTGCCAAGCTTTACCTTTATCAAAGAAAAACTGTAAAAACTTGCAAGTAATGGCAGTTAAATAATACCCAAACAATACAAAAACAATATGAGAAAAGTTCTCCTACAAAATATTGCCTTTTTAAGGCCATAAAGTATGACCAGCAGACACAAGGTACGGAATACTAAAATGGGGAAGAATTTTTTATGCAGATGACAAAACCCCTCATTTTTAATATTCACTGGAAATAAAAATACTTAAAGTATTAAACATATTAAAAAACTACAGAATATAATATGAAATCACTTCAAAACTCCAATCTTAAAAACTGTTTTGAATTTCCAGAATTTTTAAAGATTTTCTTAAGAAATCATAGACTTTTTTATGTTTTTTTTTCCTCATAAAACGTTTTATTTTAATAGTTAAAGGCGAACAAAATCGCCTTTAAATACATCTTTTATGCAACGTATTAACAAAGAAAAGCGATTTTTTTTTCTTTATTTTCATTAATTTTTCTGTAAGCATTTTATTCTAATGGCGCTACTTAATCTCTTTGAAATCTCTCTCTCTCTCTACTTAATCTGTTAATTTTAAATAAAAAAAAATTCCAAAAGGCATTCAACATTTTAGGAGTCCTTGAAGGAAACTAGCTTTGTTTGCTTTCCTTTATTATTAACCAACATAATGTAGGCCAAAAACTTATTAATTGTTTTCTAGCCTTAAACTAATTAACATTCTCATCGGTTAGCACAAGAACGTAAGAAAACACGAAAAATCAGGGAAGAAGAATAAGAAAAATAACAGCGCCATGCCGCTTTCAATAGAAATGAATATTAAAGACGCAACACACCATGAAAAATAAAAGACCAGCATTTAACACTATTACTCACTACTACTACATTTACACTCTCACGCGCACGTATACTACGACCAGTTACAAAAGTGTTAAACCATTTGTGGTTAGTCTCGGCTCATAGAATCGTCTATAATCGCAGATATATGTTCGCATGCCTATAAGATGTTGTTGGGGTATGAATGACCTCAAAATTTTAATACAATTTTTAAGCCTGTACATTGCATACTCTCTCTCATATGTATACACATACTTTCACATGCAGAAACTAATAAAAGCGTCACGCAAACACATACATACATATACAAGTTCTCTCTGCAACTCTCTGTAGGCTTACAAACACAATAAAGCTACAAGCTACAATAAAAACAACAACGAGTCTTATGCTAATGAAATACACTTTCGAGAATATAAAATTGCACTATAAAAACCCCTACAAGCGTGCATGTGTGTGTATATAAGAGTGAGTGTATATGTGATGTATTGTAAATACATGTTACGTGTGCAAATAACCCTCCAGGGGAGGCATACATATACGCTTTTTATAGGTATTTGGCACTGTTGCTACAAACCCTAGAGTAACTATAAGGGAAGGTAGTTTCGACAATACTGTGGAGTCACCTTTATTCAGTACAAAACGTTATGGTTTGATATCGGCCATATAAACAACTTTTCTTCGTTTATAACCGATCAAAAGGAATTTAACTTTATGCAGATAAACGTATTTTAACACACGTTACTTTCAAAATTCCCTAACCAGCTATAGGAAGAGAGGTATATAGTTGAGACGTGTTCATATTTTGTAGAAGTTTTCGTTAGGTCTTATCATCTTAGGTTAGAGGACGTGTACTTGTCAATAAAGACAAGTTCAGTACCCAGAGGTCGAATTGACCCATTGTACAACGTCCTAGCTTCTCACACCACTTATGTTGTGTGTGTTAATTTTATACATGAGTGGTGGGACCTACAGTTTAAAGTCGACTCTGAACGACAGATTTTTAAGAAACTTTTCATGGCAATTCTATTTACTCTCAGAGTTTTTGCAAGAAATCTACTGATGGGAAGTCGCCGAAGAAATACTTTTTGTATTTTTTGTCTTGATGTCTGGCCTGGTGTTAGAACCCTGACTTTACGTCAGACTACGGCGACTTCTCCAGCTTCTTTGCCTGATTTGAATCGAAAAGTGAATACTTGGATGATATGTTCTTGGAGGTGTTAATCATTATAATAAAAATATTATCCGGCATCTTCGTTGTCAACCCAAAAGTCAAGGCATGATCAGGTATTGTGTAGTCAATAGGGATATTCAAGTAAACTGTATCTAAAGTTTTGACATAGTCGCAGTTGCTGGGCATTCATCCCATTTGTTTTGCCAGCATGTCTGGTATGATAATAAACATTGCTTTAGAAGATGTAGTTCTAGGAACATCTGTTATTATGATTGCAGCCATTCTCATAATACTCTGAAATATGAATTTATTTTTCAAGGTAGTTAGCTCTTTAATAGGGATAATAGGAGTAGCAAATTGCGGGACTACGAAACATATCTTCTTTATATTATCTTTCAGTCCACATTCCTTGCAGCATTACACTAGATTGTACCATGGGTAAATAGGAAATTCTTCGATTCATCACAAGTATTGCCCCTGTTTTAGCAGCGATACATCTAGAATTGCTGTTGTTTGTTATAATCCCAAACAAGTTTGGGTCCAACACAATATTGTCTACAAAAACCTATTAAGCTTGCAATTTTTTAGTGCTTCAGGTTTAGGACACCATAATATATTACATTCCACAGGAGTAGCCCGCTCACCAATGTCGGTAGTACTCCATCGTGTATTATCTGTTACAACAGAATAGGACGGCTGAAATAACTCGAGACCACTTGACTCAAGTACGATTTGCTATCATAACATTAAACACTTGGACTAGTGATGTAATTATCTCCGAGGATGCAGTCGCCGTAGTCTAGTAGTGTATTGGTTCAAATCCCAGCTAGGACATCTCGACGGAACAAATTTTAATAAAAATATTTCTTTCGGTAACTTCCCCTCAGTAGATTTCTGGCAAAAACTCGGAGAGTAAATAAAATTGCCATGAAAAGTCAATAAAATTTGTAGTTCGGAGTCGACATTAGATTGTAGGTTCCGCCACTTATGTATGAAATTAACACACGCTACATGGGTGGTGTGAGAAGCCAGGTCGAATCCTGACTAAAGGGAAGTAAGTAAAAATTAAATAAGAAGATCTAGTACCAACTAAATAATATAAACTTTTGTTAATATGTATATATTTTTTTAAATAGGAACTACTTTTGAAAAGTAAAAATTTAAATAAATTTAAAAGAACTTCTTTTGTAAAGTCACTTCAGTTGGGTTACAGTCCTCAGTTTTGTTTTATTTTTTTTTTTTGCAAAAAGGTTATGCTTAACGTATTTTGTAAGAACGTATTTGTGTGCGTATATTCCTATACACATATATACAGAAGTATATGTAATTTTAACCACAACTACACTCAAACATAGATTTTAATTCTCTAATACTACATAGTATATCATAGAGTGCTTAACATGGTGCTTAACTATTGTTGTTGTTTTTGGCATTGCTACTGCTGTTGCAAATTCTAATACATTTAATGCCACATTTTTGATTTGTGTTTCTCTAAAGTGCAGGAAAAAATCTTTTTTGAAAAATTATTTACTGGCTCACCCGTATCGATATTTTCTTTAGAAAGATTAGGAAGATCCAACAGAGAGACACATACATGTACAGGAAAAGAATTCATAGAGATTTAATAAGAGTTAATTTCATTAAGCAAATAAATTAATTTAAAGTATACTTAACGTTACAGAAATTTTTAGATGATTACCTGCAAAAAAACGAAATGATGAAAAGATGATTAGAAATAAAATTCAATTTAAATTTTAGATAAAAAATTTGATAAATTATGAATGGCAAATGAGCATGCATAACCAATTCTTATACAAGAGTATAAATAGGCAAAATATCCCAGAGCCTAAAAAAAACGATGCAAGTAATCGGAAAAATGGAAGTCATCAACAAAAAAGACAAGTCATCGACCCGAAAAATGCACGTTATCGGTCAAAAAATTGCAAGTCATCGTCTAAGTAATACAAGTCATCGTCCAAAAACGCGCATGTCAACGTATAAAAAAACAACTCATCTACCAACAAAAAAAGAAACCATAGGCCAAAAAAGAACAAGTCATCGCCGCCAAATATCCCAGCCATCAACAACAAACACGCAATGCAAAGATTTTTAGGTAAAAAATTTAAGAAATTATGAAAGCCGAATAAGCATGCATAACCATTTAAATTTTTGTACAAGAATTAGTCTAATCAAAACGATGCAAGTCATCGGAAAAAATGCAAGTTATCGACAAAAAAGATAAGTCATCGACAAAAAAGGCAATTCATCGACCAAAAACAAATCCAAAATTGCAAATCATCGGACAAAACAAAATGCAAGTCATCGACCAAAAATTGCAAATCATCATCCAAGAACGTGCATGTCAACGTCCAAAAAAAGCAAGACATCGACCAACAAAAAGGGAAATCATAAGCCAAAAAAGAACAATTCATTGCCGCCTAATATCCCAGTCGGCAACAAAAACGGAGGTCATCGACAACAAGCACGCAATGCAAATATTTTGCTCCATTTACATAGAAAACTTTTTATCACTCACTTGAAGAAAACAATTAGCTTCGAAGCCTATATCTCCGGTTCCAAGTAAACGACCATAAATGACCATAACGAAAACTATATTGACATCTTTGATACCAGCCATTTGCCCTACAAGTCCAATTTTTATCCAATTTAGCTCCAGTTGTACAGAGCACTTTTTTTGTTCATTTGAAGAAAACACAGCTTCAGCGCCCATATCTCTATTCCCCAGTAAACCCCAGCCATTAGGAAACCAGTTTTGGAAACCTTGATACCATGGCTATCCAGCCCCACTAAGTCTATTTCTCCCACAAGTCCATTTTTTATCCGATTTACCTTTCACTTCTTTTTGCTCGTTTGAAAAAAACAATTAGCTTCGTCATCCATATTTCCGGTCCCAAGCATAGCTGCCAGATTTGACGATTTATCGTCATTTTGACGATTTTAAGCTCCAAAAATATCATATTGACGATTTATGCCCTAATTTTGACGATTTTTAGAAATTTACATCATATTCCTAACTTTAGTACATTAAAAGCCACTTTAATCTTTGTATTTACTTTGCAATTGTTACTATTGGAAATTTTGGTTAATAATAACTAGGAGTAAAGTATTATATTTTTAAGTTACTTTCGAATACTTGTGATGATTTTTCTGTATTTTATTCCTTTTTAATCTCTTAAAAGCCAAAAAATGTCAACTTCTAAATAACCTCGTAGTTCAGAATAATTTATCACTTGTCGTTGCAACAATTTTAAAAATTCAAGTATAGCTTCTAATATTACCATCACAAGAACAAAGGCAAGTGCCGTTATTTTGTTTCGTACGACTAACACTCAGGGGATCGATGGCATTGTATTTGGAACTACGAAAAGATGTTATGTGAAGAAGGAAAGAGAGAACAGTGTTTATGGACACCAGGCTTGTATATTTTTATACCATAAGTAACAGGAAAGACCTCTGCAGGAATTTAGTTCCACATACGAATAGTCCGACTAAAAAACGTACTTTTTCTGTAATGCACTGTGCGATTCAATGGCCAATCGGATGTCCTGATCGAGAAAGAAGAGCGTTACGTAGGAATATATGATTTTCGGGAACAAGTCCCCTTATTCCGTTTGAGCAAAATCCTTTTGTAGTAGTGATAGAACAGTGAAACACAAAGCACATTGCAACAATGCACCAATGATTCAATGGAGTTGGATACACTACCGGCATTAACGAGCTACTACGGCCTCTCCAGTACACGGTCGAGAAACCTTAAAATAGACGTTGAGGCACCGACCTCATAAATGGTATAAATAAATAGTGTAAATAGTTAGATCAGATAATAAGATCTTAGGAAGGAACTGAAAGATTTGTCGGTTGCATGCTCAGAATGTCAAGAGCTTCTGGCTCCTTAATATTTACACCACCCAGATTAAGATGATCCAATATTATTGCTGGGATAGATTGTTTAAACCTTAAACAATTTTATCCTGGAAATGATGTAACATTTATCCATTTTTGGAAAAAAATTAATAAATTAAAAAAATTAAAAAATTTTTAAATGTTTTAAATTTGAACTCAGATATGTACATACATTGATTTTATATGTTTTACTACAATAGAAATAATTTTGGTTTTTAAAAACTTTTATTTATTTATTTTTTCTGACGATTTTTTGACGATTTAATAAACGTCTTTGACGGTTTTAACGATTTTTTCTCAAATATTTGACGATTTGGTGTCTCATTTACCTGGTAGCTATGGTCCCAAGTGTTATCCCACCGTAACGAGAACTGTTTTTGAATCCTTGATTCAATAGCTATTCAACCCACTAGGTTCAAAAACTAAAGCTTTTTAAATTTTATCGTATTTAATCCGATTTATGGACGGCACTTTTATGCTCTTATAAAAAAAATTAGCTTCGTTAGCTATTGCATCCGTCGGAAGTGTTATCCGACTCTAAGGAAAACTGTTTTGGAATTCTTAAATATCCAGCCCACTTGTGATGAATATTTAAGATTTTATTCCTTTACTTTTTCAAATTTTTCAACTATGTTAAGTTAACAGAGACTGTAAACTTGTCAATGTAGAAAAAAGCATATAACTTTCGTAGCTAACTTTACACACATAAAAACTAGTCAGTTTTTATTTGCTTTAAAAAAAGAAATCGTTTCAATTATAAATCAATATTTCAATTGTAATCAGATTACTTGCATATGCTATTTGTATATAAATTTTCCAAGAAATGGAAGATTAGATATGAACAACAATACGACTTTAATAAGGCATAATAAGGTATTTAACAATGGAAAACTATTTATAAGAATGCCAATTAAATGTTGTATTGAAAACTAATTGATTATGCAAGCATCGAAACTTAGAAGAAAATATAACGAGAATAATTAATTACTGATAATTAAAGTTCATTCAAAGTGAAGTTTTCTAAGAATTTTAATAAAATTGTAGCACAAAAGACAAGCTAAGTGTGTAGAGTACTCATATACAAATCGTTTTTATAGAAATTTTTACAATATCGGAATTTACTGAGTTAGAAAGTAGGGAAGCTAAAAAAATTTCTTCCTGATTTTATAACAAAAAATAACATTAACAATTTCAGCATTACAACCTAGTTTCTCGCACCACTTTTGTAATGTGTGTTAATTTTTTACATCGAACCTACAGTTTGTTGTACAATGGGTCAATTCGACCTCCGGGTACTGCACTTGTCTTAATTGACAAGTACACGTCCTCTAACCGTCCTCTAACCTACAGTTTAAACTCGACTCCGAATGACAGATTTTTGAGAAACTTTTCATGGGAATTTTATTTACTCTCACGGGGTGCACAATGAGTCTTTAAACTTAAACTTAAACTCCAAAGAGTCACGCTCAGTGTGGTTATTGATGTCATTACAGGGCATTGCGTTATGGGTACGCATGCGAGGCGCATTGGTCTTGGGCACCTTGCTAGCGATTTCTTCAGAAACTGCAGAAATGAGGAAGAGGAGGAGACTGATTCACACCTGCTGGGTACATGCCCGGCTCTTTGCCAAAGGAGACAGAAGTACTTGGCTGCTTACTACATGGATGACCTGGAGAAACTGTAAGAGATTGACATTGGCAGCTTAAATCGCTTCATCAGGAGCTCCGAGTGGTTTCGAGACTAGGGGATAGCGGATAACTGTGGTAATACAATGGGCCCAATGCGGCCTAAGTGTGTCCTTCCCATTTTCTTGGATGGGCAGCCACCACTACATACCTACCTACCTATTTACTCTCACAGTTTTTGCCAGAAATCTGCTGAGAGCAAGTCGCCGAAAAAATTTTTTTTATCAAATTTCGTTTTGTTGGAGATGTATGACCTGGGGTGTGAACCATGGCCTACCTACTAGACTACGGGGATCATAAATAATTCAACCTTAATTTATTGCTCTTTCCCTTCTCCTGTAACCATATTCTGATTAGGAGACTGCTCCTGAGTGTTGGTTTTCATAAAAAAGTAGAGCAGACTTCAGGCTCTTAACAATGAATTTCATTGGCCTTTGTAGTCTAAAGTAGCACTTGTATCGCTGAGTCTATTTTGGATTCTCCTGAACTGGACAGAAAAATAAGTCCACTTTAGTTTTAAAAACCAAATCCCCGAACAGTGTTTGAATTCCCTAAAGGCTTGAGATTGGCTTGTTTGCTTAAACAGCTTCCGGCCTTAAATTTCAATTAAGTGTCCATTAACAATTTTAATCGAACTTAGGTCTTCCGATATATTCCGGATATCTTTTGGAACATCTCTTTCTTCTCGCTGAGAGTAGTTTCTACGTTTTCATAGGTAAATGTTTCAGATTTCCTCTTCGGCTTTGTATGTTCGCTTTACAAGTGGCAAAGTAAAGCTTGTATTTCCCAGGAATTTAAATTTTTATGTAAATACTCGTACGTTTGCTTAGCTGAGTTGAAGTTTTTTTCAATTCTTGTTTAGTAAACAAAAATCGAAAAAGCTGGTCACTTTTTTTTTTCTTCTTCATTTCATTTTTTTTTTTTATTGCTATCAAGTCTCAAATAATAAAGGCTTTACAACCTGTTAAGGGCTCTTATAATTTGCACCATAATTTTATGATTGTGAACACTTTATTATAATATTACCACTTGTGGTATTTGTTGTCGTTGGTGCCTTAAACCTCAAGTCTGAAGTGGCAAGAAAAAACCGAAATTGTGGTTTTAAAATGGTTTTTTCTTATAACTTCTGTAAACAAATATTTTTTAAACACTTAAATTGAGTGTTTTTTTTTTGGTAATCATTGGTTCACACTTTGTGATTTTGTGTGGTTTTTTTACCGTCCTTATGACCCTTACACGTCTTCTTTTATTTTTCATAAATTTCCGTATGCTTTTGATTTTATTGTCATATTGTTTTGGCTGGTAATATTTTGTTTAAACTTTTTAAAGGCCCATGTTTATGATACATTTTTTCCCCTTCTTTCTACGAACCAACGAACGAATGGCCAATTCCCATAAACGCAGCACAGCCTTTCTGGAGTTGTTTTGTTTTGTTTATCAAAAAAACACAACTTCCGTTTCTGTATGCGCTGCTGAGTTCGTTCTGTTTCATTTCCTGTTTAATTTAAAGATAATGTTGAATGTTTGCTGGAATTGTTGTTGCTGTTGTTGTTGTATTTGCTGTAATCACAATGGTTGACAACATTCCCTTACAAATAGCTTCCGTTGTTTTAAGTACGAGTATTATTTAAAAGAAAAGGTAATTATGCCGTAAAAAATGCAGTGGAAGATGATTTAAAACGAATTTCGTTTTTAAACATACATATGTAGGTGTAGTAAAATGAAATCTAATGTTTGTTAAGATAAATGCGAATTTAACTAGCAAAGACAAAAACCAAAAGCAGATCAATCGAAGACTTTTAAGGTATTCAAACACTGTTCGAGATACGGGTTCTATAATTAACATAAGTGGACATATGTTTCGGCCCATTCCAGGACAATCAAAAATAGGCTTAGTGTTGCTATTACAAAATTGACCGACATTAGCTTTAGAGATGCAAGTTATATTGAAGCGGTACCTTAGACTGCAAAGGCCAGTAAAATTCGCCGTTAAGAGCCCGAAGTCTGCTCTACTTTTTTCTTGAAATCCAACACTCAGGAGCCATCTTCTATCAGAAGATAGTTACAGGAGAAAAGAATAAGCAATTAATTAAAGTTGAATTATTTGTAATCGCCATAGTCTAGTAGGTAGCGGTAGTTGGCTTATTAGACACAAGGTCACAATTCAAACCTCAGATCGGGCCTTTTCAACAAAACGAAATATGAAAAAAATATTTCTTTCGGTGACATTCACTCAACAAAAACTCTGAAAGAAAATAAAATTACTGTCATTTGGAATAGACTTTAAACTGTAGATCCCGCCACTATGTGTAAAACTAATACACGCAATATAATTGGTGTGAAAAGCTACGTCGTAATCCTGACTGAAGGGTTGTAATGACCAACTTAGTTCGCTACCATGCCCAGATCTTCATTATATGTTTGCAAATATCAAAATAATCTTTTGTATTCAAATTACCTAAGAAAAAAGAAATAAAGTGAATAAATAACAAACACATTTTGTTGAGTTATGGACGTATACTTAATATTTAATTCACATGACACTTATACGTTGCAGTGTACTACACATATTTGCATATGAAACAACAAAAACTACTTATTTTGACAAACATTTATTGTTACGTTCATATCTACTTTGTTTTCTAAGGAGCAAAAGTCCCGGCATTTAATCCATCTTTATGTACTTTTCTTGGTCTTTGTTTTTTTATTAGGTGAGTTTACCATCATTGAGTTGACGTCTGTCAAACACATACAGTGTGTGTAGCATCAAATCAGTGAACAAACCCACAACATATTTTATAACGCCTAAAAAGATGGCGAATTTTGTACCAGATTATGTTGTTTTGCGGAAAGCATTAATTTTTGTTTTCATTTTAATAAAAGTGCTGAAGATCGTATTGAATGCTTATCGAGGCATATGAAGAAGCAAAATGTAGAAAATGATTGCGACGGTTCAGAGATAACGATGTTGATGTAAGAAATGGAGAACGTCGAAGACCAACAAAAAAGTTTGAAAATGCCAAATTGCAAACAATATTGAATGAAGATGACACTTTCAGTCAGGAATTAATGGCAGAAATGTTAAATGTTGCACAACTGTAAAAGCTACAGGTATGAGAAGGAAGAGGAGAATGTCCTTCATTTACTGAGAACATGCCCGGCACTATGTCAAAGAAGAAAGAGACATCTTGGTGCCTACTAGAGTTGGGTTCGTTAGCTCTTTTGAGTGTTCGCTCTTTCTAGTTCAGTTCTCTGTAATGAACTAGTTCGTTCTTTTAGTTCAATAGTTCAGTTCTTTTAAACAACTCCGTTCTCTTCCTCAATTTATGTAACTTCTTTATGACAACGTTCGCTCATTTATATTTAAACTATGTAAACAATACCAATAAAGGAATTAATGTATTCCATGTAAATTATAATGATATGATTTTTCATTTTAAATAAATTGTGGTATTTAACGTTTTTTCATTCTTATTAATTCATTTATGTGCTTGAAGCACCGTAAAAGCATGTGATTTATTTTTAAATATTTAATGAGAATTCCTGTTCGTATTTCTCTTCTAAACCACCATTCCAATAGGAATGTCACACATAAGAACGATTAACAAAATAATAGCACGAATAAGAATGAAATGAACGAATAAGAAACGAGAACTAAAAGATCTACGGAGCTAAAAGAACTACTGACCGAATAAGAATGAAATGAACGAATAAGAAACGAGAACTAAAGGAACTACGGAGCTAAAAGAACTCATTATTATGACCGGCTCTCTTAGTTCAATTGTGTGAATAGTTCAATTGAACTAGTTCGTTCGTGAACTACACAACTCTAGTGCCTACTACATCGATGACCTAGGAGATGTGTCGAACATTGACATTGGCAGTTTGAGTCGCTTCATTGAAAGCTCTAAGTGGTTCCAGGACTAGGGGATAATTGACGTGAACTGTGGTATCACAATGGGCACCATGTTTCCTAAGTGCGTCCACCCGAATTCCTTTTGGGGACGACCACCTACATATATCTACCTATCTACCTAAATGCTGCACAACAAACAATTTCTGACCGTTCATGGGAAAAATTCTGAAAAATGCAACGAATTGTTACAGGCGATTAAAAATGGATTTATTTTCAGAATCCTAAACGTAAAAAATGCAGTCACCGTAATCTAGTAGGTAGTGTGTTGGCTTATAAGACGTAAGGCCACGGTTCAAAGCCCAGGTCAAACATCTTCAATAAAATAAAATATGGAAAAAATATTTCTCCGGCGATTTCCTCTGAGAGTAAATAAAAAATTGCCATGAAAAGTTTCTCAAATATCTGCATTCGGAGTATATTTTGAACTGTAGGACCCGCCACTCATGTATGAAATTAGCACAAACAACAATAAGTGGCGTAAAAACTATGTCGTAACCCTGACTAAAAGGCTGTAATAAGCATATTATGTATGTATGTACATATGTATTGAATGAAGATGTTAAATGTTGTACAATAAATAATTTCTAAAAGCTGTGGGATAGATTCAAAAGTGTGGAAAATAGAAGAAGGATATGATAGAAAATCAGTATTGCATTGAATTTTATTGGCGATGAAAAACGGATTTATTTTCAGAATGCTAAACGGAAAAATCATGGGTTAATTCGGGAGAACTATCAACTTTGGCCGCAATATCAAATTGATCGGTCGATCTGGTGGAACCAGAAAGGTGTAGTGTACCACGAGCTTCTTAATTTTTGTGAAACCGTTAATACAGTGTAGGCAATGACCAATTAAGTAAGTAAATGAGAAGCTACGATTATTACCCACTTCCTATTAGCCTTTTCTTCATTTTTTCTAAATAGAAATCAATGCAAGCGTACTTAATGCTTTTGACACCGTAGGTTCATGATTTTTATGTGTAAGACAGTAGAAAAAATTCTATTATTTTCCTTTATTTTTCCTTTATTTCTACTACAACAATTTCTAAACCATTACGTTCATTCAATAAAACGAAATCGTGAATCAATTATTTGTCTTCAACTGTAACACAAATTGCAGATACAAACACCGTCAAGAAAAAGAAAACTTATTGTGTTGCCTTCCATATTTAACACTTCTCAACTATGTCGAGTCTTTCTTTATTATTTTCTTTTCTTTTCTTACGCATTTTAATACCATTTAAAAAATTATCGCCTTTCTTTGCTGCCAAAAAAACGCTTGAGAAAGTTTGTTACTTTAAACCATTTACGGATGACTAATAAGAAGATGATTTGCAAAAGACTTACAGAAAATTGTTATTGTAGTTTAAAGATATTGTTGTTATTGTTGTATTTTCATTATTATTTAATATGAAAGCGTGACAAGTTTATTTCATTTACATTTTCTAAAAGCGTAACTAGAAATACAGCAAGAAAAGCGAACGAAGAGTCCCTGAATAGTAATTTGTTGGAATATCTTTTACAAAAAAATTTTCCATTATTTTCCGTTTGTATTCTCAGCAAATTTTGTTCTATTTTTATAAAGAAAAGAAAGGCTTTATTTTGCTTGAAAAGTGAGTGAAGAAGAGAGTTTTCAAAAAGGACTTTAAGATACCATAAATAGATAGCACTTCTTGGAACATCCTTAGATAGCATAGACACAAACTCAAATAGATATTCGTATATGTGTGTATTATTTGTAAGGTACCAAAATGAATTTGTATCTGTAACACAACATGTGTAATAGTGTTTAATAGAAAACCCATAATTGAAAAAAGAAACTGTAAGTCTTTATTGGGTCTATTTCTATAACTTCTTTATAAGCAAACAGATAGAAAACATTGTTATTATTATAGGGTGTCCCTTGAAAATTTTTTCTTTTATATTATAATACCATTATTTAGCTCAATAAATAATAAATTTATTATTAAATTCAAATAGGAAAAATTTAATGTTTAAACATATGTTTTTCTTTAAAGGGACACCCTAACTTTATTTATATTTTTTTTTTAATTTTTCTCCACAATTCTATTTTTCTATTGATTAAAATAATTTTTTTTTCAGAAGATAAAATAAATTTTCCATCAGCATCATCATCAGTCTGTAGTTTATGGTGAATTGATTTTTGCTTAAATATTTATACCATCACAGTAGCATTGTTATTAATTATCTAAAAATAGTTTACAAAAGATTCATTCGTTAAATAGATATTCTTAGAATCCTTAGAATCTATCGTAAATCTTAAAAATATAATGTATACAACTGTGCTTAATGTAATGTATTACAGTAACCACTGCAAGCAGCCTATGCATACAAATGAGGACTTAACTGACTCGCATTATTCCAAAAGTTTATCCATCCATATAATCTGTCTCTTCAAGCAGCCTTAATAAATAATGGACTAATATTCGGGTGCTTAACATTTACGTAAACGATTAAAGCTTGTATTGACTCCTACGACCTAGTTTCTCACATCACTTATGTTGTGTGTTAATTTTTTTTTTGGTAAAACCAGCACTCAGGGGATGGCCCCTACTCATGCAGTGCATTGTGCAGGTTAAGGAAAATAGGTTATAGGAAGGTGGAAAGAGGGAGTAGTATTTGTGGACATTTGATTTAAACTCAAGATGCGAACGACAAGGAAACGAGTTGCTGCTAGGTGACTATATAATGGCTAGTGCTATACCTTCACCATTAGACAGTATACAGCAATCGTCCCCAAGAAGCCCGCATCTTAAGGTTATTTGAGTTCAAAATGCATATATGAGTGCCAAAACCTACAGTTCAAAGTCGATTCCGAACGACAGATTTTTGGGAAACTTTTCATGTCAATTTTTATTTACTTCCAGAGTTTTTGCAATAAATCTGCTCAGAGGAAGTCACCGAAGATATTTATTTATTGATTACAATACAATTACAAATTATATTTTAATTATATACGAGCGGAGTAACTTGACCATATGCTCGGTGTAGTGTCACAGACCAGAGTCTCTGGTGGGAATCGAACCCACGACCCTCACGCTAGTCTAGCACACTACCCACTAGACTACCACGGCACATATTCATAACTCATATTTTTTTACTTCCTTTTGTTGGAGATGTCTGACCTGGGGTTTGAAGCGTGGCCTTACGTTTAATAAGCCTACACACTACCGACTAGACTACGGCGACTTCAATCTTCATTACTGATTCAATATTGTTTGCATCTCGGTATCTTCATGCTTTTTGGGTGGACTTCGGCGTCCTCCATTTCTCACATCAACATCGTTGTTCTTGCTGCTGATAGAGCATGATCATCATATGCCTCGACAAGCATTCAATGTGACTCTTGAAAACTTTTCTTCGAATGAAAACAAAAAATTAATGCTTTCCGCAAAACAACATATTCTGGTACAAAATTCGCCATCTTTTCAGGCGGTGAAAAAATATGTTGTTGGTTAACTGATTTGATTTGATGATCGATGGTCGATGTTAAACTCAATTAAAAAACATAACCCATCAACAAAAAAGATGGGTGAAATGTCAGGACTTTTGCCCACAGGTCTTAAGTTTTCGAACTGTAAGACTCATTTAATTAAAAAGTTGTTTGTAAAACAACAAATCTGCGTGTGTAATTTTAAAAATATAAAAAAAATTTTACATGGTTTCCTATGCAAAAATGTATAGTACACTGCAACGTATAAGTGGCATGTGAATTAAATATTACGTATACGTCCATAACTCAAAAAGTGTGTGTTCTATACGTTATTTGTTTCTTTAAAGGTAATTTGAATACAAAAGATTAAATTGATATTTGCAAACATATAATGAACATGAGGACATGGTGGTGAACGTACTACTAAGATAACTGGCCGGTTTCATCCGAAGCTCGGTATTTATCAACCCAACCACTAACGGATAATGACAAGGGGGCTTACCGCGCACTGGGTAACACAATGGCCCTTATGGCCACCGAGTAAACTTGGCTGGGAACGGCAAGCTACCTGCTAACCTAACCTAACCTGTAACATATGAATACAATTAAACTGTCTTATTGAATATTTTCAAGATGGATTAACATTTGTGGTAAGCCTTTGTATAAATCGCCTTATGAGCAAAATTAACACACACGACATAAGTGGTGAGAGGCTAGGTCGTAATCCTGACTCAATAGTTGTAATGATCAAGGCTGACTTCCAAAATGTTAGTTGCTTTGTGTGTGCACAAAGTATAGTGTGTCATAAAGCCGCTGTACAAAATATTTACAATGTATACTATTTCAAAACATCGCCAATGTGTATTTTTAACGCAGTCAAAAAGCAATCAGGCATCGGATTTATAGTTGATGCATTGTTTGGTAACTTTGCATATCCACAAAATGTATATGCCGTAGTAGAACTGCATACAATCTTTGTATTGATACATTTTGGAAGTCAGCCCAAGTATGTATTGCTACGGAAATGAAGAATCAAGATACTGGTGTTTTGCTTTTACATCACTTAACATTAAAATGGTAAACAAGTAAACAAAAATACAACAACAAACACTAAAGGAATAAATGTAAACAAAATACACAAACAACAACAATGAAACAACGATGTTTATATTTATAGAGATTTCGAGAGACAAAGCCACGAACATTCGCCTCGAAGAACATTCATTAGACTGTTTACCATGCCAAATAAAAGGCAAGGCAAAGCAGGCGAGTGAGTGAGTGAAGTTCAGACATTCTTATGTGAAGACGCAGTGTGTTTCAAGAGAGTAATCGTGATTTGAAGATCTCCGTTACAAATATCTGCCGAATAATTGTTTACTGATTGTTATTGTTTATGCAAAGGGTATAAAAGGAATAACAAACAAAGCAATTGTTGTTGTTTACATAAAGTTGTAAACAGTGGCACACAGAATTTATTTTTTTTTTTTTGTTTGCAATCTACGAGCTCATATTTTAAACGTTTTTAAAAGGTAAGAGTAACTAAGGGTCCTTAGTTTTACTCATCATAACTTCTGGTGAGAATGAAGCCTCCTTTTTATTTAAAATAATAAAGAAAAAGTAAAAAGCATAATCCATGCCCTATTAATAGGCTTAACCTTGTCTTGCAAAATTTCAATTAAAATTTAATTAAAGTTGATTAACTTTGAAAATTCTTTCATTGCAAATTTACATCCCTAATCTCAAGTAAAACAGAAAGAGAAATAAAAATGAAAGAAGAAAGAAAGAGGAAAGAAGAGAAACTGCTGTGTATTGATAATATTCATTAAGTGACTTTTACTTTTTATACACCTAACCCCCTAAAACATAAAATTTCTTAAATTTTTCCTCGATTAAATAATGACTGGGAAACTCAATGTTCTCCAAGGAAAAAAAAACAAAAAAGAAACGAAACAGTCATTAAATAATAAAGAATTCAACAAAAAGTTGAGAAAGAGTAAATCAAATGATTGACATTTTCAGTCTCTACTATACCCTGCACTGCTTCTTTTATGTTTTCCTTGGAAAAGAAAATAAATTTCATTAAACCTGTCTAAGGTGACAATAACTTTGTATTTGAAATGAAATTTATCAAGAAATTTTCCGTAACAATTTAATTGTTTGCTTAGGTTAATTGTAGAGAACTTTTGAACTTTTCTGCTGAAATCAGAAAAAAATCTCTAGAAAAAGAAACGACAATACAATGGCTTTCAAATTTTGTTTAGAAAAAGGATAATAAAAGAAAAAGTTTTGTATGGAAATGGCAAGAATTGATATTGGAAATCAACATTCAACCTAACATAGGTAATTGTAATGAACAATGACTTCAAACTCAATGAAATTTAAAAATAAATGTTGAATTAAATCTAAAAAGGCTAATTATTACTATGTTCGACATAAAATATTGTGTATATTTGGGTAAAAATAACGAATAAGATCAATTAATATCGATAACTATGGTTTGACAACTAAAAATGTCATTGTTACGTTTTTACCTTTTAAAAACGTTTAAAATATGAGCTCGTAGATTGCAAAAAAAATTAAAATAAATATGTGTTTAGTTTTAATTAAAAGTCTTGATTATTCGCACAATTCTGTGTGGCACTGTTCATACACTTCGACCGATCTTTGTAACGGAGATCTTCAAACCATGATCACTCTCTTCAAACACACCGCGTCTTCACACAAGACTGACTCAACTTTTACTGACTCAGTTTCCTGCTTTGCCTTGCCTTTTATATGGCAACGTAAACAGTCTGATGAATGTTCTTGAAGTCGAATGTTCGTGGGTTCGCCTTCTCGAAATCTCTATAAATGTAAACATCGTTGTTTCATTATTCTTGTTTATGTATTTTGTTTACATTTATTCTTGTAGTGCTTGTTGTTGCATTTTTGTTTATTTGTTTATTTTTTATGCTGGTGTTTTGTTGGTATATTTTCGTTTACTTGTTTTTGTTTTTGTAGCTTTTGTTTATAATTTTAATGTTAAACGATGTAAAAGCAAAACATCAGTATCGAGATTTTTCCATTTTTGTTACAATATTTTCAAGATGTATTCTTTTACCCAGAATACAACAAAGAGAGAAAACTTAAACACAAATATTTGATTTTATTTTTCTTGTTCCCCTTAAGTATTCCATTTACTTACGAATTTATTTTTAAAATGTTTTTTGAAAACCAGCAATTTTGTTATAAAATATTATATTTGTTGCATAAATCTTTCCCCATTCCTCCCTATAATGCCAGCATAAACCGGGATGAAAATTATATATTTAACGAAGAGGAAAAGAACAGAAAAGGAAAAAAAAGGAGAAGATAAACATGATTCACTACAGCAAATATTTACTCGTTTATTTATGAGAGAAGATAAGTTTCAAGATTTTTTGTTTTTGAATACAGAGTATGGTTGTTCGCGTGTAAGGTTTTTTTTAAATTTACAATTTATAGACAAATTTAAAAACGCTACAATTGTATTTAATTTGTTAGAATACTATAAAGAACATAAATACGAAAAATAATCAGAATATTACTTTAAAAACTTTGATTTAGGGAGACTACCTGTTAGCCTTGAGACCATTAAAAGTGGCACTGCTAAAATTTATGGATTGTATCTTGGATTTTCAAATTCGAATTTATCTTCACACACATTAATATATTGCACACATTCCAGTAACAATTTTTAAATTTTTACCCAGACCCAAACCAAGGCTCAAAAAATTTAAACAAACCAACGTATGAAAAATTTTGTTCCTTCGACGATATCCTTTCAGCAATCTTCTGGCAAAAACTCTGAAAGTAAATAAAATTCCCATGAAAAGTTTCTCTAATCCCTCGTTCGTTACCGAAGTTAAACTTCCGCACATAGTTGGAGTTAGAAGCCAGATTGTAATCCTGACTGAAGAGTTGTAATGAGTAAAAGTTAGTTTTAAAGGATGTAATGGGAATTTGTTAGAAGTAACTGCAGTCTAGTAGATAGAGCACGCATAACAACCCCGTGACGCCATAGGTAGGCACAGTCGCTGTACTAACCGAATTCCGCCGAACTAAAGAAAAAGTTGTTCAGCGCAAGGGTAGCACATTAAAAGAACGACTACTCTACGCTGAAGAACCAGCCTGAAAGTTTAATAAACTCCGTTAAGCTGACAAGGAATGGAGAGCCAAATAGCTTATATCTAACAACAATAGCTTATACCTAACAAGAGATGGGCATTGACAAAGAAAGATCTTCAGCATATCTACACCCACGTCAGAAGGCGTTAGATGGGAGCCGCATTCTTTCTGCGTGTCCTCCCCATAACACAATGTCCTGTAAGCATGGCCACTGTGATCGAGACGAAACTACGTTCAAGTCCGACTAGTCGGTTGGGCCAAGTGAGTTTGGCAATGGAGCAAGATTCTTCTTTAACCCAGAATAGGTCAAAAGAATTTGCGCTCAATGGCTAATTTAACCGAGGTAAGCGGCATACGCAAATCGATGGACGAGGGTTCCGGAAGGGCTGCACCAGCTCTGACGAGCTCGACGGCCCTGCAGTTGCCTGGAATGTAGCTATGCCCAGGAACCAAGACATCGATACAGCAGTGACACTCCCTAACGAGCCTAGAGTTAATCATAACGCTCGATAGAAATATTGTAGCAGCCGGACTATCAGAGAAGATTGATCCACTGAGAATCCATTGAGTGCCCTGGTAGATGGATAGTATCTCTGCTTGAAACACGCTACACTAATACGGCAGCCGGAGTGAAATATCCAAATCCAGTTTGCCAGCGTAGACATCGCTACCAACTACATCATCGAGTTCGGAGCCATCTGTGTATTTGTGTTTTAAGTCGAAAATACTAAAATTACGCTTGCTCTCTATGCCCGTTATATTAACCTTTAAATGGTCTAAGAGAGAGTGAGAAGCTAGATCGTAATCCTGACTAAACTTCCAAAAACTTCTTTGAGTGAGTTGGCTTTCAAAGATTCTTTTCGCAAAATTGTCCGTACAGTCAGTATTTAAAACATGGATGACCTGGAGGAACTGTCAGGGATTGATATTGGCAGCTTAAATCGCTTCATCAGGAGCTCCGAGTGGTATAGAGACTAGGGAATAGCGGATAACTGTGATAACACAATGGGCCCAATACGGCCTAAGTATGTCCATCCAAACTAGTATTTGAAATAAATGGATCGATTTGAATTTTAGAGGACACATTTCGTTTCTGATTCAAACTCTTATCGCATTATATTAGCCCGCAAGAGTTTTATTTCGTAAACAATTAAAAGCAATTTATGAGTATTTATTTACCTCTACCACCCCCATGTATGTATGTATTCGAAATGTAATTATTTATTGAATTACAACTATTTTCATTCCATTTAAGCACAATCGTTAGCATTTCGAAGACAAATATAAATAGAATTTGAAACTTGCGTGTCTAAGAAAATAGAAAAAAAACAAACTATTCTACCACGAAATTATAAAAAAAAACTAAAGGAATTTAAAAATAAAATCAAGCAAAACTACAAGAAATCAAACAAAAATTGTTTTTTTTTTTATATTTTATTTTTAATAATGAAAAGCGAATTTAACAAATAATTTTTTTGGTTAAAATTGCCAAAGAAAAACAAAATAAATTGAAATGAAAAACATAAAAAGACAATTTCCACAGAAAACAAGTTTAATAACGAGTTGTATAGAGTGGTGGTGCTAAAAGAAAATGACAATGACAACGACAGCGACAGTGACAACAACAATATGACGAAAATAATAATAAGAAAATGAAACAAAATTTAATCGATTTCTGTCTATCAATTGGGGGTGGTTGGCAAAGCAATTCAAAGAAAAAATTTAAAGACGCAAACGAAATCGAAAACGAACATAAAATGGGTCGATTTATATACAAGTATATTGTATATTGTTGTTGTTGATAAAGTTATGAAAAAAAAGTAACACAAAATTGGAAACTTTTAATATTGTGACGTGCGTAGAAAAACATTACCCAAGAAAACCTTTTAAAATAAATTTAGAAAAAAAAACACAAAACAATGTTTAAAAAAGACGATTATAGCTGGCAGGACAAAGGATAAATTAGTCGAGCACAAAGCTAAGATCACCAGAGAATAATAAACTATAAATAATATTGGAATGGTTCATATCATACAGGAGTCAAAGGAGAAGGAGGGAAAAAGGGAGCCAACTGATGTCAAAAACTCAGAGGTATTGAAGAAACTCTGCTGCCCTAAAATATAGTATCTTCGCCTTTGCACACCAGGCTTAATTCATCTTTGATAGGATGTCCACAAGACAGGACATAGCAATACTATTTATCAGTGATGCCACCATTCGAGCACTCGGCTTTTATGAGCTTAAATCGAATATAGTATGAAACTGTTTGAAGAAGCTAAATCAAACAATCAGAGAGAATATAGTTACCCTCTGCTGGGTCCCAAGCCATGCAGGAATTCCCGGCAATGAGTAAGTAGACGAGCTTGCATGGCCCCCAAGCCATGAAAACCTTCTGCGTAGGTTTGAAGCAATCAAAACTTATTTTGGAATATTAAAATACAATGAGATCTGTGTCATGTATCATGTATCAGAGACAATCAAAACTCTTTTTGGGAAACCAAAATACGGGGAAATGTTTCCCATGTTTCAGACATCATAGAATATTCTAAGGTAGATAATAGCGCTATTTACAAGGCACTGTACACTAAAGGCACTTTTAATAAGAATGTGGGATATCTTAAGCCCAACATGTAGATTCTATTAGGAAGAGTATGATATGAACCATTGGAACACATACTTAGAATAAGTGGGACATTAATCCATCCCATGAGGAAACACCTGACTGCATAATTATTGTTGCTTTAGAGCAGTATTCTGAACTTTGTCCGGCTAATAGACTTGAAGGAAACATTATAGGAATACCCTGTAAAATTTGGGAGGAGTACCATGGATCGTATGGCCGTATGATCGTATGTATGGTCGTATGATCGTATGGTACAAAGCCAATCCATCACCACAAATAATAATAATAACCTGCACACGAGGATTACGCCGCTAAATGTCGTCGACAGTTTCCTGCACACCCACAAAACCGCATTACTTTCACAACCTCAATGTACAATGTTTCTGCCAGGAACTTAAAAGATTCCCTCCCCAGATTAAATTCACATCCGTTCTGACCTGTTTACCAGATCGATCAGCCCAAAGCAGTGCTTAGAAACATACCTAACTGACCGGTTGAAAAGCTTCACAGACTTCACTGCTCTATACTTTGCCAGCTCACCTGCAATTTCGCTGCGTTATGCCCCGGAATCCAGAACCTTTGCAAAAGCATCCCTGCAAATAGACATTAAACTCGAGCTGCTTAAGACTATCTGACTATTCACATAGGTTGTATTCTATCACACGGCACAATCCGTTTCCAGGCTACTTCAAAGTGATCACAAACTCCTCAGCCAGAAATACACCACACTAATCAGGGAGCCTACGGGATATCTTCACATCATCCCTCGAGTAGAGTGCCAAACGAGTACCATCATCAATTCTCTACCCATTTATAAAGACAAATGACCGCCCATTAAACAACCTGCATCAGGTCGTTGCTTTTTTTCTGAAAATTCCATTAATGGTAACTTTTCCTCCTTGTCCTGCCTTTCCCACCCCTTTTCGTATTTCAATTTCCCTATCTCCTCATTTTGACCCCTGGATATTTGTACTTGTCCCAATGACAAGTACACGTCCTCAAACCTAACCTAACCTAACTTGCCGAGAGGACAGTCACTGATCGCAAAATTCAAATTTTGGGTTCATGTCCCCAAATCGGCAACCCTCAAAATTCTGGCATAATCAAAAGTTCCTATTTATTACTCCCGGTTGTCTGAGCATTATGAAGGACTGACATTTCTGCATCCTCGTACAAACTGTTTATTGTTTCACTTCCTGTTTAGCTTCTTGTCATACCAACTGCGATCATATTTAGGTTCATACATTTTAAGAAATCAGGCACGGAATAAACCTGTCCTAAATGCCTGTCAAAAATCGCTGCATGGGCATCACTATTTCTAAAGGAATTCAGAATGGTGTATTAAGATTATCACTAATTTTGAATGCTTGACAATGTTACTAATAAAACTAGACGCAAAACCTATTCGGCCTTTTAATAGAGAAAATTAGTTTCGTGTGGGGTCTTTAGCCACTTATAAGGATCAAGTAAACGTGTTTTCACATACATACTTACATAATTGATTATTACAACCCTTCAGTCAGGATTACGACCTAGCTTCTCACACCACTTATGTTGTGTGCATTAATTTTATACATTAGTGGCGGTACCTACAGTTTAAAGTTGACTCCGAAATCGTCGAAGAAATATTTTTTTTATATTTCGTTTTGATGTCTGACCTGGGGTTTGAACCGTGGCCTTACGTCTAATAAGCCAACACACTACCTACTAGACTACGGCAACTTGTGAACCTGTTTTCAACTCTCACTAAATTTCTAACCATTCGACTAGAAAATTGTTTGCTGGGTTATATCACACAGCCTTTGCATGCGTACGCCAACAAAAATACAGTCAAAACATTAAAGTTTAGACAAAAAGCAAATGACCATTAAATTCCATTGTGTCTACCTTATAGTCTGCTGCAGGATACATAAAGAGGTACTGAATACATATAAAACACAATGACAAAATAGCGGTTGTCATTAGCATTGTTAAGCCCTGTATAATAATGATTGATTTTCCCAAAGACGCAAAAGGCAATGACATAAAAACTAAATTAATTTTTTATATTTTTATTTGCGTTACTTTTCCTCTGTACAATTTGGCTTTTTAGGCCACTTTAGTATACCAATCGCTTAAACAGCCATTAGTGGTAAGGCCTAATACGACAAACGTAAGACCTATAGGGTGGGCCATTTAAAAGTTTACAATTTAAAAATGCAATTTTCGTGCACTTTTTCGAGTGAATGGGGTCCTATCTCGACAATAGTATCACGAACATTAGCCTTCAAGTGCTCAATTGCCTCTGGTTGCCGGCATAACACTTTTCTTTAATGGCACCCCACAGAAAATAGTCCAACAGTGTCAAATCGCAGCTTCTTGGTGGCCAATTGACATCACCTTTTCGGCTAAATAAACCGATTGTGGCATGACATGTGTGGCAAGTTGCAACATCCTATTGAAACCAAACAGCATTCACAACAATACCATGAAAAGCGGGTACAAAAAAATCGGTTGTCATAGTGCGATAGAAGTCTCCATTGACCTTCCTTATTTTCAGAGAAATAAGGGCCAACTGTGCCTCCGCTCCACAAACCGCACCAAACAGTCACTCGTATTGAGGGCATTGTCTTCTGTAAGACCACGTATGGATTTACTGAGCCCCAAATACGGCAATTTTGCTTTTTAGCATACCCACCAAGATCAAAATGAGCGTCATCCGAAAATACGATATTTTTTTGCAAAAAAAAGCGAAAACGAAGCGGCTTTAACTCCTGCACCAATTGAACTTTGTAAGGCGTCATATTGAGGTCTTTTCGCAATATTCGACGTAAACTGTTGCGTGAATTGTTCAATTCTTGAGAACGATAACGAATTGATGTTGATGGATTCTCCTCACGTACACCCTCAGCCACAGCTTAGATATGTTCGTACTGTACAAGCACGCTCACGTCTTGGTGCATCGACAATGAAACCAGTTTCACGAATTTTGGCAATAAACGTGTGTATACCGAGCACTGTTGGTCCTTCTCTGAGAGCAAATTTTGTACGACATTTTCGTGCAATTTCCGACCAATTGCCTTTATTTTAGAATAAATTTTCAATAAATTCCAACATTAATTACTCAAGCGTAAATCGATTCATTGCGTTCAGTGGAGGCAATATACTGAATTATGTGACAGAATAGAATGTCATAAGTATTGCCAGATTCGAAATAATCGATGGTTTAGATTTAAAGCGATAGACGGCCCACCCGATAAAAGTGTCTTTCGTTTAGACAATCATTGGCATACATATGTGTGTGTGCCTTACGATAATTGAATGTCAGTCTATCTGTCTGTTAGTCTGCTCGTTTGTCTGTATGTATATGTGTGTATATGTATGTATATGTATGTATATGTATGTATATGTATGTATATGTATGTATATGTATGTATATGTATGTATATGTATGTATATGTATGTATATGTATGTATATGTATGTATATGTATGTATATGTATGTATATGTATGTGTATGTCTGTATTTATGAACGTATGTTTTTAAGGAAGAGAAAATAAAGGAAAAAAGTAAAGAAAATAATAATAATTATTGTTATTATATTTTATTTGACTTTATTTACATTTTTGTATTTTTTGTTTTAATTTTTTATTTATTTTTGTTTATTTTTCTTTTCTCTTCCTTTATTTTATTACGTTTTCATAATCACCCAAATAAATATTTGATTTGAATGTATGTGCGTGCCTCTGTACATTTTTTATATGAAAATCCTTTTGGGTTCTGGAGAGAATTGCTGCAGTGCTGTACGGTTATTTGTTTAAATAATAAACAATATAAATATTAAAATTAAATATTTGTTTAAAAAAATATATATATATATTTATACATATACATGCGTACAAACATTTTTTACATCATCTCATAAAATTAATGTCAACACGTTAAATTGAAGCGATAAAAATCTACACAAGAATGTAAAATTATTTGTGACAACAACAACAAAAATGGGCCGGATGTCCATTAAAAAAATTTATAAAAAAAGTAAAATAAAATGTAATACAAGCATTAAATACTGGGGCACATATGCAGCCTAAAGCTTGGAAAGATTATTGATTTTCCAGTTAAGGAAGTGTAGTAAAGAGCTCCTTCTGCATTATGCACAAGACAATGTGAAAGGCTTTAAAAGAAAAGTCCTTTCGAAAAATTTCTGTGATAGTATTTAATAATTCACAACCATTATTCACAGATTTGTTGAAATTCAAAATCTCTTGCATATAATTTACGCGTAGAGGACATCAACCAAACGATCTGTAGTACTCTCTTCCAATCCTATAGGATTATAAGTATTTAAGAGCTCCTCCTGCGTAATACGCAAGAAAATCTAAAAGGCTTTGAAAGAAAAGTCGTTTTGCTTCGATAATATTTAATAAAGAAATAATTCAGAACCATTATTCACAGATTTTAGGATTATAGAAGATAATATAGCGATACTCAACCAATATCTAATAATACATATAAAGGTGCTAGAGTATATCGATCATACGACCTGTAGTACTTTCTTCCAATTATACAGGATATTCTTAAAATATCTCTTCATGATTTTTTTCAATAACTTACTCAACTTAATTGGTTATTACAATCCTTTAGTCAAAATTATAACCTAGTTTTTTACACCACTTATGTGGTATGCGTTAATTTAATCCATGAGTAGTGCCACGCACAATTTAACGTTCACTTCGAGCGACAGATTAAAAAACCTCTCATGGCAATTTTTGCCAGGCAAGAGAGAAAGTCACCTAAGAAATACTTTTCATATTTCATTTTGTTCAACATGTTTGGGAATAGGGTTTGAATCAAGAGCTGTCGTCTAATAAGCCAACACTACGGCAACTTCAATAAGGATAACATACATACATACATATGTACATAATTGGTCATTATAACCCTTCAGTCAGGTTTACAACCTAGCTTCTCATGTATAGCTTAGTTTTATACAAAAATTTTTAAGAAACTTTTCATGGCAATATTATTCACTCACAGGGTTTTTGTAAGAAATCTGCTGAGAGGAAGTTACCGATGAAATATTCGAACCCCATGATAAAAATGTGTGTGCTTCCTTTTGGAATACTCAAAAGCTACACAAGTTCGTAGTATGTATTCTGATGATTCATTTTTCTTATCACAGAATATACATACTAAGCTTGAGGAAATCCCTATTGTGAACAATTAGTCTTTAAGCCGACTGTACTGAGTCAGAAGTCTATTATTATCCTCAGGCTAGTTCTGATTAGTGTGATGCATAAATAAAATCTCAACTTATAATAAGTAGCCACATTTCGCTTGAATACCCTACCATCTCCCTTAGCAACATTCCTTTCTCAGAATACATACTTGCAAACTTCTCGTGCAACTCCACAGAAAGTTTCTAACGTAAAAGTTCCCTGTCTTGCAAGCTAACCTCACTGCTCATTGCTTTGGATTCCAGTAGAGTGTGGGCGTATTTATATTCCTTTGCTCATTCAGCTTAGCCCAAACTATTCTCGAATCAACCTCATCAGCTCTGAAAACTTGGATGGTGGCCTGACTGTCAGATAGTATTACTATGTCCCATCTTTTGTATTTTCGATCCAAATTGAATTGAGTACAGCTTTCAAAGGCATATACTTCTGCTTGGAAAATACCCGCGTGGATCCTCTGGGGCCTAATACCATTCACCTCTTAAAAGACAGGTTCTCTCTTAAAAGAGTTTGTGGAATCCATTCACTTTTATTACTCAGCCTCATTGACAAGCCTTTCCCAAAATAATAAAGTTTACACCTGCTGCACTTGGGCAGTTAGGGACGAATCTTGTGATGGACTTATCTACAATTATTCTATCCATAATTTGTAGTTATGGTCCTTACTATCATATGATTAAATAGAACAGGGTTTCCAGTGCCGCCATTGCACAGATTGTCACAGCTCCAGTTACACCAACGCTGGCCTATGTGTGTGAAGATAAATTCGAATTTAACTAGCAAAGACAAAAACCACAAATTTTAACAGTGCTAATGTTAAAGTTAACAGAGTAATGTTAAATCTTGAACAGAAGATACAAAAAAATTGTCATGGAAGAAATCAACTAAATATACGATATCGGAGAATGGCATCTCTACTCCATTCTTTCGGTAATTCGAAAATTCTTTTGAAAATTTAAAACCTAGACAAAAAAAATGTATTTGTTTTAACAATGTCTAGGAAGGATGATCGATATTGTGGAAAAACTATATATCCATGGTATCAAGGATTCCAAAACAAGTCTGCTTACGGTCGGACGTTATTTGGGACCCAAACAACTATGCTCTATATAAATCGGTCGAAATCGGATAAAAATAGACTTGTGGGAGTAGTGAACCTAGTGGGTTGGATAGTCATGGTATCGAGGATTCCAACACAGTTTTGCTTGGGGTTGACGAGTTTTTCCCAGAAAACTGCTTAGAGGAAGTTACCGACGGAAGTATTTTTTTATATTTCGTTAATGTCTGGCTGTATTTTGAACCATAGGCTCTCATTTAAAAAGCCAACAAGCCATCTACTAGAGTATGATAACTTCCCCTTACTTTCCCATAGTTCTCAATAAAATGTGTTTTTCTTTTTTTCAAAAACTTTATTTAAAAACTAATAACCTGCAACGTAAAAAATTTATTGGAATTTTAAATTATTTTCGAGTATAAGTTTCACTCTATTTCCCATGGGCCTAACCCAAGTTACTCTTGGCACTTTTTTTACAATTTCGATCAATTAAATTTGCGTGTGAAATATTTTCTTCGCATTTTTCCTTCTTCTTTTTGCTTTGTAATTTTAAATGCAAAAGTTTTATTTTTTTCTAGTTGTATTCCCTCCTTTTCCCACCACTTAAAAACCAATATTCCCAACAAACTCTATTAACCTTCCTTTATGCTTCCACTCTGCCTCTTACGCTTTTGTTACACAGGCTACGAAATTTCTTTACATTTCGGTGAAAGAAGTCCAAATAAAAAAAGTTCACTTCACAAATTCACCATTAAAACAAACACATTTCACACACAGGTCCCTTGTGTGTGAGGCGACCAACTATAATGTATGAATGAAAGGAAAAGAGCAAGAGGAACGTCACGTAGCAAGGGATATAGTAATAGTAGGTAGCGGAAGAACTAGATTTTGCTTATATAAAATCCACCTTATCTTACACACCCCCAAAGCAAAAACGTAAAAAACTCTTAAAACGTTAGTGAAACTATTGCTCAGACACTCAAACACTGGCGAAATTCACTTCGCTTTGGATGGGTGACGTATATTCGCCAAACTGTAAGGAAACGGCATTCAAAAGAAAGCTCGAATAAAATGATATGAAAGAAAAAAAGCAAAATGAATGAATAACTAAAGATTGAGATAAAGACAGGGAATAATACGTCCAAAAACATATTGGCACGTAGTGTGTAGTTATTAAAATATTCATTTACCACCATTCCACCTTAACTGAAGCAGATGTGGTGAAAAGGGGAAGAAACTCCGGAGTTAAAATATAAGCCAACATCCTATGCTATTGCTCTTACATAATGCCTTAAATATTAGAATAATAATGAAATGTTTACTAAACTCAAGGCGAAATGTGTCTATAATTGGGTACTAATGATGCACTAAGTACTTAAGACGCGTCGTACCTAAAGGCCTTTATGGAAATAGAAACGATTGCTTATTATTCTACGGAGACTATAAACAATTGAATTAAAAAAAAAACCAGAAAAAATGGTCTTTAATAATTCGTAAGTATATTTGAAGGTTATGAACACTACATAAGTACTATTTTGGTACTTCACCCCATTTCAATAGGTTACATTGATTGTTAACTTCAGGATTCCTGGTCTGGAAAGAGAAGAACAGAACATATTATTCATCATTATTTCTCCAACCAGATGTTGCCAAAACCCTTTCTGGAAACTTTACATGCAATAAAGCTAAAATCGAACATGTTGTACACGTCGTGGCTCTGTGGCAGCACACGGTTTATAATCTTCAGTTACAAACCAAAAAAAAATAGTAAGGGTTCTTCCAGAATCATTTTCAAAAAAGAAGAACGACTTAATCCCACCCCCAGCCCATAATGCACACCGCACAGTTACTTTGAACCCCATATGCGATAACTATCTCTGCTTGCATAACCATCGACTAAGAATTAAGGTCCCTTCCTGGAAAAAAATTTTGTTCGTAAAATTAGAATTGAAAGCTTACTGCTCCAGCGACACGCCATCATATGACTTCATTATGAATGACCAACCACCTTCAACCAGTACAATTGAAGTTTACATAGTAATTACAATGTTCGCGTGTTAGACTTGAGCCTGTGGTTCAAACCCCAGCTCATTTTGAACAAAACGAAACGTGTAAAAAATCATTTCTTTCGGCGACTTCCCCTCAGCAGTCTTTTGGCAAAAACTTTGAGTTTAAATCGAAATGCCATCAAAACTGTTTCAAATCTGTCGTGAATTCCGCCACTCATCTGTAAAAAAAGACACACTCAACATGATTGGTGCTAGAAACTCGGACGTAATCCTGATTAAAGGATTGTAATAACCAATTTAATAAGTAATGTTTTGGACTTTATATGGATAAAGTTGCGAATCCAAATGTACAAAACACAATAATGAACAGCGCGCTAGGCCAAGTTGTGAAGAACGCCGTGAAAGCAACACATCCAAATAATCCGCCGCACTTTCTCTAGTAAAACCGATATTTTTGGCAGTGCATACATTGCGATGATGCACAGACGTTACTACGTCTGTAACGCTTCGAAGCCTCGTGAAACCTTTTTACAATCTTTCCAATTCCTTATACAGTATTACGATTACCGTGACCATACTCACCCCGTAGAATGGCCTCGTTTGATTCACCCCTTTTGTACCAAATTTTAAATATTTTTAGGCGTGGCTAACTTTTACTAAATAAATGACTCTTTAGGTTAAGTTAGAACCCCCTTGAAGGAAGAGGTCTCACTAAAGTCACAATCAATATTCAACCCAAGGATCGAATATTCTCTAGAGGGATCAAACAACTCGAATCCAAAATAAATCTTACTACTGCAATAATATTTATATTTAAGATCTCGATCAAGGATGCCAGAAAGTGAGAGATAGACAACATGACCAGAGAACGTCACTGACACATGAGGTGAAAGACAGTCTGCCCATGAAGTGACCATGCGATTCTAGGGTAGAAGTGAATTAAACTGGAATATTGCATATTATATATTAAGCTTTTCTATAAAAAAAAGTGAATAATATTCAAATTTCCAGCTCATCAGCAATGCTCCTTACGTTCCGGAATCGATATAAGAGTTGAATGATCCGACTTGTGGACAAGGATGGACATTAACACTAAGTTTATGAGTGATTTAATCGCAGTGTAGCCGTTCAAGTAAATCAAGAGATTGTCAATCAAGAGATCCTGCCATCCAATAGGCATTGCATCGCTTTCAAAGTGCCCATGACTTCTGCATGGAGAACTCTACTGTGGTCGAGGTATGGGCTAAACATTATAAAATTACTTACTTACTTATTCAATTGGCCATTAACAACCCGATTAACAGATTTCGGCCCGCCTTAACACATCCTTCGCGCAAGTTGTTCACACCAATCGATGACAGAACTTCCTCGATTTGGCCCTTCCAACACAAACACGGTCGTTCTCTTAGCCACAAATCGCCGCATCAAACACCCGTTTCGCCGGAGCATCCCCCTTCATTCCAACGACACGGCCAAGCCAGCACTGCCGCTAGATGTTAATACGCTGCACAACGTCCATGTCGTTGAGGAGCTCATACGGCTCATTGAATCGGATGGGAAAATCTTCGCCAACTCGCTTTGGACCGAAAATATGATATAGGACTTTTGTCTCGAATGCTCTCAAGGCTGCTGCAGAGCTCTCAATAGTGTCCATGCCTCTGCGCCATAAAGAAATACGAGGAGGATGAGAGAAATTTTTGCTACTCAATTGCCTATTGTAACCATAGCAGCACCAGTTGACAAGAGTGATCCTACACTTGATAGCTAGACTGACATCATTTTTAGTGGTGACGGCGGAGCCAATAGTATATACATACAACCCTCAATAAATATACCACAGCCAACTCTGTCACGCATAAATGACAGACATTTAACGGCTGGCAGCCAGACCCGTGGTCTTGAAATCTCTAAAATCTCATAATAGATTAACGACAATTTAGGTTTGAAATTTAAGTGGAGCTATTCACATAACATAATTGGTCACTACAACCTTTTAGTTAGGATTGCGACCTAGTTTCTCACAGCACTTGTGTTGTCTGTGTTAATTCTAGACATGAGTGGCGGGTCGTACAGTTTAAAGTCGACTCCGAACGACAGAGTTTTTAGAAACTTTTCATGGATATTTTATTTACTCTCTGAGCTTTTACCAGAGATCTACTGAGAGGAAGTCGACGAAAAAATATTTCATTATATTTCGTTTAGTTGGGGATTTCTGATCTGGGGTTTGAACCGAGGCCTCACACCTAATAAGCAAACATACTACCAACTAGACTATACCGATTATATTTCCAATATTTCCGTTATAAAACCAAATTTTCTACATCTATAGGACAAATACTGTTACGGAAAGCGCCAAGAATAATTTAATTTTAAAGTTTGCAAAGATTCTACCATATTTTTATCATCATTTTTAATTTTTAACAATGTTTCGCACCCCAAAGCAATACAGCTGGGCAGAGATATTTAATGAAATTTAAAACCTTTTAAAAATGTTTACCAGATAACAGCCATTGTAATTGCCTTCTTATTATAAGTCTCGTTATTAAAAAAAAAAATATGCCAGAAAATAAAATATGTTTTCGTTTGCGATGAAACATGACAAAAACATGAATTTAATTCAGTTTTTCTTTCATTATTTCATGTATTCTTAGTTCTGATGAACATACAAAGCGATATGATCCTTCCAATGTTATTTATTCCCGTCTTTTTTTTAACTTTTACTGAAGGATATCAAAAGACAAAAAATATAAAAAAGAAATTGAAATGTTCTAAGAAACAAAAAAAAAGAAAAACAAATCAAAACTGAAAGCTTAACAAACAAATCAGCTTCATTAGAATGATAAAGTCACCCGTCGTTGTCAACTGTTCTCCTTGCCATATCTCGTATGGCCCCCATAGGGCGGTCGGTTAAGCATTCATTTGTATATAAAATGTCTTAAGCGAACTCATAAAAAACGCTGTAGTTTGTATGAGTATTTCTGTTTCTAGAATATAAAAATTTCTTTATGCATTAGGATACCATCCTTACCACCCCCAAACTGGCGACACTTTTCTCTGGAAAACTGAAATAAAATAAAACCTATAAAAAAATTTATAATCCATCACATTTAAAAAGATGTCCTAAGAATTTTATGATTTTTAAAGGACAAGAAGAAGACATTTTTCTCCTCTCTCTTAATGTTATTAAAGTAAGTGGCCAGTAAACTCAACGTTTCTTTTAGTCGAGAGCTCATGTCTGTCCATACTTTACTAATATTTTTAAGCTTTTAATTGAAAAACAAATTTTTAAACGTTAATATTTAGAAAAGTTATTGTCTTCCTCTCTTCTTCTCAGCAGATTTCTGGCAAAAACTCCAAGAGTAAATAAAATTGCCATGAAAAGTTTCTTAAAAACCTGTCGTTCGGAGACGACTTTAAACTGTAGGTCCCGTCACTCGTGTATAAAATTAACACATACAATATACATAAATGGTGTGAGAAGCTAGGTCGTAATCCTGACTGAAGGGTTGTATTGACCAATTACGTATGTATGTGTATGTATTTCTCTCTCTTTTAAAAAACTTTTTCAAATAACTTTGCACTACAATGTCAGTAATTTTTCATAATTGGGGAGAAAAGTTTTACTTTCAACAGTCAAACTTTAAAAAATAATTAATTGTGCTCAACGTTTCTGGCATGGAAGCATAGAAGCTGTCGTAATACAAAAGCTCTAGTTACTGTCGATTTGTCGTCCTTCTGGCCCGGTTTATCTCTCTTCCTCTCTCTCTCTCTACCTCTCTCTCTCCACCTCTCTCTCTCTACCTCTCTATCTCTACCTCTCTTTCTCTACCTCTCTATCTCTACCTCACTCTCTCTCTACCTCTCTACCTCTTCCTATCTCTCTTACTACCTATATCTTTCGAGCTATCTCTTCCACTCACTCTCTCCCTATCTCTACGTATCTCTCTTTGAATCGCCTGTTACCCATGCGGTTTCTCATACCGTGGCTCTTTTCGCTTCTTGAGACTCTCTATTCTTCTCTTTCATTTACTCTTTCTGTATTTTTTACGACTTCTCATGCCGTGGCTCTTTTTGCTTCTTGAGACTCTCGATTCCTATCCTTCATTGTCTTTGCTATCTCTTCTTGGTTTTCTTTACTCCTCTTCCTTTTATGGCAGCCATTAATTGTCCGTCATGGCGCAGGTAGGTCAGGTTAGGTTAGAAGAGTGGTGGATCACCGCATTCACTGTCCCACGAATTCGCCCAGAGACGCTTTAGTCCATTGTAATTCTTCATATGAGAAAATGGAATGAGCCAAAAGGAGGAAAAGGAAGAACAGAAGAGAAAGGGATTGAAAATGAAAACAAAGTCAAGAAATTAAAGAGAAAGATAGTCGAAAACAACAACTAGTCATAGATAAATGTTTCCCTCTAAATAAATCCCCCTAGCCAGTCAATCCTGTTTATAAACCTTATTAGATCCTCAGTTTTGCAGTACTTGAGATCTACCAGTTCCTCAGTAAATCGGCTACTTAGCCCTCACTGTCTACGCATCTGCAGACAAAGATAGCGGCAATAAAAAGTAATCCAATGTTTCTTCTGTTTATTCACATAGCCTACAGAGATCAAAGACACCTTTCGCTCTATTTACGCTTTATTTATTTCTAGTGTGGCAACTTCTAGAACCTCACTGTTGATTTGTTATTGTTAATTAGTTTTTATTCTCTCTTTGAAATAAAATTTTTGAGTCTTTACATCACCAGTTAAAGCCTTTATTCGTCTGTGCTTATCTTTTTAATAGTTTTTAGCATAAATACTCTAAAATTTTATGTTTTACAACCATAGCTCTAAAAATCATTGTGCATATCTTGCTTTAAGGGATAAAATAGAAGGGTTTTAAACCAAAACGCTAAGTATTTTGTTAAATGAAAGGATTTTAGAAGAATAACTTTTTGTTTTTGATAAAGGAAAAACACCGCATTATATAAAAATCATAAGTCTACTCACCATTTTCAATTGTCTCCTTAGCACAAGATATTATCTTGCCCTTGCGCCGCCTTAAATTCGACTCAAAATTGTTATCGTCGGTAAAATCACCATCACCCTCAATGGCCGCATCTTCAGCTGTAGTGGTTGATTCTTGTACATCCTCGGATGATTGACGCTCCGAAGACATATTGCCACTGTCGTGTTGTATTAAGCTTTCAATGCTTTTATTCATAATAACAAATGATGGATCTTTTTCGATTTTTTTTTTATAATTCTCACTTTCTTTTTTTATTTTTTTATAGATTTTTTATGATTTTTTATTGTTAATTTTTAAGGAATCTTAAATTTTTTGTTCTTCTTTTTTAGGAGGGATTTCACTTATACTTTCTTTTAATTTTAGTGATAAATTTCGATTTTGTTTTTAAACACATTTGTCTTCTTGTTATTGATTCTACAAGAAAAAGGGAAATATGAGATTTTTATTTGATTTAAAACCGATAAACTTTTCATTACACTGTGCTTCCAAGAATATTTTGAGAATTTCTGTGATAATTCTATGTAAAGTAACTCTGCAGGAAGCCCTGTCATCGATTGGGGTGACCAACTGGCGAAGGCTCGCAAGAAGCAGAGACGCCTGATGAGAGATGCCGTAAGGCAGACCGAAATCCATTAATAGGATTGTTAATGGCCAATTAAGTAAGTAAGAAAGTCACTTTGTGACCGTGAATGTGGAAGTGTGGACGTCCATAATCCGACTTGGTTGTCACTTGATAGAGGAGAAACTAGAGTAGAAGCCATACAGTCTGTGCACTGAGTTCGATTATAATTCAGGTTAAAGACCTACAGGTTATGGTATAGCCATAGAAGTAAGTAAGCATATATCGTATGGTTAAAAGTCAACATTTTTTGAATTGTAACAAACGGACTCATGTACTACCAAGCTCTTCGAACAGTAACATTGAAATGTGATAAGTTTACTCTGAGGAAAAACAATGCGTTACTCTAACCCGTACGTGGTCCGCGCTCAAGTACCAATCGTCAGAAAATGTACTAGCACTTGCCATGCACACAATGCACTACAAACTTTCCTAAAAGGCTGAGATAACGTCAAAAATAAATGAAAATAATGAGAAGGTGGCAGTTTCCGTCGTCTAGTAGGCAGTATGCTAGCTTAGTAGACACAAAGCCACGGTTCAAACCCCAGGTAAAGACATCTGAAACAAAACGAAATATGCACAAATATTTCTGCATCGAATGCCTCTTAGCAGGTTTCTGGAAAAAACTCTGGGAATAAATAAAATTGCAATGAAAAGTTTTTCAAAAATCTGTCGTTCGGAGTCGATTTTAAATTATAAGTCCCATGACTCATGTATAAAAATTAACACACACAACATAAGAGGTGTAAGAAGCTAGGTCGTAATCCAGCTTAAAAGTTGTAATGACCAATTATGTAGGTAAGTATGTATGCATGCCTTAGTGGTTCTCGATTTTATATTCTAGCTCCAGTTTAATTTGTTGTCCAATATGACTTGATTGGATAGAGTGGCAGCTACTTCGTTGCTACTAGCTAAAGGGATATCAAATTTAGGGACCTTGTGCCCCTTTTCAATAGCACTAATTTTGTTTTAATAGTGTCAACTCATGGTCCACTTTTCGATATTAATCTCAGCGCAGATACAAGAATATACGAAAATAATTTATTTGTGTGAAGATAAATTCGATTTTAAAAACCAAAGACACAAACCCATACTTTTAGCAGCGCCACTTCTTGCCTCTAACAGGGTAAACTTTGCTATTAACAGAGCACTGTTAACTTTTTTACATTGGCAATAGCAGATTATTATTCTAACTACTTTGCAATAATTGTAGACTATTGACTTAAAATATAATTCTTATTATGATCGCTATGATCAATATTATTTGTAAACAAAAGTCTTGAAATATAAAGGATGGTTGGTGGGAGTGGAGGACAGAAACGTTCTCAACTCAACTCAAAATTATTCCAACTATCCCACTATTCGATAGAGGATCCTCTCGACCACCATTTGCATATAGTCTGTATGGTGTACTTTTTCTTATATGTTCTAAAATGGCCAGTGATCTTTTAGAGAATTTTCAAGCAAAAAATTGATATTTTCAAAGCCTGAGTTCAGAATACCATATCACTTTATATGTGACTATGTTGCTGATTATATTAAGAGGCCTTGGAACCTTCCCTTGAGTATGATACGGTACTCAAGGCCATAGTATATGTCCTAAAATTAGCTGCAAAACAAGTGGGCTTGTTCAGATGGATACTGTTGAACAGCTAACAACGCCAAATGTGGCGCTGCACACACAATTTGCAATAATTGTAGACTATTGACTTAAAATATAATTCTTATTATGATCACTATGATCAATATTATTTGTAAACAAAAGTCTTGAAATATAAAGGATGGTTGGTGGGAGTGGAGGAAACGTTCACAACTCAACTCAAAATTATTCCAACTATCCCACTATTCGAAAGAGGACCCTCTCGACCACCATTTGCATATAGTCTGTATGGTGTACTATTTCTTATATGTTCTAAATAATTTTCAGTCTTTGCCTAAAGTTCCTTCTAATATACCATATCATGTGCATAGGCATTAATCACACAGCGTGTGCCTATCTTCTTAACATCTCAAAACGGCTGCTAGTGTCCAATTTTCTTTACTACACTTTCAAATTAGAAAAGAAGCAAAATTTAAAAAATAGTAAATAGTACCGTTATGGTCCACTGTACGGATGGAATGAAACTCAATTTGTTAAAACTGTTTTAAAACTGTTTTCTCTCTTAATGAAACTCCCATATTTAAATTATGGCCACTTATTCGACGAAGATTATCATGAATGCTATCATAATAATGAAGATTATGATGGTAATGATTATACTGAATTGTAGTAGCATATGTATTTTGGTTGGCTGGATTATAATGATGATGAAGACGAAGAAAAACGATGATTTATAATTTAAAATTGTTGAGCATGTATGCATATATGTATGTACGTTAAAATGTATTAAATTACGAACAAAAAAAGTACCGCCATAATGATAAAAACAATAAAAAAAAATTAAAAGTTGTTTGTCTGTATTATAACAAGAATTTTGTGTGTGCACAGGATGAATTATTATTATTTTGAAAGCAAGCAAGCAAGGAATTCTTTTGTTTTATTTTCTCTATGAGGACTCTAGAACTCATACATACTTCAAATAGTGATTCTAAATACATATTTTGACTTTTGATATTTACGGCTGGTGTGCTTTTTTTGTTTCTATTTTGTTTTCCCTATTGTTTTCTTAGACTTTTTCTTGTAATAAAAATTCGTTCGTTTTTATTTCAATTCTTTCTTGCTGTTCAGGGTAACAGCTGGAGGCGTTTTTTGTTTTTCATGGCATTCCTAAAAAATAGAAACAAAACTTTTGAGAGTGAAGTAGAAGAAGGAAACGATTTTTTTTTAATTTATATTTTACATTTTAAAAATCATTTTAAATTGCGTGTATTTTGTATGTTTGTTTGCCAGTAACAAACTGTTCTGCTATATTTTGTATGACTTTGACCTTAAGAAGTAAAAAACCGATTTAAAAATTTTAATAAACTGGTGTCTGGTATTTCTTGCTTTTTTTTTGCCAAAAAAAAAAACAACTTAATTTATTGGAATTTATTTTTTATGCTTCAAAAAAATTCTATGTCGAATTGTTGCAACAATGTACACGACATACATATTATAAGTTAGTCTATTTGGTCTCCAATAAAAGATATTTTAGATGATTGACGTTTTAGATTACTTTAAAACGTAATATCTCTGGTAAATTTAATTGCATTGGGAAACACTATACCTTGTTTAATATGTGTGTGAAGATAAGTTCAATTTTGAAAACCCAAGACGCAATCCATAAATTTTAGCAATGCCACATTTGGTGTTAACAGAGCAAAATTTAGCAGAGCACTGTTAGCTGTTCAACAGTATCCATATGAACAAGCCCATTTGTTTAGGAGATAATTTTAGGATATACAGTAGATCTATCAGTACCATTCCAAGAAAGGTTTCAAGCCCTCTTAATATAATCAGCAATAAGGTCACATATAAAGTAATATTAGACGTAAAGCCAGGATTCAAACCCCAGGCCAGACATCAAAACAAAATACAAAGAGTATTTCTTCGGCGACTTCCTCTCAGCAGATTTCTGGCAAAAACTCTGAGAGTAAATAAAAATTGCCATGAAAAGTTTCTCATAAATCTGTCGTTCGGAGTCGACTTTAAACTGTAGGTCCCACCACTCATGTATAAAAAAATTAACACACACAACATAAGTGGTGTGAGAAACTGGGTCGTAATCCTGACTGAAGGGTTGTAAAGACTAATTATGTATGTACATATGTATGTATGTATAAAGTAATATGGTATTAAGAAAATTGGCTTTGAAAGCAGCAATTTTTTGCTTGGAAATTCTCTAGAAGATCAGTGGCCATTTTTGAACATATAGGAAATAGTACAACAACCCGACTTTATGCAAATGGTAGTCCAGAAGGTTCTCTTTCGAACCGTGTCGGATAGCTGGAATAATTTTGAGAGTTGAGAAAATTTGCCTTGCCCTCTCCACCCCCACCAAGCATCCTTCACATATCAACATTTTTATTCACAAATAATATTGATCATAATAAGAATTAAAGTTTATGTCAATAGTCTGCAAAGTAGAAGACTAATCTTCTTATCGCCACTGTTAAACAGTTAACAGTGCTCTGTGAACAGCAAATTTTTCTCTGTCAACGGCAAAAGTGGCGCTGCTGAAATTTATGGTTTGCATCTTGGATTTTCGAATTTATCTTCACACACATTTGTTTAATCGGCTATTAATGACGTGAGGCAATTGTATAATGTGTGCGGTCATTATGTTTGTTGAAAAACTGTTAAGATTCAGGCATAACGGATCGACTTTGGGCCCTTCAAATGTTTTCAAAGTGCCAATTGGAAACACATCACAAGAAGCTGTACTCTCGCCTCAATTGGAACACTCTTCTGAAGGCCATGGAAAGAACATGCTGTGTGATTAATGCCTATGCAGATGATATGGTATAGTAGAAGCGACATTAGTCCCTGTCTTAACGTGAGTTTCGCCATGACGGCAAACCCCACGTTACTCAAAGCACGGGTAGAAACAATGCGTCAACCAGCAGCCCATGCACAATCATATGCTTATGCATATCATGTGGTTGCATCACCATACGTGAGTACCAATTCGAAGCCATGCATTAGAACATGTGTTCCCTCTTGGTTAGGGGTCGAAAACTATCTAAACTCCTTTGTGAAAGTAGTTTAGAGTATAACGCCACACCGAGCTTGCACTCTCTCCAAGATTTGGGTATAAACCACAGCAATCATGATGTTCCCAAAAGAGGGCCGTACCATTGTCGGACAGAGACAAGTCTCTGAGACTCCCGACACTCTTGGTGCCAGAATTAAGCCTCCGGTCAGACTTCGCAATCAAGTCTGCTAACAGTTGAACCCCAAACTGTTCGGAACTGGTGATCCAAAAGTAGAGCGACTATAGGTAAAGACTTAAAATTATTTTCGGAATATCTTATGTCTACATTGAGATTAACATCAAAAAGTGGACCGGCATCACCAATGCGCCTTCGGATAAAAGATATTTCACAGCTGACAGACCTAGCCAGACCGATGGTTCTGAAACCATTAAAGGGACAACCCGTTATTACAGAACTTGAGATCAGAAGATATTATAGTTTAAAATCAATATTTAATATGATTAAGGATTTATTCTTTATCTAAAGGATTCCTTTTATCCACAAAAACAGCCAATAAAAACGCTAAGAACTCATAGCAAAAAGGCTACAAAAGAACTTTGTTGGTCTCAATATCACAAAAATACAATACTTTCTAAATTTTGTTGTTGTTATTATTGCTATTGTTGTCTTATAGTATTTGATTTTATTTTTTTTATTATTCTTGTATCCGGCAGTTTTACGCTCGTCTTTTTGGTATATTTTTCTGCACCATAAACACATCACCATCACCACTACTACCACCATCACCACGTTACGGTTGTTGTTGTATTGTTTTCTTTATATATTGTAGTACAATTTATTGCAATTGTTTTTGCCTTTGCTACACTTCGGAATGGCACAATGATGACGGCTCATTGGTATTGTTTGTATATTTAATATTCGATTTCATTTCGTTGTGTTGCTCAGTGATTGTAAGCCATGAGATGAGTGATGAGAGAGAGAGTGAGAGTGTAAGGGTTTGGTACATCGACCCATTTCTCAGGCTATTTATTTATATTCACCTTTTTGCCATTGTTTAAACAATAACAATGACATGGTATGAGTAAGAATGGTTAAGAGTGGATGTATGTACATACGTATGCATGTATGTATGTAGGTGTATCTATAGAAGATTATAACCTTATTTTAAAACAATAGCATACTCATATGAGCATACGAGTAGTGTGTAAACACACCTATACACACGTAATAACCTTTATTAATCTCCACACACACTCGCATACACATGTATGTATGCATGTAAACACACAATTTTATGGAGTGTAGGTGCGTTCATAAAATGGTCTTAACAAGCTTTCGAGTGGTATAGCAATAATTGGATTTTTTTCTTTATTGTACCCTACACATGGCATTGAAGGTTCATTTCAGTACCACTTTATTACTTTTTTTTTTCAAAGTAATGTTCCAAAATTTGGATGCATTGTTCTGGATTTAAACGATTCATGATGTCTTATCAAACCTTATTCAACAGAAATGTCAACACAGTTTGACATTCTTAGCTGACAAACCGATATCCATGGTTATCGATATCCGTACTTGTCATGCAGCTAAAAAAACACCCAATATAAAAGATAGTCCACAATTTAGAAGTGTTGTCGTGCAATTAAATGATTCATGATGACATGCCAGACCTTACTGAACAGAAATATCAACACAGTTTCACATTTACAGCTCTCACACCATGGTTATCGTTACCAAAAGTTCTCAAGTAGCCAAAAAACATCCCATATGTGAATCCACAAATTGGAAGCATTGTTTAGGCTTTAAAGGATTCATGATGCCTTTTAAAATCTTACTGAACAGAAATGTCAACATAGTTTGAAACTCACAGCTGTCAAACCGCAATTATCGATATCAACAGTTTTCATGCAGCTTAAAAAACACCCGATATAAAAATGAATCCACAATTTGGAAGCTTATACTGGCGTTAAATGATTCATGATGACTCGCCATACTTTATTGAACATAAATGTCAACACAGTTTGACATTTAAAGCTGTCAAATCATAGTTATCGATATATAGCTTCAATGCAGCGAAAAAAACTCTCCATATAAAAGTCAATCTAATAAATTATTAACCGGAAATCGATTCAAGTGGGTCTACTATAAAAGAAAATTTTGAAAAAAATAGTACACTGTAGCGCATTATAAAGTCGGCCTTGATTTACAACCGCAAACTTTCTTATTTGTTTTGTTGAGCTTTAAAGCGATCAATAAATAAAATTTCCTTTCTGCTAAAGGAGCAATTATAATATTTCTAAGGTATGTTATATTGTATGTGTATGTGATGGTAATATTTTCATAATGAAATTTTATCATTAGGAAGCACTAGCCGGGCATTCTCTTAAAATATTTATGCATTCCTAAGGGTCATAAAGATTAAGACAAAGTTTAATGCAATTAAAAATATTTTAGTTTTTTAATACTTTAAGAGGTTTTCACAATCAAAAGGGGGATGGATGCTCAATAGCAAAATTGTGTTGAATTGGTAATGAATGTGTGTAGCATTAATGTAAACTTATGAAAATATTGCCTCATTATTTTTGATTAAAAGGCTAATTATAGGTAATTTTTTTATTTAAGAAAACTAAGTACATACATACATATGTATATTCTATATTCATTCATGTGTACGAGGTGTGTTTTAAAAGACAACGTATTTTTGAAGATTAGAATCGATTGAAATACAATGATGGAAACTTGGAAAAAGTTGCCCCTGACGTTGAAATTTGTTACAACAAATAAAAATAAATTGCAATATATGTACAGTCTTTAACAAATTTTATTTCCAAAAGTATCCAAAACATGGCCGCTATCTTAGAATTTTTGAGGAAGGATGATGGCCCAGCTATCTCTCTCAAAATCAGCCATAACCCTTTTTAACTTGTGGATAAAAGGGGTGAAAATGAAATTGAACATCTCGGTTGTTGGCCCCCGCATACATGTAGTTCGTTCCCCGAAAATGTCTTCGTAAATAAGGTACTGAAGAAACTCCCTGGTTTCTCTTAGCACATGACTAAGGAGATCATAATGAGAACATATAAAGCAATACTTGATACTGAACTACACAGGCTCGGTTAGGACTTCTTTTTTAAGTGACACTAAATTGAAGGAAATCTAACCAAACTCTTTTCGACCGGGATATACAACCCTTTGCTGAAAAAGTATTTATTGATGGCCAACGGCTTTATCACCCCAATCATAAGATGATAACAGAAGATCCACCAGTTCGATACTTTAGGCAAGATCATCCACAGTAACCTGTAATTTATCAGGGCCACAGTGATAACAGGAACATTAGAAAGTCGCCGTAGTCTAGTAGTTAGTGAGTTAACTTATTAGACGTGAGACCGAGGTTCAAACTCCAGGTCAGACATTTCCAAAAAAAACGAAATACGAAAAAATATTGCTTCGGCAACTTCCTCTCAGCAGATTTCTGACGAAAACTCTGGGAATAAATAAAATTGCCATGAAAAGTTTCTCAGAAATCTGTCGTTCGGAATCGATATTAAACTGTAGGTCCCGTCACTCATGTATAAAATTAACACACACAACATAAGTGGCGCGAGAAGTTAAGTCGTAATCCTGACTCAAGGGCTGTAATGACCAATTATGGTTGTATGTTATAAGCTGATCGCTTGGTCGTTTGGTAATTCCTACTCTACCTTGCCAAGATAGCCAACATTAAACAGAGTCAACTTTCTCTTATGATCCTAAAAAAACCATGAAGAATTTTTTGTGTTGTAAATTCTAATGGTTTAGTACTTTCTTATTAATTAATTCGGCCTTCCTTGCCAGTTCTTTTTGAGTGCTTAAAAAAAGTTCTCCTTCCTGTCCTAGTAGTCTAGGACAGCAGCATCGCTTCCATTACATTCTCTACGTTTCGGATCTGATGGATTACAATATCAACCATATTTGGGGCATTTGGGCACAACATGTTCCACAGTTTCGTCATCAGTGCAATATTTCGATCCCATCACTGTGATCCCAGATCGATTTTTTTTTTCAAATGGAACCATGGCACATCTGGCCGTGGGGTTTGTTACTATACGGCTGGAGATAGGATAGGAAAACCAGGAACAAAGCTATGCCTCTAAGTACCGAATCAAGCGATCAAAGAATGTATAATCTGAGCCCGTGATAATTCTGTAAACCAGGTATATAGGGATTTAAATATCTTCACTGATAGTCAAATGACAATTAGGAACTCAGAATCCATGGATACCGAACGAAGGGTCTGTTTTGAAATGTAAGAAAGCGATTAACAATTACTGTACACATGGCACGGTACGCAATAAATGGGTATTTAGTCATTAGGGAGTGATCGATAAGGAAGCAAATAAGCTAAAGGAGCTAGAGATTTATAAAACATAAACCTGAATCCTCCAATGCCTTTTAGTGCTTTGAAAACCAGGCAACAAAAGTGGACAGAGACGTTACATGAACTACTATGGAGAATAGTGGAGGAGAACTCGCAAATACAGTCTAGGACTATACTGATGGTATAAAAATCATGAGTATATTAAAGGCGGCCTAGGTTGCCGTAGTCTAGTAGGTAGTCTGGCTTATTAGACGTAGGGCAACAGTTCAAACCCCAGGTCAGACATTAAAACGAAAATATGAAAAAATATTTCTATGACAACTTCACCTCAACAGATTTCTGGCAAAAACTCGGAGATTAAATAAAATTCGCATGAAAAGTTTCTCTAAAATCCATTGCTCGGATTCGATCTTAAACTGTTGGTCCCGCCACACATGTATAAAATTAACACAGACAACATAAGGGATGTGAGAAGATAGGTCGTAATCCTGACAGAAGGGTTGTAATGACCAATTATGAATGTATGCGCGTCTTTACTGAACCGTATAGTTGTAGTGGTTAATTATGAATGCAGGGCATAGGGTGAAGACTTCGAAAGAAACCGGAACACTATTTATGTTGTTGCTTTCGTAAACTTGAGATGGAGATATGGAAGAAACTAAAGACATTTGTTCAAGCTACAGACTTTCTACAGAAAATATGACTGGTACCCCTTAATAGTTGGCGCACAACAATTCGACTGTGTGCCTGCAGACATGAGATTTTAAATCATTATTGTTCGACTACTCCTCTTATAGATCATACTGATAATAAATCGTATTCCAAGAGAGATTTTCCAGTCTGATGGCAAGACTGGTTGTAAAAAAACAAAGTTCTGTTCAGAAGCTGTACGAAAAAAGTTGAGAGCTACTGTACCTAAGGTGGAGGAAGCACTCCGCTCGCTTTGTATCAAAAATAAATCGAATTTGTAAACTAAATTATTAATTTCATTAATAAATTAATTTCAAACCAATAATAATATCATGAAAAAAACCCATAAAAAATAAGAACACAAATTATACCACAATGGTATGGCAAACTGTTCATTGAACTAAATATACGCACCACCACCCCCTTAAGTATATTATTTATTAGTCTAGCTTGTAAAAATGCAAGGGTGGCAGTGGCGCGGGTGGTGACCCAAAAAAAAAACAAAAAAAAGAAATAACAGACGAAGTAAGAAATTTTCTTTAAGGAGAAAACGAGAAAGAACAGAAACCATTAACTTTTATGGTACGTCATACATTTAAAACACGCTCTACCACCAATAGTTATAAAATATATATGTATGTATGTTTGTGGAAGGAGATAGATCCCCTAGAAAAAAATATTTTATTAAAGAAATTGTACACGCTTGAATTTGTACAACTACACACATTTATGGGTAATCAAAGTAGAAGAAAAAAAAGTTGAATTTGCAATACAAAAATGCCAGCCAAACAAGACTCTACTCTATGAAAGCCAAACCCAATAAGTGGAGTAAGGATTACATAGAATAACGTAATAGACAGACACACTACACATATTTTTTCAGTTTCATTTTTCTTTTTTTTTTTTTTGTTCTTTCGTTAACAATGCCACACAAAGTTAAGGATGTTATTTCATAACACTTGGCTGTCAAAACATTTTGTTTTCTTGCTTTAAATTTTTTCTCGTTTTTCTTTATCAAATAAATTCTTTTAACACTGTTTTATTATTTTTATTCTCTTAATATTTTCCTTTCGCTTTTTTAATTGAATATTTTGAATTTTAAATGAAAATTTTTTCTTGATTTTTCACTCTACCGCAAACACACAAAAAAAAATAGCAGCAACGCTTGTTATTAGTAGCGTTTTAGAACACTTTCTTTTGTCAACCGTTAAGTTAAAGTTACCGTTAAAGACTAAAAGAAAAGTTATATGCACACGATAGAACACACACAAAAATAAAGAAAAACAACAAAAAGTGGTTCAAACTTTTTACTGTGCTCTGGTGGTGAATTTCTAATATTGATTATTTCGTTTAACCTGCTTGTGTCTCCGTGTCTCCTTGAGTTTGTTTTGCTCTCTCTTTCTTTGCAATTGTTTTGTTTTCTTTATTGGTCTTGTTGTTTTGCAAGATTTCCTTTTAGTGGATGCCGGTTTTGTATTGTTTGTTTTGTTTGCCATCTGTGTGTGTCCAAAATGGAATGTCAAAACGGGACCATTTGTTTGCCGTCTCAAGGGATGTGTTTTAAAGGTTACCATAGTGTTGTACACTTTCTCAAAAAAGGAAACTCAGGACAAGAACCATAAACACATTTCATATTCCAAATTTTGTCTGGCAGTTCTCAGTTGATGCTATGACCAATGTTGCCAGGAAATAAGAAATTTTGTAAACAACTTCTGAAAAAGAAATCACCAGAGGGAAAATGGACTACACAATAGATTTTAATTTTTTTAAAAGCGTAATAAAAAGAATTTACTGACGCAACGGCAGTACATACGTGATTCCACCCATCGTAGTGGGTTTATTTTTATCCAATGTCTCCGCCAATTGAGGTGGCAGTTACTTATCCTAGACACACCGGTTAATTCACCCCTGATAATACAGGGGTCTATGGTAGTACAGTATCATCGACACATGAATTTCAATTTTATTCACCACAGTGAAAATTCACCTCACTTTGCAAAAACTCACCACCTTGCATACTCACCACACTGAATAAATTCACCACACTTCCCAAAAATTAACATTTGAAACACCGCAATAAAAATTTTGGGATCCGTCCCTCCTCCTTTACTCTCTATTAGTGGTATATCGCCAATAATAGTGCAATTCGAGAAAATTGCTTTGAAAAGAAAACGTTTTTCATGTCGTCGTTCTCGTAGTCAAAGTCTGCGGATGTCGACTGCAAAGCATACAGTGGCATTGATATCGAAAGCCAAATGCCGCTTCGACTGCGATAACGGATACGATGCCTAGTGAGATGAAGATGCCGACAGAGACAGAGCAGAGGAGTATTGATGTCAAAGACGAAAATCGACTTTTTTCCAGAGTCAAAAAAGCATAGAAAGTAGAATAATAGAACAGAGAAACGTAATTATATCGCCAGCCCACTGGTACCGAAGCACAGCCTTAACGTCAAAATTTTTGACAGAAGCCATCTCTAAAAGGCCACTAAAGGCACACCAGAATGTACATCACAGTTTCAGACAGCACATTCAATACCCACTTCATTCTAGAACGGTCAAGCCTGGCTCACAATAACATGGAGATCATACAATCTCTCTCCTCTATATCACAATAAAGTAGCTACTCCCCGCCGCCTAACTACAGGATCGATTAGCTTAAAAAAGTACCCAAAAGAAGATAGCCTAAGTACGTAGGTACACATACTGTGCCGTTTCATTCTTTGAAAGTGCATCTGCAATTTCATTGCGGCATACTCGCAATGCCCTGAAAAACTAATTCAAGAGCCTTTTTGTAAGTCTCCCACAACTGACACTGACGTCACCACCTCATGGCAAGATACCTACACATGACAGATAAGCTATCAAGAGCCTTCTTGTAAGTCTCCCACAACTGACACTGACGTCACCACGTCACGTCAAGATGTCTTTACACAATAGTTAAGCTGTGTCAATCTAATAATCATAGAACAGGACTTGTGTTTACAAGTTATAGAGTAACAAATATTTATTAACTTGGTATTAAAAATATTTTTTAATGTAACTTCATTTACATTTCATCATTGTTATAATAAAACGTGTTTCTTTTTTCTTTTTACACTAACAAAAACCATTATAATATGAGTAGGAAGCATTTAAGAGCATTTAAAATAATTATTTAAAAACTAAAATCAATTCAGATTCATTTAAAGTAAAAATAAGGAAAATATTTGTAATGAAAATGTAACATAAATCAGTTCATTAAGGAATGTAAACTAAAAAAATTTACGGATTAAAGAATATAATATTAAAAAGGCAGTGAGCATATGAATGTGAGGTTCAGTTCCAATCTTCTTCCTCCTCAAAGGCCGCGGGCCCCGAAGAGGTAATAAAGTTGTCATCAGTCTAGAAATGATAAATCGAATTAAAGATAATGATTTTACGAAAACAAAATTATACACAAAATTATACCTGAGGTAGACCTTTGCGCACATCACGGCCGCCAAATTGATTGCCATAACCACTACCACCGCCTCCACCACCTGAACTGTAGTTCTTTAGAAAATCTGGCACTTGCTGGCCAGCACCTTCCAAAATGTTGACTAGATCGGTGGCAATGCCTGAATCACTTTCTGGATCAAAGAAACTGGTGGCACGTCCATTATTGCCCACACGACCAGTGCGACCTATACGATGCACATATTCATCGATCGAGGAGGGCATATCATAGTTGACAACATGATTAACATTTTTAATATCTAGACCACGAGCCGCCACAGAGGTGGCTATTAAAACTTTCATTTTGCCCGATTTAAAATCAGCCAAAGCCATTTCACGTTGACGTTGCAAACGATCACCATGTATAGACGTGGTGGGTATATCGGTTTCCGAAAGCAATGAGGCCAGAAAGTCAGCGCCACGTTTAGTTTCTACGAAAACAATAGTGCCTTCGGCATTCTCTTGCAAAATTTCCTAAGCAATACATACGTACATTAGAATATTTTATAATTTTTAACATTAAATATTCACCCTTTCCAACTTACCATTAATTTGGCTCTCTTCTGGAACTTTTTCACTTCGTAAATGTTCTGTGTCACATCCGAACACGCACCACCCACAACACCAATGGATATGAAAATATATTCATTTAAATATTCACCAGCCATACGTTGTATTTCGGCTGGAAATGTAGCAGAAAACATAAGATTCTGCCGTTCTTCCATTGGCCGCATAGTGGGATGATTCATTATGGTGGCCACATTGTCCTTAAAGCCCATATCTAACATGCGATCGGCTTCGTCTAAAACAACGAATCGACATTCTTCGAAAGAAATGAAACCTTTTTCCACAAAATCCAATAAACGTCCAGGAGTACATATTAATATGTGACTACCGCCTCGACCGATATTTTCACCCTGATGTTTGGATGAAGTACCACCATAAACAATGCGTATATTTAGATAGGATCCCAAGGAAAATTTGCGAGCCTCATTGAAGATTTGTATGGCTAATTCACGTGTTGGTGAGACGATCAGCGCTTGAGGTCTACCTATCGAAATCTCAGCTCCTTCACTTAATAAACTATTGATGATGGGCAAAAGAAAAGCTGCCGTTTTCCCAGAACCAGTCTGAGCACAGGCCATCAAGTCACGTCCAGATAGGATAACTGGTATGGCTGACTTTTGTATGGGGGTGGGTATTTTATAACCGGATTTTTTAATATTATTTAAGACTATATCCCGGAAATTAGCCTCTTCGAATGTCGTAATGGAAGTGGGTGCATTTTCACCAGTGACCTAAAATAAAGATTCGTTGTTTTTTTAAGTTTTGCGGTTTTATTTACGTACGCAATCTTTAAAGTGGGAGTTTTTTTTCAAAAGTGTTTTAGAGGAAGAGGAATAAAATGTGGAACTCCTGTCGTTGTGAAAACCTCTAATTCGGATCTTAAAAAGCAATCCTACCAAATCACCAGATCACTGATCCTGTCTTAAACAGAGCAATTATAAAAAACAAACTTAAGAATGTTGGACTTATAGATCGGAACTCCACGAACTTACCTTTTTTCAACAAATGGAATGTGAGAAATTTCTGGCAAAAACTCTGAGAGTAAATAAAATTGCCATGAAAAGTTTCTCAAAAATCTGTCGTTCGGAGTCGACGTTAAACTGTAGGTCCCGCCACTCACGTATAAAATTAACGCACACAACATGAGTGGTGTGAGAAGCTAGGCCGTAATCCTGACTGAAGGGTTGTAATGGCCAATTATGTATGTATGTATGAATGTGAGAAAACGATTTGTAGTTGGTCGACTAAAACCCGCGTCGTTCCACGTGAAACAACATGTTACGTAACGAAGATTAATTTGTTTGGGTCAGTTGGAAAATCATATCAACGTATGTCCCAAAATACACAAAAAAACATATCATAGAAAGATAATTTAGGATACAGAGAGACGATTACTCAGGAGAACGGGTATCCTCATCAAAACCCTTAACTGTGATTGAGACCAACTGAGTTGATCCAATTTTGCGTACAAACCATTCACCTGACATCTATTATCAACAGCCTCACGCCTATAGACATACGAAAACTTCTTTCATTTATTCAACAGGGAAATGCTTTCAAATACAGCAAAGCCGCTACAGGTTAGGTTAGGTTTAAGGACAAATACCAGGAGCCCGAAATGCACCATTGTATTTGTGCTAAAAATAAATTAGAAAATAGATAGGAATGGAGAAAAGAGAAAAGGAATAGAAAAAGAATAGAAACGGGAATCGTAGAAAAAGTGAAAAAAATGACATTATATAAGAAAGCTCAGAAAAAGACTACTGTCTTTCAAGATCCTAGCACCTCTCAAGCAGCTGCAACTCATTATAAATTCCACTCAAAAAAACCTCTAAACCCGTTCATTAACCTCATCCTTCAACAGTAGGATGTACAGTAACCAAGCTGGTTATCGATAATCTCTAACTATTTGTCCTCAAAGCTGTTATAACTGAAACCAGAAAGGGAAAACCCCGCTAAAAATCCGATAGGAAGGCATAAATACAAAGTGTGGTTTCAGTTATAAACTTTCATACATTCCCTTAAACCCTGCAGAAGATAGGTATCCCTTATGTCCCACAAGCTGGTCCTTATGCTTATAAAGAGCAATTTCAAGAAGAAAAAACCTTTCAAGATCCTAATATATTTCCAACCGGGCGTGGGATGGCAAATAAAAAAATTAAGGAAATGTTGAAATTTTAACGTGTCCCTATTATTTTCTTCCCCAAACTGTACGTATGTATATTGTACAACAAAATATCATTACCTTAACTGGTATACTGTCGTATTTCGAGAAATTAATGCCACTGGTAATACCAGAGCCAAAAATTTCATCTTCATTATCTGTTGGCTCTGGTGGTATATAAAATTCTCTTGGCTTTTTCTGCTCTTCGCCATCATCATTATTACCGCCGCCGCCGCCACCACCGTAACCCCCGCTATTATTTTGTTGATTATAGTCTCCGCCTCCTCCTCCTCCTCTATTACCATTGTAATCTCTGCGGCCACCATCTCTAAAGCCTCCACCACGGCCGCCACCGCCGCGTCCTCGACCACCGCCGAAACCATTGCGACGTTCGCCATTATAGCCTTGAAAATAATGGAATGAAAGCATTTTTATATATAAAATCAATGGGGAAAAAAAGAAAGTAACGCTGAAGAACGTGACAAAGTTTTATAACAATATTCAATAGCTTTATTAATAAAGAGGATGAGATAAAAACAAAAACAAATACAAAAACAAAAACAAATACAAAACTACAGCGGATATTACATAAAATAATTAACTTTTTACATTAAATAATTCAATTAAAAAAAAAAAACAATTCAAAAAAAGAACTTAACGCAACGAAACATTACGTCCATCGCTACTTAAATTTATAATCCCGGCCGATTTGAGTTCCAATAGAAAAGCGAAACCTATAGCTGCCGACATACGATCTTTAATGAATTCGCATTTAGTGAAATCAAACGAAACTTGACGTATAATGTTCTGTACCAAATTAAGTTTTATTGCCAAACGTTCTTCGGGCGCATTTAGCAAAACCTCCGGATTAAAATGTTCACAAGGTTGTTTGAAATTATCAATGTCCGTGGAGTTTAGTTTTCTTTCAATGCCACGACGATAGTTTTCCAACATTAGACGACAACTGTCAAGGTTGTCGACTATTTTGGTAATAGTTTCCACATTATTGAAGATAAACTCATCGTATTGTTGCTGTTGTGGAGAAATAATAGGGGAAGGAAAATTATCGACTATTTGGCAGGGCATATCACTCGAGTTGTTTAAATTTGCAGTGAGTGGAGCATTTGTTAGGGACGGCAAAATACCAGCCAAAGTCTGTTGCAATAAATCACTGGTAGCTGGTGGTTCATTTACTGTTTCATTTAGATCATCTGCTTGTAGTTCCCCAAGTAAAGCTTTTGTTCGTTGTGGTCGTTTAAATTTACGTTTATGTTTTGGCGTTGTGCAATTTGCATAATTGTTGCTATTTTGTAATCTGGTCCTTAGAATTTCATACCAATCTTTACGATAATCTTCATTTTGAGTTTCCGTAGCAGCAGCAGCAGTTTGTTGAGGAGCATTATCAGCATTCGTACCCGCCGCTGCCGTTAATAATTCTGAAGGTCTTATAACTTCTTCACCAACTTCTACTATTGGCTGTAATGTCAATTGATCATACTGTGTAGTTTGAACAGCCACATTAGTTTGTTGATTGTCTTCCATCATTGCATTTCCGCCGCTAACATCTGTAACATTGGAAATTTCCCTTTCCTTTTGCAACAACAAAGTTTTCCTGAGTTTTAATAATTGCAACATATCTTCTGTTTTTGTCACACCCAAGGGTGTTGAGGTGTTTAGCGTATTACGACTTATCAAATTGCTTTCAAAATCATGAACTTCAATACTTGGTAGGGTGGGAATGGTTGCCGTTTTAATCGGCAATTCTGGTATCATTGGTGTCTTAAATACTCCGCTATCTGTAGGTGTTACTTGTGTTTGAGTTGGCTTTGCTTGTTGTCCAGCACTAGCAGAGTCAATTACAGAATGTAATGGTGGTTGCTTGAGACCACTATCTGCAGTTATGGTGGAACCAGGAAATTGAATACCACTATCGGTAGTAAATTCTGTTGGCAGTTGTGGCATGTTAATTGCCTCCATAACTATTGGCTGCTCATTGTGTATTTGATTAGGATCTTGCTGTTCTTGTGACTGCAGTTGTTGAAGAGATTCTCTATTTGAAGAAATCGTTTTTAGTGAAATGTTTGTTCGAAAAAGAAATAATTTTTCTGCCATTGGATAAAAACTAGAATTTAAAATACAGTTGCAGTATAAATAGTAACAGAAATTTCCTCAATATGGTTTATCCTTTGATTACACTCTTGATTCATAACTATTTTGAATATCATTACCATTAAAGTAAAAATTTTTAATGAAATTTCTTACGAATGAAATATGTAGAGAAGTACGATTACTTAAAACCTAATATTAGTTAAAATAGCATAAATAACACTATACTGTACAGGGAAAAAACGAGAAATCTTATACAAAAAAAAAAAAAAAAAAAAAAAAAAAAAAAAAAAAAAAAAAGCAGTTTGTTTGAGGCGAAACCTGTAAAACGTTTTAAAAAGCCTGCTATCATAGGACATACATATACGTTAAGTTCTACAGTTACAAAAACAGTTACTAAAAAGCCTCAAGCTTGAGAGGTTTTCGACAATGAGGACCCAACATGTGGCCAGCAAACACGAAACGGTATAATACTTTCTGAGACATTAAATTTCAGATTCAATTTCAAGGAACTTGTGTCACCATTATAAACCGGATGATATCTACCATGTTTATCACGGTTCTTTTAATGCAGATTTTTGTGTGATTTTCGTTGACTGTCAAGCGACTCTGACGGCAGTGTGAGCAATCGGGTATAAGTCACGAGGAAATGTAAGGGCTCCATAAATGCTTTTGGAAAGGATCAGATCAGTCACAATGATCATTTTTAAAAAGGAGATGGCTTGGTAGACTAATGTTATTGTAACAATAATCTTCCGATCTGCTACCTACGAGGTTTCATCGCGAAAAGGAGCAGAAGTGATGGGATGATAGATTGGGGTATTACACCGCTAAAAGTTGGCTACCGTAGAATAATTGTTCTTATAACTCTCCAGCTTTTGATAGATAGAAAAAAAGATTGACAACCCTGGCAAAAGATTTCTTTCGGGGTGTAACTGTCCCTGTACAAGTCCTCAGCCAAACCTACCTGCCTATTTGTGAAAGGATCGGAACAATATAAAAAAATCTCCTATAAGCCGTCTGCTTTATTTTAGTACAGGAAGTAATTGTTACTTCATTTTCTGAATTTCTACTGTGCAACTTTGGTTTCTAAAATGAGTCAAAACAAGTTCTGTACATCAACAATAAAAGAGTTCAGTCCTAACAGCACTACAGACTTATTTTTTACAAAATAAAGGCTTTTAAATATATGTTACTGCTAAGCATACCCCAACAATATGTTCACAACTAAGGTTTGAAGTACTTTTAATAAAAAAAAGTTCTGTGCAAAATTATTAAGATTGAAACCTGATTTAAAATTCAAACTCGTTTTTATCCAAGAGCTTTAAAAAAATAAACACATTAAAACTAAAAAAACAATACCCCATCATTCCCATTGCTGGAATAGAATCGGTGCTAATGTTGGCAACATTGTCTGCAGCATTAACATTTTCAGTATGCGATTGTATATCGTGATTAACGGCGTTTGTATTAAGACGACGTTCACTTTCCAAACGTGACAACTCCTGCATTTGAGTAGCTTGCAAAGGTCTGCCAAAAGATGATAACTCTTGCATGGATGATGGTGCCTGACGTACAGCATTTAAACTGGAATATTGATCAATGGTTGCTGTCATCGCCGTAATTGAAGCAGGGTGCGTCAGTATATTATCAGTGGTTACATGATCACCAGGACTGTCACATAAATATTCCTCTTCAATTAATGAAATATCCATGGGCGTATCTAATAACGCATTGGTTTCAATGTTACTTTTGACATGAGTAAGTTCGGTAATTTCCAAAAATTTTTTACGTGGTAAACGAAAACGTAAAGAATATTCTTCTTCGCTTATGTAGGTACGTAGTTTTGGACGTGTTGGAGTCAATGGTGGCGTTTCACCGAGATACGGCAGTGGTGCGACAGATTGCTGTGGTCTTAAGTTATACCGTGATCTACGTGGCGTATTGCTATGATTCGACTGTCTAACACAAGCTGACATTTGAAATTCTTTAGCCTGAAGACGTTCGCTCTGGCGCCTTGTGATGTTGTCTGGTGTCTTCTCTTGATGCAAGGGACTAGCTTGATTTGGTCTTATAGGAGACACATGTAAATCTTGTTCTGGTTCCATGCTTTCAAATAAATTTGAAATACTTATTGCTGGTGCTTGGTAAAACGGTAATACTTGTTCCAATTGCGTTACATTATTATCTGTTGGGGCATTATCTGGTTTATATAGTTCCGATTCTGCTTGATGATATATATGAAGCACATCCACTACTTCACTGTTGTTAGATGGTGATGAATTTGATGCAACTCCAAAGGAAATTGGCAAATCAGGAAACATTTCTTGACGTGTTTCATAATCTGCTGTTACTTCAATTGTTCTTACAATCGGTACTGCATCTCCAAGAGATGTTTGTAATTGTTGTTCTGGTTTTTTCTTAGTTCGTATATTTTTCTTGTTACTTTCCGTTTGTTGAGTTTTTTGTAAAACATTTTCATAAGCTTCCATTAAATATCTCATGAGAGTATATTTTTGAACTAGTGATGCTTTATGAAATAAATTTTTCATATTTTTCAGGAAATCTTTCAAAGATTCTTTTGAAAAATCTTTAGGTGTTAAGGCAAATACGAAATTTTGATAGTTTTCTTCCTGAGAAATCGTATTTTCTTGAGCTATGAAATTTTTAGTTTGAATTTATACGAGAAAGAACAAAAAAAAGGGAAATAAAAATGAACTAAAAACCAATAACTACAATTGCTGCACCATGTACTTAATTATAAAATATAATACCACAAATCACATTCATAAAATTGAAGTGTTAATTCTGTAAAGTACTTACCATTCGATTCACCGTTTTCGTCGTTGTCGTTATCATTGTTGAAACGATTGAAACCTCCTGTTCGTCCTAAAATATAGAATAGACATTAATGGAAAGAAAATGGATGAGTTTTAATATCTTAAATAATGTCATTAGAATGTGTATCAGATTGTCATCGCTATTGCCACTTTATAGGCTACGTTTGAGGGACAAATCGAAAGACTAAAATATAAGAGAATATGATCGATCTGACCTCCAAGACAGAATTCTAAAAGTAAACTAACAATGTAAATTCGATTGATATTTAATGCTCTGCTATCAAAAACTTTCATTAATATGAAATTCCTTTTGATGAACTTTTACTTTCGTCTTAAAATCTTGAATATATCAACACTGCTCTCTTTTTAGACGTTTAGTTCTCATGTATTATAAATTAATATCATATTCTCACTTGGGTGGTAAAGCCGATCAATTCAGGATCGAATCCGTGCAAAAGCGAAAAAATACTTGTCATAGTTTTAAAAATAAGGAAGCTTTATTCATGATCCATGAAGACTCCTGACCCCTGGGGATACCATCAACAATAAACGTCATTGGAATTTCAAGTAGCGCCAAGTATTGGGGAAGAGTAAGACTCAATGAACAAAGTTATTCAACACTACACCCCATAACCTAATACAGTTTCACAGAGCGCATTATATCTGACGAAGGGAATTCAATTACCCGAGAGCAAGATATACATCTGGAAGGAATCCTGAACAATTAACCTAAAAGAAATATATTTTTACAAATATGCGTCATATATTTAAAAAGTAAGAAAGCCTCGTAGCAGAATTGTGGGAACTAAAGTGAGGTTATGAATAAACTTATGGAGAATTACTCAGCATGGAAAGTTATTTGCTAAGTCGAATCATTAATTAGACTCTTCTAATTATAAGAATGACAACGTGTCTACGCAAATTCACATTTCTATTATTACTATGGGTTAGGAACATTTCATTTTGATACCAAAGATGTAGCAGCTTCTAAAACCTCAATTGCCGAAAAAAATCGATAGGAAAATCATCAATTCGAGCACTATTGTTCATTGCCAATACAGCATTGGCAATAATTATCAAATAAATCGGTGAGTATTTGAACAGAATGGAAGCTTTTTAAATATGCTGTAAAGCTGTCATTTAAAAATAAATCTTCCTACTCCCTATGCACCCGTGGCATCACAACGGGTCGCTATGCGTGCTCAAGTGAGCTTTGTGATAACAGAGCTACCACTCCGACCTAACCTAACCTACTCCCTATGTGTTAGTGTAGAGTGCTACTCTTTTGATATTTTATCTGCGTATGAAATTGTTAACAGATATTTTAGCCCAGGGATATTTTTGTGAAATTTATTTCAATAAATGAAAATCAATAAGTTTTTCTTCATTTTGAAAAAGCTATTGCATGTCTTAAACTGTGAGATTTATTAAATCACTGTAATTGGCACTATCTGTTCTGTAGTTTACTTAAAAGTTGCAATAAAATGTGGGACTTCCCCTTACAACGTTTATATCGATAATAAAAATACTTTAATACTTAGAAAAACTTTAAACTTGACACCTTAATATATTAAATTAAACATTACCTCTGCCACCATTACGGCCTCGACCGCCACCGCCACCGCCACCCTGATGACGTCTATTATTTGCGTAATCATTACCATCATCATTGTAATCACCATTGCCACCATCTTCATTGTCATTAGGTTTATAAAAAACATTGCCGAAACCTTTACCGTCAACTGCCTTAAGTTTGTTTCCAAATAAAATTATTTAAAAATCATTATTTTAAGGCAATAAATTCCAAAACTTACCTCCGCATCATCATCACCCCAATCGGACATTTTCGGTAGATTTTTTCCTTGGGTGTTAGTTGTTGATTTAACTTTGGTAGTTTCTGTTACACAATTTTTGTTGGCTTTCGAATGCTGCTGTTTAGTTTCTGGAGCGGATAGGCTTGATGACTTTTTGCCGGCTTCTTTTCTGCTAAGTAAAAACGGTAGTTTCCTCTCCTCTTTTACTGCGGTGGAGTTTCTACAATCAAGTGTACATATTTGTGATTTTATTATTGTATTGTGTTGCTCATTTGGAAAGAGTTTATTTAGTTGTTCGAAACAATCCATTTTAAAAGTGTGTATGTGTGCTGTCTAACATAAAATATAAATTTTTATTAGATTTTAAAACTCTAGACACCGCACATTTTTTTGTTTGTTTTGCTTTATATTTTAATGTTGCGCTTTTCACATTTTGTTATTCTTCTTTCATTCGTAAATACATGCATATGCATTTATGTATATATATTTGCTATATTCTCAAACAAAGAAAGAAAATAAATGTCATGTCGAAGCTTGAGAAAAGTAGAAATTTGATTGTTCTCAAAGGAGAATTTTGCAAGCAAGCAATTTTGTAATCGAAAAAAGCCATATTTGGGCGATAAGGCGTTCTTAAAACTTCATTTGAAATTTCACAACAATTCTGCTTTATCAAAGTGTTTGTATTATAAAATTCGGTTTGATATTAGAATATTTTAACAAAATAAAAACCAGAAAATTAAATTTAAAAACGTTAAGTTACAACCCCTTCGTCAGGATTACGACCTAGCTTCTCACACCACCATACATGAGTGGCAGAACCTACAGTTTAAAGTCGCCTTCGAACTATAAATTTTTTAAAAATTTTTCATGGCAAATATTATTTGCTCTCAGAGTTCTTGCCAAACGAGTGCTGAGCGAAAGTAGCCAAGGAAATAGTTTTTTTATATTTCGTTTTATTCGAGAAGTCTTAGCTGGGATTCGAACCACGCGCTCGTATCTGATAAGTCAACACACTACCTGGAATAGACTACGGCGACTTCTTTACCTGCATTTAGGAGTCCTATATTCAACGAAATATTTGCCTTAACACAATGAAAATGCAATTTATTAATGTCTTTGCCTCTAAAATTTGGGATTTTGAAATTAAAAGTTCTTGTTTGCCAATCAGCAATACAATCGAAGTTCGGTAGCTATTCATAATTACGAGATTTTTTAAATTGCTAAGTAATTATATACGTCACATTAAAAAAGTGACAGGCAAGCAAGAATTGTCGATATTCTAAAATTTTTCTTCGATAAAGTAAAAAACGCTTGCCAGAAGTGCGTATGGTGGGTGGTCTGAAATGAAACAGTATGTAACATTTTTTTGTCAAACGAAATCGACAGCTCGTTTGTGGAGATGACAACCACACTCCTGTTGAGTTGACAGTTGCCAAAAATTATATTAATTAGCAATACAAATGGCAACTGAGAACAAAAACTTTAAAAATTTACTTCTTTCGGCAACTACAAACTTACAGTTGCCAGTTGGTAACAAAAACTAAGCCACTAGTAATTTGAGCTACTGTAAACTATACTGCAACAATTTACTTTACTTTAAAAATTTACTTCTTTCGGCAACTACAAACTTACAGTTGCCAGTTGGTAACAAAAATTAAGCCACTAGTAATTTGAGCTACTGTAAACTATACTGCAACAATCTGTCCGTTTTAACCAGTAGAAATAGAAGAATAGTATTCTATTCCATCAGGCCATATATGTATAGCGTTAGCGTCATAATTTCTTGTTTTAGAAATATTTTCTCCAAGGAAGCTTATAAAGAAGGGAATGTTTCCTAACCTAACTACGCTGAAAAATCCTTAAAAGTTCTACAATATACTACTGGTTGCCTTTTACTACACATAATAAGTTGTTATTCCATCTTACGATAAATCTACATTTTCTGGGTGTGGTAAATGATCGCGAATAACAATTGTAACCACAAAAAGATAATTCCACACTTAGTTTTTATTGTATACTGACCGTTTAAAAATAATTACAAAAAGATTTATTTATAAAATTTCCAGTGGTTTTATAAAATTTACTAGATCAGCGAACCCATAACCATTAAAATAGGTACATAACATGTATGTACATACTGTATCGGACAAAACCTAAGGATCCCCTCAGTACATTTTTGAAAATGATTATTTTTTTAAGAAAACAAAGTTATTAATAATTTGTTTTTTATTTTTTTTTATTTATTTATATCCTTATTATTGAAAAACACTAACTTAAGGAATTCAGAATTTAATAAAAAAAAAGTTATGATTCAAAATACATTTTATGTTGAAAATATAAGCGGACAAAACTAAAGCACCCTCAATTTAAGGTACAGATATTTGAAGTCAATATTTCTTTGCGAAACCTTTAGTCTGGATGGCAGTCGACTAGACGTCGTACCCAACAATTAAACACACCAGGAATATCACTGATATGAATTTTGAATAAAGATTTGAATTTACACGCTTAAAAGGTTCAATTGAACAAAAGCTGAACCCTACAGATAATCTATTTCGACAAATAAACCTTTTACGATTGGAATTTTGCAACTAGAAAATAATACTCAAGTTCAGTTGTCATACGTAATATACGTATGTAATTATAAAATTAAACGAAAATTATTATGAAAAACAAAGAAATGCCTGACTAATGAAATTTTTTATAGTTTTATAATTTCGAAGCCGACCCTGGCTTCGAATCAAACTCGAATTAGAACTGTTTATTTCGAATTACTCTAATGCTTACCTAACCCCATTTTTTTGAGGCTTTCATTCCTCCCTACCTACTTCAAACATTATTTGAATGTGTAACTGAAATTCTAAAATCTGAATTATATTCCAAAATGCGACACCACTTCCCATCATATAGACCAACTAAACAAAGCTCATAACCAATAAGTTCATGTTTTGTCAACTCCCTGCGTTCTTCTACTGCTTACAAAACATAGCTCTCACCACACGATTTGAGATATATTTACAATCTATATTCATAGAAAGCGAATAAAATGAAAATGTAATGAAATAAACGAGACTACAAAAACAAAATATACCAGCAAATGTCAAAAGTAAGGGAATAAAAACAGAGAGAATCAAACACAAACATATGCAATCGAATGAAATAAGAAGAGTATACAAATATAAAAAACATATTACACATGGATACAATACACATAGATATACACACATGTACTTATATTACTAATACTATTACTATTCTTATTATAGTGAAGCACACAGCACAGCACAATAGCACACACAGTAGAGAGATTATATTATTCTTTTCCATTTGTACTATTCGCTGGTTCGTTCGTTCTTTTAGTCGTACGTACGTATCGCTCTCTCTTTATATTATACAATTCTTGTTATTCCTTCATCTATCTACTATCCATCCATACATCCATCCATCCATTGTGTCGTCCATCCACATTCGTATTTGATATGTGTATACCATGCTTTTTTTCAATGGTGGGCATGTGTTCTAAGATTTAAAAAGACTTGAGAGTTTGAGTGTGAATATTTGTATATATATGAGTGTATGTGTATGTGTGTATGTGCAGAAAAACGCAAAAAATAAAATACCAAAATTAAGGTTAACATTAAATATATTGCAGTCCGCTAAAAGATTTTGGGTGCAAAACTTTATTCAGTAATAAAGGAAGACAGAAAAATAGTATAGAGGAGTAAATTAAATTTGAAAAATAAAAGAAATAAGAAAACGAAATAAATAAATTTTCAATAAGAATGGATTCAGCTGGGAAAAATCGTTATGAACTTTTGTTCATGGACGATGATATTAGTGATCCATTAGATAATATTGTTGCCAAGAAGAAAAAGCAGGTTAAGACTGCTGCTGCTGGTGGCGCTGCTACGGCAACCACAGCCAATGCTGGAACTGCCAATGGCCCAAAGACAACGAATAAACAAGCCAATAGCCAAGTGAAGAAATCCAATCAGGCTGAAAAGGAAAATAAGCCCTTAAACAAGAACGATAATAAGAAACCAGGTGGTGCTGCCACTACTGTAGCTGGCAACGATAGATTCAATAAACAAGGTGGGGCTGGCGCTAATGCTGCTGGTGGTGCTGCCGGTGGCGCCAATCGTAAGCGCAATAATGGTGAGACACGTGAAGGTGGTCAAGGGCAACAACAACAACGCAATGTCAACTTTAGACAACAAAATGGTGAAACACGTGAACAACGCAATAATCGTCGTAATGTACGCGAAAATGGTCAAGCTGGCGGAGCAGCAGTCGAGGGCGGCCAACAACGTCCACCCTTCAGAGGGGGTGATCGTGCCGATCGTCCACCACGCAATCGTAATTTTGAAGGTGGCAATCGTAAACGTGAATTTGATCGTCAATCGGGCTCTGATAAAACTGGTAAGTTCTTGTAATATCCTCTCCCATCCATAGATACATATAATGAAACCAAAAGGAACACACAACACTAATGTGGTAAATAAATACTCAAATAGCAACCGCCCATGCCTAGAACAATCGCTTAAACAATTACTAGAAAATGATGAAGCAAATGATTAAGCAAACAGTTAATTATGTGCGTTACAATAACAAATTTGTGGTTAAGCGCCTAGAATAATGCGCGGTTCGCAACTAAGACCTTAAACCTTTAAAATCGTAAAACTGAAAAACATATGGTCTGCTGTACAGTAGTAGAAAAAAAATTTACAAAACGTTGATAAGAAAAGCCTACAAAAAAATTATATGAAAATGAAAAAGTAAGAAGTGGGGTTAATAACATGAATGATGATGATCATCACTATAGAGACAACACATACTACCAAAAAATTCAAAAGAAAAACACAATCCCAACCACTATACATACTTCTATTCCATACTGTAACTACTACACACAGCTAGAGAATCAGTGCGGGAGACTATAAAAACTACATATTTTTGAACAAAAAATATGTGATTTCTTTTCGATGATTTTTGTTTTAGTATCCAAGTAAACGAAATGTGTGAAAAATGGTCAGAGATGTGTCAAAAAATTGTTTTCTATCTATCTATTCATAATTTATTTCAATATAGAAAGAAAAAATGTGATCGGCAAATTATTTAAACAAGTCAAAGAAGAAGAGGAAGAATATATTTCTCAATGTATTCTCGTAAAGAAGAAACTAAAAAAGTGTGGATAGATACTACATGTGTTTAAAAATAGTCATAGTCATAGAAATGTCTCTCTCTCTCTCTCTCTCTCTCTTGATCTTTTACCTCCTCTCTAAAACAGCAGCAATGTTTCTATTACGTTTCTAGCGCCGCGCTCACATGTATTTATTTTGCCTATTTTATTTTTCTGTAGATACTTATTACTTGTCTACAAAACTACTACTCTACTCTACCTACTCTATACAAATAATTCCAATTTCATTTTTTAATAGATCTTGTTTGAACAGAAGACGAAAGTGAAAGAAAAACACAACATGCGTTAGAATAACTTTACGTATGTGTCTTGTTTCCGACACCTTCTACACCCCTAACCCTTCCCTATATCACCACCTCCTCTTGTTCTTACGCAGTTTTATTTTATCTGCATTTTTTGCTTTAAAGTTAAAAATTAAAATTGAAAGTGACTTGCTGGTTTCATTCTTGCTGTCCATTTCGAAAAGTTTTGAAATAAAGCACAATTCGTAAACTGTGATTTTAGCAATGCGATGGCATTTCAAAGTCTAATATCACGTGTTTTATTTTCTTCTTTGCCGTTTTCTGCTGTTTTTTCTGTGTCTTTTAGGTCTCTTAACCTTTACAAGAGTGTGCCCCTCATTTGCCGCCTTGTTGTGTTTTCTTTTTATATGTTATTTGTAAACAATTAAACTAAATTCCATGTACAATTTATTCACAAAATATTTTAAACATTTTATAATCGCTAGCTAAAGCCCCCTCTCTCCTTTTTTCCTTACTCTTGCTGTTGTTTTGTGCACCGTATTATGTATTAAAATTTAATTTTATATTTTCATGTTATGTGTGTCGTCGTTTTAACGCAAATAAATTGTGGGCGTTCTAATGAATATTTCTATATCCAGTTCTATTTCCACTGCTCTATTATTTCTATATTATAGCCGGCAACAGCGCAACTAAAAATGTATAGAAATTATAACAGCAATGATCAAAAGCCAATAAGAAATATTTGATCCTTAAAGTGTTTTTGAATTAAGGGACATAATTTAGGTTAGGTACGACACGACAGATAGATAAGCTTAGCTAGCTAACTCAATCCCAATAAAAGTTAAATTAAAAGTTAATTATTAAGTTACTATACCGCTTAGCCATAATTATAAGTTTCAGGAGTCTATAGGGACGACCTACAACGTAATTACAGTAGGAGTAGGATTCTTAACTGAGTGAGGAAGAAGACATACATATGTAGGTTCTAACAAATTTTTAGCTCTCTAACACTCCACAAAAAAGTTTCAGCGTCTGAATCATTCCAATTCTTAGAATCAATGTGAAAACTCCCTCTTTAAAGAAAATGTTTTACACGTTTTTGTTATCAAAACTTCCATTCTTTTAAACAAACTGCGAGACAAATGCACAATAAAGCTTATACTAGTCAAATCGTAATAAATTTGCTGTTAAATGAAGTTAATCTGGAGCACAATCTCTTCAGATAATTTCTAGACCAAAGATTAGGATTTCTCTGAAAAAGAAATCCTTTTTGTAAGACATTAAATTGAAAAAACATTTTTTAATTTTATTTATTTCACTTTTTAAAGGTGTTAAAGCCGTAGACAAACGTGATGGCGCTGGCGCTCACAATTGGGGTTCGGTTAAGGACACCATTGAAGAAGGCAACACCAAAAATGTTGAAGAAAACGTTAATGCTGCTGAGAAAAATGAAGAATCTGGCAATGAACAAGCAACTGAGCAAACACCCGTCGAAGAAGAAGTTAAGGAATTGACACTCGATGAATGGAAGGCCCAACAACAGCAACGTGCCAAGCCTCAATTCAACATACGTAAAGCTGGTGAAGGTAAGTGTAACACTTTGTAACGATTTATTTTGTTCATGAATTTAAAACAAGAATACTCTTGTTTTTAGGTGAAGATACAACCAAATGGAAGAAAATGGTTGTGTTGAATAATACCAAAGCTACCAAGAAGGGTAACGAAAGCGAAGACGAATTAGAATTTGATCCTGCCATGTATCCCCAACGTGTGGGTAGACAACAACGCGTCTTGGACATTCAATTCAATTTCAACGATGGTCGTCGTTTGGGTGGCTTTGGCGGCCGGGGACGTGGTGGCAATCGCAATGGACCACGCAATAATAATCCTGGTGGCGAGAGTGCCGGCGGCGGCAACACTAATGCTCCTAACAAACCACGCTTTGAAGGTGGTAATAATCGTGGTGGTAATAACAATGCCGGTGGAAATCGGGCTGTTGGTAAACGTCAATTTGGTGATAAGCAAAATGCTGCACCAAAAGTTAACGACGAACGTCAATTCCCCACATTGGCTTAAGATTGTTATTGTGGCATTTCTAAGCATATTAAATACCATATTTTAAGCTAATGATGTTTTCATTTCCACAATAGCAATTGAAAAACAAAAACATCTTAAAACAGTTAAATTGAACACAATGCAACCAACAAAATAAAGAAAACATCATTGAGCCACACAACACAACTAAACTACAGCAGAAACAACAGCAGTAAGGAGATGTAAGAACAGAAAGATCAAGTAAAGTTATATTTTTTTCAAGCCAAAATAAACAAGTCATTTAAAATTAGTAAACAAAAAACATTACTACTACCTACCAACCAACAAACCAGCCAACAACCAACCACAACAACACAGAAACAACACTCAAAATGCACCCAAATATCTTAACAAAACAAGAAAAAGAGAAAAAACAATTTTTTTTTAAATCGTTTTTTGTTGTTCGAAAAAAAAACTTCCAGAAATGAAATTAAAATATCTTTGTATTTGAAGCTGGACCACATTGGAACCTCAATATACAAAGGCATTCATATGATCATGAAAAATACAAAACCATTTTTAATTTTCGCTTTAAGTGATAAAACAAAGGCAAAACAAAAATTGTAAAATGTTTTAGAAAGACTGCCGATTTGATTGATTTTATATAGATCTGTGTGTGTTCTAATTAATTATAAAAAATAATTAAAATAGAATGACATGGATCTATTAGACGTTTTACATTTTTTTGTAGACGCCTTATTTTATCACTTTTAAATTTTTCTTAAACTTGTAAAAAAAAAAATAAATAAATAAAAACCAAACATTATTATGTTAGTCAAGACTGTTTATTTATTTATTTTTTTAAGGAAATTTTTGATTATTAAAGAAAAACAAACAATAATGAAGAACAACAAACAAACAAACCAACCAACCAACCAACAACCATTATGTGAAATTGTAACTAAAAAACCAATATTTTTAAAAGAAAACAACGATTTGTAAATCGTATCATAAATTTCCTAAAACATTACAACTCACTCTTCACTTATACTAGAGCGATAATAAGAAATCATTAAAAATCATCCTCATATTTTAATGCATGAAATCACAATACATTGAGATCACACGTCACATTACATCACATTGTCACAGTCATTATACAAAAATCATTTATAAAAAAGTTTTTTAAGAATTATAAAACAAATGATAAAATTTTTAATGATACAAAACAAAAACAACAAGTCTTTAACTGTATTAACCATATGTAATATGTTTGTAGTAAACAATAATATAAAATGAAAACAATTTTAAAATAAAAATAAAAATTACTTTTAATAAAAATAAATAAAAAAAACAGAAAAACAGGAAAAAAACATTTAAACGATTGCTCCTACCCTACACAAAACATACACAGAATAAATACATCACAGAAAGAAAAATAAAACAAAAAAAAGAACACAGACTTTAGTAAGTAACGCTTACAAGGGGTACGTAAGAATTAAAGGAAGAATGATTTAAAAAAAAAAACAAAAAAAAACAATTTTTAATTTAATATTAATCCTTAAATACATATATAATTTTTTAATTTATACAAAATATAATCCGTACTTCCTCCTTTTTAGTAAAAGCAAAGATTTAAAAAAGTAAATACAAAAAAAGAAAGAAAAAAAATAAAAGAACTTAAAATGCATAAAAAACTAATTTCGGTTGTAATAATACAACACAAAAGCGATAACTCTCGTCGTTATGTATCACTATTACTCCTATTATAACTCCTTGAAACTAACGATTGATCAAGCAAGTGATGATTAATGATTAATCATCTATTAATTGTATCACATTTTTAAGACTAATCCAAATTCCCTAAGATGAATGAATAACAAATAAAAAATTATTTAAAATACACAACAAAACACAACAATAACAATATTTAATATTAATACTAATACATGTATTTATAAGTGAGAATGATGATGATTTTGTTTTCTTTAAAGTATAGTTTTTAAAAAATTATTAATATTATTATATTTAACGTATAATAAATGAAATGAAAATGAAAAGAAAATTTTATGTCAAAAACGTTTTAAAATTTTTTTATTTTTGTTGTAAGAAAAACAAAACAAAAATAATACACCCTCAAAAAATGTTTTTAACATATTGAAAAAGAGTGTAAAAAAACAAAGATAACTTAAAAAATTTCCAGAAATGAAAATGAAAAATCGTAATACATATTTATTATTCTGCTCCCTCTCTAACCTCAACAATAACAACAACCACAACTTATTAAACAAATTTATAATTAATGAGCAACAAAAACAACAACATCACTTAGTTATAATGATGAACTTTTTTTTTGAAAAAGAAAATGTATTTTGACCCAAAGAAACAACAAAAAATGTTTGAAAAATCGTTTAAATAAAAATTTGATAAAACTACAAAAAAAAGCATTCATTGTGTTTCATTTAGGTTTTGTTTCAAATAATCATCGAACAGTGTCCGGAATATTTTCGACACCTTGACAGTTACACAACCGGAAGGTGTCGCATCTCCTACAATGGGAATATAAGGCATTTTAGCTCTAACACGACTTGTCTCTCGCAATTGAAAACCAATATTTTGAGAACGTAACATTATTCTAGCCACCTCAAAACCATTCTAAGCAGTAAAGTAGGCTTAAGTACGTGTGTTGTCATAGTGGCAAATACAAAAACCTGGAATGGTGGTATTCGCTACAGGAAAGGCTCGTCAATACTATGCTATACGTGACTTATCCAAAACAAAAGAGATAAACTGGAATTCAAACAGTGGTCATGATTATACTGATAACATTTGTCTCCTGACAAATGATAACGTAAAAGGAAAAATGAATAATAGTGCAGAGAAAGGCATCAAAGGCTCGCATTAGAATTGACACGGTCTAAACAGCTACTGACTCAAATGCGGCTAGTAGCTTGCAAATGACAATTAACATCTAAGGAATGTAACATCATTCTACAAATGTAAAAACAAGGAGGTCATAGAACTCCTTACGTTTGTTGTGCAAAGGGGAAAGAAAGGATATAAATGAAGTGGGATAAATAAAATCAAAGTAAAGGTGCAAAAAGCAGAGGAATTAGCTACGCGGAGATTAACGCATACTCAGCGCAATCATACTAACATCGGGATAACTTGAGTATTGGCTAGGGAAAGAGCATTTATATCCTCAAAAAAATCTTTTCAAAAGCCAAATGTTATAGAGGAGATACTCCACCGTCTCCAGCCCCCAGCGACGTAACACCTCGATTTCTACCCCCAACGTCTCAGCCTGTGCTCATACCGAGATGAAGATGGAAGGTATAGTTGAGGGAACGGATAGCAGACGGGAGAAGCAGAGATGGTAGGATTTGGTTCAGTCCAAAATTATCTTCTTCGAACATTGACCACATGAGGAAGAGTTCCAAGTGCCTAATACGAATATGGAGTGAGTTTAGAATGGCAATGTCGTACAGACAAAGAATTATTGAAATCACAATGATGCAAAAGATGAAATTATTGCTCATTTACTCTGGCCTTGCCGTGTATTTTAGAAGGCTTTGTCCTTGTCCAAGAAAACGTAAAACCGTTATTAAACAAGTTCAGAATTTATTGGACTTATGTTCTCACTCAATACAAAAGGGAAACGATAATTGAATTGTCCACCTCTTGATATTAAATCGAAAAAGAAAGAATTTTGAGCATTGCTTCCTAGTACACAACTTTGGTTTCATAGATACGGTTCCAGTAATCAGATACTTGGGTATGAATAAAAATTCTACAAAAAACTGCTTAGAACCACTTAAAACTTGGGAGATACATATGTTCCATACTGGTGAAACAAACGAATGTAACTAAAACTTATGGTAACTTGTGATAAAAGGAAGCCACAAAGTATAGAGCCGGTGTAAACTATGGGCAATATGATGCTCTGTTACATTTTTTAACTGTTTGAATTAACAAGGAATCATCTGTATGTTAAATCTATAAGATCTGGCCTCAATTGACTGTCCTGAGACTCTGACTATTATGAGACTAAATCAAAGGCACTGTCTAAAGAACTGATTCAGTTAGTCCGTGTAGAATTGCCTGATTGGGCAATTCTTTTGCATTTACCTTGCATTTTATACATGGCGCCAACGTATGTATTATACCAGCTGTCCCATTCGGCAGTCAAATAATTTTGTTGCCAAGATTATTCTACTTCGACAAAGATGAAGCTTATAAAATTCATTATTTTTACCCTTTTTTTCTTTTTGCATAAAAAATAACCTTCAAAATGTCAATAAGTTGACCTGATTGAAATAATTCTACTGAACATGGCGTCTTGGAAATTTAAATTCATTACATATTACATAATTTTTTTTATCACATCCATAAACGAAACTATAAGCCATGTGTCGATCAAGTTCAAGGAATTTACAAAGGGCAATACAATTCAAGAAAATTACGGTTGTCAGCATTTTTTATTTAACATGAAACAAATGGAATTGAAACCAGAAAAAAATTCCAACATAAAAAATAACGGAACTTCAGCACGAATTGAGAAGCTTTTATAAAGCAAATACATATTTAATAAAAATCGGAGAAATAGAAAATATACAGTAAAAATAACTTAATAATATATTAAAAGAAAACTTATATTTTTTTTTTAATTTATGCCAGAAGAATAGAAAGAAATGAAACTCACCAGATTAGCTCGCCAGTTCCTTTTTTCAATTTTATTTCTTAAGCTTGGAAGCACGTTTAACTTTTTGTTGAAAAATAGCACCGAAAACAGTGAAAAATAGTTGTTAATCCAACAATTAAAAAATTAACAAAAATTGCCGGCAATGTAACAAAAATCAAATCAGAAATAAAATGGCTGCAAATGAATATATGAAAACATAGTTGCATTTTTGTGCAGCAATACACAGAAATCATAATAAAAAGAGATGCCATACGGTAGAAATATAAGCTAAACAATTTGTTCATATTTACACTGCAGATTATAAACTGAAACGGAAAAATTAAACAGGCAAGTCACGGCTAAAAATCAAATGTATATAATTCTATTTACTGAAACAAACTTTATGTCCAAATATATGAGATCTAGGACAAGATTATCTTTTCTCCTCCCTTATCCAAAGACTCAAGAATTGACGAGCCAGATTCGGTGTATGTGAATTCAGTTTAGTGTTTATGTTTATTTAAACAAATTATAATTTCTTCCATTTTCATGTGAAAGAGAAGGAAATAATACCAAAAAATGCAATAGTGCATGTATAGAAGTTGTAAAAACAATGAAATTTCTTATATTACACTATATTTCAGCAAACACCACCTACATAGCCGTTTCCTTATGTAAAGACCGACCAGCTTATTTGTTTGTTTACTTAAGTGACACTTGAATTAATTTGACAAAAAGTATGGTAAGTACGTTATAGTTACATATACAGTGATTTTATACAAAATAGTTGTACACCTTTAAATTGTTATGTATAGTTGCTTAAGCTAACATAAGCCTATTATAGGTTTTACTCCGTATTAGCCAGAAGCCAGCCGTTTACAATGGATGCTGAACATGAATTCATTGAACTTCTAATAGAAAATGTAAAAAAGCATAAGTGCCTCTATGACAAAAAGGATGGTTTTTATTTTAACCGAAATACAAAGGAGAAGTCTTGGGATGAAGTTTCAGATGCGTGCGACAGAAGTGGTATGTGCGTAGTTGATTTAATTATAAATTAGTATTATTTACGAACGTTTGCTATCTTTATTACATCCATAGTGGGTGATTGCAAAAATAGATGGAAATTATTGCGAGAACGTTTCGGCAAGGAAATAAAGCGAATGGAAACTCCAACAGGTACTGGATTGGCCTATCTGGGAGAGTGGAAATATATGCAAGGCTTGATGTTTTTAAGAGAATATCTCGGACCGCGACGGTACTAACATAATAATGTGAACAGTTTGTATGTATTTTAATGGATGCTTAATTCTTTTTTAGCACTTTCGAAAAGTTCGAGACACGAATCGATGACTCGATTGTAAACCAATCTAATAATTGGAGTGAAGATAGTATCCAGGACGTACTAACGACATCTGCTCCGCCTGAAAAAAAATCAAAACCTTCCCTTGAGAGTCTTTGCCAAAAGTTTGGTGAGACTATTGAAAAACTAGAACAAAGTGTTTGTTCTTCTTCTTCTTATTCGACTCCTGAAAAAGATAACCCCTTGGACGATGTGTTTTTCAAAATAGCAGGTTGTTTGATGAAAGAACTGCCAGATGCCGTGAAGGAAGAGTTTCAAGCGAATATGTTACAGGAACTATATCGACTGCGGCGAGAACATAAAGTTGTTGTTTAAATTTTTCATTCATTCATTTCGTTTTTGTCTTTGCCACTGAGGATTTTATTTTATTTGCTTTAATTAGTCTATAATAAAACTATTCCTTTTTGTAATGGAATGGAAACGATTTCAATTTCTGTTTTGAAATTTAATTTGTTATTATTTGAGACTCAGGTTTTAATAAAGAAAAATTTCATATTTTATGAATAGTTAGTATTAGTGAAAGTAATAGTGTGATATGATACATAAAAACAACCTTTTATGCTAAAAATTAATAAAGAATAATTAAAATCGAATCTATTTATAAATAAACGTTACATTGTACTTAATTATTTGCAAAGAAGTGACATAATTGCTTTCTTATCTCTGTTGAACTTCTTCCACCATACTGGTGGCAATTTCCTGATGGCTTAATCGATGGAATATCACTTTTCACGCTACGCCATGTTCCCTCGTGAAGGTCGCCATTTTTATCCTCCCAATCTACGTAATTTTCGGGAATATACGATGATTCGTCGTTAAGTGTTATAAAATTATGCAAAGTAACACAGGCTAATACAACTTTTTCAGCATTTTCCGGTATTAAATGCAACGTAGTAAGTAAAATTTGCCAACGAGATATTAGAATTCCGAAAGCGTTTTCGATTGTACGACGTGCTCTTGATAGTTTCTTATTAAAAAGATCCCTATCAGCAACCGACGCTGCGTTAGGATAAGGACGCATTAAATTTACACCCAAAGGAAAAGAAGTATCAGCAACAAAGAAATGTGGAAGCAGGAATTCCGTATTTGGCAAATTTCTAGGTGAAGGAATTGGAAGGTAATTATTAATCAGTCTCTTTCCAAAACGACTTAATTGGAAAATGCCTATGTGTTTATAAAGTTAAACAACATTTTAATTAAACTGAAATTGTTTTTGTAAATTGCAACTTACCACCATCATGCGGACTGCCATAGCCACCAATATCTACATGGGTGAAGAGATATCGTGCATCGCATGCTGCTATCATAACAATAGAAGACCATTTTTTATAGTTACTATTGGGAGGACACCGAATGCTAATATGTTTGCCATCAAGGGCTCCAATGCAATTAGGTACATTCCATAGTTGCCAAAAATCTACAGCAATTTGTTTGTAATCTTCTTCGCTTGGCTCACAAACATAAGGATTACTTAGCACACTCCAAAGAGCATCACAAGTCTCAAGAATTATCTTTCGAACTGTTTCCTTGCCCAACTTAAACGACCATGCTAGCGATTGGAAAGATGCGCCTTGTGACAAAAATCTATTTGCAAACAAGAAAAAGGAAAAGAAATTTAATTATATATTTTCAATTTAAAATAAAAACACCCTCTCTTACATCAATGTCACAGCCAACCGACATTCGGGCGGCACGCATTCTCTTAATGCCTTCTTTTCAAGGAATGGCTTTATAAGTTCCAGTAAGAGTTCATATATCTGGGGTGACATTCGGGTATATTCGAGAAACTGTTGGTGGTCCGTCTCCTTGATAACCAAAAACGTCTGTACAAAGAAACCATTTTTTAATCTGTAACGATTTCCTTCCTGTACCGAACAAGAGCGAAACCTTTTCTTTTTTTTCTTAATCTTCTTCTTCTTTTCCAACTCAATTATTTTTCGCAATAGGCATAGTCCTTCTAATGTACATTTCATCAATTTAAGTGTCCTTATATATTTTGCTTTATCTTTGATTCTCATTATTTGCCATAAAAAAAAGACTCAAAAAATTTCTAGTTTTACGATTTAAATCGACCAGGCTCAATATAAACAAATAATGTTGACATATTTTGCAGAAACAACAACAATTGCTTTTACGTTTTGTTTACAAAATATATACAATTTCATGAAAGTATGGTAGCATCGTTGGCAGATTGTAGTGTAGTCAAGTGGAAGTGTTAAAAAAACGCGACCGAAAAATATATACAAACAACAATTTACTTGGAAAAATCGTCAGTAATCAATAGTTAATCTTAAGCCATCTTAATCAAACTATGAATAAAATTAATTCATAAAAGCCACGGAATGAGAAAAATAATATTTAAGCTTAAATCGTAGAGGTATTTCTTAAACAAGCGAGTTTATTCTACAGTTGTAAAAAACTTCATAGTACATCACTGAAATATGTCTCTACCACAAACAGCTGTTCATTAGTTTATTATTGTTTACTCTGTGATTATTAAAAATATTGTTTTGGTTTAAGTTGACTGTGATTGGAATGCATTTGATTAATTTTATTGGTGTTAATATACTGCAGGTAAAAATGTAGACCATGATGATAATATGCAACAGTACGATTATGTACGACCAAAGCCACTCCATTTGTCATTTTAAAAATTATTTTGTGGCTAACTTACAGCGTCCGGGCTTGTTGGTCACTTATTTATCAAACGAGAAATTTAAGTTCAGTGCTGGTATCAAATATATTCCCCAGCATCAGAATAATATACATACTTCTCTTAACCGCTTTTCCACAACTGTATTCTATTACTCAACGGAATAGTTTCGTATTCTCAAATTCTACAGAAAATTCGATTTTTTATTTGTTTACTACAAACTTGAAAAAATCTTATTTTTAAAACTATATTAGTTTTCGTCGTAATAAAAATATAACTTCAATCGTATTTATCATGAAAAAATTCATGTCGAATTTTATACAGAAATAAGCTAGGGACCAATGTGTGTGATTTAATTAAAAACAAAAACATTAAATATTGTTTTATAACAATTAATATATGTTATTAGGTTGTACACAAAAAGAAAACTTAAAACTAAACAAACCCCTTTGGCATAAAAAGGCGCTTCATAGGGAGATCACATTATTAATGTTATTAACATTAAACCTTAACTATTTATAAAAATATTGTACTTTTGATTTAAATCTGTTTTTGCTTTATATTGTTTTGTTCGCAGTTGAATAGAATGATTCAATTTCACCAAAAACTAAAGCCGAAACGTGAGCTTCTATTCTGTTAACAACATACGGTGGCATGTTGGCTTCTCTTATTTTTGCTGCTAAGACAGCAAAGTGAGTTGTTGTTGTGTCTTGTACTTGTACCTGTACTTGTATTGGATCCAATTTCTCTGTCGAGTCTTGTACCTGAGGTTGGGATGCTTCTGTCTGGCAATTTTCAGAAGTATTTGACTCGGTTAAATCATTAAATGCCTCAAATTCATCGCTAAATTTTCTCTGAAATATGCATTATTTTAAAACCATTTCTATAATTGCAAAAAATCCGAAAATAATATTTACGAACCTTTTTTCCCCGTTGGCTGGAGGTTGTTGAGATCTGAAAAGTTTGAGGTAACAGATCTTTTTCACGTGGACTGGAGGTTGTAGGGCTCTGAAAAGTATGAGATAAGGGGTCGAGTGAATCCGTTCTCCAATCAGATGGAGGATTACAACTAAAAAAGTACAACACATTATCAATTTATTTTTTTTTGACACTGGCATACTATTAATTACCGCCTAACACCTATAACTTTGTCTAAAAATGATATGGCATCGGAGTATCTCCATTTTGACATTTTAGCCCCACTGCCAGATGCGGCTTCTCTTCTTTTACTTCGCATATAATGGTCACGCAGCACCTTCCAACGTCGCTTGCATTCTAATTCTATAGAAACATTCGCAATTAAATTTGAAAATTTGAACCTCACATTATCTTACCAGCCATATTCAAAATCACTGCTATTTCTGTCCATTCATTTTCCCTCCGTTTTTTATTTTTGTATTCAGGATGCTCATAATCATATAAAATTGAACGGTTTTTGATTTCTTCTATTAACAATTCGTCAATATCCATTTCCGTGCATTCTCGTTCCCTCTTTTGGGCATTTTTGTATTCAGAGTGTTCATAATCAGATAAAACTGAACGGCTTTTGTCTTCTTCTATTAAGATTTCTTCACTATCCATTTTTTCACTTAAGTAATTGAAATATTATTAAAAATTAAATAAAGTAGAATCCAATACAAACAAATACTAGACGACAGCAGGCAACCGACTACAATTTGTCAAAAATAGAGTGTGTACACACATTTATGCTATAAACACATAAGCGTCAGCAAATGCTGCGGGCCAATTTTGTAAGCATCATGCGCTCTAAATATTTTTAAGGCAGCAGCGGCAAAGAGTAAGTTAAATAAATAAAAAAACAGTTCAGTATTTCCTTATCAATGGTGCCACTAAAATGTTTTTTTTTTTGCGTTTTTAATAGTTATATTGTATCTACCGCGTTTTTAAAACCTCTAATTCTCCTCTAATTGTTGGTGCGGTGCGTTTAAAATAATCATTTCCATATACATGCATGTAATCTATTTTTAGCAGCTAGGTGTGCAACATTTGCTAACTCCTATGTATTTATAGCACTATATGAACACAATTAGTTTGACGCCGTTATAGGACAGCAAATATTTCCCTTGGCGACGACTTATCCATATTTCTAGTTTTTAATCGGTGATGTCAATATCACGCAAGAAAATGTTAAGATCTAAATGTAGAATTTTATTTAGTTGGAAAGAACATTAATTAATATTAATGCATTATTTTAATTAATATTTAAACAATTTTAGTCCCGTAGTTATAAAAACGTTTGTTTAGGGTGGGTTTAGATAGAAATACAACTCGTACGAATTCAAAAACTTTTGCATAACATGCAAAACATCAGAGATGTATTCTTTATGTAAAAAAATAAATTATACAAAGTAGAACTTCAGTGAGCAGTTCAAATAAATAAGACGCAAATAAATGAAATGATACCGTGTAAACGTAAAAAGAACTTACCGTACTTTTATTATTGTATGAAATAATATGAATACTAACAGTATAGAGATTTTAAATGATGCGTTTTATAAAAAGCGTTTTTATTATACAAAAAAACTTCACAGTAGCATCACTGATTTATATATCTACCACAAACAGCTGTTCATTAGTTTATTATTGTTTACTCTGTGATTATTAAAAATATTGTTTTGGTTTAAGTTGGCTGTAATTGATATTAATATGTTCAGGTATGTAGACTCTAATGGCAGTACGCAATAGTACGATTCTGTATTACCCAGGCCAATTTATTTGTCACTTTCAAAATACCTTTGCGGGTAACTAATCGCAGTGTTTAAGTCTCGTTAACCCCTCCAATAATCAATTGAGAATTTCAAGGTCGTTGGAGGTATCAAATATATTTTCTAGCACCGTGACAATATACATCTCTTAACCGTTTACCTACAACTGCATTTCATTTACGAAACACAATAAAAAATGTTTTCAAAATAGTTTTGTCTAACATCATTTCCTTGTGCTCTGTCTTTTATGGCAAATCCGATTCTTATTTGCTTATAATGACAAATATAAAAGGATCTTATTTTTAAAACTATATTAGTTCGATTGTAATACAAATATAAATTCATTCGTATTTGTCATTGTATATAAAAACTTAAACAAAAACTAAGCAAACCCTTTTGTCGTAAAAAAAAACACCTCATAGGAAGATCACATTAATTATCAATATTATTAAATAAATAAAATCTTAACTACTCATAAAAATATCGTTAATTTAACTTAAAAATATTTGCTTTACATTGTTTCGTTCATAGTTGAATAGAATGATTCAATTTGTCCAAAAACAAAAGCTGACACTTGCGCCTCTATTCTATTAATAACATATGGAGGCATGTTGGCTTCTTTTATTTTTGCTGCCAATACAGAAAAGTGAGTTGCTGTCGAGTACTGTGCCTTCTTTGAGTCCAGAGCCTGAGTTGAGTTCAGTGGCTGTGTTGTGTTTTGTACTTGAGGTTTGGATATTTCTGCCTGGCAAGTTTCAGAAATTTTTGATTCGGCCAATTCAATGGATTCCTCAAATTCATCGCAAATTTTTCTCTGAAACTAACATTTCAAAACAACTTCATAATTGCAAAAGAAGCAAAAATAATATTTACTAACCTTCTTTTCATGTGGACTGGAGGTTGGCGAGCGCGGAGAGGTTGGAGATAACAAATATGAATTATTCTCATTTTCCCATGGACTAGGGGTTAAGGTCCGCGAAGGCTGAGATAAATGATCGGGGGATTCTACTCTCCAACTATATAGAGGTTTACTAAAAAGTACAATAAATTATTGATTTTATTTCTTTTTCACTGGCATACTATTACTTACCGCCTGGTAACTGTAACTTTGCCCAAAAATGTCAAAGCATTGAAATATCTCCACTGCTTTTTTTGGGTATTTTCCCCAATGATAAATTCGGCTTCTTTCATCCTTACACACCGAAAGTAAGAGTCACGCAGCCTCTTCCATCGTTTCCTGCATTCTAATTCTATTGATATATTCATAATTAGAATTACAAACTTTGGCCACAGATTATCTTACCAGTCAAATTTAAAATCACTGCTATGTCCGTCCATGCATTTTCTCTTTTTTTTAGATTTCTGTAATCCGAGTGATCAGAGTCATATAAAACTGCACGGTTTTTGACTTCTTCTATTAACATTTCAAAAATATCCATTTTTTTACTTGAGAAAAGGGAAAAAAACTTATTAAAAATAACATACAAAATGAGAAACAGATACTAACGAAATTAACGCCATTGCCACCAGGCAACCGACTACAATGCGTCAAAAATAAAAGATGTAAACAAGTTTGAATGAACATAATTATTTCGACGCCGTTACAAGCCGCTTGACTACAGGGCAACTTTTGGCGCTGACGCCAGCTGAAACGAATTTCGAATTTTAAATTGGCAATGAGCAGGCTTGGTGATGCCAATATCATGCAAGAAAATGTTAAAGTGTAAAAAATCGAAAAGAACAGAATTTTAATTTAATTAATTAATTTTTCCCTTCTCCCCCGCGAACTCAAGAGGTTGCAAAGTAAACTTTGAACTTGTAAAAGACATCTTATGCTCCTTTAATGTGTCTCCTCCATTACCTATGTCGTCTGAATTTTGGAAACTGTCTAGAAAACAAGCGTTTTTGATGAGTATTGAAAACTCACAGTAGCATCACTGGAATATATTTCTACCACAAACAGCTGTTCATTATTTTATTATTGTTTACTCTGTGATTATTAAAAATATGTATTGTTTTGGTTTAAGTTGACTGCAATTGGTATGCATATGTTTATTTTTAATTTAATAAAATAAATTGTTACTGCAGTAAGAAATAAAATTCTCATTTGTCATTAAAAAATAGAGTTGGATTTGGTTTGAAAACATGTTGTGAAAAACATTAAATATGATTTAAAATTCAGTCATATTATGTTGCATATAAAAAAAAAACTTAAAACAAAAACTAAACAAACTCTTGGCATAAAAAATGTGTATGGATAATTAAAATATTATTATTCATTAGATTTATAACTAAATTATAATATCTAAATAAGAAATTAAAGAGCATTAGCAAGGAGGCCATCGGCTCTTTCTTATAAAGAAAATAAAAAGGGCACTTCGTTGGATGATCATCACATTAATTATTCTTATTATAATACAGTAAAACCTAAGCTATTTATAAATATATTGTACTTTTTACTTTAAAACAATTTGCATTATATTGTTTTGTTCATAGTTGAATAGAATGATTCCATTTCACTGAAAACTACAGCCGATACTTGCGCTTCTATTCTGTTAATAACATACGGTGGCATGTTGGCTACTCTTATTTTTTCTGCCAAGATGGCAAAGTATGTTGCTGTCGAATATTGTACCTGCTTTGAGTCTAGTGCCTGAGTTGAATCCAGTGCCTGAGTTGAGTCCAGTGCCTGGGTTGAGTCTAGTGCCTGAGATGTGTCCTGTGCCTGTGTTGAATCTTGTTGTAACTGTGATGAGTCTTGTGTTTGGGATACTTCCGTCTTGTAGTTTTCGGAAAGGCTTGATTCGGCCAAATCAATGAATTGTTCAAAATCATCGGTAAATTTTCTCTGAGACATATATTGATATTGATAATTGCAAAAGAAATAAAAATAATGTTTACTAACCTTTTTTTCTCGTAGACTGGAGGTTATTGAGCTCTGAGAAGTTTGAGACAACATATCTTTAATATCCGCTCTTTCCCATGATCTGGGGGTTAAGGTCTGAGAAGTTTGTGATAAAGGGTCGGGTGAATGCATTGTCCAATCGAATCGAGGATTACTAAAAGATATAACACATTATCCACCTTGTTTTTTCAATACTGACATACAATTACTTACCGTCTGCTACCTGTAACATTATCTAAAAACTGCAAGGCACTAAAATATCTCCATTTTCTTTGTATTTTACCCCCACCGTTAAATTTTTCATCCTTTTTCTTACACCGTTTGTATGAATCGCGTAAACCCTTCCATCGTTTCTTGCATTCCTTTACTATTGAAACACATGCGAGTAAGATAAAAAAGTTTACCACAGATCATCTTACCATTCATTTTTGTAGTCGCTGCTATTTCCCTCCATTCACGTTCTTTCTTTTTTAGATTTCTGTATTCGGAGTGACTATAATCATACAATATTGAGTGATTTTTGACTTCTTGTATTAACATATCGTCAATATCCATTTTTTTCTACCCAAAAAAATAAAATTTTTATTAAAAACAACAATATAAATTAGAAAACAAATACTAACCCAGTTAATGTCATTGAGCACGTACACGACAGCAGGCAACCGACTACAATCCGTCAAAAATAGAATATGTGAATACAATATTTTAACGCCGTCATAGCTACATGACTACACAGCAACTTTTGCCGCTGTCGTCAACTGTGGCGGCGTCAAAAACATTGTGTCTTTATAAAAAACGTTTGTGTTGTCAGTTCCGGCTATGGTAAGTTTTCCCGTTGTGGTGGGTTTTAAGTGTGGTGAGATTATCAGGAGAGGTGAATAAAAATTAAATTCACCACTATACCGTTATTACAAAATTACACGACATTACCGATACGACGGTACTACCATTTTATATAGCATTATCAACTGTGCGGATGGTGTCTGGATTAAGGATACTTAATTTCGATTAGTGAAGTCACAAATAAAAAAGGATTTCGCACCATAACAATAAAAGCCTTTTTTATTACAGCTACTTACCGCTAGAAACCACTAATGAAAATAATAAAAAAACAATTTTAATGCTTTTTCTTTGTTTGAATTACAAAAAATGTCTTTATTTTGGTTTGGGTTTTTTGCTTTTTAAAATTATTTTATTCTTATAAATTTATTTTATATAATTTCATGCTAAATAAAATACTTGTATTTTTATTTGTCTTTTAAATTATTAATTAATTGTATTTAATTTTAAATATATATTTTATTAAAATATTTTAATTATATTTGTTTGTCTTGTTTTCAATACTTATTGTATTTAATCATATTATTTAAAAATAAAAAATGTTTATCAATACAGATGTTTAAAGTATTGTTGTATTTAAATTGTTTTGGCAATTATTAATAATTGATTTAATTTTAAATTAATTTTTTCATTTATTTTTGTTTATATCAAGAATCAGTTCCATAGTTTAATAATTTGGGAGAAATTATTTCTTTTTAATGTTAATATATAATATTTGTATATAGCATGTATAGAATGTATGTATGTTTTAATATTATATATATGGATATTTATGAATGATTTTTTATTGTTGTAAATTATGTTTTATTTTCGTTATTAAATAATATGTTAATTGATTTTTTTTCGTCTTCTTCTTTCTCTTTGTTTCTTGTTCGTTTGTAAAAAATTGTTTTTCATAAAATATGTATGTACGAATTTATAAAACTATTTTTTTTTTGTTGTTTAAAGATGTTATTGTAAATTTTATATTTTTATTTTAATAGATTTTTTTGAAAAACGAAATTAACTTTTAAATAATTTACTCCTTTCTAAACTTCTAATCAAAAGAAAATATCATACGTGAATTTTCTGGTTCAAGTTTCTTTTTCAATTCCCTCTTTTTATATATTTTGAAAGATTTTTTTTCCTTTTAATAGGTTCAGCTAGAAAATGATTTAAACCTGGTACATTAATCACTCACCAGATAAAATTCTGAATTGAGTTAATGAAACTAAATCTGGCAGAATATAAAACAGAAGTTTTTGTCATACATAAGTATTTGAGAGAAATGCAGAAGTTTAGAATATGTTAGAGCTACATAAACACCATAGAGTCTGTAAAATAACTTTAAGAGTCACATGGGCTATGCTATATATACATACATATATGTATATATTTACGAAAGATGCGAAAGATGACAGAAGCAGAGATCATTACTGTTATGGGCAATGGAAGGAATCCTGAGGAATACGTTCATAAATATTTAGTAGCAATTAGCGTTGTAGCAGGAGTAAGCTCTATATCTGGAACCGCAAAGTAAATAAACGAATTTAACCATTTGGTGAAAGAAAATTCGGAAATCCAATGGGAACGCAGAGTCGAGGGAAATGACAACGAAAATTGTAAATCAATTTTAATACTTGGTGGAACTACAAACAAATTTGAGGTATTAAAATATGAAAGTTGTACAGAGTTTTCGGATCTCATGAACAACGGGTCAATTCGACCTCCGGGTACTGTACTTGTCTTAATTGGCAAGTACACGTCCTCTAACCTCTAACCTTTCGGATCTCATCAGAATTCAAATGTTATTGCACACTTCTTTCAGGCAGACAGCTCATCAAGTTGTCTTCAGTGTTCAAATAAAAACAAAACTCCATATTGCTTTCAAATCACCGAGGTTTGCAAACACCGAATGTAAATGTAGCTTAATATCATACAGATGCTATTGGTTGACATTGAGATTAAATGGGACACAAAACAGCGTAACATGTTGTGTTTAAATGTCCGTTATTCAATGAATATTGAATAGACAGCCACACACTAACGCTAAATATTACAATGAAAATGATGGTATTGTTTGAGCTTAAATGGGATACTGTGGAGCAGTCCAATGGACATACAAATTAACCTTATGTATTAAAACGCGATTAATAAGAGTTATGAAGCAGTCGACTATAATCTCATCAATTTCTTGAGAGAACATTGTGTCCCATCATGACGATATTAATGTCGAAGTGAAAATAAAACTGTCGAATGAATGATATTTAATTGTTTACATTCTGACGGTTAAAACTGACCATAGCGGGAAGTAATACTTCAGATGTGGTTAAAATAGGTAATAATTCAATTTAACTAATTCAATTTATAGAAGTTTCCATCCAACTCCAATATAAAAAAGGCTTACCTGACACGCAGTGTGGTTTCTAAAAGTGCATATGTGACGTTTATGTCGTAAAGACTGAAGGGAGTCTTTGACGACCACACAAGTCAAGTACACACGGAATGTCAAGTAATCGCGTAAACTGAATATCTAATTAGTGCCAACGACATTGGCAGAAAATACGGTTGGAAATATTACAGTTGTAGGCCTATCATCGTTTTTTGATTAGATTTGGATTACCAAGTTTAAACGAAATGTGTATTAAAATTGTATTTCGAAAAGAAACTCGAACTTTTACAATACCCAGCAATTTATTCCTTTTGAATAATAAAAAATTGGTTCACAAATTTCTTAATTTCGCACAACATTTTGGAAATTTGATTTTTAGAAAAGATTAATTGCCAGTAACAAGTATTCTTGGCTTTTGTTTTTGTGTTTGCATTATTTTCAATACAATTTTTTTTCAAATAATATTTCTTTCAATATAAAATTTTCATAATTTGTTTATCGTTACATTTAAAATCTTATATTGTTTAAAAAATTTGTCTAATTCTTTATATAATTTTGCATTTTTTACAACATTTAAATACTTTTTAATTTGATTTTATGCAAAATTTTTGTTTTTTTACTTTTATCAGTATTATTTTTAAAAAACCAATATGGTTTTATTGTTCCTTAATATTTTATTAAAATTTTATGTTTAAAATTACGTTATTGTTATATTGGGAGTATAGTTATCTCTTTTTATTTCTAATAATTATGTTTTTAATGCAAAAATAAGAAACATTTTAAATTAAAAATAATAAAGAAAAATAATAAACAACGGCACAGTGTTGTCTAAAATATTTAGAAGAGTTAAGATGTTGAAAAGAGCCTGTAAATCGAGAAGAAATTTATATTTAAAGAGCACAAAATTTTGTATAAAATTTGGAAAATTAGTTAAAGGCCCATTCACTGAAATGTGGAGAATGTTCTATAGTGACATCATTTGATTTTGGGGAATAAAATTTTTAAAAGAGATATCCTAACCTCATAAACAAATTTAAAACTTGGCTTAAAGGCAGGAAATTATGAACCTCATAGCATTTATAACAATACTCTGACCTCTGTGTGCAGTGTAATGACAATGAAGCAGAGAAGACGACAGAGCGTCTTTTCTGTCTTTATCATGTACTCGTTAACCTGGGACGAAGTATTCTTGGGCACCCAGAATTTATTGACAGACCATGACAGGTGATATGGATATCGTCCACATATTTATAAAACTATCGATATGGCGAAGATATGCCAGCCAAGAGTAATAGTAGTATGGTATACGAGTCATTAGAGAATCTAAATAAGATAAGCTCTTGGAGGTGACTGCCAATTTAACATAACTTAAATGTGAAATTGGAGAAGCTTGGTATTCTATTTTCCTGGAAGTTGTTTTAAATCTTGGAAATTTAATAAATCCACAATACCAAGAGATTATAAAACGAATAGACCAACACTAAACTTGCAAGTTCGTGAATTTTATGATAAAAATTATCAGAATTGTTGAATTTGTTGTGAAGAGCTACTAACGCATCCTGAAAGGACCTTATGTTTTTAAGGACAATGAAACCTTACAGTCAATAAGATAAAGTAACAAGCACTGCTTTTTGAGGTTTATATGACTAAAGAGTATCGAATCCACAACAGTCGTAGACTTGCACATTACCTACTAGGGTACCGGAACAACCGGACTTTGAAAATTTTCTGTGTTAATTTTAGTTTCTTAAATCGTAGTTTAGTAGGTAGTGTGTTGGATTATTAGAAGAGAATCCATGATTAAAATCTTAGCTTAGAATCTAGATCAAAACGAAATATGGAAAAAGTATTTTCGGTTAATTTCTCTCAGCAGTCTTCTGGCAAAAACTCAGAGTAAAACAAGTTGCCATGAAAAGTTTATCACAAATCTACAAATCTGAGTAAAACTGTAGGTTCCGCCATTCATGAAAAAAGATTAATAAACTTATCAAAATGGGTGGTGTGAGTAGCTAGGGTGTAGTCCTGACTAAAGGAGTTGCAAAGATTAATTAAATAATTAAGTAAACGGTCTCAAGATAATTCGTTTAAAGGGTTCAATGGCAATGCTTATAAAACACATTTTGTTTTAAAGAGAAAATATAAGATGTCCCTATTATTTCTTCCAGTTATTAGTTTTTAAAATTTTTAGCCGGATTGGTTTGTTTTTTTTTATTTCTTTTGCAGAGAATTTCAATAATATGTTGAAATTTTAGTGTATCCTAATTGTTTCTTCCAACACTGTAAATAATTCTTTTTTTTTAGTTTAAAAAGTTTAGTTTAGTTTGCTACCAAATAAAAACGGATAGTAAAAAATAAAAAATCGGAAATAAAAACAAAAATTTTTTAAATTAAATTTGAAATAATTTGAATATAAATATTATATTTGTTTTTGTTGTTGTTTCATTAAATATTATAGTACCTATAATTATAAATTGTGTTTGGGTTGGTTGGTTTGTTTGTTTGTTTTAATAATAAGTATGCATGTATGTATGTATACTAAATGATTAAACTAATGGTTAACTAAGGGTTAACTAACTATGTTTAATGTTAATCTATATAATTTTTAGTAGTTTTTTTATAATAGCTATGGGTTAAAAAACTAGCTGTATTTACTAAAGAGTAGTACATAATAATTATTTCTTGTTGATACTTTTAATAATTTTAAACAAACACAAGACAAGATAAGAGAAAAAAAAATAGAAAACCATGACTTAAAATAATAACTACATAATGCACTTAAAAAACTTAAAAAAAAGGAAATTTTAATTGCAAATAATTCATTTAATTTAATTACATTTAAATACAGTAAAACAATTAAAATTATACTCTTTTAGATTATTAAATATTACAATAACTTAGAATAAAAAATTGATTGTTATTTTAATAAAAATAAATTTATTTAATTTTTTTAATAAAAACCTAAAAATTTGCTTAAATTATAAAAACTTTCACAAATTGATATAAAATAAAAGTAAAGAAAATAATACTTTTGGCATAGCAAAATAAATTATATTTGTTTGTTTGTTTTTTATTTTAAAAATATTTTTTTTTATATATTAAAAATATATATTTAAAATCTATAAAAATAAATCAAATTTTATTATAAATTATAATTATTTTTTAAAATTAATTTTAAAATAACATGACACAGCAACTAAAGAAAATTCATTAAAAATAAATTTTTTTTACTAAAAATAGATTTTTGATTAAAAAAAATTTAAAGTTTTTCCAAAAAACATTTATAATGATAGTATGTAATATGTATATGTATGTATGTAGTTTTATATTAAAAAATTAAAATTATAGAAAACATTAAAATAATAAATAAAAAAACAAATTTATATTGTATTTCAAAAATTATTTTAAAAAATCTGAAAAAATAAGAATTTTTATTTCTGTTTTTATAAATCAAACCAAAACAATTTCTATTAAGGGGGGACTTTCTTTTATCATAAAGTTTGCTTATTATTTTATTTAATAAATAAAAATTCTTTTTCTACCTTCAGGTTTTCAGCTTCAAAAAGTATTTTTTTGTGTTTTTAGATTTTTTTGTTTCATTTACGCAGCAGTCTTGTTTTTATAATATTTTTTTTGTTTTTTTTGAACCTTATTAACTAGTCATTCTTCCATTGTTTTCATTTATTGATATCCCTTATTTCGTCTTCTTTTATGTTTACTTTTGCTTTAAGTAGTTGTTGCAGTTCCTCCTATGAGGCTTTAGCAAATTGTATTACCGAACTGTGTCTCATTACTTTGGGATTGAGATCTTTAGCGCCCGCCTTGTTGTGCTCTGCTTCAGCCATATCCACATTATCACTCATGTATAGTTTACGTTTTCGTAGCGGCAATGTCATAACATCGCGGTCAGCCATTAGCATCATATCACTTTCGGGCGATGATGATCTGTCAGGCGATGCGGTGGAAGATCGTAAAGGTGCTATAGCAGCTTCAACTTGGCGCAGTATGGTTTCATTATCATGTAATGAGGGCCTGTAAAACGAAATATAGAAGAAGGAAAATAAATATTTTGTAATTTATTTGAAAATAATTTTTTATAGATGTTGTTCTTGCCAGTTCCAAAACGAAGTTTGTGTAACAATTACTGATAGTTCAAGAGTCAAAAATTATCTTCAAGTGGCATGCTAAGTGGTTAAATTATCTGACTACAATACACAAGCAAGCACCATGTTCTATTTACTTTTTCTTTCTGTCCAGTTTAATTAATTAAGTTTTTCTTTAAGTATAATATAAATCCATCTTTTTGCTATGTTCGAAAATTCCAAATTAAATTCGATAAAGTGAAAATCATTTCAAATTAAATTTATATCTCCTGGGATTACAAAAGATATAAAATGCTTGCTTTAGAGCTATGATTTTAAGGAATACAGCTTTTCGAACATAGAATTTTTAAGTATAAATCCGAAATATTATTAAATTTCTATTGCATCTTATTAGAATATAATAAAAATTCATCCTTTTGCTTATGTTCGAAAATTGGAAATTAAGTTCGAAAAACTGAAATATATTTCAAATAAAATTGATATCTCCTGGGATCTCTAAACATATACGATTTCTGCTTTAGAGCTATGATTTTAAGAAATACAGCTTTTCGAACATAGAATTTTCAAATAAAATTCAGAAATTTTATCAAATTACCATTTTATTTTATTATCAGAATAAAACGCACTTTTTTGAGTGATGTTCGAAAATTCGAAATTATGTTCGAAAATTTCGAAGTTCGTTTATAATGAAAAGAATATGATCTCAAATCAGAACAATAAAAAACGTTTTGTTTTAATAAGCTTTTGTTTAATAATTATAAGCTTTTGAACATAGAATTTTCATGCAAACATCGAATAACTTTCAAATATTTTTTTTCTAATATTGTAAATATTGTAGAAATGTTAATTAACTACTCACTCAAATTTCGGTACTGGTGCATAACCCTTGGTTATGCCCGCATGTCTCGTCAGTTCTGCTCTCTTATAGTGTTCAATTAAATTCTCTGCCTCAACTTGAGTATCATCGTAGCTTTCATAATTATTCATAAGCAATGATTTGGCTACTGGACGATTATGTTGTAGTTGCGGTTGTTGCTGTGGTGTAATCAATGTATTGTGATGCATATTGGGTAAATGATGTAAATCCGTATAAAGTTGGGTATTTGTGGTGGTGGTGGTGGTGTTGGTATTCGATTTTTGTTGCGAATGATGCAGTTGCATTATTTGTATGGCTGCCTGCTGGACATCATCCTCACGACGACTGGCTATGGTGGCAGCTTCCAAGAGAGCTGGATTTATGGTGGGCTGTTGTTCGAAACGTGTTTGATGCTGCAGATCTTGAACATGTGATGGACTTGTAGGGATATTTAAATAATGATACTGTTGCTGTTGCTGCTGCTGTTGTTGTTGGTGATGCTGCTGTGGCGATGATGGAGAATTTTGATAATGGTAAGTAAGATGTATTGGTGTTTGTTGTTGTTGCTGTTGCATTTGTTGTGCAACATGTTGCTCTTCTGCATGATGATTTTGACTGACACTTAAATCTGTGGGCATTTCATCGGATGTCGGAAATACAGCCTGGTGGCTCATGTCTACTAAAGATACAGCAGACAATTGGTTGCGGTTATTATTGCAGGGTATAGAGCCACTGGCCACACCACTATCACGGCTATGATGGTCAGCTTCGAGTGTTAACGACATGGTGGGCGAGGCCACTGAAGAAGTGGGCGAAGCTGCTGATAGCCTTGAGGCAGAATGGTATGAAGAAGAGGGCGACATGGATGACGATATAGGTGAGCCTGGAGAGCCGGGACTTGAGGGACCCAGTGATTGACTGCTATTTAGTTTTTCCTTCCTGGGCTTGCGTGGCTTAACCGAATTATTAGTAGTGGTAGTACCCACACTAGATGTGGGTGATTGTGGTGAATTAGGTCCGGAATTTGTTTCAGCGCCCGAGGAAGTTGATACCGACGAAACGGTACCATTAGCATTAGCATTGACTTCTTCTTCATCATCGGGCATTTCATTGGCATGGCCCTTGATGTGTGCTTCCATTTCTTTTTTGCTTTTAAACGTTTCATCGCATATGGTGCATTTGTAGCACTTCGAACCATAATGCTGGACACGATGCAATTTTAACACATGATTATAGCCAAAATCACGGAAACAAATGTCGCAATGATACGGTTTCTCACCCGTATGCGTACGTGAGTGAACTTTTAATTGCTTCGAACATGTGAAACCTTTGCCACAACCTTCTACCGGACATTTGTAAGGTTTTTCACCGGTATGTGTGCGCATGTGTATCACTAATTGACCCGATTGTATGAAGGTTTTGTCGCACACCGAACACTTGTGCGGTCGTTCACCTGTATGTATGCGCATGTGACGATGCAATTTGCCCGAATGCTCAAAGGCACGACCACAGACATCGCATTTGTACGGGCGTTCTTTGGTGTGTATGCGACGATGGACTTGCAGGTTTTCCTTAACGCTGAAGAGCTTGTGACAAAACTCACATTCGAATGGTCTTTCGCCAGTATGTGTACGATAATGACGAATCTAAGAAGAGAAACAGGGAGAATGGATTACAGAAAATTTAAAATTAATTTGTTTTTCCCTTTCAGACTTACCAGTCTTGCAGGCACAGCAAATGTCTTCTGACAAACATTACACTGGTAGGGATCGCCACCGTTTGTGGCGGCATTTGCAATTGGTTTTATTTGCGGCGTCTTTGGTATACCCAATGGCATGCCAGCTTCATTTACTTCTACCATTGTGGTGGGAGGCGAATTTGCTCCACTACTAGTAGAGCCATTCATTAGGCTTAAATCACCATTTTTGGCATGGGATTTTGTGTGGGAAGTATGAGCAGATTTACTGCCAAATGTCATGCCACATTGTTCACACTTAAATGTGGGCTTATTGGCATTTGTTTTACGACCGCCACCACCAACAGCGCCTACACCTGATGTTGTAGAGGTCGGTGTACTGCTGCTCACATTATTTGTGGAAGTCGATGATGATGATGATGATGATGCTGATGGTATTGTGGCTGCTGTAGTAAGTGGTGTTAGGGAAGCGGGTTGTGTGGTGGCATATAATGTGATACCCGGTGGTAATAATTCTGTTTTTATGTTGGTTAGATATTTCTGTTGATGCTGCTGCTGCTGATGTGGATGTTGTTGTTGATGCTGCTGGTGATGATTTGTAATACTTGTGGAGTTAATGTTGTGTGTTAGTTGTTGATGCTGATGCAGTTGTTGCTGTTGTTGTTGTTGTTGTTGTTGGTGATGTTGCATAGTTGTTATAGCCACATTATTAAGTATGAATGTGTTACTTGTTGCTGAAAGTTGATGATGTTGTTGTTCTGTTGTCGTTCTTAAGGGTGCACATAGTTGCGCCTGACTAGGTTGCTCCGATTTAATAATCAATGGCGTCGACTGGTAATAAACCATTGTGTTATTTTGTGGATCTGAAAGAAAATGAAATAAGAACACAAAGGATTATTAATTGGGATTCATAAGCAGCAATACGAATCTATAGCGATGCTAGATTATAACCTTAAAAATTAAAAAGGATTCTTCATAGCAACCAGTGGTAAACTTATAGAATTCGAAAGATAGGAGGGTTGCTTGCTTGCCTTATAGAGCTGAAATCTGGAGTATTCGCGGGTCCAAAACCCAAGACGAAGTTGAAAGAGATCTGTTGGAAGAATTCTTTTGATAATCACGCTTAAAAGCAGAACGTTTTGCAAAAGGAGAGGAATAATTAAAGTTGTTCCAATTTACATCATCTTAGACACAACAGCAATAATGCCAGTCCGCATTAGCTTTTTCAACGCAACAGATTTGAAATCAAGGAGTCAAGAAGTCCTTAGCGTCTAAGTTTATTGGGTAGTTTTGGCATTTAGTCCTCGAAACTTTAAGGAGACAAATGTACTGATGGAGTTGAAACTTACAAATCTTGTGCTGTACAGCAGACTGAAATTTATGATTTATAACCGATGAACGATTTTATATACGGAAGCTTATTGTGACAATAACTAGACAGTGTCTTCTACATTTGTTGGCTTCGAGCCTAGAACTTCTCAACGTTTGTGTTTGATTGTTACTGTTGTTGCCTATTGAGGAAGCCTTGCATTTTTTGTATTATTCCTTTGAAAGGCTGATATCACTCTCATGGTATAAAAAAATATGAGTCGTCTTTACTGTTATAATCAAGCCTTATAGTTGAATAAGTGATCTTCACTGTTATTATCAAACCATGAGCATTTTGAAATTGGGGCTCTCTGCTCTATAAATGTTTATTACCATCTTTATGATGTCGTGAGGTTTACAACCTAGTCTTCTTACACCACCTCATGTTGTGCGTGTTAATTTTATTCATGAGTGGCGGAATCTACAGTTTAAAATCGATTCAGAACGACAGATTTTTGAGAAATTTTTCATAGCAATTTTATTTACTCTGGGAGTTTTTGCCAGGGGACTGCTGAGAGGAAGTTGCCGAAGATAAATTTTTTCATATTTCGTTTGGTTGATGTCTGTACTGGGGTTTGAACACTACGCACTAGACTGTAACGACTATCTGCTTACAATGCCTTGTCACCGAGATGTGGTATGAAGGTCCTATTGGTGCCTAGCATGGGATATAAATTGGTCTCAAATTTTTATTAACAAGTTCATGATATTTAGGAATTAGCAGCCTAGTATGTAGGTTGACAGATAGATGATGTAAAGAGAAAATAAATTTTTTACTTTTGTTGTTTACTTTAACCACATAATGTTCACTGATAACTTTATGGAATTATTACCGACAAAAAGATAATTTGTAATAGCTTATGGAGTCATTTAAAAACCAAAAGTAAGATTGTAATCCTGACTAAAGGGTTCTAATGGCAATCAATTTAGAACCTAAAGACTTGCTCTGACTTTACAAAGCCTTAGAACATGGAAAAAGCCTTTCACCTTAACCTAACTTATAAATAATTACCAAGTAATTTAATAAAAATCTTTATATAATAAATACTAATGAACTTATAGAATACACGCTAAGCCAACAAAACAACAAATAAAATCAGATATCCAAACCATTAACAATCCATATATTATTAACCCAGATTGCAAGTGAAAAGTGAAATGAAATATTTGATAAAAATAAAGAAAGAAAAAAAATCAAATGAAAAGTGAAAATGCACTTGAAAACAACCCCCCTTCTAAATAAACATATATGTACACAGCAATGAGCAATGAAAACCACCCCATTTTCCTAGACAGTAACGACCTAACTAGGCAACGTTGATATTGTCCACAAAAGAAACAACAAAAAAACAAAAAAATACGCACTCTCTACACCTCAAATACTCATAACAATGGTTGTTGGTTCCACTAAAAATACCCATGAATCATATTACGAAAAAAAATATGCAACTTTTCCTTTCCAACAAATGTTTTTGACAATTTTTCCTGTGTTAGATTATTGTAAAGGGGTGTAAAGGAAAAGCTTCGAAGGAAAATTACGCATTAGGAAAATGTATATGAATTTAAGGGATGTTATTGGTTTGAGGTTTTTATTTCGTAGAATAAGCTGGTGGAGGTTTTTCTTATTGAAGAGATTCCACGAAAAAATTGTAGTTTTACGAGTGAAGTTTGTCTGGAGCTAAGGGGAAGGATGGAGTAGGGAAAGTTAATATGATAAGAAAAAAAATGCAGGGGGGACCATATGAATTCGAGTGGAAAGTATGGTTATGGTAGTGTAGCAGATGTTTAGGCCTTTTTGGGTAAGTTTTGTTCCATTAGTTTAGAAAAACAGAAGCTTTTTTTCTGTATTGGTTTACAGATGTTTTTATCTTCATAGGAGTTTTAATATAAAATGCACATGAAAGTTTTAAGATATTTTCAAAATGGCGCTGGTTTTAAGGTTAAGATTTTCCTCTCCTTTGACTTATGATATACTCTTCTTTGCTCTATAGAAGGAAATATTTAAGGAATATTTTCTCAGACCTTAGTTAGCGCTCTTAAAACGAAATTCCTTTTTGCCAAAATCACCATCTGTTAATCTAACCTATAACTTTAAAACGCGATAAGATATTCTAATTTTCCCATGTAAATTTTAAAAATCTAAGGAAACTTAAGCTCTAGAGTAAGCAGAACTTGTTATTGATCCATTTTTATATTTAAAGGTTATAATTTCCCCCCTTCTTTAAATACTTAAGTTATTAAAATTCTGATTAGAAATTAGATTAGAAATTATTTAGAATCTCTAACAACTTTCATTTAGTTTATGGGCCTGCGCACTAAATACTGCTTTCACTTTCTGGATATTTTCATAATTTAAACGATTTCAGTTTTAAAAGTAAACTTTTGCGGTGGTTTTAGTTTGCAATTTCAAAACTTAAACTGTAAACGCTCTAAAATTATGAATTAAACTTGATTTTAAAGAAAAGAAAATAGTTTTTTTCGTTTGAAATATTAAAAATAATAAGTTTTGCATCTGAATTTATAATTTATTACTTAACTTATATTATAAAACCTAGCTTTGCACACTACCCATATTGTGTGTGTTAATTATATCCATGAGTGGCAGAGCCTACAGTTTAATGTTGACTCCTAATGAGAGATTTTTGAGTGAAATTTCATGGTAATTTTATTTTCCCACCGAGTGTTTGGCAGAAGCCAGCTGAGGGGAACTAACTTACAATTAGTTTCACAATTAGAAAGTACTGCAAGTCATCAAAACTGCTAAAGCTTTGTTAAGCATATCCATAATTTACATTTACATATTTACAGCTCCATTAATCAAGTCTTATCAACTGATCAGATGGTGGACGATAGGGTTACAACCTTCCGGTATTTTAGATAAATATTTTGGGAATTTTGAGTATTACTCATGTTGGATTGGATACAACTCAATCTTTATTGATTGAGTAGTACTTTTTAACACACGGTATTGCTCTCTGACCTTTCTTGGATGTACGTTCTTTATGTTATCAGTTCTAGGTGGCCATTATTCTTTCTAGATGTAGATTATGTAACGAATTGAACGTCCTTTATATTTAAAATTCAAAAAACTATGGTGAAATCTTATCTCGGACTCAAACCTGAAATGTTCGAAATTGTAGGCACGTACTTTAACTACTAAACCTAAGTCCCCCTCATTTATTTCAACTTTCGAAAGAAAGATTAAGAATTCTTTAAATTTCAGAACCATGATTACCCCAGAACAGTGTTGAAAAATTCAGTACTTTAGTACTTTTTTCAGTAATTTTCCATTCCAAAAATACCGCAGTACCCCCGCGATGATTTCAGTACATTTTTATTATTACATATTTTATGTCTTGCAGTTTTCAACTATTAATGCATTAGCAGCATGTTCAACGTAATGTTAAAGGTAGAATTAGGCTTTAGTCCCGCTTAGCCAAACGTCCACGGAACGTACATTCATTTTAAGAACACTAAAAGCAATGAAAACGCTTGCCGAACCGTGATGTAATTTCGGTAAGAATATGCATTGCTCTTTATATGCTAAAAATGAACGTATGTTACATTACGTTGCATCGACGTTTGACTAAAAGAGGCTTTTACGTTTTGTTACGTTCCGAATCAACTGTTTTTGTCTTGTATGTGAGGAACACGACTAAATCGTTAGTTTTTCTGTTCCGTGCCGTATGCGTATTAAATATAAATCAATAGTGTTGTTGGTAGTGTGCAGGCTTACCAGACGTGAGCCCACGGTTCAAACCCCATGTCAAAACGAAATATGAACAAATATTTCTCCGGCGACTACCTTCTGGGAAAAACTCTGAGAGTAAATAAAATTGCCATGATAAAGTTTCTCAAAAATCTGTCGTTCGCAGTCGGCTTTAAAGAATAGGTTCCGCCACTCATGTATGATATTAACACACACAACATAAGGGGAGTGAGAAGTTAGATCATAATCCTTATTGAAGGGTTATAATGAACGATATGTATGTATGTATGTATTTTTTTTTACAAAAGTACCATTTGATGCAAAAAAGTACTCTTTCAGTTATAGTTCAGTACCATTTCAAAATAGCAGTTTTTCAACACTGCTGCAGAATCTGTCACTTAATGTGTCACCGTCTATAATTTCAATGAACGCGAACGAGAGTATTGAGATACTCATTTCCTGACGAAACTATTTAAAATAAGATAAAGACTATTGACTGATGTAAACGAGAGTCTGTATGGAACTATCAGAACTATCTATAGTTAGGATAAACGCCGTAGTTCGCTATATGAGAGAGAATCTGATAGAAAACCCTCCCTATGGATGTTCACAAGCGTCTTTTCACTTGTATTGAATATTGTCTATGTGTGATGACAAATCTGACCTAACGGTTTAGTTGGTTTTAGTCACAATTTTTTAGCAAAAAATTATAGTTTCTTTGGTTTAAAAAGAAAATGTTCGAATTTAAATTATAATTTCGAAAAATTCGAAACAAAGTTTGAAATACAGAAAACAGAGAAAAGTTAACTTAAAGAAATAAAACAATTTGTAAATGGAAGTCAAATAAGCTTCAAATGTTAGAAATTTTTAAGTTCAAATTTTTATTTTCGAGATAAGAGAACGTAATTAAGCTTAGAAATTACAAGTTAATGAAATAATTTAGATTAAAAATATTAAAAATTACAAATTCAGAACATTTTAATGTTATGAATATTTATGAACATTTTTAAATTTCCAATAATTTTTCAGTGTCCTAATGACAAATAGAGGAAATAAAGTATTTTGAGGTAACTTTTAAAATTTTGAAATTGATTTTGGCGAATTTTCGAAAATTATTGTTAATAAATTTTTTTTCTAGTTTTTTCAGTTTTAAAATGATTTAAATTTTTAAAAAAATGTTTTATAAAAATAAATTTAAAAAATAGCAGTTTTTAAAATAAAAAGACGGTTTTTTAGTTTAAATAAAAATAAATTTAATTAAAAAGACGTTTTTTAAATTCAGTAAAATGAGATTTCTGCTTAAAAACTCATTAAAAAAAATAATTTTAATTATAAAAATATAATTTTGCGAAAAAATCTTATTTCAAAAAATTTTTTGTTTTTTTTTATTTTATAGTTTTATAATTTTTTTATAATTTTTTTAGTTTTAAAGAGATTTATGTAGATTTTGAAACAAAAAGCAAACGGTCTTGTTCTATTTAAATTTGGTTTAAAAATATTAATTCTTGATTGAAAAAAATTTTGAATAAATTAAAAAAACAGTTTTTTTATATAAAAATATAAAAAATATGGTTTTGTTATCGAAACATTTTATATAAAAATATTTTATTTTTCTTTTAAAATTTTTGTTTTTTATATTTTATTTATTTTTATTTATTTGTTTATTTATTTTTTATTTTTTTTATTTACGTATTTTATTTAATTTTCTTTTGAGATTTAAAGAAAAGTGGTATTTGAAAAAAAAAAATTTGTTATCGAAACATTTTATATAAAAAAAAAATATTTTATTTTTATTTTAAAATTTTTGTTTTTTATATTTTATTTATTTTTATTTATTTGTTTATTTATTTTTTATTTATTTTATTTACGTATTTTATTTAATTTTCTTTGAGATTTAAAGAAAAGTAGTACAATTTAAAAGAAATATAACGGTCTTATTTTATTTAAATTTAATTTTAAAAATATTAATGCTGAAAAACTTTTTTCTTCATTAGTTTTGAATAAATAAATTTAAACAAGGTTTTCTTAAGTTTTAAAAAAAATTAAAATGCATTTTTATGCTTAAAAAATAATCGTTAATCACTAACGATTTTGAAAAAAAAAAATGTTAAAAAAACCGTTATTTTTTTATTATGTTTGACTATCAAATTACAATTTTTTAAATTTTAATTCAAATTTTTAACTTTTAAAAATTCAAAGAAATTAATCCTTTAATAATTTTGCATTTTTTTAACTCATTTTTCTACGTAACTCACCCTTATCATTTTGCTTAATTAATTTTTTTGTAATTTTAACTGCCTTATTAGGCGATAATTGCACTAATTCTGTGCCCGATTTCGAAAGAACATCTTTAATCCAATTTTGTTCTTTCGGCCAAGATTTCGATGCTGATGCCGCCTTCGAAATAGACGTTGTGGACTCGGACATTGTTTTTGTTTCGTTTACAAAAAAATAAATATACAAAAAAGAAAAAATTTATGCCATAAGATAATATTGCCAATAATCAGTCACATTAAATAGTACTTTTCAGTCTTCAAAAATGTTCCTTCAAAAGGGGGATGAAAAATAAAAAACAAAAACAGTCTTTCATTTTGTTAACCCCATAATTATTTATTTATTTATTTATTTTTTTATTAATAATTTTACACTAATATTTTGGTTTTCTTTAAAATAATTTGTTTTTTAATATGTTTTTTTAATAATTTTAAAAATTTCTTTAAATCTTTGGTTTTTGCATTCGCCAATTGATTTTGGGCGTTTGCTGCTATGGTTATGGGGGGTATGGGTACGGTGGGTGTATATAAAGTACGACAGGTTTTTGTAGAATTCGTAGAGTTGCTGGTAATGGCAGTGGTACGCACTTTTTTCTTATTCATACGCATTGTTTTAAATGAATATAAAATATCATTCATATTTATAAATAAATCATCATAAGACATTTCACATTATAATTTTTTTTAAATGAAAAAAAAATATATTTTTTTTTAACCCGTTTTAATTATTATTTTTTTTCTATAAAAAGTTTTTGTCCCCCCCTCTTTTGTTTGCATTGAAAAAATTGTTTCCCGTCTTATTTGATATTCCGTTTGTTAGAAGTTTAATGCTCGCTTTTAAGTAAACGACTGGTGGCTGAGTTTTCCCAAAATCTTTAACTAACCACCGAAAATTCGATATTGTTGTTATCAAACTTTCAAAATTCTAACTCAAATGTTTGAAATATTTCCCTGTATGTACTTTTTGGAAAATCCCACTCATACCACAAAGAAAAATTTCCCATTAATTTTCCATTCTTAACAAATTGAGGAAAACATTCAATTTGAAAACCAAATATTGGCTTCAAATCCAACAAAATTAAGAGGGGCAAGCAGGGGAAAAAGGAGGGAAACAGTTCCTCTTATTAAACAAAAGATTTGATCTAAGTTTTGATGAAAGCATTTTTACGATTTTATTAAAAAATCTTAAATTTTCCTTAAAAACCATTAAAAAATCGTACATTTTTATAAAAAGTCTCGTATTTTAATAAAATCTACACTGTTTTTATCACAAGAGATGAGAGGAGTGAGTGCAATTGCTAAGGGGAAGAGAGCGAGAAAAATCAAAATTAGAAAAAACAACTCAAGTAATTTCTAATTCTTATTAGATAATGAACATAATCCAAGAATTCTAATTGGATTCATTCCACTTTACTGAGTATAAGTTAACAAGCAAGAGAGCAAGGCAGAGAGGGGAAAATGTTTCTCCGTTTCTTAGTGAAATTTGTGAGAAGACACATTAGATCTGTGTTTAGAGATTGCACTCAAAGAAATTTTTATTGTAAAGTTTTTAAAGAGTAGAACGTTGGAAAAACAAGACACTTCTTAACAGGAGAGGGGTGAGTGAAGAGCAATAGAATAGAATGAGAGTCGGATGAATCATATTTCTAATACCTTTTCATGTCGTTCATTGAGTATAGAGTAGCAGCTAGTACAGCGGATTTCGTTGTTTGAAAACCTTTGGTCCGGGCAATGTCTATTTCATCTGAAGTGTCATTAAGCTAGTGAAAGGTATACAACAAAAGTGATGAACTAAACGAGTCCATTTACGCAGAGTATTACGTTGTGAGCTGTTTATGAAATTTTCAAAATTAAAAAAAAAAATCCGGCGGACCTTGTCAGACCCGTATATCATCGCAATATATACGCTCTAACAAAAATATATTTTCTGTTAATTTGTAGTTTTCATGGCGTTCTGCGCAATTGTGCTCATTTTACCGCTCATTATGGCTTATATTGCATTTCGATTAGCATCTCCATTCACATAAAGTGCTACTCACGCAACTATTAAAGCTCTCGAATCACTCACAATGCCATAGCCATGCTGAGAAGGTGCTAGAGCAAGAGGTTCTCAATGTTTTACAAAATTTTCTTCCGTAATGGAGCTACTTTTTCACATGGTATTTACGTCAAAAAGCAAAAAGTCTCATATGCAGTCGGAGAACTCAGAAATTATTACAGAAAATCCGTTTCAATTGGCCATTACAACCCCTTAGTTACAGTTTGAAGTCGAAGACGCTGAGAGAGGAAGTCTTCGAAGGAAATATTTTTTTCATATTTCGTTTTATTCGAGATGTCTGAGCTGGGTTTTAAACCATGGGCTATCGTAAGCCAACACACTGCCTGCTAAACTACGACGACTTTAGGCGACACAGCTTCCAAGGCTGAATAGGAGGCGCTCGGTGGTTCTGCTTAAACTCCAAAAAACTAAGCTCAACACTGTTATCTTTGCTATTACGGGGCATTGCATTATAGGAACGCCTGCGAGGCGTATTGGTCTTGGACACCTTGCAAATGATTTCTGAAGAAGCTGTGGAGATGAAGAGGAAGATGAGAACATGTCCGGCACATGGTCGGAGGAGAAAGAGGTACCTGGGTCCCTACTACATGGAGGATATAGATGAACTGTCATGTACGAATATTGGCAGTCTGAGTCGCTTCATCAGAAGCTCTGAACGGTTCCTAGGATAGGGGGAAATGAGAAACTGTGGTATCACAATGGGCCCTGTGTGCGGCCTAAGTGTGACCGCTCATGACTCCATCGAGGGCAGCCACTTCTACCTACCTACCTTAGGCGACACAGAGCTCGTATAATAATTCACTTTTTTTGGTTAGCAATTGAAGATTATAAACTGGACTGTATCGCATATAGGCTTTATTGCGAGATAAGTTGCCAGAAAGAGCAGTTTTGGTTGCGTCAAAGAACATAGTCAGTAGTCAGGTTACCGTCGACATAAATATCGGCAGAAGGCAAATTATTTTTCTTTATGATTTTTCAAAAATATTAAAGGACTTCAATTACCTTCCATGTGCTTCTCTATTGTGAAGATTCATCTTCCAAACAATTACTCGAGGGAAAAGTACTAGGCCACATCTACAGTCCTGTAAGAGTCCCTAGCTATTCAAAGGAGAACATCAACAATCAAGATCATAAAAAAAGTGGGGCAACAACAGCTCTTGCTCTATCAAAAAGTTACTTGACCACTACAGCGACACATCGCCACAAAGTACATTGTTTCCAAGCAATTACAAGACAGGCAGCAATTCCATTATCCTAGGACCAATAGTCTATTAAGCTAGAACAACATTTAAGGAAGGTCCCCTACTTATGCAGTGCATTGTGTTGGAATATCAGAGGAGGTATATAAAAGCAGGAAAGGAGGGAATAGTTCGAAACAAATTGGTGCACAATTTATATTTACAATTACAATTTTATTTACATTAAGTACTTTTAAATCATTGTTATATTTTTTATTTTTCATTAAATAATCCACAATTTCTTTAAAATAAAATAAACAGACAGGAGAACTTAGTTGGAATCAAACCCATAACCCTTGCATTCGCAGATAACCACGCTACTGATTGGACTATTTGCAGTCACGCTTGTATTCTGTTCTTGAGCTTAAGCGCACAAACTTTTAAAAATTCTGTCTCCAAAACCATTCTAAATTAAACGGTTTAAGATGGATGTAAGCCTGGGCTTGTTAAACTACGGCAAACAATAGCTTAAAACCGTTATATGCCCACCCATGACGAAACAAAACAATATGGAAATGGAATTAAAAAATAAAAGATAGAATGCAAGTCTATGAAGCAGTTAAAAACAAAACCACTACACTTATAAAATTAACGGTAAAGTAAAAGAATTTCTTGTTTGTATTGTATGCATGTGATTGTGTTAAGATGCACTAAATTAAACAATAACAACAACATAAAAAAGCCGGTTATGTATTTTGTTTTGCTTTAGAAAAAGACTTGCTTGCATTGGTACTATCCCAACATTGTAACGGTTTTCTAACAATTGACCGTTCGTTTTGTAGTATGCAGCCATAATGTTTGTTTTTAACAGCTAGAATGTGTGTGTGTGAGTGCATCAGTGTTAGGGTTAAGGCTATTGTTATTGGTCGTTAAACTATTTTATTTTTTTAAAGCTTTTTAAAATTCTTTGACGCTACCACAGCACAATACAACATTAAAATTTTGGTTAAAAATATAGAGAAGAAGAAAAAACCTGTTCAAAATCACACTTAAATAACCTTTTAAAGTTTAATTACCTGCTGTTTTTTGTTATACATACACCCATACATACACAAACTTTGATAATTTATCAGTTTTCGGGTGTTTATTCTTTTTTTTTTTTTGTAGTTTATAAACCAACAAAACTTTTTGACGTTTTTTACTTTATTACCTTCAAAATATAATTATTTTTTCTTTTTTGTGCTTTTTTTGTCGTTTTTTTTATTCACATATTTCAACTATAATAAATATAATTATGCTGTTGATTTTATTTATTTTTGTTTGATTGTATGAATGAGTATGAGTATGAGTATGTATGTGTAAGTGTGTACGTTTATACTTGTATTTCTCATTTTCATTCCGCATGTTAATGAACTTTTGTACTACTTCGTTGAGTCTTTTTCGATTTTTTTTGATGGATTTTTGCTTTTTGAATATTTATTTTAAAATTGTGATACTTTTTTAAACCAAATTTTTTTCTTATTATTTTTTTATTCATATAGACCATTGGCCAAAACTAAATTGTTATTTAATATTCACTAATGGTCTTATTTTTATTTGTTTATTATTTTGTTTGTGTAGAAAAATAATAAATATTTTAAAAATTGCATAATTTATATTCTTTAGAAAATAAATATACAAAAATATAATTTTTAAAATTTTTTGTATTTCTTTGTGGATTTTTTTAATTAAAAAAATTAAATATAAAAATAAAATTAAAAGTTAAATTAAAAAATGAAATAAATTTAATAAAAAAGTTTAAAAAATCAATAAAATTATAAATTTGTTACAAATTTTTTTAATTATAAAAGTTTAAAATGCTAAAAAAAATAAAAAAAGTAAAAATTCTATCTTTGTTTATTTTCTATGAAATGACAAATTAATAAAATATTAAATAATTTTTTAAATTCTATTTTCTAATTAAAAAAAAATATTTCAAAAATCTTTGAATCTTTATTTTGAATCTTTTGAATATTATTATTTATTTTTTTTAAGAAATAATAATTTTTAAATTAACAACATTAAATTAATAAAAATATAAAATAAAATATTTTATGTTTATAAAAGAACGTAAATATATTTTGTAAAAATCTTTAATTGTTTTATTTTTTTTTAAATTTCTTTGAAAAAATATAAAAAACATTGCCTTTAAATTAAAAAAATGTTTATAAATTAAAAATAAATTTTTTGGATTCTTTTTAAAAGAAATTAATAAAAGATTTTTCAACTTAAATTAATTTATCTCCAAAAAATAAGTAAAATGTATACTTTTTTATTTTAAATTTATTAAATTCTTTGTAATTCCTTAAAAAATAATTATTTTTATATTAAAATATTAAATTAAAAGAAATTCTTTTTAATTCTTTAAAAATAAAAATTAAAAAAACTTGTTAAAAAATTATTAAAAATTATTTATTTTTTTATGTTTTTGTTTTTAACAATTTAGAAAAGAGATAAATAGGAATATGTTTATTTAATCAATCTGTTTAAAGTGTTTATGAGTTCAAATGACTATGATGATTCATAGGGGCATAATTAATGACTCATTAAAAGGATTATCAATGCAGTATAATTAATTATATACATATAAAAATAGTTCTATTTTTGATATCATAATTTTGCTTAATGAGTCACAAAAGCTTATGACAGATAGGGAGTACAAAATTATCTAAAAAAAGTATTTCCCAGAAAAAGTTTGTTATTTTTCAATTCAATATGCAAACCATCACGCTAACTGGATCTGGGTATTCTGTTCAAGAGCAAACCCTAATGTGTTGATCTTAGATCCTTCTGAATCTGTTATATATCTTTGATATGATACTAATATGTTTGGATTTTACTACCATAATATGATTTAAATTGTTTGCCTGGCTGGTTTTAAAAGTGGGTGTATGGTTTTACTACACATTATTGAGATTTCCGCTAAACAACCGAATAATTGAATGCATTACAGCATTACTAAACCCAATTTTAATTTCCATTTTTACCCCAAGCTTCATATTTTAAGCCTCAAAATAATAATTTCCCAAATCATATTAAACTTCCCAAAACATTGCTTTTGTTAAAGCATAAATTATTTTAAAACATTTTCCGAAAGATCATGGCAGGTTAAAGAACTTTTTTTGGTTGAAGTACAACAATTACCAAAAAAAAAAGACGTGCGTTCATTCACCTTTCTGTTCATTTCAATTTATAAAAACACAAAAAAATAGAAAATAATTCTATTACAATTTGAAATTTTAAACAAAAGCCCTATAAATAATTTAATCAAACAATAAACAATAAAAAGCACCCAAACCAGAAAGCCATTAATTTAAAATTTAAAAAGAACACAAAAATTCTGTTACCGGAAAATTGTTTCAAAAGTTTTTTTTTTTTTTTTTGTTGTTTGGTTTTGCCCCCCAAACTTTGATTCTTTACATTTTCTTCAAGTGCTTGTTGAAAGACAGCAACAACAACAACAACAAAAATTTAAAACCATACAACTTATGTTATAATAAAAGAAATAAAACCTACGGAAAAAAGCACTATTCATCGTTTTTTTTTAAGCAGCAACATTAAAAAATGCTGGTGGTAGCGTTTACGGTGAGGTGTTCATTGACCCTTTGTTTGTTTGTAATTCCTTTCCTCTTTCTTTTTGTATAAAGCTATTGAAAGCTTTAAAAAAATTTAATAATAGCGTCATATGAAAAATTGTTACAAGTGACTGAATTAAGAGAGAGAGAGCCCTTTTCATAAGCATAACACTAAACTGATGTTTAGACATTTATAAATTCATTAATATTTTATGATTTATAATACAACAATTAACAAAAATAATATTTTACTTCAAGAAAAACAAAACATAATCATTCTTTTCAATTATAACTACAAAATGTTGTTTTGTAGTCTTGTGTTTTGTTTACATTTAAATAACTGTTAAATCACACAAAGTTACTCTCTTTGCAGGCAGCAACTCTCAATTGTGTTTACATGAACCATTCTTCACAATTCAAAATACGAGTACTTGTGCCAGTGCCATTTGATACATAAACTAAACACTATCTCATATACAATAAGAAGTTAAGAAGATTTTCTTCTTCGCCCGCACTTACTGAAAACACAACTTCACCACGCACGCCCAAATGCCGTTTGATCCTTAAACTAAGGAGAAATAATTACAAATGCAAGTTTTAAAGATTTTGCAGAGAGAAACTCATACACTCAACGGAAACACAACTTCACATTGAGTTTGTGCATGCAACGATCAATTGAAGAAATACACTAAAAACGACAGTGCATTGTATTGCAGGTTAAAAAATATCAACGCAACAAATGGCTAAACAAATGACAAATACGCACACAAACATACATCTGTTTATGGTGGATCCCAATAATGAATTCTGTTCTTAAAAAAAAGAACTGTGTTACGCATGTTTTTTTTGTAATTACTCCACAAAACTATTCTTACATCATTGAATGTTCGTTAAAGAAAACATAAACAAAACTGCTCTTCCTATACTTATAGCGTAAAGTGCTCTTCTATTATCATTACTCGTCTAATTCTCACAGTATAAAGTACTCTTTTATTTGTAATGGATGCTTGCCGAAGAAATCAAAAACAAACTTTGTTCGTTTTTCCCATACTCATACTTATAACGTGATAAGCTCTCTGCTATTATAACTGAATTGCTTGAGGAAGGAAACACAAAACAAAACTTCGTTGAATTTTCCTTTTTTGTTGTGAGTTCTCATCAGGCACAAGAGTAGGCATAAAAATAAAGTATACGCACAATGAAGCTTTAAAAATTCTTTACTATTTGTACACATTATAACCAAACATGTACATGTGTATGTATGTATGTACCCACAAGTGCGTGTGTAAATAAATGTCTAGAACTTTTTATTGTTTTAGTTCGTGTAGTCTAGTTCATTTGAAGATCATACATAATATTACTCTGAGAGAGCTGTTATGCTTTAGTTATGATAATAATGATGATTGGTAGTGTTGGTATATTGTGTAATTTATTTTTAGTACTTGTTGTTATTGTTGTTGGCATGCTTTTATTGCCTGCGTGTGTGTAAAAAATAATAAATTATTTATTGTATATATTGGTGTAGGTCACAAACAAATAAGAAACATTGTGTCTGTATTTTTTTTTCTTTCTTTCTTTATATTTTCTTGTTTTCTATTACGCTTTTTAGTAAAAGTCTATTGTTGTTTTATATTTTTCGTTTGGCATTAACACGTCATTTTTCTATTATTTTTTAAATTGTTTTTGTTTTGTTTTTGTTTTTTTGCTCTTGTTCATTACGGCATTGGCATTTACAGTGTGATAAGAAAAAAATTACTGAAAATTGTTGTCAAGACTTATGCATGAACATAGAAAAACAATATAAAAATAATTATTTTTTTAAAAACAACCACAACAATAATAATAGAATTTCTCAGTAATATTAAAGATAATTAATAAAATAAACAATAACAAAAAGGCAAGAAAAAAATGCAAACAAGAACACTATAATTATTGTTATTTACTGCAAAAAAAATATGCCAAAAACAAATAAACAGGGGAACATTTTTCTGAAAACAGGAAATAATTGTGATGAAAATACTAAACTGAACTGCAATAGTACTTTCAATGACGCGTGTAAATACAGTGGCGTACAAAAATTAGGGTACGTAGGTATGTAAAAAAAATGTAAAATGTAAAAAAATGATATAAAAAAATTATGGTGGCACACAATTGATATACATACATATTTTGTGAAAATTGTTTTTAAGTAAAAGGAGTAATTTTTCCGGGTGAAGTATTATTGCCACATTTAGTTATGGTTTCTCTGAACCTCGTAGATCTTAATTTGGTTTGTTAATGTAACCACCGTGTAAGAAATGAGTTTCAAAGCTAAAAAAATTTATTTGAAAAATTGCTTCAAAAGCTGAATGTTTAGAAAGCTTTAACTGTTCCGTGAGTTGGACTTTATATAAATGGAGGTGTAAATGCAAATACATAATGCTGTTTAATTGGTTCAATTGCTGAGAAGGCCATAGAAAAATTCGGCAAATTGGTATTATTTGCAGTTATTTTCGACTGTTCGCTTTTGACGATGACACACAGGCTTGATCTCATATGTAACACTTGAAGTCTCTTCGAATTTCTCCACAATCTTGTCAATTCCTTACACAGTTGGTAAGTGCCATTGTGAGTGCTCTTGGTTCAAACCCTAGCGCAGACATCTCGGACAAAACGAAATATGTATAGTATGTATCCTGACTAAAGCGTTGTAATGACCAATTAATCAAAATTCTTCTAAAAATTTTAAAATCTTATTCTGTTTGTAGACTTCTTAGCTGTACCTTTATTATTTCCCATTAAAGGAGTTCAAAATGCTTATTAAAAATTCCAATCATTTGAAAAATTCCCAATCATTAATTAAAGTTCGTGTACTTCACAAATAAAATCTATTCATTTTTCTTACTCTCACTTAAAAATTTGCTATTCTAAACGGTAAAAGCCTTTCACTTTCATTTCATTGTTTGATTTGTTTTTTTTTTCAACTCATCCTGTTAAAGCTTTCTCTACAATAGAGAAAGAGAGTGAGATGAAATAATAATACCTCTAATAAAGGCTTAATACATTACATTGTTTGTGTGTGTGGGTAAAAAACCTATACATATGTACGTATGCATGTAAGCTCTTACATACAATGAAAATTTGTATATGCATTCATTTATATACTATATAGCGTGCATGTACATATATGGACATATTGTACATAGATTTGACATTGACGCGTGTTGTCTTAAAATAACCACCCATATGAAGAAAATAAACCCTATAGCATAAAGTTTAAAACAACAACAATAATAATATTTTAAAAAAGTCCATACCAAATAACAAAAAAACACAATTTACAATAACAAATACTAGAAGCATTATTATTTTAATAAAAGAAAGAGAGAGTAAATACAAGCAAAAAAATAACAGTTTTAAATTATATTATATGTATGTGTATATGGATTTGTAAAAACAACCCTCTACGTCATGCGTATTATTATCATCATCATCATCATCATCATTTTGTATTATTATACAGGCCTGCCTTAAGTTGAAAACTCATGCACTGCCTATGTTCTGTGCATTTAATATACATTTATATATATATACTACTCTCTTTCTGCACACGATTGCTTTCGTATGCTCTCTTCGTTTTCATTTCTTTTCGTTTTTGCAAATTCTCTACGTGTGACGTTGTTTGTTCTAAATGTTTTTCAATATGTTGAAAACTCTTGCACTGCCTCCACGTGTAGTTCAAGTTCAAAGCTGTTTTTAAGTGTGCTTGTTCTTGTTCCATTTCGTATATTTTTTTGCATTTTGTTTTTATTGTGCTTGTGTTAACATAGTGTGGGGTTCGTTGTATAAACGAACAATGTTGATGGCTTGCAAAAATAAAACGAGTATAAAAGAGCATACACATGTAGTAGTTGTCTTCTTGCAGAATTAAAGCAGTTACTGGTATAGGGGTTTTTTTTTACAAAAAACACAAAAACAAAATTATACAATGTTTTAAATCGTGCTGCTCTGCTAATGTTAAAGCTTTTTGTGTAGTGGACTTGCGGTTAACGCTAGCTGAAGCTGTACGATTTCTTTCCTGTGTGTATTACAATACATATGGAAGTGTAAGTGTGGTTATGTTCTTACGAATTCTTAGTTTAGCGTCATTATTAGTTGTTTTTCTTGTTTGAATTTATTTTTATTTTTTTAAGCAAACACGAGCATACTTTTTGTTATCGTCATCGTGCTTGTTTTTGTTGTTTACAAATCAAAAAATTGAAAGAAAATACATGAGAAAAAAAAACGAAAGGAAATTTAATTACAAACTTTTTTTGCATTTAGGAGAGGGTGTATGCATAATTTAGCATAGAGACAACAAATATGAAAGACGATTCTAAATGGACTAGGCAAAAAGCCCTTAAAGTAGGCAATATTTTTAAAACTATTATTGGTTATTAATCAATCAATAATTAGTAAATAATTTTTGTTTTTGTTTGATTTTTTTAACAAAATATTTTTTTGTTGTTGTTTTCTTTTTATTTACAACATCAAAAATTATTTAAAAGCTCAGCAGAAAAATAATAACCAAAAAAATAAGAAGAAAAACAACAGCAATAATAATAATAAAATAATTACAAAAGCTGATACTTATACACACGGTTAAACTGTTAAAAAAGGGGTCAATGAACACTTCACAGCAACGACGACAATAACTACAACAATATCACCGTTATTAAAACGAGAGGCGTAAATATCAAGACGCAAACACAATGAAGACAACGTAATACCCGACACCACACAAAAGAAATGTACTACTATGCGTGGTGTGTTGTTGTTGTTGTTTAATTGTAAATTTTTGGCTATTGACTTTGTGTGGACAAGAGAAAAAAAGAATTGAACAAAATAGAGAGAGCGAGAGAAAGGGAATCATTTTTGTTTGGCTATAACAAAAAATTAATATAGGTAAAACGAATTAATAATTTAAACAACAACGACGAATGCTCTCTCTGAACAATTTTTGTAATTTTTTGAGAGATTAACGGGGGAATTCATTACATTCACTGCATGGTGGTTTTATAGTAAACAAAGATGACTTTTATATTTTAACCTACAAATTGCATGCTTCTACTCGTAAAAAGCTTTTAAAAAAATTAATATTTTAAAATATGTATTAAAATTAATAAATAAACAAATTTATTACGTTATACAAATAATCCTAGAGTGTAACAAAAAAATTAAATTTAAAAAAATAAAGAAAAAAAAACCCGAGAGAAAATTTAAATGTTATTCCACGAACTACTTTTGTTTTTAATGTCTACGACGCTTCAATAAAACTGTTTTTTTTTTTCATTTTCAAATAGTTTAAAATGTCAAGCACTTGTTAGCTGTACTTTTGCTTTGAAAAACTCATATACTGTACTATGACGAAATAAATAAGAAAAAAAACGCTGTGGTTTTACTGCGTTCTTATGATTTCCTGAGAAAATTCTGTATATTTGTTTCTATTTATAAAAATTATAATGATTTATCATTAAACCACAATTAAATAAAGAAAATTAATAGGTTTTTTTGTACATATTTTTGCATATAGTCATTATGCGTAGACTTAGTTGTGGTTGCTACATGGATTTTCCTTCGCTTCTAATAATCATAGTATTTTTTTTTTGCTAGGTAGTGTTATAAATACAAACTTAACCTAACCTAACGTATGCAATCCAGACAATAAGACACCCTGACCGTCCAGAGAGTCGAAAATATAAACGTGCGAATGTATTACTTACTTAATTGGTCATTACAATTCTTTACCCAGGTTTACAACCTAATGTCTCACGATAGGATGGATAATAGTCGGTTATATCAAGAGTAATAGATAAACGGCTAACCGTTTTACGGTTTCAATGCAGCAGTTGACCATTATTTGCTCATTTCGGGCGTTATTTGGGCCATAACTTAAGGAATGTTGGTTTCCAAATGCTCCAACGTTAGAAGAATATTCATTGATTTGGCCAAAATGTAAAATTACTATTTAAAAAAACTTCCCTTGCAGTGTGGTCAAAACTGGCTGTGTTTTATGGCTTGTGGCACCGTCTGTTTGAAACAACATACTGCCCAGTTAATAATCTTCTATTGCAGGCGATAAAAGGTCGATTATTATACGAATTTAAGGGTAACAGGTCTTCCTAGGACACCAGAAGTCGCCGTAGTCTAGTAGGCTGTTTATTGGGTTATTAGACAAGAGTTTCTGGTTCAAGCTCCAGCTCAGACAGACAGGTTATAATGACAAAAAATTAGATAAGTATTATGTGATGGTAACGTTTCTTTTAGAGCCACTTTCGTCCCCAGAACCATAAGACACATTTACGACCATAAGACACACTAACATTTAATTATTATATTATACAATCAATTATAAGATCTCGGAACTCGTATGCATCAAATTTTGCTGTTTAATGTAACCAAAGTATCGCAAATGAGTTTCAAAGCTAAAGAAAATTTTATTAAAAAAATCAACTTTGAAGACCTATTGCCCTAGCACCTTCTCAGCATATCTATGACATTATGAGTGGTTAGAGCGTTTTTATTGTCGTGTGGATTGGTGTTTATATAAATGGATGTGTAAAATCAATCATAAATATGTTATATTAAGCCATTAGATAGCTTCATTGCTGAAAAGGCGATGGAAAATTTCGAATAATTCGTATTATTTGCCATATTATTTTTTCTAAACGAACCTTTTTTTTCGGCTGTTTGCCTACGGTGATGGAGCTCAGGGTTGACCTTATACGTAACGCTTAAAGTTTCTTCGAATTTCTCTATAATCTTTTCAGTGTTTGCACAGTAGATCGATTAGAATCATCAAATCTCCCCGTAAAGCTGGAAAAGTGGCGATGTTTGAATCGCCACTGTTGTAGTGTCAGTGTGGAATATTTTTAAACATTCCTTATAAAGGGTGTTTTTTATAGAGGTATAGAACTTTAAGTTGCAATAAAGCAACGATGGATTATTCGATTGACATGAATTTTATTTATCCGAAAGATAATTTTGTGGCATTACATTTGAAATATGATTTCTGGCATATGACCGCCACGGCTGGCGCGGATGTAGTCCAATTTTCGATGACTTTTTCCAACATTTGTGGCCGTATATCGGCAATAATACGGCGAATGTTGTCTTCCAAATGGTCAAGCGTTTGTGGCTTTACCGCCAAACGACCAATGACTTTACATAGCCCCACAGAAAGTAGTCTAGCGGTGTTAAATCACAAGATCTTGGAGGCCAATTCACAGGTCCAAAACGTGAAATTAGGCGGTCACCAAACGTGTCTTTCAATAAATCTATTGTGGCACGAAGTGTGTGACATGTTGCGCCGTCTTGTTGAAACCACATCTCCTGGACATCATGGTTATTCAATTCAGGAATGAAAAAGTTAGTAATCATGGCTCTATACCGATCACCATTGACTGTAACGTTCTGGCCACCATCGTTTTTGAAAAAGTACGGACCAATGATTCCACCAGCCCATAAAACGCACCAAACAGTCAATTTTTCTGGATGTAACGGTGTTTCCACATACACTTGAGGATTACCTTCACTCCAAATGCGGCAGTTTTGTTTGTTGACGTAGCCATTCAACCAGAAGTGCGCTTCATCGCTAAACAAAATTCGCTTATGAAAATCGGGAACAACGGTAATCTCGTTTTGGGCCCATTCGACGAATCTACGCCTTACTTGATGATCGTTTGGCTTCAAATCTTGCACGAGTTGGATTTTGTAAGCACGCAAACCAAGATCCTTCCGCAAAATCTTCCATAAAGTGGATGGACACAGATCCAATTCCTGTGCTCGATGGCGGATGGACTCATTCGGGTCTTCCTCAATGCTACGCTCTACAGCAGCAATAGCTTCTTCTGTACGCACCGTACAGCGTCTCTGGGGATGCGAGTTATCAATAAGAGTAAACGTGGTGCGAAAACGTTCCATGGTTAATCGAATTAACTGCTCTGATGGACGATTTTGTCGACGATAAAATGGACGTAGTGCGCGATACGTTTTCCGCACAGAACCATTATTTTCGAAATAAAATTGCACTATTTGCAAGCGTTGTTCACGCGTGAGTCTATTCATGATGAATTGCCAAACCAAACTGAGAATAAATCACTTGACAGCTGTTAAATCGATCGCCATCTTGAAAAGTACTTAAAGTTCTATACCTCTATAAAAAACACCCTTTATGTTAAATGAACCACAATCTTCGCTTCATTAGATAAATCAGCCTCTAAGTGAAATATGTTTAACAGTTTATAGCCTTGCTATACTATTTGATTTCAAATCACTTTTAGGATCTTTACATTGAATTGTTTTTTAATGTTTCAACCAGACAATGTTACTTTTGCTATATTTATCCAGCATTTATTTTCGTTCTGTCAACTTCTAGAATCTTTACTGTTTTACTATGTAGTTTTGTTATTGTAATTTGATGATGTTTTATGAAATGATAATAAAAAAAATCTTATTTTTAAATACATACTTAACGACGGCACACATTATATTTATAACAATTATTATTAATTATCTCTATTTCAATTGTTGATATTGAATTTGCTAAAGCAACGTCTGTTTTCTCACGTTCTGTGCTATTTAATCTGTGATAATATCAATTTAATGATTTTGATAAACTAAACTGTTTTGTTGGTATTTTTTTTTTTTTTGTAAACTAGAAAAAAATCTCAATTACGTGACACTAGCAATGGCAAGTTAATGGATTATTAAATGCCTCGAAGTAATGTTTATCATACAAAATTCGTGGCTCTTTTTTTGCCAAGAGTTTTGGTAGAAAAATAAACAATTAAAAATTATTAAAAATTTTAAAGAAAAAACCAAATCAAAACCACAATTTTTTTTCCATGAAACTTTGGAGTCGTTCCGTTAAGATAGATAATGTGTTTCGGTTTTAACTGGTTCTGGTTCTATCAAATTTATGTTGAGGTAGAGTTTGATTTCTAATTTAAAGATAAGATTTCTTAACCACCCCTCCTCAGGCAACCTCGTCGTCTAGTTGCTATTGATAATGCACTCAATGAATGCCACCCTCGTTCAATGTTAAAGTCGACAACGTTTTCTCTGTTTTTTCTTTATGGTGCTTATCATGAAAACCAAGTTAGTTTGTTATTGTTCTTTGCTTTGATAATAATAATAAAAAGAAACCCAAAAAAAGTATATTATTTTTTAGAATATTAACGAGGGTCGTATGTAAATAAATATGAAACGATAAATAATGTTACTAAGCCACGCTAAATCTAGAATCCGGAAAACTACAGCCACTTTATATTGACGCAAAGGATCATTAGCCCTAAACTGTCCCAATTTAACCCAAAAACGTGTACACATCTGCGAAAGATGCACTGTTCGGTGAGGTGTGTGGGCCAGTGGCATCACTGTTTCGTACACTCATTGCAGAGAAGTGTCACCATGCAATGATTACCGACATTTTTTTTGCCTAAAACGAACGAACGAACTGTGCTTAGTTGACGTGGATAGTGTTGCTTCATAAATGCCATGAGTTGTCTAACATACATTCTAGGTTGACTTAAATTAAACCTTGTCCTTCATATATCCATAAATCATCAGTATTATTTGGTTCCTAAAAAAGAGGTTCCATTTTCCCATTATATTTTAGCTGCTCAAAGGCGGCTTGTCATGCCCACAACTAAATTCCTTTAAATTAGTCGCCATACCAGCTTTCACAACTGCATGTTCTTCTCTTCTATGTGGCCGGTGCCAAGAATACATTTCCGGAATAATTATTGAGTGTCTTGGCATCTTAATCAGCCAACGACTGACATTCCTGAAAAATCATCGTTGTGATGTAAACAATTTCTAGAGGCCTAATGGCCGTGTGGTTAACTCAATCCACTTTGAAAAAGTTTTCCTTTTCGCTACTGGGTTATAGCCATTATGTCAGACTGAATTATACGACAATAATCGCGGAGTTGAAGGTTAAATCTAAAGTTCAATTGATGCGATGGGATAGCACATCAAAATTTCCCATCTGACTGCTTCCATGATGTTTCCTAGGAGTAGGGCATTGTCATAATAGTAGATTTCGGTACTAAAATGGTACTCTGTACCATTGTACTTCTGTTGAGATTAGTGTTGAAAAATTCAGTACTTTTTTCGGTACTTTTCCATTTCAAAAACACCTTCCGTACTTTCTTATCATTACATATTTTATGTTTTGCACTTTTCTACTGTTAATGCGTTCGCAACATGTTCAACGTAATGCTAAAGGTGGAATTAGTTTTTAACCCCGATTAGCCAAACGTACACAGAACGTACATTAGTTTTTCTATTCCATGTTCCGTGTATTAAGTATAAATAAATATTTTTTTTTACAAAAGTACCATTTGATGCAAAAAAAAGTACTCTTTCAATTGGAGTTGAGTGCCATTTTAAAATATCAATTTTGAAACACTGGTTGAGATTCAAATGAATAGCCCTTAAGATAGATTAGAATAACCTTACAATCTGTGTTTTCACGGTCATGGATGGCCGTCAGTTAAGAAAGTTTCAGTCTGTATAAGTCCTTAAAAAAGTCCAATGATACAAATAGAAATGTATCTTTTTCGATAATTATTTACAAACAACTCTTTACACCTAATCTCAAACGTAACCAAGCTATCTAAGTACCTGCCATCAGATAACTTCCCAAATACCATTCTGCCCTTGACTGCAGTATTATTCCGTTCCTATTCCGTTTCCAATTATAAACTAATGGCTGTCACGTGAGTATTAGAAAAAACAAAATTTTTTTTAAATTTCTTTGTTCATAAAACTCCCGGAAGAAACTGTTTTTCATGGTTCTTTCTTAACTTTGAAAATTACCAAAAAAAAAAAAAGAAAGAAGGAAAAAATAACGATTAAAACTGATATCAATATTTATAACAAGGTTTTCAATTGGTTGGTTGGTTGGTTGTTTGCTATTTTTAACAAAATTAAGTTTTTTTTGTCTATTTCCTGCGGTACATACATTCATAATATTTATGAAAGTTATGTATGTGGTATAGAATGTTTAGATATTCTTTTTTGTTGGCAAAAATTTTTGCTTAGACTACGTAATGTTTATAAAAGTATAAATATTTTAGCAAAGACCTTGAAATATTTCAATTATTTTGCTAAAAAACAAAACAGCTAAATGTATATACATGATAACGGTATTTATTTATTGCATTAAAAAATAATTAAAATTAAAAAAATAGAACTTGGTATACTTATTCAAATATCCTTTACTGTTTCAACATTAACAGTTTGGTTACTCGAATTTAAAAACTGTTTGTTTTGGTTGCTAAAAAGATCTCTCTCTCTCTCTCTCTCTCTTAATAAACGGAATTTTGCAACAGATTTTAAAGTGAAATGACCTGTCATAATATTATTTTTATTGATTAAAGTTCTAAACAATACATACATACATACATACATACAAACATACATTCCTTTAAGTATATAGAGTTCCTTACTGTACTTTATTGTTTGTGTATCCAAGATAAATCGAAAAAAGAAGAGATCACTGTTAATAGTGTTTAAGAAATTACTCTCTTCCTCTGTGCTGTCATTAGATATGATTGTTTTCAAAAACATGTTATGGTTTCAAAAACTTGTATAATTTTTCTGTTTTTGTCATTTTGTTTACATTACTGGGATTCTGGTAAATTGAGTATGGAAGCATAAACAAAAGTAATAAAGAAAAAAAAATAAATAAGTAAACGCAAAATGGCGGTGTTTATATTTCTGTATAACAAGAAAATGAATATCTTTGACTCATACATACACATACAGGCATGCATAAACATATACAGTTAACAATACGCATTAGAATTTTGCTTACGCATACATAAACAAATACTAGCCACCATAAATGTATACAAAACGAGAGCGTACATACATATATAAGCTAAATAAGCAGAATCCCAATATTGTATTCTCTGCTCTTAGAACATAGTTTTCGTCAACTGATACCCGAGTATGATGAGGTAAGTAAGCAGACTCCCAATACTCTTCTCTGCTCTTAGAACATATTTTCGTTAACTCATACCCATGTTTTTTGAGAGTATATTCCTACAGATATTGCCGAATATAAAAACTGTACATTAAAATAAGCCGGCTTTTGTTATTGTATGTGTGTGTGAGTGTATGATATTCTGTTTTCTTTTTGTGCAAAAAAAAACTGAATTTTGGTGGAGTTGAGTTTTGTTTGTCAAATTGTATAATGTTTTGCTGTGTGCGTTTTTCTCTTCTCTAACATAAAATTTAATGTGGTAGGCTAACGTTAAAGAACAATATGGCTGATTTTTATTTTGTATTGTGTGTGTGTGTTTGTTTTGTATTGTGTACACGTGTATGTATATCATTTGTTAGGCTTTTGCGTAAGGTTAAGGGCACAACAGATCATGCTTGGTATTTTTGGGTGTTTGATTTTTTATTCTGTTCTTATAAAAAAAATTCAATACAAATTTTTTTTAGGAAAATATATGCATAATTTGGATTGTTTTTTTTTTATCACAAATAATTTTTAATATTTCTCACGTGCTAAAGATAACAACAGGGTTTTTTAAAAAAAAATTTTTTTGAAAAAAAAAAAAATTATTAATTGGTATAAGATTTTATGTACATATGTGTATGCAAGAATTTTTTTGCAATAAATATATAAAACATTTGTTTTATTAACATCATTTCCGGTCTTAATTTCTTTTCTGATATGAAAAGCAAAAGCTTTACAAAAATATTCAAAAATTGTGATTAAAAAATTATCTTTTTTAAATTTTTTATAAAAATTGTTGTACAAATTTTTCTTTTTCGTTTTAAAATTCAATTGTTTGAAAACAATGAACATACAGTGCGCATCAAAAGAAACTGTACATTAAAAAAAAATACATTATTAAATTTTTTTAAATTTTAAAACAAACAAAAATTACAAAAAATTTCGAAATATGATCAATTTTTTTTAAGTGGTAAAAGTTTAGTTTGGTGATTGTTAGAATTTTATCCTTAGTGTGCAGTTTCTTTGGACGTTCACTGTTTGTAAGTATTTTCATAGTATTTTAATGTTTATAGGTTAGGCAAAATTATTTTTTTCTTCTTACTTAATATTTATATAAAAAAATTTAATTTAATTAATTTGTATATGGTTTACAAAATTTCTTTTATTTATAATAACAAGTATTTGTTATAATATTGTTAATAAATATTTGTTATATAAACAATTTAATGAAATACGAAACAAATCATAATTTTTTTTGTTCCATTTCATTAGAATATTTTATGGTTATAAATTGATAGCCGGTATTTGTGTTTTTTTCTTCTTTTTATAAAATTCTATTCATCATGATTTTTGTTTTGTTTTTCCCTACATACTGTATAAATTGTTGTTATAAAATGTTAAGAATTCTAAGAAAATAAATATAAAAATAAATTTTGAACAGGAAAAAACCTGTTTTCGTTCAAATTGCCTTTGTTTTTAAAATATTAGCAGCAGAAATACTGACCAAACTTAATAAAATATTTATTAATTTGCTAATATTAACCAAAAAAACAAAGAAAAGACGAAACAAAATCTAATGATAACTCCATGGCATATTTATATCAGGTAAGAGCAATTCAACAGCTGACGAGTCTTAGAATGTCAAAATTTTTTTGTTTTTTTAGTGTTTTGTAACCATTTTTATAAATTTTTTTAACATTTCTCTTTCTATTGTTATTCGTCAGTCAGTTATGAAGCTGTTTTTGACATTCCGTGTACTCTTTAACAAAAACAAAATGCCTGTTGTTTTTGCATTGTTGTACTTGTTGTATTCTTGCGGTTACCTCTTATGAATATGCCATGGATAACTCTTTCTTAATTTCATTAAAAATTCCTATAAGGCATTTACCATCTCTTTTACTCTTTTGTTGTAATGATGCTTAAGTTCGGTTATTAATTTGTCTCTGTTTTTTATTTATTTTTTTTTGTTGGCGTATGAAAAAGAGATTAATGGCAGGCAAATAAGCATATAAATGTGTTTGTGTTTGTGCATGTATTTGTTTTCATTTGAATTTGTAAGCGCTCTTATGTTTGGAATATTTTAGCAAGTTCAAGGATAACTGCTCTGCTACTCTTTTGCGTTAGTAAGTGCATTTATTTCATTGTTGTTATTGTGTTTTCTTTTCTCGTTTTTGTGTCGATGTTCGTGTTTTTATTTTTCATAATGACCATGACTTTGAATCGTTTATACTCGTTCAAATACAATAAGAAAATCGTTATATGTACATACATACAAACAATAAATTATAAAACTTGCACATGCCAGATAATTTTGTTTCTCTTTAAACACTGCAATGCAATGTATTGTTTACATATACAAACATATTAATGTATGCACATATGTATGTACAATATGTATGCATATATGTATATGTACAGTATGTTAACACCTCATTTTACTTTTAACGGTATCATCGTTTGAACAGCAAAAATGATCAAAATCCTCAAAATCTAATTTTTTTAGCACAAATTTATACAAGTGAGGTAGAGAGAGAGAGAAAGAAGAAGGTTAAAGGTAATATTGATCAGTGTTGCTAATACTATTATTGATGTCAAGAAGTTGTAAAACTGTTAAGGAATGTTCTTTTAATTACAAAAGGAATATAAAAGAGTTCTTAAACGATTTAAAACCTATTTAAACATCATTTTGGTAATATTTCTGGTAATATAAACTGCATCAGGCAACATTACAGCTTGTTTAAGGGATGACTTTCTAAGATTCCTTTTGACTCTAAGATTTTGAGAAGTGCTTAGCAAAGAGACGGAATGAATGGAGGAATCTGAAAGCTGTATAAAGGATCCATTTGGAAGATAGATAATGTCAGAGAATAAAACAAAGTTGTTCTTATAAATCAGAAGCAAGAGAAGGAAATGGGTGGAGTGGGTTGAAGCCATTAGAACTCTTCAAAATCATTCAAACTGCCATGTTTAAACGGAATGAAATTGTATCATGTCTAATGCAAATCATTATGAGCGATGAAAAGCAGGTCACGTTCAACAATAATTTACGAAAAAGATCATGGGCAAAGCCAAATGGAGCTTGGCAGGCGATGGCAATCCAAGATTGACTAGGCAAGTCATACTGTATATGTGATGGAATTGCAAGAACATTGTTCATTATGATGTTCCATCTCCTAAATAAAGTGGTGTCACATTAACTTCATAAATTTGCCGAAAACGTGACCAGATTCTGCCTTAGGAATCTAATCTGTGCATGCACTCGACTGGAGGCTAAAAAAAACTTCTGCAGAAGCTGTAACGACGAGTTGGAAGTGCAGATCACAGAATACTTTGAATACTGAGAGGATTCTTGGCAATCTAGAATTTATTGACTGAACGTGTCTAGCCAAAGGCCACACTTTCATAAAGCAATCGTAATGGCTGAGAGATGCCAGTTAGGAGTTATTAAAGTTTGAATGGGACTTTATAGAACCCAAGTAAGCTGAGGCGGCTGGCAATGCAATCTTACCTAACTTATCGATCAAAACGTGTTTTAAATGTAAGAAGAGAGAGAGAGAACCTAATATTTTATTATTCATTAATTGTAGAACATTTAACAGGATAAATTGATACTCTTGAAATGTTTTTATGTTGTTTTTAGAAAAGAAATTTGATTGACTTTACTAACGTGATGTTTCGAAATTCCTTTCAAAAAATTCCCCTTATTCCCATGAAATAAACTTTCAAGAATGACTCATTAATTAATATAAACAATACATTAATTTTACAAAATTTATTTATTTTCTTTTTGTTTAATTTAAATTTCCACGAATTATTTTCTAAGCAAATATTTTTGCGATTTTCATAAACAAAAACAAGCGATAACACAACATTGGCATTTGTATGGGATTGATTTGTGATTGTGCCTGGCAGTAAAAAATTAATTGATGAATGAAAACAGTTATAAAAAACTCAGAGAGAGAGAGAGAGAGTGGAGAAAGAAACAAGTGATTTTATTAGAATACTTAGGAGCATTTCATAATATTAAAAAAAAAAACAAAAACAGTAATGTTAGGATCTACAATACAGGGAACGTGTGGTGTTTTTTTTTGCCAAAAAAGCTCTCACTCTCTTCTTTTCTTTCACTTACACTCTCTTAATAAATATTTTCATTATTGTTGTTGTTTACACGTGATATTTTTTGTACTTAGTATAGAATAGATATGTAGACGTATGAGTTTTATATTATAAATCGTGTAGATTGTTGTTCTTGCTACTGCTTGTTTATTTCAAATTAAACTTGAATTCTGTTGTGTTTTTTTTTTGGTGTGTGATTTGCTATTCTATATTATTAAAGCATTATAATATGATAATTTGTTGTTGTTTAGTTTTGTTTTTTGCTTTTGCTTTTTATTTAGAAGTGGGTGGGTTTTTAAATTGAAATTTTCTTAGTGTTTGTGTATGTGTGTGCACATGTATTTAACAGAAATTAGCTTTTGTCGCTATTTCCTCTTTAATTTGATTTTGTTTTTGTACTTTTTTTATTTGATCTTCTTCTTGCGTTTTGTGTCTAATCTTTTATTATGTGTCACTATAAACAATATTGACCTAGGTTGTTGTTGTAGTTGTAGAAAATACTTTGTGGTTTAAATAAAAAAAAAAAACAATTGTTAGTTAATGTACGTATAAAAAGAAAATTTTTAATTATTGTCTGAAAGCAAAAGTATAACGGTGAAATAAATATTCTACTTGGCATACCGTTTGAAGAGAGAGCATCAAAGGAGTTCAATTAAAATAGAGAGAGACGTTCTTATTTTCACAGAATGTAAAAGAAGAGAAAACAAAAGGGGTTGCCTTATTGCTTTTAATTAGGAATTGTAGAATTTCTACGAATTTTTATAAAGAAAAAAATTATAAATAAAAAAATTAAAAAACCTTGATTTTTTAAATGAAGGCGCGGTCATCTTATATAATTATCATTATTTAAAAACAAAAATTTGTAATTAAAATAAATCTTAATGTTCGAAACAGGGGATCTGCTTACTTGGTTGGTCATTGAAACCCTTTAGGCAGGATTACTAGCTAGCTTCACACACCACTCTCAGAATTTTTGCCAGAAGACTGCTAAGAGAGCAATGCCTCGGTTAGCCAAACGTTCACGGAACGTCTTCAGTATACGAAGAGCAATGTAAATGCCTACCGAAATTATGTATATTATGGTTCGGTAATCGTTCTCATTGCTTGACGTATTCCGTTATGTTCGTGGACGTTTGACTAAGCGGGACTTAAGTCGCCGAAATAAATGTTTGTTATGTTTTTTTTTCAAGATGTCTGAGTTGTGGTTTGAACCATAGGCTAGCGTCTAATAAGCCAACACATTACCTTCCATAATACGGCGATGCCACTGCGGACATTGGCACAACAACCGTTTATTCAATATCTCTAACTGGCCGATTGCTGTCTAACTTAGCTATCCTATCAGCTACTAGAATTTCTTCATTGCCAATACGACCATTTATCTAGGCCAAGGTAACAGGCTAACTAACTTATTAAAAGATATCCGGAATCTTCTAATAAGAATGGATGTCGTGTAAAAACAGCTTTTAGGACTGCATGGCTGTTCGTAAGGATAAGACGAGAAGGATGATTATTGATTTAATTGGAAAATTTATTACCAAAAGAGGTAAACGGAAAGCACTTGTTTATACAACGTAGATATGTGACCAGGGAAACCATAAGTTCCAACAGATTACATCACGGTAACAATGAGACTGAAGACTTTTTGTGTTTTTCAATCAAATTAGTCCAAGTTGGCCACAGCTACAACTGTGATCCTGTAGCCGTGCCCCCTTAAAACTAAATCTTTTAGAGAGTTAAACGGAAAGTGTTTGTCTATATAAATTGGAAATGCGAATAAATGGAATAGAATAGAGGGAAACCATAAGTCCCACCAGATACATCACCGTAACACTGAGACTGAAGACAGTTTGTGCTTTTCAATCAAAGTGGCCCAAGTCGGCCACAGCTACAACGGTGGTTGTGGTGGTCTTGTAGCCATGTTCTCTTAAAAATAAACATTTTCATTTACACACATGTATTCCATTTTTTTTAATGTCCTTTGAATGCTTTGGTTTTATCTACTTTTAGTTCGATTTAGTTCAAGAAGGCAAAAAAACAATATAAAAACTTAATCTAGGAAAATAACAGTTATTTTTGAAAGGATTAATTTCAGATTCTAAATTTTGCTTCATTAAATTCCGCAATAATTGTATATTTTCTATTAGAAAACATGTTATTGCCACTTTAAGTCATTAGAAATTTCCAAAACGCTATTGGCAATCAAAATTAAGGTGTATGAAATGTAAATTGAGAGTTTTTCTAGAAAAATTCACAACAAATCTAAACAAACCAGAATTATTGAGAACAACTGTGATCAATTTTCTCTAAAATTACTTTTAAAGAGAGAAACTATGATAAGAGAACAACAAATAATCAAAAAGAGAGCTTAATAATTACAATAACAAATATTGATTAGAATAAACGGTACATTTCATAGAATTTTTAAAGAGAGTATTAAAAAATAATACATTTTCTATTTTCTAAATATATTTCAATGTTCGATTAAGTAAAATACAAGAGTATTTAATACTTACTTTGTTTTTGAAGTATATTTTAATTGTTCCGTTACACCCGTTAGTTTTCTCTTTCTCTCTCTGGCTGTTGTTTTAAAACCCAAAATAAGTTGAAAACCTTAGGGAAAATGATGTGTGAGAGATATTTTCACAATATCCTTGTAGATTTGTTGGTTTAATTTAGTTTTTTTCGGTGTATTTATATTACACTGTAAGAAATTCAGTCTTGTTATAGGTTTGTATATGAAATTTGTATGTTATTTATTAAAATTTTATTTGTTTTATTAAATTATAATTTTCTTTTGGGTCCTTATTATATGTTTGCTGTTTAAAAGAAAAATTTTCCAAATAATTATTAATTTTAAAACTTTATATGAGTTTTTTTATTAACTTAAATTTATTTTTGTATAATTTTTTTAATATTTTCTTTTGTGTTGTTAGTTTTTGGTTCAAGTTCTATGAATTATATATATGTTCTTAAATTTTTCAAATTATTAAAAATATTCTTTCTTAAAAAATTGTTTCTATTTTAAGGGTTTTCTGTTTTTAGGTTCTTTAAAATTGTTGATTTAATTTTCTAATTTTATAAAAAATTGATTTTTAGTATTTTGCTTTTTATACCCGGCCTAAAAGCTTGGTTTTTGTTTGTAACTTTTTTAATTTTAATTTTTTTTAACTTCTTGGTTTTATATTTATTTTTTATATAAACAATTTATGTTACAGCAGTTTTTATGCTCTCTTTTTACTATATATTTTTTTTGTAATTTTTATTTTTTTTTTAATTTAAAAAATATTTTTATTATCAGTTTTTAAGATTTTTTTTATTAAAAATATTTTTATTTTTAATCCTTGTAATTTTTTAAGTTTAATTTGTTTATTGGATATTTTTGCAATTATTTATTTATTTATTTCTTTTTATTACCAGTTTTCTTTAAATTTTTTAACAAATATTTAAATTTTAAATTTAAAAACTTTTTTAATTAATTTTTTTAAAATTGATGTCCAATTTTTTTTATAATTTTCTTATATTCCGCTTTTTATTTATTAAGATTTAAGTTTTTGTTATTTGTAAAATATTATAATTTTTTAATTTTCCAGTATATTTTATATGTCCAGTTTTTTATTTCAACAAAAATTTTCTTTTTAAAATTTTATTTCTGTTCCATGTTTATATGTTCCAGTAGCACTTGCTTAAAGTGCTTAATATTTTTGATTTTTAAAAACCACATTTTGTTTTATTATTCTTTCTTTTTAAATCTTTTTATAAAACTTGTTAAAAACTTTTGGAATTAATGATCTTTTTTCGATTTTTTTAATTCTTCTAATTGTTTTAAAAATTAAGAAATTGCACTTTTTTATATATTTTTTCTTACTTTTTTAAAATATGTTTACAAAAATATTTTTTAAGGCATTTAATATAATTTTTTTTCTTTAAACTTTTTGAGATCTTTTTTTTTAGGAATTTTTTCAATTTTAACTCTTTTTCTTTTTTGCTTTCTTGCCAAAAAGGTTAATAATTTTCAAGTTGTCTTATGGTATTTTTCAATCTTTTTTTTAAATATTTCTTGTTGTTCTAAATGATTATTTAATTTCTATTCTTATAATGTGTTGTTTACGCGTTGCGAGTTAATTTTGAAATACTCGAAGGCAAAAGCGTTATTAAAAAAACCAAGAATAATATCGAGTAGACAGCACAGCAAAGCTTCTCTGTGTGGCTCGTTAACATTATTTTGGTTCTTACACATGCATACACTCATACCCATAAACGAAACTTGTATGTATGTGTTGTATAGTATAAACGCAGAAAATACTACCGATTATTATTAAGTTCTCTGCTGTATACATATATACAATACTACAGTAGAACAATATGTGTATGTGTGTGAGTATATTAGGGGGTATTAAGTATTGGTAGGGGTTATGGTGCTGTTATAATACAACAAACCTACAAAAAAGCTTTTTTTCAAACAAAACAAAACTCAATACAATATATTGTGAATAAACTTAGAGAGCAAGCAGAGAGTGTATAAATGCTCAGCTAACGCTAACAGCTCAGCTAACGTTAAAGAACAAACACAAAGACAGCATAAATATAAAAAACGTTAGAATTTTTACCAATACATACACACTCTTATTCATACACTGTTAGTGTGTATGTATGTATGTATATAAAAAGGGTTTTTTTTTGTAATTATTTTATTTAATTTACAAAAAATTTGTATTTATTTGCTTTTGTTTTCTAATTAAAATTAATTTAAAATTTAAAACGCACTTTTTTTCAATTATTAAAGCCCTTTTTAATTTTTTTCTTAAACCCGAAAAAAATTAAAAACGCTCTATGTTACTTAGTACCTTAACAAAAATGTATTAATGCTTGTTCTTTGCATAGTTATGTGTGTGTGCGTTTGTGTTGTTAAACGATTGCCAAAAATATTTGGTTCGGTTGTTCTGTCACTCTCTTACTCTCTTCTCAATGCTTCTGATATGAATTTTTTTTGGGGATTTTATTATAAAAGCCGCTTTTTACGCACTCTTTATTTTGTTATTTTTTTCTTCTTCTTTGTCGTATTTTTTTGACAATCATTACAGTAACAAATTTACTGAGCCAATGTTGTTGTTGCCTTTCTTTGTTTACTTACTCAATAAAAATTTTATTATGATATCAACCGTTTTCGTTTTTTTTGGGCATGGGTACGTCGTTTGATTTTTTTTCGGTTTTCGGATTCTTGGTTGTTGTTGTTTGTATGGCTTTATTACTAAGTAAATAGCTATGGATGTATGTGTAAAATTTCTTGACCTTTGTATTTTATTTGTTTGTTCAAAGCAGTTTTTGTTGTTTTACTGCTGATCATCGTTTCACTGTTTGATTTAATTTATGACGTAAAAATTGTCTCACACAAGAAGCAGCATAAGAAAACACAATCGTGATTAGTTTTGATAACAATAGAAATGCAAACATTTCCTCTCTATTGAAATGAAAAGAATTTCAAAATTCTAACTGTAAAGGAGCCATTAAAATTGTGAGGTTAATAGAGCGATAAAGAGAGAGAGAGATCGAGAGTAATAAAAGTGTTGTAGTTTAATTAGCAACACTTTCTAAAATGAAGGGAATTTTTAAAGAAAAAAATTTTAAGACAAGTCTAGCACGAGGTCCATAAGATGTCATTTTAACCTAACAAATCTTAAATGCCTCCTGCTAAAAAGTAGTAATTTGTGCAATTTTGGGATATGCTTTGCAACTAGAATGGGTAATAAGAGTGAAACGTAAAGATTTGGTAAGAGGGGGGCATTCCGTGGCATACAGATGTATCAAGGACTTACAGTGAAACAGAAGCGGTTATGTTCGGTTGTAAAGTGAAATATTCAGAGCCCGTTAAAAAACTCGCGAGTTCTTTTCAAACGAATGTTTTTGCCATTGGAAGATGTGCTCAATTCAACTTGGACCGGTAGTGCAAAGAGCAAGAGCAGGTCATGTGGGAGTTTGATATTGATGAGGCCAGAATTTTCTGTGGAGCAGGAAGAGGGTGTACTCGATATAAAGAAAGGTGAAGACAAATTAAACTTTTTCTTCTTTTTAATTGATCATTAGACCCTTTAGACAGGATTACAATCTAGTTTCCCACACCAACCATGTTGTGTGTGTTAATTTTATTCAAACGACAGATTTGAGCAACTTCTCACGACAATTTTTATTTACCCGCAGACTTCTTGCCGGAAGACGGCACCGAGAGAAATATTTTGTTCGAGATCCATATTCGCATCCACGAAAAACACTTGATTATGCTCAGCTGAAGCTATAGTTCCTGAAACCATAACACTGCTCACTAAACAGTCACTGCTTTCGGAACCAGTAGCTGTTAAAGGGATCTTTGAGCCCTATAATCGCGCATTTTGCTTGTTGACGTCTCTACCAAGAGAGGAATGAGCTTCATCGTTGAAGAAAATGTTGCCCGAAAAATCAGCATTAAAATCCTGTTGCTTTAGCATTCAATCAGCTTATCTTGGGTGTTGTTGGTGCGTAGATGGCTTCAATTGTTGCGTGAAATGGAAGTACAAATCCATATGAAAAATATGCCATAACGAGCCGTAAGATGGGCACAATTGATGAGAACTTTGTAAAGTTGAAAAATTCTTTTTAGCCGCCATAAGCAATATTTTCCTTGAAATTCCTTCCTAAACTTGCCAATTCCTTGCACAGTAGGATGATGATGATGAAAATTTTTTAAGGAGGTTACAAAAAGACTTTACCCCTGTAATTTTATCCTTATTTCTACAAAAAACCATTAAAACTAATTAAATAATTAAACATTTTAGAGAGTATTGTACTTAATTAAACAATTATTTGCTAAATACTCTACAAAACTTTTAAAAATCAAAAATCTGCCAAGGGATGCTCAAACAAAAACAAAAAAAAAAAACGAAAAAAAAACATATCCGTTGCAGTCACTAAACTGTCCTGAACACAACAGCTGAGACAGCGGCAGCTCCAGCAACCCCTTTTTTACAAAACCAGCAACACCACACACACTTGAACTCCCTCATTTTGACATTGACGCAGACGTTATCACTACCACCAATGCACTGTGCCTGCCACGCTAAAAGCAGTAATTGAGAATGAGAGTGCAAAAAGAAAATATTTTGAATGCAACCTTCCTTTCCTTTACACGTACATTTGTGTTGTCCAACAACAAAAGCCATGCTGCTACTACTGCAACAATACAAAATGTAACCGAACCAGACATTCGTTCATGGATAAAAGAAGTTTTAGAGGGGAGAGAGAAACGTTTCTGAGGAGACACACATGTGGAGGTTGTGACCGAGTTTTCGACAAGCTTTCACAGACGGTGTCAACAGAGAGTGAAGAGTTGCCCAACATAATGGGAACATTTCAAGGGAAAGGATATTTTAGGTTATGTTCTAAAACAAAAATTTTTTTCGCTTTAAATTAAAAATTTAAAGATTTTATTTTAAGGCGTTGTTAAATTGTTAATATCAGTGTTACAATGGGAGCTTATAGGACCCAAGTAAGCTGTGCTCATTGAGGCGGCTGCCAGTTTAACCTAACCTACCTACAAAGCCAAGTTGTACAAATGTTCCGAAGTATTAGCAGCATTTTTTATTACAAAATTTCCTCGTATTACCTTTGCCATTCAACTCCCTTCTGGCCATATTCATAAATATGAACTTCAGAAACCATACAAATTGCACTAGATTACCCATGCTTTCCAAATGGCTGTCCGTAGTCGGAAAAGAATTGTCTCTCTTGAGGCAATCATTAATTTTTCACTTGATTTTTCAATTTTTTTTATGCATTTTTCTAAATCCCTTGGAAAAATGTGTATATACAACTTGGCAACCTTATTTATGTATTTGTTGTTGGTGCAACAGTCATTCTTTCTCATCCACTTCGTCATCATCATCTGATTTTCTTCTACTTGTTTTTTTTTTGTTATTATTATTGCTTGTGCAGACTTGTTCTGTGTAAAAAATGTACTCCCAAAATATTGTCGTTTTTTCTTGCATTGGTGTTGGTTCGTGTTCTCATTCTAAAAATTTCCGATTCTGCAAAGTACCGGTAATGTAATGCTTCTGTGTGTGTGTGTGTGTGTGTTGTTCATGTTGGGTTGCTTGTGAGTAATGCAAGGGAATTTATTATGGTCGTGGTTGTTTTGGCTGGGAATTAAATTAACGTGTGTGCCTATAAGTTTTACGCTTGGCTGTGTGGTATAATGTGTAGGTGTTCAAGAAAGGAACAGTGTGAGAGAGAAAGAAAGAGAAACATGTGAATAAATTGTTTATAATTGAATGTGCGTTATTTTTCCGTTGCAATAATTGACAGTTTTCACGTTTCGCATTTTATTTTGTTGTTGAGAATGTGTGTGTGTGTATTTGTCATGAAAAGTGTGTAGAAGTGTATGTATATGAATGTACGTATGTGGGTGATTTAGTGTCCTACCACAATTTTTATTACATCAGGTCATAAAAGCAATTGGGGAGGATCGCCTTTAAAAATGTTCGTTGTGTTGGTTGAGCTAAAGACAAACTTTTAAATCGAAAATATAAAATTTCAATTTTCTTTCAATCATTAGGTATTTTTTTTAACAGGCTGATTCAAATACTATTAAAATTCAGCAAATTTATGTAAATAACTTATAGAAACTCAATTGTATCTCCTTGTTTCGAATGCAAAATTTCCAATATTTTCAATGACGCAGGAATTTTGGCTGGTCAGTAACTCTGTCGTTCGAATAGATTAGATTTAATAGCCGAGTGGCCTTTTTTGCCTTGACGAGGTGTTTTAGTACTGAGGCAAAACGATAAACCCTAAAACTTTAAAGGGTGTGAAAATAATGTCTCCTCCAGGCCTATTGACCTGACAAATTTCAGAATGTTACTTGGAGTCAACAATGACAATTCCCTGTCTAGCTCTTAATATGTACCCAGTTTTTTCTCCTGGGATGCATTAATGTTCTGATCATTCATCCTCATCGACACAGAATTTACAGTGTCCTAACAAAAAACCAATTACCAACTTTCTGGATAGTCCGATGCATGACTCAGATGTTCTCTTATTGTAATTCCCTAAAAAATATTTTGATTGCCTTAAACCCACTTGATTTGAGAGAAGTCTTTACCTCTCTTTGTCTTCTCTTCTATTAAGCGCTCGTTTTCGAACATCCGCTCCTAATCCACAGTAGGATTTTGGCCACATCACCGGCTTGGATGCTCCTCTCCCATCGCAAGCTCTGTCTGTTTGCTTATTGCCGAGAATTTCCACATGACCTAGTATCTAGTAGAGGGTAACCATGCTCTGCATACATAGCCAATTCAGCTTCTTTAGTTAGACCTATACTATCTTTGATTTAACCTCATAAGAGTCGAGAGTTCGGATGCCGGCCTGACTGCCATTCAACTTTATCGGACAGAAACTATATCACATACAGGAACCAGTGTTACTAACACTAGAAAAAAAAATACGCCATTACAGCAGGCAGGTTTAGGCATCAGGAAATAGTCTTATAATGTTTATGGTGCAACATACAAGAATTTTCAGAGAGCAACAATGGAAAACCATTTCAAATATCAAAGTCGATGATTTATTAAAAACAGTGGATGATGGCCAGCAAGTTCACTTCCTTAATTGGTCATTACAGCTCTTTAGTCACAAAATTACAATCTAGCTTCTCACACCACCACCCAAGTAGTGTGTGTTAATTTTATCCCAGAGTAGTGGGATCAGAGTTTTTGCCACAAGACTGCTGAAAGGAATTCACCAAAAAAAAAATATTTTTTTCATATTTCGTTTTGTTCGAGATGTCTGATAAGCCTTACCACTTAACTAAAGGGTGTTTTTTTTATAGAGGTATAGAACTTTAAGTTGCAATAAAACAACGATGGATTATTCGATTGACATGAATTTTATTTATCCGAAAGATAATCTTGTGGCATTACATTTGAAATATGATTTCTGGCATATGACCGCCACGGCTGGCGCGGATGTAGTCCAATCTGGACGTCCAATTTTCGATGACTTTTTCCAACATTTGTGGCCGTATATCGGCAATAATACGGCGAATGTTGTCTTCCAAAGGGTCAAGCGTTTGTGTCTTTACCGCATAGACCAATGACTTTACATAGCCCCACAGAAAGTAGTCTAGCGGTGTTAAATCACAAGATCTTGGAGGCCAATTCACAGGTCCAAAACGTGAAATTAGGCGGTCACCAAACGTGTCTTTCAATAAATCTATTGTGGCACGAGCTGTGTGACATGTTGCGCCGTCTTGTTGAAACCACATCTCCTGGACATCATGGTTATTCAATTCAGGAATGAAAAAGTTAGTAATCATGGCTCTATACCGATCACCATTGACTGTAACGATCTGGCCACCATCGTTTTTGAAAAAGTACGGATCAATGATTCCACCAGCCCATAAAGCGCACCAAACAGTCAGTTTTTCTGGATGTAACGGTGTTTCCACATACACTTGAGGATTGCCTTCACTCCAAATGCGGCAGTGCGCTTCATCGCTAAACAAAATTCGCTTATGAAAATCGGGAACAACGGTAATCTCGTTTTGGGCCCATTCGACGAATCTACGCCTTACTTGATGATCGTTTGGCTTCAAATCTTGCACGAGTTGGATTTTGTAAGCACGCAAACCAAGATCCTTCCGCAAAATCGTCCATAAAGTGGATGGACACAGATCCAATTCCTGAGCTCGATGGCGGATGGACACATTCGGGTCTTCCTCAATGCTACGCTCTACAGCAGCAATAGCTTCTTCTGTACGCACCGTACAGCGTCTCTGGGGATGCGAGTTAATGCGAGTCAATAAGAGTAAACGTGGTGCGAAAACGTTCCATGGTTAATCGAATTAACTGCTCTGATGGACGATTTTGTCGACGATAAAATGGACGTAGTGCGAAATAAAATTTCACTATTTGCAAGCGTTGTTCAGGCGTGAGTCTATTCATGATGAATTGCCAAACCAAACTGAGAATAAATCACTTGACAGCTGTTAAATCGATCGCCATCTTGAAAAGTAATGCCAACTTAAAGTTCTATACCTCTATAAAAAACACCCTTTACTTTAATTGGATGGATGATCTCTGTCGTTATATTTATTCTCACGGATCATTAAGTAGCAAAGAATTATTTTATCTGCAAAATGATTTCGGCAGAGGTTATTACTGTTTGTCTGTTGCTGGACGCAGACTTTTCCCATTTGCATTACCTTTTGTCTAGAGTCCAAGTTAGTTAACGGATTGATGAACAGATTCATAAGCCTTTCAGGCTAATTTTCAGATTCTAAGGGAAATCATGTCTTGATTGTCGAGATCGGTTAAACAGGACTTTGGATTATTAAACTCTGAAGCATAGCTTCATGTGATAACATAATAGGAAGCTATGTGTGCTCAAGTAAACTTTGTTTTTAATGATACTGTCTCCCTCTCAGCTATTTTCAATTTGTATGTGTATTTGCGTCAATTGGTCCAATAAATTTCCCATTTTGGGCTGCCGTCATATGTTCAAAGTAGTTTCAAGGTGAGTAAGATCGTTCAATAAAAAACGTTCAGTAAATATTACTGCAACAGTAACCAGTTGCCATTAGTTATTCTGACTTTTATGGACACTATTAAAATTATTATGGGAATGTGTACGTATGTATCTACGTCTGATACTTTCATTTGATTTATTGTATGATTTTAATTACGATTTTGCAATACTTTATGATCCTCTTACTTACGACATACATTTTCAACTATTTTTTTGTTTGTTTTTGTTTTTGTATTTCGCATAATTATTGAAATAAAAAAAACTCAAAATAAATTTCATTTTGCGCATTAAGTTTTCCAAAAACGTTTAGGCGCTTACGTTGTGTCTGTAGAGCAGCAGTTCAGTGCAGTTCATTTCAGTTGTTGTTATTGTATGTGTTAATATTACCCAGACTTCCCTATTTACTTAAGCAACAACAACAGCAACAACAGCAACTAAAACAATACTAAAGTGTAGCGGGAACAAGCCATTTGCCAGACAGACTTTTCGCCTCAAAAGGGTTTAAATACACAGACGCTCTCGTGAGTGGTAGAAGAGACAACAAAAAAAAAAAAAAAGAAATTCACTCGTGACTTAATGCAACCCGTCCGTTAGATAATAAGGTCCGTAATGAGGCAATAAGCGTAATGCCTCGCCGTATAGATAACAATGGTAAATGCCTAATTGAGTCTATTGTTAGCTTTTGTCTTGAATAGAAATTTTTAAGGGGCAATGGATTATAGATAAAGCATTTGCTTGCAGGTTTGATTCATGTATTCCCCTGAATCGATTGCTGAATTGTTTGACAAAAATAAGCAATTGACTCATTTTGTTTTCAAAAATGTTTTGTTATAATTGGACCCGGTCCCATTGTATAAAGTGTAATAACTGTATTAAGCTCCAAGAAGTTTATAAAGACAAAGAATAAATGCAGGAGTAATGTGATGTAAAGATTTTATAAATTGTGTCAAACGGTCTACGTACCATAACGTGGAACTACCTAGATTACCTAATGGTATAACCAAAGAATATGGATATAAAGAATGCGCATCATGTAGAAGTAAAATTTCTTATGGCGGGTCGTAACATCACGACCCGCTCTCATCAAATTTATTTTAAAAATCATTTCTTGATGAGGGGAGAGGAAGACAGAAGGAAAATGAACACAAACAAAGAGCGTAACAATGTGTTGCTCTCATCGTACGTATGTACATGTGTATGTATTCTTGTGTTTTTTGATTTAGTTGTCGATCAGACTGCGACAGGAATACATGTGCTGCGAATGCTTTATCATTTTATTTCAGAATAACACTCGAAGAATATTTTGTGTTAAAAATGTTCTATGTCATTAGCTGGGCGTATTTTATTTTTTATTTTGTCCCATAGTATATTTTTTTAAATGCTTTGGAATGCTCGTTTCTTTCTTTTAATAAAAAATGGGTTTTTATTCTTTTTATTTTTATTTATCTAAAAAACATGGCCTAATTTTTAAGCCAAAGATGGATAGCTTTATGTTCTTTTAATAATAAAATCGATGTTTTATTTTATTTTTATTTATCCAAAGTTATTAAGCCAAAGATAGACAGCTTTGATGAAATGAAAATAAAAATAGAGTATATTACTAACACTTTTATATGGCTGTAAATAAATAAATTCTCTCAACTTATTTTCTCTCTCTCACTCACTAATCCATAACCATAGGCATGTGTTAACCTAGAGGAAAATTGTTAGTAATATTGTCAAGTCTACTTATTAACCCAATGATATGTATATATGATCGGAGAATATAGAAAAATTGTACTGCACTAAGACACTAAGACACCGTATTTAACTTGGCAAGTATTCTTCCAAAAATCGATATCATTTCTCATTGATATTAGTGAATACTACTGTGATATTTCTTTGGGTGTATCATTGAAGTCTGAAAAAAGCGACATGAACCTTCTTCTTTAAAAACTGACAACATTTTTACGTTCTTTTTAACGAACATTCTTGATGTTCGTGTCCAATGTGTGTAAAAAGCCGAAGATGTTCTTCCCCTGAGGGATATTGGTGCCGACACCAGAAAAATAAATAAAAAAGTAGTCAAACAACAAAAACGCACGATGAGAACAACGCATTGTTACGCTCTTTGTTTCTGTATCCTTCCCTTCTATCTTTCCCCCCGCGTCATGAAATAGTTTTGAAAAATATTCCAAAATATGTTAAAATGCACATTCTTTATACTTTATTTTCTTTGGTATAACCAACATAACTTTCGTAACGTTTTCTAATGCGCAACTTTAATGACCAGTGTCTTCGCTATTGTTTGAGAGAACATTGTTAAGGACAATAAAATAATAACCGAAGTAGCCTGTCAGTGCGATAATTTAGAGACTTAGCACACATGCTCGATACTTGCTAAGAAAATCTCAGGCTTCATGCGGATCGAAGGCCAAACAATCAAGTACACCCAAACCTGTTTTTACACGGTTTTATTTTACGCGAATTTGAAATAACACGGTTTTTTTTTTCAATAACTGCCATGTTGATACTTGACGGCCTTCAAATGGCAAATAAGTTAGCAGAACACTTTTTGACATGTGATAACATAATTGAAAGAGCTGTGAAATTTCAATCAGGCCTACAAACATGTATGGCTAGATACAGAGAGGTCTATAAAGAGCTTTCCAAAGTTGGATCACAACGCACTATAACAGAATTTGCTGTTAAAAGAAATAAACCAGCGCCAGAAGCAGCTTCTGAAGATGTAGAAGGAATAAGTATTTCTACTGAAGAGACTGATATTGAGCCACCCCAGCAAAAGAGAATGCGCTTGCTATCAGAAACTGACTCCGAATAAAATAAAAAATATTTTATTGAAAATAATTCCGTTCCTAATTGTCTTAAGAGTTTGATAACTAATTTTGATTTTGTAAATGGAAGAGAATTTTTAAGTTTTTTCTGTGTATACTATTGAACTAAATCTGTGCGTTTTTATAAAGTTATTCAATTTTATAGGCATATGTAGGCTGCTGCATCAATCCTATGTATATCTTTTCAGTTTGTTTATACACTTACATACATACATAATATTTGTCTTTTTTACGCGTTTTTTTACACGGTATCCACTGGAACGTATCTACCGTGTAAAAAAAGGTTTGGGTGTACATACAAAACCTTCAAACCACATATGTTGTGTGCATTAATTTTATACATGAGTATACACTTCAAAGGCAATTTTTCTCATGGCAATTTTCTATTTACTTTCAGAGGTCTTGCCAGAAATCTGCTGAACGGAAGACGCCAAAAAAATATTTTTCATAAGTATTTCGCTCTGCTCGAGATGTCTGAGCTGAGGTTTGAACCGTGGCCTCACGTCTAATGAGCCAACACTCTACCTCGGCAGTTTAATTATGGAAGAAAATGCCGACAACAGAACATGACCATCGCGAAGGACTAAAATTAGAATTTCTGCTTCAAAGTCACTTGGTAGCTTTCTCCTTAACTGATCACTGGACAGAGCCAGCAAATGTTTCGCCACGAGACAACGTGATAAAATTGAATGAAGCAATTTGGTTGCTACATATTGTTTTAATGAAGGTACTGTTCTGTGGTGTGTACGTAGTGCATCAAGAAAGGGATATTTCCCAGGCAGGAGTTAATAAAGGGTGTTTTTTATAGAGGTATAGAACTTTAAGTTGGCATTACTTTTCAAGATGGCGACCGATTTAACAGCTGTCAAGTGATTTATTCTCAGTTTGGTTTGGCAATTCATCATGAATAGACTCACGCCTGAACAACGCTTGCAAATAGCGCAATTTTATTTCGAAAATAATTCATTCCTGAATTGAATAACCATGATGTCCAGGAGATGTGGTTTCAACAAGACGGCACAACATGTCACACAGCTCGTGCCACAATAGATTTATTGAAAGACACGTTTGGTGACCGCCTAATTTCACGTTTTGGACCTGTGAATTGGCCTCCAAGATCTTGTGATTTAACACCGCTAGACTACTTTCTGTGGGGCTATGTAAAGTCATTGGTCTATGCGGTAAAGCCACAAACGCTTGACCATTTGGAAGACAACGTTCGCCGTATTATTGCCGATATACGGCCACAAATGTTGGAAAAAGTCATCGAAAATTGGACGTCCAGATTGGACTACATCCGCGCCAGCCGTGGCGGTCATATGCCAGAAATCATATTTAAAATGTAATGCCACAAGATTATCTTTCGGATAAATAAAATTCATGTCAATCGAATAATCCATCGTTGTTTTATTGCAACTTAAAGTTCTATACCTCTATAAAAAACACCCTTTACCATCGAAAGGCGTGCTCAATTCAAATTGGGGACGAAGTATGGAAGACGGGATGTGGCAGTCAAGCTTCCGTCCGATTACTCAGCTCCCTAAGGTAGACTCGAGACAAGAATGGAACTATCTTGACATCAAAAGTAGAATCACCCTCTGCTTGATAGCAATTCAAGTTGGAATTCCCGACAATGCGCACTTAATGAAATGAGCTTCCATATCGCTCATCGCGTAACGTGGCAGTCAATCTGTCATCCGATTACTCAGCTCCTTAAGGTTGACTCAAGATAAGAATGAGACTATCTGGACATCATCTTGATAGCAACTCAAGTTGTAATGCCCGACAATGCGCAAATATATGAGCACACAAGGCGCCTATGGGGCCAGCTGCACTATTGCACATATGAACGGCACTACTCTTCTCCAGCCAGCCTGGACAATCTAAAAATGCTAGTTATAGTGAGAATATGTTTGTGTCGCCCTATGTCGGCTTATTAGACAAGAGCCCGTGTTTCAAAGAGTCCCATTTAACTGGTTTCAACAATCTAGGCATGACTTCCCTTAGAATCGGAATATAAAAATTGGCCTGAAAGGTTTGTGAATCTATTTATCGATCTGATAGCTACGTTAAACTCTAGAGAAAGGTAATGCAAATGAGAAAAGTCTGTGTTCAGCAAGGGAAAGACAGTGGTAAACTCTGCAGAAGTAATTTTGCAGGTAAAAGAATTCTTTTTTACTTAATGACCCGTACGAATAAATATATGCGGCCGAGGTCTTCAATCCAATTTAAATAGTTAAGTGGTATTCAATGAAGTCGCTGTAGCCTAGTAGTAGGTAGTGCGTTGGTCACGGTTCAAACTCTGGATCAGAAATTTCCAACCAAACGAAATATGAAAAAATATTTCTTTCGGTGACTTCCCTTCAGCAGATTTCTGGCAAGAACTCTGAGAGTAAATATAATTGCCATGAAAAGTTTATCAAAAATCTGTCTTTCGGAACCGACTTTAAACTGTAGGTCTCGACACTCATGTACAAAATAAGTGGTGTGATAAGCTTGGTTGCCATGCTTTTAGGATTGTAATGTCCAATTAAGTCGGAATGTATAAGACAAGGCCTACGTGCTGTTGATCATACGATGGATCTTCTTGTTGCATTTTTTTTCTATATTAAGTTTGCCCACCTCTGGCCTAGACTTTACATTAGATTTTAAAAATATTGTTTAACTTTTTGTTGTTGTGCAATGTATACAATGTGTTCCTCTGTACGTCTGTCGTTTGCCTAATTGTCTCTCTATTTACTTTGTCGCACTATTTCATATATTGTGTCTTTAATATTGTATTGTAGTGTATGGTATGGTATTGTATTGTATAACGGTGATAATTGATAACACGATGTTGTTGCAGTTTGTTGCTATTATTGTTGTTTTTACATTCAATGTATTCATTACATTTGATTGCAACTGATAATGAAATTTCTACTTTAAAAGCAAAAATTGTTTCTTTCTATTTTCTTTTGGGGCTTGTTACACTGATCTATGACAAACGGTACTCATACCATAAGCTTTTTTCCTCTCTCTCTCTCGGTCACTTGCTCTCTCTCACTATCTGTCTTTCTCTGTTTGCCTAGCCATTTAGCTATTATTTGTATTGCATGTTGTTGTTGTTATTATTATTTTTTGCTTTTAGTTCTGTTTTCCATTTCATGCACACACAAATTACAGCAACAACTGCAGCAGCAACAGCAATGGCAGCAGCTTTGGCTTTTATACTGTTTTCCTATTGTTGTTGTGGGCAATGTCTGACATTGACATTGAAAATATTTTGCAAATAAGAAAATTATTGTTATTGCTATTGTTGTTGTTCTTCTTCTTTTTAAAAATATATTTTTTTTTGCTTGTTTGCTTGCTATTTAACTTTGTTATACACTGTAGCAGTCAGTCAGTGTAGTTTTATTTGTTTGCTATTGCTGTTGTTGTTATTGTTATTGTAGTTGAATATTATTATTAGTTGTTATTTATTGTATTATTTGTTTATTTATGTATTTATTGTTATTGTTTATTTAGCTAGTGAGTGCAATCTGTGATAATAGTGATCGGTGATCGGTGGTGGTGGTGATGGTGTGTTGTGCAATCTGCAGGTATTCAAAATAGCGCTGCGCCACTATAGTCAGGCGAATAGATCAGAGGCAATAAAGCATGGACAGATATTTACGAAACAAAAAAAAAAGAAAGAGTACCAAGTACTGCAACGATTAATATAAAACAAGGCTATTTGGGTCCTAAATTGGACACGTAAATTTTTATGGTTTTTGTTTTCATGCACTTGGAACACAACGTACATATGTACATACATATTCGAAGGCAAGAAAATTAAGTTTGTTAGACTTGTTTAGGACATTATGATCAATTATTTTTGAACAAAATTGTATGGGGTTGTCCTAGAATCATCTACGCATTTAGGGGGAATAGTTTCCCCTTTTGCTGGATTCTTGGCCATGAAGAAATTCTAGGCAAGACTTCTACACCACTTATTGGGTCGAAATCACTCGGTAATATAGAAATAGGAGTTTGGAAGAGTATATTTGGCCAAAGAGAATATAAAGCAGACTGAGACTCTTTCCAATTCGGATGGGGTTGGGACTTTTGTTAATTAAAGTCACCGTGGTCCGGTAGATAGAGAATTGGCTTCATAAACGTAGGCCCATGTTTAAAACTTCAACTCAGACATCTCGTATAAAACGAAATATGAAGAAATATTTCTTCCTCTCAGCATTCTTCTGGTGAAAACTCTGAAATTAATAAAATTGTCATGAAAAGTTTCTTTAAGCTGTAGGTACAGCCACTCATAGATGATATTAACACACACCACAGAGGTGGTGAGAGAAGCTTGGTTGTAATCCTAACTAAAGAGTTGTAGTTACCAAGTAAGAACAGTAAAATAACAAGGAGAGGAGGTGTAAGCTCTATGTGAACTGTGTGACTGGTTATGTAGCAGTCTTCTCGTAAAAACTCTGACAAACCCACTTGTCAGTATCAGATTTTCTAATTAGAAAGCATTGACGCCCAGCTATTTTGAATTGCTTCATACAATTTCTACGGGAATGAGAATTTTTGACAGCCAAACAAGGCTTAGTGCACTGATTTAGGTTGATTGGAGTGAGTAAAATGAAATTGTCATGAAAATTTTGTCAAAAATCTGTCGTTCGGAGACGAATATAAACTGTAGGTCCCTCTACTCACGGATAAAATTAACACACACAACATCGGTCGCGTGAGAAGCTAGGTTGAAAACTTGACTACATACATAACATACATAATTGGTCATTACAACCCTTCAGTCAGGATTACGACCTAGTTTCTCACACCACTTATGTTGTGTGTGTTAATTTTATACATGAGTGGCGGGACCTACAGTTTTAAAGTCGACTCCGAACGACAGATTTTTGAGAAACTTTTCATGGCAATTTTATTTACTCTCAGAGTTTTTGCCAGAAATCTGCTGAGAGGAAGTCACCGAAGAAATACTTTTTGTATTTTATTTTGATGTCTGGCCTGGGGCTCGAACGCTGGCTTTTCGTCTAATAAGCCAAAACACTACCTACTAGACCACGGCGACTTCGAAAACTTGACTAAGTCGTTGTAATGACCAATTGTATCGTGTTGCAATCATTTCATTTGTATATAGCCCTATTCCAGCGGTTTTAAAAGTTTTTTTGTTTTGTTTAACTTTAGCGACATTTCGGATGGGGAGAGACTTTTGACAACAAAATTACCGAAATAGTATTCGATTTTTAAATACGATTCAGACTTTAAGTTTCCTGGTGTCTATTTTTAAAGCGTATTTTGTATTAGGCGTTCGCACGTATTGCACGTAAGCAGCATGAGTACATGTTTTTATTTTTCATTTTACGACCAAAACTGGAAAGATAGGCTATGGGCGAGGTTGCATTGACCAATTAATACCACGCTTCCCATCTGTCACGCAGTGCAAATCTCAAGGGTCGCATTGGGAACCTTCTGACCTATAGACCAGAAGAAGTTCCTTGTTGGAAGCAATCTTGCATCTAAAATCTCGTGTAAGGTTTGCTTGAGAGAGGTTTTGTACGCTTCATGGTCCTAAAAGGTACTTGTAATAGAACTTTTTTTCATCAGATTGCGGAATTCAGTTGGGAAGCAAAGCAGAATAAATGAGATCATTGCGTTTATGTAGCTTTTTGCCTTAGATTTGGGTCTCTTTATATTCAAAATGACAGGAGTAATTTCAGGAAAGTAGTTTTACATACGGTTGTTCTTCTGAACAACGCATCCTGTTCGTAACGCTACACGAGAGAAAGACGAGTGAACTGTGATAAAACGGAGTATTACTCGCGAATGTATGATTATCGTTAATAAATTCTTTTATTTCGCTACAGCAAAATCCATTGTGGTAGTGATAGAACAGTGAAACCCAGTAATTTGCCGGACTTTTGCTTCAGGTTTTACGGCATTACGTACTGATTGTTTAAGCGGGTACCAACTAAATAAGATCATATCACTACAAATAGCCTAAGGTGCCTTAATATTGTTCTACTCGGTGCCAGACATGTAATTTAATGAATTTTTTCCTATCTTTGCTGTTTTACATGGAAAAAACAAAACAACAAAATTTATTCAAAAAAAAAAAAAATATGAAAGAAAAACTAGAAATTATTGCAATTTGTCAATAAACAATAGATAAGTTAGTTTAATGCATTGGCGAGTATTTTTTTCTTTTTTTTTGTCGATTTCATACACTCTCTGTTGCTCGGTTGCTAGTTGCATTGTCAAGGTCAGCCAGTGCCTTTATTCCCTTTACATTAACCAACTAAAAAAGTTATAAAAAATATACGAATGTTATCAATTTATGACTTACGACTAACTGTTCTTGGAAGTAATGGGAAAAACTCATTTGTTTAAAGGGGTAATTAAAAATTGTTGCTTTTAAGATTTCTTGAATTTATTTCAAAATATTGAAATAGTTTTACAATACAATGTGTGAGCTAAAGAGACAGACAGGACAGGACAGGTTTACGGCCAAATAGAAGCTGCGTAAATCTATTTAATACTCTATGCACTGCAATAGAGCAATCAATATCTACTGCACATGACATTCAAGCAAACTTTCTATATCAACAGACTAGCAGTCATATGGAATACATTTAGAAGGAAATTTAGATTTAGAAGGAAAATGAGTCTACTAAGATGGGTCTGGCAGTAAATGAGGGCAAAACAAAGTATATGTTATCGACGAGTAGAGACGCGCGGCGTATTGATTCTCAGATTACGGCCGATAACTATACTTTTGATACGGTCAAGGAATTCATCTATCTTGGCTCCGCCGTTACCACCAAAAATTATTTCAGTTTGGAGATCAAGCGCAGGGTCACTCTTGCCAACAGGTGCTACTATGGTCTCAATAGGCAATTGAGTAGCAGAGACCTCTCTCGTACGACAAAACTAACACTCTACAAGACACTCATCCTATCCGTGCTTCTTTATGGCGCAGAGGCATGGATCCTATTAAGTACAGATGCAGCGGCCTTAAGGGTGTTCGAGAGAAAAGTACTGCGCAAGATCTTCGGTCCCGTGCGAGTTGGCGATGACTTCCGTATCCCATACAACAGTGAGCTTTATGAACTCCTCAACGACATTGACGTTGTACAGCGTATTAATATCCAGCGGCTGCGCTGGCTCGCCTATGTCGTTCGAATGGAGGAAGATGCTCCGGCGAGACGGGTATTTGATGCGGTAATCTGCGGATGTTGGCGAAGAGGACGACCTTGTATCCGTTGGAAGGACCAAATCGAGGAAGCCCTGTCATAGATTGGTGTAACCAACTGGCGTAGGCGCGCAAGAAGCAGAGGCGCCTGGAAGGATGTGTTGCGGCAGGCCGAAATCCGTTAAACGGGTTGTTATGGCCAATTAAGTAAGTAAGTAAGTCTCTCCCTCTCTCTCTCTCTCTCTCTCCCTTTGATTCTATCCTAATCTATGTATTTCAACTGTATCTGTTCCATTTCAATTTGTATGTTTATTTGCATCAGTTGGTTCAATGAATTTCACAATTGGGATGCCGTCATAGATTCGAAGTGACTTTGTACAATAAAAGTTCAGTAAATATTACCAGTCACCAGTCAGTTATTTTGATTTTTATGGACATTATTAAAATTAATTATGGGGATATTTATTTTACTACCTTTATACATACAGATGTATCCATGTAAGTACGTATTATTACGTTTGATACTTTTATTGTACGATTTTAATTCCTATTTTGCTATACTTTATGATCCTCTAATTACTACATACGTTTTCTATAAATTTTTGTTTGCTTTAAAGCAAAATGCAGCACTGTATTCTGCCTAACAGATGGGAATAAGTTTTCTAAGAAACAAACAAAAATTAATACAGGCGATAATATTACTATGTTAGCTGGAAACTAGAGAATAAACCTACATACATTTAATTCAATTTAAATAGTTAAGTGTTAAAAGATTTGAATCTTTTTATATTACAAGTGACAGAACAGTGTGCGTGTGACACTGAGAGATACAGTGACCAATCGACTACAAACGAATGTGCTCTGCGAAACGATTAGAAACGATTAGACGACGGCTAAGTAAGAATATACGATTTTCGGGAATAAGTTCCTTTCGAAATGTTACGACTATTTTCGACTGACAGTTCGGCTACATATTTTTTTTAATTGCAAGATGTAATCACAGTTAACAGTTGGACACACCTGTACTGTCTGCAGTCATTATTTACAAAGTAATACACAATGACTGTGTATATTTGAAAGCTTTGTTTTAACGATTTATTAACACTGGATTTGTTAAACAAATTCATTTTAATTATTAAATTAAAGAAACAATTAAATGGCATACAAAGGAAATCAAAGGAAATTGTAAAAATTTAATACGAGCATCTAATGAGAAAGCTTGATATTCTAATGAGCTACCATATATGAACACGTGTATCGAGTTCTTTCAAAGACATTGCTGCTATATGTCGATGCGATCTTTCAACACACGTTCGTTGTGGCTGGGTGGCCGCTGTTAAAACATATGCAAACTAGCAATACGTTTTGCTATTTCATTTTAATATTATTTTATAAGAGAATATTTTTGTACTTTAAAAAAAATGTTTATTTGAATTGCTAATGTTGCGATTGTACGTACGTAAAAGATTACGTAAAGTTTATCGGAAACATGTCATGAAAGTCGTTCGGTTTATTTCAGTTTCCACTTGTATATTGAAAATCAAAATCAAAATAAAAATAAAAAAAAACAAAAAAATTTTAGTTTTTTTTTACTTTTGTGTTCTCGCTGATAATGCAAATCAGCTTGAGGCAGTCATTTATCAATTTCTTGCTAAAAAAGAAATACAACTGAAAACCAAAAAATCTTTTTATAATAAAAAAATAAACAAATTTTGATAAATTATAATTGCTGCAAACATATGTACATACATAAATGCATATACGAGGTGTGTGAAAAAGGTCAGGCAAGCATAGGTTATTTCGATACATGCAAAGCACTGCTGCGGTTTGGGACAAAGAGAGATCAGCATCAAGAGACACAAAAAGTATTTGCCGGAGTAGAGTTATGTTTACAAATAGTACTGCTAAAAGACATAAAATGGCGTTTATAGGGAACAAGCCAAGCCTTCTTATTTCATTACCACTGTTTTTAAAAGCAGAGGGAGTTGAATGCTTGTTTGGACTTTTGATAAATTTGTTTGTTTTAAAAAACAACTAGAATATGAAGAGCTATTGATATACCTCCTATAGGGACCGTAGTCGCCGTAGGTAGTGTATTGACTTATTAGACACCAGCTCGTGTTTCTAACTCCAGTTTAGAAATTTCGAACAAAACAAAATATGAAAAAATATTTCTTTGGGAACTTTCTCTCAGCAGATTTCTGGCAAAAACACATGCAAAGCAGTAAGTTTGGCGTAAGCCAAATACTGACTTTCTGCCTAACAATACTCAGGGTATTTTTAAGCATGAGAGAGTGTCGATACTGGGGGGTTACTCCGTAACTCGATTCGAAAAGTAAAATGTACGTATTCGAACAAATTGTACTCTGTAGTACGAAAGTACGGAAAATTTTCGAAAGTGATACCAATGTTTTCTTTTTTTTTTCGTACGAACAAAAAATTCTGTTACTCTGTATTACGAAAACGAGCATAAAATATTCGAAAATTCTTCGTTAGCAATTGTGTTGGTGACAACTAATAATAAATTTAAAATATACAGTGGGTGGTGGCCACGAATTTAAGACAGGACATATGACTGACTTAGTTGCGATAATATTTACAATCATGTAGTATCAAAATTGATATTCTTTATACTTCTATGTACTCTGTAATATTAAGAAAAAGTACCATTATTTTATTTCGTTTCTATTTACATTTTGTTGCTTTTTGATCATATTATTGTAAAAACGTTTATTTGAAATTGGCCACGAATTTAAGACATTTCAGAAATATCTGGTTTTTAAGTGATTTTTTGGTGTTTTTTGAAGCTAAACGTTGAGCAACGAATGTTTTATTTTATTTTATGTTGGAATACATAGAAATATTTAATTATAAATGGTCAGAGGTACTTGGAATACCGATGCCGAGCGAAAACTGATCCAACAACTAAAATTTGATGGAAAAATAACAATGGAGATATCCAAGCTGCTTAAATGTTCTAAATGCAAGATTTACAACGCGCTGGAACACATCAAGCAACATGGTACCACCAAAAATGTCAAACAGCAACCTAGAGCCCGAAAAACTACACCCTAAAGTAGCTGTTATAATCCCTTCACGACCTCAAGTAAAATAAAAAATAAAATTGCATTGGATTTTGGTATTGATATTTCGTCTAGGGCAATAAGAAGATGTCTAAATGAGAAAAACTTGCGTGGGTGTATTGCACAACGTAAACCACTTGTGCCAAAAAATATCAAATCCCGACTAGCATTTTGTCTTGATCTATATAATATGTAAATAAAAATTCTCAACCAAATATAGGTAGCAAAATATTATTAATTTTTCTTCCTAATATTACTAAAATCTTAAGAAAAATATCATGGACCTAAAATATTTTTGATAAGATGTAAAAATTATCACAAATGTAGAAATAAAATGTCGTGTCTTAAATTCGTGGCCACCACTGTAAGTAAATTAATGGAAATACATTGCAAAATAAACATAAAATAGTATATTTTAAACAATCTCAATGGAGTGAGTCAAAAAGAATTGTATATACCAACCAAAGAACAGATTTGGTTTCACTTGGTCCACAGCAGCGATATGTTAAAGTTTGGAAAAAAGTAAGCTTAGATAGATCCAAATATTTAAGTGCGATCTATCGCGGGGTTATTAAACATTTTAACTTTTATTAGGTTTGGGCAGACTATAAAAATGGTAGCCAAATTAAACACTTTGATTCAAATCCAGAATCAAGTTCACCAGTAATAACTCAGTATTTAGTTGAAGAAAATTAGGAGGGATTAGAGTCTGGACACAAAAATAATTAGCTTACAGATATACATACATACATATATAGATATACATACATACATATATATATTTAATGAATTCGGTTTTCTTTTGTTTTTCAATATTTTTTTTTATAAATTTCTTTATATTTTTAAGGTACTGCCAAGTTTATTTTTTGTTTTACTATGATAATTTTCGAACGATTTACAGAGTACGCTTTTATTTACTTATCGAAAACACCTTTCGAATACTTTTACTTTTCGAATCGAGTTACGGAGTAACCCCCCTGGTGGAGGGATGTGTTTCCAGTGCAGCAGTAGGGTATGTTCAGATAGTAAAATGGATTCATTACAATATTTGGGCATTTTAAAACAAAATATTATGCAAAGTGCCGATAAGTTAAATATATTGGACACATTTGTTTCTACCAGAACAATGATCCGAGGCACGTTGTGAAACTGGAGCTTATGCATAATTGTTCAGAACTACTCCAAACACCGATACAGATCCCAGATCTAAACATTATTAAGCATGTTTGGGAAAAACTTGCCCGTAAGCTCTATAAATCTAATATCAGCACAGTGGAGCAGTTGAAACAAGGTAGTAAGCGAAAATAGAACAACATAAGCCCGGAATTATATGCCCATCTAGTGCAATTGACTCCTCTACTTTTGGAAACAGTAAAAATAGTGTTAAAACAGTGACAGGACAGCCTAAACTGTCCAATTATGCGTTTGACATGAAAATCATTAATATTGTTTTCTTTTTTGTTTTAAAAATATTTTTAAATAAAAAATTCTAACTATTATACATTGTTTAAAAGCTCTTTTGATTATCTATAAATCCGCATCAACATTTTTTTTTTAATATTTCCATTGAAGTTGAAAAATCGGAATTGAATAATCTCATACCTTGGGACCAATTATTCGTTTGAGCCACTGTATATCCATATGAACTGTGGGAATATTTTGCTTCAATGCTCACCTGGCATAAATTCGTTAGAAAGCGTGCCAATCAAGTATTTCAACTGGATGGGGACAGAGGGCCACCTCTGTCACTGCTTCTATTCTCACAAGTCGTTGAGGTGAGGCTTGGCTTATTTGGACATGACTTATGCAGAAACTGTAGATCGGTTGACGAGCAAGAAACTTTATTAGCCAGTGCTGGCTCTGACTCAGCAGAGATTTCTCTCAGTTAGCTCATCCTTATTATTTTGTCGTGAAAAGATGCCTTAGTACTGCGACCAAACGATCTCTTACACTCCCCTCTAACTTTATAGTTTATGCCTCTAATGTCTCTCCCAATCCTATTGACCTGATAAATTTCTGAATGCCCCACAGATTCCAAGATTTTGTGACGATGATAATGAATCATCGATATAACTCCCATTCTCGATAAGTGCTTATAGTGTCTATTTCTTGAAGCCCGAGGCATGACTCAGGTCTACTCTTATTGTAATTTTCCAACAACAGATTTAATTGCCTTAAATCCACTTGATTTGATAAGAGTCTTTCCTGTCTTTATCTTCCCTTATGTTATCGTTCTCGTTGAGGGTTCTGTCCCCATCAGCGGAGTGCTTTCTCCTCTTCTCTTAAACTCTCAAATTGATTTGAACACATCTCTCGACGGCTCAGACTTTCGCTTAGAAGATACCTGCGAGTTTCTCTATGACTTTGAAATATTTCATTTTTGGATCAAAAACTCTTGTTCCTGTTCTAAGATCCGATATTGACCCCTCTGCATATCGCAAAATAGTTCCTCTTTTAAGAGAGTATGCTCCTTTTGAGATTACTTCATTAATTTTTGGTGTTAAGTCTCATTGTGAAGCAATTTCCAAAATCATGTAGTCTACTGCTTCTATCCTGGAGGCAATTAAAGCGAGAGTTGACAGCCAAACGATTCCTTAGATCCCCAAATTCCGTAATGAATTACATGTTAAACTCGTCTCCTATCACTACCATGTACAGCGGACTTAAATCTAACAGAGCTTCCAGCACCGCTGCAGGACAGATTCTTATTGCCTCTGTTATGCCAACACACGCTGGACTCTGTAGCTTGTCCAACTGCAATTAAGTTGTCTTCAGATTCGTCACCATTAATCTGGCCGTCATGGTCTGACCTCCAGTGCATAATTCCTGTCTATGAAGACAATTTCGTTTGACTGTCCCTACAATACTACACGTGTCCGGACTGTAGCGGACTTATACCTGCAGTGCATATTTCCTCGGCGAGTGGTCTATGAAGATCTGTCTCTATAACACTACAAGTGTCAAATACAAATTTTCCACCTGTAACACCCTGTACAAACCATTTCGTTACACTTTTAAGCAGAAAATTAAATGAAAAAATTCATGTCATAAATATTAAAATTAAATTCAAATATTCAAGTATGTACTCTCAATAGGTACCTATTAAAATATGCATGAACAGTGCCCAATGCATTCTCATACACTCATGCATACTTCTGTCAATAATAATGATACACATGTTAAAGGTGTTAAACTTGTTACTCTGTGTGTGTATGAGTGTGTTGGTTTCTCAATGCTACACGTGTAATGTAACTGTGCTTAAATTTTAATTAATTTTCTTTCGTCACTATTCAGTGCCAAATGGGTTTTCTTTTCTATACTTTTTAACAATGATTGTGTAAACAAGACAAACATTCACAATAAAAAATAAGAAAAAATAAATAAAAAAAACTAAAGAAAAACAAATAAATTAAAACCCACTGCAAACAGACAAATACTGCTACAGTGTTGCTTTGCTTCTTCAATTTCTTTATTTTGCAAGTGGCAACAGAAATGAAAAAAAAAAAAAATTTGTTAGAAAATCAATGCTGGTTAGGTTAATACACGAGCTTTAAAACAACAACAACAACAAAGAGTGAAAGGGATTGTACGAAGAGAGAGAGAAGAAGACAAACTGGTCATTGAGAGAGGGTGTTATGTCGCTGAGAAAAAAAGGCAAAAAAAAACAAATGCCGTTACATTGTTGTACACCAAACTAATGCAAGACTACCACAAGTGTTCTTCCCTATACACACTCACACAACGACACCCTTGGTAGAATTTAGATAAATACGAGAACGAATTCTTATGCAGATTAAAAGTATGAAAAACAACAACAACAACAGACATCGTTGCAAAAAAAAGTGAATGTCAGAAATTAAGGCGTCAACTTGTTGTGGCATGTGCAGACAAAGTATCACAATAAACGAAAAAAGAAAAGAAAAACAAAAAAAAACTATTCTTTGTACCTTAAAAGGAAAATTTACGGGGGCTTAATTCGTGGAAGATAATCAAAAAGCAATATAGAATGCAATAAATAAGGAAATTCAAGAAACGGCTTTAATAATCTGCCATATTTAATTCGCCAAAACAACCCTTTAGTCAGGATTACAACCTAGCTTTTCACACTACCCACGTTGTGGGTAGGATTTCGTGTAAACACTTTTAGAGGAGCTCAAATCTTTGACTCTCTCTCGCCAAATATACCTACGTTTACTCTGTAAAACCGTCGACTTCCCAGTGGACTTCTTGCCTGGGGATTAGCATAGATCGTATAATCGCAGCACTAAGGCGTCTCTTCACGACAATTAGGCACTGTCTACGCCACGTGGATTGCTTCAGGTACAGGCAGAATAGCGCAACAAAGCTGCTCAATATGGCTGCTCGTATCATTACTGATCATTGTATTATGGCCGCTCATGAAAGAAGTATTTGTCTTGGATAAATAGCAAATGACTTCTGCTGGAACTGTAAGAACGAGGAAGATAAGGAAGCTATTACTTACTAATTGGGCACATGTCGACCACTGTGTCAGAAAAGACAATTTTATGCCGAATGTTGTCTTTAAGACTTTGATTGCGTCCGAATAAACTCTATTTTCGATACAGCTTTTATAAAACTAGCCCATGGGGCTTGACGACTAAATGATTTCAGAATTTCATGAAATTATTTTTTCTGAGAATTTCTTTTGCAAAATGAATTCATTGTTTCGCAGACAGTATCATCTTTTGGGTGAACCTCACTCATACTGTCAATATTGATAACAACAACAATTTCTGTTAATCAGACAATTATTAAAATATTAATAATTTTGAATTCCAAGAACAAAACATATTACAAATAACTTTAACACCCTTTATTATTGTAACGATTTATCACGCCTCTGTTAAAATTCTAACTGCATTTTCTATGCCTCAATATGCATAACAGTGTATGAGTTAATAAACTTGGAAGCTTTAGTTATTTCGGTGTTTGAGTACGTGTACGTTTTTTTCTACTCTTATACTCTATTATTTATGGGAGTTGGTGATGTTTGTTTTACCAACACCGACACCATTAATAATAAAGTTACACTGTAGACTTGTGCTCTTGCCCTCTCCCGCTCTTTAAATATAATGGTACACTAGCAGACAAGGAGACTTAAGAACAACAACAATTATTTTAACAATTGATAAAAAAATAACACCAGCCAATAAAACATACACCAACAACAATAAACAACCAGACAAATATTACAAAAAAAAAAAACAAAAAAAAAATTCACTGCATTCGTGTGCTCTTTACAACAGAAACGAAAACAACAATACAATTCAATTACACTCTCATGCATACTCTCAAAAAAGTACACAGCAATACACAGTGTATTAAACTGCATTGTTGCTGAGTTCTATCAATTTCATTACGTGGAAGCGAGAGTGGCTGTGTGTTGCCGAGGATGTTGGCAATTGTAACGGGTAAGAGCAAAGAGAGTTGTTTTCAAGTGCAGTCGTTATACTTGTATTTTAGAGAACACAAGAAATAAAAGAGAGTGAGTATTTTATAGTTGTTCTGTTGTATTCGTTTGTTTTTTTTTTTTGTTTTGTAAATGTCGGCATGTGTAACAACAGCAACAAGGAAGTTCATTGACCGCTATTAATTCATCGTTCTACACGTGCCTTAGTTCAGTTCGTTTATTTTTTTCCTTCAAAAGTGTGTCAAAAACTCTTGCACTGCCTCCTGCATTTAGCTTATGTGTGCGAATGTATGTACATAAATGTCTGCTGCATTGCTGGCTTGCTGTTGGCTGTTGTGTTGGTACTGTAAGGAAAGGCCAGGCGCAGACACGTAAAGCTTTTTCAACATGTTAATCATTGTGAACATTATGATGTTATGACGTCATATTTTTAATGTTGAAAACTCTAACATAACCTCATGCTGGTTTTTTCAATGCAGCAGAGAATTGTTATCACATGAAGAGAGCAGAGAGCATAAGAAAGTTGAGTTGCATTTATGGCCGGCACATGCAACAATAAAATCTCAAATTTTTTATGTTGTGCAGGGTTAATGCGTGTGTGTATATCAATACAAATTTTAGTGTTCTTTTTAGTCTGGCTGTGTGTTTGCTTTTAAAGTGTCGTTTTTATTTTAACGTTTTTTTCTGCATGTTTAGTTTTTTTTTTATTGCCAAACAGCTGCGGGTGTTGTTTGAATTCGTTGGTTTTTTTTGTTATGTTTCAGCATCATTAAAAAGTTTATTGTTTTTGTACCGCATTATTGTTGTTATTTTATTATTAAAATTTTTATTATTCAGCATTTTAAAAAAATAATAAATTTATGATTTAACATGCCAGCATTGTTTTTTTTTGCATCTAAAAGGAATACAAACATTTTAAAGCATAAATTTGTAATCCTACACTGCCAGCATTGTTGTTGTGGTTCTTATTGTGAATAATAATGTCCATAAAATGTGGAATAATTTTAAAAAGAATTAGAAAGTATTTGTTAGACTGTGACATAGGCCGGTTAAGGAGTAGGGGAGGCACACACCTACTTTCATTTGAACAGTTTTTTCAATATTTATTGGAAGTAGTAAATGAGCAATGCTGCAACGTTTAAATTTTAAATTGTTCTTGAATTTCCGGGTTTCAAAAGTCCAGTTAAACAAAACACATATAAAACTATGATTTCGTCTAGTTCGTTACAGTTTTGTGGTCTACGAGACCCGCGTGGTGTAGTAGGTAGTGTGTTGGCTTACTATTCGTAAAGCCCGGGTCCGTATCCCAGGTCAGACATCAAAAAATGAAATATGAAAAAAAAATATTTCTTCGGCGACTTCCTCTCAGCAGATTTCTATCAAAAAGTCTGAGAGTAAAATAAACTGCCTTGAAAAAGTTTCTCAAAAATTCTGTCGTTCGGAGTCGACGTTAAACTGTAGGTCCCGCCACTCACGTATAAAATTAACGCACACAACATGAGTGGTGTGAGAAGCTAGGCCGTAATCCTGACTGAAGGGTTGTAATGGCCAATTATGTATGTATGTATGAGACCCGCGTGAAACATGAGTTTTATCGTTCAAGAAATGGAAATTATCACCGTATAGCACAGGACCGCAAACTTTGCGTCGAAGTGTTTTCTCGAATGCTGTGAAGGAACCTCGATTACTTGAATAAATCTGCTTTCGTGATTGAGGATACGCGCCTTGTAAAATAAAAAATAAATGAACTTCTAGCTGACTCATGTCAATTAAAATAATCATACATACGTACATAATTGGTCATTACAACCCTTTAGTCAGGATTACGACATAGTTTCTCACACCAGATATGTTGTGCGATATGATATGTATTGGCTTAGTACACGTGAGGCGTCGGTTCAAATCCCAGGTCAGACATCTCCAACTAAACGACATATGAAAAATATTTATTCGGCAGTTTCCTCTAAAAAGTTTCTCCAAAATCTGTCGTTCGGAGTCGACTAGTACTCTAGAGTTCAATTCTCTACTCTGATATCTAGAAAAAAAGAGAAATATTCTTTCGATGTGAGTAAACTAATTGCAATTGGAAAAGCATCCTAAATCTGTCATTCAAATTCGGTGATAACCTATAGATTCCGCCACTTGCGAATAAAGTAACGTCCACGAAGTGATTCTGATGATCTTCCTGTTTGTGCATACAGATTTCGTCATCTAAATTAAGCAGATTCTAATCTAACGTTATTAAATGTTAAATTTTTTCATAACTAGTTGCTTTTATATGCGGTGAGATGCTGGCTTATTAGACGAGAGTTCAAGGTTCAAAGAGTGCTGTTTAACTGGTCGCGACAATCAAAGCATGACTTCCCTTAATATCTGAATTTAAAAATAAGCCTGAAAGGTCTATGAATCTACATTAGACTCTAGCAAAAAAGTAACGCAAATGACAAAAGTCTGCAGAGATAATTTTGAAAGTAAAATAATTCTTTGCTACTTAATGACCTGTGAGAATGAATATAGTGACATACATACATACATAATTGGTCATTACAACCCTTCAGTCAGGACTACGACCTAGTTTCTCACACCACTTATGTTGTGTGTGTTAATTTTATACATGAGTGGCGGGACCTACAGTTTAAAGTCGACTCCGAACGACAGATTTTTGAGAAACTTTTCATGGCAATTTTATTTACTTTCAGCCTTTATTTACTTTTGCCAGAAATCTGCTGAGAGGAAATCGCCGAAGAAATACTTTTTGCATTTTGTCTTTGATGTCTGGCCTGGGGCTCGAACCCTGGCTTTTCGTCTAATAAGCCAACACACTACCTACTAGACCACGGCGATGACAGTGGTTTTAAATTCAATTTAAGTGGTTATCAATGAAGTCACCGTCGATCAAAAAGAAACATGAAGAAAATATTTTTGTCGACAACTTCCTCCCAGCAGTCTTCTGCCAAAATCTCTGATAGCAAATAAAATTGCAACGAAAAGTTTCTCAAAAATCTATCGCTCGGTATTCGACATCTAAAACTGTAGGTTCTGTCTCTTATGGATAAAATTTGGAACAGACAGCAAGCTGTGGTGAAAAGCTAGGTTGTAATCATGACAAAAGGGTTATAATCCTGAGCAATTAAGTAAGTTGCTACCAGTAAATTATTTCTGATCAATTGAGGATTTCCAACAGAAGAATGATAGTATCTTTGGCTTAAAACTATTTGACAAATCTCTGATGTAAAAGTATTAGCCATTCCCATAGGTTTTTGAGTATATGAAAAGGAATTCCTCCACAGCCCGGTCTTAAAGCCCTGAGCCCTTTCTAAAATTGATCAAAGTGGCCATGAATTGTGTAAGAATACTGAATTAAGTCCTCTGCACGATGGGATTACTTTAGTTAGTCAATAATGCAAATGTCTAGCAAGTTTTGGTGTAATAGGGTTGCCTGTGCTTAGAAATGACACCATTTATGTAAATATATGAGGTTATTTGTAGGGTATATCACTATCATTACCACTGGTATTCCAAATTTTTTTCTGTGGACGATTTTACATGGTCAAGGTGCTGACAGTATAATGTAAAAATGTTTACGGCCATATTACTCTTTGTCATTTTGTAAATTTTGTTTGATCATTTAATTGTACCATGCACACCATCCCTCTTGCAATATTATTATGGCATGTGCAACAATAAAATACACCGACGTTGCCATACTTTTGAAATATAAAATTATATTAAAACATCGTTGTGATTAATAAAATAAGAAAAATAATGCAGTTATGACCATGCATACATCGGAGCTCCTTATGTGACTTGGGAAAGGTTGATGGAACTGGATGTTCCATATTATGATTGTTGTAGAGGTTGCAACAATGTATGTGGTTTCAACAAGAAACCACCTCACACTGCGACGGATGTGGCTTTATTGCACAAGAAGTTTCCAGAAAAAGTAATTTCACGTTTGACGTGACATCAATTGACCACAAAGATCGGAGGCCATTACACTCGAAAAGTAAAAGAAGTGATTAAAAACTGTCTCAAAGGGGTTCGATTGCCTCTCATAAAGAGAGAAAAAGTGATCAAAAACTGATTCAAAGGAGTTTGAGCGTTGCAGCCAAAATTCACAGCATTATGGTCGTATGACAAGCGAATTTTTTTTTTTGGAAGACTATAAACTGAACGGTACATGGTAAGCGATCGTTGTGGCGTTATTGCAGTGCACAATGAAACATTGGACATTTTGTTTTTACCATTGGATATGGCAACTCTGTGCAAACTTATGCCAAATACTTAAATCATTCAAGTCGTTAATAAGTTGTTGTTGTTGTTGTTTTAAATAGAATTGCAATATTTTTTTGTTGTTTTTATTCGTACACGGTTTGTTTGCAGTTCCGCATTTGCATACAAAATTAAATTCCATACTTTAAATTGAAATTTTCTTTATTTTTATTTTTTGTTCATTTAAATTTAAAATTGTTGTTATTTTAACAAAATTGTTTATTATTTATTTACGTAATCGAGTCAATTAGCAACGCATATGTATTTTCTTTTAATTCTTGTGATGCTCGCTCGTGTTGTTAATAAAGGATTTCAAAGGAAAATGCGGCAACTTTTTTTGACAATGACATCATAAACGGAAGTGAAATCAATTTCGTGTTCTCGCATTCTGTTTAAAACATCTGGAGCAGTTTTTTTTAAGTGAAACAAAAAGTTTGTTAACAATTACGAAGACAATTAACAGCAGACACTGCGTTTGAACCAAAAATAAACGAAATTTTTCAGCAAATCTTGCGATAATTATGCAATAAATTATCGATAAAATGACGAACAACTCGAATCACAAAACAATATGGCTTTAGCCAGACGTGACTTGTTCTGTCAATACATTTCCGCTTAAATACCGTTTTTTGTTTGTCACAACACATGGAGAAGAAGAGATTTCTTATTGCGAATGCTGTTCGAAACAGGTAGTGAAATCAGCCTTTTATAACCGATAAGTTTGCAAACTTTAACACAAGCAAAGAATATGGATATAAAGAATACGCATCATGTAGAAGTAAAATTTCTTATGGCGGGTCTTAACATTACGACCCGCTCTCACCAAAATTTTTTTAAAAATCATTTCTTGATGACGGGGGAGGAAGACAGAAGGAAAATGAACACAAACAAAGAGCGTAACAATGTGTTGCTCTCATCGCACGTATGTACATGTGTATGTATTCTTGTGTTTTTCGATTTAGTTGTCCATCAGGCTGCGACAAGAATACATGTGCTGCTGTAAATAAATGAATTCTCTCAACTTATTTTCTCTCTCTCACTCACTAATCCATAACCATAGGCATGTGTTAACCTAGAGGAAAATTGTTAGTATTATTAACCCAATGATATGTATATGTGATCGGAAAATATAGAAAAATTGTACTGCACTAAATCCCTAAAGACACCGCATTTAACTTGGCAAGTATTCTTCCAAAAATCGAAATCATTTCTCATTGATATTAGTGAATACTACTGTGATATTTCTTTGGGTGTATAATTGAAGTCTTCTTTAAAAGCTGACAAGATTTTTACACTCTTTTTAACGAACATTCTTGATGTTCGTGTCCTATGTGTGTAAAAAGCCGAAGATGTTCTTCCCCTGAGGGACATTGGTGCCGACGTCTGTTTTAACACCAGAAAAATAATAAAAAAGTGGTCAAACAACAAAAACGCACGATGAGAACAACGCATTATTACGCTCTTGGTTTCTGTATCCTTCCCTTCTATCTTTCCCCCCGCGTCATGAAATATTTTTGAAAAATATTCCAAAATATGTTAAAGGGCACATTCTTTATACTTTATTTTCTTTAACACAAGTCAAGAAGTAAATGTGCAGACTCTTGTAACCACTGCCTCTGGACTCTATATGAACAGCCTTAGAAGAACAGAATACTTGTATTATGAACTCTGTGATACAAATATGATCACTGATATCCCACTTTAGTTTAAAGGACACTTCATTCTGACGGTACCATCATGACCACACTCCCACAAATTCTTTATTATCGGTTGTTGTGTTTAAATTTCCGAAGAATGACAAATTTTCCTGGGGAAATATGGGATAAAATTGCAATACCGCCAATGTTGCAGCAGAGTTTCAGATATTCCCTAACCTAATAGAGGTAGTCATACTATTCCCAGATCAGGTAACATCGTTTATTTACTCGACTGTTTTTTGTTTGACAAATGCATCGTGTTAACTATGTGCTGAAAGAGCCATGCCATGATGTTCAATTTTATCATCCTGAATCGATTTAAAAACCCATAAAAAAATGTAATCAGATTAGAAAGGAGAAGTAGAGCGGAAATAGATGGAAATAGAAAGAGCATTTGAACTGGGAACTGTGCTTTATAGCGACCATAATGGAAATATCTTAAAGGCTGGAAATATCTTAAAACTATTTTCGCTACAGATATGAGGACAATAAAGACAAGGAAACCACTGAACACCTTCTCTGTTATTGTTCGAAGGTTGTGAACGTGAGGCGAAATTTTAGGGCAACAAGAATTTATCGTTTGAACTTGACTATTCAATGGTTAGGTTACGTCGGTACTACATTACTGGTGTGAAACCTTGCTAAATGGTACGAAGTCATTGAAGGAAGGTACCCCAAAGAACTTTTATTGTGTGAATGGTAAAAATTGACATTTACGGGGATAATAACTGATTGTCTCCCATCCAGAAGTGCTTCTGGAGGTGAAAGTTGACAAATAAACGCATTCTCTCCACATGAGTTTCGAATGTCCAATTACCAGCGATGTATGAGGTTAGAAAGAGAGTGCAGAAATCATGCAGGAGGTGCAAGGCCCTAACATAGCCATGCAGTAACCACAAGAGAAACCGCAAAAATCTACAGATTTCCCGCTTGACAACAGTCGTAAGGCGCGTAATTCATTACCAACGATTTCTCTCCGTCGCGAATTTTTGACGAAACAGTACATGTATAAGTGACTAAGGTCGGGCAGCTTATATACAAGACCAGCAGTTCCCTGATACCTCAGAATTTTAGTTTACCGCTTGAAAATGCTAGAAGCCCTCAGCCGATAGCACACTCAACCCGCGTTTGAAGATTACAGTACCAGAAGCCTTTAAAATACCAGAGAAGTAGCCCCACCCACAAATCGAGTGATATCACCCATCGACAGCACTCAATAGATCTTCCCAGTTATGAGACAAGAAAAGCTGTAAAATAGAGGAAAATTAAGGAGACGAACAGGCAGGTTCCAAGTCAAACAGTAACTATGCAGACCTAGCCAATACTCTACGTTCTTTCCCTATACTTACTGTTCGAAACCATTGGTCGAACTGTAATCCGAGAAAAAGCATTGGAAAGAAAAGAAGCACTCCAGAAAATAATTCGAATCAGCAGTGCTCTGTACGAGGATGCGAAGCCTCAGTTAAGTATTTCACATAAAACAAGAATGCCCCATATTACCTCAGCTTTTCACCCCATATTACCTCAGCTTTTCACCATCAAAGTCGCCGTAGTCTAGTAGGTAGTGGGTTTGTTTCAGCAACTTCATCTGCGCAATAGCTCTGGGAGTGAAATAAAACTTACCATGAAAAGTTTCTCAAATATCTGTCGTTCCGAGTTGACTTTAAACTGTAGGTCCGCCACACTTGTATAAAATGAACACACTCTACGTGAGTGGTGTGAAAAGTCATATTGTAAACCTGACTAAAGGATTGTAATGACCAAACAAGTAAGTAGGAAGGTATGTAAGAGGAGAAAATGATAGTATTGCAAGGAATGGCACTAGAGATTTCACTCAAGACTCAAATAGCCAAGGTAGGTACAAATATCTGGAGTTATACAACAGCCTGAGGACTGGGCCAGTGAAATCTTGGCATCAAACCAATATAAAATGGGGGTGCCTTGCGGATGGGAAAAAATGTTTATTTGTTTACCATACCAGAAAAATAGTTTTTAATTTCTTTACTTTATTTTAAAATTGTTGTTGTTTTTTTGACATCATTTGCTAGTTTCATTAATTGCTCAATTAACTAATATGTTGCCCAAATCTAGAGCATCTTGTCACTTGAGGTTATTCCAGCCCACTCGTGTGGCCAACTTAAGTAAATTGTTGATAGAGACCTCATTTGAGAATTTGCAAAAACCTTGAAATTTTTTGCTTAGATTTTTATATGTCAGCGCCTTGCCTGTCATATTCTAAGAAAAATGTCACATTAACAGCTAAATTTGTTGCGTTTTTCATATTTGTTAATAAATTATTAACGTTTTTATTGTAACAGTTGGCGAAAAAAAAACTCATTAAATTTAATAGCCTTACAAGTTGAAAAACTCATAAATTTTAATTAGGCCCCTTAGGCCAAAAAAACAAAACAAAAAACTGAACGATCGTTAAAAAAAAATCTTGTCATAAACTGTAAATAGAATTCATTTTAATAATACTTTTTAAAATGCAATTTTTATTTACTTATTTTTTCTATTTTCTATTCCATTTACAAATGGAAAGAGAAAAAACTAGAATTTTTTTTATTAATTTAATCGGTTTTCTCCTTTTTTAGGAACACAGTTGGTTAGGTTAACTGATTAAGCAAAACTTTTACAAGTAATTTTCATATGAAAAGTTTATTTTTTTCTCAAAAAGAGAGAAAGAAAGTGGAAGAGAGAGAGAAAGACACTGAGAAAGTACAACAAAATCAAATTTACAACAATTGTTTTTCTAAAATACTTTTACACTCTCACATATACATGCAGTTTTAACAACACAAAGTGCATTAAGAGGGTGGTATTTCAGCGAGGGAGTGCAAGAGAGACACGAGGTGTTGTATACACTTATTTACAGTGTTGAGTTGAATGAACTTTTCTATCACAGTACAAGGCCAAGGACACATGCGCCATTGCATTAGACAGAAACTACTCGTAACGCGCTAACAACAATTTCAGTTTTGTTTTGTTTGTTCTACAATTGCAAATAGAAGACTACACTGCAAGTGTATTAGTGATTTAACGTGACGTGACGTGTGTAGAAATTGTAAATTTTTGTGCCTGTTGCTGTTTGTTTTCGCTGCCGACATACTTTGTATTGGTAATTAAACTATAATTTTAGAATTTTCTGTTTTATTCTGTTCCACTTTCAGTACGCGATAGTGGCAACATTGTTGCAAAGCGTTGGTTTGTTTTTGCTTTTGATTTCGTCTCTTTCTTTGCTGTTATTGTATGCTATTTTTTATGGCTTGTGTTTGGCTCTATTTGATTTTATATCGCCTAACGATAATGATACAAATTGATAAACAATGTCTACCGTTTTACAATAATTGAGATTAAAATAGGCCAAATGGATTCACACGATAGATGTGGATCTAGAAGTCTTTCTTTTCATTTAATCAATTAATTACTGCAAGTAGTAGTACCGTATTACGTTCATTAAGCCTTAACAAGGTGAGTTTAACTTTCTGGTAATATATACTACAAGGATTATAAAATCCTGCAGGCCAGACAGCGGGTACATTCAAAACCTTTACAATATCTACTAATCCCTGGCCGTAGCCTAGTAGGTAGTCGATGGCTTATGAGATATGAGGCCTCGGTTCAATCCCCAGGTCAGACATCTCCAACAAAACGAAATATTAAAAAATATTTCCTCGACGATTTCCCCTCAGCAGATTTCTGACAAAAACTCCGAGTGTAAATAAAATTGCCATGAAAAAGTTGCTCAAAAATCTGTCGTTCAGGATCCCGCCACTCATGTATAAAATATAATACACACAACATAAGTGGTGCGAGAAGCTAGGTCGTAATCCTGACTGGACGATTCTTCTCACACCACTAATGTTGCGTGTGTTAATTTTATACATGAATGGCGAGATCTACTGTTTGAACTCGACTCCTACCGACAAATTTTTGAGAAACTTTTCATAGCAATTTTATTTACTCTCCGTAACTCCGTTGTCTCTCAGCAGGTAAAAATGCTGAGAAGTCGCCGGGGAAATATTTTTTGTATTTCGTTTTGCTGGCGATGTCTGACCTGGGGTTTGAACCTAGGCCTTACGTCTAATAAGGCAAAACACTACCTACTAAACTACGGCGGCTTCACGTTTACAAAAATCTTGTGACAAGTTCAACACATCGGAAATACTAAGGCTTTGCTGGAGATCAGCATAAGATATGGGGGACGTAAGAGTGTTTATAACATTAGTTTTTCTTTTAGGAAAGTTAAAATCCATTTTCTTACTATCGCTGTTTATAAAGAGGTATCTATCCTGGCTTAAGCATATAATGGGTCTTTTATTAAGAGCTTCCTATCTTCAAATTCAAATAAAACCAAATGTGTGAGAGATTTCCACGAATTTTTTGTATTCTTTTGAAAGACCTATTATTGCCATTGTGTTTGAAATTTAACATCGTTTAGATATCTGCCCTGGCTACTCTGGGTAGAGTGATTCCGAAATGTCCAATTTTTTATGACACTGGCACATAAATCAAGTCGAACTAAACTGATGGCATGGATTATGTCGGCTGGAAAGACCGCTGTGGTTTATGGTTTATTCGCATACACCTGCGAGCTAAGAAAATCCCAGGAGAAAAAGTCTAACGGGGTCAAAAAGCACGATCTCCGTGGGATTCACATGAGATGCCCATACCCTCAATAGCACATGCAAAATACCTAATGTGTCAAGCACTGTCTGTTGAAAATGTAGTGTCGTTGGTATCCAGATAAACCAATTCAGATCGTAAGAAGTTGGTAATTATCGACCCATAGTGCTCGCCTTCGACAGAAATGGCTTGGCTAACGTTATACTCACAAAGAGGACAAAATCTATACCAAACAGTTACTTTTTCGGAATGCGTTTTACGCTCTCATGTGTATTGGTATCGTCCCAAATTCGACAATTTTGTTTGTTCATGTACCCATTCTTCCAGAAATAAATATGATCGCTAAATATAATTTTTTTTGTTAAAAATTATGGTCAGTTGTCAACTGTTCCAGGATCCGTTCAACTAAGTTCTTGAGTCCGTTGAATTTTGTACAGGTGCAGATCCAAGTCACGAAGCAAAATTTGCCAAGTTGTGGTCTGCAAAAGGTCGAAATCTTGTGAGTAACGCTCACGAATAGCGGCGTTATTTTCTATGGTCCATTTCGTTGGCTATGGTCCATGTCCATCCGTAAATGGTAATTTGGCAAAACAATGTGAATAATTGACAACTAATTTGATTTGATGGGTCTTCAACAAGATGGCCGTTATCAACTGTCAAAGTTTAGAAGCCACTGTTGGAAGAACAAATAAAAGCAGAGCAGCTTAAAGCATAGTTCCTATCACTATATATTTACCAGGTATAAAGAAAATCTAGGTCTTGTTTTTTATTTCTAATAAATATTCATATTTCTTAAATAAGGAGGGGTGAAGTGAGTTGTGAGCTGTATATACAGTCAAGGAAAAATTCTATATACACCGCTGTATGTAGACTTTTTTCCCTGCAACATTCTTTAAAAATAAAAACGTGTTATAGCCCTCATTAAGCGCTTAATTTAAAAATGTTTAAAGACAAAATCAAATATAAAAAATATAACCTAGAAATTGAAGTCGCCGTGGTCTAGTAGGTAGTGTGTTGGCTTATTAGACGACAAGCCAGGGTTCGAGCCCCAGGCCAGACATCAAAATAAATACAAAAAGTATTTCTTCGGCGACTTCCTCTCAGCAGATTTCTGGCAAAAACTCTGAGAGTAAATAAAATTGCCATGAAAAGTTTCTCAAACATCTGTCGTTCGGAGTCGACTTTAAACTGTAGGTCCCGCCACTCATGTATAAAATTAACACACACAACATAAGTGCTGTGAGAAACTAGGTCGTAATTCTGACTGAAGGATTGTAATGACCAATTATGTATGTATGTAACCTAGAAATTATTAAAAAAAAAAATATGCAGGAAAAAGTCTACATACACCGCTATATGTACAACGGTGTATGTAGACTTTTTTCTGTGACTGTATGTGCTATATTCTCTATTTTTGTGTGTCCTTAATGAACTTGTTGTTCAGACGCAATTCATTTATTATTTGAGTGCAATGAAATCAGTTTTCAGCACACTTTGCAAATAGTTTCAAACGTTCGTTGACTTTTCATTTTATAGTTTCTTTTATTTTTATTATTATTATTATTGTTGTTTTTATTATTTGCTTATTTCACAATTTTTTTCATGAATTTTTTGTTTTTGCATTTATCATGTGATTCATGTTGTTGTAAATCCTCCTCTAGAGAACCAACAATTGTTTGCCATACAGTGACACCAAATGACAATGCAATACGATTGAATATACAGACGTACAGACGTAAAAAATAAATCAATTATTTTTATTTCATTCTTATTTTATTTCGATTTAAATTCAATTTTATTAAATTGTATTACATTGTTGTAGGAAATTGCATTTTCTATTTAAAAAAAAAAACAAACATTTTTTTCTTGTGACTTATGAAACAAATCAAAACAAAAAAAGAATAAAAAAAAACATTGAATAATTTATTGGCAGTTTAACCTGCTTTGTCGTGGAGCATTAATTTAATTTATTCTTGTTTTTTTTTTATTAGTTAATGCCAAGACTTGTTTAAACAAATTAAATAAAATGCAAATGGTGTAACAAAACTTACACTGTGTTTACATTGTTCTGAAATTGTAAAACTATCCATAGAGCATGGTTATCATAGCTCTCGGTTCTTCCTTTGCGAATACCGTAATATAAAGGGTATCTACTTTAGAAGATCTGATACCAGCTGCAACACTTGAACAGTGCTTAATGGATGTTTCATTACGCCTATATTGGGAGAAGTCCGTGTGATGCATTTGCGTTTGCTTACTCTGACAGTCATTCAAAACTCACTTGATAATTAAGCGAATAAGAGATCTTCCGGTGGATCCGATAACATCCTAATTTTCTTCATACGGCCAAATTCTTGTGATCCGTGAAAAGAATTTGAAAATATCAAAGCTATGCAAAGTAATTGATTCTTCGCCGAATCTATTGGATTTCCCAACAGGGAATTCTTAAGTTTGACAGTTAGTAACAGCCATTTTGTTGAAGCTGCAACTGTCAAATTAGTTGTCATTTATTCGGCCTGTTTCGCCAAATCAGCATAGCCGGATATAGCAATCAACGACATAAGCAAATAATAGAATGAAGGTTCTGTTCGGACAACGTACCGTACTTTTCGCCCCTTTTATGATAGTCATAATCGTCCTACCGTTAGGACTCTATTCGCAAAGTGGTGGATAAATTCGAGTCTACTGGTTCAGTAAACGATCGATAAACATCCGCACGTTAGCGAAATGCAAGATCTGCCGAAAACATTGCCGCTGTTCATAAGAGTGTGCAGGTAAATCCCAAGCAGTCGATTTCGTGTCGCTCACAATAATTCGGCCATTCGCAGTCCACAATTTGGCAAATTTGAGTCGTGACTTGGGCCCGCATGCGTAAGAAATTCAACTGACCCAGGATCTTAAGGCAAATGACCATAGACAACTACGTGTATTCGCTTAATGAACTCTGGACCAGTTGACAACTGACCCTAGCTTTTGTCGAGAAATCATTTTCAGCGATGGGGTCCATTTCTAGATGAACGGGTACGTCAAAACCTAAAATTGTTGAACTTATTACAAATCAAAACCACATGAGATCCGTTTAATGCATCCCGAAAAAGTCATTGTTTGGTGTGGATTTTGTTCTGACGGGGACATGGGTTCGTATGTCTGTGAGAATGTAGTTGGCCCTGTTACCGGTGAACGCTGTAGGTCTAAATTAGACGATCTTTGGACTAAATTAGACGATCTTTTGGACTGAATTAGACTCGAGACCAACGACGGTGCTCATTCCACACACTTCATGTCATATCTTACATGCGTGATTTGAGGACATGATTACCTCTCGAGGCGGTGACGTAAACTGGCCACTGTAGGTCGTACGATTTGGCCCAGTTAGACTTTTTTTGTAGGGTTTTCTTAAGCCTATACTTTTTGTGAATAAGTCAATAGCAACAGTGATCCTCAAAGCCAACATAATCCATGCTGTCGATCCTCTAAGAAATTAATTGAATTGTTCTATTGTGTGCGAAGTAGCCGAAGTCTAGTAGGTAGTGTGTTGACTTATTAGGCGTAAGGCCACGGTTCAAACCCCTAGGTCAGACATCAACACGAAAATAGGAAAATATTTCTTCGGCGACTTCCTCTCAGTAGATTTCTGGCAAAATTGCCATGAAGTTTTTCAAAAATCTGTCGTTCGGAGTTGACTTTAAACTGTAGCTACAGCCACTCATGTATAAAATTGACGCACACAAAATAATTGGTGTGAGAAACTAGGTCGTAATCCTGACTGAATTGTAATGACCATTTATGTATGTACAGTGTTGGCCTTATAATTAGGAACGATGTTTCTGGAACAGAGTTCTCTGGAGTGACGAATTTAAGTTTAATTTGTCCCAATCTGATTGAAAAACGTATGTAAGACGTCCTCCAAACAAAGCCTTTGATCCCAGGTACACAGTGAAAACTGTAAAACAAATTAACAAACATACATGTTGCTAAGTCGTTTCTAATTATAAGACCACCACTGTATGTGTGTTCTATTGTGTGTATTAGAGAGAACGTGGGTTATTGAATCCTAATTTTTCTGAAGAGGTGGTACGGTATGGCTTTCTAATCATACTCGTTTTTGAGATTGTCCTCTTAGGTGTATGCGGAAGGCGGCTTCCTGGGCAGATTATTTGGAGGCGGATTGAGCCCTCCTTATTTTTAAAATTAAAAACCTCTGATGAATATTTTTTTCCACATTGTCTCGAATACGAATTTGCATTGTTCAGGTTTGTAGCCAAGCATTTTCAACTTTAGATCACACGCCGCCATAGCTATCGGCGGGGTTTGAGTATGTTTATTTTAGCAACATGGGACAGCAAAGCATAGCGGGTATTGACTAGTTAAATATAAAAGCCGTTTTCTTTTGTTTTTCTGAACTAAAAATAGCAGCGAAGATTTAAAAAAAGAAATTGATAAACAATGAAAACACAAAAAAATTAATTAAATTCTCATGAAATGGAAACAATAACAGTCTTCTGATATGAATATTTACTTTCGAACACAAGTTTCCCAGAGCAAAAACTACGGTTTCGGGGGAAACAAAGTGAGGGTTACACGGGCGTAAAAATAAAATTCGCAACAATTTATAAAAAAAAAATTAAAACTGAAACACAATTTAAAGAAAAGAAAAGAAAAGAGGCAAAGTGTAGGAAAAAATGGAGAGTGGTAATGAAAACAGTGGCTATAATTAAAAACTAAAATTAAAGTATACGTACAGAAAACATTTTAACAAAAGGAAAACACAAATACACTGAAAAAAATCAGAAAAATAATGAAATTAAAAGAAAATACAATCAGATGTACAAGAAAACTCTCTATTTAGTTGGGGGGAAAACCAAATGAAAACAATGAAAAATAACTCCTTGTATCGATACACAATTGGTGGTAAGAGAAGGCGCATGTCCCTCTGTTTTTACTCCTAAAGCAATGCAGTCACTCGCTCTCTCTCTGTCTCTATTTGTATACAGACACACTGAATTTCTATATCCTTTCCCCCTTTTTTCCAAACCCAACTCCAGTTCAAAACAGTCTGTATAAGGAATGGAAATTTCACTTTTCCTTGAAAAGAAAGGGAAATTCCTTTTTGCAAGGTCATTGAACTTGGCCAAGAAAAACTCAAGGTTCGCATTGAACGAAAAAAATAAACAAAATCCAATAAAAGCTTTGAAGAGCAAAAGCTTTCAAGCTTTTTTCCACTATCTTCCTAAACAACCCCCAATTTTAGATCCATAACACAACGTCAGCCAACAAGCAAGAGAAAGTATAAGAAAGTGAGTGAAAGTTTATGGCACACGTGTATTTTAGTGGGGTTTAAAAATATTCCACAAAACTCTGCATTAAACCCACATGCTGTATGGCAACCCCTTACTCTACTTTCACTGGAAAACAATTGAGAGGGCAAAAAAGCCGGCTGTTTGTTTGTCTCCCCCCACATAATCTTGAAATGAAAATAAGTTGACATACAAATATTTTGTTTGCAAGCGTGTATCATGCAAAATATTTTCTATATTTTCATTCCCCTTTCGGAAAAATCCCAAATTACGAGGAATACCGGTAATAGGAAACACAAAAATATGAATAAGTGAAGTGAATAACAATTGAAACACATACGAACTTTTTAATGTTTGAAGAAGTTTGGAAACTTAAGGGAAAATAACGAATTTGCAACACAGTATTTCGTAATTCCAATGGTTGTCTATAAACTGTTCTTATATGCAGGTGCAGTATCAACACTGCATGAATTTAATGTCGTCACTTGATCCTCTTTCATGATCGCCATAATCATCCTAAAGAGATGACTATTCGCAATGTGGTGAATAAATTTGGATCTAATGGTTCAGTAAACTAACGATCGACATCCGAACATTAACGAAACGCAAAATCTGCAGGAAAAATTGCCGCTGTTCAGCAGAATGTGCAGGAAAATCCGAGGCAGTCGATTTTGTGTCGCTCATAAGCTCATAACGTGGGTGGTTTGATAAGGTTACAGTACAGGAGTCTGAATTTTTTTGACACGCACTCGTGAGTTCAAGAAATTCCACAAATTGAAGTCTACATCACATCGTGCAGTAATTTTGAGCGGATGTAATGTATCTGCATGGATCTAAGGAGTATAGGAGTCCGAACTTTTTGACATGCAATCGTGACTTCAATAAATTCCACAAAATGAAGTCTACATCACATCGTGTAGTAATTTTAGGCGGATTTTCGATGTCCTTACTTACTTAACTGGTCATTCAATCCTTTATTCAGGATTACAATCCAGTTTCTCACTCCACCCATGTTGTGTGTATTACTCCCAGAATATTGTCAGAAGAATGCTGTGAGGAAGTCGCCAAAGACATATTTTTTCATATTTCGTTTCGTTAGAGATGTCTAACCTGGAGTTTGAACCGTGACTTCACGTCTAATAAGTCAACACACTACTTATTAGGCTACGACGACTTTCTAAAAGCCATTATTCTTTCTAGAAGAGATGAACCTGGGACTTGTTACTCATGATGATTTTTTCCTCGTGATCAAGATTCTGAATAGCTTGCGCGTAGGTTACGTGGTTTGTGCGGTTTGTGCTTTGTATGGCAACGTATTCAAGTTTTTCATCAAAATTACGTGAGGCCTAATTGCGTGGCATGTCGTTTAATTGATATTTCAACTGCGGAATCTAAATTTATATTCACGCTGCGTCCACACTACCGACGGAATATTTGGTAAAGAATTTAGATACGTAATACCGTGTTCTTAAGGAATATATCAATACAGGGTTATTTGACGTGACCTTACTATAATTATTATTATCGTGGGAATTCCAAATGATAGAGTAATGCAGTGTACCGAATGCCATTTAAAATTCGATTTAAGTTAATTACAGTAGTGTATCACACTCCTTAAGATTTACAATCATCGGTCTGATAATTACCCACAATTATGTGCTCAAACTCTACAACGTTGAAATCACAGTCCGTAAGTTTTACTTTTAATTTTCTGTAATAACTTTCAAATTTGCCCTCGTATAAGCTGTTAGTTGTTTACATTAGTTCTTCAACTTCTCTAATGTGTTGGGGTGTTTTGGTTTTGATAAAAGATACCTTTTTTTCGTAAGTTTTTGTTTGAAATTGCTTGTGGGCAAGGGGTGTATATTGTTAAATGGTTACATATTTTGAAAATTTAATTTGTTTAACCTGATTATACAGGGTGTCTAGTGGTAATTTTAAGGTGATGTTATTCAAATAATTAACATGTCTTTGGTACTTCAATAATTTTTAACAAAAGGAATAACTACAAAAACCTTTTTAGGGAAACCGGGATCGACATGATAAGTCAATAGTAGCGGATCGTCTTTATCTATTGGGTTAAGATAACTTTGATTTTAGAAGCTTTTACTTCGGTGATTATTCATTCGCCTCAACTTTTCACAATCATCCATTTTAATGAATGTAATTATGATGATTTAACGGCTTGAGTATTGTTTCTGCTCCAAATGCAACAATCTTGCTTACTGACTCAAACGAGAAATAATCTTCATTACTAAATACAATCCTTTGATAAAAATATTCATCTTCGGTCAGTTCCAAATGAGCCCAATTAGCTAAAATGCTACGTAAACGATGGTCGTTATAATTATATTTTATAGGCATGTATGTTTGTAAGCCTAAATGCTTACATGAAATCTTCCACGGTAATCGAAGGATAAACGCCGACAAATCGCCATTTTCATGTCTTCTTCCAGACCTCAGTATGCATATTTCTTTGTTTGGTTAATCGTTTTAAATCGAGCATGAACTGCTTGATCACTAAGCCGATTATGTTGGCCGTTAAATGAACAGAATTATAATTATTATGGTCTTTGAAAAGATTATTTATTTCCAAAGTGAATTCCACAATTTCGAATTTCGTGCTAAACGGCTCATGATGATTTACAGAAATGTCAACACAGTTTAGATCCTCAGCGGTCAATGCCTAGTTATCGATATCAATAGTCCTCACTGAGTTAAAAATTAAAACATCCGTTTTAAGTACATATTCCCTGACCGTATTTACAAAACCCACTTCAGATGATATTTTTCGGATTAAAAAGGTAATCGTTCAAAAAATCATCGCAGTACCCTGTATTTTGTTTATTTTTAATAATTGGTAATACGCAGAAATTCTTGACAGTGGCACTTTAAGCCCCCATCCCAAAACACATGGTTAGTGTTACAATTAGAACAACAGAGAGAAAAATAAAACGCAGTCATCCCTGAAACTTGAAAGAAAAACGTTTCTCGTTTGAGAAACATTAGAAATAAAATCGATAAAGTGCGTATATAAGAAATACGTATGTATGTATGTGTGTATAAAAAATTATAAATAAAACCGCAATAAAAATAAAAATACATATTTTTTTATTACATTTTAAAAATAAAACACATTTTCTTTTATAAATTCTTTTTAAACAATAATATTTATTAAGTTTCCACTGCATAAATAGACAATAAAAACCATTTCATTTCAATAAAAAAAATTATAATTTATTTATTGACTGGGTCCCCCTTTGGAAAAACAAAAATAAAGCAAAAGCTTTGCCCACTCTCGCATAGAAAAACAAAAACACAAAACCAGACAATAGAAAACGCCATGTTTAGAATAAAAACAACAACAAAAATACGTAAACATGCGACACATACTCCCCCTAAAATAAAAATAAACAAAATAAAACTTCCGAAAAAAACAACAACAACAACTATGGTTGTCACACGCACACACATAGTCAAAATACGAATAGTACCGTTAGATGGAGCAGGGTCATTGCCCGCTAAATATTGCTCTTGTTAGTTTTTTGTTTTTGTTTTTTCTTCTTCTCTTGTACGCACCGTCATTTATTGTAAGAAGCAGAAGAAGAAAAAGTAGGAGAACAGGAAAACAAAATTATGGCATATACAGACACGCATAATACTACGCACTTGTAAACAATAACAAACGACGCACGCACTCACGCACGCATCGTATTTTATATGTTACGTCACTTTTTAATGTATTTTCAGTGCCTCTTTATTGTTGGCCTTTGTATTTATTTTGTTTTGTTGCTGTTTTCTCAACTGAAAACTTTTCAAACATCTTTTATGAGTGTGAGTTTTTTCACTTTGTTTACATTGAGTGCGTAAATAGCCAAAGAGGGAAATATTATGAATTGAAAAAAATAGTGGGAATTTTGTTTTGTTTGTTGGAAACATTTTTTACGTTATTATAGGTGGGAAAATTATTTTGTTTTGATGAATTTTAACTCAATTTGAAAATGACAGTTTCATTAGTTGACCTGTCAAAGAAGACAGGGAGCAATTAAAATCGTTATTTAGAATTGTCATTTTGTTTTCCAAACATAGTGTTTAACGAAACATTTTTAAAGTATGGATGTGTGTATGTGGCAGCATAACAAATTAGTGTGGAGGAAAACATAAACAAAGATTACATGGGAAATTTGTCAAAACATACCCAAAAGATTAAGACTAATGGCTCCAAATATAAAATGTAGTAAAAAGAAATCCATTCTTTTTCTAATATATTGCCTTGCCGTTCTACAGATAAGTTTTTGCACCTTTTGCAATTAAGTGTTACGCAAACGCGTCAAAAATGGATTTCGCGAGGTCGAAATACACAATAAAGACCCAACAGAATGCTTAATACATTCATAAAAAATACAACCAATCGTAAGCACTTTTTGTCAATTCTGCTCCTACAATTTTGATATCAAAAGTTCATTGTGGCAAAAAAAGGTTCTTGTTCTTTTAGGTCCCAATAGGTCCTCAAAGAAAGTTTTCAAATAAGCCTCTTCATCTGTCTCTCAACATCAAGTATTGCCCGCAATAGCATTGCGTGCAACATCTTCGTAACATGTAGACAATCCATCGCCATTTCCTTTATCTTATCTCAAATGAATATCTCTCTGCAAAACAGTGGCAACAAAAAACGGCACAAAATCAAATGCAAACATCAGGCTCAATAAAGCAAGAGAGCATGGCTGTAATCAGGATGAAGAAGTTCGGATGAGCGAAGTTTAGAATATTCATTGCAGGTGTAAAGTACACTCAAGCAAACTCCAGAGATAATTATCAACAAGTGCCTTAGAGTACAGGCCATCAATCGGCCATAACTTTCAGAGAAACACCGATAGTATCATTAAGATAGAATCATCAAAGCTTATGAAGTCTTAATTGGCCAAAGAACACCTACGGATTCACAATATTCCAAAATTGAGGACAGTACGATTTTGATTGACAAGACGCAATTACAAAAATAGTAAACTATGCCAAAGGGCAATCCTCTGCAAAAGCCATACGCTCCCATATGCCAATAATATTATCCCTTATTCGATATCACCATAATAAACTGTCTTATATTCACACTGAATTAGGTGTCCCTTATATAGCCATACATAACCAGATAACATTGATTTCCTTTCTCCATAATTATATAAAATATTGTTACACTCTCTGCCTTATGACCACATTTCACAATACGTTTGTATAAGTCAAGGGATGATATAATAAAAACTCCAAATTAAATTACAAGTTTTCCAGACCCGCTAATAAAATATTGTTTGCTTTACAACATAACCTCACTTAGTAAATTCTAACTCCCATACCCATACCGCAACTTTTTACTGATAAAGAGTGAAATGTGTACGACAAAATTGTAATGTCTACACAGATAATGTTTATGCGTGCATGTGACAGTTTAATAAACATTCCATAAAATAGGTCAAAGAAAATGGAAAGTTTCATTAACCAACCCCCAAATCATCCCTGTGAAATAACGAATATAGAGCAGGAAAAACTCATATTCATTTGCCACCCCCAAAATGTGAATGGAAGTTTGTTCTTATTCCTGTATTGCTTAGTAAAATTCCCCACGATAGGAAAGCAAGAAGAAGTTATTGAAGTTACAACAAATGGCAAAAAGCTTTCGAATTTGTTGTGTTCTTTGGAAGAAATTGGAAAAGAGCCGAGTATATAAAGAGAATAATAAATGAATTAGAAGGTACCTGAATACTCGTAATCTATAATCTTATGAAAGAAATCGTAGATCTCAAATAAATTTGGTAGAGCCAAGCCTATTGTCAGACAATTCGAATTGCCACTTATTTCCTGGTACTCCTGAATAGGTCCGTGAAGTTTATTCGGGTTCAGTGCTAGCATTATTATCCAGAAATTCTATCATCCTTTTTGCAAATCTTAAAATATAGTTATTAAGCGATAACACGTACCCCAATCAGTTTAATAACATTCGGTAATACGACGTTTAATCCTTTTGCTGGTGAATCAATCACTTTCATGAAAGTAACAAGTCAAGACGATGATCGATAGCCACCATGGCGATCATCAGTGCGAGATTTGTTCAGTTTATGTTGCTGCTTAGTTTAAATGCATTATTTTCTTGATTTCCCATTTAAGATGACTTTGTCGTACCTCCAGTTTATTGGAGGCCCACGGCTGCTTCTTAAGCCTTATTATTCGCACTGTTACGATATCATAGTGATACTATCGGGCTGCTTTCTAATATGATACTATGATGATGTTTTATAATAGCTTTGTTCAATGTAGTACAAATCGCTAAGGTTCGAACTACGGCATCCACGGAACTAGCCCAATAAAAATACCATCGAGAATAGGCTGACTCATAACCAAACGGATTCATATTCAAAACTTAGGTTAGGTTGAGTTAAATTGACAACCGCCTGAAGGAGCACATCTTATAACGTAACTCCAATATTACATACTCCGTCATACAATTATAACACCTTTCCGGTATCTCTTAGCGATTCCGATAGTTTTATTAAGGAGTAGATTCTATTCAAATCACTTTAGACTGTCCACATTCAACAAATAAGTTCTGTTTGCACAAGATTTCTTAGCCCAGGTTCCACAGTATGAGAAGAAGTTCTGTGGTCTTCTTTTTTTCCGTCATTAAAGTTTTTGCGGAAGTCATTATTTTCCCGGCCTCTGGGACTGTGCACGTAAAGCCGACATAACCCATATCGGCTCAGATTTGTTTGATCTTTTTTAAATGGGTTATTTATCCCAACTTTCTTTTGCAAATGAGTGACGTATGTGTGACATCATTTATTGCACCCTCTACAGAGGAATGCCAATCACACGTATGAATACATTCGAATTTTCTGTTGTACCAACCGTTTCAAATGCTTTAGCTTTGTTATCTTTAACGTCCCGTGGCCATGGACCTAATTGGGAGTACTTGTCGAACGTTTCCCTAACTCTCCAGAGATATACGGCTTTCTTTAACAACCTTAGATCAGGTGCACACACTCTTGAGATTTTATAGTCACCTTACTGCCAACAAATATGAGTATATCCCTCTTCGATTACTATGACAACGAATTTGCATAGGGGTGGCCATTGGTTAAAAACTTAAACCATAAAATAATAGAACGAACGAACAACAAATCTAATTCTATAATCTATTAAGAGGGTATCATTCCACAAATATTTATTGACAGCAATAGACAATGGCAGAGGAATTGGATAAGAGTTTCATCCTAACCCAAGTCATTGCTGTCTCTATAAAACTACTGTTGGGAAAGAAAGAACTAAACTCACATGAGCTGCAATGATGCAGTGGCTACTTAGTTTTTAGTAAAGTACGATCTACCTTACAACTGTTAAACTTGTAGAGCAGCTTGACTATTCGTAATGATAAGAATATCTACAATACGTGTATACCTATGAACTTACCTTAGCCAGCGACCAGCCTTGAGTATTGTAGAGATTTCAGCTTGGAGAATATTGCATTCATTCATTAACCTGAAGCTAATTACGCCCACGAACTTCAGGCAACAATTTAGATTCATTGAGCCCCAAGCCGATCTTTACCGTGAATTATTATTCCATTATATAAAGCACTTTGAATCGAATAAATTTCTTGTCGTTTGTGTATTTAAACCGAAACTCCACTGTAGAAGACACACAAGGTTTAATTTAATATTTATTTTTATATCACACAGCATTTCATAAACTTTAAAAATAGATTTTTATTTTCGCACTGCATAATTAAGTGTTTTCTAAATAACCAAAAAAAACCCGCCAATTATAGAGCATGATGCAAACAAAAGAATTGATAAACAAACACCTAAACGTCATTCTAATTGTCAGCTATTTCTGTCAATTATGCTATTAAAAATCCAATAACATTCAGTACTCACGTAAATGACTCTCTTCCTCTTTGACACTCTCTCAACCATTTGCACTAGATCATATATATTTACATAAAAATGTATGCTCTGTATATGCATGTGCGTGTAATTACCACTACTCAGTTTTGTTTATGTTTGTTTGTTGTTTTTGTCGTTGCTAGTAGAGTAGAGTATAGTGTCTGTTAAACGAAGGTCTTTGAACTTTTTCGGTAAACACTGCCATGAAACTAAAAAAATGGGTCACGCAATGTATTGAAATTAAATTGATGTTGTTGTTGTAGTCATTGTTATTGTACACTCAAGTAAAACAATCACTCTCTTTTCCTCTTTATTTAAGCAGTTTTTAAGAAATTTTATTAAAACATAAGAATGAAACTTGAAAAGAGAATAAGAGCTCATAGGGGGAGATTGCTGAGTACATTAACTGTAATTACGTCTGTAGGAAGTACACTGGAAGAAAAAACACTATTAAATAGCTTAAGGCGATTATAGGCTGATTTTTAACAATATTTCACACTGAATGAATATGGTTAGGCGAACGGTTTGGAATCTACTTTGTCAATAGACAGGAAAACAGGATTGTTTGGTTGCCAAGCAACAGATCGTTGGTCGCAGTTCCTTAGTACTATAAATATAAAGTTTCTGAAAGAAAACTTTCATTATTTGCAATCTGCAACTAAAATGAGAAGTTGTTGCAAACATTTTACAAGTTGAAAATCTAAAATAAAAGGTTCAAACTGTGGTAAAAGTTCTGAGTTGACAACATTCATAGTAATGCTCTATAAAATGTTTTTGTTTTGTTGTCATAAGGAATTTTTTTACATCCTCTTTATTATTATTTTTATTTCACTTCTTGTATTACAATTCTTGTTTATTTCCCTCATTCTGTTTTTCGCTCTCTCTTCCCTTTCTTTGAATTACACATTTCACATTAAGAAAAAAAAAACTGAAATTATATGAAAAGTGAATTCAACACCACCATCAACCAGTGACAGCAACAACATTTGATGGTAAGACAACAACTACAACATTAATAGCAAAAACAGCACTAAAAGAAAAAAAAAGCTTTTGAAGAAGTTCAATGAACTCTCTCTCTCCTCTTTCGTTGGATTTATGGCTCCGCAGTATAAAGACATTTTCTTGGTGGTTTTTGTTCTTGAAAAATATCTTGGAAATCATTTTTGGGGAAAACAAAAAAAACATAAAAACGAAATAAACAGAAACATAGACAAGAAATAAAGTTTTCCAGCTTAACAACCCCGCCACAATATTAATAATAAAAAACAACCACCCAAACAATATTCACTCACTGCATTACAGTTTTAGGTGAAAATACTTGGAAACACAATTACACTTTAAAAATTAAATCAACAAAAAAATTTTAAATACTTGAGTTTGGGAAAATTGTGATTTATTTATAAATGATTATTAATAGTGGAATATTACTTACAAGTGCTCTTAATGAGGATGCTGGGTACAGTGGCCCACAAAGAAACTGGCCCACCAGTAGTATTCAAAATATATACTCATATATTAATTAAATTGTGTATGGAACCATATAAAACAGACTTAATGGATGCCAGTAAAGGTCTAAAGCCGAGTATTACTGCAGAGGTATGTATTTAAAGTAGTCGCAACATTATTTGCTTACGTACTCTTCCCCTAGTTTCTTCAAATGTGTATAACAGAAGAGTTCTAAACTGCCTGGTATCAAGGTATCGTTATTTGCTAATACACTCCAGCTAATTCTTTTGTATATATGGGATACAGAATTGCTGTCATGTGGTTGCTTGCAAAGTTTCATTGTAAAACTATCTGAACTACCTAATAAAAGAGATGCAGCCAATTGGAGCATCAATGAAGGTCTCATTCTGTTTCGGTTAAGAATTTTTTTATGTAAGTCATCTTGGAATGAATAAAAGTTATTAACAAGCTTCAGAAGTGACAGATTTTGTGAAGATCAGGTAACCCCCGTTAAGATTACAATGGAATACGCCGTGAGAATGAAATCGATTCCATTAATAATGACTGTATATAAATCGAACTAAAGAAATGAAAGCCCCACAGAAATAATATATAGCATTCAACAAAATTTCTTTTCAACTAAACGCCTCAAATCCAAGGAAATGCCCACAAATTTCCGATAATTTGTTACCTTATGTCATCTATCTTACAGTAAAGACTAAATTGTTATACAATTTTTTAAGGCTGAGCAATATTGGCGATCAGGGATTGTATAAACTGGGCCCATGAAAATCTATAACGAGGCAGAAAGACGAGGTAGCTTTGTTGAAATCAAAGCTTACAGCACACATAGCAGCCCGTTGTGCTGAAGCGATGTCATGGAGCCATTAAAAAGCTGGTTGAGGTTATTTGGGGTTGGTCTAACTGTATTAAGGGAAAAATTGCCGATGCTAATTGTCTAAACTTATTGTCATTGAGTTAGCTATTTATGCAGTAAAATCAAAATGAAGTAGTCGAACCTAAGCTTTTTCGAGAATCTCTAGAGCCCTTACGAAAAAAATGGCATCTTTTCGAACAAAGGGCATCTGGGAAAAAATTCTCTGGATTGTAAATTCAATGATGACGGCAATATCAAGTGATTGTATATAAGTGAAGGCAAAGTTGTGACCAAGTTTTTAAACTAAATAAAGTGTATGTCTGCAATACACATTTTGTTTTTGAAACCATAAAATTTATTTTTTCTGGCATTTCTTACAGGCGTTTTTAAGGATTTTATTCATTTTTACGGAGAAAGCATTTTATGCAGACAATTTCTTATGCAAATAATTTAAACATCTTTAAATTAAACCTCATAGCTTTGCTTTATTTAAGCAATGATGAGTAAAGGTCTAATAACCTTGGGACTTGTTCAAACGTAACGAATTAGGAAGGCTTTAGCTAACGAAGAACTGTCACATAATATGATAGAAATTATCAAGAACATATAAGAAGACATGAATAATCCTAAACGGGGTGTTAAGCGAATTATTTATAACTAATGCGGGCGTGAGACAAGAACGAACGCCCACTTTTATTTGCAATTAAGCCTGATGAGGTCTTAATCATGCAAGAGGAAAAGACGAATTCAATGGGACATCAATCGTCGCGTGAAGTATGTGGACGTTCAATCAGATATCCAGCACATATTCAATGTTTGTGTAAATTCAACACTAGAGGGGTTTTGTTAATAAATTCGAAGTAGTTACAATTATTTCGGCTCGTGAACTGCCGGCTATACCAACTTATTGAGATACGCTAATGAATTTTACGAGATGCCTAAGAAAATCCCTGTCAAGTAATACTAAAAAGTGTTGGAATGGAACATTTAAGACCGCATAGGGAATGTACGGTGGCGAATATAAGGAAGGTAATTGAAATTTGACAATAAATAGATAAAGATGGAAAATTCCTATTAAAGTTATATGCAAGTTATATACAAAATTAAAGTTTTACCTCGTGTATAGTGATTTTACCAACACAGTATACTTCTTTCAATTATTTGTGATAAGGCCATTCCTATTGTGCGCCACTATACAAATTTCATTGAAAAAAATATAATTAATTGCGATTTAATAAAAAAAACAAGAATGAAAATAAATATTGAAAACTTTTAAGATAATTAATTGATGATCATTTTCCTTAAAGAAGTATATTTTTTCTTTCTTAATACAGTTTTCAATTAATAAGCAAAGTTCATTGAACTTTTCGATACAAAAAAGTTTTGGTTTTCTATTCGAAACGTTTTTCTTTTTATATTTATTTTCAATTCGTATTCATACATAGAATTTTGTAATCCAATACAATACATTGGGTATTAGAGTGCCGCCGTTCACTGTATTCGATTTTTTTTTCATTTTTAATTATAAATAAATTATTCTCATTTAATATTAATTGTGCATTATTTCATTTACGTTTCAGATTTCCTAATTGGTTTTTGTTTTTCTATATTCGCCATCTCAAAATAATTTCATTTCATTTTCCCCCCCATTCAATTCGTGCATGAAGAGTATGTGTCAGAGTTTTTCTGTTTTTTTTTTTTTTGCTTTCCGACATTTTGTAACGGTCATTGACACTGACACAGTTCCGTATTTCGTTGGAAAATTCTGTTGCCATTTATAGTTGGTGGTTTCTTTTCTTTTTTGCTTTTCTTTTTTTGGTAAGAAAATATTTGGAAGAAACCAAAAAAAAAACGAAGAAAAGCTTTCAGTACAATTTTAAGTTCATTGCTACCGCACCATTCCATGGATTTCCACAACCACCACCAATACTGTAGTGATGTACATACGTTTTAATGTGTTTATTTTTATGCATAGAATTTGAAGGGGACACGTTTATGGTTATTAGTCTCGACATTTAAAAGGTTTGGCGGGAAATCAATATTTGGAAAGAACATTTGAAGATTTTATCAAACTAAACGTATTTGAAATGAAGGCTTTTGCCGTATTTTGGATCTCGAAACCCAACAGAGACAAATCCGAAATCGTCTAAAGGTTTTTCTTACAATCAATAATCAATCGCGACTTACACCAGACCCACCCAATAAGTTTAAGGGAGCCTGACTGTCAAAGAATATTACATAAGATTATGTATCTGAAATTTCTGCCTGAAAGATGAGGTGAAGCTCAAGCCTGAGATCCTTACCAAAAAAAACCAACCTCTGTGGTTCCATTCAACTGCGACGCATCTGTAAAGATGGGGATACCACATAACACATCCATGCATAATAACCGGTCTTACAATCGCCGTATAGACCCCACGAATGGCCTTAGGCGGAAGGTCATAATCTCACCTATGAATTGGTCAATCATATCCTTCTTCATCCTTTCTTTAACGCTTCTTTTGCAGTTTAGTTTGAGATCTAGAATAATACCAAGATATTTGGCCTCAGAAAATTGTGAAAGCTTCATATCATCTAACCTCGGCAAGCTGAAGGTATCAATATTGTGCCTGCACGGAAACAACTCTTGTTCCTTCGAATTGGACCTTATACTCAGATCGCATCTTATTGTCCATGTGAATAAGACCCCATGGTTGAATTCTTTAGTTCTCTAAGCGTTAATAGAAATTTACCAGTTACCAGAACAACCAGAATCATCGGCATATGCCCCAATCTTAATGCTCCTACTTCCAGGCGCTTTAAAACTACATTTACAACCAGGAGCCATAGAATAGGGAAAGTGCGCCTCCTTGACACGTTGTCCTGAAAGAAAATGCCGAATCTTTAATTGAAGAGGTGGTCACATTGTTCAAGACGGCAATGTCCAAGGAGGCTGACAATGTCCTAAAAAGACTGTCACGTCGTGATGAGCACTTTCGACTGACTTACCTATAACGTAAGCATGTTCCGACATATTCCTGTCTATGTTTGAACTCAAGCACATGTTGATAAGTCGCTCCACAACTTTCAATAGAAAGGATATATCGTTCATAAACCCTTGGGCCGACGCGACTGGGTGTACCCGCTTTCGGTATAAACGTTTTGTGTTAACTTATTAACATATTCACACCTAACTTGACTACAGCATTGTTGATATTTATTTTTGCATTTTTTATTTCTGAAATTAGTTTTAAAAGTTTATTTAAAATTTAAAAAATTTGTTTGCTGGCTTCTTAAATTTAAAAGGAATTTTAAACACGACCATTGTGTTGAAAAAATAACGGCTTAATTCATTACTCTGTTGTCTCACCCTGCTATCGAAACAATGAATTATGAGTGTGCCTGTTTGAAGCAAAGTGTCTAACAGCTGATAACCAGTTGTTGGACTTAGTTTTGTGTTTTATGGTGGTGGGTGGGTGCAGCTGCCGTCCAATGTTTTCTTTTTGTTCGTTCAAAAATGGTGGCTTAAAGTGAAGCAATATTAATTTAATTAACAATTTACAATAATCATTGAAGAATGAAAACGAAAAGTAAACGAATTTACAAATGTGCTGCCATAATTGCCGGGATATTCCTGTTGGATTTGTTTGGTGTGTTCACACATCTTTTTGAGTTGCAATATGACAAGTATTTTCATTATCCCATGGATGGCGATGTCCTGAAATATGCCCAAGCAATTAGAGAGAAACGCAGCCAACTTGAGGATGGGGACATTGTGCCAAACCCTATAAATTTATACAATTATACATTTTTACATCAACGCCAATGTGATTTGGTGCGAGCCGAAAAGCCACAACTGACGCTATTGATAAAATCGGCACTGCCTAATGCAAAGCGGCGTGAAGCCATTAGACGTACCTGGGGTTATGAACAACGATTTTCCGATGTTCATATACGAAGAGTATTTTTATTGGGCTCTAGTGTTAGCAGTCCCTTAATGGACATGGCAGACTCAGAGGCCCGCCAGTATGGTGATATAGTACAATCAGATTTTATAGATGCTTATTTTAATAATACCATTAAGACCATGATGGGTCTCAAGTGGATAGTGGAACATTGCCAACGGGCCCAGTATTATATGTTTGTGGACGATGATTATTATGTGTCCATGAAAAATGTTTTACGGTTCATAGCCCATCCTACTCTATATCCGGAGAATGCTGTTTCTCTCAACAGTATGTGGGAGCATAAAGCCAAAGTACAACATGAGAAACTATTTGGAGGATTTGTATTTCAGACTAGACCTTTGCGTCATAAGTTTAGCAAATGGTATGTTACTCTCAAAGAGTATCCCTTCAATAAATGGCCGCCCTATGTAACAGCTGGAGCTTTTATTTTATCTCGGGCAGCTGCAATCGACTTACACTATGTTAGCCAGTACACCAAACATTTTCGTTTCGATGATATTTATTTGGGCCTAGTAGCACTAAAAGCCCGCATAGATTTAACACATTGTGGCAACTTTCATTTTCACCGTCCGCGTTATAGTGGTCCAGATAGTTATCGTTTTGTTGTAGCCTCTCACGATTTTGGCGACAGTATTGAAATGGAGAAGGTATGGAACGCTTGTCGTTCGGCAAATTATGCTTAAGTTAGAGAAAAATGTATTTAAAAAGACAATATATTTAATAAAACAAATTTTATGAATGTAGCATATCAAGAGGCAATGAAATCTGAAGATTTAATGAAGAACAGATTGGTTAAGTATTTCAAAACGGTAATTATAATTTTGTACTCAATAAATTACAAGAAAACAATTATTTGAAATAATTCACGAAGTGATTAAAGTAGTATTAGGCCATAAAACTGACGACAGATATTAGAATATGATTCTTCTTGGACACGGGAGAAAAGCACTGATTAGAGTTATGTTTCGGTTATGTATGGCAAGGGAACTTTAGCATTGCTAGCTGCCAAAAATGGTACCACATACAAACATTTCAGAGCTAGTAAAAATTTACTTTTCGCCTCACTTCAAACGAAGGAAATGAAAAAACTGAAGTGAAGGAACTGAAATTAAATAACCTGAATCATAGGTAGGTTGAAGCGTTTGTATAACCTAACGGTAAATACGAAAATACCCGATGAAGTGAAATAATTGCACCAGGAAGAGTAAAAATAAAACAGGAATAAGATAGGCGAAGGTGAATGTACACACTCACCATAAAAGCCCGAATGTCGGCTCAAAAAATAGTTAGTCTTAAAAAACACAGTCTTTGCAGGTTATTCAACATTCTATCAAGAGCCGTACAGTTACACAGGAGAAGTTGGATCGTTTCTCACTCCTCCTCATCTGCAAGTACCCTGCAAATAACAATCTGCAATCTATACCTACCTATTGACAAGTATTAGGCAGACTGTTTATATTTTTGTCGTTATAATCGACCCACTGAAAATATTGCCAATTCAGAAGTCCTAAATGCAACTGGGTTTATTCTATCAGCCACCACTTGATGAATTTTAAGTTACGGTCTTAAAACTTAAGTGTGACAATGTTTACTTAGGGTCTGCATTGATATCAAACGACTATCAGGATCCCAACCATGTTATGAATTTTATTGTCGAACAACTAGAATGTTTTATAAAATTAAACTCCATTTAATAGGGCACGGAAACCCACATATTTGAGATTTAGAAAATGCAATGCATTGCTCTACTCAAACTGCTTAGTTCGGATTTTCCTTAGGTTGGTATTGTTGCCTGCATACAGCCTATGAGACAATAAATATTGTTACGAAAATGCAAAAATCTAGATACTAGTGCTTTGCTTTTACATCGTTTAACATTAAAATTATAAACAAAAGCTACAAAAACAAGTAAACAAAAATATACCAACATAAGAACATGCTAAACAAGTAAACAAAAATACAACAATGAACACTGCAAGAATAAATATAAACAAAATACACAAACAACGATGTTTATATTTATAGAGATCTTGAGAAGGCAAAACCACGAACATACGCCTTCAAGAACATTCATCAGACTGTTTACGTTGCCATATAAAAGGCAAGGCCAAGCAGGCAACTGAGTTAGTAAAAGTTCAGTCAGTCTTATGTGAAGATGCGGTGCGTTTCAAGAGAAAAATCGTGGTTTGAAGATCTCCGTTACAAACATCTGTCGAACAATTGTTTAAGTGATTGGTATTGTTTATGCAAAGCAATTGTTGTTGTTTACATCAAGTTGTGAGCAGTGGCACACAGAATTGTGTGAAAATAGAAAGAACTTATTTTTATTTTACTTGCAATCTACGAACTCATGTTTTAAACGTTTTTAAAAGATAAAAACGTAACAATATATTGCAGTTGAAATTTTAAAATTTTCAACTAAGATCACCAGAAATAATTAGAGGCTGAGAAGACAACTTTCGATGTGAAATGACGGAAATAAAGACATCATCAAAGTTATTCACATGTGCAGCCTTGTATGCAAAGGATGTTTGCTACATAACACTTATAAATTATAAACCGGAAAGATTCTGCATGTCTAGATGATGAATGGTTGATGTCGCTGAGATTTGAAAACTTTAATTTTTTTCTATTGTACTAGGCTAGTACAATTTACGTTTGTAATATATCATATAATCGAAAAAATTTCGAACATAAAATCCAATAAAACTCATTTCCTTTTTGTTTTACTTTTAAACTGTTCCCACGACAAAAATTTTTTATTACGAAATAAACTCAATAATTTATGTGTAATTCTCGGTTTTGTTTTTAAATAGATTTTTCGATTATAATTCGATAGAGGAGATGTTTATGAACTAGACATAATTGTTACGAAAAAGAGAAATAAAACATAATTTATAATACTTCTCAAGGAAATTAAATTTATAAAAATTTAAAATAATTGCAGTAAATACAGATTTTCGTACAGTAGATACTACTTAGAAATGTGTTAAATACCAGAAAGTAATTAATATTATAGCAAATACTCATAAATAAATTACTTTTTTATACAATATTTCAAGATTTATTTCTTAAAGAAACCGTGTGTATGTCTTTCAAATTAAATGGAATCATGAAGAGAGATAAAAACAATGTGAAAGTTAGCTAGAAACAACCATAAATAATGAAATACGTATGTATAGAGAAAGTAAAAGGTAAAGGAATTGTAATACGTTTTACTCTAGACAACATTAAAATTAGAATTCAATGATTAAAGTAAAAACACTTGTTCGACAACAATCAAAATCAATAAGAAAAATAGTTAAATATATAAACATATTCCCTAAAAATATGTTTTATATACTAGATAAGGGATGTATATAAAAAATTGAATAACAATTTAAAATTATTGCGCTGGTACGGGCTGGGGTTGGGGAGCTAAACGATTGACAAATGCAATACCACCGCGCACCACCTTCCCCACAAAGGGAGGCGAACGGGCAGCAAGACTTTCAGCAGTCATACGCAATTCAGCAAAGGCATTACGGGTGTAGGGATTGCGACGTGAACTATAACGCATAACCAAGAAATGATAGTAGACAATGGGAGTCATAAGGCCAGCTCTTCCCCTGTAAATATAAATTAAAATTATAAAAAAATCAAATCAAATAAGAAAACAAAATAAAAACTTACATAAAAGTCAATACCACAGCTAAGGGCATAATAAAGATTTCGCAGAAAGAAGCTGCTTTTAAAATATTTGCTGCCTGGAATTCAACCAAGGAAATCAGGAAACGTGCTCCCCACCATGAATTTTGGCCAATAATCTACAAGAAAAAAAAAACAAAACACATACCAATTTAACTTCTAAAGATAAATTTTCTCTCAACGCCTTATTACTTACATCCAACAATTTCAATGAATAACTGGAGGCATGTAATACGGCAAACAATACAACCGGTATCAATATCAATGTTGTCGGCTGTACATTAAAGAATATCAATGAGTACATTAGGTAATGACATGAATCCTCAACAAACAGGCGTGCTAAAAATTCACGTGAAAATGTAAACGATGGCAAACGTTGATGTAAACGTAATGCCGATATTGCAGCATTCGAAAGTAAAACTTTATTGAAAGCACTCTGTTGATTGCCAAATATGGGTAATACATAGCCGATGGTAAAAACGATTGCGAGTAAACGCAGAAACCACATGGCACCATCAACTTTATTTGCCTTAAAGTGTTCAATCATTTTGGCGGGAATATTGGCTGATTGTTGGGGTGGTGGTGGTGGTGTTGTCGAATTTGTATTCGAATTTGATGATGTGCCATCGTTTTGTGGTTCGTGTTGTTGATGATCTTCACCCTCGTTGCTCATTTTGTTTGATTATCTGCAATGAAAAATAAAGGATAACGAAGAAATGGTTAATAAAGCAGCTGAAAAGACAATGTTTATGAATGTTTTATTTAATTTAAATAAATTAAGAGGAAATGTTTTAGTTTTTTAATCCTCTATTTTAAATTGTTGTAACACTATAATTTCATTTGATAAACAATATGATAAGGTTTGCAGAAATATATTTTCTATGTTTTATTTGACATTAATTGGTAAATAACCGGGGATATTGTGGAAACCCAAGCACTGAGCAACGATTGTTTTATGTATTTAAAGAAAAATAAAATTTTATTATTAATACAGACTGATTCGAACTGATTCGAAGATGTCAGTTCGATCAGTAAGCTTTTTTTGTGTTAAATAATGTATGGAAACTATAGATATGTAGCTACCTAGGTTTGAGGCCGTATACATATGTACGATATCTGTGTCATAAGTCATAAAATGACCAGCGGACGTCATGGGACCATTTGCGGAAATGAAATAAAGAATAAGATGCAGGGATTGAAAGTAAAAGAAAAGCAGACTGGGAACATGGCTATACAAAAATGGGCACCCATTTACCCTCAGCCAAGGTAAACCCATAATAAACCTTAGGGGATCAGAAAGACTGCAAACTTGAGGATCTAATAAGATTCATAAACGGAATTTACTGGCTATGGGGAATATTTTAAGAAGGATAATTATGGATACTTATTGTTTTCGCCGTTTTTTCTTCTTTATTTTGTTTCCCCACACTTCTCCTTTCTCTTCTCTTTTTCATTTCCTTTTCCCATTTTTCTTATTATTTTCTTATATAAAGGCTTAACTAGACAATATTTTTGGAAAATTGGCCTTTGAATGCATTATCTACCTTGGATATTAAAATCATCGGAATAAAATAGTTAAACATGTGCGTGACTGACTATTACACAGTATAGGATCAAACATTTTTCATAAAGAAAAACTATAAAACTACAAATTTTCACTCAAAACAATAATATTGATTGAGGTCTTTATAAACCTGTTAATGCCAATTTGTTTTGTAGACAATCTTATCTTACAACAGATTTTTTTCTAAGCCTTATAAATACACTCAGCCACAAAAGTATACATACGGATAACAAATTTCAGAAATTTTTTAACTAATCCGTTTTCGTTGAAAATATTTATAATTGTCTGACATCTTTCTTCGATTTTAAGACGGTCTTTTGCATTGGTTCAGAAATTTGTGAAATTTGTAAATTGGATGCATACCTATGTGGGCCTGTGCAGGGCCGCAATTCAGTTCAATTTCAGAAATTTTTAAACCAATGCAAAAGACCGTCTTAACATCAAGGAAACTATAAAGATTTTCAACGAAAACGGATTAGTTAAAAATTTCTGAAATTTTTTAACCGTATATATACTTTAGTAACTGTGTGTATTTATAAGTCATTATTATTAAAAATATTTCCTTAAATATAACATTCTAAAGGCTATTTTAGCTTGATGATCATTTGAATTTTAAAAATTTTAAATAATTTTTTCTATTTCTTGTTCGCAAAGCCATCAAAAAAGCGGGCCGAAATATTTATTTATTTTTAATAGAATTTATTTTATAAAATATATTACAATATCCAGACTGTAGCCTGTATATCTTTTTTTTTAATTTTAATTGCAAATCACTGGCGCAATGTAATAATTTTTTTTGGATTACTACACTTCATCATCATAAAATTGATGATTGATCTGATATTTCAGAATTTATTTTTTACACAAATTATATTTTATTTGAGACAACTGATACTAAATTGTTTATCAAAGTTCATAAAATTTACATTGAAATTTGTTTTAAAACCTATTTTTAAATATAATTTCACAATTATTAGTAATTTATGTTAACTTTCCAAGAAACATACATAATTTAATTTGAATTTTTCAAGAGAGACAGACGACACACACTTCTTAAAACACAATTTACTTTCCACTATCCAACTTCATTCTATTTCCGTACGTAGAAATAAAATACAAAAAAAGGCAAAAAATAATTGCAGGTAAGTTTTTTTTTAGTTAGCAAGTGATAAAATTGCTATACATTATGTAAAAACAAACAGTAAACCCTCTAAATAACAATAAAAACATATGTACATATGAATGTATGTAAGTATGTACGTATGTATGTATGTTATCATTAAAAATTTTATCTATGAAACGATTAAAGTGCGACGAAAAAAAAAGAAGAAACATTTAAAATGAACGCGGTTTTTATACAGTCATAAAATTTATAAAGCAAAAATGGCAATAGAAAAGTAAAATAAATGAAAAACCAAATTAGATAAGAAATAAAAGTAACAAAATATTAAATAAATTGTAAAAATGAATAGTAGTAAATGGTTTCTTTTTTTTAAATGACAAAATTATTTATGAAATTAAAAAGTTCAACAATTAAAAGAGCGGTTAAGGTTGGTTTGGTTTGGTTGAAATTTAAATGTACTTCATTGGCAATTAAAATTTTAAATGTATTTACTTTAAACGCACATTTTATGTGTGGGTACATAATATGTACTACAGTGAGAAATGGTCCTCAGGAATCTCAGACTTTTTGATAAGATAAATTTTTTTTATTAGTTCAAAAAAAAAAGTATTTGAGCTCAGAATTTCGCCAAATATTGAATTTTCTTTTTTTATACAGTCTTAACAACTTCCAACCCTCAAAACAAAATTCAAGTTATTTAATAAGTATACTCATGAATTTGTGGTATCTTTGCTCCTAAGGGTTGAAACAATTTAAAGATTTTCTTTCTTTGTAACTTGTAGACTTGTACCTGCGTTACAAATATTAAAATATGATAAAAAGTCATCAATCACATCGATCAATCACATGATTGATATACCTTTCTTCTCATTTAAAACTGTGATAGACTGCACATTTCATACTTTGGTAGAAGCTAGATGGGATAGCCTGTGACACAGCAGATTTGACCACTCTCTGTCCATAAAGAGAGCTTATCTACTCTGACAGATTTCACTGGCATGCTTTGCGCAGTATGATTGAAGTGATTACTGGTGGCAGCCTCATTGATCCTTATGCGAGAAAAATTTGCTCTACGCATCAATATTTTTTTTGGGGTTGCAATTACGAAGAGCGATGGTAGGCTCTAAAGGTTGCTAGTTTGATTAGCAAGATTAGAATCATGTTATTGGAACCAAGTGGGAATTTGAGTCTCTCAGGATCCTCTTCTATTCCTTTTTTTTTGGATCCATATTTCTATAAGTACAAAGAATTTTGACCATACAAATCGCTATGTGATCCAAGGGGTCCAATGCATCTCGAAAAAGTCACTGTTTGGTGTGGATTTTGGACTGCAGCCGTTATCGGCCCATATTTCGTTGAGAACAACTTCATTGTTGACGGCAAACACTATACTTCGATTATTACTTACTTCTTTTGGCTTGAATTAGACACTATCATGTGGTATCAATGGGACGGCGCACTAAAGCTCCTGCCACATTGGATATTCAGCACGAGCGATTTAGGGTTATGATTATCTCACGTGGAGGTGATGTAAGCTGACCAGATTATGATTTATGCGTCAAAATCATGGAAAATTTGACATTTCTGATGTACTCCACTCCACAGACACAGCGGCAGATATTTTAACAATGCTTAATTCACAACATAATGACATCAATAGGGCTTTCACACGAAAACAATTTTTCAATATCTCATACACAATTTGTTTTCTTTTAAATTTAAAAATAGGAAGGGCTTAATAAAAGACCTGATGGATAGTGCAGTCATGTAGTTTTTGATACTATATTTAGTGGTCCAATGAAAATATTATTGCTTTTATCCATGAGTGTAAAGGTAAGCTTTAAGAGCAAAGTAAGCCCACTGGTGTTAGGCTAGGGATTCGTAGACCGAAATTGACTTGAATTGGTTGTATTCTCAGACTTCCATTAGAAGAAATTTGCTGGGACAACTCTTTAAACAATCACTATTTAATGCTTTTAACAAAGCACTTGGATATGCTGGAAAAAAATTAAATCTCTTGCCGGAGAGAAAAATAAAAAGTTGTTGGCGGCCTATAATCCTCACGTATTATTATTATTAGTATTATTGCTCTTATACTTGATGGTAAAGGTAAATTTTAAGGGCAATGTATGCCCACTGATGTTAGGTTAAGGATTTGTAGACCGAAATTGACTTGAATTTGCTGTAGTCTGAGACGTCCATTAGATCCCATAGTACTTGGGACGCTGTAGCAGAAAATAATTGGAATCAGTACGCCCGCATTTGGAATCAAATTAATTCTCTTGCCGAAGAGAAAAATAAAAAGTTGTTGGCGGCCTATGCTTCTCACGTACTTTTTTAAATACTTTATATGTATATTGAAATATAAATATAGTATGAATAATGTAGAGTATTAAAAGCAAAATTTTTAAAACTCAACTCTTACAGAAGAAAAAAATAAATGTTTGTCTTAAACATTAATACTCTGCTACTTTTTATTATTATATATGTACATATATACACTGGAAATAATGTAATACATATTAAATTTCATGTTTAAACCGGTGAAATTTTATTTTATAAACTTCGCTTAATGAAATTAAAAGTAATAAAACCTGTTATTAAAGTGTACTTCATTTTATAGTGTTAAGACGCAGTTAATTGTATATTTTTTAATTTAATTTAATATATTTCTGAGACAGTAACAATTAAAAGAAAGTGGCAATGGATTTTAAATTGTGATAATTTCTTCGAAAATAATGCAGATTAAATTTAAAAAACAATTTTGATATTAAAAGCGTACAACAGTGCTTTAACAATGGTTAATAAAGTTTATTACAGAGTGAAACAAAAATGAATTGCAATATAATTTACAGTTTATGAGTCTTTAATATTGTGTATGATGTTTCACGCGATAATAATTATACAAATTTATATTGAAAAAAAAAAATAATAGTACATGTTACAAGCTAGCTAGCACTTAAAAAATGTAATAAATTCCAATATACCTTCAAAAACAATGTATTTTCTCTTTAATAATTCTCATTAGTCATTAAAGAATTCATTGAAATTCTATTTTTTGGATTAGAATTCGGATTTTAAGGAAAATTACCCAAAATTAATTCAGAACACAATTTGTATTGTATTTATTTGAGTCTAAGCACGTTTTGAATACTTGTTGTTTGTACTATTAATTAATAATTTGAACAATCAATAACTTTTAGGTATGCATGTACTTATATACATATGTTAGTGTATTAACTTGTTCCCTGGTTTTCGTTTTCTTTTCAATCGATTTACTTGCATTATTGACAACATTTATATGACAAATTATTTGCTAATGTAGAAACAAACAGTTGGCCAGCAGGCCAATAGGCATTTTTCTAATGAGTTTCGTGTCTCATAATTTATACAGCAAAATAGGTCACGGTGTAAAGCTAATATATTCTATGGACAATGTAATCTAGGCCATTAAAAACCTGTATCAAAAATATATTGGCTTTAATTTAAGACGATATTGTTTCTAATTTAAATCTGTACGTTTTTGTTTGAAATTTTTCGGAAATGGAACACTTTTATTGTTGCCATTGCGCCGAAATTAAAGTTTATGTCATTAGAAATTGCCCAAGGAATAGGTAGAAATGACAGTAATCTTTAAGCAATAAACGAGAAAGGATTTCAGACCAATGTCATCGATTTCATTGAAAAGACTAGACAATCTCTCATGCATAAACTGTTTATTAAACAGCACATACAGTCTTACACCGTTGAATAGACTTTTTCCCGTTAATTTATTGTTTTTTTTTCTTCTAATAATTTCTAGGTTATATATTTTTTATATACGTTTTTGTCTTCAAACGTTCTTAATTGTAACTGCCGTTCCCACGACAATCGGATCTTTGCTCCGGAACGACCTGATTCATCATCGGCCAAGGATTGTCTACACAGCGAAAACTGTATCAACCGGAAGTTTTTTTCCCAAGGGAGATACTTCCGGAGACAACAGCAGAACTGTTACAACAACAACAAGCAGAACTGTTACAACAACAACAACAACAACAACATTATAACAACTTTTTCAAATTGATAAAAATCGCCGGGAAAAAAAATTTACTTGCAACAGTGTATGTAGACTTTTTTCTTTGACTGTATGTATATCAAAAGCTAAACCAACTGAAACTAATTTAAATGACGTGGTTGACGTGGGAATATATTATGCAATCGTTATTTGTTAATAGGTAAATGGATATACAAATAGGTAAACAGGACCATAAATTTCAATCAATTAAATACCTTCGTCCCCATGTAATCTATCCAAGAAACTAACCTTGCCACCCCAAAAAGGATAGCATAAACAACAAATAATAAAGGAATGCCAGGTAACACTACGACAACTGGTAACCCTGGTATTCTAAAAACTACTACATTAGGCTAAGTAACTGGTTAGCTAGAAAAATTTTGATCAATGAAACTAAAAAAGTAGAATCAAATGATAATAAAAATAAAGGAGCTTTCTTTCTATATTCTTCGAGGAAGAAAAACAAAAAAGCAAAAAGAAAACTGATCAATATTTTAATCCTATTTCAGTCTGTTTAATAAGATTATGAATGTATTAAGGAAGGGGGATAATGTTTTAAGGCAGATAGGAAGCTAACATTTTTCTATTATTAGTGATCGGCGTAAGAAAAGTTAAAAAAATGCTTTAGAGAAAAATGATTGGATGTAAGTGTATCGCAGATGAAGTAATACACACTTTCATAAAGAGAAATCAACTTATATTTCTCCATCCTAAATAATAAAGTAATAAATACAATATTAATTTAAAGGATATACAATATATCTGGAACTTTGGGCATTTATACTCAGATAAAAGGGATACTAGAAGCCTGTTGCATAATTAGTCTTTAAATGGGCCCCTATTGATAAAGAATTTTTTAGTATGGAAGTTTATAAGGTTGTCCTTGAAGTTATCATGTTATCGTTTGCTGAAGAGAAAGAATATTCCATTATAATGGCGTTTTCAGCAAGATACCTCGGCGTGAAAATCTTACAGGAGACTTAAAGCATGGTATGATATATACGGTGAGACTTGCTAAATGGTTATCGCGTACATGGCTAACAGAATAGATAAAATAACAATAGCGGTCATAGCTGACATTAGGAATTTCTTTCATTATGATTTATAATTTTTATTGAGTTTTTTTTTAGTATTCTATTTTAATGGCGAAATGTGTATTTATTAAATTTGAATTGCTTGAATTCTTAATAAATATAATAAAATAATGTATTCTAAAACATAAAAATTTAATGAATGAATAATAAGGCAATATACTAATGAAATCTCATTGTTTTTAATATTTAGGATTAATAATACGAATTCAATTCATATATAAATTGCATAATTAAATTAAAACTTTCTTTAATGCCTGAAAATTAAAATTGGTAATAGCTTCAATGAGTTCATATAATTAGCTACATCAGTTTCATTATTATTATGGATAGAACAAGTGCTTTAATAAATGTTAAATTATTTAGTAGTCATTAATATTTTGTTAAAATGATAAATATTGTACAGTATTGAAATAAATTACAATTTTTTTCAGGTTAAAAGAATTATTTAACGCACATTATTTGTGAATGACGTGTTCATTTACAATTCGTTTTGTCTAATCATACAATGACAAAACACAAATTATTTTATTATTCAAAAGGGGTTTAAACGTTGCTATACATGAAAATAAAATCTTTTTAAAATTTGGAAAATGTTTGTTACAGAGCTTTTCTTTTATACGTTTGGGTTCCCCGGTAGCACAGTGGATAGGACCGACAATGAGATTATTCTATAGCAGTACATGTAGCATGTATCACTCGGATCGTAGTAATTATAACATATGTATGTACTTCGATAGTATTATAGCTCCAAAATAAAAGAATAAGTACATAATCCGTATAATAAGTGGCGCAATTATTTCCTCAAATATATTTTTTGAGGTCAATGGGAACGAGAGATGAAAATCTGGTCGTTTATGACAACATCAAGTCATGTTGTTCGGTGCGGCCGAAACCGCAAGGATCAATGCAAAACAATACCAAGCCTGTTCGACAATTTACCTACTACTTCTTCTTTAAAAGCAAGCTATTGATTAAGATTAATGCTGTTAACAAATGGAACGTGTAGTGAAAACAACCACCTATAACCTGCATGTTTTCGTTAATACTATGGCAACTGTATTCCATCAGAACAAAGCCAGGCCACACACTTGGTTGATGATTCGAGGCGATAGGAGCTTGGTTAGATTCAGTCTTTAGATCACTGAGATAGACGTATGCATCTGTGTTGGCGGCATACTTAAATCGCATTTGCTTTAAAACAATGAAAACTTCAACGTTGAAGTCGCCGTAGCCTAGTAGGTAGTGTGTTGGCTTATTAGACGAAAGGCCACGGTTCAAACCCCAGGTCAGACATCAAAACGAAATATGAAAACAAGTATTTTTCCGGCGACTTCCTGTCAGCATATTTCTGGCAAAAACTCTGGGAGTAAAATAAAACTGCCATGAAAAGTTTCTCAAAAATCTGTCGTTTGGAGTCGACTTTAAACTGTATGTAGGTCCCGCCACTCATGTATAAAACTAACGCACACAACATAAGTGGTGTGAGAAGCTAGGTCGTAAGTAATCCTGACTGAAGGGTTGCAACGGCCAATTATGTATGTATGTATGTATTCCTTTGGCTTCCAATATCATAAAATTTGACTTTATCAGACATTTTTTTGAGGATACGAGAAATAAATCGTGTTCGGGGTCAAGAAGACTCCGTCCGAATTGCTGGGAAATGTGAGAAATGTGGATCGCCGGATGGACAAACTACATTTATATAAAATAATTTTTAAAAAGTAAATGAGAGACCATCTATCCCAAATAACTATTTTATTCTTTTGCAAATTCTGTTTTTTTTCAATCTTGAATGGGGCATATAATACAGTCAGCCAACACAACCTGCTGTAACTTCTTATTACCGCTTTACATTAATATTTAACAAAAACTATTGCCTGTAATTATTAAAATTAAATGAAAGTACACATCAAAAGAAAACGAAACTTGCGTGTTTAAAAAGTCAATCTAAATTTTAACTCCAAAGTCCATTTAAATTAATTTTTAATACTTAAATTTCGCAAGTAATTTGATTAAAGTTTTAATGAATATTAATTCAAAAATTCAGAAGCAAAATTTATTAATCGAAATCAGTTTATTGAACCTTAAGCAAAATAAAAACAAGATTTTTAAACAATTTCAGTTTTTGTTTCCACTACAATAAATACGAATACATGAATGGCGCTGTTTGTCTTGTGATTTGATGATTTTGGGCCACCAAAAAAAAATTAACCTCAAACGATTACAAAAAATATTTTAAGGCTTAACTTTTTTTTAAATTTGTTGTTTTTATTGACCTAAATTGGCTTGATAATGCGTTGTGTTGGAGACCTGACTATAAAAATGCATTCATTCAGTAGCCGTATAGCTCCCCCCATAAATGCAAAGGCGGACAGACAAATCAGCCTATTACCACTTATTTATTGGTCTCTAATTAAGAAAAAAATGACACAAAGTGGTTGCTGGTTATTTGCATTTTTAATTTTTTTATAAATAAACACAAAATATTCATAATAATTGTACTTACCCGTCTTTTTAGTACAGTAAATAGTTTAAATTGTTGTAAATTTCTATGATTTCCTTTTTCTAATACTTTTTAAAAACTGAAATTACTACTACGTCCGCGTTTTAAGAAATATAAATTTTACGCACACACACGTCAGTTTTCTATTTTATTAATAAAAAAAAACTTTCACAATCACAATAAGAAATGTCAATGAGAAAGTAAGATGTCATAATTAAAATATGGCTTTCAAACTGTGTAATGTAAAACGGGGATGTTAAATAAGGGAATGCAATCACAATGAAAATAGCAGTCGTGATTTTTTTTACTAGGGGGCGGCAATTTTTTTTCATCTAACAACCAATTTCCATTTCAAATGAAATTATTTTGAATCAAAACCTCCAAATATCACCACCGTAAGTAATATAATAATAATTCATTACATTCAAACATACCAAATTTCTAAAACTCACCACTGATTTTGAAACTCACCATAAGAAGTTCAAAAAAGCATCCATTTGTTTAAGAGTGAGGGCAGCGAGACAGACACCTGAGAGGAACCTTCGGTGTCCTGGTGCAATATGGCTTATCCGTGGTCACCAACACACCTTACTTTTTGTTGTAAAAACAGGGTTGCTATAACATACAAGTCATTCACAGTAAATACAACAGAACAATAACAAAAAACAATGAGAATTTAAGGTTATTTTTAACGTGCGAAAAAAGATAAACAAAATTTTGTTTATTTTCATAATCTTTTATAAAATAACACTTATTTAGTGGTTCAGCTTTATAAATTAAGACACTTAAATTATTAATTTTGTAAATAAAATGATTGATGATGATATTTCCTTGCCCGCCGATACATTGGCTATATTAAATCAATTTTTGGCCGAAAAAGCTCAACGGGAACAACAAGAGTTGGAAAAGATTGAACAAAAAGCTGGCAATGAAACCGAATTCGAAGAGGATTGGGTGAGTATAATAATATTCTTTTGTGTATTTATTGTTTTATAACTTTACCAAATTGTAATTTTTAGCAATTAAGCCAATTTTGGTATAGTTCTGCCACCAAGCAAACTTTAGGAGCTGTGGTCTCACAGTTGCTTAAGGATACAACTGATAAATCAAGCTTTAGCATAGCATTGCTATCATGTCCTTCACTGTATAGCACCATAAAGGAAATACATGAAAATGGTGAGTTTTTAATTATTGGAAACTGGCAGCAATTAGTATGAATATAACACCAGAATAAAAAGATAATGTTCTTCACTTCGACTTTGGTGAAGGAGATAGTCTCAGCAGAACTTTGCAGTGTTTGAATCACCTCTGTGGTGGATAGCTTGGTCGATCTGACGTCAGTGGACTGGATTTCATTAGTCATGGCTTCTTTCTTAATTCATTAGAACCTGGAAATAATTTAACAGTGACTTGGTTCTTAAATGATAGGCACTTCAATTACTTTATAGTCTATTCCTTCTTCAGGGGCTATGTGTAATAGAAAGCAGATTATTTATCATGGAGTGCATTTGCTATTTTCTGTTTTGTTTATATTACAGCTGCGTACGATATTAAATATTTCAATTTCTTTTTTTTACAGTAAAAATCTTCGAATTCGATAAACGCTTTTCTGCTTATGGAGATGATTTTGTTTTTTACGATTTTAATGAAGCTGATAATGAAAACTATTTGCAAGAGTTATGGCAACAATTTGATTTAATTATATCAGATCCACCCTTTCTTTCTGAAGAATGTATAACAAAAGTCACCAAAATCATTAAGAGCCTGCTTAAACCTGAAGCCAAAATAATATTCTGTTCCGGAGAAGTGGTCGAACCCTGGTTGACTGCTAATCTAACCATAAACAAATGCAATTTTCGACCAGAACATGAGCGTAATTTAGGTAATGAATTTGTATCGTATGCTAATTTTAATTTAGATGATTTTGTAAAAAGTTAATGAGTAATAAAAGAGAAAAAACAATTTTTTTATAATTTAACTTAAACACAAATGTTGTATTTAATTGAAACTTGTTTTCATCTTTCTTTCGATTTTTTCTATAATGATTTTGAGTTGTTGATAAAGCTTAAATGCAAAATAAACGTATTAAATTGAATTTTTTTTGTTTGTTTTTAAATTAAATGTTCTTTCATTCATTTGGCGGCTTCAGCTTCTTTGCGTTGTTGTACCAATTCACGTAAACCGTCCTCTTGATCTTTAAGTGATTTCACCAGAAATTCTTTCTTTTTACTTAACAAATCAATGGCTTTATCACATTTTTCTTGTTTAGCTTTTAAGTCATTGCGCATATCCTGGACGCTGGTCAAGACAAACATACGGCCAACGGACAAGTAGACTCTGAAAGAAGAAAAGTTTTTGTATAAAAGTTTAAAAAATCTTTTGACCTGAAGTAATAAACTAAATTTTAAGGTATAATTAAATCCAATTCCCTCTGTTAATCTATATCTCGCGTTCTATAAGTGTGTTTGGATTACGCTGAACGGCGTAAAAGTATTAGATTTTGTCATAAAATCCGTGAATTTTGAAATTGTAGCTTGTGTTCCACTGCTAGGTGAGACAAGCTAGTCTATATTTTAAAGCTTTTTTGTAAATAATTATAATCCATGAGAACAACAACATCGATAACTACCCGTTTTAAACTAAGAAAGCTTAGCTTAAGAGAAACAATAACGACTGGTAATCAAAAGAGGCTCACATAAAACAAAAACGATGTGACATGTCAATAACTCGACGCCTAAGCTCGGACTTCTACTATCCATAAATAAAAAGTCTAAAGGAATGTCCTTGCGTTGACCAACTTCTTCCATTTTCGATTTCGGTGGAACTTGGTTAATACAGGGACTGCGTTCACCCGTGGCATCACAACGGGCCGCTATGCGTGCTCAAGTGAGCTTTGTGATAACAGAGGTACCACTCCGACCTAACGTAACCTAACCTAATGTCCACAAGAAGTCAGTCTTGAATATTTCTAAGGCATTGGCAGTGCCAAACACTCAATAACAGAAGGTTAGGTTATATTTGAGGACATGAAATAACGTGATGAGAAGTACAATTTCATTACGAAACCAATGGACCAGTTGTGACCATCCTAGAGAAGAAAAAGTTAGGAAAGGAAAAGGGGAGGAAATGGAGACAAAACCCTCAATTTTATCCTACCATTGGATAGATAGATACAAAGATGTTTTATAGTTTCCACCCTCTTCAGCTTGCAGCTTAGCCTGCAAGTCCGACGGGGATTAATTCCCGATTCCTCGGAATGCTTCATAAGAAACCTAGTCAGCAGTTCAATATTGGCTGTATGCAACGCAGTAGTATGCCGGTGTATTCGAAGTAATCTAGTAGGTAGTATGTGGACTTACTAGACGAGAGGCTGTGATTCAAACAGAACAAAATATGAGAAAATATATCTTCGGCGAATTTTTCTCTACAGATTTTTGGCAAAATCTTTGAAAGTAAACATTGCCATGAAGTTTCTATCTTTCTAAATCTATCGTTGGGATAGTGGGTTTTTGCTAGGACGCAATCCTGACTAAAGGATTGATCAATTAAGTAAGTAGGTGACTCGCTTAAGTACAAGTGACGATCTCCTCCAATAATTATGTCATCTGGCACAAGAATTTATGACAAGGGTAACGGGAATTTCACTACTTAAATAAATCTTCTGTTCTGTTCTAAACTTTTTGCATTTAGCATTTCTTCCTTTTCCCGCTTTATATTTCCATCTTACCTGGTTTCATCCGATAAATCGCTGGTACCCTTTTCAGTCAATTGATATTTTTGTTTGCCGGTCTTGACCACATCACACTTCATGTCAATCACATTCATTTTTTTCGTTGTTTCAATTTTATTGATTTGCATTTCGGTGAATGCCTACAACAATTGGAGGAAAAGAAAATTAAGAACATGTCAGGTTGTGCTAAATCAATTGGAATCACCACACTGGATGCTTTTCACTTGACAGTGACTCATTTATTCCTCTCGTGATTTTCGCATGTCTATCGAACTTACCTTTTTTAATTCCATATCCATTTGTTCCATTTTGTTGTTATCTTTTCTTTGCGTGAGAATTTAATAAATTTTTATTTAATTTTGTAAAGAATTTTTATAAAAAAGGCAACACCTGCAAAAATAAATTGCAATTTCTGTTAAAGTCGCCTGTGTGAAGTTTTCTTCTTCTATTTTACTTTATAATGACAGTTTAATTTTGACATTTCATGTGAGGGCAGCATGAGAATGTCAGTGTGTATAGTTAGCAGACCACAAATTGAATAAAAGATTGAGGATTGTGTGGTGAATTCGATGATATTTGTAGGAGCACCAATTTTCTTGCGCAATGGACAAAGTAAAACTGCAAGAAAAATTCAGCGATGGAGCATAATTTGTTGTTAAACATGAGGATTTGAAGTACCGGCGAGTTGAACCGAAACGGGTGGCATCACCGTATTACTCCGTGGGTTGCGTGACGTAGTGTTTAAATAAAAATGTGAAGCTTTTATACTGATTTTCAAATTTAAAGAATTAAAAGGATTTCAAATAATTTATCCAGGAAGTCCGCTGAGGAGAATAAACACTGTACATTGTGATAAAAACTACAACGAATATCATGGTTTGGATTTTGTCAAAGGATTTCTGCGTTCATTACACAACATCATTGTACGACATAGGTAGGTAGGTAGGTGGTAGAGATGGCTGTTCGCCTAAATTGTTCACATAGCAAACCCTATTTCTCCTCTGTAATAATGAAGTAGATGAAGAACAGTTTCCACCTCTTCCTAATCTCTACAGCTTCTGCAGTAGTCATTTGTTGTGTCCAATACCGATTCGCCTTGCATGAGTGTCCATAATGCAATGCCCAGTAATAACACCAAGAACAACATCGAGCGTGCTCTTTTGAAGCTTAAGAAGACTTTCCGTACGCTCTCTGTTTAATCTTAGCTCTATTTTGTGTGCCCATATCCGAAGACGGTCTTTAAAATGATTTCCAAAGTAGTGGTAACAATTCATTCACATTCATTCATTCATGCAGTTACCGAACTATCTTTACCGGGAATATCACCGTCTTTTGTAATCCTGACCGCTGCGTGAATCGTCGATTGGTGGTACAACGGGGGCTTATAGGACCAAGTAATCTGTGTCCATATAGAGGCGTCTGTCAGTTTAACCTTCAACGTGAATTGCCGACACTTACGCCTGAAAGACACTGCAGTGATGATGGACTTTGCTATACTCGTCGATTCCGAAACAGTACCACCGCCTACAGCTCCATTAAAGTATTCTCTTAAGTATTCGCTTAATGCATAAACTCTCCATTCGCATAACCAGTAACTCAACTTCAGTTACGTTGCCAGCTGGCAGTTTATCAGGCATGTTCTGGCAATCGCACGAGGGTGGCATTTTTAAAACGTAAACGCAAAATTTAGGCGATTTGCGTTTTTCAGAACATGCCCGTATAATTTATAGTTGCCGTAAAAGGAATTTTTAATTTTGGTTGCCAGCTGCCATCTGTAATAACATTTATGGCATCTGGTAATGCAACTGAGGTTGAGTTGCTATCCTTAATTGAGCCATTAAATTCCTACGTATAAATTTCACTTCGTATTGGGTCTCAATAGGACCAATTTAATATAGCGGGTAAGCTAATCCACTATTAACCCATGTGTACTACTTCGAAAAGAAAAACGATTGGGAATTGTCTTCTGACTCGAAATGTACGTCCGAGTAGTCCTAATTGACATGGACCGGAATCGCTCATCCTACAAACCACACGATACAAACCTAGGAGGATTTTAAATTCATTCCTATCGCCTTCCTGTGGAAATTTTACTTTGAAGAACAATTTTGATTTCCTTTACCCATCTTTAAAGAGGGAATATAAGAAAAGGTTTTGTTGAAATTTATATAAAAATTGAAGCAATGCCAAGCCTTTATTATAAAAAAAAGAAAAACAAAAAAAAACGGCTATGTTTTCAGAATATTGTATCTTAAATGTACAAAGAATTTTTATTGGTTCAAAATTTGTATACTGTTTGATCCAAATGCTATAGATATAATGCAGACACTTGCTTTCATTATCATGCAACAAGATCCAACGACTTGATTTTCTCGCCACTCCCACATATAATGGGTTGCAGAATATTTAGAATCCACCTGTCAAATCCAAAGACGATTCAAAAATATTAATTGTAGTTAGATAAGGAGAAGAAAAACTAAATATTCCTTGGAATTACAAAAATACTGGTTTTTCAAAATTGTCTGCGTTGAGATTCGATTTCATTCAATGCGCTTACATTTGGACATTGTTGGAGGTTTCTTTTCAAAAATCTTCGTTTATAAGATTATCTTTCGTATATACCAGATAACCGGTTTAATTTTGAAATTTTGTATCGATTTTCTTTTAATTATCTTCAGTTCTTTTCTTTTATTTTTTCTCTCTCTCCATTAACAGCCGTATCCTTTCCAGTAGACATAGGGATAACAGGGGCTAGGTGATCCATAATAGGGACATGCGTAACCTTTTCATATTTTTAGTAATTTAAAAAAAATTGAAGGATTTAGAATGAAGAAGTAGCCACTTTCGAACTTACTTGCGTATCTCCTGGGATAATAACACCCACTCCCAAAACAAATTGCCCCTAAAAATATCAACAACTCAATGAAGACCCATAAATCGTCTCGAGATTTCCAAAATTCCATTCGGAATTTGAGACATTTTACAAGTGCACCACGTATATCCCACCCTACCGTTATTTGAGGAAGGAATTACGAACCGATTTCAAGATGCGTTTGCTAAAACCCGAAGAACCGCTTTTATAATCCTAATCTAAATATTTCGAAATCTCGAAGAGCCTACCAGAATTATCGTTTTGAAACAACCAGCCTTTTTGTAATCCAATTTTAACTCAAAAGAAAAGGAAAAACTTACATGGATAACAGGGCGGTGTATTACAAACATTCCAAATGCGTGGATCCGGTATGCCGCCTTCTGGTAAGGGCGGACAACATTTCGGTGAAGGAGAACAAGGTATAGGTGATGGAGCGCCACAAGGAGGATTATGAGGTCCACAACAGGCAGTTGAAGTACCACACGGTCCACACGGCGCATCACAAGGTCCGCAAGAAGTTCCACAGGGAGGTGGACATGTTTTGCCGCAACGCCTTTTGTCAAAGCCCATGGTGAAATTAGCATAACGCAAAGGAAATGAGGCCGGACAACACCCTGGTGTAGGAAAAGACATGCAAGCTGGACGACCCTGACACAAAGACCGTGGACATCTGTCCTGTAGTCCATTGCGTTTGATGCAGTCACAAGTGGTGTACATAATGCCACAGCGCAATTCACGACTACGGCACGCTTTAGGCTAAAAGAGAGAAACCGTTTATTTAGATTTAGTTGGAATGCAAACATATAAACATATAACGGATTAACCCTTAACTGGCCCCTAAGGTTATTGCCAAGGTGGATAGTCTCAACGCAAAGAATCCACCTTGATGTTTGGGGGCTAATCAAGGTAAATCCTAACACGGAAACTCACCTTGACAATAGTCGTGCGTCAGTTGAAAGGCAGACATGAGAACAAGGCCTAACAAGCAGGACCACAAGGGTTGCAGGGACCAACGCAGGGTCCACAAGGCCCACAAGGAACTTGAGGGCCACAGGGTCCACAAGGTCCGCAGTGGGTATTCCAGGGAGTAGGTGCACAAGGATAGCAAACACTACACTCAGGCGCTTCATAGGGACAGCCAGGCATACAAGGACCGCAAGGTCCACGGGGACCACAAGGACCACAGGGGCCGCAAGGACCACACGGACCACAGGGAGCCGGTACGTATGGACCTGAAGGCATTGTCATGCCGCAAGGTCCACAATTGGGAGGAAGACAGGGAAGACCTCCCGGGCCGCAAGGACCACAAGGACCACACGGTCCACATGGACCACATGGACCGCATGGACCACACGGCTCACACAGTGGATATTGATTTGTCGAAAAGCATGGAAGAGGTCCACATGGCCCGCAGGGTGAACAAGGTCCAATTGGGCAAGGCGGGCAAGCCGCACTGGGCTTGTAATTAATAGGACCAGTGGGATAACAGCAATATTCTCTTGGCGGCGGTATATCAATAGTTTGAGGTTTCGGTTGACACAAAATCGATTGACAAAGTTCTCTAGGCTCGCAAATACGCTTCGGATAGCAAACAACATAAGGATCCGGTATCATTGACGGATAATATATAACCTTGGGCTCTCTTATCATCTGAGAAACCCAAGTTATTTTCGGTACTTTAATTACGCGCGTTGTATCGACTACTTTTGGTATGGTAATCTGGCGGCAACGATTGACCACCATCGGTTCGGGTACAATTTTTTCGGTGAAAACAACGCGTTTTTTGCAAATCAATCGCGGCGGTTGTTGGACTGTTATACTTTTTGGTGAAGGTGGTGGAATACGTGGTGCACATTGCGGTATCGCATCTAATTGAGCACCGTTATAACATTTGGGTGAGCACTAATAGAGCAGACGATACATTCGCAGAATAAGCACCATCAGCAGCGTACGTACCACACAGCAAAGCAATTATTTTTATTTTAAATTTCGAAAAAGAATAAAATGGAGAGAAATAATGGTGACTTCTTTTAAATAATCTGAATAAATAATAGAAATTGTGGGTTCTTTACTTACCTCAAATGGTGCACAGCAGGGATCGCAAGGACTGCAAGGACCACAAGGTCCACAGGGTCCACAGGGTGAGCAGCATGGATCACACATTTTGAATTTTAGTTTCTGCAAAAATGTTTATAGACTTTATTATGGGATTTCTAAACAAATTTCTATGTATAATCACGGAAACTAACTTTTTTTTAAAAGAAGATTTTTAAAAGAAAATCAATTTTTTTGTATTTTTATTTTAAATTTTTTAACGAAAAATTTTGAAAAGGAAGTTTTTGGTTGTTTGCTTGAAACTTAATTTTGAAACTGATGAAGAACTTTTTTTTGGAAACTTTTATGATTTTAAGTGAAAATCGAAGCCAGTGTCGATTGTTTTTCACATGCTTAAGGGGAGTTGAAAATGTAACAAGTAATTTTCGAAATTATGATGATGTACTGTATTATCGACGTAGAAATACTATATTAAGTATGTTCCTTGCTTTTGGAGAAAACGAAATGTGGAAACATTTTGAAGACATAATGTGGATTTTAGGATTTTGAGTTGTTTTCGCTCTGCTATTATTTTTCCATACCTGGATTTGAAGAACAAAATTATTGCATTCAATGAAGGAGTCCTGTCGGCTGTTACTGTAAACTTTAGGAGGTATTGTAAGATAATATATTTCACTGAGTTCTACTGATTTTAATCACTTGATCTATTATTCACCTATTACTACAGCCATTCCCCGAACTGAGTTTTCAAAAATATGGTCAATGGATTGAAATGTTCGAATAACTAAGATCGCTTTATTATCATGACTTTCGAATTTTAAGAGTTAAGAGGTTTCAATATCCCTCCAGGAAGCCTCTTGACCCAGAGATAACATTATCAATGAACTTCGTACATCAAATACGAACAACAATGACCAAAATTTCTCCTGATTCATTCAAGGACCCTCTACAGCAGACCTGCTTAAATGGCAACATGAAACTGAATCAAAGCAAAGCAATAATTATCCGTATTTGAACCAGCTCCGTATATAACACAAGAGTAAAAATTTTATTTTGAAATTGGTTCCTCAACTAGTTTCTATAGAGCAATGGTCAGTGCTCTACGATACTCTGTGTAAATACTTTTTTGGAAAAGTACATGAGATCTTGAGACGAAGGATTCTTAAGCATTCAGAATTTGTTGACAGAACTTGTCCAACCAAAGGTTTTTATGGATAGAATTCATACCTGCATGAAACAATTGAGATGATTGAGAAGTATCTGCCAGGAGTTATAGTTTTACAACGATATAGATACTGTCGGTGTTACAAGGGGACCATATGGGACCCATTTGTGTTTTTGTTAGGGCGACTGCCCAACTTAATATGTGCTTTTATAGTCTTATTAAAATGAAATTTGTTTTGAATGGGTTGAAGGAGTAGGTAGGTAGTGTGAAGGTTTGTTAGGTTTAGTTGCACGGATTGTTCACGAATTTAGCAACTCTAGATAAGAAAATCGTCTTGAGATATCTTACTTTTATATATATGTATATCTTATTTTTAACATTGTAATCATGAATTGGCAATGCAAGAAGGATATGTAGTGAGCCCAGCGCGGTCCTTTGTGATACCGCAATGTACCGTCCACATAATCTGGAATCATCCGGAGCTTATGACAATGCCGACAACTTCTACCTTTTTGCAGACTTATATTCCTGTAATCGTAGACTAACCCCTTTAAAGATTGAGATTGATTGAAGCAATTTCCTAATAGGTTCGAGCGATTAGAGTTGATTTTAATGCGCGATTTAACTGCGCCATTATTTATAAGCCATCTGCAACAAAGTCAATGCGATGTTTGCTCAAAGGATCTAAAGAAGCATTCAAGTTAAACATAAACATATTTGAAGAAAACGTCGACAAACTCTCCTCCAACGAGGATTTTCCTCATTCCTACAATTTATTTTCCAAGTTCCAACACAATGCTTAACATGATTCACAAAAAATTAGGATAATGCATGCAGATCTTCACACAGGCCGTATCAGGTTGATGTTGTTATTATCTTGTCGAGAGACTTTCACGATATCACTTATAAGGCCTACTTATAATCAATATAGGTCTAAATAATTTTGAACTCCAAAGTTTTCTAAACACTTTAAAGCAAACACAGATCGTAATGGAAACCTGCCTTATCCAACTGAGAATATAAAACTTTCAGGACAACTGCTTAACCAAAACAATTCCTTGGATATATGTACATTTTATATAGAAGTCATTAAAAAGGTGGCTCTTCTTCTATTTCAGAGGGATATTCCTGCGTGCTTATCAAGTACTGGACTAGTACTAGAGTTATCATTCTGAAAACAAACAAATCCTTTGAAGATGTAAGAGAAGTTTGGATGGGTATACTCTTCAATAGGAAAGATGAAGGAAGACAGAGACTATTTGCATGCCAAACGGTTTTGGGTAGAGACTTGAGTCATCCATCAGACTATCCTGGAATCGTTATTCTGATTTGGCGTTCTAAATTCAAAGGACATGATAAGACATAATATGTATGCTGTGATAAGGGGAACTAATCACAAAAACACGTACTTGGAAACGATTAATGCATTTCAAAAGGATTAGTGCTTGCCAAGTCCTAGCTGGGAGTTATCCTTACTGATACATACATACATAAATTGGTCATTACAACCCTTCAGTCAGGATTACGACCTAGTTTCTCACACCACTTATGTTGTGTGTGTTAATTTTATACATGAGTGGCGGGACCTACAGTTTAAAGTCGACTCCGAACGACAGATTTTTTGAGAAACTTTTCATGGCAATTTTATTTACTCTCAGAGTTTTTGCCAGAAATCTGCTGAGAGGAAGACGCCGAAAAAATGCTTTTTGTATTTTATTTTGATGTCTGGCCTGGGGCTCGAACCCTGGGCTTTTCGTCTAATAAGCCAACACACTACCTACTAGACCACGGCGACTTCAATCGCCTTACTGATGGCGAACAGCATTTTGAAGCTTGTGAGAGGATTGAGAAAAATACAATATGTCTTCTGATCGCAGTACCTTGAGCACGACTATAAAAATTATTACCATTTATTGACGTCGCCGTAGTCTAGTAGGTAGTGTGTTAGCTTATTAGACATGAGGCCTCAGATCAAACCCTAGGTGAGTCATCTCCAACAGGCAAAAATTCTCGGAATAAATAAAATTGCCATGGAAAAGTTTCTCAAAAATCTACCGTTCGGAATCGTCTTTAAACTGTCGGTCCCCGCCACTAATGTATAAAATTAACACACACAACATAAGTGGTGTGAGAAGCTAGGTCGTAATCCTAACAGAAAGGTTGTAATGACCAAGCATTGATACTCATGATAACTATTTAGTCCCAAATGAACTGAAGTTAAATATTTTATTACCATTAATTTCTTATACTATAGTATACTAACTCTTAAATTTTTCTCTTATATTTGTTTCTATCGACAAAAGATTCTCTTAAATTCCAAGCTTAATGCAGTCAATAAATTTCTTTTAAAGATAACAAAAGAAAAAAATTTTAAATTATTTTAAAGATCAGTTTGAAATTCAAGATTCAGTTCCTGCTTGGCGGTTGGTTGTAACGGTACTTAAAACGGAAAATAGAAGAAAAAAATATAAAAATTAAAATAAATTAAAGTGTGATATAAAAAAAGAGTGAAATAAAGTGGTAAAAAAATAAGAAATTAATTATAAATCAATAAAAAAAAAGTAAAATAATTAAAGTAATTATATTAAAATAAATTATATAAACAAATTACAAAATAATTTAAAGCTTAAATTAGGAAATTAAATAACCGGAAGTGATGTCATCTTAAAGCACAAAATTTTGAAAAAGAGTTTTGCAACCATTTTGTTGAATTCGTTTCGTTAGATTTATAAATATTTACAAAGAATTTTATCTAAAAATTTTTGGAAATAGTTTTTGAATATACTTTTATTAAATTTTTGAGATTTTTATTTCAATTTGAAGAAATTTGCCTTAAATTAGTGAAATTTTGTTGAATTTTGTTAAAAATTCATACCAAATTTAAGTGATAATGGTGCACTATTTTCGAAAAGAGTTCAAAATGTTATCGCCTTCCTAAAAGAGAGACACATTCATTTTCATTGTTTTTTTTTAGTTTTTTTTTCAATTCGGTTTCCCGGTTTATTAAAGTGTGTATAATTGTCTGTATATAGAAGAGGTCATTAATATTTTAAATCAAATGTATGAAATCATGAAGTTTTTAATAAAAATAAAATCAAAAAAATAAACAGCTGTTGGTGATAATCTCTGCATAAAAAAAAAATAGTGCCGGCCGGTAGACAATTTCTATGCGTTAATCACTTGAATACTGTAATTACCCTCAATAATAACGTTTGTGGTGAATTTCGTTTAGTTTTATATGGCGGCAGAGCTATTGTGAATTTCAATACAACAGATAAGCTGATTATGACGTAGTAATTGTGTTTTCAAATTACTTTGTAAAACAAAGAGTTTAAAAGTCATTTAAGGAATTCCCTTCTTTTAAGTTATAAAAATAATTAAGCATGGTTTTGTAATATTCTTATCACTTCGTCTTATTTTTTTGTATTTTATTTGTTTTTTAGTGCATCATGTTTAATTGATATTTGAAATTAAAATTAAAAAAAAAAATAAAATAAAAAACGTTGTGTTTAATAAATTTAAATTTAAATGAACGTTTGCTATTTTGCTATTATTTATTAACAATTTGAGAATCTACACATTTATTCCATATTTTTATTAATAATTGTTTGCCTCTGTCAATATGAAAGGCAGATGGCAGTGTATTGGAATTGTATATCGTTGGAGAAATTTTTTTAAAATGCCTTATTGGTTTGGAATTTTTATTATTGTTGCCTTATTTGGTGCAACAAATGCGGAAGGTAAGTAATAGATTTAATTAATAAAGATTAAATAAATAAAATATCTGTTTTTTTTATACAATCTAAATCAATTCGTAGTGAAATTGCTGCCTTGAAAATAAATTTATTAGTTTTGCATGGAATAGTACACATTGCTTAACGTGGAATGACTCAGTCTAGGTCATTTGGGATTTTGAAAATTTCATTTGCTTTTAGAGAAATCCTCATAATTACTCCTATTTGTGGCGAACTTTTTGTTGACAATAGTATGTGCCATAGAGGTCAGACAACTCGAACGAAACGAAATATCAAAAAAAAATACTTTTTAGGCGACTTCCTCTCAGCAGATTTTTCCGGCAAAAAAACTCGGAGAGTCAATAAAATTGTCATGAAAAGTTTTTTAAAAACTTTTTTAACTGTTTTTTTTTAAACTGAAGGTCCCGCAACTTATGGAGAAAATTAACACACACAACATAAGTGGTGTGAGAAGCTAGTTTGTAATCCTGACTCAAGTGTTGTAATGACTAATTAAGTACAAATATTTATAAGGCGGTTACTGTTTTGCCCGGATAAAAAGTTTTTAGATGATCCACTTGTTAGCAATAATATACTGAAGGACCCTTTTTCAGGGCTTCATTAATTTAATTTAAATTATATTATATTAATATATATTACAAAGTGTGAGTAAGATATCATCGACATTTTTTATGTGTTTGAAAGACCAATTGATGCCATTACGTATGGAATATAAAATCGTTTAAATATCCACCACGATTCCTGTTGCTGCCAAAATGTACTATTTTCCATGATGCAGAAATCAGGCTAAATCGCATGATCTCGGTATGCAGTTCACATCATCTCCATGTGAGATCATCGAATCGATCTTGGAGGATATTCAATGTGACATGAGTTGTGTGGCATGCAACGCAGGTCAATTGAAACCACATCATGTTGGTGTCAATATCATCCCATTCAGGCCATAAAACATTGATTATCATCGAGCTATAGTGGTCGTTGTTGACAGTCATTCGTCATTCTCAAAGAAATATGGGCACATGATGCCTGCTTTCCAAAATCCAATTCAAACAATGGCCGTACTCGGATCTTATGTTAATTGATGTCCTTCCACATTCGAAAATTTTGTATGTTCACGTACCCAATCATTCACAAATGGGTCTGATCGCTGAAGATGATTTTTGATGGCTTTTAGGCTTAGCTACCAACTGTTCCAGACCCCATTCAGTTAACACACTTTGTTGTTTATAGTCGACCATGATGATTTAGCAAAACAGACTGAATGAATGACAAATACTTTGGTAGATGTAGCATCAACAAGATAACTCTTATTAACTGCATAAGTTCAGAAGTGCCTTTTGGAAGACTTGGTATCAATACAAATATATTTATCCGATCATTCTCAGTTTCAGTCGGGTAATCAAAGATGTATATGATCTAGGGTTGTCATGAGGGAATACAACACTCTTTCTATGTATCAATTCTAGGCGTTTAATTGCTTGGCTGTCAGCAGTTTTCTTCTGGCAAGAACTCTGAGGAAAAAAAAATTGAATTGAAAAGTATCTCAAAAAATCTGTCGTTCTGAATCGACTTCAAACTGTAGGTCCCACCACCCATGTATAAAATTAACATACACAACCTAAGTGGTATTCGAAGCTAGGTCTTAATCCTTATTAAAGAGCTGTAATGACCAATTGTTATGAGTATGCCGAAAGTGGGGATATACTTTTGAGAGGTGCTTAATGACATTTCGTCTTAAGCGTCTGAGTTTCGTTTTCATGTTCGATATTCTTGCAACGAAAGCTTTTGTAAAATCAACAAAACACCCACGTAGATTTTGCAGCCATTGCTACATTATGTGAACTGATCAGGATGACAGATATCCTTAGAGGACACTCACAAATAAATTTTCAAATACAAATTTGAAGAGAAATTAATTTTGGACTTTGCACTCCTTGTATAAACGATCAAATACAATGTATGTATGTTTGTGCAACTACTATTACTTAAAATAAAATAAGAAAATTGATAGAAATAAAGCGATAAATAAATAAAAAATATTGAAATAGTTTTGAGAGAGTGAAATACTTTTTCTTTATTCTATTGACACGTTGCAATTAATGACGTAAATGGCGGCAAAACAATTCAATTCAATTGCCTCATTTTGACACATGTAGTTAACGTACGTAATAAATTTATAAAATCTATAACAAGTGTTGGGTTGGTTAGTTAGTTAGGAAAGGAAAGTTTTATTTTTGTGATGTTATAAAGTTTTCTTTTACGGAGGAAAACAACAGTTGGAATAAATCTTAATAGAGGCATAGTTTCACTATTCAGTAACAAGAAATTGTAAACGCACCATCATACCTCACATAATGCATCAAATTCTAAAGACGTTGTTGATAATCACATTATCAGAGCTAGTTAAACCTTTAGGCATTTTGGTAAGAAACAAAATTAAGTTTTTAAATAGAAGCTTGAAATCAGTTGCTCTTTGCAGATACACTAAACTTTTCCTTCAGGGCAATCCATTCTTTTAGAAACTTTCATCTCTGAGTACAAGTTATTCAAACACAATTGACACCGAAATACAATCACAGAAGTAGTCATGGAATCGTCATGGTTTTCAAAGATCACAATGCTACATAACCAGAAACACAATTGCCTGGAAACCCCAAAGCAGTTGGAGATGTGTTCCTTCCTTTTTCCTGTTGTCAATTCTTCTGGAATGTTAACGATAACGGCGGATACTAGGACTATTGTCAGTCAGGTCAGGATTACGACCTCGCTTCTCACACCACCCATGTTGTGTGTGTTAATTTTATCCATGAGTGGCTGGACCTACAGTTTAACGTCGACTGTGAACGATAACAATTTTATTTACTCTCAGGGTTTTTGAAGATGTTGTTGGAGATGTCTGACTTTCGAACTCTGAACGACAGATTTTTGAAATTTTTTTTCGTAGCGATTTCATTTACTCTCAGAGTTTTTGCCAGAAATCTGCTGAGAGGCAGTCGCCGAAGAAATATTTTTTCATATTTCGTTTTGTTGGAGATGTCTGTCCTGCCTTGGTCATAAACTTATGGGGCTGCATGATTTCATGAAATGGATTGTTGAGTTGAACCCGATTGTAAATGGTGAATAGGCCGAAGAAAACAATTTCCCGAACAACTCTTTGGTTTGTGCTACTTCTTCATTTTGCTTCAAATCTTTTCGCATCTGTTTATCACGAACTCGACGTTATTCTCCAAGTAAGGGGTTCAATCTATGTTATCCGCATAATCGAGAACGTGTTATCGCTTTTCCAGTTATCTTTTTATCTTTAATTAAATTTTACTTGTATTAAATAGAGATTAAATTGAGATTGCCAAGATCTTCTCTATGGTGCAACATACATATGTCATGTTCGGTACATCCGATCATATATGCAAATATACATTGTAGTATAGTGTACCGTAGTAATATTTATAATACACTGTGCTGCACAAACGTATATAAGGATTCTATATTTTTCATTCATTTTATTTGCTTCCATAGAGTATAGAAATTCTAAGTTTCTGTTGACATTTATTATTGTATCACAATGCGATTTTCTTTTTTGTTATTATTTAAAGAAAAAAATCCATTAATTTTAATTTTAATGTTTGTTTTTATTTTTTTTACAACTATTAAATGGTTTTTTAACCATATAAAATAGTTTATTTATTATAAAAATAAACTATTAAACTCACTCATAATGTTTTAACAGATAATTAATCGTTGATTGTCGCCAGCAATTAATTAAAGCGCCCTAATTTTACTAGAACAGTTTTTTTTTGGTTTAAATGCATATCCTCAATACTTTATATACGTTTCTCTTTTTGAACAAGAGTTTTTTAAAAATAAATATTTTCTTTTAATTTCTTTTTTACTTTACTTTATTTATAATAAATTGTAAAAAAGATTGTAAAAGAATCAAACAATAATTTATGTCAAGTTCTTTAGTAGAACAGAACAAGACACAGAAAATTTCACGAACAATCTCGTTAATCAATCAATTGTTAAATTGCATAAATATTCTATCAATTTATGCAACAAACATATTTTATTTTTATTTTTTTCATTATTTTCTATGTGGCATGACGCCTATAATAGGTGTGTTCCAAACTTATAAGAATGGGTTCCTCCCCTGGCTTTAATAATACAATACCTATTATATAATAGTTGAATATAGAATCTTTAATTAAGCGTCTTTGTTGTAATTGGACAACCCTGTAGTCAGGATTACAACTCAGCTTTTCACATTATATGCGTAGTGTGTGTTAATTTTATCCATGAGTGATGGGAGCTAGAGCTTAACGTCTAATCCGAACGCCAGAATTGAGATTTTTTTCATGAAAATTTGATTTATACTCTCCACGTTTTTTTTTTCATATTTCGACATGACTAAGCTGAGATTTGAACCATAGGCTCTCGTTTAATAAACCAACACACTACTTATTGGACCACGCATCTACGATTCCTATCTTTAAATTTAAATAGAACAGAATGGTTGTGGGAAATCAACGAAATCTTTATTCACTTGAAAGACCAATTGATGCAATTATGTGTGGAATATAATAATGTCCTCAACGACTTCTCTGGGTATCTAATTTTCAATGATTCTGAGTGCATAAATCAGATTAAATTTGGCCGTTGGCATGTGTTATATTGGTTTTGAGGACCGCAGAGTTAGTGGCTTATTCCACACCAAACAGCATTTTCGGAATGCATTGGACGTTTTTGGTATCGTCCGAAATTCGATAATTTTGTTTGTTTATGTACCAATACGCTCAGAAATAGGGCTTATCGCTGAAGATAATTTTTCGAAGAAAATTGTTGCCAGTTGCAAACGGCGTTAGAGGCCATTCAGCGTACAAACGTGGTTGTCTGTGTTCGTTTACCTTCAGTACCTGGATCTGTTTTTTGCATCGGTGCGGAACTCAGCTACTACGAATTATTTACCAAGTTGTGGTTTGCGAACGACTCGAAAGCGACAGACTGGATTCTCATGCATACTCTCACGGACAGCGGCTATTTTACAGCAGAATATGCGTTTCATCCATGGACGGATGTTGGTCGATCGTTTACTAGACTTGGTTTTATCTACCTCATTGAAAAAAGTACTCTCTGCAATATAATTATGGTGATCGTAAATGGACGTTACGTAGCCTTATAGAACACCTATTTCGATAAAACAATTTTATTATTGGCATGTGTTGTTGAATTCTATATCCGGTTCGCGGTGATTGAAATGAATGGCAATTACATAGTTTGACAGATATATGGTAACTGCACTAAGAAGGCCGTTATCAACTGCCCAATATTATTCGTATAGGGCACGTTGTCATGGTCTTGATTGATTTATTCATCTGTTCATTGCAACCTGCATGCAGTATAATGGATCGAATATAGATTTAAGTAGAGTAAATCGTATGTCAACGACTTAAGTAGATTGTATATCAGCAGACCTGATATCGAGTTAGTAGACCGAACATAGTCCTAAATAGAGTAGATTGTAAATAGAATTTCGGACAGAAATCTATGTAGAGAACATCAGACATCAATCGGATGTCCACCTAAGTAGAGAAGATCACATATCGACTTAAGTAGAGTAGATCTGATATCAACTTGAATAAACTAGATCGAACACCAACTTAACCAGAGTAGATCCGATAGGGCACTGCGGACGCAGATCGGGCATCGATCGAATGTCGACTTAAGTAGAGGGAATCGAACTTCGATCGAGAGTCGACCTAAAACTGTGAAACGAATATCGACTTAAATAGAATAGATTGAACGTCGACAATATAGTAAGAAGGGTCGACCTAAGTAAAGCAGATCGGACAATCTTTTTTTATGCTTCCAGTTAAAGAAGTATAATTAAAGATCCCATGTGTATGTTATAAAATTTTATATTCCAACGTGTTTTGAAGTACATTTCCTATTAAAAATAAACGCATAACCTTAATAACTTTCACAAGGCATTTTTTGCAAAAAATTTTCGTAATTGTTTTCATAAAATCGAAAACATTCAAATATTTCTGTCCATTAATTTTTATTAACGATCACTATACGCTCATTTTTTAATGCTTTAAAATGCAATTTTTCTATGGCTCTCATCTGTTTCATCTCCACTAAACGTGTCAAATAGTTTGAAAGCGGAACACAACAAGTAGTTCAATGGACATCATATGGTACCCAGTTTGTGTTCGTAATGCCATTTGACTTGATTTTTAATAAATTCTCATCTAAAAACAGAAAAAAAGAGAATAATGCTCCTCACATCAGTGAATGAACATTTCTAAACACGAGTCTTATTGTTTTTATTGCCTCCGTTGTTTTGGTAATTAAGAACGAATGCACTTGCAAATGAGAGGCTGTTCATAAGGCCTATTTAGCGTATTTGTATGGAAGTCATTAAAGTTGTTTTTTTTTGCTGATGGAAGATTTATAGAAAATATGAAATTATTTGCGAAGAAGTTTTTAACTTCCTCAAAAAGGTTTAGAATAACAGTTTATATACACATTTTTTACGCTGTTGTAGCAACCTGAAGTGTTTTCTTTCTCACTCTCTGTATTTCTAGAACTAGGCAGCACTTGTAGGCTAGAACTTTCCTGATGGTCTTTACGATACAGTTTTCGTATCTCGGCGTTTGAAACATTTATGGATTCGTTACAACTTTTACTAGTTCAGGCTTAGTTGAACGCTGCTACTTATCAGCTTACTAGGTAAGGTTAGGTTAGCATCTGATAATGTGCCCAAATGTTTCCTTACTGATTCATTCTCACGGGTATGAAACGATCCACACTTTGAAAAACTGTAGTTTCAGTCCAAATTCTCCTGTCAAAAAACTGGCTGATGTATGTCCCTCATAAGGGAGATTTCAGGATCCCTTATCTAGCTAATTTAGCTTCCCTAAACAATTCGATACTATTTTCGAGTTAACCTCATGAGAACTGAGTGCTCGGATAGTGGGCTGACTGTCAGACAGTATTGCTGTGCCCCTCCTTTTTACTTTCTATCCGAGTTGAATTGAGTATATCTTTTGATGACATAGACTCTCCTATTGGCTCAGAATATTCCCTCAACTAGCTGCTTTAGCTTCCCCAAATAGTTTTGTACTAATTTCGAGTTATCCTCGTAAGAGCTGAATGCTCGGATAGTGGGTTGACTGTCAGACAGAATTCCTGTATCCCCTCCTTTTCACTTTCTATACGAACTGAGTATATCTTTAAACTTCCCCATTGGGTCAGACTATTTCAAAAATATCCGCCCCAGTTCCAATAATTGTTCTCGACCCGTCTGGTTTCTCTTTTGAAAGTGTATGTTGCCTCTAAGGTGTGTTACCAAGTATCTCGTTAAAATCATAGAGTTTACTGCTTCTAACCATGGAAGAGTTAAGAAGGGAAGTTCCCTGCTGAATCTCGCCATAGACTTGTTTCTTATCATCCCAACTGTAGTCTCCAAATCTCTGGTCTTCAATATCCTATGCAACGGATCCAGATTCTCTAGAACCACAGTAGGTCAGATTTTCATTGTCGTGTCATACCAACACATTGTTGAAGTCGCAGTGGTCTAGTAAGTAGTGTGTTGTCGCGTACCCGTGGTTCAATCCCCAGCTCAAATATCTCGAACAAAAACGAAATAAGAAAAAATATTTCATTCGGCGACTCTCTCTCAGCTGTAAATAAAATTACTTTGAAAAATTTCTTAAAAAATCTGTCGTTAGGAGTCGACTTTAAATTGTAGGTCCAGCCACTCATGGAAAAAATTAAAACACACGGAGGTGAAAAGCTAGGTCGTAATTTTGACTAAAGGGTTGTCATGATCAGTTGACGCTATTCCCTACACCTTGTCCTACTTTATTCGAGCGGTTTTGGGTTTGTTCTGTAATTTGTTTCAAAATTCCAGCATTATTTTGGTCTCCCTTTCAGCAGAGAAAAATATTTTATATTTGGTGGCCATTATTATTTTATTTTTCTCCAGTCATTAGAAATTTTTATTTGTGATATCGTTAGGTCCATAATACCCATTCTAAGATTTAAGACCATATTCTTCTCTCTTACAATTTAATCCTAAAAAAACCGTTTTCATTTTCCAGATTACGTCGATCTTATTAAGGAATTTGGTTTTCCCGATTTGCCACCCGGTATAACCGGTGTGCCTGGCATGTGTGGCGTTGAACGGAATCCGTATCAGCTGCATAAATCCCCAGCCTACAATATTAATAAGGATGCCATTTTAACAATACAAACATCCGAAATATTTCCCGATGGTTTTCCCACTGATTTCTCAGTAGTTTTAGCGCTGCGTAGTAATCGTACTAATCAAGCACCGGCACCAATATTTACAATATATTCGGACGAAAGTGAGGAAGTGTTATCGCTTAAAATTGGTCCACAGATAAAATTTAGCTACGAGCATATGGATGCCGGTTTCAATCAGCATAATGATATCGATTTTGGTATCGGTATTAATGATGATAAATGGCATCGTATTGGTTTGAGTGTAAAGGGTAGTTCGGCAACCTTGAATTTGGATTGTACGAAACAAGTGACACGAAGATTGGAGCGTAGTCTAGGCAGTTCAATAGCCACAAATGGCCTTATATTAACTGGTGTACAGATGAGTAGCGATGATGGTTTTTTTACGGGTGATGTACAAATGATGTCGATCTGGAGTACTCCGGAGGCAGGTTATGAAGTCTGCACAAAATATGTTACGCCTTGCATTCACGAATCGTTTTATGGTGAAGAGAGTTCGTTAGGCAGTAGGCGATCGACAAATAGAGGCAACCTGGCCAGAACTAGAGGCAGTTATTCTAGTTCCAGCCGTTCGGGTGTTTTAAGAGGTGGCTCCATGAACATAGATTACGGAGTAGCTGGTGGAGCACCAAACGATGGATCTATAACGGCTACTAGCCAAAGTTCAAATATGAATTTAGAACTTAATAACGCCCCATCTGCCAATTATGATTTTTCCGGTACGGGTTCTTCAAATGGTGCACCCAGATATGATTTCGGTATAGCGGGCGGTGCTTCAAATGGTTTCGGATCTACACCTCAAGTCAATGACACTTTTGAAACAAAAAATGAATCCAACAATGGAGACAGGGATTATGACACAGATGGTGATCTCGATTCAAGTGAAATTCCCTTCACCTCACAAGAACAAACGTCTACGTTAGAACCTTTTACGGGATCAGATGAATTAGGAACTGAACACCAACTTCCATCTAGAAATGGTACAAAAATTCGAAAAGTTAAAAAAGAGCGCAAGAAATCGAAAAAAACATCAAAAGAAGAAGTTTCCGCTGAACTTGACTTTTTTAATCCCATCGATTTGGACGATGAACTCCCCGTTCACAATACAACATATAACGTAACCACCTATGAAAAGCCTATGCAACCGGGTACTAGTAATTGTTATCCAGGGCCAAGGGGTTATACGGGACTGCCGGGACCACCCGGTGAAAGAGGATCCAAAGGAGAGCCTGGTAGGGACGGTTTGTCAGGTGCAGATGGTGTTCAAGGACCTCCAGGTCATGTTTTTGTAGTACCGGTATGTGTTTGATTTTTTTTTCGTATTGAACAACTCATTTTGATAATCCTAATGTTTATTGTAGACTTTACCGGGAGGTAGTGGAGGCAATGAAAAAGGTCCCGATTCCCAGGCTGAAGCTCTAAAGCAAATGATTGCTCAGCACATGGTAAGTTCTCGGTCTTTAATCATCTAGCGAACACGTCCCTTCTTACTTTCTAATTATAGATGGCTTTACGTGGTCCGGAAGGTCCAATGGGTTTAACAGGGCCGCCTGGTCCTGTAGGTCTTACAGGTCCACAAGGTCTGAAAGGCGAATCCGGAGATGCTGGTGAGCCCGTAAGTCATGGTGCTTTCTTTCATAGCAATTCTTTATTTAACATTTAGAATATTTACTTGCGTCAGGGCTTAAGAGGGCTTCGTGGTCCCACCGGTCAACAGGGACGTGAAGGAAGGCGTGGCCGTTCTGGTCGCGATGGTGAAAGAGGTGCTCAGGGTCCACAAGGTCCAAAAGGAGAAATGGGACCAATGGGTCCCATGGGTATACCGGGAGAAAAAGGTCATCGTGGCATACCTGGGCAAAGAGGAGAAAAAGGCCAACAAGGTGTGGAAGGTCATCCTGGTGAAGACGGCCCTCCTGGTCTGCCCGGTTTACCAGGTGAACTGGTAAGTTTTACTATTAATTTGTAATAAATTTAATAACTAAAGTTTTGTTTTTAGGGTCCACGTGGCTTTCCAGGTCCTCGTGGCTTTCCTGGCCCCGTAGGAAATCCAGGTCCTCAAGGTAATGAAGGTCCACCTGGTTCTAAAGGAAATACAGGACCTGTCGGTCAACCTGGATCTCCTGGTCAACAAGGCGATCAAGGTCCTGTCGGTGCTCCTGGTCCCCAAGGTAAATCTGGATCTCCAGGTATTCCCGGTCCTAGCGGTAAACCAGGTTTACCTGGTCTACCTGGAGCTGACGGTTCACCCGGTATTGCCGGCATACCTGGACAGACAGGACCAAAAGGTGACCAAGGGGTACAGGGAGTGCAAGGTCCTATAGGTTTTCCAGGACCTCGTGGTTCGAAAGGTGATGATGGACCTAGAGGATCTGCAGGTGACAAAGGCGATGCTGGTGAACGCGGTGTAGATGGTGAAAAAGGCGAAATGGGTATTCCAGGTGAACGAGGGCCTGCTGGAGCGGCAGGTGCTCCAGGACCAGAAGGCCCTGAGGGTCCGAAAGGCTTTGAAGGCCCTAGAGGAGAAACTGGCCCCCAAGGACCGCCGGGAGATAAAGGCAAACAAGGTCCTCAAGGTTTTCAAGGTTATCCCGGACCTTCCGGTGATAAAGGTGACAAGGGAGCAGCTGGTGCGGCAGGACCACAAGGAATTAAAGGTGAAAGAGGACCCCAAGGTCAGGCAGGTGAAAGAGGCGAAGTTGGTCCCAGAGGCTTTCGCGGTTCGAGGGGAAGAAGAGGCAATGATGGTAATCCTGGTCCAAAAGGTGATAGTGGACAACCTGGTCCACCAGGTATTCAAGGTGAAAGAGGTCCACAAGGCGCAGAAGGTTCAAGAGGTTTTATAGGAATGCCTGGCGTACCTGGCGCAGATGGTAAACCTGGACCTCAAGGTCCGCCTGGAGAAAGAGGTCAACCGGTATGTTAATTATGGTAAATTAAGTTTTAAGAGCAGAAATCAAACGAAATTTATATTGTAGGGAGAACCTGGCAAGCCTGGTCCTATCGGAGAGCCAGGTGTTATTGGTCCCCGAGGTTCTCCTGGAGAAATAGGACCCATTGGTGAACCAGGTATTCCCGGTCTGCCAGGACAACCAGGTGAAGCTGGAATACCTGGAGAAGCGGGAAAGGAAGGCCCCGTAGGCCCTATGGGGCCTATGGGTAATCAAGGTCCGCAAGGCCCCACTGGTCTACCTGGTTTTCCGGGAGAAAGAGGTCATCAAGGACAGCCAGGTTTACCGGGCCTCAAAGGTGAACAAGGTATGACGGGGGCTCCCGGCATGTTTGGTGATAAGGGTCAAGCTGGTTTGCCCGGCCAGTTGGGTCCACCTGGGCCACCTGGTGTTCAAGGGAATCCTGGAAATCCTGGAGCTCCTGGAGCTAAAGGCGAAGTTGGTGAAAGAGGTCCTATTGGACCAGCCGGTAGAGATGGTACAGCTGGTCTTAGAGGCTTGCCGGGGCCACCTGGGCCAATGGGTACTCCAGGCGAGGATGGTGATAAAGGTGAAGCTGGAATACCAGGAGAAAAAGGTTTAAAAGGAAATCAAGGAGAGCAAGTAAGTAAAAGAGTTTACCATTTCATATAACTTAAATTTCAACATACTCTTCTGTAATTTAAGGGTCCCGCTGGTTCTGCAGGTCCTCAAGGTCCAAGAGGAGAATCAGGTCCACCCGGTTTGCCTGGTGAAAAGGGTCCCACGGGTGAGCAAGGACATCGAGGCATAAAGGGTGAAGATGGCAGGCAAGGTCTACCAGGTCAAATGGGAAAGACTGGTTTACAAGGTTTACCAGGACCGGCTGGCATCAATGGCGAGAGAGGTGACGATGGCTTAATGGGACCAGTAGGACCTCCGGGTCCTCCCGGAGAACAGGGTCGTAGGGGACCTAAAGGTATGTTTTTGAAGCTGTTAACAAATAAAACTTTTATAAAAAAATTACAAATATTTCAGGTGCTATTGGCCACCAAGGAAAACCTGGACAACGAGGACCTCCTGGTTTAACGGGAGCCGATGGCCCCCTCGGCCCTCCAGGTCCAGTGGGACCTACTGGTCGTCCAGGCGAAAAGGGCAATGCAGGTGCCAAAGGAGAAGAAGGTAAATCAGGTCCTATAGGTCCTGAAGGAAGGGTTGGAGTACCTGGTCCTGAAGGTGTCAAAGGAGATATGGGTCCTAGAGGTTTTCCTGGTGCCAGAGGTGAGCCGGGCTTAGTAGGGCCTAAGGGAGACGTGGGTCCAGAAGGAGAAGATGGTAAGCCTGGAGAACTCGGACCTGCGGGTGAAGTGGGTCCTGAAGGAAGAGTGGGAGAAACAGGTCCTCCAGGTAAACAAGGACCTGAAGGACCATCTGGAATGCAAGGTCCTATGGGATTACAGGGAGAAAAAGGTGGTAAGGGTGATTTAGGTTCTCCAGGACCCTTAGGTATGACAGGCACCCAAGGACCACCAGGACTGCAAGGACCTCGTGGAACTAGAGGTCCTCAAGGAGTAGTAGGTGATACAGGATTGTCAGGTGTTGCAGGCCCTGAAGGAAAAGAGGGTAAAGTTGGTTTACCTGGCCCAGCAGGTGCCAAAGGTGATCGAGGCAGAAGAGGCCAGAAAGGACATCGCGGTGAATTAGGTATGGCAGGCATTAAGGGTGAACAGGGAGAAAAGGGAGATCGCGGTTTCAGAGGTCCTCAAGGGCCAGAGGGACCTAAAGGAGATCCTGGTCCCATTGGACCCTTGGGTCAGAAAGGCAATGACGGACCACCAGGTTTGCCAGGAATGCATGGCCTAACTGGACCCAAAGGTGTTGAAGGTAGGGCGGGCAACAAAGGCGAAATAGGTCCAGCAGGACCACCAGGCTCCCCCGGAGCGCCAGCTGAAAGTCCTATGATACCACCTGAGCTATTATTCCAAATGCAACAGTATTCTACAACCAAAGCCGAAACCAGACGTCGGAGAGATATCGATATATCTGCAGCTATCGAAGACGATGACGATTTTAACGAATTAATGGGTGTAGTCTCGAGCCCGACAATGCGAACGAATGAAGATAAAAAGAAAAAACGTAAGAAAAAGAAGAAACTTGATGCTTCTGAGACCAGCGATAAAATTATGGACATGTACAATACCATATACTCGATACGGCAAGAAATGGACAAAATACGAAAACCAACTGGTAGCCAAGATAATCCAGGGCGCACTTGTCGTGATCTTTACTATGCCCATCCACAATTTGAAGACAATTGGTATTGGCTTGATCCCAATGGCGGTATGCCAGATGATGCCATTCGAGTGTATTGCAAAATGTCTAGTGAGGGAGAAACGTGTATATATCCTGATGTTCATACCACGGAAAGACCTCTGGTGCCTATGCGTCATGGGGGCATAGAAAAGCAGTGGTTCTCACAAATGCCCGGAGGCAATAAAATTACATATGATGGTGTGGGCACAGTGCAATTGACATTCTTGAAACTTTTATCGAAAGAGGCGTATCAAAACTTTACATACTATTGTCGTAACTCTGTAGCTTGGCACGACAGTACCCAGGGTAATTACGACAAGGCCCTAGAGTTTTTGGGTGATAATGAAATGGAAATAAAAGTGGATGCTGGTGGTGGTGGTATAAAACCGGAAGTAATTAAGGATGAGTGTGCAGTGAGTATAATTATTTTGGAGATTTTCTTATCGATAAACATTTAATTTCTCTTTTTGCTTTTCTTAGCTGCCTAATACTAGCGGCTCCACTGAGTTACTTTTTAATACGAAACGCTTAAATTATTTGCCTCTAAACGATTTCCAGCCTAAGGATTATGGCAAAGAAAACCAAGCCTTTGGTTTTAAGATTGGTCCAGTTTGTTTTAAATAAGTTTTGAATAATTTGTTGGATAACTTTTTTGAATCTCTGTGTACCAAAATATTAGTTGTTGGCTAATAAGAGAAAAAACTTGTTTAATATTTAAGTAAACAGTTCGTCTATTTGATAATGACTGCCATTTTATTGTTAAATTAAGTTTTTTATTTTATTTTTAAAAAATTAAAAAAGAAATATTTACAAGCATTTATTTATTTTAAGTTTTTAAATTTTAAGCTGAGAGAGTCTGTATAATTAAGTTAACGAAAGAAGTTTGTGAATTTTACTTAAAAAAATTACGTGCTTAAGTTTTAAATTCGATAAGAGATACAATATTTGTAAATTAAACAACAAAAGAAAAGGAAATAAAACAAACCATAGCTGGTTCAATTTTTTTAAGAATTCATATTCTGTTATTAATTTGTACCTAAAAGGGCATAGGCTTCAGACCCTAAATTCGGAAAATCTGGAATTTACACGGGGATTACTATTAAAATTGTACAATGAACATGTACCAAGGCAGAGTACGTGAATAATACACTCACAAGGAGATACAAGGTCACTCTATTTGCTACAGCAAGTATCAAAAGAGATCAGAGAGCAAAACTATGCTATCAACCTAAAAAATATATTCTACATGGTCGCGTTTTTGTGGTTTTCATGGTTATACAGTGAACGTCAACAGAAACTGTACACTATGGATAAAATTCTAACGATCACCAAACTCAACTTTTACCACTTGAGGAGAGTGCCCGAAAAAATTTGACAATATTTTGAAATTTTTTGTAATTTTTCTTGGTTTAAAAACAGCCAATGAAAAAATTTTTTTTTCTTTTGACGCTCACTGTACCTACTGAACACACGATATCTGACCACTTCGATGTTTTTAATCCATGTTTGGGTTCTCTTAGGAACGGTATCAGCATACATACATCGAGTAGAGCTATACGCAGAAGATATCGATTACACCTAATTCTGTTTTTACACGGTAGATTGGTTCCAGAAAAAACCGTGTAAAAGAAAACCGTGTAAAAAAAGACACTGATCGTATGCAAAAATGGGTGATTGGTTCCTAATCTCTAAAACCTATTAATACTAGTGGAAAACAAGGATTTTTTGAGAAGAAGCTTTTGATTTGACATTTTCTTTTAGGGATTCATAAAATATTTAACAAAATAAAAAATATAAATAGCTTATTAAATATAAAATATTTTTTGGCTTACTTTTTATTTTAATGCGTTAAATTTAATGTAATGATAGAAAAACAAATTCGCCAATAAAAAATTTCTTTACCAACACAAAATATTAACCCATTTCAATTGCTCTGACCTTTGTGCTTGTATGCACAAAAAGGAAATTCCCCTAAATTTGTGCCATTTACATTTGCTTTGACCAGTAAATTTGCTTGTACGCGCAAAAAGGGAATTCCCTTAAATTTGTGATATGAACATACTTTGCAAGAATTAAATTAGACAAAAAAATTTAAGCACAAAAAATTTTAAATCGTGCTAAATGGAATAAAATCGTGTAACAAAAATTAAAAATATTTTATTTTCAAACCGTGTTATATCAAAACCGTGTAAAAAAAAGACCGTGTAAAAACAGAATTAGGTGTATTCACTTATTGACTTGGGAATATTAAAGGTAACAAAGCCGATACACTTGCTAATGCTAGCAGAATGGAAAATTAAAGTGAATTTATGTTTTATTTTATCCCGATTTAGGGCCTTTCCTATTTTTAAATTTAAATTAAATCGAAATTTTTTATACTTTTGAAAGACCTATTAATGCCCTTATGTATGGAAAGTAGCATTGTTGCAATGTCCCCCACAACTTCTCTGCGGGGAACTCATCCGGAATATTTAATTTATGACCATGGTTGTGGCGCATAGGTTAGGTTAGAGGACGTGTACTCGTCAATTAAGACAAGTACAGTACCCGGAGGCCGAATTGACCCATTCTACAACGCCATAGTTTCTCACATCACTTATGTTGTGTGTGTGTTAATTTTTTGTGGCGCATAAGTCCGGCTGAATTTGATCGAAGCCTTGGGTTTGAAGCCTTGGTTTTGAGAATCTCTGTGGTTTTTGGCTTGCTTGCATACTCCTGCGGTTTAAGAAATGATTACAAGAAAAAGCCTAACGGGATGAAATCGTACGACATCGGTTACCAGTTTACATCACTTACTGTTTAGGTGACTATGCCCTCGAATCGCTCAAGCAGAATATCCCATCTGACATGAGCTGTGTGGCATGTAGCGCTGTCATGATGCAACCACATGTCGTTGGTGTCCATACTATACAATTTAGGTGAATAGAAGGTGGTAATTGCCGTCTTATAGTGCTCGTCGTTCACACTGGTGGCCTGGCCAATATCGTTCTTAAGAAAATTCGGATCGATGACGACACCAGTCTAAAATCCACACCAAACAGTAACTTTTTCGGGATGTATAGGAAGCTCTTTAATTTTATGTGGATTGGTATTGTCTCAAATTCGATAATTTTGAGTTTTCACTCATTTGAGAACCCATTCATTCAAACAAGGGCCTCATCGCTTAATGTGGCTCTTAAATGAAAATTAGCATCAGCTACCAAATGTTTCAGAGGCCATAATGGTTTGACAAAGCAGATGGAATAAATGACAATTAATTTAACAGATATGGCTTCAACAAGATGGAAGTTATGAACTGTCTAAGTTCGGAAATGAAAACTTTGGTGATTAGTGGGCGTGGCTCCTAGAGTAGTAGTTTTCGTCTGAAATATTTTTCTGATTGAAATTGTAGGATATTCAGGAGTTAAGTTTTTAATTGTTCTCTGATAAGATTTTTATGCGCAGCTTGTAGTTTAATAAAATCCATGCTATGCTGGAAATTTCAGATAAGACGACTGGTTCAAATTATAGGTATATATTACAACATCTATAGTAAAGTCCATGGGGAGGGCTAAGTCAAATGAAATGTCAAGTTTTCATATATTTCAATTGCTGAGCCCATTAATACTCTGAGAATTTCATTTTGAATAATGTTAAGCTTTGATTTATTAGCGTTAAAAATAATGGCACAAACCTAATAGAATACCCAACACTTCTGATGTAGGTTGTAAAATGTCAAGGGCGAATTAACTCCAGTAACGGTATTGCCTCTATTGAACTCTAAATTGATTTATAAACTGCCATACTAGTACTGTTGTGTGCTGGTTTATTTTCACGCATGGTTTAACCATATTAAAATACAGGGTGTTCTTTTAGACGATCAAATATTTTAGTTTGAATTCTTTTTCAAATTCCGTTTCATTCTGTTTGAGTTGTCTGAGCTGCGGCTTTACCAAAGGCTTGTGTCTGATAAGCCAATACACTACTACTACGACTTTATATACAAAAAGGGTTAGGTTAGATTAATGGACGTAAACTTCTCATTATGACAAGTACAATACCCGGAGCTCACGCTGCTTTTAGCAAAATCCAGCAGGCAAGCTGTAACTCTAGAACGATCTATTGCTCGATCTGCGCTCCCAACGCTTATATTCCTTCTCCCTGGCCCATATGTGATACAAAAAATTTGTAGAACTTCAAATATTGAGGAATACATTTTGATGAAAGGAGCATAAGTGGTGAACATAGGGAAACGGAATTTCCGATTAAACGTAGACCTGCTGAAATTAAAGATCTCCCAGAGGGCCTAGAGAAAAAACTATTGCTTAGAAGTTGTTGGTATTTTTAAATCAAATTATTGGTTCCATTTAAAACACTCAGCATGAGTCTAGAAAAACAGGGACAGGACAGTTAAATGCGGACAATATAGTGACACGATTTATAACTTACATATGTAATTGGTCATTACAAAACCTTAGTCAGGATTACGACCTAGCTTCTCACACCACTTATGTTGTGTGTCTTATTTTTTTTATACATGAGTGGCGGGACCTATAGTTTAAAGTGGACTCCGAACGATAAATATTTGAGAAACTTTTCATTGCATTTTTATTTACATTCAGAATTTTTGCCAGAAATCTGCTGAGAGGAAGTCGCCTAAGATATGTTCTTTCATATTTCGTATTATTTGAGATGTCTGACCTAGGGTTTGAACAGTGATAGCGACTTCTCTGTAGTTTAAATGTGTTAATGTATGCGTATCTATTTATATAATTATGCCTGGTGTATCATATGAACATATGATCAACATAGAGCGATCACGAATTCCCCGCATGTTCCTAGATCATTAAAAAGTTTCTACCGTGATTCGTGTGCCTATTAGACGAAGACTAAATTAAGAAATACGCAGTCTAACTGGTCTCCGTTGGCCATTTGGTGTCCTTTGTATCGCATCTATGATAATGTCATCGTCGAAAATATGGTTGATCCACGCCTACGTGTCCTATTAGCCCATATGGTGCCATTTGAGAATGCAGATTGCGATACCATAATTTGAATGGCTGCCATTAATTCTGTGTGATAATTGGATATTGCGGCTATATGCACTATTTTGAGTTTTTATTTCCCTGATATTGTTAACCTATAAAAAATCACCCTTTACTTATTGTCATTAGCTGTATAAAATATTAATTCTGTTTTAATTGGTGGTAATTTTAATTCAATTAAATTTATTATTATTTAAATTATAATAAATCATGTCAATAAATTTTATTTTTGGGTTTGAAAAATAACCCAATCAATAATCAATAATAAATATGAACATTTTAATTCCATTTGTTGCTCCAGTGGAAAAGTTTAAAATTTAAAGTAAAGTTTAAACAAAATGTCTCTAAATCGCCTTAAACAATTCCTAGTTGGCTTACTTATTTCAATTACTTTAACAATACAGGTAGTAAAACAAATATATTTAATAAAAAAGTATGCATTTAAGTTCTAAATCGATATCATTTTAAGGTTTTTGGTGGCCATATTGATGTGACTTCGGTGAAGTGCAAGAATTTTGATACCGAACTTATGAATTTTACAAAATGTTTCAGTAGACGCGTATCCAGAGCGATATCCGAAAACTCAATAAACATTACACTTTACAGGGACGTAACCGATGCGAAGGCAAGTATTTGTCAATAAATGTTGAAAATATTTTATAATTGTGTTGCATTCTGTATGTCCCATAGGTTAAGTTTACCTTGTGGAAGAAATCGGATAGCAAATACAATCTATATTTACTTCCAGAAACTACCGTTGATTGCTGTAAATTTTTTTCGAAACGTTCAAAATATCCCATAGCGGATTACTTGTACAGTCAAAGTGAGGCGTATATCAATGTAAACGGTACCTGTCCCATTAAGGTGAGTCAACTGTTCGATATGTTGTTCACTTGTGGTGAGTTGGAGACCGTAAAAAAGCTTTTTTGAAAATTTTCATTTTTATTTCGTTGTAAACACGACCAACACTTGGCGGATGTCCCCTACTTTTTCGTTGTTTTACGTATTGGGATCTCGATTATTCGGATTGCTAAGATTGCATTTTGTATTTTATTTTGATGTCTGGCCTGGGGGTCGAACCCTGGCTTTTCGTCTAATAAGCCAACACACTACCTACTAGACCACAGCGACTGTGAGAAACTAGGTCGTAATCCTGACTGAAGGGTTGTAATGACCAATTATGTATGTATGTAAGATTGCATTTACTTTTTATAAGAGTTTTGATAAAAACGAAAAGCAGACTTCTAATACTTCGCAACCTGCTTTGTGATGCTAGGATGGATCGTAGGCATCTTTCCCGACACAATATTTCTTGATTTCAGTTTTGCCTTCGTTTGTTTCTCTGAACATATTTATGATAGACTGTATAGCGCCAATCGTCTGCATTGTTTTACGAAAACTATGCTGGCTGCTCGTTTTACCCCCGGCCTTCTTAACAGCAGATAACAGTCGCAGCTCAAACAGCTTTTCTAGGGTATTCAGTAGACGAATAGACCACGAATGTGATGCCTAAGGTCTTATAAGACTTTAGGATGAATATAAGCTAATGCTTCGAAGTTGACGTGCGTGAAGCCACGGTTCAAACTCAAGCCCAGAAATCTCAAACACAACGAATTATTAAAATATATTTCTTCGGCGACTTCCTCTCAGCAGATTTCTGACAAAAACCCTGAGTGTAAATAAAATTGCCATGTAAAGTTTCTTAAAAATCTGTCCCTCGTAGTCGACTTTAAACTGTAGGTCCCGCCACTCATGTATAAAATTAATACACACAATTGCGTATGTATGTACGTACAGTGGTGGCCTTATAATTAGAAACGATGTTTCTGGAACAGAGTTCTCTGGACGAATATAAGTTTAATTTGACCCAATCTGATGGAAAAACGTATGTAAGACGTCCTCGAAACAAAGCCTTTGATCCCAGGTACACAGTGAAAACTGTAAAACAAATTAACAAACATACATGTTGCTAAGTCGTTTCTAATTATAAGGCCACCACTGTATATGTTAACGCTTAGCCATAGCCCTCCTTTGTTCCTGGTCAATAAGTTGACAAACACATCCGAACTTATCTTAATGCAATCAGAACTTTGTTGTTATCTTCAATCACTTTAATTTACAATGATGACGTCATGTCACCTTTAGTTTTTCAGTCGAAAATGAACACATTTTTACACATTTTTCTGGCCAGATCTTGTTATTTGCTACAACAAAAAAGTTATTGAGCGGTACTATGCGAAAAATCCAAGAAATTGCCCTGAACTCCATTCTATTTGGGGGGTATAGGACATAAGTGACAAATTTTGGAAAGACACTAGTGAAAAAAGAGAACCTAATGAAAAATTAAACGTAGTCTAATAGGTAATTGAAAACAGTTAACACAATAAAGGCCCTAATGAAAAAATTACCAAAATAATTTTGAAGACTCAAGCCTTTTTTAAGGCTTAGAACATATTTTTCTTTTAAGACTGAAAGAATTTTACCATTAAATTTAATTTTTATAACACAAATTGTGTGCTCAAATTTTTGCTTGGGCACTCCTTAATTGTATGCTATGTATGTTAATAAACTTTTTCTTTATTTCAATCTTTTCTATTTAGGGTTACATTGAAGTGAATCGTATGCGTATTGATATGAAAAAATTAAAATGGATTCCTTTGGCGCCTGGTGAATATACAATTATTTCACGCTGGTTTATATTGAACAAGGAAAGTTGCGAAATTAGTTTTTCCTTTACGTATAGTGATTAAGAATCTAAAATTTATTTTAAATGCATACATGCAGCGTGGTATTGTAAATTTTTATTTTTTGTTTGTTTTTGTTTTTTTTTTTTGGTGTTCTATTCTTTTTGTGCAGTAATCAAACAATATTATTCCTCTCTTATCTCTTCAGCATGTTTTTAGTTTTTTTTTACTTTTTATTTTATGTTGAATGTTTAAAACTCTAAAATTTTTGCCAAGACACGTAACAGCGTCAGTGTGTTTTGTTGTCCAAAGCAATTAGAATATGAAACATTATAAATCCATTAAATAAATATTTTTGTAAAAAAAAACTGTTCGTTGTTACAATTTTTATTTTTCAAATATTTTTTCTATAGGTATGTGTACACAACAGTCTTTTATTTGCGAAACTTATTAATATGCAGCCATTATACTCGAGAAAATTAGTACGTAAAACTTCTTTGCAGAACTCGGTGTTGTTGGGGAAAAGTCCTCCGTCCCCATGGTCGCCATGGTCTAATAGGTAGTTTGTTGTCTTATTAGAATTGAGACCTCGGTTTAAACTCCAAGTCAGACATCTCCAACTAAAGGAAATATGAAAAAATATTTCTATGTCGACATCCCCTCAGCAGATTTGTGGCAAAAACTCTGAGAGTAAATAAAATTAGATTGTAAAGTTTCTCAAAATCTGTCGTTCGTAGTCGACTTTAAACTGTAGGCCCCACCGCTCATGTGTAAAAATTAACGCACACACAACATAAGTGGTGTGAGAAAGATGGTCGTAATCCTGACTTAAGGTTTGAAATGATCAATTATATACATATGTATGTATGTCTTCGACTTTCTTCAAACTCAGCGGAATATGAAGTATAGCAACCACATAAATAGACCACAAACCGACATTATTCTTTGCTTAACCTGCAATAAAGTTTCGCAAAGGAGGCATTTTATGGTGCTATTGTACGCCATAGTGGATAGTTTCATTACGGTATAGCACCAAGACCTTCCAAGCTTTCCTTAAACCTGAATTTTTTTGAGAGAAATTCTATGCTGTTACTATTCTCTTTCAGCTCTTTTTCTTTCAGCAATCATCTCTTCAACATTTACAGAAAAAAATTCTTTTGTTTATCATGTGGAAGAGGTATGATGAGCAGGCAAGTCGTGGACGATAGATGTACTCGATGTTACTTATATGCCGCAATACGATGTGTTCTCATTGATCAATATCGTTAAAACTTCGATGGTTTTCAGTTGACGCATCGCATTTTATTCTTGATAACAACTCAGGCAAAGTTGAATAGGCCACCGAGAAAGACTTGCGTTTGTATAACCGTGGCAATGAAAGCTAATCCTTTAACGACGCTACTGGCTCTGTTGGATATAACCCCATTGCATAGGTAGTGAGAACCAGAGCTATGGAAACTATAGTTAGGTTAACAGGCGACAACTGTAACATGATATTAATCAGAAGACATCGTTATCTGACAAATTGAATGGTTGACAGTTCCTTCCTTAACTGTCTTCGTGACAGTACTGGGTACTAAGAATAAAAGGAAAAATTTGGCAGCTACATACTCTTTTAAAAGACAAACCATTCTGTGATGTACTGTTCGGTTAAGGACATGTAGTAGAATAGTTCCAGAGTGAAATATTCAGAGTACATGGGAAACTTTCGAGATGCTTTCAAGCGAAAGTTTACACACTCAAGGATGGATGAAAGATGCTTAATTCAAAATAGAGAACGGAACATAGCAGTACTATCTGATACTTCAGCCGCCTTCCACACAGTCAGCTCCTGTGAACTTTACTCTAATATCGAGTCCTTACTCGAGTAAAGACATACATACCAAAGACGTACTTTACTCGAGTAAAGACATACATACTAAAGATGTAGTTTACTCGAGTAAAGACTCGATATTATAGTAAAAAGCTGAATCAGGCAATGAGAAAGCAGATCAGCTTCCACGTCGTTGATAAGTAGTAGGAAGAGGGTTATTTAGGGGACAATCTTTCCCTACTAGTATGAATTTGAGATTATCTTATCATTTGTTAGGTAATTACAATTAAAAGTGTTTTGAGATGCGCATTAGACGATCGAAGGATACTGGAATAGATTCAAGATAGATATGAATAGATTAAAAGCCAATATACAGGCCCCGCGACGAAAAGAACTAATCACTGAAAACATACCTAAAGCTACTGCTGCTTAAATACTTCTCAGCATTTTGAAGAGGATGTAGGACAAATATAGTTTAAGGGAAGTACAATAAATCGACCGGTCATGACACTCCAAGGAGGTAAGATGGACACGCTTAGGCCAAGTAGGCCCCAATAGGATGCCAAAGTTTTCCATGATCTCCGAGTTTCAGCACCACTCGGAGCTTCGAATGAAGCGACTCAAATTGCCAATATCTGTGCGTGACAATTCTTCCGTATCGTCTAAGTAGGCACAAATATATTTTTTTCTCATACTCATTATAGTGCTGTACATGTACCCACTACATGAGAAACAGTCGTCTCTTCTTCCTTATCCCTGCAGCTTCTTCACAAAAAATTAGCAAAGTGTCCCAGACGTATGCGTCTCGCATTATTGCCTGTAATACAATACCCCGTAACGACCCGAAAATCATACTGAGCATGTTTATTTAGAGTTTAAGCAGACTTGTCGTGCGCCCTCCAACCAGCTTTGGTTAGATTTTCTGCGTCGTTTTTCCCGTGTTCAAAGTCGCCCATCTATTGTTAACGGAATCGATGACTGTATTCTCAATTAAAAACATGCAGGTTTTCAGAGGGATTCCTAAAGTCAAGAATTTATTGCGGAGTTCGATGGTTGTGCCACGGCAGGCGAGGTCATCCGTTCTACAGTTGCCTGGAATGTCACTGTCTCTTGATACCCATATGATATGGATATCTTAACGTTCTCATTGAGATATCTGTGACAGCTGTACAATATCTTGGAGTTCATCACTTTAGAATTCAAGGGTTTGATAGCCGTCCAAACATATACCTACTAATATCGAGCAAACATTTCTGATCACTACAAAATCAATTACGTCTGAAATCAGCTGTCTGCGGATGGGCTAATAAGTTGGTTGACAACTGAATATCGCATCCAAACCCATTTTGCCAACCAATCATTTTGATTGTTTTCTTTTCTCGAGTGTAATAAAATTAAGCACAAACAACAAACAGTTGTAATGCTTAACCAAAAACATTTAAAAATGTTTTTAATTCCATATTTTTGTTCTTTCTTTTTATAAAAATGGCCATTAATTCTGTTGTTTTTGTTTTTGAGAGATTTTTATTCTTCTATTTATTTAAGGATTCCATTTACTTTAATGGTCTGAGTTCTTTGTTTTGGCGTAGAATTATTTTTTTTTTTCGTTATTTAAAACCTTTTTTTGTAAAAGAAAGAGAATTCTAAGTAAAACGCTCAAAAATACTTTTTTTTATAAAATTAAAAGACAATTTTAAATCTGTAAATTAAAGACATTTTAAAAATACTGATATTAAAAGTAAAAAGGCGAAGGCAGAGGGTACTGGCAATGGCACTAACAGTGAATGAGTTTTAAATTGTGCTTGAAAAATAGAGCAACAATAACGTACCAGGCCTAAATAATAAATGTGAGAAGCTAGGCCGTAATCCTGACTGAAGGGTTGTAATGGCCAATTATGTATGTATGTAAATAATAAATTAGCAAATTACAATTAATTAGCAGACCCTCAAAACTGGGTGGCTGGATATGGCTTTTAATAATAAAAACATAGCAGACAATATTCCGCAGTCTGGAAATAAAGGAGACATTACGATAATTCATCAGAATATTATCCTGATAAGAGAGCAGATTTTATTATCCTGAAACGGTTTTCATACACGTTTCTTCTTCGTTAACAAACTCAGGATAATTGTAGAAACCTCAATCGAATGGAGTACGCCAATTAGTTTTAGCTTCCTAAGTTTAGTTTTTGTAGACCTTGAGAATTTTTGATAAACTTTAAAGTACGGTGCGCAGAAATAAGTTCTTTTAACTTGGCTTTACCTTAGGAATTATAGCTAAACAGTATATAAGAGGTCAGAATGCTTCCATGCCAAGATAGGGTCTTTTAAAGCGTTTCCTATCTATATAATTAAAATAAATAAATAAAACCAAGTGTGTGTGAGATATCATCGAAATTATTTATTCGTTTGAAAGAGTTCTCAATTCCATTGTCTGTTGAATATAAAATCGTTCAAAAGTCTGGTTTGAATTCATCTGACCCTGGCGCATAAATCAGACTAAATTTGACCGATAGCATAGGTTCTGTTGGCTTTAAGGAATGCTGTGGCTGGCTTATTCTCATATACCTGGGAATTAAGTAAACCCCACAAGAAAATATCCAACGAGGTCAAATCTCATGATCTCGGTGACCAGTTCAGATCACCTCCATGTGAGGTGACCATGTCCTCATATCACTCATACAGAATATCCAATCTGGCATAAGTTGTGTGGCACATAATGCCGTCCTGTTGTAACCACATGTCGTCGGTGTCCAACGGGAATAAGTGTAAACTTTTTCACACAAACGTTAGAGTAAAACAAGGATACCCTCTTTCACCTCAGCTATTCGTAACAGCGTTAGACAATGTCATAAGCGAAGTCGGTTCAAAGAGAAAAGGAATTACATGTAGCCTCTCTCGAGGATTTTGATTATGCAAAGGTATCCAACGTTATTGTACTTGAGACAAATACGAAGAAAACGAAAGTCATGAAAATTAAGAACGTTAGCACTGATAACGTCATACTAACCATTCCCGTACGCAGATAGCTTCTGTTATCTAAGTAGTACAGTGGCAGTAGAGGCTCAGAAAAAGAATTAAATAAATAACTTTAGATAGAAGAGAAACTCACAAATTTTCAGACAAACCAAGCGCAACGTTGAACGGCAGTGCAATCTGGCTAGTTTCGAACACCATCACGCAAAAACTACAGATATTTGGGCCTAATAATGTCAGCAACATGTATTTCATAATAACACAAATAAAGATGAGAAAATGGAGGTGGATCGACCATATTATCAGAAAGAATCCTGAGAAAATGGCAAAAGAGTGGTATGCTTAAGGCTCAAGAAGCCATGGTCGACTAAGATACACCTGGAGACGTATTATATTATGAGAGTATCTTACATGGGAGAATGGGAAAACAGCCGCAGCAAATCGTGTAAAATGAAGATGCTTTGTGTAAGCTATACACTGACAAGATAGGTAATGGAAAAAGTCATAATAAGGCTATATCAACCACAGTTTACTACAGATGAACTCAACTAATTACAACTCTGTACTACACTAGATTATCTTGTAGACGAGTGTTATCAATCAGCAGCCTGGTTTCCTGAAAACTTTAATATGCAAATCAAATCTTGTTCAAATAAGCATGTTATGCTCGTTTTTAAATGGAAGATCCTATAGATACATACATACATACATAATTGGCCACTACAACCCTTCAGTCAGGATTACGACCTAGCTTCTCACACCACCCATGTTGTGTGTGTTAATTTCATACATGAGTGGCGGGAACCGACAGTTTAAAGACGATTCCGAACGACAGATTTTTGAGAAACTTTTCCATGGCAATTTTATTTACTCTCAAAGTTTTTACCAGAAATCTGCTGAAAAGTCGCCGATGAAATAATTTTGTATATTTGGTTTTTATGGAGACGTCTGACATGGGGTTTGAACCGTGGCCTGACGGTCTAATATGCGAACACACTAAATACTAGACCTACTACTATGGCATACTATAGATGAAGATGCTAAAAATTCTTCTCACATACCTAATTCGTCATTACAACTCTTCAGTAAGCATTACGACCTAGTTTCTCACACAAAATCCCAATTATTTTCCAAAAATTACTTTAAGCTGCTGTTTGCTGAAGAAGCATGAAAGAAAACATGGGACAATCACATGAGACAAGAAAACAAGGGACAATCACAGCTAAAACTCAAAGGTTATTAACTGAAAAAAATTCTTAAAAAAATTATGGCCACATATTTTGCAATTCTTTCCACTGTTGTTGGTCCTTTTCTACATACACATGCAAAAGTCAATCACGTGACTTTAATACCAAACAAATCAAAAAGTTAAAACAAATCAGCTGTTATCAGTAATATAACATTACCGTTATGCCTGACATTTTCACCAAATTTCTCTTACCCTCATATACAGGCACTCGCTCTATCTCTCTGTCTCTCTCTCCACAAATAGCGGAAAGTCAATAAGGATTTAAAGAGAGTAAGATTCGAAGCATATTCAACATATTCACCACAGTGCGCAGCGCATGTTGCTAAAAACTGTTTTAAAAAATGGACGCTTTGACAAAATGGGTGGAGTTTTTCCAACCAATACATTAAGTCCATATGCAGGATGTCATAGTGTAGGTAAGTATGTATACATGCAACTGGTATGAGGTCCTTGTATAACCAGATATTAAGAACCATAATAAAAAAAGCGACTTTTTGATGCCACAAATTCGTTTGACTGTAATGGTATACAATCAAATGATTGTTGTTGTTGGTGTGAGACAAAAGTGTTAAGGATAGTGGCAGTTACATGTGTGTGTGTAAGGTATGTGGTATGTGTGATATATGTGGGTGGTATGTTAGATTAAAAAAGGGGCGATATTAAGGTGAAGGGAAAATGAGCCCTAGTGAATTGGCTTTTTGTTAGATGTATGCTTGTAAGGGAGCGTATCATTTTTTCTCTGTGTGTGTTTCTTTTTTTATGATTATGTAAAGTGAAGTTGTAACCTTAAATGACTTTGCATCCCTTACTGGTTAATAATAACCTAAGTAAAGTTAGATGTTTAAACGCATGATATAGTAAGACAATAGCCATTGGAAAGTAGGATTTAAAAATGAAAATAAATTTGTTTTCTTTAATTATTAATTAAAAACTTTCATTATTTCCATACTGACCTTAGACGGGCCCTATTTACTCACCGCGTTAGAATATGTTTAAAACTCCTCCTTAAAATACATGTCTATTACACGAAATTAGCTTTTCTTAGTGGGTTATTTCGTAACCAATACATATTACAACAACCACAACAACGCCAACAACACCAACAAAATAAGTCATTTTTCTTTTCAGTCACTAAATCAACCCCTATCAGCAGGATATCTTGTCTTAAAAATATGCCCTCATCCTTCTTTTTTATTGCGAGCAACAAAATAGGTTTCTTGCTTCCTTTCTCTTTTTTTTTGTTTTGCAGAGGGTTTGTATTTCTTTTAAATTCTTGTGTGTGTGTGCTATTTTGACTTTTCTTTTCTTTGTCCGGGGTATGTATTGCAAATTTTTGTCACGCCTCTTCTCATGTACATGTATGTATGTATGTGTGTATGTATGTTTCCTATGTCAGCTTATTGCATAAGATTATAATTTTTCAAAAATGTTTGAAGTTTTTTCCTTCATTCCTTCCTGTTTGAAGCAGGCAAACGTTTTAGTTACAGTGGCTAGAAAACAGTTATAATATCAGCTGACCAGTGACCAAAGAATCGTGGGCTTTTTAAGCTGCATGAGGTCCAGCGAAAGCTATGGCTGACCAGTGACCAACGAATCGATTTTTTTAAGGCCTCATGCGATCTAGCAAGAGCTGTAGTTTGGAATTCTTAGATAACAGGAGCTAACTACCTTATTGTCTGTTTGGCATGATGTTATCAGTGCTAACGTTCTTAATTTTCAAGACTTTGGTTTTCTTCATTTTTATCTCAAGCACAATAACGTTGGATACCTTTGCATAATCAAATTCCTCGAGATATACTACATGTAATTCCTTTTCTCTTTGAACCGACTTCGCTCATGACATCGTCTAACGCTGTTACGAATAGCTGAGGTGAAAGGTGAGGTATCCTTGTTTTATTTTAACGTTTGTGTGAAAAAGTTGACACACATTTTCCTGTCGTGAAGAACTGAGAGTTCGGTATCCTCATACATTGCTCCCATGATTCCGTCTAATCTATGAACTGTAATTACATACATAATACATACATACATAATTGATCATTACAACCTTCCAGGATTACGACCTAGCTTCTTATACCACTTATGCTGTAAGTGTTAATTTTATACATGAGTAGCGGGACCTATAGTTTAAAATCGACTCCGAACTGCAGATTTTTGAGAAACTTTTCATGGCAATTTTATTTTTCTCTCATGAATTTTGCTAGAAATCTGCTAAGAGGTCGCCGAAGAAATATTTTTTATATTTAATTTTGTTCGAGATGTCTGACCTGGGGTTTGAATCTGTTCGAGATGTCTGAGATTTGAATCACAGGCTCACGTCTAATAAGGCAACACACTAACTAATAGACTACGGCGATTCGCCTATTTATACTTCATTTATTTTCGGTCTTTCAACTTTTAGAATCTTACTGTTGATTTGTTATTGTATGTGGAGATTAACTATGTTTAAAAGATTTTCATTTTAAAGTCACCATAATCTAGTAAGTAGTATGTTCGCTTATTAAACGACAGCCCGTGATTCAAACTCCACCCTAGACATCGTCAGCAAATAGAAATATGAAAAAAATATTTCTTTCGGCGCCATCCCCTCATCATTCTTCTAGAAAAACTCTGAAACTACATTGAATTGCCCAGAAAAATTTCTCAAGAAAATCTATCATTGGGAATGGGCGTCAAACTGTAGGTCCCATCACTCAAGGATACAATTTTAACATACAATATTGGTGGTGTGAGAAGCTAGGTTGTAATCTTGATTAGAGGGCTGTTGACATTTCCATTCAGCAAGGTATGACAAGTTATCATACTTAACGCTAGAAAAGCACTTTCTAATGGTTGTCAATTAGTTTGAAAAATAAAAAAACATGTTTTCGAAGTGCATAGAGTACTTTGTCCACTTTAAGATCAATATAATCGGCATAGTGAGCAAGCAATTCGTTCAATTATAAATCGTTTTGGCATTATTTTTACTCTACTCCATTTAAAACCATCAAAAAAAATCCAAAAAATATGTGTACTATTGCTGCCGTAATGCGAGGTCCCGTAACAGATGACATAATGAGAGTATAACGAGGATGACGAGAGAGTGGAATGCTTAAAGCTCAAAAAGCCTTGGCTGACCAAGATACCCCTGGAGACGTATGACACTCTGAGAGTATCTTACATGGGGAAACGGGAAAATGACAGCAGTAAAGCATGTAAGATGGAGAGGCTTTGTGAAAGCCATACGCTCCCAGGAAAGAAAATGGAAAAAGTCGTAATAAGACTAGATCAACCAGATAGACTCAACTAATTACAATTTACTCCACTTGCTTCTCTTATAGACGAAATATCGATTCGTCGTCATCCTAGTAGTCTTTGTCCTTTGATTACATGGAAAATTTTAGGTAAGGATCATGGCATCATACGTGCGTTAAAAATGCAGATCGCATAGGAATTGAAGCTAAGCGATTATCGTTTGAGTTTTATTTTACTTGATCAAATTAATTTAAATTAACAACCTTCTTGGATATATCAACCAGTGTATACATAATATAATTGGTCGTTGCAACCCTTTAGTCAGGATTACGACCTAGCTTCTCACATCAACTACATACGTCGTGTGTATTAACTTTATGCATGAGTGGCGGAACCTAACGATAGATTTTTGAGAATCTTTTCTTGGCAATTTTATTTACTCCCAGAGTTTTTGCTAGAAATCTGCGGAGAGGAAGTTGCCGGAGAAGTATTTTTTTATATTTCGTTTTGATGTCTGACCTGGGATTTGAACCGTGGCCTCACGTCTAACAAACGAACACACTATCTACTACCTTTTGTCTTCAACCTTCTATCAACCAGTGTTCTCCTCAAAACCTGGCTGATCCAGTTTTATTCTCTTTTTCTCGACAACTGACTGCTTTTATTTACGAACAGCGAGCTAGTTTGACTAAGAAAATATTTCCATAGGCTTAGCTCATTTACTTCATTACATTACAATCCTTTAGTCTGGATTACAACCTGGGTTCTTATACCTAACGAATGATTTGAGACATTTTTTAAAATTTAATTCTCTGTCGCATTACAGTTTGGTAAGCATTTCCAATAAATCCTGATTAAAAATGACAAATTTAAATTTAAAACACTCTGCATAAATAGTTTTCAGCCGCAAATTTAATTAAAATTGTGCCACTGTTCAATATTCTCCATCAATTTGTTTTAGAGACAGTGGCGTTGTTTAATTAACTAGCCATAGTAGAAATACGAGCAGATATAATGCGTAACGCCACTGTTAATTGACTTTGCAACTGGTAATCCAGCTTGGCTCCAACTGCGAAGCAAAATTACGTAAAAAAAAATCAAAAGTCTCTGGCTTATTTACCGAATCAGGCGCACAAATACAACGACAATAAAAACAATATCCATAAACACACATATACACACATACTCCACTCTCAAGCATACATTTTAACTAAGAGAGATAGAGAGCATGAGACCTGCATACACGCACATAAACAGCTGGAACATTTCTTTTTTTCATTGAATGAGTCCTGTAAACACACGCACTCACATTACCTATACACGCATACTATATATGAGTACATGTGTGTGGGTGTATGTATAAGCATGACATTTCGTAGCTTTTTCATCATACTTGACATTTTGTGGTGAATTTCTGTCTAAAAGCCATCATCATTTCTACCAAAAATACAAGAAGCCTGACCTCTGCTTAAGAGAGAACAACAAACTGAGAAAAAAATAAAACAAAACAAGAAAAAGAAAAATGGAGAGTTGACGTTCATGTAATATAAAAGGGGGCAGAGAGGGTGGCATAGATGTTTAGCATGGTAGTTTGATTTGTTGTAATCGCTACTTGCACTACCAGGAAAGAATGTATAGAGGACAGCCAGAAAAAAAGAGGCGTTTTCCGGTTGGCTGAATGAATGACTGCATGTTTGTATGTTAGGGCAGCATTAAAAAAAGGTCGTAAAGTTGTAAGGGTGTAGTTTTTTGTGTTAAAGTGGGTGGTATACACACAACACACACACACTTACACGCGCTGTTACATTTACTCATTCAACATTTTTGTGGCTTTTCGAAATTGTCGACTTTTTTGTTTATTTTTTCTTGATTTTAAATTTTTTTCTTGGTTTTTGTTTTTGTTTTGCTCTTCTTATTTTCTGGTACAATATCCTTCAACTCGTCATGTTCTCAGTAGTATCCTGTGGTTGACGAGGTGTGTTAGCTTGTTACTTAAATGGTGGATGCTTTTTAAGTGTATGCAGAGGTGGAAGGTGGTGATGGTGGTGGTGTTGGTGTTCAGTTCAGCTTTAGACCATCATCAAGAGTATGGGTTTGGCTTTAGACGGTTTTTTTTGTATTTGAAAAAAAACATTTTTGTTGTTTTATTTTGCTGCTCTGCTGTCAAATAGTCGTTTAGCAGGCAGCAGCTTCATCACCATTACCAACAATCGTAAACTAGGATTTTGGCTCTGGCTGCTTCACTTTTATAATTGGTGGTCTCTGTAGCTCTAAACAAATCGTAACGTTAACAACTAAAAACGGATAAAGCGGATTTCAAACTAAAAAAATCTAAGTTTTTCAAAAAATATTTCTTTTTTTAATAAGAAATTAAGAAAAAAATTAAATTAACGGTAAACGGTTAAAGCCAAAGTGAAGATCTAAAAATACAAATTCTAATGCTGAGAAATGTTAAGAAAATAAATTCAAAAAATTTTAAGAAATTAAAAGAAAAAAAAAATTTATTAAAAAATAAAATAAAAAATTGAAAAAAAATTATTAAAAATTATTTGTGTGCGTGTGTGTTTTGTTTTACAACATACAGTGTTTTGCGGTGTTTTAAACGTTTTGTAGCATTAAAAAATATTTTTCAACCTGGATACCCTAAGTTTTAAGTATTTCCATCAACGTAAGATGGGTACCGGAAGTGGTGTGTATTCAAATTCACCGACGGTTTATAGTAAATTTTATTTTTCTATCTATGTTTTCTTTAGAATATTAAGTGAAAAATTATTAATATTAAGCATGTTTTTTGCCATGTAAATAAATTTAATATTATTATTAATGTTTTTTTAAAGATTTTTTTTGTAGACAAAGGTTTTAATCAATAATTTATCTTTTGTGGTATAAATAAAGCATTAATGTGTTACTTTATTTAAAATTTTTATTAAAAATAATAGAAATATATGATTCACACTTTAAGATTATGGTAGACTTTAAACCAATTAAATAAGAATATAAAAAATAAATAAATTCTGCAATTCAAGCACAAAGTACTGAAGCGCAATAAACACATCGAATGTTGACCTTTAAATCCAAACTTGCAATATACACATCGCAGTAGGGGACACTTGCATTATCCAGATACGCATGAAGTCTCTTTACAATAAGTTCTTCTGGCCCGATGGCCTAATTGGTAATGTGTAAAATTTCAGGTGCAGAGACTGTGGGTTCAATTCCCACCAGAGACTCTGGGTGTTTGTGACTATCGAAAATAAAATGCCGAAGGTTTATTTACATTGAGAGCACAATTGCTTTCTCCTGCAGCCTATTTTTCCCGTATTCGAACACATATGCTCTGCATATGTCATCTCCTAAGTGTTGGTCTCATAAAAAAGTTTATCTGAATACTAATCTAGGCAGTCTGTAGAGTTTAAGCTAGATTTAGCAAAAGTGCTTAGCAGTTGAAATCGCCGTGGTCTAGTAGGTAGTGTGTTGGCTTATTAGACTTGAGGCAAGATCAGAGATCAAAACGACTTCCTCTCTGCAGTCTTATGGCAAAAACTTTGAGAACGCAAATAAAGTTTCCATGAAGTTATTAAAATCCATCGCTCGAAGTCTATGTTAAAGTGTAGATCCTTCCATTCATGAATAAAATTAACACAAACAGCATGGTTGGCGTGAGAAGCTAGGTTGTAAGCCTAACTAAAGCGTTGCAATGACCAATTTAAGTAGGTTCTTAATTTTTGGTTTACTTTTTACCGCACCAATAGCAGCTAAAATATTTTTTTCCAAAGCTGGAATAATGACAGGCTTATTGTTGTACACAATAGACTTCACCTATCCTCACAAAAATTGTTCCTAGTGTGGTCAAATCGCGTAAGCTTATCTACCAATAGACTGTTCTAAAACGTGTTATTAACTGCTTACCAAACTCGTCTCTCGATAATAGTAAAGCATGCCATATGGCATATGAAGTTTGTTGAACCCACATGTTAACCGATTCTTTCATTTTAGGAAAAAAAGTCTGTAATCGCATGGTACTGTGCATCATGACTACGCTTCGCACAAACTCCGGCAAATCTCCCTAACAAAGCATCCATTTTGAATATAAAAATTAATGTTTTGTAAACGTTGATCATTTGTTAGCCTATTCTTCGTGAAATAGCAAATCTACTGAGCATTTTAGACCTTGTCACATGTTACGAATTCCTTTTTGCCCTAAAAAATTTCAAATTTCAATTCCCAATAAAAAAAACTCCTTTTATAACTGCTAATCGCGATAGCAATGATATGAAGAAGATGGTAGTTTCCTTCTGGGAAGCATTTAAGTCGCATAGCTTCCAAGTATATGTTCCATGATTCGATTTTATAATCCTCAGGCTACTTCTCGACAGTTTGATGCATCTCATTTCAATTACCCATCAAAAGTTATGAATGTTTTAAGTCTGTTCGTGTTGAAAAGAGTATCCGCCACTCTTCACCCTTCCTTTTGTCGATTATATTCTTTCAAGTCATTCTGCCTAGTCCACTGGAAGCTACTTTTTTCGCTATCTGATATGGATGCTAATTGATGTGAATTTCTGTGTGACTGGGTGATGGTGCCTAGTTGATTCACCTGGGAACCAAAGGAGCTGAGTACGAAGAGTGCGGCATGAGTGTCCAATAGAATTTTTATGTGTTGCCTAGTTTGTTCAGCAAGGAACCATAGAAGCTGAGTGCGAGGAGTGCGGTATAACTCTTAAATAGAATTTTTATGTCCCGTTCTACTAGTTAAATTGATCATATATTTTTCAAATTTGTCAAATTTGTCTCTCGTTAACCTAACTGTTAACCAAACATAACTCTCATGCATTGGATTTAAATTTAAACAGAACCAGAAACATAATTTAAGAATAGGCTAACTCGGTCATGGTAAATCAATGCAAGATCATCTCTATCTCATAGATGATAGATGATAGATGATACATTCATCAAGAATGTATTTATTTAGTTGCGATGCATTGAATAAAAAGTATCCATGTTTTATCGGTGTTGATCAATAAAAAAAACGTCGCTGCAGACTGACGGCCACAAGTTCATCAACTATTTTCACCACTTACATATGTATATCCGAATGAAGATGGAATACAACTCCCGAAAGTCTATTCTAAGTCTTCTCAACCGCTTGCAGGATAGGGCGAAGATGCTCATTAATGATTCATTTATTCTATTGATTCGTTGGAGTATCATCGCAATGCGGCTAAAGTTTATGCATACATACATAACATAAATAATTGGTCATTACAACCCTTTAGTCAAGATTACGACATAGTTTCTCACACCACTTATGTTGTGCGAGTTTATTGTATACATGATTGGCGGGACCTACAGTTTAATGTCGACTCCGAATGACAGACTTTTTGAGAAACTTTTCATGATCATTTTATTTACTCAGAGTTACTCAGAGAAGTCGCCGAAGATATATTTTTTCATATTTCGCTTAGTTGGAGATATCTGATTTGGGGTTTGAACCACACGTCTACAAATTAAACACACTACCTGCTAGACAACAGCAACTACACTGTTCTATCGATTACTACAAAAAGATTTCGCTCTAGCGAGATAAAGGGACTTGTTCCCAAAAATTTTATATTCTTACGCAACACGCGTCTTTCTTGCAGGGTACGTTCGTTTGTGATCGATTGGCGGGTGGATCGTACACTGCATAACAGACAGAATTCGTTCTTTAGACGGACTATCCATATGTAGAACTTCCTGCAGAGGCATTTCCTTTCACTTAAAACATAAAAAGATACAAATCTAATGTCTACAAACACTCTACCTCTGTCCTACATGCCATAACATATTTTCCTAAATCCAACACGACGTACTGCATGGTAGGGGCCATTCTCTGACAGTTGGTAAGACAATTCGTTATCAATGGAGATGAGAATTACTATACAGTATTGCTTTCCTTACGAAAACGGTAACGGTTTTCAAAAGTTTCGTGAGATCTTTTCAAATTTCGACTTTGAAAAAATCTATTTCCCTTGAGAATCTCTATTAAAAATAACTCATCAACCAACCATGAGAATGTTTTAAAAATTTAAATTTTATTTAAATAAACATTTATTGTTATTCTAAATTTTTAAAACTTATAATTCGAGAGAAGAGAAGAGAGATTTATGAAAACAAAATTAGAAAAATAATAAAAATCACGCTTCTTTCAAAAAAGGGAAAGAATAACAAAAACACACTTCATGTGACAATAGACCGACCATAAACCAAAAAGGGAAATAGTTTACATTGACACAAAAACAATAACCAAAAACAAAAACTTGTGAAACATTTTTCAACCACACGAGAGAAAAGGATGTTTGAGTAACAAAAAAAGCCACTTGAACTGACCGAAAAATATTTGCAAACCAGCTAAACTTCCTTAAAAATACAACCTTCCATGCACAAAAGTACAAAGACGCACCCTTTATTTTGTTGGTCTATACTACGAGACGAGAAGCAACAAATGCAAAAACAATTTATAATACAACAAAACACAACCAATAATTGGCAACACACGACCAGGAAATGTTTAGGGGAGGTGTGAAAATTGGCAGCACGCGTCACTGAGAGCCATGCAAGAAGGGATCAGTGAAGAAAAAACAATAACAATAACAATGACAATGACAGTGACAATATGTCAATTGTTATTGTTATTGTTTACTTATATTCCGATATACGATTTTTGCCGGTTATTTATCATTGATGTTGGTGTTGTTGCTGTTGTGTAAGTAAGAATAAGCAAGTATTATGACAAGTGTTACCCTTTCCTGGTTGTTGTCTATTTAAAAAGGCATTAAAATTTTTAAAATGTTTTACGTGCCTGCAAAAATCTCAAGGATTAAAAAAAAGACGGAAAAATTGACAAAAAGTAGACAATACTACCAAAAGAGAGGGAAAAACCCTATAAGACTGTGTCATTTAAAAAGAGCATTTGAAGGAAGTTACGGAAAAGAGTTTTTATTGTTGTTGTAAAAAAATTGCATAATTTTTTTGTTCAATTATAAATAATTGTAGCTTTAATTAATTTATAAGATTTTGATTGTTCTTTTAACACCCATTTTTTCCTATTTTTCATTACCAGGTGATCGCCTTTTGGATATACCATGTAAAGTATGCGGTGATCGCAGTTCTGGTAAACATTATGGCATTTACAGTTGTGATGGTAAGTAGTAAACACATTTGTGAAATTATAACAATAATATGGTGTTTTATACTTCATTTGGAAAGGTAGAGACAGTTAGTAAATATATATTTAAGGACGTCGTAGTCCAGTAGTTACTGTGCTGGCTTATTAGACGAGAACCCGCTCTTCAAACCAAAAAATATTTCTTTCGGCAACTTCCTTTTACAGTGTTCTGGCAAAAACTCTGATAGTAAATAAAATTACCATGAAAAGTTTCTCAAAAATTTGTCATTAGCAGTCAACGTTAAACTGTAGGTTTCGACACTCATTGATAGAATTAACACACACAACATGAGGCGTGTGAGAAGCGAGATTGTAATCCTGACTAAAGAATTGTAATAAAGTAAGTAATATAGTTTGCGGTATTATCATGCGTTAGTAGATGAATTTTCTTAAAGCTTGTGAAGCGTGAATTTATCAAGAGATACAGGATGAGAAATATCTTCAACATTTTAGGTTAAGTTAGATTTTAAAAAGAGATTGGAAAAGAAAATGCGATGAAAGTACATAAAATCAAATAGAATCTGATGCTGGCATAGGTAGAATGCGATTAAAGGAAGAAAAGGAAAGAGAATAAAAGAAACCATAAGGAAAAACTGAAGGAAAATAATTAAATATAAAGAATAGAGGAAAAAGAACACATAGAGGCCTTCTAGATATATAAATATATGCGATAGGTATATCCCTAGCCAGCATATCTCGTTCACAAACCTTATTCAATTCTTTGAATTGTCATCTACCAGTCCCTTAACATATTGATTACCTGTTCATTTCTGCCTACGTATTTGCCGTCAATTACCGTGATAAATAATGTGATCCACTATTTCTTTCCATTCTTCACATAACCCACAGAAATCAGTGATAACCTATATAATCTATTGATTCTGTGTCTAAAGCGACCGTGCTTCGTTTACATACATACATACATAATTCGTCATTATAACCCTTTAATCAGGATTACGACCTAGCTTCTCATACCACTTAATTTTATACATGAGTGGTGGACCTACAGTTTGAAGTCCACTTCGAACGACAGTTTTTTGAGAAACTTTTCATGGCAATTTTATTTACTCTTGAAATTATGCTCCATCCTACAAAAGAAGTCTTTTTTGTATCTTTAACGACCTTTATCCTAATGTTACTTCCAAAGTAGATCCTAATCTTGCCATTTCAAAAGCAACATCTTTGTCAGCGTTGTCACAATGATCAAATGCCCTGCACAATCTAATTCGATGTTTAACAACCTCTTATATTCCCAGACCAAATATGACCTAAAAGTATGTCCTTTTAAAGTCTGTATTCAATTTTAATCCTGTTTAGTCTGCGAGTCATTGGAAGTGTTCCACAGGCCTCTGTGCTGTGACCAACAATTTGACGGTATATTGAGACTTACACTCCCCGACGATATGTCGATATAAGATATGTTATGTAGTCAAACGTCTTGAAATACTGGAGGCAAAGCGTAGTCAGTCAGTCAGTCATCGATCTTTTGACAAGACTTACTGTAGGTTCAGAGTACACTTATTCAGAATCCAGGTTATTTTGAGCCGAATATGTAGATTCTATAACGATGAGAATAAAACATCGAAACACATTCTTGGAACCTGTGAGGCATTAATTTATTGTCGGAAGAAAGCACCTGGTGTATGTCAGTTACTGGGCAGGGAATTATCATTGTTTTCAATGAGCGGCATCCGAAAGCTTGTCAGGGTAATGGGCTTGACATTTTAGGGATAACTTATAAAGTTGGCGAGGAGTACAATTGATAGCGTACTTACAGTTCAAAGGCATCTCTTCGCGACAATAATAGCTACATTGGCCTTGAATTAGCTACTAAAAGATAATTTCACAAGGGGAAATCAAACACCTTAGCATAATGATTTATGCGAGACTGAGTTTTATACAGAACTTGAATATAAGTATCTCGTGTCAAAATATGGATTATTAGTACGTAAGTTAAGGTGAATTATTACCACATACAGATCTTGGCCGGCTGTGGGAATTACCAACATTATCTGCAAGGGTTTGGTGAAAATTTTTGTAAACCCTATCCCAGATATCTCCAACAAAACGAAATTTGAAAAAATATTTCTCTCGGCAATTCCCTTTCAGCAGTCTTTTGGTAAAAATTCTGAGATTAAATAATTGCCATTAAAAGTTTTTCAAATCCTTCGTTCGGAGTCAGCGACAAGCTGTAGGTCCCACCACTCATGAATAAAATTAATACACACAATTTGGGCAGTGTGAGGGCTAGGCTGTAATTCTGTCTAATCCTTGAAGAATTAATTAAATAAGTGTGCGATATACTCCCACAGTGGCAATGTTTATAGCCATTATTTTAGTCTCCATAATACTACAGTAATCGGTTAATGCAAGAGACAATGTGAGATTCAGTTGTTCTGAGAAGACTTCACATCCAACTCTGCCACATGATCTAGATCTATTAACTAGGGAGATGCGTCAATCGAATGACAATTAAAATATCGGCCAACTAAAAACAATATTTAATCGTCTTCTCCCGTATTCCATTGGATTTTCTGTGTTTGTTGTCAAGCAGTTCAGCTACAGTACCACGCTACAGTTAAATCATAATTAAACGCGACAAATTATAGTCGGGTCGGCTGTATATTTTAATATCTAGTTATCAATCAACAACGCACATGTATCCAAACATTTACTTAAATAGTCATTATGAGCCTTAAGTCAGGGTTACGGACTTAGCTTTTCACACCACCCATGTTGTGTGTAAATTTTATCCATGAGTGGCGGTATCTACAGTTTAAAGTCGATTTCGAACGGCAGTTTTTTTAAGGGACTTTTCATGGCAATCAGAGCTTTTGCCAGAACACTGCTGAAAGGAAGTTGCCAAAGAAGTATTTTTTCAATTTCCGTTTTGTTCGGAATGTCTGGGCTGGGGTTTGAAGCATGGCTTTATGTCTGACAAGCCAACACACTACGTACTAGACAACGGCAACTCCAATTAATTAATTAATGGGTTGCACTATTCATTTTTAGTTTTAAGTGATTAATGGACGATAGGGAATTCTTCCAAAGTTGAATTCATATTACACATCCATAATTTTTTATATCCTTAATTCCTGAAGGCATATTTTCTGCCCACGTTTACTTGTTACAAAGTGTACATACATCTCTACTCAGAATAATTCATTGTGTCCCATAAAAACATCTCAAACTTTACCAATTATAAACCATAAACCATGTTTTAAATTAAACCAAAAAAAATCATCATTTTAACTTTACAATTTACAGGTTGTTCGGGTTTCTTTAAACGCAGCATTCATCGTAATCGCATTTACACTTGTAAAGCAACTGGTGATATGAAGGGCCGCTGTCCCGTTGATAAGACACATCGCAATCAGTGTCGGGCATGTCGTTTGGCAAAATGTTTCCAATCTGCCATGAATAAAGACGGTAAGTACGAAAATTCTTCTTCACCATAACGCCATCCATCCATTCATTCAAAGGGAAAAAACAACGTCCCAAATGAAAAAGTTTCTTTTTTTGTCTACGGTTGGGTGTTAAAATAACAAACGCATTAAAATCCATAGAATCACACACAATTTGTGTGTTTTTATTGTTTTATTTAAGAAAATAGAATTAATTATGCAAAGCATTTATCGTATCGTATTTTAATTAACACGATTTCAATTTCAAATTCGTGGTATATTGTGTTCCTATTTAAGTGCTGCAGAAGACAATGAGATGATGGCATTAATGTAGCGTTCAAATTGTAATCTCGTTGCGGAATGAGTGAGATGAGTGAGTGTTTGTCAGGAGTGGTGTAATTAAAATTGTAAATGATAGCTACCGCAAGGATAATGATGAGAATTTACAAGATTTTATTGTAGAATATTAATGACTTAATGAGAAGGAAACACAAACAAAAAAGAAAGGTAAAAACACTTTAGAATACTTTCGTATTGAGTACACCATAAAAGAAGAGAAACATTTTCATAAGTATGCTTTAAGGTTTAAAATCTTATCGATGTGCTACTAAGAAATTTAAATTTCCTCACTACTCTATATCCGGCAAAAAACTAGTCGTTTAATAGGTCGTTTTTAACAGTCCGATTCGTGCAAAAGTAGTTTAATACGATGCCTGAGTTTCATATCCCTGTAAAGCTGATAAGATTTTGCAGGCTGACGATAACTGATGCAAGGCGATTACATGAAATAGGGAAATTCTCTCACTTTCACACTTAATTAATTGTAACTACAACACTTTAGTCAGGTTTGCAACCTAGCTTCTCATACCAACCATGCTGTGTGTGTTAATTTTATCCATGAGTGAAGGGACCTACAGTTTTAATTCGATGAGGAACGACAGTTTTTTAAAAAAGTTTTCAGGACATTTGCCAAAAAACTGTTGAGAGGAAGTTCTGAAGAGATATTTTTTCATATTTCGCTCTGTTGTACGAGAATATACATCGAATGTCTCCTCTAGACAATTTTAGATGTGGTGCAAACATTTACTAGGGATTTAATAGTCCTATTATTTTCTGTATATATGCGTATATCACCACACAACATACCATACTCTGATATGGAATTCGCTGTCATTACTTCCACTATTTCAACCCGAAAAGTTTGATAGTAATTCGGTGGTGCAAGGGACCATCTTAGATTCCGTTGTTCAAAAAAAGATTTCACAATCTACTTAATGCATGATCTAGATCCATCAGTGAATACTTGGATCCATCAGTGAATACTTGGATCATGTTCTCTGGAAGGTGTAAACCATTATCACAAAAGGATCGAATCGATATAAAACCAGTAAGTATGTTTAGCTATCGTGCAATCGGTAGACATATATAGATCAACTATAACCAAGACTATGGCATGATCATATCTATACTTCCATGCTGTACTGGCGCTCAGTCTCATTGCCGCGTTGATAGCCATTTGTTTTGCCAATATGTCTGATGGTTTAGGAGAACCTGTTTTCATGACCCTTATAATATGGTTTAATCCGGTTTGATGATTTTTTTTCTCTAAACCACGGCTGTGTAGCATAGAGCTGGTTTGATTACAAAGTGGTATAGCCAGTCAACATTTATAGGGTTAATTACCCAGCTTAGGCCTATTGCTCTCTTAGAGTAATAAAATTCACTTGCCGCCTTGGTAGTTCTGGATTGCGTATTCATGTTTCAGTTTAGTTTGTTGTTAAATGTGATTCCAAGGTATTTGACAATATTGGATGGGATGAGTGCTATTGTTATTAAATATTGTAATAAATGCGCCATAGACTAATAGTGTGTTGGCTTATTAGGCGAGAGTCCATGGTTCAAATCCTAGCTCAAACATCTCGAATAAAAGGAAAAAGTATTCCTTTCGATGACTTACTCTCAGCAGTTGTCTGGAAAAAACTCAGAGAGTAAATAAAATTGCCAAGAAAAAATCTGTAGATCAGAGGCGACGTTAAACTATAAGTTTCGATAGGTAAAATTAACATTCACAAGTGCGGTGGTATGAGAAGCTAGTTTGTAGTCCTGACTAAAGTGTTTTAAAGGCAAATTTTGAAAGTGCATTTTGTTTTCAGTCATATCATTTCTAATAACCAGTTGTACTCTGAAAGTAAGTTATTTAAACTAAGTTTTTAAAGCGTTTTTGCGAACTGTAACGATTTTTACAAGAAAAAAATTGACTTCTTTTAAAGGCTTGTGGTGCTTTTTTGCTTTAAATTTTTTACTTAATTTCACTTAAAAGTTTTATTCCATTAAAATAATGTTCATTACATGCTACATTTGATGTTTCTTTAAACGATATTGTATTATAGATTGACAAGATAATGCATGACAATCTTTAGATACATATACTGACAAGGATTATTGGGAAAATATTCATTCAATTATTATTTGTTGACCTTTTTTTTTCTTTGAACGAAATAAAGAAACATTTCACCATGTGTTTGTATATGTGTCAAGTTGCCTTTAACGTTGGAGATAATTTCCAAAAAAAAAAAGAAGAGGAAAAAAATAAAATTTCATTGAATATTAGACAACATTGGGTAACTTTAAAGCTTTTAAGCCAATATTAAATGTAGCATAAAGACACAAAAGCGATTAGGTCCATAACAGTTGCAGCGACAGCGTCAGCATCGGCAGCAGTAGCAGCAACAACAGCAGTATTAATAACAACAAAAACATTTCATTTACAGCAAATAGATATGGAATTTACTCTAAAACAAATACACGCAATCGTTATACAATACAGCAACAACAATACAACAAAAACAAAGACTACAATAAACAAATAAATACTTGGTCTTCGTGCCTGGCATAAAATAACAAAATACGAGCATAATATGTGTGGTACGGTACAATGAGGCAAATACGTGAGAATTTTAACACATTTACATACAAAGCTAACTAAAATACGAGAGCATCGCACACTAAAAATACATTATGTAAACAATAGAGAGAAAGAGAAAGACGGAGAGATAGTGAAAAAAGGACTTAAGAAGAAAGAAAAAAAAACAAAATTTTGTAACTTCACCTCATGGGCAATGTTACAATCATTTTAAGGGTGAATCTTTGTTTGTGGTGGTAAATTCAATTCACAAATGTGTGTGTGCGTGTGTGTGTATTTGTTTTTAAGCTTAAAAGGCATTGCAGAAGCATACAGCAGGGCATAACATAGAAAATTTTCAACAATCTAATAGCGGATTACATGCATTATCCCATCTTGAAAAGTGGAAAAGCGTTTTACCATTATGTTGGCAACAACAAAAGCAGGGTTACTCTTCGTCTGTTGATGATCATTTCAAAAATGTATTGATATTGAGTATAATATGAAGGATAAATGATTGTCAATGTCAAATTATTATTAATTTAAGGGGTTTCTGTTATAAATGCTACTCCTTCAAATGTAAGTTTCTTTTTTATTTGGCAAGTAGATGAGTAGATTGAAGGGGAGGAGACCAACCAAAGAATTCAAGATCTCATGCTTATCAGCATACATCTAGTATTTAAAGTCGACTTGGTACACCATTAAGGTGTAGGGTTCATGATTACTTTTCGAGTATTACGAAATGATTACGGTAGTCATAAACGACCTACTGTGCAAGGGAAGATTGGAAGCTTAACATATGCGCTTAGTCCTATGAATTATCACAATAAACGCACTGCAGAAAATATGGCGATTAGTTGGAATTTATCAATTCCGCAGTGTTCTAAGCAATTGGCATTATTAAAGCCTGCTGATCATTCACAACACCGTAGATATGTTGATTAGGTGCTACAGCATCAGACGTTCAATGCTAATGTTATGAACAAAATTTCTTCATTGTTTTGTCTTCAGAGAGTCCCGAGAGAAATTATAAAGAGGGTGTTCATGAACACGGTATCTGAGCATTCTTTTCAATGAACTTGTGAAAGAAAATAGAAGAAAATAATACGAGTTTCAATTGCCAAAAAAGAACAAACAAAACAATGTTGTAACAGAGTATTAACATTACAAACATAACAACAGTACCTAACAATAAAACAAACAAAAAAAAAAAAGAAAATATCCTTGTCAGATATTTAACAACATACAGTGGTGGCCTTATAATTAGAAACGATGTTTCTGGAACAGAGTGACGAATCTAAGTTTAATTTGTTCCAATCTGATGAAAACGTATGTAAGACGTCCTCCAAACAAAGCCTTTGATCCCAGGTACACAGTGAAAACTGTAAAACAAATTAACAAACATACATGTTGCTAAGTCGTTTCTAATTATAAGGTCACCACTGTATATACTTACATATATTCCACATTTATGACGTTACATATGTATACAATGTTTTGAGTTTAATTCATGTATGTTAGGTTTGAAAGGTTCTAAGGAACCATTTTAAAAATGCATTGCCTTTGTTGAAATATATGTCTTTCTTAGTTTCCGGACTTAAGCGCTTCCTACTTCTGAATTAAAATGAAACAAAGTGTGTGTCCGATACTACGAAAATTTTTATATTCATTATCGCATCTGAAATGTCCAATTATTTATGATTCTGATTCAGAAGTTAGTCTGAACTGGTCTGGTCAGTCTTAAGGGTTACATTGACTTTTAGTGTTGCTGTGGTTTATGGCTTAATCGCATACACCTGCGACTTAAGAACATTCCACAAGAAAAAATCTAACCGAGTCAAATCATACGATTTCGGTAGTCAGTTCGCATTATCTGCTCGTGAGATGACCATGCCCTAAAATCCAATTTGGCATCAGCTTTCCCGTTAAGGCCACCTATCGTTGGTATCCATACATACATGCATACATACATAATTGGTTATTACAACCCTTTAGTCAGGATTACGACCTAGTTTCTCACACTGCTTATGTTGTGTGCGTTAATTTTATACATGAGTGGCGGGACATACAGTTTAAAGTCGACTCCGAACGACAGATTTTTTTTTGAGAAACTTTTCATGGCAATTTTTATTTACTGTCAGAGTTTTTGCCAGAAATCTGCTGAGAGGAAGTCGCCGAAGAAATATTTTTTCATATTTCGTTCAGTTGGAGATGCGTGACTTGGGGTTTGAACCGAGGCCTCACGTCTAATAAGCCAACACACTACCTACCAGTGGTATCCATATCATCTAATTCAGACCAAAAGAAGTTGGTAATCAACAACCTATATTACTCACCATTGACAGTGATAGTCTAGCCAAAGTCGTTCTCAAAGATATATGAACTGATGGTGTCGCCAGTCCAAAAATCCACATCAAGCAGTGACTTTTTCCGAATACATTGGGCGGCCTTGGTTCTCATGTGGATGGATATCTTCTTAAATTCGACAATTTTGTTTGTTTCTTGTTCAATCAGAAATGTAAAATTGTGAAAGTTTCCAATTGCTCCAGAGTCATACTTCATGAGTTCGATAGGTAATGTTTGCATAGGAGAACAAGAGCTAAATCTAGGATAGTCAACTTGCTCTTAAAGCAAGTTTGGGTTCTGGTATGGGTTGAAGAACATAAAGTTAATGAGGCTAGTAAAATGGCAAACTATTTGGTTTAACGAAGACACCAAACAGGTCCTGAGCCATTCTATAGGCTTAGAAAACTATCCAGAAGAAATAACAAGGAGGAGGGAAATTTTGTTGCTTACAGGTCAAAGTCAGGACAGAGAGCTCGCAATTTCAATTGATTTGTCAATCGAATTTGTCAATTAATTTATTCTAATGTGATTGCCATTCCCTAGGCAGACAGAAATTTTATCACCTTCGTGACACAGATGGGCCTCCATATAAGTTATGAAACACCTTTGCTTGAATAGCATTTAAACGCGAGAAAGACATTGGATTGTCATGGCCTAGATGGCCTGACGCTGATATGCCTGCATATAAGTTATGAAACATAAAGGCTTGAATAGCGTTTGAACTCTACAAAGACATTGGATTTGGAAGCTAATATGTATATATGTACGTGCACAATATACTTTATTTGGTCACTGTGTTTTCTGCCTTCTTGACTATTTATATCTGGTTTATTATCACTTTTTTCAGACAATTCGATTGAATTCCGTTTCATTCGATTGTATTACGTATTTTTAATCGACAAATTGATGTAATTAACGAGCGTGTATAAGAATTAGGAGCGTCTGCTTAGAGCCTGCCTGAGAAAAATGACTGCCGTGAAGCAACAAAGTGATGCTAGTAATCTATTGTTTGCTTAGGACATAACAGTTCCTTTGCAAAGTTGGATACCTTAACCTAAGCACGCCATGTTTGTAAAGTTCCATCAATAGTTTATTGTTACACATGACAAAACATAGACAACAACAAAGAATAACAAAATAAGTTGATGTTAAGGAAAATATAAAATAAAAACTTACAACACTTACAACAGATACAAAAACATTAAAAATATTTGGTAGTCATAAACATATACACACACACAAAGAAAACAAAAACAGAAGCCACAAAATTCCTAAAAGGCACGTTTTCTTTTAACATTTTGATATTGTATTGCCAACGTCAACAATAAAAGGCAACAAAAAAAAGTAAAACAAAGAAAAAACAATACAAATCCGCAAAACCCTAAAAAAAAGTAGAGAAGAGAAACAAAAAATCAGTTACTTTGACATTGAATTTTGGCTTTTAGCTCTTTAAATGTTTATATACAATACAAATACAAATACATACATACTCATATACTCATATCATCATCATAACATCTAGTTTTAATTTAATTAAAATGCTATATTTTAATAATTTATTGCTGCAACAAAAATATTTTAAAATGAAATGCACGTAAATTGAATAAACGAAAGAGAAAAAAAATATTTTAATTTGATTTTCATTAAAAACAGCTTTTTTTATTGTAGTTTTTACTGTTTAAATACAAGGACTTAACAATTGAAACAAGAACAAAAACTATGACAGAGAAAATACTGTTATAAAGCATTTAAATACATAAAATCATCTACGTACACACACACACTCACTCGTACAAATATTCAATGATTCGCATATACACACATATTGTTGCTGAAAGTCTGAAAGTGCATTTGTGAATGATTTATTAATGTTTTGCTGGAGGATATTTTGTGTCAACATAATATTGTGACATATAGACTCAATCATCATTAACACATACAATTATAAATACATTTTCAACACCCACACACACACACACATACAAACTTAATATACTTAATATACTGAGACGACTCTGAGTCAGCAGGTAAACGCTCAGGAATCGACTGGAGAGCCAGGGTGGCAAAAAGTCACTAAAAAGAAAAAGAAGGAAAAGAAACCTCAGGAGAGGAAAACAAAGCCTGATGCGATAACGATAGCAACGAGGGATGACACATCGTATGCTGACATTTTGAGGAGGGTTAAAACGGACCCTAAGCTCTGTAAATTAGGTGAAAACGTGACGAAAATTCGGAGAACCGTCAAAGGGGAGCTACTACTTCAGCTCGGCAAGAACGGCGAGCGAACGGAGGACTTCAGAGGAGCCATTGGAGAGCTCCTAGGGGAGTGCGCGACTGTCCGCGCTCTAAAGGAGAGGAAGACAATTGAGATAAAGGACATTGATGAGATCACGGAGAAGGGAGATGTATATAACGCAATACAGAACATTCCAGGTCTTGAGGGCTTCGCTGAAGCCGACATAGTTGGTCTCAGGAGGGCATACGGTGGGACACAAACGGCCACAGTGAGCCTTAGTGCAGAAGGTGCAGCTATTCTCCTGAAGGAAGGTAGAATTAGGATCGGCTGGGTCATATGCAGGATTCGCGAGAGGAACATTCCGACGAAATGCTTCCGATGCTTGCAGTTTGGACATATAGCCCGCCTGTGCAAGAGTAAAGTTGACCGCTCGGGAACATGCCGCAAGTGTGGACAGGACGGTCACATTGCTGGGAATTGCGAACGGGAACCACTCTGCATGTTCTGCAAAGTGGACAACCCAAAGTTCGCCAAACATATCGCGGGGAGCAGGAAGTGTCCTCAGTTTCAAAGCGCTCTTAAATCGCGATCTAGGAGATGAAGTTAATACAAATTAATCTGAATCATTGCGAAGCAGCCCAGGACCTATTGGTCCAGAGAGTAAAGGAGGAGAATATCGATGTCGCAATCATAAGCGAACCTTATAGAGTACCGATGAATAGTACTTGGATCACGGGCGGATCTAGTACTGCGGCTATATGGACTTGTGGTTCATTACCCTTCCAGCAAACCTATGCGCGGGACATTGGTTTTGTTATGGCCAGGATAAAGGGAGTTTTCGTCTACAGCTGTTACGCCCCCCCGAGGTGGTCAATGGATGAGTTCCAACATATGTTGGAGAGGCTGGCGTCACACGTGCGCCTGAACACCCCCGTTATTATTGGAGGAGATTTTAACGCTTGGGCGATCGAATGGGGTAGTAGATATACTAACGCCAGGGGTCGCTGCCTCTTGGAAACATTCGCTTCCCTTCCTGTGGCGCTGATGAATGACGGAAGAGGAAGCACATTTAGGAGAGCTGGTTCAAGCTCGATAATAGATTTGTCGTTCGTGAGCGATGGCCTTGTTTCGCGGACCGCATGGAGGCTAACTGAGGACTTCACGAATAGTGACCATCAGGCAATCGTGATGACGGTTACTGGGCGCAACACGAGAGGAAACGGATTGCCGAAGTTTACGGGACCTAAATGGAAGGACTCCCGCTTTGACGAGGAGACGTATAGATTGATGTTGTCGTCTTTTCATACGACTGGCAGCACGGTCGAGGAATTAGTGAGCGGCGTATACGAAATGCTCAACACTGCATGTGATGCTGCTATGCCTAGGAGAACTGTGTGTAGGGGACGTTCCCCCTGCTACTGGTGGAATGACGAGATTCGAAGACTGCGGTCGGCGTGCTTTGGGGCGAGAAGACGGGCCCAGCGCACGAGAGGAAGACCGACATGGGAAGTAGAACGGGCTTCATATGAGGATCTAAGGCGTCAACTTAGAAGAGCCATTAAAAGGAGCAAGAAACTATCCTTTCAGCGGATATGCCAGGAAGCTGACATCAATCCTTTTGGGACGGCGTACAGAGTCGTCTACAAGAGAATCGGTGCTCGAGAACAGCCTAAACTAGGTTGTCCAGTTTTGCTACGGGAGATCATTGGTACATTATTCCCACGTGGCCAGCCCTACACTTTTATAAGTAGGGAGCCGGAGGCCATTCATACCATACCCGAGGTAACAGGAGAGGAGGTACTCGCAGCATGCACTAGAATAGGAGATAGGAAAACACCGGGGCCAGACGGAATCCCGAATAGGGCACTTAAGGCGGCTATCCGGCTCAGACCGGATACGTTCGCCAAGGTGTTCCACAAATGCTTCGTCGAGGGTGTTTTTCCACGTAGGTGGAAGCAGCAGAAATTGGTTCTCATTCCAAAACCTGGTAAACCGCCAGGGGAACCATCGTCGTATCGGCCCATCTGCCTACTTGACACGATGGGAAAAATACTGGAGAGGATAATATACAATCGACTACTAACATGTGCTGAGGCAGGAGGAGCTCTCTCGGACCTGCAATACGGATTTAGGAAAGGACGGTCCACTGTTGACGCGATAAGGAGGGTGGTCGACATTGCAAGAGATGCAATAGAGGGCGAAAGATGGAGATTTGGCACTAAGGAATACTGCGCGGTTGTCACACTTGACGTTAAAAACGCGTTCAACTCGGCGAATTGGGGGCGTATTATGAGAGCCCTCTTTAACATGGCTACGCCGCCATACTTAATGGAGATTCTGAATAATTACTTTCAGGACAGGAAGCTAATATACCTAACGGATGAAGGAGAGCAGGAATACGTAGTGACGTCGGGAGTCCCGCAGGGCTCCGTACTTGGGCCACTACTATGGAACATTATGTACGATGGAGTACTTCGACTGCGATTGCCAAGCGGGACTACAATTGTGGGCTTTGCAGATGACATTGCCATAGTCTCGGTAGCTAAAACGGTAGGAGAAATAGAGGAGAAAACGAACACAGCGATTCGAAATGTTGGAGCATGGCTGGATGAGGCAGGTTTGACACTTGCTGCACATAAAACGGAGGCCGTCTTGATAAGCGGTCGGAAGATAGTGGAGAAGATGGAAGTGACCGTTGGAGGCACAAGGATCGAATCGAAGAGGGCGATAAAATACCTGGGCGTGATTATCGACGACAGGTTGAACTTCAAGGAGCACGTGAAATACATCGGCGGAAAAGCATCTGTAACACAGGGAGCACTGGCGAGGATGATGCCAAATATTGGAGGACCAGGTCCATTCAAAAGGAGGATAATTTCGGCGGTAATAACGTCGATAATGCTGTATGCTTGCCCAATATGGTCGGAGGCACTCTCCGTGGGGACGACAAGGAGGATACTGTCCTCGGTGTATCGTCTAAGCGCGATTAGACGGATAAGTGGCTTCAGGACAGTGTCTGATGAAGCGGTATTGGTGTTGGCAAAGACAATACCAATAGATATACTGGCGGATGAGATGAGGAGGATATACCTTCGCCGTCTCGAGCACCCGGGACGAATAGCAGCTATAAAAGCGGAAGAACGAAGGACTTCCATGCACAAATGGCAGTCACGATGGGAAAGCAGTTTAAAGGGAAGATGGACATTTCGCCTTATCCCTGATGTAACCCTTTGGATGAATAACAAACATTGCGAGCTGAACTACTACGTGACTCAGTTCCTAACTGGTCATGGGTGCTTCAGGAAGTACCTGCACAGATTTGGTCATGACACTTCCCCTATATGCCCAAACTGTGTAGATGAGGAAGAAGATGCGGAGCATATTCTAATATGCTGTCCCAGATTTAGATGGCCCGGGGAAACGAGTTTAGGACCAAACCGGCTAATGGAAGAGCTGTTGAATCGTAGGATTCTATGGAGTCAATATAGCCAGAGAATGGCTGATGTTTTGATAGTACTCCGAAGACTGGAGGAACAGAGGCGAAATTTGAATTAACGAGATAAAGCTTTCAAGTTAACCAGCTCTCCGCGAAGTAATACCTTACGGCAGTCCCGCGGAGGGAGAGTGGTTGAAGTGTGTAGGGGGTGGGTTTAGTACGTAGGCACCAGTGATGGTGAATCGTGCACTCTTTTGTTGGAACAAAAGTGTCTTTCGAAGATTCCCACCTCCGGCTCAAGACAAAAAAAAAAAAAAAAAAAAAAAAAAATATACGCACAATCTCATGCAATAAACTCTCCATACTTGTGTACACATACACAGACGCACTCAATCAATTCAACATTTATAGGCCGTTACGTTAGTGCTGAAGCGGCCAGGGATACGGATACATAATTTTAAATTGTATTTCATTGCGTATACGCTAAGGGTAGTTGCCAAAGACAAAGAGTGTGAGAGTAATATTGTGCAGTTGCCATATAAATAAATTGCATTCAAATTTGGCCACAGCCAGGATATACAAAATTTAATAAAATTTTTCAAATTGTCACTTGGTTTGTAATTATATAAACGGATTGAAATTCGTGATGAGATGCCTTAGTATTACGATCATACGATCGATTATACTCCCCTTAAACTTTATAGAGAATCTCTTTAATATCTACTCCAATCCTATTTCATAAATACATACATAATCGATCATTACAACCCTTCAGTCAGGATTACGACCTAGCTTCTTGCACCACTTATGTTGGGTGTGTTAAATTTTATACATGGGTGGTGGTCTACTCTGCAGTCTACTCTGAACGACAGATTTTTGAGAAACTTTTCATGACAATTTTATTCGCCAAAAATCTGTTGAGAGGAAGTCGCCGAAGAAATATTTTTCAAATTTTGTTTTGTTGGAAATGTCTAACCTGGGGTTTGAATCCTGTCCTTACGTCTAATAAGCCAACACACTACCTACTAGACTACCGCGACTTCTTACTTCAATTCTATTGCCATGACAAATACTGCTCGGTGTCAAGAAGGACAAGCCTCAGCTCACAGGTGTTTCCTTCTGAGATGCATTAGGGCCTCTCAAGTTCCAAGATGTGTGTCCCGATGATACATTCTCATCGTCACAGAATCTATATGTTGGGCTCAAGGCTATCCCCATTTTATATAAATGTATTCTGCGTCCAAAAAAGGCCGATTATAAACTACAGGTTGAGTCTTGATAGTCTAATGCATGACTCCAACCTACTCTTCCTGTAATTTCTCGACAAACCCACTTGTTTTGAGAAGAGTCTTTGCCTCTCTTTATCTCCCCTTCCCTTCCGTTGAGTATCCGTTTCCATACATTCGCTCCCACCTTATCAAAGGGATCTGGCCTTTTCAACGACGTGAAAGCTCTTCCCTTTGCAAGCTCATCTGCTTCCATATTACCGCGAATTCTTACATGTTCTGGTACCCTTATTTGGCCTGCCTATCTGATTCAGCTTCTTCACTTCCTGACTGTCAGAGAGTATTGCTTTGTCCCATCTTTTGTACTTCTTATTCCAATTGAATTGAGCATATATTTTGATGGCATAGTCTTCCGCTTGGACTACAACTGCAACCCCGACATTTCCCTGCAAGCCTTCTGCAAACCATTAAGGCAGTATGCAGTATTATTTCCAAATATTTTACCTCCATTTTATGCAATGTTATCTCACTCAGGATTCGAATTTTCTTTCATTTAAGAAGTTTTCGTCATCATTTAAATGGTATTCCTTAGTAGTCTTAATTATCCTCTTTTATTTTGCTCCCTACAAAGTGAATTGCCTTAGGTTAGGTTAGGTCAAATTGGCAGCATTTGGGTTCTATGAAATTCCATTGTAGTACCGAAAAACAAATAGCATTTTCTACCACAGTGAAATAAAATGTAAGGCACGTAGCGCTGTCCTGTTGTCGTCCATATGCCTTTGATATCCAGATCATTCAATTCTAGCCAAATGAGGCTGAATGAGTTCAGCGAACACACGTTATTACGTATGGCGGTCCATAAGGATTTGGAATAAAGACTGAATAATTAACAATTAATCTGGAAGATATAGCTTCAGCTATCAAAGTTCAGAAGTCCTAGTTAGACGACCCTAACATTTTTTCTTCAAAGCATTTATTAAAGACAAAAATTGTTGGCAACCCTTTGAGAAATTAGTTCGTAACTCTGGCCAAAGGATTGTAATGACCAATTATGTATGTAACCCTCTATTGTTCTTCGGAAAAGACATTAACACACCTTCATAAATTTGTGCTCGAGTTGTCCATTAAGACTGCAAAGCCATAATATCTATCGGCAGAACTGCAATTTATTCACATCTGGAGGGGAAATGTATACCAAAATTTTTTCCTTAACTTTTTCCTTTCTGTTCCCATGCCCAGATGAATTATACATCTGAACACTAGTCTCTCTATGGCAGGCATAATCCCAGACTATTTCATTATGATACAACAGGCAAATACAATATTTGAACTTTAATTGGATATTGAAGAGATGGTTCCTTTTATTTGACATCCATCAAACATACGTCGGATCGGGTCAAACGCCTGAGTTATATAAACAGTGTAAAATGTATGCTCAAGACCGCATTCTGTTCTAAAGTTCTTTCTAACGAGTACAAAACGTCGCTGGTCGTTGTATTTTGCTTTGAGTGCAGAATGCGTCTTGTTTTTTGAAAATACCAGGGGACCTGTTCCCCCTGCCATGCACTCAACACAAGTTTTTAATGTCCACAATGATAGCTAGATTCTAGGGAGACGAACTAAATCACTTGTAGCAAAACTACTGGAATCTTAAAAAGTAAAACATATCAGTTCCATCTGCAAAGCATTTATTTACAGTAGATTTGCATGGCTTTCTATGATTCTAAACCCATTAACTGACTTCCACTGGATAGGCATTATAGAATATTTGCAAAAATTGTTTTAAAATTAAAAACTATCGTGTCAACACACTCTCGAAAAATTTGGTTTTTAATTTCCATTCTTCTCTACACGAGTTCAACATTAAAACCCTTCATACATAGTCTCTCTCTGTCACCCTTTTTCTTGCATTATTGCTTCAGCTGCTGCTGCTGCTTCTGCTACTGCTGTAGTTGTTGTGGTATAAATTTTAATCCGCTTTTAATGTTTTCACTGACACTTCACTTTTCTGATGTCACACACTTGTAGGCTGAAATGTCAAATTGAAAAAAAAGTCACCACCACCACCACCACTGTCACCCTCATTTTTAAACATACCTTGCGTATGTATTTTGATTTTTGCAGTCACTTTAGGTGACGACAAAGCTATCAACTGAAAAGGAGTGTATGAAATATATGACAATGTGTGTGAGGGCATTGGTTATAATACACATACACATACATTGCAATTAAGTGTTACCATGAGAATTTCACATGTTGAAAAGGATTAAAAACAAATTTTTCATTCATTATCACACACAGCGTGTTAGTACATGTATGAGCTTGAAGTTGTATACTCTTCCTCTTTAATGGTTGTGTGTGTGTGTGTGTGCGAGTGTGCAAGAGTGAGTGTGTTATTTAAACACATTTAGTTGACAATATTTTTCGTTTAAACATTTTATTGTGTTTGCCACTCATGTGCATTAAAGTCGTAAATAATTTATTAATTTCATGCAGACTTTATGCGCTTCGAAAAGTTATTCAACGGATTATGAATGCCAAGTGCGTTAAAATTTTATGGATCGTGCACAAAGTTATGAAAAAGGGGTGTGAAGATCGCTAATATTTAAAACAATAAATCTCTTTAGATGAAAGTAAAGACCAGTAAAAAATGTGAATGGAAGACTTTAATTCATGTCCACATTCTATGCCTGTTGCTCTACTCATTAATAGTGTCAAAAATCCTACATACACTCATTTCATGAAATATTTTAATACAACAGTGGTACATTGTATAAATTTGTAATAAATATGCCTCTGTCTCTAAAAGGAGTTTCAGTACAGACAGGTGCTAACTTTACTCTTACTTGACAGGTCATTACAACCCTTTATTCAGGATTGCAACTTAGCTTCTCATGCCACACATGTTGTGTGTGTTAATTTTCATACATGAGTGGCAGGAGCTACAGCTTAAAGTCGACTCCAAACGACAGATTTTTGAGAAAATTTTCAAGACAATTTTTATTTATTTTTAGAGTTTTTGCCAGTAGACGGCTTAGAGAAATTCGCCGAAAGAAATATTATTTCATATTTTGTTTTATTTGAGATGTCTGAGCCAAATGTCTGAGAAAAACGGCTTTTCGTTTAATAAGCCAACGCGCTACCTACAGCGACTTTACTTATTCTGAATTTCATAGAATTTCAGAATTTAACATCTTACCAATAGGCCGGTGTGGCCAGGGATACAGAATCCACGCAGTTTCCATATGTGGGGTTTCAATCATGTTCAAATATATGCAGGAATTTTTTGAAGTAATCATGACCTGTTCAGCTTGCAGTATTTCTTACCATTCGAAGGGATGGATAGCTTCACATTACGGATAAGCTGAAATATCTTTCTTCCCTGCATGGCTGGCACTTGCACATAGTTTCTCAGCGTAGCTTCTCCTAGATTTTCAAGACGGCGGAAGTACATTCTCCCTATTTCATATGTCTATTGGCATTGTCCTTGCAAATACTAGTGATGCTCCTTATAAACAGAATACAATTTTCTTTTTGTCGTCATCAGGGATAGTATTTCTGACAGTATTAGACAAACATGCAACATTAGCAAAGTTATGACTCTCTATATTACTTTTCTTTTCAATGGATTTGGTTTCCAAACAATTGATATTATTCTTGTCAGAGCTCCCCATATCACAGATGCCAGGTACAACATACCTATACAACATCGAGATTGCAAAGTCGGCACTTTAGTGTAACCATTTCGGCTAATTAAACGGCCATTGAACTTTTGTCGCAATAAATTGATTGTGGCATGAGATGTGTGCCAAGTTGCACCATCCTGTTGAAACCAAACATCGTTTACATCAATACCATGAAGAGCGGTTAAAATAATCAGTTGCCAGGGTGCGATAGGTGCCTTCATTGACCGTAATGGTTATGTCGTCCTCAATTTCCAAGAAATATGGCCTAATGATGCCTGCGCTTCACAAGCCAAACCAAACAGTAAATCATAATGGGTGCATTTGTTTCTGTAACACCACATGTGGGTTTTATGAATTTTGCTTATTAACGTACCCACTAAGATGAAACTGAGCTTCATCCTAAAAGATAATTTTTTTTTGGCAAAATTGACATCATCGTGCAGTTTCTAGCGAACTGAAAATGAAGCGGATGCTCATGCGGCTTCAACTCCTGAATCAATACCGAGATCTTGTCGCGAAATTCGACGTAAGCTGGTGCGTGAAATGTTCAATTCTTGAGAACGATGACGAGTTGATGTGGATGTATTCTCACGCACAATTTCAATATTTTCGTATATACGCATTGTACGAAACCAGTTTCAACAACTTTAGCGATGTACTTGCGTATACCGGACACTGTTGGTCCTTCTTTGCGACCAAATTTTTTACGACATTTTCGCGCAAGTGCCGACTGATTGTCTTTGCTTTGCTCAAGTGTAAGTCGATTCATTACGTTCAGTAGAGATAATTTTATGACAGAACAGAATGACATAAGTATTGCCAGATTCGAAATAACCGATGGTTCAAATTTAAACCTATGGATAGTCCTACCGATATATTTATGTAGGTGTACCCTACACCTTACAACATTCTCAACTCTATAACACAGCTTTCTTCCTTGAAAAACATTGAATTCATATGGGACCTATAACCTACACATCATATAGCACATACTGGCATGATAACATGTTAAATTCTCCTAAAAGGGATAACATGCTTAAATTTTTGTTTTTATTGTATTTTTATTGATTTTATTTAAAAATCATCCTCCAATAATGAAATAACAATTTATCAATATCTCAATAATATAATATCTCAATAACATAATATGATAAAAGGCCTATTATTGGTTGAAAACCATTCTATATGCCCAGAATACTCCTCTCTTACCAAACAAAGTAAATTGTATCTGGCGCTTTACATTATGAAAATAAGAGAGAAAAAAGAAGCTTTAAGGCTTATTCAAGTGAATAATGATGACAATAATACTTTTTGTTGATGGGGGAAAAAAATTTAAAAGAAAATGTCAAAAGAAAAGAAACAGAAAATTTATTTTCAAAAAAGAAAAAAAATATGAAAACCATTCATTTTCAGGAGCAAAGCGTAATAATGTTTGCCTGTTTATTTGCTTGTTTACTGATGCTTGTGTTACCAATTGCAAACGATGAAAGATTTAAGGCATTTGCCTCAAAGACTCATCATCATCGTCATCAACGTCATCATAATAATTTTTGTTGCCGTTTGTCGTTGTCGCTCAACAGAAGCCGCAATAGCAGCCAGTCAGTATCATAAATACTATGGCTCGGCTCTTGTCTCTGTCGTACATTGGCTTGCGTTGACATGTAAAGCAAATAAGTTATGATGGGAAAATATGACAGGGTGAACATATTTTTTTTGGTTTTGTTTTGTATATTGTGTTGTTTGTGTGTGTTTGTGTGTGTGCTGGTTTTTGGAGAGCTATTTTGGAGGGTGAAGCATATAAGGTTTAAAGAAAGATATGGCAAGGCAGTAATCCAGTTCTTTCTTCCATGGATGGCAGGTATTTCTCCTTGAAATATTTAACAACTCAAAGACAACTTTTGTATGGGTTCCAGAACATATGGATCTGTGCAGCCTGGGTTCCATTTGCATTCCGTTAAACCGGGTATCTTACGTTCGGTTATATACCGAAGGCTCAATTTCGTTGGCAGCATAAGAATACGTGCAGAACAGCTAGGCTCTGTTGATCTAATGTGAATAAACAAGCCCCCAAATGTCTTCCTTCCTATAATTGAATGGCCATCCATAGTAGTTTTGCGATTCTCATAGGTTGTTAGTGAACTGACCCGGAAAAATATGGGGATTTAGCAATTGCTGTAGTCTAGGTATTCCAATTGCGTCGGTTAAACTGGGTATCTTACAGTCGTTGTATAAGAAGACTCAATTTCGTTGACACAATAAGGACATGTGCAGAAAAGCTAGGTTTTGTTGATTTATTGTGAATAAGAAGGAGACCAAATGTGTTCCTTCATATAACTGCTTGACTATTCAGAGTAGTTTTGCGAATCTCTTTAATTATGCTTGGCATTTCTTTAGATGTCTTCTACAAGAGCTAGGAATCTAACTAAGAAGCAGGAAAATACTATCGTTCAGGTCATGTGTCTTGGCATTGCTCTTGTTTTGAAGTAGCGGAGGTTCTTCGCCTTTCTATTCAAGCCGTCTTAGGCTGACCTCGTCACAATAAGAGTTTCTGCAATAAACACATATATTTTCGACCTAAAATGGTTTCCTTTTGGAACCTTTGCTTAGTTTTCAAGTGGCTGCTAGTTACTATCTATCACGCCGCCATTTGGACACTCGGTTCTTATGAGGTTAAATCGAATGCAAAATGAGGTTACTCTCTGCTTGGTCCTCAGGTCATGTAGGAATTCTCGGCCATGAGCAAGCACACTATCTTACGAGGAGGGAGCTTCCACGCCGTTGATAGGGCCAGAACCCTTCTGTGGAGTAGAGGCGGGTGTTTGAAAAGGTAAGCTCAACGAAACCGTAGATAAATAGAGGCAAAGGTTCTTTGTTAAAACTTTTGTTGGGAATTTTCAATAAGAGGAGGCCGCTCTTATCTCTGTCAAGAAATAATCTGAGAATGATCACTGGTCTTTTGGCACTGTAGACTCAGGGAACACAGTTTCATTATCAGGATGAGAGTTGTCTTGATCATAACATGAAGATCTGTGAACACAAGAATGAAACATTGGAACATATTTTCGGAACTTATCAGGCATTAATGCATTTCAGAGGGAAACACCTATGACCATATCAGGTGCTGGACAGGGAATTAACGTTGTTGACACTGAGCAGCGTTCTGAGATTTGTTAGGCCAATAGGCTTAGAGGAGACATCACTGAGATACCCTATAAATTCTGAGGGGAGTACAATATATCATATGGACGCTGTATTTATGCACTTAAAAAGTAATCCAGAGGCGTTCAACAGCAAGGAGGCAAATGAACGGGACCACTTTTATGTCCTTACTTAAAATCTTCCACGTAGTCGAAGGTCAAAAGCCGACTTTCTTTGCCCTGAAAACAATCAATAATAGAACGATATGAAAAGTAGCCGTAGTCTAGTCGCTAGTGTGCTAGCTTATTAGACCTAAGCCCACGATTCAAACTCCAGATCAGACGTCAAAATGACATTTTTCGGCGACTTCCTCTCAGCAGATATGCCATGAAAATTTTCTCAAAAATCTGTCGTTCGGAGTCGACTTTAAACTGTATGTCCCGCCAATCATGTATAAAATTAACACACACAACGTAAGTGGTGTGAGAAGCTAGGTCGTAATCCTGCCTAAAGGTTTGTAATGACCAGTTATGTATGTATTGTTTGCTTACTAGGCTAATTATGTTGACCGTAAATTGGACGACGTGCTCTATAAACTTCGTGTACAGTTTTATTTTTTAAAAATCAGAATTTTAAAAAAGTAGCTCCTTTCAAATATAAACCACACTCCAATAATGTCGCCTCGTCAACATTTTTATCTTGTCTTGAGCTCATTATAAATAAATGGCAAATGTTGGGTATATCAAGTGGTTTTATGCTAATGGTGCCATCATCATCAACACCATCATCTACATCTTCATCATCACTTCCAGCAAGCAAATGTCACTGTCTTCTTATCATTTGTATTGCTCAATAGAAAAAGAAAAAAGACACGTATTTTGACATTTAAAAGAAGGCAAAAATAATGTTTAAAAAACACATTGGGGGAGTGGGGGTAGAGGTAATGACAAATTATGATGCCATTTTTAATGGTATTTGTTCAAGCATTTGTTCAAAAAGAAAAAGAAAGACATTTTCTTCCCTAAAGTCTTACCTTTAAACGCCTTTTTTTATTCCCTTAAAAAATAGGATTTATTTAAATGTATCGCTCACTTATTTTTTCTCTCTTTATTACTCGTATAATGATTTTATTTTTACTTTTTAAAATATTAACGTTTGTTTGAAAAGAAGAATAAAAAAAAATTCATTCAAAATATTCATCTACAAACGGTTGAAAAGTGATGTCAAATGATGGATGAAATTATCCTGATAAACATTTTTTAGGGGAATTAAATTTATACAATAACGATGGGTTTTTTGTGTTCACATTTTAATGGATCTTAATTTGTATTTATAAATTTCCGGATTACAGCCTTGATCTGTGAATAATATGCGTTGAAATGACAATGGCGAAGCGAAAAAGCTATTAAGAATTGATATTAAATGATAGCATAAAGCGATTTTAATTTTAATTTGTCGTTAATTGGTAATTTTAAGTACCCTACCCCATTTGTTTATTGCTACAAGATTTTTAGGCAAAACGGTAAAATCTAGTTTAAACGAAATAACTTCCTTTCATTTTCAAAGTCTCTACATTACCGTTTCAAAATGTTGCGCTTTTTCTTATCAGAAAAGAACACGATAAAGTTAACCTTTCTTAAAAGCTCATTCCATCATTCAAAAATTGTCATCTAGAGAGACATTGAGGGGGTTTTCTGTATGGATATTGAAGATTCTTAGGATTTCAAAAAGTTTGAAAACGTCACCTTCTTCAACGTTTTTGTCAATATAAGCAATTGCATGCGAAAACTGTCCACATTGTTTCGACTTTTCTTTTTCTCTTAAAGGCCCTTCACAGCTTTCTTCTCTTCCTCGTCCACAAATTTGTCCACAAAATTTATAACTTCAGACTTATACTATCTGCTACATCTCTACAGAGACTTGGGCAACATCTTATTTATTTTACTTTCTTGTACAAGTTCATTCGTCAATATCTTAATGAAGTTAATAGTTGCGTAACCTTTAACGATTTTTAAAATATATCAGCTCCAGCGTCTACCGTCGTATAATTAGAGTATAATTGGGACACAGGACGATTAGTCGCTTAACGCGAAATTATTCCATCAATATCGGCTAATTGCATCATTCTGCTAGATCGACTTTCTTTATCAAATGGATACATCGTACAGATACACGTAGGGACTTGTTGCTACGCGGATGTTTCTAATTATGATGATAGAACGGAACTGGGGCTTTATATGGAAGAATTAGAAACCAAACTATACCGTCGGCTTACGATCAGTAAAATTATGTTCTTTGCAAGCAATAATTGGATAATAATCATCATCATCGATCTGTAGTACTCGCTACTGATGAATTTGCCAACTGCTCTAGCGAGGTCGATGACCAAGTTCTTTTGGCCTGAATTGGATGATCGTGATGATGTTTGGTTTAAACAGTTCGACGCTACATGGCACATAGCTGATGTCACATAGGATATTCAGCCTGCGTGATTTAAGAGCATAGTCTTTGAGGAGATATGATATCGTAGGATTTGACCCGTTCAACTTTTTCTTTTGCGAATAAATCACAAACCACAGCGGTTCTCATTTCATTTTCATCCTAATTTATGCGCCTGAATAATGGGAAATTGGACATTCCTTAGTGGCCATATGAACGATGTTATATTCCACACATAATAGTGGAATGATATGTTGATGATATCTCCTAAACATACATAAAATACATATGTACGTAATTGTTCATTTCAACCCTTCAGTCAAGATTACGATCTAGCTTCTCACACCAATTATGTTGTGTGTCTTTATTTTATAAATGAGTGGCTGGACCTACAGTTTAAATTCGATTCCGAACGACTGATTTTTGAGAAACTTTTCATGGCTATTTTATTTATTTTCCTGGCAAGAACTCTGAGAGGAAAGAAATATTTGTTCGTGTTTCGTTTTGTTGGAGATGTCTGACCTGTGGTTTGAACGCAGGCTTAATGTCTAATAAGCCAACACACTACCTACTAGATTGCGGCGGCTATTATCTCATAAACACTTTGTTTTATATAAATTTAAAAATAGGTTCGTTTGAGAGATGTCTGGAAGATTGTTGCTCATTGTGTTTTATTGCCATTGAAGGTGCTTTCATCAGCGAATTTAAAAAAAAGTCGGTGAATAGCTTACGATGTCATCAACATCTGAAAATAATCAATTTTTCTCTTCCACAACTTTTTCCCTTTTTGAGTGCACCAAATTTCTTGTTTTATTTGTAATCAAATCAACACGAGGCATCTGTAGAAGTTCTCACACGACAACGAAATAAATTCAAAATAAAAACTAAAATAAAGAAAAGAAAAGGGAACTGAAACAGAAACAGAAACACAAACACTTCAAATCTAATTAACAGCTCATTAATGGTCAGAAAGTTTTTCATACAAATTTCCTCTACAAGCAGCAGAACGCCAAAGAAGGATAAAAACAAAGGCAAGAAAGAAAAAAAATGGGGAAAAAAGGGAAAAAAATAAAGGCAAAAAGTAGAGCAAAAACCCAAAGGAAACAAAATCCATATTGACCGATTTAGCAAAGCTAATCAATTAATTAAGCGTGGATACATAAAAACAAAACTGTATTGAATGTAAACATACATACATTCATGGCAACATAAAAACTCTCTCTGTGGTCATATGGCAGATACAAAGAAGAGTTCACCAGAATAAAAAGCCACGCATCATCATTTGTCTACGGTTGAGTGAGTGGGCGTATATACTCGTATGCTGCTAATGATGATAGGGACGTATGCTTTTGTTTTTTCTGGTATAAGAAAAACACGCAATTTTCTCCATTCAAATGTCAGGAAAATACAAATTATTTTCAATACAAAAACAATAAGAGCAAAAAGCAAAAATGTCAGAATGTTACAGAATTGATGGACAGTTAAAGGGAGAGGAGAGAAAAAAAGGATAACAGGGAAAATAGATTTCGAAAAGAAAAAAGAAGGAAAACCAAACCAAGAAGATTTTATTGCGGAAGTGGGAAAAGTGATGCGGTAATCATTTGATGTCAAGTATGGGCTGGGGTGTTCAGCTCTTGTATTTATTCTTAGTCCTTTACAATCAGTATACTGGAAATTCTAATCAGATTCAATAGAAGAATATTTCCAATGCAATCCGTTTCTGAAAACTACTTAAATCGAAGTTTATTAGTCACATTTCCCATGCAGCAGGACGTTCACAGGGAAAACACTTCATCGATCTGCAGGAGCGCAAAGCTATAATCTGGATAGATTGTAAGCTGAGACATACCTCTAATCGTACGTCCATAAGGAGCGTTGTTAAATTTTTGGGAAATATTATGGAAAATAAATCAATTTCCTATAAAAAATGCAAGTTATCGACAAATTTACTATCAAAAATGCAAGTTATCGACAAATTTACTATAGAAAATGCAAGTTATCGGAACGATATAGAGTAATAAAAGTGAATTAAACTGTGGTATTTCCCAAGCGAAAATCTATGCCATTGAAAGATGTGCTCAATTCAACATGGATAGAAGATACTAAGGTCATAATGTAACAATACTATCTGACAGTCAGGCCGACATCCGAACACTAGGTTTTTATGGGGTAAATTCGAAGATAGAATGGAACTGTCGGGGATAAAATGGGGATATCCTCTGCAAGGTCTCAGGGAATTTGTTGTAATGTGAAGTCCGTTGAACTTGTGAGGAGGGGACAAAACCAATTCTATAAGTGCGGGCAGACATGTGGGAATGTATGCACAACAAAAGAGAAGATAAAGAGGGTCAAAGAATCTTCTTAGGCCAAATAGGTTTGAAGCAAACAAAACTTTTGTTGAGAATTTACAATATGAAGAGATATGAGCCATACATCAGATTATTCAGGAATACTCTGGAGTTGGTAAGCGATCTTTTGACACGGCGCAGTAAACTCACAGTACACTGGTTCAGAATGGTGATCGTTTTGAGCACAATATATAGATTCCAAAATGTTGAGAATAAATCATCAGAACATTTTCTAGGAAATTGTGAGGACCTAATGCATCTAAGAGGAATGCACATGTCAGATGCTGCGCAGGGAATTTCCCTTGTTAATAACGAGAGCATCCTGAAGTTTGTCAGGGCAATAGGCTTGGAGGAGATATTATTGGAATACCATATAAAGTTTGAGGAGAGCAAAATACATTATACGGCGCAGAACTATGGCACTTCTTTACAACATTAATAATAATCATTACAAGCCTTCAGCCTCACCACTTATGTTGTGTGTGTTAATTTTATACATGAGTGGCGGGATCTACAGTTGAAAGTCGACCACGAATGGCAGATTTTTGAGAAATTGCAAAAAAAATTGCATTTTTACAAAAAATCTGCTGAGAGGAAGTTGTCGAACAAATATTTGTTCATATTTCGTTTTGTTGGAGATATCTGGCCTGAGGTTTGAAGCGTGGTCTTACGTCTAATAAGCCAACACACTGCTTACTAGACTACGGAAAGTGCATATTCGAGTTCTTTCATGCGCACTGCTTAGTCGCCGTAGTCTAGTAGGTAGTGTGTCGGCTTATTAGACGTAAGGCCACGGTTCAAATCCCAGGTCAGACATCAAAACGAAAATGTGAAAAAAATATTTCTTTGAGAGTAAATAAAATTGCCATGAAGAGTTGCTCAAAAATCTGTCGTTCGGAGTCGGCTTTAAACTGTAGGTCCGACCACTCATGTAAAAATTAACGCACACATCATAAGCGGTGTGAGAAGCTAGGTCGTAATCCTGACTGAAGGGTTGTAATGACAAATCATGTATGTATGTATGCTTAACTTAGCTTCTTTTTTCAAAATTATCTTTGGCTTTATGAAGACAAGAATAATTTCTTGGACCACTTTTTAAATGAAAAAACGCAATCAAATAAAATTCTTTGAATACAGATGGGAAAAATCACACTCGGTCAACTCGTTATTTTTCATACAAATTATAAAAGAGGAAAAACTGTAATAAAAATGCAAAGAAGGGGGATGATTTCTTATACATTTTTTTTGTTTCATTACTAAAGCCTGTTGTTAGAAATAATAATAAAAAAGAAAAAATAAGTAAATAAAGAGACTGTGTAAATGCTTCACAATTGTTATTGTGACTGTTTAACAATTACAGTTACAACATAGAATTTAGCTTCTGATTACTGTATACTTTTGTTGTTTACTACATAAGAATAATCATTAAACTGAGATAATGATCACAATGAAGCAATGAAATGAAAATGAAATGAAAATGAAAAGAAAATATTTATTTACGTGTAACATATTAAATGATAAAAACAACGAAATAAATATGTTCGCAAGAAAACAAACAATGCCATTCAATTCAATCCAATCCAATTCAATTCAAACCAAATAAAAATAATCACACAATTGTATTACAAACAATACACAATACAGACTACAAAGAGAGCGAGACAGAGAGTGAATAATTGTTGAAAAATATTAACCGTTAAATTACAAATAATACTTGTCGAGATTCGTCAAGGTACGGTTTATTCATGGGCCATTAAAACAACATTTTTGGGGGAGAAGAGCAGCACAAGGCTCTTGATACGGCTGATGAAACTGTTGCTTGTCATGAATTTGAATTGAATTGAATTTGTTTTTGCGTAAATGATCATCATTTATTACCAACAGATGTTTTAAATTTCCTTTTTTTTAATTTATCTTAAACATTTAATTATACATGGTGGTCCGAATAACAGAACTTATGCAATATATGTACCTCCTGTGTTAAGTTTAAAATGAAAAAAAGTTCAATAATTAGTATATTGAATAAGACATGGTGTAGTGTTTAAAGTGTTTGGATACAAACCCGAGCAATTCCCATTCATATCCGATAGAAGATAAAAATTTCAGAGTTTTCAATGCCATTCCCTACCAATTAATATATTCAAGGACTCCCTTCCCCTCATAGAATGGTCAGCGAACGTTACTTCTTAAGAAAAAGAGTAAGACTCAAAGTTTCTCACAACTACACAAAATTCAACAACCCAGGCATTTACACAGAGGGAGCAACATTATCATTCTAGGTGTTGCAACAGTAGCCTAATTGGACAAATTTAAAACAAAGCAAAGAAATAGTAAAAATGAGGATGAACTCTTTGATAGGCCTGCGATTGTTAAAAAAAAGAAAAGGAGTGAAAACATTGAAGATAACTATAAAGTGCGGGATTTTTGGGAATTTTTTTAACTTCTATTGGAAATTGTTATTGTCGTGAAGAGATGCCTCTGTATTGTGAACACACGATCTATTTATTCTTTTCATAGTTTATAAGTTATCCTTGTAATGCCTATTTCCCTGACATATTTTAGGATGCTGCTCGGTGTCAATGATAACAGTTCTCTTCCAAGCAATTGATATGCTCTCAGTTGCTTTCTTCTGGAATGTATTAATGCCCCACAGGTTCCAAGAATGTATTCCGATCATTCATTCCCATCAACACATAATCTACATGTTGTGTTCGAAAGAACCCCAACTCTGAATAAGTGTGTTCTCTTAGTCAGGTTATTTCTTGATAGTCTGATACATGACTCCAAACTACTCTTATTGTAATTTTTCAACAAAAGTTTTGATTGCCTCAAGTCCACTTGGTTTGTGAAGAATCGTTGCCTCTCTTTGTCTTACCTTCTGTAGAATATACATTTTCAAACATCCGCCTCCACTCTATAAAAGAATTTTGACCACATCAACGACGTGAAAGCTCTCATCCTCGCACTCTGCTCAGCCAAGCTTTTTCAGCTTCTACTGGATTAACAATAATGTGTGTGGTCTGGCGTTATCATGATGGAATTTGAGCCACTTACTTCAGTTTCATTAATTGTTAACAGTATAAGCTTAATTAGTCGCTTCCATTAGACATTAGCAATACCTATCTTGGTGTCAATCTCGACTTTGCTGACGTCTGTTTCATCATTAATTCATCCGTTTTATGTATTTCCCTTTTTAGGGTCAGTCATGATTCTTTTCGAATGGACACATACATACATACATACATAATTGGTCATCACAACCCTTTAGTGAGGATTACAACCAAGTTTCTCACACGACTTATGTTGTGTGTGTTAATTTTATGCATGAGTGGCCTACAGTTTAAAGTCGACTCCGAATGACAGATTTTTGGGAAACTTTTCATGGCAATTTTATTTATTTTCAGAGTTTTTGCCAGAAATCTGCGGAGAGGAAGCCGCTGAAGAAATATTTGTTCGTATTTCGTTTAGTTGGAAATAACTGACCTGTGATTCCAATCGGGGCCTCACGTCTAATAAGGTGCTCAGATATACATCTTTATTGCGTAAATCGCAATAAACGCCATTATTGAGCTTAATATTTCATATAAAGTTTGAATTAATTATTGCGCAATAAATACACAAATTGTTATAATATTGAGTAAAACTTAAAAAGCAGCACTATGCATAAGTATGTTCAGTGCGCATATTACAATTATCCGAACACTTTCTCTTGATATTATACAACTCAAATGACAACAATGACAAAAAAAGTTAAAAGCTATATTGTTGAAACAACCAGCTGTTTTGTTTACCAACTGTCAAATGATTATTGAATAAGCAGCTGAACTATGTATAGTATTATGTCTGAACACTTAAAATATTGTACTCAATAAAAGTGCATATCTGAACATAGTATAATAAGCCATCACTCTACCTACTAGACTATGGCGCCTTCATCAATGAATTAGTCATTACAACACCTTAGTCAGGATTGCAACCTAGCTTTTCACAGCACCCATGTTGGGTTCTCCTTTTATCCATGAGTGACTTTGTCGACCCCGAACGATAAATTTTGTAAACATTTCATGGCAATTTGATTTACTCTCAGAGTTTTCGGCAGAAGACTTCTGAGTTGTAGCTGCCGAAAGAAATATTTTTTTTATATTTCATTTCGTTCGATGTGTCTGAGCTAGGGTTTGAACCACAGGTTCTCATCTGGTAAGATAACACGCTGCCGACTATACTAGACTACGGCAACTTGCCGTCTGTAATTAATGTGTTGAAAGTATTACATTTTAGAGTCATTTACTGCCAATTTGTAACCGAACTTAACTGAAAATTGAATCTGAATCTATTAACCATTGCAGGCAAGGGTTGAAAAGATTAATGATTATCACATGTATTGCCAAAATTAATAATTAAAACAGTTCTCTCAACTTCAACTTCTTTATTTAATTAAAGCACTTTTTTAACTTTCGATAGTTTCGTTTTCTCTGACGCTCCTTTTTACATATTCTTCCTATGGTTTCCATATAAAAAAATAAATTCTTAAGAAAAGATTTAAAAGAGAACGTGTGACCAGAAACACTTGTGCTCAGCCAATGGTACATACATGTATAACCAAATAAAACTATTTGAGTACCAAATAAAAGTACACATATTATGATGAAAGACATCCATACAATAACGACTGAATGCTACAATGTATGAAAGGATATGGAAAAGGGTGTCCCTTTAAATATGAAAAATATTATTTTAATTTAAATAATTTTTTCTTTTTAATTTTTTGAATAACTATGCGGTCTAATAGCCTATTAAACTACATTTTAATTAAAAAAAATAAAAATTTATAATAAAATTTCATTTTATGGGACACCCTATTCATATGAATGAAAGGTAGAAATTTATTAACATTATCTATGTATGTACATACTATGTATGCATGTGTATCATGTGATAGGGGGCGTATCATAGTGACTTTTATTTGTTTGGGTAATTAAAATGTGGCATGAGTGTGTATATTACATCAATACTCGTTACAATCATTCTATAATTGTATGTGTATGTACGTACGTACTCTCACACTCAAAGATGGTTATACTGAGGGGATGACATTTTAATCCATTGCTAATCGTATATGTAGTCATATGTAAAGAAAACGGGTTAACTGTAACAAAGGCCAGGACTTAAAATAGACAAAAGCCGAGCCAAGTGGATATAGAGAAACACTTGACATTATTCACACCTTTACCGAGGGGCAATGTACGTAAAGAGAGGGGTAGAGGGCGATGCACTGTATACCAGGGGTTTATTTTTAAGCAAAGTTTTGAAATTAAATTCGTTAACAATGCAAAATACTTAAAGTAATGTTATAAAGTGCAACGATTAATCGAAGCTTATGAAGATTTAATGAAGTCGACGTAGTCTAGGTAGTGTGTTGGCTTATTAGACGTCAGAACACGGTTCAAACCCCAGGTCAGATATCTTTAACAAAACGAAAAAATATTTCCTCGGCGACTTCCTCTCAGCAGATATTTGGCAAAAACTCTGTGAATAAATAAAATTGACATGAAAAACTTTCTCAAAAATCTGTTGTTCGCAATCGACTTTAAACTGTAGGTCCCGCCATAAATATAAAATTAATGCACACCACAGAAGTGATGTGAGAAGCTACGACGTAATCCTGATGAAGGGTTGTAATGACCATTTATGTATGTATGTAATGCTATAAAGTGCAACAATTATTCACAGCTAAAAAGGTTTAATTTTCAGTATTCGAATCAAAAGAATAAACCATTATAAGCCACGTTTAAATTGCTAAGTATTTTCCTTTTAAAAACAATAATTCTTGTGGATTTAATTAATATAATACAAGATACATGTATTAATGTATACAACTCACTGGCTAGTGCCCTTTTATACTTCATTTGTTTTCTGTCTGGCAACTTCTAGAAGTTTATTGTTTGATTTGTTATTGTTATTATTTCGTTTTCTACTGTTTGTAGTTATTGTATTTACCACGCTGTGCAAGTACTATCATCGCCTTTTTGAAGCCTCATACTGTTTAGTTCGTAATTTTTAATTAAAGGTAAAAAAATGGGTTATTATACGGCCATAGCCCAAAGAATTGAAGGTTCTTCCAAGACGATTTTCGAAAAAAATCTGCCTAGTGATACTGCTTTCAATAGTAGCTTTTTCCATATGTAGAGTCTTTTCCCCAATCACTTTCTAGATACTCTGAGCCTATGTTCAGCAATTTTGATTTTTTAATAGAACCTATCAAGCAAGAGATAAGCTTCATTGCTAAAGAAAATTTTATTTGAAAAATTAGCATTGAACGCCTGTTAATCTAGGATCCAATCAGCATATCTGTGGCGTTGTAAATGGTTAAACAAATTTAATTGTTACATTAGTTGTACTTTATAGAAATGTGAATGCAAATCCAAATGTGCCTTAGCACAGATCCAATTGCTGAGAATGCGGTAATTCGGATTATCATTTAAAAGTGTTTTTAACAGAAGCAATATTTCTTTATACTTTTTCTAATGACCACTGCAGCCAGTCTGAGGTTAGGTTAAGTTAGGTTAGGTTGGAAGTGTGTCACTGTATTCACAGTCCCATGCCTTCACCCAAAGACCAATTGGCTCATTGTAAACCTTCATCTAAGAAGAAGAAATGAGAAAAAAGTTGTATAACGAAAAAAATGAGAGATAAAGAAAATATAAAGAAAGAAATAAAGACAATGAGCAGTCTTTGAAGTCATAGATAGAATGTTCTCTCTAAGCATATTAACCTAGCCAGTTAATCGTGTTTAAGAACGCTATTAAATCCTCAAGTTTGTATTTCTCCAGATCTACTAGTTCCTCAACAAATCGAATGTTGCCCATTGTTTCCTCTGCTTCTTCACAAGTATACATACAAATATAAAGGTTTTTACAACCCTTCAGTCAGGATTTCGACCAAGCTTCTCACACCACTTATGTTATGTGTGTTAATTTTGTACAGCAGTAGCGGGTCCTACAGCTTAAAGTCGATTCCGAACGACAGATTTTTTGAGGAACCATTCATCGCAATTTTATTTACTCTCAGAGTTTTTGCCAGAAATCTGCTGAGTGGAACTCGCCGATTAAATATTTTTTCATATTTCGTGTTGGAGTCTGATCTGGGATGTGAACCGTGGCCTCACATCTAATAAGCCAACACACTACCTACTAGACTACGACAACTGCTTCACATAACCTACAGAAATCAGAGATAAACCTTAAAACAGACAAAATTCATTTCAGCGTGGTAAATGTGAAATATACGATGGCTGATGGTGTCATCACTAGCAACTTTAATTCAGCGCGCGAAATTTGGGAGCATAATTCTCTAATTCCGGGTGTTTTTTGTTACATCTAATCTGCTGTGATTTGTTTTGGTAGTTGAAAGTACCATTCAAATATATTTTGCAATGTAAACAGATTTAAAACTAATACTGCCCTCTATCGAAGGAGATTTTCCTGTCACAACGTATTTTCCTAGTGTCAGCTCACGGGTCTGTATTAGTTGCAGTCATCCCTTGAGTTTGAGGTTTGTTTATGGAAAAAACAACCTTTTTCTTACATTTTAAAGGCAATCAATAAATTCGTTTGTAAAAAGAAACATTGTCTACTTTTAGGCTAAAAAGCTAAACATATTTTATAGCATAGTTTTAGGTAAAAAAGAATAAATAAAATAAATATTAATTACTTTAAATAAATACAACTTGTATTTGTAGCTTTAAAATTAATTTGTATTTATAATTTGACTTTAATGCAATCGACAACACATATGTCTGATAAGTTATTTAAGTTACAAAAGTAAGAAAAATTTTTATTTAAAATTTATTGATGCATAAATTTAAACATCTTTTCATTATTACATACATGCATATATATATACATTTCAATTTACTATTTGTATTTCTATTTTCTATTTATCTATTATACGAAGTCTTTTATTTATTTAAAAATATTTTTAATGCTAAAATGTTAAAATGCCAGCCATAATGTCCTTAACACAATACACATACATTTCTTAGAACAACAGAAAGATCTAAGAAAACTGAATTTTCTGAAGACTTGAAAGTGTTAGTATTAGTGGGTGGGTAAATAAATAATAAGTTTGTGGCAGAAAGCATAGTATAGCATACATTTAGGCTTATAAGCCTTTATATTTGTATTATTTTTGGTATTATTCCCAATGTTAATTTTGTTGTTGTTTTCACAAAACAATGTGTGAAAGTTATACTTAAAGACAGCATATAAGAAGAAAAGAATTCGTTTTCTTTTCTTCCACTTGAAGAGAAGGAAGACTTTTGTGGTGTGAATAATAGACTGTGGTATTTCTGGGTTCTAGAATTGTTTGGGAGGAAGCAGAGAAATTAAAAAATGTTTCTTAAAGATTAAGGAAAAGGAAAAAACTGTTGCAAAACATTAGAAAAGTTAAATTGAATTTCATGATGCCAAGGCTAAAGATTTTCAAGCAACTTTTACCAAAAAAAAAAATGAATTAAAATTTCTTTTTAAACAATCTCCTTCCCCCCATCTTCCTTTTTTCAACTGATTCACATTAATTTTTCCCACAAGCCACGGCAGAAATCACGCCGTTTTATTGTGGTTGCTTTTTGTACTTTTTGCCATGGAAAAAGCCTCAAAGCCCTTTTAAAGATCAAACATTTCAATTAAGCACAAACATCAGTAGACTTTATAATAAAAAGTAACAAAAAAAACCCTCGGAATTGGTTCTCAAACAGCTAAAAATTAAAAAAAAAAGAGAGAGAGAAAGAAAAAAGACGTGAAAAATTGTCAGCAAAAAAAACTTTTGACTCATAAAACTTCTTAACCAATGCCTGACAGTAAGCACGACAAAATTGTGAAAATAAGCGCGAAAAAATTGGTTGAAAAAGTCTTAAGGCTTTGTTTTATTCTTTGTGGAAAATGAGCAGATTCAAAATGTAAAATAAAAATAGCAAGTAAGACGTTTTGTTTTAAAAAGGGAACAATAATTACGCTTAAATGACTTTCTTTTTGGCATTCGTTAGGCAGTGTTTAAATTTCATTTGAAGCAGTAAGAAAATGAGCACTTTAATACGGTAATTTAAATACCATCTGCATACAAATACATATGATCCACCAACATATATAAAATCAGCTTTATTCGGATTTAAAGGGTCACCAATTTGGTGGTTACAAGACCTACGATCTGGCAAATCTATCCTGCGTAAAATAACTTCCACCTAAAGTGTCATTTATTTAATGTTTAAAAGTCGAGGAACGTATAAAATGAACATTACAATTAAGTACGTATGTGGGTACTCAATGGTAATCACTTTCTGAACATTACGGAATAATTATCGTTGCAATAATCGACCTATTGTGCAAGGAATTGAAAAAATTATCATAAAATTTGTAGTCTGGTTAGGTACGGTCATTACAAACTATTTAGTCAGGATTGCAGTTGGCTTATCCATCTTGTGCGTATTAATTTTATCAATAACTGACAAGACCCACAGTGTAAAATCGACTTCAAACGATAGATTTTTGAGTAACTTTACATGATAATTTTGTTTTAAGCTCAGGGTTTTTGCCAGAACACCGATGAGATGAAGAAGTCAAAAGAATTATTTCTTTAATTTTTCTTTTTGTCGAGATATTTAAGCTGGGATTTAAACCACTGGCTCTCATCTAAAAAGCTAACACCCTACCTACTAAACTGTGGCAACTTCAGAATGTTACACGCTCTCGATAATATAGCTTCTGTTAGAAAAACTGTAACAAACAATACCAATTTGCTGATTCCACGGCATTTTCATAAATTCTTTTAATCCTAGGGCTCTTTAGGGCATATTTTTTACTCGGATTTGTACATCCATCCCTATGAAGTATAACTCACGCAACTATTAAAGACGACTAAACATTCACAACGCCGTAGATAGACGGTGGCTATACCAACAACCAATAATTCAGAGAGCAATGACTCACAACACGGTCGAATTTGATTTTATTAGATAACCGCCGTAGTCTGATAGACAAGAGCATGTGGTTTAATCCCCGGCTTTGATATCTCGAACAAAATATTACCTTCAGTGACTTCGTCTCAGCTGTCTTCTGACAAAACCTCTGAGAATAAATAAAAGTGCCATGAAAAGTTTCTCAAATCTGTAGTTCGGAGTCAACACTAAACTGTAGTTACCGCCACTCATGTACAGAATTACCACACACAACACGAGTGGTGTGAGCAGCTAGAATGAATTCATGACTAAAGTGTTGGAATTCCCAAGTAAGGACGTAAATATGAAAAGGGTTTCCAAGACGAGTAATTTTAAGAATACAAAACTACATACAGCTGTATATAACTGCTCTATAAACCTGCAAGCCAAATTAGGTTAAATGACGTCACTGCAAAGAAATCACGAAAGTGATTCAATTAAAAACATGCTAATGCTCACCATTCGGTGGAGTCGTTCTAAGGCCCAAATCGCCTAGACTTTTTTATGTAACATTACTTAAAGACTTCTTACTGAAGTCGCCGTAGTCTAAAAGGTAGTGTGTTGGCTTATTAAACGTAAAGCCAGGGTTCGAGCCCCAGGCCAGACATCAAAACAAAATACAAAAAGTATTTCTTCGGCGACTTCCTCTCAGCAGATTTCTGGCAAAAACTCTGAGAGTAAACTAAAATTGCCATGAAAAGTTTCTCAAAATTCTGTCGTTCGGAGTCGACTTTAAACTGTAGGTCCCACCACTCATGTATAAAATTAACACGCACAACATAAGTGGTGTGAGAAACTAGGTCGTAATCCTGACTGAAGGGTTGTAATGACCAATTATGTATGTAACATTACTTATCATGCGTTTGTGCATGTGCTAGACAGCAACTCATTAAGATCTCTTAATCTTCCATTGAATTGTAATTTCAGCTGAAATAATGTGAGTGTGTCTCTTGGAGTCTGGCCAATGGTATACTTCACTGTAAGTACAGTGGGAGAATAAAATGAGCTTTTCTGTGTATCTGTGTAAAAAATTTGGCAGCTTAACCTTGCGTCCGAAGAGGCTTTTTCGCTCTTTCCTACCAAAGAAGCGTTAGCCAAAGAGTAGAATTTCTCCCTGGAGGACACTTTACCAATCTAATATTTTGAGTTAAAAGAGAATATTTAGAGTTCGATTATCACTTGAATACATTTAAACTGTAGTTCATCCATTCCAAATTCCCTTAGCTACCATTTCTGTTAAAAACTCTGAGAGCAAATAAAAAATTGCCATGAAGAAGTTCCTCAAAAAAAGATCGTTCGAAATCGTCCTTAAACTGTAGGGCCCGCCACTCATGTATAAAATTTACACACACCACATCAGTCAAGACCTAATCCTGACTGAAGGGTTTTAATGACCAATTATGTATGTATGTATGTAAGTACGTCTCTAAAGTCAAACGTAAACGCAATAAAGTTACTCCGAAATTTAATGGATTTAAAAACTCTTTCCATATTTAAAGCTTAAACAAATTAAATGTTATCACTCACTTTCCTTACGAACAAAAGAAAAATCTTTCTTCTTCCAATTAAATTCTTACATTTTAATTTAAATTTTCCTTTCCTTTTGCATGTTTGTCAAAAAGATTTCACAAGTTTTCTTACAAAAAAAAAAATTAAAAAAATTAAAAAAAAGATGAATTTCTTGAAAATGTTTTTTTCTTCCACGTTCTTCTTTTAACTCAACCACCAGCCCGTATGCAAATTTAGTCATCACACACACACACACACATCAAGGAAAATGTATGCGTGGAAATGAAAAACTTTTTCCCTTTCAAGTAACACCACATCGACAGGGAAAAAATCAAAAACTCAAACCTCAGCGCCATTTTGATTTCTTTCAAAAACTTTTTTTGCGCTTCTTAACGGTTTCTTTTCCCCTATTCAAGTTGCGCAAAGTCAGCGCTAAAAGAAAAACTGATGATGATGAACAAAAAAAAAACCAAAGACGATAATAAAAAGCAACCCCTGTTTTGCATAGACATACAGACATATGTATGTACGTACTTATGCTATAGTATTATAGAAGAGGAGGGGGGAAAAAGGGCAAATTATCAATGGGTGTTTGGAAAATCTATTCAAGTGGATAATTGCGATAATCTACTTTTTAACAACATAAATAAATAAATAAATACAAACGAAATGAACTCAATTGAAATGAATACACACACACAGACACACACTCAAATGCAAAGTTAATTTGAAAATAATGATAACGATGATGATGAGCAGCTGAGAATTTAACATATGGATGGTATTTAAGCTTAACTTTCTCTGTTTACTTGTTTATCTTTTCAGCGGTACAACATGAGAGAGGACCCCGTAAACCCAAACTCCATCCTCAACTGCATCATCAACATCCGGCTCATCATCATCACGGCCACCATCATATGAATGGCTTGGTGGGGCATCCCCAAGCCACCTATCATCCGCATGCTGCCCATTTGCCTGTATCGTTAGTTACCAATGTTTCAGCTTCTTTTAATTATACTTCGCATATCTCTACACATCATGCGGCTGCAGGATTTCATGGGCCTTCTCATCCTACGGCCTTCCATCATCCGGGACATGGCCATAATGCATCGGCGTCTGCAGGTCAACATGTGCCACCACCTCATTTGCCCTTTCCACCACATTTACTGCCTCAAATGCATCACAATCTTATAGCAGAGGCCACTAGTAAATTGCCTGGTTTGGCGGCTACTACAGCAACAGCCGCCTCTCTGGTAGCTTCCTCCAACAATCCCAATTTAGCAAACTTACCTTCACTAAATCATCATGGACAACCCGGCACGGTTGTTGCCACTTATGATCTCACCAATAGTCGCGGTGAGGGCTCATCGGCGGGCAGTGCCGGGGCAGCTAGTACCAATAGTTTAGATTTCTATAGCAAAGCAATCAATCAAAATTATTCTTCTCCCTCACCAACAGCTTCAATACAATCAATTTCATCAGTGGGTGGCCATTCAACGCCGGGCTGTGAATCGCCTCGCGTGAATGTAGAAACTGAGACACCTTCCACCACACCACCGCTTCTATCGCCTTCAAACTCACCGGGGCCCCACGAACCTTTATCGCCTACGGATACCAATCGTACGCATAGCTCAGAATCATCCATTACTCTGAATAGTCCTCTAAGTCTGAGTCAACATCAACTACACAGTCATAGCAATAACAACAATAACAACAACAATTCATCTTATAACAATCGCAACTTAAATCTACTCAAAGCCTCACCCTGTTCATCGCCAATACGTTTGCCCCAATCATCACCATTGCATCTGACAGCCTTTACACACATACCAAAACGTTCAACACCACCAACGGCAACGGCAGCAATACCAACAACCGTCAACAATGCAACATCATCTGCACCATCCCTACAAACCGGCCACCATCACATGAGCTTAGCCGCACAACCACCATCATCAACTGTGCTCACATCAATTTGCCAGCCAACGCCCACACAAGTCCAAACCTCTTCTACTGCCCCACCACCGCCACCACAGTCAACTTCGACGACATCCTCCTCGTCTACGGCATCGCACAACCAGCACACACATGCAGCTGCTGCTTTATATGCGGCACGACAAAATGGTTTCATTGAATTGCTTTTAAGTCCCGACAAATGTCAGGAAATCATTCAGTATCAGGTACACAATTCCATTTTGTTTCCACCATTGCCACAACAATTAATTGGTTTGGATTCACGTCTCCTCTCCTGGGAAATGTTACAGGAGACTACAGCCCGTTTGCTGTTTATGGCAGTGCGTTGGGTGAAATGTTTAATGCCATTTCAAACACTGTCACGTAGTGATCAAATCTTGTTATTGCAGGTGAGTACAATTTTTTTTAGTTTCACATGGTGATTTTAAAAAATTGAATACTTTACGGACTTGATAGAAGCGAGATTAAAAAAGAAAAAAAAAAATTATCCTTTAACAGTGCAAGAGATTTTATTGACCTTTGACCTCTGCACTTTATTTAAAAGAGAATGTGTACTTACTTACTTCACTGGTAATTACAACTCTTTAGTCAGGATTACAACCTAGCTTCTCACATATTTTTATCCATGTGTGGTGGGCCATATTCTTTAATGTTGACTCTGAACGACCGACTTGAATTTTAATGGAAATTTTTCTTTACTTTCACAGTTTTTCCTAGAGAACTATGCAGCCATTGCGCTGACCAATTTCTTCCTCTTCCCTAGTTTTGGTAGAACTTAGTCAGTACAGGGACTGCGTTCACCTGTGCCATTACAACGGGCCACTATGCGTGCTCAAGTGAGCTTTTTGATATCAGAGCTACCACTCCAACCTAACCTAACCTAGAGGACTGCTGAGAGAAAGTCGCCGAAGGAAATATTTTTTCCTAATTCGGTTAGTTCGAGATGTCTGAGCCAGGGGTTGAACTACGGACTCTTGTGTAGCAACCCAAAACACTACCTAGTTGTCTAGTAGGGGCACCGGCGACTTATGTATATACACTACGAGAAGGAAATAAGTGTTGCCTTAATTACATAACTTTTGCCGAACGATGGTGTCTAGTAGGGACAACAGCGACGTATAGTCACTACGAGAAGGAAATAGTGTTGCCTTAATGACATTACTTTTGCTGAACTATGGCGTGCATTTGTTGAGATAAGAATCTAAGCCTGTCATGACAAGAGTCGGGCACTGCCTTATGAGTTAAAAGAGCTTCTTTCGTCCTCCTCAGGCTCACAGCTCCTGTAAAAGTCATTTGAGGAAATGCCAAGTTTATCGGCATGCCTTCTATTAGAACAGTGGCCTGTGGCAATCGATGGCCATGCGATTTCATAACAGAAGAAAATCAGTCCTCTTCTTATCTATACTAGTCTCGCAGAGTCTAGCAATATTGTACCAACAGTTCAGCTACCAACGACTTTGAGTCTCCCTGTAAAACGACCGTCAAATACTCAGTTTAACTGAGGCAATCGGAACATCTATGCCCTGTAATATGTCAGATAATGGAGACTCGTTTGTTCCCTGGTCAGCTAATCAGCAGCAATGCAATTCGTGACGATATCCCTATATCCGGGAACCCATTTATGAGTTACTTTTGAATAATAAGAAATTTTCCTGAGAAATCGCTGGTATTCATAGACAAGAGCAGTTGTTGAGGTAACATTCGTTTGTTTGTCCGAGTAAATTAAGAGATTTTCAGGGAAAATGCCACCACAAAACAAGGATTGCACTGTTTTCAAAAGTGCCATTATCTCCAAAAAATACTGGAAAACACTGCAGAGTTCAGATACATACATACATACATAATTCGTCATTACAATCCTTCAGTGAGGATTACGACCTAGCTTCTCACACCACTTATGTGATGTGTTAATTTCATACATGAGTGGCGGGACCTATAGTTTAAAGCCGACTCCAAACGACAGATTTTTGAGGAACTTTTAATGACAATTTTTATTTCACTCCCAGAGTTTTTGCCAGAAATTTTCGTTTTGATGCCTGACCTGGGGTTTGAACCGTGACCTTACGTCTAATAAGCCAACACATTGCCTACTAGTACTACAGCCTTTACTGCCCAGTATTTTGAAGTCATATGTATCAAAGGTTCCATAGAGCACCTCTTGATCATCATACCAGAAGTCCCTACTTAGAATTTTGAAGTCAAATTTCTTATCCAGAAAATTATAAATGTACCGGATGTGTCCATGTCTTCTCAGATTTGCAACGTGATTGTAGTATAGATAGGCAAAGTATTTAACTGCATTGAGCTCGAATGCTACTAATTTAGACCCCACCAGTGTTCCGCCAAAAACCATGCCTTGAAAAGTTTCTCAAAAAGTTGTCGTTTGGAGTTAACTTAGGTCCAGCCACTCGTTTATAAAATTAACACACCTAACATGGGTGGTATGAGAAGCTAGGTTGTAATCTCTGACTACAGGTTTGTTATGATCAGTTCAGTAAGATATGGAATGTCTCGCTTTATTATATAAGCTCTTTCCAACTTTCGGTTCTATGATAACTTTGGTTCCATACTTTTAAGCCTAGCAGAAAGCAACGCTTTTTCTTAAATTTTTATTGTGCATTGTAATCGACGTTAGATTGTCAGGAGCATTAAATTAATCATTTTGTAACTGCATTTATCTCAGAAAACAATCCTGTGCAGAAGACCTGCTAACTAACCCCTATAATATTTACATTATATTTCCAACTCTCTTAATATAAATTTTTTTCCTTTATTTTTCAGGAATCATGGAAAGAACTCTTTCTACTCAACTTGGCACAATGGATTACACCATTAGACCTCGCCCCAATCTTTGAATCGCCCATGATTAAAGAACGTTTACCACAAGACGACACTACCGATACCGAAATCAAGACAATACAAGATGTACTCTTAAGATTTCGTCAAATAGCACCCGATGGCAGTGAAGTGGGTTGCATGAAGGCGATTGCTCTCTTCACGCCCGATGTTCCCGGTCTGTGTGATATTCAGCCCGTTGAAATGTTACAAGATCAGGCGCAGTGTATATTAACGGATCATGTGCGTTTACGTTATCCGCGACAGGCTACAAGATATGGGCGTTTATTGTTGCTGTTGCCCTCGTTGAGAGCTATTCGAGCGTGTACTATAGAGAGTTTATTTTTTAAGGAAACCATTGGTAATGTGCCTATATCGAGATTGCTGAGAGATATGTACACTATGGAGCCGACTACACCAAATGTACCGATAACAGTAGGCGTTACTGGATTTTTATTGAATGGCCATAATCAGCAGGATAAATAAAAGGGGGAAATAGAATAAATACATGAAGAGTTTCTCGATTGGAATATTATTAAGTAGGAAACGAATTGTTCTTTTTGCAACTGTTGTACATATGTTTTTCGATAAATTTTATTTTTTTTAACTGTTAAGGTTTATTTAATTAATTTTAAATTTTATTTGTTGCCAAATTTTTTATTTTTAATTTAATTTCAAAATTCTAAACAAATTATTTTATTGCCAAAACCAAAATCAATCAACCATCTTGAATGGCTTGTAGCGCCATCTTGTCGTAAACACTTACCGCCTAATTTTCAGTTGCAGAAAAAACCAAAAAAAAAATCGGTTATTATACGGCCCCAGCACTCCGAGTTTGGTGGAAACAGATATTCCAGATTCATTTTTGTTTTATAAAATTGGTTTGAAAAGTTGTGGGCTAACAACAGTTTTTATTTTTTCAAGATAGTCACAGAATATTATACTATTATGTGTATCCAAAAGTTCTGATTCCATAAATGTTCAAGTCAACTGTTGCAACTTTGCTTACTATATGTAGGTTCACTGCGTGCAGTCTAATCGGAAGACAATCGTTTTATTAGGATGTGAAATGATTGAGCCGTATTTCATGCCTTGGCACATATCCACTCATAGGTTAGGTCAGCGGGTAGATTGCCGTTCAGAGGCAATATCACCCGGTGGCCCAAATGGCCAATTGTGTTTGCTACCCAATGTAAGGTAAGCCCCCTTGTCGTGATCCGTTAGTGGTGGGTTTAAGCCTCCCCGAGTTCCCAATGAAACCGACCAGTTCCCTCTGTGGCACGTTCGCCATGACGTCTGTTCAGAACAGTCTGGCACTAGCATACAAGGTGTTATCAACTCATAAATTTGGGTGATTTTGGGAAATGATTTGCAACAAGCCTTAGTAACAAAAATAAATTGAGTAGTCAGGAAGCTACATATATTCTCTTTTAAATGGGGAACTATTATATGGTATACAGAGGGGTGAAGAACAGATCTTGGAGCAGGAGCAGGAATATTTGTCCCAGAATGAAATATTCCAAGATTGGGTGGTACAAAGTACAGAATATAACAATGATATCTGATAGCCAAGTCGTCATGAGAGCTTTTATATCCATTAGAAGAAAAAACCAAGTGATATGCAAAAAGTTTTCATTGTTGACACCGAGCCGCTGATATTTATCAGGTCAATAGACTTGTAGGAGATATTATGCGAATACCCTACAAGGTTTGAGGTGAATACAAGAGAAAATATGGCCACTGTAGTAAGGCGCGACAATAATACTAATGGTATCTCAGTCAACTTGACTTTGCGGTTATTCAAAATTATTTTGTGGGGAGTTTTTGATGTCTTCATCGGTAACCGACTCTTTTAGGAGTCTACTAAATGCATCGTGCTTGTCTCAACGATTGATTTTTCAGCTGCAAAGTTCGAATAATGTTTTTTATGCCAGGCCTTGGATTCGATAGCATTTTTTTTCGCTAAAGAGTTATGGTTTTTTTGATGAGTTTGGTAGCATTCAATCAGTACAGAATCATACACATAATTTCTGATACTTATACGCATTCATACTTATTTTAATATCATGGAACCTTTACTCATATTTAAAGTTTGAAGTACTCATCATATTCATACTTAACAACACGTATAATGTTGTTGATTTCGACTCTCCATAACTCAACATATACACGAAGCACAAAATAAGTATGATTCGCGTACGAACACTACAATACTTGCGAGAAGGTTATGTGTTTGCTTTGCTTGCTGCTCTGTCTTTTTTGCTTACGTGTCTTTCTCCTTGTAAATGCAACAACAACTAAGACTATAAATTTTGATGAATGATTCGAGTCACTTGAATCATTCATAAATATTTTTCTAAAGTTATGAATCTGAATGAGTAGGCTTATGAATCAAACATATTTCGAATGGTATGAGTTTGATGTCAACGTTGTACTCGTACTCATTGCAACCTGTGCTTATAAATAAACGTTGTAGTAAGTATGAATGAATCAGAGTAGTTAAATTTCTTATGTTCAAAATTTCATGAGTGCTTATGAGTGGCGAAAAAACAATCCATTGCTGATCTCTGGTACAGAGATTGTGTTTACCTTTTGCGCCACAACGGTCCACTCTGCGTGCTCAAGAGTGCTTTGGTTATCTAAACTACCACTTCAATCTAACCTAACCTAACCCAACTTAACTTATGCCTTTTTGAGAAACAAAATTCATTCTTGAATATTTTCTTCAAACTAACATAAGTTGCTTCAAAGAGACCGCTCTTTTCCACAAACTAATAGCCTGAACATTGGTACCTGAGTCTTTTAAAGCTTAGGTTGAACTAAAAATCATGTGGATTTAATACCATGAGTTACGATTTTTTCAGTCCTACTGAAACGTTAACAGGCGAGTCTCAAGTATTTTTTTCTTGCCCTCCCCCAGAAGAGATATCATGGGAATTTTGCCATGCCAATATTTTTTTTCGCGTTTTAGCGGTTTTCTAATTTAAAAATATATTTTGTTTTATTTGTTTCATTGTTATTGTTTCATCAAGTACTATATATTGTTGTATGTGTATATAGAATATACACAGAGCGCGAGAGAGAGAGAGAGAGAGAAAGGTATAGATATGGCGTGTATAGTTTGTGGTTAGATTTGATAAAAATAACTGAAAAAAGACCCGTTAGAATTATTACTTCATAACCTTTTGGCTATTTTTTTACAATCCCGTTATTTTTGTTTGAAATGTATTTTCATACAATACATGGTACATTAAAACAAAAACGAAGAGGGAGAAATATTTTTTTCCGATGATGATGATGAAGTATTTTTGTGTGATATTTTTTTTTTATCACAGTTTCTTCTATTTTTTCGCATTTCTTTTTCATTTGTTTTTTAATATTATTTTTGTATAAATATAACGCGATTTATTTAAATGGCTACAGCAATAAACCTGATGTACGATGGAAAACGTACTGCAGGTATACTTTGGTGGTTGGTTGGTAAGCGACAGCGATGAGCGGATGATGATAGCAATGCCGCATGATATTGAAGTTGATGATGAGTTTAGAAATAATGAAAAAATAACTTTGCTTAAAGCGTTTATTTCTCATGAATTTGAATTTGAATTTAAATTGTATTGTCAATCATTCTTTTTTTATTTTATTTTCTTTCGTTTACATTTATGATTTTCATTTTTCCTTTTTTTTGTTAATTTTTTTGTGTGTTTTCTTTGATTACCTTTGATATTTTTTTTATAAATTCTTGTTTATTAGAATTTATTATTACTAATATAACCATATTGTTTTCTCTTTTATTGTTCTTTTTTTTGATTATTTTAAATTTATTTTTTTTAATTTCTTTTATTATATTATATGGCAATAATATTAAAACTATTGTATAAATAAATTCAATTATTTATCAATCATTCATCAATAGTAACAAAAAATTATATCCAAATAAGCTTCTTAATATGTTAACTTTAGTCGATAAATAATTAAAACATTAATAATAATAATAATAGCAGTAATAATAATTTAAATGTTAAAATAGTCCTACGAGTAGTGTAACAATATCAAAAAAATTTATGACAAATTATTTATGAAAATGTGCAATAATAAGTTAATAAATAAATTTAAATATTCAATAAATTTTAATGATTTTTTTCTTTAAAACTTCATCCAGTAGAAAAAAAACTTAATTCCTCCTCATAACCTCACTTTAGTTCGATTGGCTTTTACCAGCGATATCCAATAGTTTAAATATTCTGAGCTGCCATCAACAGCACTATATTGTTTATTAAACCAGTACAGTCAACCCTCCTATAACGCGTTGAGTGCGTACCGCATTGTATGGAAACCGCACTATAAGAAACTCGAATTTAACTGTAAAACTAAGGTAATTCGTAGCGTGTTCTATGGAAACTGCGCTATAAGAAACTCAGAATTAGTACACATCATTCGTACCGCGTTATATTAAGATCAAGAAATTCAAAAGACAAGATAAATTATTTTTATTGAATTAAAGAGTTTATATTAAGATCGATAAAAAAAAATTAAACAAAAACTAAACTAAAAGATTGTTTCCCAAGAAAAATAAGAAACACTTGTAAAATTATGTAATTTTTCAACATTCATCCTCTCTGTCAGATATGAGTCGCCTAACTCGTCTTCTTTTAATGGGCAAAATGTCTTCCTCATTTGGTTCATCTTCACATTGGTTTTCGATTGCAGCTTTCTTTTTGTAACTCCACTAAAACCTTTCTAAGCAATTTCTTAACTCTCTTTTAAACTTTGCTCTGCGCAAAAAAACTTTGAAATACAAAATTTTTTCCGTCGTATAGGTTTCCATTGCCGGGATAAAACAATTATAAAACCAATCCATATCAGAATACAGGCAATAGGGTCTTATTAATGTTATTCATTACACAGTGAGTTAAAGAAGGATTTATTATCACTGGTTATATCATCAGGCTCCCTGACAGATTGCTGCACACATGAAGGGTGATTCTATTCTTTTGAAAGTTTAAACCTGCTAGATGGTAGTTTTTTCTAATATAATGCCGTCTCATCAGCGCTAAAAATCTGATAAGGTGAATAACCTCCTTCATTGATAATTCTAGCGGAAAGAACTTATGGGATGTTGTTGAACGGAAACCGCGCTGTAAAAGTGCCGCGTTATAGAGTGGCTGCCGCTATTTCAGCTCTGCGTTATATGTAATCCACATTCTGAGGGTACCGCGTTATAGGAGGGCTGTCGCAATTTCAGCTACGTGTTATATGGAAACCGCGTTCTGAGGGTACAGCGCTATAGGAGGGTTGACTGTATTCCCTTCAAACCCATATAATATCTCCTCTAAGCCTATTGCCCTGACAGACTTCAAGACCAGCGATATTCAATAGCTTCAATATTCCAAGCTGCCATCAAAAGCAAGATATTGTTTATTAAGAGGAGGTGCTCTAGTACTGAGACCATACGATCCATAGTATTCCCCTCAAACTTTACAGCGGAGCCATATAATATCTCCTCTAAGCCGACATACAGGGTCATTGAAACCATCAGCCAAAATTACGACCTAGCTTCTCAAGCCACTTACGTTAAGTGTGTTCATTTTATACGTGAGTGGTTGGACCTACAATTTAAAGTCGATCCCGAACGAGATATTTTTGAGAAACTTTTTTATGGCAATTTTTTATTTATTCTTAGAGTTTTTGCCAGAAATCTGCTGAGAGAAAGTCGCCAAAGAAATATTCTTTTTATTCTTTTTGTTGTAGATCTGACCTGGAGTTTGAACCGAGGCCTTGTGACTAATAAGCCAGCACACTACCTACTAGAATATTCTGAACTGCCATCAACAGCACCATATTGTTTATTAAGCAGAGGTGCTGTAGTGCTGCTACAATACAATCTGTTGTATTCTCCTTGAACTTTATAGGGTATCCATATGATATCTCTTCCAAACCTATTGCCCTGACAGACTTTACGATTCTACTTGGTGCAACAACGACAATTTCCTGCCCAGCAGATGTTTCGTTTTGAGATGTATTAATGGCTCGCCGATTCGAAGATTGTGTTCTGATGTTTCATTCTTATTGTTCTAGAATATGTAGTATGTTCTCCTCGAAACAATCTCGATTCTGAAAAATTATAAACTGAGGCTACAGTCTATTCTGTCAAAAGACCGATGACCAACTTTTATAGGCTGTCACCGTAATACGTCCTCCAATCCTATTGCTTTAACAAATTTCAGGATGCTGCTCGGTGTCAAGAAGGACAATTCTCTGTCCAGCATATGGTATGGTCCCAAGTGTTTTGTTTTCATTTGCATTAATGCCTCACAGATTGCATTATATATTCTGATGATTCATTCGTATCATTAGAGAATCTATGTATGCATAGGTCGATCCTGAAACAACCGCCATTTTAAGTAAGTGCACTCTCAGTCACAGAGCCCTCTCAAAAGACCGGTTACCAACATCAGGTTATTCCTGATCGCAACAAAAGTTTCGATTGTCTTACACCCATTTGGTTTAAGAAGAGATATTGCCTCTCTTTATCTTCCCTTTCATTGCAGAATCCCTTCCAAACATTAGCACATACTGCATGGAAGGGTTTTAGTCCTTCATCTCAAGTTAATCAGATTGTACACTATAGGTAAGTATAGGCGGCGTCAACGCTCGTAAAAACAACTAAGTTTCCCCCTTATCCTCATGTATTAGGCCCATTATGCTGGACGATATACATCGATATTTTGAAAACACTGGATGCAATTTATCGATTAACTGATGAACATCGATAATTTTTATTCGATGCATAGAAGTAAAAAATTTTATACAAATACTTGTACAAATACAACACTCCTAATACAATCAGCTTGTAAGCACGTTCAGGAGAGATGGACAAGATTCAGAGACAAGCTTGCGTTGCTATAACCGTAGCAAGGAGAATCTGCCATATAAAGGCGCTGGAGATTCTGTTGAATTGTATATGGTAGTGATGCCTATAGCCATGTAGTCATTGTTATAATAATGGGAGACAGATCTAACGCGAGTTTCATTTTGATCTGACAAATAAAATAGCTGACAGCACCTCCTTTAACTGCTGCCATAGAGAGTATTAGCAAATTTCATAATTTAGGTGTTTGCCAACGAGAATGCCTAATAAGTGCTGAGCAGTAACACATTAAGAAACAGACGGTCTCCACTTTCTACGAATCGTAACTTCAGATATCGCGAGAAGGTACGCCTACTCCTTAGGCAGCGATCACATAATAAATTTCAATTTGGGAGAGAAAAATAAGGCGGATTCGCCCTTTTTTGTTAATATTCGGCCAGCTGAACTTGTTAGTTAGCAAATGAAATTTTGCCATAACTTTTATGGGAATCCCAATACGCAGAAGACATTGTTGCCCTTCCAAAATGATCCTGTGCTGGACCTGTGCTGACAATTACGTTTTCAATCCTTTTTTATAAGTTTATCTCTGCCTAGAAATAATGAAAACTTGAGAATAATGAGCCAATTCCCCGAAAAATAGGCGACTTATAGTACTCGCCGTTGACAGTGATGGCCTGGCCAACGTCGTTCTTAAGAAAGTGGGGACCAATGACGCTGCAAACAATGACTTTTACGTGATGCATTAAGCATGCACTTGGATCTCATGTGGATTAGTAACGCTCATAATTCGTCAATTTTTTTTTGCTCACGTACCCATTCATCCAGAAATAGGCCTTATCGTTGAAGATGATTATTTGATGAAAACTGTATCTTGTTGTCAACTGCTCCAGAGTCGATGCAGCGAACATACGTCGCTGATTATGGTCGTCCAAGGTGATTCAGCAAAACAGAGTGAATATATGACAACTAATTTGACTAATTTGTCGCCGTAGTCTAGTAGGCAGCGTATTGACTTATTAGACGTGAAGCTTCGGTTCAAACTCCAGGTCAAACATCTCCAACAAACTGAAATATGAAGAAAATATTTCTCCGGCGACTTCTTCCCAGCAGATTTCTGGCAAAAAATAAAAAATTGCCATGAAAACTTTCTCGAAAATCTGTCGTTCGGAATCGACTTTAAACTATATGTAGCGCCACTCATGGATAAAATTTTCGGCGACCTCACCCTGAGAGTGAATAAAAAATTGCCATGAAAATTTTCTTGAAAATCTGTCGTTAGAAATCGACTTTAAACAGTAGGGTCGCGCCACTCATGTTTAAAATTAACACGCACAACATAAGTGGCGTGCAAAGCTAGTTGGTAATCTTGACTGAAGGGTTGTCATGACTAATTATGTGTACGTATGTAATCTGACAGATGTAGCTTCAAAAAGATGGCCATTATTAGCTGTCAAAGTCAAGAAGTCCCTGTTGGAAGGCATTGTATGTGATTAGGACATCGTGAGATTATAGATTCCTTGAATCTATATACGGTAAGAGACAAAAAATAGCTCTTAAAAGTCCAAAATAAAAGAACAATACGCTGAAGTCTTATGGCGATTACGGGTGGGTCATCGATAAGAAATTTTTTTTGTTTTATCAATTAAAACTTTTATACTCCTTTCTAATTTTTTTATACAATTTATTCCTCCCTTTAGAAAAACGTGACGATATTAATTTAAAGTTAAATCCTTACAACAAAAAAGCACACTTTTCCGGACACAAAAGAACAAAAAAAAATCCCCACGACACTTAAATAATGTCCATAAAAACTCGTTAACAACTAGACAAACAAAAAAGACAAAAAATCACCGGGAAAAAAAGCAAAAAAAAAACAGGAAGTAAGGAAGAGTTCACTAGACATCTAATGGTTGACAATAAAAGCAAAAAAAAAAAGAAAAAACTCTAAAATTGGCTTGATGGCTACACATGGGAAATGAGTCGTACTTGGATGGTTAAAATCAAATGCTTAGGGAAGCCACATGGCATCACAACGTGTAAGAATGTAATAAAGCTGCATGTAAAACCCTTTTTAGAACACAACATTAATGGCATCCATGAACTTTTTCTTGCATTACAAATGAAGTAACTGACCTCCAACGTATGGGAATAGGAGGAAGGAAAGTAGGAAAAGGTAAACAGAAAAGATACAAAAGACTGCTAAAAATTGTATACAAGTTTGAAGGAAAATGGAGCAAAATTTAACAGAAAACTAAAGGCATTTGGTATGCATTTTAAGCACACGAGTATATTTTTGCCCGACCCACCTATATATACGAGGTACATATATACATATTTACCAACTGCAACAAATATTCTTTTTAGAAACATTCTGTATCCATGTTAGCAACTACTGAGTATAGTAGAGACAGCAAGTGAAACCACAGTTTGCATGTTTAAGTGCATTACATCAGTTGGAAAGATTTGTAAGAGTTGCACATCATCCCACCTCTGGCAAACCAAACCTCAATACATATTAACAGCCAGAGCAGTAGCCCACTCTCTGTGCTACTCTCCATGCAAGTATAGAGTGTTTTGAGTTTTTCTTGTGCACTTCAAGGTTAATCATGCAACGTTACGTTACGCGTTAATACCTTCATGTGAGAAGTACCACGTGTTTTATGTAACCGCACGTAGACACCCAATACATACCTACATTTTACAAATAAAACGTGAAACACACAACCAGAGAAAGAGCCATTCAGTCAGTCACTTGGCCAGCCAGCCATAAACTCAACCATTCACTCATTCATTCAGCAGTCAGTCATACTTGCCCTTAATCCACTCATCATCATTAACAGAGACGTCTCTTTTAGTAGGGGGGGGGGACATGCTAGAATGAAAATGAAATGGTTCCCCTAAATGGTGAAATGTCCTGGACTGCTAACATCTATAACTGAGTAATCGTTCATCGTCATTACCAGTAGCGTCACTCTTAGTAGGAGTGGCTTCCTTAGCCTTGGAACTATTCAGAGTTTCTGATGATGCATCTTAGACTGCTAAAGTCCATACGTGACTGATCGCTAATTATCATTAACAGGGGCGTTGCTCTTAATGGGAGGGGAAGCTAGTATGAAAATCAAATGGTTTCCTTAGTCTTAGATCCATTCAGAGTTTCTAATAAAGCATCTTAGACTGCTAAAGTCCATAATTGATCGTTCATCATCATTAACAGCAGCGTCGAGTAGAAGGGGAAGCTAGAATGAAAATAAAATGGTCTTGGAACTATTCAGAGCTTCTGATGAAACGTCTTAGACTGCCAATGTCCATTACTGACCGAATGTTCCATTCGCCTATGCAGTAGAAACCAAAGGCACTTTTTTCTCCGTTATAGCTCTGGCCATGTAAACTATAAGTGAAGAACAGTCTTCTGCACTTTCTCATCTCTACCGTTCCAAGACCAACGTAACTCGCATGAATATTATAGGCTTTTATGGGCAGGGTCCAATAATGACTTCTACAACCATGCAGAGCGTAGAGCGTACTCTGTTGCAGTTTGAGCAAGCTTTTCATGTACTTTTTATCCGCTATTCTTACTTACTTACTTAATTGGCCATTAACAACACGATTAACGGATTTCCGCCTACCTTAGTACATCCGTTCAGGCGCCTCTACTTTTTGCGTGCCTTAGCCAGTTGGTTACAGCAATCGATGACAGGGCTTCCATGATTTGGTCCTTTCAACATAAATGAGGTCGTCCTCTTCGCCGACTTCCGCAGATCTCCGCATCAAATACCCATCTCGCCTAAGCAGCCTCATCCATTCGACGAACATAACCGAGCCAGCGCAACCGCTGTATGTTAATACGCTGCTTAACGTCCATGTTGTTGTGGAGCTCATACAGCTTACAGTTGAATCGAATGCGGAAATCATCGTCATCTCGCTGTGGATCGAAGATCTTACGTGACTTTTGTCTCGAATACCCTCAAGGCTGCTGCATCAGTGCTTAATAGAGTCAATGCCTCTATGCCAGAAAGAAGCACGGAGAGGATGAGCGTCTTGTAGAGTATTAGTTTTATCGTATGAGAGAGGTCTCTGCTACTCAATTGCCTATGGAGACCATAGTAGCACCTATTGGCAAAAGTGATCCTGCTCTTGATCTCCAGACTGACATCACTTTTGATAGTAACGGCGGAGTCAAGATAATTCAGCTGTACCGGCTTGATGACCGAATCCGTAACTTTGTAAGCTTGTAGGTCCTTAAATGCATACCCAATTTAATGTACTCACCTACGCTTATGCTTTAACTCAACATTTTTTCAACCTTAAAGAGCGTAGTCTTTCAAAGTTTGAGCAAGCTTTTTATGCACTTTTTATCCAGTTTCGGTCAGATTTGTGGCGCTTTTCTGCTCGTATCAAAAAGTTGTCCACTCGGCTTGGTGACAGAATCCATAACTTTATAGGCTTGCAGGTCCTTAAATGAATACCCAACGGAAAGACTCACCTATGCCTCTGCTTTAACCCAACATCCTTTCAGAGCCGTAGTCTTTTAAAGCTTGAGCACACTTTTAATGCACTTTTTATCCAGTTTTGGTCAGATTTGTGGCGCTATTCTGCCTGCATTAAAAAGTTGCCTAATCGGGTTGATAACAGCATCCATAACTTTATAGACTTGCAGATTCTTAAATGAGTAGATAACGTGAAGTACTCGCCTACGCCTCTGCTTTAGTCTTTGGAAGTTTGAGCACACTTTTCATGCACTTTTTATCCAATTTTGGTTGCGCTATTCTGCTCATATCAAAAACTCCTCTACCCGGCTTAGTGACAGAACCCATAACTTTAAGGGCTTGCAGGTCCTTAAATGAATACCCAATGTAAAGTACAACTCACCTACGCCTCTGCTTTAACCCAACATCCTTTCAATAGCCGAATTTATCGCGTGACTATCATGTCGATTCTCTTCACCCACAGGAAACAAATTTTGCACACACACAGACTCACACGTATATACAACACACATTCGTTGATGATTGCAATGACTATTACTCGGCTTGCATGGTTTTAAGAGTTACAAGCAAACGATTTCCAACGAAATCATTTACAATTCATTCCGCTTTCCTTTTGCTTTGTACAAGTATTTGTGTGAGTGTATACAACTACAAGTACCTTTACTTAAATGAATTTTTCTCTTTGTGTGTGACTATGTGTGGCTGTGTTTATTTGGAAGCTGTAAAGTTGCATGATATTGATGTTGCTCTTCTCCTGTGTGTTTTTTTTCATTTTTGTTTCTGTTTTTGTTTCTGTTGCCGTTTGATTTAATGGGTGGGTTGGCCTGGTTGAGGTTGGTTGCTTATACACTGGCTGGATGGCTTGTTTTTTTGTTTCTTCTCTCTTTTCTTGTTGTGGTTGTTGTTACTCCTGCTACTCGTGCTTCGGCTGCTGCTGTTGCCATTGCTGATGATGTTGATGTCATTAAATTGACGTGCCAAAGGGGCGTTTTTAAATGAAGCGATTAAGTGATTTCTATCATACTCGCTATTTATGTATCATTTGCTATTTTAAGATTATATCTGTACTATGCTCACATCTCATCTCATCTCTCATACTTTGTATCCTTTTTTAATAATTTATACACTGTAAACTTTCAATGTTATTTTCTATTGTTGTTGGTGAAATTATTTCCATCGTGTCAATTTCATGATGAATATTTATTTTAAACGAGAACAGGCAATTATACTCGCACTACAGTAAGGAAGCAGTTTGTGGTTTGAGAAACCTTACCATGTGTCTTGAAGGTTTAAAAGTTATTTTTTCTTCTTTTTTGGATTCTAATGTGATTTATTTGTATGTCTGGGATATGAGAATGTAAAACCCGTTCGATAATACAAAGTTTGATTTTAAAATTTAAATAAAACAAAGTGTTGGTCATTACAACCCTTCAGTCAGGATTACGGCCTAGCTTCTCACACCACTTATGTTGTGTGCGTTAATTTTATTCATTAGTGGCGGGACCCACAGTTTAAAGTCAATTTCGAATGACAGATTATTGAGAAGCTTTTCATTACAATTTTATTTACGCTCAGAGTTTTTGCTAGAAATTTGCTGAGAGAAAGTCGTCGAAAAAATATTTTTTGGTTTGATGTCTGACCTGCGGTTTGAACTGTGGCCTTACGTCTAATAAGCCAACACTAATAAGCTATCTACTGGACTACGGCTAGTTCAAAAGAGATATCATAGAAATGTTTCATTCGTTTAAAAGGCCATTGACTTTATTTTATGTTTGAATTTAACAGCGTTCAAACGTCTGCTACGGTTTCTCTAAGTAGAGCGCATTAAACTGTTCAATTTACCATGATTCAGGCGAATATATCAATTTGAAGTTGACCGATAGCATGGGTTATGCTGATATTGAAAATCGCTTAGTTTTGTGACTCAGTCGCATACAAGTGCAGCTTATTTCAATTCAGTTTTCGACAATGTTTCATCGCAATAAGGCCAAGTTTGTGAGTGAAGTATGAATAAATTTATGGCATGTTTAGAGTTTAATTTAATAAATTGTATATGCTAATAGATTTTTCTGCATCAAATAATGTTATAAAAAATAATAAAGTTTTTTAAAATTGATATTTTGTAACTTTACTAAATTGCCTGTAAGGAATATTTCCATGGGCAAATAAAATAAATAAAATAAAAAAAAAAATAAAAAAAATAGAGTGACCAAATTAAAGATGAAAAATTGGCGAAAATGAAAACGTTGTTTCATTAATAATGTACCAGTTTATACATCTCCTGTTGCAATGGCCAAATTAATTTGGAAAATTTCAAAACAAGAAGTCAGTATGCAAGGAGCAAAATATCGTTGCCCTTGTTTAACAATGTTTCACTGCAAAAAAAGAGATGTAAAATGTGTTTAAGTGATGAAATTTCATCAAAATAATGTACTCGCCGTGGTGTAGTAGGTAGTGTGTTGGCTTACTATTCATAAAGCCCGGGTTCGTATCCCAGGTCACACATCAAAAATGAAATATGAAAAAAAAAATATTTCTTCGGCGACTTCCTCTCAGCAGATTTCTGGCAAAAACTCTGAGAGTAAAATAAACTGCCATGAAAAAGTTTCTCAAAAATTCTGTCGTTCGGAGTCGACGTTAAACTGTAGGTCCCGCCACTCACGTATAAAATTAACGCACACAACATGAGTGGTGTGAGAAGCTAGGCCGTAATCCTGACTGAAGGGTTGTAATGGCCAATTATGTATGTATGTAATGTACTCACCAAAAATTCACATCCACCATTTTCAAAATGGCTTTATCACGCATCTTATTCAACAGATTCACCATCACCGATGTCACGTATCGATTCACCGATTATGGTCTTATGTAGGACGACGGAAACAGCAGCCAACCGTTTAAGTTGGGCATATTTCATGGAAGCCATTTTGTTCCTATTTAAAGTAGTAGAAAAAATACTCCGGTAGATAGCAAACAAGCATTACGGAGAGAGCTACAGTGCAGGAAATTGGTACTGAAATTAAATTTCCTTCTTGGACAAGACCCACCTGTATATCACAAAATAGTTCCTCTTTTAATAGAATATTTAGCTTTCAGATTCCTCCATTCATTTTTATTACTAAGTGTAGTTGCAAAGTATTTTGCAAAATGATAGAGTCTACTGGGTCTGTCCAGGATACAGTCAAGGAGACAGCTGTCTGCCAAAAGATTACTTAAGTACAGAAATCTCTTAAAAAATTTCAAAATTTTTAAATTTAAAATTGTCTCTCATAAAACCAACCATAGACGACTTCAAAGCTTTGGTTTTCACTACCATGTGCAGTGGGACTTAAATCCAATAATCGTCCAGTGTCTCACGCTAGTCTCAGTATCTTGTCTACTACATTTGAGCTGTTTCAGATTTATTTTATGTGCCCAGACAATTGCCCCGTATATCACTATTGGTGTGGCCATCATGGTATACATCCAGTGCATAACTCTTGAGTTATATTCTCTCGATTTTCCTGCAAACTTTTTGGATACCATTATGGCATATCTGGCCTTTCCTGAGATGCTCTGTATATAAGCCTTCCATCTCAATTTACTAACCAGTGTTATTCCCAAATATTTAGACTTCGTTTTCTGTGATATCACACCCAAGAGTGGAATTTTCTTCTAGTTGTGAGGTTTTCTTCTTCTTGTAAATGATACTATTGCGGACTTGCTCGGTTTTATCGTCAGAAGGCCACTGTCATGCACTAACGACATTCTTAAGACCTATTGTTCAACTTATTGTTCGCTTGCTATTAAAGATTATGAATTGAATGGTATGTAGTTTCAATGAGACTGCGCCACGAGCTATAGAGCACGATCAATGTTCGTTTTACTGCATGTCGTAGTCTAGTAGCTAGCGTGTTGGCCTATTAGATGTAAGGCCGTGGTTCAAACCCCAGTCCAGGCATCTTGAACGAAACGAAACATGAAGGAAAGTATTTCTTTCGACGTCTTCCTTTCAGCAGATTTCTGACAAAAACTCTGAGAGTAAATTAAATTGCTATGAAAAGCTTATCAAAAAACTTGTCGTTCGGAGTCGACTTTCAACTGTAGGGTCTCGCTACTCATGGATAAAATTAACACACAAAACATAAGTGGTGTGAGAAACTAGTTCGTTGTACAATGGTTCAATTCGACGTCCGGGTACTGTTCTGGCGTCTATGCCAAATTGGAAAAGCAGCATTTGGCAAGCTATCGCCGAGATTCGGCCCGAAATACTGCTTACTTACTTAATTGGCCATAACAACCCGTTTAACGGTTTTCGGCGGGAGGGAGGAATGCATGCAAACAAGGTAAAGTTTCTGATTGTAGTCAACGTGGCGACCTCCAGGACGATCCTTGTCTTGCCGTATTCAAGTTGACACGCAGCCTCCTTGTGGCCCCTCCTGGATGGCATTCTAGAACCCGCAAGATGTTAACTAATGCGTGCAGCGAAGTCCAATCCCCTGGACGTTAAATTTGGGTTGTGCGTAGGGCTTGGAACCCACCTCGTAAAAACAAATGTCCAATGAAAACCAAAGCTCGACCCGAAATAGTACCTTTAAAGTATCGTGTGCTGCACTAACCAAACTAAAAGCAGTTTTAATGGAAGTTTCCATTAAAGTAATAACATTTCAATTACAATACCTTGAAAAAACGTTTTTTAACAAAACATATGAATTTGTTAACGTAAGAACGTATGCCAAGAAGGAATAAAAAGTAATGGAAACGACATGAAATATTTTGTGATGTGATGTGACCAATTGTATAGAAAATAAGACGCTTATAAATATTCAATAAGCTATGAAAACAACAACAACAACAAGAGAGAAAAGGAATCCTTTATTTTTGACAATTGCTAAGACCTGATATCAAGAGTAAAAGGATACCAACAATAACATTCAATATGCATATGTACGTTCGTTATACATTTTCTAAGGACATACAAAGATAAATTGATGAATATGTGAATATGGATGTATTTATTCATCACCATAACAATAAAATATACCGCATATAAGAAATAATAAATAAAATCTACAAAAAAAAGAGGAAAGGATAGAAAAGAAAAGGATTTTTTTAAATATATTTGCATATAAACGTTACTGAAGGAACTTGTCAGCATGAAAAAGAAAATAAAAACGTAACGAATGGTTACAATATGAAATTGTCATCTATTACAAATACATTCAAACATTTATTATCTATCAATGCAATAGTGTGTGTGTGTATTGAGGTCTGTTTAAACATTAAACAGAAGGACCAAAACCAGAAAGGATACACAATTACTGAACTTACTGTTCAGTTTTCCTCGTTTCTTCTCTATTTTTGCTGTTGTGCCTTTTAAAAAAAGGACAAAGAAAATTATAAGATTTAGTTTATCTCCTCCTCCTTTTTCTTCTCGTATTTCTTAAGGAAAAAAAATGAAAGAAAGAAACACACAAAATAATATAAAAAGCCCTGCGGACATTGATGTGGTATTTTGAAGAATTTCGTTTATAAATATGTACGTATTCATTCCACAATATATGTACATAAGCTTTCACTCACTATTCACTATCATTCAGTAGCAAAACAACAACAACAATTCAATTTTATTATTGACCATTCAACATGACCGTACAACATTCAACACATTTCTTCTCACCTTCACTATACCCAAAGTCATGGTGTATTCAATTTTATGATTTGTTTGTAACAAAAGCTTTACCAATTAGCTTAGTGATGCTCCTTTTCAAAATCCTTTACACTTTGGTGGTTTAGAATACGTAAACTTCAAGCGGAAGCTGTTTAATACGAGTTAAAATGCTTCTGGTCACACCAGTAAAGACATCCAGCTCAAGAACCCTGAGATGTTGCCTTTGCTTGCCAAGGAGAGACACAGAATTTTCTCCACATATCCACAAATCCCAAAGAAATGATGGTGCTTCTTTATATCACATCTTGGTATTCAATTGATGCCAGCAAAACCTGAAATTTGGCTAGGTTAAGTTATCGAGTAGCTTGCTGTTCACAGGCAGGTTCACTCATTATGTTAACCGGCGTGAGGTAAGCCCCCTTGTCATGACCCGAGCTCCGAATGAAACCGGCCACATTCGCCACCACACTCAAAAACCGATGACATATATTCTGACGCAGCGGGCACTCCCGTAAAGGTGTAGTACCGATTTCGTTCCTCCACATCATGGCAGCTTCTGCAGTAATCGTGGTGGGGCAGAACGAGCATGTCAGCGAAACTGCCAATAGCGCAGTGTCTCGTTAGAGTTCCTGTTAGAATGTGAAAGTTCACATGCAAAAAGTCAACATCTCAAAATACGGTCAATAGCAATACTATCTGACAGTCAGGCCGCTATTCAAGAACTTGGCCCTAACTTACTTAATTAGTCATTACAACCCTTTAGTCAAGATTACTACCTAGCTTCTCTTACCACATATATTGTGTGTGTAACTTGTCGACTTCAAATCACAGATTTGAGAAAATTTTCGTTTCATTTTTATTTTTCTAGAAGACTGCTAAGACGACGTCGCCGAAAGAAATATTGTCTGCACATTTCGTTTTTCTCGAGACCTCTGTGCCAGGGTTAGCTCTCTTATAATGCACTACCTACTAGAACAAGGCTACTTCTAGCACTCGGCTCTTATGAGATTAAATCGTAGATAGTATAGGACTAAATCGGTTAGGTAGGGAAAATCAGCTGACCCTCTGTTGGTTCCCTAGTCATGTAGGGATTCTCATCAATGGATAAACAGACGATTATCCAGGAATAATCTGATGTTAATAATCGGCCTTTGTACAAGGCACTTTAAACTCAAGTATTCAGTATATGGGTCTTCTCTAGCTCAACATGTATATTCTGTGACGAAGAAAATTAATCATCTTGGAACCTGTAGGGCATTTATGCATCCCAGGACACTTGGGTGCTGGGGAGAGGACAGATTCTCCACTAAAATGAGGCCACATACCTCTAGGCAGCTTTTCACCTAGCTTGTGGCATCCTCTTGCGGAAATCACATACCGTACAGTTCATAAGTTCCATTGCAGGTCGGTTGACGTAATGACTAAGCGCACTGAATTGACGTTAATAATTTATACAGGGCCAGCCTATAGACCGTTAAGCTTCTCAACGGTCACTTGATCCGAATTTTCGCCATCTTTTCTAAATTCCTTCAGTCCCACAAAAAAAAAAGAACAATATTTTCCGCATTGCGTACTTTGCAATGATGAACAGGTCCGACCATATCTGTAACGCTTCCAATCTCCAATATTATCTCGTCAATTCCTTGCCAAGTTGGTTGATTGACCAAAATCACTCGATAATACTCGAAAAGTTCACATGAATGAGGTTTAACTAGTAACAGCCCTACTAGAGCGGTAGTTTTACGGCTACTACTTCAATAAAACGATACTTAGAGAATTCGGCACCATAAATATTTTGGGTAAAATAGTGATTTGCTGAGCACGGAAGATGCTGAACGTTCTAACGACTGAAACATTTACGTTTAGAGATTGCAGAGTTGTATGAGTTTGATAATGATGTATGAGTATGATGATATGTATGACGATGATGTATGAGTATGATAATGATGTATGAGTACGCTGCTGATGTATGAGAATCTATACGCTCAGTGGTTTCATTTTTGAATGATCACTTGAGCAAGAGAGAGAACGTTTTCACAAGATGGATGACGCAATTGGTCACCGTCGCTCTCAAACGCAACCATGACAAAACTTTGCAAGAATGTTTGGTGTTATACAACCACAATATGCACGGGTTTTTGCGTCTTTTCGTAACCGTGATTGAAATATACAGTCGCCACAATTTACTACAGGCCAAACATAGCGTATGAGTGCCAAGAAAGGTCAATAGTGATTTGCCAGACATTCAAATCACAGCGACGCGGTATAATCCATATTGAGTAAAAGAGCATACTTGTGTAGTTTGCATGACAAAAATATTGTAAAGTAGGCAACGAAATAGTTTCTTCGCAGCTCTATCCTCTGAACTTATTCCCAAGTGTTTATTACTAATGTCCACTTAGGAAATCTGTTAATGGCCGCCTACTCATCTAACCCTGCCTAACCTACCGATAGTAGAGTATTTCAAAAAATTGTATTCAAAATGGATTTAAGGCATGTCAAACATGTCTACTGCATGCTGCTTGATGCCAAAAATACAATACAAAATAAGGATAAAAAATTTATTGTTAAGAAATGAAAGACAATTTGTTGGCCGTGAGCTAAAATAAAAAAAAAAGGAAAGGAAAGGATAAAAACAATGTTTCGCAAAGTAAAATAGGAATATTTATTTATAATCTTATAATTTTTTTTTATATATTTTCTTTTATTTTTATCTTTTATCGTTTATCGTTTATTTATTATAAATTTTATATTTTCTTTCTTTCGTTATTTTAGTGTCGAATTATAGTCTTAAAAAAAACTTTTCTTATTTTATTTTCCGTTTTAAAATAGAAAATAAAAGATGGGGGCAAAAAAGGGAAAACGAAAAGGAAAATGAAATGAAAATAAATGAAGTATTTTTATATATTTTTTTAAATTTTATTTCAAAATTTTATAAAGTTTGGAATACGTCTTTAAAATGACTTAATGGATTATGGTATTAATTTAATGTGTTACTTTTTTAAGCCCTAAATACCAAATATTTTGAAATGCATGATAAAAGTTTAAGTTATTGCTCGAAAAATGAAAAATTTATTAGTGTCCGTACCACATTACTTCTTTCTTTCTCTCTTTAACTGGACATTAATAACCCGATTAACGGATTTCGACCTGCCTTAACGCATCCTTCCAGGCGCCTCTGCTTCTTGCGCGACTATGCCAGTTGACACCAATCGATGACTGGGCTTTCTCGATCTGGTCCTTCCAACGCAAACAAGGTCGCCCTCTTCCCCGACTTCTACAAACCTCAGCATCAAACACCCGTCTTGCCTTAGCATCCTCCTCCATTCGAACGACATGGCCGAGCCAGCCTAGCCGCTGGATCTCCAGACTGACATCATTTTTGGTGGTAACGGCGGAGCCAAGATATGTGAATTCCTTGACTACATCGAAAGTTTAGTTATCGACCTGATAATCTGAGATCCAATACACTGCATATTCCTATTTGTCGATAACATATACTTCATTTAGCCCTCATTTATTGCCAGACCCATCTTCATAGACTCCCGATCAATAGCACTCAAGGCAGCAGTAACATCTCGCTTGGTACGCCCTAGCTGCCTTCCGCAGAACACTCTACATGACGAAGTTGAAGTCGCATGATAAGGGTTCGCCTTGTCTGAAACCTCGCACGGCATCAAAAGGTTCGGAGAGGTCCATCCGGAGCTACACGAATTGCTCAACGTCATTCTGCATAGCCTTATCAGCTTCGGAGGTATACCGAACTCAGACATTGCGGCAAAAACAAGATCCCTTATGGGGCTATCAAAGGCTGCCTTATAGTCGACAAAAAGATGGTGACTGATAAGATCCAATCAGTGTTTTGACTAGTGGCTTCAGTCGTTCACACAATACGCCCGTAAGAACCTTATATGCGTCCCTCAATGCATCTTTCATAAAAGAGTTTGGCAAGTTAAATTCATTATACAATTCACTGTTTTTTGTAAGACAAACAATTTCAGACGATCAAAAATGTGTACGTTTTTTTTAAACATGATTAGAATGATCCTCTTCATGTTTCCTTTCTAGTAAATCGATATTTCGTTATTTTTTTTAACTTAAACTCTTCGTACACCAGAAGATGCCGATTTTGGCAAAAAAAATCATCTTTTTAGATGAAGCTTATTTTGATCTTGGCGGGTATGTAAACAAGCAAAATTGTCGCATTTGGGGCACAGAAAAATTAAAGAGGAGGATATTGGCAATATTTGGTTTCAACAGGACGGCGCTACGTGCCACACAGCTGAAGCTACACTCAATGTTTTGCGCTCTGTTTTTGGAGATCGCATTATCAGCCGCAGAGCTGATGTCGTTTTGGCCACCTCGGAGCTTCGATTTGACACCGTTGGACTATTATTTGTGGGGTGCCGTCAAAGATAAGTGTTACGCCGACAAGCCAGAGACAATTGACGCTTTAAAGGACAATATTCGTGAAGCCATTGGTGAAATACAGCTGCACACAATCGATAATGTGCTTAAAAATTAGACCGATCGTGTAGGCTACTGCATGGCCAGCCGAGGCAGCCATTTGAATGAAACTATTTTCCATTATTAACCGGAAGGATTGTACTTTCAAATAAAAAAAGAAATTTGAGAAAAAATTCAGTAGTTTTTTTTTAAAGCATTTTCAAAAAAAAGTTGTTTCATTTGCAAAAAAAGAAAACAGACACATAGGCAAAAAAGACGTAGCAGCCAGCAGAGCAAACAAAACCTTTTAGTGAGTATCTTAGTGTTCCTACCCGAATCATACTTATTTTGTGATTCTTGTAAATGTTGAGTTATGGAGAGTTGAAATCAACAACATCTTGAGTATGATTGATATTCATATTCAAATTTTGAATATGAGTGGTATGAGTATAATATTAAAATAACTATGAATGCGTATAAATAGCAGAAATTATGAGTATGATTCGATTCTACTCATCATTTTTGAATACTCATCGCTGATCTCTGGTTTGAACCGTGATCTCACGTCTAATAAAACAACACACCACCTACTAGACTACGGCGGTTTCTGAGACACTCTTTGCAAACTCTAAATTTTCTAAAGTACTTATGCATGATAGAATTGCACTTAGGCAAGACAAGAGAGGATTATTAATGCACACCTTTTGCATCTCATTTTATATGTCAATTTTATTACCACCTTATTATTGTTTGGTCTCTAAGCAAATATTTAAAAAAATAATTTGAAACGTACGCTGCGTGCCAGATGTTGTTTTCAATTGCCAACGTCACACACTTTATTGAATTTTTAAAATAATAAAAAAAAAACAAAATCAAAAAATTTAAATTTAAAAAAACAACTCAATAAGTGGAATAGAAAAAGATAAACAAACAAACAAACGAAAAGAAATTTTTGCTTTCAGTCATAATAATAATAATAAAATTAATTTAATTTCTGAAGGTGTTAAACAAAAACTGAATGAGAAATCTTAATAAAAAAAGAAAGAAAAAAACGATCACAACTGTTACTGTTCACTGTTCACTGATCATAATAATCATTTCAAGCTGCATTGACTTTTAAACACACTGTTAATTAGCATTGACGCACATACAACGTGAACATGAATAAAGAATAACAACATTTTCATGCTATTTCATGCACACTTAACACAACTGTTAACACTGGAATTTAACAGAGCTCTAGACTCATAACAGATACTATGTTGTTGTATTGATCGACTGAACAGACTCTACTCATGTAATACGTGATCGGAGTGGTGTTGTGTTTACATTAAAGTGCTCTTTTATTATGTTTTTGTTTTTAGTTTTGTTTACATTTACAATTTCATACATACATGCGTACGTTATAATAGTAGGTATTAAATTTTATAAAAATTTAAAATTTTCACACAAAAACAAAATCGTAAAAATTGTGAAATAAAAATTAAAGAAACTCTTATCTGTGGTGTGCCTTATGCTTCACATTCATGTCATTCTAAAACCATGCATTCGAGAACGCTCTTCCTCTGTGTAATCGGACATTGAATTAAGGCGGCCACTCCATGTAACTTCTCCAGCTCTGTATTGTCTATTGTGTTCCTCTATAATCTTTTTGCGTTCAGCTACAATGGCTCGTCGTCTACGCTCCTCATCCTCATTGATGTAGACTTTGTTGTTTTTTTGCTTGAAAATGGAGAAAGAAAAAAAATTATATAAAACGCTGCGTATTTTCTTTTTGTTTTTATACTTTCTATTTGAATAATTTTCTTTTTTAAAACACATTAGCACACAACTCACCTTGTACTCTTGCCACTCTTCATCCGTTAAAGTTGCCATCTTTGTAGCGACTGATCAATACTACTCAAATACTTGAACGCGATCATAACAAAATAAACATGTGTTCTCATAAAGTGGCCAGATTGTTAATGAAAAAATATTATTCCCATTGATTGAATATGAATCCAATTGGTTTATATAGGTCCCCGGCATTTAATTCTAAGCTACAATTATTTCTGTTCTTATTCTTAAAATCCTAAATAAGATATTAAGTTTTTCAACTGTAACAGATTCTAGAATATCAGGGTTGCCAACTGCTTTAGCCTATAAACAGTGAACTCTTTAAATATAGGGAAACATGAAATGGACTGTTGCATTAAGTGAGATTTAAACCTTTCCAAAAATAAAAAAATGGAAGTGATCTACGTTACTGATGTTATGATTTCTTGAGTTTCAGCCTTGTGAATTATTACTTAAGAGGTTAATGAACACTCTTAGTTTTCTTTTAATTCGATGAAAAATTATTGGGTTTGTGGTCAAGTGCTTTAAACACTGCAATTATATCATGCTAGATGATTTAAATAGCAACAGAAGATGACTCAAAACATGAGTCTGATGGATTTGCCGTTGGTGAAAGACTATTTTGATTATATTCAACAACTCGCAGTGGCGAATATAATTGTGCTTTACAACGTCCCGTTTCGCTCTAAGAGAGCTAACAATGAAACAGCTGAGGAACTGGTGAGGAAAATCTCGGCAACAAACTTTATTGGTTAATAGCCCATGTGTGAGATTTATCGGAAATACATCTGTCATAAGTCTAATGAAGTAATCTCTTAGGTTCACATTTGGACCACAAGGGGAATGTTAGACCACACGATTTTTAGCTTTCCTCATATGGACAAAAGCTTTATATATTGTAGGAAACGAACACTAGGAAAATAGAGGGTATCGCAACGACGATGATAACAACATGAAATAACATCTGAATAAGCCACGCTTTCTTCCAGATTGTATGGTTTCAACCGGTATCAATTGATTCTGAGATTGATAAAACCTGTTCCTATAGAATATTAAGTTGATTTCGTTCGAACAGTTAACGAGAGTGTTGCAAAAGCCCGGGAATATTATCAATTGAAGTGATTGTGAAGCGCATTCGTTATAGAAACATACTAATCCACGCCATGGATTTCCAAGAAACCACTCATGAAAAAATAATTTTTTTTCAGCTACAATGTTCAGAACGAATAATCTCAAGGAATTCTGATATCAGTTGGGGTCATCAAGATTATGCGTTATAACGCCATGTAATTTATTTTTTGGGGTTTTATGAAATCTTGAGAGTATGCGAATAAATCAGAAACAAGTCTTGAGCTTAAATCGAAGATCTAAAGCTTTATGGATGAAATAAATCGACATATCTGGAAAAGTCTGGGAAAACTTCATGAAAAAAGCGCAGAAATCCAAGGTCTGTTAAATCCAAGATCGGTTTGTTATATGTAATCACTTCTCTGTAAATATATCATGAAAAAGCTTGTCATTAGTACCGTGGCTACCATTGGTTGGATACTTTACTCCATACTTAACAGGAACATGTCTTATTAAAACCTACGTTTTTATTATTTTAGAATAAAGAAATGCGCTATTGCGGAGACACCCTTTATTTTCCCTTATCAATAAATAAATGCCAACTTTTGTTTCCTTAAATATTTGCGTTACACTCTTCTTTAAAGCTAATAGCTTTGAGAGCTTTCTAAAAAGCTCTGAATACTTTTATTAGAATTCCATAAATTTTGTTTATTACCTTCAAACGTATATGCATTATACACCTTTAGACATTCCTTACCTTAAGCATTTCATTGCCAATGACCTCTATTTCGAAAAATATGCATATGTTTACGTACTATATTTCTATAATTAATATTTATTATTGCCACTTGAAAACAAATTCTTTTTTTAACTCAGTGAACAGCCAAACTTATTTTTACTCGAAACATTAGTCGATAATCTATTTATCATCACATCAAACATAAACAATATATTCTGCTGATAAATAAATAATTTTAAAAATAGATTATTGTCTGTCTCCAACAGATTTGTTTGTTTAAAAAGATTCCATAAGAAAAATTAAAACAATTTTTTTCTAAAAATATGGCAATACTAACAACAGTAACTAAATAATTTTCGTGAGTGTATGAAGGCACGTCAATAAGAAAGAAGTTGATAAACAAACCAACAAAAATTATGAATTTGAAGTTCAAATTTGATTAGAAGACAGAATCGAAAGTAAAAGTGATCATAAGAGAGAGAGAGAGAGAAGTCAACAATAACTAAAGATAACAAGAAAGATATTGAAAGCAAAAAATAACAGCAATAAGCAGAGTTGCCAAAAGATCATTGTTTTTGAATTTGAATTTTTAATCAAAAAAAAAAATATTAATAAATTTCAAAATAAAAAGAAAGAGAGAATACCCCTAATGTTTTAGAATTGCTTTCTAAAAAGCTTTTCGTTAAGCTTTATATGGCTTTTAAAGCTTTGCAGTTCAGTTTAACGGTAAATAACTGGCCTTTTAATATATAGTGCTTTCATACATACATACATATATACATACTTAATTGGTCATTACAACCCTTCAGTCAGGATTACGATCTAGCTTCTCACATCAGTTATGTAGTGTGTTAATTTTATACATAAAATAAAGTCGATTCCGAACGACAGATTTTTGAGAAACTTTTCACGGCAGTTTCATTTGCTCTCAGAGTTTTTGCCAGAAATCTTTTGAGAGGAAGTCGCGAAAGAAATATTTTTTTTTATATTTTCGTTTTGATGTCTGACCTGGGGTTAGAACCTAGGGTCTGAATTCGGGCCTTACGTCTAATAAGGCAACCCACTACCTACTAGACTACGCCTCCGACTTCATATAGCGCTTTCTGTCTTTAAATATTAAAAAAAAAAGTTTAAAGGACCTATTGATGCCATTATGTGTTCAATATAACACGCAACCCAAGTGTCCAATTTTCCACTACACTGCCACATAACATACATACATAATTGGTCATTACAACCCTTCTGTCAGGATTACGACCTAGTTTCTCACACCACTTATGTTGTGTGTGTTAATTTTATACATGAGTGGCGGGACCTACAGTTTAAAGTCGACTCCGAACGACAGATTTTTGAGAAACTTTTCATGGCAATTTTATTTACTCTCAGAGTTTTTGCCAGAAATCTGCTGAGAGGAAGACGCCGAAAAAATACTTTTTGTATTTTATTTTGATGTCTGGCCTGGGGCTCGAACCCTGGCTTTTCGTCTAATAAGCCAACACACTACCTACTAGACCACGGCGACTTCACTGCCACATAAATTAGGCTGAATTTGAGCTGGGTCGTGTTGGCTTTCTGGAACCTTGTGGTTTGCGGCATATTCGCATATACCTGCGACTTAAAAAACATACATAGTTGGCCATTACAACACTTCAGTCAGGATTACGATCTACCTTCTCCCACCACTTAAGCTGTGGATGTAAATTTTAGACATGAGTGGCGGGGGCCTACAGTTTAAAGTCGACTCTGAACGACAGATTTTTCAAAAAGTTTTCATGGCAATTTTATTTTATTTGCTCTCAGGGTTTTTACCAGAAATCTGCTGAGAGGAAGTCGCCGCGGAAATATTTTTTTATATTTCGTTTCGCCGGAGATGACTGACCTAGGGTTTAAACCGTGTCTCACGTCTAATAAACCAACACACTACTTACTAGACTACTACAGCTGAACGGCTGTTACCATTCGAAGATTGCCTTGTTGGTAAACTAGTCATGCTTTTTTAAACTAGGTATTCTACGCTTGTTTTATAGGCGGCCATAACTTTGTTGGGCTGTAATATTGTTAGATACTGCTTTTTTTGATATGAATAAGAAGGGAACTGATTGTTTTCAAATCGCTTGGAAATCCATTGCACAATTGCGATTCTCACAGAAATATCCCCTCAAATTACAGGAGCTTTGTATCCGAGAAATGAAAAAAGACTCTTCCACCTAATGAGCCAGTTGCCATGAAGAGGTAAATGTTCTCAATTTCTTCTTTCTTGCCATCTTTGACTGAACTCTTCAAAACAAGAGCTGTTATACTAAGGAGTTGATTTCCCAAAGGGAATATTTAGTTTACGGATAGTATATTAATTGTGGTATCACAATGGACCTAATTTATGGCTTAGGAGGGACCTTGTATTTCAAAAAAAGTTCTCCACCTGAACTACCTAACCTGGCTGTTTGATTTCAAATGAAATGAAATAAATTAACTTGTGAGAAACAAGTTGGCGAAAGAAATATTTTTTCTTTCTATTTCGTTTTGTTCGAGATGTCTGAGCTGGGGTTTGATTTACGGGCTGTCGTCTGATAAGCCAACAAGCTATCCACTAGACTACGTCGACTAAGGACTGACTGTTTAACTTCATTTATTCGAGTGACAATGCACTTTTCAAATCAAACAAACTAATTACATTTTGTTTGATTTCCAATCCAATGATTCCATTAATCGAATCAAAAGAATTAAGAAATACATTTTTAAATTCTAGAAATTTAAATTTAATTATTTTTAAATGTATTAATTTGAACATAATTGCTGATTGCTTTACATCCGGTTCTTATCATAAATGAAAATGAAAAATCTAGATACTGGTGTTTTGCTTTTACATCGCTTAGCATTAAAATTATAAACAAAAGCTACAAAAACAAAACAGCGCAGTAAACAAACCTGTTTACAAATTATCGTACTGCTTAATATAACAACAAATACCAGCATAAAAAAATTGGGAAACAAAAGTACACAAACAACACTATAATAATAAATGTAAACAATGATGTTTACGATGTTTACATTTATGGAGATGTAAACAACGATGTTTACGATGTTTACATTTATGGAGATGTAAACAACGATGTTTACATTTATAGAGATTTCGAGAAGGTGATGTCATGAACATTTGCCTTCAAGAACATTCATAATATTGTTCAGTCTGCCCTATAAAAGGCAAGGCAAAGCAGGCGACTGAGTTAGCGAAGTTCAGTCAGTCTTGTGTGAAGACGAGTTATGTTTGAAGAGAGTAATTGTGGTTTGATTCTCCGTTACAAAGATCTGTCAAATAATTGTTATTGTTTATACAAATTAATAATAAAGAGAAGCAATTGTTGTTGTTACATCAAGTTGTGAACAGTGGTACACAGAATTGTGCGAATAAGAGAGAATTTTAATTAAAATTAAACACAAATTTATTCTATATTTATTCAATCTACGAGCTCATAAAAAGGTAAAAACGTAACAATATTTTCTTTCAGAAAATTTGTGGTTATTGATGAGAGATGGGAAAAGATAAGCTTTCCAGCACTTGGAAATATTTCTTAAAAAATATTCAATTTCTTCTGATTTTTTTTTAATATTTTTTTATTTTTTATTAATATTTCTTAGCGTTTAGCTCTATAATTTTTTATGTTCAACTTTTTGTTTTTATTTTTGCTATAATTCTTTTCTTTTCAATAATACTTTTACTTAATGTGTGTTTTATTTTTTATTTTTAAATTTTCATTTGCTAAATTTATTTTATATTTTTTTTTATATATAATATATGTTTAGGTTTACTTTAATGCCAATTATTGTTTTAATTTCCCATAAATATATGTATATTTATATTTTTTATATTGTTGCAATGATTTCTCTAAAATGTTTTTAAATTTCTTTTAACAAAAAGTTTTTTTTTAGAAGTCAATTTTGTTTTGTAAATATTGTATAAGCATTTTAGGTTTTTTTTTCTTTTAATTAATAAATTATTGTTTCTTATTATTTTTAATTTTTTTTTTGCATGTTTAAAGATTTTAAGCATTGATTTTATAATTTTGTTTATAATTTGCTAATAAAAAATAATTGTATAAAAAGATTTATATTGTTGTTGTTGGTCAATAATAATAGAAAAAAAATTTAACAAAATTATGAAATTAATTTTAAAGAAGTTATGGATTTACAAATGCAAAGTTGGTAACTAGGCAAACGAAAGTTGATATTGAATTATTTTAAAGCGTTTTATTTGTCTTGTTGAAGTTTTCTTTAATATTTAATTTAAATGGAAACACATACTTAAAATTTACAATAAAATATAGATATTCTTAATATTATTTTTCAATTGTGTTTTAAAATGTTTTTTAAAAAAACTTTATAAATACAAAAGAAACATAAAAAAATAAAACATTACAAACAGAAAAGATTAATTTAAATAAAATTAACTAAAAACATTAGAAATGAAATAAGAAATAAAGCTAATAAACAATCTCCTTTGCTATAAAATACATAAAAATATTTTTTTTTAATTTCTAAAAACTTAATTCGTTTGGTTTTAATGTAAATGGTTTCAGGATATAAATAATAAACAGCCTTTTATTAAAAATAAAATATTAAAATTAAAAAATAAAAATTATTTAAATTGTAAAAAATAAAAACAAAACAAAACAAATGTCTTTAGTGTTATAAAATTATTAACAATAAAACTTTTATGAAATATTTCTCTACTATACTATACACCTTCAAAAGTTACAGAATTATCAGGGGACAACAGGCGGGTATTGGGGGGGGGAGGATATTTATGAAATTATAAATTAGTGTCTTGTGTTGTTATATTTATATTTAAATAATGTTTTCTATATTTAATATGTATAACTTAATTTATTATTGATTTCGATTTTTTTTTATTTTTTCTCTTAATTTTTTTATATGTTACTCTCCCTTATTTAAGTATATATATTCTGTTGTCTATTTAAAAAAAGGTACATTTACTCTTTTCTTTTCATAACTATTTATTTATTTATGTTACTGCTGCTGGCTATCTGGCTGGCTGGCATGTTAAATTTACTCTAAAAATCTTCTTCTAAAATTAATTATCTACCGAATTTGTCCTCAATTGGCCATAGCAAGCCTGACATACTCTAACTGGTTTTATAATACGCAAACGTGATATTTCCGATTCGAAACGACTACACTTGTTACAAAACACTTGGCCACAATTGCGACAGTGGTGCTTGCGTTCATACAGGTTGAATCTGAAAATGAAAAAAAAACATACAATAAATTTTCGAGTTGGATTTCATTATCGAAATTTAAAATTAAAAAATAAAGCAAAATCACTACATAATTTCAGTTCTTTAGCAAATGCCTTCTTAATTTTATATTCAAAATAGTTTTCTTAAAACATAAATAAACTTTGAAATATTGGAAGCCTATTAGCAGAAGTTTAGTAGGCAGTGTGTTGGCTTATTAGAATTGAGGCTTTAAGGTTCAAACCCCAGCTCATACATCCTAAACAAAACGAAATATGTAAAAATATTTCGTCGGCGACTGCCTCTCAGCAGATTTCCGGCAAAAACTCTGAGTGTCAATAAAAAATTGCCTTGAAAAAGTTTCTACAAAAAAAATCTGTCGCTCAGGGTCGAATTTAAACTGTAGGTCCCGTCACCAATGTATAATATTAACAGGCACAACATAAATAGCGTGAGAATCTAGGTTGTAATCCTGACTAAAGGGTTGTAATGACCAATTACATATGTGTCATACATACACACATTAGCTGTAGAGGTACCAAGTCACTGTGGCCAGATGACAAATTGGTTTCTTAATAACGTTTCCCAAAACTTTGTTGTCAAACGAATTGGATGCTGTTCGTAGTCAGTAAATATAATTCCAATCTCAATAGATGATAAGCTTGCCTGCCCAGGTTCCAGTTATGAAATTTGGTGTTTGGTTTTCCTGTCAAATAACCTACATTTTGGGCTGGAAGCAATTTCAATTGTGAACAAATGTTGAGTCTACAACATACGGTCAAGAGGTCGGATACTATCCTCAGATTATTCTTGGGTTGTTTGATGTACGGTTAGAAGGCTGGCTAGGTTAGGTTAGAGGACGTGTACTTGTCAATTAAGTACAAGTACAGTACCCGGAGGTCGAATTGATCCATTGTACAACGTCCTAGCTTCTCACACCACTTATGTTGTGTGTGTTAATTTTATACGTGAGTGGTGGGACCTACAGTTTAAAGTCGACTCCGAAAGACAGATTTTTTTTTTGAGAAAATTTGTCATGGCAATTTTATTTACTCTCAGAGTTTTTGCCAGAAATCTGCTGAGAGGAAGTCGCCGAAGAAATACTTTTTGTATTTTGTCTTGATGTCTGGCCTGGGGCTCGAACCCTGGCTTTACATCTAATAAGCGAACACACTACCTACTAGACTACGGTGACTTCTAAACTAGAAGGCCGGCTACTATTCTCTAATTATTCCTGTGTTGTTAAATGTATGGTTAGAAGGCCGGCTACTATTCTTTGATTATTCCTGGATTGTTTGTTGTACGGTTAGAAGGCCGCCTACTATTTTTTGATTATTCCTGGATTGTTTGATGTACAGTTAGATTCCTGGGTTGTAAATGTACGGTTAGAAGGCCGGCTACTATTCTGATTATTCCTGGATTGTTAAATGTATGGTCAGAAGGCCGGCTACTATTCTTTGATTATCCCTTGGTTGTTAAATGTGTGGTTAGAAGGCCGGCTATTATTCTCTGATTATCCTAGGATTGTTCGATGCAAGACTCAAATCTCTTCCCTTCCCTATAATTAAATAGCGTAAGTGAAGCTTAAAGTAACAGTCGCTGTAATCTATATTTTCTATATATTCGACTAGAAGCGATCTCAATTGTGAATAAATGTTGAGTGTACAACATGAGGTCAGAAGGTCGGATAGTATCCTCGGATTGTTTATGGGTTGTTTGATGCAAGACTCAAATCTCTTCCCTTCCCTATAATTAATCCATTAGTACCCAGTGGCAACTTAAGTTGCCAGCAGAGGTTGCCTTAGTTTTTATGCTCTGAGAGGAAATTGAGTGTAAAAAACAAAACGGTAACCGTTAGAAAAAAAAAGTAATTCGGGCATTAATGGGTTAAATAGCTTAATTCAAGGTTGAAGTAGCAGTCACCGTAATAAAGTAATAGTGAGTTGCATTATTAGACGCGTGCCCGTGTTTCAAATCCCAGCTTATGCAACTTAAACAAAAGGAAATATAAAAAAAATTATTTCTTCAGCGACTTCCTATTAGTGGCCTTCTGACAAAACCTCTGAGAGTATATCTGCCATTCGGAGTCGACTTTAAACTGAAGGTAGACCTGCTTATGGGTAAAATCAACACACGCAACAGGGGTGGTGCGAGAAGCTAGGATGTAATGGTCCTTAGGGCAGCCTGATTGTCCTACCTAAGCAGCTGTAAAACTTCACGGCGAACCTTTAATCCATTTTTAAAATTTAATATTATTTTGCTTTTAATGAAAATAATTAAATTCTTAGTTTTGTTAGATGATTGTTAAGAAAAAGATACAACGCATATTATTAAAAGAACAGTTGTTCAAGTGTTTTCTTTTTAAGTTGCATGTGTTAAACAAAAGCAAAAACAATTTAAATAAGGATACCTGGTCTTAGAAAAACTTAATATTCTTATGAAAAAATTCGTGATAATCTAGCATCGTTTTTCGATCTAAAATTGTAAATCAAAAAAACAAATTTTAAAGCAAGCTAAGGACTTTAGCGTAGGTTAAAGAGTGTTCTACAAATTTAACTTACTTAACATGACATTTAACACATTGATCGGCACCCTCATCCTTGAGCCAATGATCAGCTACACCACGACCCGGTTGTTCGGTAACACACCAAGAATAAATGCGACCGCGGGCATCGCCTAAAATAAAATTTTAAATTGTTATTCAAAAAATAATTCAACTGCAGTAAAAAGATTTTTATTTTTGCGTTTACGTACCCACATATAAAATTTTATGATCTTTTGATACAGTTAAAGCTGTTATACTGGCCGGTTCAGCATTGTCCTTACGATCATAAGCAGTATGCATGGTTAGTTTGGATCTAAACATTAATTGACGTTGCCATTTAAAGCCTAGAAATAAAGACAGAACATTTCAATTAAGTCAGAAGGAATTAAGCAAAGGAGTCCTGCCTTTCTTTAAACAATGCTCGCCCTTGTGGCTGTCTATCATAACGAAACCATCGGTTAGACTGGTATCCGATTTGCTGGGCCTAATAGTGGCACGTTCCTCTTCTGTAATAAAGAATTTCAAATAATTTTATATCTTTTGTTTAAGCCCTGGAACCAGGAACCTAAAAGCTAACCTTCATTATTTTTCATGGAATTGGTATGATCAACAGTTGAGGATTTAATTTCATGCAAAGATTTTGCTCCTGAAAAAGAACTTTTACGCCGTTCCGACGTTACTGCTGGCTCACATTCCTTCTTAGGTTTATCTGATTGCGTAGAGTTATTTGAATGATTCGAAGCCTCGGATATACTAGATTCTGAAGCTGATTTATGGATTTCTGTAAGTAAATATTAACCATTTGAAAGGAAGTAACTTTTGGAATACCAAGCCTACTTCTGTTACCTGTTTCATCATGAGATGATATGCCTTGCATTTGCTTTATTATATCCATCTTTTTATTACTTTCCGAATTTTTACTTTCATCCTCCTCTTCAGAGTGTGTATCGGGATTTTCTTGGGATTTTATTTCATCATATCTTTTGAGTTTACGTTCAATGGGCACTTGAACGTATTCCAAAGACCACATCTAGGAATATATACGAAACCAATTAATTTTAAGTTCCTTTAATTCTTTTTCCAATCTTCGATAAACTTACCCTTACAACACCATCTGTTGAGCCAGTCATTATAACATTCTGTTGATCCCATTCCCGTATTTGAGAGAAGGCCACACATAATATTTGTTGCATTCTATCCGCACTACCCACACTTGTATTCACCGTTGCCAGTGGATCACCATTTATCGACCATACATGCAACCAAGTGGCCGAACAGGTGGCAATATCACCCGTTAATTCATTTATAGCCACTGCTGCCACTACCCCAACATGTCCTCTTAATTGCCTGACAAATGTAAATCTAGCCATATCCCATACTATGGCGGTACCATCTCTGGAACCCGATACTATAACGTTGTAAGCAGCACTTGCTGCCAAACAAGTCACTGCATCTGTATGGCCATGCAGTGAATGACGCACTGTTAGACTTTTGCGATTGGCATCGAATTTCCATATGGTTATAACGGAACTTGTGCCAGCAGTTACAATCATTTTCGAATTGGGGCAAGCACATGTGAGTATTTCGCCTGAATTATGTGCAGCAGCTTCAGATACAAATGAGGCACGATCTGTGTCATAGAGTCCAACGCGCAGGGAATGATCGGCAAAGCCCCAAGCGATGTATTTTGTGTAAGATGGAGGCATCATGACCTAGATCATCAAGAAAATGATAAAAAAGTCAGTGAAATCACGGATTTAAATGACGGAATGGGAGAGTACTTTAGAAGCTATGAGGACAATTATCATTTTAATGGAATTCCTAAATGCACAGATCCTATCACTAATAAATTTCTAAGTAAAAATCCATATTAGCAGACCTTATTTTGTTCCACAGCAAAAACAGTCTTATCCGGTTGCAAGATTTGTCCCACAGGACCTTTAAGCTCCTTAATGGGCTGTAAACTTGGCTTGAGATTATCCAAATTATGGAAGAACAAACGATCAGATTGTAAAACAGTTGTATTGCCCTGTATTAAAGCGCTAGGATCTATTAATGTTGAATGTCTATTGCCAGACATTTTCTTGGCGGGATGTGGTTTCTTAAACAATTGTTTAGGAATCTGGCCAAAATTATTAATGAAACCAATGGTGGCATTCTTCTTTAAGGGATCATCAATGCTAGGTAAAATAAAATACAATTTTTTGTGTTTAAAATAGAATGTAAGGACATTAGAATGGAAACATACTTGTAAATATCCACATTGCCTTCATAGAATAGATGATGGAAAACATTAATGGCCTCGACGGCAGCAGGACCTTGTTGTTTATGGCCAAATATTAAATCGATCCACTTTAAGGGTAATAAATAATGAAATAAAATTAAATATTTTTATTGCTATCAAGAGTAACCAAGCTTACCAGATGTAAATTTTGACTAACATAATCACACTCCAAGGCACTGCGATGTAACCTTATGAATTCACGCGGGTCTTGCTTAGCCCAAGGCGGTAAGATAACATTATTTAATGTGTCACCATTTTGTTTGGTACCTGGTGGATGTTCAACAAAATAATTTCAAATTAATTTTAATTTCATTAAATCATGTCTTTTAAGCCTTACCCAAATCGAAATTATTTGCATTTGTGGTAAATTCGGGGAGGTAGAAAAATTCCGGTATTAATTCCTTAACATCTGCCATATTAAATTTTGAAGCCGATAACCATGCTTCTTTTATGCTATGAAACATGCGATCGGCTAAATCAAAATGTCCACCTTGCAGGCGTAGAAAATGTTGACTAAAGGGCTCTAAACGCACTAGATAAGAGCATACAATCATGGCCGAACTGTAATGGGTGCCATAGTGATAGGGTGGCGTTTCACCTTGGGGATCATCCCATTCCTTTTTTAAAGAATAAAAACAAATTTAAATAGTTTTTGGACAATAGTTTCCGATTGTTGTACTTACTTTATAACGTTTTTGAAATTGTTCAAGACGCTCTTCAGATTGTGCACCCATCGGTTTTGAAAAGTCACGGAATGTTTTGGGATTATTGAAATCCAATTCCTCGGAATCATAATCAGCTAGGATCCAGGGAAAAACTGGATATTGCATGAGATCATTATAGGAACGACCGGCCAGTGTATTTAAATGCATTAAATATTGGAAGTTGGAAATTTCACCACGCTGGTAAGAAATAAAAATCAATTTTCGAAATTAAAAAAAAATTTTCAAATTCCAACTTACCACCCATCTTTGTGTTACAGACGTTTCACCTATCAAACTACTAAATATGCCTGAGGTTTGTTCAACACTGGCCGTTCTTTTTTGGCCAGCCACCGACTGTTGGGCATTATCATTTATGGCCGTGGCATGAGCCATAAAACGTTGATACACTTTATTGCGTACTTTACGTGGAAAACTTAACAGATAGTTACGACCATCTTCAGAAAACACCTCCAAGGCTATGGGTTGCAACAGATAACGTCTTTTATGCACTTCACGTATCTCTTCGTAGCCAAACTTCGAACATTGGCGTGCTTTACCCTGGCGTGTAGTGCCACCAGAATTGGGTATAATCGGTTCATAGGCTCCCGGCGGTAAGGTATCGATATCTTTAATTTCTCTATTTTTTAAGAGCGTAAAACCGTCAACTATATAGCAATGCTCTTTGCCAAAGAGCAACAGGCCTTCAAACGTATCCAAACCCTGTATGCGTGCACATCTAAACATGTATGAGATTTTTTCTTGTTCCTCCAGCAGTCTAAGGAACGTTTCATTATCGGCTATATTTGTCATTTCCTCGTCTTCTTCGTCCTCGTCTTGATTGTTAGCCTCTACGGATTCTTGTGCGTGTGCCAAACGATTTTCATTGGGTGAAGGAGGCGGTGTATTGCTAGAACCGCCCGGTTCACTTTTAGATGACTGCTGCAATGGCGGATGGTGAGCCTGATTTTGCTTGTTGCCTACAGCTGCATCTACTGAATGCTGTTGATGCAATGATTGATGTTGTGCTGATGCATCAGTTTCGCATAGTATACGCGGTGGCTGCTGGCAATGGGTGTAATAGACTTTACTATCAAAACTACTGGCAACTTTATTAGCCTTTAATTGACGTGAGTCGGTGCGTTGATCGTTTTCCGCACGATAAGGATAGTGCAGGTAGAACATTTCATTGCGCATGGTTTTCTTGCGCATGCGATGTGGTCCTTCTGTGGTATCCAAAATCCATTTGTGCAGAGATGATATACCCTCAGGACCCCATAGGCCACGTTCTCGGGTTAATTCCGTTTCGGATAGAAGCCAATCTTGATGAACATAACGCAGGGTATGTTGCAACATTTGTACATATTGTTTACAGCGTAATTCCCAAAGGTCCCTAGAATTTAGAACACAAGCAAAATTAGACAAAAAAAATTTGAAAAATTTAATGAAAAATAGTTGAGCAACTAAAATTTCTTTTTGTAATCCCAGTACCAAATCCGAGTTACTTACTTTATCAACTGCACATGTATGCCGGTACATTCAAAGGCATTTTCCTTGCTCATATTACATTTTGTGCGCACCGATTCATCCTTCTTGACTTTGTTTCGACTGGCTAAACGCGTTAAACCGCCTGTGACTTTTTGTATCTTCGACTGAATTTGATTGTGTATTTCCCAGGGTATACGATACGAAGCTTTGCGTTCAGTATCGACATAATTAAACCACAATTTGGAAGCCAACTCCATAACCTGTTCTCTAGTGGTTTGCAAATCGGGCGCCTTCGAGTTTGTAGGCGGTGCAGTTAAACTAACTTTGAAAACTTCTTCTATGGCAGGCTTCTTGCAAACATACAACTCCTCCCACACTCTAAAAGCGGCACCCACTATTAAATTGCGTCCCTAAAAATTATTACAACATTTTAAAAACAATGTCTTGTACAAAATGAAAATGAATTTAAGTCACCTGCAGCTGATTTAAATCCTCATCTTTGGGTTCTATGATTTCTGCCTGAGGATTTACATGCCAGGTGGTATTGCGTGTGGTTGATGGCTCCAATACGATCTTCATATCTGAAGTTAGTTGCATGAGGCAATAGGTTAGACAGCCTATGAATTCCAGCTCATGATTGCCAGCACCAAATATCAACAGCCTATGGGTTATGATTTTGTGCAAAGCCTCCAAAACGCTCATCTGCTCGGTTATGGCCTCTGTGGGTCTGGATAGTAAATACAATATAGTGCGATTTAAAGAATGATGCAGCTGTTCCAGAGATAAAGACGATGATCTTCTTTTGGCTTGGGCTATTAGTTTGATAATAAAATCGAATATCTCATGGGGATTGCGTGTCAAACAGCCCTGCCACATTTTGTCAACAACACGTGCGGTAAAGTAAAAGACATTGGGTGCTATATGCTGGGTATGACTTTGTATAAGCGGTACTAAGGAAAGCGCCGCCTGTTCACCCAATAAAATATCGGCTGCCAATAAATGATCCATCAAAGCGCTTATAATTTCGGTTTGATATTCAATTTGTAAAGTAACTTCGGAGTTGTCGGGAGAGGCATCAAGCACTAAATCAATAACTGGCGTCGATTTGCCATGCATGTTTAAACTTAAGGAATCTACAACAATAACACGCAGGAAATCTATGATACATTTCCTAACAGGATGATTTGTTAATTTTAATGCCGAATGTTGTGCTGTCAGGCTGGTGGAAGTTATTAAAAAGCAGCCTGTCTCCTCTACTGGCGAAGAATTGCCACTATTTGGCTCTGATTCGTTTGCATCCTCTTTGCTATTTGGAAACAAAACCGCCACTAGCGAAGATATAACATCGCCTGTCATCATGATCGGCATAAAATCGGTGAGATTCTGATAGAGGCTGAAGAGTAATTGTATGATTGTCTCTGGATGACTGGTAAGCCAAGGAGCTAAATCATTGCCGTGTACGATGGCCCTAACCATGCCTAAGAGAACGCATACTGCCTCGGGGCAGATATTCATTTTCGGTATATTGGTGTTGGCCGAAACAGGAGCACCCCATAGAAAAGACCATACACGATCCAAGTCAAATTTTGTGTGTTCTGTAGCCAATAGCTTAACCGGTTGACCCATGATTAAAGCCGTAATAAGAAAATATAATTCAGGAACATCCAAATGGTATTGTAAAAGCCATTCGAGCATCTGGAAGCCTTTAAAAAGAAAGGAAAGGATAACATTACAAACACTACCTTTGTTATATATTTCGCTTACCTGGTATATTTAATGCTGCTGTCCTTACTTCACCCGCTATATGGGTGGGAAAATGTTGCAAAACATTCGAGGAGCTAACGATGACAGTGCTAGTATTACTTGCTGGCCTATTACTCAACTGTTGAGCTCCAATGCCCATTGTTTTCTTTTGTGATACCATTTCCGTAAATCTTAAATAACCGCCATTGTGAGTACTATCACGAAAACGTATCAAAAAGCTTTCATTGGCACACACCACCACTAAAATACGCACAGCAATGATGACCGTTGTAAAGTGCACATGAGGTTGCATGAATAGCAGAAGCCAATCCATGCCTAAGGTTTTAGAAATATCATCGCAGATAATATAATTGACGGTGTTACGTGAGGTAAATAGTAGGCCGTGTAAGAGAGACAAACAACGATTACGTAGATAAATGTTTTGAGCAATTGTATCGTTTTCGGCAGTAGCTGCAGAATTTAAGGGATTCGGTGTTGGTTTCATGGAGGGTAAAATCAAACTCTTTTCAATTTGTTCAGCCTTAGGCAATTTGGAAGCACAATACTGTCCAAACAGCAATAAATCCGAATGACGTGGTTGTCCTCCGAGTAAAGCTTCAACTAAATTAAAAAGTATTTCACGTGTGGAATGATCCTGTATATCGACTATTATGTACAACAGTTTATTGAGTAATTGTAGTTCACGCATTATCTTGACATTCTGTTTCTTTTCATTGGATTCCACTGCCAGCTCCAGTAAATGTTCCAGTAGAGATCTTAACAAACCATTTGGTGCATTGTGCCATATGTCAAGATCACACAAAAGATCTTGGAATGCTGTGACATTGGGTATGGCCGACATATCCTGGCCCGAATTGACAGTGCCCACTAAACCAAAGGTTAAGTGTAGTATATGCGAGTTGAGTAGATTCTTTTTCTTTTTGAAAAACATGCCCAACGTCTGATAGCAACGTTTGCGATCCATTTCACTTTGTGCAGCACGATTACTACGCACCACACAGGTTAGAGCCTTAACGCCAGCGTATAAAGATTCCACATCCTGGGCCATGGCAATAATGCCTAGCAAAACATTACAACCACCCACCGTATCAATCATGGCAGACACGGGATGAGGACTAAATACACGAACGCCTAAATAGCCAACAACTACACCACCTAGGGTACGTCCTGCGCCCGCTAAATGGCCAGCTGAGTTATGCAAGATCCTTTAAAATACAAGAAATTTTATTATTTAAGTTTTTATTTTGGAATTTATAAATAAAACCGCCTTACTTTATGGGCGTGGCATTCTCATGGGAATTCATGCCCAACTGCTTGGCTATGGACTTATTATCTGCTCTACTGTAGACTTTTCTAATTTTCACTAATGTTAACTGTGACACAGCCTTTGCATTTAGACCCAGTAAGACTTTCTCCTCTGCCACCAAAGGTCCCAAGGGTTCTACCTTTTTGCCTATTTGGGGAGCTTGCAAAGAACCCATGTAGTGAGGTCCCAAATTATATATGGTTTGTACAGTTTGTTGATTGACGACATCTTCCAAGAGATGACATACACCTTGTTTCCAGCACAGTCTAGAATAACGTCTCCATATGGGTGGTGTACCAATATAACCAAAAACAGATGTTGCCACAGGCAAATTGGCAGAACCAGCTCCCGGATTTTGTGAAATATAATGTAGCTTCTGTGAATGCAAAGGTGAACCATCCAGATACAATTGCAGACTAGAATTTTTCAATACCGCACGATTGAGTACCACCACCAAATGATGCCATTGGCCTTCATGCAAAAGGTCCGGACACCAAATGCGTGCACTGTTATCATCTGAACCTTCGGGTTCCCAATCCCCAAGGCCTGTTCAAAAAGACAAAGGTTTAGAATTTAAGCTTTTACAAAAGTTTTATATTCACTTACTTTTACTTGGTGTTACTAGGGTTTCTTGGGTAGACACCACAATAGCTTTGTCCCTTGCCGATAGCAATATGGACAAGCAAACCAAATTTTCCTCTCGAGGATTATGTATTGTCCGTACCAATGTCAACAAGCGTACACAGTGTGGATCCGATTTGGGATCGGAAAATTTCTCTACACAAAACCAGGTTGAGAATGAGAGACCAGTTTGTGGTGGAAATATACGATCTCCTGAACCAATGCCACCAATTGTGTTTGAGTCTATGGTACCGCCTGCTGTGGCTGTGGCTTGCGGTGCTAAAGACGGCAGATACAAGCAACCAAAACCCTCTGCTGACATGTCCATTTCCACAAAAGGCGGCAAAGTGCTAGAACCATGGGCGCGAAAATCTCTTGGTGTGGTCATGGATACCAAGGTTTTAATGCGCGTCAGGGGGACTGGTCCGCCCATCTTATAAGGTTTATTCAAATCTATATCAGCACATGACAAGGGCTCACCTAAACGTAGAAATTCTCTTAATTCTGTTGGCTGTAGCGCCTGGGCTGCTAATCTTTCCAATATGTATTGCATAGGTACGTGTAAAGGATTTATTTCTTCCGATAAGGCTCGCCGTGCAATACTCAATAGTTGGCCAGCCAAACCATAATCACACATGATTTGTTGATTACGTTCACTGCGCACCAGAGATTTAATAATTTCACTTAAGTAAACTTGTAAATTAATGGCCAGCATATGTTGTTCTTCATGCGTAACGCTGGGCAAAAGCTGTAGCATACATAATACCACACCCGGATGGACAATACGAGGCTCTGGCATGGGTTGTGTTAGATTCAATTGATTGGGATGGGCCGGTGTTATGGCCAATTCTTTGGTAGGCGAACGATTATGCTGATCATTAAAGATTGTGATGATGTTATTCAAATTGGGAGATTCAAAGTTATCCAAGGCAATACTGTACAGCAGACGATAGACCACACATACAAAGGATAAAGAGCGGGGTATGGTTGAGTCGAAACTGCAAAAAGAAAACGAAATATTTAGTCCTTAAAGCAACAGTTAAGAGCAAACTTTACTTACCTATAATTCAATATATCCCCCGAAAATACATCGTGATAATACTTTTGTCGTACAGTGTCTGGCTTAAAGAAACCCTTAAATTCGGGCAACTCTGTATATGATCCAAAGCAGCCCAGTAAACGCAAAGTATCACACAAAGAAGCCGTGCAAATTTCTTGATGGAAAAATTTGGCATTGGCCGGTTCGAAACGCATAGCAGTGGCCAAGGTCTGGCATACCATTTGCAGCAATAAAACTAAATCATCTTGGGGTATAATCTGGCCCTCACATTCCTCTGTAGCCGAGGGATCATCACACAGTTTGCCATCCAGCGAAACAAATACACTGGTTAGGTAAACAAAACCACCAACTTTACGAAAAACCGTGCGTGTACGATGTGAATCCTTAAGGCAGCCCAAAAGCATATTGAGTATCTGAATTTTGAATTCCACCTGATAAGGTGGTACGGCATGCATAACCGATAATATGAACAACATATCATCATCACCTCCCGCGGAGAGTATAAGTTCCCGAATAATGCCTAAAGCTTGCGGCCGACAATGTTTGTATTTCACCAAATCGTGAATACATTTTGCTCCACCACATTCCCGAAATACATTGGCATTGTTGTTATTCCCACTTAGCAGGATGGTAAGGGCCTCTAGGACATGTTTACCCATGGCATCGACCAAATCTTCCGTTTCCGTTTCCTTAACCACAGCATTTTCATCATCTTTGGTAATTTTGCGCACGTGGTCAGCATAACGATTTAAGCAGGTAACAAATACCTCCAGTATGCCTACCTCCCGATACACATCCTTGAACACGTTATTGTGTCTGAGTATATTTAGTAGAGTCTTCAAGCACAATATGCTGCAGCTGGTTGAGTGATTGTTTTTCAAAAGCAACGACAACGAAATCAATTCTTTGCAGGGCACAAAATTCAATTGAAACACGATGAACTCCAGTAAATCAAAAAATTTCTCTTGGATCTGTGAACCTTTTAAGTGTATTCGTTCGGTGAATTGACTCAAAGTATTTTCCGATTCCAAGATAAAATAATTGGCATTCTCGGAATGGTAGACACGAGAAATTGCATCCAATATAGTGCAACACAATGGTGTAGAGGTGGCCTTAAGGAAAACAGTTTGCAATACCTGGAAAGCATAAACATTGCGTACACAAGTCTCTCTTGAGGAAGCCTGAGGCATTTGAAAATTTTGCATTTTAAACAAAGCATTGATTTGGGCCTGTGGCGGTCTCAGCTCATTGAAACCGCACATGCACAAGGAGGAAATCATCAACACCAAATTGCGTATGGCCGCTTGGACTTCAATGGTTTGAGTGCGTGATGTATCGAATCTAAAAAAGGAATCAAAATTATGAAACAAATTCAGGAACCGATATTCAAAACAGACTTTCGCCACTTACTTGAGCAAAAAGTCACTTAAAAATATGTAACCCTGTGATGCCTTGAAATCGTCCAATAGAATTTGCGATACCTGACTAGAGTCTTTAAGAAAACAGAATACGGTTACAAACATTTCAACGATTTCCAAGGGATTGCCAAATGTTAAACGGCGCATATTATCCACACACAATGCCATACAGCCTTTGGCTAAAATAAATTGAAAGCGAAATTAATTTCTCTAAAATAATTACAATTCAAAATGTGACGTCATCATCTTACAATGTATATAACTGACAACGGCATCAGTCAGTCCATGACGTGATATTGTGGTTAAGATTTCGGCCGCATTTTTACGCCAAACGATATTGTGCGTTGGGCATGGTGAGGTTATGGCCGAAAATAATAGCGTCAAATCATCCATGCGAGCTAATTCTTCTGCCGGATAGGGATAAGAACATAATTTTACTAATAATTGTACGAAAACCTTTTGCAACAATGTTCGTCGTTCGAATGCATTAAAATCACTGGGCTTTTCTGAGGGGGAGTCGTCCTCCACCGCGGGCAAATCAAAAAATAAATACAGGCATTTCACAAGTGTTGAAGGTACTGCAGCAGCGGTCATAACCTGTAAATATATTTTATACTTGAGACACACACACAGTTCTACATATACTCTGTTCATGCTGTTAGTTAGTTGGGCTTTGCTCCTAGATTTTCTATAGGAAAACTTAAGTCGATGTTGCTGAGTTCCGTTTAAAACATGATCGTATTTCCAAAGCCTAAACCGACACTTTATTCTTATAAAATACTGTGGGATCTTAGTTTTCATGAAAGCTAGGAGAAGCACATATTGTGTTCAGCCGCCCTTCTAGTTTTTTTTTTTGAGAGCAAAACATCTGTCAAAAATGACTGAGGCCAAGTACATCAAAGTCCCTAGGCCGCTCAGATACATACCTGAGTTAATTTTGTCACAATGTGGTTCAAAAAATGTTAAATAATAAAAGGCGATAGCACGCTGTATCTGATACTCTTTGCAACCCAAAGAAGTGCCAATTACGATCCGCAATTGCGTCGTCATTTTGAATTGTTAATCTAGATATGTTTGTCTTAATATTGGCGACTTGTAGTGGCAAAGCTAAGACATTATAAAACCTTATATAAGAACAGTAATACGCTTTAATATAGCAACCAGGATGGCCAGTTTAAATATTTAATATGCAAAAGAGTGATAAGTTCCCATACGAATTATTGTACTTAATTAATAGAGAAAAAAATTACTTGATTAAGTCGGCTCAGCTAGTTTTCAAACAATAAACTCAGTTCTATGCAAGAGATGTATTGTATTTATGAAAACCAAGCGCTAAGCCTAGGTGATGATATATTCTACAAAAAACCCAGACTCAGTAATACTGTTGACTTGTGATTTTCACCTTCTGATGTTCAGTCGGAAAAAATTAATTGCAAAGCTTAGCTTACGCAATATTAGCTTTAGAGAAACTTTGACTTTTGCATATTAAGCTGTATGCTTTGATATTGCAATGTTACTGGGAACGAAGTTTTAGATGAACTTACAAGACCATGATCAGTTTTGGAAATATTGACAGAATGGAGATCGTGAAACCACAAGTTATTATTGGAGTTATTGAGGAAAGTTTCGATTCACTCAACAATAGAGCATAGCGGTATCGAATTGAAGGTTTCAAGAATCTTATGGGCCACATCGTAATCACACAGGTACGAAATTATTCGTTATTAAGAGTTATTATAGGAGTCTAAATAGGGCATGGCCCCTTTAGACACTGGATCAACAGATGGAACAGAGTTATCCGTTTTTTCTCTTGGTTATGTTGAAGTCGCCGTGGTGTAGTAGGTAGTGTGTTGGCTTACTATTCGTAAAGCCCGGGTTCGTATCCCAGGTCAGACATCAGAAATGAAATATGAAAAAAAAAATATTTCTTCGGCGACTTCCTCTCAGCAGATTTCTGGCAAAAACTCTGAGAGTAAAATAAACTGCCATGAAAAAGTTTCTCAAAATTCTGTCGTTCGGAGTCGACGTTAAACTATAGGTCCCGCCACTCACGTATAAAATTTACGCACACAACATGAGTGGTGTGAGAAGCTAGGCCGTAATCCTGACTGAAGGGTTGTAATGGCCAATTATGTATGTATGTATGTATGTGAAGAGACAAAAGGTACAGTGACAGTTTTCTGTCACTGCCCTTGTTTGCAAGTGCATAGGCATTTAAAGTATTTGTTGAGGAACTATTAGATCTATAGGACTGTAAGTTTGAGAATTTAATAGGATTTGATTGACATGGGTTTTTTGCGATGTCAACCAAACATAATGCCAACTTGAGGGTGATGGTTAGGAGACATATCCCTTTTCTTTTTTACCTTCTTCAAGGGGAAGACTTCCTCTGTGAACACCTGATTTTGTTGTTGTTCCATTCTATACCTATACATTTCAACAATGCACCAGTGGATCTCGGAGTAAAGGCGTACCACCGCTAATACATTGCTACTCTTCCTAATCTAATCTAGCTTCTGTTTGTCTCTATAGAACAACTGTGATGGCATACCTCTGCTAATACTGGTACTTTGGTACTTGGTACTTTTCCTAACCTTAACAAACCTAGCTTCTGCTTGTTTCTATAAAACAACTGATGGATATACGAGATTATTCTGTTGCATATCGGAGCTGTCTATAATAAAATCAATAGTTTAGCATTTAGTTCATGCTATACCTTATGGCTAGAATAACGAAGCTCATTCTCTATGTTAACTGGTATGCACTTTCATTAAATCCTTTAACTTTTATTAAATTAATCCTTAAAACATTTTTAATCCTTCCCATTCATTTGACATACTTTCCACTTCCATACACATACATACATATACGGTATACGTATGCATTTGCGAAAGTTTTTTTTAATCTCCTGTTGCTCTTCCTCTTACCTGTATTAGAGAGACATCGCCATTTGCCAATAAATTTAACGTTGACAATAGCATCCAACCACTGCTTGTTTCTTCGGTTGTTTCGATTTCCAAGAATTTCACAATTGCTATCGATGCTGCTTCTGTACTTTGATTAGAGGCACGTTTACGTATTTCGCTAACCATGAGACGTGAAACTTGCTGGCAAAAGGCAACAACATCCCAAAATTTTTCACTCATATCTGAAGCTGGACAAGCGCTAAAAACCTGTAAAATGGAAAATTCCAAAAAGCAATTAAAACAACAAAGTTTTCAACATACATTTCCTTCCTTCCTTCCTATCCCATCCTTTTCTTTCCTTTCCTTTCATTTTCATTTTGTGCTTACCTTGCAAAATAATGGCAACATTTGGTAGAGTTTCATGTCTCGTTCTTGTTCGCTTAAAGGCTCTTTGGGATGGGTGTACTCATTGAATAACTTTTTCAATGTGTGCAAACTTATCTGAACACGAGCATCCAGCATGGCATCCTCACTGACTGCGGTGGGCAGTGTTGAGCCACCGTTGGCTGGGTGTGAGCCGGGTGAGGTATTGTTAGAGCTGGTGCCATTACCAGCTGGTGCACTGCCGGTGCCACGTAGCTTACGCATTACATTCATTGTAAGCGTATTATGGGTGGTGATTTATTTGGTCTCCTTTCCACTGCACTCTACTCCGCTCCTCTCCGTTTTCCTTTTGTTCTTCTTTAGAGCTTTAAAAGCTCTTGAAGAGTTTTTCTTGTTTTAAACTCTCTCTAGAGAGTTTTTTTATGTTTTTAACTGCTTTTCCCCGTTACACTCTTAATCTGTTAAATGATTTGAAAATCTTTATGAAAATCTGTAAAAGAAAATTGCAAAAACAAAACCCAATTAATTGAAATGAATCCTTTGTGTGTGGTTGATTAAATTATGTTTCTATGGAAGTGTGATGCATTGAGAATCACAGATTAATTGGAGAAATTTTATAAAATTTTAAATCACTTGTTACGACGTAAATATCAAGAAAAATGTTTTTAATTTTTTGCTTGAGGTTTTAAGAGCGAAGCCAATGATGAAATACCATGTATTCTATAATTAATATGGGATGTGGAAACCTCTTGACAGTGTTCTTAAACTCATACCGAGACTTTGGGTTTCAATTTATAGACCAATACCACACGAGATGTTAGACACGAACATATTGCGATCCAAAAACAAAACAAAAAAGATATCCACTGTTACCTTTAATTATTGAATCATAAACGTGAACGCTGTACACGTTTCCTGCCGTTCTTTAGTTCATACGAAACATATGTTACAAGTCATCTATCATCTGTGCATCTACCACAACTTCGGTAATGAAACTTCCAATTTAGGTGATTAAATATGTTCAAACAAACCCTTTTTCAAAGTCTACTTTGTAAAACATTACGGTGCGCCCAGCTGAATCAAATTTTAACAGTCAGTACTGAGTCGAACCGATATATCCGTTCGGTCAAGTATGTCCTTCAGATCATAATTTTACAAATAATTCGATTTTCATTACTGCAGGGACTAATAAGAATAAAAAGCTCTTGAGTGCAGTAGTAGTAGTAGCAGTAGTATTAGTAGCAGTAGTAGTAGCAATAGTAGTAGTAGTATTAATAACAGTCTTGGTAGTAGTATTAGTAGCAGTAGTAGTAGTATTAGTAACAGTAGTAGTAGCATTAGTATCAGTAGTAGTAGTATTAGTGATAGTAGTGGTATTAGTAGTAGTAGTAGTAATGTTTTAGTATGCTAGTAGTAGTATTAGCGGCAGTAGTAGTAGTAGTGTTTTAGTATACTAGTAGTATTGTAGGCTACTAGTGAAAGTTTCGTAGATTCAATTCGCAACACAGACCCTTTTCTGTTATACTACCCCTAATTATGGTATTTGTCTCTCCGTCTTTGTCTTTTCCACTATGTACAGTAAAAGACTTACTTACTTCCTTAGCCCTGCACGGTTACTCTTCATTTTTGTACATTAAGGTTACTCTTCGTTGAATTGACGAACACTTTAACCCTAATTGTTTACTGTTCATCGAATCGACGAAGCTCATTTACTCTTTGTCATATAAATTTTTATGTTTGACCAAATTTCGCTCTTTTTATCAACTATGTTGGTTGATAACGAAAGCTTGTAGTGAGTAAACGTACCCTGGCCACCCATTTTTTAATGCTGGATGGTCATTTTTGTACAGTAAGGTTACTCCTCGTTCAATCGACGAACAAAAACAATTTTTTTTTCGTCCACTGACTGCAAGCTGCCATTATCAACTAACGTTGTTGAAAAAATGAGCGGAATTTGGTCAAACATAAAAGAGTTATATGATAAAGAGTAAATGAGCTTCGTCGATTCGAGGAACAGTAACCGTCCAGGGTTAATTAGGCATTGCAACTATTTTACTTAGGATTACAGCCGGTTCTTCTAGAACCGACTCTGGCGGATTTGAGAAAGTTTTATGGCAATATTCTTTTACTCTCAGGGTTGTAGGGACTGAAGACCATCTCTTGATGGAACTATGCAACCGAAATAGTAAAAATTGTTTGTGTACTTGATTATTCACCATCGATTAGTACGAAGCCCTGTTGTATTACCACTTAAAAAAGTAGTTTTGGTCTATGACAAGCATGGAACCGACTAGAACTTCAACCAACCAGTAAAGATATCTCAGAGCTGTTGTTCGCAATATTAAAGGAATTATTTATCAATTATTTCTGTCCACTGAAGGCGCCGTAGTCCAGTAGATTGTGTGTTGGCTTATTAAGTGTGAGGCCACGGTTCAGACATGTCCAACAAACCGAAATATTTTTTTTTTTTGTTCAATTTTATTTGCAATCTATTTTACAAATTTAAAATAATGAGCAAATTTCATAACTTAAATATAACATATATTGAGTTCCTATTATTAACTCAAAATAAAAGAGTAAATACAAAGAGATTTTACTTTTTTAATTTTAATAAAATATGATATATTGTATTATAAAATCGAATAATCTTAGAAATTAAATAATTTATTTTTTATTTTTTTATTTTCTGAAGGGTAGATCAAGTACATGTAGCCTATTGAGTCTTTTGATTTCATTACTATCATCTAACAGATTTATTGCTAACACATTTGAATGATTACTTAGTCTATTCAGGTACCTTTCGCTAAAGTTATGAATCTCATCTTTGACCAATAAAATTCTAAGATCTTTTTGTATATTTTTGTTGGTGATAAACCATGGCGCATTCGTTAGGAGTCTGAGAGTTTTAGAGTGATATCTCTGTAATATCTCCAAATTTGAATTACTTGTAGTTCCCCAGAGTTGGATACCATAAGTCCACACAGGTTTTAGTATAGCTTTATATAGCAGAATCTTGTTTGTCCTGTTTTCTAATACATTTTTTCCAATACATTTTTCTTGTTTTAATTTTAAGTTGTTCAAGCTTCTTTTTAATATGATGTTTCCAGGTAAGTCTCCGATCTAGATTGAGGCCTAAGTATTTAACAGTATTGCTGCTTGGAATAATCGTGCCATCTAGGTATACTGGCGCGCAATCATTTTTTCTTAGGGTAAATGTTACGTGAACAGATTTTGTGTTATTTACTTTTATGTTCCATTTTTGAAGCCAATCTTGAATAAGATTTAATTGATTTTGCAGCATGTTAGAAGCTATGACTGGCGATTCATCTGAAGCTAGTATTGCAGTATCGTCTGCATAGGTAGCAATGGTGATATTTTCAATTGTTGGCATATCAGCTGTAAAAATGGTGTAGAGTACTGCTCCCAGAACACTACCTTGTGGAATACCCGCCTTGATGCTACCAAAGTTTGAGTAGTCTTCATTAACGCTTACAAAAAAATATCGATCTTGAATATATGTCTTTAATACCATTATTATTTTAGCATATTTCCATTGCGATGGGAAATGGTTTAACCTTAATATTGAATTATATATTGTTGTTAGAAAAACAATTCCCTTTTTTGGTAAAGATTTTAAAACCTTGGCATCAATATTGTCATAGCCCGGAGTTTTGGTATTGTTCAATTTATTAATCGCTTTTTGCACTTCTGATGAGGATATCGGTTTTATAGGGCGATCCATTTGACAGGGCACATCTAAAAAGTTTACAATATCAGCCCCAATAGTGGGGTTATTTAAATTAAATGTTGATGATAAGTGTTCCTTAAAAGCATTAGCTTTGCTGATGTCTGATCTGCACCATTCACCATTTATATTCTTGATTGGAATATTCCTTTTAGTAGGTCGTTTTAAATATTTGGTTGCGTTCCATAGTTTATGTTCGCTGTCATTAGATACAGAATCCAAATTTTTTAAATAATTATTCAATAAGTAGTTTTTATAATCTTTAATGCGTTTTTTTAGTTGTTGCGATGCTCTGTTAAAATTAGTTTTGTCTAATACGCTTCTAGTGGTTTGGTATATTCTTCTTAGTCTTCTCCTATTTGCAATTAGTGTCCTAATTTCAGCCGATAAAAGAACATTATTAATATTATTCCTATTTGTTTGTTGCTGCTGTGGAGTTGCTATAAATGCTGCTTCATGTATTAATTTTGTAAATGTTTCAATAGTATCCTCTAAGTGACAGGAATCTTCGATATGTAAATTTAAGTTTACATGTTCTTCTATCCAGGATTCAAACTGTTGCATATTTGTTCTAGGAGTTATTACTTTAAAAATTTTTGTTATGGTTTGGATAATTGTGTTAAAAGTTAAAATTACTGGGCTGTGATCAGAGCCTAAGTCAGCACTGTCAATTATGTCAAAAGATGATCTTGGAATATTTTTATACACAAAGAAGTCCAGTAAATCGGTTATTTTATTTGGATCGGTGGGCTAATATGTGGGACTACCTGTGGACAAAGTGGAACAATCATTTTTAGAAATGCATTTATATAACTCTCTTCCCTTGGGATTCGTTAAACGAGATCCCCACCAAGGATGTTTTGCATTGTAATCGCCTCCAACAATAAATTTCGAGCTTAGAACAAACCGAAATATGAACAAATATTTCTGGCAAAAGCCCTGAGATTAAATTTCTCTAAAATCTGTCCTTCGGAGTCGACTTTACTGTAGGTGCCGCCACTCATATAGAAAAATAACGCAGACAACATAAGTGTTGTGAAAAACTAGATCGTAATCCTGACTGAAGGGTGTTGTAATGACCAATTATGTATGTAAGTATGTATTTCTGTCTATGATTGCTCAGGCCCAGACATAGAATATTTCTGACGTATTTTATTTCTTATAAAATAATAATACTCGTAAATTTAATACTCGTATACATAATTAGAACGGCTTTATTTCCGCACTATTTTTTTTATTTTTTTTTATTATTAACAATAATAATAGTATTGTACAACATATAAAGCCTTTTAATTATTTTTAAAATCACTGTGAATTGCGCGCAAAACAATGCAAAATAGACCGACAACAAGATCAACAACAACAACAATATTAAATTATTAAGAAATTCAACGATAAGACAAGCGACAATAATAATAATAAAATAAATACAAAATAAAAACAACAATAACAATAAAAAACAACAATTTAATTAAAGTATTTCATGATGCACACATGAAATACTTTTTTTTTATTAACAACAAGTGAAATAAATACTTGTTTGTACCCATATGGTTTGTACGTATGTATGTATATAGTATACATACAAATACGATATATTGGATGATTCACACACTTTTAACAGCAGACGACTAACAATACAAATATGGAACCATATACCCCCTTCGAAACCGTTTGTGACAATGTAATCGCACAGAATATAATCGGATTGTGTATGCCGGTCGTTCTTTAGCCACTTGTTGCTTGATTTGATAATCATAATTTGAATAGATTAGAACCGGTTCCTATTGTCCATAATTATAAGAAGCGTAAGAGATTATTTTGTTTTTGTTTTCAAGGCGAACGAACAGATTTAGTGACTCTTAATAGAATCGGTTTTTTTAGTTGCATGAGAACTATCGATATCTCAAAACATAACGATAACAGCTGAGAATGTCAAAATGTTTTGACATTTTCGTCTAGTATAGTTTGGCAAGTCATTTTGGATCGCTTATTGCCAGAAGTACGGTTTAAAATGGACATTTACGCTCATAAGATAAATCTGTTCACGAAAATCGCACGAGCATTTTGTCCATTTCAAGGTCAACAAAAGCGTCCTAATAAGCAAACATTCGGGAAATCATCACCATTTTTGCACTAATTTTAATGTTATCGCTTTCAAACCGTCAACAAGCCAAAGAAGAGAATATTATTTATTATGCATCGCAAAGTATTGAAAAAGAAGCCGAAATATCGTTTCGTTTCAACTTTGGAGTTGCTTCCAAGTGGCAGTTAACACCATCGAAAGATATGCTCACTTCAACTTGAACTGGAAGTATAGAGGAGGGACATAGCAATACTATCTAACAGTCTTATGAGGTAGCGGCAATGAGAAAGCACGTCAGCCCGTTGAATAAGCAGCTCCCACCCCAGCACCTTTCTATGGAGTCGAAGAAGCGCTTTGGAAAGATTTGCTCAGCGAAAGAAAGATAAAAACAGCTCGAATAGATTTGTGAGAATCTTAACTTTTGGTGGGTAATCACAATGAGAAGTCTTTTGAGTTATGCAGTCCGGTTCATAGTGAGTGAAATATACAGAGCACATAAGCAAACTTTTGGGTTGTTTCCAAGTGGCAGTTAACACTATTGGAAGCTATGCTCACTTCAACTTGAACCGGAAATATAGAGGACGAGACATAGCAATACTATCTGGCAGTCTTATGCAATAGCGTTAGTCAGCAAGCACATCAGCCCATTGGAAAAGCAGCTACCATGCCGCACATGAGACCAGCACCTTTCTATGGAGTAGGAAGAGTACTTTGGAAAGATTTGCTTAGCGAAAGAAAGATAACAACAACTCGAAAGGATTTGAGAGAATCTTGGATAATCGCAAAGAGAAGTGATTTGAGTTATACAAAGGACTATCAAGGAGTTAACTGAGGATTGCAACCGATATTTTACAAATAGTATATTGGAATATTTGACGTGAACCCGTAGTACAACTCCTGGCGCAGTGAACTTGAACAAAACGAAATGTGAAAATATATTTCTGTCGGCGACTTGCTCTCCTTAGTCTTCTGGGAAAAAGTCTGAGAGTAAATTAAATTGTAATGAAAAGTTTCTTAAAAAATCTGTCGTTCGGAGTCGACATTAAACAGTAGATCCCGCCACTCATGCATTAAAGTGACACACATAACGTGAATGATATGAAAAGCTAGGTTGTAATCCTGATTAAAATAGTTATAATGACTAATTAAGGAAGTAAGTAAGTCTTTAACCGTGTATAGTGGAAAAGGCAAAGGCCATAAGCTTGATGTAGTGTAACAGACCAGAGTCTCTGTTGTGAATTAAATCTGCGACATTTTCGCTAGTAGACTAAAACAATGCTAGTACTACTATTGCTACTGATACTACTACAACTGCTAATATTACTACTACTACTACTACTAATGGTACTGATACTGCTACTACTGCTAATATTACTACTACTACTACTACTACTAATGGTACTGATACTATTACTACTGCTACTAATGGTACTGATACTATTACTACTGCTACTACTACTACTACTACTACTACTACTACTGATACTACTACTACTGCTAATATTACTACTACTACTACTACTACTAATGGTACTGATACTATTACTACTGCTACTACTACTACTACTACTACTACTACTGATACTACTACTACTGCTAATATTACTACTACTACTACTAATGGTACTGATACTACTACTGCTACTGCTACTACTACTACTACTGCTACTAATACTACTACTATACTACTACTACTGCTACTAATACTACTACTACTGCTACTAATACTACTACTATACTACTACTACTACTACTACTGCTACTACTATTACTAGTACTTCTACTATTACTACTACTACTACTACTGCTACTAATACTACTGCACTCACTGGCAAAAACCCTGAAATTTAATAAAATTGGAATGAAAGTTTGTCACATCTCGTTCGAAGTCGACATTCCACTGTAGGTCCCGCCACTCTTAAATAAAATTAACACACAACATGGCTGTGTAAGAGAAGATAGGTTGTGATCCTGACTAAAGGGTTGTAATGATCAATTAAGTAATTGATTGATTGAGCGTCTTTGGATTTTTTTACGGAGCCTAGATTAAATCATTGCTTAAACCAATAAAACAATAAACTTTGAAGCTAATATTCAATTCCCTATTGACGCCATAATGCCTACTAGACTACGGTGACAATATCCAACAATATCGCTGTGTCTTGTATTATCATTTTTTCAAGTTTTCAAGCTCATAAAAGAAACACCCGATATTTATTTATCATTATCGGTAGCTTTTTAGCAGGGTGACGCAATTTATTATCATTGACGCGTAATTCTCTCTGGCTTAGCTTAACGATTGCGGTCTAAAGAAATATTTCACTTGCACATCCTTCCCCCTATTTGTTACCCTAAAGTTTCAATGATCTCATCCAAGCGTAGTGTTACTTTCAGTCTTCATCGACACATCAATATTTTATTGTATTTTATCGAATAAAATAATTGCGTATTTTGTATTGTTCATAAACTGTTTATTAAACAAATAATTTTATTTAATTCTGAGGGAGCGCAAATGAAATTGTATAAATGATTGTGTGTGGGTTACATTTGCATTTCATTTTTAGAAAAAACTCCCACAATATGATTTATTTTTGTTTTTTTCTTTTTTTAGAAAAAGATGAGTAAGAAGAATTGTATGTAGCTGTGTAATGTTACAAGTGTTTTTAAAACCTTAGACTTGTAACTTAGACATTAAGAATTCGTTAAAGTCAAATATATGGCTTGAATGATGCTATTATGGACTAAATACAATGCCATTAAAATAATCAACACTTTATTAAACATAATCTAGGAAGGACGATCGATATAGTGGAAAAATGGGACATACCGCCGTTATCTCACTGTATTTCCATGGTATCAATGATCCCAAAACAGGTATATTGACGGTCGGGTGTTACTTGGGATCAGAAGTATAGGCGCCGAAGCTAATTGTTTAATTTAAATGAAATTAAAAGTGGACTTATGAGGGAAATAGACTTGGTGCGCTGGATAGCCATGGTATCAAGGATTTGAAAACAGGTTTCCATACGGTCGGGCGCAACTTGGGACCGGAGATATAGACGACGAAGTTAATTGTTTACATCAAATGAGCTATAAGCAGTTTTCTCTAATATCGTCTTCCTTTTTTGACGATAACTTGCATTTTTTGGACGCTGACTTGTATTTTTTTGATCGATGTCTTGCTGTTTTTGTTCGATGGCATGTGTTTTTTTTTTATCGGTGACTTGCATTTTTGGGTTAATGACCTGCACATTTTTGGCCGATGCCTTGCACTTTTTTGATTCCTGACTTGCAGTTTTTGGTAGATGACTTGCGTTTTTTATGACGATGACTTACAGTTTTTTTGGTCGATAAGTTCCAATTTCTTTTTATCACTTGCTTGAATTTTTTGGTCAATGACTTGGATTTTTCTTGATCAATAACTCGCATTTTTCTTGGCGATAATTTACATTTTTTTGATCGATGACTAGCACTTCTTGATCGATGACTTACATTTTTTGGACGATGACTTATATTTCTTGGTCGATGAGTCCCATTTCTTTGCTGATAACTTGCAGTTTTTGATTTTTGCCGATGAAAGAAAGATATTATCTGCGTCGCCCGCATTAGTTTCGATACTTACATCTCCGGTCCCTAGTAACGCCTTACCGTAGAGAAATCTATTTTGAAATTCTTGATGCCATGACTATTCAGCCTTTGTTTTGGAATTCTTGATATTACGGATGTATAGTAGGATACCTGCAGTAGAAAATATATGAGATGTGATATGAGTAAAATTTTAGGTAAAGAATGAGGAAGAGTCGAAATGCGCTGGTATTTCCAAAGCACCTGAGGGCTGTCTTATGTTACAGCGCAAGCTTGAAAGAATATAACACGCAGAGATACTAGTTCGGTTGTGTGATTAATCGACTAATAGAAGCTTTATAAATAGGCCTTATCCACACCGCTTACCATAAAGGCACAATGCTTTAGGTATGTTCGGTTTTTGGATTATAATCTTTTATTTCAATTTGGACGCTTTCCACAAGTTTTAAATTTAAACTCATAAATTTCCTTTTAAATTCCGGAAATTTAAAATAAAATTCTTTAACGGTATTCCGTTTTTAGGTCATTCACGTTTTATGTTCTGTTGACGTTCTTGTATTTATTGTTGTAGCACGTCTCCCACGTATGAAGACGACACAGAAAACAATCAAAGTTGTTGTTTTGAAAAGACTTTGATTTTCCTTTTGCAATCATGCATATGAGTCTCCAACACGCGCCACACGCTATCAGCTCTCCTATTACATGGTGGATATGAGTGATGCATGCGTTGTATGTGTGGCTACACAACTCTGAACGCAATTTCACTTTGAATTTTTTTTAGTCAGACTCGGTTGTAAACTCATTCATTTACTCACTTACATACACTTCCATTTCCATTCTCATTCATCATTTTCACTATGCGTTTCACTATTTTGGCTGGCTGGCTGGCGGGTCTGAACGGAATATCCCACAGAAGTAAAGAAAAAAAAAGGAGAACTTTGTCACGCATTTTTCATTTCATGTTGGTTTATTGTTTTGTTGGTATCACCAACATTATGCAGGGATTTAATAGTAAAGGCGGTATGGCAGACGGACGTACAGACATATGGAAAACATTTTTACATAAAATTGTGTATGTATACGATACGATACGATATGACACAGCAACAATTGCAATAAAACAACAACAAAAATTTTAAAGAAAAAGAAATAAATGAACGAACGAAACTAATGTCAACAAACTTTTTTTCGGTTTTCTTTTTTTTTTTTGGCAGTGAATTGTAATCGGTTTTGTTTTGTCTTTAAAATGAAAAAAAAAATGCAAAATGTTTGAATGAATGACTGAATGAATGAATGAATCTTTTAGAAAAGGAAATACATTTTTGAAATGCAGTTATAAAACGGACATTGGAAATGTTCCAAGTGACTTTATTGTTTCACCCAAACACCACATGCAGAGCTAATTTTGACATCTGTGCCTTCTTTTATGGCAATGCAAACAGTTCAAAATACTTTGTTTTATTTTAAAACATAACAAATCGGTAATGGAAGAAGCATTTGCCAAAAAAAGAAAAAGCAAACCAAAAATAGATGGAAAATTTTTAACAGGTGGAATGACAGCAGTTGGTCATGGTCGTTTATATGATATCCTGTTCTAACATTATTTCCGTTCGTTCTGCTTTTTGTGCCACAAATGGTAGGTAATTGATTTTCAGAGTAACGCTGCAACTCATGGAAACTAAATTTCAATCAAGGCCAACAAATAGTATTCAGGTTCAAAGGCTGGACACTTAGTTTTCCAACAAGAGTATGAATTACGAGGAAACCCAGATGCTCCATACATGCTTTAACAATTTGCTCTATCAACTGCGACAATGAGGTAAATCTAGTCGCTGATAGGCTAACTAAGCTGCCACTCACTTATATTGATCTCATGATTACGAACAAACCTGTAACTGAACGCATCTTCTTTTGCCTATACTTGCCAGGCCTATATATCCATCGAAATCGAAATAGGAAGACGGAATCTGCATTCTTTTTGGTTGATGGCCAGTGTTTTTTTTTTTTTGATGATGTCTTTCATTTTTTTGTCGATGACTTACAGTTTTTGATCGATAACTTCCATTTTTTGGTCGATGACTTGCATTTTTTAGTCGATGACTTTTTTGATCGATGACTTACAGTTTTTGATCGATGCATTGCATTTTTTGGTCGATGACTTGCATTTTTTAATCGATAATTTGCAGTTTTTGATCGATGACTTGCAAGTTTTTTGGACGATGACTTATGTATATTTTTTGGGACGATGACATTCATGTTTTTTATCGATAACTTGAATGTTTTGGTCGATGGCTTGTAGTTTTTGATCGATGACTTCCATATTTTTGGGTTGATGAATTGCATTTTTTTGGACGATAACTTGGATTTTTTTGACCGATGGCTTCCAGTTTTTTGGTTAATGATTTGCATTTTTTTTATCGATGACTTGCATTTTTTTGGATGCTGACTTTTATTTTTTGGAACGATGATATTCATTTTTCGGTCGATAACTTGCATTTTTTGAGACGATGGTTTGCAGTTTTTGGTCGATTACTTGCATTTTCTTAGATCGAAATCGAAATAGAAAGAATCCTATAGCGGTGACGCAAACCTAGTCGCTCATAGACTAGCTGTGTGTGTTAATTTTGTACATGAGTGGCGGGACCTACAGTTTAAAGTCGAGTCCGAACGACATATTTTTGAGAAACATTTCATGGCACTTTTATTTACTCTCAGAGTTTTTGAAATCTGCTGAGAGGAAGTCGCCGAAGAAATACTTTTTTTGTATTTTATTTACATGCCTGGCCTGGGGATCGAACCCATGCTTTTCGTCTAATAAGCCAACACACTACCTACTAGACCACGGCGGCTACAAGCAAAATGATAAACATTTTAAAAGCGCCATACGTCACATATAGACCACAAATTTTGAAACAGGAAATCAATGTCAAAATCAATTACAAATATAACATCGTGCAGATGTTTGGTTATGTTTCAAAATGCCAAATTTTTACGTGAATTTGTCGCCATAAGTAAGATTGAATACATTACTTCACAACTGAAATAATGGAATTGCATTATGCGAATCGTGTCCAAAGAAGGCGAACAACGCTTTATTTTGCGTCAGGAACTGAAGGTAAAAGATGAGGATAACATCTATTCATGCAGTACATTGTGTTGGAAAGGTAGTTTATAAGAGAGAGGAAAGAGGGGGTAGTGTGCAACATTTTTCTGTGTTTTTAATGATCAGTGTATGACCTTCGTTACTTTTTAATTTTTTCGAGAATAGCTTCTTAGTAATAATTCTCATTTTCTTTTTTCTATTGTGAGTAATACCATACAATGTTAAACCAATAATCAGACAATCACAAACCGCCAGACAATTGAATTCACGGCCTTGACACTTGAAGTTTAGAACAGTACCAACTATCGCACACTACTAATCGCTTGTTTCGCTAACATCTCTAGTGATAGCCGGTTAAGAATAGTAAGCCATGCCTTAGACGATATTGTTCTAAGAGCACCTGTCGCAATCGCTACGATACTCATAATAACTGGATTTGATGAATACTTTTCTCAAAGCTAACTACCAAACCAGTGCGCTGTAGAATAGAGTTGATTTGTTTACAAATTCGGACATCCTGTATCATTCTATTGCTTGCTTCTAGTAACGTCTACTTCCTTTTAACAGTCCTCCGGCATAAATTCTGAGAGTAAAATGAAATTTCTATGAACAGTTTCACAAAAATCTGTCTTTTGGACACCATAGGTCCCGTCATTCATGTTTATACATGTTTATGCACAACATGTGTGGTGTGAGAATATAGGTTGTAATCCTGACTAAACGGCCAATTAAATAAGTAACGAGCTATAAGGAGATTTTTTGGAAAAGTAAAGTAAATATTTAACAATTTTCTTGTGTTTTCATGTATAATTCTTTTATGATCTTTGTTTCCATGGTGAGTGGAGTAAAGAATTTTTAAAAATGTAGACCAGTCTGATACACTCCTTTCATATTTCTTGTTGGCGGAATCATAACAACTGATTAAAAAGTTAATAAACCATGTTTAGTAATTTTGTTAATTAGAAATGTTAATTTACTACACCAGATTTATTTGTTATTGTTTTCCTGGCATAAATTAAATTAAAAAAAAAATTGTTAATTCATTTAACATATATTTGATGTTATTTGCTACTGTTATTGTTATTGCTACAACATTTGCTATTTATAGGCTGATTTGAGTTTTTCGTTTGAGGAGTACAAACAATTTACGATTTTTAGCACATCTTTAATAAACAGCCGTTTAAATAGAAAGAAAAATAAAACGGCTTTCAAAACAAGCGTTAGTTTTTGTTTTCCGTTTTAACGTTTCCATATGGGTTTGCAGTTATTTTTTCATTTTTATTTTTAATTTTTTTTTCGACGTTTGCCTTTTAAAAGCAAACCAAATTAAATAATTTATATTGTATTGCTAAAAATCTGTTCTTATGTTTGTTGTTTTTTGTTGTTGTTGTTATTATAAATTTTTGCTTTGTTTTGCTTAAATACACAATATTTGCTGCTAAAATGTGTAGCAATCACGACTGTTAGTCATCGAAACTCAATTACCAAACCAACCAAGTTGAATATTGGAAAAGAAAGAACTAAAATAAGCGAAAAAATACCTGGTAAATGAACGAACGTACCTTTAAAAACGTAGATACTGTGTGTTCAGTTCAATAAATTAAACAATTTTTTTTAAAAGAAGCGCAATATACAGTGTCTGCTGGAGGTGTTTAACAATAACTTGTATTGTAACATGTTTACATTCTAGCAGAGTGCTTGAACAAATTTCCATTTCGATCCCCCCCAAATTTTTGTTTCCCCAAACATGCCAACATGTTGTAAATTGAAGGGTGTGTGTTGCTGGAGCGATAAGGTTGTTCGAAATGATTTTTTGCACCCTCGTCAATTGAAAATAAAAATCGTATTTATTGTGAAATCATTTGTGCAAATATAAGAGATTAATATTTCATTAATAAAAAAACATTCTCTTCCACTAAAGCATTATCCCTGTACCCAGCACCGACTTTGTATTGTTGGAATTCTCATTTCATTTCATTTAAAACACATTTCACACATGGTTTAAGCGAAAAGAACACAGCAAACGAACCGAAAATATGATTTTAATCAATAAAAAACTGTCTTTATGATGATGATAACAAGAGAGCAAAATGCCAGATTAAATTAATGACGTATTATTGTTTGTGAAAATATACAACAAATATCACTTGAATAATATCTTCAATTCAATTCTTATCAGCTTTTTTAAGACTTGGGAAAACCCCTAAATATGGTATTTGCCTGTTTATACAATTTCAGCGTTTAAATGGTCTGAAAATATATCCTTCAATTAAACACGAACAAAAAAAAAAAAAAACTTAAAACCTCTACCGTTAGGCAACCTAACCTAAATAAAACCTGTGACATAGGTTAGTTTATTGTTAAATAAAAAATAGACCTGAAACAATGGGTGATTTTTTAACAGCTATAGGAAAACTTTTCAAAAAAAAAACACATACAATTCAGAAAAATGCATGAAATCTTTATTTGAATCGATAGTACGGTCCATATAATTTAATGTTTGAAGATTATTTCATGCAAAAGTTGACCGCGACTGCACCTCAAATGGTACATTCGCTTAGTCCAATTTTGGCATACTCTTTCTAACATTTCGGCCGGTATCTCACGAATAAATTCTTCAATGCTGTCTTCCAATGCGTCAATTGAAGCGGGCTTGTCTGTATAGAAATGAGCTTTAACATAGCCTCACAAAAAATAGTCTAAAGGCGTTAAATCGCACGATCTAGGTGGCCAATTGACCGGTCTCGAACGTGAAATAAAATGTTCACCGAACTCGCCTCTCAATAAGTCCATTGTTACGCGTGCTGTGTGGCATGTGGCACCGTCTTGTTGACCACATGTCATGCAAGTCAAGCTCTTGCATTTTGGGCAAAAAAATGTTGGATATCATCTCACGGTAGCGCTCACCATTCACAGTTACGTTACGATTCGCAGCATCTTTGAAGGAGTACGGTCCAATGATGATCCATTAACCACACAAAACTGTGACTTTTTTTGGATGCATTGGAAGCTTTTGCAATGCTTTTGGCTGATCTTCACTACAAAATCGACAATTCTGCTTATTTACGTATCCATTGAGGCAAAAATTAGCTTCGTCGCTGAACACTATTTTTCGATAAAGAAGTGGATCATCGGCCTACTTTCCAAGAGCCCATTCACCAAAAATTCTGCGTTGCGGTAGATCGTTCGGCTTCAATCCTTGCACCAGCTGTATTTTGAAAGGCTTCACACCTAAATCCTTCCGCAAAATTTTCCACGTTGTTGAGTAACAGAGGCCCAATTGCTGCGAACGGCGACGAATCGATAATTGATGGTCATCATTAACACTGGCCGATACAGCTGCGTTATTTTCTTCAGTTCGCATTCTACGTAAGCGTGTTGGTGGTTTAATGTCCAACAATGTAAATTTGGTGCGAAATTTAGTCACAATATCCCGAACAGCCGCTTCAGTGGGTCGATTAGACTGACCATTAAATGGAAGAAGCGCGCGATGATCTTTCTTAACAGAGCACGCATTTTGATAATAAAATTCAATGATTTGCAAGCGTTGTTCGTTTGTAAGACGATTCATGGTTAAATTATAGACCAAACGTGGGTGAGCTGTTTAAACCAGTGTTGCCAAAAAGATAATAGCTAAAAAATCACCCGTTATAAAAGTTCAAAAGAATATTTCCATCATTCCTATCTTACCTTACGAGACTACATGACACCGCGATATGACTTCTCACTGATTTTTAGGACATCCATTTCGGAAAGGGGGGACTGGAGGAATGGTGCGGCGCACCTCGCAAGGGACTCCGTACAAATTTACACCGATGGCTCCAAATTGGAAGGAGCCGTTGGGTATGGAATTTATTTGGAACCAATCAGAATATCCTGGTCTATAAGGCTACCGAATCACTGCAGCCTTTTTCAAGTGGAAGTGTCGGCAATACAGGCTGCGTTGAAAGTTATTGTAGACAAAAATGTTCACAGGCGGAAAATCACCATACTTTCCGATAGCCAAGCGGCTATCAGAGCATTGGATTCTAGTGTAATGAACTCCAGAGCGTTATACGGCTGTTGCAGATGTCTCAACGAGATGGCGAATCGATATGATGTTTGTATCACATGCGTACCGAGACATAAGGATATTCCCGGTAACTGCAGAGCGGATGAACTGGTCAGAAGTGGCACGACCATCGAACTCTCTGATGAATTCTGTACATTGGGGATCCCTTTGGGATCAAAGCAATCGTGGACCTTGTCAGCAGTAGGTGGGCGGCATCGGACACGGGCAGAACGGAGCAGAAAATCTGGCCAAGGCTGGATAAGAGGCGCTCGTCGGTTCTGCTTAAACTCCAAAGAAATAGGCTCAGCACTGTTATCGGGGTTATTACGGGGCATTGTATTATAGGAACGCAAGCGAGGCGTATTGGTCTTCGACACCTTGCAAATGATTTCTGCAGAAGCTGTGGAAATGAGGAGGAGGATGAGACTGTTCTTCACCTTCTGTGCACATGTCCGGCACTTGATTGGATTAGAAAGAGGCACCTGGGTGCCTACTACATGGAGGATCTGGAGGAAATGTCATGCATGGATATTGGCAGTCTGAGTCGCTTCATCGGAAGCTCCGAGTGATCATAACAACTGAATCTTACAATGTCCCTTGCAATATCCGATTACTGTTGTTCTATTCAGGCTGAAATAATGGTTATAAAGATTGCCGCTGTATGAATTCGGCAGCAGAACATATCGTGCGGCAGTAAAGCAGCCATTACATGTCCTACATCACACTTAAGATTGTTCAAGTTCCAGATTCTTCTCTAGGGAAGATAGCGAGGCATACAACGGTTACCCTAATATGGGTTCTTGGACACGTGACCATTGTAGGTGTAACAACAAAACCCACGCGCTTGTAAAATTTTGGATACCGGTAAATTTAATTGAATTCAACCAAGTGATTGGCAATGCTCTACAAAGAAGCAAACAGAGACTAGACGATTTGGACTGATCAGATTCCAACTTTGAAACCCTATAGCTCATGTAACAGGATATTGGTCTCTACTGTAATGATGAGAAAGAATGGGAGGCCGGTACTTGGGGACCGAAAAAGAATTTTTAGAACCTAAAGAATTTATTGACAGACCGAGGACGGTTAGTAAGTTAAGCGCATAAAGAGGATTGGCAGTTCAACCTAACCTAACCTATTCAGCAGAGTCAATCCACATTGCATGTGTCCTTATGCAGTCAACACAGGGATAATTATCCCTACAAAGTGAGCGGAGAACATTCACTTTAAGTGAGGTAATCGGAAAACCTATGGCCTATCCCACATTGTATATTGTGTAACTCTGGTCAGTTCATTCGCAATGGAATTTTCTACGATATTGCTGCGTCTTGGTATTCTTCCCATTTTCTTTGTTTTAAAGTCGCCGTAGTTTAGGCGTAGGACGTGTGTTGGCTTATTAAACTAGAGCTCATGGTTCAACACTTGGCTCAGACATCTCGAACAAAATAAAATTTGAAATAATTATTTCTGTCGGCGACTTTCGCGCAAACAACTCTGAGAGAAGAAAGTAAAATTGTCATGAAAAGTTTCCATAAATCTGTCGCTCGAAGTCTACTTTGAATTGCAGATCCCGCAGCTGATGGACACATACACATACGACATGAGTGGTGTGAGATGGTTGTTTGTGATCCAAACTAAAAAATTGTCCTCTTCTTCTTTTCTCCTGTAAACTATATTTCCTATCTTCCAACACAATGCACTACAAGAATAGGGGGCATCCCCAAAGTGTTGGTCTCAAAAAAAAAAAAAAAAGGATTGTAATGCCCAATTAAGTGAGTAACTCCCACGTGTTGGAAGGCATATACAAAGAGTTAACTTTGATGATGGAACATTTTCATAAGGAATCTCCTACTTAGTCCAGCATTTGGAGCCAGAGCAGAAGTCCTTGGTTTAAATCCTAATCATCAAATATCTTATCGAGAAAATAATAAAAATCCATGGAGGCAATCTGAATGTGCCAGTGGCTTACCAGGATCGAAGAGTGTGAGTCTTACTTTCATAAAGTCAGTTTTTCCTCTGCTTCAATAGAAGGTTTAGAAGGAGGGAAAACTGAATAAAGCAAATGGTCAACGTGGTTATCTTAACTTCTGCTTTGAATCTGCAAAAGTATTTGATGGAATTTCTTTTTATTTTTACAATATTTCATTGTATTTTTCTTTAAAGTATGAAAAGAAAATCAACCACAAAAATAAGTAGAGACTTTGGAAACTTTGGAATTATTATTTCCAGTAGCTTTCTTTTCTAACAACTGTACTGCCTGCATCACTAGAATTTTTTTTAGTTTTATTGTCGCTTGAAACAGCAACAGCTTCATTATATGCCAACAGCTTTTCAGATTTCTACGCAATTTCATCATTTCATTTAAAAATTTCTTCTCTCTGCCTTACTTCTACTATTTTCTGTCATTCTTTTTAATATTTTTTACTTTAAATTTAACCTACAAAAATAAAGAAAATTACAAAAAAAGCTTTTGTGTGTAGTAAAAGTCATCATCATTCATGGAAAAAATGAAAAAATAATACAAGACTATGAATTTAGTTCATAATTCCTAAAGTCTTGTACTATATTCTGTATTGTAATGTGCTCGCCTTTTTATATGGATTAATGCGGCGTTATTTTATGAGACTATTTTCGTAATAAAAAAATGTTTTTTTTTCTTTCTTTCGAACATTTTTCTAATTGTGTGTCAAAAAAAAAAGAGAAAAAATACAGAAAAAAAAATGATGCCAAGAGGTCAGCATACGGTTTCAAGGTAAATCACTCTTTATCGTCGTCGTCGTTGTTTTTTTCTATCGTTTTTAATTTCTTGAAGGTTCAAAGTAAATTGTTTGGAATGGAAATCACAATTAGTTACAGCAGCCCATACAATAGCTGCTGTTGCTGTTGCTTTACTTTACTTTCAGTGGAAAGAATAGGTTTTTGTTTTCGGTTTTTTTTTTATTTTATTTTATGCGGCGTAGTATTACAAATTTTTCTAGGGGAGGTATGGGAAATTGTCTTACTTTAGTTAATAATTGAATTATACTTAGTCGTTACTACCAGATACAAATACTTATTTGAGATAAAACAGCAATTTGTGTACACAGTGTAAAGGGTGTCTCAGTAAGACTGTGATTTTCAAGCATTGTGTAACTTTTTTTAAGCAAGTGGCAACATTGAAATATGACAGCTGTCATTACAACCCTTTAGTACAGATTACGACCTAGTTTCACAATGCGTCAGTTGTCACTTATGTTAATTCCGATTAGTAAAAATGAATTGCTTTATAGTATAACAACGCCTTAGGTTAGTTTAGATAAGTTGGCGGACCACCATTAAGAGAAAAGATTCCACTTAGGGCCATTGTGATACCATAAGCAATGTTTAAAATTTCCTAGAGGAAACCACGCAAATCCCAAATAGATCTTGATATAGAAAAAACCTTCATCTGTTCATGACAAGAGATGACACAGAGAGTATCTTCCTCCTCCTCATACCCACAGCTCCTGTAGAACACATTTGCCGGAATGCCAAGTTTATCGGCACGCCTTCCAAAAGCACTGTGGTCCGTGAGAATCTATATTACGTGATGGATGGCCATGTGATTTAAGAGCGGAAGTTAGTCGGTCCTCTCCTTATCCAGAGCCTAGTAACATTGTATCCTCTTGCTACCACCGACATTAATCCTCCATGTAAAACATGTGCTCAATTTAACTGAGGCAATCGGAATATCGTAGTCGCCGTAGTCTAGTAGGTAGTGTGCTGGCTTATTAGACGTGAGTCCTCGGTTAGAACCTTAGGTGCAGACATCTCCAACAAAACAAAATGCAAAAAAATATTTCTTGGACGACTTCCTCTCAGCAGATTTCTAACAAAAAGTCTGGGAATTAATAAAATTGCCATGAAAAATTTCTCAAAAATATGTCGTTCAGAATCGACATTAAACTGTAGGTCCCGCCACTGATAAAAAATAACACACGTAACATAACTGGTGTGAGAAGCTAGGTCGTAATAACCAATTAAAAAAGAATAATAATCGGAATGCCTCTGCCATGTAACATGTCGAAGATTGCGAGCTTTGTATTGTTCCCAGCCAGCCCATCACAAATGCAATTTCCAATGATAAGGCAACGTATCTGAACCTTTATAAGACTTATCTTTGAATGATCCATTTATGGACAAGCACCGACATTAAAATTATGTTCGTTATGGACTTCATCGCGGACTGCATGCCCAAGAAAATCCAGAAATTTTCAGGGAAAATTCCGCTACCCAACATGCATTGCGCCGATCTCAAAATTGCCATGACATCTACCTGGAAAACACTGCAGCGAACACGAAAACAAACAAAAAATTGGAAAAATTTTCAACTTAATGTCTCAACTTCGAAGAATTTTCATTCGAGAAAGTACACCTAATGTGTCAACCATTCGCAGAGAATTCAAAAATCTGAAAAAAACTTTATCGGTTATGGAGAGAGTAAGATTTCGGGTTTCTAGAAAATATTACTGCTGAAATTGAAACTGCCAACGAAAACCCAAAAACATCAACTATTCTCAACATCTTAAAATTTCACGAAGAACTACGCGGCGAATTTTGACAAAAGACCCTCATCTTCATGCGTATGAAATTAAGCCGACTAAGGACCATAAACCATTAGACCATGAAAAATAATTCCTGGGGTAAAATTTAATGTCCAACGCATGTTAAGTGAAATACAAGCACATCTCTGTGAAAAATGTCAAGGAAAATTTTATGGATTCCATACAATCCATATAAAAAACCTCAAAACTATCTTAAAAAGTTCGTGTTTTTATTTCAAAATGCAAAAGTGCATTATTACTGAGACACCCTTTAGATATGTTTGAATGATGAGCATTCGAAACGTGTTCAAAAAAGTTTTGTAATCGAGGGAAATATGAAAATATTTTTTATTTTTTGTTTTCGTTTGCTTCTCTATATTATTTGTACTAAAATCCTAAATTTAAGCACTTATTATACATAAAAACATATTTATTATGTATGTATGTATTGCATATCGTATGGGTGAAAATGTAATTTCGTTACGAAAATATAATTTTTTAACGAAAATGTAATTTTGTTTGTGATTATGTCGGTGAAAAAACTCACACATATAGACGGAGATGGGTTTGAAGATTAGCGAAATACTTTTGATTTTCAGTATCAGCGTTGCAGAAATGAAGTTTGAAGGTATAATTTTGATGTGTTGCTGTTCTAAGCAAAATAAATATTACCAACACATACTTAGGGCTATTATTACAACTTGCCGTTAAAGTTGAGTTTAGTTAAAGGTTACTTTAGCTAAAGTTAAGTTTAAAGTTAACTTTAACTTCTTTTCGTTATTACAACATAATGATAAAATAAAGTTAAGTTTTTTTTAAACGCAGTGGCAACGACGGCCTTCTGTTTTTTGTTGTATTTGCATATTTTGTTTATATTTGAAGTTGCCATATCGAAAATAATATATAATATGGTAAATTCAAATATAAACTTAACTTTAAAAGTTACGGGTAGCATGATCCTCCCTTTAGCTTAATGCTTACTTTTATTTTGTTTTCCACTTATAATAATGAAAAACAATTTATCTGTCCGTTAAAATCCACCCTTTAGTTAACGGCAAGTTGTAATAATGGCCCATAAAATTGATGTCGCCATACAGCTTTAAACTGTGTTCACATTTCTGCTCAATAAGGTTTAGCAATTCATCATGAAATATTGAATGACAGAACACCGTCTCCAAATTATGGAAATTTAATTCGCGAAAAATCTGTTTTGCGTAGATCATAGAACACTTCGTTTTTGTTACGACCTTCATAATCGGCCTAGTGAACCAGTAATTCGTTTTCACTCTTATTCTAATCTTTTCGATTCAAAACCACTAACAAGACAAAGAAATGTGTGTATCAAAGAGAATATAAAAGGTGTTGAGCGATATCTTGAAGGAACCGAAATGTCAATTCGCCATCGAACTCAACTTGTTGCTCCTTGACCTTCGACTTGATAGAAAAATTTATGTAAGAATCTCACCTTACGTGGCAAAAGACCATTGATTGTGGAATAGTGGGATACAAAAAAAAAATTGGGGAAACGTTGGACAAAGCGGAGATTCTGTTGCAAAATAAACCATTTTGTGGCAAACGCCTATGTTTCATTCAAAAACCCTTGCACGTGTGAAGAAAACGGTACGTGGATATTCGACTAAGTAGTTCGATGGAAGTTGTCGTAGTCCAGTAAGGGTAATATGTTGGCCTTTAGTTCAAACCCTAGCTTGAGCCAAGCGAAATATGAAAAAGAAAATTTCTTTCCACAACTTCCTCTCAGCAGTCTTCCAGAAAAAAACTCTGATAGCAAATAAAATGTGTTATGAAAAGTTTCTCAAACATCTGTCGTTCGGAATGGATTTTAAACTATAGGTCCCGAAAATTTTGAATAAAATTAAAACACTCAGAATGGATGTTGTGAAAACCTAGGTTGTAAACCTGACTAAAGTTTCAAATAAGTAATTAAGTAAGTAGAATTGAATCGTTGAAGGCAAGGAGACCAACCATAGCAGTTCAAGGTTTTTTCTTATTTATTATTCATCCAAGCTAATTGCGAGGTCACTAATAGGGGTTATCAACTATTCTTTCTGTAGGAAGTCTGAATCTTGTACAAACTTCCTTCTGTATCTTGCATAAACTTCCTTAGCTTCTTTTAATCCTATTTTCTAAGATAAGTTATGTAAGCATAGCTGCCAGATTTGACGATTTATCGTCATTTTGACGATTTTGAGATCCAAAAATATCATTTTGACGATATGACGATTTATGCGTTTATTTTGACGATTTTTAGAAATTAAAAATTTACATCACATTCTTTACTTTAGTACGTTAAAAGCCACTTTAAGCTTTGTATTCGTTTTGCAATTGTTACTATTGGAAATTTATTTAAGTAATAACAAGGAGTAAAGTATTATTTTTTTAAGTTACGTTCGAATACCTGTGATGATTAATCCCTTAAAAGTCAAAAAATTACAACTCCGAAATAACCTCGTAGTTGGGAATAATTTATCACTTGGCGTTGCAGACAATTTCAAAAATTCGAGTATAGCTTCTAGTATATTATTTTGTTGCGTACGACCAACACTCGGGGGATCGATGTCATTGTGTTAGGAACCATGAAAATATGTTATGGGAAGAAGGAAAGAGCGAACAGTATTTATGGACACTAGGCTTGTACATTTTTATACCATAAGTAACAGGAAAGGCCTCTGCAGGAATTGAGTCCCACATACGAATAGTGCGACTAAGAACAGTATTTTTTCTGTAATGCATTGTACGATCCACTGGCCAATCGACCACATACGGATGTGCTGGCCGAGAAAGACGAGCGTTACATAGGAATATATGATTTTCGGGAAAAAGTCTCCTTATCTCCTTTTTAACAGTGAAACACAAACCACATTGCAACGATGATCCAATTATTCAAGAGTTAGATACACTACCGTCATTAACGAGCTACTACGGCCTCTTCTGTACATGGTCGAGAAACCTCAAAATAGACGTTGAGGCACGGACACATACATGAGAGTTGTATTCCATTCTCGGTGGGTTACAAATGATGTAAATAGTAAGATCAGATGATAAAATCTTAAGAAGGAACTGAAAAATGTGTCGGTTCCAACCAACATTACACTAGAGCTTCTGACTCCTTAATATTTATACCGCCCATAGATTTAGATGCAATATTGTTGCTGCGCTTATGTGTCAATAGACAACACTGGGATAGATTGTTTAGTCCTTAAACAGTTTTTTCTTGAAAATAATATAAAAGTTCTGCTGGACGTTAGCTTTTAATTTCTAAAAATTTTTTTTAATGTTTTATTTTTGAACTCAGATATGTACACTACATTGACTTTATATGTTTTACTACAATAGAAATAATTTTGGTTTTTAAAAACTTTTAATTATTTTATTTGTTCCGACGATTTTTTGACGATTTTGACGATTTTTTCGCAAATATATGACGATTTGGTGCCTCATTTATCTGACAGCTATGTATGGTACATACAGCGAAAGATGACTGAAATATGTCATTTCCAAAGAGTTCTATCGTTTCGGTTCGGACTACACTAGTTCAGACATTTCCAAAAAAAAAAACGAAATATGAAGAAAAATATTTCCTCGGTGACTGCCTCTGAGCAGATTTCTGACAAAAACCGTGAGAGTTAATAAAATTGACATGAAAAGTTTCTCAAAAATCTGTCTGTTGGAATCGACTTTAAACTGTAGTTACCGCCACTCATGTATAAAATTCACACACAGAACATGGGTGCTATGAGAAGCTAGGTTGTAATCCTAACTAAAGTGTTGTAATGTAATTTATTCGGTTCGTAGTCAACTTTAAACTGCAAATCCCCTAAAATTTTACACACATAACACATAACATAGGTGGTGTGAGAAGCTAGGTTGTAATTCTGAATGAAGGTGGGTTGTAATGATCAATTATGTATGTATGCCTGTAATAATGTTATTAAAATTGTCTGATCTGTTAACCATATGACGGTTTAATCCTTATCAGAATTAAAAAACTAATAAAGGCACCCTTTTGTTTGTATGAAAATACATACTTTTCGAAAATTTTTATTCAAAATGGGGTTGCTGTTAATTACTCCATTAAAAGCTTTTCATTTTACGAATGTTACGTACGTATGTCGTTGGCCTTAAGCTGACGTTAAACATTTGATTGATTGTCATACAATGGTGAAGAGTGTGAAATAATTAATGTTCGTTACACTTGGGTTCTTTTCAACTGAATAAATGCAAATGAAAAGAAGTTTTTAATTAAAAAATATGCTAAAACATATGGATTTTATTTCTGAAAATCTAGAATTTAAAAGTAAGGTTTTTTGAATTGAAATATTGCATGACACAAGCAGGCCATATTTTGAAAGGCACAACCAAAGGCTGAATCATTTGAAAATGAAATTTTTTTATTGTATACAGCAGATATCTCCAGAGATTTTCATATGTTTCAAATACAAATCGCAAAATTAATTTATTTTTCCATTTTCGTATAATTTTTTAACATAAAACAACAAACAAGCAACAGAGACAGGCGACTCTGTTTACGTAAATAAATCAATTCTTTGATACATTCCTGACAGGGAAGCTAAGGATAGAGAGTAGAGAGAATTTAAAGGATACCCTCTACCCATCAAATCAAATGACAATAAATAAATCAATATTTTCTTTAAAAATTAAAAAAAAAGACGAAACGAAATAAAAACTTTTGCTTTTGTGGATCCTTGTGAAGAGTATTAGTTGCTGGCTTTTTTTTTGTTGTTTTGATTTCTGTATACAAACAACAATTCAATGGGAATTGTATGTGGAATCCTTTTAAATGCAAAACATGAAAATAAATTTCCTTTTCTTCAAATCTGACAAACGTAAACAAGAGTTGACAGTTTCAATATGGACGTCATTCATTGGAGGCGGGTATGTTGGTAAGCATGAAGGAATATACTCGTGTATATCGCATAAACACAGTCTATCGTAGCTCGAGTAAATGAGAAGAAAAATATACAATAAAATTAAAACGTAGTTTTTTTTTATTAAAAAAGGAAAGAATAGGGACACACACACACACATACTACAGTCCATATTAAGTGTGATTGTAAGTAAGAAGAATCAGTGTTGAAAACAGAAAGTGAACCTAACCTATACAATTAGAATTGCAAATTTTTGCAGAGCTTTCAAGGAATTCTACAAATTTTTTTGGTAGTAAATCTAAGATAAATCTAGAGGGGCTATAAATACGAATAATGCAGGTTCTCAATACCAGCCAACTACGTTGAATCCCTAAAAATAGCGCTCAAGATAGAGCACTTAAGTTCGGGCTACTTACTCAGATACAGTTGAATAAAGACTAGTCCCGAGAAATAATACCTGAAGAATAAGAAAAAAATCATTTAAACATTGCAAAATCGCTCTGCTAGAAATCACATCTCTTCAAAGAAACATCAGAGGTATGCATCCAGAACTGTTAAACGTAGTGCATACGATACCAAAAGAACCATATCCTGGCATCTGGCACTGGAGATCTTCATTGCAAGTGAACCGCACAATTGTATCTCCACGATATCTGAGGAACAAACACCCAGGGGAGGATGACCCAGAGGATCAAATGCTATCTTCACTCATTGAATGAAGAGAACCAAGCCTACATAAATTCTGTACGGAAGTAAAACACGACCCTGTCAGTGGAAATTTTAAACTTAACCGTTGTCGAAGGATACTCTGGGCATCTGTTGAACTTAAAACTAGATTTCCAATACATAGCTTAACAAAATACATTCAAATGCACTCAAATGCTGTGGACGTACCCATTGGTCTTGAGATGGATAGTGAAAATAAGGTTGAGTTAGGCGCACATTGGAGAAGCCGAAGTACGATATCGAATAAATGGCTCTCGACTGGAAACCTTAATGGAACGTGGTTGAAAGGGACATAGCGGCAAAGCTAGTTGAACAATATACGATCTCTTGATGAAGAACAATACACACTTAACGGTGATCGAAAATTTAAAGTCGTAGCAAATTCAAAGATCTTCGCGTTACTTAAATGTCGCATAGTGTCGTGGCTGTCTATGAACAATAATAGGACTATTGCCCCTTACAACTAACAGTCTAAGACACAAGTGGAATTATCTTGGACATATTTGCGTTTCGCATATAACTAGACGTCCTGACAATGGCTGCATTTGAGGCAGACATCTCCAACAAAACGAAGTATAAACAAATATTTCTTAGGCGACTTCCTCTCAGCCGATTTCTGGCAAAAACTCTGAGAGTAAATAAAATTGATATGAAAAGTTTCTCAAAAATCTGTCTGTCGGAGTCGACTTTAAACTCTAGGGTCCGCCACTCTTGTATAAAATTAACACACACAAGATAAGTGATGTGCAAAGCTACGTCGTAATCCTAAGTGAAGAGTTGCAATGATCAATTATTTATGTATGTTTCGCATGGAACTAGACATCCAGACGATGGCTGCGCAAGCAGCTCAAAGAAAATAAAGGGCTATGTAAAGAATACAATTATTTTTGCCAGCGACAATAACCAAACAAGGTCAATGGACAGCAACACGAAAGTTTCCAATGGCAAATGAAATTCTAAAATGCAATGGGAACTGACTTGGACCTATGCTGTGAAAACTGCAAGACATCCTGACAGGAACTTCGTTTGACTGAAATACACCGGAAAGCCGTAGAAAAGAAAAGTGATGCCATACATGGAGAAAACAATACGAAAACTATTTTGGCCAAGGACAATATCCAATAAAGATCTATGGACAGTGACAGAAGAATCCCCAAGGCCAGTAGAAGCGTCAGACGTAATAAGAACTGACTTGGACAAACGTTGCGTGAACTACAAAATGGCCTTATAAAAGCTATGTATGTTTGGAGTTTACAGTGAAGCCGACGGAAAGGAAGGCCAGACTATACGTGAAGAAGATTTGTCATGAAGAGTTATAGTGGAATAGAACCATAAGACCATTCCAAGGGGTAGAAGAATAAATTTTTGGTTGTTCTGGATGATGAAGCATTTTTTAATCGAAAATTAAAGACGATTGCCTAAAAAGAAATACTATTCACGAGCGTCAATATTTTATCCTGGATTTATTATCAAACATATGTAGGTAAACGGTTTCATCGACAATAGCCTCACTACATACTTTTGCTAAGGAAAACACTCCTTTAAGCCACTGCTCATCAAGAGCAGAATATCAGTCAGTTGTAATAATAGTAGCAGAGCTATTATTAGAATTAAAAGCACAAATACACACGAACCCACACACAAATCAGTCTTTAGCAATTGATTATAAGAGGGTAATAATATGACAGACGTAAGAGTATAATAATGACAATGACAACAATAATAACAAAATCAACAACAACAATACCAGCAATTATAAAGGACTTGCTTTTTGCTGAAGAAGAAGAAGACAAAGAAAAAACAACAAACACTCGATCATTATTTATGTCATTTAAAGAAAGCACCACACATAGTACATAATGAAAATATCTTTTCACAAGTGGCACTTGAATTTTGATTTTAATAAGAAGAAGAGACTCACATACACTTACATATAGCCACATGCAGGAAAAGAAAAAACAATAATTATGGAAAAATTATGGTAAAATTAGCACAAATTTAAAAGGATACTTAGGAGGATGTCATAGATTTTATTGCTTTCTTTTACTCACACTCTTTCTCAACTACACATTTGTAATCACAAATCACAGACACAGCCACATCCACTTACAAATACACAGCCACAGACACAGTTACATTGTAGTAATTTAATCTCGAAGAAATTTAACATTTTCTTGATAATTTTTCTTTTTCTTTTTCTTTTTTTTTAGAATTTTGAAAATTTTTTTTTAATTTTTCTGCAAGAATTTAAATTTTTTTAAATAAATTTTCTTGTATTTTTACTGTAATTATTGCTTTTTCGTTCGTTTCAACTACATTTTCTTTTTCTTTATTTTTTTCACAAATTTTTATTGATTTTTCGCGTATTTTAACACTCCATCCACAACACAACAACCACTATTTTTTTGTTTTCCTTTCTTTTGTTGTTGTTGCTGGTTTTTATATTTCTGCTGTGAGTTCGCTCAAGTTACAGCCACCTCTTTACACCCCTGAAATGTAAGAAAAAAACAACAACAACAGCAGCAACATTTAGCAGTTTTACTCACACATTTACACATTCATTCTCATGAAATTAAATATGGTTTATCTCGTCAGTGTTGCCGTGCGGTAAAATTTATTTTTAAATTTTTTCATACGATATTAGGAAAATGGAATACATATGGCATTCGTATGACTTTTGAGTTAAAGGTCTATAACAAAAATACAGGGTCTTTCAACATAAAGTTTAGTTTACTTTTAGGCCTATTGACAGTTTAGTTTTTGGTTTATTTTTTTTTACACAAGTCAGGTAGTGTTCGAGTTTGATTCTACATGGGGGCTATGTCGGCTTTTTGGACATATTGTTTCAATATAAATTTCTGAAAGTATTAATCATTATTTTGTAGGCCAAGAAAGAATCAAGTCAACCTGTTCTCAAGAAATTAATTTTTTTGAAACCAATGTTCTCGAATTGCAAGATTATTAGATCTGTAGTAGACCCCTTCGGCTACTATATAATGGCATGTGGGTGCCGTTTAGTATTTTAAGATGTTGCCTGGATCCATCCGAACAATTTTTATTATTGTACAAAAAAATTATATTCTTCAAAGTACCTTTTCTCAATAAATATCAGTTTTTACGAAACCGTTTTTTCAATGTTATATTGAAGAATTCTTGAAACCTTCGTCTGTACGTGTAAATATACTTCTCAGCCTGGTATACCATGTATCCCGTAATACACTAGTAAGTAGTGTATTGGATTATTAGGCCACAGCCCCACATGAAATATGAAAAACCCTTCTTCGGCGACTTTTTCTTAGTAGTTTTCTCGCAAAAACTCTGGGAGTAAATAAAATTGCCATGAAATGTTTTTCAAAAACCTGTTGTTCGGAGTCGACTTAAAACTGTAGTTCCGCGGTGCGAGAAGCTAGGTCGTAAACCTGACTAATGGAATGTAAAAACCGATTAAGGAAGTAAGTAAATATGTATGGGCTTTTACGGATAGCTACTGTTAAGCAGTTAACAGTGCTCTTTTAATATAAAAATTTTATCTATTAACGCCACAAATGCCTGTGCTAATAATTGTTGGTTGTGTCTTAGTTTTTCGAATTCGAATTTATCTTTACCCGCATCAAAATTCTTATTTTTCCATCAATATTTGCTTCACACAAATGAAATATGTTCACCATATGTTTTCTACGATGTTGACATATGTATGCATCCAGGTTAATGTAAGATAAAACATTTTGGGATCTGAAGATTTGTTAGTTGGTCGTTATTCACGACAATTACGAAAATCGAAATTTATGTGAGAACCATTAAAAGTTCACTGATGAGTGCAAGAATTGAAGTCAAATGGCAATCACAAATGTTCGCAAGTCCATAATTTTATTGAAAAAATATCACTTTCTGAGGCGAAATTTAATTTCCATAAGGAAATTTTGAAGTATTTAGGCATTGGAAAGTCCAGTAGGGCTAAATATTTACGTTCCTCTCGGGTTACAGTTCGTGCTACTTTGAAGCTACAGCTTGAAATATGCCTAGTGTCAACAAATTACGGGGATACGTCATGTTGCACTCTTTTTTAAGACACGACATTCCTAATAAAAAGAGACTCACAAAATTCTGGATTAATTTGACTCCAGTAAAGTCAGATTTAACGCCTATGTACTACATTCTACAGAGCTATCACAAATACTAAGTTTATTCAAATAAAACAGTTTTGGGAGACAACATATTGTGACATAAAGTCGCAATTAAACTAATAGTTTATAAGGAATTTTCATAAAAGTATATATAATAAATACTAGCGACATAGTATATCATCTGTATTAAAAGAGTTCGATCGAAAATGGGTGCTTAATTTACACTTGCAAATTAATAATTTATACTTAAGCAATTCATACTTGAAAGATCTGCAAAAAGACTAGAGTTCTACATTTTTTCATTTCATTTTATGGTATTTGTATGCATATGTGAGTATTCCAAGGTTATCTGTCAAATCAGAAGCCCTCTGCTTTTTAAATATTTTCCGCAAAGTTCATTCCCAAACTGAAAGCTATGTTGTAGATAGATTGAATAGAATCTCAAATGAATATTTTAAAGAAGGTCTAGTAACGTGACACGAAATTATTGCACGAAGGTTAACAATGCATATTAAAAATTTCATATGTATTGTTCATTTGATTTATAAAATCATTTTGACAGTTCGTGTTAAAAATTGTGAACTTTCCATTAACAAAGGTAACTTTTGATTAACAATGGCAACACTGTCTATCTTAGTTTCACAGTCAACCAGCCATCCAACCGATACGAAATATAACAGTTTTTTCTCATTTTTGTTTTGGTTTTTGTTTTCATTCTTATAGATACGTTATTAAGGCGGAGCAGGGTAAAATAAATTAAATAAGGGGCCATTCTTAGAACTTTAAAGGAACATTTTTTCAACAAATGCCTGCAGTTATTAGAAAGAGTGCAGTTGTTCATAATTAAGCAATTTTTAAAATCTGTGCGTTTAAATTCTTTTTACGAAAATTCCATTGCGGTGTGGTAATCGTACTAATTGTCTTGCATGTCCAAGAAACGGACGTAGGTTTCATTATCTTGGGTGAATGTTTGGCTAATCCTCCCATTAGGTCTATCTTACGGTTTGTTATAATGACTTGTGCACTTTGATTTACACTTTTGGCCAACTAAAGTCCAATCGATGCAACAATTAAAGCAGCCTGATCAATTACAATGCTATAGATAGGCTGGTTTGGTGCTAGAGGAGCAGTCTTTCAATGTCTTTCGAATACAATTTTCTTTAGCAATGAAACTCTTTAACCACTCGGTTGTCGTGCCAACAAAGTAAAATCTTGCATACGGGGTTCGGAGAAATGTATGCGGAAAAGCAATTAAAAAAGAAGTTGCCACGAGCCGTCTTGGAAGAAGTTTCAATAACATCTGAGAACTGAATTTTACCGTTTTTTATGTACAATGATGAGGAAACCTTACGAGACAGCCTAGGCCTAGTAAAGGGGCAGCTTGTTTTTCTTAGTACACAGATATTCATCCCTTTTATTATTCATTTATTTTCTTTTCAATTTATTTTCAATAATTTAGAAGCACCATAAACCACTGAATACTGCTAATAATAGGCCTCTTATTATACTTACTCACAACAATAATTATTTTTTTTGTTTATTTATTTTACACTCTGATATAATATTTAATGCTTGAAATTAGAAAATAACAAATAAAACCACATTTTAACATTACTCGGTAATGTTTAATAAATAACCAGGGCCATTGGTTGGTTTTCATTGATTTCAAACGTTTACTACACACTACACTGTTGTTTAGTTGTGGCCAAATGAGCTGAATGTTGTTGTTTTTGCTTTTGCTGTTGGTTTTACATTTTTGTTGGAATGAGAGAAAGAGAGTGAGCGAAGTAAAAAAAAAAATAGGCAGAACAAGAACAAGAGCACCCCCCAACTTTAACTCAATACACACACAAAATTTTTAATTTTTTTTTCATACAACATTTTCTTCATTATTTTTTATTGTATTCTTTTTCAATGCATTTTGTGGGAAATTTTGTAGAAAATTTAAATAATTTTCACTTTGATTTCTATTTTCCAAGGGATACACTTTTAAACTATGATAAAAAATTGTTCACTAGCATCACACACAAACCAACACTTACATTTTGAGAAATTCATTTAAATTTCCTTTAATTTTTCTTCTCTCGCCCTCTGCTAATTTTCTTTTGCTTTTCAATAGATTTTTATGCGTTTTATTGTTGTAAATTTCACATTGTGTGTTAATTTTATTCACTCATTTCATATTTTTTTAATAAATTTCTTTCTTTTTCTATAGATAAACACTATTTTTTTCACGTTTACTTTTGTTGCCGTTCCACGTCCATACACAAGAAAAATTTGTCGACTAATGAGAAAGAAAAATGCTTCATTTCTGACATTTTGCTTTTGCCTTTGTCATTTCCTTTGACATTTGTTTTATACCATCTTCTACGGGAGAGAACATTACTCTCTTTGTTTATTTCGTTTAGCTGTTCTCTTCATCTGTTGATTTGTTGTGATTTTTATATTCTTTGTTTACGCTTTTTTGTTGACGAATAAAGGGGAAATGTTTTGAATTGGCTGCTAAAGTTGATGTGGTGAAGAGATTAAAATAATGTTATCAAGCGATTTCGATTGATTTAAGCGTTTAATAGTAGGTTAAATGGGGAATATTTTGTTTAGAGTGCAATGTGTATTAAAACGTCGTGGTAATTGCAGAAAAATGTGAATTACAGTATGAGTATGAGTTCGTATTGAAGTTTAATTGTGAAATTTGGAAACTAAAGAACATATTATACATGATAACGAGTTAAAAGCAATTAAACTACATTGCATACATTAATACACAATTAGTGATTACAACCCTTCAGTTAGGATTACGACCTAGCTTCTCACACCACTTAAGTTATTCGTTTTAAGTTCATGTACGAGTAGCGGGACCTACAGTTTAAAGTTGACTCCGAATAACAGATTTTTGGAAAACTTTTTCGTGGCAATTTTATTTATTTTCAGAGTTTTTTTTTACAGAAATCTGCTGAGAGGAAGTCACGGAAGAAATATTTTGCATACTTTAGTTTGTTGGATGTGTCTTATTTGAGGTTTAAACACTGGACTCGTGCCTAACAAGCCAACAGAGTACCTAACAGACTATGACGATAATCTCCTAAATATTTTTGTTAAAAACAGAAACAATTCTTTTAATATATCATTAGATCCTTTACAGAATAGAGGGCTGGCCTATCTTCTTATTGGATTTCCTTTCTTTAGTTATTACTCCATTACAATGAGGTTGCCATACGGAAAGTGCCTTAAGTTATTGTGTAGGAAATATAGGTGGGAACATTAAGTTCTACTCTTTTTCTAGAGAAAAGCAGTTTTGGGGAGAGAAAGGTAACTTTAAAATTTCTAAAATGCGAAGAGCTATGGTAGATGCCTATCACTTACAGATCTGATATACTGAGAATTCCTAAACAGAGTTATCAGAGGAAGTTGATTTTAATGCGCACAAACACTCTATAGCTTGAAGATAAAAACATGACATGACATGGCATGACTTTGAAATTGAGTTCGATGGTCTTGGGAACTATTGCGTTTTATAGATATTAAAAAGGGATTTAAAGGATGGTGAGTTTTCTAAACGGTATAAAGGAATAGTCTTCATTATATAACAGCGTCTTTTTTCAGTAAATGGACAACAACTGTGATATACCATAGACGTTAGGGTCTCAAGGCCTTTTTCTTGATATCACAAGAGAATTTATTACTGTTTTATAAATACTAAAGGGAATCTGCTTGGGTGAAATAACGATCTTAAACCTATAACTAAAGAGAATCCTATATTCATTGTTATTTAAAAAAGGATAAGTTTTGTTGAAATTATTTTTGTTATGAGATTTCATAACACTAAGCTAGACAAAAAAACCGCAATTATGACATCATTGTTTTACCATTTTAAGCAGTTGTGTGTGCAAAGGGAATATAATTTTGGTTTTTGTCCGCGCTAAAGGAGGTTTTAAATTGAGAATTCAAAAAATTGGAAGCTTTCAACAATGACATCTAGATGGCACCAACAATAAATTAAATTGACAGTTGAGATACAATCGATTATAAATGAATTTTTTCTATTTGACGTTTCCACATATCAGCAGGGCAACTTTGGTGTCCTATCCTTGTGGAGTGATGACCTAAGCAGATTCCATATGGCAATATTACTTTAAGTTTGCTCTGAACAGCCATATAGTGGTGGTGTGTGGTTCCAAGTAAAAATATTCAAGACCCGTGAGGAAACTTGCAAGAATTGTCTAGGCGGAAGTCCATAGCAACGAAAAATTCTATTAATTTCGGTTGGACACGAATTACAAAGGAAGGTACATGGCTATGTTATTAGGTCGCCATCCGAAGGCTTTGTTTATATAAGGATAACTCGTGGATATTACGGAATTGTTTGGATAAGCTGGTGGGAATAGGGCCAGAACGTTCATATGGAGTGGAAACAGATGTTTGAAAGATTATTCTCGTAGAAAGGGAACATGAAGTGTGGTGGGCACTATTCTCAAAAAATCTAATATTTTTCTAAGCTGAGAGTCGGTATTTTTAAATGGCATATTAGACTCAAAGAACATTTGTCCAGAATAAAGATCATTTTATCCTAAATGTGCAGGTTCTGCGATGAGGAAGATGAATCATCAAAACTCATACTTGGGAAATATGCAGTGTTAGTGGATCGCAGAAGGAAAGATCGGCGTGCTTATGAAGTGCTAGGCAAGCAGTTATTTATCTCGAACATCAAGTTTGTTGGTCAAGTTTGTTCGACCAACAGGATTATGGAGGATATTATAGGGTTACCCTATACGAAAATAAAAGTCCATTGCTAAAGATTATTATTAGCGACTGCATTGGTCCAGAATATTTTCAGCAATCTTTGGCACAATTTGGTGATAAACACTTTCATAACGAATACAACTGAATTAGCAGCATTCAAGATACGCATTCATAAAGTATTAGTTCCACTTTGGAACTAACAATTTCCGATTTCATTCGTAAACTTCACATATGTACCTTTTTAAGCATTTAAATCGGTCGACTACCCCTCTATACACTCCATACACCACCATCAAACCATACATACAGACATAATTGGTTATTACAACCCTTCAGTCAGGATTACGACCTAGTTTCTCACACCACATATGTTGTTTGTGTTGATTTTATACATGAGTGGCGGAACATACAGTTTAAAGTCGACTCCGAAGGACCGATTTGTTTTAAGGAGCTTTTTTTACTCTCAGAGTTTCTGCAAAAAGTCTGCTGGAAGAAAGTCGCCGACGAAATATTTGTTCATATTTCGTTGTGTTGGAGATGTCTGGGGTTTGAACTGTGGTCTCACGTCGAGTAAGCCAAAACACTAACGTTAAAGTACAAAAAACATGATTGTTGAATCGATTCACGTGCAACCATGACAGAATTTATAAGTCCGAAACCAGTCCATACTTTTCCATCTTTGGCGCACTGAATTCAAATCCAGTTTTACTCCATCATCCTAGGTTTTCGAAATATTCCAACCTAGAAGTACAAAAAAATGGTTTTGGCTATATTCGAGTGGAGTTAATAAAATTGCCATGAAAAGTTTCTGAAAAAAATCTGTCGTTCGGAGTCGGCTTTAAATTGTTTAGTCCTGTCACTCATGTATAAAATTAACAGCACACAACATAAGTGCTGTGCGAAGCTAGGTCGTAATCCTGGCTAAAGTGTTGTTTAAACAGTTTATTTTATATGTATGCTCCTATATTAAATGCCTTACATGGTTCTCTTATTAAGACCAATTGCCTTTTGCTGTTACAAATTATTCTACAAGACTACAGGTGTCCGGTTTTCCTCTTTAGCACCTGGAATACCCCTTAAAAAACAGAAACAAATCTGCTGAGCTCTGAAAGCAAAAGAATAACGAATACATCTGATAAAAAATATCAACTTTTAACACTTTATTGAGCTATAAAAGCTGTTTTCCACAAATACAATATCGTTCGTTATGAATGGAACAACAACAAAAATACATGCTCTTTTCATTTAACAGGGTGTAGCCAAATGAAGTGTTTTTTTTAATATTAATGCCTGGCATTATAAATATAGAACGTTAAGCATTTGTTTTGTTTGTAAATGTTTTGTGAACATTTGCAATAATTTTCTAAAATAAACACCCTGTTTGGTGACACCCTTTTAAACCATAAGAATACTTTTGCAAAATTTAAGAGGTCTTTGCTTCAACTGCAGTTGCTATTTTTGCCAACCGGAATAAATGTTTTCATAACACGCGTTCGCACTTCCTGTTTAAATGTGTGTGTGTGTGCACAGTGTATTTACACTTACCTTTCCCCCTTTGGCTATTTAAGGCTTGAAATATTGTGTTATTGTGGTTGTATTTGTATTTACTTTATATCCTTTAAAGCAAAAGAAAAATAATAAAAAAAAACTCTTCTTCTTTTTTATTTTTTTACAACAAATCAAAACCTGTTTTCTGTTTGTTCGTTTTCTTTCGTTTTTTTTTTGAACCGTTTTTTGCTTTCTGGACATGGATATCAAGTTTAAAGGAAGGATATGCCGATACATCACTTATTCACTCATTCATTCATTCATTTAGTTACAGATGTTTCACTATCACTCCATATGCGTTATGTGGATGGATTTCAGTTTTAAAGGATCACAAAAAAAAACCAACAAACAATATTTAGTAGAAGAAAAAAATCTCTTTAACGCATGCTACTAATGAGTGTTTTAAAGTGGAACACAAAAGGCACCTGTTTTTAAGGAAATAAGTAAATGAAACCGTTTAAGGATACCGTTTTTTTGTTGTTAGCGGTGCTTTAAAGTAAAAGGGTAGGGTTAGGAAAAAATTTAACAGGTGAGATAACCACTCAAGGCCGACTGTATGTTCCAATTTGTTTCCTTTTTAGGAGCGTCATCAACCGGGGATCACAATATCCAGTTGGGTTGGAATGGATGGCATGCTACAGTATTAACAGTGACAGGTCTACAGTCAGAAAAGAATGGGAATAAAATTGATGATAGATCCTCAACCTAACAGTCCTTTAGATCTATCAGTTCCTCATCAAGAAGCCGTCGTAGTCTAGTATTGAAAAGGGCATGGCCCCTTTAGACACATGATTTACAGATGGAAGAGGAATAATTCTGTCATCTGTAGGTAATGTCATCAAGTCGCCGCAGTCTAGGTGGCAGGGTATTCGCTTATTAGACGTGAGGCCACGGTTCAATCCCCTGGTCAGACATCTCCAACAAAACAAAATATGAAGGAAATTATTTCTACGGCGACTTCCTCTCCGTAGATTTCTGGCAAAAATTCTGAGAGTTAATAAAATTGCAGTGAAAAATTCGGAGTCGTCTTTAAACTGTAGGTCCCGTCACTTATGGATGAAATTAACACACCCAACATAGGTGGTGTGAGAAGCTTGGTCGTAAGCTTGACTTAAGGGTTGTAATGACCAATTATGTATGTATGTGTAGTACCCACAACAAATCGACTATATAGCCAAGGACAATAACAACAAGAAGGACTGTGACATAAAATACTATCCACAGTTTATACTGCCTCTTGAACTGGTCTACAGAAGTTGGAGATATCCATCTTCCGTCTGTTGATCCTGTGTCTAAATGAGCTATACCGGTTAAGGCTCCTGTAATAGCTGTCAATTCCCTCCCACTCATACATACTTAATTGGCCATTACAACCTTTAAGTCAGGATTACAACCAAGCTTCTCTTACCACTTATGTTGTGTGTGTTAGCTTTATCCATAAGTGGTGGGACCTATAGTTTATTAGTCGACACCGAATGAAAATTTTTTGATATGGGGAGATGCGTTGGAGTTTAAATCCAAGCGCAAAATAGTAGCAGCGGTGCAACAAACGGCGGCACTAAGAGTCGCTTCGGCCTATCGCACGGTCTCGGGCGCCGCAGTCCTCGTGATCACCGGTGAGACACCTATCGACTTGCTGGCATTCGAGCGAAAAAGATTATGGAAAGCGAAGAGGGAAAACCTCGCCATTAGTACCGCAGATGTCAGAGCTCAAACTATACGGCGATGGCAAAGTAGATGGAGCGAGGAAACAAGTGGAAGATGGGCTGCTACACTTATTCCATCTATAGAAGCATGAACACAGAGAAATTTTGGGGGAATTAACTACTTCCTGACCCAGTTTCTTTCGCGTCATGGTTATTTCCGACAATATCTACACCGCATGGGCAAGGTCAATGATCCTGGCTGCATTTATTGCGAGGAAATGAGTGACGACGCTGAACACACATTCTTCTATTGCATCAAATGGCTAGACGAGAAGAATGTGTTGATGGAACAGATTGGCGAATTCACACCCGACAACATTGTTGACGCAATGCTCGAAAGCGAGACGAAGTGGAACGCTGTGAGATGATACGTAGAATGTGTACTCCGCAGGAAGAAGGTCGACCTTGATACAGTACGACAGAATGATACATGAGAAGACGAGCCAATAGCATGAAGCTGACTTCGAATATGGCGTACCCAGACGTGGGATACTAGACAACGGTCCTTAACAGGACGTCGTTCTGGGCCCTTCCCGAAGTAATGCAGATAGCCGTCCCGGGAAGGGAGTATCCCCAGAAGAGGAGGAGGGATTGTTTTAGTGGAAGCCCCACTCGACGCAGCTGACGACGGTCACTGTAAGTGCGAAGGCATTTTGAACACTAACTCACCCACCAAAAAAAAGGGGGGCTATGTCCTTTTAAAGTTCGTATAATAATTCTAAAGTCCCTCCTATTTAAGCTTCAGATTAATTTCGTACCTGAGATTTGGCCATAAGGCTTTTGTAATCCTACTGGCCGATCTATATCTCCATGCACGATTGGTAAGTGATTTGAATATTTTCTCTAAAATTCCAAAGAACAAGCCTATTCGAGGTTTCATCGATCACTCCGCTATTGGCATCCCAAGCCTGATTATGATTTTGACAGTTCATCTGCAACTTCGTTGTTAGTAATGCCACAATGATCAAATGCCCCGCACAAGGGCATAAGGGCACTTATCAGCATTTTACACTTTCAGACCACTTTGTTCCCTCAAAGCCATCAGTGCTCTTTGACTATCCGCGACTGTCCTTAGCCCTTTGGAATATGTTTTCTGACTAGTTCTAAAGCCTTAGACCTAGAAATTTTATATAAAAACAGTATAGCCTGGAAAACTATCGCATTACTTGACATTGAAAGTGTTTTCATGAGAAATCTGGAAAATAAAAAATTCTTATTTAAGAATTCAAGTTTTTGAGAAACTAGGTTCTAATCCTGGTTGAATGGTTGTAGTGACCAATCGTGTATATATGTATTGTATCCTATAGTAACCTTAGAGTAGCTTGATTCTCTATGGCTGATCCAGCAGTCAATGCCAGTGCCACTTAAAATCTAAGGCGGTGAGTTGATAACCAAAAATGATTTGTTAGCTTCTAAAACCCTTACATATCTCCTTACAAATCGTTTAAGTCCCTACAAAATATTATTTTTTTTTTGCTACAAAAAGGACATGTGAAGATTAAATTCAAAATTTTATTATTAACCATACGTACACTTTACTACCTGTTCGTTAAATAAACATTCGTTGTTGGCCATAATAAAACACATATTTTTTTTTTCAATTGCTTATCCTGTACATGTTTCAATATTTTTTCTACACAATTTATTTGTTGTTGTTGTATTATTTGGCCCCAAAAAGAAAAAAAATAAATATTGTATTACAACACATACAGGCATTGAGATTCCTTAGGGCTTCTCTTTCATTTCTTAAACGGAAATCCATAAATACTCTCGTCTCCAGCACCGACATGTGCATTTTGAGCGTTTCTGGCAAGCAACTAATGAAGTGTTTAAGATTTTCGGCACCGGCACGTGTCTCTATTAAATGCCATAATTTATGGCCGGTACCCGTTCACGTTACATGCATTCATTCGTTAAATATTTTGTTCTGTTTTGTTCCTTTTTTTTTGGTTTTTTCATTTCGTTTGTCTGTTTTTTATTTGTCACTGCCTTGGGCCGTAAAAAAGTCTGATAAAAAATTAATAATAAATGACAGACTGGTAGATAGATTTCCTTTTTTGCTGCGTAAGCCACGAAGCTAGAGATAAAGGAATACTTCAGCGACAATGTGTACGAGTAAGTGAGGTCCAGTAGCAGGCCCTTCTCTATTGGTTTTGGGAACGAATTAATCTTACACATTTAAGCAGTATTTTAAGGGCCTTCTGGTCATCTTAATTCAATGTTGGAAATTTCATTGTTACTTGAGGTTGCCGTAGTCTAGTAGGTAATGTGTTGGCTTACCAAACGAGAGCTCGTGAGTTCAAATCTTTGCTCTGATCCCTCCAACCGAACGAAATATGAAAAAATATATTTCTTTCGGCGACTTTCTCGCTGCAGTCTTGTGGCAAAAACTCTGAGAGTAAATAAAAATGCTATGAAAAACTGCTTAAAACAGTCGTTCGGAGCCGAGGTTACAAGATTAAAGAAATCGATTGGCTTACAGTTTCCTGCTTAACAGGTCTCTAGATACAACCAGTAAAGGCTATAGTTTTGGGAAATGCTTCGCAACATTACTTAATAACAGGAAGAAATGGAGTAACATGGGAGCTACATACGCTGTAAAAAGAGGGACTGTTTTGTATATACAGATGGATTAAGAACTGATCTTGGAACAGAAGTAGGAGTTATTGGTCCCTGAATGAAATATTCCGAGCCCAAGGTAAAACTCGCAAGTATCTCTTAAGTTCATGTCATTGAAAGATGTGCTCAATTCAAATTGGATAGAAGATGAAAAACTTGAATAGGAGTTACAAACTACACAAGAGTACTACCTGACAGTTAGATCGTCATATAAGCACTGGACTCTAACGAATTTATTTCGAGAATAGTATGGAACAGTTTGGTGAAGCTAGAACGTCCAGGTAGGGAATATAAAATTACCCACTGCCAGGTTATAGGTTATGTGGTAATGGATGATGAGCTTGCGAGAAGGGCTGATTTCACGCTGCTGATGGGGTCAGAACTCTTCTGTGGAGTGTGAGTGGATGTTTGGAAATTTTACTCAACGAATGGGAATATAAAGTCAGACAAAGGTGTTTAAGGCAGTATTTTATTACAACAAAAGGAGGTCGGAGTATTGCATCAGACTAGCCAGTAATAACTTGGGTTTGGTTACCGGCCTTTTGGCAAGGCACTGTAATTTCAGAGTAAACTTATTCAGAATGGGGGTTGTCTCGATCTCAATATGTGGATTTTGTGGGACATTAATGCATCCCAGAAGAGAACATCTGGATACGTATCAGCAAGAACTCAGAACACAGAACTCTTCTGTGTAGTGGTAGCGAATGTTTGAAAATTGAAATGGATGATAAAGCGAGGCAAAGGTGTTTGAGGCAATCAAAACTTTTTGGCGAAATTACAATAAAAGGAAGTATAAGTGTTGCATCATAATATCCAGGAATAACCTGAGTTTGGTTACCAGTCTTTTGACAGGGTGCTATAGTGTCAGAGTACTCTTATTCAGAATGTGGGTTGTCTTGAGATCAACATGATATATTTGTTATGGTATTAAGGTTATGGTATTAAGGTACCTCTTCACGATAATACATACATACACACATACATAATTATCAGGATTATGACCTAGATTTACACATCACTTATGTTGTATGTGTTAATTTTATATATGAGAGGCGGGACCAACAGTTTAAAGAACGACAGATTTTTGAGAAGCTTTTAATGGCAATTACTCTCAGAGTTTTTGCCGAAGGAATATTTTTTCATATTTCGTTTTGTTCGAGATGTTTGACCTAGCGTTTGAACCGTGGCCTTACGTCTAATAAGCCAATACACTACGTATTGTAATCCAAACTGAAGGGTTGTAATGACCAATTATGTATATGCAGAGAAGTCTAAGTAGATACCCTTTTCATAATTAAAGTACGTATTACGTACCATATCGAATTGGTCATAGTTTTGTGCATTTCTCAGAAATTGATACTCATTCTTTGGAGGATAATTTCAAATTTTGAAAAACATGTGCTGTACTTTTGCAATTGAAAAAATTAGAATTAATATTTCAGAAAAAAGTTTAAATTAAAGTGAACGTTTAAGAATGTTTCAAATTTCTTAAAGGAAAATGTTTGTGTTAAGAAAAGTACAATTCAAATGAACTTTTGTTTGTTGTTAATTTTTAGGTAAAAAAGACACGTGCAGAGACCGAATAGGTATGTACATATGTATAAGCGTTTCATTTATTTGTCAAACAAATAAAACATGGAAAGAATATTGACACTGAAAATAATCAAAGCACACATGCCTAAATAATTTGTGGAAGAACTAAACGGACACTGTCCTGTAGGACACAATGGCGGAGTGAGTGAAATTGAAGCATACAGAGCAAGGAATACAGTGGCGCATAAATTATTAATTATTGTTTATTAATGAGATGAGTAGCATGTAGCGTTGTACTGTTGAAATCGCATATCATTGTTGTATAAGTCAGCAGCAAGTCGTCTCAAAGTAACCGCACGACCTCGATGGTCAGTTCACATCACCTCTAATTGAGATGACCATGTCCTCAAATCGCCCCTCAATGGCCAAAGTCTTCTCAAAGTAACATAGACTAACGGGGTCAAACAGAATGATCTCGGTGGCCAGTTAATATAGCTTCTAAATGAGATGAACTGGCCTTCAAATTGCTCGTGAATAATAACCAATGTTACATGAGATGACTGAAATGTAGCAGTGTCCCGTTGCAATCGCATATCATTGGTGTTCATGTAATCCAATTCTGGCTAAATTTAAGACATCCTGGCCAATGTCATCCGCAAAGGAATACGGACTCATGACGCCTCCAGACCAAAATCTATACCAAACAGTGACTCTTTCGGGATGCATGAAACGCTCGTGGATCTCATGGGGATTAGTATCGTCCCAAATTCGATAATTTTGTTTGTTTATATAAAAATTCATGCTGAAATGGGCCCAATCGCTGAAGGTAGTTTTTCGAATCAAATACAGTCAGTTGCCAACTGCTCTAGAGCTCATGCAGTTTTATTAATTGCATGTGTTGTTCAATGTTATGTCCGTCTATAGAGATTTGGCAAAACTTATTTAATTGGTCATTACAACCCTTTAGTCAAGTTTACGACCTAGCTTCTCCCACCACCCACCAATTGATCTTATCCATGAATGCCAATTCACAGAATGCTAAACTAACAGATGTAGCTTCAACAAGATTACAGTTATGAATTGTCTAAGTTCGGAAGTCCGTGTAGAGAGACCCGATATTATTAAAGAATTGGTGGCGGTTGTATGCTTAACATCGTGTTATACGAAAAGGGCAGCGGATGCCTCTGAGTGAATTCTTGTATGCTGTTGTTCTACACAAAAGCGACAAAATTCAATTATTTATTTATTAATTTATTTATTAATTACAATACAAATTATATTCTAATCATATACAAGCGGAGTAACTTGACCATGTGCTCCGTATAGTATCACAGACGAAAGCCTCTGGTGGGAATCGAACCCACGACCCTGACGCTAATATTTTAGCCCACTACCTACTAGACTACCAGGGCACCCAAATTCAATTAAAACCACTTGAAATAGCAAAAGCTAAGTCGTCGTAGTCTAGTTGGTAATGTGTTGGTTTATTAGATGTGAGGCCATGGTTGAAAACCTTGGTCAGACATCTCCAACTAAACGAAATATGAACAAATATTTTTCGGCGACTGTATCTCAGCAGATTTCTAAGAGTAAATAAAAATTGCCATGAAAAGATTCTCAAAAAATAATTCGTTCGCGGTCAACTATAAACTGTAGGTCCCGCTACTCATGCATAAAATTAACGCACATAACTTAAGTGGTGTGCGAAACTAGGTTGTAGTCCTAACGGAAGGGTTGCAATGACCAATGTATTTGTTAATGTATGTTTGTATGTATAAAATGGCAAAAGTAAACTCTTTTTATAGCTTCCAGTACTGTTTATGATTTGCAAATTTTGTAAGAATTTCTTTACTTTGCAGTTGGTTTGTGTCGGGAGACAAAAAAGAAAACTTTACGACCAACCTGAAATTGTTAATTGTTGCCTATAATAACAATAACCTTTTTTATTAAACAGAACTAAACGAGACTTAAATAAACACAAAACAATTCAGGGAACAGAAATATAAAAAAAAGTATGAAAAAGAGTCAGCTTTATATGTCAAATGATATGATAAAGAGATTGAAATAGTCCCAGTACACAATTGAAATTAAATATACGGGTAAATAACTACAACTTCTACAACCTTTATAAATATGACAAAATTAACTTCTACTTGATGGAAGCATTTTCGGAAGGCGTCACGTTTAGGGTCATGTACATGAAAGAGGAATTTAAACTTGGAATCAGACGCACTGTGTTCAAATATAATACAGTGAACAGGTAATAAAATGAAACTTTTTTTATGCTTTAAAGCAAATATAGAACTTTATTAATTTAACTACTGCTACACGTCCATACTTATTTAAAATAAATAAAATTAAAAAATTTTAAATTGAAATTAATTTTCAAGTCTTTAGAAGTGAAAATGTTGTATTTATTTATGGTTTAATACGCTGTTTACACTGTGGTTTTATTGCTTATTTTCTTGTTAAATAAAATATTTTTTTTATCTGGTTTTAAAGCCTTAAGGGAGTTGGGCAATAAATTTGAAAAAAAAAATTCAAAAAACTTTTGTAAAATCTTTTTGTTAACAGTATTCAAAAAACAACAACAAAATAAATAAAACAATAAAAAAAAATTAAAATAAATACGTTTAAATAAAAGATAATTGTCTGGCTTATTTGCATGCAGTTCCATATAACTGACCTATATTCCGATATTGTAACGCGTATAAAAGTTAAAAAATTCTCAAGAGTTTCATTAGTTCGCTTCCAGAACTTTCACTTAAAGTTTCCGATTTCTTTTGTAAAGAAATTATTTTTATAAACAATCCTTAATTATTAAAACAAAAATGTTTTTTATTAAATTTTTTGTATTAATGTTCCTAACATTGCCCTGCATATGGGGCATGCCATCGGAACAACTTGGAGCCGAACCAGAGCTTACAACCAAAATTAATTGGGGACCTGTTTGGGATGATATAGAGGGCGATAATGAATTTGTGGTGAGAAAGCAAGATGTTATAACGGACCAGGGTAAGTTAAGCCTTAAGTTTCCTATTGTGGCTTTAGATTTCAAACAACTTCTTTTCATTTTCTTTTCCACCAGCTGCCAACAGATGTGAGGCTCCCAATGGCCTGGGATTACAAAATCTCTTCCATCAAGTAGAAAAAATCTTACCCAAACAGCAAATAAAGGATATCGTAAAAACCTATGATGAAGATAGTGAAGTTAAGGCCTTAAGAGCCTACATACAAAAGCCACAAACCCAAGAGAAACTGAAAGAAATCAGAAATTCAATCGAATTTCAAATACTTAAGGACTATACCTGCCACGTACTACACATTGATCTGTTGGAATATCAAAAACTAGCACGTACCCTCATAAATCCCATAGTGACACGTACTGACGCAGATGAACTTAAAGGCATTTGTGGACTGATTAAGGCTATCAATGCTGTGTTGCCTCACCAGGAAATACGTGCTATATACCGGAAACTATTGGCTTCTGATGAGGAACTTGTAAAGGCTGTGGAAAATTTGAAATCGCAGGAATTCCATCAATTGTTATTGAATGTTAGAAATAATGTACCCGCGTATATTGAATTACGCAAAGAATTAAAGGAATTGGGAGTTCCTCTAGAAAAGCTGCGTGAACTTGTTGCCAAACCCTTAGGTTGGTCTTCGGAAGTGCCTGTGCTAGTTTAAAAGGAAGTGAAATGGTATGGTGTTTGGGTTGCTATGGATTAAACGATATTTGCTTAGATTTATGATTGTTGGAGTGTACTTAATATCTTTATAAACAATAAATAAAATTTAAAGTTTACATTATTACAACTTGCCGTTAACTAAAGGGAGGATTTCATTGGGTAGATAATTTGTTTTTCATTATTATAAGTCTACAATAAGGTAAGAGAGGATCATCCTACCTTTAACTTTTAAAGTTAAGTTTATGTCTGAACTTGCCATATTATATATATTATTTCCAATATGGCAACTTCATATATAAACAAAATGAGCAAATACAACAAAAAAAGAAGCCCATCGTTGCCATTGCGTTAAAAAAACTTGTTTAACTGAGCAGTTTTATCGACATTTCTCCGGCGCTGCCATATTTTTGAAAAAGTTAACTTTATTTTATCTGTAAATTGTAATAACGAAAATAAGTTAAAGCTGACTTTAAAGTTCACTTTAGCTAAAGTTACCTTTAAGTAAACCCAACTTTAACGGCAAGTTGTATTTATGGCCCTTAATGTTGTAACAAGCTTCAAATGTTAAAAGGGAACCCCCTTTTTAAAATTTTATGTAAAAAGGACTTGTGCACAGATCGAATAGCTATGCACATGCCTTTCATTTATTGATTTCCTCCAAAAAAATAAAAAAAAATTTCCTGAATATTGACACTGAAAGTAATCTAAAGCATGTGCATGACTCTGCCCTGTATTACACAAACGCTAGATAAGTAGGCTTGAATGATTTCTAAGAGAATTTTGTTTTGCAAACATTATTTAAAAAACTTTCAGTTTAATTCAAACTGAAAATTGGTCATTACAGCACTTCCGTCAGGATTAAGACCTAGTTTCTCACACCACTTTATGTAATGTGTATTAATTTTATGCATGAGTGGCAGGAAATAGATTTACAGTCGATTCCGAACAACAGATTTTTTTAGAGATTTTTCATGGCAATTTTATTTTTCTCTCCGGGTTTTCGCCAGAAATCTGCTGAGAGGATGTCGCCTAAATAAATATTTTTTCGTATTTCGTTTTCTTGGAGATGTCTGACCCTTGATTTAAACCATGGCCTCACGTGTAATAAGCCAATACACTACCTACTAGACTACGGTGACCAATACTTTGATTAAATTTTAACTAAATATCGCACAGACACGTATATAGGCGTGCTGGCTTACTAAACGAGAGATCATGAGTTCAAACCAGGGATTTTTCTACTCAAAATAACACAAACACGACAAGAGCTATGATTGTAAATAACTGCCATGAAAAAGCTACACAAACTTGTCATTTGGAGCCGACGTGAAACTGTAGATCTAGTCACTCATATATCACACACAACATGTGATGGTGAAATAAGCGGGGCTGTAATCAACAGCCATAATAAAGTTATAAATCGTCCTATTCTGTCTCTGGTGAAATTGAGCACTGACTGAGCATACGTAAAATGAATTTTGTTGGGTACAGCAAAGCCTTACATATGTACATACATACGTAATTGGCCATTACAACCCTTCAGTCGGGTTTACGACCTAGCTTCTCACACCACTCATGTTATCAATTTTATACGTGAGTGGCGGGACCTACAGTTTAACGTCCACTTCGAAAGACAGATTTTTGAGAAAGTTTTTCATGGCAGGTTTATTTACTCTCAGAGTTTTTGCCAGAAACCTGGTGGGAGGAAATCGCCGAAGAAATATTTTTTGTATTTTATTTTGATGTCTGGCCTGGGATACGAATTCGGGCTTTTCGTCTAATAAGCCAACACACTACCTACTATACCACGGCGACTTCAGCAAAGCCTTAGAATGAAAAAATAGAGAAGGTGTAGAATTTTTACGTGTTCTGTTAATGCAATTTTCGAAGATAAATTCAAGAAAATATTCACATTGGGGGCTGCCAATTTCTACTAATCGTCAAACTTCGCATCGCTCTTCAGACTACTGCGTCTGTGATAAAACTTACTTACTTAATCGGCCACTACAACACTGTATTCAGGATTAAGACCTAGCTTGTCCTACCACTTATGTAGTGTGTCCACTTCGAAGTTTAACAGTTTAAAGTCCACTTCGAAAGACAGATTTTTGAGAAACTTTTCATGGCAATTTTGTTTACACTCAGAGTTTTTGCCAGAAATCTGCTAAGAGAATATCGCCGAAGAAATATTTTTTTTTTCGTTTTGTTGGATATGTCTGACCTGTTATAAAATCCTGCGTGTAAAATGCCGAGGAGTCAGGGTTCTGTTGATAGAAATAAAATGTTCTATGATCGTCAAACTGCTAGCAGGACTCTAATGTCATTCAGTAGCAATTCGACAGCAGTTAGTTTTTTTCTCTAGGATTTCTCTGGATGATGAATATAACATCTGCTATTAGGACATTTGCCATTCTGTAGCTGTAGTCAAGGTCAAATTGCAGATTTTTAAGTGGATGCGAGTGGGAAACAGAATAGATGGCTATTCTGTGCTATTTGCTGAATCCTTTGGCCTCTGGAAATCACTATATTTTCAAGTTAATAGTGGAAAAAAATTTACCTTTTAAACTCCTTTACAAAAGTTATAGAAATACTTCTGAGAATTCTCTGTGAAATTCCAAGCTTATCAGCTAGACAGTTAGGTTCTATAGAGCACCTCACTTCAATGGGTCAGTGTAGGCTTGAATTCCCTTGAAACGTCTTTGCTTTATAATAGGGAACTAACTCTCTTCTTTCCAGTGGTCTTCAGAGTATAGTGTGAATTGTAGTTAATCACGATATCTTTGCAGATGGGCTATGTATTTTTGCAATAAATTAGCGGGTTATTCATTTACTGATTTTAAAACCGCTGGTATGACAGGTATGTTTGTCAGCTGTTGAATATCTTCAATCTAAAGTATCATTTATCTGAAGTATAATTTATTTAATACTCGGCGAAAAGTAGTTAAACTTACTACAGTAGTGGTAATTAAAACATGGGCCTTTTCTGATGATTAATGGGTGATTGTGTCTGTCATAGACGACCGTCTGTGCTAAGAATTGGCAGATTGTAAAGTAATCTGAAGAGACAAGGAGCTTTACATATGTTTACTATAGCATTGTACATTCTCTGTTAAAAATATGTCATGTGTTAGAGAAAATTATGTTGAGGCCACAAAGTTCTTACTATAACAGCTCATTATACTGTATTTTGCATTTTGATTTGTGCCTCCATCCATATGACCGACCATTCACAACGTTCTAGATGCGCTAACATATTTTAGATAGAGCCTGGAAAATTTGTGATTAATTTTAATGTGATGCCAAAAAGTAGTAAAAGTTCAGTCAGTCTTGAAGTCAGTGAAGACGCTGTGTACTTGAAGAGAGTAATCGTGGTTTGAAGATCTCCGTTCAAAAAGATCTGTCGAACAATTGACTAGTAATTGTTATTGTTAATGCAAAAGAGTGCAAAGAGGAATTACAAACAAAGCAATTGTTGTTGTTTACATCAAGTTGCGAACAGTGGCACACAGAATTGTGTAAACAATAAAGAATGTTAATTAAAACTAAACACAAATTTATTTTTATTTTATTTGCAATCTAAGAGCTCATATTTTAAACGTAAAAAAGTAAAGGTAAAAACGTAACGAAACTTAAATAAATAAAAAACAATGAAGGGACCAGAAATATATGAAAAAAGAGTCCATGTACATGTCAAATGATAAAAGGATTGTAATAGCCCCTGTACACAACTACAATTAAATATACGGGTAAATAACTACAAGTTCCATACATACATAACATACATAATTGTTCATTACAACCCTCCAGTTATGATTACGAACTAGTTTCTCACACCACTTATGTTGTGTGTGTTAATTTTATACATGAGTGGTGGGACCTACGGTTTAAAGTCGGCTCCGAACGGCAGATTTTTTGAGAAACTTTTCATGGCAATTTTATTTACTCTCAGAGTTTTTGCCAGATATCTGCTGAGAGGAAGTCGCCGAAGAAATAATTTTTGTATTTTGTTTTGATGTCTGGTCCGGGGCTCGAACCCTGGCTCTACGCCTAATAAGCCAACACACTACCTACTAGAGTACGGCGACTACTGACACAACTTCCATAACCTTTAGGAATATGACAGAATTAACTTGTACTTGATGGAAACAGTTTAGGAAGGCATCACCTTTTGGGTCATGTACACGAATGAGGAATTAAAACTTGGAATCAGGCGCACACTGTGTTCAAATATAATACAGTGAACAGGTAATAAAATGAAACGTTTTTTTTATATGTTTTAAAGCAAATATAGAACTTTATTAAGTTAAATACAACACGTCCATACTAAGTTAAAAAAAAATAAAATAAAAAAATTTCAAATTGAAATTAATTTTCAGGTCTTTAGAAGTGAAAAAGTTGTGTTTATTTAAGATTTAATACGGGCTTTAAAGCCTTTAAGGAATTGGGCAACAAAAGAAAAAAAAATTATTTAAAAAAACTTTTGTAAAATCTTTTTGTCAACAGTATTTAAAAAACAACAACAAAATAAATAAAACAATAAAAATTTTAAAATAAATACGTTTAAATAAAAGTTAATTGTCTGGCTTATTTGCATGCAGTTCCATATAACTGACCTATATTCTGATATTGTAACGCGTATAAAAGTAAAAAAATTCTCAAGAATTTCATTAATTCGCTTCAAGAACTTTCACTTAAGACTGCAGTTTTTTTTTGATAAAGAAAATATTTGTATAAAAAACCTTAATTATTAAAACAAAAATGTTTTTTATTAAATTTATTGTATTCATGTGCCTAACATTGCCTTGCATATGGGGCATACCATCGGAACCACTTGAAGCCGTAACAGATATTGAAAACAAAATTAATTGGGGACCTGTTTGGGATGATTTAGAGGGCAATAATGAATTTGTGGCCGGTGTGCAGCATGATGTAGCAAATCAAGGTAAGTTAGCTAATCTAAGTTAAAAAAAAAAATACTTTAAGACATGCATTCTGATATGAAGAATGACTTCAATATGCCAAATTCTAACCCTCTATTGATCTTGTCGTGTTAGTCATGCTGGCATTCTATCTGTCTAAAAACAATTATTTTTTTTTTGGTTTCCATTACTATTTTGATACCAAAACCTTTTAATCCTTTTTTATTTTCTTTTTCCAGCTGGCAAAAATTGTTCTGCTCCCAATGGCTTGGGATTGCAAAATCTCTTCCGTCAAATCGATAACATCTTACCCAAACAGCGAATACGGGATATCATGAGATCTTACGATGAAGATAGTCAAGTAAAGGCATTAAAAGCCTTCCTACAAAGGCCCCAAACACAGGCGAAAATCAGGACCATGGGAAATTCACCGGAGAACGGAAGACTTCAAGAATATGCCTGTCGTGTACTACATCTTAATCTGTTGCAGTACCAACAATTGGTTCGTCTTCTCATAAATCCCATTGTAACACGTAGTGGCGCTGAAAAACCTACAGGTTATGCTGGACTTCTTACGGCTATTAATGCTGCGCTGCCTCTTCAGCAAATACGTGCTGTGCACCGCGACCTTTTGGCTTCCGATCCAGAACTTGTAAAGGCTTTGAACAACTTGAGGTCTGCTGAATTCCGTAGATTGGCATTGAATACCAGAAATGTGCCAGCCTATATGGAATTAACCAGAGAATTAAGGAATATGGGAGTACCGCTAGAACAGATGCGTGATATTGTTGCCACAGTCTTGGGTTGGTCTTCGGAAGCGCCTGTATTAGTTTAAAAGGAAATGTAATGCAGTTGGGTTGCCAGAGACTAAATGATTTTTTCTTAGATTTAAGCTTGTAACACGGGTACTTAATAAATGTATAAAAATTAAAAAAGTATGGTATTTTTGCATTATAGTGGGTACTTATCTTAGAATAAGGAATTCATTTAGAACCACAATTTAATTTTTTTAATATAAAATTCATAAAATGCTACTTATTCAAAGGATAACGTACGAAATTAAAAAATTTTTTGTATAAAGTCAGATAAAGTACCAAAAGGTACCAATTAAAAACGAGAAAATTTGTTACATTTTTCATAAATTAATGTATTTACAATTTGCAAAACTTTACTTACTACTTTACTACTGTATAGGAAAAGGTACTATTAAAAAAGTACCAAAGTGTCAATTTAAACACTATTTGCTTCTTTGATGAAATGTACGGAATGCAAAATATCAACAAAACACATTCCAATTCAGTTCATTTAAATATTATTAAAAAGCAATTAAATTATTGTAAAAAAGTACCTTATTAGACATTAAAATGTACCAAAAAAGTACTAAACAAACACTGGATGTTTAATAACTTTAAATTTTATTGGCAACAAATGAACATCTTCATCTTCATTCTTTACATTCATCGTGAAGAATATTATAGGGTGGGTGATTTCAAAGTTTAAATTTAAAAATGCTACAAAACAAAAACGGTTTGAAATTTTGCCAAATTTATTTGTTTGTCCTGAAGTACAATTGTTCCGGTCTGAAATGGAATATTATTTCATTCATATGGCTCCCGCGGCCAATTTTCATGCACTTTTTCGAGTGTATGGGATCATATCTCAGCAATGGCATCACTAGTGTTGGCCTTCAAATGCTCAATTGCCTCTGGTTTGTCGGCGTAACATTTTTCTTTAACGGCGTCCCACAGAAAATAGTTCAATGGTGTCAAATTGCAACTTCTTGGCGGCCAATTGACATCACCATTTCAGCTAATTAAATGGCCATCAAACCTTTGACGCAATAAATCAATTATGGCATGAGATGTGTGGCAAATTGCCGCATCCTATTGAAACCAAACATCATTCAAATCAATATCATGAAGATTGGATACCAAAAAATTGGTTGACCGTAATGGATGCGCTGTCCTTATTTTCAAAGAAATATGGGCCAATGATGCGGCCACTCCGCAAGCCGCACCAAACAGTCGCTCGTAATGGGTGCATTGGCTTCTATAAGACCACATGTGGGTTTTTGAGCCCCAAATACAGCATTTTTGCTTATTCATCCGAAAAGATGATGTTTTGTCGAGATAAGCGTGCAGTTTCACTTTGGTCCTATAAATCCCAACGTTGCTCAAGATTAAATCCATTCATTACGTACAGTGGGGATAATATACAAATTTTTTTGACAGAATAGAATGACATAAGTGTTGCCAGATTCAAAATAATCGATTGCTCAAATTTAAACCGATAGGTGACCCACCCGATATTAGAAAAACGCCATTGAACTCGTCCCTTCTGGAAAATTTCCCAGTTTCAGTTCTAAAAGTTCGAACTTTGCTTTGAAACCATGCAGAATAAGCTTAAAAATACGTCCCTTTCCGGGAATTACAGTCCACTATGATAGCTATAAGCAGCTATACTGGATGTTCATAATTTATGACTGCGCAAGAAGTTCTGGCTGCTACTACACGCATATACACATGAGATATTACAATCCTTTAGTCAGGATTACAACCTAGCTGCTCAGACTACTTATGTTGTGGGTGTTAATTTTATAAATGAGCGGCGAGGCCTACTGTTTAAAGCCCGCTCCGAATGACAGATTTTTTGAGAAACTTTTCATGGCAATTTTTCTTTACTCTCAGAGTTTTTGCCAGAAATCTGCTGAGAGGCAGTTGCCGAAGAAATATTTTTTCGTATTTTGTTTTGTTAGAGATGTCTGACCTGGGGTTTAAACCGTGGCCTCCCGTTTAATAAACCAACACATTATCTACTAGACGAAGACGACTACAAGCCAGAATTAAAACCTAGTTTCTCCCATCATATATGATATGTGTGTTAACTTTATGTCTGATGTCTGACCTGGGGTTTGAACCGTGGCCTCATGTCTAATAAGCCAACACACTACCTAATAGACTACGGCGACTATTAGTCAGGATTACAACTTAGCTTTTCACACCATCCATATTGGGTGTGACTTCGAACGATAGATTTATGCCGCGAACATAAAACATTTACACTGAAAAACCAAACCAGACCATATAATTTTTGCGGCGTTTGGATACATTTTTCAATGTGTGGCATGAACCTTGAACCCAAATAAACTTTTGCTGCTTAAGAAACTGTAGAGTTAAAATGTTCTCTTAATATATTTAAACATATTCTTTCGATTTTTCAATCGAAATATGCAAATACAGGCATACCAACAGGCAAATGCCTTGTTTAGTAATCCACAGAAACTCTTCAAACAAATCCAATTTGCAGACAACGTTAAAGCTAATCTGTATGCATTTGAATTCCATGAAAATCAATATCATCTTTGGCAAAAATTCCATTTCATTTGTTGTATTTTTATAGACATTTTACAAAGTAACTGTTCAATACGTTTCAAAAAAGTACGTACCAATTTTAATAAAAATCTCCACAAAATTCCTTTGCGTGCCAGTCAACCCACTCAGAGAGAAAACGGGAGAGAGAGTGAGAATAAATTCCTGGTGCATAAAATATTTTAAGATGAAAAATATTTAATGCAGGCCCACAATTTCACTTCACATTCTTTAATTTCTTAGTATATGGTCGGCTTTCTATCGGTTTAAATTTCACCCATCGGTTATTTCGAATCTGGCAGTACTTATGCCATTCTATTCTGTCACCACAAAATTCAGTATGTTATCTCCACTGGACGTAATGAAACGATTTACGCTTGAGCATCGTTGGGATTTATTGGGCCAACGAGAAAGTGCATGATGATGTCGATTTTGCCAAAAAAAAACTCACATTTTCGGATGAAGCTTATTTTCATCTCGGCGTACATTAATAAACAAAATTGCCGTATTTGGGACTCAGAAAACCCACACGTGGTCTTACAGAAGTCAATGCACACATTACCAGTGACTGTTTGGTGCGGTATTAGACGTGAGGCCTCGGTTCAAACGCCAGGTCAGGCATCTCCAATTGAACGAAATATGAAAAAATATTTCTTCGGCGACTTCCTCTCCGGAGATTTCTGACAAAAACTCTGAGAGTAAATAAAATTGCCATGAAAAGTTTCTCAAAAATCTGTTCTTCGGAGTCGACTTTAAACTGTACGTCTCGCCGCTCATGTATAAATTTTAATGCACACAACATAAGTGGTGTGAGAAACTAGGTCGTAATTCTGACTAAACGGTTGTATTTACCAATTATGTATGTATTTATGTATGTATGTTTGGTGCGGCTTGTGGAGCAGAGGCATCGTTGACTCATATTTCTTTGAAAATGAGGACGACGCACCCATTACGGCCAATGGAGACACCTACTGCACCATGATAACCGATTTTTTTTGTAACTGCTCTTCATGGTATTGATTTGAGCGATGCTTGGTTTCAACAGGCTGGTGCAACTTGCCACATATCGCATGCCCCAATCGATTTATTACGTCAAACGATTGATGGCCATTTAATTAGCCCACAATGTTGATGTCATTTGGCCGCCAAGAAGCTGCGATTTGATACGGTTGGACTATTTTCTGTGGAGCGCCGTTAAAGAAAAGTGTTATGCCGACAATGCAAAGGCAATTGAGTATTTGAAGGCCAACATTAGTGATAACATTGTCGAGATACGACCCCATACATTTGAAAAAGTACATAAAAATTGGTCCGATCGAATTAGGTACTGTGAGACCTGCCGCCGCAGCCATATGAATGAAATAAGATTCCATTTCTAATCGGAACAATTCTAGAAACAGTTGGCAAAATTTCAAACCGTTTTTGTTTTATTGCATATTTAAATTTAAACTTTTAAATGGCCCACCCTATATATTTGAAATATTTTTCAATGAAATTATTTTTTATTTTTAATTTCTTTTATACGATCAACTGTATCATGCAACATAACGTCTGTCTGGCATTTACCTACGTGTCCTTTCTGCCTCAGTGAGCCAAATAATATTCGTTAAGGTGTAATGGCTGTAAATCTCCTTTCCGTGCTAACAATAGAACAAAACAATTTCATGAATTTTAATGTCCCATAAATATATACATCTTAAAGGTAAGAACATAATAAGGAGGAGTACATACTTATGATATAAATACGTTGCTAAAAATATTCTCTACTGGACTCATTTTTATGGCAGGGGATTTCGAGGTTGTAAAATTGAAGTTTTATTAACCAAATTTTATTATTGAATATAAATTTATCATGCAAACCTTTTGTAACGGGTTCGCTGTTCTTCTGTTTGTCATTGCAATCCTTCAGTCAGGACTACAACCTATCTTCTCACGCCATTTATACTGTCTGTGCTAACTTTATACATGAGCGGTAGTACCTACAGTTTTAAGTCGCCCGCGAAGGACCATTTTTGTAAAAGCTTTTCATGGCAATTTTTTATTTACTCTCAGAGTTTTTGCCACAAATCTAGTGAGAGAAAGTCACTTAAGAAATATACTTTCGTTTTCTGGAGATGTCAGATACCTGGGTTTGGATTAGTGGTAGCAGTCCAACAGTCCATTGTAAATGCGTCCTAAAAGAGAGAAAGAGAGAGAGAGAGGATAGTGAAGGAGATAAGGAAATGTGAAAAGGAGAAGAGATAGGAAATGGAGTATATAGGAAATGGAGGAAAAAAAATGAACCACAAACCTATAATAGAGCGCGACTATAATCTTGACTAGCAATTGTCAAGCTACTTATGAATCTATGGAGAGAGACATTATATGTCGGCTCTCGACAGACAGAAATTCAGAAGAACTTCTGCTCAGGGTACGCAATCTCCAGATACTAAGTGCGGAACAGAGGCAGGGGCCATATAAAGTCTGTTACTGTCATATATACATACATAATTGGTCATTATAACCCTTCAGTCAGGATTAGGACTCCTAAAACCGCTTTTGTTGTATGCGTTAATTTTATGCATGAGTGGCGGCACCTAAAGCGTAAAGTTGACTACAAACGGCAGACTTTTTCATGGCAATTTTTATTTACTCTCAGAGTTTTTGCCGCCAATCTGCTGAGAGGAAGTTGCCGTCATATTTCGTTTTATTGGAAATGTCTGACCTGGGGCTTCAACTGAGGCCTCACGTCTAATGATCCAACACACTACCTACTACACTACGGCGACTACTGTTATAGCGCTCTGAATTTATTTTCAAAAACGACATCTCCAGACTAAAATAGAAACAAAGCATTTGCTATTTCCGAATTCAATGACTTTTGCATTGGGTTCTCCAAGCTCCATATAATATAATAATATCGTTTGTTGACATGGTTAGGTTGAAAGCGAAGAGAGCAATCGAAGCTTGACTTGAGGATGACTTCCTCTCAGTAGTCTACTGAAAAACCTCTGAGAGAAGAGAGAAAAAAATCTGGGAAGTTTCCAAACCTGCCGTTCCGGTTAGAATTTGAAACTGTAGATACCGTCGATCATGGATGAAGTCATATTTGCATATTCCACGGTTTTGCAGCCACTAAGCGAATAACCCTATATAATTACTCAATAATTTGAATGTCTTAAGCCAGAAAAAAATTCTTATCCTATTACAGTTAATTTTAAATGCTTTTTGATGAACGCTTTTAAACGATTGAGTAATTTTCTTTTTAGGACACCGTTTAGAATATTATTACAAAAATAATGTCTGAAGAATAAAACAGTTCCCAGTAGACCGGAGTAAATATTATTATCAGCAGACATTTTGATGATCAAACTGCTTGGCAATAATTAAATAAAAAGCCAATACAGTTTTACGGACTTACTTAATTGATTATTACAACCCTTTAGTAAAGATTACGGCGTAGTTTCTCATTCCATGCATATTGTGTGTGATTATGTTATTATGCTACCGAAATAATAAAAGTACTGCATGTAACATGGCTTCTATCTGACCCACCTTTGTCTAGACATTTTATGTCAAGGAATTCTAAGTGCCCAAGAATTCTTCTCTAGATGATCAACATACATTACAACCCTTTAGTCGGGATTACGACCTAGCTTGTCATAGCACTTATATATGTTGTGTGTATTAATTTTTGTACGTGAGTGGTGGGGCCTACAGTTTAAAGTCGATTCCGAACGATAGATTTTTGAGAAAATTTTTACGGCAATTTAATTTTATTCAAAGAGTTTTTGCAAGAAATCTGCTGAAAGTAAGTCGCCGAAGAAATATTTTTTCGTATTTCGTTTAGTTGTAGATGTCAGACCTGGTGTTTGAACCGAGGACTCAGGTCTAATAATACCTAGACTACGGCGACTAATGGAATAAGGACACCTCTGATTCCTGTATGGTATGTGAAGTAGTGTACTTGCGTACCTAGGAGCCTCTCAGCTCCTGCCTGCTCGTTATTAAGCTTACTTTCGTTCCTAAATAATTAAGCTTTGGCCGTAAGGCTCTTGTAGTCTACAGTCCGTTTTGCATCCTCATGTACCTAGTCAGAGGTGGCTAGGTAGTCGATTTGTTGAGTTTGCAAGGACTGTAAACTTTAGGACCTAATGGGGTTCATAAACACGATTGACTGGGGAAGAGAATATTTTACACAGTCTTACAAGTAAGGTCTCACTGTTCCAGTATAGTGAGTCTTCATGTGTCCGATGACTGCCACATCATCGAGAACTTTAAAGAAGCCATTCTATAATCATCCTTTTGATGCCTTCACGCTTTCACGACAACATTACTCGTTAAGCTTTTCAGATCAATGCTGATGGTGTTGTTTAAGAGCAGACATCCAAAAATTCCTTTCCCTTACATTTTAACTTTGGCCAATGCTGCCAATATTCTAATGTGTTTCACACCCCAAAGGCTTGTTAATTATTACGCTCTCTTAATGTCTTTACTTAAGATGAGCTGTTAATGAAATTTAAAATAAATGACATGTGCACTGTAAGCAAGATTTTCTCAATATTTCTTAACACTTGTTTCCCTTCCCTTACGTTTTTTTATTTAAAAAAGTTTCTCATTAACTATGCCATCAGCATGATGATGTGAAAATCTCTACTGGGATGAAAGAAAGAGAAAAAACATACGCTTCTTAGCTGTTAAATAACGTGGCGTTTGTATGTATGTATTTGACTACGCGTCAATATTTAAAGTCAAGATAGCAGAATTTTGCAAATAAAATTGTTGGTGGTGTTGGGTTAAATGAAATGAAGTTCAGAACAGCGAAATCAGTTTAAAAGACACTCAATGAGTTGAAAAGTTTTCGCTTTAATTTACACACAGGGTATGGCACGCACACACACAGTGGCAGTAAATAAGTTCAAATCTGGTGTTAAATAGTAATTCAAAAGCAGCTGTTACTCTGGAAACATATATAAACAATTTACTTTTTTCTTCCATTATATTGGGTGTGGGGCACATTTTTTTATTCTCCCAATAAACTTTCATTTCAACAAATTTACTCAATAATTTTCCAAACAAACTTTTTGCTGGTTGGATTGAATCTCTGTGTGTGTGTGTAATAAATTGAAAAACTTTATTAAAATGAAATAAAATTTAATTTTTTTATTTATTTTTAGTTTCCGTTCTAAAATTATTCATTTGTTTACTGCACCTTCTGTCATACCCATGCTTATGTGTTCATAATGATTTGACGTGCAACAAATCCAACACTTGTTGCATTCAAAATATCTAATTATGGTAATTCAAACACTCAAACATACCTGCTTAAAATTCTTGAACAGAATTCGTTTGAAGCAAATTAGTATGCAAAACATTCTGTTGAAGGTGGTGGTGGCTTTAAATTAAACAGCAATTCAAACAAAATCGACCTTCAACTTTAAAAAGAATAAAATTTTTGTTTAAACAAAAAACTTTTAATATGATTAACATGACATCATATATAAAAGTGGAAATGGTTTCCAATTTGTCTCGCTTATAAGCTTTACTTTACGTTTGTATTGAGTTTATTAGAGAGAAGAGATTTTTAAGGAGTTATCTTCGAACTTTAGTCCAACAATACCATAATACAGTCAGAAAACTAATGGATCCTGGGCTACCAATAGTAAAGGCATAGTGGAAGTTTTCTTCGAGACGCACTTCCTTAATTATCAATGTTAATCTATCCTCTGGGGTTGAAAAATATTGATTAAAACGTTCCCAGAACATCCAGCCTCTTAAATCTCCGAGACCTAATGGCATTATATCAGGGGATTTGCATATCAACATATGAAGTTTGGTATACAACATCTACGTTCGCTGTAGTCTAGTATGTGCTGTATTCACTTCATTTCAGCATTCTAAAAATTGTCAGAGCAAGAGGCTTGGAGTATACATTATAAGGATACCGTATAAAGTCTAGGGCGAGTATAATAGATCGATTGGTCACGGTACTAAGGTATCTCTTCACGACAATACGAGGTTTTAATTGCAAGTCACCGTAGTCTAGTAAGTATTGTGTTGCCTTACTAGACCTGAGGCCGCGGTTAAAACCACAGGTCAGACTTTTCCAATTAAACGAAATATGAAAAAATATTTCGTCGGCGACTGATTCTCGGTAAAAGCTATGAGAGCAAATAAAATGGAAATGAAAAGTTTCTCAAAAAATTTGTCATTTGGAATCGATTTTTAAACTGTAGGTCCGCCACTCATGTATAAAATTAACGCACACAACATATGTGGTGTGAGAAACTAGGTCGTAATCCTGACTAAAGGAGGCACGCTCCCTTAGTACTCCTATAATAGCTCTCATCTTCCGACTGCTCATGCTTAGGCTTACTTTCGTTCCTAAAGGAGTAACCTTTGGCCGTAAGGCTTTTGCAACTCTACAGTACGTTTTGGCATCCTCATGTGTGGTTTACGAATCAAACTTTACCTCAATAATCCCAAAGTAGAAGCCTATTCTAAGCTTATCCTAATCTTACTAATTCATACGCCATTTCGTTGCCAGATACTCAGCATAATCCAATCTGATAATCTGACATATGTAAGTTCGCCTAGCAGCCTGCATGTGATCTAAAAACATGTTCTTTCAAAACCTGTAGTATTGCTTGATTATACACATAAATTGTGACTCTTGAGCACCGACATTCGTTTCAAAAATGAAGATCCTGCAGATGTGTTCTTTCCCATTTTGGAACCGTTAGTAAAAATAACCCAGCCATCTATCCAGTAATCTCTATCATGTGTTGTCACATTCTGAGAATTGCAGAAGAGAACTTTTGTCGCCGTAGTCTAATAGGTAGTACGTTGGCTTATTAGACGTGAGGCTACGGTTCAAACCCAGGTCAGACATCTCCAATAAAACGAAATATGAACAGAAAATATTTCTTCGGTGACTTCCTCTCTTCCTGATAGTAGATAAAATTACCCCAGGAAGTTTCTCAGTTTTCTCAAAAATCTGTAGTTCGGAGTCGACTTTAAGCAGTAAATCCCGCTGCTCTTGTATACAATTAACACACACAACGTAGGCGGTGTAAGAAGCTAGGTCGCAATCCTGACTGAAGGGTTGTAATGACCAATTATGTGTGAATGTGTGTGTTACAGAGGTCTGAGCTTTTTTAATTTTCCGGTTTCAACATTTTTGCTGCTCTATTGGTCCTACGCTTGAGGTACGACTTGATGCATGTTTGCGGAGACTGTAAGGTCGTCCTTAAATTAACTTTGTTTTCTACTTTTTACAATCGTTTTAAGGGATCAAATTTACAGTCACTTATTGTTCTAACATCAATAACTATCGAAATTCTCATGTTTTATGTTTGCCTTATCAAATTGGAATCCACAGGTTGCCCATTACAGCAGCCGCCCACAAAGTTCAAATGCTTTCATGCTAATATCGATGCCGGTTGTAGTGTTTGTTGCCTCCTGGCAAAACACTTTACCCAGCAATCTCATTGAATATCATTTTATTGTAACTCTTTTAAGCTTGCTTTTATGCTCTCCCACATCATCCTTGCTGCTCATAGTATTTAGAAAAGTTTTATTGTTACTTTTGGCCAAAAATATCCTGCAAGGCTTTTTAAGTAGTACAGAATATACGAGGCACTTGGTTTTTGTTGTTTTTGTATTTTATTTACCACAAAATTTCGAATTTTCACTCGCTTTTACTCAGCTGAAGTGTACAAGGAGTGTCCGGAAGTTATGAAAGTTTGTTTTTTTTGTTATGTGAGTGAAGTGAGTGGTATGTCCTACGACCACTACAAGTATAAAAGAGCAGTTCAAATATTTAAACTGCCCTTCACTGGCTACAACTACAGCTACAGCTCTAATAAGGGAGTGCCTTAAAACATTCATAAACATACAATTGTAAGGGCTTTTGCTTGCGCCTTTTTGGAGTAGGCAAACGAATTTCTTGTTTTATTACTGTGTTGGGCTTTTTTCCTGTTTTTTTTTTAGTGTTTCTTGGGCTTGGTGGAAACAGTAGCAGCCACCATAAGAAATGCATTTTTGATAAATTAATATTTTTGGAGCAGAACTACAGCCTTATAATTGAGTTATTCTCTCCTTTTTTCCTAAAATTACTTGTAATTCATGTCTAGCTGTTGTAATATTTACGACAGACACCCTCTTATTATACCATTCGGGGGCTATTTTATGGTTATCCTTTTGGGGGATAACCAAAGGAGCGTTTATTTGGTTTTCTATTGTTGGGTGCAGTTTTTTGTTTTGTTTAATGAAATTTCTAAAAAGGATTTTAATTGCATTGCACGTTAAAATGTGGGAGGACATGTTTGAAGTTTGGGTGTAGTTTTTAAATGGGTCACATGCCATAATAAAAAATAATTTAATTAAAACTCCTTTCCTTTATAATTAAAAACCCCAAAAACAGTTTATAATTTCATGCTTTTATTATGAAATTTACAAGATAAAGAAGGCAGAAGACAAGCCTTTATAGTAAATTTGTGTTATTACTTGCTTAATTAGTTATTACAACCCCTTAGTGGGGATTACAACCCAACTTCTAACACCACTGATGTTCAGACAGTTTTGAGAATTTTTTTATGGCAGAGCTATGAGAGTTTTTTCTCGAAGGCTACTGGGGGGTGGCCGCTGAAATAATTTTTTTTCCATATTATGTTTTGTCCTTCCACACACATACATAATTGGTCATTACAACCTTTCAGTCAGGATTACAACCCAGCTTCTCACACCACCCATGTGATTTATGTTAATATCATCCATCAGCATAGTGTAACATCGGCTCGAGCTGGTGGCTACTGAGAGGTAGCCGCCGAATAAAATACTTTTTGTTCATATTTCGTTTTGTCCGTCCTTCCACACACATACATAATTGATCATTACAACCCCTTAGTCAAGATTACAACCTAGCGTTTCACACCACTTATGTTGGGTGCGTTAATTTTCTACATGATTGGCGGGACCTGCAGTTTAAAGTCGATTCCGAATGACAAAATTCTGAGAGTTTTTGCCAAAAATCTGCTGAGAGGATGTCGCCAAAGAAATATTTTTTTGTATTTCGGTTTGCTGCAGATATTTGACCTGGGGTCTGAACCGTGGCATCACGTCTAATAAGCCAGCACACTACCTACTGGAAAACGGCGACTTCATGTCGTTCTACTTTCACATTGATTCTGAGATGTTTTTACTGGCCATATGCTTTTCTGACGACTAACAGTCATGGAATGGTCGCTGCTGATGCAGTGCACTATGGTGAAAGTTAGAAAATAGTTTATGGAAAGAGGAAACAGGGAGTAGTGCTTGTGAAAATTAGATGTGAATCTCCTTAAATTATAAGTGACTGGAAAGACCTTTGCGGAAAGGGAGCTCCATATACTTATCTAAAAAACAAAATCTGTCTGTAATGTAGTGTGGTAACCACTAAACAATGGGCCACAAATGGATAGACTCTGCTAGAAAGACGAGTGTGAAGTAAGAACACATGATTGTCGGCAACAGGTCGCTTTATTTTGATCGAGCAAAATCCTTTGTAGTAGCGCTAGAACAATGAAACACAAACAGCTTTGCAGCGGCGTACAACAAATCAAGAAAGTTGGATACCCGGCCGCCTTTAACATCCACGTTTGCCTCCTCCTGCACGCGATGAAAGAGCTTCAAATAGTGCTATAAACACAATGAACGCAATTCAGAGCTCTCTCAAAAGTAGAACACATGGGTGTATATGGAAATGATTATTTTAAAGGCAGCGCGACAACAAACAAAGATTCTAATGCTACGCAACAATGACAGAATTAGTGTTCTTGTGCTGGTAATGCGAGGAGTAATGCTGTCAATACAATAACATGCATGAAAGAAGGGTTTTAAAAACGCAATTATGAAATATTTCGCGAAAAAAGCGTTTTAGTGGTACCATTGACATAGCATTGATGAACTGTTTATTTTTTATTTGTTTTGCTTACGCTTTGCCGTTGCTGTCTTTATTATATTGAATACGTATGCAGCTTACTTCAGGCTGCAATTGCAAAATTGTTGTGCTTGCTGCGTTGCGTTTATTGTGTTTATAACATTAGACTTTGAAACATGATCTCATACATGAGAATTGTATTCCATGTGTTATAAATGAATGTAAATTTTAAGAAGATCAAATGGCGTGAAGAATTTCTTGCATCTACTTAAGAAACCAAGGCAGTTGAATATTTATTTCCATACATGAAAAATGCGCTGGTTGATAATATCACACTCAATTTTAATGCCCAATACATCAAGAGTTTCTAACTGCCTAATATTTACATCACTAATGTACTTTTATTGAGTCAATATTCAGTTTATTGAGTACAATATTTTAAGTGTTCAGGCATAATAATATATGCAGTTCAGCTGCTTATTCAATATTCATTTGATAGCTGGTAAACAAAACAGCTGGTTGTTTCAACAACATTGTTTTTATTTTTTTTGTTTTTTTTTGTTTGTCTTTGTTGACATTTGAGTTCTCAAATATTAACTGCGCACCGAACGTACTTATGACCGTGCTGCATTTTAAGTTTTACTCAATATTATAACAATTTGCGTATTTATTGTGCAATAATTTATTGAAACTTTATATGAAATATTGAGCTTAATAATGGCGTTTATTGCAATTTACGCGATTTCTGAACACCGAATTAGATGATATAACATTATAGCTGTGCAATATTGGTTCTCATTTTCCCTTTTGCATTCAAACCAATGGGAAGATTTGAGTCTTTTCGATATCAGCAATAATATCATGACATAGTCTTCATGCAGGCAAAACGATATGTTGCCTCTTCCAATATTAAGAAGGTAACTTTTTGAATTTTTCTCCTGTCAACAGGTTTCTATAAAATCCCATGAATTAAGTTACAAATTGCTCCCCCAATCATTCTTTTTTACGAATTTAGTCTCCAGGGACTATTTTTATTTTCAAGCGTCAAGAATTGGTTTAACAAATCTCACAAACAAACCTACATTGATGACTATTTTTCTTTTTGATTCTATTTTGATTAAATTTTTTGAAATTGTTTTTAATGCGCTTAAACTATGTTTTGTTTTAAAATATTTTATAAACGAAAAGCTTTAATCAAGACAACATATTTGGAAGCGTATAATAATTGTTAATTAAATTATAAACGCTTAATTGAATTATCTCTGACAACGTATCTCTGACAACGTTAATTTTCATTTGATGGATACTTAATTATTAATTCAAAGATTATTAATGAATCAAAAATGTTTAATTAGTTCAACTACTGTTTTTAACTTAAAATGATTAAATAAACCACCCAAGTAGGTGGCCGCGGCATACGCGGGGTATGTAAAAGCGGCTCTTTTTTGTTATACGAATCATAAAATTATGATGAACTTAAAGTCTTCATCAGGTCATCATAACATTTAAATAATAGATACTACGTTAAGAAAAACATCATTTGGATTTCATTTAAAAAGAAATATTCTTTCATTTCACATAATTAAAGTTAATAGTCAGCTCAGCAACATTTGTTGCATGGCATTACGATGTTAAACTTTTTTTATGCTATTGTATGTGGCGTCTTTCATTAAGCTTTTCTTATCTTTAAATTTAAATGAAATAAAATACATGTGAGTTATCGAAATTTTCTATTTAAAACCTATTGAAGATCGTTCAATCCACAGGCACGGCATCTCTGGGTGGAGCACATTGGAAGTGTCTAATTCTTTATTAATCTGGTGTATAGCTCAGGCCGAATTTGACCGATGACATGGATTATGTTTGCTTTGAGGATGGCTGCGATATGATGTGTCCAATTCATCATGACTCTGCAACATAAAACAGTTTGAATTTGATCGATGATATGGCTTATGTTGACTTTGAGGACGGTTGTGGTTTGTGGTTCACATACTCATAGGGAAAATGTCTAACGAAGTCAAATCGCACGATTTCATTGGCTAGTCCATATCAGCTGCACTTGGAATGACCATGTCGTCAAATCGTTTTTGAAAAATACCCAATCTGTCATGAGTTTTGTGGTACGTAGTGCCATCCTGTTGAAGGCACATATTACTGGTATCCAGATCCCGAATTCAGCCTAAAAGAAGTTGATAATCATCGACCTATTGCCCTATCCATTTGCTGTTATGGTATGATCAACATCGTTTTCAAAGGACTTGGAACCAAGGTCATAGTCTACCCAGAGTTCACACCAAACAGTGACATTTAGGAAGCTCCTGGATTGGTATCGTTCAGGATAAAATGAATTTTTAATAAGAATGTAGCATTAATTCGTGATGCTAAATTTGCCAAGTTATGATCTGCGTAGTTTACTAGGTAGTGTATTATTAGACTTATTTAGGCTTATTAGACGTTAGATCCCGGTTCAAATCCCAGGTCAAACATCTCCAAAAACGAAATATGAAGGATAACATTTCTCCGGTGATTTTCTCTCAGCAGATTTCTGGCAAAAACTCTGAGAATCAAAATAAAATTCACTTAAAGGCCCCATCATTCATGTATAAAATGAACACAAACAACATAAGTGGTGTGAGAAACTAGGTCGTGATCCTGACTGATGGGTTGTAATGACCTATTATGTAAGCGTTTATGTGATCTGCGAAATGCCGAGCTCATGTGGAAGACGCAAAATCTACTGCCTCGGATCCCCCTGCACACACTCACATTTTGACACAGCGCCGATGTTTTCGGTAGAAATGCGAAAGTTGGGCGATCGCTTGTTGACCCAGTGACTCAAATTTATCTACACATTGTGTATAGTTTTCTCACTGGAACATTGATCGTAAAAACGACGAAGCTCACGGTGCTTGGCACGAACAGAACACCCATATATATGATATATCAATTTTATTATTTGAACATATTGTTGAATGCTATATCAGCCTATGAAACAAATCATAACAAATTTGACAGATGTAGCTCCAACAAGATGGGCAATATTAACTGCCAAAGTTCGGGAGTCCTTGTTGTGAGGGGAAGCCGCCGAAGAAATATTTTTTCATATTTCCATTTGCTACAGATTGTCTGACCTGCGGTTTGAACCTTGGCCTCACGTCTAATAAACCAACACTACCTGCTAGACTACGGCGTCTTCACACCTTTGAAGAAAGTAGGAGATAGTTGGACATCACATTTCTATCACTGCCTAGAAGCAGTGGTGTTGTGCAAATTTTTTTTTACAGGAACGCGTTCCGGACTTCGGTTCTCGGTTCGAAAAAACAAGCCGGTTCGATACGGTTTATGTTTCGGTTCGGGTTCGGTTCAAACCCTTGTTTATAAAAATACATATAAAAATTCGCAAAAAATTAGAAAAAAAATCAGCAATTCTTTTTAATTTTTTTTTCCAAAACGTCAGTTAATTCTCGTTATCAGAAATCATCTTTAGTTCCGGAACGCGTTCCTGTCCAAAAAGCAAGTATCGGAACGACGTTCCGGAGCGTTCCGGCTCGACAACACCACTGCTTAGAAGGGATAAACCTTATAAATGTTACAGCAACATTTGTTTTTCAAATGTTGTAAATGTTTCAGCAGCATTTGTTGCGCAAATGTTGTAAATGTTTCAGCAACATTTGTTGTTCAAATGTTGTAAATGTTTCAGCAGCATTTGTTGCGCAAATGTTGTAAATGTTTCAGCAACATTTGTTTAAATTTTGAAAGATTGAGTTTCCATTAGTCATGTAACCAAAAAGTATTTTTCTCAACGGAATAGTGACTCCATTAAATTTTTCTCGAAAAAATTAAAATGAATTGAGTATGAAAAGGCAAATAAAACATTAAAAATGTCTTCACAATAAACAAACAAACGATTATTCAACTCAATATCTGATAAATACAGAGATCGTCGCGTCATACAGCATGCATAGAACATGCGTTCGAAATCAAATGGAAAACATTTGAAAAAAACACAACCAACTGTTGTTGCTTTTGGAAGAAGAGAGGAATAAAAACAAAAACGAAGAAGATTTAAAGATTTGGAACGAAATCCATCAACAGCATTACAACGTAATGAAAACCAAAAACAAAAAATAGAAAAACGCTGTAACAATAAAGCCCGAGATTTGGTTGGAGATGGTGTTTCTCAAAGAGTTTTTCTAATTCTTTACGTTTTTCAATCTGAGTACATATCTGTATGTTGCCGCCAACAATTCACCGCGACGTGTGTCTGAAGAGTGTATACCCACTAGTGTCGCATTCCCATTCGTTTTGTAGTCTGTTAGTGTTAAAGAATTTCGTTGAAATAAATGACTGAGTTCTTGAAGTTGAAATGAAATTCTGAGTGGATTTCCAGACAGACAATGTTTTTATTTTGTTTACTGCTTCTAATTTTTTATTTTGTTTTGTTTTCTTGTTTAGATTTATTGAAGAGAAGAAAAAAATTTTGACTTAAATTTAATGCTTCACACATGTGGTTGTTTATAGATACGTCCGTCTGTCTAACTACTGCTGTGGCTACTTGTTTAAGCGTACAAGTAAGGCAGAGGTTCACAAATTAATCCCTGAGTACGTTTTTCTTTTTCATTGCATGAACCCAACTCATACAATGCATAGAAACAAATATTTTTGTCATCCTCCATCCATCCAACTTAATCACAAATAGAGTTTAAGATAGACAGAGACTTGTGATACCCCTTCGTGCCAGACCATATCTCTGACATCTCAAAGAAAACGTAGATTTCTTCTTAACAATCTTTGGTCATCTCATCAGGCAAGAACTCTGAGAGTAAATAAAATTTCTATGAAAAGTGTTTTAAATCTGTCGTTCGTAGTCGGTTTTAAACTGCAGGTCTCCCAAAACTCACGTATAACCTTAACACACACAACATAAGTGCTGTGAGAACCTAGGTTGTAATCCTGGCTGAAGGGTTGTAATGACCAATTACGTATGATTTTCGTATTTGGTTTCACTATTTTATAGTTTTCAGTGGTGTTGGGGCCTTTTGTGTTGATTTAGAATTGTAGATTCGTTATAGACAAAGATCTGTGCAGTTTTGGAGGTTCCTAAGCCCTGCTTTCTTTTAAGGCGGATTCTTATGTGATTTTCTTAGACAGTCAAGAGGTTCGGAGGGCAATATGATTTTTTCTGGTGTAAGTTGCAAGTGGTTAGCGAACTAAGAAATCCGCAAAAACCATTGGACCATGTCGAGTCAGTTCCTGGGCATAGTTAGATTCCCGAAAACAAGGCGATTGATGACTTTATATGATTTGGGTTCTCATTCTATTAATGTTGTGACTCTTGACTGTAATCTTTCAATCTGATTCCGCTATAGTCTTATTGGATTAAGAGTCTTTAGCCCTTTATCGAGGGTGCTACAACTTACTGTTAGGGATAAATCAACCTCATGCGTATATGTGGAGATAGATTAAGGACTTGAAGACAGTACATTGAAGTATATGCACTGGGTTGTACAATTTTAGATGGAAGAAAATTATAAACCTTGGAGAGGGGTTCTTTGAGAATTCCATCTGTCACATCGGCAGCCAATACGCGGTCTCTCAGTCTAATGTGGGTATGTGGAGCTATATTAACACAATAGGGTATCTTCTCTAGGACTGTTTAGCTTAAGATAGAAGAAAATTGAATATGTTGGAGAGGGGTTCTTTGCGGATTCCAGCTATCACATCGGGAGCCGATATTCGGTCTCTTAGCTTAATGGGGTAATGTGGAGATGGCTTAAATACCTTTTAAAGGGGTTCTTTGGGTTTATAGAGATAGAGAAGTAGTTGAAGGTGATAGAGTATCTCCTCTGGGGTTGCATTGCTCTAGGCAGAAGAAGGTTAAACAACTTGGAGAACAGTTCTTTGAGGTTTTCACCTCTCACATCAAGTCAATATTCTGTCTCTATCATGAGTTTATATTGGCTGAGTAATGTGCGTTCGTGCTTGCATTGCTGAATCCTTCAGTTCTGTTTTACTGTCATTATTCTATTCCACTTCTTTGCTTCCATTCTGTGACTTTTTGAGCATCTGCTATTGGTTCTATTACCTCCACGTATTTTTATCTATACGTCTTCTAACCTACCTTCCTAACTTTTAAGTTAAAGAGTTGATGAATAAAAACCTTTTGTAACGACCTTCCTATTACGAGGAAAACTTCACAAATGCCGTAGTCTAGTAGTAGGTAGTGTGTTGACGTATTAGACGTGAAGCCTCGGTTCAAACCCCCTCGGCAGACATCTCGAACAAAACGAAATGTGAAAATATATTTCTAAGGCTACTTCCTCTCAGCAGATTTCTGGCAAAAACACTTTCCTTGTAGGGGATATGACGTCAAAGATTTTTTCATGTCAATAATGTCAATCCAATCCACATGACAAAAACTCTGTGAGTAAAATAAAATTGCCATGAAAAGTTTCTTAAAAATCTGTCGGTCGGAATGGACTTTAAACAAAAGGTTCCGCCGCTTAGGGATAAAATTAACACACACAATATATGTAAGTGGTGTGAGAAACTAGGTTGTAATCCTGCCTGAAATGTTGAAATGACTAATTATGTAGGTATGTATGTATGTACTAAACAAACGCAGTTTGACGATCACTACTAAACACATTGAGCTATTCATACATCAGTCTACAGTTCCAAAAATACAGTGTGCGTGTGTATTTTAATTGTTGATGTTCATGTTGTTGTTGTTGCTATTGTTTTAAAACTAACATTTGCATTAAGGATTTATTTCATATTCATTTTCATTCATTCATCTTCTATTCATTCTCAAATGAAATGCTTGTTCTCAAGTCTGTCCTTCTGTCTCTACACATGCCGCCCTCTAAGCATTCGTCCCTCGTTTATTTCAATTTATTTACGATTTTCATTTGTTTTGTTTTGGTTTGGCGTTTTTGTTATTTATTTTAACACGTTTGTATGGGCGCGAAAATTATTTTAAATTCAGTAGAAATAACAACAACAATAAACAGAAAAATTAATTTTCATACACATACGAGTATGAGTACGAGTACGAGTATTAGCAATAGTAGGTTACTGTTTGTATAACTCTTGCCGGTAACATGTGTACATATACATATGTATGTATGTATGTATATGTACATATAGATGGATGGCAATGCGTAGGTACCCTAGCCATGCCACTGGCTAGTCGCCAGGGTTATGCTGCCTAATAGTACTTGTAGTTGGGTGTCTATATTTACTTTTGGGTTGAGTGTATGTGTGAATTTATGAAGTGTCTCCACATAAACATGACTACTGACTACTGATTTCTCTTTTTTTGTTTGTTTTTGAATAAACTTTTGGTTTTTTGCCGGTTAGTTCTAATAGCCATATGCATACATGCATGTGTGTATGTATGTATGCGAGAGTGTTCTCTAACAAAAATTATGAATTTTAAATGTGTGGAGATTTTTTGTTCGACATTTAAAAGTTTTGTATGTTTAAACTTGCTGAGCAAATACTATAAACAGAAGTACGAGGGCTGTGAGATAAGTTAATTCTTATAATGGCTATAGGAAATTTTTCAAAAAAACCCATACAATTCAGAAAAATGCATGAAATCTTTATTTGAATCGATAGTACGGTCCATATAATTTAATGTTTGAAGATTATTTCATGCAAATGTTGACCGCGACTGCGCCTCAAATGGTCCATCCGCTTAGTCCAATTTTGGCATACTCTTTCCAACATTTCGACCGGTATCCCACGAATAAATACTTCAATGTTGTCTTCCAATGCGTCAATTGAAGCGGGCTTGTCTGTATAGACATGAGCTTTAACATAGCCCCACAAAAAATAGTCTAAAGGTGTTAAATCGCACGATCTAGGCGGCCAATTGACCGGTCCCGAACGTGAAATAAAATGTTCACCAAACTCTACTCTCAATAAGTCCATTGTTACGCGTACTGTGTGGCATGTGGCACCGTCTTGTTGAAACCACATGTCATGCAAGTCAAGCTCTTGCATTTTGGCAAAAAAATGTTGGATATCATCTCACTGTAGCGCTCACCATTCACAGTTACGTTACGATTCGCAGCATCTTTGAAGAAGTACGGTCCAATGATGCCACCAGCCCATAAACCGCACCAAACTGTGACTTTTTCTGGATGCATTGGTAGCTTTTGCAATCCTTCTGGCTGATCTTCACTCCAAAGTAGACAATTCAGCTTATTTACGTATCCATTGAGCCAAAAATGAACTTCGTCGCTGAACAAAATTTTTCGAGAAAGAAGTGGATCTTCGACCAACCTCCCAAGAGCCCATTCACCAAACATTTTGCGTTGCGGTAGGTCGTTCGGCTTCAATTCTTGCACCAGCTGTATTTTGAAAGGCTTCACACCTAAATCCTTCCGTAAAATTTTCCACGTTGTTGAGTAACAGAGGCCCAATTGCTGCGAATGGCGACGAATCAATAATTGGTGGTCATCATTAACACTGGCCGATACTTTCTTTCTTCAGTTTGCACTCTACGTAAGCGTGTTGGTGGTTTAATGTCCAACAATGTAAATTTTGTGCGAAATTTAGTCACAATAGCCCGAATAGCCGCTTCAGTGGGTCGATTAAACTGACCATAAAATGGAAGAAGCGCACGATGAACTTTCTTAACAGAGCACGCATTTTGATAATAAAATTCAATGATTTGCAAGCGTTGTTCGTTTGTAAAACGATTCATAGTTAAATTATAGAACAAACTGAAGATGTTTGACAGTGAAACAAAACACGAAACGTGCGTGAGCTGTTTAAACCAGTGTTGCCAAAAAGATAATAGCTAAAAAATCACCCGTTACATACATACATACATAATTGGTCATGACAACCCTTCAGTTAGGATTACGACTTAGCTTCTCACGCCATTTATGTTAAGTGTGTTAATTTTATACAAGAGTGACCATACCTACAGTTCAAAGACGACTCTGAACGACAGATTTTTTTGAGAAATTTCTTCACGGCAATTTTATTAACTTTCAAAATTTTTGCCAGAAATCTGGTGAGAGAAAGTCGGCGAAGAAATAATATCTCATATTTCGTTTCGTTCGAGATGTCTGACCCTAAAAACATTCACTGTTGTCTCAGACAATTAGTTGGGCAGGATTTAAAATTTTTATAATATAAAGAAGAGTAGAAGAATTATCTTAGCACTTCCTCATGAGATTTTAATAAGTCCTCTGCTAAGTTCACTGAAGTTAGCTGTAGTTTAATAGGCAGTGTAATGGCTTATTAGCCGTAAGGCCGCGGTTCAAACCCCTTGTCAGACATCTCCAACAAAACGAAATATTAAGAAAAAATATTTCTTTGCAATATACATAAGTGGTGTGAGAAGCTATGTCGCAATCCTGATTGAAGGTTCGCAACGTGGATTTTGGTGCCCTGATTTTATATTTTAAAGCAGTATTCATCTCACATGTAGAGTGTGTTCGTTTGTTGGGGGTCGATTCGTGAGTGGATTACACAATGCGTCTCCGAGAGTATTTGTAGTAGTAGCGCACTATTACCATGTGAAGTACTTTTTTGCGGCAGAACTCTTTTGTGTCAAAATATTTGGTAGACAGGTTCAAATCCCATATCTATAATCACTGTCGTATCTTTCCTCTCTGGCGCGACCTCTTTACTCCGACTCAATGCACTGCTTGAGTAGGGGCACATCCCGCAAGTGTTGATCGTAGACAAAAAAGTACCAAATTTGTATTTGATGTACTTTTTATACGAAATTAAATGGAATTTGAGATGTCAACTGATAGTTAACTTTTCTACAGACCCTCGCATAAAACTGTTTTAGTTATTTTCATGGCAGAGTTTGGATGTTTGGTTAAATTGTTTGGCTGTCGTACCATATCGCTCTGATGTGATGACTTTGTGTTAAAGTTTTTCCCTTTTTTTTGGTTGTTTTTGCTGTAATCGTTACCACTCGTACAAGTACAAGTACAAGCTACAAGTTTGTTTAGTGACTGTGTCGTTTTTCTTCTAAGTTCTGAGATTCTTTTTTTCTTTTTGACATGACATCGCTTATCGTTGTTGCTCTGTAATCGTTTGTATCTTGAAAAGCTTAAATTTTATGAGGTCTCTTACAATTTAAATTATTTTAAAGAAATTTCGTAACTTGTTACTGAAAATCATAGTTTTATTATGCGGTGTCGTAATACTTGGTACAACATGTTGCTTAAATACATATGAAGGGTGTTGTAGTGGGTCTTTGAAGCTGACTTTAAATGAATACAGCGGTAATGCATGATAATTTGCAATATTTTGGTTTGATGGGACAAGAAATATGGTTTATTTTATGATATTCAGATAATTTAGTAAAACTAGTCGCCTAAAAAGGGTTAAAGTGATTATCAGCTACTCTATTTGGCTTTTAGGTTTTTACAAAGTTTTTCAGGCTGAAAGACGATAAAGCTATGAATTTGAAGGGATAACCATTAGATATCTTAGGGAAATTGAATGGTTTTTGTAAAGTTTTCTCTGTTATCAGGTTAAATCACCATGGACGACCATAGACAGCGACTTGTATTCGTTGAATGGGCTTTGAAGCATTTGGCAACTGTCCATGATTTTTAATCAAAAATTATCTTCACCGATGAAAAGAGTTTATCTGGATAAACGGGTATATGAAGCAGCGTTGAAAAATTCAGTACTTTAGTACTTTTTTCAGTACTTTTTAATTACAAAAATACCGCAGTACTCCCGCGACGCTTTCAGTACTTTTTTATTATTACATATTTTATGTCTTGCAGTTTTCAACTATTAATGTGTTCAAAGTAATGCTAAAGGTAGAATTAGGCTTTAGCCATACTTAGCCAAACGTCTACTGAACGTACATTCGTTTTTAGAACACGAAAAGCAATTAAAACGCTTGCCGAACCGTTATGTAATTTCAGTAAGCATATGCATTGCTCTTCATATGCTAAAAACGAACATTCCATCGACGTTTGACTAAAAGGGCCTTTTACGTTTTGTTACGTTCCGAATCAACTGTTTTTGTCTTGTATGTGAGGAACACGAATAAGACGTTAGTTTTTCTGTACCGTGCCGCATGTGTATTAAATATAAATAAATAACTAGTCTAGTAGGTAGTGTGCGGGCTTACTAGACGTGAGCCCACGGTTCAAACCCCGTGTCAGAAATCTCCTTCAAAAGGAAATATGAAAAATGTTTCTCCGGCGACTTCCTTCTGGGAAAAACCCGGACAGTAAATAAAAAAAAAAAAAAAAAAGTTTCTAAAAAATCTGTCGTTCCCGCCACTCATGTATGAAATTAACGCAGTGGTGTGAGAAGTTAGGTCATGATATGTATGTATGTACAAAAGTATCATTTGATGCAAAAAAGTACTCTTTCAGTTATAGTACAGTACCATTTCAAAATTTCAGTTTTGCAACACTGATGTGAACAAACAAAATTTTCGAAAAATGTAAAATTCAAATTCCCCACTTAAAATCCATGGGCTTCCAATGCACCCCTGGAAAAGTCATTGTTCGATGTGAATTTTTAGCTGGCAGTGTCAGCGGTCCTGAAGTCGCCGTAGTCTAGTAGGTAGTGTGTGTTGGCTTATAAGACGTGAGGCCACAGTTCATCAAAGTGAAATTCGTAAAAATATTTCTTCGAAGACTTTCTCTCTGCAGATTTTTGGCAAAAACCCTGAGAGTAAATAAACCTGCCATGAAAAGTTTCTCAAAACTCTGTCGTCCGGGTGGAATTGTAGATCCCTCCGCTTATGGATAAAATTAATACACACAACATAAGTGGTGTAAGAAGCTAGGTCTTACTATTGACTGATGGTTATTATACTCTGATACCGAGTTCACATGGCGTCTGTTTTAATAGCCATTATTTCAGCTTGTGAAGTACTACAGTAATCTGGTAGTGGTAGGAACAATCTAATGTTCAAATGTTCTGAAAAGATTCCACATATCGACGCCTTCGTTCTATAACATTCTAAGTCAAAAAAGTGTGTTTTGAGTTATGAGCTCTCAAAGCTTTCACACGATATACGACTATATGTGTATTCTAAGTAGATTTTTCCCTATAACTACGGAACGGATCATCGCATCTTAACCAAATTTGGCAGTATTTAAGTTAGAGAATGAAGAACGTTACAAACGTTCTAAGTACACTTAAGAATGGATTCGACGATATGACATCATTGCGAGACATAGATTTGTTTCTATTGGTAAAATAATAGACTTTCTGTCTACTCTTAAAAAGTTTTCTTTAACCTGTGTGCGTGAAGCCCGCATAGATCAGTATTGTTGCTATGAATGGACTATATTTAAGGCCATTATAGCAACTTCCCGTTAAAGAAAGGTTTAATTAAAGGTAACTTTAGCTAAAGTGAACTTTAAAGTCACCTTTAACTTCTTTTCGTTATTACAACCTAATGATAAAATAAAGTTAACTTCTTCAAAAATATGACAGTGTCAAAGCATTCTGTTCATTTAAATAAGTTTTTTTTAAACGCAGTGGCAATGACGGGCTTCTGTTTTTTGTTGTATTTGCCCACTTTGTTTATAATTGAAGTTGCCGCGGCATGCCGTATTGAAAATAATATCTAATCAATTATTTATTTATTTTATTTATTTTATTTATTTATTTAAGTCTATGGAATATCCTTACAGACTATTACATTTTATATTTCAATTCATTAAATTTTACATTTATATTTCAATTCATTTTATATTTATTTTATATTTATTTATTTTATATTTATATAACAATTCAGAATTATTATTATTATGATTTCAATTCAAAAAATAAGTTAAAAAAGAGACATCATTGAAAATATTAATTAAATGTGTTTAATTGTAAAATTATATCCTTTTTAATGGATTCCATACTTTTATTAAAATCTATATGATGATACAGACTATTAAAATCATTACAGATTCTACGAAATGAATCGAAGTTCGCGTAGTTAACTGTGTAATATTTTATATTTAAGAAATTATGGTATCTGGTCGGACGAACAGGTACTTTTATGGAAAGTTTTTCTAGAAGAAATTGCGAGTTGATAACACCATTAAACAGCTTCAGAAGAAAGATAGCATTTAGCATTTTACTACGGCTTTTTAAAGTTGGTAATTTAATGAGTGCTAGGCGTTTTTCATAAGGTGGTAACCTTTCATTAGGATCCCATCCATTCCCTAAACCACGAAGACAAAATAATAAGAACTGTTTTTGAACTGATTCAATTTTATCAGAGTGTACAGCGTATTGAGGGTCCCATATTACAGATCCATATTCAAGAATTGGGCGAACCAGTGTGGTAAACAATTGCTTAGTAACATAAGGATCAGAAAACTCTTTAGCCTATCGTTTGATAAATCCCAAGGTACATGTAGCTTTGCTAACAGTTGATGTAATATGATTTCTGAAGTCCAATTTACAATCGAAAACTATCCCTAAATCGTTAAAGGTATTAACTAGTTCAAGAGCGGCACCATTCATTGTGTAAAATCCATTGGTTGGTGATGATCGAGTGAAGCACATATATTTACATTTTTTAACATTCAGCTCCATTAAATTAATACTATACCAAGAGGTTAAGTAGGTAATATCCTCTTGTAAAAGTACTTGGTCTTCAATGTTATTAAATGATAAAAATATTTTAACATCGTCTGCATACATTAATGTGTTTGAATTTTTGATAACAGAAGGGAGATCATTTATAAAAAGAGTAAATAGGAGCGGCCCAAGATGACTGCCCTGTGGTACGTCTGACAGTACATCAATAAAGTTAGATTGCGTATTCCTGAATTTAACGCACTGTTTTCTGTCTACTAAATACGAATTAATCCAATTCAATAAAGATGAACTAAAACCAAGTTGATTAAGCTTATGAACGAGTAAGTTATGATTTACTTTATCAAATGCCTTACTGAAATCGATATAAATGACGTCAGTTTGTTTGCCTACAATAAATCCATCATTTACCAAAGTTGTAAATTCAAGAAGATTTGTGATTGTTGATCGAGACTCACATAGGAGTTTTTCAAACAATTTCGGTATAATATTGAGTTTAGCAATTCCTCTATAATTTGAAATATCAGCTTTAGATCCTGATTTAAACAGTGGAATGATAAATGATTGTTTCCAAAAGGAGGGAAAATAGCCCAATTTAAGCGATTTATTGAATAAGTAGGTTAATGGAGTACTCAATAATTGAAAATGGTGTTTTAAAATACTGCTAGGAACCCCATCCGGACCAACTACATGCGAAGATTTCAATTGTTGTATATACTTGGAAACAGTACGTCTAATATGGCAAGTTCAAATATAAACTTAACTTTAAAGGTTAAAAGTTAGCTTAACTCTTACTTCTACCTTATTGTCTACTTATAATAATGAAAAACAATTTATCTGCCCGTTAAAATCCTCCCTTTAGTTAACGGCAAGTTGTAATAATGGCCCTTAATGAAATAAAGTTTCGAATCTTATTTATAAATCTTTTAAACGCTTTCAGACAATATATTCCGTTTTATCCAAAGGAATATGTAGCAACTTTGAATGAAGAAGGGAAGCCTTTTAAAAAAAATGTATTGCCTTTCCCTTAAAATCATTACCCCTTTAACCTATTTTATTGAATAGTTTTTTTGGATTATAAATTAAAATTTAGAATTTTTTTTAAACACTAAAACACAAATCAACAAATTAACGCTTTAAACCCCTTTAATCACACCAAATGATATACGAGTACATCTCGAGATAGTGCACATTATCTTTATTAACTCGCAGCTTATGTATGCGGAGCACAAGAAGGGGGAAAGAACCTCAAATGTATTTGAAATTGTTGTGTCTGTACTGTGGTACCACCATCTGTTCTACTAATTGCTGACAAAAATAATTTATTTTTCCACAAACTAAACATGTGTGCGGTTGAATTTGATATTTTTTAATTTTTTATTTTATCATTCGTATTTAAATTTTTATTTTAAATTTAAATTTCTTTTATTTGTTTTCTCTCTTTTTTGTTTTTTTTTTATTTACTCTGTTCTATTTATAATTTTTTTTGGATTTAAAAAAAATGTTTATATTTGGTACGAGATTTGTTTCTTAAAATATTTTCTTGTTTAGATTACAAACTATTCTGACCCTGAACACATTTTTGATGTTGTGGAAAATTTGAAGAAAAAAAATTACAGAAAAAATTTTATGGACTTGATTATCACCAGCCTACAGACTAAATTGCGTTTGATGCTGTAAAGTAAACAAAATTAAAGTGATTTTATGCTTCAAATATTTCTTCAAACTGTTTTTATTTTCTTTATGATGCTAAACATATTTAAAAATAGTTTTTCCATAATGTAGGCATAGAATGTTTTTTAATTGAATTTAATTCTTTCAGGTTTAATTGTCTTTTGTAGCAAGAAATCAGCAGGATTAATTAAAACAGTGGCAGTTAGATTTACAAGGCCTATAATCAGCAACTAAATGTGAAAGTTTTTAGATCAAACATTCCAAGCATTAATACAAATAAGTAGTCGCCGTAGTCTATTATATAGTGTGTTGGCTTATTAGACATAAGGCCTCAGTTCAAACTCCAGGTCAGACATCAAAACGAAAATATGAAAAAAAAATATTTCTTCGGCTACTTCCTCTCAGCAGATTTCTGGCAAAAACTCTGAGCATCAAATAAAAAATTCCATGAAAAGTTTCTCAAAAAAAATCTGTCGTTTAGAGTCGACTTAAAACTGTAGGTTCAGCCACTTGTGGATAATATTAACACACACAACAGTTATGTGGGAATCTAGGCCGTAATCCTGACTGAAGTTTTGTAATGATCAATTACACGGTGTGATAGTCAAAATACACCCAGCTAATGACATAGTGAAGAAAATAATTTTTTGTTATATTACTTGAACCCTCCAAACTTGTTTTATTTGACAAAAACAGTATTTTTGATCTTTTCACACAAAATTATTGATTACTCAAATATTTTTCAACCTATTTTCAAAATGCAAAGGTTTTTTGAAAAGGCGGCAGATAAGCCTTTAAAATGGTATACATAAACATAAAGTTTAAACTTGCATGCTTTGAGATTTGATCGGGTAAACTAGAAAATATGATGTTTTTAAAATTTTTTCAAGTTTTGCTATTCTTAATTACAAAATTTAATTAAAAACAATAGAATAAGTGACGACATTCTGAACGTGTATTATCTTGTGAAGAGATTGATACTTTGTTTGATCAAATCGGTCAAAAATTACCGTAGTTATTATTTAAATAGTAGAACAGTCGTGTTATATTTTTTTATATACGTCATCTTACCAAATGAACTCTCAGTTCAAAAATTTCCAAAAGTTTTGATGGAACTTGATTGTTTATCGCAAAATGTGTCAATTTCATGTTTTCATCACTATCAGAAGTCGGCTAATATTTCTGGTTTTTCAAATAGTATTATTTCTCTATGCGCAAACATTGGCTAACTTCTGATAGTCGCACAAACGTGAAAATGACACATTTTCCGATAAACAATCAAAATCCATCAAAAAATCTGAAAATTTTTGGATTAAAAGTTCATTATATATATGGGCAATTTCGTGTCAAGTGACCCAATTTTAAAAATCGATGTCTTCCGATTTACACCAAGGTTAGTACTATTGGATAGTAGGCCAGACACAAATTTTCAGCTCTATCAGTCAAGAACTGCCGGAGTTAGAGGGGGCCAAAGTTGGCCATTTTGGTCATACAGGGTTTATTTAAAATTTGTGTAACTTTTCACAGAGCCATGTGGAACTCCACCAGTTATTTTATACCTCTTAACTTCGTCATCTGTTTCTTAGAGTAGTATTATCTCAGAAAGATAGCTGGTAATGATACGCATAAGATGCGCCGGCGTCTGTATAGTCCGCAAAGCATGTATAATGTGCGACCAGCGGAATAAAAAGCATTTCTAACATCAAGCGTTATAACGGCACAATATTCCTTAGAACCACGCAACCATCTGGTTCCTTCAATTGCATTGCCTGCTATTGTCAATTTCTTAATTGCGACTATATTAAACGGTGTTTAATGCTTAGCAAACAAACTCAATCAATTTTGTATGGTTAACGACATTTATCTGCATGGACACCTGTCATACAGCTTCAATCAGCGTTAAGTTTTAGCACTTTTCGGTTGTTTAAAAAATCGTTTCCTTATCTTATATTCTCCATAAGCCCTCCCCGTCCACGTTATCATGATATAACACCCTCAATTACAATATTTGTGACAATCATGCTGTACAGCATGTGTTTAACAATATTGTTCATCATTATCACGGCCAATAAATTTCAATCTTTATGCCAAATATGAGAACATGCATGCATGTACATACATATAAATATGTACATGATGGAATGAATGACAGTGTCTTTGAAAAAACAAAAAAAAAGTGGGATTAAGGTTAATGTCTTGTACTGTTTTAACAACAAGAGAAAGAGAAGAAAAATATCGTCAATGAAATTATGTAAAGTCATGAAGATTAATCAGGGTATTATGGTGGCCATGATTTTGTCTCCATAATTCTCTTTTTTGGTATTTATTCACCGTCTTTAAAAGTTTTTTTCGGTGGATTGACATTGATCTCTGGGTTTGCATGACATGTAAACTGTGAATGATAGATATAAGCCGGCATTTGTTGACAAGCATTTTTGTGCACTTTTTTCCTTTATTGCGTGCCGTTGGTAATCGTCTTAAAGGAAGCGATTTAATTTAATATGAAACGTAATTTGCAAACACATGTAGATGTATTTGACTTTTGAGGGAATATTGTGAACATTATTTTCAGATTTACAATTTAATTAAAGTAGTTTCATAATTGGTCATTACTACTCTTCAGTCAGGAATACAACCTTACTTCTCACTCCACTTAAGTTGTGTGCGTTAAATTTATACATGTGTGGCGGAACCTACAGTCGATTCCGAACGACAGATTTTTGAGAAACTTTCTCATGGCAGAGTTTTGCCGGAAATCTACTGAGAGGAAGGCCCCTGAAAAATTATTTTTTAATTTTTCGTTTTGTTGGAGATGTCTGACTTAGGGCTTGAACCGAGACCTCATGTCTAATAAGTCAGCACACTACCTACTAGACTACGGAACTTTCACCCTTTACTCTGAACAATTTATTCAAAATGGATCTCATCGTCATCATCATAGTACGTACCAAGCGAGGTGTTACTACTGCCTTTAGCACATTAAACGGTAATCTTGAAGTATGAGTCTGGCAGTAAATAAGTGCAAAACGATCAAATCAAATCAAATCAATCACACATATTCTTCGAATTCAGGCGAGGAAAAAAATAATCTGTCTAAGAGCACTCTTGCACCTTTGACTCCCCGCAAAATCTTTCGCCGAGCTTAGAGAAGAAGTCGACACATGGCTAGTACGACTGCGCAGATACACGATACCATACGTTAACATCGCGTCCTATATTAAGAATGCCTGAGTTGCATCACTTGGCATAGAACAGACATAGAAAGTATGGTTAGAAAAGATCAAGGTAGCACACGACACTATAGGTCGCTACCATGATCTTTTTTAACGTATTAATCAACATTCCGATAAGTTGCTGAGACGAAGTCGTCCATAGAAATATTTTCCTTTTTTTTTTGCTTTATTTAATGTGCCTGAGCTGGGGCTTGAACTGCGAGCTCTCATCTAATAAGCCAACACACTACCTATGATATTTCATTCAACAGGCAAGAGCGATGTCCACAAGGGGGTCATTTTGAAAGCCTATCGTTATGCTCCAACGTTCTTATACCTGATTCTGTGATTCTAATGTCCTCAGGGGGGTCATATTGAAGGCCTATTGTTATGCTCAACGATCCTATATCTTGGATTTGTTCAGTTCAACTTTTTCCTGGTTCCAATTACACAGTTCGCTTTCAAGTATTTTATGTGACGAAACTCATTTGTATACCAAAAAGGCAATATATTGTATTCTTTTTTATAACTTATATTTTTAAATGTTTTCATTATCCTCTATATATACTTCCCCATAGGGGTACGTTCTCCTTACTTATGGTCAATTTAATACCATAATTATGTCACAGAAACTTGTCTTTTTGAGACAAAGACCTCCATGTGCCAATACACTCGCTCTAACATACATTTCTGTAAAGAAGTTTGCAATTTAAAGTGTGTCCGTCCCAATTAGGCGACTTCAAACCATAGCTCTGAGCAGTTTCAATGTGTTTTTTTGGTCGCAAGGGAGATAATTGATTTCAATTGAAAGAAATTGTTTGTCGCATAAAGCGCTGGCTTGAGCTGAGTGGAGTGGAGTTTTAATTCGTTTCGTTTGTTTTTTATCATCATTTATGATCTTATGGACTATGATCTCTTTTTCTTTAATTCTTTAAACAATAATTTGATAAATTGTTTGTTTTAAGAAATTTTATGTTCTTTTTTGTTCAGTATTTTTTTACAAAAGGGATCTTTTGTTTCAGGCTTAAGCTTATGAAAGACAGAACATTTTTAAGATCTGCCAATATACTCCAGTTTTTATGTTCTGTTGGCGGCTATTTTTTCACTTCAAATAAAAGCCAGTTTTGCGACATTTTTTGCTGTTGTTTTCGTTTTTTTCAAATTTTTTGTTTATTTTTTAGAAACAAAAAAGAAATGTTTAAAAAATAAATGAATTTTATAAGAGTGGGAGAATTAAAATATTCTTGCTTAATGACTTCTTTGCTTCAAATGACTCAAATTGAGAACAAGAGAAAAAAAAATAATACTCATTACATAGTTTGGGGATGGTCCAGTGGCTAAAGTTCTTTACTAGAAAGCCTTGCAATCCTGGTTGGAATCCTCAAAAAGATGAAAATGCCTCTGACCCTCCAAGTGGAATAAAAGCAATAACGTACGAGGAAAAGTAAGCCTAAAGGAGTAAAATTTCTTACCACTACAACAATCCAATGCATTTTCAAAGAATTGTTGGCATTGTTATTAGGCAACAGTGTGTGGTAACCCTACTATGCTAGAAACTGCTAGAAACCGAATTTACGAAACTTCAACAAAGCTAAAGAATAAAAAGGGAAAACGGAGAAAACGCTTTGTGTTATTCCCAAGTTTCTCAAACACTAACAAGAAAGGAATGAATAAAGTACATCTGCTCCAAAGTCGCCTCTGAAGTAGTTTTGTAGGTAGTGTGTTGGATTATTCTAAGTCGCCGGAGTCTAGTAGGTAGTGTGTTGGTTTATTAGACGTAAAGCCAAAATTAGACGTAAAAAAAATATTTCTTCGGCGACTTCCTCGCAGCAGATTTCTGGCAAAAATTCTGAGAGTAAATAAACCTGCCATGAAAATATTGCTCAAAAATCTGCCGTTCGGAGTCGACGTTAAACTGTAGGTCCCGCCACTCACGTATAAAATAAACGCACACAACATAAGTTGTGTGAGAAGCTAGGTTGTAATCCTGAATGAAGGGTTGTAATGGCCAATTATGTATGTATGTATGTATGTCTTGGATTATTAAAAGTGAGGTCACGGTTCAAACCCCAGGTCAGACATCTCGAAAGAAACGAAATATAAAAAATATTTCTGCGGCTACTTCCTCTCAGTTTCACGAAAGGCTCCTCAACCATCTGTCATTCGGAATCGGCTGTAGGACCTGCCTTTAGCATGCTGATTACATAATATACATACATAATTGGTTATTATAGCTCTTCAGTTAGGATTACAACCTAGCTTCTCACGGCACTTATGTTGCGTGTGTTGATTTTATATATGAGTGGCCTACAGTTTAAAGTTAAATCGGAACGCCAGACTTTTTTGAGAATCTTTTTGTTCACTTTCAGAGTTTTTTAGCATTGATTCCGTTTCACAAATTAAGTTCTTACAGATAAATGGGCGATTGTTCTTACTTACAACCTTTTAGTCAGGGTTCTAACCTGGCTTCTCACGCCACCCATGATGTGAGTGTTCATTTTATTCATGAGTGATAGGACATACAGTTTAATGGCGACTCCGAACGATGGATTTGAGAAACTTTTCGTAGACATTTTATTTTACTTTCACAGTTTTCGGCAGAAGACTGCTGGCAAAAGAATTTTAAGAACTGGGACTGGGAACATTATGTTACAAAATATGTTTGAAAAAGGATTTCTCCAAACAATTCTAAGCTGAATTCTGCATGTAGTTGAAAACACAGAAAGAACTAAAAGATTCTTTAGAATCTTTTTCTCAATTCTATGTTAAGTTCATGGATTTCCGAAGAGCTGAAAGAAATAGTTTTCATATTTTTTTTAAGCCAGTCCAATTTCTCCATTCTTTGCTCCATTGACTGTAACGTTTCCATGTTCTTTAAGAAGGGATGACATATAATGAAACAGTCTTACCGGGCACATACAAAATCTTTCAATTGGTCGTTTAGCAAATTTCATAATGGTTGAACGAACTGGTTTTTACTTGCCACACGATAAATTCATGAAAACATTTTCAAAATCATTCACCCGTTACTATCGTTCAACGTGTTCAACACAATCTTAAGGAAAACATATTGCAAAATAAAGTTTTTCTTTTTCCTTCACTTCTTTGTTAAAAACTTTGAAATTTTTTTTTCGTTTGTTTCCAGTTGTCTTACCCCGTAAGACTTTGTTGCATGAATTTTAAAAAGTAATACGCGAACGCTGTAGGTGGTGTATTGTGTTCATTCTTCTGCTCCATGTCCATTTTTTTTTGTATGAACTCCCCCTACTACTTCTTAAAGTACTTTGAAGTGTCATTTGTCTCGTCATGCTATGCTTCGTTTAATTTTGATTTTAAGTTCTACATACGGAAAGTTGGGAAAAACAAATTCACTTCACGTGAAATATGAATACAAGCATACATTATTAGTTAGTGAAAACACTCTAGGGCAACAATATAGCAGTTAAGCTAATGTAGCAATAAAGGTATTGAACTCTGCTATTTTTTTCTTTTCCACTGTATTGCATTGCTTTTGGTTGGTTACTTCACATTTAACTTTTGCTTCACTCAGTCTGTTAAATGCAATTTTGAGTTCTCCTTCACTTTCGTGTTGCAAAATACCGAAATTACATAAGAAACTATTATTTTTGTTATAAGAGTTGTTATTGTAGCGCATTGACCCTTAAAATGATAATGTAGTCGAAAGAAAACTTCAGCATTTTGGCTAAGAAAATTACAAATTGAAATTGTTATTCATGTTAATCGTGTGTGGCATTGAAACCATAAAGAAACATGAATAATTCTGATAGCATTGCCATGTAGAATATTTTACAAAAATTAGAACGAAGTTTATGGACAAGGCAGATGAAAAAAATTAAGCGATTTCGTTATTTTTCGAGTTTTCTATCGGGTGGGCCATCCATCGGTTTAAATTTGAACCATCGGTTATTTCGATGTATCTGGCAATACTTATGTCATTCTATTCTGTCTCAAAATTGAGTATATTATCTGCACTGAGCGTAATGAATCGATTTATTGGGCCAACGAGAAACTGCACGATTTTGTCGAATTTGCAAAAAAAAAAAAATCATCTTTTCGGATGTAGCTCGTTTTCAACTTGATGGGTACGTTAATAAGCAAAACTGCCGTGTTTGGGGTTCAGAAATCCCACACGTGGTCTTTCAGAAGCCAATGCACCTATTACGAGTAACTGTTCGGTGTAGCTTGTGGAGCAGTGACGTTGTTGGCCCATATGTCTTTGAAAATAAGGACAGCGCATCCATTACGAAGACACATATCGCAACATGATAACCAATTTTTTGGTATCCAATCTTCATGATATTGATTTGAATGATGTTTGGTTTCAACTGGATGGTGCAACTTGCCACACATCTCATGCCACAATCGATTTATTGCGTCAAAGGTTTGATGGCCGTTTCATTAAACAAAATGGTGATGTCAATTGGCCGCTAAAAAGCTGCGATTTGACACCGTTTGACTTTTTTTGTGTCGGGTTTAGGTTTAGGTCGGAGTAGTGATATCTGATATCACAAAGCTCACTTAAGCACGCATAGCGGCCCGTTGTGATGCCACGGGTGAACGCAGTCCCTGTACTGACCAAGTTCCGCCAAAATCAGGGAAGAGGAAGAAGTTGGCCAGCGCAAGGGCTGCACATCAAAAGCACGACTACCCTACACTGGAAAACAAGCCAGAAAGTTTGATGAACGGAGCTTTATCCTAGACATCAATAGATGATAGCTCTGTCAAGCTGACAAGAAATGGGGAGCCAAATAACCTGTGTCTACACCTAGCAAGAGACGGGCACTGACAAAGAAAGTGGATAACAGTCTCCTCTTCCTCAGGGGATCTGCATCCACGGCAGAAGTCGTTAAATGGGAGCCTCATTCTTTCGGCGTGTCTACCCATAACGCAATGACCTGTAAGCATGGCCACTGTGGCTGAGATGACGTCACTACCAAGACCAAGTAATTGGTTGGTACGCCTTCCATCAAGGGCCAGGTGAGTCTAGCGGTGGAGCAGGACTCCTCATTGACTCAGGATAGGTTGGCGTCCCGAAAGAATATCCGCGCAACTGTGTGGCGTGCAGTTAAAGAAAAGTTTTATGCCTACAAACCAATTGAGACAATTGATCATTTTTAGGCCAACATTCGCAATGCCATTGCCAAAATACGACCCCATACACTCGAAAAATGCACAACATTTGGTTCAATCGAATGAGGTAGTGTGAGGCCAACCGCGGCAACCATATGAATGAAATAATATTCCATTTCTAACCGGAACAATTGTACTTCATAACAAAAATATAAATTTGGAATTTTTAAATTTAAATTTTTTAATGGCCCACCCTATATTCCTATACTTCCGACACTGTATGTCATTTTGACACAATAAATAAATAACTAAATCGTTTAAAGAAATATAAAAAATGTTAATATTGCCGAAAAAGTGAAATGAACTCTAAAGAGATGCTAATAATTCGTGATATTTGTCAGTTATCGTTCATATGTAAACATTTCATATGTAAATATTTGTTTAAAATGTTTGCAGTGGCGCGTGCTATTGTCCTACACCCAGTAGTTTATTGCTCCACATACATGCATACAATGTATACGAAAAACCAGTTACAATCACTCCAAAACCAAAAACAAAACTTTAAAATAAAAACATACGTTATGTGCTTGAAGCTGAAACGAAGATGATACCGAGTAAATGATGTTGATTGCCCACATATGTTTCTAACTAACTAACGAACTGAGTGATGGTTTGACACACTTATGACAACAGCATGACTGACACTCTAACTAAGTGACTGACTGACTGGCTGGCAAAGAAGTATCTTTACTTTGATGCATGATGATATGCTGTTATGTTTGCTGTTAAATAAACTTTTATTACGACTACAATACCTTCCAACCTTCTGCATAAGACAGCAGTTGTAAGTAGTGTCGTGCGCCATACATGTTACATCTTTCCTCTTTGCAAGTTTCGCCCCAAAAAAGAAAAGAAGAGAGACATCTGTTACAGTATCGAAAAAGGCTTTTTTTATTTCAAATCTAAAATGTTGTAATAAAGTTTAGTGTTCGTTTTATTTCGATTGTCATTAAACATTTTATTTTATTTTATTTGTTGCAAACAAAGTGTGGGTTGTTGCGGTTTCAATGCGTTGGTTTTCTTTGTCAAAATTTTTTTGTCATTTTGTCGTATTGGCTGACGTCTGTTTTAAGAGTCACAACCAGTTTCTATTTGTAGTAAAAACCACATCATCATTCGGTAAGATAAGGTAGTTAGTATACGTAGTTGTAAATGTTGTTTCATTCATAAAAAATCAAATCAACAACAGCAAAAACAATAAAACACAAAAAAATTGTTGTGGGGTTTCATTGAAAAATATAATTCGGTTCGGTCTGACCTTATAAGAACATTGAGCAGGCGTTAGTTGTTACAACTGCAGCTCTTTTATTTTCTTGTTTAATAGTGAGTGACACACATTTAACAGAAGTTCAGTATCAAAAGCAATAAAACAAAATGTTTAACAAAACTAAGGTATTTGATAACCCCACACATAAGTTGTGGGAGAGGTAATAATGATTTGATTTGTAGGTTGGACAGTTTTGTTTAAAAAGAAGGTCGAACTAGAATCAACATAGATTATGTTATCAGGCCATCACTTTATCAAGTTAAAACTACGGTTTCTTTCACTTGTTATGCCTCCCAGGTTTCTGGGAATCGTCGATTCATGGCTAGGCTATATCACCATCTGTGGTTTACATACAAACATAACATACATAATTGGTCACTACAACTCTTCAATCAGGACTACAATCTAGCTTCTCACACCGCATAGGTTGTGTGTGTTAATTTTATACATGAGAGGCTTGACCTACGGTTTGAAGTCGACTCCGAACGACACATTTTTAATAAACAATTTAATGGCAATTTTTATTTGCTGAGAGTCAGACGCTGACTTACTTACTTACTTAATTGGCCATAAAATCCCGATTAATAGGTTTCTGCCTGCAGCAACACATCCATCCAGGCGCCTCTGCTTCTTGCGCTCCTCTTCATGGCTAGGCGACGGAATCTCCACGCCCTCATCATCGATCGGGTTCGGAACATCATCTCTAAAGGCGGTATTGGTGTCGTCATCGCCTAGTAGCAGAGTAGAGAAGTGTTTCCTCCACAACCTCAGTACCCCCTGAGGATCTGTTACCAAGTTTCCATTCTCATCTTTGTAGGAAGACGCTCAGGGCTTAGACGCTTAACCTCGGTTAGACGCTTAACCTTTTAATAGAATTTTCGAGCGTCATTCCTGCATCTGTACAACTCGATTTCCTCACGCTCATGCCTTTCTTGGTCTCTCTTCTTGCGTCTGAAAAGGCATCTCTCATCCCTTCTCCTCTCTCTATAGTTCTCGACAATGGCTCACGTAGCGGCGGACTGCAGAGTTTTCTTGTATGTGGCGTTTTTTCGCTGCAGCTGCCTCACAACACTCCTCATCGTAGCATTGATTTCGTTGGGGTGGGCGCTCGAAACCAAGGACTGTTTCTGCAGTATTGCGCAAGGAGTGGGAAATATTGGCCCACAGTCCACCAATGTCGCTGAGATTAGATGGCGAACGACGGAGCTTACCAGAGAGTTGAGCGGAGAACGCCTCAGCTGAGCTTTGTGATAGCAGCTTCTTAACGTCCAGCTTTCGCAGTGCACTAGAGCGCGCAGACTACGAAGCGCTAATACACAATCGAAACTTGGCTGCGACAAGGTAGTGGTCCGAGTCGATTTTTGGACCTCTGAAAGTGGGCACATCTAGTACACTGGATACGTATCTTCCGTCAATCACAACATGATCGATCTGGTTGAATGTTGATCGATCGGGAGACATCCAAGTGGCCTTGTGAATGTCGAGATGCTGAAACTTGGTGCTACATACTATCACATTACGCGCTGCGGTGAAATCGATCAGGCTCATACCATTGGAGGTAGTGTTCGCGTGGAGGCTGAATTGTCCGACAGTTGGGCCAAAGATACCTTCCCGCTCGACCTTCGCATTAAAATCTCCGAGGACGATTTTTCCCGTCATGGGCCGGCCACTTATCGTATACGTCCTCGAGTTTAGCGTAGAAGGCATCTTTAACCACATCGTCCATTTCTTCCGTCGGGGTGTGAGCACAAATAAGACTGATGTTGTAGAATTTTCCCTGATGTGGATTGTGGCTATTCTTTCATTCACAGGCGTGAACCCAGATACAAGGTGGCGGAATTCATGCTTATCAATCTGGCAGCTGGAATACACATCGCAAGATGACAGCTTTTTGCATCCATGTCCTATCCATCGCATTTCCTGACTTAGTTCAAGATAAAATGATGCCGTGCTAAGTCATCGTTTAATATCTCTAATTCTTTAAATTAGGTATTGGTTGAGCTGACTTAGTTCAAGGCAAAATGCAGCACTGCTACATCATATCAATATTGATGGTAAGTTGATATTACCCGAACACGAGACAACCTAACCTCAAATTGTTCATTCAGAATACGCAATGGGTCATAAGCATGTGTAACATATAACATCGATCGCTTCAAACCTTGTGTTATTGGCGTCCAGATCGTCTAATTCAGTTAAAAAGCGGTTTTTAGTTTGCCGTTCACATTTTTCTCAAAGAAAAAGGAGCGATCGATGTCTTCAGCCTAAAATCCGTACGAACTGTTGACTTGTTTGGGGTGCATTGAAAACTTTTGGATTTCATGTGGATTGGTATCGAACCAAATCCGACAATTATGTTTGTCCAAGTACCCATCAATTCAGAAACGGGCCTCAGCGTTGCAGATGATTTTTCGGTAAAATTTATGGTCAGTTGCTAACACCTTCAGAGCACATTCAGCGTACACAGGTCGTTGTCATTGGTTATTTATGGCAATTTGGCATAACATATTGAATAAATGACAATTCTTTTGACAGACATAGTTTCAACAAGATGGTCGTTATCAACTGTTAAACTTCGGTACATCATGTTGGAAGTCCCGATATAAATAAGTTGAGTGAACAAGAAGAAGGCCTGTGAACGAAAGCAGTGTCTATGGAAATGAAGCTGAAGAAATTTGCACTACAATTCTATATTAGAGCCAAGCAGCTCTAAGAGCCTTAATCTTTATACGACATCCAGCTATTTCAATGCTGCTTTGGTATAGGCGCTCAAAGAGAAGCCTAGTTGAAAATAGACCAGTTAAGTTTGCTAATTACGGGAATTTAACACATGAGTCTCTTTTTTTTCTCATTTAAAACAAAGTTTGATGGAATAGCTGCAAACTTTGCCACAGGCAAGATAGGACTGGAAACCAACCTGTTATAACGCGGCAGATTTGAAAGCTCTGTAACATTGGAAATAGTCTGTTAGTTGAAGATATAACCAGCGCACTGTGAGTATAGTATAGTTGGGTTGTTGCTAGGCCAGTTGTGCTAATGTGAGTTAACTTCGTCTTTAGCTCTGCAACATTTACAGGGGCTACAATGACTATGAAGATAATGAAACTAGAATCCACTTAATCTGTTATTGCCTTCGCTGTTAGTATGTCGAGAAATATTTCTGTACAGGCGCTCTCTAGATATTATAGCTGCCAAGCGTCTATGAACGTTGGCAAGCTATACGTATTTAATAAAGCCACAAAATAGTTTGAGTGTGTCTACGTTTATATTATGGTACTGGAACATCAATTAAAATCAGGTTTCATAACTACTGTATCACTTTTTTAAGTGAAAACCAAGTAATTTCATGCAGCATTTATAATGAAAACTCGAACTCGTTTCGTTTGTTTTTTTAAACTGCAAAATATTCGAATGTCATTTGAATTTTTTCAGAACATTACCTGGCCACAAATGCCGTACAGAAATAGAAAAAAGAAATCGAAACGAAAAGGGTGAAAACAAAATTGTGTTTGAAAGTTGTTCAAATTGTTTGCATTACTAACAGTTTGAGCACACACACACAAATTTATTTGAATAAAAATTTTATTCAAATTGGTTGGTTTTCTAATGAAAATGGTTTGTGTTACTTTATATATGTATCACATAATGGGTCTTTTATTAAGAGCTTTCTAGCTGAAAATTTAAATAAAACAAAGTGTGTGTGTGAGTGACAAGTCGCCGTAGTCTGATCGGTAGTTAGTTGATATATTAGACATGAGGATTTGTTTCAAACTGTTCCAACAAAACGAAATACTAAGAAATATTTCTTAGGCGACTTCCCCTCAGCACATTTCTGGTAGAATATTTCTGGGAGTAAAAGAAAATTGCCATGACAAAGTTTCTCAAAAATCTGTTGTTCGAAGTCGACTTCAAACTCATTCACGCCACTCATGTATAAAATTAACGCACACAACATAAGTGGTGTGAGAAAGCTAGGTCGTAATTATAACTGAAGGATTGTAATGACCAATTATGAACGTATATAACGTAAACCTTTTCTAGTGGATTTTCTTAAGTTGCAGGTATATACGAACAAGCCTCAAACCACAGGCCAATTCTCGAAGAGTCTAGTCTAGGAAAATTGTATATTTCGATAAGCTCTACCCAGAGAAGCGGTGGCGGACACTTGAATGATGTTATGCTGCACACATAAATGGCGCGACTTCCCTTCAACAGATTTCTGACAAAAATTCTGGGAGTAAAAGAAAATTGCCATGACAAAGTTTCTTAAAAATCTGTTGTTGGAAGTCGACTTTAAACTATAGGTCACTCCACTCATGTATAAAATTAACGCACACAACATAAGTGGTGTGAGAAAGCTAGGTCGTAATCCTAACTGAAGGATTGTAATGAACAATTATAAACGTGTATATGTGAACCTTTTTTTTTTGGTATGCTTTTCTTAAGTTGCACACATTTTGTTATTTTTTTTAATTTAAGAATAGGAAGCCCTTACAAAAAGTCTGTCGTTCGGAGTCGACTTTAAACTGCAGGTCACGCCATTCATGTATAAAATTAACGCACACAACATATGTAAGTGGTGTGAGAAAGCTAGGTCGTAACCCTAACCGAAGTATTGTAATGACCGATTATGAATTTATGTACGTGAACTTTTTCTTATGGGATTTTCGTAAGTTGCATGTGAATACGACTAAGCTTCAAACCACAGAATTGAGGTTATGTTGAAGTCAACATAACCGATACCCTTGATCAAATTTAGCCTGATTTATGCGCCATGGGAAATTGTATATAGCCGAGGCATACACTTGAACGATGTTATGTTGCACACATAATTTAAAAAGTCGCTGTAGAGTGAAATTAAGTGATTTCTTTGTTTTATTTTATGCCTAAATCAATAGACTTTAAATTGCGAACAAACAAAAAAATCTATAACTTGGGGCTTGATCTCTATGAGGCACAAGCCCATAATAATATGTCTTGTTTTGTTTGTGAAGCCATAAAATTCATGATTAAGTAAGAAATGAAATTGTCTGTGAAATTTCCGTAATAAATGTAATTTTCATTTAAAATATGTTGTAAATTATTATTAAAAACCAACAAAAACAGCCAACGAAAACAACGAATAAAAGATGCATTAAAAACAACAAAATAAAAACAAAGGCAATAACAATGGCAGCATAAAAAAGCACGAAAAAAACGACATAAAAAACCTACGCCTTCCGATTAGCACACTTCTGCATACAAATGCGGCTCATTTTAAAGGCCTCAACGTCATTATAACAGCAGCAGAAGCAGCAGCATCATCGTCAACATCATCATCATCTACACAAAAACAGCCTCCACCATAAACAAAAGTACGGTTGAGTATTTAAACAAAAAATTCAAAAAAAAAATGGAAGAAGAAAAATAATAGAAGTGGCGTCACATTCAATTATGGCCAGCATCCAGCAAAAATTGAAATGAAAATAAATGATTCGAGCATTAATTTTAGTTAAAATGCTTTTGTTTAGAAAAAACTGAAAATTAAATACGAAAAGAACATCACGCCGCCTTAGTTGTAAAGTTTTCTAGTCTTTAAAACAAAAACAAAAAAAAAATTCAAAACAAATCTTTGGAAGAAAAAGAAAATTTGAAAGCATTTCTGATTCATTTTGAGGCTCCCCTCTCTCAACTGAAGTTGTGACATAAGAAATCGAACATCTTTTGAATCAGACAAGAGACAACAACAATTGCAATACGGTAAATACAAATCAATGCTGCATGCAACAACATTTATACAAACTTATCGATTTGTTACATGACACATCTTACGTTGAGGAACTATCAAATGCGATACGTATCTCCCTTAAATAGAAACTTCAGCTGTTTGAAGGTTGTATAGCGTCTTGATACCTAAAAATGTTATCTCTGGTAGCCATAGGAAAGATATCATACGAAGGTATATCGACGCCTGTATTCTATAACGTTCTACGTGTACTTAGAACGTATTTAATGTTCATGCGTTCTCTAACTTAAATACTGTCAAAATTTGGTTAAGATCAACCGATCCGTTCCGAAGTTATAGGGAAAAATCTACTTACAATACGCATATAGTCGTATGTCGCGTGAAAACTTTGAGAGCTCATAACTCAAAACACACCTTCTCGACTTAGAATGTACAGAACAGAGGCGTCGATAGTCTATTAAGCTTACTATACATGAGGCCACGGTTCAAACTTCAGGTCAAACATATTCAGAGAAATGAAATTGAAGAAAATATTTCTACGGTGACTTCCTCTCAGCAGATTTCTGGCAAAAGCTCGAAAAGTAAATAAAAAAATGCAATGAAAAAGTTTCTCAAACATCAGTCATTGAAAGTACACATTAAACTGTAACTCCCGCTCATGTATAAAATTAACACAAACAACATAAGTGGTATGAGAAGCCACCACTGACTAAAGTGTTGTAATGACCAAGTGCAAGATCACAAGAGCAAGAGTTTTTGGCCTCAGAATGAAATATTCCGAGCCCATAACAACATATTGGAAACGAAAGTCTATTCCATCATAAGATTTGCTCAATTCAACTTGAAAAATAATTATAAAGCACGTGGCATACTAATACTCACTCGCTCTCTCTGATTTTGATTGTTTGAATTTGAACAGATCGATGAGCTTGTGAGTAGAGAAACTTCCACGCATGTGATGTTGTCAAACCAGTGTGGAGTGGAGGAGATATTTGGAAGGGAGTACTTTTTAGTCATTTAAAAAGGAGGAGACATTACCCATGCATTAGAATAAGCTTGGTAACAAATCTTTTGACAGGACATTGTAGACATTGCAGCTTCCTGGCGTCAAAACCCTGGTGTGGAGGGGGAAAGATATTTGGAAGGGTGTGTGCACTCAGCGAAAGGACAGATAGAGCGAAACCAAATGGATATGAAGCCATCTGAACTTTTTTTTTAGGAATTTTTATAAAAGGAGGAGGTACTAACCATGTGCCAGTATATCCAGCAACAATCTAAAGGACGGAACATAGCAATACTCTCTCTCTGCCAGTCGGGCCGCCATCTTGGTACTGAGGTATTATGAGGTTAGCTCAAAAATAACAGGCAGATGAGTTTGAGAGTAGGGGAAGCTTCCACGCTTTTGATAGCGTCGAAAACTTACTGTTGAGTGGGATAAGATATTTGGAAGGGTATAGGTACTCAGCGAAAGGACATATAGAAAGAAACCAAATGGATATGAAGCAATCTGAACTTTTTTTTTTAGGAATTTTTATAAAAGGAGGAGGCACTAGGCATGTGCCAGCATAGCCAGCAACAACCTATGATTAGTAACCGGTTTTTGACATCACGTTCTATACAGGGGCATTAAAGTCGCCGTAGTCTAGTAGGTAAAGTGTTGACTTATTAGACGTGAGGCCTCGGTTCAAACCTCAGGTCAGACATCTTCAGCAAGACGAAATATGAAATAATATTGAATATATGAATAAGCCTCAAACCACAGGATAATCTTGAAGTCAACATAAGCTATGCCATCGGTCAAATTTAGTCTGATTTATGCGCCAGAGTCATGGAAAACTGTATATTACGATAAGCTCCACCCAGAGAAGCCGAGGCGGACACTTGAATGATGTTATGCTGCACACATAAATGGCGCGACTTCTCCTCAGCAGATTTCTTATACAATTAACGCACACAATATATGTAAGTGGTGTGAGAAAGCTAGGTCGTAATCCTAACTGAAGGATTGTAATGACCAATTATGAACGTATATAACGTACAAACGTAAACAAGTCTCAAACCACAGGCCAATTCTCGAAGCCAACATAACCCATGTCATCGGTCAAATTTAGCCTGATTTATCCGCCAGAGTCTAGGAAAATTGTATATTTCGATAAGCTCTACCCAGAGAAGCGGTGGCGGACAATTGAACGATAAATGTTGCACACATAAATGGCGCGACTTCTCTTCAACAGATTTCTGACAAAAATTCTGGGAGTAAAAGAAAATTGCCATGACAAAGTTTCTTAAAAATCTGTTGTTCGGAGCCGACTTTAAACTATAGGAACTGCCACTTGTGGATAACATGAACATGAGTAGAACATAAGTGGTGTGAGAAGTTAGGTCGTAATCCTGACTGAAGGGTTGAAATGATCATCTATGTATGTACAGTGAGTGACAAAAGAAACTGTATATTAAACAAGATATACATTAACAAATTACCGTTATTTTTATTTTAAAATTGTTTTATTTCCAGCTTTTTAAAATTGAAACAAAAAAAAAAAATTACAAAAAATTTCGAAATATTGAAAATTTTTTTCGGGCACTCTCCTTAAGTGATTGTTGGAATTTTGTCCACAGCGTGCAGTTTCTTTTGAGGCTCACTGTATGTATATACATTATGGACTCAAAGTACTGAATGGTGATCATTTTGAAGCCAATATGTAGATTCTATGATGAAGAGCATGAATTATTAGGACAAATACTTGAAACTTGAGGGGCATTAATGAATTTTGTGTAAGAAAAAATGCCTGAGGCCTACTTATTAAGCTGCAAATATTTAAATACTCGTAACAAATGCATCTCCTGTTACAGAATAGAAATTACTTTTCCTGACACTTTTTACTTAAGACTTCCTTTAATCACTCTCTTATAATTTAATAGAGATTTCCTGTTGAAAACTTTCTAAAACAAATCGACTTCACGTTGCGTTTAAAATGAAAATTTCTAAGAAATTATTTTCCACAATGAGATTCTATTTTTTTCTTCATTTGTTTTTAAATCCATTTGAAGTACACATGAATGACAAAATCATTAACATACAACAACATTATAACAACAATAACACTAACAAAGATGTACTATTTTATAAAATCAGTAATAAATTATAAGAGAAAAAAAGAAGAACAAAAGAAATGAAAATAAAATTTGCAATTAAAAAATGCTACTGACTAGCGACTAACGACCAACAAACGACATTCGCCCGATACGGGTGCAATATATCACATGCACGGTATGGTGGCAGCCGGGGTAGTGAAGACTGAAAATGAAATCGAAACACAATGAAAACATTGGGAAAAACCTTAACACCACACAATGACAATGAAGGGAAAGTGTCGCATAAAACACTTTTCTTTACTTTCTTGTGTGTCAGTATTATTATTGCCACTGTTGCTGTTGCATACAACTTTATGTTGCTGCATGTTGCCACAGTGTCAGTCTTGGTAAACAACCACTGAAGACTGAATTAATTTTTTTTTATAATTCATGCTCAACAAGATAGACAACGATTGTGTGTGCCTGAGACATATACCGACCGACTGATGGATGGATGGATATGCGGACTGCTTATGGACTGTCCCACTAAATGGGAATGTATGGGAAACTTGTTGTCTGCTGGAAGAAAAATTATTTGCTGTTAAAGGGAAATGCCAGCAAAAGTAGAAAAATGTATTACAAACGTCTGTGTCTGAACAATGTCAGGCTCTCCAACAGCACCAATAGCAATGACAGTAATGGCAGCCAACACCACTCGTTGCAAGTCAGTGGTGTATGGAATACGAATGTGTCTGTAAATAAAAATGTTATGGAAACAATTCTTTTATGAAATGGAAATAAAATAAATCACAGGAAGATAAATTTTATGTTTCTTTTAAGGAGACACCAGCGACAATGAAGTTATAGTGGTTAAGGAGTAAGTAGTTAAAGTAAAGGAACATTTTCTGTAAGCCTATAAAGAGGTCTTCTTGTAAGCATACATAGTTACATAGAGGTCATAGTAAAATTATGAAAATAACCGTATGTTGCCTTCCCCGTCTTTGTCATGAAATGCAAAGTATTGTGGATAGGATATGTGAAGAACCGAGGATAGAGCCCCAACTATCGGATCTAACCATCTAACGTTTTTTTTTCAACTAGCGCTTATTTCGTGAATGGTAACACTTAGCTCATGTCTGATTTCACAGATGATTAGTTTTATCCTTCCGCTGAACGAATATGGTTGTGTATACGCTTGAACAACGCTGGGAAATATTGCGACATTACTTTGAAAGTCATGGTAATGTTGAAGAATGTGTGCGAAAATTGCGTACGGATTTTGGAAGAAGAGAAGCACCGTCAGCTCCGTATGTTCGTTATCTTGTGAAAAAAGTGAAAGAAACTGGCATCCTCATCGATAAACCAAAGCGTGAAAAACAGTGCGTACATCCGAGAATATTGCTGCTGTGGCAGAAAGTGTGCGTAAAGCGCCATCAACATCAATTCACCGTCGTTCTCAACAATTGAACATTTCGGAGAAATCATTGATACGAATTTTGCATAAAGACCTTGGTATGACGCCATACAAAGTCCAATTGGTTCAGGAGTTGAAGCCAATTGACCATCCAATGCTAAGTGGGCCTGCGATCGACTTACAGAAAATGCCGATTTTGGCAAAAAAAAATCATCTTTTCAGATGAAGCTTGATCTTGGCGGGCATGTAAACAAGCAAAATTGTCGAATTTGGGGCACAGAAAACCCGCACGCATACATTGAAAAGCCGTCGCACCCAAAACGAGTCACTGTTTGGTGCGCATTTTGGTCCAGAGCCATAATAGGGCCATTTTTCTTCGAAAATGATCAAGGAGTGGCCGTTACAGTCAATGGCGATCGTTATCGGGCCATGTTGAACGAATTTTTGTTCACAAGAATTGAATAGGAGGATATTGGCAACATTTGGTTTCAACAGGGCTGTTTTTGAAGATCGCATTATTAGCCGCAGAGCTGATGTCGTTTGGGCACCTCGGAGCTGCGATTGGACTATTATTTGTGGGGTGCCGTCAAAGATAAGTGTTACGCCGACAAGCCAGAGACAATTGACGCTTTTCCCCCTTTCTTTACTTAAATTTCCTTTTTTCTTAAATTTTAAGTATCTTTTATTTTTTTTTTAAATTGATTTTTTTTTTGTTAAATTATGTTAATTAAGTTAAAATAAATGTTTCTGAATAAATGTTAGTAACAATTGCTAAGCAATACTGTAATATAAGATTTATTCTTGTTGTATTGTTTTGAACAAATAAATAAAGAAATAAATATTTGTGAAGCCATTGGTGAAATACAGCTGCACACAATCGATAATGTGTTTAAAAATTGGACCAATCGTGTAGGCTACTGCATGGCCAGCCGAGGCAGCCATTTGAATGAAATTATTTTCCATTATTATTCCAACATTGTACTTTCAAATAAAAAAAGAAATTTGAGAAAATATTCAGTAGTTTTTTTTAAAGCATTTTCAAAAAAAAAAAGTTATTTGACGCACCCTTTACATGAGTGGCGGACCTACAGTTTAAAGTCGCCTCCGAATGACAGATTTGCGAAGCTTTTCATGGCATTTACTCTCGGAATTTTTGCCAGAAATCTTCTGAGAGGAAGTTTCCAAAGGAATATTTTTGCACATTTTGTTTTGTTGGAGATATCTGATCTGGGTTTTGAACCGAGACCTCATGTCTAATAAGCCAATACACTATCTACTAGAGTAGGGCGTCTAGCAGGCGTTGTATTAACTTATTAGACGAAATCCGGTGTGGTTCAAAACCTAGCTCAGACATTTAGGCAACTTCCTCTCACCATTCTTCAGGCAAATCGTGAGGTTGACACTTGAATCTTTTCCCCTGGACGGACAGACCAGTAAACTCCATGAATTTGAAAAATACACTGAGTAATGCACTTAGTAATCGAGAAGGAATGTACTCCGTTTAAAAAGGAACCATTATGAGGTATGGAAAGGTAGATGATAAAGATTGGGCAACTATTCAAGCACTCGACTCTTTAAATCAAACATAGCATGGGTCTCTTAGAAGTAGTGGGTTATCCTAAGCTGGATCCCAAGTTACGATGAGCTTGCAAGTAGAGTAGCTTTCCTGAAGGGGAATGGGAATACATATTCGAGAGGGTAAACTCAGCAAAAGTCAAGATAAAAAGAGGCACGTATACTTCCAAAAACAAGTAGAATTGAGGTTTTATTGGGCGATTACAATAGCGGGAGATTTGAGTCAGTAACCGACCTTTTGACAGAACACTGTAGTGTCTAGATTCAAAATGAGGTTTATTTCGAGCCAAATATTTTGATTCTGAGACTGTTAAAAGAGATCTTGAACCTGTGAAGTGTGTTTAAGAAGGAAACATCTAGGCAGGAAATTTTCCTTGCTGACACTGAGCACTATGTCCTGTCTAGGTCTAAATATGTCCAAGGTTAGATAGAGGGAGCATAGGAATTCGGCTCAATCTGCACAAGAAGCACGTTCGACGTTGTTGCTGGAATCAATACTGGATATTGAATTCTGGATACTCATACTAAACGCATTGGTCTGGATTACATTGTCAATAACTTCTGCAGGAGTTGTTGAGATGGGACAGAGAAGACAAATGTTATTCATATGTAGACTACATGCCCAAGCTTCTATCCGTACAGAAATAAGCTGCTGGACTTCAATCATGCAGATTATCTCATCAATCCTGAGGATTGCCATCGATGTCCAAGGGGCTCCATCAAATCTTCGCATGGTTCTGGGATTATTGCAAAATTTTTAAGTGTTTTATCACAATTGGCCCTATTTGGCTTAAGTGCGTCTATCCTCTGGAATTTATCCTACCTACGTGCTTAAGGGGAAATGTTTATTTCACAGGATATTAACTGTTGAGTGCTTGATGAAGACTGTTAGTAACTTCTGGGTACCAAGATTCTGAAGGTGTTTTGCTTTCCGGGATTCGGTATCTTCATTGCAAAATTAGAAACACATCAATAAAGCTGTTGGGCTTCAATCATGCAGATAGTCTCATCAATCTGCCTAGGATCGTTATTGAAGTCTAAGTGGCTTAATGAAATCTTCTCATTGTTCCGGTACTATTAAGAAATTATTGATTGTTTCCGTTCTCTAGAATTGATGGATACTTTATCCTTCCGAGGGGCGTATGTTTATTTAACTGTTGAATGCTTGATAAAGACTTATAAAAAAATTTCTGTGAAAGCTGTAGGCGTTTGAAGAAAGAAAGTGAATTGCTTGCTCGATTTGGTAATGATGTTGGTAGTCAACATGTGGTATTTAAAAGACCTTTAAATAGATTGATAAACTATTTTGCTTTCAGTACTTTTCTTGCTTGTCAAATGTCAAAATTAGTCAAGTTATACATCTTCAAGCAAGCTTGTAAAATAAACATGCCTTCAAGCAATCTGTAGCTTTTGGAAACATTTTTGAATTCTTGGTTGAAATGAATATAAATTACCAGAGCATTGAAGACACAAAAACTCTGTGTAATAACTATACACTCGACAGTAGTTAATGAATATGGCCAGAAGGAATAACAAGCCATCAGTGTTACAACTATTGTTGTGACAATCAACCATGAACTTCGCTAAAGATAAATCTTGTGATAAAATTGGCCAAAAACTAAGCAGTTGTTTGGTGTCTTTTGGCAGCAATATGCGCGCCACTGAAGGCCAACAAATAAATTTTAATGTTTCATTAAATATTTCGACAACTTTTTTCGGTTTCACTGCCAACATTACAACCAGCATTGTAAGACGTGAGACAGAAGGCAAAAGACAGAAGAGATTTTCAGTTGTCATGGCTTAAGAAGATAAAGTATCTCGTTTGATTGTGTTAATTTTTATCATGGCAAATAGAATTACAATGTTAAAGAGAAAAAGAAGATGAAAAACATTAAAATTGCATGTCATTTGAAAACATGTATTCGTCATACACCAGGCCTCATACATCAAGTGCTAGCAACAATCCTTCTTCGCTCAGGCATGCGGGCAGTGAGCCAGCTCAGTTACAGTTCACAAATCATTGGGAAAGAAGAATGGAAAATCGCAAAAACTAAGAGAGAAAAATGAAAAACAAAATGAACTGAAAACTGAATAGTGTCATCAACAACAACAACAGCCAACAAATAAATGCTGCCGTTGTTGATGACAGCAGTAAAGTTTCCTGGGATGGCTCGGCTATATAATTTCATATTGACTGCAGGCAGACAACCTGTCTAAGTCGTACAGAGCAACAACAACAAGAACAGCAATAATGATATCAAATAGTAAACTTCCGTCTTAAAACAACGTTGGATGAATGGATCACTTTACACTTCCATGAGACACCACTGCAGTGTAGTAAAGTTGCAACAATAAATTGAATACTTAGAGTCTAGTGACTGATGCATGGGAGTCTTAGAATTTAATGAGATTTTCTTTTTTGTTTTCCATCATTCTTCTGCTTCTGCTTCGTCTTCATTTTCTTTTTTATTCAACCATTTTTCCCTTAGTTTTGTTGGATGATTTTCATTTTCTCTGGAATTGCAAACAATATGACAATGTTTGTTTAGGGGGAAACATATTTGGAATACTTTTGTCTCTGTTTTGGTATGCTGATGCTGAGGAATTCAAATCAAAATGCATGTCTATGTCGACACACACATACAGTTGCTAAAACTATCATTCGGGGGAGGCATAGGAATTAAGGACCGATGGGAAAGCATGCATAAAAGGATTGGAAAAAGGAAAATTATTTGCCAGCGCCCATTTAAGATGGTGGGAGTATATTGGTTTAATTCAACGCTTATAAAGGGTGGGCAATTTAAAAGTTTAAATTTAAAAATGCAATAAAACAAAAACAGTTTGAAATTTGAAGATACCGAATCCAAGGGACCACAAACATCTACGCTGTTATTGTTTAACAATTGGGATCCCTTGCAGAGGAGTTCTTGGGCAACCAGTAGTTATTGATAGAACGTATCGAGCAAAACGTGAATTGAATAGAATTTACGCCTTCATTAAACTATCGTGATGGCTGAGAGAGATGGCAACCAGGAGTTCTATAGGGTGGACCACTTAAAAGTTTAAATTTAAAACAGCAATAAAACAAAAATGGTTTGAAATTTTGCAGAAATTTATTTTTTAGTTGAAATATTATTTCATTCAAATGGCTAACACGCCTAGCCCTACAGTACCTATTCGTTCAAACCAATTTTCGTGCAATTTTTCGAGTGCTTAAAGTCGTATCTCGGCAATGGCATCATGAATGTTGGCCTTCAAATGCTCAATTGTCTCTGGTATGTCGGCATAACACTTTTCTTTAACCGTGCCCCACAGACATTAGTCCAACGGTGTCAAATCGCAACTTCTTAAAGACCAATTGACATCACCATTTCGGCTAATTAAACGGCCATTAAACATTTGACGCAATAAACCAAACATCGTTCACATCAATACCATGAAGACCGGGTACGAAAAAAAAATCGGATATCATGGTGTGATAGTGGTCTCCAATGGCCGTAAAGGTTGCGTCGTCCTCATTGTAAAAGAAATAAGAAATATGAGCCAGTGATGCCTCCGCTCCACAAGCCACACCAAACAGTCACTTCATTGGATTCTGTAAGAGCAAGTGTGGGTTTTATGAGCCCCAAATACGATCCCAATTCCAGATTGATTTGCAAATGCTAATTGGAAAAAAGTCTTCTTAAAAAGTATGTTAAAATATTAATATAGTGAACGAGGAAGAAGTGGTCTACTCCCTGTGATAGCCTTGTCTGGGGGTCACATAAATTATTGCAAGTAAAGTTGTTCGATCGAACTAATCGAAATTTAACGATTTTTGAAGAGGACCTTTTGTCCCAGTTTGCGCTTTACGAACAGGCCAAGAACGGTAGAACGGAATCGTAGGGCGGTAAAGGGGAATTTTGTCCCCCGAATGAAATATTCTAAATGCATGGAGAAACTCGTGGGTATCTTTGAAGCGAATGTCTATACCATTGAAAGTCTATGCTTAATTCAACTTAAAAAGGAGATACAAAATACAGAACATGGCAATACTATCTGACAGTCAGGCCTTCATTCGAGTACTAGGCTCATTGAAGGTTACAGGGACTGTCTAAATAAGCTGAATCGTCTAGATAGCTGGGTTTAAGCTCATGTGAGCATTCTAGGCAATGAGCAAGCAGATGTGCAGATTCTCCAGAAATCTTTTGTGGAGTGAGAGCGCATGATAAAGAGAGGCAAAGATTCTTCTCATACCAAGTGGGCTTAAGACAATCGGAACTTTTGTAAGGTAACTATATTAGACGAGACTTAAGCCATGCATCAGAATGTCAAGAAATAACCTGTGGTTGGAACCGGTTTTTTGGCAGGGTACTGATTACACTTATTTAGAATGGGGGTTGTTTCTAGCTTAACATGTAGATTTTGTGACGATGAAAATGAATCTTTGGATCACATTCTTGGTAGCTGTCAGAGGATTGGAATTGTTGACATTGAGTAGTATCGTAAGGTTCGTCAGGGCAATACGTCTGGATGAGCCAATGTTTGGGATACCCTATAAAATATGTAAGTCACCGTAGTCTAGTAGGTAGTGTGTAGGTTTATTAGACATGAGGCCACGGTTCAAAAACCCAGGTAGACATCTCAGACAAATCGAAATTAAAAAAAATATTTTTCCGGCGACTTCCTCTCAGCAGATTTCTGGCAAAAACTCTGTGAGTAAAGAAAATTTCCATGAAAAGTTTTCTCTTTCGGAGTCGACTTTAAATTGTAGATCCCGCAGCTAATGCAAAAAGTTAACACACACAACATAATTGGTGTCAAAAGCTAGGTTGTAATCCTGACTAAATGGTTTAGTGATCAATTAAGCAAGTTAAAGTGTGATTTTCAAATCCTATTCAGATCTACCAGTTCGTTAACAAATTGGCTACTTATCAATGATGTTTTATCCATGAGTGGCGAAACCTACAGTTTAAAGTGGACTCCGAAAGACAGATTTCTGTATAACTTTTCTTAGCAATTTTATTTTACTTTCACAGTTTCTTGTAGTGGGACTGCTCAGAGAAATTTGCCGAAGAAATATTTTTTTATATTTCGTTTTGAGACTTCAGGACTGGAGTTTGAATCGCGCCTTGCATTTAATACACCAACACACTACCTGCAAGACTGCGTTGACTTCAGTGGAACTCTACTCTTACTAAGCTAATCTAACCTAATCTGACTGGTATTAATTGAATCTGTATGGAACAGTATCAACTTTTTCTTGATCGTGCTTCTCGGGTGCTAAAACCAGGGATGTTGTGGTCCGTATGGTATCGATTAAGACTACGTATTGGCTTATTGAATTGGATGCTTTTAGCCGCGAGTGTCCTTTGTGGATCTCTGCATACTACGCCTCTGTCATTTAAATCTAATTTCTAGCTTTACGACTAAGTATGAGTAATTGTTAAACAGCACTGATTTTGAGCAAAGATTCGAAATAATTTCGTGAGTAACTGTAGGGCATCATGGATTGACATGCTTCACTTTCTGTGGATTCAACTTTCTTTTGTGGCATTTGTATCCCATTTTTTTCTTTTTGAAGTGGTAGAACCTAAATAACCATTTAATATTGACTGCATGCTATTCACTGTAATCAACCGACACTTTTTCTTAAATTGCTTGTTATTTTATTATTTACTAGCCCGCTTCAAAACCTCAATAGAGATTCTATTACAAAAGAAGAACACAAATACGGCTTAAACATTCATTCATATCCATTCAAATTATTTGTGGCAAATTAAAACAAACAAAAATTCTTTCTCATGCAAGCGAATTTAATAAGTAGGTTTTATACCAAGAAAATAATGTATGATACACGGAGAAAAAATTTTTTTTGATAATAAAATTGGATCCAGAACAATTTAAAAGACATTGAAATATATTTTATGGATCTCTCTTCATAGATTGGGATGATATTTTCGTAATTTTTTCCCTTGACCGGCATATAATTTCTCTGAGTGCATTTTCTCTTATAAGTGTACTTTATTATAAGTGAAACGAATCATCTCTGAACTCAATTGTAATGTGGCTTTAATATCTGTTTAGTTTGTAATATTTTTCGCTTTTTTTTCTCTGGGTTCAAGCAACCAACATTTCTTTTTTTACCCACAACCCGAACCCAACAGACAGTCAGACTGACAGTTGTAGTCAACATTCAAAGTCATACCATTTCAGGCATTACCATCACCACAACACACATGCTCACATCACATGATGTTGTATGCGTTGTACTCACATATTCAGAAGTATTCCCCAAACCACATGAATGTTTAAAAAGCGACACAAAAATGTTTTGCAAATTCAATAAAAACGGCATCACTAAAGGAAATTTGCGGTAACTGAAGCCGAATTGCGAATTATTTTATCGGGGAGGTCGCTGTTATTTTCGCACATTTTGAAAAGAAGAAGAAGAAGGGAATGTAAATACTAAAATGAAAGTGTAGTTTTTTTTTATGAGCATTAAAATGTGGGGTTTGATAAAATTTTTTTCGTCTTTTTTTCCATTCAAAAATGTTGTTTAAAATGTGTATTTTGAAGAGTGTTTATTAAATTGCAATAAAATTGTTGTTGGAAAAAAATATGAAAGTTGTATAGAATTTGTGGAATTTTGTTGGTTAAATTCGTACGTATTTAGTTAATGGAATTCTGTTTGGCACTAATGGAAAAGGTTTGGTTGGCTTTTAGGACTTGTTTAATAATAAGAAAGAAACGTTTAAATAAAGATTCAAACAATGCAATCCCTACATACATAATTAGTCATTACAACCTTTCAGTCAGGATTACAACCTAGCTTCTCACGCCACCTATGCTGTGTGTGTTAGTTTTATCCATGAGTGGCGTGATCTACAGTTTCTAAAGTCGACTCCATGAAAAACTTTTCATGGCAATTTTATTTACTCTCAGATTTTTTGCCAGAAATTTGCTGAGAGAAAGTCAAAGAGGACAGACATCGTTTTGATGTCTGGCCTCACATCTAATAAACCAATACACTACCTACTAAACTACGATGACATTAGTAGTAACGTTACAGAATTCTCCCTTAATCTCATAACTCTAAAGATCAAGCCACACTGAACTTACGTTCTCCCAGCGAATTAGTAGCTCAACAATTTTCTAAGGTTCCTTACAACTATGGCGGGAAATAAGTTTTCAGTTGTGCTGTTTACATATGCTGGGCTCTGAGAGAAAGTCAATGTTTGGACAGTGAACTCACGTGATAGTCTCATATAGAGAGAGCATTGGAGAGTCAAACATGACATAATAATACGCAGAAGGCTTGCTTTGCGGTATTACTCGGCGATGCTACATTGGTTGTATACCATAATGACAATTACTACACATGGGGCCATTGCATGGTAAGTAGGTGAACTTGAAATTTGATTTCTAAATAAAACCACCGACTATATAATGCACAAGCTGATGTTTCTGCTACGGTTGCGATTTTTCTGCTATTAGTGTGTATATTCCAAGACACATTTGAAGGACGGAAAAGATTTGGAAAGAGAATACAGAGAATGAAGAAGAAGACAGTATGATAATGCTTTGAGGAATATTTTGAAAAACAGGAATCACTTAAAGAAATCACTTCAGAACACATGAATGGTACCCAAGCGGTGTTAATGCATTTAACAAGGAAACTCTCTTAACTGTTATCTGTACTGATATCGGACAATATCTTGGGATCCTTGTATACGTTGACAGCAGAGTGTGAGTTTATTTTGTCCCAGTAATTTAGTACCTCTCCAAGACGTACATAATTGGTCACTGTAACCCCATTACGATCGAGCTTCTCACACCACTTATGTTGTGTGTGTTAATTTTCTTCATGATTGGTGGGACATTCAGAAACTGAGAAACATTTCATGCATATTTTATTTTAATCTCAGAATTTTTGCCAGCAGACTGCTGAGAGTAAGATACCGCAAATATTTCTTCTCATATTTGCTTTTGTTTGAGGTGTCTTAGCTAGGACTTGAACCATGAGCTCTTGTCTATCTTTTCTTTTATTCACAACCAGGTAGATAACTCCTTGGCATTTATTTGTTTAAATAATAATAAATCTGTCCGTGAGGCCTCAAAGATGGATTAAATATTCGATTCCAATGCTTTCTGACATGCTCAATTGTAGGCATACATACATCAAAAGCTTAACATATCACCAAGGCCTTTAAATCGCACGTTCGGCGGTGTCCAAGTGAACAGGTCTCGAATGGTCGAAATAACCAAAAAGTGACCATGCCAACAATGATGTCTATGTAACCATGCTATGTCAATCTACCTTATTGGCCATAACTTCGTCCTGAGAGGTATTAGGTTAGATCGGAGTGGTAGCTCAGATATCAAAAAGCTTACTTGAGCTCTCTTAGCGGCCCGTTATGACGCCACAGGAGAGTACAGTCTGCAAAACCAGGGAAGAGAAAGAAGTTGGTCAGCGCAAAGGCTACACATCCTGAGAGTTATTGGACGTTAGCAAAGCTCTAACAAAAGTAATATGAAACTAGGTAGGTAGATTGAAGGCGAGGCAACGAACCAAGCGTTCAATGACAATTAACATACATCTAAGTCACCATGTGGGAATACTATCTAACTTTCTATAGAAAGTCTATATCTTGTACAAACTGCCTTAACTTCTTCCAGTCCACTCCTCTGGAATGAGTTATCTCTGGTGTAGTATCATTTTGCCGTAGACTAGTAGGCTGTGTGTTGACTTATAAGAAGAGGAGAGTGAGGTCACGGTTCTTCAACAAAATGAAGTATGAAAGAATTTGTCTTCGGCGACTTCCTCTCAGCAGAGTTCTGGCAAAAACTCTGAGAGTAAATAAAATTGCCATGAAAAGTTTCTCAAAAAATCCTTCGTTCGGAATCGACTTTGAACTGTAGTTCCCGCTATTTGTAGATAAAAATAACACACACAACATAAGTGGTATGAGAAGCTAGGTCGTAATCCTGACTGAAGGGTTGTAATGACAAATTATATATGTTATGTTATGTGTGTAGTATCATCGCTGAAATATTGGGATCTCGAGCTTATGAATGTAGGGCAAAGAGACAAAAAAGTGCTTCGTCGTTTCGATGTCTATAACGTATGCTCTGCATTCATCGTTTTCGTTTTGTTATAATTTTCTTTCTTTTCTTTTCTTGATTTTGTTCTCCCCCTACTATTTTCTTTCGTTTTTTTTTCATTTCATTTTCTTTTCTTTTCGTTTTTCCTTCTTGCCCACTGTTTTCTTATATGAAGTGTCTCAATGGACCATTTGGCTTCTGAGTGAAGGCGTGTAAGTGTAGATATGTATATAGTTTAGCATCCAACCTATCCTATCCTAATATTCCTGAATTGCTAGCCTTTCCGCCGATCAATTCCTTATTAATAAACGTACTGGAAGCGGGTTTGAATATGCCAACTTCAATTTTAGTTTTATTCCGAATTAATTCACTACCGTCTTAGAGTATGTGTCGCTTGGGAAGAAGTAGCAATTCGATCTCATAGGTCGCTCGTTGCCCATTGACCTAAATTGTTTGATTCTCCTCATCTCTGAAGTCAGATTAACTAAATCCCCCATTTGTCATGTAAACAATATAAACTTGCTGCTGTTGTTATAAAAGATTTATGCGTTAAAAAAGTTGTCACACATTTTGGAATTTAAAAAATTAATTTTTTTGGTCAATAAAACTCCAGTAGTGGGTGGCGTGGCATTAATTCAGCGGTTCATGGCGCTCTGCTTACGCCAACTGCTGGAGTTTGTTTTCGAGGCAATTTAAATGATTTGTTTTAAATGCCCGCTGTATGTCTGGTTGAATTAAGAAATTAAAATTTATTTGTTTTTCAATTTCAATTCAATATCAACAACAATCGTTGAGCTTGAGCTTGAGTTCTTGTACCCACAAAATGCAGGCAACATTGAGCAGCAGCCAAACACTGTTCTCGTTACCAACAATGGCTAACAAATTAATTCGATGTTATTTTTGAATCTTTTCTGTTTTTTTTCTCTTGTTTTGTTTTTGTTATTAAAGTTCTTACAATGATTGAATTTCCAGCCGCAGCAACAGCAACAACCACAAACAACTGCTGAAACATTTACGGCGGATGTCCGACACCCACGGCAAAGCATAAAGTGTTTCTATTATAATTTGTATTAATTTTTGCTCCTCTCTCCCCTCTATAGCATTGCTATCGTTTGCCGGCAACTAAAAGTATTAAATTTTAATTTGCATTGCAGTTGTGTTGTGTTGTGTTGTGTTTACTGCACGCATTATAACATGACTGCATTGCTGTTAATATTTTAAAAACGGCTTAATGGTTTGGAAATAATTAAATCTCTCTCTCTCTCTCTCTCTCTGTCTGGTCTGGCTCCGTGTGCGTTTCTCTCCAAACATAACGGACAATAATAATCATTATAATGACCACATTAATTAAAAAGGCACGCATGTTAAGCATCGAGTGGAAGTAGAGATTATTTTATAGGAAGTGTTTGGAACTGGGTTAAATTCTTAATATGAGAGAAACAACTGGTTTTTCAAAAACGGATTTAATTGTATAAAACAGTAGGAGAAGGTTAATTAAGGGAATTATTGGTTTGAAGTCGCCGTAGTCTAATAGGTAGTGTGTTGGTTTATTAGACGTAAAGCCCGGGTTCGTATCCTAGCTACGGATATTTCCTCGGCGATGTCCTCTCAGCAGATTTCTGGCAAAAACTCTCGGAGTAAATAAAACTGCCACGAAAAAGTTTCTCGAAAATCTGTCCATCGGAGTCGACGTTAAACTGTAGGTCCACCACTTATAAATAAAATTAACTCACACAGGTGGTGTGAGAAGCTAGGCTGTAATCCTAACTGAAGGGTTGTAATGGCCAATTATGTATGTATGTATTGGTTTCAAGCAGTCATAAAGTGTATTGAGATATGCATGATATCGCGTATAGGGAACAGTGTGATAAGGGATGACGATGTGGAACTAAAGAACAAATTCTCTCTGTAATGCACTCTGCATCCATGATTGGATGTGCTCTCCAAGATAGAAGTACTGTTAAGGTTTTAGCTTTTAAAAACGTTTAAAATATGAGCACGTAGATTCCAAATAAAATAAAAATAAATTTGTCACTGTTCACAACTTGATGTAAACAACAACAATTGCATTGTTTGTTATTCCTCTGTTTACACACCTTGCATAAACGATAACAATTACTAGACAATTGTTCGACAGATATTTGTAACGGAGGTCTTCAAACCACGATTACTCTCTGCAAATGCACCAAGTCTTCATACAAGACTGAATGAACTTTTTTACTAATTCAGTTGTCTGCTTTGCATTGCCTTTTATATGGCAACGTAAACAGCCTGATGAATGTTCTCGCCTTCACGAGATCTCTATAAATGTAAACATCGTTGTTTCATTATTGTTATTTGTTTATTTTGTTTACATTAATTCTTGTAATGTTTGTTGTTGTATTTTTGTTTACTTGTTTATCGTATCACAAATATAGGGATACATGTAAATGGGGAATTCATCAATAATATAAGATATACTGATGATACCACAATTGTAGCTGGTAGTATATCCGACCTACAAAAACTGATGGACAAGCTTGCACGTATAAGTGAGATGTATGGATTAAGAATCAATATGAAAAAGACTAAATGCATGGTTATTAGTAAACGCAACTTTAAATATAAAAAATATAGAAATCGAAAGTGTGCTCAGTTTTAAATATCTGGGAGTCTTAATAAACGACCAGTGGGACCCATCAAAGGAAATTAAATGCCGCATAGAGATGGCGAGAGATGCCTTTTTTAAATATAACAAAGTGTTGACCAGTCATGACATCAACGTAGCAACAAAACACGCTTCATAAAATTCTACATTATATCCTATTATACGGAGTAGAAGTTTGGACAATCAAAAACTCTGATGAAAGAAAATTGGAGGCCTTCGAAATGTGGATATATCGTCGAGTTCTGAAAATACCATGGACTGCCAGAGTCTCCAATGATGAAGTACTAAGAAGGATGAATGTCAACCGACAACTAATATTAATGATAAAAAACGGAAAACTTCATACCTAGGACACGTATTGAGAAACACAAAAAAAAATTCTACAGCGAATCCTTAAATACAAAATTGTAGGAAGACGTGGTAGAGGCAGAATTGAAACATCATGGCTGAAAAACATCCAAGACTGGACAGGATATAGTGATGAAAATACCCTCCTTTACGCCGCTACGAACCGAGAGATTACAATTTTAATATAAAATGAATACATATAAATATTTATAAACATATAATTGTACGATCACTTATATACGAATAGCGGATGAGTAAATAAAGAAGAAGAAGTTTATCATTTTTTATGCTGGTGCTATGTTATATTACGCAGTGCGATAATTTGTAAACTAGTTCCTTGTTTTTGTAGCTTTTGTTTATAATTTTAATGTTAAACGATGCAAAAGCAAAACAACAGTATCTAGATTTTTCCATTTTCGTAACAATATGAAAAAATTAAACAATAAAATTGGATACCCTATGGTCATTCACACTATATTCTATTTTCGCACGAATATGAGTGGTGGAAATAGTAAGGATGGAGTGAAGTATTTCTTGAAAACTGCTTTCGACATTTGAAAAGAACATCAAGAGCTTATGGTTCCCCTCTAATTTAATAATAATTAATCGACTTTATTCGCACGACATTCATATCAAGCTTTATATCTCAATATTCTAAAGGCTTAGTCTACATCTTGGAAGTTGCCGTAGTCAAGTAGACAGAGTGTTGGCTTATTAGACGTAACGGCACGGAAAAAATATTTCTTTGGCGACTTCCTCCCAGCAGATTTCTGCCAAAAACTCTGCGCGTGAAACAAAAAGTTGACATAAAAGGTTTCTCCAAAAAAATCTGTCGTTCGGAGTCGACTTTAACCTGTAGGTCCCGCCACTCATGTATACAATTTAACACACACAACATAAGTGGTGTGTGAAACCAGCCAATTATATACGTACTCTACTGACGGAGGGATATGAGGGGCATATATTACTGGCATTTGCAACGGAGTAGTAGGATTAGAATTGAAAAAGAGAACATCGATGATAAAAATAAGAAATAGGGTTGGAGATAGAACAGAATCTTGCTTTACCTGAATTTAGCTTCAACTTGTCTGAGGGAATCAAATTTTTAATAACCCGTATAGTTTAACCCGTTGAGAAAGCTCGAGCAAATTTTCGAAATGCAAGAGTGGCAAATATAATATTTCTTGGAGGCCATTATGATCGCTATAGGAAAGGGGAAGAAGTGAACTAAAGTATAATAGACAGGGTGAGAGTTATTACGCCAACGTAATTTCATTTTAAATCCCCAGAGAATCTGAATATGGGTACTCAACGCACGATATTTTATCTCCTGCTACAAAAAGTAGCCTACAGAGGAGAGAAACAATCGTCTTCAATACAGATCACCATCAGCAACCTGATATCCTATAATTAACCCTGTTAACAAATTGACATTTGATTTATTGATCTACAGTATTAATCACTAACCAGTGGCTCCCAACTATGTAATACTTCGATTTATACTTCCAGCGTCTCTGCTTTCCCTGCCGAATTTCTGCTCCTCGGATTGCATATTAGAGTACCAGGGTAAATAAACGTATAGCAAATCAATTGAGAACCTAATCTCACTATACCAGGCTGACGCTGAGTTCTTTCAGTCACTAATTACACGCAAAGATGTATTGATGACAGTCAGGAAACGATGTTAGCCATGGGGTGATGTCCACAATGACTCAGGATTCTTCAAAACTGGTAACACATTCTCATGACAAACTCTGCAGAGGTTTTAAAATCAATAAAGAGGCTCCAATTAGTGATCTTTAAAAAATCTACCCAGAATAACGGGGACATATTTGGCCTCAAAAGAAAGTGAAAGCACTACTTGGCAATCTTGTCCTTTTATTAAAACCATTTAAACAATTTGGATAGTGTGTTAGACTATTAGCGTGATGGTCGTGGGTTCGATTCCCACCAGAGCATAAGATCTATGTTACTCAGCTCGTAATAATTATAACATAATATGTAATTGTATTACAACTTTATTCCAATAAATAAATAAAGTTTTAACAATTTAAACAACCTAATCATCGCTTTTAAGCATTTAAAAAAAAATAAAGAAGTTCACTGATTACCTAAGGCTCTCGTATTTTTTAACAACGTTCAAAGACGACCTTGAAAAATATTTTTAAGCAGAATAGTTTTGCAAACCTTTGGCTACAAATAATAAAGAAAACTTTGGTAATTGCTTGTCTGCGATAACAAAAATATTTAAAAAATTTCTATTTATTAAGTTTCTCTTGCTTATTTATTATTGATATGAAGTTAATTAAGATACGCAGTCGATTCTTGCTTGTACGATTATAAATCGAATCTATAGTTCTCACCTTTAATGTTACAATAACATCCGCTCTGCAAGGAAAAAATAATTTTTTTAGAAATCTTAGAAACCGACATTTCTCACATACCACACGATACCAATGCTAGAGCATGAAACCATGAAATAATAGTGGACATGGCTTGCATGAGCACGAATGTATTAGAAAAGATTACTAATTAACCCTCTAACGGATTGAATGTTTTCAAGAAAATATAATTTAAAGATCTTCACGAAATTGAAGCCTGATTATGCGGATTAAAATGTAACAAACAAAAATAAATCTGTAAACTAAATCAGGCTTCATATATAGGGTGGGCCATTTAAAACTTTTAATTTAAAACTGCAATCAAATTAAAACGGTTTTAAATTTTGCCAAATTTATTATTCTGTTGTGAAGTACAATTGTTCCGATTAGAAATGGAAAATTATTTCATTCATACGACTGCCAGGGCTGGCCTCACACTACCTCATTCGATCGAATCAATTTTCGTGCAGTTTTTAGAGAGTATGGGGTCGTATCGCGGCAATGTTATCACGAATGTTGGCCTTCAAATGCTCTATTGTCTCTAGTGTGTTGGCATAACACTTTTCTTGAACAGCACTCTACAGAAAATTGTCCAACGGTGTCAAATTGCAGCTTCTTGGCGCCCAATTGACATCAAACGTTTGACGCAATAAATCGCATGAGATGTTGCATCATCCTATTGAAACCAAACATCGTTCACTTCAGTACCGTGAAGAGCGAGTAGAAAAAAAAAAACGATTACCATGGTGCGATAGGTGCCTCCAGGGACCTCCAGTGGTTGCGCCGTCCACATTTTCAAAGAACTATGGGCCAATGATGCCTCCGATCCACAAGCCGCAACAAACAGCAACTCTTAATGGGTGCACTAGCTTCTGTAACACCACGTGTGGGTTTTTAACCCCAAATGTGGTAAATTTTGCATATTGACCTACCCACCAGGATGAAAATGAGTTTCATCCGTCATTCAACTGTTTTTTTTTTTGATGCAAAATCGACATCATCGTGTAGTTCCTCGTCCTCCCACCTAGCGAAGCGAAAACAAAGCGGACGGTCATGAGGCTTTGACTCTTGAACCAATTGAACTTTGCAAGGCATACGGAAGTCATACATACATACATACATAATTGGTCATTACAACCCTTCAGTCAGGATTACGACCTAGCTTCTCACACCACTTATGTTGTGTGCGTTAATTTTATACATAAGTGACGTGACCTAAAATTTAAAGGCGATCCGAACGACAGATTTTTGAGAAACTTTTCATGGCAATTTTATTTACCAGAATTCTGCTGAGAGGAAGTCGCCTAAGAAATACTTTTTGTATTTTATTTTGATGTCTGGCCTGGGGCTCGAACCCTGGCTTTTCGTCTAATAAGCCAACACACTGCCTACTAGACCACGGCGACTCTAGCAGTCTAGCATACGGAAGTCTTTTCACAAAATTCGACATAAACTGCTGCGTAAAATGTTCAATTCTTGAGAACGAAGACGAGTTCGTGTTGATGGATTCTCACACACACTCGCAGCCACCGCTTCGATATTTTCAGATGTACTCATTGTACGAGCACACTCACGCCTTGCAGCAACATCAATGGAACCAGTTTCATGAACTTTAGCAATAAATTTGCGTATACCGGGCACTGTCCATCCTTCTCTGCGACAAAATTTTATACGAATTTTTTCGCGCAATTTCCGACCAATTGCCTTTGTTTTGGAAATAAATATCCAATAAATCTCAACGTTGTCAAGCTTTAATCGATTCATTACGTTCAGTGGGGATAATATACTGAATTTTGTGACAGAATAGAATGACATAAGAATTGTCAGATTCGAAATAATCGATGGTTCAAATTTAAACCGGTAGGTGGCCTACACTGGACTAACTTACCCCCTGTTACTGTAAAGCAAGAAATTTTGGAATTCGCAGATATTTTTAAGATATTTTTCTTCTTGGAAGACAATATGAAGATCATTTAAAAATTAAGTGTTTAAAATATTACGTTTGGAGTCTTTTTTGTTGAGTAGAATATATAGCGGCCCTGTTACCTGTTCAAGGGTTAATAATTTCATTATGTTACTGTTTAATTCATGCAAACAGGCAGCCAAACAAATGTCTGCTTCTGTCTAATTGTCTGTAAGCCAGAGGGTTTCTGCGTTTTTTTATTTTTGTGTACAATTCATTTGTAAAAAAATTTTATAAAAGCGGCGAAAACATGTTCATTTCATTTGGCTGACTGTTGAGCTAAGCTGAGCTTTGCCGCATGTTTTTTATTTTGTTGGTTTGTTTGTTTGTTTTAGAAACTCTAGCGGAAATTATTATTAATTGCTTTACGCGACTCTGGTGAATTATTTCCAAAAGAAAATGAAATAAAAAAACTGAATAATAACAGAATGTGAATGTGAAGACCAGTAGTAAAGATAAAAGTCTGTTGTTTTCATACAAACACTAAATCATCGTCATCGTCAACAGTAACATCACCATTGAAGACAGAATAGCATCTGTAACATTATTATTATCATTGTCGTCATCAGCATACAACTGAAGCTGCTTAATTGTGTTGTGTGAAGTGGCTGCCTCAACACAGCTGTTGCTGTTGCTGTTGCAACAAACTGTTATGGACTCCCAAACATAATGTCTTCCGTTCTTTGGCTTCAGTTCTCTTCATAACTGCGTTTAAAGAATCTCACAATTTAGAAAATTTTTTTAAGTAAATTATGATCACTGGCAGATAAAATTAAAAATTCTTTAACAAACATGTTTATGCCTTCGACCAACTAAACATTGTGGTGGCCCTCACAAATATTTCAAAAGCTTTTGGTTTCAATTTTATATGAGACTAGCTGTACTATGCGCGTGTTGCTGCGCCACCAACTAAAATGAATTTGAAGGAAAGACATTGCACAAATGTCCAATTAATTTTGAATCATTTTATTGATTTTGTTTCCCGTTGTCCTGATGATTCAGATGAACGGGCCTGAGTAGTACGCATTCTATCAGTTTCTAATCTCACTTCTCGTTGTCCAAGTGGTTCAAGCGAACGGGTCTCAGCGGCTTATACTCCAAGATTTTCCAGTTTCCATGCTCGTCTGATTCTGAGGCTCGTAGTGCTCTTTTCTTCTGTGCTTGAGGTGTAGGTCGACCAATTGCTTGTCATTCATTTTGAATAATTTTCAGTGACGTCATTCATCACACCAACCTCCGTCGACTCATGCACAACAACTTTGTTAAAGAATGCACAGTTTACGATTTAATTGATTTGAAGTAATTTTCAGTGGCGCCACCTGGCGGAAATTGGTCACACCAACTTAGAAACCTTCCCCTGCTCATGCGCAACAACTTTGCTAAAGATCATAACATGATCAAATGCATAGTTTACGATTCTATAAGGTACATACAAACAAAAATTCATTTTTATATATGTAGACTATGGGAGGTGACACGCCCACTATAGCCAATTCGCCCACTTTGTTCATATATACGTCAAAGTCGTCCATACAAAATTTGAGGACTCTAGCTGTTACAGTTTATGAGATATGCGACATTAAATACTTATTGGGTATGTGAGCGTGGCACCTCGCCTACTTGAAATTTTAAAGTAAAAAGTAGTTTATAACTCCTTCCAGACATACAGGAAGATACTGTGGAAATTTCAAGAAAATCGGTCCAGCCGTTTAGCCGTCTATAAACTTCAAACAAACAAACAAACCCACAAACAAATAAATACACATTCATTTTTATATATAAGAAGATAGAGTGCTTAAAATTTGCTTCAATAGCAGCCCACATTTTATTTATATCGGGTCTACCAACAAATACTTCCGGTGATTAGCTTAATTTTATTCATCCTTAGCTGCAGATTTCTTTGCAAAGTGCCTCAATGGTTGTTAAATTTTTTACCATCAAGCGTGTCAAATTGTAGTCGGACCCTTAACTTAGTTACTTAAGAGGTCGTTACTACCCTCTAGTCAGAATTGCGACCTAGCTTCTCCTACCACATATGTTGTATGTGTTAATTTTTTCCATAAGTGGCCGAATTTACAGTTTGATGTCGTTTCTGAACGGCAGATTTTTGAGAAAGTTTTTGCAACAAGGGTGCTGAAAGAAAGTCGCCGTAAGAAATATTTTTTAATTTTTCGTTCTGTTCGACATGTTTGATCAGGAGATTGAACCACAGGCTCTCGTCTAATAAGCCAGCATACTACCTTCTAGACTGCGGCGATTTCAATGGATTTTTTGTGACTCCCAATTATTATAATTATTGTCCTGTAGGGGAACTAAATTATTGCGACAAAATAATTTATTGTTCTGGTGTCAACCTATACAGGACTTCTTTGTATGTCTCTCGAGCCTACTGTCCCTACGAACCTCAAGATACTGTCTTATGTCAGGAAAGATAACTCTCTGCCTAGTACTTAATATGTTTGCAGGAGTTTACTTCTTAAAAGCATTAACACCGCATAGGTACCAGCTTTGTGATCGGCAAGCCAGAATCAATATATTGCGCTTGAAGCGATTTTTGCTTATTACAAATATTCCTTGAAGCTTAAGCTTACTGCCTCCTTGTTCCATTCTCTGTACTTTCTTTCCAAATCTTTCGATTTCCTTAAAATCCGTTTAGAAAATATCCACGAGTGGCAGAAACATTGCCTTGGGCATTTTACAATTGGTGGTTTTACTTAGAAATCTGTTCTTCTCTGTTTTTCTGAATGCCATATTCCTAGAATGAGAGAAATAGTACCCAAGGCAATGTCTCTGCCGGGGTTAATAATTAGAGATCGGACAGAGAGCGACAGAAAGGTAAACCCATCGTCATGCATAGGGCGAAATTGGATGGAGGCAATGTGGCTAGGGTTTACTGCAAGGAGTTAGAACTTGAGCTTCGTCTTTCATGCAGAGAGGTTTGCTAACTTTAATGCTCTTAAGCCCATAGCTAGTTTACTTTTTGAAAGGGATTTCATAGTCTTCAATCTGCTACTTCTATGGATTTGTCTGAAGATGGATCAGGGGAAGGGGGAAGCTTTGGGGAGATGGATGGGGTTGTCATGTATCTAGGAGCACGTAGGCAACATTAGAACAGGTTTGCTAAGTGAGACTTGTTACTTTCTTAAGAGACTCTGTGAGGTTGGATCACTGACAAAGATCTGGAGCAATTATCAGCCGAATTAGAAGTTGGACACTATCGAACACTTCCTCCGCAACTGTCCAGCTCTTAGTAAAATGAGGTTAGGGACCTTGGATAGGGGTTTCTTTGATGAGAGCAGACATTAGGACTGTCCTAAGATTCATAGTGGAATTAAGCTGATTGAGAAGTGCTAGGGCAGCAGGGTGACAGTCTATTTGGCCTCTAATCTAAGCTTCCGCATATATTACTTCGGGACCGAAACATTTTCGCTGCTGACACATTATCTGCTTTTGACCACAGAATAAGGGATTATAGGGGACTGGACTGGCTTCCAGATTTCCTCATTCACTTTTGTTACTCAGTCTTGCTCTACAAAACTTCCTAAAATCAAGAAGTTTACTGGTTCTGTCCGGGGAAAATTAAAAGATGGCCTCTTATAAATATCGTCTGCCATTACCTTAACCATAGTTTGTATGGCTTTGGTCTTCCCTCCACTTTCGGAAGCCTCTAGTATCGCTATTAAACAGGTGCTCATTGCCACGCTTATCGTTGCATCTGAGTTTTTTTCAAGTTCAACCTACTTAAACATACAATGGCCCCATGTGTAATAATTGATATCGTGACATACAGCTAGTGTAGCATCTACGAGAAATACACGGACGTAGATGAAGCATGTTAAAATGGGAAAAACATCGTGCTTATTATGCCATATAGCCTTGGGCGACAGACGAACTGCATTAACATAATTTTCAACATATTGGTGTTAATCTATTTTGCATTTGAGATGACGATATGTATCTATATTAAGCACTTTGCATTGGCATATGACCCCATGTTTACAATAACTATTGACTGACTGAATACAAAACATATTCCCTTTATTGTCTGGTCATTTGGTTAAGAATAAATTTATTTCTCTTAAATATTCTATGAAATTAAGAACAAAGAAATGAAAATAATTTGCAATGCCGTACGCAATATTAACTCTTAAAAGGAAACCCTAAAAGCCCAAAAGCAAACTTTGCCATGTATTTTAACTCACACAGTAGGATTTGGGTAATAAATAGACCCTGTACGCAATTACTAACAATGCCTCCGAGTATAACAACAACAAACATTTAGTCAATGTCCTTTGGCTTTAAATATTAAAATGAATAGAATAGAACAGAAGAAAAGGCAATGAAATCAACAAAAAAAAAATTATTTTGTGGTAAACAAATAAAAGAAACAAAACAAGAAAGGAAGAGGATTTCTTTAAGAAGCTTAAAGATTTGCATGAAAACAGAAAAACCAATTTGATGGACGACACTTTGTTTCAATCGGGGCTTTTGTTAGTTTTCGATTTAATTTTGATCTTTAATTAACAAACATTTAATATAACGTTACAGACATACATACATACATACATAATTGGTTATTACAATCCTTTAGTTAGGATTACAACCTAGCTTCTCACACCACTTATGTTGTGTGTGTTAATTTTAATCCATAAATGGCGGGATATTCAGTTTAAAGTCGACTCCGAACGACATATTTTTGAGAAACTTTTCATGGCATTTTTATTTTATTCACTCTCAGAGTCTTTGCCAGAAATCTGCTGAGGGGAAGTCGCCGCGGAAATTCTTTTTTAATTTTTTCGTTTTGATGTCTGACCTGAGGTTTAAACCGCGACCTCAGGTCTAATAAGCCACCACTACCTACCATACTCCGGCGACTTGATACTTATGTTAGCAGGTAGCTTGCCGCTAACAGGCAGGTTCACTCGGTCCATTGTGTTACTCAGTGTGAGGTAAGCCACCTTGTCATCATCTGTTAGTTTGGGTGGGTTTGAACCATTCCGAGCTCCGGATAAAACTGGCCAGTTCGCTTAGTGGCGCGTTCCCCTCTCAGATCTTCATACGTTCTTTCATCCAAAAACATGTCTGTCCTGAAGTGCAGGGCACTTGCTTAAAAGCTGTTGTGCCTATTTCGTTTCCCACAAATCATGGCAGTTTCTGCAGTAATCCTTCTGGGGCAGACCAAGCTTGTAAGCTAAACTGCCAATAGGGCATGTACCATTAGAGTTCGTGTTAAAATGCGAAATGCTCTCTTGTCGAACTCAAGTGATTCCCTGGTTCTGACGCTGGCCTCACAGTTCCTCATACGATCGGACAAGTTTTCGTGCACTTTTTCGACTGTATGGCGTTTAATCTCGGCAATGGCGAGCCAAATTTTGGCCTGCAAATCCTCAATTGTTTCTGGTTTGTCGGCACTTTCATTTAACAATCCAACGCTGTCAAATCGCAGCTTCTTGGGGGCCAATTGACATCACCATTTCGGCTAATTAAATGGCCATCAAACGTTTGACACAATAAATCGATTGTGGCATAAGGTGTGTGACAAGTTGCATCATTCTGTTGAAACCAAATATTGTTCACATCAATACCATAAAGAGCGAGTACAAAAAATCGGTTATCATGGTGCGATTGGTGTCTCAATTAAAAGTAATGGTTGCGTCGTGCATAATGATGCCTCCTTTCCACAAACCACACCAAACAGCCACTCGTAATGGGTGCATTGACTTCTGTGAGACTACGTGTGGGTTTTCTGAGCTCCAAATGCAGCAATTTTGCTAATTAACGTACCCACCAAGATGAAAAAGAACTTCATTCGAAAAGATGGTGTTTTTTCTTTGGCAGTTCCTCGTTGGCCCATCTAGCGAAGCGAAAACGAATCGGATGGTCCGAACCAATTGAATTTTGTAAGGCAAAATTCGACGTAAACTGGTGCATAAAATGTTCAATTCTTGGGAATGATGACAGATGACGCACACTCTCAGCCACAGCTTCGATATTTTTGCGAGTACACACTGTACGAGCACGCTCGCGTCTTGGCTCATCAACAATGAAACCAGTTTCACGAACTTTAGTAATAAACTCGCGCATAGCGGGCACTGTTGGTCCCTTTCTTCAACCAAATTTTGTTCGACATTGTCGTGCAATTTCCGACCAATTGTTTTTGTCTTGGAAATAAATTTCCAATAAATTCCAACGCTGCTCAAGCGTAAATCACTCCATTATGTTTAGTGGAGAATTTTGTGACAGAATAGAATGACATAAGTATTGCCAGATTCGAAATACTCGATGGTTCAAATTTAAACCTATAGATGGCCCACCCTATATATAACTTATAAGCCATTCCACCGAATTGTTAAGAACTTCGAACTATTGAGAGTTATTGGGTAAACAAGCAGTTGAAAAGCATACAAACTCGATGCTTTTATGTACCTTAGATTGCGCATTCCTTATATACACGATGTATGTAAATAACCTTGAAATTTCCCTAGAGGTTAATGAACAATACTTATTCGTCATTTTAGTAACACATAAGCAAGGTTGCGAACCTTTTTTATGTCATACCAAACAATTGTATTAAATTTCCCTCTTATTTCTTGTCATTTTATTTTAATACTCTTCCGGTTTGCTATCATCTACTCGCCTCTTTATAAATGATACTTACCATGTTACTGATGATAATTATTATCACTCTTATCATTACCAGCATCCGCATATGTATGCCTTTGAACAAAAGCACTCTTATGTAATAAAACAAACAGCAAAACGTACAAAATTATGAACACATCCACACTAAATCTAGGGAATGCTGCCCAAGATACTTCACTAATAGAGCGTTACGTTGAAAAATCACTTAAAAATCTACTCTGTATGGCGTAACAGGCATCACAACCTTGCTTCCTACACTTATACGTGTAAGGGGTGGGGCATACACTTGCTGTGATTGTTTTTTTTTGGTCTTTCTCTCTGTAATCCAAACGAAATTATTTTTGAAAATAGTTTGTGGCAAACGTATTAGACAACGAAAATAATGGCATTTTGCTCACTTTGTTTTAGAGGGGAAATTTTGTTTAAGTGGCATTCATTAGTTGGGGTTTACAAACAAAAATTATTTATTTCCGGACTCCCATCCAAAAAACAAAAAAAAAAAATTGTCTTCACTTGCATTAAATTATACGTACATGTAGCTACCATAGATGCGCTTACTGCTGTGAAAAGCAAAGAGTGGAGGAGCTACACTTCAATTACACTGGTTATGATGGATGCCCATATAATGCCTTAAATGCTTGTGATAATGATTGTGTTGATATCAGTCTCTGTAAGTAAAGTAAAGTAAAGTAAATGCTGGCTTAAACATGTCTATGCATTTATGGATTTTAATGATAATATTGGTTAAGGGAAAAAATTTAATTCGTTGACTAATAGAGGTGTTGCTGTTAATAGACGGAATTTAGTATTATTATGGCATATGTTTGGTCTTATTTTTTGAGGATTTTTCAGCATACGGATTCTTGCGATCCATATGTAGCGACCTAATGCAATAGCAAACAGCTTTCCAGCCTTCAATACCATGCCGCGAGCACGTGTTTAGTCTTCAGATAATTATTTAACAATCAGATGAATAGGATGCAACACTTTATTTAGCATTCCTGAACTTTCAGAAGATCTTTGCTAAGCCACTCAAACAGACAACTGAAACTGGCTGACGCTAACACATTAAGATGTTTGGCTACTTGGTGATACGATTGCTGTTTTAAAGGACATCAGAGGAAGTTACGTGTTATCGTTTTTCATTTTATATAACATACTCCTGAACAGAATACCCCAGAATATAAGGATGGCTTAATCTAGCAGAAGTCGCCGTGGTGTAGTAGGTAGTGTGTTGGCTTACTATTCGTAAAGCCCGGGTTCGTATCCCAGGTCAGACATCAAAAATGAAATATGAAAAAAAAATATTTCTTCGGCGACTTCCTCTCAGCAGATTTCTGGCAAAAACTCTGAGAGTAAATAAAATTGCCATGAAAAGTTTCTCAAAAATCTGTCGTTCGGAGTCGACGTTAAACTGTAGGTCCCGCCACTCACGTATAAAATTAACGCACACAACATGAGTGGTGTGAGAAGCTAGGCCGTAATCCTGACTGAAGGGTGGTAATGGCCAATTATGTATGTATGTATGTATGTAATCTAGCAGAGGCATTAGTTGGGGTCCCCCAGACCTCTTAAAAGATTTATTCTACTTGGATGACACATCTTACTTAATTACAACCCTTTAGCCGGGATTACAACCTAGTTTCTCATACGAACCATGTTGCGTGTGTTTATTTTATCCATAAGTAGCCGGAGCTTATAGATTTGAGAAAATTTTCACGGCAACTTTAATTACTCTCAGAATTTTTTGCCAGAATACAGGTAAGGGGTTCATTTTGTTCGATATGTCTGAGCATGGAGTTTGAACCAATGGTTTTCGTCTAATTAGCCAACACAATACCTATTAGACTATAGCGAATTCAGGGCGACACAAGTTTACACAAATCGTCTCACAAACATGTACGACAAGCTACACAGCTTTGAATTGATGCCCACAAAATCAGTGGGAGGACACCTAACTACAGAAATCTTAAAAGCAATATGGCAAGAACTGTCCTATACTGGAACTGTTGGAAGGCTCTTGTTCTTATGCAGAAGGTAGCTAGTTAGAGAAGCACTTCGAACATACAAAATCATCTTCTAACGTCTTTTATTTTAAACTCCAGTGATGCCGCATTTTATTGACTTCTGAATGCATCTGCTTTTTTTTGGTTCCTTTTTGGTTCTTTTCGAGTTTATCAACAATATTCCTGGAGTTACAACCAAAATTTTTCAGCCAGTCGACGACTCACCACAAATAACGATAAACAACGATAGTTTTGCAAATTATCATAAAATGATATTTTCCCCCACCCAATAGTACAGAGTCTTCTAAATTTCGTCACTTTATTACTGATTCTCTCTCTGTTAGACATTAAATATGAAAACAAATGATTTCAAACGGATGTGATGATGTGATATTATGCAACAGTAGTGGAAGTATTTCAACGATATGGTTTGGGGGGCATATCCAAAGGAGTGATAATTTATAGGCGGAAGAAGCCTTTTTCTATATTAAAAATAAAAAATGTGTTCCTTTAAAGCAGAAAAACATACACTTTCATATATATTTTGGATTTAACTGTCCCCTGGACTTTAGAGAGTGCTTCACAATGAAACTGTGTAACAAAAATGAATGGAGTATTCTAGAAGCTTCATACTCTCTTTAAATAGGGACTACCTTTCAGTGTACAGATGGACCAGAAACTGATCTTGCGGGTGGTTTTGGTTCCAGAATGAAATATTTCCTAGCTATCTTCTAAGATATGTTCAATTTACCTTGAATAGGAAGAACACCATTCGAGTACTCGACTCTTGAGGTTAAATCGAAGATATTATGGCATTGTCAGGGAAAATTAAATCAGCTAAATAGGCAAAAACATTATTACTCCCGCTGGGTCCCAGGTCATATGGAAATTCTCGAAAATTAGGAAGCAGATGAGTTTATGAGGAAAACACTTCTACATTAGTTATGGGGTCTTCTGTGGAGAGGGAACGATTGTTTGGAAAGCTATGATTAAAGAAAGGGAACATAAAGAGAGGCAAAGGCTCTTCTCAGAGTCTAAGTGGATTTGAGGCAATCGAAACTTTTATTGGGAAATAAAAATAAGAGGAGATCTGAGTCATGCATCAGACTATCCAACAATAATCGTGGTTGATAACCCGCCTCTTCTAAAAGTACACTGTACGCTCAAAGTACATTTATTTGGAATAAGGGGCCCAGCATATAGATACTGTGACAATGAGAAAGAATTATCGTAAAAAATTTTTGTAACCTATTGAGCATTAATTCCATCCAGAAGGTTAGGTTAGGTTAGGTTGTAGTGGTAGCTTTGATACCAAAAGCTCACTTGAGCACGCATAGCGGCCCGTTGTGACACCACAGGTGAATGCAGTCTCTGTACTGACCAAGTTCCTCCAAACCAGGGAAGAAGAATGCACATTAAAAGCACGACTACTCCACGCTGAAAAACTAGCCCGAAAATTTGAAGCTATATCCTTGACATCAATGGATGATAGCTCCGTCAATCTGACAAGGTTTGGAGAGCGAAATAACATATATTTGCACCTCGCGAGAGATGGGCATTGACAAAGAAAGTGGATAACAGTCTTCTCTTCCTCAGCGGATCTGCACCCACGGCAAAAGTGGTTGGATGGGAACTGCATTCTTACCGCATGTCATTACACCATGACCTGTAAGCATTGCTACTATGCTCGAGATGGCGTGCCCGAGGCAAGTGGCATTCCCAATTCGATTGAGAAGTATTCCGGAACTAGTGCACCAGCCCTAGCGAGCTCGTCGGCTCTGCAGTTTAACGGAATATTACTGTGCCCGGGGGACCAGAAAGCAGGTCGAGACAGCAGCGACATTTCCTGACGATCCTGGATTTATTCACAACATTCGACAGAGATCTTATGGCAGCCTGACTATCGGAAAAGATCAAGATGTGGGTGAAAAGAACACCGTTGACGAGGATCCATTGAGCAGCCCGGTAGATGGCCATTACTTCCGCCTGAAACAAGCTACAATAATCCGACAGCCGGAGGGAAATGTTTAGGTCCAGTTTCTCAGAGTAGACTCCCCTACCAACACCGCCATCCAGTTTGGAGCCATCGGTGTATACATCCAGGAGTTCCGTGGGACGATCGTGTCAGGGTCCCAGTCGCCCCAGCTCGGAATCAGTAAGTGATAACCCCTGTCAAAGCAATATTCCACTGGGAGATAATCGATGTCCAGTGGAGCCACAGGATTAATCTTAAAAATAGAGGAGTGACCAGATGGACAACGCGCCAATGAGACAGGGCATTGAGTCTAGTCACAGTGAACTCAGCTACTTGCTTAGTGAGAAGCACAGAAGGAAGCCAGTTAAGTGGGCAACACATGAAATCATAACAGGTGCTAGGGAGGGAATTGTCATTATGGACAGCGGGCATTATCCTCAAAATATGTCAGATCAATAGACTTGGAGACAAACTAATATTAAGGGTGTACAAATATTTAAAGATCGCAGTACAAGGCATCTCTTCATGACAATACAACTGTTAGATCGCCTTCTTTGGTCATTGTTTTGCATGAGACGCTGCTTTACTTATGATTTTCGGTTTGTTATGAATATTTTCGATATTTTCGTGGGCTTTTTAACGATTTTTTTTGTCAAATAAATGAATTAGGCTCAATAAGATCTTGCAAAATGCATGTGTTAAGCTTTACCATGAAAATTATGATTAAAAATTATGGAAAATGATCATCCATTTTGACTCCACTAGATTATTTTTTTTACGGATACCTGAAATCTCTCTTATAAAGGGCTAAGACAGATAAAATTCTAGCTGTGGATAAAACTTGGCCTTGGTGAGATCTCCGAAGCCCTGGAAAGAGTACGCCAACATTTAAAGTCTCGGATGGATCACCTTTAGCATGCTAGAGTGCAACATTTGTTGCCAAATGCCGGCTTATTAAACATGAGGCCTCGATTCAAATCCCTGGTCAGACATTGCAAACAAAACGAAATTTGAAGATCTCCTTTCACCAGATTTCTAACAAAAACTCTGCAACTAAATAAAAATTGGTATGAAAAGTTTCACAAAAATCTGTCGTTCAGAGTCGACCTTAAGCTGTAAGTCCTGTCACTTATGGACAAAATTAATACACCCAACATAAGTGGTGAGAGAAGCTAGGTTGTAATCCCGACTGAGGCATGAAATAGCTTTTAAACTTAAGAAAATTTTCAAACATTGAAATTCTCAATATTCTGGAACAGTTATGTACGAAATAAAACCTAAATTTTTAATAGTTTTTTTTTGGAAAAATTTCGTAACATTGGTTTGTTCTTTACTTTATTGAAATATTTACCTTGAACTGAATAACGAATGAACAAATAAAATTCTTTTTATAATTACCAACGTCTTTCAAAACCTATCTACATATGGTTGGACGAGTAATATTTCACAATTTAAAAACAGCAGTTAATACGAAAGTATTTATTTAATTGAACATATGTTTGGGTTTGGAAACAACAAATATTTACTAACCTAAATGACAGACCCCACTAATAGAGATATCAAGGCCGTGTAATGCAGTCAAAGTATTATTATATAAACCCTAGAAAAGGCAACCAAAACATCACATTCAATGCGTTGCTGCAAGTGAATACATTTGGAGTTAGAAACCGTAACAATGAAGTTCTCTTTACTATTGATTGGTTTGACTGTACTGGCCTGCAGTGTATCTGTTAATGGCATGTTTGCTAGATTATGTGACATGGGTCAAAGGAATTTTTGTCTGCCACCGCCGACTCCAGCACCAGCACCACCAGCCACCATAACTACTTTGATACCAACAACACCAATAACTCCAACAACACCACCATTAACGCCACCTACAACACCAACATTAACGCCAACCACACCAACAACATTAACGCCAACTACAACACCAACATTAACGCCAACCACACCACCAACTACACCACCAACTACACCACCCACTACACCACCAACTACACCACCAACTACACCACCAACTACACCACCAACTACATCACCAACAACATCACCGCCAACAACACCACCAACACCACCAACACCACCAACAACATCACCAACAACACCAACAACGCCAACAACACCAACAACACCAACAACAACACCTTAAATACATGGAAAGTAACGCTTGAAATCAAGGACAACAAAAACAATAAAAAAAATTCTTTGAAAATTTAAAATCAAACGAGTAGAAATTATTATTGAAAGTATGATTTCAACCTGGGAACTATCAATATCGTGTGGGTATGGTTGAACTGATTCGATTATTAGGTGCCCTAAACATCCTTTCATCGATTATAAGGCCTTAAACGTTTATTTATTAAGTATTTACGTAGAATAACTAAGACATTATGCTCGGGTGTAGTGTGACCACACGGGGTACTAACACTCTACCTACAATACTTTCAAGGCACTCTGATCCGAGATATCATAGGCAAGATTTAAAAACACAAGTTAAGTTAAATAACTAAGTCTTTACGCTCAGTGTAGTGTGACCAATGAGAGTCTCTGATGGGAATTGAACCCACAACTCTCATTTCAAAATACTAACACTCTACCTACAAGGCTATCAGGTTATCCTGGTCTAAGATATCATAGCAAAGATTCAAAAACATGGTAGCCGTACTATTTAGCTTCCAATAATAAGTTCTGGTCACACTCGGAACAAGAGAAACGTGAAACATGCTAAAGGAAATTGTCAATTAAGCCTCTAAGAAGGAATGTTGCAAAGTGCCTTGCAAAGTTGACCAACATAAGTAGTCTTTAGATGGTAAGTTTTTGGAAACGATTAGTCACATAGACAAAGTGTCCACCAAAAATTCCATGGTTTTTCTCTCTCTCTAAATTGATTTAAGACCCATCCGTCCTTTGTAAAACTTATTTAATTGATGATTACAACGCTTTAGTCAGGATTACAACCTTGCTTGTCACGGCATCCATATCGCGTGTTAATTTTGTCCATGAGCAGTGGGATCTGCAATTGAAAGTCGACACCCAACGACAGATTTTTGAGAAGTTTTTGTCATGGCCGCCTTATGTATTCTTAGAGTTTTTGCCAGAAGACTGCTAAGAGGAAGGGGCCGCCGAAGTAATATTTTTGTATACTTCGGTTTTTGTTTTTACGGGCTCTCGTCTAATAAGCCATTACACTACCTACTAGACTTTTTTATATACAAGACTAACATTCAGGGGATGGCCCCTACTCATGAAGTGCATTGTATGGGAATTAGGGAAATAGGTTAGAGGCAGAGAGGTAGGGGGAGTAGTGCTTGTGGATTTTAGATTTGAATTTCTTTATATTATAAGTGGAAGGAAAGACCTCTGCAGGATAGTCTGCTTAAAAAGCAAATTCTGTCTGTAATAAAGTATGCGATCAACTAGCCAATAGATCACAAAGGGATGTCCGCTGCGAGAAAGACAGGTGATGCGCAAGAATACACGATTATCGGGAACAAGTCCCTTTATCACGCGAGAGAAAAATCCATAGTAGTAGTAGCGATAGAACAGTGAAACACAAGCCAGATTGGGGCGATGCTACAAATAATCAATAGAGTTGTATAGCCTACCGGTAAATTCGGAGATAAAATTGACAAGATGGCGGAGTTATTTACCTAAGGTGTAATAGACTCAATTGATGTTACAATTAGAACTTCCGTAAGCACTTGAACACGAAGAACCCTAACCCTAGTAGGCAATATGACAAGAACTGTCATATACTGGAACTGTCATTATCAAGCACACGTTGGAAGGATTTTGCTCTCATGGGCAAGGCAGCAGGTAGTATTAATGAATCCATTTCCATGAGGCTAAGTCGTGCTGTCTTCTTTTTACATGGTTAGAGCAGTACTTCGAACATGCAAAGCTATCTTCCAATGTTTTTTATTTTTTAACTCGAGTGCTACCGATGTTTCTTGGCTTCTGCATGCGTTCTGCTCTTTGCAATGATTTTCAAGTTCTTCTAGAATTTGTCAACAATATTCCTAGAGTTACGACTCCAGACGTAACCTAACCTACATGTAGCTGTGAAACTTGTAATGATTACAAATTGCCAAGTGGGTAATGTTTAGAACTCCCGCCATTAGCTGGCAATTTGCTTTCATTCAGTTTCTCTGTAATTAAAGGAACGCAAAAGTATCGTACTGCAATCACTGTTGTGTTCGGTATAAATGGTTACGCCTGAAACGAATTAATTGTGGCTGTAATTATCAGATTTCCTCTTTTCTTTTTTGAAAAGGTAAAGTAAATCGAATCCGATTTTTCTGCAATATTAATGACTGTTAGCAACGATTATTTAATAATTTTTCAGTTCTACGAAAAATGAAATCAATTTGACTCATGGATTTCTAATTCAAAATTTCAATTCAAATGAAAGCGAAACAAGGCCGGCTCTTTAAATTTTGTTTTTTCTTGAGTTTTATTAAATAAATCTTAACACGTTATAAAGTTTTAAGTTCACAAATCATGTAGTAATCTATAGCTGCTGTCCTTTAACCGGAGGCCTTTTTACCGCCACGACGACGTACAATGCGTCGTATGCCTCGTCGACGATTTTTGCGACGATTGCGGCGGGCTCTACGTATGCGATTACGTGTACGACGGCGATTGCGGCGTATCTTCAGATTACGTCGGTGTATTCTACGTCTACGATTTCTGCGTGCACGGCGAACTCTTTGTGCACGTTTCCTGTTGCGACGCGCCATACGTCTGCGCAAGCGACGTAAACGGCGATTGAGACGACCACCACGTGCACGTCCACTTGCTAATTCATCTTTTTTGGCCTTCTTCTTAGCTTTCTCAGCATTTTCAATATCTTGGATTGCTTTCTTTTCGTCCGCGTAACGCGGGAATATGTATAAAGAACGACCAGTAGGCTTGACAGTTGTCGTCGCTGCGGTTGTAGTTGTCTCAGTCGTAGTAGTAGTCTCAGTCGTAGTAGTAGTAGTTTCTGTGGTTGTCGTCGTTTCCGTAGTTGTAGTTTCTTCAGTTGTAGTCTCCAGTGGTGTAGTTGTTTCTTCAGGAGGTAATGTAGTAGTTTCTCCCGTTGGCGTAACTGATGTATCTGTGGTGGGCGTCGTGGCGGTAGTGCCTGTTGTATCCGTCGTTGTGGGCGGTATGATAGTGTTTGTCGGCGTGTTTGTTGGTGTTGTGGGCACAGTGGGTGTTAATGTTGTAGGCACAATATCTGTGGGAATATCCGTACCGGTAGGTACTAAAGTGCTAGTTGTTGTGGGAACAACAGGTGGCGGTGGTGGACAGAACTTTGTTTTACCCAATGCACACAGTTTAGATTTGAACATGCCGCCAATACCACCACCTCCTTTTTTAGAATTACCAAAACCTTTAAACATAAACCCATCGACGTTTACTTTTGAGTCCAATAGGACCAAGCAAACTAATATCAATAAGAACTTCATTCTTACTGCACCTAACTCACTTGAATGGCTACTCAGTTGTATAGAAAGTGATACTTTCGTTTCAATTCTAGCGGCTTTTATACTCAAGGTATTCTCGTAAGCAATACTTGATACAACGAAAGAATAATAGAAGTTTTTTTCCAGTACTTAAGTAAACTTTCTTTGGATGCTTACGACCATCTCGAAATGCAATTGTTTAAACAACAATGCATTTGCTGTATGGAAAAAGCTTTGCCCAATTAAGCTTAACAGCCCCTAAACCTAAGAACACTTTTACAAACAAATAATATTTGTTTACCACCGAAAATCGACACACCTTTTATAGTCTGAAGTCAAGTTTTCCAAAACACACATTTGTTTACCTTCTAATATTGACTTTCAAGATGAATGCAGACAACTGAGTCTTCATATCAACAGATGCGTTCAGAAGTGATGATCCAAATTCACTCCTTTACAGCAGCAACTGCAACATGGCTTTCGGTACAGCAAGGATGTGTATGATGGTATTTCTTTAAAATTGATTTCAAATTTGACTCACATATGTAGACTTATCTTCAAGTCTAAGTTATACTACAAATACTGAATATGGACGAGAACAGACAGCTATTTAAGCCAACCATAAAAATACTAGCAAGGCAGTATAGCCATACATTAAAATGGAAAAAATGGTAGGGCAGTGGGATGTTTGATAGGAGCCAAGTGTTCTTTGTATTCAAGTAGTGCCCTTACATGTTGTCCCTTGGGAAAGAAATTACCCTTCCAAGCATACATACATACATAATTGGTCATTACAACCCTTCAATCGGCATCACGACCTAGCTTCTCACACCATTTATGTTGTGTGTGTTAATTTTTTTCAATGAGTGTGGCCCCGTCTGCTGAGGGGAAGTCGCTGAGGAAATATATTTTATCTATTATCGTTTTGATGTCTGATCTGGGGTTTGAACAGAGGCTTCACGTCACACTGCCTGCTAGACTACGGCGACTACAAAACCATCCCAAAGCTTTAGGACTTATGGGTGTATTATCACTATGTGTGCTATGGCAATTTCCTCCCACCTTTATTAAGAAGAGTAATCCCACACTACACTATTTCGATGGTACATGATTAATCAAAGAGTGAGAGTGGAATATCATCTTCAGTTCCAGATACTGTAGAAAGGAGGTATATATTTTCCTTCCCTTAAAAGCTTTACATCCAGCTATTACCCGTCTAATTCTCTCACAGGCATAGTTCTCATGTAGTCCTCACATGTCACATTTTTTGGGCTCTTTATCTGGGCATCGCCAAGGTGGCTACAATAAACAACATGGTTTTATCTCTCTCCAACTTGATTCCTTACCTATACGTCCTTTGCAAAACTTATTAATTTGATGATTACAAACTTTTAGTCAGGATTACAACCTAGCCTCTCACACCACTCAAGTTGAGGGCATTAACCCATTAGTGCCCAGTGGCAACTTAAGTTGCCAGCAGAGGTTGCCTTAGTTTTTATGCTCTGAGAGGAAATTGAGTGTAAAAACAAAACGCTAGCCGTAAGAAAAAAAAGTAATTCGGGCATTAATTTCATCCCTGAATGGCGAGACCTTCAGTTTAATGTCGATTCCAAACGACAGATTGTTTAAAAACTCTTCATGGCAATTTGATTTACTCCCAGAGTTTTTGTCGGAACACTGCTTAAACGCCGTAAAAATATTCTCTTATTTCTTGCTTTGTTCGAGATGTCTGAGCTGGGGATTGAACCACGGGACTGTCTTCTAATAATTCAACACACTATGCACCTACTAGGCTGCGGTGTCCTCACCCTTTTCTCAATTATTACTGTTATCGCTCAATTTTTTAGTTTATCACATGGCCATGGCTTTTAAAAGCTCCTGATAAATATTGTCCAAACGGAAGTGACTGCTCAATAGACGGGCAATTATTGCCTCAGCAGTTTTTTCATGGATCTGTCTGATGGCTCAGATTTGAAACTAAAGAGCATATTGAGCGTTGTATGGAGCACATGTTGCTTTTAATAGGGATTTCATGGTATCATTATGGAGACTAATTTTGACGAAACCTAACCTAAATCTGACAATGTCTTGGCTTGATTCAACTAGAAATTTCTCTACCAACGAATTCCCCATTTGCTAGAGGTCTTCCTACAGAATTTGAAAAAAACTTTCGTTGTATATATATATATATACTTACTTAAGTGGTTATTACAACCCTGTAGTTAGGATTACAACCTAGTTTCTTACACCATTCATGTTATGTGCATCCATTTTATTTACAAGTGGCGGTTCTTACAGTTTAGGTTTGGTTAGTTTAGAGGACGTGTACTTGTCAATTAAGACAAGTACAGTACCCGGAGGTCGGATTGACCCATTGTACTACGTCCTAGTTTCTCACACCACTTATGTTGTGTGTGTTAATTTTATACATGAGTGGTGGGACCACTCCGAACGACAGATTTTTGAGAAACTTTTTCATGGCAGTTTTTGTGAGAAAAGAAATCTGCTGAGAGAAAGTCGCCGACGAAATACTTTTTGTATTTTGTCTTGATGTCTGGCCTGGGGCGTCTAATAAGCCAACACACTACCTACTAGACTACGGCGACTTCGTCTTATAGTTTAAAGTCGTCCTTGAACGATAGATTTTTGAATTTTATTTTCTCAATGAGTTTTTGCCAGAAGACGGTTGAAGGCTTGCGTCGAATAATCCAAGATACTACCTTTTAGGCGACTTCTTAGCCTTGTGTATGTATAACTTCCTTGTAAGAAATGTTTGGATTTTTGGTCAGAATTACAGTGATTATATCTGGCCGCCAGATAGTACTCTGACTTAGAGTCGCACGTCCTTGCAGGAATGCTTTTTTACATGTCTTACTTCACAGTAATCGATATGCAGTCCAGAGGCTGCCGAGATATACAGATGTAAGCGAAAATTTGAAGAATGTTTGGGGAAAGTTGAATATTGTCAAACGTATCATTCAGACTACAGCTGTACGCACGTAGATATGGTACACTGATTCTCCGAGTATGTAAAGACTAGAGGGTTTCAAAAGTTTCAAAATTTTAGAAGGAACATTCTGATAAAGATTAAAAAGGAGTGCTGATGAGAGGTGCCGTTAACTAAAATAGGGCTGTTATTTATTGTATCTTTGCTTCAGTTTCATTAGTCAAGTTCCAGCAGCTAAATTAGCGATTTATTGCAACAGGTTCTGGATTAATAGGGTTACCAACTAGCTATTGCTAGAAAGAATGCTTTTTGTGTAAAACGAGTAGGGTTGTTGTATTATGTGAATGATGTGGTGAGGAAATTTTCTTAGTGGGTACAATCGATTCTCACAATGCTGCGCGACATGACATTTCTGTGATGTTCGTTGTTAATGTTATATTCTCTGGGGCAGGTGGAGGCTTTCTGTATCGGTTATTTGGAGGGGTACTTTCTCGTCTTTTTTAAACTATAAAAGCTTGGTGAGAATTCTTTTGTCTTTTCCTGGTTTTGAATAAGAAATGCTTGGGCTTGTAAGTAATCCCTTTAACCAATGAATCATACAACTTATAATGGAGTTTTTTTTGGATAGTTTCGACGTTTACTCTTATTTGGCTTTCTGGACACGGGTATATCGAAGGCAACAACAAGGCGTCCGATCCCTTTTAAAGTTGGCACAACGGAAAATTCAAATGAGTTCTTGCATGAGATAGGCGCTACTCTACAGAGAGTCAAAAACTCCACTCATTTTCAAATGTAAGATGAGATAAGGAATCCACTTGTAGAGACACCAGGCAGATCTAGTCCGACATGAATATATGTGGAACACAGAATTTGCATTGAACCTCTCATGATGCCATCTAAGGAACCTCATGGCAGTTATAACTGGTCGCTGGCCTCTGGATTTTTACGGAAGAAGAGATGACGTAGAACATCTTCCATGTTATTGCCCGGCTCAGGGGAACCTTAGAAGAATAATTCGGGGGCACCAAGACTTTAGCGACAAAGCAAGACTAGCCAAAGGCGATTGGATTCATAGGGCTCTTGTGATGGTTTAGAGTACCAACCAGAAGCTATCATTATATGGCAGAGTAGGTAATATAGGTGTTAGAAAGGAACCTCACAAGACCCAAGTAATATTTGTCCATTGCGGCGGTAGCCAGTTTAACATAACCTAACCTATGGGACATTCAGTGATGATCGTTTTAGGTCGTTTTAGATAATGAATGAAGCTTACAAAGTAAAAACGGTTAAGGGAATATGGATTTTTGGTAGGGAAACTGATGCAAATTTCATGGAAATCTTGTAAAGACTGGTACACTGCGCTGTCAGACAAAAACGCTTGGGGCAAATACGTCAGTGAACTGTAATGGGTTTGGATTATTTTGGTATGCTATACAGAGATAGTTACAGACTTAATTAATATTTCTATTTTAAGATTATAAAGAATAATTTGTTTTAGTTTTTAAACATTTTTATTTAAATTATTGATAACATTTGAATTCTTTTTTTTTGTGTGGTGCTTTTGGGGTATAATCGTTAGTACTTTTCCTTCTTTCTAGCCAGAAATCCTTTTGCCTCCTTTACGAACGATACGGCGTATGCCGCGTCGACGTTTTCTGCGATTACGGCGGATTCGGCGACTACGATTACGTCTACGCCTTAAACGGCGTCTGCGACGAATTTTTCGGTTTCGTCGGCGTATTCTACGTCTACGATTTCTACGGGCTCTGCGTACTCTACGGGCTCTTCGAGCACGTCGTTTGTTGGCATGACGGATCTTACGTCTGCGTATGCGACGGACACGGCGATTACGATAAAAACGGCGTCTCTTTGCACGGCGGGCACGTTCACCAACTAAAGAAGTTTCATCTTTTGGATTTTCAGTTGAATTTTCAAGATCGGTTTGTAGAGAATGTACATGGGCAGGCGTTGCACCTGCTGCAGGCGGTTCTGGTACTGTCGCTGGTCCCGTTGCTGTAGCAGTGGTAGGTAATGTAGGTAATGTAGGTTGAGAACCAGTAGGTTCGGGTGTCGGTGGTCGAGGTGACGGTGGTTGACTTATGGTTGTCGTAGTTGGCAATGAAGTAGCTAAGGATGTGGGTACAATATTTGTTGCTGGCGGTGATGGTGGCTTTTCTTGAAAATGACTGCCATGGCTGCCTTGTGCAGCAGCTTGTCCTTCGCTTGTATGATTAGCCAAGCCTTTGTGGACAAAAGCATCGATGTATGTTGTTGAGCCTAATAAGACCAAACAAATTGTGTAAAAAGAAAACTTCATTGTCCAAGTGCTATCCCAAGTGTTCAGTTAGACTTATGGATTGCATCTGATGCAGTAAGTGGGTTGACAAATTGTTTTTATATTCTATTTCGCAGGCACAATGCTTAAGAAATAATTCTTTTTGAATATCTGTTATCGATTGCATTGAGCATTAAATGGAATTATTTGCTTAGGTTTGACACATATTTCATAAAAGTATGTTCAAATATTGATTTTAAAACATAAGATCTACGCTACAATTGCCAGATGTTTTATGTAATCAGACAATATTTATAATCCAGTGCGCATAAAACCATTTATGAGTTAAGAAATGTTAAAAGAAATTTGTCTTGAAAAACGATTCATTGAAATTTTTAATCGTGTGAACATCATTCAAATGTCAGCCATATCTTCCCTGGCGCATAAATCAGACTGAATATCACCGTTGACAGGGGATATGTTGGCTTTGTTGACCGCCGTAGCTCTTCACTTAAGTAAATACTCCACATGAAAAATCAAACGGGTTCAAATCCTACTATCTCGATAGCCTTCACGTAAGATGACTATGTCCTCAAAATCGCTAATGCAGAATATTCAATGTGACATGAGCTGCATGGCACGGGACGAGGTTCTGTAGCAACCACATGTCGGTGATGTATATACCGCTTAAAGAAGTTTGTAATCGTCCGCCTATAGTGCTCGTCGTTGTTAATAGTGACGGCCTGGCCAATGTCTTTCTCAAAGAAATATTGACTGATGACACTATCAGTGCGAAATCCCCACCGAATAAGAAAAAAGATTTCTTTCGACGACTTCCTCTCAAGCATTTTTCTGGCAAAAAATCTGTGAGTAAATAAAATTGACATGAAAAGTTTCTGAAATATATCGTTCAGATGCGACGTTAAACTATTGGGTGGTGTTGTGAGAAGCTAGGTTGAAATCCTAACTACCCACTGACCAATTAAGTATGTAAGTCAATATTGAATTGCGTGTGGCATTAGTTGATATCTGGTGTCTGTAGCAGTTGAAAGTTAGCATTTTCTAGCGGGCAGCGATACAGATTTCTAGTACGAACTAGTTCAGCCGTGATTGAACTCTTTAGGTGGATATCTATGCTAGAGACCAATTAAAATCATATTTATTCATTAAATCCAAGACCATATGCAATATGTATTCGTTGGTAACTTCCTTCAGCGAATAGTTGGAAGAATATCCCTCATGTTGTTGAGTTACGTTCATATGTTATGTCTTAAGGGTTCGTCATATCATGTCGCAACTGAGAACGTAGGGCAGATGAGAATTATGCTGTGTTACTTGATCAAAATCATTAGGGTTTTCTCATGGAGACCCCTAGTTATCTTGAAACGACCTGTAGCGATACAGACTCTACTCTTTTGTGTAGTTTGTAGTTTCTTATATTTGGTGTCACTTAGAAGATTACATGATCGTCTTTTCCAGTGAGTGTCTGGAGGACTTCGTGTCAGGCTTTGCATCTTTGAAAACTCAATATGATAGGAAGTCACCTTATTTGAGTAGGTAGAGTATTGACTTATTAGGCGAGAGTTCGTGGTTCAAACCCCAGCCCAAGCTACTCGAACCAAAATAAATATGAAAAGAAATATCTTCGGCGACAGATTTCTGGCAAAAATTTCGAGCGTCAACTAAAATCATCGTGGGTAGTTTCTCAAAAATCAGTGTCCACTGAAAGCCCCGCCACTTATGACTAAAAGGTTGTAATAATCAATCAAGTAGGTAAGTTAGGTTATGAAAAACGCATAAGGCTATTGTCGAGAAGTTCAACATTATTTTTACCACTTCCGTTCATGGGATGAGAAGGAATCCGGTCGATTTTGAATTTTGATGGCGAATTATTGTTGATCTTGGAATATATGCATGTCTCTGAGTTTATCACTGGAAGCTGTCAAAGGAAAGACATAGGAAGTATGACAAGGAAAAATTTTGAAAATGTGGCACTCCCCCGTAAGACACATCCATCCTGATCCCACGGTATTTTTACTTTGGGTCTCTGAGCTTTCAAACTCTGATGGCTTTGTAAAATGTGAAGTTCAAGATGTTATTTATCAGCACAGAATTATCAAGTAGCAGTTCTGTTCGTTCGGGGTAACAACAGGTGATACAAATGGAATGGGAATGAACAGCTGTTTAGAATTATATTTGACGTGCTTTTAGTATTCATTCTATACATAGTGCCGTGTGATTACTACGAATTTTTGACTGTAAATGTAAACGTGTTAAACCTGGATAGAATGGAAGGCATTTTACGTGGAAAGTAAATGACAAGAGCTGTAGAGATGAGTAGGAGAAGGAAACTGGGCGCATGCCAACATATGCCTACTATCGGGTGGGACATCTATCGGTCTAAATTTGAACTCTCGGTTATTTCGCAATACTTACGTCATTCTATTCTGTCACAAAATTCAGTATATTGTCTCCACTCAACGTAATGAATCGAATTACGCTTAAGCAGCGTTATGATTTACTGGGACAACGAGAGCAGCACGATAATGTCGATTTTGCAAAAAAAATTATATTTTCGGATAAAACGGATTTTCATCTTGGTGGCTATGTTAATAAGCAAAATTGCCGTATTTGGGGCTCAGAAAACTTATACGTGGTCTTACAGAAGCCAATCCACCCATTGTTTGCTGCGGCTTGTGGAAAGGAGGCATCATTGTCCCACATTTCTTTGAAAATGAGGACGACGCAATTGTTACGGTAAATAAGGACATCTATGGCAGCACGATAATCGATTTTTGTACCCGTTGTTAACGGTATTGATGTGAACGTTGTTTGGGTTGAACAGGATGGTGCAACTTGCCATAATCGATTTATTGTATCGAACACATGATGGCCGTTTAATTAGCCGAAATAGTGATGCCATTAATCCGCCAAGAAGCTGCGATTTAACACCGATGGACTATTTTCTGTGCGTCAAACGTTTGATGGCCGTTTAATTAGTGAGTGAATCCTCAATGATTAGGGGAAACGTAAAAGTGTGGTAGCACAATGGATCTTATATGGGTGGAAAATATTTTCCTTTGGCATAATACAGACAACAGCATACAGTGTAGTTTACCTGATTATTAGGCAGACTGCCTACAAATTTTTTACTTGGTATTCCAGCTAAAAAGCGAAAGTTTTTTTTATATTTTAATCAATGCCCAATAAGACATAAAAATTATTGACATGCAAATAAACATCAATCATATGGCAATTCATCATGTTTATTAATAAAATTATTTAAATTACAACAACAAAAAAAAGAAGAAAAAAACACGCAATAAACCTCAAAGGCCATGATTATGGGAAACAAAAGTTTCAACACAGTTTACAACACAATAATTGAAAACCAGAGGAGAGAAACAACCCAACATATGTACAAGCAATGATTATTGAAGATCATTGGATTGGGAGAGAGAAGGTGTCGGTCGATATGTCAAATGCAAAAGGCAGACGAAGAAAAACAAACGACTCAAGAAAACAAAGTCACAGTGAAATAATACAATGGAGTACCATAGCCTTAGTATCTGACTTTCAATAAATGTTGACCACATTGTAAATGAACTTGTCGTGACATCGACACCGGATCTTCTTTTATGGTTACAGAAAACTGAAAAAGAAAACAAAAAAGCAAGAAAAAACAAAAATAAGCCAAAGAGAATGCCATGAGAGAGAGGGCGAAAAAAATGAAATTTATTGAATCTTTATAAAAGAAAGATAATAATAACGTTGTTGTTGTTATTGTCGTCTACAGGAAGCTACAACAAACAACCGTGGCAATAACAAATATTGTTACAGTTTTTTTTTATAAGAATTCCGAATTTAATGAATGAATAGTTGTGAAGAATGTCTGGGTTGTGAAAGACTACAAAGCTGATTTATGGCTACGTACAGCCATGGTGGTGTAATTAGTAAAACCCATAAATACGATTCTCCTATGGCGTGTCAACTATTTCAAGGTTAGGTAGGTAAAGTTGGCTGTCCACTCAAAGATTTTGAATAAACACACTTAGACCACTAAGGGATCAAGGTGCCGTTTTCTCCCTTGGAAATAGTTCCCTGCCTGTTGTACTACAGTAAATGAAGAACAGTCACATTCTAATACTCATCTCTGCAGCTTCTACAGATACACCCATGCCATGTTCAAGACCAATGCGCTTCACATGCGTTCCTATGATACATAATATCACCGACAACCATACTGAGCGTGCTAGTTTGGAGTTTAACTAGAGTTTCCGTGTGCCCTTCATCCAATCATGGCCAGTTTTTCTGCGCTGTTCTGTCTGTATCCGAAACCGCCGACCTATTGTTGACAGAGTCCGTGACCACATTGTGAATTATAAGCTTGCTGGGATTCTCAAGATATTTTGCCGCAGTCTAGTGCGTTGGCTTATTAGACTTAAGGCCACGGTTCAAACCCCGGGTCAGACAGCTCGAACAAGCTGCAATATGAAGGAAAATATTTCTTCGCCGACTGCCTCTCAGCAGATTTCTGGAAAAAGCTTTGAGAGTAAGTAAAATTGCTATGAAAAGTTTTTCAAAAATCTGTCGTTCGGAGTCGACTTTAAACTGTAGGTCCCACCACTCATGTATAAAAATTAACGCATATAACATAAGTGGTGTGAGAAGCTGAAGGGTTGTAATAACCAATTATGTGTGTATAGAGATTGAAAACGTCGCAAATTCATCATAAAGTTCGATGGTTGTGCCCCGTCTGGACAGTTCATCCTCTCTGCAGTTACCCGGTATGTCCCTGTATCCTGATATATGGACATCATATCGATTTGCTACCTCGTTGAGATATCTACGACAGTTGTACACCGTCTTGTGATTCAATACATTAAAATCTTAGACTGCAATAGACGTCTGGCTATGGCAAAGTATGCTAAATTACCGCTTGGGGTCATTCGCCAATAGTTTTCACCGCAACCTGAATTACCGACACTTCTGCCTGAGATATTGCAATGATTCGGCAGCCTTATAGACTGGAATATTCGAAAAAATTTGAAAAAAATTCCACATTAAACGATTACATCTAACTTGGAGCCATCGGTGTAAATTTGTACGGAGTCCTTTGCGAGGTGTGGTGCAACATTTACCGGACCTCCCCATGCGAAATAGATGACGTATATCTCAATGGAAATTCGTAGTGTGGTGCTATGTAATTCGTTTAGTGTCCTCTCGTGGTCAGTATCTGATTCACGACACTGTCCATTCGCCCAAATACACCTACTAATATATGGGTTTGGAGTATTATCCTCTGTGAAAAAATCTCATGCTCCTATCGCAATTATGGTTTCCGATCCATCCGTTTACCATAGAATGGATTCCTTCGTATATAACCTCTACGTTTTTATACAAAAAAAACACTTCATTTTGCATTTTGAAAGGACATAAGCGTATACCGCAGGGCTATTCAAGACTCATTTTGGACTACAGATTTGTATGGAAACCAAATATTCATACGAAGTTGTATTAGACATTCAGGGCATATTATTCTTGAACGTAAATTAAATGATCTACCAGTCGTCTATAACCCCAATGCTCATTTAGCTTTTCGATATGTTAAGCTTGCTGAAACTGATGTCATTAAAAGACTATTCATCACTGTGTATTACACAAAATCTTATGATTGATCGCTCTATTTACTGATAAACACCGTTACGTTTTAAGCAACTCTGATCATAGCTCTCTAAAAATAATATTAAACTGGCCATTGGTTTTGGTAAAAGAAGAATTTGGGTTACTGTCTTCACGTTACAATGTTGTGGTCTGTTAGGCAGTATAGACTTCTGCCCTCTTCTATTTCCTCTTTTGAGGTTAAATTTTTCGTGAGTGTCTATTATGATTTTCCTCTTTATGACGATAGGTACCGGATTGTCGATTTCCGCTTTACTGGTAACCGGTATGCTTTGAACATCTCCGACTAAGGCATTCATAGAAATCTTAAATTGGCTACTTGTTGACCTTACGTCTAATAAAGTATTCTCACTCTTCTAATTAAGAAGATCGTAGTTTTTTTACAGATCTGTAATAATCTCTTATGGATGGAACCTTCCCGTGAAAAGAGAGGGATTATATTAAAGCCTTCACAGACGTTTTTATAAACATTGTCGGGAGTCTATAGGGGGAAATTGATAAAAAAAAATTAGGCTTACGTACTCCTTGCACTGACCAACTTCTTGGATGAGTTCGATGGAAGTTGGTTAGTACAGCGATTGCGCTTACCCGCTGCTCAAGTGTGCCTTGATAATCAAAACTACCACTTCGACTTAACCTAACTCCGTGTTGAATAAGTTAGGAAAGGAATTGACTTAAACAAATTTGTTTTATTTTGTGAAATTATCTGCATATCCTTACGCGCCGCATTATTAGTGTTTATATGTTGACATGATTTGACTTCTAATTAACTAACGTCAGCTGTAGAAAGAGAAACAACACATCATTCATAAAACAATTGAAAGGCATGAATGAAAATTCATGATAAAATTGGTAACAAAGGCTTGAACACTCTGTTTACGATCAATTGGAATGTTGTACTACGGAGTTATTCATTAAAAAATATATGGGCACGTACATATACAAACCTGTAAGTAAAATTCATTGCTGTATATTCTTATACTATGTTCAGACCTGCACTTATATTGAGTAAATTGCAATAAACGGCATTATTGATATCAATATTTCATATAAAATGTCAATTAATTATTGCTTAATAAGTTAATAAATTGTTATAATATTGATTAAAACTTGAAATGCAGCACTGTCATAAGTACGTTCAGTGAACATATCACAATTTTCCGAACACTTTCTATTGATATTTGACAACTCAAATATCAACAATGACAAAAAAGCAAAACAAAAAAACAAAAAAACAAATTAAAACAATGTTGTTGAAACAACCAGCTGTTTTGTTTACCAGATGTCAAATGAATATTGAATAAGCAGCTGAACTGCGTATATTGTTATGTCTAAACACTTAAAATATTGTACTCAATAAACCGAATATTGATTCAATAAAAGTGCATGTCTGAATATAGTTTTATTGAACAACTTGTTAATATTTCTCTCAATTTCTCTCGAATTTCTTTAAAAGTCTGTTGGTGTATAAATAATGTTCTCGACTGAATAACTCTTTTATTGAAGCTTCTTTAGTTTCTTATGGAAATACCCACATATGTACATGCTTTCTTGTTTGCTTTCATTTCGTGGCCTGCTTCAATGCCTTCCAGATTAGGTTACACATTCGCCAATCCACTAACATTATGTGAACTTTATTACAATCACAAGACAAAACAATTCATTTGTAATGATTGTCAATGTTGTCGATACAATAACGACAACAACAACAACTAAAGTAAATTTTACACGATGTATTTCAATTAAAAACGTATCAAATTTACATGAGAAATTTTTACAAACAATTCAATACAAAAAAACACAAAAACAAAAACAAAAAAAAAAAAACAAAATACAGAGTGTACCAAAAATAACTTAAAATTTGGTGGCCATTTTAATATTGTCCTTGATTGTTATTCCTTTAGTATCTTAAAGGAGCATAAGACTGTTAAAAACATCGCTTTAATCTTCCTAATCAGTTTTCCATTACATTTGGGTAAGTTTGGGCACGTTTGATACGACTTGTGGCCATTTCACCATAGCCTGACGACGATAGCCGTATTATTATTTTATTATTATTATTGTGGTGAAGAGGTGCTTTAGCATTGCTGACTTTCTGATCTTCGTACTCCCAGCACACTTAATAGGGTATCCCTATAATGTCTCCTCCAAGCGGATTGCCCTTATAATCTTCAGAATGATGCTGGCTGCCAACAATACCAATTCCCTGCCTAGTATTTGGTATGAAACTTATCACCCAGGTGTTTTCTTCTGGAATGCATTAATGTGTCTCAGGTTCCAAAAATGTACTCCGATGATTTGTTATGAACGTCACAGAATAAGGATATTCTCAGTCTACAGTGCGCTGTCAAAGTACCTACAGTGTAAGGTCGACTCCGAACGATAGGTAGTTTGAGAAACTTTTCATTGCAATTTTATTTTACTCTCGGATGAGAGGAAGTCGCCAATGAAATATTTGTTCATATTTCGTTACGTTAGGGATGCCTGATTTAAGTCATGCATAATGTAATCAAGTCGAAGTAGTCTAGTAGGTAGTGTGTTGGCTTATTAGACGAGAGGCCACGGTTCAATCCTAAGGTCAGAAAATTCCCACACAACGAAATATGAATAGAATTCGGAAACGGTTTAATTTTTCTAATTCTGCCGGCAGTCTAATTTTTTCTTATCTGTTGGACAGATGTCAAAAGGTTCATTTAAATGGAAATATTTCGGATCCGCTTAATATTAGTAGAGGTGTTCCCCAGGGATTAATACTGGAGCCTCTGTTGTTCTGTATGTATATAAATGATCTACCAGATGTTTTGGTTGACTGTCAGGTTCACTTGTATGCTGATTATGTGCTCGTAAGGAGAACATTGATTCTTGTTTACAATCTATTAACCGTGATTTGGAGAGAATTGACAGTTGGGCCTCGGCAAATGGACTGTGCATAAATCCCTCAAAGTTCGCATTAAGCTTTCGAAAACCAATGGGTTGTTTATCATACCTGAATTGGGTATCAAAGTTTCGCAAAAATCTGTCGTTCGGAGTCGTCTTTAAATTGTAGGTACCGCCAGTCGTATAAAAATTAACGCTCACAACATAAGTGGCATGAGGAACTAGGTCGTAACCCGGAAGGGTTGTAATGACTTATTATATGTATGTAAAGGGTGTTTTTTATAGAGGTATAGAACTTTAAGTTGCAATAAAACAACGATGGATTATTCGATTGACATGAATTTTATTTATCCGAAAGATAATCTTGTGGCATTACATTTTAAATATGATTTCTGGCATATGACCGCCACGACTGGCGCGGATGTAGTCCAATCTGGACGTCCAATTTTCGATGACTTTTTCCAACATTTGTGGCCGTATATCGGCAATAATACGGCGAATGTTGTCTTCCAAATGGTCAAGCGTTTGTGGCTTTACCGCATAGACCAATGACTTTACATAGCCCCACAGAAAGTAGTCTAGCGGTGTTAAATCACAAGATCTTGGAGGCCAATTCACAGGTCCAAAACGTGAAATTAGGCGGTCATCAAATTTGTCTTTCAATAAATCTATTGTGGCACGAGCTGTGTGACATGTTGCGCCGTCTTGTTGAAACCACATCTCCTGGACATCATGGTTATTCAATTCAGGAATGAAAAAGTTAGTAACCATGGCTCTATACCGATCACCATTGACTGTAACGTTCTGGCCACCATCGTTTTTGAAAAAGTACGGACCAATGATTCCACCAGCCCATAAAGCGCACCAAACAGTCAGTTTTTCTGGATGTAACGGTGTTTCCACATACACTTGAGGATTACCTTCACTCCAAATGCGGCGGTTTTGTTTGTTGACGTAGCCATTCAACCAGAAGTGCGCTTCATCGCTAAACAAACTTCGCTTATGAAAATCGGGAACAACGGTAATCTCGTTTTGGTCCCTTTCGACGAATCTACGCCTTACTTGATGATAGTTTGGCTTCAAATCTTGCACGAGTTGGATTTTGCACGCAAACCAAGATCCTTCCGCAAAATCTTCCATAAAGTGGATGGACACAGATCCAATTCCTGTGCTCGATGGCGAATGGACTCATTCGGGTCTTCCTCAATGCTACGCTCTACAGTAGCAATAGCTTCTTCTGTACGCACCGTACAGCGTCTCTGGGGATGGATCAATAAGAGTAAACGTGGCGAAAACGTTCCATGGTTAATCGAATTAACTGCTCTGATGGACGATTTTGTCGACGATAAAATGGACGTAGTGCGCGATACGTTTTCCGCACAGAACCATTATTTTCGAAATAAAATTGCATTATTTGCAAGCGTTGTTCAGGCGTGAGTTTATTCATGATGAATTGCCAAACCAAACTGAGAATAAATCACTTGACAGTTGTTAAATCGGTCGCCATCTAGAAAAGTAATGCCAACTTAAAGTTCTATACCTCTATAAAAAACACCCTTTACAATGAGCGTCAAAAGAAACTGAAAAAAAAGAAAAAAAAATTACAAACAATTTTTAAAAATTGTCACATTTTTTCTGGCACTCTCCTTAAGTGGTAAAAGTTGAGTTTGGTGATTGTTAGAATTTTATCCACAGTCTACAGATTCTTTTGACGCTCACTGTATGTATGCATGTGTGATTCTAATCTAGCATTTCATGTCCAATACGCTACCAACAGTACACTACATAACAAAGCCGGTAAGTCTCTTCTACATATGGACCACCATCTGTTATTTTTTGATTCTTTGTCCTCCAGAGATATCCTCGATTTTAATACCAATCCTGGACAACAACCAAGTGTAGAAAACTTAAAAAGAAAACTTAGGCTAGAGACATAATATCTTTTTGCAACACCCTTTACATTGCATACGATATATTGCATTAATTTTCACAAAGACTTAAAATTTGAAGTTGTTCTCAGCATTTGTCTTTTAAATTTCCAACAATATGAAGATGTTTTCCACATAAATTTTCATCAAATACAATGCCATCAAGCATTGAGTTTTCAAAGGGAAAATCTTTTTATTTAAAAGAAATGCTTGACTATAATAGAGAATGCCTTTCAATCGTTATTATTGAATTCTTTCCCTTCCTTTGTCATTTTTTCAGCTTTTTTTAGTTTTCTTTGTGGCAATTTGTCTTGCGTTTCATTTAACGAAATGATTGAAGTTTTCCGTTGAAAATGTTCTTTTTGTTTCTGCTGCTCCACCATTAATTCTTTGCTATTTTAACGTTCGACCCATCATCGATACGATACGATTCTTAAAAGCATTTGCAGTTTTGTGCATCAATTGCCAATCAATGCTGGCTGGTTGAAAACTTTTCTTTTCGATGCCAGATTTCCGTAATCACTTCGACTGCAGTTGAGAAGAAATTTTGTGAAAAACAAATTGAAAACAGATCTTAGTTTTCTTTAGTTCTTCTCATGATTTATCAATTGATTGCATTGAGGTTTTGTTTCTTTTCTCTTCTTCTTTATAATGGACTTACACTGGGTATCTATGCCCAGGCGCTAATGCATTGAATCAAAGCTGTCAGCAGACATTTGAAATTGTAAGAATGCCGTTATTTAATGGAGATTGATCGATTCCTATTGAAAAACGATTTTGTAGTGTGTGGATGACGTAAGCGCAGGATTTCTTTTCTTTTAGGTTAGGAAATAATAAGATTTTGTTTTTATTTTCTGCAGTAAAAGAAGAAAAGTTCAAAAAAATTTTTTTGTTTCGAATCAGCTTTATTATATTGCATTGAGCCATCCAGCATGAAAAAAGCGATAGCGAGGCTTGTTTACAGGGAGTCTTAACATCGTTGGCGTGCAATATTATTAGACTCTGCTGAACCCTGGAACAATTGTGTTTCTTTCGGGCCACATTGTGCTATTGGAAGACATGGCAATAGACTTGATATTTTCTCAAACGATGTCTGCAGGGGCTGTAAATATGAGGAGGAGCAAGAGTCTATCTTTTATCACATATACTTTCAGTTTCATTCACCCTGTTACTGTTTCATTCGTTCTATATTCCTGTAGCCCTATCTTGTTGGCTTATTGTACCTTCTGGTCACTCCTCTATTTTGAAAGTTGTCCCAGTGGCCCCATCGAACATCGATTATCTCCCTGCGGAATATTGTCTTGACAGGGGTTTTCAATCTCTGATTGCGAGTAGGGATGACTGGTACCTTAATACCGTCCCCCCCGAACTTTTGGACTTCTACACGGACGGCTCTAAACTCGACAATGAAGTTGGGAGCCGAGTCTATTCGGGGAAACTAGACCCAAACATCTCTCCGACTGCTGGATTACTGTATCTTGTTTCAGGCGGAGGTGATAGCCACTTACCGGGCCGCTCAATGGATCCTCGTCAACGGTGCTCCTTTTACCCGCGTTTCGGTCGTCTCTGACAGTCAGGCCGCCATAAGACCTCTATCAGGTGTAGTGAATAACTTCATGATCGTTAGGGAATGTCGTCGCTGTCTTGACCTTCTTTCTGAGCGCTTCAGTGCCGTACTGGTCTGGGTCTCCGGGCGCAGTAACATTCCGGGGAACTGCAGGGCCGAAGAGCTCGCCAGAGCTGGAATTCCTTCCGGAATCCTCTTCAGTAGACTTGGGCATGCCACTCGCCTCGGTCAAGCTGGCCATTGCGCGGAAATTGTTTCCAGACGCCAACCTATCCTGGGTCAATGAGAAGTCCTGCTCCACTGCTAGACTCACTTGGCACCTGATGGATAGAAGGCGTACCAACCAGTTACTTGGACTTGGTCTGGGCATCATCTCAATAACGGTGGCCATGCTTACAGGTTATTGTGTTATGGGCAGACACGCGGAAAGGATGCGGTTCCCTTTTAAGGACTTTTGCCGTGGATGCAGATCCGCTGAGGAAGAGGATACTGTTATCCACTTTCTTTGTCAGTGCCCATCTCTTGCGAAGTGCAGATATAGGTTATTTGACTCTCCATTTGAATATAGCGTGTAACAGTGTAGGGTAGTCGTGCTTTTGATGTGCAGCCCTTGGACTCCAACCAACTTCTTCCTCTTCCCTACTTTTTTTTTGGTGGAACTTGGTCAGTACAAGGACTGCGTTCACCTCGTGGCATAGCAATGGGCCGCTATGCGTGCTCAAGTGAGCTTTTTGATATTAGAGCTACAACTCCGACCTAACCTAACCTGTAGCCTTACATCCAGTTTCTTGCTTTGGAAAGTTTCCCAATTGAAGATTTATTCTCCCAAGTTGAGGTTACCGCCACATTTTACCACATATATCAGTGGGCTGCTCTTGCCGTATAGATCCTTGACCACACATTTTTTGTCATCCTGAACTGAATTCTCCAGTTTGTTAACATACATACATACTTAATTGGTCATTACAACCCTTTAGTCAGGATTACAACCTTGGTTTTTATGACAGATTATTGAAAAACTTTTATGGCAATTTTTGCTTTACTCTCAGACTTTTTGCCAGAAATCTGCCGAAGAAATATTTTGTCTTATTTCGTTTAGTTGGAGATGCTTGACCTGGGGTTTGAACCGAGGTCTCACGTCTAAGAGGCCAACACACTATCTACTAGGTCACGGCGACTTTTGCATTCAGTTTGAGATATTTTTACATGTTCTTCGGTTGTTAAACTACTCATTTTCCCTGGTTTTGATATCACTAAATGGATAACATGGTTGTTAAATCCAAACGAAGCTTTTTTAAATTTTACATTCAAGTTAAACGAAAGAGATTATTTTGTAATGGTTCCGATGAAATGCTTATTAAGACTCCATAAATTAATTCTTAGTTGTTATATTTTTCCTTTTGTTATTTTTTGTTTTAATTTTGTAATATCATATCCTTGTCAAACATACAGTGAGCGTCAAAACAAACTGTACACTATGGATAAAATTCTAACAATTACCAAACTCAACTTTTACAACTTAAGGAGAGTGCCCAAAAAAATTTGACAATATTTCGAAATTTTTTAATTTTTGTTTGTTTCTATTTCAAAAACTCTTAATGAAACAATTTTATAATAAAAATAACGATAATTTAGTAATGTATTATATATTTTTAATGTACAATTTCTTTTGACGCTCACTGTATTTCCTTCGATTTTTTTAGATTTGATTCAGAGGAAAATTTCCAAGAATGACGAATCTAGGTAGAATGACAAATAAAATAATAATTTGAAATGGAATTGACAGCCATTTATTTTGTCACATTCATACACGATATTTGATTAGATTAATTTGTAACGAGTCTTACAATTGAATTTTATTTACCATGAAATCCTTTTCAATTATTTACGTTATGTTTTTTTGACAAACTGACAAAAATTGCTTACGATTCCCACCAGCAACTGTCATAGGCTAGACAACAAAATATAACAATGACACGAAATTGACATTCGACAAATTGTCATTTGAGATTTAAAATAAAATCAAAAAAAATAATAGAACTGAAGAAAATTTTGATAAAATTCTTGAGCATGACTTTGTTTCCATAAATATTCATATAAGAATTGTTTGTTGCAAATACTTCATAGAAAATACTTCATGGAAAATGTTTCAGGGAAAATTTTTCAAAAATAAATAGAAAGTAAGTACCCTTATCATTACCATGAACAAATTGTAATCATCGTTTAACAACCACCATTCAATTGAATTTTCTTTTTCCGAATGAAAAATTAAAAAAGTCAGGATTTCTACGGAAATGATACAACACACTAGAGATGCATTGCAGGTTCTCAATACAATAAATAAATATTCTTAGGAATCAAAAGAGATCTTTAAAAAGACATTCAATTTGTACAGGAAATATTTATCAGGGACAGTGGAATTGATTATAGAAAATGAAAGATAAATTTAAAAAATGGGTTTTAAATATTCATTGAAACAAAAAAATATGCCGTGAAAGCATATTGTTACATTTTGCCTTTTAAAAACGTTTAAAATATAAGCTCGTAGATTGCAAATAAAATAAAAATAAATTTGTGTTTAAATACTTTATTATTCGCACAATTCTGTGTGCCACTGTTCACAACTTGATGTAAACAACAACAATTGCTTTTCTTTGTTATTCCTCTGGTTATAAACCCTTTGCATAAACAATAACAATCACTAAACAATTATTCGATAGATCTTTGTAACGGAGATCTTCAAACCACGATTACTCTCTTCAAACGCATCGCGTCTTCACACAAGACTGACTGAACTTCACTAACTAACTCGCCTGCTTTACCTTGCCTTTTATACGGCAGGTTAAATAGTCTGATGAATGTTCGCTTTCTCGAAATCTCTATAAATGTAAACATCGTTGTTTAAGTTTATTATTGTAGTATTGTCGGTATATTTTTGATTACTTGTTTACCATTTTTTATGCTAGTGTTTGTTGTTGTATTTTTGTTTACTTGTTTACCATTTTTTATACTGGTGTTTGTTGTTATAACGGGTGATTTTTTAGCTATTATCTTTTTGGCAACACTGGTTTAAACAGCTCACGCTCGTTTCGTTTTTTGTTTCACTGTCAAACATCTTCAGTTTGGTCTATAATTTAACCATGAATCGTCTTACAAACGAACAACACCTGAAAATCATTGAATTTTATTATCAAAATGCGTGCTCTGTTAAGAAAGTTCATCGCGCGCTTCTTCCATTTTATGGTCCGTTTAATCGAACCACTGTTCTGCTGTTTGCTATTGTGACTAAATTTCGCACCAAATTTACATTGTTGGACATTAAATCACCAACACGCTTACGTAGAGTGCGATTTGAAGAAAATATGGCAGCTGTATCGGCCAGTGTTAATGATGACCATCAATTATCGATTCGTCGCCGTTCGCAGCAATTGGGCCTCTGTTATTCAACAACGTGGAAAATTTGCGGAAGGATTTAGGTGTGAAGCCTTTCAAAATATATCTGGTGCAAGAATTGAAGCCGAACGACCTACCGCAACGCAGAATTTTTGGTGAATGGGCTCCTGGAAAGTTGGCCGAAGATTCACTTCTTTATCGAAAAATTGTGTTCAGCGACGAAGCTAATTTTTGGCTCAATGGATACGTAAATAAGCAGAATTGTCGATTTTGGAGTGAAGATCAGCCAGAAGCATTGCAAAAGCTACCAAAGAAGAAAGACAAAGAGTATGCCAAAATTGGACTAAGCGGATGGACCATTTGAGGCGCAGTCGCGGTCAACATTTGCGTGAAATAATCTTCAAACATTAAATTATATGGACCGTACTATCGATTCAAATAAAGTTTTCATGAATTTTTATGAATTTTATGTCTTTTTTTTTAAATTTTCCTATAGCTCTTAAAAATTTATTAATCAGTACGATAATTTGTAAACAGATTTGTTTAATTGCATTGTATTCTTTATAATTTTAATGTTAAGCGACGTAAAAGTAAAACACCGGTATCTAGATTTTTCATTTTCGTAACAATTTAAAATGCTAAACGCGAGGTATGCTATTTAGCAAAAAGTTGAAAATATTTTTCGATTCTGATCGCAAATATAACCACCAAAGCAACAATTCTCAATAAAATTGAGATAAGGCCATGTAGGTTCCACAACATAATTTCGTATGATGCACTACTGGTTAGTTTTACTTCTACCTTTCTCAGCTCGTTACCTTCTTAATTGGTCATGACAATCGTATAGTTAGGATTGCAAGTGTTAATTTTATCAATGACTGCTGGAACCAGAGATTCTGAAGGACAGGTATCATGGTAATTTTATTTACTCTTATAGCTTTTATGAAGATATTGCTGTAAGGAAGTCGCCAAAACAATATTTTCTTACCATCTTAATTTTTTTTATTTTATTCGAGATGTCTGAGCTAAGGTCTGAACTACGGACTCCTGTGTAATAAAGCCAGCACATTACTTACTATATTACTGTGACTTCCTACGTTTCTCAAATTGAATTTTTATGCCCATCACAATCAAGAGCATCTGATTCCCCAATACGTACACCGCTCGTGGTTCCAAATGACGTAATATTTGTGGTGCGCTTATGGGTTAATAAACAATACTGGGTTCCTTAGCTATAAAATTTAATCATTTTACATTCTAGGCTTGACTGTAGAACATATGGAAGTGAGTCATATTAATTAAGACTTTATAACTCAATCTTCAAAGGGTTAGGCCTACAACAGAAAACATTTAGAATTTGCAAAAGACTAGATAGGATTGGAATTTAAAAAGAGAGAGGATTGTTGGTTAAAATAAAAGTAGTGATGGTAATATAGCAAATGCTGTGGTAACCCTGATTTTCCGGATGAACTGGTCAGATATGACACAATATCAAATTCTTCAATGAATTCTCTACTTGAATGCCAGATAAGTAGTTTCGGACACTGGCCGAATATAGCAGAAAATCTGCCATAAACTGGATAGAGTACGCGCTGAAAGTCTGTGGTACACCCGAACTTAGTCTGAACCCCAAATATAGCTTAGTGTCCCATCACTTGCAACCTGTATACTGCGATTCCATGCAAAACTAAATGCACATGGTGAGAAGCGACTAAATAAACGAAGTTTTGATAAGTTTTTGTTACCGTGCCAAATACATTGTCAAATACTCTGGAAATATTTTTAGCGAGACTGGTTGCATCTTCTGGGGTGTAACACTAGTAGGACACCAATAGAACGGGGTTTTAAGGCTGATCAGATTTTTTAATTCTTAAAACTTCACAACATACATACAGAGATCTTCTCATACCACCTATGTTGTGTGTGTTAATTTTACGTATGTGTGCTGGGGGACCTACAGTTTAAAGTCGACTCCGAAAGACAGATTTTTGAGAAACTTTTCATGACAATTTTATTTACTCCCAGAGTTTTTGCCAGAAATCTGCTGAGGGGAAGCCGAAGAAATGTTTTTTTTGATATTTCGTTCTGTTGGAGATGTGTTACCCGGGGTTTGAACCGTGGCCTCATGCAAACAAATTTCCTTGGTAAGGTTGTGTAACAAATAATCTGAATTAATCGATGCCATGGATTTTTCCAGGCATTTGTTCTGTCCGATAAATACGCTTACTTCACATAAGATCTGTCATGGCAATTTTATTTACTTTATTTATTCTTTGCTGAGAAGACGGTTTTTAAGCATGGCCTTACGTCTAATGAGCCAACGCACTACCTACTTCACAAGCTGATGCCTGATTATACTTTCCATAACCTTGGAAACTGCGTAAAAAATTGCCTTGAGTAGGTTGTTACTAGGGGTTACAGTAGCCAAATTTCAGAAAACTGAAAAAAAAAAAATAAAACATTAGTTCAGGACCAGCTATGATTGGTTGATGTCGAGAATATTAAAAACTTATTTTAGCTGCATGAGTTCGAAGGAATATTTTATTTTGTTTTCATGATTTTCTTTATTTAAATGTGACAGTTCTTGTCCCACTGTAACAGGAATTAATAGGAAACTCTTTAAAATAATTTCATCTTTCACTTCCTTGCGTATGTCTTTGATGAGTGAAAAAAAAACTTAAGATATCTGAAGGAATTCAATTCAATTCAATATTCTGAAAAGACGCAGGAAAGGAATCAAATACAATTGAATTGAATTTTGGATGGAACAATAGTACAGCAAAACGGCAATATCATTGCATCGGCTATAAAAATAATCAAAAAACAGTCTAAACAGACAATGTGATTACAGCCAACTAACCATACCAACAAATAACTTAAACATGCATTCCATTCCAGCCCTAAACATACCAGCCAATTCATACTTGCACTTACTCGTACATATTGCCAGTATGTATAACAGTATGTGACAATAGTAAACGACAATGCTACTCAGACCCAAAAGAACGCAACAAAAAAAAAGAACAAATCGTATGAAAGAAAGAATGGAATCGAAAGAGGAAATTCTCAATTGTTCAATTGCGTGTGAAAGTGCACATTACTGAATATAAGAAACTCATGTACATTTTCATGTACACTCAACGTTTGCAGTATACAGTACTCATGTTTCCAGCTCTGATGGCAAATTCTTTTTTTTGTTTTTTTTTGTTTTTTGGTGAATGAATAAGCATGAGAAAATGTTGCTAAAAACTCGACAAGTTCTTGGGTGACTTTTATAAGTCAATACAGTTTTGTTTCTTTGTTGTCGTTGTTGCAACAACAAATTGCAAAGTCGTATAGAAAATATATGCGCAATTGATTATTACTTCCACTCTTATAGGTAAAATAAATGCAGGTAGTAGTTGTTTACATTTATATTTATGCGTAAAAGAACGAGGGTTGTCTGAAAAGTTCAAGCACAGAGAAATTATGGAATTTAAATAGGCAAGAGTTTTTAAACTAAAAATCATATTTAATTTAGAATTGAATAGTCAAGGGAAAGTCGCCGTGGTCTAATAGGTAGTGTGTTGGCTTATTAGAGTAAAGCCAGGATTCAAACCCCAGGCCAGACATCTTAACAAAATGCAAAATGTATTTCTTCAGCGGGTTCTTCTCAGCAGATTTCTGGCAAAAACTTTGAGAGTAAATAAAAATTGCCATGAAAAGTTTCTTAAAAATCTGTCGTTCGGAGTCGACTTTAAACTGTAGGCCTAGTCACTCACGTATAAAATTAACACACACACAACATAAGTGGTGTGAGAAACTAGGTCATAACCCTGACTGAAGGGTTGTAATGATCAATTATGTATGTATGTATGAGTCAATGGAAATCTACAAAATTTCATTTCGCATCTGAAACGCATATTCCCGATAAAACGAATACAAGGCATATGAAAAGGACATCGAAACAATGGAATACTGTTTAGTCACGCCCCAGCCGTCGTCACCTTGAAATTCCAACGGATTACAAAGGATACAATGTTAAACTATAGCTCCCGGCGCTCATGATTAAAATTAACACAGAAAACATTTGTGTGGCATGAGAAACTAGGTTGTAGTCTTGACTAAGGGGTTATAATGATCAATTAAGTACGCAAGTACTTCGCTCAATTTTAATCCTTATTTTACTTTTCCTTCTTCTGGTGTTCGTTATTTGGATAACCTTACACTGGCTTATTCCAGTTTAATAGCGGGTCGATTGTAGGTACTGGATTATAATCCAAACAAACTGTTCTATGCATAAATGGAATAATGAGAGCCGTCACGTCGGCCTGTTGTACGCGCACTAATAAAAGATAACAACCACAAAAAATTCATGCGAAATCCGTATCATGTAAGTACTTCCTTAATTACTTCCCTCTCACTCATTACTCTCTCTTGGATCAGTAATGAGTGGTAAAAAATCAACCAGAAAATATTGCGATCGTGCGTGCAAGGCAGCAAATTTGACTCGAAGTCGAATATTGAAGTATTCGCTATTCAATAGCGTCCTACGTGACTTTTAAATCACTCCCGCATTTGGGTTTTCGATGTCCCGAAAGGCTGTTATGACTGCTTGGATATGTTAATTATGCCGTTCGCCTCTTTATTGCCACCATTCCCAATGTATAGGTGCCCAAAGGCGTAAATCACCCTTAAAAACTGTCTCAGACCTTGTGTCCCTAGACAACACTGCTGTAACAGCTATCTCACTGACAGTAAAACCTTACCTTTCAATCAAATTTGGGCTGGCCCAGCTCACGTTTACTATCAACGCACGGAACTTGCTTTGAAAATCACATTATGGGTGGGTAGACAGAACCATAATCTGGTTTCTAGTCTTACAATACAGACATCAGTTTCAAATTCACCTTTAGACCGGCCGTTTAGTAACTAGTCTCTAGGAGCAGCTGTGTCAAGGTCCTATTTGTTTAGGATTGTCAACTAATTCGATTAAGGATTCTACAAAATTTCTCGTTGATGTGGTTAAGTCCAGTCAGACAGGATTATGACCTGGCTTCTCATACCACTTATCTTGTGTGTGTTAATTTTATACATGAGTGGCGGTTTCAAGACGACTCCGAACGCCAGCATTTTGAAAAACTTTTCATGATAATTTTATTTACTTTCAGAGTTTTTTCGTTGCAGATGTCTGACCTGGTATTTTAACCGTGGCCTCACGTCTAATAAGCCAACAGGCTACCTACTAGGCTACGACGACATCAATATAGTCTAGACAATAATCGCTGGATGTTCCATCCTATCCCTGTGGATAAATTTAAGAAGTATCGGAAAAATAGCAACTATTTTAGGATATAAAAATGGGTTAGAAACGGATCGTGGAACAGTAGCAGAAGTTTTTGTTTCAAGTGTGAAATATTTCGTGCCCATGGGAAAACTCGCGTGTGTCTCCCAAGCGGAAGTCTATGGGAACGAAAGATGTGCTCAATTCAATTTAAAGCAGATGAGTTTGCGAGGAGTGAATTTTCCACTCCATCGATGTCGTGTAAAGTGGAGGCGAATGTTTGAAAAAGTATGCTCAAGGAAAAATTACGAGAGACAAAGACAACGATTAAAATCAATCGTCGGAACACAGACTTGGAAGGAAATACATGAAAGCATATCAGATGCTAGGTTTTTTTGTCTTAAGCCGGAGGTGGGAATCTTTGGAAGACACTTTTGTTCCAACAAAAGAGTGCATGATTCACCATCACTGGTGCCTACGTACTAAAGCCACCCCCTACACACTTCAACCACTCTCCCCCCGCGGGACTGCCGAAAGGTATTCTTTCGCGTAGGGCTGGTTAGCTTGAAAGCTTTATCACATTAAGTCAAATTTCGCCTCCTTTCCTCCAGTCTTCGGAGTACTAGCATAACTTCAGCCATTCTCTGACTATATTGACTCCATAGAATCCTACAATTCAACAGCTCTTCCAGTAGCCGATTTGGTCCTTAATTCGTTTCTCCGGGCCATCTAAATCTGGGGCAGCATGATAGAATATGCTCCGTATCTTCCTCCTTATCTACACAGTTTGGGCATATAGGGGAAGTGTCATGACATGTCCGTGCAGCTACTTCCTGAAGCACCCATGACCAGTTAGAAAATGGGTCACGTAGTAGTTCAGCTCGCAATGTTTGTTCTCCATCCAAAGGGTTACATCAGGGACAAGGCGAAATGTTCATCTTCCCTTTAAACCGTTCTCCCATCGTGACTGCCATTTGTGCATGGAAGTCCTTCGTTCCTCCGCTTTTATAGCTGCTATTTGTCCCGGGTGCTCGAGACGGCGAAGGTATATCCTCCTCATCTCGTCCGCCAATATGTCTATTGGTATTGTCTTTGTCAATACCAATACCGCTTCATCAGACACTGTCCTGAAGCCACTTATCCGTCTAATCGCGCTTAGACGATACACCGAGGACAGTATCCTCCTTGTAGTCCCCCGGAGAGTGCTTGAGAGGGCAATAATACAGCATTATCGATGTTACTACCACCGAAATTATCCTCCTTTTGAGTGGACCTGGTCCTCCAATGTTTGGCATCATCCTCGCCAGTGCTGCCTGTTATCAGATGCTAGAAAGGGAATTGTTATTGTTGAGACCGAACAGATTCCTGAAGTTTGTCAGTAATCTCGAAAATAAAATTTTATTTATTCCTCCAGTTTTTGCCAGAAATCTGGTTATTTCACCGATGAAATATTTTTTGTTTGGTTGGATATGTCTGCCTGAGGTTTGGCCACGGTTCACGTCTAATGAACCAACACACTACATACTAGACTACGGCGACTACCCGAATATAGTTTTCTTTAGGCGCGTAATTATTTTTCAATTGATTTAAAGCCAATGGTCGATTTGAGGCTGATTTAATTCACTAGACTGCCCTCAAGCCAAGCTCTCATTGTAAGCAGTTAAACAGATGGAAAATAATTCAATCTGTGCTCATGGACCAAATTAATTTTTGACTTAGTTATTGAATTGCCTATTGTTGAAGACAACCCTCGTATTGCAAACGATTAGCTGAAAAGAATTTGTCATGGCGGCATTAATGTTGGCCGACAAATGTGTTGGCTAAAAAGTACTTTGTAAAGGATGTTGTTCTTAATGTTTAATTTTTTTATTTGTTACTTCCCCAGAAGAAAAACAAAAACAAAAGCAAAAACAGAATGGCATTACACTTGTATGTGGCAGGAACTCATTGTCTTAAAGAATGTCTTGTCAAGACCAGTAGTTTAGCAAGACATACATGAAATGCCGTTTAAAGGTGGCCGGTTATTTGCCATTTGCCTTTGGTGGCAGCATGCAATACAATACGACAATGAGCGTAACGTTCTGCTTGGTGGCTTTCACCTTAAGGAGCTTAAAATAATTGATGAGTGAGTGACCTTTTCATGTGCGATTTTAATAACCCCTAATAGCCTCTGGCATATTCTATATTTTTTCGCTTATTGGCCTTTTGTTCTTGTTGTCTTGGTTTGTCGATAACTTTGAAAACGATACTTTAAATGTGGAAGCAATTAACGGTTTAAAACTAAATTGTAGGCGTTAATTTAGATGTTTGAGATGCATTTAATGAGGGTGTCAAGAACACACACGCTGCTTGACACTTTCGAAAACTAATTTAAAAATGTTTTTCATTCTCTTTATTTTCTTTTTCATTCACTTTATTGCCTTTTTCTTTTCCTTTTTTCTGTTGGTATTAAATAGACTGCCTTTATGCCGATCACTTTTTGAATTAAATCGAGCAGAGACACAAATTAATTATTTTAGTTGGTAATGGGATTAGTTGTGACAAAGAGTTTTTGGTAGGTGGTCTCAACGTGGTGGGTCTTTGTTGAGTAGTATAGTAGCATGAGTTTGTCTAATAAATTTCGAATTAAAGGGAATAATGTGAGTGGTAGTAGAGGTAGTAATTGAATTTGTATATGAACTAATAAATGACAAACATTTATATTCTTAACAAAAATTCTATTTATTAAAGAGCTTTAAATTGATCGAATGTTATCTACATTCTAAACATTCGCGGGAAAGTGTTAAAGTTGGTTATACGGTTATTAAAGGCAACATTCGTAGTATAATCAAGTTTCCGCTGCAAATGTTATCACAACCTCTCTCCGTTGCTTTAGAGCCGTGCAATTGCATAGAAGTTGTTATAGATGCACCTCAGCAAGACCAGAAAGTTCCAAGCCTTACAGCCTGTTCGACAAGCTCTTTCGTTGTTATGAAATTCTATGCCACAGGCCATAGTTTTGTTACATTTGGTGGCTTTATATACTTTTTTCATCTGAGGTTTTTGAATTCCATGCGTCAGTAGCTTCAATTCCGTTTCTACGTTTTATAAGAAGGTCCTCGTTATACGTCATAAAGAAAAATTTTTGGTATGTGCCACTTAAACTTCTGTATCGAGCAATATTTTATACGCGAGTGCTGGGCACTAACTTTTAGTTGGTCATTACGATCCGTTAGTTAGGATTACAATCTAGTTTCACACACCACCAGGTTGCGTATTTTTATCCATCAGTGGCGAAACCTACAGTTTAATGTTGATTTTGAGAAACTTTTCAAGGCAATTTTATTTACATTCAGATTTTTTGCCAGAAGACTGATGAGAGCAAGTGACCGAAGGAAATTTTTTTCAAATTTCGTTTTGTTCGAGACAACTGAGCTGGGTAGCTTGATCATTGAGTTCTTGTCTAATAAGCCAACACACTACTTACTCGAATACAGGCAAGGGCAGCAGCACATTAATCTTGTCACGCTACCTCTGCTGAAATCATGTAAGTGAGTGTGCCAAAAAAATAACGACCAATAACGACCAGTTGAAGGACAGAAGTGGGCTGCTTATTATCTTTGTATTATGATACGAAAAGCTTAACAAAGCTATCGAGACCCCTATGGACATAAGAGGTTATAATTCAACCACAATACAGCTTTCGAGCGTGTTGTTAAGCCCAGGAATTCATCAACAACGACACTTCACTTTCCAGAGAAATAGATATTCTTGCACAAGGTTGAATGTTAATCTAATATGTGAAAGGAGCTTCATGACAGTTTTAGCTGTTGGAGTAGATAAGTATATTCTTCTTCTAGTCTTCGCAACGTTCAACAATAGACGTCCACGAGTCAATAATCTTCAAACACTACTGCCGTAATAACGTGTAAGTAGTTATCACTGCTGTGAAGTCGCCGTATTCTATTAGGTAGTGTGTTGACTTATTACGAGTAAGGCCCCCATTCAAACCCCAGGTCAGACGTCTCCAACAAAACGAAAAAATATTTCATCGGAGACTTCCTCTCAGCAGATTTCTGGCAAAAAGTCTGAGAGTAAATAAAATTTGTAATAACGTGTAAACATTTTTGAGAAACTCAAAAACTTTAAACTGTAGGTCCCGCTACTCATAGATAAAATTAATATACACAACATGAGTGGTGTGAGAAGCTCGGTCATAATCCTAACTGAAGGGTTGTAGTGACCAAAAGATGTATGCATGTATGTATGCATGTTTAATTCCAAACCATGATTCCACCAACGCCCTCTTAATAACGTTACCAACGTTTCCACTGTTCAAGTTCATATTTTTCCTTTTTTCGTTTTCGTTTTCATTTCCATTTTGTTTACATCAATTTTCATTTGCGGTATACATCACTTATTTATTCATTCATTCATTCATTAATCCCTGGTCCATTCATTCATTCGTTGCACTTCACATTGGGATTAATAAAATGCCATCATATTGTAGGCATTGAATACCGCAAAATTATTGTCTGCCATTCGTTCCACAAGTCTTGTGTCAATCAAAATACAGGAAGAAGATTCTTTCGTCGCAGCTTTATAAAATGAAATGTCAATTGGGGTATTTGATGATTGATGTGTTGCAATAAAAAAAAAAAAATAAACACAACACACATACGCATACGCATGCACCCCAGAAATATGAAAATGTTTGTATAAACGAGATAAATTGAGTGAAATGCTCATTTCTTTTCAATAAACCGCAGCAGTTTGATAATGATTGAATCGATCGAAAGCTTGAAACATTAGTCAGGCATTTTGATTGAGTCGCTGAAAGGCTTGTAATTGAAGGGGGGATCATAAATACATGGTTATATGGGGATTTAATAGAATGAAAAGATTTAAAGGAAACGTTTTTTATAATTATTTGATAAAAAAACATAAAATAATTTCAAAGGAGTTCGCGGAATGTGTTATTGAATTGGATGCTAGAGCCATGCTTTTAATGCAGTGGAAGTAACACAGCCTATCACAGGCAAAATACAACGGTCAAGCCTTATGATTGATGGATTCGAGACATCGGGAAATGTGTTATTAAATTCCATAGCTTTATAGGCATCGGGAGAAACCTAGAGCGAACAAAATATAACAGATTGCTGATAGCCGTTGAAAAAAGAAAAGAAATTTGGTGCAACTAAAATGCCTTTCGACCGTCAAGCTTGATGATTGATGAATTCCAGACTGGCGATTTAGGACAAAGAAATTCGCGAGATGTGTTATTAAATGGGATGCTAGGGGCCTTTAAAGCATTAGAAGAAACACAGACTAGACCGTTGAAGGAAGTAAGAAAATCTAATGCAACTAATCTGCTTTACGACAGTCAAGCTCGATGATTGATGGATTCGAGACTGGCGATAAGGGACAAAGGAATTCGCGAGATGTGCTATTAAATGAGATGCCTTTAAATTCGTTGGAAGCAACACAGCCTAGGGCGAGCAAAATGTAACAGATTGCTCACAGCCGTTGAAAAAAGTAAGAAAATCTGGTGCAACTAAGATGCCTTTCGACCGTCTAGCTCGATGATTGATGGATTGGAGACTAGCGATAAGGGACAAAGAAATTCGGGAAATGTATTATTAAGTGAGAGCCCCCTTTAAAACATTGAAAAAAAAACACAGCCTAGAGCAAGCGAAATGTAATATAATACATTGCTAACAGCCATTTAAGAAAGAAAGGAAATACGATACAACTAATATACTTTGCAACCGTCAAGCTCGATGATTGATGGATTCGAGACTGGCGATAAGGGACGAAGAAAACATTATAACAAGAAATGTTGTTATGCTTAAGCATTAAAGTCGTTGATTAGTAAAACTGGAATATGAAATACTATTTGCTTCCCTGATACTGTTGCACTGGTATAAACATTATCAAACTGTTAAAAGCCTTTATAAAGCAAGTGAGATGTCGAGAAAGACAAAGTTGTTAAATAATGCATTCTACAGTGTTTCCAATATGACCATAAAAGTGTTGAAAAATGTTGAGCCATTATTGCGCTGGACTTTAAGCACTTTTTAATTCGTAGGAATGAGGGCACATCCTTGCATCGTTGCTAATATAAATTGTACTTGAATAAGTAAATCTAACAGTCAGGAACTACTTTTTCAGGAAAATATTGTATGAAGAATTCAAAAGCATTGATAACTACTTACGCGGTATTATGGCGGTAGTGTCTCAAGATTATTGATTCTTGAGATTCTTGATGACAGCTAGGATGTCATAAAGTTCACGTCACAGATTATATCAACACTGAACCTTGTGCAAAATCGTCTGTTTCTATGGAAAGTGAAGGGTCGTAGTAGACAAACTTCTGGGCTTAATAACATGCAAATCCATAGCTTTCCTCTTCATCATAATAAGTCTGGAAATTGTGAATAAATTTTCTGCATAAAATACTAGATGTGCTCGATATGTATGCTTGTCGAATCATAATCCAATGTTGATAGGCTACCCATTCCTTTCCTTCAATTGGTTATTCACTGTGGGGTCTTTATTTTTTTGCACATTTCGTATTAGGCACTCACTCACATGATTTCATCAGAGATTGCGTAGCAAGATTAATGTGTTGCTGCTCAGTCTCTGCAGCCGCCGTTGTCTAGTAGGTAGTATGGTGGCTTATTAGACTTAAGGCCATGGTTCAAAGCCCAGGTCTGATATCTCCTACAAAAACCGAAATATGAAAAAAATATTTCTTCGGCGGCGACTTCCTCTCAGCAGATTTCTGGCAAAAACCGTGAGAATAAAATAAATTGCCATGACAAGTTTCTCAAAAATCTGTCATTCGGAATCGGTGTTAAACTGTTAGGTCCTGCCACTCATGTTTAAAATTAAAACAACCAACATGAGTGGTGTGAGAAGCTGGATTGTAATCCTAACTGAAGGGTTGTAATGAACAACTACGTACGTACATATATGTAAGACTACATATATATATGTAAGACTACATATGCTAGACGGTAATCGTAATATGCTTGCCCAATATGGTCGGATGCACTCTCCGTGGGGACTACAAGGCGGATACTGTCCTCGGTGTATCGTCTAAGCTCAATTAGACAATTATGTGAGTTCAGAATAGTGTCTGATGAAGCGGTATCGGTATTCGCAAAGATAATACCGATAGATATATTGGCGGATGAGATGAGGGGGATATACTTTCGCCGTCTCGAGTGTCCAGGACAAACGACAGTCATGATGGGAGAACGATTTAAAGTGAAGATAGACATTTCGCCTTGTCCCTGATAAAACCCCTCGGATGGAGAACGAACATTGCGAGCTGAACTACTACGGGACCCAATTCCTAACTGGTCATGGGTGCTTCAGGAAGTACCTGCACAGATTTGGACATGATATTTCCCTTATATGCCCAAACTGTGTAGATGAGGAGGAAAATGCGGAGGAAAATGCGGAGCTGCCCCAGATTTAGATGGCCCGGGGAAACGAGTTTTGGACCAAATCGGCTTATGGAACAGGTGTTGAATTCTAGGATTCTATGGAGCCAATGCAGCCAGAGAATGGCTGAAGTTATGCCAGAACTCCGAAGGCTGGAGGAACGGAGGCGAAATTTGATTTGGTATGATAAAGCTTTAAAGGTAACCAGCCCACCGTGAATTAATACCTTACGGCAGTCCCGTGGGGGGAAAATGGTTGAAGAATAAAGGTGGTGGGTTTAGTACGTAGGCACCAGTGATGGTGAATCGTGCACTCTTTTGTTGGAACAAAAGTGTCTTTCGAAGATTCCCATCTCCGGACCAAGACCAAAAAAAAAAGACCGTAATCCTGTTTGATAAGTTGTAAGGGCCAATACCGTAAGTATGTATTTTTATTTCTCGTGGTGTCCTGGCTTGGGTAAAATTTTTAACGCTTAATACAGAACCGCCAAGTACAAATTTCCTACCGAATCTTGATTTACTTGTTCTTATTATTTGGGAAGGACGAGAAACTTTATTTTTAGAAATTTTAATGAACATTTTTTATCTTGTGATACGTATAAGAGCAGACAGTCATTGTTTTTTAAAACAATTCAACCTTTTTAGTAATTTCCTACAGTGGTTGTGGGTTGTGTAAAATGGAAGTATTCTGTTAAAAAACAAATTTTGAAGAGTTACTCTTCAAATTGTAATTGAAATTGTTTACAAATGTAATGAGATATTTTTTTGACTTCAACAAGGTGTATTGGTTACAAAGGACATCCTTCCTCTCCGTTTTTTAAATATTTTGCTAAAGATCCTTAAAATAAACACCTGAACCTAATGGCTTTAACACTTAAACAATAGGAATAAGAGGCACATGCAGAAAGTATCCTTTTTTCCATCATTTCCATTGGTTTAGTGAGAGTATCATGTAAAATTTAGTGTCCTTAAGATGAATTCAAACAAAAGATTTTTTGTCGAAGGTTTTTCCTTAAAAAAAATAAGAAAACATGCGAGTGTGTATGTGAATGAGAGGCTTACAGTGGCTGAAAGTGATTGTTTTGTTGTCGAATGCCTTATGCCGTATATGTATGGATCTGATGGTTATATTTTATACACGTTTTTTTCTTTGCTTTTCCTACCATTAATGCCACACAAAATGGCAAATAAAAGAAAAAGAACTGAGCAACACAAATATAAAGTGTACCAAAAAAGGAAACACACACTCTGCCGTTTATGGATACACGGGTATGTTGTCACAGTGTTGTCTTTGGCTTCCATCATTCATTCAGTCTCTAGAGACGAGTCAAATCGAGCAAGTCTATCAAAACTCATGCATCAAGTTCATGCCGAGTATTTGTTTAGCAGACATGGTGAGATTTTTTTCCAGACTATGTCTCTGTCTCCATATCATCTATTGTATGTGTATTGTATTGTATACCAAGGATATGAGGATTTTTATGAATGATTTTTGTATTCTTGAGACTCATGATTCCTTGTATTTATTGTCTTTTATTGTCTATTAAATAAGAAACAACTGAAGAAGAATACGTTTTTAAATACATTGAATAACTCAATTCGATTTACACTTGCCTACGTACGTATGTATGTACGCTGTGCCACAGAAACAGTTTTTGTTTAATGTGTACGAGACAATTTATTAAAAATTTAAAATTCCTTGGAATCCCTGAAATTGTTTTTCTTTTCACATGACATCTGCAGCAATAGACGGTGAATGAAAGAACAACATGAGTTTTCGACTTTCTTTTCTAGCAAAACGTCAATGAATATTTAAAACAGTTTTCATACGTATTTGATTTGAATTGGTGATTTGAAAACAAATGTGAGCAGCGGAATTCTCTAGCTCAAGTGAACATTAATAAATAATGTATGCCCCGTACTACAGCTTAATTTCATTGCAGTACAAGTGGTTGGGTTAATGGCAGTGAATACAGTTCCTTTGTTATAACTGCGATTGATTTTGTGGCCGCATAGGGTTTAAGGCTTGTGTTTCCTTTAGCTGTTCTTGTGAGCAAATCTTTCTTATTGAATTTTCTAACTTATGTATCCTTTGTAGTGAACAAGTGAGTGCCATTTGCTCGATTGTCAGTAGAGAGTCTGGTCCGTTACAAAGTAACTCAACACGTAGCACATAATATGTAACGTTGTCTCCCAACACGGACTTCTGAATTTTGGCAGTCAATAATGGCCATATTGTTGAAGATACATCTGTCAAATAAGTTGACATTTATTCAGTCTACTTTGCCAAATCAAAATGCACGAATATAGCATTCAACATCGCCATGAGTGTTCGGTTTAAGCAACTTATCGCGTTCTTTTTCCATTTTACGATCTTCATAATCGTTCTACCAAGAAGACTATTTGATTCCATTAATTCAGCAAACGATCAATCAAAACGTCATCGAAAATATCAACGCTGTTCGTGAGAATATGTAGGAGTTTCCAAGTAGTCAGTCGAACTGTCGTGGCTCACAGGATCTCGGTCTTTCATAGACCACAACTTGAAGAATTTTGAGTCGAAACGTGGACCTTCACCCGTAATAAATTCAACTTAACCAGGAACTGAAGGTAAGCGGTTATATGTAATGACATGTGTCCGCTGAATAGGCAGTTACCAACTGATCCTAATTTTCATCGAAAAATCATGTTCAGAAATGAGGCCCAATTTCGGATGAATGGGTACATGAACATACAAAATTCTCGCATTCCGGACAATTCCAATCTACATGAGATCCAAGAGCGTTCAATTCATTCGGAAATAGTCACTGTTTGATGTGGATTTCAGGCTAGCGGTGCCTTCGGTTGATAGTTCTAAAAGAACAACGTTAACCAGGCCGTCACTGTCAACAGCAAGCACTGTAGATCGACAACTTCTTTTCGCTTGACCCAGGAACTGAAGGCAAAGAGAACGTATGTTAGCTGATAGGTCAGTTGGCAACTGACCCTAATTTTTATAAAGATTGTATTCAACGATAAGGTCTACTTCTGGATGAAGAACTTAGTGGACGAGCAAAATTGTCGAACTTGGGATGATGCCAATCCATATGAGATCCAAGATAGTCCCGAACAAGTCACTGTTTTGTGTGGATTTTGGATTAGCAAAGCTTTCGGTACATCGTTCTTGGAAAACGACGTTAGTCAGGTCATCACTGTCATGGGCGGCCACTATAGATCGATGATTATTAACTTCTTTAGACGGACCAACGGCCTGAAGGTATAGTGAATTAGTGCACTAATTTTCATTGAAAAATCATCATCAGAGAATAGGACCATTAACAGGCCTAACAAATGAACAAAATTATTGCATTTGAGAAGATTGACGAGCGTTGAATGCATTCCCACAAAGAAACTGTTTAGTATCAATAGAATGGCTTTATATGCACATGCCTTAGATCGATGATTGTCAACCTCTTTGGTCTGACCCCTGAATTGTAACTATAGCACAGTGTTGCGTGCCAAACCGCTCATGCCACATCGGGTATTCTACATGAGCGATTTGAGGGCATGGTCATCTCACAGTGATGACCATGATATAAACTGGCCACCGAGATCATGCAATTTGGCGGCGTTAGGCTTCTTTTTATGGGATTTTCCTAATATGTATATGCAGGCCAATAAGCCATAAACCATAATGGTTCTTAAAGCCAACAAAATACATCACATTGATAAAATTATACTTGATTTATGCACCAATGTCATGGAAAATTGGATATTACGCATGTGCTCCAACCAAATCGACTCCAGTAGGACTGTTACGGACGATTTTCTGTTCCACACACATAGTGAAATCACCGTTATCTATTGGTAGTGCGTTGGCTTATTAAATAAGATATTGAGGTTCAAAGCCTAGCTAAGATATCTTGAATAAAACAAAATATGAAAAAAAAATTATTTCGGCAGATATCTGGCATTCATAAACTCTTTGAAAAAATAAAATTGCACTGAAAAGTTTCTCATAAATCTGTCGTTCGGAGTTGACTGTAAACTGTCATGTCACTCATGTATAAAATTAACAAACATAAGTGATGTTAGAATGTAGGTTGTAATCCTGACTAAAGGATTGTAATGAATTATTTGAATTAAGTACAGATTTCTTCAACAAATAAAGGACGTTTTGATTTATTTTACGAACACCTACGCTCTTATATTGCAAGCACAAGTTTTTATTTACATTTTATTTCCCAAAATCAAAAACCATGAATACATTTTTTTGTTCACTTTTTTACCTTTTTTCCAATAATAAACTTGTGTTTGACATTTTCATAATGCACGATATGATGGGAAAAAAACTCAAAAGTCACCATGAAAACTAAACTATAAAATGGAAAACATATCAAAAAAAAAAGAAGAAGCTTTATTTTTGAAAATCTAAAATATGTCATACATTAATGGGAATATGCTGCATTGACTTCCAAAAAGCATGGGTTTGTTGGTTGAACATCAAAAACTTCTTTGGCATGCGAAAAGTTATTCTGCCAAGAGTATGAGAAATGGAAAGTTTTCGAGCAGACAAAAATAAAATATCACCCGGAGTCACTTTTGGGAAAAGTCAATATTTATTTAAGAAAATATCAACAATAACAACAAAAATGAAAAGAAAAACCCTCCAATAAAATTAAAGTGAAGTGAAGTGAGGGGTTTTTGTTTTGTTTGCCAAGATAACAAATCATTTTACAATTCGTCTACGGGATGGCAAAGATGGTGGCTGGTGTTAATGGGTTTTCCTGTAAATTTCCAGACTTGATTTGTCACAAAAATTTTACAAAACTCGTGCCTGTAATTTAACCCTTTTCATGGACAAACAATTCAAATGAAATGAAATGGAAAATTATTGTTTTTCACAAAATTTGATACTCAGCAAAATTGATGAAAAGTTTTTGTTTTACTAAAGCAAGCAAAGAAATACAGACTGTCTCAGCCTACTATATAATGTTGTACGAAGGTGCGGTTTATTTCAGTTTGAGTTTTGACTTGTAAGAAACAATTGTTATTGTAGGTAGGGTTTACAGCTTTTTCCTAAAATTTGTTGAAAGAGTGATTTACACGTTGAGTCGCCATAGTCTAGTAGGTACACTACCTACTTGGCTTATTAGACGTAAGGCCACGGTTCAAACCCCCAGGTCAGACATCAAGACGACAATATGAAAGAATATTTCTTCGGTGACTTCCTCTCAGCAGATTTCTGGCAAAAACTCTGAGAGTAAAGAAAAATTGCCATGAAAAGTTTCTTAAAAAAAGTCGACTTTAAACTGTAGGTCCTGCCACTCATGTATAAAATTATCGCACGCAACATAAGTGGTGTGAGAAACTAAGTCGTAATCCTGACTGAAGGATTGTAATGGCCAATTATGTATGTATGTATGTGATTTACACGATAATACTTTACCTGCTTGGAAACTAAGGACACTTACGTGGGAAGATTCGCAAATGCTTGGAGGCAATTTGTCGATCAAGCTGATACTATATGAAGGTTCAGTGTTATAAGTTAAGAAAATAAGATCAATGCCCATTCCTAAACATTCAGTTGAGTGCAAAATAACAAAATATTTAATATTAGTGCATTTCGAGTCGAGATATAAACATATATACGGCCAGTAAAGTGGACATTAGTTTCTTACAGAGAGTGTATATTACTGCCAAAATTATCTAAGAATGCCATGTGTGTCTGGTGGAGATACCGACGATTACCTTCATGCGGATTTCTGTATACGAAGGCATTGAATATTCGAAATTATCTTTCCTCCACAGGATGCATGTTAATAAGAGGCATATGAGTGACAGAATATACAATTTAATGTTGACTCCGAACGACAGATTTGATAATCTTTCTCATGGTCATTATTATTGTGAGAAGTGGACTTCAAGTCCTCAGCTAACGCACTAATAAACATATGTTAGAATATACGACGACCACCAAAAACGACGACGAAGTCGTCATCATATTTCAGTTTGTTGAAGATGTCTGATCGAGAGTTTGAACCGAGTCCTTCTTTTGTGTAATAAGCCAACACACTACCTACTAGACTACGGCGACTTCAAATACTATTCAATACTATGACTTGTTGCAAACGAAATTAAGGTTGTAACTTGAGGAAGAAAGAATAAAGGCATGGCCCCTAGCATCCCATTTAATAACACATCACGTGCATTTCTTTGTCCTTTATCACCAGTCTCGAATCCATCAATCATCGAGCTTGACGGGCGTAAAGCGTATTAGTTGTCAGATTTTCTTTTTCTTTTCCACGGCTGTGAGCATTCTATTACATTTTGCTCGCTCTAGGCTGTGTTTCTTCCAATGCTTTAAAGGCATGGTCCCTAGCATCACATTTAATAACACATCTCGTGCAATTCTTTGTCCTTTATCGCCAGCCTGGAATTCATCAATCATAGAGCTTGACGGTCGAAAAGCGTATTACTTGCATCAGATTTCCTTTCTGTTATATTTTGCTCGCTTTAGACTGTGTTTCCTCCAATATCTTAAAGGCATGGCCCATAGCATTCCTATTTAATAATACATGCTCCGAAGTCTAGAAATGTGCTGAGAGGCAGTTGGCAAAGAAATATTTTCCTTCATATTTCAGTTTGTTGAAGATGTTTAACCGGGGGTTTGAATGGAGTCCTTATGTGTAATAAGCCGACACAATACCTACTAGAATATGGAGACTGCAAATACTAGTCAATACAATGACTTGTAGCAAAAACTATGATAAAATAATTTATTTTTTAGATAGTACTATAGTGTATAACTATTTATTTAAAATATTATAAACGTTCAATTGTGGTTTTCAAAAAGAGTTTGTTTTTTTTTCTGTTTTGTAAATCATTTAAAAATTATTTGTTTTCAACAATCATTACAATTGTGATTTTCAATTTGAATTCAATTTCAGTTTATTTTTTCCTAATAAATATTTATTTATTTACTTATTTTATTTAATACTTTCCGTTGTTGTTGTTGTTGTATTTTATTTTAATTGTTTGCATTTTGATACGATTGACAATGAGAACCATAATGATGATGACAATGTTTCATTCTGTGGTTTCAGTTTGCGAATGTAAAATAAATCCTCTCTGATAAATGATTGTTGAACGTAAATTAAACATTTTTATTATTGTTGCAAATCTATATATATGTACGTACAGATATACGTTCGTAAGTAAGTTTTGTAAACGTTTATTACTACAATAATATTTTTTTAATAATTCATTCTCTTATAACAACTCAAAACTGCAACCGGGCAAGGCAGGGGTGCTAAGTAATCAGATTTTTTTTTTACATTTTACTTTCAAAAGCCTTTTTATTATTTCGTTTCCTTTCCATAGGCTTTACAAAGTTTCATTATCATCGCCATCAATGGTAAATCATGATGAACATTTACTGGCGTATTTAATGTGTAAATATTTTATCACATACACACAGTCGCCATACAAAGTTTCAAATTATTATTGTTTTTACAACAATTCAACTTCCTTTATGACTTTAACAAAACTGTTCAACGTTTCTCTTCTTTCATGATTTTTATTCTTATTTTATCAGCTAAGTATTGTTTGTTTAAAAATTGTTTCTTTTCTTAGTTAAAACCAGTAGTAAGAAAGAGTCTTTGTAATGTTTGCTTAACTGTCTTGTTTTGTTTTTTATTTTTTATTTTAAATGTTTAGTTTTCGTTGCGTTGATCAGTTCGAAGTTTTGGAATGTATTTCAGCGGTGAAATCGAACGGAATTGGCTCTGATGATGTAGATCCTTTGTTTTTGAAAGTTTTAACACCTAGACTTTTGCCGTATTATACCCACTTATTCAATACAGTGCTGACTAAATCTACTTTTCCTGATGAATGGAAACTGGCTAAGATCATTCCCATTCCCAAATCGAACAATGCGTTTAGACCAATTGCTATCCTTCCCTTTTTGTCGAAGGTAGTGGAAAACATTATAGCCAGACAGGTCAATGGTTGTCTGGAATGTCACAATTATTTATCAGTCGGTCAGTCGGGTTTCATGAAAGGTAGGAGTTGTACTACCGCTCTATTGAATCTAGTGGAGGATCTTAGGTTGGAGCTAGATGTAAATAGTGTAGCGTTTTTAGTTCTTCTCGATCACACCAAGGCATTCGATACAGTCAGTCATAAAATTTTATTGAATAAACTCCGGAAACTGTATAATTTTTCTAATTCTGCCGTTAGTCTAATATTTTCTTATTTGTTGAACAGATGTCAGAGGGTTCATTTAAATGGGAATATTTCAGATTCGCAAAATATTTGTAGAGGTGTTCCCCAGCGATCAATACTGGGGCCACTGTTGCTCTGTATGTATGTTAATGATCTACCGGGTGTTTTGGTTGACTGCCGCGTTAATATGTATGCTGATGATGTGCAGATTTATACCAGTACTCGTAAGGAGAATATTGATTCTTGTTTGCACTCTGTTAACAGTGATTTGGATAGGATTGACAGTTGGGCTTCGGCGAATGGACTACGCATTAATCCCTCAAAGTCCAAATGTTTAATACTTTCGAAGACCAATGTTTCGTTTGCCTTACCTGGATTGAGTATCAGGGGAAATGAAATTGACTTTGTCAAGTCTGCTACCAATCTGGGTATTGTATTTAATGACAGATTATCGTGGTCTGGCCATATAAGTGTTGTTGTTGGCAGAATATATGGCATGCTTAGGAATCTATGGGCGGTCATTGATTCAACTCCTTTTGAAATTCGTATGCAACTTGCTAAAACTTATTTAATACCTGTGCTATTGTATGGGTGAGAAATTTTTGCAAACTGCGATAGTAATGACAATCGGAAACTAAACTTGGCATACAACAATATAGCAAGATACGTCTTTCTTAAGGGTCGCCGGGATCATATTTCTCATTTAGCGTACCAGATATCTAGTGTGAAATTTGATAATCTTCTGAAAATTAAATGCCTCATTCTATTCCATAGAATTATTAATACGGGACAGCCGAAATATTTATTAAGCCGAATTAAGTTTGCTAGATCTTTCCATGACATGAAGGTTATTCAACAACGGTATAAGACCCTTTTGTCACAGCGACAGTTCTTTATACATACCACTAGTCTCTGGAATTCCCTACCAAATTACATCCAAAAGATAGGCAATGCAAATGCGTTCAAAAAGGAGTTATTTAAATTTTTCTCTTAATGAAATGTTTGGTTATTATATCGATTACATATTTATCCTTACTTTCTATATCGATTTTTGTAAATATTTCCTTTTTATATTATTGGAATTCTTTATTTTTTTAACTTTTTATTTTCTTTTTATTTCTGTAGTATTGTTAGGTTTTCTATATTATTTTAAATTATATTTCTACTTAAATTTTATATTTTAATCAATTTGTTTTTTATATTAATTTATTATTTTTGCTTAACTTCTTATATTTCTTATATATCACATCACAATTTTTATTATTCTTTTATGTTTTATATCTTATTGATCCTAAACATAGCACTATAACTTATAAGATTAAAATCTTGTTGTGTTATGTTAATTATAATAAATAAATGAATAAAAAATAAAGCAAATAATTAAAAAAAAAAATTCTAAATGCCAGCAAAAGCCAGGGTTCGAGCCCCAGGCCAGACATCAAGACAAAATACAAAAAGTATTTCTTCGGCGACTTCCTCTCAGCAGATATCTAGCAAAAACTCTGAGTGTAAAAAATAAAATTCCCATGAAAAGTATCTCAAAAAATATGTCGTTCGGAGTCGACTTTTAGTTGTAGGTTTCAACACTCATGTGTAAAATAAAGACACTCAACGTAAGTGGTGTGAGAAACTAGGTTGTTATCCTGACTGAAGGATTGTTATGACCAAATATGCATGTATGGATGTACATATGTATTCATGCTGATATGGGCCTCATCTCTGAAGATGAAAATTCGGGGTCACTGAATAGGTCGCACGTCGTTACCTATGATCGTTTACCTTTAGTACCGTGGTCAACTGAATTTTGTGCGCAGAAACGCCCAAATCACGTGTGGTCTACGAAAGCCCAAGTTCTAGTAAGCTCCACGAAATTGACCTGCACACTTTCACGGACAGTGGTAGACCTGGCGTTTCGTTCATTTACCATTGTTAGTCGATCTGTTATTGAATCCTGGGATACGAATTTCTCCAACACATTGTGAATGATCGTCTGGATAGAACCATTATGACGACCTTAAAATGAGCAAAGTTCGTGGTATGTCACCCGAATAGAAGCTATATTTTTGATAACACAATTTGTTCTTGAATGCTATACATTCATACATACATACATATTACCAGGCCAATCCTTCAGTCTGGATTACGATCTTATGTTGCACGTAATAATTTTATACATGAGTGTTAGGGGACCTACAGTTTAAAGCCGATTCCGAATGACAACGAATTTTTGAGAAACTTTTTCATGCCAATTTTATTTAACTCTCAGAGTTCTTGCCACAAATCTGCTGAGAGGCAAAACTATTTTTTCATATTTCGTTTTGTTGGAGATGTCTAAACTGGGATTTGAACCGTGCCCTTACGTGTAATAAGTCAATGTCAACACACTACCTACTAGACTATGGCGAGTTTGTTTCTTTCTCTTAAATTTCTAAATATTTGTTCGTGTAAGTCTATATACCGTACGATGTATGTATTTTGTTGTTCTCTATTTGTCTTGTTTATTTATTTTTGTTTAATTTATTTTTAAGCGTCGTAACAATATATTTTATATGGTGCGGGAAGCTAGGTCGTTATAGTGGCTAACTAAGATACGATTTTGTGGCTCTGGCATTTTAGGAAATTATATCCAATGAGGACCCGTGCATATTGACAGATATAGTTTCTCCCAGATGGCCGTTATTAGCTGTCAAAAATTGAAAGATCCGGATGGAAGACAGTATGGAGTCAAGGTTATTTTTAAACAAGGGCCTCATGAATTCAAAATCATTTGAAAAAAATGTTTAATACAGCGGGTGGTAAATAATTATTTGAATTTAACGTTTTTGTTGTTCTTTTTTTGTTGTTGTATTATTCAGTTCTATAAATAGCCTTTTAAGCTGCAACTTTAATAAGAATGACGACAAAAGAACGCATAAAAATTGTCACGTTGAGTTTTACACTTTAATTAATGCGATGCGGTGCGGTGGTATTCATACATATTTGGCTGAGCTGGGGCTGGGGTGGTGTAAATTTATACACATTTTTTTGTAAATTTACACATGTAAAGTACAATAATAACAGAATGACGTTGATTATAATTTTTTTAAATTAATTTTTTTTCCTTTTTGCTGTTTGTTGTTATTTGTATGTGAGTATAATTATTAATTAATTGTGTATACAAAAATAGTAAAAATTGTTAAATTGTCATACGGTCATGCATACACAAAAAAATAGTTGTTGAAAAAAATATCGAAATTAATATAAAAATCAGGTGTCAAAATGTTCTGCACATATGTACATATGTATTATGTATGTATTTGGTATTCGTAGAAAAATATTTGTTATTAAATTTTATAATTTTTTTCATTTTTTTAATATTTAAGAGAATTTAATTAAATTTTCTTTTGTCTGTGTTGTGTGTGACTTAACACATGTATTCTTAATATATAACACTTTTTTTTGTAATAATTTAATAACAACAACTATTTTAAATGCTTTTCTTCTTTTACAACAACAACAATAAAGTGTATCTTTTGCAAAATTGAAATTTAAAAATTTTTTTTCTTGGTTTTTCTGCAATTGTTGCACTGGCAAGAATAAAATTGTTAACTCAGCTGCATATGTTCTGTTTTTACATGCTTAGATAAGCATTGATAACAGAAATTTGTGAAAGATTGCTTTATTGGTTTGGGGCAAAAGTATACGTTCTTTTGAAGTTTTAAATTTTTTAATTGTAAAGGTTTTTACCAAAGTTAAGGTAGTCTAGTAGACGTGAGGCCACAGTTCTTCAACCTCCAGGACAAACATCTCGAACGAAATGAAATACAAAAAAAAAAAAAAATATTTCTTTGGAGGCGATTTCCTCTTAGCAGAATTATGGCAAAAACTGTGAGAGTTCAATAAAATTGCCATGAAATGTTTCTCAAAAATCTGTCGTTCCAAGTCGACTTTAAATTATAGGCCCCTTAACTTATGGATAAAATTAATACAAACAACAAGGCTAGATTGTAATCCAGACTGAACGACTGTAATGACTTAAAACTGCGTCTGCCCAGTATTATACGATTTAATCTCCAGCTCTTGTTCCCACCGCCCCAAGTGTGTATGGTATTAAGCAGAAACTGAGTCATGAAATTTAAGTCATCATAAGAACAAAGTAAACATAGCTTACAATTAGTGTCCAATAAGATGCAACTGGTATCACTCATGGTAACAAAAATTCACGACGACGTAGAAGTAATATGCACTAAGACTTTGGAGAGCTATTGGCGAATAAAATTTTAAGCGTAATATTGGAAAAAATTTCAGTAACCTTAACTAAGGCTGGGTGCATTACGACACAATTGAGCCTTCTAATGGCAAATAGTAGTCTAGTAGGTAGTGTCTTGGCTTATTGGATGCGAGAACATGTCGCAAAATATGGAGAAAAAAATTTTTTTCGGCAGTGTTCTGGCAAAAACTCTGAAAGCAAATAAAATTGCCATGAAAAGTTTCTCAAAAAATTCTGTCGTTTGAAGTCAACTTTAAATTGTAGTTCTTGCCACTCATGGGTAATATTAACACATGTAACATAAGTGCTGTGAGAAGCTAGGTCGTAATCCTGATTGACGTGTTGTGATGATCAGTTATGTTATGTATGTATGTAGTAGGCAGTGTAGTATGATGAATTGTAGGCCATGTCGTTCATGGATAATATTAACACTCATAACATGAGTGCAGTGAGAAGCTGGGTTGTGCAGTCGACTTTAAATTGCAGGTCATGTCGCTCATGGATAATATTAACACATTCAACATGGGTGGTGTGAGTAGAAAGGTTGTAGTCCTGACTAAAGACCAATTAACTAAGTAAGTAAAGACACTTCTAATAGAGATATGAAATATATTGCCCATACCTAAATATCTAAAAATATGTGAACATTTCTATGCATTTATGAACGATTTTGTGTTGCTGTATGAATATTCCATTCATTCCATGCATTAAAATATTTTTAAGTTTTCAAATATGTGCGTCACCGGACTGCGTTAGTATGTATTCATAAACTGTACTACAGTATCTTCTTTAGTTTAAATATCTCCATTAAAAAGGGCATCAACTACAGCAGCAGTTTTGGTTAAAAAAAAATCAAAAACTGGAGAAATTCTTCAATCCTACACAACCATTTTGCTTGAGTTGATTACCACTGTGTGAGCAAAACTACAAGTATTTCTGCAACTTCTGTTATTCTAAGGATTGTTGTATTATTTCTTCATTTGTTGTTGTTGTTATTTTTGGCTTTTTTTTCTTTTTTCTTCAGTATTTGTATTAAATCCACTTACTTTAGAGCATTCCCTTAAGGCGTTCTTTACCAACGATTTGACAGTGAAAGTCAAATTTTTGAAAAGCTTTGGGTTGGCATTTATGGTAGTTTGCGTTGCAAAATTAGATTTTTTTTGGGGGTTTTTTTCAACAGAATAGTAAGAAATGAATTATGACGAGGAAGGATATTTTTGTTAATGCTGCTGTGGTCCTCAAGTGCATAAGGGACTAAAATTTTGTAAGTTAAAGGCTTTTAAAGTGCTTCAATATTAAAGCAAGTGAAAGCAAATGAAAAAAATAGTTTCTTAGGGTAGGTTAGGTTAGGTTAGTGTGGTAGCTTCATACTAAAAGCTCACTTGAACACGCATAGCGGCCCGTTGTGACGTCACAGGTGAACACACTTCCTGTACTGGCCAAGTTCCCCCGAGGGGGTGGTCGGTCAGCGCAAGATGTGCATATCCAAAGCACACCTACCTCGCGCTGGAAAACCAGCCAGAAAGTTTGATAAACGAGGCTATATCCTTGACATCAATGGACGATAGCTCCGTCAAGCAGACAAGGGTCGGAGAGCCAAATAACCTATACCTGCACCTCGCAAGAGATGGGCATTGACAAAAAAGTGGATAACACTCTTGTCCTCCTCAGCGGATCTGCACCCACGGCAGAAGTCATTAAATGGGAGCCGCATTCGCTCCGCGTGTCTACCCATAACACAGTGACATGTAGGCATGGCCACTGGCAACAACGTCTACTATCCATCCGGGGCCAGGTGAGTCTAGCGGTAGAGCAGGACTCCTCGTTGATCCGGGATACGTTGGGGTCTCGGAAAAATTTCCACGCGATGGCCAGTTTGATCGAGGCAAGTGGCATTCCTAAGTCAATTGAACAGGATTCCGGGAGTAGTGCGCCAGCTCTGGCTAGCTCGTCGGCTCCGCAGTTTCCCGGAATGTCACAGTGTCCGGGGACCCAGACAAGTGTGACACTGAAGCGCTCAGAAAGAAAGTTAAGGGAACGGCGACACTCCCTGACGATCCTGGTATTATTCGCAATGTTCGACAGAGACTTTATAGCAGCCTGGCTATCCGAAGAGATCGAGATGCGGGTGAAAGGAACACCGTATGCGAGGATCCATTGTGCGGCCCGGTAGATGGCCATTACTTCTGCCTGGAACGCGCTGCGATAGTCCGGCAGCCGGAGTGAAATGCTCAAATCCAATTTCCCAGAGTAGACTCCGCTACCCACCTCGCCATCGAGTTTGGAGCCGTCGGTATATATATCCAGGAGTTCCGGGGCGACGGTCGTGTCTGGGGTCCAATCACTTCTGCTCGGGATCAAGAATAGGCTAACTATTATCAAATAAATCTTAAGTTTTGCGAAAAACAAGAATTCTATCTCTTAGTCTAAAATGAAATTCAGACACTAACTTATTTTGCTTAGAAACTATTTCAAATGACTGGAACACAGCAATATCGTAGAGGCCAATATATAAAAACAAGGAATTGTTTAAACACTGCTTAGCATATTTTTGAAAAAAAAATTGTTTGAGAAACGAGATCTTTTACCCAAGAGATTATGCTTTCTGGGTACCAAAAATTTTGATAGAAATAGAAGTATCCTCAAATCGATTTTCAATCTTTAAGGCGACAAGAATTCCAGTAGGTGACCTTTTTTTAATATTTATTATTGAGCGTACCTAGTTGATAGTCTTAACCACAATGCTTGTAGAGATGCTATTATAGATGGGCGGCGTATTTATTTCTATTATTAGTCCTTACGTTCCTTTAACATTTATGTCAACAGTTAAAAAATACACATATGTACGTCAACAGAAGCATATCCCGGGTATGTTCATACATCTTATATGGAATTTCTTTGTTGCTAAGCTTATTTCTGTGTTGATTTGGTTTTACTTATGATTTGTTGTCGCATTGTTTTGTTTTTTTTTTGTGCAGGTTGTGTTCTGTTTGTGCTTTATTGCTACATTGTTGCTCATCCAAAACGATCCCACATCCCTTATATCGAGCTTCCATGAGCGTGCGGCATTTTATACGTTTCGACAACGGAAACACACAGAACCTAGCAAAGCTGCAGCTATAATGGACTTATTTTTAATGCTGAATCTACGCAGCAATTACGTAGCAGGTCCAAACGTGACAGTTGATAAGCAGTTGTATCCCTTCCGTGGTGGTACTGGGTTTACCCAATACATACCATCGAAAGCCGCCAAGTAAGGAATTAAAGTATGGTGGGTATGTGACTCCGTCTCATTCTATGAAAGGACAAATTTATACTAGATTGGCGGCATACGGCGAACGGCAAACAAACGTAGGCGAGAGGTTAGTGAATGACTTGGGCGTCAATCTTATTCGTGGAAGAATATTACATAACATAATTGGCCATTAGACGTAAAGCCCGGGTTCGTATCACAGGTCAGACATCAGAACGAAATATGAAAAAAAAAAATATTTCTTCGGCGACTTCCTCTCAGCAGATTTCTGGCAAAAACTATGAGAGTAAATAAACCTACCATGAAAAAGTTGCTCAAAAATCTGTCGTTCGGGGTCGACGTTAAACTGTAGGTCCCGCCACTCACGTACAAAATTAACGCATACAACATGAGTGGTGTGAGAAGCTAGGCCGTAATCCTGACTGAAGGGTTGTAATGCCAATTATGTACGTATGTATGTAATTGGCCATTACAACCCTTCAGTATGGACTACGAACTAGCCGCTCACATCACTTGTGCTGTGTGTGTTAATTTTCTACATGAATGGCGGCATCTACCGTTTAAAGTCGACTCCGAGCCACAGATTTTTGAGGAACTTTTCACAGTAATTTTATTTATTTTCAAAGTTTTTACCAGAAATTTGCTGAGTAGCAGTAGACGAAGAAATATTTTTTGTTCATATTTCGTTTCGTTGGAAATGCCTGGGGCTTGAACCGTGGTCCCACATCTAATAAGCCAAAACACTACGTACTAGACTACGGCATGTGATTATCGAATGTTTTTGAACATTCTATTAAAGACTATAAACGGGACGATATACAATTTCAATAAGACGGTGCTAGAAGACACCCAGCGATATAAATTTTGTCGCTAGAGTACAGGAAGTTTCAAGAACACTGTCTCTGTGCATAATGCGTTAATGCATTTCTAAAACAAAATTCGTCAAGTTGTTGCCGACATAGCGCTCGAAGAGTTTCAGTTTAAAGGTTACAACTCCAGTAATAGGAATGACTAAAATGTGGCATTAATTCAAAGTATTTTTTAACAATTTTTTTTTCGAGTTAAACATCATAACTTATTTTAAAATTAATTTTTTATTTTTGTGTCCCTTTTTTAAATTAAACAATTCAAATGCAAAATAATTCCTACAATGAAATGCTTTTAACACTTGCCATAAATCATGCGCAGGAATATCCGTTTTCTGACACTTCCTTTCCAGATTATATTTGAGAATTTATGATTTCCATGCCGTTCATTAAACCCTTCTTAAATCATAATGACCATCGCATTATCCAACCTGTTGTTTGTAATTGATTGTCTTTTTTTATTTTTTTTTATATTTTCTTTCAACACATTTCGCTGAAAAATAAACAAGAATGTACGATTAAAGAACAATTTTAAAATTTGTGGCTTTCAATGGGAAATGCTTGATAAACTTATTAAAATTTTGTTCTTTTGAGAAATTTATCAAACGGGGTAATTCTACACCCTAAAGGTGGCATCGTGTAATTGAAGTCGTCGTAGTCTAGTAGGTAGTATGTTGGCTTATTAGACTTGAAGCCACGGTTCAAACATCAAACAAAATATGAAAGAATATTTCTTCGGCGACTTCCTCTCAACAGATTTCTGGCAAAACCTCTAGTTTCTCAAAAAGCTGTCGTCCGGAATCGACTTTAAACTGTAGGTCCCAACACTCATGTATAAAATTAACACACACAAGATAAATGGTGTGAGAAGCTAGGTCGTAAGGATTACTGAAAGGCTGTAATGATCAATTATGTTATACATGTAGTAGGTAGTGTAGTATGATAACATTTTTCAGGTTGGATAGTAATTGTTGTATTCATTTAAAAATAGTAGGGTATTCCTTATTGAGTTATTATTTAAAAACATATTTTTTATGACCAAACCAGAAGTCATAAATTCAAAAAACTCATCAAAAACTTATGGTATGTGTTGTTGGAGATGATGACGTTTGGGACATATGCTGTGCTTGGAATTATTTATAAATCATTAAATGAATATTAAATGAATCCCAAATAAAATATTTAATGCTTAATTTGCATAAAATTATTATCAGTTTGACAGACAAAATTTTATAAGAAACTGTTTTGAAAACTGTGTCTCAATTTCAATTGCTTTTAAGAGCTTTAAGTGTTAAAAAACTGCAGCCATCATTTACAACATGTTTACAGGTCTGCATTTAATTAAATAGAATTTTTAACTGTTTAACTCATTTAAATAATTACAAGTGAAGTGTTTATGCCTTTGTTAATTATTGGTTTATTGATTTAATAACTGAAAATTTCTTAGAATTTTTGGTCAATAATTTCCAAGAAATTTTATGAAAATAAAAACGAATTAAATATTCCTAGCATTACATAGGGTAAGTATTGTAAGTATTCTTAAAGTGTAATGAAAAACAAAAACTTATGAATAATGAAAAAATATATTAAAAGAGCAACGTTTAATGATTGAAATAAAAAAAAATCGTTTTCATAATACGGTCGTTTTGAACAAGTCTCTGTCGTTTCACACAGTAAAGACTCAAACAGTGATTTTGAGTGTATTGCTTTGAAGTTTGAGCAAAGATGTTGTGTATCCTTTTCCATCCCAAAGCAAATTTGATAGTGTCTAGGTCATAAGCTTTACTTACTTAATTACTTAATTGGCCATTAACAACCCGATTAACGGATTTCGGCCTGCCTTAATACAACCTTTCAGACGTCTCTTGTTCTTGCGCGCTTTCACCAGTTGGTCACACTAATCAATGACAGATCTTCCTCGATATGGTACTTTCAACGCAAACAAGCGCGGACTTCAGCATATCCCCGTATCAAATACTAGTCTCGTGGGAGCATCATATTCCACTGGAATGACATGGCCGAGCGCAACTGCTGGACAACGTACATGTCGTTAAGGAGCTCATACAGTTCATTGTTGCACTGGACTGAAGATACTCTGTAGGATTTTTCTCTTGAATACTCTCAAGGCTGTTGCATCATTGCTTAATAGTGTCCATGCCGCACAACGTTCATGTTGAAGAACTCATACGTTGTTGCTTCGTATGTGGAAATCATCGCCAACTCGCATTGGATCGAAGATCTTACGTAGGACTCTTCCTTCGAAAACTCTCAAGGCTACTGCATCATTGCTTAATAGTGTCCATAAACAAGTATGGGTCATATCTTTAGAAAAGATCAGACGCTTTAGACAATCGTTAATCCATTGTTTTAGATGGAATTCGTTAATAAGAAAAAGGACCTGTAATTTTTCATTATGGCCGTATCATGTCTGGCCAGCTCCTTCTGTAGATTCCTCTCTTATGACTGTGATAATCCATTTCCATATGATGCAAATGTCGTACTGCTCTTCCGTCTTGTTGAGTGACCAGAAGCAGCCTAAAACCACGAGGTTAAGCTTTACAGATACTAGACTATCCTGCTCTCTATGGCTCATATGAACGATACTTCTGCCGTGCTGACACTGTAATGATCAGGTATTCTTGTTGACTAAGTTACACAAGCGGTTTCTGTGAATATTGCCTCCTTCCAAGGCTTCCTTGTCACAACAGGCCGCTACGTGTGCTCAAGTGAGCTTTGGTTGCCATAACTATCACTTTAATCTGCTACGTCTCCCTTCAGCTTCCAGCCAAACGTAAATATTTGTTCAGAGATGTTGCAAGGTGCCTCTCTTTATCTTTCTTTTTCGTTGGGTATACATTTTCAAATGTCTGTCCTTAGAAAGATGCGAGGCTCATGCAGCTTTAGAAATTTTCTCCTTAGCTGTGTTATTTATGTGCTGATTCTTGGAAACATCCACATCCACATTCTATTAAGCTTAAGCTCATAAGATCAACTTTTTCTGGCCTGAATTTAATGATCTGAATGTCATCAATGTGGCGCTGCCTGCGACACAGTTCACGGTAGATAGGATATTTTACACGAGCAATTTGAAGGCATGAAGTCGCCGTAGTCTAGTAGGTAGTCTGTTATCTTATTAGACGTAAAGCCAGCGTTCGAGCCTCAGGCCAGACATCAAGACAAAATACAAAAAGTATTTCTTCAGCGACTTCCTCTCAGCAGATTTCTGGCAAAAACTCTGAGAGTAAAATAAAATTGCCATGAAAAAGTTTCTCAAAAATCTGTCGTTCGGAGTCGAGTTTAAACTGGGACCTATACTCATGTATAAAATTAACACACACAACATGAGTGGTGTGAGAAGCTAGGCCCTAATTCTGACTGAAGGGTTGTAATGACCAATTATGTATGAGCACACATACGTGGTTGTAACACGATGGTGCTACGTGCCACACAGTTCATGCTTGTTTGTATATTTTTTTCACGTGCAATTTGAAGACATAGGATCGTACAATTAGACATCGTTAGCCTTTTTCTTGTGGAGTTAGAAAAAAGTTCCCACATAACTCAACATGATTTCAATGAACGGGAGTCTAAATAGGTTTGGTAGTAAATGAGGGCAAAATGATTGTCGTCAAGTAAGGACGTGTGGCATATTGCATTCTAGATTACGGCCGATAACTATACTTTCAATATAGCCAAGGAATTTATTTATCTTGGCTCTACCGTTACCACCAAAAATGATGTCAGTCTAGAGATCAAGCGCAGGATTACTCTTGCTAACGGGAGCTACTATGGTCTCAGAAAGAAGGAATCTTGCGGCCAAAGTCGGCGCCTGTACTGTCGAAAACTTCTGCGATGTACTTCTGAGCAGCGAGGAAAATTGGAAAAGCATGGCCAGTTACACTGAGGCCTTGCTAAAATCTAAGAAATTCGACTAGGATACGAGAATCAGAATTAATGGTTGAATACCTCAGATTTTGTTGCGAAATCCAGACGCGGATGTGGATATGAAGGGACCAAATGGCCAGACGGACTCCAGTTCGAAGTAATTCCACAGTAGTTCCGTAGTGGGCACAAAGAGGGGGTATTTAGTGGGTGAGAGCCCTACACAAGGGGGATAGTGACGACTTCTCAGTGGAAAAAAATATTGGCTCAATAAGCAATTAAGGAGCAGAGACCTCTCTCTTACAACAAAACTAATACTTTACAAGACGCTCATCTTCTCCGTGCTTCTTTACGGCGAAGAGGCGTGGATACTATTAAGCACTGATGCAGCAGCCGTATTCGAGTGAAAAGTCCTACTTAAAATTTTCGGTCCAGTGCGTCTTGGCGATGATTTCCTCATCCGATTCAACAATGAGCTGTATGATCTCCCAAGCGATAGGGACGTTGTGCAGCGTATTATCATTAAGCGGCTGCGCTGTATCGGCCGTGTTGTTCGCATGGAGGCGGATGCTGCGGCGAGAGAGGTATTTGATCTGGGGATTTGCGGAAGTCGGCGAAGAGCACAAACTTGTTTGCGTTGGAAGGACCAAAGGAAAGGAAGCCCTGTCACCGAAATCCGTTAATCGGGTTGTTAATGGCCAATTAAGCAAGTAAGCAAGTAAGACTGATACATTTAACTGTGTGAACCCTAACTTGATGTACAAGTTTTACTGTGAATTACTGTTGGACAGTGAGTGGTCTCATAATTAAAATCATTTTTATATGCTACTGCCACACAATTTCTTTCCAATTTCTTTCTTTCATTCTTTAATTTCTTCGTTTATCGTGAAGGATTACAAAAATACCCTAATCTGGCTGTATTTGTTGTTGGTAAATACGATTTTATGAAATGGAAAATTTCGATAACATCACCATTACTAGTGCAAAAATAACGAATTAAGTCCATAAGCGTATTAAAATAATGAAGCATGACCTTAATTTCCTTGGTAACTTCATAGGGAACAAGCAAACCCTCTTTCAATCTGATTTGCATTGATTTTTTCTAAAACCAAGGGCAAGATAAACACTGGGGTGTTGTATTAGAATTTCTTTTATTTTTGTTTTTGATATGATATTATAAATAAATAAATAGAAATGTATTATAAAATTAATATGTTCATCACGTTTCTTATCTCTGTCAACTAGTCCCTGGGGTGGCATATGATAGACACAATTATGGGACAATTTTTTTTTGTTTAAGAAAGTACTTCCTTTGAAGTAAATGGAATTCCCACAGAGAGTTTTCACAAAACAAAACAGAAAATTAAAGAGAAGACCTTGTCAAAATTTTTTTTTTATTTTTAATGCCGGAACCTTATAAAGACATGGCATTAATAAATAAATTATTATTAAAAAAAATATCTGTTAATAAATACAAACACACACCAATATTAACACAATAATAAATATTTGATTTAAAATTGACTTGTGGACATAAGAAGGCGCCTCTAGGTTGGGAAAACAAACAAAATTGAATTGAATTTCTAAGAAAACTAAAAAAATTCTATTCAAAATTAAATTCTTATTTCACGTGTACAACAATACAGACATTATTATTATTAGAATAAAATATACAAAATTTGGAATCAAGGGGGAAACATAAATTGCCCCCCCCCAAAAAAAAAGAAGAAAAAGACAAACTCAATCCAATGGCATCAAAATTATTTTCTTTCTTTAATACTGAAGTCGCCGCAGTCTAGTAGGTAGTGTGTTGGCTTATTAGATATAAGGCCTCGATATCTCCAACAAAACAAAATTTTAAAAAATATTTCTACGGCGACTTCCTCTCAGCAGATTTCTAGCCAAACTCGGAGCGCAAATGGAATTGCCTTGGAAATTTTTACAAAAATCTGTCATTCGGAATCGACTTTAAACTGTAGAGCCCGCCACTCATGCATAAAATTAACACACAATGAGAAGCTCGGTAGCAATCCTGACTGAAGGCTTGACTAAATATGTATGTATGTAATACTGGAACTATTCCAAGCTTCTTAGCTTAGGTTAGCGTGTAGCTTGCCGTTCCCAAGCTATTTCACTCGGTAGCCCATATGGCCCATTGTGTTACCCAGTGCAGGGAAAGCCCCCTTTATCATGACTGTTAGGAGTAGGTTTGAACCACCGTGAGTTGCAGATGATATCGGCTAGTTTCTTTAGTGGCACATTCGCCACAATGCCCAAATCTTGAAACGTTCTGTGACTCAAAAACCGATGATCTCTGCTTTGAAGGGCAGGGCACTCACACAATAAGTTTTGTACGGACTCCGTTTCTTCCACATCCTGCCGATTTTTTCAGTAATACTAGTGGGACAGATTGAGCTTGTCAACGAAACTGCCAAAAGCACAATGTCCCGTTAGAATTCCTATTAGTTCTCTTGTCGAACTTAAGTAGTTCCCTGCTTTATCTGCTGTCTTCCTACTGCTGGGCACTGTAGTTTTGAAATTCGACAGCCAGGCATGTTGGACCATGGTTTGTTGAATTTCATGTTAATTTTTCCAATTTGAAAAAGTATTCTTGTAGCGGCGCATATATCCCCTTTATCGTCTCCTTTTCAGATATCTCCGATCCCTTTCGTGCCAGTTCGTCTGCCTTTTTGTTTCTTTCTATGCCACAGTGGCACGTTACCCAGTAAATGCGGTTGCTGTGAAGACGTATACGGTGTAGAATGCAGCTCCTGACGCCCTTTAAATTGATGAGATGGGATCCTAGTGCTTTGATTGCTGCTTTACTGTTTACACATATGATCAAGTTCGAAGGAGGTAAGTTCCTGGTTTTAAACATACATATGTGTAGCCTATGCAATAGCAAATATCTGCGGCTGAAATACACTAGCCTGATTAGGTATCAGCTTATCAGACTACGCCCTAGATTTAAGCCATCGGTGAAGATCGTTGTATCACCATCATGCGATTACAGCTTCAGAAACCTTGTGGGACTGTAAGTATTGTATGTTCGTCCGAAAATAGTCTCTGGTACCATGTTAGGTTAGGTTAGGTTAGAGGACGTGTACATGTCAATAAAGACAAGTACAGTACCCGGAGATCGAATTGACCCATTGTACAACGTCCTTACAGAGGGAAGGATAAAAGAGGGATAAAAAGGAGAGGATGTAGGAAAGGGGAGAATGGGAAGTGGAGGAATTTTGCAGATAAGACACAACAAAAAGGGGAGGGCGCGACTACACTGATGAAGCCCTAGCGCCTCTCAACCAGCCTAAGCCAATAATGAATCTATGGAGAGCCTTGATCTCGACACAGAATTCGAACTCTCAAAGAAGGCCTTGCCAAGGGTCCTCAACCTCAATCTACCAAGGGCTGGGCAGTTACAGAGGAGCTGTTAGATAGTCTTCAACTCCTCCTCATCGCAACATACCCTGCACTAGTCCGGCTGGGATCTATTCCCCGTCAGCGACCTAATTTTGCAGTGCCCCGTGATAAAACCGACAACCAACCTTAAGCTGGCCTTATCCAAGCCCAGCAGCCAACCTGTTCTCCTATTGTCCACAGCAGGCCATAGACATCTAGAGATGTCGTCACACCTAAAACCAGGATGATTCGGTTCTACTTCTTGCGGTACTTCATCCATCTAAGTATTCCTGTATTCACTCTCGACAAATTCGTGAAATCAAGTGCATATTAGAAAGCCATGTGCCTCCTTATCCTTATCCTATGAAATTTCGGTAGCCCTGTATCCAATATCCAATCCTTGCACAACTCATTAGCCGTATGACCAAGACCCAATGCGACTCGCATGAGCGGCTAGAAAACAATGTGTAGTAATGACTCCAACAGCAACACTAAATGTTAAGCAGACTTTCTGTGTATTTGGCGGAATCTATTATCACTTTGTTCTCGTTAATGCTTATCATTACAGCCCTTATGGACCACACTTTTGTCCGAAACGTAGCTGCAAACATTTTTGTTAAGTACGTTAGAATATGTAAGGCGGTCTCAACAGACGCCCACTTCCTCAGTAAATATTTTCCTTTGTATGGGAGATGTTTTTTCATGTCTGACAGGACCTGATATCAATGAGTGTCTTTACGATCCTTAACGAACAGGGCAGTAAGACTAATGGATCAATAATCCTTAGGGGAATTGTATGAATTGTGTAGTAGTAATTGTACACTACACGCAACTGTTTTCGCGTTTTGTTCGAAGCTGAATCTTGGATGTCCTTTAGAGACTGTGCTATCAACATTCAGTGGGTCTTACGATTATGGTATTTGATATCTTTTTGATTTCTTAAGGTGACTGTCCTTCAGACTCCTTTATCAAGTAAAATCCAGCTTCTGTCTTTAGGTTTGACTAACTTGATCTGTTCCTACTGTTAGGAATTCTACTTCATGTTGGCTTTTGCACAATACTTTCCCCTTCTTCCTAGATATCATAGCATAGGGAATAAAAATACAAAAGTAATCGCACTCCCCATCTTCAAGTTTTAATATGTACGGCTTTGTTTTCCTTTTAACAAATGCTTTTCCTATTTAAATAAAGCGCTTAATGAAGCCCTATTCCCCTGTACATTTTCACAATTTGGAAATAATTTTCAATTTGAATTTTTGTTTTCAAAAAGTCATCAAACTGAAGTGTATTTATGCAAATAAAACTTAAGTTCATTACACCTAATGAACCGAAACGATTTTTCCACTTAAAAATGTTTTGTAAGAAATTCATTAAAGCGTTACCATGAAATATAGTGTCAAACGTTTTGGAAAAAATTCTCCAGAATTTCATAGAAATTGCAAAACATTCACATAAGATTACAATTTCTATACAACGGGTGACGAAATTTGTTTCAAAAGCTACGTGAAATAAAAATTATTTTGTTTTGTAATTGAAAGCAATTATAAATGGATCCATCTTCGGTATGATCTTTCACTAAATAAAGGACATTTTAGATGAAAAGTAGTTAACAGCTTAAATTCTTGCCAGTTATCCACTAAATGGATAACCCGTTACAGTAATTTAAATTGGAGTCCTCAATCCTGGATCAACTGTTTTATAAGAATAAAATTTTGTTTAAATTCCTTATCAAGCAATTTTTTTGTCACCGGCTATATAGCCACTAAAGTAATGAACTCAAATTACAATAACAAAAATAACAAATTATTTTGATTAAGGAGCGCCCATGAAAAAAATTAGCCACACTTTTAGATTCATACATACATACATAATTAGTCATTACAACACTTCAGTCAGGATTACGGCCTACCGAAAACCAAGCTCACAGGAACGCCTTTTCCTTAATTTTAGAAAATATATGACAATGGGAAAGTATAAAAAAATAAGGACTTGCAGACCCTAGTAAATCACGTAAAATAATTGGGACATCGGACAGACACAGTTAAAGAAAAAAATCTGTATGTAGACTTTTTCCCGGTTTTTCCCCTGTTACAATTACGAGTGTTTGAAAACGAAAACGAATATAAAAAAATATAACCTAGAAATTATTAGAAAAAAAGAACAAAACCGCTGTATGTTGAATTTTTTCTTTGACTGTAGATACTCACTTGTTGCGGGCCAATCAATCATTGTATCTTTTCGACGCCAAAACGACTTTCTTGATCAAACTGATACACGGCGCAGATTCCTCGGGCTCTTGTTTAAACACGGTCGTTTTTAAACATGGAGAGAGGAGAAGGTAGCCTACGGTTACCAGACCACAGTACAATTATGGTACAAGCATTCAGTGCTAATTTTGTAAACTTGACGTATAAGGATTAAATATCTTCAGTGATTGCCAAATGTCACTGAGGGCAATAGCATACAGCGATACATGATCAAACATTGTCCTGAAATGTAAGAACTCGATTAATAGTTGCTGCAGTCACGGCACCTACTCATCAGAGTACTCAGAGTACTACATACACACATAATTTGTCACTACACCTTTTCAGACGGTATTACGACCTAGTTTCTCATACCACTTATGTCATGTATGTTAATTTTATGCACGAGTGGCGGGATCAACTGTTTAAAGCCGACTCTGTACGCCAAATATTTGAGAAACTTTTTCATGGCAATTTTATTTTATTCTCACGGTTTTTGTCAAAAAATGTGCTGACGGGAAGTGGCCGATGAAATATGTTTTGCTATTTCGTTTTGTTGGACATGTCTGACCTGGGGTTTGAACCGTGGCCTCACGCCTAATAAGCGCACAAACTACCTACTAGACTACGACGATTTCTTAAGGTAATAAAGAATATAAACTTGGATAAACTAATGCCTTTGAGTGTATTGAACTTGAAAAAGGGGACGAAAACATCGCTACGATTCTTGTGGAAGCAATTGCTCAGTCGGAAAAGTTACAAAGCTTCTCTTTGGTGATGCCAATGAAGGGATAATCATGAGTACTTTAAGAACAAGTGAGACTAACTTGCTCACACGCTAATGAGCGTTGTCATGCAATACTCCATCTTACATAACCGCTTGAATACAGGGCAAGAGTTGAACACTTCTTAAATCAGTATCTAGTCTTCATAAGCTATACATTCTTAAGCAAGATACTATACCAGTCATAACTGGTCTTAGAGGCGAGGACTGACAGAAGCTATGAAGTTTGTTCAAGATATAGACTTCTTATAGGCCTTTTTGGAAGTCGTAGTCTAGTAGGTAGTGTGTTGCCTTATTGGACGTAAAGCCAGGGTTCGAGCCCCAGGCCAGACATTAAGACAAAATACAAAAAGTATTTCTTCGGCGACTTCCTCTCAGCATATTTCTGGAAAAAACTCCGAGAGTAAAGTAAAATTCCCATGAAAAAGTCTCTCAAAAATCTGTCGTTCGGCGTCGACTTTAAACTGTAGGTCCCACCACTCATGTATAATATTAACACACACAACATAAGTGGTGTGAGAAACTAGGACGTTGTACAATGAGTCAATTCGACCTTCGGGTACTGTACTTGTCTTAATTGACAAGTACACGTCCTCTTACCTAACCTAACCTATAGGCCTTCCTGATGGCTTAAGCATAAGTCGATAGATATGACATCTGGAACCCTATATACATATATAATTGGCCACTACAACCCTTCAATCAGGATTACAACTTAGTTTCTCACACCTCTTATGTTGGTGACTGCTAACGACAGGTGTTTGAGAAACTTCTCATGGCAATTTTATTTACTCTTAGAATTTTTGCCAGAAATCTGTTGACAGGGAGTAGCCGTCGAAGAAATATTGAACTGGGGTTTGAATCAAGGCTTCATATTTAATAAGCCAATATACTACCTACTAAAGGAGGTAGGGTTTGTATCCTTCCCGATTTGTTAGACATAAACAGATAAGCATAAGATCTTGAATACCACATGCCTAATTTTTTAGTGCGCACTCCTTATATATGATTTCTTTAATTAATATTTAAAAGTACTTCATCGTCTTGTAGGTCTTCAGCTATTTAAACATGACACTGAAGAAGTATTTTATTTTTGTAGCATTTTAAGTAAGTCTGTTACGCTTCAATGAGACTAAAAATTTCTACCAAAAACAAAAAATTTACGACTTTTACTGTTTTAAAACATTACTTTGCCTTTGTTTTTGTTGTTGCTATTGTTGTTATTCATTAGCTCATTAATTTGTTTCTGGTATAATGAAATCCTATCGACCGTTACATTTACGTTACATTTCATATACGAAACGAATCGGAAGTAGAAAGTGTCATGGATGCCAAATGATGCCATATTAAGACGGAAACTTTTTGGGAAAGAGAAAGGCAAAGGCAATGCCATTTCTGGTTATGGATTTCAAATATTTTTCAAATTAAATTGAAGAGTGCATAAGCATGGACTGATGTTATGGGTGACTGATGATGGGCCATTGTTATTGTATAATAAATTTGATATGCATTTGCCTTATTGATAACTGACCATTAATGCCACCAAACATCATTATGGTTGCCATTCTTTACTCATTAGTAAACTTTATCATGGTGATGTTGATGACAGTGATGCTGATGCTGATGATGGCCGTTTTAATTTGCAATAATATTTTGCATGAAAATTAGTGAAACATTAAACGTTCATTATGTACACATTAACAGTTTATCTTGACCCTTTTGAGTGTTATTAACAGAATATTTTTAATGATGATAACAGTGGGGGCCATGAAGAAGCGTCTGTGGAATGTGAAAAATATTTGCTGTGAAGCTGAAACTAATGCTTATGCATTTCAAATAAATAAGGAAAGTTACAATTGGGTTGGGTCAAAGGCCAGTATAGAGCTCAGAAGAAACAGAAGCTTCTACACTAGAATCAATCGCAGAAAAACAATTAAGCAATGAAGTTATGAATACAAAAACGAACATTTCGTTTTTAAAAACTACAGCTCACAGTCATTGTCGAACATCAAAATCCATGGAGAGAGTGATGATCTTGATGTTAATTGTCCCCGTCACAGTGAAACTGAACTGACCTGGAATGTAAATATACACTCCAGTGTGAATGCAGTTTATTGCGACAATAAATCTTCACTGCAATATTAACCCTAAAAATACATACTGGCTGTACGATTTTGTTACTAAAACTATTCGGATTTACAATGCCGCAGTTAATTAATTCGCTTTGCAAAAAAAAAAAAAAAAAAATTAAGTCATCAGGCCACTTATCATGAGAATTGTTCACTATTCTCAACTACTTTATCCAATACTTATCTTGGTTGAATGAAGATCATTGCTTCCAATCCCGTGTTAGATACCAATTCCATTGCGTTGTTTATCCCTAAACATCACATTCTTTAAACCTTCTGAGTGATTGAAAGTTGCCGTAGTCTAGTAGGTAGTGTGTTGGCTTCTTAGACGTGAGGCCGCGGTTCAAACTTAAGGTCAGACACCTCATATAAAAAATGTTCTTCGGCGCCTTCCTCTCAGCAGATTTCTGGTAAACACTCTGATCGTCAAATAAAATTGCCATGAAAAAATTTCACAAAAATTTGGTGATTCCGAACGACTTTAAACTGTAGGTCCCGCCACGCCAAGATAAGTGGTGTGAGAAGCTAGATTGTAATCTTGGCTGAAGCGTTGTAATGACCGTTGTTTGTATTGGCATGTCTTTCACTAACACTGTGGTCCGTGAGAATCGTACTTCAGATGGCCATGCGATCTAAAAACATGAGAAGAATAGTTCTCTTCTCATCCGTACATATCCAGCAAAGTCTACCAGTGGCTTCTTCTGCTGCCGACGAAGTTGGAGCTTCATTTGAAACGAGCAGAGAAGACATAGTTTAACTAAGGCAAACAGTACACCAATGTTTTGCTGCTTGTCGGAGACTGTAAGCTCTGTACCTTGGAATACAATTAGTGATCGTATCCCTAAGTCCTGAAATCCATATAAAAGTTGACTTTGGAAAATTCAAAATTTTCCTGAAAACTACTTGGCATGCATGGATGAGCACACACATCGAGAGATATTCAAGTGTAAATGCCAACACCCAGTAAACACTGTGCCTCTGATGTCCATGTCCTCTACCTGAAAAACACTGTAGTTGTCACCCAATCTATACGAAAGTTTAAATGGGCTTAGGAACCCTGCAGTATTTAGTGTCAATATTTAAGAAGTGGGCCTATAAGACTGCCTTCCTGTTCGGGGAGCACGGCTCTTTCGCTGTTCAAGAAATGGAGGCACAGGTAACATTAATAAACATCATTTGAGGAGTGTCACTATTGCCAGATGATTAGAATGTCAATGTAAGGAGAAAATTTGTATGGTATGCGAGTTTAGATCTTGGTTTCCATCAGAATGGAGCTGCTTTGGCTGGTTTTCTTAGTGATTTACTATCTACCAGTGAATTGGCCAGATGTGAAACAACTAGCAGGTGAATTTTTTACTTTAGAAAGCCCTTTAAATCAATGGGTCAATGTCGATTGTAAAACTTCGGATGTGGACAAGACAGTGTAGTAAATCTGAGCAAAGTTTGATAGTGGGACAGGGCATACTGAAACATTTGCATAAAGTTACTATGAGCGAGTTTTGATGGCTTATGCATTAGGGATAGTTATGCGAGGCGCATAAATTTTGATTTTACGGTTAATAACTCTTGTAGAAGCTGTGGAGGCGAAGAAGAAAAAATAACTCGTTCTTCACCTGTAGGAACATGATTAAGCTCCTGGGCTTTTACTATGACAGTGATTTCATTGACATGTCATGGATAAACATTTGGAGTTTAAGTGGCTTCAAGACGGTTCAGGGACTAGGGGACGACTTTTGTATCACAATTGAACACACTTGGTTTAAGTTATCTTTCAGCTAGAGTTGGCAGTCATTTACCTACCCATTGTCTAGTACAGGATCATGCAAAAAGTATGTTTTTCCAATGGAATTATGATAATCATGAGCTTAAAGCAATTATCGCTTACTGCTTCAGCTATTGTGTTGTGGGGTCTGGTACTAGGGAGGAGTGCTTGTATGTACACATGTATATACATACATACATAATTGGTCATTACAACCCTTTAGTCAGGATTACGACCTAGTTTCTCACAACACTCATTTTGTGTGTGAGTGGCGGAACCTACAGTTTATTAGACGACTCCGAACGACAGATTTTTGAGAAACTTTTCATGGCAATTTTACTTACTCTCAGAGTTTTGACCAGAAATCTGCTGAAAGAAAGTCGCCGAAGAAATACTTTTAGTATTTTGTTTTGATGTCTGGTTCGAGCCCCAGAACCCTGGCTTTACGTCTAGTAAGCCAACACACTACTAAACTACGACGACTTAGTGCTTGTATGTACCTATCCAAATTAGCGTTCATAAATAGTAGCCGATTTTATGGCTTTGGGGAATACAATTGAAGGGGTTTTGTTTCACACGAATATTACACTGGACTCATCATATAGGATGAAGTCGCCTCAGTGTATTAGGTAGTGTGTTGGCTTTTTAAACGTGAGGCTACGATTCAAACCACAGGTCAGACATCTGCAACAAAACGAAATATGAAGAAAATATTTCTTCAGCGACTTTCTCTCAGCAAATTTCTGGCAAAAACTCTGAGAATGCCATGAAAAGTTTTAAAAAAAAATCTGTCGTTCGGAGTCGACTATAAACTATAGGTCCCGCCATTCATGTTTAAAATTAACACACACAACATAAGTGGTACGAGAAGCTAGGTCTTAATCGTGACTGAAGTATTATAATGACCATTATATAATGTAGGCATGGATGTATTAAACATATCGATTTAATCACAACTTTTATTGATGAAGGTTTTGTTTCACACGAATATCACACTGGAATCATCCCGTAGAAGGAGTATCGTAGTTATTACCCTCCTTCTGCCACTTAAGTTTATATTTATTTACCTATGTATACCTTTGGACTAGACTGGACCTATTCTTCTATTTATAAACTAAAATAATACAAACCCATGGTATTGTTTGATAGAATTCGTCTTCTTCATAGAAAACCTTGAATTTATTCAATCCATTTTAAAGTGTTTCTAACAACGAAAACGAAAACTTTTCTTATACAATTTTTTTCCTTCTTTTTTTCTTTGTTTTATGTTAAGAGCGTATGCTAAGCCTTTAACTTTGTTTGTATGTCAGTCTAGTTCAGACTAATAAATCATTTTTTGCATACAATTTTTTACTCAAAAGTCATAAATAAACTGTTGTTCTTGTTCTTGTTTATGTTTATATTTTTCGTTTTCGTTTTATTTTCTTTATTTTATTCTGTATTTATTTCTGTAGATTTTCTACGCTTTTTCCCCCCATTTTTGTGTTTTGTTGCATGAAATTTGACTACATTTTTTGGAAATTCAAAGTTTTTTTTTTGTTTAAAATGATAAATTCTTACGAAGAATACTTATGTATTTAAATCCAGTTTCTTCTTTTTTTTGTATATTTTTGCTTTAATTTTCATAACTTTTTTGGCAATTTTTTTTATGAACAAAAGAATAAAAAGTCATAAAATTTATAAAAAAAAATAAACTACACTTTATAGTAAGACAAAGCGTTAAATAACATGAAATGAAATCACTGCCGCAGCAATTCTTGTGAAGTTGCTAAAATAAAGACAAAGAAACCGACTTTAAAAATATGTTTATATTTACAGTGGGTCAGAAACGGCTTCAGTCACATTTAAACTTTGAACCTAGAACATTAAAACTAAAGCATCTGGTAAGAAAACATTGACACTTTTGGCAGTCACTTCTATTCACCTATCAATGTATCTTCTAGTAGGGGATCATCCAAGAAGTATGTTTTTCATATGGGCGATCAAGCGCATAAAGCGGTTATCGCTCACTATTTCAGCTATTGTGTTCTGTGGTCTGGTATTAGGGAAAAATGCTTATATGGAACTATCCGAATTAGAGTTCATAAACAGCAGATGATTTTATGGATTTGGGAAAACTATTTATATGGTTTTGGTCGAGCGATTGGTGCACTACAAAGAGCCCATAAAAATGAAAAGTCTCTCAATGAAAAGTCTCTCAAAAAATCTATCGTTCGGAATCGACTTTAAACTGTAGGTCCCTCGCCACTCAAGTATAAAATTAACACACACTACATAAGTGGTGTGAGAAGCTAGGTTGTAATCCTCTCTAAAGGGTTGTAATGACAAAATAAGGTTGTTTATGTATATATAGGGCCCATCACGATCTGTTGCCATATGCTATAAACACAATAAAAGCAATCTAGTACACACAGCAATCTTTCAAACATAGAATACATGGGTGTATTATGGAAATGATTATTTTAAAGGCAACGCGACAACAAGCAAATTGTATTTGCTGCGTTGCATTTATTGTGTTTATAGCAATAGTCTGAGTCTGTCTCTTGTAGAGCAAACATGTTTTCTGAAGCCAGGACAAAGATTAAATGTAAAGCAATTGCAATTCCTGGCTCTCTTTACCTTTTCTTTTGCTGATTATAAGAGAAAGCTTATAATCCCCGTTAGTCCGTATGTCCGCTCATTGCTATGAATTCTTATCTGAACTGGGACCCAACTGAAGGTAACCCCAGCAACAAAGACAAACCAGACAAAATCTTATCTTGAGTATTCGGAAAGGAACTCCATTATGTCTGGAGATCAAATTTCTGCAGTTTCGGTACTACACGGTAGTCATTTGAAACCAAAAGCGTTTAAGCCGATAGGCCTAAAAGGCTCATAAGGTCCAGAAGGGAATCAATCCCATTGAATCCCATGCTTAGATGCTTTCAAGATGGCAGTTTCTAAGTCAATAACAGTAATGCAGGGGAATCTAAAGATTCCGCCTTTAAATTTGTATTAAGCCTGGCTATAAGATGACGGAACGAGAGTAAGTTGTCTGCAGTTTGCCAGACATGTCGGAATACAGTAATCCTTGCAAAATGCAGAACATATTGCTATTGGGCAGTAAAGTTACTTTCAATAGTTTCTTACTTTTTGGGGATTGGTGCTGCATAAACAATTTTTCGTTAAGATCCGATACAGTATGAAAGATTGAAAATTTTATTCTTTGATATGATAACAATGAATCCATCTTTTATTGAACTAATCCTACTCTCTACATAAAATTCTTTTCTGTCTCAATTAAAAAAAAAAATTTCGCAACAATATTTTGCTTCCTTCCTCTTCAAACTCTTCAAAACAATTCCAAGCAAATGCCAAGAAAGTACACATTTTAACTGGAATTTTACCAAACTTATTAACAATGTTCTGATTGTTAAATTACCTTCACTTTGTGTAATCAATACTATCGGGGGGTATTTAAGCATACTTTTCGAAAGAACTTCCATTTCAATTTCTTGCATAAATTGTTCATTAAGGATTCATTATGAATGAAATTCTAATTACACTGTTTAAATACTCAACAAACTCAACGTCAATTACATTTTAAACGAGAAAACGAAACTTTTTGTTTAAATTTTTGGTAAGTAAAGAAGCCTTTTTATTCGAATTTCGGTTACTTGAGAATGAATGAAATTTGAAGAAGGAGATGAAGGAAACGTCACAAAGGATGGGAAAACTACGCCAACGAATCTATAATCAGTAAACGGTAGACTAACGCAATTGGTTGAGATACATTGACTTTGTTTTTCAAAATTTCTGTCAGTTAGTATTCATTTAAGAAGTCGCAGTAGGCTTATTAGACGTAAGGCCACGGTTCAAACCCCAGGTCAGACATCAAAACGAAATATGAAAAAATATTTCTTCGGCTACTTCCTCTCAGCTGAAATCTGGCAAAAATTCTGAGAGTGAATACAAATTCCATGAAAAGTTTCTAAAAAAAAACTCTAGTGTTCGGAGTATTACATGTATAAAGTTAACACACACAACATGGATAGTGTAATAGCTCGGCCATAATCCTGACTGAAGGGTTGTAATGGTCAATTATGTATGTATGTGTTATTTAGTATTCGTTTAAAACCTATTCATGTCTAATCTCGCAAAAATCGGTGCAACGGTCTTAGGGAATATCATAAATCAAATCCTCCAATACTGTCTCCTAGTTAAGACTAGTAGAATCAATGGTTTCACCTGCCAACAGGGCTTAGTAACGAGCGTGAATTAAGTAACTTGCCAGCTAAGTACTCTTTTAAAGGAGCAAACCTTATATGGCATACGGATGGATTGCGTACTGGTTTTGCTACAGGAAGCAGAAGTTTTTGAATACAGAGTAAAAAACATATTCCGAGCCCATAACAATCTGTCTTAAGCAAAATTATAACCCAGCGAAAGATGTACTCAATTCTATTTGGATAGTAAATTCAATGCTTCTGGCTATCAGGCTGCCATGCGAAAACTCGGATCTTATGCGGATAACTCAAAAATACTGTACGTTTTTAGCTCCTAAAAACGTTTAAAATATGAGCTCGTAGATTGCAAATAAAATAAAAATAAGTTTGTTTTTAGTTTTAATTAAAATTCTTTATTATTCGCATAATTCTGTGTGTCACTGTTCACAACTTGATGTAGACAACAACAATTGCTTTTCTTTGTTATTCCTCTGTTTACACACTTTGCCTACACAATAACAATTACCAGACAATTGTACGACAGATCTTTGTAACGGACGATTACCACGATTACTCTCTTCAAACGCACCGCGTCTTCACACAAGATTGACCGAACTTTTACTAGCCAACTCACATGCTTTGCCTTGCCTTTTATAGAACAGGGTTCTCATACATTTAAAAAAAATCTTGTTTAATTAATCTTGTTTGATTAAGTGTTATCGACACTGCTTCGGCACTGCCATATTTTTGAAAAAGTTAACTTTTTTTTATCGTTAGGTTATAATAACGAAAAGAAGTTAAAGGTGACTTTAAAGTTCACTTTAGCTAAAGTTACCTTTAACTAAACCCAACGTTAACGGCAAGTTGTAATAATGGCACTTAGACTAATTAGAGTAGTTCAATCACCTCCATAGTTATAAAAACTGTATTAATAAACTGAAAAGAAGCCGAAAGATAATTGTAAATAAGATATGAAAGATGCCCTAGGTCCTAGGTTCCTTAATAGAATGCAGAGGCGTAAAGAAATTTTGTTGGGGAAAATATTAATTTTTTTCTGTTAATTTAAATGAAAGTAATTAAAAGTCTTTTAAATAAATTTAATTGTATTCGGCAATTACTTCATTCTATACGAACTACTCGTTAAATTTAATTTCGTTTCAATTAACACAAACCCTTTACCACAAAAGCGCGTACCGTTTGTCACACTCTAACCTACAGCAGTTAGTTGATGATGATGATTTTTCACCAGTTTTGCGGTCATTTTCAAATGCTTGATTATGGTTAAAGAAAAAAAGAATAAAAAAGAGAAAAATAGAAGGGAAAGACAAAAAGAAAATAAATCAAAAATTCAACAAACAACAGTTTTATGGATATTAAACCCTACTTCTTATTTTTTTTTTCTTCGCCAACCCTTTTTATATCATTTTTTTTTTCTTTTTCGTTTGAAGAGTGTTTCTTTGTATTGCAAAAATTTTTCTGTGTTTTACTTTTCATCACCAATTCTCAAGTTCCGACTTATTTTTAATGGAAGAAATAAAAAAAAAAACAAAAAAAGGGTCTCGAAACTTCAATAGGATGGTTTAGTAACACCATCAACTTATTTAAAAAGCAATTTTTCTTATTTGTTTGGGTCACAAGACTTTTACAGGAAAAGAGGCGATGTTTTCAATAATTTTGTAAGATTAATTGGTAACGAAATGTGTAAGTTAAGAAGAATCTTTCTGAAAAATAAGTGGTCTATTTACCAAGTTATGTATAAGCGGGACCTACAGTTTAAAATAGACTCTGAACGCCAGATTTTTGAGAAACTTTCATGGCAATTTTTATTTACTCCCAGAAATCTGCTGAGAGGAAGTCGCCGCCGGAGGAATATTTTTGTACATATTTCATTTTGTTAAAGATGTCTGACCTGGGGTTTGAACCATGGCCTAACGTGTAATAAGCCAAAACACTATTTACTAGACTACGGCAACTTCAACAACGGATGGAAAATGCTGCCTCACTATAAGTGTGGATCGTGCTGGATTTGGGATAGGGGACAAATTAGCTCTCTCTGTCAGTAGACGAAATATGGAGAAATAGGCGCTAATAGGCAGGCAGGATGGTTCTCAGTTTTGTGCTCAGCTTAGTAGTGACTGGTAGCAATGACAGAATGACTTACAGCCATTAAATCGGCTCTAAGTATCCTTGCACTATTAAATGACTATCCATTCGCAAGGGCACAAAATCGAAAGCTTTCGAAGAAATATGAGTACAGTAATATTGGCCATCCGAGCGAGTATTCATGTGTAATGTTAACGTATTCATGTGGTTGATTCCAAATACAATTTTTAAATTGTTTTGAAAACAATTTTTTTAATTCATTTGCTATCAGAGATCAGCAATGAATAGTTTTGTACTCATGAAATTTTGAATATAAGTGAGTCAACAATATTGATTCATTCATACTCTGATTCATTCGTACTCACTACAACATTGATTTATAAGTACAAGTTGCAATGAGTATGAGTACAACGCAGACATCGAACTCATAACATTCGAAATATGTTTGATTCATAAGCCTACTTATTCAGACTCATAAATTTCGAAAAATACTTATAATACTCATAAACGATTGGAGTCATTCATCAAAATTTACAGTCACAGTTGTTGTTGCCTTTACAAAAAAGTAGAAAGAAAAAGACAATAACAGCAAGCAAAGTAAACACACAATCTTCTAGTGAGTATTGTAGTGTTCGTACGCAAATCATACTTATTTTGTGATTCTAGTAAATGTTGAGTCATGGAGAGTCGAAATCAACAACATCATGCGTATCGTTAAGTATGAGTACGATGAGTACTTCAATATTAATATGAGTAGCATGAGTATGATATCAAAATAAGTATGAATGCGTATAAGTATCAGAAATTATGAGTATGATTCGAATCTACTCATCTTTTTGTGTACTCATTGCTAATCTCTGATTGTTATTCAAGCGGAGAGCTACATACATACATACATGCATATTTGGTCATTACAATCCTACAGTCAGGATTGCGACCTAGCTTCGCACACCACTTAAGCTGTGTGTTAATTTTATACATGAGTGGAGGGACTTACAGTTGAAAGTCGACTCCGAACGCCAGCATTTTAAGGAACTTTTGATGGCAATTTTTACTTGACACTTAGAGTTTTTGCTTGAAATCTGCTGAGAGGAAGTGGCCTATGAAATACATAACATAATGGCCATTACAACCCTTCTGTCAGGATTACTACCTAGCTTCTCTCACCACTTATGTTGTGTGTGTTAATTTTATGCATGAAGTCGATTCGGAACGACATATTTTTGAGTTACTACCAGAAATCTGCTGAGAGGAAGTCGCCGAATAAATATTTTTTCACATTCTCGTTTTATAGGAGATATCTGACCTGAGATTTGAACAAAGGCCTCACGCCTAATAAGCCAACATTTTACCAACTAGACTATGGCGATTTCAACCGTTATGGGCATACAGATGGAAAATGGTGCCTCTCTATCAGTGTAGACCATGATTGGTATAAAGGGCAGACTAGACGCTCCATCTGACGCTAATAGGCAGGGATGTGGTTCTCAGTTTAGTGCTCTGCTTAGTAGTCACTGCTCGCTAAGTCATTCGGTTATTAATGACTTAGAGCCATTACCTCGACTCTAAGTATCCTTGCACTACATAAGACCATCCATTCGCAAGGACACAAAATCAAAAATTTTCGAACCATACGAGTGACTGCTAACGAGAATAATGCTAACGGGTTCACGTGGCTGATTCCAAATACAATTTTTGAATTGTTTTGAAAACAAGTGGTCATTACAACCGCTCCATCAAGATTACGCCCACGTATGTAGTGTGTTGATTTTATACTTGAGTGGCGGAACCTACAGTTTAAAGTCGACTACGAACGAGAGATTTTTGAGAAACTTTTTCATGGTAAATTTATTTAACCTCAGAGTTTTTGGCAGATATCTGCTGGCAGGCTGCCGCCGAAATATTTGTTCGTATTTCGTTTTGTTGGAGATGTCTGAACTAGACTTGGAACCGTGGCTTCACATCAGAATTAGAAAAATTATAATTTTTGCTTTACTTCAATGACAGTTTTCGTATGGTTTGGAGTACTGATGAAAGATTTTTCTTATGCAGCTCATTGCATGGCATACGTACTCCAGCAGTAAGTTTTCAAAGATGCATTTTGGCTGCCCGCACTGCATTCACACATAATTTATAATTTATTAAAATCATTAAATTTCTGTCCATTTTCATAGGATTGAAGACAAATCCGAGTATTTTGTGGGAATTTATTTAATATTCCAAAAACAAGCAAACAAATCAAACTACAACTGATGCAGACATTCTAAGAAATTTTATTGTTTCGTTATACAAAAGCCCTGCTTATTTACATAATAAAAGTGATTTTATTTGTTTTGCTTTCGATACTCTACAATACTCCAATTATTTAATAGAAAAAGGCAAATATTATGCTGGTCATAATCATATTAAAAAAATAATTTCATTTCTTATTTATGATTTCATTTAAAGTTTACATAAATATTTTATTTGTTTTCATTTCAATAAAATATAATCTTTTCTGCCTTGGGAATTATTGTTTAAGTCTCCTACAAACTGTGATAACAAGTCACAGCAGGTAGAAATAAGAACGTAATACCCACGTTAATTTCATTTCTTTAATTTAATACAAATTTTAACAAAAGTAGGAGCTAAAATGGCCGACCAACACCCTATAAAAATAAGGATTTTAAAAGCTTTTTTTGGATAACAATTAATCAAGAATCTGTTTTATCTACAACAGTTCTTAAAAGTAACGATCGATCCACTGTGTGTCTTATTCCATTGCTATCAGTTATTCTAGAAGTTGCCGTAGTCAACAAAAACAATTCAACAAACAATTCAAAAATTGTATTTGGAACCAATCAAGTGACTTACAGGTTAGCAGTCATTCGTATGGCTAACCTAACTGTACTCATATTTTTTCGAAAGCTTTTGACTTGAGGCCCTTGCCTAGTGGGTAGTCATCTTATAGTGGAAGAATATTTAGAACCGAACTGATGACTCTAAATCATATAGTCACTGCTACTAGGCAGAGTACAAAATTAAGAACCACCCTTTCTGCCAGTTAGAGACAGTATCTCTCGTTGGAGTTGCTAGTCTGCACTTTATCCCAAATCCATCACGGTCTGCAGTTATAGTGAGGCACGATTTTCCATCCATAGGCCCACCGCGGTTGAGGTCGCCGTAGTCTAGTAGGTAGTTTGTTGGTTTATTAGATGTGAGGCCTAGGTTCAAATTCCAGGTCAGACATGACAAAACATGAAAAAAAAATATTTCTACGGCGACTTCCTCTCAGCAGTTTTCTGGCAAAAACTCTGAGTGTAAAAAAAATTGCCATGTAAAGTTCTTCAAAAAATTTGTCGTTCGGAGTCGACTTTCAACTGTAGGTCCCGCCACTTATGAGTACAACTGGCACATGCAACATTGGTGGTGTGAGAAACTATTCACGTAACTTGGTCCAATGATTAAAGGATTATTCTTTACCAAATTTTGTGTACATAAGCCCAGTATAACTAATTTGTATCTCGCATTGATTTTTCAAAGATGTCCCAAACACTTGCATAACTAATGCAATCACGTGTAGAGTGTGTACAAAATTTTAAAAATTGTTTGATTTTAAAATTTCTTTCTTTAATGACCTCCTTAGCAAGTGAACCTTTTTTTTCTTTACCTTTCCCAATATAAAACCAATTACTGTGCATACTTTTGATTGCCTTCATATCTTAAAGAGATTGTTTAAATGAAAAATTCCTCTCTTCTTCATTTTTTGGTTGACGATTTACGAGTGTTTGGATAAAACAAAACTGTTGAAACCTACACTTCTTCATCACTTAAGTGTAACGATTTATGCGGGCCACACTTTTATTTTCTATGTGGATATTTTACTTTTCTCTCTCTCTCTCTCTCTCTCTCATTTAACATGTTCTGGTAGCATGCACAGTACTGCTGTGTGTTAAAGAAATTTAAGTTCTAAAAACTTTTCGTAACAATTTTATTTACTCGTAGAGTTTTTGCCAAATATCTGTTAAGAAAAAGTCGCTGAAAGAAATATGTTTTAAACTATCTAAAATGTGTTTTGAACCTCGTCTCTATCTTGTATAATATGCAAGCACATTGAGTAATAAACTAATAATAAAATAATTTCACATACAAATTTAACCCAAAGAAATAAAGAGATTATGAACCGATTTCTAGAAAAACCGAACACATTTGGACCGATGTGGATGTATAGAAAACAAAATTTCCATTAAACTTGATCAAAGTTCATCCTAGAACCCTCAGAGCAGTTATAATGAAATACTAGCCAATGGGTATACATTTAAGCCTGTAAGCTTGGTGTACTTCACAACGACTTTTGCAGTAGCTGTAGTGGCAAGGAAGAACACAGGACATGTTCTTTGACATAGTCCAGAATTTTGGGAAACTGTGACGAAGAACTCTTGGGCACCCAGACCTTATTGAGAGAACATGTCTAGAAAAAAGAGATGCATGCTAAAATTTGTAATTGCTTGACGGAGGAGTAGTTTTTTGATGTTACGACGGAACCATATATAACTTAAGTAAAGGAACGCTCTTCGCAGCGGTTGGCAGTTTAACCCATCATATGATTGCTGTTGTAGTGAAGGAGTGCCTTAATATTGCTACCATACGATTTATTATAATCACCTCATACTTTATTGGTTATCCCCATTATGTCCCCACCAAGCCTGTTGCCCTGACAAATTTTAGGATGTTGCTAGAGGGCAAAGAAGCGAATTCACTGCCCAGAATATCGAATGTATTCCGATGATTTATTTTCATCGTTGGGCTTGCGACAACCTCTGTTCTAGGTTAGGTTATGTTTGAAGACGTGCACTTGTCATTGGGACAAGTATAATACTCGGAGGTCAAATGACCCATTAAAATACGTCCTAACGGAGAGATAAAGGATAATAGAGGAGATAGGGAAAAAGTGGGAGAAGGTAGGAAAGTTTAGTTCAGTTCTAAATAAGTGTACTCTGGGTTTACAGTGCCCCGTCAAAGGAACGTTTACCAACCTTAGGTTATTTGATGATAATCGGATGCATGACTCAAATCTCTTATTATTGCAGTCTTCCAACAAATGCTTTCATTGCCTTTAACCTACTGGGTAAGAAGAGAGCATTTACCTCTCTGTAGGTTGCCTTACTCTGACCCTTCAATGGTGTGGAAGTTATACTTCTCGCAAGCTCATGTTTTGCTTATTGCCGAGAATGCATACATAATTGTTCATTACAAGCCTTTAGTCAGGATTACGACCTAGCTTCCCACACCACTGATGTTGTGTGTGTTAATTTTATACATGAGTGGCGGGACCTACACTTTTAAAGTCTATTCCGAACGCCAGCATTTTGAGGAACTTTTCATGGCAATTTTTATTTACTCTCAGAGTTTTTGCCAGAAATCTGCTGAGAGGAAGTCGCCGAAGAAATATTTTTTATATTTTCGTTTTGGTATCTAACCTGGGGTTTGAGCCGAGGCTACACGTCTAATAAGCTAATACACTACTTACTAGACCACGGCGACTTTCAGCCGATAATAAGCTAACGTAACTTTCTAAAGTAGATCCAACTACGCATCCCTTGAGGGAAAATATGACGGATTCATTACTGTCTATGACGTAGCACATTGTTGAATACTAGAGACCTAGAGAGTTCGCAAGGTGGTAGGTTACTCTCCCATGCTATTTATATTAAAAAGAGTATCATTTCTCTTTTTATATGTAGCGCTACATGATATTGAGAAACATGGATCTGTAACCGAGTAAAGAAGTGACATTAATGGCTCCAAATTATAGTGAAATTTGTCTTTGATAAGCTCTGCGTAAACCTCAATCACTAAAATGGATTTGGCTGTCCCGTCAAATATTCCACAAAACCAAAATGGGGCCTCTACGTAAACCTCAATCACTAAAACGGATTTGGGTTTTCCACCAAATATTCCACAAAACCAAATTTGGGGCATGGAAGGTCTTATGCAGGCGTATAGGACCGATTTTCTTTTTTTATTTGATTGGTTTTTTTTGAACATCATGATGAAAATTTGTTGTAGGTTTTCTTATTGTTTTTCCTTAAGATTTTCCTCAAACTCAATTTCAATCTGTTACCAATACAGAGAAGAAAGTAAAGCAAAGAAAATTGTTACATAAACTAACATTCCTAAGAGAGATTTGAAGATTTTTCCCAACGATTTCGGTGTACGAATATCTTAACGAAAGGGTTACACGGATTTTCCATTGTGATTACACTATGCAGGTAAAAAACGGGAAAATCAAAACATGTCGGTGTTATGCAAACCGTTATTATATGAGAAACAGAGAGAGAGAGAGAGAGAGTGAGAAAGAGAGAAAGAAAGAAATGAAAATTATTTTCATTGTTTGTTCGCCTGGCTGTGCAATCCATTCTCATTTACTTAATGCCGTCACTCTTACATTAAATGTCATACGATAGCAGGCGGCGGCTTGTTTTCTTTTTCCTTCCTTGGACTAATTGTGTGTGTCTGACTATTCCTTGTGTTTTTTTCACACTTTACCCTGACTGTCTGCATAATAAGTGCTTCTACGTTTCAGGGACAGTTGTACTCGTATGTCTTTTGATATGTTGATTCAGGTATTGTCTGTCTGCGTATTTAAATGTCTTGGCTAGGGCCCTTGTTAATGACAGTAGCTGTCAACGCTGACATGTCATTAGATGTTCGCACTCATTTGTTTGCCTACACCATGCCTGTCTAAATAAGTGACGGAGGGGTGTGTTCTAATTGTGTTAAGTTCTTCTTTTCTTTTCTTCTGTTCAGCATGTCTATGAGAATTGAAAGTTTCTTGGAATAAAATGGAAATTTATTTATAGTTTCATTCAGTGTTATTGTTGTTGTTGTTGTTTACTTGTTTGTTTTTCTTGTATTTGTATTTGAGGGAAAAATATTAGGTTTTATGAAATTTAATACGTTTTGATTGGAAAGCAAAAATTCTATTCAAATGAAACCCTTTTGATAGAGCCAAACAAAAATAGAAAGAAAATTTAATGCTCTATGGAAAGCTAACACCTACAGTGGCTTTAAGATCTAGTAAATGCCAGTTTTTTTTATTGATTTAAACTGTCTTCATTACAAATGTTCGTAAATAAGTTCATAAATTCCTAACACAAAATGAATTTATGATTTCCACATAAAAGTTCCCATAAAATTTTCTTTTCACTCTGCTTGATATTGAATATTTTCACTTCGCTAAAGAAGTCAAGCTGTGCCTAAAGTTGAAAATAATCAAAACTAAAGCAGAGTCATAACAAATTAGTTGGTTTTCTCCCTTTTCATCTTTCATTCTTTGAAGCAAAAGATCACTCTCAGTTCAGAAGTCTACAAATCAAATATTTGCGTTTGTTTTTCATAGAAATTAATTTTTGAAATTCAATCTGGGTGGTCCGTTTCATGACTTTTGTGGTGGCGATTTACATTGAATTTAATGAAAAATGTACACGGTTAATGCCACACGCAAAGTAAATGGCTCATCTGACCGAAAAAATTAAGATAATGACTGACTTACATAACCTAACATACATAAGTGGTCATTACTACCCTTCAGTCAGGATTACGTCCTAGTTTCTCACACCACTTATCCTGTGTGTGTTAATTTTTGTACATATGTGGTGGGACCTACTTTTGAATGTCGGCTCAGGACGACAGATGTGAGAAAATTTTCAGGGAAACTTTATTTACTCTCAGAATTTTTACCAGAAATCTGCTGAAAGGAAGTCGCGGAAGAAATATTTTCTTATATTTCGTTTCTTTGGATACGTCCGACCTTGTGTTTGAACCGTGGCCCCACGTCTAATAAGCCAACGCATAAGCTACTAGACTACGTAGTAAATACGCGTAAAATATATTCAAAACAAAAATTTAAAAATGAACACTCTGTGTCACCCGGTTACTTATATAACTGTCACAGGACCTCGATCTATGAGCCATCACTTAATCAATCCATTTCACTCTAGTTTTTCGCTGTTTTAGAAAATTTTTACCGACACTTTTCCCCGCCAAGTGAGTGGGTACGGCATTTCTTCGGGGTTTTTTTGTAGAATTCGAATCTGTTGCTGTTGGGATTATGTCGTAATGTAACACTACAGCTCCACTAGCGTTTTTTGATATTCGGCTCGTTATTATTCTTATTATTTTTGTCATGTAGAGGAGCCCTAGTACTGCGATTATACAATCTATTTTACTGTCCTCAATCATTATACGGTGTTCCTATAACGCCTCCTCCAATCCTATTAGAAGCTGGGGCAATATTTCACTCAGCATCTGATATGCACCCAGCTGATTATTCCTACATACATAACTACATAACTGGTCATTACAACCCTTCAGTCAGGATTACGTTATGTTGTATGTGTTAATTTTATACATGAATGGTGGAACCTGTAGCTTAAAGTCGATCCCGAACAACAGATTTTTGAAAAACTGAGAGAGAGTTTTTGCCAGAAATTTACTGAAAGGAAGTCGCCAAAGAAATATCTTCGTGTTGTTCTAGAAGTCTACCTTGGGTTCGAACCCTGGGCTCACGTCTAATAAGTCAACACACTACCTATTAAACTACGGTGATTCCTCTTAGGATGCATTAATGCATGAAAGGTTCCAAATATTTGTTCTGATAAGTCATTCTTTTCATCCACGAATCCATACATTGGCTTCGAAAAGAACAAACGCTCTTTGAGTCTACAGTTCTCTGTTAATAACATCAGATTCTTTCTGGATAATCGTATTTATTCCTGGACACAAATTTATTTCTTTTGTTTAGATTGCTTCAAACTCATTTGGCCTTAATCTCTCTCTATCTTCTTTTTTGCGAATGTGTAGTCTTTCAAATATATCTTTTACTTCCACGGAAAGCTTCTGACTGTGTGGCGTGGGGGAGTTACCCTAATCACAAATTCATTTGCCTTCTCATTACCATGAAATGCCACCTGACCTGTTACCCATCAGAGGATTGTCATATTTTTACTGCCTAGCTATTTCGGCTTCCCCCTATAATTCCATACTATTTTCGAGTTAAATTTATAACAGCCAAGTGCTCATATGGGAACAGACTGTGAAATAGTACGTCCGTCCTTTGTAGTGATTGCCCAAGATGAATTGATCACGTCTTACGATGATGTAGACTTTCGCTTGGCAGATATCAACGACGTTACCCATAGACTACAGAGGCCACACTGTGAGATAGTACAATCGTCCTTTGTATTGACTGTCCAAATTGAGTTGGGCACATCTTCCGGTGATATAGACTTCTGCTTGGAAAATATCAATGAGTCTCTCCATAGGCTACGGAACGAACAATTATTGACATATTACAGGGCGTAGGTACATATACCGATTGCCTCAGTTAAACTGGCAGGCTGCATATAATTGGCAGCAAGGGTGCAATATTTACAGATTCTGCTTGGAAACGTATAGATAAAAAGAGAATCGACTCACTCCTTAAATCCATGATCATTCATAGCACAATAGCGATTTATATGGCCGCTGTCCTTTTGGTAGGCATGCCGAAAAATTGGTATTCCGGCATATGACTTTTGCACGAGCTGTGAGCATAAAAAAGATGAAGAAGGAGAAGAAAGAAGTTTTCAACCGTCTTCTGACATCCTTGTCTGAACTCTACTCCAATATAAATATTGCTACAATAGCAAGATTTATTGTGGACTTGTGCCGGTTTTCTCTTTTGCTATCACAATGCGGCTAAATGATGGCACAAGTGGGACCTCTTTCTTGAATGTGGGCCTCCAACCTTATCAAACCCAACCTTCAACACGATTTCGCTTCCTTTTCACAACAGTACTCCCTCTAAATCCTAATTAGTCAACACACATGCTTTCCTATCTTTTGTATTTCGCAGAGTTGAAGTGGCACTTGTGAAGTAATTTCTTTAACGAGCGTGAGTAGCCACTCAAAATTGAATACGAAACTTTTAAATAAAATTTCTTTAATCACTCTAACGTTTCACAGAATGAGTGAATGACTGACTTATTGACTGATTGTCTGATTGACTGAATATTTTGGTTTGTTTAGATTTTTTCAATTTCATGAGTTAAACAAGTGTTTCATTTCATTATTAAATGAACAAAAAAAGTACGAGAATAAAATTGTTTATAAAAGAATTGTTTAAAAATTTTTTTTCTTTTCTTCGTCTTCTTTTCTTTTATGATTTAATCGAGAAGAGTTGATTGAACAAAATAAACTTAATTTGATACTGAGCTGTGAGTAAGAAATAAAAGACTTAAGAAAACTTGTTAAAGAAATACTTAAGTTTAGTATTATTATGGTTGGGTTTGAAAAGAAAAAGTTTTGAGTTTCATGTTTATCGACCATAATGTTGTAATCATATATTATGTAGAGAAAAGTGTGTATATTTTTTGAAAGAATAAAAATAAAATTCAATTTTTATTTACTGTTGCCATACGAAAGGATTTCGTTACAATTTTTATGAGTTTAAATTAAATCAGGTTTTAGATGCCCCCACACCTCAATCTTATGTCTTATACGAGCATTATTGTTAAGTCTTTAATGGTCTCAATGGGAAGCTTTCACTAAAGTATAGAGTTGAGCCAACTATTCTAAACTTTTAGAAGAAACTTTTATCTCAGCTAAGGTGGTACATAATAAAATAAAGAATCTAAGGACTGAGCAAGAAAAAATTTCTTTACTGCTTTTAGTTAGTATCTAACCTAGAGATGTTAACCACAGGGAACAGAGCTGTTAAAAAAAAGTATACGACATTATTGCTAGAATCATAAAAGGCTAGAAATATCGAATGAATCAGTTAAACTTGGACGGTTCCAATTGTAGCTTTCGCTAAACAGTTAGCGGTGGAAGGAAAAACGTCTTATGAAAATAAATCAGCGGATGTTCATACATACATAATTGGTCATAACAACCCTTCAGTCAAGACCATGTCCTATTTTCTCACACCATCCTCTTGCTGCTAACGATCCAAATAAAACTGAGGCAATCGGAATACCTACGCCCTGTAATATGTCGGAGGTGGTGATATCTTCCAAGTGGAATTCTGCGTCCATGAAAGATGAGTTCAATTCAACTTGAACAGTCAGTACAAACTAGGGCAGTACTATCTATCAATCTGGGATCCATTCTAGCACTCAGCTCTTATAAATTTATCTCGCAAATAGTATGGTACTAGGCAGCGATAATATGGTCATCATCTGATGGGTCACAGATCATGTAGCATTTTACGGCAATGAGTAGGCAGTTGAAACTCCTTCATCCCACACTGTCAAAACCTTTCTGTTGAGTTAGAAGATGGATTTGAAAGACTCCGCTTGAGGAAAAAGGAGATAGAGAAAGAGGTTAGGGCCAAATGAGTTTGAGGTAACATAAATTTGTTAAAGTAATTACAAAGGGAACAAATTTTAGTCCAGGAATTAATAAGATTATCCATGAAGAATCATAGGTTATTTACCGAGAACTGCTCTCTTGGAAGCCAAGCCAATATATGAAGTCTGTGATGATAAGAATGCGTCCTCAGAACAAACAAAACCTGAAACCTGTCATGCATTAATGCATCCCAGAAGGAATCACCTTAGTCTAGGTAGTGTGTTGGCATATTAGACGTCAGGACACAATTCGGACCCCAAGTCAGACATCTCCAACAAAACGAAAAATGAAAAAATATTTCTTCGGTGACTTCCTCTCAGCAGATTTCGCGTAAAAATCGTAAAATAAAATCGCCATGAAAAGTATCTCAAAAATCTGTCGTTCGTAGTCGACTATAAGCTGAAGCTCCTGCCACTCACGTATAAAATTAATACACACCACATAAGTGGTGTGAGAAGTTAGGTTTGAATCCTGACTGAAGGGTTGTAATGACCAGTTATGGTATGTATACTCCGCACATAATAGCATCAGTACATCTTACAAACGAATTAGAAATTTTGATGATATCTCACAGCCATATTGTTTATTTTTTTATTTAAAGCTAGGAAGCGCTTAATGAAAGATATGCTAAATGGTTTTGAATCAAAGCCGATAGTGTTTCGTGCATTCGAAAAAGAATGCTACAGGCATTAAATTTCTTTAAAAGTGTTTGAAAATAACGAGGTATTGTTCGATTACGAAATTTTTTCTGAAAATTCGCAATCCCAAGTGATTCTTCTGTTTTAAAATCAAAAAATCACTAAAGCCACGAGAATTCTTTATGCTGGCAAGGAACATAAAGATAACGGTTATCAAGTGAATGCATTCACAGAATAAATAAAAAATGTAAATTTTACAACACACTATATTTTATCAACTGTTGTATACGGTTTAGATTAAGTCTAGCCATCCATACAATACCAGACTATTTCTACAAAAAAAACTGTTTATCTTTCAAAACAAATCATGTCACACATAATCTTACGGCTTTTTGTCAATTCAATAAACATCAACGATTTCTTGATATTTTTTCTTTTGTTTTTTGTTTTATTCCTTATTTTTTTCTGTCCTTTTGTTGGCTTTGTCCTAACCCAGCTCCTTATCGTTACAACAACAGCATAGAAAGCAAAAACAAACAGAATAAAAAGGGAATAAATTACAGACACACCTTCCAGACACCATTAAAATACAACGAATTATTGTTACTGTTTGCTGGTTACAGGGTTTTTTTATATGAATTTTTTTCTTTCCAAGTAAATTCCATAAGAAGGAGAAGAAGAAAAGAAAGAAAAAAACAGCAGAATCTTATCAGTTTTACACATCTGTTATGGTCAACAAAAAAAAAAATTAAAGAACAAATTAAAGCAACAATTTCTTCTTAAAACAACAACAACAAAAACAAGTGTGTGTTTAACCAACCATAGGCTGGAAACCGATATGCCAGCCAACACTTCACTTCGTTTTTTTTTTTGTAACACATTTATTCAGCGTAAAGGGGGAGAGAATGCAAAAACAAACAAAACAAAACAACACTTTTCTTCAAACCATTGCTGCAATAAAGTGTAGAAATGCTGGTGAAACTATCAACAGCAACAACAACAACAAAAAATAAAGTTTCCAGCCTCCACTTTAATAACCGCTATTTGGCCAAGCACAGCAACTTTGCCGTTGCTTTTAATGCAACTTCTCATGCATTTGAAAACGGTTCCAGCAAAAATCCACAACCAATACAAACAAAATATGGAGCTTTTTGCTCCAAATACGTAATCGCCTTGAATTCATTAGAAAAACGCACGTGCCTTTGCTTTGTATTGTTTTTGCATCTTTGCTTTGTTTTGTTTTTTCTGTTTTTTTCTGGCTTCATGCATGCATGGGGTATTGCCCCACAGGCAATTGATGTTATAGCAGCAATACTAATACCCCCACTACCTTTTGTAATTTGTAGGCAGTCTGGTAGCAATGCAATGCTGCTGTTATAAAACACCGTAACCGTCCGTCTAAAGAAATATGCTGCTAAATAATTGAATGCATTTTTCTGATGAGTAAATTTATGATTTTTATTCAAATTCAAATCGAAACAAATTCGCTTAGAAAAAAAAATAAAAAACAAATTGTGTAGGCACAGTGGCACGCTCATGAATAAATTAACAAAAATTTTAATTTATTGGAACATTAATTAAAAACAGCATTTGAACGACAGTATTTGAAATAAAACACGACCCACTCAACAATTTCAAACGAATCTTAATTTCGGTTTATTAATGAGTGAAATTTTAATGCGTTCATATGAGGGCTAAGGTCACATAATGATCGATTTGAAGCCATATTTGTGTGTGGGTATTTCATGTACATATATATATTACAATCCTTCAGTCATGTTTACAACCTAGATTCCGACACGACTTATGTCTTGTGTATTAAGTTTATTTATTTGAACCTACAGTTTAAAGTCAGCTCCGATTATTTTGAGAAACTTTTCACGGCAATTTTTATTTACTTTCAGTGTTTTTGTCAGTAATCTTCTGTGAGGAAGGCGCCGATGAAATAATTTTTTCATATTTCGTTTTGATCGAGATGTCTGACCTGAGGTTTCAACAGGGACCTCACGTCTAATAACACAGTCTACTATACTACTACGACATCATCATACACATAAACATATTTGTGAATTGAACTTCCCAACCGCCTGTTAGTTTAGCAAACTGTCAGACTAAATATTCATTCAGAGTTTTCCAACAAACTGCTTAATTTGTTAATTGGGTATTACTACACTTATCATCAAACTTCCACAATGGAGATGATGCCACGTGTCGTCATTAACTTGTATTACTAGAGATTTGGTAAAACCAACTCAACAAAGTTTTATTCCCCAGCTAACAGCTTAAACAAGACTTCTTTTATCCCCTGCATCGTTCGTTTTATTTTTGGTGCTCATGCATGAAGTCGCCGTAACCTAGTAGGTAGTGTATTGGCTTATTAGATGTGAGGCCACGGTTCAGACCCCAGCCCAGACAACTTGAACAAAGCTAAATATGAAAAAGTATTTAATCTTCGGCTTTCTCACAACAGAGTTCTGGCAAGTGAATAGGGGATGAATATGACTCAAATGTGACACCTATTATGTGAGTGCCAAGCAGTTCAGAGCAGACGTCATCGGTTTTTGGAAGACAGGACGTTTGAAGATCTGGCCATGGCGGCGAACGTGTTGCTAAAGGAACTGGTCGGTTTCGGGTATTCGAGGTGACACAATCCCACTACTAACAGATCATAACAAGGGATCTTGTCACATGTTGGATAACACAATGGGCCACAGAGTTAATTTGCCTGTGAACGGCAAGCTACCCCTTAACGTAACCTAATCTAAAGCAAATATAAGTACACAGCTAAATAGAAGTTACATGGAAGCTAACTGTAATTAAAGAGAATTCATGAGTGCATATGGTGGTTACTTATTTAGGTTCGTGTGCGACACATCACCAAAATTCCGCTTATGTTCCTAGAAATAAGAAATTTTCGAAACATGATGTTTAAAGATCTGAGGGTAGATGGTAGATGGGACGATGCCACTGTCTGAGATGGCCTGAAATGCAGAAGGTGGTGTGAATGTCACACAGTTATCAAAGCTTTGCAGGACTAATTAAGGTAGACTAGTAGGTAGTGTGTTGGCTTATTAGACGTAAGGCCACGGTTCAAACTCCAGGTGAGACATCAAAAAATATTTCTTCGGCGACTTTCTCTCATCAGATTTCCTGCAAAATAAATAAAATTGCCATGAAAAAGTTTCTCAAAAATCTGTCGTTCGGAGTCGATGTTAAACTATAGGTCCCACCACTCACGTATAAAATTAACACACACAACATGGGTGGATGAGAAGCTAGGCCGTAATCATGACTGAAGGTTTGTAATGGCCAATTATGTACGTATGTATTTAAATAATACTTGAGAAAGGTAGACTGATTAACACCGTATGACAGTACGGCTCTTTAGACTGCACTGGCATATTACTATTACTTTTACATCAACCTGCATATTTGCTAAAAATCTTTCAATTTTGATTTCAAACAAAATCCGCATTTCTTATAATAGTAGTGTTACTACAAAAGTTAGTGTACCACTGTGCTTAGCATGCTATCAAGAGATTTATTATTGGTTCATATAATTGCAAACTATCCGGGCCAATTACCCGGAGCATCTTCATATTACATACATTAAGAATACAGTTTTTCAAATACGATTAAGTAGTGTTTGTATATTTGCTATCAGAATAGCAATTACAGATGCAGCATTTAAATACTAAACTTATATTTTAGGCCTGAATGCTATTTTAAATACTAATCAATTACCCCATATGCATTTTTCATAAACTAATATTCTATTTACAAAAAATTAACACTGCATTCCACACAATGTATTTCAAATGTTCATGAATTCTTTTTTATTTTTCTTGTAATTTTTAACACTCCATTAAAGAGGCATTTTCAATGGCTATTAAAAATAAATACGGCAAAATGAAAAACAAATTTTTGAAGAAAATTTAGAACATTTTTATGATTTTATTGCATCGCACGCATAAAACATTCTGTACATTCCATGGGGTTTTTGATTCGAAAAAATTCTTTTCATCTTTCACAGTGTAAATGATATATGAACAGTGCCCATATCTATCATAATCAAGTGGAAATGAACCTGTATTTTATTTTACAATTTAAATATAAAATTATAGTTTTAACCACAGATGAGGAAGGTACTCATAAATATAGGGTGGGCCATTTAAAAGTTTAAATTTAAAAATGCCATAAAACGAAAATGGTTCGGTCTAGTAAGCCAACACACTACCTACTAGACTACGGCGCCGTCAATAGGCTGAAGTTTTGAGTTAATTACGTAGACTGTATCTTGGCGATAAATTCCTGGTTGATCGCTTTTAAATGGTCCAACATTAGGGGGATTATATGTGTATACACGTTGCCATTTTTTATATTTTTTTGTGAATTACAATTGTTCCGATTGAAAATGAAATATTCATTCATATGGCTGCCGCGACTGGCCTCACAGTACCTCATTCGTTCGGACCAATTTTCATGCACTTTTTCAAGTGCAAGAGGTCGCAACTTGGAAATGACATCACAAATGTTGGCCTTCAAATGCTCAATTGTCCCTGGTTTGTTGCCATAACACTTTTTTTAACGGCGCCCCACTGAAAGTAGTTCAACGGTGTCAAATTACAGCTTCTTGGTGGCCAATTGACATCACCATTTTGTCTAATTAAATGGCCATCAAACATTTGATGCAATAAATCAACTGTGGCATAAGATGTGTGGCAAGTTCCGCTATTCTGTTTAAACCAAACATCGTTCACATCAATACTATGAAGAGCGGGTACAAAACAATCGGTAATCATGGTGCAATAGATGTCTCCATTGACCGTAATGACAGCGTCGTCCTCATTTTCAAAGAAATATGGACCAATGGTGCATTGGCCTCTGTAAGACCACGTGTGGTTTTTCTGAGCCCCAAATACGGGAATTTTGTTTATTAATGTACCCACCCATTAAGATGAAAATGAGTTTCAACCGAAAAGATGATTTTTTTTGGCAAAATCGAGATTATCATGCAGTTTTTTGTTGGCCCAAAAAATTCCAATGTTGCTTGGGCTAAAATTGATTCATTGTGTTCAGTGGAGATAATATACTGAATTTTGTGACAGAATAGAATGACATAAGTATTGCCAGATTGGAAATAACCGATGGTACACATTTAAACCCATATATGGTCCACCCGGTATAAAGCGCGTGAAGAAACCCTTTCCAAAGAAAGAAAGACTGCCAGTGATGGGCTATTACTCATATGAACATCAACAATTTTGTGTTCGGTACTGATACTGTGTGATCAACTGCTCTGGTATTAGGAGCTTAAAATATATTCAACTTTACAAGGAAGGGTGCCATGAAGTTTTTAATTTGGCATTTATTCGACCTCATAGGTTGTATCATAAGTGGATTCTTATTTGATATTCAAATACTTATGTTAGTAAGGTCATCATCAATTACACAATTACGCGAGATGCCGATGTGACCCATATAAGAGGTCACGGTTCAAATCCCAGAAAAGACATCTCAAACAAAACGAAATACGAAAAAATATTTGTTCGGTGACTTCCTCTCAGCTGATTTCTTGCAAAAACTTTAAGAGTAAATAAATTTGATATGAAAAATCTTAAAGTACCCCCCTAGCTCCCAGATAGAGTTACATACATACATACATAATTGGTCATTACAACCTCACACCACTCATGTTGTGTGCGTTAATTTTATATATAAATGGCGAGACCTACAGTTTAAAGTCGACTGCGGACGACAGATTTTTGTGAAACTTTTCATTGCAATTTTCTTTACTCCCAGATTTTTTTCCATAAATCTGCTGAGAGTAAGTCACCGGAGAAATATTCGTTCATTTTGTTGGAGATGTCTGACCTAGGGTTTAAATCGAGGCCTCACGCTTAATAAGCCAACACACTAACTACTAGACCACGGCAACTTCAGAGATTAATAGCCATTAACTCGGCCTGATACATAGCACAACAGTGTGGGATGTTGGTTGGTTAAGATACAGCCTATACCGTTCTCAAGCTTAGAAACATTGGACCAGTCATCAATACTTGCAATTATGACGTGGTATTGACTATCCTAAATAGGATTCTTTAAACAGATAAGGTTTAGTCAGCCCATGATGTAACAAAAGGGTCGTCTTCTCTATCAGCTTGAGATTTATAGCCATTGGGAAAGCGAAGTATAATCAGAGAATGGTTTGGAAAAAAAAAAACTATTCAGTGCAGAGTTGTATTTTAATGTCTTCAAAACCTTCATTTGAAGAGAGGAAGGGAAGATAAAGAGATGCATACATTTATCTCAAAATTTTTTTTTGCGGAAACTAATGGGTGATTTTTAAGAGCTATAGGAAAATTTTTCAAAAAAAACACATGAAATTCAGAAAAAGGCATGAAATCTTTATTTGAACATATAATTTAATGTTTGAATATTATTTCGTAAAATGTTGACCGCGACTGCGTCTCAAATGGTCCATCCGCTAAGTCCAATTTTGGCATACTCTTTCCAACATTTCAGCCGGTATCTCACGAATAAATGCTTCAGTGTTGTCTTCAAATGCGTCAATTGAAGCGGGCTTGTCTGTATAGACATGAGCTTTAACATAGCCCCACAAAAAATAGTCTAAAGGCGTTAAATCGCACGATCTAGGCGGCCAATTGACCGGTCCCGAACGTGAAATAAAATGTTCACCGAACTCGCCTCTCAATAAGTCCATTGTTACGCGTGCTGTGTGGCATGTGGCACCGTCTTGTTGAAATCACATGTCATGGAAGTCAAGCTCTTGCATTTTGGGCAAAAAAAAGTAGGATATCATCTCACGGTAGCGCTCACCAACCAGCGCATAAACCGCACCAAACTGTGACTTTTTCTGGATGCATTGGTAGCTTTTGCAATGCTTCTGGCTGATCTTCACTCCAAAATCGACAATTCTGCTTATTTACGTATCCATTGAGCCAAAAATGAGCTTCGTCGCTGAACACAATTTTTGGATAAAGAAGTGGATCATCGGCCAACTTTCCAGGAGCCCATTCACCAAAAATTCTGCGTTGCGGTAGATCGTTCGGCTTCAATCCTTTCACCAGCTGTATTTTGAAAGGCTTCACACCTAAATCCTTCCGCAAAATTTTCCACGTTGTTGAGTAACAGAGGCCCAATTGCTGCGAACGGCGACGAATCGATAATTGATGGTCATCATTAACACTGGCCGATACAGCTGCGATATTTTCTTCAGTTCGCACTCTACGTAAGCGTGTTGGTGGTTTAATGTCCAACAACGTAAATTTGGTGCGAAATTTAGTCACAATAGCCCGAACAGCCGCTTCAGTGGGTCGATTAAACTGACCATAAAATAGAAGAAGCGAACGATGAACTTTCTTAACAGAGCACGCATTTTGATAATAAAATTCAATGATTTGCAAGCGTTGTTCGTTTGTAAGACGATGTATGGTTAAATTATAGACCAAACTGAAGATGTTTGACAGTGAAACAAAACTCGAAACGTGCGTGAGCTGTTTAAACCAGTGTTGCCAAAAAGATAATAGCTAAAATGCATCAGACTAATCAAGAATAACCTATCGTTGGTTGGTGGTCTTTTGATAGGGCACACTGGAGGCTTAGCTTACACTTATTCAGAATGTGGATTCTTCAAATAGAGTTTGTCATAGAATCAAAGCTCACTTAAACATGGAAACGACACCAGCTATGCCCCAAAGCTAACTGACACATTTGATATCAAGTAACGATAGCCTAACCTGATCAAGCTCCAGTAATATGTTACAAAAATTACAAGGAATTCTAATTGAATTTTTCTCGTGTTGATTAATACATACGTACATAATAAATACTTGATCATTACAAACCTTCAGTCACGATTACGACCTAGCTTCTCACACCACTTATGTTGTGTGTGTTAATTTTCTACATGACTGTTGGGGCACCTACAGTTCAAAGTTGAATCCGAACGACAGATTTTTGAGAAACTTTTTCATGGCAATTTTATTTGCTACCAGAGTTTTTGTCAGAAATCTGCTGAGAGGAAGTCACCTAAGAAATACTTTTTCGTGTTTTGTTTTGTTGGAGATATGTGATCTGGGGTTTGAACCGCGGCCTCAAGTCTACTAAGCCAACTCACTATCTACTAGACTAAGGCGACTACATGTTGACTAATGCCATGCCTTTAATCACAATGGACGAATTTATGGGTTTACATTACCCGTACAAAATTTATGTAAAAACTATAGTACGGATAGAGTGTCTTATAGTCTTTAATCACAATGGACGAGTTTATGGGTTTACATTACTCGTACAAAATTTATGTATGGATATAGGAGTCGCCGTAGTCTAGTAGGTAGTGTGTTGGCTTATTAGATGTAAAGCCAGTGTTCGAGCCCCAGGCCAGACATCAAAACAAAATACAAAAAGTATTTCTTCGGCGACTTCCTCTTAGCAGATTTCTGGCAAAAATTCTGCGCTTAAATAAAATGGCCATGAAAAGTTTCTCAAAAATCTGTCGTTCGGAGTCGACTTTAAACTGTAGGTCCCACCACTCATGTATAAAATTAACACACACAACATAAGTGGTGTGAGAAACTAGGTAGTAATCCTGACTGAAGGGTTGTAATGACCAATTATGTATGTGTACTACGGATAGGGTGTCTTATAGTCGGATATGAATTCAAAAACCCCTCTAAATTGTTGTGCGCTAGCAATTAGTCACATCTCCATTGCCCATATTCTACAGATATTTTAAGAATTTCTCCAAGAATTTCTGCTTAAAAATTCCTTTTTCGTTTTGCTACCTCTTCACATCGTTTTCCCCGGATGTCTTTGGCAATTTCGGATTTATTTTTACTTCAGCAGCAATATGTTGTGTTCATTCTTGGCTAATCTTTTAATGTGCATTCCTGCAACAAAAATCATGTTGCATAATCCAGAATAGCAGAACGGACGACTGCCACCATACAAGACAAGTGGAGTTTAAAGAAGCTACACTGCTAGCTAGTCAGCCAGGCAGCTATTTAAACAGACATAAAGTTGTGTAATCTTAAAAGAAAAAACTATGCTGAAGAGTATGAGAAACACATTAAAAGATTCCGCAACATCAAGTGGAAAATCGACTCTTATCATAATAAAATGGATTTTCTTTTCTTCTCTTATTTTTCCTTTCAAATGATTTCTGTTTTTCTTTGGAGTTAAATTTTATGCCAGACATTAATTTTTTCTTCTTGTTTTTCCTATTTTTCCTCTTCAAATTTTTTTCATTTAAGTAATGATGTATGGACGACGCATATTTTCCCTTTTCACTGGCATGGCACATGTTTTATGCACGAGAGTTACGAAAATAAAAGATTTTTTTGTTTTGTTTCACTACAAAAACAAAAAATATGTCTGTGTGGCATTATTTAAAATGAACTAATAATGAATGTTGCATGTTGCATTTCATGCAACTTCCCCAAAGTACTGCTGCATTATTACTGCAGTAAACTGTATTTCATTTTAATTTTTTTGCCATACGTTGGGAATTTTTCATTGTCCATTGTCTGGATATGATGATGTACTACGAGTACGTCCATAATGGCCAGTTAGTTTTAATGAATTGTTTAATTAAACTGTACGTCAATGTATTGTAATGCTTTTTGTTGTTGTCTTTTAAGAAGGGGCGATTACATTGTTGTTGATATTGCACATCTAGTAGGGAATATAAATTGCTTTTTATGTGCAGCCAAACGATTCATAATTCATTGTAAATGACAGACGAAATTTTTAATTTTGCAAACTTGGAACGTAATTACGATGCACGCTGCTTTTGCATTATCAAAGCCCATGGAGCACAATGGAGAATTTACTGCAATTCGTCCTGGTTAAAACGAGCTCATGTTGAAAGTGGCGCAATGTTTATTGTGTGTTGGGAATTTCTTCGAAAATCCCATCATTTAGTCTGACATCTGAGCTGGGATCAAATTCCTAACGAACGTGTTCTCGATGTTCATACTCAGCCGATCCTCTCAGAGAGTTTCGAGTCGTACAAAAGTCCAAAAACATAGCATTACTTACTTACTTTATTAATTGTCCATAACAACTCGATTAATGGATTTCGGCCTACCTTAACACATCCTTCCACGCGCCTCTGCTTCTTGCGAGCTTTCGCCAGTTGGTCACACCAATCGATTTGCTCCTTACAACGCAAACTAGGTCGTCCTCTTCGCCGATTTTCGCAAATCCCCGCATTAAATACCCGCGCATTAATACGCTGCACAACGTCTCTGTTGTTGAGGAGCTCCTACAGAACATAGCATTATCATCGGAAATTGCATTGCTGATGGATGAACTGTCAAGGTCCGATACGGAACTCAGTTAAGCTCATTGCATCTTACTCAGGATTACAACCTAGCTTCGCACACCACCCATGTTGTATGTGTTAATTTTATGCACAAGTTGCGCGAGGTCCATTTAAATATCGACGCTGAACGACGCATTTGAAAAACTTGTCGTGGCAATTTTACTTTCTCTCAGACTTATTGGTAGAAGACTGCTGAGTGGAAGTCGCCGCAAGAAATATTTTTAAATATTTTGTATCTGCCGAGGTGTCTAAACTGGGATTTAAACCACGGGCTCTTGTTTAATAAGCCAACACATTACCTGCTAGATTACGACGACTTCAGATAAGCTAGTTATTCTCCAGTAATTTTACACGGAGGTTAAAATTCGCTGATAGCAGGAAGTTACGTGCAACATTGGTGTACGCTGTTGAACTGATAGAAAAAGTGAGGACCGATTGTATTTTGTCCCTAAGTCCTATCGGTATTCCTTGCCCAATTACCATTCTCACAGGTCACTGCCTTATTGGAAGGCATGCCAATAAACTTGGCATTGGTCAAATGACTCCTACAAGATCTGTAGGTCTGATAACGAGAAGAGACTAGCTTTCACCTTATGAGTCACCGATCGAGTTTTGCCATGAAGAGGGGGAAGTTTTAAATATCGCGATTTCTATCAGGCCAGTCTGAACTCTTCGACCTTTTGGGAAATGAATTGCGCTATGAAGTGCATTACTTTATCAATCTTCTCAACCAATCTACAAAATATACTGAAGTCATTAGCCAGCAAATGAAATCACTCAGCAGCCAATATATAACTTCAGGATAGCCTAACGGAAGTAGATAATGTATCGATAGATACTCGGTAGCAGAGCACCTGCTGTAGCAAGGCGCTAAGTGCCAATGTGTTTAGACATGAAGACTACGCTTGAAAGATATTTCATTGCTTCTTAGCCGGAATGTGAATAAACTACCAACACTTCGATGTAAAACCCATTGCGTTTTGTCTGAGAGGACAAGGGAAATACCACAGAAAATTCCAAAGTTTCGTACAATATATGTAGGTTTTTACAGAATCCATGAAGGCGGTTGGAAGTCGCCGTAGTCTAGTAGGTAGTGTGTAGGCTTATTAGACGTAGGGCCACGGTTCAAACCCCAGGTCAAACATCAAAACAAAATATGAAAAAATATTTCTTCGGCGACTTCATCTTAGCAGATTTCTGGCAAAAACTCTGAGAGTCAATAAAATTATAATGAAAAGTTTCTCAAAAATCTGTCGTTCGGAGTCGACTTTAAACTGTAGGCAGAGTACTAGTCCTCCCTGCATGGAAATCTCTTGTTAAATCCTCTATCAAGACTATGTTACAACGAGTTATAGTCACTTTCATTCTGAGCCAGGGGATCCTCAAAAATGATAATAGAGGGTTGTAGTCGCCGTAGTCTAGTAGATAGTGTGTTGGCTTGTTAGACATAAGGCCACGGTTCAAATCCCCGGTCAGACATCACCAACAAAACAAAATATGAAGAAATATTTCCCCGGCGATTTCCTTTCAGTAGATATCTGGCAAAAACCCTGAGAATAAATAAAAATTGTCCTGAAAAGTTTTGCAAAAATCTGTCGGTCGGGGTCGACTTTAAACTGTAGGTCACACCACTCATGTATAAAATTAATACACACAACATAAGTGGTGTGAGAAGCTAGATTGTAATCCTGATTAAAGAGTTGAAAAGACCAATTATGTATGTATGTAAGGTCAAAGGGGTATAATAATGGTCCTCCTTTGTTTAGAAGTTTTAATTGTGTGTTAAAAAATTCAGGGTCTTCTTTATAGTAACGGATTAGAAACCGGCACGGAATGTAGGTGATTGTTACAGCACTTTTGGGTCTACAATAATATCCATAAAGACAATCGCCGTGCATGTTCAGTGTTAGGGTACATCGATTAGGGGTTTACAGCATTTATTGACAGTAAAGCGGCCAATATAGTGTGCATAACACCATCCTATACTGTATAAAACTGTCGAGTTTTCCTGGACATGAGAGGGAGGTAGTTAAAGTTACTGTCATGTGGGTTGCTGCTTCCAGCGAAGGCAACAACATAGCTTAAGCACTTACCTAAGGCTGGCAGAAAGGATAATCAAAAGAATTCATAGGAGAGATTAGCATCCACTTCTGCATACAAGTGCAACTTTTTTCAAGTTTAATTTTTTTTATCCATTTTATGATCATGGTTCCCCCTCTGTATGACCCTTAAACTCATTAAGAATTCCTTCTAAGCAATTAACATTTTAATGGCAAACACAAGTTTAATACAAATTTAAATCAATTAAAATACTGGCCACATAATGCAACAACAGTTTCTTAATTGCTGCATACAACACAAGCCTTTTGTCATAAATTTTATGCCACATGAATTACAAATAAAAAAATAAGAAAAAAAAACGAATTGAATTTTTTACTTGTACATCTGTTTCAATGAATGAAAATAAAACATAATATTTGTTGTTGTTGTTATTTTTAATAAAATTCTTAATAAATTTATTATTATTGTTGGTTGTTGTTGTTGTTGTTGGTATATTTTTGTATTTTATCTTGACACATTGTTAATGTGCATTCATGTGGTGGTAAATATGAGGCACTTGGAAACTCATAATTACGCCTCCACATTGTGGAACGATATACTTGCACTCACAGAAGTCGGCAATCATATAAAACATGAATGGCCTGCATTATCATCGCCATCGTCGTCACATAATCACCATACACACACACACACACACAGCTTCAGTGAGTGCATTTTGGATAAAACTTGATGAAAAGACTGTGAAATGTCACAGCGTCATACAATAGCGCTGTGAAGAGTGGAAATAATCAGCTCCCCCACCCTGCATGAAATTATTGTGGTCGGTTTTAGGTTTCTTTTCTATTTTCTGTTTCTGTGTTTTTTATAAATTTTGTTTTGTTTTTAAACTTCTGGCTTATCAGGCATATTAAAATGAGAAGTGGAGAGTGGTGACATGATGAACAACAATTGGTTGTTTTTTTTTTCAGTGACATTTGCCTGCAGCAAACTTATTATTTTGTTGGCTTGTGTACTCCCTTGTATAGTGTACTAATCAAAGACTTGCATGCCATTATTGTAGTTTGCAATGTAACAGATGTTTGAATGTATGAAATCATTGTAAGTGTGGCTGAAATACGAACAGCAGTACGAACAGTACGATAAACTGATCAGTTGTCTACGATCGAATTTGCTCTAAGAGGCAAAGGTGTACTTCGATGCAATTTTCGGGAGCACATTGTAGTGGTAACTAAAATAATGAAACACAATCTACATTTCCACGATACTGCAATGAATCAGTTGAGTTGAATAGCCTTCCCCTATTACTGAGCACCTTTTTCTGTGCGTAGTAGAGAGATTTTCGGGAGCCCATTGTAGTGACAATAAAGTAATGAAACACAAGCCAAATCTCAACAATGATGTAATGAATCACTTGAGTTGGAAAAGATGCTCACTACCTTTTTCTTTGCCTAGTCACGAAGCTTTAAAATAGAATTCGGGGTACTGACTCATATATGAGACTTGTCTTGAGTCGGTGCTATCCTGGTGACCATCACTCCAACTATAGGCTTTTTTACTATGCTTAATGGCTCCCCCTGACCTTATACTGAAGCAGATCCAAGTAAGGCTCAATGCAATTAAATTTTGGGCCAATATAGACGGCACTTCTGGCAATACCTAGACACATGCGAGTCGATTACATGGTTCTTTATAACTTAACTGCACAGGACATTAGATTTAGAAATTCCAACTATGTGCTTCTGGTCTGAAGTTCCGGAGGTTCCGAATAAGGCCCTTCAGATTTATGTCGATGATTCTAAAATAGGCTTAACTGAACTTAACTGTACAGGACATTTGATTTAGGAACTTCAACTGTGGACTTCTGGGCTGAAGTTCCGGACGGTCTCATTAAGACCCTTGAGATTTATACGAACGATTCGAATATTCAGACACCGGAAATATAAGGTGTGTGTTTAAGGGTTCTGGTATTAAATTCTCGTATAAGCTGCCTGACTACTGCAGTGTTTTTTAGGCAGAAGTCATGGCCATTTTAATAGCACCGCAATGCCTGTTAGTGACAGGATTTTCCCCGAGAAAGTCTCTAAACAACTATCCTTCGACGTCCATTCTCGTCCATGTATGTCCGAGATTATTCAGGAAGATTTCGAGTATTTGAGAGATAACTCTTCTATGGGTTAAAGCACATGGAAATGTTGTCGTGAAAGTGTATTGCTGATGAACTTTTTAGGACCTTGGCGGAGCTTACAATCTCTACTATGTTACATTGGTATTCCAATTGCTTTAGAGATTATCTGCTCGTTTTGCAGGACGCAACATCATTGACAGTAGTATAGTAAGTTCAATGTTGCTGGACAATGTTGGACTAGAATCCTTCTATCTTTAAATTTTATGGTCCACTATCAGGACATGTCAAAAAATTTTCCATTCTTTCGAATAACATTTGCAGGTTATATGGGTCCAAGGAGAAGGAGAAAGAGAATATATTACAATAACTTACAGTGAGTTTCAATGCCTTGCTTTTATCATGAAGGGTCGGAGGAACATGAACTCTCTTTTCCTACCATCCTTGGCTGAACTCTCTGATATAAATATTGCTGCAATTGCAGACTTTATTCTGTGTTGATATTAATTGTGATATCACAATCCACCATTTAAAATTTTTCTTCTGACGAATGCATTCCTTTTATGATCTGCTATCGCATGCATATGTTTAAAACAAGCCTCTGTGTTTTCTCCATAGCTACTGAGAAAGTATTAAATTAATATCGTATGAGTAATTTCGGTGTGCTATTAATTGAACTTGAGATAATGTTCTCCAATGAATATGAACTTTAATTTGAAACACAATACCAAAGGAAAGTTTGTGAATCATAGTTTTTATCATATACTCATAGTACTGTACTGCAATGAAAAAGCCTACAAGTACACATTACATTTTAATTAAATTAATATGAGTAAAATAAACTAGGCTTTCTAACTTAAACCTCAATGCTAGGTTTTTGTGAAAACTCCTCTTCTTTTTTTAATTATTTATTAAGGAAATATAACAAGTTGGTGGTGAACAATACGTATTACAATTAAAATCGTACGATTGAAGAAAAAACGTACGGGTTATGAGTACAACCATAGAATACCATGCCTTTCGACATAGTCATATAATATAGAACCAAAAGCTTCATACCATAGCTTCTATAACACATTTAGGTTTTATTAGACTTAAAATTGAAAGAAAGGGGACAACGGCTTATTCCAAAAATTTTCATATGGGAGTCATAGTGGGGTAGACCATTATTTTACACCATTTGTTTGCAGTCATCATAGAAAATACAGAAGGTATTTCTACAAAAACAAAAATAAACATTTCTCTGGAAAAATTCGTCTGATCTGTCCTCATATAGTCGAAGATACTCATAATGTTTGAGCAATGTTAATAAAGGAAATCCGACCCCAGAAAATAGGTGAAGTAATACACACATACATAATTGGTCATTACAACACGTAAGTCAGGATTACGACCTAGATCTCTCACCACTTATGTTGTGTGTTAATTTTATACATGAGGGTCGAGACCTACAGTTTAAAGTTGACTCAGAATGACAGATTTTGAGAAACTCTTCATGGCAATTTTATTTGCCAGATATCTGCTGAGAGGAAGTCGCCGTAGAAATATTTTTTCATATTTCGATTTGCTGGAAATTTCTGGTCTGGGGTTTGAACCGTGGCCTCACGTCTAATAAGCCAACACACTACCTACTAATTGTGAAGTAATGCACAATGCACATTGGACGAATTGTTAATGATCGAAGCTTAAAGGCATACAAATTCCCTCACATATCTATTTGTAATGTAATGATTTCGAATGACTATTTTATTGGGGTTGGACTTATTGGGGTTGAATTTCATATAGACTTTTCATCTCCTTCACAGCAAAATTGAATAACAAAAGGACAAGAAAATGATAATGATTCATTCAGGCTACCAGAACTGAGAATTAATTTCGATTGTCTGGTATTCATAGAAATGAAATGAATGCCTAGTTGGCCTGACCTGAATTTATTTTAGACGTTAAATATTATCAAATCTAAAACGAGCTGAGTATACCTCATTTAACTGAGATAATCGAAGCACTTATTCCCTGTAACAAGGTGGAGATTTTGAGCATCTTGCGCGCTGCAATTTCCGATGATATCCCTATGTAAACTGTAAGAGTTAGCTTTGAATAAAAGGAAGTCAAAGAGGGAATTAATTGCAGCCCAGCTGTCAGAATAAACTAAGAAATAGTCAGGGAAAATTCCAACAACCATTAGGCTTTGCGCCGCTTTCAAAATGACCATGGCTTCTGCCGTGAAAATACTACAGTTTATACGAAAGTGAGAACTCTTATATATGACAGCATGCTATCTGTGTAGTATTTTGGAGCCATTGGTATAAACCTAAAGGGTTTCACTAGAAAGCTAGCTTCAGACAAGAAGTCGCATTTCGGACAAGAAGGCCCGCTTCGGACCAGAAGGCCCCAAGTTGGAATTTCTAAAATAAATGTCCTATTCAGGAAGTTAAAACGAACCATATAATCGACACTTATGTGTACCCAGAATTGAAGCACTTCCATAGTCCAGATTGGATTAAAAATTAACTGCATTACGCCTTACTGCCATACCTCTCCCCTTTATTTCAAAATAGGGTCACAGAAGAAACAATTGTGTATGCAAACATATACCTTAGTTGGAGTAGAACAAAGCTCACTGGAGATCAGGACAACTGGCTACCTGTGTACTTTGTCTATCAATTGGCAGCGTTACATACATACGTAATTGGTCATTACAACCCTTCAGTCAGGATTACGATCTAGCTTCTCATACCACTTATGTTGTGTGTGTTAATTTTATATATGAGTGGCGGGACCTACAGTTTAAAGTCGACTCCGAACGACAGATTTTTGAGAAACTTTTCATGGCCAATTTTTTAATCTCAGAGTTTTTGCCGGAAACCTGTTAAGATGTTGTCGTCAAAAAAATATTTTTTCATATTTCGGTTAGACCGAGAGGTCTGACTTAGGGCTTGAACTATAGTCTCAACTCTAATAAGTCAGCACCTATGTACGTGCCATATGTCTAATATACCACATTATTTACTAGACTACGACGACATCACCATAAGCAAACTTTATTCCATCGCGGCCGGATGAAGCCAGCATATGATGGAAGTTGCAAGCTCCCAAAATTTGTTTACGTCTCTTTACGAAGCGTAAAGCCCTGTGATCATTCTCTTTATGCTCTCCACTCTGTTGTGCCTCCATATGAGCTTAGGATCTAAAATGGTTAATCGGAATAGACTTTATTTTAAATAAAATTTATTGAATTAAATCAACCAGAAAAGTAAAAATAAGTCGCCGTAGTCTAATAGGTAGTGTATTGGCTTATTAGACCAGAGGCCACAGTTTAATCCCCTGGTCAGACATCTCCAACAGAACATAATATGAAGAAAATATTTTTTGCGGCCACTTCCTCTCAACAGATTTCGGGCAAAAACCCGGACAGTAAATAAAAATTTCCATGAAAAAGTTTCTCAAAAAAATCAGTCATTCAGAGTCACCTTTAAACTGTAGGTCCCGCCACTCATGTATAAATTGAACACACACAACAAAAGTTGTCCGAGAAGTTAGGTTGTAATCCTGGCTGAAGGGTTGTAATGACCAATTATGTATGTGTGTATGTTGAATAGTAAAATTTGCTATTTTCCATAACGTTTTTAAATTCTTATCAATATTGTTAAACATTAATTCATCCTTTTTAGTTTGATTGTTTTAAGCAGTCATGTCTACTTAATGATTAATTTGTTGAAATAAGAAAAAAATTTAAATATTTATGTTTGCTTTCATTTAAAGCAACAAATAAACAAAGAATTTCATGAATTTGAATGAAATTTTCCTCCTTTGTTAATCATTTCTAAGCCTGTACTGACTGTGTGGGATTTTATTATCAAAATTTTAATTATTTATTTTTTAAACACACACACTCTAATAAATCTAACGTATCGAATGAATAGACAAATAGAAAGAGAGAGGAGAGAGAGAGAGAGAGAGAGAGATGGAGAAATTGAACAAATAATTAACATGACCTCTTTTGATTTATTTAAAGAATGTCACTGAAACCACAACAATATTTAATGACAGTTACAGACGACTGTCTAAACATCACAGCACCTCCCCACCCCCACCTTATTACAGAAACCCTAATAAATTGATTAATTTAACAGACAGCCAGTATAACTATGGGAAGTATTCATACTAAGTGCGCATTAGAAAGAATTCAAGCAGCTATGCTGCCCTTTGCTGCTCTGCTCATGCCCATTCACATACCATGTACTTGAGAAACAATGGAAGGCATTTATAGATTATTTTTGCTTAAAAAATAATAAAGAAAAGTACAAATTAATAAAATTAATTGAATAAATTAAAATTTTTATAAAAAAAAACAGAAGAAAAACAACAAAAAAAAATATTTTTTATTGCATACGACAAGAAGTATCAAACCGAACTCATTTATAATGAAAACTCATCGTTCACAAACCAATGAATTTCAATGTGAGCTTAATTGCGAACTGTTAACAGAAAAACTGAGAAAGAGAAATTGATTAGCAGCAGTGCAGTACAATACTGGGCTGGGTTATAATCATGGGAACCTTTTTTTGAAATGTGCAGAAATAGTACTTTTATAAATAAAAATTTTGAGAAATGAATTAATCACGTTAACACATTGTACAGTTATAAACAAAAACGCCACTCTTTAAAAAGTACCAAAGAAAAGTACTTTTTGGAACAAAATGTTCTTAAGTAGAAAACAAAAATGAAATATTGTACAGAATAAAAACCAGAAATGAAGTATTCCTAATATTGCTAAGAGTTATAAACAAAAACGCCACTATTTAAAAAGTACCAAAGAAAAGTACTTTTTGGAACAAAATTTTCTTAAGCAAAGTAACTGAATGAAAAACTAAAATGAAATTTTGTACAGAATAAAACCCAGAAATGAAGTATTTCTAATATTGCTAAGAGTTATAAACAAAAATGCCATTTTATAAAAAGTACTAAAAAAAAGTACTTTTCTTAAAAATTTTTTTTAAAGAAAAGTGTTGAAATAAAAGTCGCCGTAGTCTAGCAGGTAGTGTGTTTGCTTCTTAGACGTTAGGCCATGGTTCAAACCTCAAGTCAAAAATAGAGAACCAAACGAAACATATTACCTTGGCAAATTCCTCTAGCAGATCTCTGATCAAAACACTGACAGTAAATAAAATCGCCATGAAAAGTTTCTTAAAAATCTGTCGATTGGAGTCAACTTTAAACTGTAGGTCCCGCCACTCATGCATAAAATTAACATACACAACATAAGTAGTGTGAAAAGCTTGGAGTTGTAAGAGTTCAATAGTATTTTAATTTTAAAAAGTACCAAAAAAACAAAATACAATTTCATAAGAAAAGTAACTGAATGGAGAACAAAAATGAAATATTGTACAAAGTAAGAACCAGAAAATTGAAAAACTTCCAAGGAACTCCAAATTTTTATTGCATAAATAAGTACCAGAAAAAGTACTTTTTTGAATTATGAAATCCAAAAAAAGAGGGAAAGTAAACAGTAAAGTAAGGAAAAATTTTGTAAAGATTTGCAATCAAATGTTCAGTATCTAATTTTAAAAGGCACCAAAAAAAGTACTTTTTTCGAATATATTTTTTTAAGAAAAGTATTTGAATGGAAAATTAAAATGAAATGTTTTTCGAAGTGAAATAGAAAAAACTTCCAAAGAACTACAAATTTTTATTGTAAAAATAAGTACCAGAAATGGTACTTCTTTGAGTTATGAAATCTAAAAAAAGATCGAAAGTAAACAGTAATGTAAACAGTAAAGTAAACAGTAAAATAAAGAAAAATTTCGTAAAGACCAAAAGTTCAGTACGTTAATTTAAAAAAGTACCAAAAAGAATAGTTTTTCAAATAAATTCAAAAAGTACTAGAAAACGTAATCCGTGATACGCAAAAGCTACCTAAGAACGGTATCTTGTCTCACAAGAATAAAGAGTACAAGGGCAACTAAATGTACTGCAAAGGAACTGCAACAACTGTGAAAGGAAGAATATCACATCACTCTTTAGAAAGTACCAGAAATAGTACCATTTCGAAATATATCTTAAGAAGTATAATTTAACAGAAAATGGAATAAAAAGTTGTACAAACAATAAACAAAAACAGGGGGACTTTCGCTATCTTGTTAAAGCTACTTCTGTCAAATTAGTTTTTATCAAAAGTTCATGTTCACCGAAGAGGCCCAACAAACAAAATTTTCGCATTTGAAACGATACCAATTCACATGACTGCCTTGATGTGGAAGAAACGGAATCGTTGCAACACTTTTAATGTAGTTTTTTGGGTAAGAGAGTGTTTGAAGATCTGGGCATGGTGGCTACTGTGTCGCTGAGGGAACAGGCCGGTTTCATTTGGAGCTTCGGGATGCTCAAACCCACTGCCAATGCATCACGACAAGGAGGCTTACCTCACACTGGGTAACATGATTGGCCATATGGGCCACTGAGTGAATTTGCCTGTGAACGGCAAGCTACCCGTTAACCTAACCTAACCTAATTCACATGAGAAAATCACTGTTTAGTTTGGATTTTATCCTGGTGCCGTTATCTGTAAATATTTTTTTGAGAACGTCGTTGTTTAAAGCATCGCAGTCAACCTTGAGCACTATGGCTTGATGATTACTAACTTATATTGGCCTGAATTGGATGATTTGACAACCAACGACGATTCTATGTGCCACATTGGATATCCTACACGAACGATTTGAGGCCATAGTCATCACACGCGCAGATGTGGTGAACCGGTCACCGAGGCTTTTTCTTGTGAAGTCTTCTTAAACCTAATTTCCGCGCCAGAGTCATGGAAAATTAAACATTTAAAATGTGCTCCACCTACAGAAGCCGTGGCGGTATTATGAACGATATTAAATTCCAACATAATGGCATCAATAGGTCTTTAGAGTGAAGGAAAAGTTCTTTGTTTTATTTAAATTAAAATATAGGAGTGCTGCAAATTAGTACCAGAAAAAGTACTTTTTCATTTGTAAATAATAAAACTAATTCTTTACACAAGCAAAACTTCCTTCTTTATATAAAAGGGCCCTTTAGTACGCTCATATTGTACTGGCCACTTCTGTTGAATTTAAAATTCGCTTTTACTCTTGAAAGTGTACACGCAAATGCAGTATGTCGGGAAATTGTAAAAATTGCAGAAGTACACTACAAGTGCTCTGATTTAAATGGAAAGGGGGTGTAGGAGGATGGTTTTCATATTAAAAAGAAATAAAAGACAGCACAGCAATGCAAGTACACACTAAGAGTTGCGACTAATTTCAGAGAACAGTTGATTGCAATCAATTCATCGATAAACAGGAACGTTGATTAATTAAGTTTAATTAGAGTATTGACTTATTAATCGAAAAAAAAAACATTAGCACAGCCAAGTACTACAAGTGGCAGTGCTTGTCTAAAGAGTGAGCACAAATTAAAATTGAATAAATATTAGAAAAGCAACACTTGCAGCACAGCAATAATTGATTAGAGGCGTCAGCGATAATAGAGCCATTCAGGTAACCAACCAATCGATAAATTATTTTATAAATTAATTGGTAATAAAAAGAGAAACAATTTAAAGCTTATGAATGAACTTTATTGTTACGAAATTATCTGTACAACATTATGTCAATTATTAGGCGATGAAAAAATAAATATTATGGGGCTGCTAAGATACAAAATTAGTTTAAAGTTTTGTGATGGAATTGAGCCAAAGACTTTACCAATTCATAAGTTGCTTTCAATAAGTGTTGGGCTCTTTCAAGAATTTTTTTATTTTATTATTGGGCAGGATATTTTTCCTCTGCAGCAGAATCTAGTATTACAGGATTTGCGACTGTGATCTATATTGGTTGCAGTGGATGGCTTTATGGTTAGAAAAAATTGAAAATTTTTTGTTTTTAAATTCGAAAACTGTGGAGATCTGTGTGAGATATCATCGAAATTTTTTACTTGTTTGAAAGACCTCTTAGTACTACTCTGGATGAAGCGCATTCGAAATGCCCAATTTTTCATTACTGGGGTACATAAATCAGGCTGAATTCGATCGAGGGCGTGGATTATGTTGGCATACACGTGCGACTTATGAAATCCCTACAATAAACATTTAAACTCTCGGTGGTGAGCTCACATCATCACCAAGTGAGATGACCATGCTTTCAAATCGATAGCGCAGCATATCCAATACAAACTGTGTGGAAGATAGCGTCGTCCTATTGAAACCACATGTCGCTGGTGTCCACATCATTTAATTAAAACCAATAGAAGTTGATAATCCAAGACTTATAGTGCTTGTCGTTGGCGGTGATGGACTAGCCAACGTTGCTTTCAAAGAAATATTGCTCGATGATGCCGCAAGCCTAAAATACATGCCAAACAGTAACTTTTTCGGTATGCGTTGGATGCCCTTAGACCTGGTGTGGATTGTCTCCATAGTAATACTTGACTCTGACCTATTTCGTTTGGTGTTATGATTAATAGATATCCAATGGATATCTGATAATAAGTGTTCGCACATCTATAGGATGCTTACAAGGTGATGTCCTTTCACCACTACCATGTGTTGTGGAAGAAATTCTAAGAAAACTATCTGAAGCGGCATAATATATTCTTGATGGTTAACAATAATTTGAAAAGACTTCCTGCTACGTCATTCAAAGAGGTCATGAGATTGTAAGCCGTCTGTGAATGACAGTGTGCCTAAGGATACACGCAGGCAAGACGACAATATAGTAACATTTACAGGACCATCGCTAAAATAGAGGTAAAATATCGGGAATAAGAAATTAAATTTGAGAGAGCATCTCAGTAGAGGTTAAATATGCCACAATGATATACAGAAAGCTTGCAAGGAAATTTTGGGGATGCATTCCTGGAATAATGAACCTGAAGTATACTGTAATGATCAAACGGATAGCTAGTAGCTATTAGCTACCTATGGAGCAATTGTCTGAGTAAACAGAAAGAATCGGAAAACAACTGAATTGGAGTTAGACTAGATAGAGAAAATACCGTGTATTGGTATAACATGAACAACGAGCATCCGTCCTATAGCACCGCTGTAAGCTCTGTAAGATATAAGTCCGCTGTACATGGTAATAAAAATTGAGTGATTTTGTTTGAGTTTTCCATGGAAATAGATGTTCGTCTGAAATCGTTTGTCTTACAGAAACGGGTTTTTAGTCTTTACTATCATGTGCAGCTTTCGTTTGTGTTTTCCATACAAAAAGACGTTCGTTTGAAATTGTTTGTCTTGCTGGAATAGGCCCTAAAGCGTTGAAACTATGGTAAGGATGATGGAAAACAAGAATAATATGAATATATGGGACTATTTTCTGATTCAGGTGAGTCAAGAATGAATCTTGGGTCAGGGGTACCTTTCAAGTAGAAGTCTTTGTCATCGAAAGATGTGCTCAACTTGAATAAAAGATACTAAAGACAGGATATAGGAATACTTTCTGTCGATCAGGCTGCCAATCGAACAGTCGGTTCTTATGAGGTGTTCAAATGGTGATAGCACTGTCAGTACAAGCTGAATGGGCTGGAGACAAAATAAGATTACTCTGTGCTAGATTCCACTTCCAGTTTGAATTCTCGGCAATGAGCCACCAGACATGCTTGTTTCACGCTATTGATGCGACCTGAAGCCTTCTGTGGAGAGGAAGCGGACGTCTGGAAAGAGTATGCTCAATAAAAGAGAAAATAAATAGAGGCAATGATTATTCTCAAACCAAGTGGGTTTGTGTCAATAAATACTTTTGTTGGGGAGCTATTTATGATCACAGTACTAAGGCACTTCACGAGAATAATAATTCTTGATGTGCAACAATTACGGGTAGTTTTTCACAGGTTATTATGTAGAAGCTATTTAAGTTTCATTATGGGTAACAGATAAAAGGCACAGTTTAGTGTTCAGCATTGGAAGAATGTAAAAGAGTAAAAAAAATTTTAAAAATTTTCAACGAAAATGGATTGTGTACGTTGTAAAATGCCAACATCAAGTAGCTAAATAATTATGTTTATCAACATTGTTGCTGCAACATATTACTTTCAACATTTACTATACGCTGTAAACATTCCTTTGATTATAATTATAAGACCAACAATAATTGACAAGCATGTGCGTAGTACTTGTTTTCATAAACTGGTTCAAAAAGGTCTGTTTTTTTTTTGGAATGGAATGACAAGCCCAAAGAGGATATCAATGCTACCTACACTACTTCAAAGAAAACCAAAAAAATCACTCTTATGCCCACATGTTTAGAAGCTAAAGAAAGGCCTATATTTTCTAGCCTTAACAGTATGTTGTGTGAGAGCACTTGAACGGGTCATTGAACAAAAAAAATGTTTTTTTTTTGCTTTGTTTTGTTTTGTTTTTATTTTTTGTTTTTTTTTTATATGGAGATGGGCTTTTAAGATATAAACTGAGAACGAGGGAGAGAGTTAGTATGAGAGGAATATGTTCGTTTGTTTTGTTTAGTTTGAGTTTTATTTCGAGATGTTTTGAGTAATTTTATATGGCTTGAGAGAGCTGAGTATAATTTTCCGGTTTTGTTGTTTTGGTTTTAGCATGAGAGAGAGCGAGCAGAGTTTCTCTGTTGTTTTGAGTGTTTTTTTAGTTAAGTATTGTTGTTTAGGTCTTGTGTAGATCTTTTTTAGTAGACACTAATTTAGTAGCGTTTGATTGGATTTATGGAATGGTTTAAGTGTAACGGTTAGTTAATGCGGTTACAGTTTTTAAAAATTTTTTAAACAAAACAAAATAAAGTTTCGAAAGAAAAAATAATTTTTTAAGAAAAATTGTTTTTAAAAGTAAACAAACAAGAAGAAGAAAAATTAAATGTTGTAAACCAGTTCTTATAATTCTTGAGTTCCGTAAACAAATCAATTTTCTTAGCATAGAGATTACGCTTGACTAACTTGCCATTTGTCAATTGGATTTAACACACTCGTATACAGAATTTGAAAAAGAAAAATTCTGAAAATCTGTTTAAAGAAGAAGAAGATTTATTGCAATTTCCACTTTAAAGCCTTAAACAAAAAAAAAAACAAATAAAAAACAACAACACACCTGTGTTTAGTGAAGTTGAACGCTTTGTGTTGTATGAGGCCTGAGCTGAAGCTTGCGTGGAAGCTTGTGTGTGGAATAGTTTTGCGTGCCACAAAGTAAACGACATCCATCAACAAAACGTTGCTAGTTTTACTTGAAATAAATCAAAGTTTAAACCAGTTTCTTTACGCATTAATGCGGGAATTTTGTAAGAAAATTAAAATTAAAAAGGAAAATAAAATAAAAATAAAATAAAAAAAAATTCCTTGCATTATAAGAGTGTGGAAAAAAGTGGAAAAATAACGTGTCTTAACAAAAACAAAAAAACCCATGTTTTTCATTTTAAAAAACATTAAACGACCTTGTAATATAAAGATTTTCATTACAAAGAAGCAAAAATAAAAATAAAAAAAATTAGATTGTTGTTGTAAATACAAAAAAAAAATAATTAAAAAAGTATTTAAAGAAAGAAAAAAAGTCAATGAATGGAATTTTCAAATGAAAAGCGTTTCAGTTTCACTACAATGATTTTGGAAACGCTTGTAAATTTAAAATTAAAATTAAAAAGAAATTAATTTTTATTATAACAATAATAAACAAAACATAACGTTTAAAAAAATTGTATAAAAAAACATAAAAAAAATTTAATTTAATTACATTACTTACATAAGGATTTGTTTGGATTACTTTCATCACTCTGATCAACAAACTTTAAATTCATGTTTTAAATCTTTAACTTACTACCGCTTAATATAATTATCATCTGAAATAAAATAAAAAAAAAAAATTCAAAACTTTAATCATCTTTTAAATCACATCTTACTCTCGCTTCGGTCTTCAAAACTACCAGCAACAAGGTAAGTCCGCCAAACATCACAGGCCAAACATTTACATGCTGATTTTAGTTTTTTCAGCTTTCGGTTTTAATAGCCTTACTTGGGTAATATAACAACTTGAAAGTAGTGGTGAGGGGAATACCAGAAGAAAAAATTATGGTTATTTAACTTTGAACTCAAACGATAATAACAATAACAACAAAAGAAAACAAAGAAAGAAAAATTAAAAAATAAACTCGTATAAGTTTATATAACTTTAATGTTTATTATGTTAAAAACAAAGAAGAAGAAGCATTTTAAATAATTATTTTTTTTCAAATTCTTTTAAAAACTTCTAAAGCTTTTGTTCAATTATAAAATTAATAAATTACCATACGAGGAGTGGTTCAAAAATTAGAGAAATGTATGTACAATGAACGTCAAAAGAAATTGTGCTTTAAAAAATATATATACATTAATAAATTACCGTTATTTTTATTTCAAAATTATTGCATTAACAATTTTTAAAATTAAAACAAAAAAAAAATTTCAAAATATTGTCAACATTTTTTCGGGCACTCTCCTTAAGTGGTAAAAGTTCAGTTTGGTGATCGTTAGAATTTTATCCATACCGTACAGTTTCTTTAGACGCCTACTGTATATTAAATTCATCTTAATTTACTTAAGTGTTCTAGTAAGAAAATTAGATATTGCAAATCTACTGAATAATGAGGCAACAAACGCGACATTGTTTAAGATAATATTTTCAATTTCGGGTATGACCTTGTGGAATAAAAATAGTCTTATACTGCTGATATAATTTACACGGCGTTACTATGGCAATTAATAATACGACATTGAGTGTATAGTCCTTAGGCACCTCGGCATGGTGATCGAAGAAAACAAACTAAAAAAAACGTAAATTTTCGATGGTCAGTTCCCATTACCTACATGTGAGATGACCATGCTCTCAAATCGATCGCACAGCATATCCAATCCAAACTGTGTGGAAGACAGCGTCCTCCGGTTGAAACCACATGTCGCTGGTGTCCACATCATTCAATTAAGACCAACTGAAGTTGGTAATCAAAGACTTAGAGTGCTCGTCGTTGGCGGTGATGGACTAGCCAACGTTGCTTTCAAAGAAATATGGATCGAGGATGCCACAAGTCCAAAACAGCACACCAAAACAGTAACTTTTTAGGATGCCTTGGACACTTTTAAATCTCATGTGGAATATGTCCATTTCTCACCTCTCAAATCGCTTCTGCGCAGAAACAAAATCGAACAGTTTTGTAAAATGCTGGTGACTGATGGTTCACTTACGACAATGCCATAAATGATTGGAAAAATCAACATTTACGGTCAGAAAGCTTTTGCTGAGTGAGTTACTATATAAGCTATCTTCCAAGGTGAAATTACTTGCTAACTTACGAACTAGCATCGAAAAGGCCAGGTTTTAGAATTTGTGATGATGTGCCGGGTGGGCAATTTATCGGTTTTAATTTGAACCATCGATTATTTCGAATCTGGCAATACTTATGTCATTTTATTCTGTCACAGCATTCAATATATTTTCAGTATATTATCTCCAATGAACATAATGAATCGACACTTGACACTTGAGCAACATATATACATACATACATACATAATTGGTCATTACAACCCTTCTGTCAGGATTACGACCTAACTTCTCACACCACTTATGTTGTGTGTGTTAATTTTATACATGAGTGGTTGGACCTACAGTTTAAAGTCGACTCCGAACGACAGATTTTTGAAAAACTTTTCATGGCAATTTTTATTTACTCTCAGAGTTTTTGGCAGGAATCTGTAGAGAGGAAGTCGCCTAAGAAATATTTTTTCGTATTTCATTTTGATGTCTGACCTGGGGTTTGAACCGAGGCCTCACGTCTAATAAGCCAACACACTTCCTACTACACTACGGCGACTAGAATGGTTGGCTAATTTACGTTTAAAATTCATTTGCGGAGCGAGTCTGGTGTTATATAAGCCAGCTTCCAAGTTGAGGTTCGTAGCTAATATACGAACTAGTATCGAAAAAGCCATGTTTTAGTATTTGTGGTAACACGGAAGCAGTGAACATTTATTAAAGTTTCATATTTTGTAAAAAATTTAACAAATCTGGCTTTAGAGACAGTGTAGGACTCAATGTGCAGAGTTCTACATCATACAATACAATAGTTGGCAATACTGTCATCGCAGAACTTGCTACAAAAAATCAGTTATCAGATGGAGAAATTTGGTTAATGAAACTGAAATTACATTTCGCCACTGGGACTTAGAAAATATCCGAGAACGCCTTTCTCTTAGAATCCTTTCGTCTAGGAAAGAATATATTCCGTTCTGGTGTTTCTGAATGTCTTCCGTAGTAAATCCCATTTTCAGCCATCTTTTCATTGCAACACAGTTTTCTTTATTTTAAATTCGAAATTAGAACTGATCATTAATTTTGATTATTATTGGGAACAAAGGCAAAAGAAAATCTGTTTGTTTTTGTATGGAAATCTTTGTTAATTACAATCCATGGCAATATGTTTTTCGTAAACATAATAAATATTAATGGCTGCTTACCATACCATAAACTCGTGTTCCCAATTATAAAATAAATAAAAAAAAACTTAATAATTAACAAAAAGCAAACCACTTGACTGACTGTGCTATGTTTAGGTAAATCAATTAAAAAAATCTTGTAAAACTTTTTATTATCGAAAATCAAATTTCAAATTAGCTTCTCTGACAAAAGAACATCTTTCTCCTTGTGAGGCGGTTTGATAATTAATAATTGCTTAAAAGCTTTCCAGAGCTAAAAATATTGTATAACATTTCGAAAAAAAAAATATTGATTGAATGTTTTTCAAAATGTTAAACAATTTTTTAATAACATAAGAGGGGTGATGAGATCAAAAAGTGGTTTAAGCCAGCAGGAGGTACTACTTAATGGTGTTAATTGAATATTATTTCTCTTTTCTTTTCTGGTTTGCTGGTTTCTGTTGCTGATGTTGAGCAATCAGTTTTAAGAAATGTTAATCGGAATCTATATTTTCTTAACAAGTGAAGTTGGCTGCAGGTTGGAAAATAAGATTTGCCATCAAAATCGACTTGCAAGGACAAACATTCTAAGGCTTCCTCTAAAGGCTAAAGGCCTGAAAAGGCCTATATAACAGACAATTCAATTGAATTCACTCATGAGTTTGGCACTTGAGTCACACAAACCTCACTCAATTACAGAAAAAATATAGGAAAGACCAGACATACTTAACCAGAACGACTTAATTGGTTATTACATCCGCTTAGTTAGGATTACTACCTAGCTTCTTACTCCAACCATGTTGTGTGTTGGTTTTTCCCTTAAGTGGCGGAATCTAAAGTTTAGTGTCGACTCCAAACGACAGATGTTTGAGACAGTTTTCATGCCCATCTTTTTTACTCCCGGAGTTTTTGCCTAAAAGCTGTTGAGTGGAAGTCGTTTGGTATGAGATGTTTAAGTGGAGATTTGAACCATGGGATCGCGTCTAATTAGCCAATACACTATCTACTAGACTACGGCGACTTCAAACAGACTTCACTCATTTGCAGAAAAAGATGGTAGTAGACAGACAAATCTGGTTCGCTATGGTTATATACAGAAAAATAATTTGTACTTAACATATATAACATAATTGATCATTACAACCCTTCAGTCAGGATTACAATCCAGTTTCTCACACCACTTATGTTGTGTGTGTTAATTTTATACATGAGTGGTGGGACCTACAATTTAAAGTCGACTCCGAACGACAGATTTTTGAGAAACTTTTCATGGCAATTTTATTTATTCTCAGAGTTTTTGCCAGAAATGTGCTGAGAGAAAGTCGCCGAAGAAATACTTTTTGTATTTAGTTTTAATGTTTGGCCTGGGGCTCGAACCCTGGCTTTACGTCTAACAAGCCAACACACTACCTACTAGACTACGGCGACTTTGTACTTAAACAGAGGCTATCTTATGAGCTTATTTCCGGCTAAACTGTCAAAAATTATCGTATAATGGCAAAGTCAAAGCATCACACTAATCACAGTCAGGATTACGGCCTGGTTTCACGAAAACCGCAAGGCTCATCGCAATTGCATCAAGCTGCCAAAGCGTAAACGCCATGAATCCAATTTGGGTATGCATTTCAAATTCTTGAATTCTTGACAGCCCTCGTTTTGCCCGTAAAAACGCCTTGTCCCGTGCAGAAGCCGACAAACGCTTCAAGGATGGCGTTGCCACCAAAGCTGGCATGGAGAAGCCCATTTCTTTGTAATAAATTGTTTTATTGGAGTTTTAATAAAAATTAGTAGAAGAGTGTGAATATGCACTTGCTGCCTTAAAAATATATTTTTTAATGGGGGAGCCTACCTTAGGAATCTCATAGCAATTAAAAGGAAACACTGATTCTGTGTACAAAAGCCCAAAAATTGGATAACATTGCAACAACTTCTGTAAAAGATGTAATAACAAGTGAAACATACAGAGCATAGGATATCGTCTCCATTATTGTGTGGTGCTTGGGAAACTGAGACAAACGATACTTAAGTACATAGAATTTGTTGGCCCATATTATACGATACCGATACCTTCATAAGACTATCGAGATGCTAGTGGAAATTCTAAGCATGAGTTATGTTTGAATGACGATATAGGCACTATGGACCTTATACGACCTAACGTTACTTTAAGTGGGGTATGGTTTTAAACAAAAGAGCACTTTTCAAGCACTTGAGTATTAAAAATTTGATGGTAATTTTATGTAATTTTGCGAAAATAAATAAAAGAGGTCTTTTGTGGCTTCTTATATACAAGGTTTCCAAGTTTTTTTGTTTTATAATAAAAGCAATTTAAATAAATTTATTACTATTTCATTGCAATTTTTCATTTAATGAAATAAAAGAAAAACTACACTTTAATTGAGCATGTTTTCTTACAATTAAATTAAGAAAAAAAATTTTAAATAATTTTTGTAATTATTTAAATAATAATAATAATATAATTAACAAAAAAAATTAAATAGTTTTTCACATAACACAACAACAGCAAAAACAAAATTTGAGAAACTCATTAAAAACATATTTTTTAATAACAAATAAAATATAAAAAAAATATAAAAAAAAAATTACATAAATAAACCATCTAGAGAATGTTAATTATAAATTATTAATAAAAAGAAGCTGAAAACAACTAAAAAGCCTAATCAACAACCTCTTAAACTACTGACAGACTCATTAAAATTATTGTTTAAAACGCTCATTCATCCATTCATTCATACAACGTTTTATTCATTAGCATATTAAGCCACTACTCTACTCACTACTGCTCACAACTGCCCCATTGATGGGTTTGATTGAAGATCCAAACCAATTAGAAACAAAACTTGTATTTCTTTTCAAATATTTTAAGCCAATTCATGTTCAAAATTATTGGTATTAACGATTAAGCCTTAATTTCGTTTTAATTTTTAATCCACTTTATAAGCCAGCATGCATGGCTGGCTATACTACGTATTTGAATAATTCAGTTACCAAGAGGAGTATCAATGAATTGATGTTTAATTCATTAAGAATATAAAAGAAATAAGGAATTTTATTTTATAACATTTCTTACTAATTTAGAATTAATAAAAAAGATTTTTAAATTTAAAAAAAAAAATTTTCGATTTCCATAACACGTGAAAAAAGTTCCCACATTAAAATAAAATTTTTTGAAATTCAAAAAAAATTTTTTTTTTAAATTAAATTACCTTAATAAAGTTAATTAAGGTTCAAAAATAACACTAAGGTTGTTGTAACTTTTTTTCTAAAGCCATAAATACTGTTTTATGGCCCAAACTAGATGACAATTTTAATTGCATTTTCACTTTTTCGGCTTATAACCCAAGCCATCCATAATTCATCACCATGATTTCAAGTGTATGGCGTCAAAGGAAAACGAATAAATTTTTGTGAAGCAAAGAAAAATTAACAAAATTTTTAAATTAGAAATCATTTAAACGACCTTCTCAAAAAATGTTACCAAAAAATCTACAAGACAAGCTTGAAATTTATATTATTATATCACAGAGAAAATAATTTTTAAAAGTAACGAATCATAATGTAAGCAAAAATGTTAGTTCTTTACACAACGTCAAGAATGTAAAACATAATTTTTTTTTGTAAGAAACGTGTGTGGCTGCGTGTTTCTTTTGTAAATACATTATTATTTACATTTACATTGAAATGCTAATTCTTTACATAATGTCAACAATGTAAAAAATTTGTTTTTTTATAATTAGTCGCCGTATTCTGTTGGCTTATTTGTGTGTTGGCTTATTAGACGTAAAGTCCGGGTTCGTATCCCAGGTCAGACATCAAAACCAAATATGAAACAAAAAAATATTTCTTCGGCGACTGACTGAGAGTAAATAAACCTGCCACGAAAAAGTTTATCAAAAAATCTGTCGTTCGGAGTCGACGTTTAACTGTAGGTCCCGCCACTCAGGTAAAAAATTAACATGAGTGGTGTAAGAAGCTAGGCCGTAATCCTGGCTGAAGGGTTGTAATGACCAATTATGTATGTATCTATAAAAAATGTGATAATAAAATATGATTTCTTTTTAAATTCGTTATTAGTCACATTTATATTGAAATTTTAATTCTTTACATAATGTCAAGAATGTAAAAATTTAGTGTGTTGTAAGATATATGGCAATAAAATGTGATTTCTTTGTAAAAACATAATTATTCACATTTACATGAAATGTTTAAGATTTACATAATGTCAAGAATGTAAAAAATTAGTTTTTTGTACGTAATTTGAAAACAAAATGTGATTTATTTGTAAATACATAATTTTTAACATTTATGTACATTCAAATGTTAATTGTTTACATAATGTAAAAATTGTTTGAAATTAGGTTTTTGTAATAAATGTGATAATAAAATAAGATTTATTTGGGAATGCATAATTATTTAAAATCGCATCGAAATGTTACTTCTTTACATAATGTCAAGAATGTTTAGTTTTGTTATTTGTAAGAAATAGGATCACTTTATTATGATTTATTTGTAATTACACAATTATACACATTTACATTAAAATGTTAATTTTTTACATAATGTCAAGAATGTAAAAAATTTGTTTTTCTAAAAAACATGATAAAATTTGATTTCTTTTTAAATACGAAATTATTCACATTTATATTGAAATTTTAATTATTTACATAACATCAAGAATGTAAAAAAATTCGTTTATCTGTAAGAAATGTAATCATTTTAATTAATGTTAATTTTTTACATAATGTCAACAATGTAAAAAACTAGTTTTTTTTATAAAAAATGTGATAATAAAAATCTTTTTAAATACGAAATTACATTGAAATTTTAATCATTTACATAATGTCAAGAACGTAATACAATTGGTTTTTGTGTAAGAAATGTAATCACTTTTATGATTTCTTTGTAAATATGTAACTATTCATATTTACATTGAAATTTAGAGCTTTACATAATGTTGAGAATGTAAAAAATTAGTTTTTTTGAAGAAAATTATTTTCTTTTGTTGTATTTATAAAAAATATTTATTTACCACAAATTACTGAAAAAGATTCCATCTTTTACATAATGTAAATAATGTAAAAAATATATACATTATATTTAAAAGTCACTGGTTTTATGATTGGCAATTATTAAAAAAATTTTCATTCTTTACATAAAGTAAATAGTGTTAAAAATAACTTTTATTGTAAAGTAATCAAAAGTTGTTAATACAAAATTTATTTATCAAGATTTCCTTATAGTTTATGTCAAAAATAACAAATTTAAATTAAAAATTGGATGAAACCGGATTCATTTCGTAACAGCCTTATGTAAAAGTAATTTTGATTTACTTGCATAATGTCATCAATTTGTCTTCAGATATTTATAACCATTTATTAATTAACTCTTTGAAGATTTTTTATAGCATTTTACCTGATGTAAACAATTGATATTATGACAGATTTATTGATAATTAATTATTAATTCATTTTTTTTATGGTTATTATTAATTATTTTGTAACTCTAAATCAGTGGTCTTATGTTTTAATGATTTCTTAATGATTTCTTTAACACTTTTTTACGTCAATTATTTACCTCTCGCGTCAACAATTAAAATCCATTGCATTTCCTTAAGCATTTCGAATAGAAACTTAATAAAAAATGTATGCCATAATTAAATGCGAATTAATTGAAAAGAGATTTATGGTGTATAAAAATTTAATTTTTTATTTTACTTTGATAGCCAATTTCATACAAATTCTACAGACCATGTATGAATATTTGTTTACTTTTATTTTTTTTTGTTTAACAATTTGTTGCTTGATTGTTTAGAAATCCGTTTTAATTAAATAAAATGGAAAGTATTAGAGCCATAATTTATAAAAATCTATTGTTGAGTTTTATGAGAGTGATTTAGTTTGACAAAAATCGTGACACACCTAAGCCAATACATGACATATGGTTAAAAAATGTTTTTACTCATATTTTATTATGAATGGAAAAGTATAGAAAAGCATTTAAAAAAAATGTAGAAAATTAAAATAAATCAACATAAAGAACTGTATGTAAATTTTAAGCATAAAATAACAAGAATAACCCAGCAATTATTGTTGGGTAAAAAGAATCAAATAAAAAATATTTTAAGACAGGCTAATAAAAGCTTTAAAGTTAATGGAAATCCTATAAAAATCGGTTTTAAAATAGCCAAGGGGAGTGTAAATGGATTTTAAAATCTAAAAAAAACATTAAAAATAAAAAAAATGCTGTGGCTACCCAGCAAAATTTTAATTTTAAAAATTAAACTAAAGAACTGGCAAAATATTATTTTCCTTTTAAAAATTTAGTTTTAAAAGTTTTCCTTTTGTTTTTGTGTTTCTAAAAAATGTTTGCTGGGTTATGCCGTATTGATATGTAAATTTAAAATATGCAAATCATAATTTGTAACTTTTGTCTTTATTTTAAATGCATATTTTTGTGAAAGGCATTGAAAATTTGCAACATATTTAAACGTATGTATATGAAGTCATCAATGAGGACAAATAGATTTTCAACCTCAAAAAAAAAAAATTCAGATCAAATTTTCTTAAAGTCATTAGGAAACTCTATTCATGCTACTTTACTGTTCTTTCTTGTTAAAATTAAGTCAAGCGAAAGTAAGGAAATTAGAATATCAAACATAGTTTGAAGCTTTAAATTTGCGGCTTCATGCCATACCATACCATGAAAAGTGGCCGAAAGTTGTTCTTCGTGATTATTAATGAAAATATTTAACGCTTCGGTATATAAAAATATATTGGAAACGTATAATTGCAGCGACAGATTGTTGTGTGTGTCTTTTATGAATAATAGCGTCCAATGAGCCGAAAGATATGATGGATTTGATGGATTTGAGTGATTAAAAATTGTGTTGCAAGTGTAAAATTCTTTCTAAATTGTTAGGAATACAAATTTACACCTTAAAAGAAAACTTGCTGCCAAATTATAATAAAAACGGAGAGTTGTGTGGTGTCTCACGTACGTTATTAGCCCTTACAACGCTTCAGTCAGGGTTACGGCTGAACTTTTGGTATCACCCATATTGTGTGTAAAAATTTTTAACACATTTTTTTTTTAATTTTTGTCCGATTCGATCAAACGAAGTGTCAATCTCTTCACAAGATAATGCAGTTTCAGAATGTTCTCACTTATTTCATATTTTTTAATTAAAGCTTGCCCCTATGAAGCGACAAACTTGAAAAAATATGAAAAAAATTTGCATTTGTCAAGTTTACCTCATCAAACTACATATCATATTAAGTCAAATTTTTAAACGTCCATCCTTCTCCTTTCTAATAAGGTTTATTTCATATTTTTTAATTAAAGTTTGCTACTATGCTAGAATAAAATTGCAAAATAAAAATGAAAAAAATTTGCATTTGTCAAGTTTACCTCATCAAACTACATATCATATTAAGTCAAATAATATATATATGTATATATATATTCTTCTCCTTTCTAATAAGTTTTAAATTTTGGACCTTTCAATAAAATGGAAACCTTGTTGATAAACGGGACAGTAGTGATTACAATGTTTTTTGTTTTAAAGGCCATCCATCAAACCCTCTTTATTTTTCCACCATTAAGCAGAGATGAGTGCCTAATCAATAGAATTGAGATGTTAAGTCCCCATAATTTTTATTTATTTTCTCTCTTTCTTCTTTATCACTTTTCTTTATTTTAGCCCTCAAACCTCGTACAATTGTTTTCCATATTTTCTTCTGTTTTATTTGGTTTCATAAGTGCCCCAGTACTGTTTAATATTCTGTTACGAAAAACCTGTCCAGCATACATATTTATTTAGTCAACCACAAATCCGGTCATAATCTTTACCGATACACTTGCAACATAATAATCTGTAATCTTTTCAAAATCCCTAACAATTGAAAGAAATTCGTACCAAAAAAAAAAAAAAATAACAAGGGGCGCTAAATTCTTTAAGCACATAGTTTGTACTACATTTTCGAAAACAAAAAACAAAACAAAAAAGGACCAAACAAAACAACAACAAGCCTATAAAGGATCCAGCCATACAGCACCTGTATCAGGCATATAAGTACGTATTCGTGAATTGATAAAAATAAACGTTTAAAGACAATATTTGTGCTGTTTTGGAAAGGCATTCCCATTCCATTCCATTCATTTGTCCATCATCAATGATTATGATTGTATGACTTTCTCTACCATCGCGTTGTACAGGCAAATAATGTGTGTGTGTGTTTATGGTGCCTGTGGTATACCTGTTAATAAAATGCCAAAACGTTTCATTTCTTACGTTGCATTTGAAAAAAGTTCTGCGTAAGTGTAAATTACATACAGCCTGAGAAAGAATAGAAAAAGTGTAGAGTCATGAAATTATGAAAAAATATGAAAATATTACATGTAAATGGTACGTGTTTAGAATAAAGTTTTATTTGCTTAAGGTTTTCTAACGCTCGCTCTCACAGTTCATATGGTAAAATGGCACAAATAATTGAACAGGAAATCAATATTTTCGTAAAAGAATTTAACGGAGCTGCTAAACAATAACAAATTAATTACACGTAATAAATTAAAATCTATTAATAAAGTCGGGGTTTTTTTCCAGAACTATAAAGATGGGCATTACTTTCCTCATACGATGATTTTAGAAAATTGTATCACAAAATTGTATCACAAGTCGCCGTAGTCTAGTAGGTAGTGTGTTGGCTTATTAGACGAAAGGCCAAGGTTCATCAAAACGAAATATGAAAAAAAATATTTCTTCGGCGACTTCCACTCAGCAGATTTCTGGCAAAAACTCGGAGAGTAAAAATAAATTGCCATGAAAAGTTTCTCAAAAATTTGTCGTTCGGAATCCACTCTAAACTGTATGTATAGAAATTAACACACAACGTGAGTGGTTTGAGAAGCTAGGCTGGAATCCTGACTAAAGGGTTGTAATGGCCAATTATGTACACAAATAGTACAAGTGATATTAAGTGTACTCTCGGGTGGGCCATCTGTTATTTCGAATCTGACAATATTCTGTCTATTCTGTCACAAAATTCACCATATTATCTCCACTGAACGCAATGAATCGATTTACGCTTGAACAACTTAATGAAATTTATTTCCAAAACAATGAAAATTGGTCGGAAATTTACACGAAAAGTTGCCCGGTATACGCAAGTTTATTGCTAAAATTCGTGAAACTGGTTTCATTGTTGATGCATCAAGACGAGAGCGTGCTCGTACAGTGCGTAAACCCAAGAATATCGAAGCTCTGGTTAAGACTGTGCTTGAGAATCCATCAACATCAACTTGTCATCGTTCTCAAGAAATGAACATTTCACGCACTACTTTACGTCGAGTTTTGCGAAAAGATTTCGGTATGACGCTTTTGAAAGTTCAATTCCTTTCTTCCTGGATAGATGGGCCAACGATAAACTGCACGATGATGTCGATTTTGTCAAAAAAAACTCATCTTTTTGGATGAAGCTCATTTTCATCTTGATGGATTGCTGTATTAGGGGCTCAAAAAACCCACACGTGGTCTTATAGACATTACGAGTGACTGTTTGTTGCGGCTTAAGGAGCGATGGCATAATTGGCCTAGACTTCTTTAAAAATGAGCACGGTGCAACTATAACAGCCAATGGAGATACATATCGCTCCATGATAACCGATTTTTTTGTACTCGCTCTTCATTGCATTGATGTCAACGATGTTTGCTTTCAACAAGATGATAGAACTTGTCACACATCTTATGCCACAATCGATTTATTGCGTCAAACGTTTGATGGCTGTTTAATAACCCGCCAAGAAGCTGCGATTTGACACCGTTGGACTATTTTATGTAGGACGCCATTAAAGAAAAGTGTTATGCCGACATACATACATACATACATAATTGGTCATTACAACCCTTCAGTCAGGATTACGACCTAGTTTCTCACACCACTTATGTTGTGTGTGTTAATTTTATGATGAGTGGTGGGACCTACAGTTTAAAGTCGGCTCCGAACGACAGATTCGTGAGAAACTTTTCATGGCAATTTATTTACTCGCAGAGTTTTTGCCAGAAATCTGCGGAGAGGAAGTCGGCGAAGAAATACTTTTTATATTTTTGTTTTGATGTCTGGCCTGGGGCTGGAACCCTGGCTTTGCGTCTAATAAGCCAACATATTACCTACTAGACCACGGCGACTTATGCCGACAGAACAGAGGCAATTGAGCATTTGTAGGCCAACATACATATTGTCATTGCTGAGATACGACCAAATACACTCGAAAAAGTGCATTGAAATTGGTTCGATCGAATGAGGTACTTTGAGTCTAGCCGCAGCAGCCATATGAATGAAATAATATTCCCTTTTCCAACCGAAACAATTCCACTTCACAACAAAAAATTAAATTTTGCAGAATAGTTTTTGTTTTATTGCAGTTTTAAATTTAAACTTTTAAATGATCCACCCTATATAACCTAAAAACCACAAGACTATCAGGGCTTCCTATGTATAGTATGTTATAATGGAAAATAAAACAGTTTCAATTAAATTGTCTGTAAGAAGCATTGGTTTTTCAAATGTAAAATCTCTTTTTCGTTATTTACATCATGTAAACAATTGTTTTTAAGTTCATACAAATGATTAGTTTTTTTGTTTTTAATTTATATAATCTGTAGCTTTTGCTTTTCTTTTGTTTAATTATTTATTGTTTCCCATGGATTTCACTTTCTTTTATTTTTTACTTTTCTTATTAAATTCCAAAATAAAAGGAAAAAACTTTTTCTGTTTTTAATTTTATGATCAATTGTTTTACTTTAAATTTCCCTTTCTTGCTTCAAAAGAAAAGACACGAAAAGAGAGAAAAAATTATTGCTTTTCTTAATGGCAAAAGGTAAAGATTTTGTTTCGTTTCTACAGCAGTTTCTCTTTATAAATATTAAAACCTTAAAAAAAGATGTAAAAAACTTAACCTGATAGAGTGGCACAACAAATCTAGATTATGATCTTTCTAATGAGGACAAGTCAAGTAATATTGTTGGCAACAAACAACACAAAAAAACCAGTAAAGAAAACTAATCAAGATCATCTTTATTTCCTTGTCCATAATGATTTGTTTCATATTTACACGCTTAATGACATTACATGTAAAATTGCTTAGAAAATCAGCAACAACACTGAATTATGGATAAAACAAATTGGAAAAACAAATTTCTTTTATAAAAAAAGCTCTTCTCTAATATAAACTACATTGTTTACATGCACTGTACTATCGTGTAAATAATTGAAATTGCATGGTATATTAATAACTGTATATGATTTTTTACACATAACTTTTTTTCTCCTTTTAAGATTTTTACCTAAACAATTTTTTTACACAACATTTACACATTGTTTACATATGGTAAACTATTATTTATTGTGTATAAATGTAAAATGTATGGAAAGATTTCTATTAAAACCGTTTAAATTTAAATATTTTAATTAATTACCCTCAAATTACATGATGTAAACAACACATAATTTTTGCTAATGAGCAAGCTGCACGTATGATTGAAACCAGGAATCTAATTCCTTCCAACTTGATCAAATGTGTGGACAGTAAAAGTTATTGCTCTGGGATCCCAACTTATCAAATTAGGGGCATACACTCTCTACACAGTATACGCCGTGTAAAGTAAGCCAACGTGGCATACAAGGAGACGAAAAGCCGGCCGAGCTGCCATGGAATGGATAGGAAGTGCCTGAGGAAGAATCAATAGAAAGGATATATGCGCCCCAACAATATTTTTTCAATTTGGAAAACTCAGCATGATATTAAATAAACCGTTGGTGGTCTAGCATACCTGGTTGCCGAATTTCAGAACTGCTTTGTCCACTTTTAGTCGCCGTAGTTTAGTAGGTAGTGTGCGGCTTATTAGAGAGTACGGCCAAGGTTCAAAACCCAGGTCAGACATCTCCAACAAAACGAAATACGAAAAAAAATAATTTTTTCGTCGGCAACTTCCTCTCAGCAGATTTCTGGCAAAAGCTCTGAGCGTCAAATAAAATTGCCATGACAAGTTTCTTAAAAATCTGTTGTTCGAAGTCGATTTTAAAGTGTAGCCTCACTAATTTGCGTGCACACTCGAGGGTACACGTAGTTTTCGCACTAAATGTTGCAGTTAATTTGTATAATACCAACCGATGCTATAAATAATGGTCACCATTCCTTCAATATGTCAAATAATAATGAACAAATTTTATAAAATTTTTACCTGAATTAAATATCTTTGAAATATGATTTCCGTGATTACATTTTAATTTTTAGGCTTATAAAAGCAAATGCATTAATTTTCAGTAAACAAACAACACGTGAAAAATACGTTTACATCGAGTAAATAATTTATAAACGTTTTATAAGCTAAAAATCTTTAAATAATGATTCAATAATTAATTTTAAATTTTAATAAGCTTTTTAAGCAGTTAACAAATAACATCAATATATACTACAACAACAACTGAATTTTACATTTAAATGCCATTATTTACGTGCATGTTTACATCATGTGATTAATTTACTTTCAATGTGACTAAGTCTCCTACGAACAGTAAGTCATTGTTTAAAAATGTATAAATTTCTTAAGAAAAATAGAAAAATCAATTTTTTTTATTTAAATTTAATAAATAACTTGATAGATAAACAATGAATTAAAAAAAATACAGTATTCCCCAGATATAAGCACTTTAAAAAATGCCTGCAGGACAGTGCTTACAAGGGGGTATTCTAATATCGAAATCCCGTACCTGAGAGCAAATAGCCGCGTGTCTTTCAAGCTGAGAGAATTCTATTTGTATCATTGACAGCAATGGTATGGTATTCGATAGAATGCCGGCTGGTCGGAGAGGGCTTTCATCATCTTCATCTACAGCTCGATGTGTTGAGCAAAGTTGTAATTTGCTGGGCCTACGTGTCACTTCGGAATCACTGCGAAGAAATCGCTGTCGGAGAGATCCGTAGCGGATTTTACAGGTAGAGTCAAGAGTCCTATTGTAGCATTAACTGGGCAAAGAATAAGGTCGTTGATTCGCCCGAGATCTGCACCAGGTTAGATTAGTTGAAGAAGAGCCTTTAGGAAATTACGAATGGCGAACATTGGGGGATGATAAGTTGTCTGTCAAGAATCAATTGTCTGAGATAGCGTAGCGTCAATTGCATTGCCGTATAATAAATAAATTGGCTTCCAATGGCTCAAGAAATCTGAAAACGTTTAATCAAATGAACGAGGGAGCTATAGAAGGGAATTAATTTTGGAAAGAAAGTTGTCATAAAGTGAGTGGAATCTTTTTTAAGTAAATTTAAAATACAAGGTACACGTTTTTGTGTATATAAGCGGTGAAAGCTTAAAAGCGGGATGCATATATCAAAATAGTTTCAGTATATTTTAAATCAAAAATCAAAATTGCCTAAGTTCCAGTGCTACATACATACATACATAATTGATCATTACAACTCTTCAGTCAGGATTACGGCCTAGCTTCTCACACCACTTATGTCGTGTGTGTTAATTTTCTACATAAGTGGTAGGACCTACAGTTTAACGTGGACTCCGAACGACAGATTTTTTGAGAAACCTTTCATGGTAATTTTATTTACTCTTCGACTTTTTGCCAGAAATCTGCTGAGAGGAAGTCGCCGAAGAAATACTTTTTGTATTTTGTTTTGATTTCTGGTCTGGGTTTTGAATCGTGGCCTTACGTCTAATAAGCCAACAAACTACCTACTAGACTACGGTGACTTCATTCATTCGGTGACAAGTTCCAGTGCTACTAAATGGGAAATTATTATATCCGTGGAATACTGTATTGAAATGAGTGTAACTTAGTCATGGCTTAAAACATTTTTGCTTTTGTTAAAAGACTTGGGTTTTTTTCTCTTCTTAGCATTGACATTTTGACCCGTGATTGTTAAGATAGTGTTCTTTTTTTATTTTGGCTTTTATTTCCTTTTTTTAAATACATTTTACCATAAAGTTTAGAAAAATTAATTTCACTTTTTTGTTGTTTTTTTAAAAAGGTTTACCACAGCATTAAATGCAGAGAAAAAACTTGAATTTGTTTAAACCGTTTTTACAGGCCGCAACCAATAAAATTGTGGTTCAAATAAAAAGCAATAACAATTACAAATACAAATACAATTAATTTCTATTACCAATTGATTATCTTAACAATTAACAACAATTATCTGTTACTTTTTAAACATTTTATTGTTTTTGTTTAAGTCCATTGAAATTGTAATTGAAAAATTGTTTGAAAAGTAGAGCATCAGGTCGTTAAGTTGAATACCGGTTGATTTGAATATCAAAAAATATTTCTGATTTTAAATTAAAAACTTGATTTTAACATTTGCTAGGGTTTTTTATTTCTTACCAAAATTCTTAATAATTTTAATATTTTTCCTTATTTGTCAGTCATTTTCATTGGAATTTTGTTAATAAACCCCCTCTCACTTCACACCATTACAATATAGAATGTTAATAATGCCGGTAGTTTGCTAACATACAGGTGCTGTTAACCGCAAATGTTGTGTGTAAATTAATGTTAATCAATCGAGTTTTAATAACAACAATTGCGTCAAGACAACATAAGACAGAAGACAAATACATTTCTTGTGTGGCTTTTAAGCAGAAATCTGATGATTCAGTAGCCGTTTAAATATTTACGCTGAAATTAAGAAAAAAAACAAAACTAGCTTCACATACTTTCATGAATTTTAACAAGTAGTTAAGCATGGCAACAAAATTGCTTCAAAATAATTGAATAATAAAGCGAGAGGTCTTATTGGAAAACAGACAGACTCGTTTACAACACATAAAAATAACGTGGACACTGAACACTAAATTTGAGAAGTTTTTTAATGCAATTAGTTGCTCTCAGTTTTTGGAAGAAGACTATTACGTTCTCGTCTAGTAAACCAACACAATATCAATTACACTAAGAGCCATAATCGTATTTAATGATGGCCATTATTATTGTTGTTGTTAGGTGCCCTGGTAGTCTAGTGTATAGTGTGTTAGACAATTAGTATAAGTTGGTTGTTGGTTCAATTCCCAGCAAAGGCTTTGTTCTGTAACATTACACCCAGCATAAGGTATAAGATAGGTAAGGTTAGGTTAGAATAGCAAGTAGCTCCCCGTTCACAGGCAAATTTACTCGGTGGCCTCTATGGCCCATTGTATTAACCAGTTTAAGGTAAGCCCCCTTGTCATGATCCGTTAGTGGAGGGATCTGAAGCACCACGAGTTTCGAATAAATCGGCCTGGTTCCCTTTTCAGCACGTTCAACCACCATGCTCAGTTTATCAAACGTTCTATCACCCAAAAACCGACGTTGACTGTCTTGATGTTGTACTGATTCCCATTCTTCCACATACTGGCAGCTTCTGCAGTAATCTTGGTGGGGTAGACCAAGCTTGTTAGCGAAACTGGCAATAGTGCAGTGCATACATATAATAATTGGTCATTACAACCCTTCACTGAGAAACTTTTTCATGGCAATTTTATTTACTCTCAGAATTTTTGCCAGAAATCTGCTGAGAGGAAGTCGCCGAAGAAATATTTTTTTTGTATTTTGTTTTGATGTCTGGCCTGGGGCTCGAACCCTGGCTTTACGTCTAATAAGCCGACACACTACCTACTAGACTACGGCGACTACGATAGTGCAGTGCCCCCATAGAATTCCTGTTAGAGTGCGAACTGTTCTCTTTTCGAACTCAAGTAGTTCTGTGTTTTTCCTGCTGCCCACATACATACATACATACATTTTTGGTCATTACAACCCTTTAATCCGGATTACGACCTAGTTTATCACACCACATATATTTTCTGTGGTAATTTTATACATGAGTGGCCGGACCTACACTTTAAAACCAACTTCGAACGACAAATTTTTGAGAAACTTTTTTGTGGCAATTTTTATTTACTCTCACAGTTTTTGCCAGAAATCTGCTGAGGGAAAGTTGGCGAAGAAATATTTATTTTCTTCATATTTCGTTTCCAGGAGATGTTTGACCTGGGGTTTAAACAGTGGCCTCTCGTCTAATAAGCCAACACAGTACCTACTAAACTACGGTGACTAAAAAAATATATTTTTAATTAGCGATTAAATCTGATGAAGTTGACCAGTCGTAAATAATACGCCCAAATTGTTTTCCTTATTTTCATAGCATTTTCATAATTAAACACAAATTTTGCTAATTGGATTTGAAATCCTTTTTCATTTCTTTTAAACTGATTAAAAATGTTTAACCAGAACCTTTTGTTTAATTTGATAAAAATTTATGCCTAATTTAAGAAATATAAAGGAAAGTAACACTGTTAAAATAAGATATGAAACGATTACCAGAATGTAATAAACGAAAGGAAGAATGTGAAAGTGTGAAGAAAGCAGCATTAAAAGTCCAAACATAATTTAAGCACGTTAAGGAAATAATTGGCTAAACGAGCTTAAGAAAAAGTTACAAAAAAAAAAAAAAAAAACTAAAAGAAAAAGAAAACTAAACCAAAAGAAAAGAAAATTAAGAGAAAAGAATTTAAAGTAGAGGAGAAAAAACTAGTATTTATTATAACAGGGTTGCTGTCTAGACTGAGCTAATGAACGTAATTTAAGTTTTCGTTTAAGTTTAATTGCAAAAAAATTTTTGTTTAAATAAAAATCTTTTTTTGTAAGTTAAACTTAATACTCGTTTAACGCTTGAATTTAACAGATTTGTTCAAATTTTTTTGTGCTTTAAATCGAACAATTTTTTTGATTGCTTTGGGACACAAATTTTTTTTATTTATTTCCTCTACTGGGAGTGTCAATCATTCATTGCCGGCTCTGCTCAAGTGTCAACATGAAGGACACTTTGGATATTTTGCCTGCCTCCGTTCTCTTTTTTATGAGCTTCTGGCATAAAATTAAAAATGCAACACAATTTTTTTCCATTCCATGCATTACAATAAAAAAGTGTTTTACATGTTGTAGTCGTAGAAAATAACGTAAAAAATAATGTAAAAAAGTGGCGTAAATAATGAAAAGGATATTCTCACAGTTTAACACAATTTTAATTCGTATTTTTTCCCTTTTCCCCTTTTTTGGTTCACATTCTATAGCTTTTTTCTTTCTTCTCTTTTCTTTTCTTTTCTTAACAAAGTACATGTATAAGCTCAATTAAACTTGCATATCAAGCTGAGTCCATAGCTTAATGCAAAAGAAAAGAAAAAAAGTACTTAATGAGTTCAGTTCAGTTCAGTACTTTTTTCTTGCCGGTGCTGTTTAGTCAAGAAACTAAATGACAGACTCAAATGGGCAGCGAAGAAAAAATTTCAAGAATGAGGGCAAACAGAACTTCGAAATAAAAAAGAAAAAATTGAAGAAGACTCAGTAAAAATAAAAATAAAAAAAACTGAATTAAATTTAACAATACTTTCAATTAATTACACTTACTATGGTACTTTATACAACAACAACAAAAAATACTTTTTTTCATTCTTTCTTTCTCTTTTGAATTGCTGTGATGTGTATTAAAAGCTTCCGTCCAGCCATGCGATGGTGGCTTCTTTTAATTTTTGTGCCAAACAAACGTATCAATTTCAAAAAAAAAGGAATTTTTTGTTGAAATCTTCATTCCCAGGTGTGTTGTGCGTAAATATGGTGAAGAAAAGACGAATTTTTTTCTTTTTTTCTTTCGTTATTTTGTAATTTCACACGTTTTTATGGTTTTGCCATAGAAATAATGAAGCAAACCACTTGCTGCTGGTTGTTAGGTATGAAAGAAAGACCGACCATAGGAAATAATAATACTACGTAAGTGTATTTAAACTTTACGTAGGTAAAATATTATGTAAAGGATAGAAACCATGGAAAAAGTAAAACCAATATAATCCAATACTCGAGTAGAGCCTGTACAAGACCTGTCTTCTACAATTGCAGAGCTGGAAAACAACATTACAGCTGCCATTTAGCGAGGTACTATACGCCTGAATTTTAGGTCATGGATGAATCACTCACGACTTAGACACAGGGTATAGTTACATCCAATAATCTTCAAAAAGTCGTTGCAGTCTGGTAGGATGTGTGTTGACTTATTAAACATGAAGCCATAGTTCTAACCCCAGGTCAGGGATCTTTAACCAAACAGCGACAGCCTCTCAGCAGTTGTATGGCAAAAAATCTCTGTAGTAAATGAAATTGTCATGAAAAGTTACTCAAAAATCTGTCGCTCGGATTCGACTTTAAACTGTAGGTGCGCCACTTTTGTATAAAATTAACACACACAACATAAGCTAGGTTGTAATCCTGAGTGAAGGATTGTAATGACTAATTATGTATATGTATGTATGTATATATGTAATCTTTGGAAATGTAATGGCCGGCATTAATTTGCGGTTTTGTGTTGAAAATTGCACATTATAAGCGGCGCGGATAAGCAGCCGGATTTCCATCAGAAATGTTCATCTGCTTCGTACCGAATCCACAGATCCAACCTGTATATAATGCTTGATTACTAGTCACTGCCTCATTGCAACTCCTCAAAAAGAGAAAACTTGGTCTTGAAAACTAAACTTTTAAGATTATCGCCGTTTTTCTCTGTCACAAGGAGCTCTGTTTTCCGATCTGTTCTTTGGAGTCAACAACCACTGGTAGATAAAACTAACAAACATAACATGGATGACGTGAGAAGCCAGGCTATTAACTTAACTAAAGAAATTGTCATCAAGGATAATGTTGGGTCTTGTAAAATCTTTGAGAGACGTTAACGTGTATAGCTTGATCAGTTTATTTCTATTCCATTAAAATTATATAGCAATGGGACCCCATATTTTCATGATGTTTTAGAAAAGTTTCTCAAAAATCTGTCATTCGAAATCGACTTTAAGCTGTATGTCCCGTCACGCATGTATCAAATTAACACACACAACATAAGTGGTGTGAGAAGCTAGGTTGTAATCCAGTATTAATGCAGGCTAGATTGTGAGCGTCAAAACGAACTGTACATTATGGATAAAATTCTAACAATCACCAAACTATACTTCTACCACTTAAGGAGAGTGTCCGAAAAAATTTGACAATATTTCGAAATTTTTTTGGAATTTTTTTAGTTTCAATTTTAAAAACTGGCAATGATACAATTTTAAAATAAAAATAACGGTAATTTATTAATGCTTATTTTTTTAATGTACAGTTTCTTTTGACGCTCACTGTATGTAGTCTTATACTAAAGTCTTATACTATGTTATTATATTGGTTAAATCGCAATAAACGGCATTATTGATCTCAATATTTCATATAAAATCTCAATTAATTATTGCTCAATAAATGCATAAATTGTTATAATATAGATTAAAACTTGAAATACAGCACTGTCAGAAGTATGTTCAGTGAGCATATTACAATTTTCCAAACACTTTCTATTGATATTTGACAACTCAAATATCAACGACGACAAATAAACAACAAAAAAACAACGACCAAAACAAAAACAATGTTGTTGAAACAACCAGCTGTTTTGTTTACCAGCTGTCAAGTGAATATTGAATAAGCAGCTGAACTGCGTATATTATTATGTCTAAACACTTAAAATATTGTAATCAATAAACGGAATATTGACTCAATAAAAGTGCATGTCTGAACATAGTATTAAGGTAGGAAATGTCAGGCATGCAAACAAAATATTTCCTTCATTTTTTGCAAATTTTCTGTGCCTTTTTTCCTCATTGTCAAAACCCAAAACGTTTAAAAAAAATCACCCGTTTATTTTTATTATGCTCTTTTAGTTGTTTTGTTTAAAGAAAATGAAATAATAATAAATAAATAATAATAAAATAATAAATAATAATAAAAACAAAAAAAAATTGCGAAATAAAACAAAACACAAAAAGAATAATTTCTCAATGCCTTGAGTGTTTAGGTTCTAAGGGTTAATCACTGTTTTAAAGTTGACTCTAATGATTGTGGTTATATTTTGGTTAAAATGTAAACAAATTAATCATTGAAAGTAAGCCTTGGTTATGTTCTTAGATTTCTTTAAAATGTAAGACTTATTCAATTAAAGACTTGTTTAAAAAAAAATGATTTATTAGTGGAAGCAAAAATTTGTTAAAAAAATAAGGAACTACGCATGAAAACAAATTTCTTAAAATGGAACAGAATGAATGCTGAAAGCGGATAACAATTCTAATTTTTAATAAATACATAAGAAAAAAAAGCAAGATGTGTTTCTTTCCTTTTGATATAAATTTCCCAGGATATAAACAAAATAGGAATCCATGGCTTGGCATCTGTTGCACTTGCTAAAATTAATAACAAACATGCCTCATTCAAGTGCTAAACAGCTGTAGAGAGATTTCAAGAATTCTACATACCCAAATCAGCAAAAGAAAATATCTGCCAGTGGCTTAAGGAATTCATAATAGAGATATATGAACTATAAATCAAAGGAAATCCTTCAAGCATATGAAACACTAGTGGCTGTCTAATAGCAGATGTGTCTATGATATCCAACTAGATCATGAAGCAATGATCTTAGCCACCACCAATCTGTTATTGTATGCCCCTAAATGAAGTCCTTTTCTTTTTGCGCTGCGCTTAACTAATGAGAACCTGCACTGAAATCAGCAGCAGTAAATGCAGTAACAGGAGGGGCAAAAAAAAACTGCATACAAATCCTCATATAAACTCGTACAAGTGTGGGAATTTTTTAAAAAAATTTTATTTCATTTCACATTTGCACTTGAAATCCCAGGGAGAAAGAAGACTCCAAAAAAAGAACAACAACAATAAAGACAACAACAACAACTTTGTCAGTTTATATTTTCAAACAAGCTGTTTAGCACATTCACATTCCCATTTTACATTGGAATGCAGTTGGAAGATGTAAGAACTGCTACTGCTGCTGCTGCAAAAGACAAATAAACGAACAACGTCTTGTACGAGTATATTCTTTAGAACAAACTTGTCTGTCCACTTTCAGGCACCACATGTTCTTCTTATTTTGTTTTCTTTTTCTGTGTCTTTTGGATAAATTTTAATACAGGTAGTAAAGTAAAGTGAAATCTCTAAGATTTCATCTGCTCTAAAACATAGCCAACATAGCCCCCACATACCATACAATACATAGATATGTCGTATATATGTATGTATATAAGAAATGTTTTGTTTTATTTATAAATGGAAAGTGATTTTGTTTTCTAAAGAAAATTTTCAAATCAAAATCCATATTGATGATGAATAAAGAAAGGAAATTAAAAATCAATATTTAGAACATTCAAATGAATATCGTTGAAGATAGTAAAAATATTTCCGGTTTAAAAACATTTTAACTTTTAATTTTCTTTAATGAACAGCATCTGCATGAAAATCAAATAAACACCAGAGTCTAGCATTTTTTTTAAAAAATCTCATCTGGTCAAAATTTTGTTTAATTTTCCCTTTTTTTATTTACTATTATTTGGGGGCAATATCTCATAAACAAAATAAAAAATTAAAAGGAAATGGTCTTTTTTTTTTAAATAAAATTTTTCCGATTAAAAAAAAATCATTTGAATTTAAGAAAAATTAATGAAATTTCAAGAAATCTAAAACATCATGGCCTTTTCATTACTGTCGCAACCAAAATATTATGCTAATTTTTTGCTGCTTAAAAAGAATCAACATCCCTAATTGTGTTGACTTATCTATCGAGTAAGATTTGCAGATGTAGTCGCCGTAGTCTAGTAGGTAGTGTGTTGGGTTATTAAATGTGAGGTCTCGGTTCAAACTCACCAAACAAAATTACTTACTTACTTACTTAATTGGCCATAACAACCCGATTAACGGATTTCGGCCTGCCGCAACACATCATTCCAGGCGTCTCTGCTTCTTGCACGCCTACGCCAGTTGGTCACACCAATCGATGACAGGTCGTCCTCTTCGCCGACTTCCCTAGATCCCCGCATCCAAAACCCGTCTCGCCGAAGCATCTTCATCCATTCGACGAACATAACCGAGCCAGCACTGCCGCTGGATATTAATACGCTCCACAACGTCTGTGTCGTTGAGGAGCTCATACAGCTCACTGTTCGATCGGATGCGGAAATCATCGCCAACTCGCAATGGACCGAAATTCTTACGTAGGACTTTTCTCTCGAATACTCTCAAGGCTGCTGCATCGGTGCTTAATAGGGTCCATGCCTCTGAGCCATAAGGAAGCACGGGTAGGATTATCATCTTGTAGAGTATTAGTCTTTTCATACGAGAGAGGTTTCTGCTACTCAAATGCCTTTTGAGACCATAGTAGCACCTGTTGGCAAGAGTGATCTGCGCTTGATCTCCAGACTGACATCATTTTTGGCAGTAACGGCGGAGCCAAGATAAATAAATTCCTTGACTGTATCAAAAGTATAGTTGTCGGCCGTAATCTGAGAATCAATACGACACACGTCTCTACTTGTCGATAGCATATACTTTGTTTTGCCCTCATTTACTGCCAAACCCGTCTTACTAGACTCCCGTTCAATAGCGCTAAAGGCAACAGTAACAACTCGCTTCGTACGCCCTATGATGTCAATGTCGTCCGCGTACGCAAGCAACTGAACACTTTTTTGAAAAATAGTGCCATTGCGATGCACTCCCGCCTTTCGCAGAACACTCTCCATGACGAAGTTGAAGAGGTCGCATAATAAGGGATCGCCTTGCCTGAAACCTTGCACGGTATTAAAAGGTTCGGAGAGTTCCATTCCTACCTTGACGGAGATGCAGGAATTGCTCAACGTCATTCTGCATAGCCTTATCAGCTTGGCAGGTATACCGAGCTCAGACATTGCGGCAAAAACACGATCCCTTATGGGGTTATCGAAGGCTGCCTTATAGTCGACAAAAAGATAGTGTGTGTCTATGAAGACCGTATTCAGTACTATTTGCCTTCCACCTTAAGGTATGGTCTGCGAATGCGTACTTTTTTGTGACGTATTTTTCTTTAATTTTTGCTGTAATTGCTTCTCTTTTAACTCGCAATTTAGAGACAAGTTTTCATAGAAATTACGTTTTGCAAAAGAGGTAAACATAGCACTGTACTGGCCCTTTATTTGTCATTATTGTGGTAATAAAACATCCGTTTAACTTTAGTACGGTTTTTTTTCTTATACAAAAAAAAGTACCAGCAAAATAACTTTGCAAAAAAAAAAAATTAAGAAAAAACTGTTAAATGATATGGCAACAACAACAACAAGCTTTTTTTCGACCATTAAGATGTATTACCAACGGATATGTAAAAAAAACAAAACAAGAAAAACAAAAACATAAAATCTCATAGAACTAAAGACAGGAAGACCAACAACATACTCACACAGTGTAAGTGAGATATTCAAAAGAAACACAACAATTGTAAAGAAAAATACAAGAAAAAACAGAAAAAAACCGGCAACAACTTTATGATCTGTTAAGTTAACAACTTCGTTGGCAAAGTTAGAAACTTACAAACGGCCAATAAGAATTCATATGAACTTACTAACCAACACTGATGTTGTGTGTTATGTTGTATTGTTGACCACATTTTGTATGACAAGCGTATCTTATGTTAAATCTCTCCAGCATGACATTAGCAAGACCAGTCAGTGGTTTTCTCAGTTTTCGTATGGCTGCCTGCCCATACATAGCCGTACCATAGCCTAGCCAGTGTAAATAATGAAAAATAAGCTCTCAGGATGAAGAGGTAATGAATGTGTTTAAAGAAAAGGGGAGTAGGAAAAAAAAAATTAAAAATTCCTTACGTATGTTTTTTTTCTTTTAATTTTTTAAAAAGACAACAACAGGAAAAACAAATTAATAGTCAAGGAATTTTCTTTAGAAAAAGTAACATAACCAGTTAAAAGCTATTAAACTTTCAATGCCTCTCTGGTACAGAATATTTCTGGTATGCTAAGGAAGTTATGACATAATGACTGTCTATATAGCTGTACTCAAAGTAAGGCTGTCTACTTTGTATTACCAAATACACGCTGTTCACGTAGTAGAGAAGATTAAAATTTTTTGGATTTTTTTTTTTTGGTTTTTCATATTCTGTTTTGGTTTTTTAAGATTGAATCTGTCAAAAATTGTTTTCTTTAAATAAATTTCAGATTTTTTTTAAAATTATTTTTGTGTTTTCAGTAAAAAATTTAAAATTGCTTCAAATTTCAAATTCTTTTCTTTAATTTATTTTTGTAAATTTTCAGTAAAAAATTTAAAATTACTTAAAAAAATTTCAAATTTTTTAAAATTTTTTTTTAAATAATTTTTTTATTTATAATTTTTTATTTTTTTAAATTTTTTTTTTAATTATTTTAACTTCAGAAAGCAATTTAAATTTTTGATTTTTTATTTGAATTTTGTCTTTAAAAAATTTATGTTTATTTATTTTTTCTTAAAACATGACCCTTAAGGAAGTGATTATAATAAGCCATCGCTGGAAAATCACTCGATTCCATCAATAGAGAAGGTAAATGTATCTAAGGGAACAATATATGAGTTCCACAGTACCTTATCTCTATAATACTAAGGCATTACTCAGCACCTCTTTGAATGAGCTGTTCTACACAAAGTCGCCTTAGTCTAGTAGATAGTGTGTTGACATATTAAACGAGAGACCAAGGTTCAAATCCCTGTTCAAACATCTCGAACGAAACGAAATATGAAAAATATTTTTTCAGCGTCTTCCTCTAAGCAGATTTCTGGCAAAAAGTCTGAGCATCAAATAAAATTGCCATGAAAAGTTTATCAAAAATCTGTCGTTCACGTTCGACTTTAAACTGAAGGTCCCGCCACTCATGTACAAAATTAACACACATCTAGGTCGTAATCCTGACTGAATGGTTGTAATGACCGATTATTTATGTTAATGTCGATTAGCCGGTGTGAGAAACTAGATTGTAATCCTGACTGAAAGGACCAATTATGTATGTACCACACACAGGGGAAAATATGTATCTAAGAAAACAATTTCAGAAGTTAAAAGGAGGTATCCTCCAACGACTATAATCTTTCTCATTCCTCAGCAGATTTTTTACATTTACTTTTTTCGACGCTTCACTCTTGCTTCAGTTGTTCTGCTTACTGGTGACGTCTGCTTCAATTTGACGGCTCCACATCTATAAACCGGAGTCTATTCAGAGATGTGATCAATCTTGCGTCACGTCCTTTCGAAAATTTTAACTCTTATCTTAGTTTGCTTTATTCCTATAGCAAATATCATCGATTAAAAAAGACTGGCTACGAGTTTATAATCCGTGTGTTTCCATTCCATGATTTTAATTCATCGAGAAGTTTGTATTTAAGGCAGATTTTGTATTTGCTGCATGAGCAATTTCCTTGTATCAATGGAATAGATTGCACGTTATCCAATAACCCCAAACATCTTGGAATCAGTTTAAGACCAATACTCAGTGAATGGTCCCTACTCATGCAGTGAATTGAGTTGGAATTAGGAAAATAGGTTATCGGAAGGAGGACATTGGGAATAGTGTTTGTGAACATTAGATTTAAATCTTTTAGGGATGTCCATATACGGATAGACCGACGAATTCTGTCTGTAACATAGTGTGCGATTCGATCTGCGAGAAAGACGGTTGCTTTGTAAAAATACACAAGTCCCTTTAGCTCGCTAGAGTAACGATAGAATAGTGAAAACCAAGTCTATACGCTCTCGAGAAACCTAAAAATACACTTTGAGGCACCGTCGCATACATGAGAGTTGTATTCCATTCTTGGTCGGATATAAGTGAGGTACATAAATAGTAAGAAGATCAAATGGAATGTAGAATTTCTTGCACCGTCTTAAGCAACCGAGGCATTTGAATGCCAAAGAAAGATGGGATAATGAAATCAGAGAGACTTGGCCCGATCTAGAAATGTGTACAACAAAATTTGTGTTTAACCTGACCAGAGTCGATATTTGGATTCCCATAGAAGTTATAACGAGACTCTAGTCTCTGCGTAGACACAATGGGATTACTTTACTAGGATTTCTGTCGAGGTTTTAGCAACGAAAATGAAACGAACACCATAAAACATTTTCTTTATCATTGTTCGGCACTTGGGAAACTTGGGATGCTTACCGTTGTCTCATGTTCCGTTGAACTGGGCGCTTTACAAAATTGTCTTTATGAAGATTGGCATACGTCTGCAGAGAGGCAAATAAATGGGCTAAAGGTGGGATATTTTGAACTGGTAGCTAGAGAAAGTTTTTTGGGCACCCAGAATTTATTGACTGAATGGGTGTAGCCAAATATGTTTTGAACAATGTATTTCGAGGTTTGTGCTAATTTAATCCAATCCAACCTCCAGCTGTTTTTTGTACTATATTCGCTTAATAATTTGACTTTCATGTCCACTGGTAGGCAGGTAGGTTGAAGTGGAAGCTTGGTAATCAACACTTAAGAACACTCAGCCCCTGTACTAACCGAGTTCCCTCAAACTAATCGAAGGCGTTGGTCAGCGCAGAGGCTCCACAGCATTCATTTAATTTTTACAGACTTGCTAGAAGTGTTTGATACCCTCGTCAAATGTACAAACAGTTGGGCCAAGAATTTGAATTACTTCCTTCCACTCTTTTAATTCGATTGAAATAACATGAGTTAACACGGATCTAAATACTGTAACAATGCCTAGGAATAAACCTTGCTTTAGAATACTTGGTGACAACAAGTGTGCAAGCCGCACATGCATAAATTATGAAGAAAACCTTAGGATTTCTTATTGTAAAATTCTTATTGAAATACTTGACGTGTTTTTTTTTTGTTGTTTTTTAAATATTTTTCCTTTGAAAATTTCTTGTGCCTTGAATCTTATTTAATTTGAATTTTTTTCTTTTCCATTTCAGGTATGTAAACTATTAAATAACAACAACAACAAAAACATATTCCACTAACTCAAGGCTTTTTTGAAAAGCATTTTTCAATAACAATAAAAATCAACGACAACGGCTGGCTGGCTGTCAAGTGAGTACATATGTACCGTACGTACCCCTCTTCCTTTTATTATGATGAATGCCATCTCAAGATTTTATTCGTTTTCTTGTGTATTTTTTGGAAATTTAATCTTTTCAAAAACGGTAGTTGCGATTTGAATATTTTGAATAAATAACAACAACAATAACAAAAGTGTGGGTTTCCACTTCAAATATTTTTAAAAAGCAACAACAACAACAATAATATTATTTGATGAAATTCGGTTGTTTGAATTGAAGATTTTTTTCCTTCGTTTTTTTTTTGTTTAAAGACTGTGATGATACCCCTTAAGGCAACGATTTAAATGGCAGACGAAATAAAAAATAAAATAAAAAATAAAAATTAAAAATAATATCATCGAGAGTAAATAAATATTTATTTTAAGGTTTTTCTTTCTGTATAAGTATGCAATGAATGTTATACAATCCATCCATCATACAAAAGCATTATGAAATAACCAGCGTCGAGGCTTATTATTAAGTAAACAAATGCATACGTAATGTAAACAATGAATTTATTTTAAGAAAATATGCACAAGCATTTGATAAGAAAAAGGCGCCATAATACAAAATATGCTAAACATGCAAAAACAATTATCACAATAAAAGGTTAAAGGAATTTTTTTAAATGAAAGCAATTTTATTAGAGACTTTAGAAAAGCAAAAAAAAATTTTTTTTCTAGAAGAAGTTGAAGACGTGCAGACTTTTAAGTTTAGGTTGCCGATACTAAGAACATGAGCCTGATCCTTTATTGTTAATACTAACCATAGCATCAAGCCATAGCTACATACATACATAATTGGTCATTACAACCCTTCAGTCTGGATTACGACCTATCTTCCCAAACCACTAATTTCGGCTGTGTTTATTCTATACATGAGCGGTGGGCCACACAGTTTAAAGTCGACTCCGAACGATAGATTTTTGAAAACCTTTTCTTAACAATTCTATTGCCTCTCAGAGTTTTTGTTAGAAATCTGCTCAGAGGAAGTCTCGCAAAGTTCTTCTGTATCGTACCCAATCCAATAATATAATAAAGGGTCCGTCAAATAATTTTTTTTTTTGAAAATGCTTTAAAAAAAACTACTGAATATTTTCTCAAATTTCTTTTTTTATTTGAAAGTACAATCCTTCCGGTTAATAATGGAAAATAATTTCATTCAAATGGCTGCCTCGGCTGGCCATGCAGTAGCCTACACGATCGGTCAAATTTTTAAGCACATTATTGAATGTGTGCAACTGTATTTCACCAATGGCTTCACGAATATTGTCCTTTAAAGCATCAATTGTCTCTGGCTTGTCGGCGGCACCCCACAAATAATAGTCCAACGGTGTCAAATCGCAGCTCCGAGGTGGCCAAACGAAATCAGCTCTGCGGCTGATAATACGATCTTCAAAAACAGGGCGCAAAACATCGAGTGTAGCTTCGGATGTGTGGCACGTAGCGCCATCCTGTTGAAACCAAATGTTGCCAATATCCTCCTCTTCAATTTTTGTGAACAAAAATTCGTTCAACATGGCCCGATAACGATCGCCATTGCCTGCAACGGCCACTCCTTGTTCATTTTCGAAGAAAAATGGCCCAATTATGCCTCTGGACCAAAATCCGCACCAAACAGACTCGTTTTGGGTGCGTCGGCTTTTCAATGTATGCGTGCGGGTTTTCTGTGCCCCAAATGCGACAATTTTGCTTTTTTACATACCCACCAAGATCAAAATGAACTTAATCTGAAAAGATGATTTTTTTGCCAAAATCGGCATCTTCTGGTGTAGGCTACTTGCTTGGCCAGCCGAGGCAGCCATTTGAATGAAATTATTTTCCATTATTAACCGAAAGGATTGTACTTTCAAATAAAAAAATAAATTTGAGAAAATATTCAGTAGTTTTTTTTAAAGCATTTTAAAAAAAAAAGTTATTTGGCGAACCCTTTACATGTCTACAGTAAACATTATAACTAGGTAACGGTAAATGTAGGATTAATTAGAAAGAAATTTAAAGGTATGTGGCGAAAACTTCTACCTTATGATTCGCCAGATTTAGACTCATAGAGTCGAGCCAAATAAAATTTCGAAGTACACTGTTTGCATAATTATTAGAACTAAGACGGTAAATTCTACTATGCTTGCCTCTTTGTAGAAAGAAAACACAAATTTTTTTTCTTTTCTTACATTCACATAATTGTGACTAACCAGCATCATATTCTTGTTACAAAATATTTGCACTCCTATCCAATTATAGTCTTGTCTAAGCCTAGAAGATACTGTTAACCATCTCTGTTTGCATTTGTTTGCCTGGTTTCTTTCATACAACACAGATTCATCTCTTATTTTTTATGAAACGATACGATCCATTTCTTCGATAACTCAAGTGACCTGAGGCTGTCTTTGAAGGCTCAAACAGACACTATTCCTCATGGCACACAACGCAGGCTGTGCCAGTACAATGACGCTTAAACGGTTTGTCAAGAAGCATAGTGATAATGAAGATACCTACACTAGTATGTAGTGTGTTGGCTTATTAGACGTAAGGCCACGGGTCAAACCCCAGGTCAGATATCTCCAACGAAACGAAAAACAAAAAATATTTTTCGGCAACTTCTGTGGAGAATATCTGGCAAAAACTCTGCGAGTAAAACAAAAAATTGCTAATAAAAGTTTCTTAAAAAGCCGCCATTCGTAGTCGACTTTAAACACTCATGTATAAAATTAACACACACGACATAAATTGCGTTATACTATGTTCAGATATGCACTTTAATTGAGTCAATATTCGGTTTATTGAGTACAATATTTTAAGTGTTCAGACATGTACGCAGTTCAACTGCTTATTCAATATTCATTTGACAGCTGGTTGTTTCAACAAAATTGTTTTTATTTTGTTTTTTGTTTGTATTTGTTGACATTTGATTTGTCAAATATCAAAAGAAAGTGTTCGCATTTTAAGTTTTACTCAATATTATAACAATTTGCGTATTTATTGCGCAATAATTAATTGAAATTTTATATGAAATATTGAGCTCAATAATAGCGTTTCTTGCGATTTACGCAATAAAGGTGCATATCTGAACACCGTATTAGAATCTAGGTCGTAATCCGGACTGAAGGATTGTAATGACCAATTATGTGTGAATGTATGTCAAATTCGACAATTTTGTTTGTTCACGTACCCATTCATCCCGAAAAGGGCTTCATTTCTGATAAACGAAATTTTTACTGAAATTTCGGGTCATTCGGCGAGCACACTTTATCTGCCTATGGTTGTTCATCTTCACATCCTGGTTCAGTTAAATTTTCTACACGTGCATACCAAAGTCACAACGAAAAATTCGCAGCAGGATTCATAAGAAAGCATAGGATTTGGGTGCCACATGAACTGAAGCCGACGATTTTCCATGTCTGAAATGCTGCTGAATTGCTTTAGCTAGGTAGGTTGGTAGGTTATAGTGGTAGATTTGATTGCGAAATCTTACTTGACCGCACAAAGCACTTGACGCCACAGGGAAGCGCAATCCCAGTACTGATCAAATTCCAACAATTTCAGCGAAAAAGTTAGTCAGCGCTGGGTGTGGCACAATCGCTTTAAAAAGAAATTATTTTTGCATCGAATTTTCCCTGGCACCGAAAAATGGATTCATTGCGACAACCCCAAGCGCGAGAATACAGGATAAGGGTAGTAAGGAACAATTATGTATGTATGAACGTTCAGTGATAATGGTTCAATACATGGGTTTCTCAAGTTTTCTTTCCATGTGGTTTCACGTTAGCTTGCCAGCCTTAGTATGTATTTAGCTGCCAGGTTTCAAATTTAAATATACAGGGATGTGAAATTAAACTTTATCTCCAGACTAGATGTTGGCGTACATTTCAGCATTATTCGTTTTGATGGCAAACAAATATGCTTCATTTAATGTTTATTGCTCTCCCGAAAGTATGCTTCAAATTTATATATTGCAGCGAAGGTATGCTAAAAATAAAAACGCATTAATTCTTATAATTCTGTGGTACAAGATGAATCCGCAAAGCATGGTTCAAGCCTCTACCATACACCGTTTCAGAATTGTACTCTAAGATTAGAAAATATGAAGAATTTTCATGACTGTCGCTAAACGTTCGTGTCACTCTTGGCTCTCCCAAAAGCGCGCCTTAACGAGAATTAAATAAATTCAATGTTTGCTGCTTTTAAAGCTTAACGCTACTATTGTGTTTGTACACAAATCTTTATTAATTTCTTTAATGTTTCAAAGAGGAAATGACAGTAAAAATGTTGGATGTAAAATGTTGGTTGTAAAACAAAAAGTCTTGTAAACTTAAATTTCCAAAGAATAACTGACATTAAAAATCTTCAGAAATAAATTAAATTAAAATAAACATTTCAATTTATTTATGATTTAAAAAAAAATTAACAAAAAAAGAAAAACATTTTTTCTTTCTAAATTAAACCTAAGCCGGATGCCATAACCGGTTCATATTTACATGTCAAAATTGTTGGCTTGTCAACCAAAAAAAAAAGTAGTATTAAGCGGCCTGCAAGCTTTAAAGCTAAGCTTGAATAGAGTTTGGCATGAAAAACTACAAGAATTTGACTAAAATCTGCAGGTATTCTACTGTATAAGCGTGGCTTAGCTATTGTGAGGTATTCAAACTAGTTTTATGACAAGAAAAATGGAAGGAAAAAAGACTTAATTCTTAAGAAGAAGCAGAAACAGAAGAAAAATTGTAGTGATAAATAATTGCCGTTTAACGGAAGTGAGAGGAAGTGTCTAGAACTAGTATATGGCACCAGCATTGTCTTTTTTCTCTTTCAAAAATATTTCAAGTACATGTCGTGTCTCTTAATCAAAAAAAAGGAAAAAAATCGTTTCTTTGTAACTAAAAAGTATCATTTGAGTTCCTCTAAAGTGTTAAACATCATTAAACATCACGTGCATAGTTTTAAGTTATTGACAACCCAGTGTCATACCATCACTAGCAATAGCACGCCTGTAGGCTGTAAGGAAGTTCATCAAAGTTTTTAATTTTTTTTCATTCTTTCACTTACGCTACGATTTTATAAAGATTTCCTGTTGCGTGTGAAGGCTTAAATATTTTTCCCTCTGCATTGAACTATGCAGTCGTCTTCTATTTGAGAGAATTAAATAATTTAAGTTTTATGCCACATATGCTACAGATACTTACGTATTCTTACGTACATGTATGCATTCATATGTAAAGAATGTTAAAATGAAGATAATAAATTAGAACGGAAGTAGAATCTAAGTCTTTACGTTTAATTATGAAAAAAAAACAAAATGAAATTAAGAGACATGATAGGTATTAAAACGTTATCTTGATTGCATTATTTCCGTTGCCATAAAGGCTGGGAATGTGAACAATTAGTAAGAAAATTGAAACGATATCCTGGTGAAAGAAAAGAACATATAAAGGCCTAAAGGTAGCTTTTTTAACGTTCATATTTTTGAATTAGAATTATAGACAGTTTGTATTTATTGTGACAAGTGACGTCATGAAGAGGCGCTCTTGTATTGCCACCATATGGTCTTATATACTGACCTCAATTCATACATACATAACTGGCGATTACAACCCTTCAGTCAGGATTAGAGCCTAGCTTCTCAACACCACTCATGTTGTGTGTGTTTATTTTTATATATGAGTGGCGGGACCTACAGTTTAAAATCGACTCCGAACGACAGATTTTTGGGAAACTTTTCGTGGCAATTTTATTAACTCTCAGAGTTTTTGCCAAAAATCTGCTGAGAGGAAGTCGCCGCAGAAATATTTTTTCATATTTCGTTTTTATGTTTGACCGCGGATTTGAACCGTGGCTTACAAGCCAACACACTACCTACTGGACTACGGCGACTTCAATATATACAAAGTATAATATAACGTTCCCTCCAAGCCTATTGCTTTGACACAATTTCGAATGCTGTTCGGTATCTAGAAAGAGAATTCCCTGCCGCGCACTTATATGCACCCATATGCTTTCTCTTAGGATGCCTCACTGATTCCAAGAAAGTATTCTGCTGATTCATTCCCATCATTACAGGATTTACATGTTGGGTTCGAGACAATATCCACTCTGGACAAGTATACTTTGAGTCTACATTGAACTGTCAAAATACTGGTTTCTAGATTTTCTAGGCTTTCCATGGATAGTTTGATGCATAACTCAAATCTTTATTTATTTTAATTCCTCAACAAAAGTTTTGATAGCCTTAAGTCTTAGTCTCCTCCAGTCCCTCCCCTTCTCTAGCTTTCCAAACATCTCTTCCTACTCCAGAGAAAAATGTTGGCTTCGTAGCACGCATATCTGTCTGTTCATTGCCTTAAATTCTTACATACCCTGGGACCCAGTAGAAGATGACCTTACTTTGCATTCGTTATAGATTCAGCTTCCCTAAACAGTCCCACACTATCTTCAATTTAACCTTTTAAGAGCTGAGTGCGCGGATAGCGGTCTCAATGTCAGATAATATTACTATGTTCCGTCGTTTATACTGTCTATCCCAGTTGCATTGACCACATCTTTCGATGGCATATACTTTGCATGGAGATACCCGATTACTGATTCTGTAAGTCATAAAACTGGAAAGTCTTCGAACAAATTTGTCTTTGTAGTCCCTGTTAGTCCTTTATCTTGCAATATTTCATTTGAGTTGCTCAGATTTGCCCGGTTTTTTCAGACAATGACCTCATAGGTTACTACATTTTTGATCATCAGGGTATCCATCCAGTGCATAATTCCTGAGATACATATTCATTTCCCTGCAAGCCATCTGCATATTATCGTGTTTTGTCTGGAGAGTTTCTACATAATCTCTGAGTTACATCTGCAGGATTTTCTTACAAGTTTACTATGTATCATTGGCTGGAAAGTCTGGCTTTTCCTGAAGTGCACTCTGGTGTTTTGTGATATCACCCAGGAGTAGAATATTTTTCCATTTAGGAAGTTTCCTCCTTCTTGTAAATTATACTTCTGTGGTCTTGCCTGGGTTTATCCACCAACCCACTGACTGATGCCGCAACGACTTACATTCTCGAAATCTCTTTGATGGATACTGCAAGTGTGTATGTATGAACATTCAGTACTGAACTTCACATTAGTGGTAAAAGAACATCACCCTGTTGGGTGTCCGCTGGGTGTCCGCTGGGTGTGTCAACTCTAACTGACTCATTCTCTTTCATATGTCTCGGTAAGCCTTATGTGACGGACTTTGCTACCTCTTCCTACCCTTCTACTTAAAGTCATGTTTAAAAGCGGTGAATACCACGGTTGTTAGACTCTTTTTATTTAAAAAAGTGTTCAAAAAGGACCTCAAGCCTTACGCAGTTAATATGTACTGTGGCTGTATGTACATTGCATATGACATTGGTCTACTGCTAAGAGTTAAGCGGGTGTTAATATGATTATTGAATACCTAGCTTATCAAATACTTACACACACATACATAATTGGTCACAACAATCCTTCAGTCAGGATTACCACCTAGTTTCTCAAACTACTTATGTTATGTGTATTAATTGTATACACGAATGGCGAGGCCTACAAGTTAAATGCTACTCCGAAATGCGACTCATGGCAATTCTATTTTTTCTCAGAGTTGCTGCCAGAATTCTGCTGAGAGGATTTCATATTTTCGTTTAATATCTGACCTGGGGTTTGAACCGAGGCATTACGTCTAATAAGCCAACACACTACCTACTAGACTACGTCGACTTCTATTATCACGAAAATGATCATTATTATAAGTTTTAAAACGCCTAATTGTATGCCTTGCATAATTTATATTCCTTTGGAAAAAGTACAGCATTTTAAGGAAATTAATTTAGGGTTTAATTTAATGTACTAAAAGGGGTTTAAACCCCCTAATATATGCACTATTTTTATATTAAATTCTGCTCCTCAGAGTATGCTATAAATCTTTAATTTATCTTTATATTATTAAGTTTTACAAAATTCCAATTAATTTGTTAAACATATACAAGCCTACAAGTCAGTTTACTTGTAAAACTCCTAAATGTATGCTGCATTTTTTTGAAAATTTTCTTTTACGGGTTTAATTTAAAATCAGATTATCTTCAGTTTGTAGTAACATATATTCTTATTATAAGCAAGCCAACGACAGATATCATTACCAAAAGCATTGTGTAATTGTGGCCAGGAAAAAAAGAAGGACGATTTCCAACAGAATATTATTTTGTGGGCATGTTTGCAAGCCATAGTGATAGTTACAGCGACATGTATTCTTTTTTTTGCTTTCTTCTAGCCTTACTGGCTTGGTTAGATGAGTAGCGAGGAGAATGTCAACCACAGAGAGATTTTTCTTCTTTTTTGTGGATTTTTTCTTTTTTTGGTTGCATTATGCATTGTAGTTATTATAGCACAGCTGGAGCTCATTTAAGCTGAGAGAATATTTTTGCATAAAGCAGGAGTTGTTTTTTTTGGGGCGTTGGGTACAATGCAGTTCTATCTAGTAGTGGTAACATGTTCTTCATGTATGAACATGCCATTTACAAGCACACAATGAACGAAATGCATCAACCAAAAATCATTTCATAAAATTGCATTTTTATCAAGCATTTTTGACTCATTTTGTAACAAAAAAAAAATGCTTTTGACAGCACATGGACTGAATGTATGTTTAAATGTGGGCTGTTTTCGGCATGGTCCTTTGGAAAAAAGTTTTTGCTTTTTTTGCTTATAAAGTGTCATGTTAATTTTTAATGTTATGTGTTGTGTTCACATCACTATATTAATTTCAGACAACCTTTTTTCCATAATTTTTGTAACTTTTTTTGTATGTTTTAATGGCTGAATTAAAACTTAATTCGAGCATATGTTACAAATTTGTTTTCTGGTTACATAAAAATAAACAGCAGCCTTAATGTAGGCAGCAAAAAATGAAAATAGAGATGTAACTTAAAATTAAAATTGCATATTAAATTATTATGAATAAAAGGGAGAATAAAAAATAAAATTTAATTGCCTTAACGTAGTTTTAAATAATTTAAATATTTGCCTAAAAGTAGGCTTTAATAATTTACTATAAATATCCCTAAAAGCATAATTCACTTCTTCTTTTTTTTTTGCAATTATTTACCTCTCTCTCTCTCTCTCTCTCTCTCTATTTTGTTTGCTTGAGACCTTCCGCTTTTTACCTTCCTACCCGATAATGTTCAACAACTTTATAGACAAGCCTGTAAAGTAAAATTTTTTACAAAGAAATTGTAAAAAGGTATTTCCTTTTCCCAATACAAAACGAAAATCAATTCAATAAAATTTTATCAAAAAAGAAACAAAATTATCACACTAATATGGTAATGGCGTATGGGAAGAGTGCCTTCCGTTAAGGTGTGTTCATGTATTCATGCTTAAGTACTTAAAAGAAAATCTACACACATGTAGCTGCGTATCATCATTGATTTACATTTTAACTACGCAATTACATTTGCGTAAGTGGGAAATCTATAGAAACGTTGGAAAATTGAAAAAAAGAAGAAAAAACAACTAAAGGAAATGAAATAAAGGTGCGTGCTTGATTTATCTTTTATTAAATCGAAGAAAAAAATAAAAAACTCAAAGTGATGAAAGAAATTTAAATTTTGAAGGCATGTATTTACCTTTGAGTTTGATGGCAATTTTCACAAACACTCTTCAACGAAATAGAAAATTATATGAAATTTATGCTACAAAAATAACCCTCCCTAAAAGAAGCTGTCCCACTTACACTAGCACTTAGGCCCATTGCGACAACATCGAATACATCTAACCCGGGAATCAACATTTCCTAAATGACACCATTCTGGCACCAACATTTTTTTGTCCTTTCACTCCTCTCAGACCCAAAGCTCCTTTAGAAGTCCATACATACATACATAACTGGCCATTACAAATAGCTTCTCACACCACTCATGTTGGGTGTGTTAATTTTATACATGAGTGAGAGTTTAAAGTCGACTCCGAACGCCAGATTTTTGAGTAACTTTTTCTTGGTAATTTTAACTCATAAAGTTTTTGTGTGTTGGATTGGATTGTCAATATTCATATGAAAAAAAATTGTTGACGTCACATCCCCTACAACGAAAGAGTTTTTGCCAGAAATCTGCTGAGAATAAATTGCAAACGAAATATTTTTTATGAAACAATATTTCATTTAGTTAGAGATGTACACTGGGTCAAATCAACCTCCGGTTACTGTACTTGACTAAATTGACAAACACACGTCCTCTAACCTAGATATGTGTGACCAGGAGTTTGTATCGGGGCCTAGACTAAATCGTCGTCATGTAGAAGTCATGCGATGACTTGGCATTTCGTCCAATAAGATAGAGTTCAAACCGAATTCTATTTGTGCGATGGATGACTAAGCGAAGAAGAAAACAAAAGTATCATCATTTCTATTGAAATCCATACAAGTCCGGCAGAATCCAGTAAAATTGCACGTATCTTTCTGCTGCCAATAAAGTTCAGCCTGCAAAAGAGACCAGGTATACCTACTCTAACTAAGACAATTGGAATAACAATGCCCTGTAACAAGTCGGAGATTGAGCTGCGTGTCGGTCCCTGCTAGTATGTCAGCAATGCACTACATGATGATATACTAAGGTGCTGGAATTTCTACAAGAGTTAGTTTTAAATGTACCAAAATTTCTCTGAGGAATTCTGAGTATTAATGGAGAAGAAAGGACGTTGATGAGACTTTCTTTAGGGTCTTACTAGAAGCCTGGCTATTTAGAATAATTCAAGAGATTTTCCAAATACTACTACCAAACAAGCAATACGCTGCTTTCAAATTGATCTCAGTTTAATGGATTCAAGCTGGCATCCTTCGGACTTTCAGATCGGAATTGACGAGTTGGAGTTCTAAAATTAAACGTCTTATTTAGAAAGCTGAAGTCATCGTAGTCTAGTAGGCAGTGTGTTGGATTATTAGACGTGAGGTCAGAGTTGAAACTCCAGGGTGGACATATCGAATAAAACGAAATATAAAAAATATTTCTACGAAAATTTGCTTCCAATAACCAACAGCATATTATTTAGCATACTCCAAGGCGTGAGAATAAATAAGAAAATAGAAACTAGTATTCGGTGTTAATAATATTTATTTATTTCTCTCATTATTAAATAATATATTCATTACTTTAATATTTATCACAATTTCAATTCAAACACAATGTATTATTTTAAAAATGTTAAATTTGTTGCCTGTTTTAAGGCGTTTAATGGAAAGATTTTAATTTATTGTAAAACCAATCATTTGAAAACAATTAAAAACAATTGCCATAAATAAAAATGGAAATTGTTATACAATTTATTTACATACAATACGTTTTCTGTTGTAATAAATCAAATAAATAACATTAACTCACCAATAAATATTTCAAATATTATTTTTTTAATATTTGTTGAGAAAAATTTTATAAAAAATAGAATGGAAACAATAAATTTAATTATTAAACAGGAGTTAATTAAAATATAATAATAAAAACAAAAAATTATATCAGGAGAAAAGAATTGTTAATTGTTAAACGCCTAAAAACTGCTCAGAAAAGACTGAGAAAGCCTATAGCAAAACTAACAGAGGGTATGAGCAGTTTTTAATTCCTTATCATGTAGAGTATATGGTTAATTTATTAAATCAAAAGCTTTAAAAAATAAATTTATTGTATTGATAAATAAACAATTTATTTAATTTAAAAACCCCCCTTAATGTATGCAAAGAAATTTTTTCACTGCATAACTTTTGCCCATAAATTTGTAATAATTTACTTGCTTTACTTATTTTCTGTGTTTACATACAGTAAGTCAGTTTAAACAAAAATTTTTTAATTTTATTTTCTTACTTTATGCAGGCTTTTTATAACCAACAAATAGTTTTTATAATCGAATTTCATAACCCGTAAAAAATGTGGCCATAAAAAGCATGCAAACGAAATTTTTTTTGCTCTCATATTTCATTATGAAAAAATATTTCGTTGTTAATAAATAAATGCTTTTTTGTATGCTTGTTTAATAACTATTATTAAATATTAACGCATGACTTTAGGCGGCCATAAAATCACAGCATATTGATAGGAGAAAAAATTTCATGGAATGCTTACATAACTGCTTATAAAATTTATATGGAGGGGGAAGACCTCTACTTAACTTCAGAAAAAACAGAAGTCCTTAAGTAAGTATGTTCTTGAAATTCGTGATATTATGGAGTGCCAATAAAATCTATTACACATCACTTATTTGTTCGAAATATTGGAAAAGTTTTATTATATTTTTATGTTTAACAGACTTTAGTTTATGACATTAGCAGTTCTTTTATACTTTAGCATATTTTCAGGCATTAAACAATTGGAAATTAAATATTTCGTAATTTTTGAAATCAAACGATAATATCTTAAATTACATTTCCATTAAAGTGTGGCATAGTCTAAGGAGTTTCATAAGCATAAATTTTTTGGGTGTAATTTTAGGAGTTAAAAATTTATATTTAAAGAAAAATTTAATGTTTTATTTGCAAATAGAGTGCCTTAAATTAACGAAAATAAAATCTCAATTTCTACAATTTAAGGGAATAGTTCACAATACACTAGCCTAGGCGCTGCCGAAAAATTTGGATTGTATTATACAATATTTAGGGCTCACAACATATGACTTTCCACAATTGGCCATTATAACCCTTCAGTCAGAATTACGGCCCAGCTTCTCACACCACTCATGTTGTGTGTGTCAATTTTATAAATGAGTGGCGGGCCCTACAGTTTAAAATCGACTCCGAACGACACATTTTTGAGAAACTTTTCATAGCAATTTTATTTACTCTCAGAGTTTTTGCCAGAAATCTGCTGAGAGGAAGTTGCCGAAGAAATATTTTTCTATTTCGTTTAGTTCGTGATGTTTGAGCTAGGATTTGAACCCGGGCCTTACGTCTAATAAGCCAACACACCACCTACTAGATAACAGATGACTTTATGACAACTTAAATGACATTTTAAAAGCTAAATACAAAGTTGTTTGTATTTGCCATTTATTCTGAGAAACCGCCTGCTTCTGTACGTCAAAAGATGTCAGACGTTTGTCAATTTGTATGAGAATTAAAGAAAAGTATTTGGGTTATTCAGCGTTTTTCTTATAAATTTTCGTTCGTTTAAAAGCGTTCATCTTACAGAAACAGGTTGTAACTCTGTTGGATTCTTTAAAAATATGGTTTAGCTTGTTTTCTTATCATAAAACCTGTGAAATTATTCACACTTCACATCATAGCGATCTGAAGCAATTCACCGTGTATGATTTTTCTTTGTAAACCTGGGAACAGTAGCATCCAGTTGTGAAATCTTTTAAAGCCAAATTAAATTGCCTGTGGTCATATACTTACATATACATAATTGGTCATGACAACCCTTCAGAAATTTAAAACGATATCCTGCTGAAAGAAAAGACACATGTAAGAGTCTATAGGTAGCTTTTTTTAACGCTCATATCTTAGAATTATAATTACAATTTGTGTTATATTGTGACAAGTGACGTCATGAAGAGGCAATATAGCATTACCACCATAATGTCTTGTATACTGGATACAATTTATGTATATAATATATACCTATAATGTTCTTTTCAAACCTATTTCTTTGACACACTTCCGAATACTGCTCGGTGTCAACAAAGAGAATTCCCTGCTACGCACTGATGTGCACTCATCTGTTTCCTCCTAGCAAGTATTAAAGCCTCACTGATTTCAAGAAATTGCTCTACTGATTCATTCCCATCATAATTGGTCATCTCTACCGTTCAGTCGGAATTACGACCTAGTTTCTCACGCCACTTATGTTGAGTTTATACATGATTGGCGAAGCCTAAGGTTAAAAGTCGACTTTGAAAGACAGTTTTTTTGAGAAACCTTTTAAGGCAATTTTTATTTATTCTCAGAGTTTTTGCCAGAAATCTGCTGAGCGAAAGTCGGCGTAGAAATATTTCTTTTTCATTCCATGAACAGTTTGCATAATTTGTTGGTTGGAGTCGATGATAAACTGTAGGTCCTGCCGCGCATGGATAAAATTAACATATACTCATATGCATTAACATACACTCATGTTGTTTTGAGCAGCTAGGTTGCAATCTGACTTAAAAGTTGTAAAATTATGTCTAATGTCTTCCCAAAAAAAATTCATAATTTTATTTGGACAATCAGCAGCTCCCTAGGCAGGTCTTTACACAAAAATTTTATTCCAAAAATTTATTTTAAATATTAATTTCTATTTTATATTTTGCACCTAAAGTTAGGCTACATTTCCTAAAATACTTTTCTCGGTTAATGCAAATTTTATTACCAAAAAGTTTTTCTTGCACTTTTTTCTTTTTTTGCAACGTAACACTATTTTGCATGGCAATTGTCTTCATTTAGAGGCGCCCTATTGTCCAACAATAAGCAACACGCTATAGCTGCCTGTCATATTCGTCTGTAACCATTACTTTTGGTCTCTGTTTGCCGTTAGTTTAACTTTGCAAGTGCAAAAAACAGCAAACTGTTATTTCATACATAATTTTATGCTTTTAGTTTTCCCTTGTTGTAGCACTTTTTGGCAAATGTTTGTAAACTTTTTTGCATATATTATGGGGTTTTTCCCAGAGTTTTTTTTATTCTTTTAGCATATAATTACAACCACTACTATGGTTTGCCATAGAAAAAACCTAAATGGAAAATAACTGGTTTCCTAAGTAAAGTAAAATGACAGTATCGTGTATAGAAGTGTCATATGCATGTCGGAAAATTAGAAATATAAAAATTAAATTTAATTTTATGTAGAAATAGTAGTACAGTTTAGTTTACAATTTAAAAATATTTGTTTAAAAATTCTTTTTTAAATTTTGTTCCTAAAAGTATGCTTCAAAATATGTATAGCAGTTTCATAATTTCTTGTTAGCCTTAAGATATGTTATTTGATTTTATCAAAAGAATATGTCTTTCTTCTATCACATGAAATAATTTAATTTTTGGCTCCTTAAAATATGCTATAAAGCCTTTAAAGCTAATGAACTTTACAAAGTGCAATAAATTCTGTGGCAGCAATACAATGACCCTTATATCTACATATGTACTCTGTATAACAGAATTATTAAAATTCCAATGGACATCTCCACTGCAATAGTAAAAAAGTTAGCTTTCATTTTGCCTTAACATATGCCATGATGTCAACGACAAGTATAATATTTTTTACTGTTTTTTTAGCACCTTGTAAATATTGCTTTTATTTGATACTTTCCTCTTAACGTTATGCATTGCTTTTAAGTATTTTACTATTCACCTAAAAGTATGCTTCAATATTTTTAACGTTTTGTTAGCTTACTCGTTAACAATTGCTTGTCGATACACTCAAATATGTACATATGTACACTTTAACACCATGTAAGTATCGCTTTAGCTGGCAAATATTTGATTTCTTTCTTGTTGAAATTGTTAGACTTGTGTTGTAGTACATATACTTTAGATTTTACTATGACTTGCTGTCATTCACCTGAAAGTATGCAATGCAATTTTTTATATTGGTAACGTTTAACGTCTTCTTTGCTGTTGTTGTTGCTGGGAAATTGCGTAGTGTGTGTGTAATTCCATTGAATTGCAAGGATTTTTCCTTTTTATGTATTTATTTATTTCCCCCCTTACATATGCTTTAACATTTTTACGTTCTTAATTATGTGTCTGTGATAATGAACTTGTAAATGTAAAATCATGCTTACTGACAACCCCAATCTTTTTATTATTCCTAAAAGTCTGCAAAGGTTTATGTATTTGTCTTGTTTTTTAAGCTTTTCTAAGGGTGAATTAAAATAAAAATTGTCTGTAAAGGCATCAGTTCATAGCTCTTTGTTCTGTTTGTTTATGAACCTGTCTTGAGCAACTTAAATTTTTTTCAACTCTCTAATGGTATAAAAAATTACTGTTAGCCTTTTATTATGCTTCGTTTTTTTGCAACCTAAATGTATGCTTTAAATTTTTTATTTTCAAATGTTAACGCCATATTTTATTAATGCCTTATTTATTTTATTTTGTTTAATTATATACATATAGCAACCATTGGGTATTGTATATTATAATCCAAGCCTTAGAATATACTTTACTAATGACTACTAATCTACACCATATTACTTGAATCCTTTACAAAGTAAATCTTTTACTAAATATATGTTCATTTTGTTTGTTTACAGTGTGACAGCATTATTATTAAAGATATTTATAATTTATAAAACCCCAAACATATGCTTTATTATTTGTTTTTCTTATTAAACTCAACAAATTATTACAAATTCCTTAGCCCTGCATATATTAACAATTTCCATTCTTTATATGCTTTTATTAAGTGTGAACTCATTTGTGTTAGCTTAAGAATATTTCAAACTTTTCTAAGCCTTAAACTATTTTCTTTAGCCGTACATATATACCCTAAAATATGCAACAAATGTTTGCTGTTTTTGTACAACATATTTAGTTTTAATATACTGATGTCTGTTATTTTTTGCCCCTTTTTTGTTGCCATATTTAAGTCAAAAGTTTCTTGGAATTTGTTGACCCCTTTTAGGTATGCACAAAGTTTTTCTTTCTTAACGCCTTAGCTAATTTCAGCCTTAAGCTGTGCTATGCCAAAAATATTTGTGGCTTTGTTTAGAGTTAATTGAGGCTGGCTTTTTTGCACCCTTTCTTTAAATGCCTGCCCAAATTTTCTGTATTTCAATTAAATTCCTTTTTGTTACATATTTTTTGCGACGCCTTAAATTATGCACAAAAATATATCTTTAAGCATATGCCTTTTTTGTGCCGTTCTTCTTCTATAAATTTTTAATATTCAATTATTGGTTTATTTCTACTCTGGCCTTTCTTTTAGCGTATTTATGAGCCGATAATATTTTCAGGTCTGCTAAACATACAAATACTTTTATTGCCAAAAACAATAAATATGACTTAAAATGTTGCTTTTAGACCTCCCTTTAGCAAAGGATGGTTAAGCATGAAAGTGAATATTATAAAGACAACATTCACTTTGGTCTAATTCATAGTCTAGCCTGAGAAAATTTGTGTCTACGCTTGGGATAAGAGTTTTATATTGAAAAGAAAACAATAAAGCATATTTATAGGGTTATTAAAAATATATGCAAATGCAGCATAAATAACAACAATAAACAATATTTTATTGATAGCTTTTCTGTCTTAAAATAAAGCATATTTACACGCACAGACTTAAACATTGCTAGACAAATTTTTATGATATAAAAATATTGCTTACAAGCAAATGTTGATGTAATTATAGTCTATTTTAGGGGGAAGCTTTTGAGTAAAAATTTAAATTTAATGAATTTAAGTTTCATATGGGGCAGGTGTAATTCGATGTAATTATTTTATTTATTATTTCTTTTTTAATCGATAAATTTAATAATGTTTTCAGGCGACATTATCTGTACATGAGTAGAGTATGGAAAATAGCATACTTTTAGGTGCTGCTCCAAAAAGTTAATTGCAAATTTAAATTGTTAGGAAATTTGTATAGAAAAGTATACATTATTAAAAATGTGTAGGTCGCTGTTAAAGTCGTGTAGGCCTGATTTTGATGGACTATGGCTACAACCAGTATAAGTTAGTTGGCCTTAATCCTCCATTATCATTGAAGCATTGTGTGTAAAGAACATATTTGGTTATGACCTGGATTTCTGCAGTCTTTGGTCATTGTCTAAAACGATCTACGTATCGTCCATAATATCACTCAGTCAGGCAGGAAGTAGTGACCTTATCTTCAGTTTCCTGATGGGAATGAATAGGGACGGAAAATCTAAAAATCCCTAAAAATCAATCGCAACGTATCTGTTAACTTCACCTTACTCACCTTAGGAAGGACACCCTGCTATGACCGATTAGCAGTGTTAGACGAAATACAACGGTATGTACAAATAAAATCAAATTCAGTTTGGCTGCATGGCTCTCGCCATCTTACCCTGCTTGCTCATTCGGAGTGAGGATGACATCAGCATATACTTACTAACTAAATTGGTCATTACAATCAGTCAGGATTACAATCTAGCTTCCACTACACTAATGTTGTGGCTGTTCATTTTATCCATAAGCGGCGGTACCTGCAGTTTAAAGTCGAATCCGAACGACAGATTTTTGAGAAACTTTTCAAAGGAATTTTATTTACTCTTCGAGCTTTTGAGAGGCAGTGGCCGAAAAATTGTTTTTCTTTTTCTTTTTCGTATTTCGTTTTGTTAGAGACGTCTGACCTGGGGTTTGAACAGTGTTCTCATGCCTAATAAGCCAACACACTACCTACTAGTCTACGACGACTTCCAGCTTCATTTCAAGTGCCACACAAATTCCTCGCTTTTTATTGAATCCTGCTGCTTGTAAATGCTTTGAAACGGTTGCTTGAGTCACAGCCAATGATTTTTCTAGATCTTCTTGTGTTTGACATGCTTCTTGAAGGGATTATGTTTTGAATTCATTTGTCTTCAAACATAGCTTCTTGAGTCTTGAGAATTTTACGCTTTCTACATTAGATTTGTTCTCGATATCTGTGTTGGGGCGGGATATCCTGCCTATGACTGTGAGTTACATGTCGATGACTAAGATCTGTGGTTTCTAGGAGATTGTGTCCGATACTGGCGAGGTTTTACGTCCGTATTACAGAGCAGACTTTACACAAACGTCGAATATTCTGTGCATATTTGAGAACTGCCTGCAATCGTACGAAAGCCCTTCATGTTTGGTTTGGAATGCTGTTTGGCTTTGGTGCTATGCTGCTATATACTGAAATGCAATCAATATTTTCGTTTAAATAATTAATTTTCTACGGCTGTTAAATTGTTATAAAATTTTGATTTTCTATTTTCTCTTTAACCTTACTTTCTATTGCTATCTCAAGAATTATTCGTTCAATTGCATTGATTTTCAGTTTTTGTTTATTTTTTTTCCATATTATTTCCACCAATTTTTGTTACACATGAGTTGCAGTGTTGCAGTGTTGCTTTGCCCTGGTAGAAAAAAACAGGGGCCCATAAAATATAAATTACCAGTTACACTTGAACTAAAGGGGCGTTTTGCATGGTTGAGTTTTTCTATAATTCTCGTGTATATTTTTTCTTTTTTATTTTGCCCTATGTTTTCTATGCTATTTTTTAATTCCATTAAAATAACTTTATGTCTAGATTAGTATGCATTTCATTCTTTTTTTCTGCTTTATTCTCCAGTTTCTGTGTAAAAAACGGAAATAACATACTCATGGAGTTTATGGCCGCAAAACAGAAATAAAAATAATGCCAACCAACAATAAATTTTCAAAATATTTTCAATTATTTTTCTTTTTCTGTTGCAATTTAGCATAAACTTTTTACAAAAATAAATCTACAATAATCACTTTGGCAGAAAGTATAAATATTTTATGGATTTTAAAAATTCATTTATTTTTTTAGAGACTTTTTTGTAAATAGTATTTCAGAAGATTTTATTGCCGTCAATGAATTTTTTTGTAAATACAAAATATTTTTACAAATTTTTTTATTTGTTTTTCTATGTAAAACAAAAAAAAAACATATTTTATAGCATATTTAATAGTTTTTAAGCAGAGTTTTAAAGCAAATGATCTAAACTTGTATTTTTAAATATTTGATTATTTTTTAAAATTTAAATATTGGTACGTTTTTACCTTTTAAAAACATTTAAAATATGAGCCCGAAGATTGCAAATAAAATAAAAATAAATTTGTGTTTAGCTTTAGTTAAGATTCCTTATTATTCACATAATTCTGAGAGCCACTGTTCACAACTTGATGTAAACAATAACAATTGCCTTTTTTATTGTTATTCCTCTGTTTATACCCTTTGCATAAACAATAACAATTACTAGACAACAATCTTCAAACCACGATTACTCTCTTAAAACACACCGCGTCTTCACACAAATTTGACTGAACTTCACTAACTTAGTTGCCTGCTTTGCCTTGCCTTTTATATGGCAACGTAAACTGTCCAATGAATGTTCTTGATGGTGAATGTATATGACTTCGCCTTTTCGAAATCTCTATGAATGTAAACATCGTTTTTTACATTTATTCTTATAGTGTTGTTTGTGTATTTTTGTTTACTTGTTTATCATTTTTTATGCTGGTGTTTGTTGTTATATTAAGCAGTACGATAATTTGTGAACAGATTTGTTTACTGCATTCTTTTGTTTTTGTAGCTTTTGTTTATAATTTTAATGTTAAGCGGTGTAAAAGCAAAACACCAGTATTTTGATTTTTCATTTTCGTAAAAATATAAATTCCAGCAGTTTAATCATTCAATCTAATAGGAAGTTATAAAATATTTCTTCAAAATTATATGATAAAATGGAAGGCCAAAGTCTCCTATCTCCGTATAGCATATACTAGATTTAGGCTCTACTATATTGAATGATTCTGAGTTGAGGCTCACCGAAATTGCTAAATACTTAGTCATCAATTGGTTTAGTAAACTTAGTTTCCAATTATCTTTTGCGTACATACGGCTGTTAAAATTTCTAAAATTTATCGTTCAAACACGATATTATAATTCTAGGTTCCGCCAGTCGTGAATAAAATTAGCACACACAATTGAGTGCTGTGATTAGCTAGGTTGTAATCCAGACTAAAGGGTTGTTTTTTTACGCCGAGGAGGGGTAAATGTAGTTAACCGCATCATAAAGGAAGTCGTCTCATCCTCCGTGTGTGGGGCCCTCACCCACTAAATCCCCCCTCGTCTCGTGGACTTGTTGTGCCCACTCAGGAACTACGGTGGTATTACTTCGGAGTGGAGTCCCTTTGGCCCCTTGGCCCCTGCGTGTTCATATCCGCGTGCGGATTGTGTGTCGAAAGTTGAAGAGACATCTAAGTGTCTCCACTATTCCTTTCGTCCAGGTCCCTGTTTCGAATTTCGCTTGAGACGTGTGCCAGTTTCATCTATGCCGGCGTGCCAACATGTTCCGCAGCCTCAAGATCCCTCTTCTTCAGTCTTAGAATGCTCTCCACGTAATTCGCCACTGAGGTCCAATTTTCTCTACTCGCTATCATAATCGGCCGTGATCGCCCCGACTATCGAAATCAGTGCAAAGCGATAGCTCTGCCAGCGTGCACACTCGAAAACAATGTGCTCTGCATCATCAATTACCTCCCCTTCCTCGTAAAGATAGTAAGGGGAGGCGGTCTTGCCCATTCTGTGCAGATATTTTCTAAAATATCCGTGACCCGATAGCAGCTGTGTGACGGAGTAATTTACCTCTCCAAATTTCCGACTTATGTCCGGAATAAGTCTCTCCGTCCATCTTTCTCTGTGTTCATCGTTCCATCGTCGTTGCCACTTTGAAATGGTGTTTTCCCTGAAGTGACCGGTTATGTGATTTCGAGCGGATTTCGCCCTATAAATCTCCATCCATTAAACAACCAACGTGTATATTCGTCTTTATTAAACGTTGCAAATTTATTTATTAAGTAGAATACAATTACAAATTATTTTACAATTATTTAGAACTGAGAAGTCTAGACCTTATGCTTGGTGTAGTGTAATAGACCAGAGTATTCGCCATGAAAAGTTGCTAAAAAAAAAAAAATTCTGTCGTTCGAAATCGACCTAAAACTGTTGGTCCCGCCACTCATGTATGAAGTTAGGACACACAGCATAAGTGGTGTGAGAAGCTACGGTTGCAATGACTGAAGGGTTGCAATGACAAAATATATTTGTATGTATGTATTTGGAGAGTATCGAACCTGCAACTCTTTCTTTAATAAACTAACATACTACTCACTAGTCTACCAGAGCACCCAATTGCAAATTATTAAACATTTTAATTTTGAAATATATTCTACTTTTACTTTAGCAATAAGAAGCGTGAACGCTTCAATTACTGAATTCCTAAATACACGAAGTATTTAGAAATAGCTGTGATACGCCTAAAACTATACTTTTAATGATTTAAACTCATTATGGTAATTTTACAGTTTCCTAAAAGTATGCAATATTTAGCATGTCATTTACATCAATTTGAGGAATTTATTCATAATAATAATATAACTAATTTAATTACTCATTTATTATTTAATTTAGTTATGGATATTCGTATGCTTCTGTCATAATTTAATTATTATTAATTACCATTTAGTGTGATCCTTAAATTTCTGGATAAACATATTTGTTTCGAGCCTGTAATATTTTTTACAAGCTAAAAGCTACTTTTTTTAAATATAAACGAACTATAATTTTTCAAATATTTGTTCCCGATTGGAACATCTTTATTATAATGCAAATTTAAGACTAAATGAATTCATGTTTCAATATGTAAAGCAAAGTTACAAAAATTGTTATTGATCTTGTTTAATGTAATGTACTTACATACACGCATACATACTTATTTACTAAATAAGAAGACACTTTCGAACATAAGTCTCCAACTTCGAACATTTACATGTCTGAAACAGTATTGTGGAGATCGTAAGTATGTATGTGTGTATGCCTGTATGTAAATACAAATCGAACTGTTGCTAGGCAAAAAATAAAGAACATTAAATAGGAAAACAATTTAAAATAAAATAAGTAAATAAAAATAACTGAAGTTAAGCAGGGGCGTATCAGCATTTAACATCCTCCCCCCGTTGGAGGTTTATAGCCTTCAACAGATGATTCTATGGGTAAAACAGCAAGTTTAGTAACCGCGCGTTTAATTAAACCATTATTTGTGCGAACAACTGCGACACGAGCAACTCCGTCTTCACCAGTTATAACTTCAGAAATACGTCCAATTTGCCACTTCAAGGGTGGTTGATTTTCATCCTTGAGAAGAACCATTGCGCCGCAAGTTATATTTGTACCCTTTTGTTGCCATTTCTTTCGTTCTTGAAGAAGAGATAAGTAAGAACTGCTCCATTTTCGCCAAAAGATTTGTTGCAATTGGGTTACTCTTTGCCACCTGTTCAGACGGCTAGTATCCATTTCGGTGATATTAGGCTCAATTATAGAGACTAGGGGACCTCCAACTAAAAAATGCCCGGGTGTTAGCACCTCAAGGTCATTACAATTTTCAGAAATAGGAAACAGTGGTCGAGAGTTTAAAATTGCAGAAATTTGATATACCAAAGTTTGTAGCTCATCCAATGTAAGAGTGTTTAGTCCAACTGTGCGATAAAAATGCTGCTTAGCTGATTTCACAGCTGCCTCCCACAATCCGCCAAAATGGGGTGACCTTGGAGGGATGAACTTCCACTCTATTTCATCTTCTAGGCATTGCTGTTGCAGTGACCTCTGATGCGACTCACTTAAAAACATTTGTTTTAAATCGAATAACTCATTTTTAGCGCCAACGAAATTAGTTGCATTATCAGACCAAATAGTTCTGGGCTTTCCTCTAATAGCGATAAAGCGATGAAGAGCCGCTAAAAAACATGGTGTTGATAAGTCTTGTACTACTTCCATGTGACTAGCCTTGGTTGAGAAGCATATAAAAATCGAAATATAGCATTTGACAGGTGGGCGATTTCTCACCGCAGACTTATAATAAAATGGGCCGCAAAAATCCACGCCAGTAGTGTGAAAAGCTCTGTTTGGGCGTACTCGATCTGCAGGCAAGTTTCCCATCACTTGCTGACTTAACACCGGTTTCATTCTGAAGCACTGAAGACATTTTGAGATAGTAGAGCTTACCAATTTACGGCCTCCAATAGGCCAATATTGCTGCCGAATTGTAGCTAGTAAAACCTGAGGACCAGCATGCAACAACCTTTGATGAAAATGTATTATCAAAGACGATGTTAATGGATGATGTTTAGGCAAAATAATAGGGTGTTGAGCATCGAATTCGAGACAAGAGTTTTGAAGACGACCGCCGACACGAATTACTCCAAATGAGTCAATTATAGGCATCAGTGAGTAAAGCTTGCTGGATGAAGGTAAATTTTGATTTGATTTGAGAGCCTTGTACTCAGCTGCAAAATGAATTAACTGTATGTTTTTTATTAAAAGATATGTTCCGTTTTTTAAGTCTGTTGGCGTAAGCCTTTCATCTTGGGTCTTCAATTTAGGGTACGCAAATTTAAAAACATATGCAAATATACGTTGCATTTTTGGAAAAGAATTGTGGTACTTACACTGCAATGCAAAATCAGTTAAAGAGGTTGTAGCTAGCATATTTCGACGTCTTTCAGGTAACTCCGTCAAAAATTCCATATTGGAAGGCCAATTTGAAGATTCAAGACACAGAAAATCAGGACCGTTGCTCCATAATGTAGAATTAAGTAATTCCTTAGGTGATGAGCCTCTTGAAAGTATATCTGCAGGATTAAGATTTGTTGGAGCATAGTGCCACTTCATCTTATTTGTGATTGTTTGTATTTGAGAGACCCTATTGGAAACGAAGATATTATAATTTGAAGGCTGCTCCTGAAGCCAAGAAAGTACGACCATTGAATCTGACCAGCAATGTACATCACAATCATAAGGTAGTGTTTTTACAACTTCATCCACAAGTTCTGCTAGAAGACACGCAGCAGAAAGCTCAAGTTTCGGAATCGTTAAAGATTTAAGGGGTGCAACTCTAGACTTAGAGCATAACAATGATGCTTTAACAATATTTTCAGATTGTGATCTTATATAAACACATGCCCCATATGCTACCAGACTGGCATCACAAAAGGCATGTACTTGGACATTTTTGTTTGACTTCAAAACATATCGAGAAAATTTAAAATACTCAATGGAATCAAACTGCGAAATATATTCGAGCCATGATGAATGTAAAAACTGGGGAAGGCTTTCGTCCCACTGTAGCCCCAACTTCCATAAATGTTGCATAAATATTTTTGCTCTAGTTATAATTGGACCAATTAAACCTAGTGGGTCATACAAACGGGCAATGGACGATAATATAGAGCGCTTCGTAACAACTTTGCAATCATCAACCGAATTAAATGAAAAAATAAAATTGTCCGCTTTGGGATGATAAATCAGGCCAAGTGTTTTAGTGATATCGGTACCATCACTAAATTTTAAAAGTGGCTCGCATTGTTCTGGCGGCGTGTCCTCTAAAACGGCTGGAACGTTTGAGCACCACTTTCTAATTACAAAATTTCCACGCTTTAGCAAGGCTGCGACCTGCTTTTGAATTATTCGCACCTCCTCAACAGAATCACCACCGGACAGCATATCGTCCACATAAAAATCACGCTTTATGACCTTTGCACCCACGGGAAAACTTGTTTCCTCTTCATGTGCCAATTGATGCATTGCTCGAATAGCCAGGAATGCTGCAGGACGTGTACCATACGTAACTGTATCCAATGAATACGTTTTAATTTCATCTTCTTCGTTTTCTCTCCATAGAATACATTGTAGATAATTATCTGGATAAGAGACACGAACACACCTATACATCTTGCAGATGTCTCCACTAAGAACAACTTTGAAGCATCGAAAACGCAGAAGTGTACTGAACAATTTTGGCTGTATAGTTGGACCGGTATACAAAATATCATTAAGAGACAACCCAGTTGTTGTTTTTGCAGAACCATCAAAAACAACTCTTAATTTGGTTGATGTGCTGTCCAGCTTATACACACAATGGTGTGGGAGAAAATATGTCTTCTGGGAAACCTGTGAAGAAATTAATGACATATGGTTCAACGATATATACTCAGCCATAAATTTTGCATATTGCATCTTCATATCGGGATTTCTTCTGAATTTTCTTTCTAAACCTTTAAAACGTTGTAAAGCACGCTGATAAGAGTCACCAAGTTTATGCCTACCACTTCCATCTATTTCAGGCAAACGAACGGATAATGAACCACAATCGAGGCGAACCATATTTTTTAAGAAATGATTTTCACAGAAAATTTCCTCCTCAGAAAACGAGCTACAGCTGCCAAAATTATTCTCCACTTCCCAAAAGCTTTTTACTACAGAGCACAATTCATCATCATGTTTTGCTTTGGAACTAACTGCTAATGACCAGGAATGATTAGAACGAATATTACCGCCAGCAACTACCCAACCTAATAATGTTTTTTGTAACATAGGCAAGTTTTCAGCCAATTTAATTTGTCCAACTGACAGTAACTCAAAAAACAATTCGGCGCCAATTAAAATATCGATACGACCACATCTATCAAATGAGGGATCAGCGAGCTCTATATTGTTAGGGATTTTCCACTCTGACCTGTTGGAAATAATGCTGGGCTGGTAATCAGTAATGCTGGGAATCACCATAGCAGTCAATGATGTTGAATAATTTCCGTTCCTTGACTTGATTAATATATCAACTGATTTATCAATAGTTAAATTACCATCACCGATTCCAGAGATACTTGCGAATGTCCTTTCACACTTCAAATTTAAAAAGTTTGCAAATCGGTTTGTTATTAGATTAAGTTGGGATGCCGAGTCGAGTATTGCGCGACAAGGTGCAAAAATTCCAAAACTATTTTTGACCATCACTACAGCTGTTGCGAGGAAAACGGTTGTAGTGGACGCTGATGTTATTTTTGCTTGTGCATCATTGGACGAAATAAGCACCGTTTGAGCAGGGCTGGTAACCATGGATGAAGCGACGAGATTATCTGTGGGAGTACTATCAATGTGCAACAATGTATGGTGCTTTGAGGAACACTGACGGCAGCAACCAGAAGTACAACTTTTTAGCATATGACCTTTCCGCAAACAATTAAGGCATAATTTTAAATTTTTTACCTCTTTAAAACGTAGAGAGGGTGATAAATTCAAAAATCTCGAACAATTACTGATGAAATGATCTTTAGAATCACAGAAAAAGCACAATTTATTTTGAGATGCAACATGGACATGCCGATTGATTTGGTTAGATTTTTTCAAAATATGCAGTTTCGAAGGGTTAATTATTCCCGAATTTTCACAGTTTTCTGCCATGCGACACCTTTTGTCTAAAAATGCTGCCATTGAGTCCCAAGTTGGCAAGTCATTTACTGGTAGCCCTTCTTCCCATTTTATATGCGATTTGGCATCCATCTTTGTTGTTACCAAATGGATCAATAAACCATCGGTAATTTGCTGTTGATTTCCAATAGTTTGCATAGCACGCAAATGAGCATTAAAACTGTCACTAAATCGACGCAAATCAGCAGCAGACCCACTTTCAGCACTGCTTAATGCAAAGAGCCCCTTTATATGCGTTTGAAAATTTAGCAGCTTATTGTCAAAACGATTTTTTAACAATACCATGGCTTCGTCGTAGTTAGCTTCTTTCAATTCAAGCGACGCAATTGTGTCTAGGGCAACACCTTCCAAATTAGCACGCAAGTAATGAAACTTTTCCAATTTACTCAAGTTACTATTATCATTTATAATAGTCGAGAACAATGCGAAGAAATTAGGCCACTCTGTGTATGAACCACGGAATTTCGGTAATTGGATTTCTGGAACCTTGGTTTTACGCGATGTTGCTTGAGACGGTGACTCATCGAGAGAAAATTGGCGAAATGTTGACGAACGTTGGTTGGAATCAGTTCTGCGAACCTCAGCGATTTGACGGGTTAACTTAGCTTTCACTTCGAAATACAATGACATAAAAACCATACTGTCACTGGTATCCGATGCACTGCATTCATACTGCTCTATCATACCTTGTGCCTCTTCGTAGCATTTGTTGATTTTCTCGACATATTCCAAACGGACAGACAGCTCTGCATCATCATATTCCTTAAGCTGTGATTGCGTAAGGTTTTTATTTAGGTCTTCTAGTTTTTTCAGCGAAACAGCAATCTTGGAAAAATAGGGCAACAAATTCACCGACTTATCTGCTTCACCAGAATTAGAAGATCCTTCACCATTATTTTTTGACATTTTTCCTTTAATTGTATTGTTAAACCGACGAATAACAAGAAAGTCTTAGTTATTAATATACAAATTTATATTAATTTACGAAATTTTCTTTTAGCCTTTAACCGAAAAAACAAGACAAACTAGTATCCGAATTGATACTAATTTTTTAAAAATTATTTAAATATGCCGACGGCAAACGAATTATCAATATTCGAATTAATATTGATCTTCAAGAAAGATTACGCGATACCTATCAATATCCGAATTGATGTTGATCTTTTAAAGTATCACGTCGGGGTCACCAATGTTTCGAGCCTGTAATATTTTTTACAAGCTAAAAGCTACTTTTTTTAAATATAAACGAACTATAATTTTTCAAATATTTGTTCCCGATTGGAACATCTTTATTATAATGCAAATTTAAGACTAAATGAATTCATGTTTCAATATGTAAAGCAAAGTTACAAAAATTGTTATTGATCTTGTTTAATGTAATGTACTTACATACACGCATACATACTTATTTACTAAATAAGAAGACACTTTCGAACATAAGTCTCCAACTTCGAACATTTACATGTCTGAAACAGTATTGTGGAGATCGTAAGTATGTATGTGTGTATGCCTGTATGTAAATACAAATCGAACTGTTGCTAGGCAAAAAATAAAGAACATTAAATAGGAAAACAATTTAAAATAAAATAAGTAAATAAAAATAACTGAAGTTAAGCAGGGGCGTATCAGCATTTAACAATATTCAATAAAAATATTTCAATTACCCCTAGTGATGTACTTTATTATATATTTAATAATAATAAAGCAAATTTAAACAGAAATAACTAATATGATGTTTAGACTAAAAATATGATTTTGTTTCATGAGATTTTTAAATAATTTTAATTCAATTAATTTAAAACAAACACTCCAGGAACTTCAAGTTTTGTTTGCTTATTATTAAACCCACTTTTTTAAATTTTTTATCTTTAAAACAGCTTTTAGATTTCTTTCATTATTTATATCAACTCCTTAAAGCATGCTTTTAATTTTAAAACATTACATTTAAAACAGTTTTAATATCTTACACATGTTTTCAGAGATTAAAATTTTCTTTTTCTTTTTATTTTATTTTAATTTTCCTACAACATTTTGTTTCTTACAAATTAAGCTTCATTTAAATTATTAATAAAGCTTTCCTTTTAACATTAAGTAAAACTCCTTAAAGTATGTCTTATTTTTTATTATTACCCTAGCCTTTCCTTTTTCAATTTCCTTTTCCGTGGAAAGAAAAAAAACACAAATTTAAAGCTTATTTCCCATTCTCTTTATAATCTCTTTGCTTGCTGTTAGCGCCTTAATAAAGCCAAGATAACGAATGTTAATGTTTCGGCTACAGACGCTTATTAGCCTTAAAATATACACAATAATATTAAAGAACAAAATTATTCGCTGTGTGTTGCAGTAACAAGCAAAATAAAAAGTTAAACAGAAGAGAATTATGCTTCCTTGTTGAGGAATAAAGTTTTTTAAGAACACTTAAAAGAAGTTGAAAAATTTGTACAGCTTTTATGCCGCCTTAAACGCCTCTTATAAGTGGTTGCTAAAGTGTTTAAACAAAAGTCAACACACCAGGCTGTTATAAAATTGTGTTTTTTCTTTTCATATTTAAACTTTTTAATCTTCCTTATTGTCAGTCTGAAAGTAGGCCACATTTTTTTAATTTCAAATTGTTTTCATCAAGTGTTTTACAGAACATATTGTATTATTTGCTACATATTGTACTAAGTTTGTTTAATTACATACTTTAATTCAAGAATAAAACAGCACTTAATGAATTAAACAAATAAAATGAAAACCCACAACAATAGCACAAATTTGTAGAGTAATTAAAAAATAATTCCATATGTTGCTAAAAAATGTTTAAAAAGAACAAATATTACGGAACACATCATATTTTCAAGAGAACTTTGACGTTAGTTTTACTACAGTTTAAAAAGTTTTCTCATATATCAAATTGTAAACGTTTGGAGAACAAAAGGAAGTTAAATAAGTAAAAAATGCAACAACAAATTCAAGGAAAATAGCAAAAAAATTAATATTTTAAACTCTGGATGTAACTTTTCTCCAAGCTTATGTAAAGCCATAGAAAATTGTTTCAACACCCAAAAGTATTCTTAAAAATATAAGAAACTCGCTGATTTTTAAGATCCCTAAAAGCTCTCAATGTAAATTTTTGTACAAGCTTAAATAAAGCCATAGAAAATTGTTTCAACACCCAAAAGTATACTTCAAAATATAAGAAACTCGCTAAGTTTTAAGACCCCTAGGTAAGCACTGTGTTAATTTTTATTATTTTAAAGTTTTAAATAAATAAGTTGGCGTTATGTTGCCTATGCTAACATGTTTTATTCTCATGGCTTTAATTCTCGTGATATTTTTTATCAAACCCTGTATTACGTGCGGTTATCGCAAATAATTTTTAATTTTGATTTATTGAAGTCATAATGGTCTAGTAAGGAGTGTAACGGCTCAAACCACAGCTCAGACATCTCGAACAAAATGAAATATGAAATAAATTTTTCTCTCGGCGACTTCCTGACAGCATTCTTCTGTCAAAATCTACGGCAGTAAAATAACATTTCCATTAAAAGTTAGGTCTCGCCATTCATAGACAAAATTATCGTCTACAACATGGATGCTGTGAGAAGGGATGCCGTAATTCTGACTGGATCTGCATATTCACTTCTTGGTGTATAACTTATCGTCACACTTATAAGCAGACTTCATTCCCAACATCATCAAGCATGATAGTTAACAGTTGGGCAAGTCATAGAGGACATCAAATGTTGTAATCAAATTGATTGATGATCCTCCAATTTATTATATTTTCTTGTGTACTCTGTAAATTGTTCTATTAAATCGCATGGAGTGCTCGTATTGGCCTGGTCTTATGCAGCTTCTCTTTAATGGGAATTATGACAGTTGGTGCCATCTTCAAAGTTTCCAACTTTTCGGGAAATTTAGGGTATATTTTTTGTAGTTGGAGGAGCAACAAGTCCTAAACTCACAATCTGCAGAAGTTTATATGTGGATTTTATGTCAGTTTATAGAATTTCAGCTGAAGGTGCATTATTTAACCGGGGACCGCTCATTTCATGGCGAATGTTTTACTTGCACTCCAAGAATAGAAAGAGGTATCTTTGTAACTTTTTTGCAGGGAAAAATGATTTTATTTTTAGCCATACTTTCCAAAGCTTTGGTCTTCACTACTATGTGTAGCGGACTTAAATTTAATAGAGCCACGCTGGTGCCTTGAAGATAGGTTCTCAACATCCCTGTAATACCAACATACGCTAGTCTCTTTATTGTGTCCAATTATAATTAAGCTGTTTTCAGATTTGTTCTGTCTGCTCAGATAATTGCCCCAAAGTTTACTATTGGTCTGAGCTAATGTTGTACATCTAGTGTTCCCTACAAGCCTTCTGCATAAGTGCATGGCATGCGTGGCCGTTCCTGAGATGTTCTCTATATAAGCCCTCCAAGAAAATTTACTATCCAGTGATATTATTTAATATGTTACCCCCATACGTCGAATATTCTCGCATTTTTGAAAGTTTTCTTTGTCTTATAATAAAAGGTACTATTGTGGTTTTCCCCGAGTTTATCCTGATTCCCACTGGCATGCTCCAACGACTTACAATTTTAAGACCCCTTTGATGATGATCTCGAAGAGAATCTCTTTAAATTTCCATTTATCTATGAGAGCTATATCATCTGCATATGCTAAGCAGGCTATGTTAGTTTTTTAAGAGTTCACCACCAGGTTACCTCATTAGTGGTGAAACGGCACTACACACCCTAGTTGTGTGGCCTCTCTTATTATTTCATTTCCGTAGAAGATCTCTGACATCCATCTGGATATCTAATGACCTCTTCTATCCTCTATCTGACACCCTATTTCTGACCTCGTGAGGAGTATTATGAGATGCATGCTTTACAGTCGAGGAAAAAAGTCTACATACAGCAGCGATTTTTTTCAAATTAAAAAAAGGTGTTCGTTCTTTAAGGCAATCGCAATTAAGAATGTTTGAAGACGAAATCGAATATGAAAAATATAATCTAGAAATTATTAGAAAAAAAAAAAGTGGGAAAAAGTCAACACACATCGTTGTATGTAGATTTTTTTCTGTGACTATATATGAAGAAACGCATGTATGGTTCTTCACATTCAAGAAATCCTAAATATTTAACACTATATCGACAAGAGCTGTTTCAAATAAAAGCATGTTGCCTATAATGCAGTGGTGTCCTTTCTAATATACTTGACAACAACTTTCTAAAGCATTATTAACATGAAACCCATGACACTGATGTGTTGTGGGTGCAAACGTAAGCCAGGGTAATCTGATAGTCTATTGGGTTTTCTTCTACTCTTTCTGTACAAGGGTTCATACATAATTGGTCATTACAACCCTTCAGTCAGGATTATGACCTAGCGTCTCACACCACTTATGTTGGCTGCGTTCATTTTATACATGAGTGGCGGGACCTACAGTCTAAAGTCGACTCCGAACGACAGATTTTTGAGAAACTTTTCACGGCAATTATATTTAATCCCATAGTTTTTGTCAGAAATCTGCTGAGACGAAGTCGCCGAAGAAATATTTTTTTCATATTTTCGTTTTGATGTCTGGCCAAGGGTTTGAACCGTGGCCTTACGTCTAATAAGTTAACACACTACATACTAGACTATTGTTCGAATATAATAAATAAACGATTAAAAATATGTTGAAACAAAATATATTACTTCATACATATGTACCTATAATGTACATAGGTAGACTTGCCCTTTGTTCATAACCTTTTAAAAAATTGATTTTTTTTATTTCATAATTTCCGGTAATTGTTTGTCAACCCTTTAAAATTTGATCCGTTAGCCCTTTGAAATCATTGAACGTATAATAACGATTTAATATTTGTATGATGATTTCAAAAACTATTCATTTTGGGTGCATCCAGTGACCCTTACATGAAGTCACATTTCATATGATGCTAGCCCCGTTACACTTGGTCGCATGTTCAGCGTCAATTGTTTACAGCCAGTGTGAACGCTTCGATACATGTAATATGCCACGCAGTTATGCAGTTGTCATATCTATTGTATGTATGCACTTTCAACATGGGGAGAGAACGTAAGGGAATACACAATTAATTTTTCATAAAATATTTGCTTAGTTTGTATTTTAATTGTGTGTGTGGAGAATTATAAATTGTAGCCAGCCAACCAAGCAACCCATCCAACTATTGATAATGTTGGATGATGTTTGTTGTTGTTTTTCTCATATCGGTATTGTTTGTGAAATTTAATTTTTGTTTTTTTATCAATTTTAATTGTTATTATTGTGTCGGCGATGGCAGTGGTGGTAGCGGCTTAGCCGTAATTCGCATTGTTGCATTGTTTGTAATGTTACAACTAATTTAGCGTGTGAAGAACCTTTTTTTGTTGTATGAGTCCTCCTCATAATTTGTCGAAAGCAGAGCGTCTATGCATGGTTTTCATATGGCAAAAGCCATAAATTATGATGAATTCGTTTATTATTGCTGTTGGTGTTGATGATGATGTAAAATTTTTTTTTTTAATTAAAAACAAAAAAAAAATATTTTTTTTTCATATTTTTTGATGGGAATTTTCCAAAACAATGTGCGGCATAATTGTTCAATTTTTATTTGTTTTATAAAATTTTTCTGTAATTTTTTCTTTCTATTTTTGCCTTAAGTTCTTTACGAGTACTGTTTTGTAAATTGATTTAATAAGTATTTGTTGTAAAACAACAAAAAAAATTGTTTATAATGCCTGCGCTCAAAAAATACACGTTTTATTATAAGCAATCTAAAGTAAAAAGAAATAAATTCTTCATAATTTATTGCCATTTTATGCTTTTAAAATGTCTAAAGTTTCAAGTGTAACCAAATGCTTCTTACACTTAACACGTACTAAGAACAGAAAACATACGTACATATATAAAAAAAACTTACTGCAGTAGCATGTTTTAAAAGTTTTAAACACTCTAGTAAAAATGGCTGTAAAATGAAATGTTCTTGTAAAACTTCATTTGTTCTTCATTTCTTTTTGCATTACCTTTTAGTGTTACTTGTACAATAAATTTTGACTTTTTCTTTTTTACTATTTCAATAAAACGTAGTGAAAAAGTGCTGTATGATAAACTGTATATATTTTTGAAACTTTTTCTCTCTCTGCATATTTATAGTTTCTACTGCTTCGTAAAGAAGAAAGAAAAGCTTACACATAAGCAATGTGTTGAAGCATGTGTAACGACATGTGTCACAATTTATGAAAATGTAATTTTCTTAAGAATCACAATTTAATTTAATTTTCTGACTATTCAATGATATCCTTGGGAACGAACGTAGACTGCAAGAAATGAATAAAATCTTTACAAGTGATAGAAAGGAACATAACCTACAGAAAAAGAGATCAAGCCTTCTTGGGACTTCTGTTACATACATACATAATTGGTCTTTACAACTATTTAGTCAGGATTACAACATAGTTTCTCACACCTCACTTATTACATGAGTGGCGGAACCAACAGTTTAGAGTTAACTTCGAAAAAGAAAATTTTAAGAAACTTTTCATAGCAATTTTTTATTTACTCTTCGAGTTTTGCCAGAAATCTTCGCCTAAGAAATATTTTTTAATATTTCGTTTTGTTGAAGATGTCTGAAATGGGGTTTGAACGGTGGCCTCACGTCTAATGAGCCAACACACTTCCTACTAAACTACGGCGACTACGAAAGCAACATAACCTATATAAAAAGAGGCCCAGCCCTCTTGAGATATATTTTATAGAATTAATTCCCTTCCTACTGATTCTTAAGATTAACTTCGTACCTTTAAGATTAACCTTGAGCCATAAAGATCTTGTAATGCTACTGTCCAATGTACATAACCATGCACATTTGGTGAAAGAATCGAAACTTTTCTAAATAACTCCAATGAAAGAGCCGACTGATGGTTTGATCGACCTTTTTCCTATCATTGTTTATAAATATGCTCATCATTATCATCATCATCATTTTCTCTGCAACTTCTTTACCAGCTATGGCCCAATGAGCAACTACCACGCACATTTGCTAATTCAATACAGTAATCCCTCCATTTACGTCGCAGTTGGTTCCAAAAAAAGGCGACGTAAATCGAAACGACGTAAGTCGAATTTCATATTGCTCATACTAAAAAGTAGTATGTTTTTAACAAGGAACTTAAAAAGTTACAGTAATCCCTCGAATTACGTCGCAGTTCCAAAAAAAAGCGTCGTAAATCGAATGACGACGCAAATTGAAGTTAAAGGGAACAAAAAATTTGACGACGTAAATCGGAACAACGTTAATCGAGGCTACGTAAATCGAATCTAATCTAAGAATGCTTAACAAGCTCTGACATTTTTAGACCAAACGTGATCCAAAAGTATGCCACTCAAAGAGTTCATAGCTGTCTGATTATTCACATACATAAATGTCTACTCCTGAGCTCTTAGTATACTGACTGACTATGGTAGATTCGTGACCTAAACTACCCCTAAAATTTTCCTCTGAAAGCATAATAATTGCCCATTACAACCCTTCAGTTAGGATTACGACCTAGTTTCTAACACCATTTATGTTGTGTGTGCTAATTTTTATACATGAGTGGCGGGCCTACAGTTTAAAGTCGATTCCGAATGATAGATTTTTGACAAACTTCTTCAAGGCAATTTTATTTCCTCTCCGTGTTTATGCCAGTAATCTGCTGAGAGTCAGTCGTCGAAGAAATATTTGTTCGTATTTCGTTTTGTTGGAGACGTCTGACCTGGTGTTTAAACCGTGGCCTCATGTCTAATAAGCCAACACACTACCCACTAGACTACAGCACACATACATACTTTTCGAAACCCACACATTGGACCTCCGCATGAGCGTATAATGTAAAGCTGATATGCTCATTTGCGTTGATATCTTCAGTGATTGTGCATGTGGTAGCAGAATTATTGAACGTATTCTATGGGCAAGAAAGTATTTGTGAATTTTTTTCAGTTCAAAAAAATACTTTTTTGGGTCATCATTTATAAAGTGTTTCGTAATTATGAGTTTTCCTAAGCTTTAAAAAGAAAAAAATCTCTCTAGGAATTCCTCTTCAGCTATAATAACCAACTGTAGGAACTTGCTTGCTTCCATGCTTATGTTAAGAGAAAAATTTCTACCATTTGCTGCCATTGATTTTTTTAAAAAACTTCCTCTCCACACGCATTAAATTTCAATTCCTCTTTTTAATTTCATTCATCTCTCTTCAAATACTTTAACATACTCTTCTTCTGTTTCTTTTTTAAGAAGTACTTATTGCAACATTGTTTTAATACAAGTATGTGCACGTTTGTATATTATTTTAATTTTTTTTTTAGAATTCATCATACAATACTTTTATATTCTACTCTGCGATTTACATATTCAGTCATACAATCATACAATCTTTTGCTTTCCATTCTATGTCTATGAATACTTTTCAATTTTAGACACCCAGTATATGATGCATATAAATAACTAAACTCCCCTATAAAATAAGAGGAAGTACTTCAGCAGGGTAAGTAGTAAGCTGTTTTAATAACAAGGCTTACACTTAATCATGTTTATGGCATGTAATACGGCACCCCTGTAATGCAGGAGAATACTCTACACACTGCTAAGTACCACCTACATATGTTATGTATGCATTTAAAAATATTATAAAATATGGATTTTAAAGCGGAATTGCAAAAAATAATCATCAACTATTTATAAAATGTATTTAAGCGACTTAAATCGAATTTTAATTTAAAAAAGAAACAAAAATTTAATCAGATTTACAAACGGCAAGTTAAACAATATGCGATAAAATTGTATTCAAAAACAATTTTTAGCTTAGTAAACCTTTGGTAAAACTATTACAGGTTTACAGTGCCTCTAAAGCACCTTTAAAGTAGCTATATATGGTATTGTATAAAAACTTTTAATAAACGTTTGTTAAACTGGCTTTAAGGTTTATATTTTGTTTGTATTCGAAAACATTATTAGCTTAATAAACCTTTTGTAAGTCTGTTACAGGTTTAAAGTACCTCTAAAGTACCTTCAAAGTAGCTTCGCTTCAAAAATCTATATTGTATTGAATAAAAACTTATAATAAACGTTTTTTAAGCTTGCTTCAAGGTTTATATTTTGTGTGTATTCAAAAGCAATTATTAGCTTGATAGAACTTTTGTAAGTCTATCACAAGCTTAAAATACCTCTAAAGTACCTTTAAAGGAGCTTCGCTTCAAAAATCTTTATTTTATTGGATAAGAACTTTTAATAAACGTTTGTTAAGCTTGCTTTAAGCTTTACATTTTGTGAATATGATGAAAATTGATGAAGATGAAGGTCCTCTTTGGGTATTTTTTCTTTTCCACTTCCTTGCAAAACCCAGAAGAAGCTTGACGACTTGAACAACCTGGCAGAAACTCGGCAAGAACAAAATTGAAGACTTTATGGTCAAAAATGAAAAAAAAAAAAACACTGAGAGTCCATATTGGGCTTGGAATTTATGATAAAAAAAACCGTATTGACATAGCCAACGACAAACCTCGTTGTCAGAATGTCCAGGTTTGTCTAAGAAAGTAAGTCTCGGATTACTGGACTTATCATACTTTCATACATTAAAGAAGAAGGCAGACACCATATTAGAGAGAAAGATTCAGTATGCTGATGCATCAATTTGACTCCACCGTTTACAAAGTAAGGTGACATTAACCGACTCATAGATTTCCAAATTTTTTTAATCACCAGATCAGTACTAAGTTGAACCCACAATTTTAAAATAACGAACAGGACTACACTGCGTGATTCACAGATAACATCGTGATAGTTATTCACGTTGCATACTATGAGTAGATATTGCTGTGTTTCCCTGTAAAATACGGCAACTAATGCGATACCAAGGAATATCATTTTGCAGCGTGTTATTGTGGCAAGGGATGTTATCCTTCACTAAGGAAGGTGGCAGCTAGAGCTAGAAGCTTCCTTAGATTGAATGACTAATGCCTTGTGAGTTCTTATAATGTAGGGTACTCAGTACTCCTGAAGTAACTAAAATGATAGGGTCAATCCATTTAGAGTGCCTTAATAAAAGCAGCGAAAGTTAACTTCTGCAACAATCAGGAATCAATCAATCTTGATGGGATCGATGGCTGAGCAATTCTTAAACGGGTAGTTCTTAAATGGAGACTGCTTCAAGAACTGGTAGGTGCATTTATGTAACCAATGTCAGCAAAGCGCATAGTTTTTTGCAGAATGTAATGTCTTTATTGAAGTCGCCGTAGTCTGGTAGGTAGTGTGTTGGCTTATTAGACATGAGGCCAAGATTCAAATTCCAGATCAGACATCTCCAACGAAATATTAAAAAATATTTTCAGCAAGTTTCTGGCAAGAACCCGGAGAGTTAATAAAAAATTGCCATGAAGTTTCGCAAATATTTGTCGTTCGGACTTGAATTTAATTGTAGGGTCTTGCGCTCATGTATAAAACCAACACACATAACAGAAGTGGTGTGGGAAGCTAGCTCGTAATCCTGACTGAAGGGTTGTAATCACGAATTATGCATGTAGTTATACTCAGACCTTTTGTGAGACATGGGGTAAAGCAACGTATGCAGATTACATTGCTCATGTTTCATACATACATAATTGGTCATTACAAGCCTACAGACAGAATTACGATCTAACTTCTTACGCAACATAAGTTGTGTGTGACGGTACCTACAATTTGAATTCGACTCCGAACTACAGATTCTTGAGAAACTTTTCATGGCAATTTGTTTTGCTCACAGAGTTTATACCAGAAATCTGCTGAGAGGAAGTTGCCGAAGAAATATTTGTTTATATTTCGTCTTGCTGCAGATTTGTTCGACCTGGTGATTGAACCCAACATGCTACGTACTAGACCACGGCAGCTCAGATTTCTGAGGTTTTAAATCGTACTGATCGTGTTGTAAGCCTACACGTTGCCTACCAGACTGACTCAATTGGTTCCAAAAAACTTTTTTTGTTAAAAAGTCATGTATTTTTTATTTCAAGGGACCTAATAGTACATGAGTGTTACGTTAGTTTTTCCTTTAAATGATCCTGAAACCATATGGTTTTTAGCAAGTTTTTTAAACGAATTTCATGGTTGGAATTTAAAAAACATTTAATTTTTGTTGTTAAATATTCTTTTAACATAGAAAGGGATTTATGGCTGAATGCCTATGAAGTGCAAGCTCTGTAAATAATAATTCTTAAACAATAGACTCCCTCTTTTCCGCTTTAAGACCCTTAAATAACCAACAAAATGGGTGTGTGTAAACCACACAGTAATTGAGTCAAATTTTTTAAATGCTTTTACATTGTGCTTAAAATTATTAAAAAAAACTGAAATAAAAAAAAGAAAAATTAAATAAAACTCTTCCCCCATCTTTCGTTTTTTTTTTTTTGTTTTTCAAACACAATCAATATTTATGGGCTAATAAAAATAAACAAGCCCCTATCGAGCATGTTATTTCGACCCCTTTTTTATTGCTGTTGATAAGTTCTTTGTGTGTTTTCACTTGAAAAGTCTTTAAAATATGCAAAATGCTTACAAAAAACAACACATAACAAAAGGTATGAATTTTAAATAATAAAAAGAAGAAACAGAAGAAGAGAAAAAGAGGGGTTTTTTGTAGGTATTGAAACGCTCCGCCTGAATGAACCGGATACATCTTCTTAAAACAATTCACTTCGTTTTTTTTTATTGATTTTCAAAAAACAATTGTTTGGCAAAGCAAGCCTAAAAGGTCGTTGAAACGCCAAAGAAGAACTTTTCTTGAAATTTTTTTCAAAGAATTTTTTTGTTTATTTAACAAAAAACCTTTGAAATGAAAAAAAGTACATCTATTGTCTTATGAATAATAATTTTCCTTTTCTTTATTACATTTCCAGATGCTAAAACACGTACAAATTTCACCGCTACGCAATCGTTCAGATTCAGTTTCAATGCGTTCAAGCACCTCATGTGCTTCATCGATGTGTGGTAGCCCAGAACCACCCAGCGATTTACAACGTACACCCTCCAGAGCCTCCAGCTATTCAAGTTTAAATGATCAATTGCCCCAGGTGAGTAACAGTGAAGATGAAGACATAAAAATTGCGTGTTTATGGCATAAAAATTGCGAATATTAAAACGATTTTTTTATTTTACTTTTAGACAACGATTAAGGTATTTACCAGCTGTTTAAAAATTGATATCGAATATAAAACATTGGGTATACAGTGGGACACCACCAGCAAGGAGGTTATCATGCAGCTATTGAGACGGTAAGTTGCTTCAAAAAACACAAACCTTTTTAATTGCTAAAGGCAAGCTAGTTGTGTAGTAGTTTAGTAGGCTTATTAGGCGTGAGGCCACGGTTCAAATCCTAAGTCAGATATCTTCAACAAAACGAGACATGAAAAAATATTTCTTCGTTAACTTTCTTTCAGCAGATTTCTGGCAAAAACTCTGAATAAATCTCTGAGAGTAAATAAGAATTTCCATGAAAAGTGTATGAAAAATCTGTCGTTCGATGTCGACTTTAAGCTGTAGGTCCCGCCACTCATATATAAAATTAACACCCACAACATAAGTGGTGTGAGAAGCTAGGTTGTAATTCTGACTGATGGGTTGTAATGATTGTAAACTGGTCTCGCAATATAGGGTTTTGCGGGCCTAAAATATTTGTTTGTGAAGTTTGTGAATATAAACTAGAACTCTACCGGTATGCTGCACAAAAAAAGTACGCAAATTCGTAAGAAACTTTTACATCAACTAGAGACGCTAAAACAAGAGCAGATATCTTCACCTATGGAAATAATGTCAGGGAATCGTACTGTCTTCAAGTGGCATTTAGTATCTGTCAGGCGTAAATACCAGGGTTTGTTAAGGTCACGGAACTAGTTTAAAAATACAGTCAAAGAAAAAAGTCTGCATACACCGTTGTATATAGACTTTTTTCCTATTTCTATTTTTTTATATTCATTTTATTATTCAACCATTCTTGATTGTAAATGCCTTAAGAAACTCTAGAGCATCTTTTTCACTTTAATAAAAATCATCGAGAATGTGGACTGGTGTATGTAGACTTTTTTCTTTGACTGTACGTACCAAAGAACTCAAGCGTAACAATTCATATGTATATATGGGCATCGCGAGCAGCTTTAAAGTGATCTACTTATAGATCATATTTGTTCTGCGGGTGCTAGAAGTTGTTAAGCATACTTGTGACGGAATATTTCGATAATCCTGTAAATGAAGTTACAGATAAACTGACAACATCTGATTCAGCTTTGAATGACACAATAGGAGAGATGCTTGAAAAACCACCTTCTATTTTTAATGAGAAAAGATTTGATTCACTCATCATTCGTTTTTGAAAATATAGATCAAACAGTCGGATCGCAAGAGCTTTATCGCTAAAGTTCAACTTTGTAGGTACAAAACTAACTTAAATAATAAAGAGGAAGGAGAAGGAGACTATGATAGGAGCTTTTACCGGACATGTTGAGGGACCTCTTACTATTTAGGTTGTGTTTCGAGCATGTTTCCTACTATGTTCATTTATATGTATTTCAATTCTTTATCACAATTCCTAATAGTGTCTTGAGATAAATGGACCTCGAATGCTGGGGACCAAGGACAATTTTTTATCGTTTAGGTTTTGAAGGTTAAAAACAGGAAATTTTGGGCCAATAAATGATGATTTGAATATAGCCAGGAGCAAACCGTCGATAGAAGACCTAAGGCTCATTTAGACGCGATATTCCGGTCTGTCCTCCAAGAGCTTTTGCTTTTTCTCCATGACTCATTTCCCGATAAGTCCATAGAGGTATAGGATTAGAAACCCAATGTCGGATTGATTATCTACGAAGCTAGGTCCCTAATAAGGTTCTGGAATGGATACAGCTAAGCTATTTGTGATGAGGAGGAGATGGAGACTATAGAACACTTTCTGCCTAACTGGCCTTGGGTGGGAGAAGACTAAATACTCTGGGCCGGAAATTCTTTGTGGCCGGACAAACTGTCTAAACTTGTAAGAAGATTAAGCTGCAGGACAATCGGAACGGGTCATGGCGGTACACTCCGTGAAATCAAACCAAATAGGGTCCTCCATTTACTTAATAAATACATTTCATTCAAATATTGCCTCGGCTAGTTTGGCACAGTACCTGGGTTTATCAGTCAACTATACTGAGTAAAAATTATGCTATGCACGGAAGACTTCTCCGTATCTCCGAAAAATTCATACAATGTGAGCAAATCACTCGATCTTAGCAGCAAATGGACTGCTTCAAAATGTTAGATTAGTAGCTTGTCAAACATGCCAAATGCGCCTGGTATAACAGATATCATGGTATGTGGCACCGTTTTATTGAAACTACATGTCAACCAAGTCCACTGCTTTAATTGTGGGTTCATTGACACTTACTTTTCGATTTTTATTGAACTGAATGGTCCAATGATGCCGTGATCTTTCAGGGTGTATTAGCAGATCTTGCACAATCTCTAGCTCTTTCTCTGTGCTTAGTCGTTGATGATGTTTGCTAATAGAAATTCATTTCTCGTTGTTCATTTGCTAGTCAGCTCATGTCAAAATGGACAATCCTACTAAGCATTTTTGGCATTGCAAATATGTCGCGAATCTTTTTTTTTTGACTCGAAAAAATCAAAATGCAAACGGGATACCAAACTAAAATCATTTTGTGATCCAATTAAGACCACACTACTTAAAAACACTCTCTTGCGAGGATAGAGAAATAGGTCTTTAGGAGAAAGTAATTATAAATCGGTCTGGGTATATAAGGTCTAAGGCTGCCTAAGGAATGATTTTCATTCGATTTTTTTTACTAAAGTGTTAAAAAATTTTCTTCTCTTTTAGCTTAAAAATGCGCCATCGTGATCCACGCCTATTTTATTTGTCCATGGAGGTCTCTGTACGTCGGGCTGGAGTCAAAACGATTTTAGTTTTAGATGACGACACCCGACCAGCCATACTGCAGGCATGTCATCCAAAAGGAGAATCAAGATTTTGTTTACAATTGAAGCCAGGCGGTCTAATAAGAGTACATACCTCTGCATTGCAACCCACATCACAATATAAATCATTGGTTATATCCGAAGAAACCACTTCAGATGAGTTATTGCAATTGCTGTTATCCTGTTATAATTCCATGGAACCGGTAGAGCAATTTTCCATATACGAGGTAAGTTCTAATATTAGAAGCTCTTGCATTGGAACATTTGATTTTAACCCGTTTTTTTTTCTTTCCTTGCTTTAGGTATGCCCTGGTCAAGAATATCAACGTAAACTGCATCCCGATGATATACCTTTACGAGCCCAGGCTGAGCGTGCTAAACGCGGTGAAACTTGTCATTTTCTGGTGAGACGTAATCCCAATTATACACGGCGTAGACAAATCTTAAATGCTTTGGATGAAGTGGTCAAAACTTATAACACTGCTGCCACAACCTCATCCTCCTCAGCGGCAAACACGAATCAGTCTTATGACGGCGACATTAGCACGTGTTCTTTGGAGGATAATACCAGTTTATTGGATGTTTCTATGGACTCTTTATCGGAAGATCTGCAAAGTTTAATGACCAGCGATGATGATTGTGCCTCCTCAACATCTGGTTCTTCAGACACTTCATCGGATGGCTCCTGCAGTATCAGAAGAACTCCCTCAACTCTGACAATAGTCAAACAGCCCTTGGTTTTGCCACCACCATTGGCGACAGACGTTTGCAATCACTGTCAGAATAATTACAAGTCATGCGATTTTTGTCATAAAAATCCCAACATGAATATGTTATTGAGAACACCCTCGTATAATACAAAAAATACCTCCGTTTCAATTGCATCGGCTAGCCCTAATTCGACTTTGCCTACCTATAGCCCTGTGTACAATATACGCGAGATAAGAACCGCTACACATTCCTTTTCGTTTTTGGGCAACGATAAGAAACTGCTCGATATCGAATTGAATGGTCGTTTGGAAACCTCTTCATGTCGTCTCAGGCCTCAAAGTGTTTATATGGCACGTTCAGTGCCTCGTATGATTTTAGATGCTACAAGTGCCTATGAAACCACTTCGGCCGATGAGTTCTTGTCTCAGGACATTAATGGTAATCGCAAAGTCACTACCAGCCTGGAGACAACCACATTGGCTGGTGAGGCCGTAAATAATGATCCATCTAAGGGGTTAGGACATTTTGTTTATATTTAAAATTAAAAAAAATATTTTTTTATAGAAAATTTGATTATTTATCGATAATGGTCAAGAATTTTTTTTTCGATAGAAATGGAAAAAGTATTCATTGTATATTAAAAATCGAGCAGAAATCCCAAAAAAATATGTATTAAACGGATAATTCAGATTTTGTAAAAAAAACTGATTAGAAATTTGTGAATGTCAGTTATCGATAACTTTTATTAAATGTATTTTTTAGAAATTAAATTTAAAACTTCTCATAATGATCATATTTTCTGTAATTTTCACATGAATCGATAACTCAAATATATATATGTATATATGATATTTTAGAGAAGCAAAAAATTTTTATCGAAAACACCTTTTTATATCGTTTGTAGTTTTAAAATGGATAAGTTATAGTACATTCTAAGAACTATATTTTATAATTACGCTTATCGATAGAAAGTCTTGTTAGAAATTTTTATAATATGGAAATAAATTGTTGCAGAAATTTAAGTTATCGATAAACTTTAAACGTTAATAAATATTGATTCCATGATGGCGTTAAAGAGCCACATGACGTAGAAATTTTAATTTTTAACTTGCAGTAATCGGCAACTTTATTTAAAATATATTATACAGGCGAATTTATTTTCGTACTAAATATTTTTGTTATCGAAATCTTTATAAGTTATCGAAAATTTTTGTTAGTAATCATTTCATAACTAATCCCAGCAATCAATAATTACTATAATTTTTTAAAATATTTCTTATTTAAATACTGTTATCGAAATTTTTCTTCAAACAAAGTTTATTTAAAATATGTCAGTTATCGAAATATTATTCAAGAAAATTACGAGTTGCATTAATTCTTGTTAAAATGTATTTTTTTTCATATTATTAAGAAAAGCCATTTTATCGATAAAAAAAAAATTGTCGATAAATTTCTTTGAATATTTGATCTTTTAGAGTTTACAAGTTTAAAATAAATTATTCTTTTAAAATCAAAGAATTGTTAATTTTTTACAGAACACATATTGCATAATTTCAATTCGATAACAATGAAGTTATATGAAAAAACGGTCATAGGCATACAGTATTGGGTAGGTTGAAGACATAATCAAATTTTCTTGCCTTATTGGCGTATATCTATACTATCGTAGTCACAAGCGCTCTTGAGAAAAGTTTTAACCTGCTTCTTAGGATTCTAACACGATAATTCGACTAATAATTACAAAGCTTTTTTAAGTTATCGATAGATTGCATTAAAAATTGTTATCGATAACTTTTTTTTTTGTTATTTTGAATATAAAATCAATTATGAACTGAAAGGATTGTAATTAATTCAAACTATTTTCAGTATTTATTTTTATTCGTTTATCTTTCAAATAAATTTTGTAGTATAAAAAAGTTATCGATACCTTTTTTCAAATTCTTTTTCTTAATATAGCATAAATGTCTATTAATTTTTGAAATACAAATTTCTTTAAGTAATCGATAACTATTTTTACAAAATGTTTGAATGTTAAATTGATAGATATTTTAGATCTCTAAACAAAAACAGTTCAAATTCCAGTAATATTTAACTTTATATTGAAAAAAAAAAATTATTTTATTATTTTTTTGTTTGTACATCAAATCACTTTTCGATAAATTTTATTAATATGATATTGTACTATGTATAGTTGACTAATATGAGGGCTTATACTAGTGAATGTAAAATTTTGTTGACACATTTTGAGAGTTTTAAATACAAATTATGCCCAACAATATTTGAACAAAACTCACTGTTATCGATTAAAAACAATCTGCAAGATATTTAAATGCTATGTCTTTAAGTAGAATTAGTTAAAATCTTTTTAAAGAATTTACACATTTGATCTGATAGATATCCGTTTAATACTATAATCTACACCCAGTTGTACACCAGGGTGTTTAAAATTAATTTTTTTCTTTTGTTAAGCTTAAATCAAAGTCATTTGAATTTATTTTAAGAGGCATTAATAATATTTTAATTATTATTATTAAAATTAAATAACCAAACAATATTATTTGAGAAATATTATTATTTCATTATTTACCAAAATACAAAACAACAATTTATACGCGAATGTAAAATATACCAATCAAGTGGCCTTCACAATTGCAATTACAAGCAAATTAAAAAAAAATATTTTCTTTTATGATTTAATTTTGTACATTTTCTTTATTATAATTTTAAAAAAATGTCATGTATATTATTAGTTTTATGATTTTTATTATTAGAAACCTTCACCCAATCACCCATTATCTCTCTCTCTCTTTCTGTCTTAGTTTGTAGTTTGAAATCCAAAACCAAAGAACAACTTTAACACAAATTAGTTGATAGTAACAAACCCCATGTAATTATTTTATTTTTTATTTTTTAGATTTAAATCTCATTATTATTATTGGCATTATTTTTTTTTCTTTTTTAATAAATTTTTTTGAAAATTCATTTAAAAATAAAATATGGGTTTCAATTTATTTTTATTGGAAATATAGACTCGACTAGTGAAGTTTTGAAAAATTTCTACGAGCAGCTTTGATCGGTAATATCGCTGCCTTTGCCAATATAACCGAAGTTATGTCATTGACAATCGGTATACAACTCTGTATTTCTATCTTCGAACCTTACTAAATCGTTGACTTATGAATGGCGATAACGTCCGTAACAACATTTTTAAATCACAGAGAGACGTCGTCATTGGCGACAGACATGGATGGATAAAGTATTCAATAGTACGTGGAAATAAGATTTTTTTTATCAAATTTTTTTTATCAATTGCGCTTTGACCATTTTACGATTGCCCTAAACATCCTATAGAGAGGACCATTCACATTACATATACATACATACAAAGTTTGTTATCCCAACTCTTCACTTAGGATTACGACCTGGCTTCTCACGTGTGTGTGTTAATTTTTATACATGAGTGATAGGACCTACAACTTAAAGTTGATTCTGAACGACAGATTTTTTGAGAAACTTTCCACGACCATTTTTTTACTCTCAGAGTTTTTTGCCGGAAATCTGCAGAGAGACAGTCGCCGATAAGCCGTGGGGTTTGAGCCATACCTCACGACTAATAATCCAACACACTGCCTACTAGACAACGGCAACTACGTGTATGATGATCGATTTCACCTAGCTCGCAGTTCAAAACTTGGGCTTGTATTCGTATAAAAATTAATCGAACTATTAGCTGATAATAAACAACCATAGACAACGACGCGTGTTCCTTGAATGGGCTTTGGAGCAGTAGACAACAGACCCAAATATTCATTGAAAATTCATGTCCAACGATGATGTATTGTATTTGTATTCGCCATAGTCTTGTAGATAGTGTGTGGGCTTATTAGATGTGAGGCCACGGTTCAAACTCCAGGTCAGATATCAAAACGAAATATAAAAAAATATTTCTTCAGTGACTTCCTCTCAACAGATTTCTGTCAAAAACATGAAAAACTTCCCATAAATCTATCGTTCGGAATCGACTTTAAGCCGTAGATCCCACCACTCATTTGTAAAATTAACGCTCCGAACAGAAGTGGTGTGAGAAGCTATGTCGTAATCATGACGGAAGAATTATAATGAGGTCCATTTCGGATTCAGAAAAAAATTTTTTGTTTGGAAATTACAACAAGAGTAGCTCTGATTTATGTATCCAGGAATAACTTAGAATTGGTTACCGGTCTTTTCACGGACTACTATGGATTTAGAGTACACTTATACAGAATTAGGGTTGTTTCGAGTCCAACATGTATATTGTTCGATGAGGAGAACGAATAATCGTAATACGTTCATGGTCCTCTATACCAACATAGCACATGTCATCGGTAAAATTCCGTTTGATTTATGTGCTGACCTTATGGAAAATTTATTAATTTTGAAAGCGTTTCACCCAAGGCACATAATGGTATCAATAAGTTTTTCAAAGGAGTACATAGCTTCGATGATATCTCACACACACTTTGTTTTAATTAAATTTAAAAAACTAGAAGCGCTCAATGAAAGACCCGATATATATGAAGAAATTAATTTTGATGTTCTTTATGAGATTAAAACAATTTTTAAAATTTCTATTGAAGTCATGCCAGCTTAGTCCTCTTAAAGAATTTTAATTTTAATGGTTTTAATCATCCTCTTAAAAAAATATAAATCTGACACAATTTAATAACAACGTTTTTTCTTTTAATTGCATAATAAATCTTCTTAAAAATAATTCACACATTTTCTATGTAATGATATGAGATTGGAATTTTTGTTGTTACGATTTGGAATATTTCAGAAGAATATGTCACCCACTAAATGGATTTCTAAACACCTTTAACCGTGTAACGTGTAAAGAGAGGAAGGAAGAGTAAAAATAACATAAAAAAGACACAAAAGACTTGAAATTATATTATACCCTACAGCGGCATATATGTGATGATACATGTAACGAATTTCATGAGTGTTAACATCGATTGGGTATATATCGATTAGGTCCATCGTATAAGAGCACAACCAAGTGTCTTTTTATAATAGAACAGCTCCCACGTTGACAGTTTTGGTTAATTTATTCCTCAACTGCATACGTATACACAAATTATTGGGTTTTACAACCCTTCAGTCAAGATTAAGACCTACCTTCTCCTTAAGTTATGTGTGTTCATTTTAGACATGAGTGTCGGGACCTACAGTTTAAAGCCGACTCCAAACTGACTTTTAAGAAACTTTATCATGGCAATTTTATTTAACACTCAGATCTTTTGCCACAAATCTGCTGAGAGGTAGTCGCCGTAGAAATATTTTTTCATATTTCGTCTTGTACGAGACGTCTGAACTGGGGTTCGAACCGTGGTCTAGCGTCTAATAAGCCGACACACTAGACTGCGGTGACTTCAAGAGCAGTTATTACGAACGTACTAAATATATGCCACAGTACCACTCTTATTCCGTAACTATTTCATTCAAAATCTATAAAGAATACCCTCTATAAGCCACCTAATGAAGGACAAGTGACGTAGATAAAGCAATACTTTGGATAAATTTTTATCTTAGCAATGTTTCCACATGAAAATAAAAAACTTTCTCAAAAACCCAATATTTTTTAGTAGAACACCCATGTACCAGGTGCCGTAGTATAGTTAGTAATGTGTTGACTTACTAGATGAGAGCCCATGGTTCAAAGCCTGATTCAAACATCTCGAATAAAATGAAAGATGAAAAGATATTTTTTCGGCGACTGCTTGTCAACAGATTTCTGGCAAATACTCTGAAGGTAAATAAAATTTCAATTAAAAGATTCTCAAAAATCTGTAGATTCGACATTAAACTGAATTAGTAGTAGGCGTCGTAGTCTTGTAAGTAGTGTGCTGGTTTATTAGACGTGTGGCCACGATTCAAACACCAGGTCAGACATCTCCAACAAAACGAAATTTGAATATTTTGTCGGCGACTTCCTCTCAGTAGATTGCTGGCAAACACTCTGTGAGCACAAAAAAAATTTGCCATGAAAAGTTTTTCAAAACTCTGTAGTACGGAATCGACTTTAAACTGTAAGTCGCGCTACTCATGCCTAAAATTAACAAACACGACATAAGTGCTGTGAAAAGCTAAGTTGTAATCCTGAGTAGGGTTGTAATGACCAATTAGATACGTATTCATTAATAAAATGAACACACACAATATGAATGATGTTGGAAGCAAGGTTGTAATGCTGACTAAAGATAAGTAAGTAGGGTATCATAGAGGAAGATTTTTCTTATTAAATAATTTCCTAAATCGTTTGTTTATTGTTCGAAAATAGATTGACGACTCTGGCAAAGGTATTTCTACTTCCCTAGTATCATCACTTAAAGAAAATTTATTGAATTTTTCCTTGAGAAAAAAAGACAAAAAAATCTTCTCATTATCACGTAAACTTATTACAAAAATACAAAGAAAAAAGAATAGAAACAACTAGGAAAATAATTATTTTAAATCTCACCTTAAAAAACATTGTGGGAGGAATATGTGACAGGCTGTCTTTTCAATACAAGACGTTTAATAGCACTACCTTAGAGGGCGGGGGAATGGCTGACAGAAAATATTACCACACACGTATCTTAGAACGAAATACAACAGAATGTTCCCTAAATAAGGCATTTCATTTAAAATTATGATTTAAATTTAGAAACTTAAATGCCAAGGAGGCGTCATGTAAAGGGGATGATGACGAGAACTGCTATCATTCAAGCAGGATAGGCAATAAAAGTGTTCATTTAATTTGTGTTTAAAATTAATGCGCATTTAAAAAGGAAACTTGTTTCGAATGAAGGAAATATTTCCCAGGGTTTATTAGACATTATAACACAGCAGAAAGGGGAATAAAGGAATGTGGTAAATAGGATATGAGTGATAATATTAGGCTTGATTATACAATAAAAATTTTATTAATAAAGCTAAGGTGCTTAAATATAAATTATGAAATAATTTCTTGTGATATTTTTAGATTTAGAAGCACTATAGTGTTGCTTTTGCCACCCCCTTTTGACATGTATTCTAGGAATGTATTTCAAAGGCAACACTTCCAACGCAAATAAATCTTTTAATGTGTGGCAAAAGCCAAAGAATTTCAATAAAGGTGTTTACATAATTGAAGTTTTCTTCAGAAAAACACTCACATTTGCCACAATTATAGCATTTGAGATGATATTTTGATTTCATTATTCATAAGAAAACAATTCACCTTGACAACTATGACGTCATTGTCCTTTATTTAAATTCTTTGTTATACGTATTTTTCTTTTGTGAAATACAATTATTCCGGTTTGAAATGGATCGATTGTTTTTAAAATATCGATGTATCTGTTATCCTTACGATCTGTGATCTGCGAAACACCTTTACGCCTTGTGGAATTGGGTTCTTAACAAGCTTCTTATGCAGCAAAGCGGCAACACTAGAAGCAATCAGGCAAACTAGCTCTTAGCAGCTCTGTGCTCTAGATTGAGCATATACTGTGAAAACAATTCAAATCAAATGCAAATTGAAAATAAGATTGGAATAAAGTCATAAAGAGCTGAGTCTAGACAATGACCATGCGGTTCTCGACGTAGAAGTTTAATAAAAGAAAGAACTCAAGTAAAAGGTTTTTAACTAACATTTCAGATGATTTTTAATAAAATAAAGTGCGTTGATGATGCTAAAGATATATTTATTTATTGTTTTTTTTTTAATTACATTATTTTTATTGACAAATATTTCTTTTTAAACGTGAATTTGATCATGATTTTAAAGCAAATTCTCCGTATTTTATATACGCCAGGGTTTCAGAAGATTACTAGGAATTGGTGGGACATTGGAACTTAATGTGTCTAGCTGATGCAGCAGCCAAACCGAATGCCAACACACAAATGACAATTGCAGCAAAAAATTTCATTTTTCAGAGATAGAACTTAAGCAACACCAGAGTACTTGAAGTGTAAAATAAAACTGTGATGCAAATGTTGTAAAGCCTTCGTATAAATACTGCCGTCTTAAGGTTTTTTTTACTTTGTTTTTTTTTCTTTCTTTGTTTCATATTAAAAATATCATCATCATGCAACAAAGTGTGGTTTTAAGTAAAAAAATAAAAATAAAAATAAATAAATAATAATAAAATAAAATAAGTTAAAAACTACTAATATAAACAACATATATAGAGTGAGTCATTTAAATATTTAAAATTAAAAGTGCAATAAAACAAATACGATTTGAGATTTTGTCATGTAATGGGGATGATGACGAGAACTCCTATCATTCAAGCAGGATAGGCAATAAAAGTGTTTATTAAATTTGTATTTGAAATTAATGCGCATTTAAAAGGAAACTTGTTTAGAATGAAGGAAATATTTAACAGGGTTTATTAGACATTATACTACAGCAGAAGGGGAAATGGGGGAATGTTAACTAGGATATGAGAGATGATAGTAAGCTCTTGATTATATCAGAAAGATTTTATTAATAAAAGTGCTTAAACATAAATTATGAAATAATTCGCTGTAATAATTTAGATTTAGAAGCACTATAGTGTTGTAAATAAATTCTTATTTTCTTTTCGCCACCACTTATGGCATGTATTCTAGGAATTTATTTCAAGGACAACACTTCAAACGTCAATAAATCACTTAATGTGTGGCAAAAGCCAAAGAATTTCAATAAAGGTGTTTACATAATTGAAGTTTTCTTTAGAAAAACACTCACATTTGACTTAATTTCACAAGAAAATAATTGACCTTACAACTGACGTCATATGTCCTTTATCTAAATTCTTTGTTACATGTTTGAAATTTTGTCAAGTTTTTTTTTTGTTGTGAAATACAATAGTTCCGGTTAGAAATAGAATATAAGTTCATTCAAATGACTGCCGCGGTTGGACGCACAGTACCTTATTCGATTGAACCAATTTTTGTGCACTTTTTCGAATGTATGGGACCGTATCTCGGCAATGGCATCACGAATGTTGGCCTTCGAATGCTTAATTGTCTCTGGCTTGTGGGCATAACACGGCGATCCACAGAAAATAGTCCAAACGTATAAAATCGCAGCTTCTTGGCACCCAATTGACATCACAATTTCGGCTAATTAAACGGCCATCAAACGTTTGAAGTAATAAATCGATTGTGGCATGAGATGTGTGGCAAGTTGCACGATTCTGTTGAAATCAAACAGCATGAAGAGAGTGTACAAAAAATCTGTTAACATGGTGCGATAGGTTTCTCCATTGTACGTAATGGTTGCACCGTTTTTATATTCAAAGAAATATGGTCCAGTGATGCCTCCGCTCCATAAGCCGCACCAAATAGTCACTGGTATCGGTACATTGGCTACTGTACGACCACGTGTAGGTTTCCTGAGCCCCAAATACGGCAATTTTGCTTATTAATATACCCATCAACATGAAAATCAGCTTCATCCAATAAGATGATTTTTTTTTTTTGCAAAATCGACATCATCGTGCACTTTCTCGTTTCCCCAATAAATCCCAACGCTGCTCAAGCGTAAATCGATTCATTACGTTCAGTGGAGATAATATACTGAATTCTGTGACAGAATTGAATGACATAAGTATTGCCAGATTCGAAATAACCGAAGGTTCAAATTTAAACAGATCGATGACCCACCGTATACATTCATAAGTGCACATGACAATCCTTTAGCCAGGATTACAACCTAGTTTCTTGCACCACTTACATTGTTTGTGTTAATTTTATACGTGAGTGCCGGGACCTACGGTTTAAAGTCGACTCCGAAAAACATTTCCTAGCAATTTTATCAAATTCTAGACATTTTAGCAGAAATCCGCTGAGAGACAGTCGTCTAAGAAATATTTTCTCGTATTTCATTTTGTTGGAAATGTCTGACCTGGGTTTTGAACCATGGCCTCACGTCCAATAAGCCAATACAGGACTACTGCGACTATAATAATAAATACTAACGGATAGTATCTTATTTAAGTGAGGCAATTGCAATACCTATGCCTTGTAGCATGTTAGAGATTGGCAGCTATGTACCGGCCCTGACCGACATGAGCAATGCTGTTAACTATAAATGATCAAAAATTTCTCTGAAAAATTATTGGACGAGGATGGACGTAAAAATCCTGGCTGTCCTTATAAATCAATAGATATATACATACATAAAGGGCTATCCATTTCGTGGTTTCAAAAGTAAGGGACTGGAATTCCGCATCTGTCAAACTAAGTTGTGAAACCAATTTTTTTCTTTTCAGTTGAAAGTCTGACATTGCCGAAAATGGATCGCTTAACTATCACACAACGCATACAAATTATCCAAACCTACTACAAAAATGGTGATTCTGCCACAGCCACGTATCGTGCTTTAAGAGGAGATTATGGTTTACATAATCGGCCAACTACGCAAGCAATTGGCAAAATTGTGAAGAAATTTGAAGAGACTGGAGTGGTTACAAATATTGAAAGGCCTGTGCATCATCGTTACGCTCGTTCCGCTGAAAATATCGCTATTGTAAGTGAAAGTGTGTCGATTCCTCTTCGTTCTCAGGAATTAGGACTGTCTTACGGCACATTATGGCATATTTTACATTTATAGCTAAACCTACATCCATATAAAGTCCAGTTCACGCAACAACTGAAGCCAGCTGACCATTCACAACATCGTAGATACGTGAAATGGGTGCTTTGACAACAGGCGGTGGACGGCAATTTTTCGAACAAAATTTTCTTCAGCGATGAAGCACATTTCACACTCGGTGGGTATGTTAATAAACAAAATTGTCGTATTTGGGGTTCTGAGAATCCTCAAGTAATTAAAGAGAGGCCATTACATCCAGAAAAAGTCACTTTTTGTTTGGTGCGCTCTTTGTTCCGAAGGTGTGGTTGGACCAAACTTTTTCGAAAACGACGATGGAAGAACTGTCACCGTCAATTCGGTTATCATTCATATGATAACCAACTTTTTTTGCCTGCTATTGAAGAATACGACTTGGGGAATATGTGGTTTCAACGAGCGAATATGGCTTTATTGCAAGAGACATTTCCTGGCCGCGTAATTTCTCGTCGTGGCGATATCAACTGGCCACCAAGAAAATGCAATTTGACACCATTAGACTTATTTTGTGGGGCTACGCGAAAGACCGTGTTTATGCAGATAAACCTTCAACTCTTAAGCACTTAAAAACCAACATTCGTCAAGTTATGGCTGAGATATGTGTCAAAAAGTGGTCGAAAATTACCTCAAAAGAATCAATGCTTGCAACACTTCGCGTGGAGGTCATTTAAATGGTGTAGTGTTTCACACATAATGTCAACGTTCAAACTTTACAATAAAAAAGAAATATCATGAAAAAGATATTTTATATGTGTTTTATTTACGTTTACTTTTGAAACCACGAAATGGATAACCCGTTAATTGACAATTACAACCCTTAAGTCAAGATTACATGTTATGTGTGTGTTAATTTTATACATGAGTGGCGGAAGTTTTTGCCAGAAATATATTTGCGTATTTCATTTTGTTGCAGATCAGTCTGATCAGGCAGACCTACTTGGTCTCACGTCTAATAATTTCTTTCTGCCACATATTCTTGATCGAACCTTCCTACCTTAATACGAGAAGTCAGCAGTTGCAATAATAAATAAGCAAATTATGGGGTTAATAAATATGTTTAAATTTAAAAATGTCTTACAAAAAAATTTCTGCGGTTAAGCGAACGTCTATATATACATACAGTGAGCGTCAAAAGAAACTCCACATTAAAAAATATATACATTAATAAATTGCCGTTATTTTTATTTAAGGATTGTTTCATTGCCAGTTTTTAAAACTGAAAATGAAAAAAATTACAAAAAATATCGAAATATTGTCAAATTCTTTTGAGCACTCTCCTTAAGTCGTAAAAGTTGAGTTTGGAGATTGTTTCAGTTTCTTTTGACGCTCGCTGTATGTATTCATATTAATATAGAATATGATATGAATTATATTTATAGTATTGAACAAAGAAAAGAAAAAAAACATTAAAAAGTTACAGTATTTCCAGTAAAGCTTTACAATATTTTCTTCAGTTTTATTTTAGATTTCAAACTCTGCAGTGTCTCTCGAGTACTATCGCTTAAAAATGAAATATTTTGCTTTAATTGGCTTTTGCTTGTTGGCATTATCCTTGGCTGCTGCTACAGCTGGACGTATTTTGTGCGTTAAGTCACCATGTCCCGGAGATTCAATGAAACCTTATCGTTTCTAAAATAAAGAAAGTGTGCTTAATTATTATATGAAGGAAAGATATATTTTGTTATTTGAAATCTAATTAAATTAACGTTTAAAACTTATATTATTTAAACCAAATAATGTAATAAAAAAAGGGTTCAATAAATATTTCTTTACTTACTTTACTTTACTTTACTTACTGGTTATAAATCCATGAGCATCTTTAAATTTACTGCGATCTCTTGCTAATGTTTTGTGTTGCGTCAAACTAAGATGCTTGGCCATAGCTCTTATTTCGTTCGTTAGACTTTGATTGAAGTCACCGTAATCTACTAAGTAAGTAGTGTTTAAAATGAATTTCATTGCCAGAGTGACAAAATTATAGTATACAACCGCTAGAGAACATAGATTATCGCTTTGCGGAATATTGCCTTGATATGGGCCTGATCATTCCCCCGGAACTTCTGCATGTATATACTGATAGTCCTAAACTCGATAATGGGGTTGGTAATGGAGTCTACTCTGGGAAACTGGACCTAAACATTTCTCTCCAATTGCCGGATCACTGTAGCGTGTTTCAGGCGGAGCCGCTCAATGGATCCTCGGCAACGGTGCTCCTTTCACCCGCAACTCGGTCTTCTCTGACAGTCAGGCCGCCATAAGGTCTCTGTCAAGCGTTGTGAATAACTCCAGGATCGTTAGGGAATGTCGCCGCTATCTCGACCTTCTTTCTGGGCGCTTCAGTGTCTTACTGGTCTGAGTCTCCGGGCACAGTAACATTCCGGGAAACTGCAGGGCCGACGAGCTCGCCAGAGCCGGTGCACTCCTTTCGGAATCATTTTCAATCGGCTTGGGTATGCCACTTGCCACGGTCAAGTTGGCCACTGCGCGGAAATTCTTTCGAGACGCCAACCTATCCTGGGTCAATGAGCAGTCCTGCTCCACCGCTGGACTCACCTGGCCCTTGATGGATAGAAGGCGTACCACTCAGTACCTTGGACTTGGTCGTGGCATCATCTTAATCACAGTGGCCAATCTTACAGGTCATTGTGTTATGGGTAGACATGCGGAAAGGATGCGACTTCTGCCGTGGGTGCAGATCCGCTGAGGAAGAGGGGACTGTTATCCACTTTCCTTGTCAATGTCCATCTCTTACGAGGTGCAGATAAAGGTTATTTGGCTCTCCATTTCTTGTCAACTTGACGGAGCTATTCGGGCTAGTTTTCCAGCGTGGCGTAGTCGTGCTTTAAATGTGCAGCCCTTGTGGTGGCCAACTTCTTCCTCTCCGCTGGTTTTGGTAGAACTTGGTAAGTACAGAGACAGCGTTCACCTGTGGCGTCACAACGGGCCGCTATGCGCGCTCAAGTAAACTTTTTGATATGAGAACTACCACTCCGACCTAAACTTAACCGCTGGAGATTTTATAGTTAAAACGCTGCAGATTTTATAGTTAAAACGCTGGACAAACACGTCAGTTTTAATTTCTTTAGTAACTGCAACGCTCAATATATCTGCTTTAGAATCTGATCCACTGAATCAACCCTTTGTACTCTACTAGTAAGCTATCCATCGACAGTTTATTGTACTGCCCTTAATCTATATCCCCATAAAATCTTTCGCAATGCTGTTGCTCCCAACCTACTACTTGATGTACACCCAGATATCTCCTTCTGAGGTGTATTAACGCCGCAGAAACACCGAATATGTAATCTGGTGATTCCGTTGCCTTTCCACAGATGTTCTCTAAGTCTACTATGTTCTTTAAAATGCTTGATACTATTCACAGGTCACTGCTAAATAGTGTGATGAATAACTCAAATCAGATATTTTATCCAATAAAAGTTCAGCTTTTTTCTTAAACCCGTTTGACTTGAGAAAAATTTCCACCTCTCTTCACCTTTCATAAAGACGAGTGAGCTGTTGCAAACCCCTATTCCTACTGGATAGAGAGATTTTGGTCTCATTAGCAGCGTGGGAGCTAACTTCCTTAAAAGCTGATCTGTTAGTTCATTGCCACAGTTACCCACATGGCTTTTCTCTCTTATCAAACTTTCCATTCTAATCTTTAGTTATATTCATAGCAGCTGTATGCTCGGAAGTCACCGTAGTCTAGTAGGAAGTGTGATGGCTTATTAGACGTACGGCCACGGTTCAAATATCTCGAACATAACGAAATAAAAAAAAATATTGCTTCGGCGACTTCCTCTCAGAAGATTTCTGGTATAAGCTTTGCCATGAGAAATGTCTAAAAAAAAACTGCCATTTGGAGTCGACTTTAAACTGGGGCCTATAGTATAACTCCTGTATAAAAATTAACACACACAATATAAATGGTACGAGAAGATAGGTCGAAATCCAAACTGAAGAGTTGTAATGACCACTTATGTATGTATGTGTGCTGGGACGGCGGCCAAAATTTCAGATGGTATTCACTGTACTGTGCTCACATTGAATTCCTTCTTTTGTCACGATTACACTGATCAACTTTTCATTACAGTTGTTTCTCATAAACCTAATCACAGTTGCCATGGCTGTGATTCTCAGTACCATAAATCCAACAAAGTCTGAAGTTTCATCATAGAATAGGCTCTGAATGCTTCGGTTAACCCCGCCTCTTTATCTTATCCAACTTCACGTGAGTTGAATGTATTTGCAAAATGTTTTACTAAATTTATGGGTCGTTTATGCCATGCAATTTCGAATATTTTAAAGAAATTTTTAACTTCTTTGTATTGAATCAAAAACGATATTACTATGTATCGATTGGTTACGTCGATCATTTTTAAAATATCGATTTATCTGTTATTCTTACTATCTGTGATCTGCGAAACCCCTTTATGCCTTGTGAAATTGGTTTCTTAACGAGCTTCTTATGCAGCAAAGGGGCAACACTAGAAGCAATCAGGCAAACTAGCTCTTAGCAGCTCTGTGCTCTAGATTGAGCATATGCTGTGAAAACAATTAAAATCAAATGCAAATTGAAAATAAGATTGGAATAAACTCATAAAGAGCTGAGTCTAGACAATGACCATGTGGTTCTCGACGTAGAAGTTTAATAAAAGAAAGAACTCAAGTAAAAGGTTTTTAACTAATATTTCAGATGATCTTTTAATAAAATAAAGTGTGTTGATATTTATTCTTCTTTTTTTATTACATTATTTTTATTGACAAATATTTCTTTTTAAACATGAATTTGATCATGATTTTAAAGCACATTCTCTGTATTTTATATATACATGGGTTTTAGATGATCACTAGAATATGGTGGCTCAAAGTGCCTAGCTGATGCAGCAGCCAAACCCGATAACGCCAACACACAAATGGCAATTACAGCTAAAAATTTCATAATTCAGCGGTAGAACTTAAGCAACACCAGAGTACTTGAAGTATTAAATAAAACTGTGATGCAAATGTTGTACAGCTTTCGTATAAATAGGCTGCCTTCCAGAATGTATCAATACAAAGTTTGTATGCTTTGATTGCTTTTTGACTGGGTTAAAAATACACATTGACCACATTTTGAAATAGAATACATTGTATATATTTTGTACAGCGGCATTATGACACACGATACTGTCTTATGGATTTTTTTAATTTGTTTTCTTTCTTTGTTTCATATTAAAAATATCATCATTATATGTACAACAAAGTGTGGTTTTAAGCTAAAAAAAATAAATAATTAAAAACTATGAATATAAACAACATATCTAGAGTGGGAAATTTAAATGTTTAAAATTAAAAATGCAATAAAACAAAAATGATTTGAAATTATGCAAAAATAATTTTCTTTTTTTCACATACGTATCTTAGAACGGAATACAACAGATTGTTCCCTAAATAAGGCCAAGGAAGCGTTATGTGAAGGGTATGTGTGATGACGAGAACTCCTATCATTCAAGCAGGATAGGCAATAAAAGTGTTCATTTAATTTGTGTTTAAAATTAATGCGCATTTAAAGAGGAAACTTGTTGAGAATGAAGGACATATTTCTCAGGATTTAATAGACATTATATCACAGCAGAAGGGGAGATAAAAGAATGTGGTAAATAGGATATGCGTGATGATATTAGGCTTGATTATACAATAAAAATTTTATTAATAAAGCTAAGGTGCTTAAACATAAATTATGAAATAATTCGCTGTAATATTTTAGATTTAGAAAAACTATAGTGTTGTAAACAAATTCTTGTTTTCCTTTTGCCACCACTTATGGCATGTATTCTAGGAATTTATTTCAAAGGCAACACCTCAAACGTCAATAAATCACTTAATGTGTGGCAAAAGCCAAAGAATTTCAATAAAGGTGTTTACATAATTGAAGTTTTCTTTAGAAAAACACTCGCTTTTGACTTAATTTCACAAGAAAATAATTGATTTTACGACTGATGTCATATCTCCTTTATTTAAATTCTTTGTTATATATTTGAAATTTCTACAAATTTTTTTTTTGTGAAGTGCAATCGTTCCGGTTAGAAATAGAATATAAGTTCATTCAAATGGCTGCCGCGGCTGGGCTCCCAGGACCTCATTCGTATGGGATCGTATCTCGGCAATGGCATCATGAATGTTGGCTTTCAATTGCTTAATTGTCTTTGGTTTGTGGGCATAACACGGCGATCCACAGAAAATAGTCCAACTTTGTCAAATCATAGCTTTTTGGTAGCCAATTGACATTACCATTTCGGCTAATTAAACAACCATCAAACCTTTGACGCAAAAAATCGTTTGTGGCATGAGGTGTGCGACAAGTTGCAGCATTCTGTTGAAAACAAACATCGTTCACATCAATACCATGAAGAGCGGATTCAAAAAAATCGATTGTGGTACTGCGATAGGTGACACCATTGACTGTAATGGTTGTGCTATCCCCATTTTCAAAGAAATATGGTCCAATGATGCCTCCGCCTCACAAGCCACATCAAACAGTCACCCGTAATGGGTCCATTGGCTTCTGTAAGACCACATGTGGGTTTTCTGAGCCCCAAATACAGCAATGTTGCTTATTAACGTAGCCAACAAGATGAAAGTCAGCTTCATCCGAAAAGAAGATGATTATCGTGCAGTTTCACGTTGGCCCAATAAGTCCCAACATTGCTCACGCCGGAATCTTTTTGCAAAATTCGACCTAAACTAGTGCGTGAAATGTTCAATTCTTGAGAACGTTGACGAATTGATGTTGATGGATTCTACGCACACCCTAAGCCACAGCTTCAATATTTTCGGGCGTGCTCGTAGGCCACGTCATGGCGCGTCAACAATGAAACCATTTTCACGAACTTTAGCGATAAACTTGCGTACACCGGACACTGTTGGTTCTTATCTGCGACCAAATTTTATACGATATTTTCGTGCAAATTCCGGCCAATTGTCTTTGTTTTGGAAATCAATGTCGAATAAATCCCAACATTGCTCAAGCGTAAATCGATTCGTTAAGTTTAGTGGACATAATATACTCCACTGAATATACTATGAACATACTGTTTCAAATTTAAACCGATAGATGGTCCACCCGATATAAGAGTTACCTTTAAATGACTTTTTTTGGAGAAATCCTTGGCGTACAAAACACTTTTCTCATGAATTCCATTCCATTTGAAAAAAAACTGTGCAATTTATATGGTCCGGGCTGTCTCAGTTGCTATGGCTTGATGTGGATCAAGTCGTACAAGCCAAGCGAACTTTTTCTTTGCAGAAATTATTATGGTGTTGGACAACATATTTTGAACTTCTAGAATACTTATCATAAAACTTGACTCGACTAAAACTTCTTATCATAAAACTTGACAAAATGTCTTAAGTCCATTGTATTTTGCAACAAGGTAAAGTATGCAGCCCATGTTACTTAGGAACGTATGGAATGTTTTTTCTTTGCAAAAATATTGCTGTGCATGTACATATCCGTATTCAATCCCATTGAAAACTTTGCGGAAATCTTTGCAGCTACAGTTTAGGCAGAGGGTAGAAATTGAAAGTTAAATAATTGTGTTCTGGGTATTAAAATTCAATGAAATAAAAATATATACGATGTTTTTTCTGTTGCCTATCATTGTATAAATAGTTTATTTTTGTTTTTAAATAGCAAAACTTAGTTTTGGAAAAATCGCTCAAGTGAATCTAATGCTGTGTAAATAATACAGGAATTCTTTTTAAAAATAGAAGCATAACTTAAGGCTCTTTAACAAGGTTTATTTACATTTTCGTTTACTTTCCTTTTTATTTCGAAGAAATTTTAACATTAAAATTATTTATTATTTACTTGGGTCCTGTAATAATATTAATTTCATAAGTACTGGCTTAAAAAATAGTGTGTTTTATGGGAACTTATTTACTCGCCTTCTTCTCTAACAAAAACAAATGAATTAATGGACTTGTAATTACAAGGAAGTCCACAAGGCATTTTAAAACAATTCGAATGTTTTTATGTTTTTATGTTTCATTTAAATATCGTTGTTGTTAGGGTATACATTTAATTATCACAGTCCCTTTGGCATTTAAATCGTTTAACTTGTTATCAATTTCATTTTAATTGATGGGAGTCAAGGAAGGGTCACCTAAATTGGTTCAATTGTTGTTATTACAGCATGTCACCAGTTAAGTAGCTGCGCTAAAAATTAAAATTCTAAACTTGTTTTTGACAACATTTTACAGAAAGTTCATATTTCAAAACAGCCTTAGGTGTAATTAGGTGCCCACCCTAATAGAGTGTTCAAAACAAACTTTCTTAATACAAAAAAAAGAGGGAGGACGTGTACTTGCCAATTAAGACAAGGACAGTACCCGGAGGTCGAATTGACCCATTGTACAACGTCTTAGTTTCTCACACCACTTATGTTGTGTGTTTTAATTTTATACATGAGTGGTGGGACCTACAGTTTAAAGTCGACTCCGAACGACAGATTTTTGAGAAACTTTTTTTCATGGCAATTTTAGTTAGGAAGTCGCCGAAGAAATATTTTTTGTATTTTGTCTTGATGTCTGGCCTGGCACTCGAACCCTGGCTTTACGTCTAATAAGCCGGCACACTACCTACTAGACTACGGCGACTTCTAAAACAGATCCAAGGATCCATTAATTACATGGTAAACTGAATGAATACACCAACTCACTACAATGAATTCGATTTACACTTGCGTTTATAACATTCATAATGCATCGAGTGGGCCATCTATCGGTTTTAATTTGAACCATCGGTTATTTCGTATCTGGCAATACTTATGTCATTCTGTCCTGTCACAAAATTCAGAATATTATCTGCACGGAACGTAATGAATTGATTTACGCTTGAGCAACGTTGTGATTTATTGGAAATTTATTGCCGAAACAAAAAAAATTGGTTGGAAATTGCACGAAAATGTCGTAAACAATTTGCTCGAAAAAGACCAACAGTGCCTGGTATAAGCAAGTTTATTGCTAAATATTCGTGAAACTGGTTCCATTGTTGATACTCGTACAGTGCGTACTCCCGCTATTATCGAAACTGCGGCTGTGAGTGCGGATAAGAACCCATCAACATCAGCTCGTCATCGTTCTCAAGAATTGAACATTTGACGCACCAGTTTACTTTTTTGAATGAATGGTAGTTGCTGTTTAAAATCGACTCCGAACAATAGATTTTTCAGAAACTTTATCGTGGCAATTTTATTTACTCTCTGAGTTTTTGTAAGAAGGTAGTCGCCGGAGATATATTTTTTTATATTTCGTTTTGGTGAGGATATCTGACATGGGGTTTGAACCACGGCTCACGTCTAGTAAGCCAGCACACTACCTACTAGACTACACACGGAACAGAAAAACTAACGACTTATTCGTATTATTCACGTACAAGACAAAAACACGTGATTCGGAACGTAACAAAACGTAAAAGCCCCGCTTAGTCAAACGTCGATGGAACGTAAGGCAACATACGTTCGTTTTTAACATATGAAGAGCATGCAAATGGTTTCCGAAATTACAATACGGTTCGGCAAGCGTTTTCATTGCTTTTCGTATTCTAAAAACAAATTAACGTTCCGTGGACGTTTGGCTAATGTGGGCTAAAGCCTAATTATACCTTTAGCATTACGTTGAACACGTTGCTAATGCATTAATAGCTGAAAATCGCAAGACATAAAATATGTAATAATAAAAAAGTACTGAAAGCGTCGCGAGGATACTGCGGTATTTTTGAAATGAAATAGTACTGAAAAAAGTACTAAAGTACTGAATTTTTCAACACTGAATTGCATGATGATGTCGATTTTGCCAAAAACAATAATCTTTTCGAATGAACCACATTTTCATCTTGGTGGTTGCATTAATAAGCAAAATTACCATATTTGGGGCTCGGAAAACCCACACGTGGTCTTACAGAAGCCAATGCACTCATTATGAGTGATTGTTTGGTGCGGCTTGTGGAGTGGAGGCACCATTGGCCAACATTTCTTTGAAAAAGAGGACGACACAACCATTACGGTCAATGAAGACAACTATCGGTCCATGATAACCGATATTTTTGTACCCGCTCTTCATGGTATTGATGGGAATTTAAATCTAAGAATGCGTCAGTTTGTTATAGATATTCACTAAGGTCTTCATGGACACTTGAAAGCTTAGGTCGAATGGCTCTGAAATGTTTCCTGCTGCTACATAAAACCAACGCAAATTACTTTCTCATAAATCACGACTGGTTAAAATTTTTAATTATTTTTCATTTTCCAATTCGCTTTATATAATCATAGGGTACCCTGTATTCTCTAAAATGTGTTTGTATTCCACATATTTTCCTCTTCTACTTTGTTTATGATAAAAGTTCTTGCAACGCTGCACAGTACATTAGCACTTTCTGACAGTTTGTGGAAAATATTTTCAAAGAGCTTTAGAAAATATATTTTTTGACTGCTTATCGTTTAGATTGATGATGATGGGTTGTTGGGTGGTTTATTTTTGCTTTGAGCATCTCAATGCCAACGGAATTGAATCCTTAAGTAACAATAATTTTAAACAATATACATTGAAGATTTTCTTTTTTTTAAAGAATTTCGTAAACGAAGCAATGGAAACAAGAGAGCACGTATCAGAAATTGATAGGTTAACATATTTAGATTTTAGATGAACATTTTTGAAAGGGGAAAAAAATGGTAAAGCAAAAAAAAAAAACAAAAAAAAGCAGAGAATCATATGAATTCAGTGTGAACACTGACTTGGTTGCAATTCATTATTTGAGTAAAGGATTTTTGATTGACACAAGGTCTTGTTGAATCAGAATTATTTATATGCATCTCAAACAGGAATCTATACATCCTTGCTAAACCGTTTAGGAGCTAAACGAAATATGTACGAACAAAATTTCTTTGCCGAATTTCTCTCAGCAGATTTCTGGTAAGAACTCTGAGAGTACTTAAAAAATTGCAACGAAAAGTTTCTCGAAAACTGTAGGTTCCGCCACCCACACATCGAATTAACACATGCAATATAGGTTGGTGTGAGAAGATAGGCCGTAATCCTCACTGAAGGATTGTAAAAACCAATTATGTTATTATTATTATTACTAGCTGAAGCGTGTTGCTGCGCCACCAACTAAAATAAATTTGAATGAAAGACATTACACAAATGTCCAATTAATTCTGAATCATTTTAATGATTTTGTTTCCCGTTGTCCTGATGATTCAGATGAACGGGCCTGAGTAGTACGCATTCAATCAGTTTCTAATCTGGTTGTTCAAGAGGTTCAAGCGAACGGGTCTCAGCGGCATATACTCGAAGATTTTCCAGTCTCAATGCTCGTCTGATTCTGAGGCTCTTAATTCTGTTTTCTTCTGCGCTTGAGGTGTAGTTCGATCAATTGCTTGTCATTCATTTTGAATAATATTCATTTACGCCATCCATCGAAAATTAATCGCATCAACCTCCGTCGACTCATGCGCAACATACTTTGTTAAAGAATGCACAGTTTACGATTTAATTCATTCTGAGTAATTTTCAGTGGTATCACCTATCGGATATTGGTCATACCAACTTAGAAACCTTCCTCGGCTCATGCGCAACAATTTTGCTAAAGATTATAACATGATCAGACGTATAGTTTACGATTCTATAAGGTACATACAAACAAACATTCGTTTTTATATATATAGACTATGGGAGGTGACACGCCCACTATAGCAAATCCGCCCATTTTCTTCATATATACGTCAAAGTCGTCCATACAAAATTTGAGGACTCTAGCTGTTGCAGTTTATGAGATATGCGACATTAAATACTTATTGACAGATAATTAGTTTTATCCTTCCGCTGAACGAATATGGTTGTGTATACGCTTGAACAACGCTGGGAAATATTGCGACATTACTTTGAAAATCATGGTATTGTTGCAGAATGTGTGCGAAAATTGCGTACGGGTTTTGAAAGAAGAGAAGCACCGTCAGCTCCGTATGTTCGTTATCTTGTGAAAAAAGTGAAAGAAACAGGCATCCTCATCGATAAACCAAAGCGTGAAAAGCCAAAAACAGGGCGTACACCCGAGAATATTGCTGCTGTGGCAGAAAGTGTGCGTGAATCGCCATCAACATTAATTCACCGTCGTTCTCAACAATTGAACATTTCGGAGACATCATTGAGACGAATTTTGCATAAAGACCTTGGTATAACGCCAGATAAAGTCCAATTGGTTCAGTAGTTGAAGACAATTGACCATCCAATGCGTTTTCGCTTCGCTAAGTGGGCCTACGATCGACTTACAGAAGATGCCGATTTTGGCAAAAAAAAATCATCTTTTCAGATGAAGCTCATTTTGACCTTGGCGGGTATGTAAACAAGCAAAATTGTCGCATTAGGGGTGCAGAAAATCCGCACGCATAAATTGAAAAGCCGACGCACCCAAAACGAGTCACTGTTTGGTGCGGATTTTGGTCCAGAGGTATAATTGGGCCATTTTTCTTCGAAAGTGAGCAAGGGATGGCCGTTACTGTCAATGGCTATCGTCATCGGGCCATGTTGAATGAATTTTTGTTCACAAAAATTGAAGATCGCATTATCAGCCGCAGAGCTGATGTCGTTTGGCCACCTTGGAGCTGCGATTTGACACCGTTGGACTATTATTTGTGCGGTGCCGTCAAAGATAAGTGTTACGCCGACAAGCCAGAGACAATTGACGCTTTAAAAGACAATATTCGTGAAGCCATTGGTGAAATACAGATGCACACAATCGATAATGTGCTTCAAAATTGGACCGATCGTGTAGGCTACTGCATGGCCAGCCGAGGCAGCCATTTCAATGACATTATTTTCCATTATTAACCGGAAGGATTGTACTTTCAAATAAAAAAAGAAATTTGAGAAAATATTCAGTAGTTTTTTTAAAGCATTTTCAAAAAAAAAGTTATTTGGCGGACCCTTTATATAATATATGTACATTTCTTGTCTTGTAGATGTTCTTGAATCGACAAGTGAAAAATTAATGGGTAAACGATCAATAACTGCACGAATTGCATGCTCATCAGACCAATTATGTTGAAAGCAAAATGGCAGAGCGCTGTATTAACTTCGCGAACAGCGATATTATTCCACAATTTGAAGGTGTTGTTCTGGCTTTTAATAATTCGTGATTATTAACGCCAACGTACATAGTTTTGTGAGGTCATATCGATAGATAAACACCCGCTGCCACTTTGTTCAGTTCTCTTTACGTGTGTTCACCAAAAGATTTTTTTTTAATCGCGGCGAAATTAATTACATTTTGGTGATAAAAATATGATTTTTAATTATTATTGAACTTGGAAAGCTTTTTCCATAGAAATACTCCAATTAAACTAAAAAAAATCAATTTTTATGCTGAATTTCTTTTGTATTATTTACATAAATTTTTGGCCTTGTACGAGTGAATACGTAATAATTTCGAGAAATTTATTATTGTCGTAACATTTTAGACAAGAATTTCAAATAATATGCGCTTCCTCGTAAAGCGACAACAACTTGTTGTGTGTGTGCCTGTGTGTGTGGGTGAATGTTATTGAAATGAACGTGAATTAAACAAATATTTGTGTTCGTAATAATGGTAGGCGCACACTTGCGATAATGCACTCAACTTAATAACACGTTTGATGTTCGGGCACAAACACGCGTAAATTTAAACACGAGAAAATAAACATTTTTCTTATATTGTTACACTCATACGACACACACATTGATGTACTTGGTAGTAGGCTGGTAGCAGGATATGTGTGCTTACGTATGTGAATCATTTCACAAATTCTTACAAATTTTTTTGGAATTTAATATGAATTTTTGTTTTGTTTCTGGGCATTTGTTCAATCGTTGAAATAACCCACATAGACTTGCGTAATTATAGTGTTCCCCTCAAAGATCAACATATTGTAACTGAAAATAAAGAACAGAACACAGCCAGAGCGAGAGAGAGAGAGAACATGTTTATTTTTTTCTTTAAGTGTGCTCAAATAAATTGGATGCCAAATGTGTGTCCCTTTTTTCTTTAGGAAATTTATTCACGTGCAACATTTTCTGTCATATCAGACATACAGTAATTGTAACGTTTAATAGGGTCGAGTAAATAAATTGTTTATTATGAAATCCTAAATATGTCATAAAGGAAACATGATGCTGATGACGAGAAAATCAAACAAACAAAAAAATCTTTTTCTATAACAAAATTTATAAAAGATATGAGGAAACAAGTCTGACGTCATTCAATTTGCCAAGAATTAGGAAATGTAGGCTGGTCACGTAAAGAAAAGGACAGAGCAGCTGTAAAATTAGTTCAAAAAAAAGGAAAAAAAACATGGTAGGCTTTCAAAATCATGCAACAACCTAACGCTACTAACAAGATGCAGAGTTTGTCACAGGCGAAACGAAATTTAAATCGTGACTTTCATTAAGAGCTTCCCATTTATATACGTTTGACAGATCTATTGATGCCATTATGTGAGGAATGTAACATCGCTTAAATGTCTGCCACGACTGGGTGGAGCGCAACTAAAATCTACAATTTTCCATGGCTCTGGTGCTTAAATCAGATGCCATTGGTTATATTGCCTCTGAGGCCTGCTGCAGTTTGTGGCTTATATTTGCATATTCTCGGCGGTCACATCACATCACCTAAAGGTTTGATGACCATGCCTTCAAATTACTGCTGCAATATATCCAACATGGCATGAGTTGTTCTGTTTGAAGCTTCCGCCTCTACTCAATTTCCTCTTTCGCTAAGTATACCCTCCCAAAATCCATTTCTGGACCTACGTGCAGTGTGTAAGATCTCTTCCTGTCAATTTTCAAACGATATGAGATCCATCTTATGTCCATAATTCAGCTTGCCTAGTTATCCCATATAAATATCGAGTGAACCTTATAGGAGCTGAGTTGGAGTTTCAATTTTCAATACTTCCTCTACTAGTTGAATTGAGCACAGTTTTCGGTAGAGTACACTTGCACTTGGAAGACCGTGTTTCATCAATGATTCCAAATATTTTGCTCTGTGACCCATTATTACCTATCTGTGAACCAGATGTATACCCTAGAGAGTACATATGTAGTTTTCAAACTGCTTGCTTAATTCACTTTATTACTCAACCTCGTTGCAAAGCATATCCCATTTATCGTTGTATCCAAGGGTTACTTAAGGAGGGCCCGCATTTGCCAGGTCACAATGCTATCTTATACATATATCTCATGCTAGACTTGTCACTTATTATTCTAATCGGCAAACCCAGCAGAGTCCCTCGTGGATGGGGTTTCATTTTTGCGGTTATATTAGTGGTCATGCCAGTCTGTCCTACTATATATTGGCCTGACCATCGAACTTCCTTCCAATATAGAATTCTTGACTTGATTTCTTTTTTCATGGTTATAGAACAGTTGGCTGAATTGGAATTGTTACCTGTATGAAACGCCATACCATTTTTCTATTCAGTATTATTGTCAAATTTTATACCTTCAATTTCCGTGATAACATCTCAACCAGGAGTCAAATATTTCGACTTACAATCTACAGACCGTTTTAATTTTAATAGCATCATAAAGAGTCCATTTAAACTTAGCTATTAGAACTACCTAGACTTCATCCATAACCAAACTCTGCATTAATGCTGAAAGTACCTCCCTCTGGGCACACTCTGCTCTTGCCGGCCCTTGCCATTTTATCACTGCATTTTTTTCCACAGATCGTGTGTAAAGAACTTTTGTCATTCATCTGGATGTCATACGGTCTATACTCCATCTAAACATCCACTACCTATGACCTCGTATGGAGTATTATAAAATGCAAGTTCCGTCGGGTAGATGGCCCACTCGATTTAGAATTAACCATCGATTATTTCGAATCTGACAATACTTATGTCATTCTATTCTGTCACAAAATTCAGTACATTATCTCCACTGAATGTAATTAATTGATTTAAGTTTGAGTACCGTTGGTAAGGTAGTCTTGCAGAAGCCAATGCACCCATTATGAATGCCTGTTTGGTGCGGCTTCTAGAGCGGAGTTATGATTGGCCCATATTTTCTTCAAAATACGAACGGCGTATTCATTGCGGTCAATGGAGACACCTATCGCACTATGCTGGCCAATTTTTTGGTACCCCTGTTCATGGTATTGATGTTAACGATGTTTGGTCTCAACAGTATGGTGTAACTTGCTACACATCTCATGGCACAATCGATTTATTACGACAAACGTTTGATGGCCATTTTATTAGCCGAATTGGATTATTTTCTTTGGGGAGCCGTTAAAGAAAACTGTTATGCCGACAAATCAGAGACAATAGAGCATTTGAAGGCCAATATTTGTAGTGCCCTTGCCAAGATACAACCTCAAACAATATAAAAAGTGCACGAAAATTCATCTGACCGAATGAGGTACTGTGAAGCCAGCCTTGGCTGTCATTTGAATGAAATAATACTCCATTTCAAACCGGAATAATTATATTTCACAACAAAAAAATAAATTTGGAAAATTTTCAAACCGTTTTTGTTTTTGTTGCATTTTTAAATTTCAAATTTTAAACGGCCCACCCTATTTTTGTAAACTAACACAAATTATTAATTCCCTCAAGTCCAAAGACTCTTGAATGACACGAGTTGTATGCGCAGATTTGGCCGCACAGAATGCCTGTTGCTTAGGATGCAGTGGCAGGCAGTCTTCTCAATACCGTAGATCTTATGCAGTTGGCCACAAGTTTGACAATTGTTTTCAATATGAATGATGCGACGCTTTTTTGTTTGCAGGTCGTTCTTATTTCATTCCTCTAGGCTACTGGGTATATACGCAAGGGTGCTACTGTGCAATTTCGTGTCAAGTGTCCCAATTTTTAAAATCGATGCTTTCCGATTTGGATATTAGATAGATATTTCTTCAATCTTTCCAAAAATAAAGGAATGGACTAATTTCCGAATGTCCATAGAATGCAAATAAATACTTTTTTATGATCATTTAGGTAGTACGTTTTTATGCCAAATATTGAAAAATCTTATTCTTGAGTTAAAAAATAATTTTTTTGATCGATATCCCACTCGTATCCCATTAAGCGATTATAAAGGCCTTAAAGGAAATTTTATAAGCTTTCTTTTGAGCAAAAGAAGGGCCTATTTTGAAAAAAATTTTAAAATAAAAATTAATTTTTAAAAAATAAAAAAAAAATTTTTAAATTAAAAAATTTTTTTTTGGAAAGATTGAAGAAATAGCTATCTAATAAAATTTTTGCTAGGACGAATAGGTGAAAAGTTACACACATTTTAAAAAAACCCTGTATGACCAAAATGTCTAAATTTGACCCCTCTAACTCCGGCAGTTCTTGACTGATAGAGCTGAAAATTTGTGTCTGGCCTACTATCCAACAGTACTAACCTTCAAATTTCATCCAAATCGGAAGACATCGATTTAAAAATTGGGTCACTTAACACCAAATTGCCCATTTATTACGTATGGTAATAATTACTCTTGAAGGTGCAGTAGCCTAGTAGGTAGTGTGTTGGCTTATTTGACGTGGGGTCACAGTTTAAACAGGTCAGACATCTCCATTAAAACGAAAACTTCCTCTCAGCAGATTTATGGCAATAACTTGAATTGTCATGAAAAATCTTCTCAAAAATCTGTTGGTCGGAGTCGAGAGTAAACTGTAGGTCCCGCCATTCATGTATAAAATTAACAAACACAACATATGTGGTGTGAGAAGTTAGGTCGTAATTCTAACTGAAGGGTTGTAATAACCAATTATGTATTTGTACGTATATGTGCCACTTTGCAGTGGAACAAAAAATGTTCCACACATTTCAGTTTCGTATTCGATGCATAATATATGCAACAATTATTTAAATAACGCTTTGAGTTAAAAAAAATGCTTACAAGTATTTCGTAATAATTTCAGAATAAAAAAAAATTATTTTGCAAAATTTAAAAGTTTCTTATAAAATTTATACACACATGGTATATGTAATCGACATTAATACAATATATGTATGTACAGTGAGCGTTAAAAGAAACTGTACATTACAAAAAAGACATTAAGAATGTACCGTTATTTTTATTTTAAAATTGTTTTAATGACAGTTTTTAAAATTAAAAAAAAAAAAAAAAATTTCAAAATATTTCGAAAATTAAAACAATATATGTACAGTGAGCGTCAAAAGAAACTGTACGTTAAAAAATACATTAATAAATTACCGTTATTATTATTTTAAAATTGTTTCATTAACAGTTTTTAAAATAGAAACACAAAAAAATACAAAAAATTCGAAATGTTATCAAATTTTTTTAGGCACTCTCCTTTAGTGGTAAAAGTTGAGGTTGATGATTGTTAGAATTTAGTTTTAAGAGTACAGTTTCTTTTGACGCTCACTGTATGTATGTATACATTTCCTATCCTATAATTATTGGTATAAAATTGCTTACAAATATTTTTCTTTTCAACAAATTTACTGTATAAAAGCATCATAATCAACATCATCCCCATCATCTCGATTATTATTATCCGTATAACAACCCATATACAGTTTGGAAACAATTTTGTTTGTTTCACAACAATTTCTGTGTTTTTTTGTGGGCCAAAAAGTTTGGCATTTTTGAACCCAGGAAAACAAAAAACAAGAGACAGAGTAAAGGAACAAAATATTGTTGAGTTTCGTATGGCAGAAGGTGGCGTAATGTTTCATTAGGAAAATGAAAAACTTTCCTAGATAAGCAACCAATATTCTACAGAGTTTTGGGGGAAGTAAAGAAAAAGTTTTTGCTTTTTCTCTGCTCTTTCTACACAACTAATGTAATGAAAGTACATGAGTGTATTGTAAGAAAAATTTAAAATAAAGAATGTTAAATATATAAGTGTTTATTTTTTAAGAAATAAAATTTTATGCTGCTGATAATGCTGTCAGCCTGTTATAAAATTTTTTACTTTAAAAAAATTTTTAAATATTTTAAATAGAGAATTTTTTTTCTTAAAGTTTTAAATGCAAAATTAAATACAAAAAATCATTATAAAATTACATTCATTGTACATATTATGTACATAATTTCATAAGAAATTTTTTATTTTTTTTTTTTATAAAAAGTTTCCTTCTTTTCCTAGAAAATGTTGAAGAAAGTGAAGGATTTTTAAAAAGTTTTTTTGTTTTACTTAAAAAACATTTAATTTTTCATCAATTTCCATGACAAAATATGAAAGAATGAAAGAAAGCGATTGTTTATTTAGTATAATTTCTTTCCTTATTTTTAATCAGAAGTTCCCAAACATATGTTGCTTAAAATTACTTGCGGAGGTTCTTAAGTAAAGTATGGTTAAATTCAAGACAATAATGTTGAATAAGAGGGTGTCCTTTTAGTCTAGGGGCCAGTGTGAGTTACGTTGTTTCAATTTCTATCAGAGACTCAAGTTAGAAGTCGTCGTAGATAATGTGTTGGCTCATTAGACCTGAGGTCTTGGTTCAAACCCCTGGTCAGACATCTCGAACAAAACAAAATATGAAGAAAATATTTCTTCAGCGACTGCCTGTCAGCAGATTTCTGGAAAAAAACTCGGAGAATAGAATAAAATTCCCATGAAGAAGTTTCTCTAAAATCAACCGTTTGGAGTCGACTTCAAACTGTAGAACCCGATTCTCACATAAAAAAATTAACGCATAATAGCATAATAGTAACTAGGCCGTAATCCTGACTAAAGGGCTGTAATGACCAATTATGTACGTAATTAGGGACCTATAGTGTACACCGTTACCAGTGATGAACTGAATAATATCGCGGGACATGGGCACAGTGGTCTTCAAGGCCAACATAATCCGCGCCAGACATTTATACATACATACATACATAATTGGTCATTACAACCCTTCAGCCAGAATTACGACCTAGTTTCTCATACCACTTATGTTGTGTGTGTTAATTTTATACATAAGTGGCGGGACGGGACCTACAGTTTAAAGTCGACTCCGAGAAATTTTTCATGGCTATTTTATTTACTTTCAGAGTTTTTGCCAGAAATCTGCTGAGATGAAGTCGCCGAAGAAATACTTTTTATATTTTGTCTTGATGTCTGGCCTGGGGCTTGAACCCTGGCTTTACGACTAATAAGCCAAGACACTACCTACTAGACTACGGCGACTCCAAAGAAATTTATACGATATTATAATCCACATATGGAAGCATCAATAGGTATTTCAACTTGCTTGCTTAATTGATCTCTACAAACATTTAGTGAAGATTACAACCTAGCATGTTGTGTGTGGTAATTTTGTGCATGCTTGGCGAAACCAGCTGTTTTAAAGACGATTCTGAATGACAAACTTTTTCATGGCAATTTTTTGTTTTACTCTCGCAGTTTTTGCCGGAACACTGCTGAGAGGAAGTCACCGTAGTAATATTTCGTTTGAGTCGACTTGTCTTAGGTGGGTTTGGAACCATGAGCTTTTGTGTGATAAGCCAATATACTACCAGCTAAACTATGGTGACTTCAAATTAATAAAAAATTTCGATGATATCTCACGCACATTATGATTTATTCATATTTAAAGACATGAAAAGCTTAATAAAAGACCTCTCTTGGGAATTCTAGTATTAAGGGATGCCCATTGCGTAGTTTTTCTGTCCACTGAACTCCCCATATAATTGTACTTATCATGTTAGGCATATTACGCTTCGGTAAACAGGTCAGTTTAGGTAAGTTCTCTGGTAAACGGCCTTTACTTACTACAAATTTATAAAATAATTCAAGGATGGCAGAAAGGAATAGAATTTCCCTAAGGAAATAAATTTTCTGTACATTTAAAGAATTAAGATTAAATTTCAGCATTTAAAAAAAATAAGTCCACCTTAAATAATTTGCCTAATCCCCAAGGTTTGTGGAGATAGAACTGTCTGTTGAGTACATCAAACAAATAAATTTTCGCATGAAAATAAAAAGAGAGAGAAAAAAACGTGGAACATAAAAGGAAGTAGGGAACCACAACAATAATGGTCTTAAAATAAATAATCCTTCAAACAATATGACCCCACACGCATACACTCATCTCTATGCTTAGCATATACATACATATGTATGTCAACCGCTCTCAACGCAACTTTATCCCGTTATTCATTCATTAACTCAACATGGATGGAAAGATTTAAAGCATACACGCAGGCATAAAGTTTTCAAAAGGAATTGAAGCATACCATAAAGGATTTATTTGCTGTTTTACCGTTTTTTTCTCTTTTTTACTTTTATTTCATTTGAGTAGAGATTATTTTTTTCTTTTTACAACGGCTTTTACTAGCCCATTGTTCCATCAGGCATAGGCGTAGGTTCTTCTGGTACAACAGCTTCATTATCTCTTGGAACAATATCAAGCATATGGCTGTCAGTGGAAATCCTTTTGTTAGAAAATGTTTGTCTTTAAATGGCCAGTAAATATTTGTTAAAATATGTTGAAAAGTTGTTTGTTTGTTTTGATTTTAATTTTTTGCTTTTTTTAATTTTTGATTCTGCTTTAATGATAAAAACATTTTTACTGACAAGCCCTTGAGGCAAACCCGTTTTTTGTTGCTGCATAAGTGGACTGTAGATTCTCGTACAAGAAAGCCAAAACAATTTATATGTCATTTAGGTTGTTACCGTTTAAGAAAATTATTTAATTTTGTAGCACAAGGCCGAACAAGTTAACTTAATGGCAGAGAGAGACAGGCAAGCTACAGGATAAGCTTCCGTGAGCAATCCAAGCACTTCAACTTAATTTTTTCTTCCTTCAAATTGAAAAAGTCAAACAAAATTTCCTTCAAATCTTACTCTGATGGCTTTAATGCGATATTCTTGAAGCATAACAAATAATAAACCTCTGTTATGAATTCGCCGTAGTCTAGTAGGTAGTGTTTTGGCTTATTAGACGTGAGGCCAAGGTTCAAGACCTTTGTCAGACATCTCCAGCAAGACTATGTATCGGCGACTTCCTCTCAGCAAATTACTGGCAAAAACCCCGGGAGTCAAATTAAATTGATATGAAAAATTTCCCTCAAATCTGTCGTTTGAAATCGACTTTAAACTAAAGGTCCCGCCATTCATGTATAAAATTAACACACACAACATAGTAATGTGAGAAACTAGGTCGTAATCCTGTCTCAAGGATTGTAATGACCAATTATGTGTGTATGTTTGTATTAATTCGCTCAATGATTAGTCTTCAAATTCCATACGATCCAATCGCTAATTTTGTCGCAGAATAATAGCCTCAATCCTCACAGTTTATTTCGCCACTACAAGGTCCAGCTCTCACAACGATAATACCGAATAGAAATGCTATGATGTCATGTTAGCATCTCTTAGCTATAATGGTAGTCTGATGAATGTTTGGGTTGCAGCCAAGTTATCTTTTGAGTACCCGGTTTTCAATTTTCGGACATTGGCAGGGAAGATGCCCTATGGCCTTCTATTCGTCCTTATCGTTACAGCTTTTGCAGAAGTTGCTTTAAATTATTTTCAATCTTCGGAAATGTGCTCGCATACACCACAATCCTATTATAACTCCTATGATATGGAATGTGGTCAGAGACAATGGAAATTTTGTGCCGCATATATGCCTATCAGGTCAGATCTGTCTGGTTTGTCTGCAATTGAGTTCAAGTCTATATAGGACCATATCATCACCTCATGATATGCTGATTAGTACTATTTGTATTCGGGTATTGCAATCAAAGACCCAGCTGTTCTGAAAAGAATCCCACATTCAACTTTTCCATGCAATCTGGATGCATCGGTGAATACTTGGATGATGTTGCCTGGCAGATGTAAATCATTTTCAGTATCTTTCTTATAGAACCTGGCTCACGTATTGTGTAGCCAATAAGTGCATCCAGATCAACTATACTTAAGATCAACTATACCACATCTATTATAGTTCCAGGCTGTTAAGGCGCTTAGTCAGTCATTGCTGCATTCACAGCCACTTATGTCGTCAACATGTCTGGTGATAGTCTATTAATGGCAGTAAACAGTGTCGTAGGCGATGCAGTTATAAGACCAGCTGTTAGTATGACCGTTGTTATCCACATATCTCGTTCAAACTAAGTTTGATGACTTTTTTCTCTCAGTACAACCGCGGCACTCTACAATAAATTTGATTGGATTACAAAGTAATACTTTGGATTCATTGCCTGTATTCACTACTACATGACATCTGCATAGGGAATCATCATGTTTTTTTTTTCATGATATTAAGTAGAGTATTAATGTTTAGGTTCCATAGCAAAGGCTACAGCACACCCACTGTTGAGAGTCTTGTAGAATTGATTTCCAGTTGTCTCATGCTGTTAATAACCGACTCCGGTTTAACGTTATAGAGACAGTACTATGTATATTTACGAAAGAAGTAAAAAAATTGTGTCGTAAATTATTGGTAGTAGCTGCATAAGAATTATCGATCTCGATAACTCAGCTTTGAGAGCTGAAAATGCCAAATGTGTTGATATTTCTGTTCAGAAAATATTTAACAAGTCATCTTGAATCGGTTAACATCTCGTATATCTAAATTGCCAAAATTTACTTTGAAAAAGATAAATCTTTTCGCGTACTTCATAGATCACTTTGTTCATTTTACGGTCAACATAAATAACATAGTGTGGTTAGAAATTCGTGCAGTTATTGATTATTATTTTCGAACTGAATTGACTATTCTTAATTGAAAATCATCAATAAGACAAGGAAATTTGTGTACCGAAGATTATGATCGCTATTGTTGTTATAACGCGAAGTCTTTAAGAACACGCTGAAATGCCGATTCGTTGTCGTTCTCAACCTGTTGACCTATGAACTTTAAATATGTGGAAAATTTTAAGCATAAATCATGGCTCACATCGCTATAAAATAATGCTCTCACAAGAACTGAAGCCGAGGATGGCGTTACTTCTAGGCAACGATTGATGCCAGCCCCATTATTCTAGAATTTGCTGCAGCAGACCAATCGCCACCTTAGTTGGAACAACAAAAATAGGTTAAAGGAACGGAAACAAAGAAGAAATGATTTGTGGAAGCCCCCAAAAAATGAAGGAATGTCGAATATCGAGCACTATGGAGCCACAATGATAGAATTTTTGTTACCAAAAATTTATCCGCTAAGAATTAACAAAATTTAGTTCCTACTAGAGGGCGCAATATAACATACATCGTGCTTGACAATTGATTTATTGCGGAATCAATTAGATGCCAATTTTCTTTCCCAAAGTGGTTTTATTAACAGGCCCTCCAGTGCATGTGATTTAACGCCTCTGAATAACTTTTTATGGAGTATGTAAAGTCTTTGGTATATACCGATAATCAGCTGCTTTTGATGTAATGGAAGCCAATACTTAAGCCAGCATTGATGACATACAGCCCAGATTTATTTATTTATTGTAGTCTAAAATCGAAATGATCGTGTGGATTCTGTAACTCGGAGTAGCTATGGACACATGTTGGAAATCATGTTTAAAATAAATGCAAAGAAATTACATATCAGAGTATAGTAAAAAAATTTATTACAAGAATGTTGCAGTTGCATCTTCTCATCTAAGTTCAAAGGATTACACCCAAGTTTGGACATTTTTAAAATCTTCAATAATATTCAGCAGTCTGTCGCCGTAGTAGTATATTTAGAGTTTAATTGGTAGCATACGTCTCCCATGGATAAAAATTGACTTGAACAACATGGATGGTGTCAGAAGCTAGGTAGTAAACCTGACTAAATGGGTTGAAATGACCAGTTAAGTAATATCTGACGATAGGGTATAATAAGTGGGAGTAGCTTTTTGAATTGAAAGAAAGTTTTACATTTTATACGATTATCTCCCTGCGGAATACTGTCTTGACAGGAGTTTTCAATTACTCTTCAATTACGTCCTCATGGAACTGCTCTATATATACACGGACGGCTCCTAACTCGACTATGAGGTCAAGGGCGGAGTCTATTCTAGGAAACTGGACCTAAGCATCTTTCTCCGGCTGCCGGACTACTGCAGCCTATTTGAGGCGGAAGTGATGGCCATTTACCCGGTCACTCAATGGATCCTCGTCAACAGTGCTCCTTTTACCCGCGTCCCGGTCTGCTCTGACAGTCAGGCCGCCATAAGATCCCTGACGGGTGTTGTGAATAACTCCAGGATCGTTAGGGAATGTCTCGACTTTCATTCTGGGCGCTTTAGTGCCTCACTGGTCTGGGTCCGCGGTCACAGTAACATTCCGAGGAGCTCGCCAGAGCTGGTGCCCTCCTTCCGGAATCCTCTTCAGTAGACTTGGGTATGCCATTCGCCTCGGCCAAGCTGGCCATTGCGCGAAAATTCTTTCTAGACGCCAAACTATCCTGAATCACTGAGGCGTTTAAATCTTGGCTTCACGTCTAATAATTTAACACGCTACCTACTAGACTACGGCGATTTCAATAGATATTCAGGGAAATTCCCGCAACCCAACAAGCATTGTTATGATCAGCCAACCTACATAAATATATATCTTTCTGCCACACATTCTTGATCGATCGGAATGGTGCCCAAGGGTCCCATTTGGAACCTTCCTACCTTAATACGAGAAGTCAGCAGTTGCAATAATAAATAAGCAAATTATGGGGTTAATAAATATGTTTAAATTTAAAAATGTCGCACTAAAAAAATTCTGCGGTTAAACGAACGTGTATATACTCGTATATTCATGTCATATATTCATATGAATATTGAATATGATATGAATTATATTTATAGTATTGAACAAAGAAAAAAAAACCTTAAAAAGTTACAGTATTTCCAGTAAAGCTTTACAATATTTTTTTCAGTTTTATTTTAGATTTCAAACTCTGCAGTGTCTCTCGAGTACTAACGCTTAAAAATGAAATATTTTGCTTTAATTGGCTTTTGCTTGTTGGCATTATCCTTGGCTGCTGCTACAGCTGGACGTATTTTGTGCGTTAAGTCACCATGTCCCGGAGATTCAATGAAACCTTATCGTTTCTAAAATAAAGAAAGTGTGCTTAAATATTACATGAAGGAAACATATATTTTGTTATTTGAAATCTAATTGAATTAACGTTTAAAACTTATATTATTTAAACCAAAGAATGTAATAAAAAACGATTAAATAAATATTTCTTTTCTTACTTTACTTTACTTTACTTACTGGTTATAAATCCATGAGCGTTTTTAAATTTACTGCGATCTCTTGCTAATGTTTTGTGTTGCATCAAACTAAGATGCTTGTCCATAGCTCTTATTTCGATCGTTAGACTTTGATTGAAGTCGCCGTAATCTACTATGTAAGTAGTGTTTAAAGTGGATTTCAATGCCAGAATGACAAAATTATAGTATACAACCGCTAGAGAACATAGATTATCGCCTTAGGGAGTATTGCCTTGATATAGGTTTTCATTCTGATTCCGAGTAGGGACGCCTGGATGCCTGACATGATCATTCCCCCGGAACTTCTGCATGTATATACTGATAGTTCTAAACTCGATAATGGGGTTGGTAGTGGAGTCTACTATGGGAAACTGGACCTAAACATTTCTCTCCAACTGCCGGATCACTGTAGCGTGTTTCAGGCGGAGCCGTTCAATGGATCATCGGCAACGGTGCTTCTTTCACCCTCATCTCGGTCTTCTCTGACAGTCAGGCCGCCATAAGATCTCTGTCAAGAATTGTGAATAACTCCAGGATCGTTAGGGAATGTCGCCGCTATCTCGACCTTCTTTCTGGACGCTTCAGTGTCTTACTGGTCTGGGTCTCCGGGCACAGTAACATTCCGGGAAACTGCAGGGCCGACGAGCTAGCCAGTGACGGTGCATTCCTTTCGGAATCCTTTTCAATCGGCTTGCCACGGTCAAGTTGGCCACTGCGCGGAAATTCTTTCGAGACGTCAAACCACCCTGGGTCAATGAGCAGTCCTGCTCCACCGCTAGACTCACCTGGCCCCTGATGGATAGAAGGCGTACCAACCAGCTACTTGGAGTTGGTCGTGGCATCATCTCAATCACAGTGGCCATGCTTACAGGTCATTGTGTTATGGGTAGACACGCGGAAAGAATGCGGCTCCCGTTTAACGACTTCTGCCGTGGATGCAGATCCGCTGAGGAAGGGGAGACTGTTATCTTCTTTCTTTGTCAGCGCCCATATCTTGCGAGGTGCAGATATAGGTTATTTGGCTCTCCAATCCTCATCAACTTGACGGAGCTATCGTCCATTGATGTCAAGGATATAGATTCTTTTATCAAACTTTCTGGCTGGTTTTCCAGCGTAGGGTAGTCGTGCTTTTGATGTTCAGCTCTTGCGCTGACCAACTTCTTCCTCTTCCCTGATTTTGGTGGAACTTGGTCAGTCTGCGCCCAACCCTGGCATCACGATGGGCCGCTATAGGTGCTCAAGTGAGCTTTTTGATGTCAGAGCTACCGCTCCCACCTAATCTAAACTAATCTATACAATTAATTCTAGTGTTGTTGTTTACAATTGTAAACTTAAAGTAATTAACACACTTATCATATGCATTACAATTTAATTACTTTGTTCCACTTCCCAATTAACACACAATATAAGAAAACTTTCTACGTCTCAAACCATGCTTTATTGGCTTCAACTTTTTTAATACCATTATTAGTATTCAACTCTAAGCTACTTGTGTTTTTACTTTTAAAACCATGCTACACAAACACATACACACTTGAAAAAACCTTTAATTTAAGGAGAAAGTTTTACAAAAACTTTCTACAACAGCTTGAGAACATAGCAAATCATTTTTATTACCCGGAAAAAAAGGTGCTCCCTGCTATTAAATCGTAATATTTCCAAGTAAACCCACGTAAGTATGTACACAAATAAACAACACACATACATATGTATGCACTCATATAATACGGTTTACTGTCGTGTTGTAAGAAAAACCAAAGGAAAGAGGGAGTAGAGACACAAACGAAGAATAAAACTTTAAATTAAATTAGTTGTGTCTCCTCTATTATATGAAACCAACAGCATATGGGACAGAAGTTTCTATTTTCTTCCCTTTTTTTATGTGGACGATTATTATATTTTATGACCGAAAAAGGGGGGCGCATACACACATAGAAAAAAAGGGGGGAGTAAAAAAACCTGGTAAATATTTAAAGAACTGGTAACAAGAGCAGGTAACAAGAAAAGAACTGTCATTTCCACACACAATTAATTTCCTACACTGAGCCTTATAACGAATAACGGCTTTATGTGGCTACATATGTATAGTATGTATGTAAGCCTGGTGTACAAATATGGCATGCAGCAGTTGCAACACACGTATTTATTAAGGCAACAATATTGTACGGAACAATTTAAAAACAGCAACCAACCAACACATTAACACTTGCTACCGGTAAAAATAACGGCATAATAAAAGATTTTTTAAATGTTTTTGTTGTCTTCTGGTTTTTTGTTTCCATTTATTTAGACAGACAATGTGCATGCACCTGTGTAGGTGAGAAAAACAAACACATTAGAAATGTTTTGAATCAAGGCAAATATAACTCACTATTCTTACTACACTAGTGCCCACTTTGCATGTGTTTATCAAGGGAACTTACTTAACTTTAGTCAGGATTACAACCTAGCTTCTCACAGCACCCATGTTGTATATGTTAATATTATCCTTGAGTGGGGAGACCTACAGTTTAGTGTCGTTCGAAACCGAATGAACTTCAGGCAATCTACAATGGCATGCATGAGACTATCCAGAAATAACTTAAGATTAGTAAAAGTCTCCGGAATATTGGTCATTACTGCCCTTTAGTCAGAATTAAAACGTAGCTTCTCACACCACTTGTGTTCATTTTATCTATAATTGGCGGTAGCTACAGTTTCATGTCTTCTCTGAACGATATATTTTAGAAAAACTTTTTCATGAGAATTTTTTTATTTACTCTCCGGGTTTTTGCAATAAGTCTGCTGAGAGGAAGTAGTTGAAGAAATATTTTTTATATTTCGTTTTGTCTGTCTGAGCTGGGATTGGAACCTTGGACTCTCATAAGCCAATACATTTTCTATAAGCATATACTTACTTACTTACTTAATTGACCATAACCATCCGTTTAACGGATTTCGGTCTGCCGCAACACATCCTTCTAGTCGCCTCTGCTTCTTGAGCGCCTACGCCAGTTGGTCACACCAATCGATGACAGGGCTTCTTTGATTTGGTCCTTCCAACGAATACAAGGTCGTCCTCTTCGCCGACTTCCGCAGATTCTCGCATCAAATACCCGTCTCGCCGGAGCATCCTCATCCATTCGAACGACATGGCCGAGCCAGCGCAGCCGCTTGATATTAATACGCTGTACAACACTATGTCGTTGAGGAGCTCATACAGCTCACTGTTGGATCGGATACGGAAATCATCGCCAACTCGGACTGAACCAAAGATCTTACGTAGGACTTTTCTCTCGAACACTCTCAAGGCCGCTGCATCCGTTCATAATAGGGTCCACGCTTCTGCGCCATAAAGAAGCACGGATAGGATGAGTGTCTTGTAGAGTGTTTGTTTTGTCGTACGAGAGAGATCTCTGTTACTCAATTGCCTATTGAGACCATAGTAACACCTGTTGGCAAGAGTGATCCTGCGCTTGATCTCCAGACTGACATCATTTTTGGTGTCGAGATAAATATATTCCTTGACTGTTTCAAAAGTATAGTTATCGGCCGTAATCTGAGAATCAATACGCCGCACGTCTCTACTTGTCGATAACATATACTTTGTTTTGTCCTCATTTACTGCCAGACCCATCTTAGTAGGAGCATATAGCGCTTCTTTTATGGGAAACTGTATACCCTAAAGGACGGTCAAACTATAAAGCGTGATGTCTATTTTGAGTGTCACCTTAACGTCAAGGATTTTACAGAACTTAATTTGATATTTCTTTGTTCCAGTGTTTCACAAATTTAAACCAAGTAGAGCTACACAATGGGAAACTTGTTCTAATTTTTAGTTAATATCAAAAATATCCTGAATTTTTTTGCATAATTTTTGGAACAGAAAATTTTCGTAATTAGAAATCGATTTCAATCAAAAACACATACATTCCGTCCCCAATTTTCGCAGCTCTAACATATTATAGAATACCACAGCTTACTTGAGTAGCTTATAGGTGAAGAACTTTAAGACGACGTTGAAACATATAGCTTTTGAAGCTCTATTTCCTTCTCCAGTTTGTACAATAAGGATCGTTGTATTAATTTTCCAAATACATACATTTATACATACATAATAAGTGATTACAACTCTTCAGTCCGGATTACAACCTAGATTTTCACATCACCCATGTTGTGGGTATTAATTTTATTCATAAGTATCGCTTGCTACAGTTAAAGGAACTTACATACAGGTCGTATGGCCTCCATTACAGTACACTACACTATCACTACACAAAATCACTCCTGATTCAAAGAGAGGTCTTTGCTTCTTCGTTTATTACGTAGTAGAATTAGAAAATGTTTCAGTACAGACAACTATGTTGTCTGCCTGGACAGACAAACATCTCTGATACTTGCGCTTGAGGTCTGTATAAACCCCCCATGAAGTTTTACATTTGATAAAAAAATTTTAGTTCGATTATTAATTATTAACACCTACTGTGTGACCCAGTTTTAGTGGTTAACAAAAGTTTTCCATTTCAAGGAAATTTTTAATTATTCTCATCACTTTCTTAAAATTACATTGAATGCAAAAAATAAAAATTAAACAAAAACAAAATATATTTGTACCCTACAATTAAAAGAATAAAGTTTTTCCGCAATTTTGCAGTACCCATTTGGAAATTAAATTCTGGGAAATGCCAAGAATGTAATCGCATACCAAATGAAGTCATTTGATTGAATTCAGTAACCCGGTCAAAGTTATTATCAGGGCATCTATTGATGTTTGAAAAATGATGTCTACCAGAAAAGCAGGTTCTTTTGAGAAAAGGAAACAGAAATCTAAACGTATGAAAATTTGTGCATACCACTGTATGTTTGCAGGACATATTTGGAAAATGAATGCAGGGAATCTCATTGTACAAATTAGAGAAGGAAATAGACTGGTTGATGGGCTATCGCTTCAAAAACTACTTGTTTCAATGTCTATCGATGTTCTAACCAACGAGAAGCTAAAAGTAAATGAAATATTTAAAAAAATGACGGCCTCATTCAGGATGACGACCTAGCTTTTCACAACACTCATTTTATACATGAGTGACTGTAGCTCCCAGTCACTTTCGACCGAACGATTTTTAAGAAACTTTTCATGGCAATATTTTCTTTTAATCTCAGAGTTTTCGCCTGAAATCTGATGACAGAGAGAGTCACCGAAAAAATATTTTTTCAAATTTCGTCTTTTTGGAGATGTCTAACCTGGGGTTTGAACCGCGGCCATACGTCTAATAAGCCAACATACGGCCTATTAGACTACAATGACGGCAAATACGTGCCTGTTTGAAATTGATTTTTAATTACGAAAATTTATTATTCAAAAGTCGTCGTAGTCTAGTCGGACGAGAGCCCTAGGTTCAAACCCCAGCTCAGATATCTAAAACGGCAAGGAATACGAAAATCATATTTCTTTTGGCGACTTCCTCTCAGCAGATTTCTGGGAAAATACTCTGGGAGTCGACATGAAACTGTAGGTCTCGCCACTCATGTATAATAATTACCGCACACAACGTAAACGGTATGAAAAACTAGATCGTGATACTGACTGATGGGTTGTAATGATCAATTATGTATGTATGTTAAGGCTGGTAGCCTTTTTGCTCCTCTTTTGAAATGTAGTACAGAGGACATTGACATCAATCACTGGCCATACTGGCTTCTAGCCACACTGAGAACGCAATGTAATGTAGTTCATAAGCGAAATACGGCTGCGTATGTGAATATTTGTGTTTCACTCTGCGACTAATATAGCGCCACCTATATCGTCCATATTTATTTTCTTTATTGGTCATTACAACCCTTTAGTCAGGATTACGACCTAGCTTCTCACACCACTCCTGTTGTGTTTGGTAACTTTTATACATGAGTGGTGCGACCTACAGTTTAAAGTCGACTCAGAACGACAGATTTTTGAGAAACTTTTCATGGCAATTTTATTTACTCCCAGAGTTTTTGCCAGAAATCCGCTGAGAGGAAGTCGCAGAAGAAATACTTTTTGTATTTCGTTTTGATGTCTGGCCTGGGGCTAGAAACCTGGCTTTACATTTAATAAGCCAACACAATCCGTACTAGACTACGGCCATATGACCAAAATTGTATTCAAACATTTAAAAGTCATAAAACTTTATGTCCAACAAAGCCTGCTTTGTTACGAAGTTAGGTTGGAGTGGTAGCTTTTGTATCAATAAGCTCACTTAAGCATGCATAGCGGCTTATTGTGATGCCCGCTTTATTGATATTGAAAAAAAAATTTTTTTGCTTTATTACGGGTTAAATTTGTTTAACACCTTTGCTACATAAACATAAAACGTTTCTTATAATAGTGAAGTGAACACCCAGAGAATATTATTATTATTGCGCTAGAAATGTCACCTGCAGTGTTCACACTTAAAAACTTAATTTTCATTGTGTTACTGAACAAGAAATGAGTAGTATGTTTATGTATGTTCGCGACCAGTTTCTTCATACGAATTTGGGAGCATGCCTACGCTACAGTCGGTAGTTTAAGTTAGTTGATAGGTTTGTAACATATAGATTGGACGGACAGAATGAGTGTCTGTGTGTGTGTGTGTGTGTGTGTGTGTTAAAATTTGGGATCATGCCTGCTTCTTCTTGTTCCTTTTATTTGTATTACTTTACAAACGAATGATTGGACGGGCAGAATGAGTGTGTGTGTGTGTGTGTGTCATTTTTAAAGTGTGTAGGTTCGTCTCGAGTCTGAGTTCATGATGCCGATGATCCGCGAGTGCGTGATGTAGGATATCGTAAACTCATGTTGTGGATTTGTGCAATGTTATGCTTTTGTTTATTTTATTTTTTAATGTAAACAAATTCTAAAACGCTTGACTCATATTACAGTTTTTAATGTAAACAAATTTTAAAACGCTGACTCAAGAAATATGCAGCTGTGTGCACGTCTACATCGTATACCCAAATAGAAACATGATTATGCATGTTCATTCTATTTGTGTTAATATGAGTATATATGAGTGTGTGCACGTACATAAGATCAAAAAGAACATTTTTTAAAGTAAACAAATACAAAATTTTGGGATGTGGTTATGTTTAATTAATTTTTTTTTATGATTCAATGCGATATATTTCCGTTATGTGTGGTCCTTTTCTTGTTGACAAATGTGGGATAACGACATATTGCTGCTGTAAACAATAGCAACACTTTGTTATAAATAAAAGCAGCGTGACTCCTTATCATTTCTTACTCTTAAGCATAAGATCAATAAGAATATATTTTAATGTAAACAAATTTTAAAACGTTTGTCTCATATTACAGTTTTTAATGTAAACAAATACAAAATTTTGGGATGTGGTTGTGTTTAATTAATTTTTTTTTTTTTATGATTCAATGCGATATATTTCCGTTATGTGTGGTCCTTATCTTGTAGACAAATGTCGGATAACGACATATTGTTGCTGTAAATAATAACCGCGCGACTCCTTATGATGTCTTATTCTTAAGCATACGATCAATAAGAATATTTTTTTTTTTAATGTAAACAAATTTTAAAACGCTGACTCAAGAATTATGCAGCTGTGTGCACGTTAACATCGTATACCTAAATAGAAACATGATTGTGCATGTTCATTTTATTTGTGTTAATATGAGTATATATGAGTGTGTCATATACATACCACAGTATAAATTGTGAGCATTTTTTATGATTTTTAATTATTATACAACTGTATATTTAATATAAATAGGGATTCTAAATGGAACTTTTCAATAGTCGTATTCTGAAAATAATAGTGAAAACATACACAGCAGTTCCTCTAGAAACGTGAAAAAGGAAAAAAAAAAACTAAAAAATGAACACCGTGTCTGGTCTTAATAAACTCAGTTTGAAGCAGTACGAGAAGGAAGCAATATGTTTAAAGGATATACCTATAGATGACATCAATCCAATCATTAAATGTAATAGAGTGAATACTAAATTCGGGGAAAGGATAATGCTCGAGTTAGAAAAAAATGTAGTCTTTCTCCCTCAAAAATATTTAAGGATGACAGGAGATCAAATTGAAGAACTCTGTAAAGGCAATTTTTATTTTAAAAAAATTAAACAAGGAATTACTAATTATACTTTACAATTTGGAATGTATGAAATTTAAATAAAGAATACAAATAGAAAAATAAAACTCTAAAGCAATATTTGTTATTATTCCAGTTTTATTAGGGGTATGACAACATCTATAAAACAAGAACCGCAACAGCAAAATAGATTTATAATTGTTGATGTGCAAGGAATTTTCATTGGGGATAAATTTCATGCAAAAGAAGTCTGCGTTTCAATATCAGACTTTGAAATCCGAACGTTTCTCATTTCAACGCTGGAAAAACATTCAGAACTAACTAATAAGGATATTAAGGTCAATAATTGGCTATTTAACAATTTTCATGGCATACATTGGAATAAAGGTTACTCTGCACTACAAGATGTGATAGATTACTTAACAACTACTTTGAAAAAAAGGGAACAACTATACTCTGTCATATATGTTAAAGGAAATGATAAAATTAAGTGGTTAATAGATCTTCTTAAAGGAGAAATAGAAATATGTGTAATTAATTTAAATGAACTGAACTGTCCTAATATAAGAACTTTATATAAATCTAATACTAATCTAAATACTTGTGAAAATCACTATAATTGTGATCGAATTTGTGCTGGAAAAAATACCATTTTATTTAGAAATTTCGTAAAGTTAATTCTTAATAAAGAAAACTCTATTCCAAACATTTGAAAACATTAACTACAAACCATTTTAAAAATATGTTTAATATCGTTTAGTTAATCATTACTCTCTGTTCAGAGTACATCGTCCCGCACTAACACGACCTGCTATTGACTTTTTAAAGAAGGGGAAAAAATGGTGGCATCAGCTGAGTTAGAGGATATATTATATAGACATAGTAATCAAATTGATAAACAACATATTGATTTATTTTTAAGTATTATCAATGAACTAAGGCTATACAATATTAGTAAAATAAGTTACCCATTTTTATGTATTAATAATGTCATACATTTGTATTATTGTGAAAAAATTTACTCAGAATCTTTTGACATTTGCAGATGTCAAACATTTTATGAAAAATATATGATAACGCAAAAACTTTTCAATCTGTATAAACGAATATTTAACTATTATTATGTTCCATAGATATATGTATTGTATTGTACAAAATAACAAAGAAAAAAAACTGAAATAAAATACACATAAGAAAAAAAAACTATTTTGTTTTAATTAACCTCTTTATTATAGCGATGGGGTGATTATTTTTAAAAATAAGAATTCAGATGTGGTTAAGTTTTTTTTCTTCATTTATTATATAATTTCTTCGTTTGAATTTATTGAAAATTACAATTTATTGAAAACACAATTTTTACATTTAGTAAGATTATAAAAATTTATTATATTTTTAGCTTCATTTTGAGCTTGATATAGTCTATGTTTATAAAACATACAAGGGCATGTGTCAGGACCGCATGTGCTGTTTTCATTCGACCATTCGCAATCCTCGAAATGTTCACCATGCCTATTTTTTATTCTTTTCAGGTTGTCTACATACTCCAGTTGTGTTTGTATGTTAATCAGTTTAGTTTTATCTGCATCAGAAATTATGTGTGAGAATGATTTTAAAAAGTTGTATATATCCTTTAAAATCATTTTATGTTGATGGTTTTATTATTTATATGATTTAAAATCGCTCGTAAAAAATAACTCCTCTCGTCTTTAGGGTTATTTATTTCAGCACCGGTGTCTATATCCCTCTCGTGTTCGGGATCGTACTGAAAACAGTAGATGTTAAGGTTGATATTTATATTTTAATCTCTTCTGTACGATAAGATGGACACACAGTAATGTTAGACAATAAACCAAATTTACTCTTTATATACCTACGCAAATTTTAAAATTTCGTAATATTGTGAAATTAAAAGAATATTTTTTATTTTTTTTTTTTATATCTTTTTTATTTATATAACATATAAAATATTCAGAGTTACATATACATTTACAATATTTTCTTTACTTCATTTGTAAGAGGTACATATTCAAACATTCTATCATGTATAATTAAACAATATGCAGACGTGTTAAGTGGTATGTTTTGTTGTGTCTTCAATTCGATTCGTATATCAATAGGTCCAGTTTTTACGGCTTCATTTTGATGTGTTACATCTAGAACAATTATTGGTGCAATTGTCTTAAAACTATCTCGTTTTAGTAAGGGTTGCGAGGGGCGTGAATAATAACTTTCTTGAAATTTTGAATACATATGATATAGTAGAGCGAACCGATTTCTATCAAATTTAAGATTTAAATCATCGTAGGGATACGACTCTGAGTTGAGATGAACTTTAACGTCGGTTAGATCACAATGTATAAATTTGTTAGAGCTATTTCGAAATGCTATTAACAGAAATCGAGGTCTTTCATTTTCATGAGCAAGCTTAACATTCCATAATATTGTATTGCTTTCGGGAAGAGAGGGGTAATAATACACATCCCAACTTCTAAACGATATGTTCAAAGGTCGACGACTGTTGATAGTTTTATACATTTCCAGTTTATAGGCATCAGCAAGTTGAACATGTGGTACTTTCCATGTTATATTTAAAATCGATAGTTTACATTTTTCACTTGATATATTTGATTTAAAGACTTGAGAATCATCTTTAGATCGGAGAAGAATTAATTCGTGTTTGGAATTAACTATTATCTTATTGTAATCTTCTGCAAATCCGAGTAACATTTTTAATGGAACACAAAAATTAAAACCTCCAGTAATGAGCGAAAGATCAGATTCATTGATTGGTGACCATCCTGCATTTACTAATGCATCACTTTCGAATTGATTTAATGAAATATAGTTCTTAATATCCGTTGTTATACCCAGATGACGTGTAGATGATCAATTTCTACACCATTTATCTCATAACGAATTTCATCGAACAGATAGGACATACAGTTGTTTAAGAGTTTTAATGATGGAGAGACTGTAGAATCGTCTTTTGTTGCAAATCCTTCTATGTATAGAAAACTTTCACTTGGTAGAACTAACAAATCTTGGTTTTGAATTGATATACGAATTTCATCGTTATTCTTAAATGATTGTAGATATGATGTATAACTATGATATTCTTTCTTGATGATTGAATTATCAAAATTTGGTTGTTGTAGTATGTTAATTATACTCATTTTTGTTTTAGTTTGAAACCAAGTTGTTTTAGAAATTCACGATTATGTCTACTGAGATTCTGTGTCCTCTGTTTTTGTGTATTTTTTTTTATTTGTGATAATTTTTTAAAATCTTCAGATCTTGTTGCTGTTTTTATTGCTGGAGATGGGTGTAACGTTTTTGATTGCGATACTGATAATAAATTGTTGTTGTTGTTGTAGGAATTGTTTTTACTATTAAAATTAATCATTCCTTCAGAGGTTTCAAATGTAATCTAATAGATATTTTTTCTCCGCGAAAATTAATAAGGTTTCCGTCCTGATCGGCTACTTTTAGAACAATGGTGTTGATTGATCTAGCATTAACTGGTAAATAAATGACGTTTGCTGGTGCTTCTGTTATTTTATAGCCAGGACTCACGTTAAGCGAAAATTGATGTAGAGTGTGAGCAGAAACGTTATTTATATAGGATCCGCTGACAATATTACACTCAATTAAAATAGTGTTTATTTTTGTAATATCTATTGTTTTGTCTGATTTATGCTCTTCACCAGGCTTTAGAACTCTCTTACTAAATCCAAGTAGTGTTCCAATTGATCTCTCTTTATCGAAAAATATCGTATCAATTGAGCTCTCTATGTAGGTTTGTAGTGTGTTATAATTTGATTGAACATTAAGTTTTCCTTTTACATTCAACTTTTTATATTTTCTAAATAGAAAATCAACTAAGTCTGAAAATTCATATGATCCCACGGGAATTTCTATAATATGGCTACCAATATGAAACAAATTGTTCTCATAATCAATATTCGGAATTGAGTGATATGTATCAAAACTTATTAGACCGCAAACATAATTTGATTCAAGCACAATGGGTGGAAAATAGTCAGCAACTAGTTTTGATGTATTTCCGTTCAGAGTTAATGTTATGGACATCTTAACGTATACCTTGAGAATGAATAATTTTCAAATATTACAGTGTTTTTATAATGATATTGATGACGCTGCTGAAGTATTATTTGAATTTATCCAAGAATTGTGATTTGATGAAAATCCCAACCATTTAACATACAACATATTTCCTCTCCTCTTTAATACTTTTTCAACTAAATATGTTTGAGTGTATTTTGTTTTCAAAAGTTCATATTCATAAAATCCACCTTTAATTTCACTACCACGATAGTCTTCTAAAATGTAAGTATTGGGATTTGTATTCCTTATATTTTTGATTTTGAAGATTTCTGTAGTCCAATTTGGTGTATATCCTTTTTCAAATACATGTTTATATTTGCTTATACGAACATGATCACCAATTTTAAACTTAGGTCTCCTAAAAACCTTTAAGTTATTGTATACGGTATCCAAAAGAGTTTTTTCATTGAAAGAGTTCACTTCATTTGGTGTCATTTTAATTGTTCTATGAAGTGTATTATTATATTTATCTATTAGTTCTTGATATATGTTTATCCATTTGTAAGTTCCTTGAAAGCTAAACTCTTTCCACATCATCCCTTTCAATGTTCTATTAAATCGTTCAACTATTGATGCTTTCAAAGAACTATATGTTGAATAGTGATTAATTTTATGAGATTGCATTAAATGTTGGAATTGATTATTAAAGAACTCTCTACCATCATCGGTTTGCAGGTTTTTCGGTTTTCGCTTTGATGTATCGAATACACTTTTCATAGCAGCCGTTACGTTCTGTGCACCTTTATTTTTAACAGCAACAGCCCAGGCTTTTTTTGAAAAAGTATCTATAACTGTTAGAAGATAACGATATCCATTATTATATGTTTCATAGCTTCCCATTTCTACTAGATCAGCTTGCCATAAATCATCAATTCCCTTCACTACAACTCGTCTTCTTTTGAAATTTTTTCTAGCTTGTTTGTGTAATTCTTCTACTATTTGTCTTTTGTCTGCATTCAAATCCATATTATTTATATGTGTATGTATGTGTGTGTGTGTGTGTGTGTAAGTATATTTTATTCGATTTTTAGTTTTTCCTTTGAGTGAGTGTTTTGAATAGATATTCTTCAATATGATTTAACCTTTGATTATAGATATTAATTCTCTTTAAAACTTCAATTTCAATTTTCTTGAAAGCTTCGTTAAACACTTTCATTTCACTTTCAATTTTATTGAATTTCTCTGTAATTTTATTTCTGTATTCAATATTTCCATTATAGTTTTCCTGCTTAGAATCTATTATTGCCTTCTCAACATAGTTATCAAGAGCTTTTTCAAGTTTCTCCATATAGTCTTTTATTTTCTCAATTTTTACAGATTGTTCGCTAATTTTATTTTTAACATCATTACTCATTATTTCTTGATTGTGTATAATTGAAGTATTAATATTATCTTCGAATACTTTCATTTCATTGTCATGCTTTAGATAAACATTTTCAATCTCACTTTTTAAATTGTTTATTTGATCAACTAGATCATCATATATTTGTGTTATATATTTTTTGATTACAATATTTTTGTTTTTATAATTATATTTATTAAAACTTTCTCCAAATTTATTAATATAAGACATCTCTTTCACTCTTCTAATAAATTATGTTAGATTCTTTAAGTTCTTCGATAATAGAGATTATTTCGTTTTGATGATTGTTGTGACCAGCACCTTCCGATGAGAGAAGTAAACGTAGTCTGTCAACTAATTCATTAGGATCATCCCAATATATATAGTTTGATTTCCGATTATCTAGTGATTTTAGCAATAATCCACTGCCTTTTGTTGAAATTTTTGTTGTTGTTTTGAATAAATGTTTAATTATTCGTACATATTTGAAGGCTCGTGTTCCTTTCACTTGTTCCTTAGATTCATAACGACGTCTATGTGCATTGGTATGAATTAAAATCTCTTTATATTTCTTTAAATCATTTTTAGTATAATGGAGAGGTTTTGTATGAAATACTAGTTCAAATAATCCAGGGGTCATTTTCAATTTCATATTTCCTATCCGCATAGTATTATCTCTATTAAATATTAATTTTTCCTTGCCATATCTCCAATTTCCGTATTCATTTTGATTAAGACCATAAATTTTATCCAATTGCTTATTATTAATAAGTAATTGAATATTTTCAAATAATGCAGAGTCTTTCGTTAGCTTTAAACTTTGTTTTCTTTTCAATTTTTTGATATATGTACTTGACACAGGTCTATTAGGGTTATAGTTTTGTTCATCATCATTATCATCAGTTGACCTATTTCCATATTGAAAATCGTCACTAACACCATTTACGTTATAATAATCATCATCATCATCAATAGTGTTGTCTACATCCTTATGCTTATGTTCAAGTTTTGCGATGATTTTATTATCACCATTTACATCATCATTATCATCCTCGCCACCAAAAGTGTTGTCTATATACATATCCTTATGTTTATCTTCAAGTTTTCCGATGATTTTTTTAAGTGGTTTTGTTATTGGTTGAAAGGTATCTTCTAATAAATTAACTCTATCTATTTGATTCAGTTTAATATTTTTTAACTTTTCCTTTAGAACAGCTCTTGTCTTCACAAGATCTTCTAACATTTTATTATGGTCATTTTTAGACATTATAATAATTTTTTTATTTGATTTAATCTGGTTATGATCTGCTTGCTATCTGCTCACGATCTGCGTTATATCTGGTTGCGATCTGCTTGCTATCTGGTTATGATCTGCTTGCTATCTGCTCACGATCTGCTTTATATCTGGTTACGATCTGCTTGCTATCTAATATCAAATAACATATCATAGTTGTATGAAACTATCAAATCCTTTTCGATAACGTCCTTTATTTATTAAATCATCCTTGCTTACAACAAGAAATCCATATTTATCTTTCCAACACTCACTGCAAAGGTCAACAAATTGTTTAAAAGTCATATCACCAATAACATGATTATTATATATATGTTTTAAATTCATTTCATCCTGCTTAAATATTATAATCATATTTGCATTATCACGTATTAGATGTTTTGGAATTTTAGTATATGTTTGACACAGGTAAAAGCAATCAATAAATTTATGTCTTCCCATACAGAAGTAGTCTCTTATACTATTTTGTTTCTCACAAATAACATCATCGAATATTATTATAGAATGTGGATAAGCATTTGTTGGACTTAGAACTTCTTCATTTTCCGAAAACGTAAATAGATTAATTTCTTTTATCAGTTTAATTAATTTTCTTAGATAGTAATATTTTGGTTGATATAATGATTTCGAGTATAAATAGATGTTTTTAAATCTCAATCCGTTAGGACTTTCAATTAGACTTATCATCACATTAGTTTTACCACAATTCGATGGTCCCACTATCAATGCACGAATCGAATTCGGTAATAATGTATTGTGTACAACTGTTTTATCTCTTGATTGAGATGATTCATCAATATTTCTTATAATAATTTGTTTTGTTTGTTTAACTAGCTTCATGTTGACTGAAATACTGAAACAGTGATCGTATAAATTGGTGTATATATAGGAAATCGTCTTGATTTCAGATATTTTTGCTAGAGGTATAAAACTAACGAAAAAAGGGTTATAATCTACAGTCAAAACAAAAACCCAGTCAGTGTAAGATGAGAAGAGGACTTGTAAACAACTTAATAAATAAATTACCTGTTGAATTACATTTGCCTGGTTATCAGTTTTGTGGACCTGGTACAAAACTTGAAAAACGTTTAGCAAGAGGAGATAAGGGTATAAATTTGTTAGACGCAGCTTGTAGAGAACACGATATTGCATATTCACAATCAAAAGATATAGACACAAGACATCAAGCAGATCAAATATTAGCTGAAAAAGCCTGGCAACGAGTTAAATCTAAAGATAGTGATATAAAAGAACGTGCTGACGCGTGGTTTGTGACAAACGCTATGAAAGCTAAAGTGAAATTTGGATTAGGTATGAAGGAGCAGAGGTATAAGAAAAGAAAGAATTCAAAAAGAACGAGAAAAGGAAATATGAATAAATGTAATAAGAAATTATTCACTGCTACTGTGAGAAAAACTTTGAAACAATTGAAAGAACAGAAACCACTTGATATAAATGATGCTGTTAAAATAGCACAAAAGACTATTCATTCAAATTTTAAAGGGAAAAAGCGAGCAGACATTATAATACCGAGAGTTATACCTGTACCGAAAATTGGAGGATTTCTTCCACTTATTCCCGTACTAGCGGCATTGTCAGCGCTTGGTGGTTTAGCAAGTGGAGGATCCGCTATTGCCAAAGCAGTAAATGCTATAAAAAATGGAAAAGAACAATTGGCGGAAGCTAACCGTCACAATAGATATATGGAATCAATTGCAATGGGCAAAGGGGTATATCTCAAACCATATAAAACTGGATATGGTCTCTACTATAGTCCAGCTCCAAAAAACTACTAGATAACCTACCCAATCGTTCGCTAACAGATTTGGATTTGAATAAATATGGAAAACATCTTAAATACTTTAGGGGTGTTTTCATGCGTGATTCTTTACCTAAAAAACCACTCAAGCAAGAATGCGGCATTGTTAATTTAGATGATTCAAATGGTATGGGAACACATTGGGTAGCATATTATAAAAACCACAACTATAAAGAATATTTTGATAGCTTTGGAGACTTACAACCACCACTTGAGATTGTCAACTACTTAAAATTTCCTATTGAATATAATTATGAACGAAAACAAAAATTTAATACATTTAATTGTGGGCACTTGTGTTTAAAATTTTTATTTAATAAATATAAATTGAAATGAAATAAAAAAAATTGTTTAATTTATATACATATAATAGATTCTTTATTTATTAATTCATATTATTTATATATTACATTTCTTATCAACTACTTAATCTATATATTTAAATTTAAAAACATTTCATCATCATCGTCTTTCATAAATTCTACATATGAATTTAAATTTAATAACATTTGATCATTATCGTCTTGCATTAATTCTCTATATGAATTTAAATTTGATGATGATGATGTTGATGGAGAATTTATTTTGTAATGTCCCCAGGCGTATGTGTCAACATTATTTTCACATATAAATCTCTTATCGTCTAAATAACTTAAAGTTAATTTACTTATATATTGTGTGTATACTTGATGAATCTTAGATCTAAACACATACATAGAATCATGATACAGCTTTTTCTCTAGTAGACATTTTCTAAAATCATTAATACTTAGCCTAGATGTTACACTATTTTTAACGCCTTTAATTTTTTTAATGAATGAATGAATGAAATGAATTCCCTAATAACTTTTCCATTACATTCATCTTTCATCATACCCAATACTTTTTTATTCATCAAGGGGAAATTATATGGATTGTCTTTTGAATAAGCAGATGTATCGAAATGTGTTGGAATATCATTTCTAATATCATCATACATATCATTTGTTTTCACATCATATATAAATGAATCGGTATCCATATAACAGAGATTAATATTATTAAGATATTTTGGTTTCATATAATCGTAATGAAAATTATACATTTTCCATTTTGATAATTCTAGAACTGAAAAACCAATATAAATGGGTTTATTATATTCCGTTTTCACTCTACTCATTTCAACGGCAACCATTTCTTCAGTAATTTCAATACAACTATGAAAATTTGGTTTCGCAATTAGTGATCTGGCTCCTAATCGTTTTCTTCTATTTTCCCATCCCATTACTATTTTGATGTCTTTTCTCTTATCCACATTTTCCATAGTCTTACCATAGACTGCATTATTGAGTAATTTGAAAAAGTTTTGTTCAAATGTGTTTTTAGCCAATGTTCTATGATGGTTATTTACATCAATATATTTTTTTAACCAATTCGATTGATTAAATTGCAGAATTCTATGAATTTTCTTCAAAATTAAACCATGTTGAATGCATTGCTGAAGATTGCGGTAATGTATTATGTAATTCTTTTTGTCATTTAAGTCTGTTATTAATTTTCTATGTTTCATATTCTCAATTTTCTTATTTTCAGCACAGAATGGAAAATCACTATGGTGATCGTGCAATACAGTTGGATATTCCAAATCCACTTCTAAAATATAACCAAATTCTGAATCTTCTTCTATAGTAGTTACATTGAAGTCGTTACAGTTGTCAAGCCATTTAAAATTTTTATAGGGGAGATATTGAGACATTGCATAACCATATAAATTATTTACATCTAAATACATTAGATAATTTGATTCTTTTGTTGAATCATAGTCACTAACGTATTTATTATTAGCGGTCACATGTCGCTTACTGCATTGAACAATACCTCCCCTAATACCCTTCATAACGAAATTGTACATATTGATATCTGTCAATAATTCCAACTCAATTTCAGTTGTTTTCAACATTGCATCCCAGGATAAACCTGGTGTAGTATAATATTGACAGGGGTCTAAATTGTAAATGTTTTTGCAAACCTTGCGGAAATTTTCAAATACATCACAAAGCAATAGGACATCAACTTTTAAATATAATAGAAGATAATCTAAAAGTTTCTTACATTTGAATGTATTCCAAACTTTTTCAGCGTGTTCATAATCATCTACGCTACACGACTCATTAGTAAGTTTATTAAAGAAACATGATCGGGGTGGTAGTCCTGTTTCTTCAAGACGGTTGACTGAATCTAGATAGTCATATGGAAAGACACCTTTACGTTTCATTAAACTAAATTCATTGGGAGTTTGATAACTTGAGTTTACTGTCAACAGATCATTATCTGATAAATATCCCGCTAGTTTTTCCAAACTTGATGGCATAAACCGACAAGAATCTAGAAAACGTAGTTCTATAGTATTTTTTTCATCTACATTAATCTTTTTCGATATAGATACATATAGTTCTTTGTTTAAGGGAATTACATTTATATCACCTTCAATAGAAGAAAGTTCTCTTACGAACAAATGACAATCATATGATGAAAGATTATGAAAGAATATAGGAATAAAATTTGCTATTTGATACTCTAAATTACAATTGTTATGGGCCGGTCCTCTATATTCACCTGTTAAGTGACAATGATCGGCTACTCGATCTACAGGAGATAAAATTTTTTTACAAATGTGGCAAATTGTATCCTCTTTCTGTCTAATCTGTTGAGAAGGTGTTAAGGTATTCATTGGTTTTACGATACTTAAATAATTCACATATAAATCTTTACAATCTTTAACTAAATTTACGAAGAAATGTTTTGGTGCATCATCACCACTGTATATGTTAAATTTATCTAAACTACTGTTAAATGAACATTTGATGTAATAACTATAAGCAAATGGAATATGTTTTTGTATTGAATTAACATTAGCTGAATTTTGAATATTAATTGTCTCTAGAATACACTCAAAATCAGCGTAGACTACAAAAGGTACATCCATTTGCTTTTTGAAATTTTTAAAACTTACGATATTATTATCTATAGAGGGTAGTCTGGTTACAATTTTGTTACACTCATCTTTGTGTTTGATCAGCGCCGTTTCACTATGAAAATGTATTAAGCAAATGTTACATATGTAAACTTGTCGACAGTGATTAGTTAATTGGCTTTTAATTAATCTGTAATTAAATGGAAAGTGAAACAATTTTATATTAATATCATCTTTTTTTAACATAAAATTATTATTGATTTACCTTGAAATATTTTTAATCCATACGTAATGGAATCTCTCACCATCTTCTAGTAATAACAAATTAACGTGCTTAGCTTTTTCTTTTATACTGCAATAGTAGGGTCCGACTATCTCGTTGTTGTCATTCAAACCAAACACGTTCACGCTAATATCGGGATTTTTCATTTCAAAATCTTTGATTTTATTCGTTGGTAGCGGAAAAGTCAAATATTCAAAATTTAAAACAATGCCATTTTCCAAAGTGATAATGTCATCATTAATGTTATTAATTTTATATGATGTGGTTCTGTTAGAATGAACATTAATCGGATACAATGCTGATATAACAGCCCACTTGAAACAATACTCATCGTTATTTTGAACATTGATGCATGCAAACTTTCTCTGTATTGGGGTTGGTAGAGGGATATACTGCGAACCTTTTAGACACTGATATTTATTTATATTAATTTCTATCCGTAATATTTGTATTAATGTCCATCCGCTATCACGTTCCTGGAATTCACTCATTTTTTTAACAATGATATCACATTGTGTTTTGTAAATATTGAGGAGATCGTCTGCAGTTGATGATGAGAGATTAATTATTACCATTTTAGTTTGATGCGATTTTACTTCAATATAACATGAATCCTCCTCTTCTTTTACCAGCATGTATTCACAAAAAATCTCCAGATTGAATTTTATATTATAATGTTTCTGAATCACATCACTTAACAGCTTAACCACTTTGAATTTAATTCCCGATAAAAAGTTCTCAGGTATTAAATTCGTTTCCACATTATTTTCAATCAAATATGTAATGATGCGATTATTAAACACTGATCTAACGCATTTAACTTCATCGTCATCAATATCAACACCATTAACATCATTCAGGATTTTATTAGCACAATTAAGTTTGTGAGCATTTGTTCTAATATGTTGATGCCAATTTGTCTTTGGAATATGTTGATTACAGTCCGTACAATTAACAGTCTTAATAGTTTCTCCTCCATCTCCAATTTTAGAATGTTGTAAAATATGTTGTTGATAATTCAGTTGGTTTGAGAAATACTTATTGCAAGGTGTACATTTAAATGATGTGGATGGTCCATCATGATACAATCTATGATGTCTTCTTAAATTCCTGTTCACAGTGAATACTTTTTTACAAACTTCACAAATAAATCCAGACATTTTTTCTTTTTAAATTTTACACTTGAAAATATAACTTGCTATCAAATTCTAGCACAAGAATGACATCTAAATTCTGATAACAACTCAATTTATACTCTGGGATGTAAATGAGGAAACATGCACACACTCATATATACTCATATTAACACAAATAAAATGAACATGCACAATCATGTTTCTATTTAGGTATACGATGTAAACATGCACACAGCTGCATAATTCTTGAGTCAGCGTTTTAAAATTTGTTTACATTAAAAAAAAAAATATTCTTATTGATCGTATGCTTAAGAATAAGACATCATAAGGAGTCGCGCGGTTATTATTTACAGCAACAATATGTCGTTATCCGACATTTGTCTACAAGATAAGGACCACACATAACGGAAATATATCGCATTGAATCATAAAAAAAAAAAAAATTAATTAAACACAACCACATCCCAAAATTTTGTATTTGTTTACATTAAAAACTGTAATATGAGACAAACGTTTTAAAATTTGTTTACATTAAAATATATTCTTATTGATCTTATGCTTAAGAGTAAGAAATGATAAGGAGTCACGCTGCTTTTATTTATAACAAAGTGTTGCTATTGTTTACAGCAGCAATATGTCGTTATCCCACATTTGTCAACAAGAAAAGGACCACACATAACGGAAATATATCGCATTGAATCATAAAAAAAAATTAATTAAACATAACCACATCCCAAAATTTTGTATTTGTTTACTTTAAAAAATGTTCTTTTTGATCTTATGTACGTGCACACACTCATATATACTCATATTAACACAAATAGAATGAACATGCATAATCATGTTTCTATTTGGGTATACGATGTAGACGTGCACACAGCTGCATATTTCTTGAGTCAGCGTTTTAAAATTTGTTTACATTAAAAACTGTAATATGAGTCAAGCGTTTTAGAATTTGTTTACATTAAAAAATAAAATAAACAAAAGCATAACATTGCACAAATCCACAACATGAGTTTACGATATCCTACATCACGCACTCGCGGATCATCGGCATCATGAACTCAGACTCGAGACGAACCTACACACTTTAAAAATGACACACACACACACACACACTCATTCTGCCCGTCCAATCATTCGTTTGTAAAGTAATACAAATAAAAGGAACAAGAAGAAGCAGGCATGATCCCAAATTTTAACACACACACACACACACACACACAGACACTCATTCTGTCCGTCCAATCTATATGTTACAAACCTATCAACTAACTTAAACTACCGACTGTAGCGTAGGCATGCTCCCAAATTCGTATGAAGAAACTGGTCGCGAACATACATAAACATACTACTGAAATGAAAAAACAAAGCAACTTCTAATGAATACATATCTCTTTTTTTAACAATTATTGTTTTTTAAATAAAAAAGTTTTTTGTTGTAAATAAATATTTTATTTCAAAAATAAAATTGCAATCGAATAAAGCTACACAGAAATTTCTTGCCCGCAATATTTTACACACTGTGTAGGTAGGTTTTTGAACAGCCTTTTTCTTTCTTATTTCTTGGCTCAGGATTCATGAGACTTTATTTTTAAAATTATTATACGTTTTAAACAATTTTTTGTGTCTTTCTTTTTGGCAAATACAAAAACGTTTTACTACTAAAATGGTAAAGGAAATACGTATTCGTGTTCTGTATGGAGTCATAAATTGAAATTTATGAATAAAACATGTTTGCTACACAAAAAATAATCACACAAGGTTAGTATGAAAATAAAACAAAAATAAACGATTAAAAGAGAAAAAAATTTGTATATTTTTTAAGAATTAAGGAAGTTAAAATATGGTTGGTGGTCATAAAGTAAAATTTAATAACAATTCTATGCAATCCTACACCCTAGTATAGTATTCATGGCTACTGGAATGCTGTATAATAGCCTCAGCATAAGTACTATACTTTCCTTTTTCCTTTCATTAACATTCTAGGGAGAAGGAATGGCTTTAACGAAACACGTCCATTTTATTAGCTTTGCTGCTATTGTTTGAACGCCTTCCTCCACTCCCGGTATACCTTGTATCATCATCTTTGTAATTATTATTATCGTCTACAGAGGCCGTAGTAGTAGTAGTATTTCAACCATACGATCTATTTTTCTGCCCTCAATTCCCATTTCCTCCAAACATATTGCCTTGACATACTTTAGAATACTGTTTCTATATCAACAAGCCCAGCACCTAATACGCAACCCGGGTTTTTCCTTCTGACATTAATACCAGACAGTTTCTTCAAGTATATGTTTCGATTTTTTACTCTCATTATCATAGAATCACCAACGCTACACCAAATACACGGAGGGCCTTGTTTATAGTTAATGATAGATGGCAGCCATACTATTCTAGGAGGTGCAAGCCAATTACCTGCTTAGCTGGAATAACAAAGATTAAAGAAACGGCAACAAGGCAGAAATGTTTTGTTGAAATCATATACTCCCAAGAGGGGAAAAAAATCACAGAACTTCCATATTGGTTGTCATACCATTCTGAACAAATGAGTCTACAATACTTAGTCAAAATGCCAGTACGACTCTTAGGTTAGTCATACTTAGCGTGCTGCATCTCTTAAATCTCCCCTATTACCCGATAAAAGTTTAGATTGCCACAAACCCATTTGATTGCCTTTTCAAAACATATTTTTCCCATGCATTGAAAGGTTTCGTTGCTTATTAGCGGTGTGGTGGAAGCTCTCCTCCTCCCGCCAGATCATCTGCTTGTTCATTGCTATGAATAGCCACATGATCTGGAATGCTGCAGAATCAATTCAATTCTCTATACCGAGTGGAGTTAATTTTGAGTCAACCACATAAGGCCCGAGTACTTGGATGGCGGCCTAACCGTGCTCTCCTTTCAAGTCGAAATGAGCACATCTTTCCATGACGTAAGCTACTGTTGGCCGCAAAATATCCACATGTTTCACTACGACCTTAATGGGGGTGAAAAACTCCTGCTCCAGTTCAAATATCGATCCTCGACCTATGCATCTACCTCAGATAGACCACAGACTTTAAAGATTACAAAATATTCAGGTTACTACATTCGGTTTCGTAAGTAACACTCGATGTGAAGTATTTCCAAAAATCTATTGATTCTGTCCAGAGGTCTTTCCTGCCAGTTATGATATAAAGAGATTCAAATCTAGTGTCCACAAACACTGCTCCCTCTTTCCTCCTTTCCATAACATGTTTTTTGCAAGTTCCAACACACACTTCAGGAATCCTCTTCAGTCGACTTGGGGTTGCTACTTACCTCGGCCAAGCTGTCCATCGCGCAGAAATCCCTTCGAGACGCCAACCGATCCTGGGTCAATGAGGAGTCCTGCTCCACCGCTAGGCTCACTTGGCCCTCGGCACACCAACCAGTTACTCGGACTTGGTCGTGGCATCATCTCAATCACTGTGGTCATGCTTACAGGTCATTGTGTTATGGGTAGACAAGCGGAGAGAATTCAGCTCCCATCTAACGACTTCTGCCATGGGCGCAGATCCGCTGAGGAAGAGGAGTGTGTTTTCCACTTTCTTTGTCAATGCCCATTTCTTGCGAGGTGCGGATATAGGCTATTTGGCTCTCCAATCCTTGTCAGCTTGACAGAGCTATCGTCCATTGATGTCAGGGATATAGATCCTTTTATCAAATTTTTGGGCTAGTTTTCCAGCATAGGGTAGTAGCGCTTTAAATGTCTAGCTTTTGCGCTGATAGGTTTCTTCTTCCCTGATTTGGAGGAGCTTGGTCAGTACAGAGACTGCGTTCACCTGTGGCGTAACAAAGGGCCGCTATGCGTGGCTAAGTGAGCTTTTGGTATCAAAGCTACCACTCCAACCTAACTGAACCTAATACAATGCACTGCATGAGTAGGGACCATCACTCTTAATAAGCCTGCCATATAAACTTTGTAATATTTTCTCACTCATTCAGGAAGCTTTTCTCGTTCTCGTAAATTTTGCTAGTGTGGTCTCGGGGTTAACCTTAACCTCACCTACTTTTTTGTGGTAGTAGCGACATAAATTATTGTTTTTTTTTTGCAATTTTGAAAAACTTTAGTTTCATATCATTTATGAGCTTAATTAATCATCATTAAACTTCTTCCTCTCCTTATCGATTAGTTTCTCTAATGGTTTCTGCAATCACTACCCACGATATATGATTTGGAATATTTCCGTTGATTCTAAAACATTCTTTCTACTCGTTTTGATTAATCAGTTGATTTGTTCAAACTTTCGTTTCTGTTGTAAATTTACCAACTTTGGCAACATATTTCTTTAAGTATTTTTCTCTTTTCCTTTTCCTTTATTTCTTCTTGTTTTTATATTTCTTTGTGCCAAATAAATCATTAGTCAGTCGGTTATAATTTTGCTATTCGCTGTCATAAGTGCGAAAAAAACGAAAGGAATTGTGGCAGAAAGAAAACTTTTGTACATAAAGAGAGCGAATGTAAATCAAAAAGTTGCAAGTGTATGGCATACACAGAAGAAAAGAGGAATAGGAGAAATGGAACAAATTTTACATTTCCGGCAGAACTCATAAACCAACGGCTTAAATATGCTAAACATGTACGAGTAGGTTGTGCATGGAAGTAAAAATGTTTAAGGATTTATTTGTTTAGCGGTAAATAGAAAACTTAGGAAATTACTTACGATTTAACCCGGCATTTGCAAAGGTCAGGACTTTTCCTCCTACTCACAACCACAACTCATACAGAAATCTTTCAAGAGAAAGTCAAGGTTTTCGGCATACCTTTCAATAGTAAGGGGAACCGTGAGAATCGCAAGCGTACCAAGAATGTATTTCAAGAACAGAAGACCAGCAGTTATCTTCTTATCTAAACACGTCCAGCAGAGTTTAACAATATCGCACATATCTTCCTGTTTACAACATAGTTGAGCGTCCCTGTAAGTCGTAATCTCTCGGAGGTTATGAGCTTGACGTTGAGAGGAATGACGTGCATTAGGAACTTCAGTTAGGAAATGAGATGCTGGCTAGCAGAGTCCAGCAATATTTCACATACTTTCCTGCTCACAACGAAGTTGAGCGTATTTGTAAAGCGTATGACGTCAGTGTCGATAAGCTTGAAGTTGATAGGAATGATGTTGCGACGACATGTTTTAGGAACTTAAGTTCGTAAATGTTTTGCTGGCAGTACCTAGTGATTTTAAACGTTTGACAGAGCTATAGTATCTTCGTTAAAATTTAAGGCTCAAATAACTCCCTCCGTGGGGAGCTGTAGAAATAACTTCCCCTCAATAGAGTTATAAAGGGACACACTTAGGCCACATACAGGGCCCATTGCGGTACCAAAGTTTCACATTTACCCCTAGTCCAGGAACCAGTTAGAACTTCCAATGAAACGACACAGACTGCCAATATCTATGCATGACAGTTCATCCATATCCTTCAAATAATAAGCACCCTGGTGCCTCTTTCTCCTCAGGCCAAGTGCCGGCGGGCGTGTACAAAGTTGGTAAAGAACAGTCTCTCATCCCCACAACTTCTACAGAAATCATTTGTAAGATTTTCAAGACTAATACGACTCGCATGCGTTCATCCAGCATGGGCCAGATTTTCTGCACCGTTCTGCCGGTGTCCGAAGCCGCCCATCTACTGTCAACAAGATTCACGACTGCATTGTCAATTATAAGTTTACAGGCACCCAAAACGGATCCGCAAAGTCGAGTATGCGTTAGAGAGTTCGATGATCATGCCCCATCTGGCCAGTTCAGCAGCTCTGCAGTTATCCGAAATGTGTCTATGTCCTGGTAACCATCGGAGTCTAGTAGGTAGAGTGTTGGCTTATTAGGCATGAGAAAGTGGTTCAAACTCCAGGTCAGACATGTCAAATAAAATGAAATATTTCTTCGGCGCCTTCCTCTTAGCTAACTTCTGGCAAAAACATTGAGAGTAAATAAAAAATTGCCATGAAAAGTTTCTCAAAAAAATTGTCGTTCAGAGTTGCCTTTAATCTGTAGGTGCCGCCACTTATGTATAAAATTAACACACACAACATGAGTGGTGGGAGAAACCAGGTCATAATCCTGACTGTAGGGTTGTAATGACCAATAATGTATGAGGTACCCAAAGGGTTCCGCAATATCGAGAATTCGTCAGAGAGTTCGATGATCATGCCCCATCTGGCCAGTTCAGCAGCTCTGCAGTTATCCGAAATGCCCCTATGTCCTGGTACCCATCGGAGTCTAGTAGGTAGAGTATTTGCTTATTAGACTTGGGAAGACGGTTCAAACTCCTGACTTCTGGTAAAAACTACGAGAGTAAATGAAAATTAACACGAAAAATTTCTTTAAAAAAAATAGTTTTACGGCGACTTGTTGTAGGCGACTTTAAACAGAAGATATTGTCACTCATGAATTAAAAATTAACACACACAACATGAGTGGTGGGAGAAACCAGGTCATAATCCTGACTGAAGGGTTGTAATGATCAATTAAGGATGTAGGTCTTCGTAGGTTGTTAAACTTAGCAATACTAAAACTTTATAGTGAAAGATTTATTAACTTTTTAAAGAGGGCGCCATATGTTTGCTTTTTTAAACGGATCCTTTTAATCAAATAATATACGCCCTTCACCCATAATGGTAATAAACAGACAAATACTTTTGAAATGATTTATATTATCCCTGCGGCTTCAGCCTTTAATTGTACACACAAAGTATCTGGTTAATCATCTGTTTTATTTCACAAGGAAATGAAAAATATGCCACACATTGTGTTTAATAAAACATTGCTTCCCACAAGAAATAAATGGCATTCCAGTCTTAGAATTTAATTTCAGTATAAATCGCCCACAATATTTAATTCCATTCCGTACTATACATGCTGGTATAATTTCTTCCGCCACAAAAGTAGAGAAAAAAGAGAAAATAGAATCAACATAGTATTGCCATATAAAATGCAAATATTTATTGTTTATGAGCTTTGTTTGGCCTAATTTTTGCAAAGAGTTTGAGGTCTGGTTGGATATAATTTGCTCTGCCAACTTCTAACATGGCTTTCATACCAAAGTGTTCGCTGGATGTGTGCTTATATGAGTATATTTTCAAATCAGTTTTGAAAAGGAAATGAGAATGTATTGTTGCATACATTTGCTTGTTTGTATGATGGTACGTGTAGCTCTACTATTTCCGTTTTCACTTGGTGGTGGTAGTTACATTGCAAACACATGTAAAATACTTTCACAATGTACTTGTGCTAAAGGAATTTTGAAATATTTTTCTCTTCTCTCAACTTGAGTATCGTTAGGGAGTAAAACATTTGCTTTACATTCCTTGTTCTGTTATGTTCGCTTTTTTGTTTCATATCCTTCCTCTGTCATTAATATGCCAATTGTGCTGCCAAGGGGGAGAAGACAAATTTAGCGAGTTTTAAAGGAATAATAAAAAATATGTTTAAGAAACAAAAAAAAAAAAAAGGATCTTACCAAACATTAAGTAACATTACAGTTAATAGCTGGCAATATTAAGTCATAAATTATTTTAAAAAAGCTATTTTGTTTTGGCCCCTGGAATAATTACACAAATTAAATTTAAGGGCAACAAATACGGTTGAATTAGATTAGAGAGGAGGGGGAGGGACTTATTTTCAGTTCACAAATAAGTTCAAAACTTATTATCGTAGTTGAGATATACGGAAAACTGAGCATCTGGAAGTGAGTTGGTGGACATGAATTTAATCCAACCTCATCCAATTCAAACGTATTCGTCATACAGACTGATATTCTACTATTCCTCTACAAAGAGGGCATTCCTCAAGAGCCTGTCATTCAGATTTATATTCAGACCATATGAAAATGATAACCCTATGATCTCGTGACACTAACTCGAACAAGCCATATATCCTCGATCAGACTTATAAGAATTTTTATGAACCCATTTGGTCGGCCATCGACCATCGAGTCCTATTAAAAATGGAATAACATGGCTGTGTATCAGTTTCACATCATTTTGATGTTCTTATGAACTTATAGAGCCTCGAGGTCAAAAGAAGCCAGCTCGGTCAATTACACAAAGGGTTCTCATATAAGGACGTTTCTCTAACAAAGCTTAATAATAACAGAGACAGTGGATGATAGCTTGCACCCTCGGTATCAAAAAAAGCCAAGTCGGATAAGTACCCTAAGGGTTCCCAAATAAGAACCTCTCTTTTACAACGCTTAATAGTAGTAGACGATAGTTTTAATGTCCTTCATTACATACATACATAATTGGTCATTACAAACCTTTAGTCAGGATTACGACCTAGTCTCTCACACCACTTATGTTGTGTGCGTTAAATTTTACAGATGAGTGGTGGGACCTACAGTTTAAAGTCTACTCCGAACGACAGATTTTTGAGAAACTTTTCATGGCAATTTTATTTACACTCAGAGTTTTTGACAGAAATATGCTGGGAAAAAGTCGACGAAGAAATATTTTTTAATTTTTCGTTCAGTTAGAGATGCCTGATCTGGGGTTTGAACCGAGGCCTCACGTCTAATAAGCCAACACACTACCTACTAGACCACGGCGACTTCTCTCTCATTACAGCCCAAACGAAAGTCATAAAGCGGATGGCTTAGTCTTCTCCCAAAACACGATGAAGTTGTGAGCATTAATCGCCTTAATTTAAATGAATGACTTCTGGTCAAAGTGGAAAACTTTTTGTGGTCATAGAATAACCAAAACTGCCTTATCAGAGCACAGGTAAGATTTCTTCCCCAATTTACTAGCTATTCCAGTCACCCTTTAAAATTAAGGATAATGTTAAAACAATTTCAAAAACAGATTTTGTATGTTTTTGCCACGTCTATAAATACCGCCTTTTTGGTTTTTTGGTCACTGTGTCGCCACTTTTAGTTCAATTATAACATTTTGAATACTGGTATTCGTGGGACTTTTAGCGGCTTAGTACCTCACTTTTGCTAGCTTAGCAGTGGCTATGTTAGCCTCATTGCTTAGGTTAGGTTGGAGAATGCGCCAGTGACAAGTACAATACCAGAAGTCAAAATAACCCATTGTAAATGTGTCCTAGGAGAGAGAGAGAATAGTGAAGTAGATAGGGAAATTGGAAAAGGGGAAGAAGGGGAAGTGGGAATATAAAAGATAGAAGAAAAATATGGAACACACAAAAGTGACTACAACCTTGATCCCCTAACACTTCTCAACCAGCACAACCTATTTATGAATCTATGGAGAGCCCTAATATCGGCTTTCGACAGAGAGTCCAGTTTTAATAGGGCCCCTGCGCCCTATTAAAGGCCGAACAGTTTTAGAGGAGGTGTTCGATAATTTCCAACTTCTTCTCATCTCAACATACCCTGCAATAGTCCGGCTGGGCAGCGATCCAGATCCTTGGTTGCAATCTAATCTCGGAGTGCCCTGTAATGAAACCAACAGCCAACCTCAGGCTGGCCTTATCTAAGGTTAGCAGCAAACCTGTTCTAATACTGGATAAACAAGCCATGAACTCCTTGACACTTAACATCTCGATCCATCCCACCAACGCCTCTGCTCTTACTCCCTGACCCATGCAGTGATGAGGCCATATAAGTGGCAAATTGAGGGGTCAGGACCTACTAACAAATCGTCCTCAAAAATTAATCTCAACTAGCGAGTGCATTCGCCGTCTCATTACCAAATATACCGCTATGTCAGTAGATGGAAAACGTAAAAAATCGGTGCCCGTCAAGGTCAGTCGCAGATCTTAAAACCACCTTGCATAGCTGTAAAGAATACAAATTTGGTTACTCAGATTAAATTGGCCTATTTTTTGTTCACAGTAAAATCGGAAGAGCATTACAAGAGCAATATAGTTAACATCGTTAAGATCAAAACCCTCCAAGTTAATGTCCTTCAATCCTAATCATTATAGAATAATATAAGAAGGATTTTAAGAAACTCTTCCAAGGACTTAAACCCCACTCCACTTTTTAATCTTATTTAGGGCCAATATTACAACTTCTCGTTAAAGTTGGGTTTAGTTAAAGGTAACTTTAGCTAAAGTTAGCTTTAAAGCCATCTTTAAATTCTTTTCGTTATTACAACCTACAGATAAAATAAAGTTAACTTTTTCAAAAATATAGCCGAAGCAATGTCGATAACACTATTCAATTAAAAAAAGTTAAGTGTGGGACGAAAGTTAGAAGGTTGAATTTTCTATTCTTGATATGTTCTTGATATTGATTGAATTGGTCGTAGTTTAGTATGTAGCGTGTTACCTTATTAGACGTCAGACCAAGGTTCAAACCTCAGGTCAGACATTTCCAATTTATAATGAAAGTTTGTAATGACCGATTATATATTAATTATATATGTATGTAATATTCCTGCTGCTAAAGACTAGAAGAAGAAAACAGAAGCTCGTCTTATGAACTGAAGAAAGTATTGGCAGCAACAAACATGACAACATGATGTTTGTCGACAAAGATGGTACTACTTGGAACAGAACAAACTGCCTTTAGTAGTTTGGGATGAAAAAATATTACCAATTTTCACGTAGATTGCTAGCAGCTGTTTCCTGAAATGTTGTAAAGTCTTTCTTACTGCTCTTCTCATATTTATCTCACGTGACAGATAAACATTAGAAAAATGTGTTTCGTCCCATGTTTTATTACAGATGATAATATATTGGTCAACTACGTGCGTATGAGATAACAGAATCATTCGCTTTGATAATGATATATTTACAATAATCATGCTTACAGCCTTTTTTTGAAATTCGAATGAAAAGGATTTTTTTTCCAAAAAAAAAGAAATTGTTTATCTTAATTTTTTGTTAGAAAATTTTAACCATTTTCATAAAACTTTTATCACACAACTTGTAGCTTTATGTAGGAAATAATACTGTATACATAGTTTGGGATTAGCTCTCATACTTTCAGAGCAGGCCATATATCCTTTTTTTTAAGATTTTTAAAAATTTAATTTTTTGTTCGCCTAAAAGGTATGAAAATTAAAGAAAATATATTTAAATAATGATGCTTATGTTTTTATGTTCCTTTTTGGTATATTTACATCTCAAATTAAAGTTTTTTAACAACAGAATTCAAAAACTTTTTAGTTTTATTGTGGAATTTGAAAATTACCTCCAGTGATTTTAATTGAAATTTGATACTTAATGATGGAATACTTACAGTGATTGTTAGGGAAATTAATTTAAGGATATTTATATAAATCAAGCTTCATGCTTGGTATTAATTTATGTTTTCTATCCTTTCCCTTTGTTTTGTTGTATTATCTTTTCAACTCATATTTAATTTTGTCGCTGTAGATTAGTAACCAATTGAATTTGATGGTCGTTATAAATTTTGTGGTCCACCGAAGTCGAATTGGCAGTTTTAGATTCAAGTACATGCTATTGCGTAGCAATTACTTACAGCAATATTTGGGGAAACCCGTATCCGGGAAGCCAGAGAGGATTCAAAGAGAGAAAATTGTTATTGTTATTGTTAAATCGATGTTCTATTGCAACGGGTAACATTTTTGTACCACACATGACGTTGACAACAAATATTTCTAACGAATCACAAGAATGTCTCATCAGGTTTCAGCCAGCCCTCAACTGAGAGTGTTAATGATGCGAGTGACAATAAGCTGTCCTATCTAAGCAATTGGAAAGCAGGGTGCTAGAAGTCAAATTATTACAATTTAGAAAGAAATTAAACCCAGCGGACATGAAGTTCTTGATTTTTATGGAAAAAACCATGCCAATGTACTTTATGTCAAAAATTTTGGCGCAAATTTCATAAAAGTGATAATAAAATGTAATAATGTAAAATAGTTTTATTAAAATGAATTAAAATAAATCAAAATATTAAAAATTTTTAACAAAAAATCTATCAATAATGGTGACAATTCCATGTACTAGAAGAGTGTATCAAAAGTGATACATAAGCTAGAATTATGAAGTTTTTTTAAGGCTCGATCTACGATGAATCTGATTTATTTCTTACAATAAATACTTAAATTTTTTAAACATCATTTAATATTACGGTGACATAGCCTTTATTATTGTTGTCTTACTATAGAGCCTATCATCAATAATAATTTAATTATCCTGCCTGTCAAATTTGTAATTTTAATGTGATAATTTAACACATTAAATACATTTAAGTAATCATTCTTTATTGCTTTTAAACATTTTGAAACGAAGAATTCAAAATTTCACACTCCATAGAATTATTCAGGCCTTTAAAGCAAATTGCTCATGATATTGTTGTCCACTTGTTTTATTACAATTTTTCTCATTTCATCTCTCTCTTAAACGTCTTTAAATTTTTGTATTTCATCGTTTGTTAAATCTGTTAAATGTCAGTTCTTCTAAAGCAAGGCAGAATGATTTATAACTTCTGCCATTCGTATGCTGGCCTCAAACCAGCCCACGTAGTGAAATGAAACAATAAAATATTATGCAAGTTATTGTTCTTTCCTTTTTTTTTCAAATTATTTGTATGAATACCAGTAAAACTAATAGTTTTTATTCTCTATTTTTCTATTTTCTTTTTTTCCTTTTTTTATTTTATTTTTGCTTTAAAATTTTATTTTATTTACAGAATTTGAAAAAAATTCTCATCATCATCATCAATGGCAACATTATAGGGCGTATCAACACTGTTGTAAACGAGCATTTCTGTTATTCAGTTGTTCTCTGTAATAAAAATAATCATGAATTTCAACATGAAAAAGCAATTTTACACACACATTCACATCCAGATATACATACATACATAGATACGCTTTTGCTAGTAGTTACAGGCATTTGTAGGTTTTTTTATTTGAATCCACAAGTCCTTTTTACTATTCAATGGCAATATGATAGTCGAACGCATATAAAAATTTTATTCAAATTACTTGAAATCGAATTGAAATAAAGAGTAGCTAGAGGATGATGTCGTTTCAATACTGTGTGTCTATTTTAAGTTCTGTACAACTAAGGATGTCAAACAGGGCACGTTTAAAAACTAGAGTACGAATACCCTACAAAAACTGCTGCATAAAAGATCTCTAACGCTCAAGCTATTGTGGCATCAGAAATGCCTTGAAGAAAACTTTTTCATGTCCAGAACAATTCAGGATAATAGCTGTCCACTTTATTTACATGCAAATCGGCATCGACATAGCTTATGGAAAAGATATTATCATTTTATGACTAGCGAAGTTCTGGTTAAAGCAGTACCTGGAATAACTAACCATATTCCGCGCACCATTGTACTTAACGATCAATTAACTTTCGCTATTAGCGAGTCAAATATTGCCAGCTGGTCAGATCAATATATCATGTGTGGCTATCTTGATAAAGATTTTCAGCTGTCTTGGATTAGTATGAATGTCATGGCGACATTTTCGTTCGTTCCTTTGGCTGCCTGATGAATTGTAATAAACCTTACAGACATGCAACAACCAGAAGTAACTCGCTCTAAAAATGTCTCCTAATTTCCAGCCAGATCCATAAGGAGAATTATAATAGCTTCCTACAGCGAATTTTTTGTAAAATAGGAGTCTTTACTCCTGAGAGTACCTGGGTAGTCTGATGTTAATATCTGCCATTGCAGATCTCAGTAATGCTTCGTTTCAATGATAGGATTTTAGCTAGGCTAGTCAGTATATACAAGCCAGTGCAGGTTAATTCAGAAGCGTCTTAAAAAGCTAACAATTAACAGGTTTTTAATGACACAGTCACCAAGCAATTCTTTTATACAGAGGTACGCTTGTAGATATATAAGATCCATATCAGAATTTTCCTTATTCGCAGAACTAGTCTGAGATTCTGACAGATTGATCGTACTGTCCATTACCGACAGATCATTCAAATCGTTGTATCACAGCAAACCCAACATCGTTTGTCATGTATCCAAGACCAATGTGTCCAGAAACCATATTGAGTGTACTCGTTTCAAATTTAAGCAGACTTTTTGTGCGCCGATTGTCCAACACTTGCAGAATTTGTTTGTAATCTGTCCAAGACCTACACTTAAAAAAATCATACTAAGTGCACTTGTTTGGAATTGGAGCTGACTGTTCGTGTGCCATCTATCCAGCTTTGGCAAGATTTTCTTCGTTATTTCGTAGCGGAAATCATGTACCAGGTGTGCATATAGTCTATAACTTCATTGGCAATTTTAAGCTTGCAGGTCTTCAAAGATATTCCTAATGTAGTGAAAACGCCGGAGAGTTCGATGATGTACCAAACTCAAATGTTTCTTCCGCTATACAGTTACTTGAAATTACACTTCGATTCGGTATTCTAATATATCATTGGGAGACTAAGGATAGCTGTAAACTATTTTGATGGTCATTATTTTCGAAACCAGGCCTCTGAAGAAAAGAAGCTGATATTCGCTGCTACGGTACTTTCATCCTTTCTAATACTTTCCGCAGCCTAAATAATTGGCTCATCCGTTTAAAAGACGCTATAGTTATTCGTTAATCGTATGTATATTCCACCACCCCCTGCTCCATTCAGTTTCTAACCATCAGCGACAATTTGAGCAAAGTCGTTAACAAGCTACATTGCACCACTTTTCCAAACTTCTCTTTCAAGACTGGATGTTTTGAGCTTCCTTGGGAAGAAGCCATAGCGCAATTTCATGTAGTCAATACTCTTAGTAGTTTCATATGTCTTCAGGATTTTCCATTCGTTCAGATATGAGTATTAGTTTTAGCAGGTAAGTCTCTACAATAAAAATGCAGTGGAAAGGGACATAAAATTATCTGAAGCGCAGAACTGGGTGTAGAACACAAGTCACAAGTGCCAGCAGCTCTTTGAGTCTGCCATATTAGCTTCAGTTTAATCCTTCTGCCGAGAAATATCCATAACCATATGGCGAATTCGTAGGTTTACATATTTCAAAACACAGATGTACAGATCTAATGAGTTATCCTATGCTTAATACCCTATTTTTTCGCAACACTGTATTACAAATATAGAGGGCAATGGGGTTCTTTTTGCCGTATTGAGTATATTCGGTTTTGAAGACAGCTTCCTCTGCTCAATAAGTCCTAAAAAATTTGCCACATTCTTGAGTTAAAGGTCGTAAAATGAAACCGTAACAATATGTTCTGTTACCTTCTAACCCGATAACTAATGTGTCTTATTAATTGCTTTTAAAAGTTACGTCTTAAAAGTAATTTATTTAAGTCCTTGGGTTCATTATTTAATTCGTTATTGTTTTCAAATGTAGTTTCTATATCTCAGACACCAGGCTAATTTATAACTCAGTTCACAAAAGTCGCTCCCACAGTAGTCGCCGTGGTCCAATAGGTAATGTGTTGGCTTATTAGACGTGAGGCCACGGTTCAAACTACACATCAGACATCTCGAACAATGCGAAATATGAAAAAATATTTCTTAGGCGACTTCCCCTCAGTAGATTTCTGGCAAGAACTCTGAGAGTAAATAAAATTGACATGAAAAGTTTCTCAAAAATTTTTCGTCCGGAGTAGGTTCAGCCATTCATGTATAAAATTAATACACACAACATAATTGGTCATCCACTGAGCCGCGCAGTGGATCCTTGCATACGGTGTTCCCTTCAGCCGCATATCGCTCTTTTCTGATAGCCAGGCTGCCATAAAGTCTCTGTCGAACATTGCGAATAATTCCAGGATCGTCAGGGAACGTCGCCGCTGCCTCAACCTTCTTTCTGGGCACTTCAGTGTCACACTTGTCTCGGTCCCCGGACACTGTGACATTCCGGGAAACTGGATAGCCGACGAGCTAGCCAGAGCCGGCGCACTACTTTAGGAATCCTCTTCAATCAACTTGGGAATGCCACTTACCTCGTGCAGGCTGGCCATCGCGCGGAAACTCTTCCGAGACACCAACCTATCCTGGAGGAGTCTTGGTCCACCGCTATGCTGACTTGGCCCCCAGTGGATAGAAGGCGCACCAACCAGTTACTTGGACTTGATTGTAACATCATCTCGATCACAGTGGCCATGCTTACAGGTCACAGTGTTATGGGTAGACACGCGGAAAGAATGCGGCTCCCATTTAACGACTTCTGCCGTGTGTGCAGATCCGCTAAGAAAGACGATATTGTTATCCACTTTCTTTGTCAATGCCCATCTCTTGCGAGGTGCAGGCATAGGTTATTTGGCTCTCCAACCCTTGTCAGCTTGACGGAGCTATCGTCCATTGATGTCAAGGATATACCCTCGTTTATCAAGCTTTCTGGTTGGTTTTCCAGCATGAGGTAGTCGTGCTTTGAGATGTGTAGCCCTTGCGCTGACCAACTTTTCCCTACTTGGTTCGGAGGAACTTGGTCAGTACTAAGACAGCGTTCACCTGTGGCGTCACAACGGGCTGCTATGCTTTGGTATGGAAGCTACTACATTAACCTAACCTAACCTAACATAATTGGTGTAAAAAAGTGGTTGTAATCCTGACTGAAGAATTGTATTGAACAATTATTGAATCATAAGTCCCACCTACGTGACTGGCATAGAATCAGTCACTACATACATACGTACATAATTAGCCATTAAAATCCTACAGTCCGGATTGCAACTTAGCTGCTCACAACACCATAGTGGTGTGTGTTAATTTTGTTCATGAATGGCGGAACCTACAGTTTAAAGGCGAGAGAGAAACTTATGAGAAACTTTTCATGGATTCTACTCTTAGAATTTTGGTCCGAAGACTACAGAAAAGAGGTCACCAAAAGATATTTTTTTATGTCGTTTTGTTAGACTGAGAGGTGAAGTTTAAACCAAGGGCTCTCGTTTAACAAGCCCATATACTACATACTAGACTGCTATGACTTCCCTTCATGGCGAGCATACTTAGTATAAGGACATCCTTAAATTGAATTGCAGTGATCTGTTGTAAACTATATGATCGATCTGTTTGACAAATTGTCCTGAAACGATTGAAATTTCTGCACACATCCAATATACAACTCCTACATGTGTAGTGCCAAAGTGAATAATAAAAATTTAATAAATTTTTCAATGTCTTTCTACAAAAATAGCTGCCATGCATACATTTTAAAATGTACGATTTAACAAGAAATTTAACAAGAAATTGGAAATAAAAAAAATAAAGAAAAAAAATAAAACGAAATGAAATGAACTGAACAAATGATAGAAAAAAAATTGATGGAGAAAACTAAGATGAAAATCTATAAGACATTAAATAACTAGAATAACAATTTTGTGGTTATTTTAGAGATACTACATGCATACATAGATAACTGAGAAGCAAGAAGGATAAGACAGTTAAGATGGTTTAGAAGAACGCATGTAAACCAAGCATGACGAATAAAAGAAATTTTAAAAGAAAAAGAAAAAATTGGGAGGATAAAGTCGTATAATAGTTTAAATGAAATACAATATGCCCCCTACACAACAGCAATATTTCAAGGCTAACAGATTGCAGAGGGAATAGATTTTCTGTTCATTTTTTTTCAGAGGGTTTTCCATTTATTTTTAAATGGAAATTAAAAATTTTAAAATAAATTGAAACAGTGGCGTAATATGCCACAAAAGAAACCATTAAGACTTTTGTAGAAGACAAAAACATTATCTTTAAACCAGTAATCAATGACAGAGTTTGACAAACTCCCCGTCAATTCAACGGAAAACATGCAAAACAGTTCTGAAAATTAAACACCCAATTTAATGTCAGTTTTTTTCTTGTATTTTGTTGTGTTAAACTGTCAATGTGCGAACAAATTTCTTGGTAATCATTTATATACAAACCATTAGTTTTACATCATTATCGTTAACATCATTACGGTCATCATTACTATTTCCCATCATATCAGGCAGGCATAACCATATACCCTCTATACTAAAAGCACATCATTTGTATACGATTTCATTCAACCACTAACGTTGACATCATTTAATGTGGCGCAAATTTTCTAATGTGGCATGCAACACAATATCTAGTATTTGAAAAAAGTGGCAATTGAAAGTGTGGCAATTTGTTTAAAGCAACTGAAACTGTTATAAATTCCTATCGTAAATTTGTTAAACAGCAGCAAACATTTTTTTGCTCAGTTAAACTATGAAAAATGTTTACGTACAACAACAACACAATACACCCTCGGTATTAAATTTAAGTCACACAAATAATTTACATAAGGGCCTTTCGAAAGGCCTTAAATTTGCGAGAACTTTTTTCTGTATCAGCATACGTAGCATACATACAAACATAATTCGTCATTACAAGCCTTTTATTTAGGATTACAACCTAACCTCTTACACAACTTATGTTGTGTGTGTTAGTTTTATACATGAGCGTTGTGACCTACAGTTTAAAGTCGACTTCGAACGACAGATATTTAATGGCAATTTTTTATTTACTCTCAAATGCTTTTGCCAAAACCCTGCTGACGGGAAGTCACCAAAGAAATATTCAAGTTTCAGTTTGTTGCAGATATCTGAGCTGGCGTTTGAAGCGTGGCCTCACTTCTAACAAACCAACACACTACCTACTAGACTACGGCAACCTCACAGCATTTTAGACATATTTTATGGCCTATTATGCCGTATTTTATTTTCGCATTTGGATCCCCATCAATATAAAATCCAACTAATGCAATAATATAAGCCGTCTCACCAGTCACAATGCCGTGGATAAGCTGATTGGGTGAGTACTAGATGTACAGGCTGCAGTACTGATTGTTGTAAATAATTTTCTTCAGAGTTGAAGCACAGTTTCCACTTGGTAAATAAATTACTAACATAACTTCACTAGTCATTACAACTCCTTTAGTCCGCACTACAACCTAGCTTGACCTATCACCAATGTTATGTGTGTTAATTTTAAGCATAAATAACGGATCCTTTCTTTTTGACACCTAAACTCAGTAATTGACTCCTATTCATCCTGTGCTTTGAGTTGGAATACAGGAAAGTTAGTAATAGGAGGAAGGAAAGAGGAATAGTGTGCAAAATATTATTTAAAGCTGACTCCGATCGACAGATTTTTTGAGAAAATGTTTATGGCAATTTTACTTACTCTCACGGAGGTATTTGTCAGAAGACTGCTGAGAGGAAGTCGCTGAAAGAAATATATTTTTCCATATTTCCTTTGGTTCTTGGCGTTTGAACCACGGACTCACGTTTTGTAAGCCAACATACTGCCTATTAAACTACGCTTGTTAAGTTGTCGATTACGGTGGTTAAGGTATCGTGTGAAATTGTGGCTTATGGCTCTCGAAAAATCTAGAATCTGGAAGCGACATTGTATTCTGAAATAGTCACTATTTATTGAGAAGTCCATGGATCAAATTTTTTTTCGAAAATAAACCTAGAAGAATAGCAAATCCGTAATTTAAAGCACTTTGGTCATATGATGATCGACATATTTTTGGGTTCCAGTTGAGAATTATGAACTGGGTGGTACAAAACATTGCGTAATGCGACTTAATGTTTTCAGAGTCAAACGCATCCAAATTAATTTTTTGCCGACCTGCTCTTCCTTTCCCTTGGTTGTTGTAGGTAAATGTATTTTTATTGTAGACTTGCGAAGTGTATGACGGGTCCAATATCTTTAACAAATTTTAAAAATTCTTCAAAGGCAGTTATTAACGTAAAATCGCGATAAAAATGTACATTGAAGTCGCCATGGTCTAGTAACTCTGAGAGTAAATAAAGAATTTCCATGAAAATGTTTCTCAAAAATCTGTCGGTGTCGACTTCAAACTGTAGGTCCAACCGCTCATGTATAAAATTAACACACACACCACTTAAGTGGTGTGAGAAACTAGGTTGTAATCCTAACTGTATGTATGTATGTATGTATATATGTATGCATGTATGTATGTATGTATGTATGCATGTATGATGTATGTATGTATGTATGTATGTCTGTATGTACATGGAAAATGGTTGTCTTAAACGATTGTTTACAGTAGCTCAAGTTCAATGTCTTTCATATGCTGTTCATATGCATCAAGTTCCATTCCAGTACCATTGGTACCATTCTTACCGAATATTGGAATTCTTCTGTAGAACAGGCAGGTGTTTGTAGAAGATGTCAGGAATCAGATGACCTGATAATTATAAACATTTCCTTGGTTATGTAGTATTTATTCTGAAGCCAAATTTCGTTGCCACAATGTTAACCAAATCACGAGCGACTGTCTGTAAGTTTTTACTGTGTGGTGATTTGATTATTTTCTGCTAATAATTAGAACGTCTGCAGGACGCTTCCAACCATTAGCAATCAGTTTTGATCAATACATGAGGAATTATGCTCCAACATGATAACTGCGGGTCATCTCCATTGATTGTAATTTGCCAGGAATTTCTAGGAATTAATAGCAGCGTACTTATGTATCTCTTTTCTAGTTTGGGACTGATAGCAGTGCACAACTAGCTGCTGCTTCTGTGGTGTATACTTTCTTGATTGAATATTTCCCTTAAGTTTGACAAATCGACTGACGTAGTTGTTGGTTTTTTTTTCTGCCAGGAGGATAAAGAGAATACGAGTGCAGAAATAATTGCCTTTGGAATGGCAATAAGTGGTTAAATGAAACTGATTTGGAAAAGGTTTTTGATTTCCTAACTTATCTTCGAACTTACTGGCATATAAACAAGTGTCGCGGAAATATATTTCACTTTCTAAAGCTCTCTAACCTAGAGACCGCCAGCTGTCATATAAAGCATGGAGGGAATATCTGAAGGTTGTGTACTATCTCATCTTCTAAATAAAATACTGTTAGACACAGTTATGTAAACAGCAATGCTGAGGAATAACTTATGGATATCGACTATGCTGGCAGTCTTTTGGTATATAGTTTCTCGGATATTGATACGAATCTTAATATGTTGACCAATTGAAGGAAGTGGGACTGTCAAAAACATATTTATCGTTCGGAGTCGACTTTAAACACCTAACATAAGTGGTGTGTGAAGCTAGGTCGTTATCCTGGTTTGTAATGATCAATTATGTATGTATGTGCATGGCCATTACAAGATTTAATTTACAATTCCGCGTAATTAACTGCCTTTAATTGATAGAATTTTAATAAAAAATTTATTTCGCATTGTTTCATGAATGGGCCTGAATGGGCCTCTGTATTTTTCTTCTGTATGTGGTTAAGATCCTGTGCCTATAATATCAATAAAAACCATACTTTACATGTTTACGCATTGATAAGCCATTAAACATGTTAAATTGTTTGCAATAACTACGTATATAAGATTTAAGGGTGAATTATTTCCGGGTAATTTTTCAAAAATAATAATTTGACTGACAGACTGCAGTATGTATAACCAAATGGAAGTACATACACTTGTTTACTTGTATTGCTAACAGCTGTTAGTAATTCTTTTTTGTAAACAATATTCTTGAAATGTTAGGTTCAACTACATGGGACCTGGTTTATTTGAAATTTCTGCCTTCAACCCATATTTAGTTACCACGCTAATGCATTATTATCGAATATACGAATTACGAATAATGAACTCGATTGCAAATTGTAATTTCAATACCAACCTTATAACGTCCATCACTTAATGCGAAAATATTTACACACTGCCAGTGTGTAATACCTGAGAGGCACTTTGCATATGCGGAATTATTTTGCATACTTTTCTAATCAGCAGCAAAATTCAATGAATAAGTGTATGTGCTTGTTTATTTACAGTGAGCGTCAAAAGAAACTGTACGTTAAAAAAGAAATATACATTAATAAATTACCGCTTAATTCCAACAAAAAAAAAATTACAAAAAAATTTCAAAATATTGTCAAATTTTTTCGTGCACTCTCCTTACTTACGCTCCACTGTCTTTGAGTGGTAAAAGTTGATTGTTAGAATTGTATCCATAGTGTACATTTTCTTTTGACGCTCACTGTGCATACAATAGTTTTTAATATGCTTTACAAATTTGTACGCTTCGGAATTTAAAAAAAGTGTAATCGATACTCGTTATACATGTTTACGTACGTACTCGTACATACATTGTGAGATAATTTTTCCATATTTAAGTACAGAGTTTTGCATTTAATAGAGCAATTCTTAAGGCGCTTCCAACCTTATAGTTTAAATAAAGAAGAGTTTAATTGCAACTTTTGTCTGAAAGGCCTGTTAATACTATTCTGCGTGAAAAATAAGACCCTTTAAATGCCTGCCACTGCTTCTCTGGGTGGAGCGCATCTGAAATGTTCAATTTTCTATAACAATGGCACGAATATCAGGATAAATTTGACCGATGGCATGGGTTATGTTGCCTTGGAGGACTACTGTGGTTTGTGGTTTATTCGCATAAGCCTTTGACTTACGAAAACTCCATAAGAAGCAATCTAACGGAGTCAAATCGCACCATACACGTACATAATTGGTCATGACAACCCTTTAGTTAGGATTACGGCCTATTTTCCCACACCACTTATGTTGTGTGTGTTAAATTTTATACATGAGTAGCGGGACCTACAGTTTAAAGTCGATTCCGAACGACAGGTTTATAAAAAACTTTTTAAGGAAATTTTATTTTACAGGATCTACAATCTAAAGTCGACTCAGAACGATAGATTTCTGAGAAACTTTTTATGGCAATTTTTACTCTCCGAGTTTTTGCCAGAAATCTGATGAGCGGCAGATGCCGTAAAAATATTTCAGTTTATGTTGGAGACGTCTGACCTGGGTTCTGGACCCTGACCTCACGTCTAATAATCCAACACACTACCTACTAGGCTACGCACCATATCTGTGGCCGGTTCACATTATCTCTACGCAAGAGGATCGTATCCTAAAGTCACTTGTGAAAATTATGTAATGTTGCATGAGCTGTGTGGCGCGTAGCGACGCTCTGTTAGAACCACTTGTTGTTGGTATCCAGATCTTTCATTTCAAGCCAAAAAAGTTGATAATAATTGACCTGCAGTGCTCGTTGTTGATACAGATTGTTTCACGTTTAAAGAAATATGGTAGCTTTTGGGTTTCCATTCATTTAGAATTAGGCCTCATCGTCTCAGGTTATCATAAAAAGCTAAAAAAGTTTCAATAGCAAATCTGTCTTGTATAATATTTTTAATTCATACGCTTTAAGTGAAACATTCGATGTTTAATACATTCGTGAGTAATGAATGAGTAAAAGTAAATGAGTCATTCAACCAGAATAAATTTATACTCATTCAACAAATAGTTTAGATAAGTGAGTAGAAAAGCTGGGCGACAATTTTCAATTTAATGTATTTTCGTTTTAATATAATTTTTCTAAGATTTCAATTTGCATTTTTCTGGAAAATAAAACCAACCACTCCTATGAAAACATTTGGTCATACAATACTCTACTAAGGGTCAAAAGCCAATAAACTTTTATTGACGGCAGTACATTAAAATACTAAATTTCGCGAAATTTCATTTCAAAAGAACATAAGTCCTTTAATGGTCATGACAAAAGACAAAATAGAAATACGATATACATCATCTTAACGAAACAGAACTGACAATAAAAGCCAGACAATGGGTCATTTAAATGCGACTACTTTTGAAAGTGAGAGATGTTTACACGAAATTTTAAAATAACAGCGTTAAACAAAGTAATTTGTTGGAAATTACAATCAATTTCCAACTGCTTCACGACACTTTCTCTAAAAGTCATTTCATGGAAAACCTATCCGTCTTGTAGTAAGTAAGGACAGTAATATTGAATGATTTCCAAGCATTGTTCCGTCGTAGTCTAGTAAGTAGTGTATTGGCTTATTAGACTTGAGATCTCGGTTCAAACCCCAGATCAGATATCAAAACGAAAATATGAAAAAATTATTCCTTCGGCGACTTCCTCTCAGCAGATTTCTGGAAAAAATCCGAGCGTCAAATAAAATTCCCATTAAAAGTTTCTCAAAAATATGTCGTTCGGAGACGGCTTTAAACTGTAGGCCCCGCCACTCATGTATAAAATTAACACACACAGCATCAGTGGTGTGAGAAGCTACATATGTCGTAATCCTAACTAAAGGGTTGTCATGATCAATTATGTATGTATGTATGTATGTAATGATAAGAAAATTCCCTGATTTGCAAGCATTGTGCGTTGTAGTTGCTGTAGTCTAATAGGTAGTATATTGGCTTATTAGACGTGAGCCCACAGTTCAAACGATCTCTAACAAAGTGAAATACGAAAAATATTTCTTTCAGTCACTGCCTTTCATCAGATATCTTCCAAAAGCTCGAAAAGTATATAAAAAATTGTCATGAAAAAGTTTCCCAGTAGGTACCGCTACTCATATTTGAAATTAGCACACCCAACACAAGTGGCATGAGAAGCTAGGTCGTAATCCTGACTGAAGGGTTGTATTCACCAAATATGTGTGTATGTATGTTGGTTTATTAGTTCATTATTGTGAAACAAGGCTTACTAAGCATTTTTGTCATACTAAAAACAACACACATAGTTGCGACAATTTGGGATTGCAACCTCTCTTGATCTGTCTGAAGGCCCTTGCAATATTTGGGCAATTGACACAAGCCCTTGTATCGTTGTATTCATTTTATAGTTGGACGAGTATACAACGGTGTATGCTTGTTGTTCATAATTTTCATATAAAAATCCGATGCACTTATATAAATTTTTTTCATATGTTCTTGGAAGTAGTATTGGTTTCGTGCTATCAGTTCATGTAAATGCCAGTGATCAAGAAGAAGAATAGAAATACAAAATATTTTCTATGTAACTTGAGTCAACAATTAACATTCAAAATGATAATTGTTTGCACAGATAATTAATTAATTCACTTTTTTCTGTTATATTTTTCATTTTGTTGCTTGAAAATCGAATTATGAATACTAAACTCCTGCTTCTTATCGTTTTTTGACGTTTGGAATACGAAATACACAATACAGCATAGCATTGACCGTTCACAAAGAAAAAGGGTATTCAATACAACATACACGATACAAAGTCATGTGAATTGGCCAATTGTGATATTTTCATTGTATTAAAATCAATCGCCATTTTGGTTTGAAAATTTCTTAGTTTCTCCTCCCGCCTCTACGCCTTCTGTTCTCATAATTTATTAACCCTTTATAATACTCACCTTATTTCAAAGGTATGTGAAATAATGATTTAAAGTTCCGATATTTAATTTTTCTTTTTTTTTTAATTAAAATTTATTATTGAAATATTATTAAATATTAATACAATATTTTCTTTTTATTTTCATAATATTATTACACAATTTATTATTTATTTATGCACATTCTGAATTATAAATAATATTTTCTTTAAAACATAAAATGCATTTTACAAAATTCATTATAAATATATATTTTCATACATACATATATACACAATCAATTGATCAGTAACAACACTGGGCTACATAAAGTATAAAAGAAATATGCAGAGTTCCAATATAAATCGTTGCTTTAGTTTATCGGAGTCTATTGCGATCCTAGATCTGATTACAGTAGGCCAAACAAGTAAAAGAAAGAATGGCTAAATGAATATGTGAAAAACCGAATGAAAATGTTGTCCCTTTCTCTCTGATAACAATTTCAAACTAGCTTCCTAGTTATGTCGTCTCAGCCATTGTTAGAAAAGTTATCAACGACTAGATTACGTTCAATGTCTACATTTCCATTTGTCCAGTTAGGGGCAAAAGAGAATGAAATTTGTGCCTGCTTTCTGAGACCATTTTCAAATTGGCTTCCTACTTATGCAGTCTCTTTCAATTGCCAATATTCGAAACAAGCAATGTGTTGCCTGTCTTAGGAAAATTGTCAGCGAGTAGGTTATGTTCCATATTTGCATTTCCCTATGTCCAGTTAGGCTCCGATCGAGAATGTCTAGACAACTAATCTAGACAACGATTTCAAACCCCATTGAATGCCGATAAACCTACAAATATTCCCAACAACGTAACAAAAATACGGCATACATACATAATTGATCATTACAATCCTTTAGCCACTTATGTTGTGTGTGATAATTTTATATATGAGTGACGGGACCTACAGTTAAAGGTCGACTCCGAACGACAGAACTCTCATGTTTATTCGTAGTTAATGTTTTATTATTTTATTTTGAAAGAACATGTCAGTCAAAGTAAGCTAAGGAAGTTAAGACTTTTTCCCATCTTTCGTATCTGAAAAACAACCCGCCATTTGAGGAAACTAAGAACCGAGGCAAATTTTTAATACTCTGCTCTAAAGTGAAACGTATTCCAGTGAGAGCGTTCTGTATCGATCGATACAAACTGTGGTTATAAGGGGCAATGTGCATCCTATACAGCTGGATGAGGTAAAACTTCTTATCCACTGCTTTCCAAATAGTTTTTGAGCGTTGCCGAAAGTCGTCGTTTTGAAAAATTATGGTCTCGTGTCTGTTTGCATATTCAAGGCGTATTTCGGAGAATGTTCGCTTTAAACGAGTTAGTTGTTGCCTCTGAATAGGTCTGATGCTTGGTCGTAGATTGTACTCATTGACCGTGCTTTACATATGTCACGAATCCATTTTTCATCGCCAGTGATAAATCGATGTAAAAAATTTATTTTTTTTAAGGCAATCAAACAGCATTACAGAAGTCTATCGGCTGTAGTCCATGTAACAAGCAATTTCCTTCCTTTTAAGTGAATACTTCTGAAAGCTTTGAAATGGCTGCGTGACTCATGCCTAATAACCGTGCAAGCTCTTCTTGTGGCTGTTACAAATCTGGATCGAGTAATGTTTATAATTTTTTGACTTCAAACCTATTTGGCTGTACCGAACGCTGTTTGTCTTTGATGCCCAATTCACGCATAACAAGTGGTGCCGTATAAAGTAAATGATCGTTTTTTAAATTATACATACAGTGGACAGCAAAAGTCTTAGTACGGCAATATATTTTGACAAAAAAAGTCCCCACAGACTTAATACTCTTGCACAAGTACCGATATGACTTTAAGAGAGTATGTAGGAAATCATTTGAAAGAACTGTTACGTAACCGCTAAACCTCAGGTTTACGACCTAGCTTCTCACATCACTTATGTTGTGTATGTTAATTTTATACATGAGCGCCGGGACCTACAGTTTAAAGTCGTCTCAGAAAAACATATTATTTTAGAAACTTTACATGAAATTTTTTTATTGTCCGCATTTTTGTCAGAAATTTGCAGTTGCCGAATTTTCGTATTTCGTTTTGTTGGAGATGTCTGACCTGGGGTTGTTTGAACAATGGCCTCTCATCTAATAAGCCGACACACTACCTACTAGACTACAGTGGCTAGACTTCTGCTTTTAAATGCTTTGAAAAGGCTGCTTGAGTCAGGCCTAATGATGATGTAAGTTCTTCTTGCGTTTGGCACAAGTCTATTTCCAGTAATGTTCACAATTTATTGACTTCCAACGTGTTTGACTGTCCGTGACCGTGTGACTGTCTTTGATGGCAACTAACGTGACCACTAAAAAAATTTTTTGTTTAAAAACCGAGTAAATTTGTCATGGATACTCAAGCATATTTTTTTACAAAATTGTGTAACCCAGTGTAATTATGGATATTTAAAATGGCAATACATGTGCATGTTTATACACACACATAGAAGCATAATTAGGTATACTTTTAATTAATAATGAATGATTAAAAAATTTAATTAAAATACGAGTTAAAAATTAAAAAAAAAATTATCATCAATTAAAATAATTTCTCTCTCGCTTCTATGAAACATATGGAATAATTATTTTAAATATATTTAATTAATTAAATTATCCTTTATTCATTACATAATTTTTCTTTTTTTTTGTGAAAATATTCACATCACATTAAGTCGTTTAAAATGTATTTTTATTTTTAATTTTTTATTTTTTAATATTAAAAAAGAAAATATTTTGATACAATAGACTGAAGGACCATTAAAGTATACTTTTTCGGGCCAAATTTATTTCAAGTCATAATTTTATTTTTTTATTTTTGTTTTTTTTTTTATTTTCCTTTCAATTTAATTGAGTTTTTATTTTTGCCAAAAGAAAAAAGGCATTAAAATTCGTTCTCTTGAGTTTTTTTTTTTCATTTTTTGTTTATTTTTTAGCTGCATTACCGTAACGCTTGCCAAACAGCTGCCAGTGTAAACACAGCAATGGCCATCATAGTTGCTCGTTGCCTATGTGTGTTGTATCTGTGGGTATTGAATGTGTCTACGAATACAAAAGAGAAAATTCCAAAAAGGACAAAAAAGGAGAAAAAGAGGAAAAACATATTACTATTCCCTTAAGCCAAAAGCAAAATCTAGTATCTTGAGCTTTAAAAGCAATTTTTCCTAGAGTAGCATCAATGGCTTACATTTTTTACACTTACCTGCAGTGTCACGCGTTTGTGATGCATGGAAGAGTTCGTTGATGATTTTGTTTTACTTTTACGCCATGAACACATTAAAAGCTCCTTCATGCCTTTCCTAAAGTTGCGGCTTAAGAAGGCATACAGCAATGGGTTAATGCCGGAATTAAAATATGTCACCAGAAATGTTAAGGGCGTCAATAATGCATTAAAATTTGAGTCACCACGATATGAACGTGACCTGAAATGTAACAAAAAGAAAGGCGTTATAATGAAAGGAAGTGGAAAAATGAAAATAGAAAAAAGTGTAAACAAAACAGATGAGTAAGAAATTTACTGGAGACAGTTAAAAGCCGAATTATTAGATTCCGTAAAAAAATTCAACATTTTACAAGAACGGAAATCCATAAAGGAGCTTATGTAGCACAACAATTCCCACAGTTTTTAAACCATAAACACAATTTAAGATACTTTAGTCTAGTGGAAGTCGCGTTAGCATTAGTAGGTAGTATTTTGTTTTATATGGCATGAGGTTCAAAACCCCTGGTCAGACATCAAAACGAAATATGAAAAATATTTCTTCGGCGTCTTCTTCTCAACAGATTTCTGGCAAAAACACTGAGAGGAACTTAAACTTTGCTATGAAAAGTTTCTCAAACATCTTTCCTTCGGAGTCGACTTTAAACAGTCCCGCCAATTATGGAAAAATTTAAACACACTCAACATGAGTGGCGTGAGAAACTAGGTCGCAATGCTGACTGACCAATTATGTATGTATGTAGTCTAGTGGATCTCTGAGCTCCGGGTTCAAAACTTAGCTCAGACAAATTAAAAATTTTTTTTTTTTAATATTTCATTCAATGACCTCGCTGTCAACAAATTTCTATTAGAAGTTCAGAAATTTCCAAGAAAAATGTCCTCGAACTGTTGACCTAACTGGTCATTACAGTAATTTAGTCTGGATTACAACCTAGTTTCTTATAACACTTATGTTGGGTATGTTAATTTTAAACATGAGTGGCAGTATTTACATTTTAAAATCGATTCCAAACGATATGTTTTTGAGACACTTTTCATGGCAATTGTTTTTACCCTCAAATTCTATGCCAGAAAACTGCTGAGAGGAAGTCGCCGACGAAATATTTTTTTATGTTCCGTTTTGTTCGATATGACACACTGCATAGTAGACAATGACGACTTTTTCAGGACTTCTTACGGTCACAATAACTGCGACCCCTCCTCGTGCTATTTTAAGGCACAGAAGCATGGACACTATTAGGCACCGATGCAGTAGCCGTGAGAGTATTCGAAAGAAAAGTCCCAAGTAAGATTTTCGGTCTAGAACGAGTTGACAATGATTTACGCATTGGATCTAATAAAGAGCCTTCTGAGTTCCTCAACGCCATGGACGTTGTGCAGCGCATTACCAACCAGTGGCTACGCTGGCTAGGCCATGTCGTTCGGTTGGAAGATAATGTTCCGGTGAGACTTGTATTGACTTAACTAAATTAAGGAAGCCGTGCAATCGTTTGTTGTGAACAATTTGCGAAGGCAAGCAAGAAACAGAGGCGTCTGGAAGGATGTGTTAAAAGAGACCGCAATACGATAAACGGGTTATAAATGGCCTATTAGTAAGTAAGTATGAGTGAGAATATATCGAAATGTATTTATAAGCTATCCATATTAAAGCTATGGAAAGGGTTGCTGGAATTGCTAGAATAATCGATCAAAGGTCTTTTTTGTGATCTGAACTGCCACAAAGATATATCACTGACAAGTTCGGTCAATATTGTGAGAGACATTGGATGGCTTCTGGTTAAGAATTTTCACGAAATTAAACGGAACACAATTGTTGCCCCTATTCTGGATGTTATTGCCATCTATTGCGATCTCTTTGATGCAGTTTATATGCTGAAATCGTGGTGGTCTAGTAGGTAGTGTATTCTCTTATTAGACGTGAGGCCACGGTTCAAGCCTGAGGTTACACATCACGAACGAAACGAAACATGAAAAATATTTCTTGGCGATTTCCTTTCAACAGATTTCTGGCAAAAAGTCGGAGAGTAAATAAAAAAATTCACGTGAAAAAGTATCTCAAAAAAAAAATCTGTCAATCGGAGTCGACTTTGCACTGTAGGTGCCACCACTTATGTGTAAAAGTAACACAGAAACTACGTCATAATCCTAACTGAATGGTTGTAATGACCCATTAAGTTAATTAAAGTATATATTGACGGCATTATCATTCCGAAAGAGCTAGGAGCTGCTGTTAGGGTAAATGGCGAGAGCAATGACTTCGATTTTATTTGAAAAAATTAAGCAGCTTAGCGTCATCAACATTTGGTGCAATAAATCGCATATACAGTGTGTTTAACAACTGGTTTGGTCGCATATTTGTCTTTAACGATGTTGTCTAATTCACTGGCCCTCCTGTCCATCGTGATATTTAACGCATCACATTATCTTAAAAGAAGTTTATTTCAATAGTACATCTGTCTTGTGTTAACAATTTTAATTCTTACGCTTTAAAAGAAACACCCAAAATATTTAATACATAAATGAGTATGAGTGGAAATAAATGTATACCCATTCAACGAGTACTTTAGGTGAGTAAGTAGAAAAGCTGACCTCAATTTAATCTAATTTTTCTAAGGTTTAAAAATTTTTATTTTCCTAGAAAATAAAACCAACCACTCCTATGGAAACAATTGGTCATACAATACAATACAAAGAATCGAAAGCCAATGAACTTTCTTTAACGGCAGTCCATTAAAATTCGAAATTTCGCGAAATTTAATTTCAAACAACCGCAAGTCTTTTAATGGCCATGAAATGGACAAAATAGAAATACGAAATACGTCATCTTAATGTCAAAAGATTGGCAATAAAAGCGAGACAATGGGTCACGAAATTTGAAAATAATTTTTAACGCTGTTAACAAAGGAATCCAAGAAAAACATGTTGAATGTTGTTTGCAAAAATATAAAAGCGTTGTACACATTTCACAACATCATACAGTTCCTCATACCAATTTTAGGTACAAATGGAATAAACTGGACTCAAGGTTGTGCTGGTTGTGGTTGCTAGAAGTGCAAGTTCTCAGATATGTTTAGGCCATGTGCCATGTGTATGAAGTAAAACCGAATCACCCAGGTTTTAGAAGTGACTACATGGTACCGGAGGCAAGAGAACATACAAGACTCACATTCCCACACGTCAAGAACGGGTTGCTGAAGCTGTCGTCTCAAAAATGGAATGTGGAACTATATCTGTTGTATATTCCGGTAAGTTGACACTGAACACTGAATCAGGCAGATTGCCTAAGCAGTTCAGCTTATTTCAGGCGGAAATTTTTGCTATGGAAGATGTTGCACGTGTGATTGAAACCACGAACTTAACTCCTTCGAAATTGATCACGTGTGTAGATAGTCAAGCAGCAATCAAAGCTTTGGGATACCATCTCGTCAAATCAATGAGGCGTCAGGAGTATGGGCATGGACTCTCTATACCGTATATGTCGAAACAACTCCCGCCTTCACTGTGTTTCGGGGCACTGTGGAAACGTGTGTGCATAGAGGGAAACGAAAAGGTGGACAAACTGACAGGGATGGGATCGAAGATATATGAGGAGATGACTGAGGAGATATATCCGCATCTACAGGAATACTCTTCCAAATTGGAAAAAGCAGCATGAAATTCAACAAACCGCGGATTGTCCGACATATCTGGCTTTCGAATTTCAAAACTGCTGTGTCTCGCAGTGGACAGCACGAGAACCAGAGAACTATTTGTGCACGACACGAAAACAGTTCGTTTTCTAAAGGTAACTCTAACGGGACACTGCGATATTGGCAGTTCCGTTAACAAGCTCGGTCTACCCCACCCGGATTACTGCAGAAGCTGCCATGTTGTGAAGGAAATGGATTCAGTGCAACACCTTTTATGCTAGTGCCTTGTACTGCAGGACAGACGTCATCGGTTTTTGCTTGCCGAATTTCAAAACTGCTGTGTCCCACAGTGGACAGAAGGAGAACCAGAGAACTACTTGAGTACGACAAGAAAACGGTTCGCATTCTAATGGGAATTTTAAGAGGACACGGTACTACTGGCAATTTCGCTGAAAAACTCGGTGTACCCCATCAGGATTACTGTAGAAGCTGCCGCGATGTGGTGGAAGCAGAATTTATGAGAATGTCCTGCTCTTCCAAACAGACGTCATCGGTTTTTGGGTGACAAAACTTTTGAAGAACTGGACGTGAAGGCGAATGTACTACTAAGGGAACTGGCCGTATATAGCCGGAGCTCGGTGTGTTTCAAACATGCCACTAAACGGATCGTGACAAGGGTGCTTACATCACAATGGGTAACACAATTGGCCACATGGGACACCGAGTGAAGTAGCCTGTGAACGGCGCACAAGAGAGCGTTACACTTAAGCTAGTCATATAAAGGGGACTTTTGCTTATTGGGTTGTAGATTGTAGTCTGGTATCTGAGGTATAGAAACTAAATTGGAAAACAAATGAAGATCAAGTTCGAGGTTGATTTAAATTGCTCGGATTGACCTCACGATGTTTCTTGTGATTTTTATGGAGTTCCAGTGCCACTTACGTGCCATGAGGTATATATATGCCAGTATATATATGTTCCGTTTACTCCTCTATGGAGCATAGGACCGCTAGACCCAATCAGTAGATCAGAAAAATGACATAAGGTTGGAGAGTGAAATAGTTTCTATACAGACTGTTGCTCAACTTCCAGCCCGGCGGTGTCTTAATGCAGGTTTCCCATGCAGTAGAATATTCATGCCTCTCATCATATGATGATGTGTTAATTTTGTTGTTAAAATTCAAAACAAATTTAAATATTCCTTCAAGTTATTTTCATTCCTTCCCCCTCCATATTTACTTTAGTAAATTAAACCCATTTCCTTAGAATATTTTCTACTTATTGTTGTCGTTGTTTACATAACACTTGTTTTGATCAGGACGATACAACAATGTCACATATTTGTTTATGCATCTCATTAGGATACTTCAAGTAATATTCCTTTCCCTTTCCTTTACACTCTCCCTTATTAAAGAAGCGAAGTGCAAATCTAAAAAGGACAATTCATTATCTGAAACTCCCCTCCCCTACCCCCCTATAGGCTACTCACCAATATTGCCACATTTTCCGTGCATGATACGGTAGATTACAGAGGGCAAACGTTAAGACGAATATAATCAACATGCGCACGACACCACGTCTGGCGCGTAAAACATTATTTGACGAATGCGAGATGTGTGACACACGCTGGCTGCCGTGCAGACCATGATGACTGTGTTGGCTCAGTTGGCGATGATTATTAACTGCTGTTGGCTGCTGCTGTTGTTGATGATGATTATGATAGAAACTTGTCTTACGACAAGCCGACACCACAGGACGGTCTGCCTCTAAGGAAACCTTGGCGTAGGGAGAAAAACAAAAGGGAAGAGAAACAAAACACAAAAAATATTAAAATTCTTAAGAAGTCATATGGAAGGAAGGAATAAAAAAACTATTTCGCTTAAAAAGTAAACTTTACAAAGTAAAAGAAAAACTTTGTATTATTGTAATACAATTTCAACATACATACATACATATGAGCAAATGATATACAAAGGACATTGTTAGTGTGTGTTTTTGTAAATAAATAAAAAAACTATAAAAAAACGTAAACATTTTTGAGTTGTTCTTGAATATAATTCAGTTAAACGATCTGATGAATACTCTACAGACATTTGTTTGGTTATTACAAATATAAGTATCAAATAATCTTCCCTGGCTAAAGAGTGGGCCTTTTAAAAGTTTAAATTTAAAAATCCAATAAAACAAAAACGGTTTGAAATTTTACCAAATTTACATATTTGTTGTGACGCGCAATTATTCCGGTTAGAAATGAAATATTATTTCATTCATTTGGCTGACGCGGCTGGTCTCACAGTACCTCATTCGATCGGACCAATTTTTATGCTGCTTTCCGCGAGAATAGGGTCGTATCTCAACAATGGCATCACGAATGTTGGCCTTCAAATGCTCAATTATTTCTGATTTGTCGTCATAACACAGAAAATAGTCCAAATCGCACCTTCTTGGCGGCTAATCAATGTTTGACACAATAAATTGATTGTGACATGAGATGTGTGGCAAGTTGCACCATCCTGTTGAAACCAGACAGCGATCACATCAATACCATGAAGAGCGGGTATAAAAAATCGGTTATCGTGGTGCTATAACTGTCTCCATTGTCCGTAATGGTTGCTTTGTCCTCATTTTTCAAAGAAATATGGGCCGATGTTGCCTCTGCTCCACAAGCCGCACCAAACACTCGTAATGGGTGTATTGGCTTCTGTAAAACCAAGTGTGGGTTTTCGGAGCCCCAAATACGACAATTTTGCTTATTAACGTACCCACCAAAATGAAAATGAACTTCAACCGAAATGTTTTTCGTTGGCCCAATTAATCCCAACGTTGCTCAAGCGTAAATCGATTCATTACGTTCAGTGGAGATAATATATTGAATAGAATGACATAAATATTGCCAGATTCGAAACAACTGATGGTTCAAATTTAAACCGATAGATGGCCCACCCTACATAAGCACTTACAGGCCAGTGCTTATAAGCAGCGAATTCTTGTATCGAAATCTCCCATCTGAGAGCAAATAGCCACGTGTCATTCAAACTGACAGAATTCTATTTTTATTCTTAACAGCACGGGCTGCGTGTTCGATGGAATACCGGCTAGTTGAAGAGGGCTTTGTTCACCTTCTTCAACTCGGTTTGGTGAACTAAGTTCAATGCAAAGAAATTGCTGAATGAGATGGACCCACAGCAGATTTTATAGGCATAGTTAAGAGTCCTATTATAACATTAAATTGGCAGTGAGTCATGCGTCATGTCGTTGACTTTACCAAGATCTGCACCTGGCCAGATTAGTAGAAGAAAAACTTTACAAATTACGAAAGGCCAACATTGGTGGATTGTAGGTTTTCTATCACGAATCAATTATCTGAGATAGAGTTACTTCAGTTGGATACGTCTTCTGACATAGACAGAGTGCCGAGCCTCTGCCTCGAGGCGAATGAAACCATAATACTCTATAGAATTGCATTGCGCTCTCCAATTTTTTCTATACTTTTTCCAATAAATCTGGCGTATAGCTCACATGGTGAATATCGGATTCCAATGGTTTAAGAATTGCTATTTGATCAACCTAACCCAATGACCTAAAAAAAGAAAAGAAAAACTTCCTCTCAACAGACTTCTGGCAAAAACTGTGAGAGTAAAATAAAATTGCCAAATCTACCGGGAATTCAAACTCGATGTTCGGATTAAGCTATATGTACCACCACTTATGAATTAAAATTAAAACACACTGTGTGAGTGGTGAGAGAAGCTAGGTGGTGATCCTGACTAAGATACATCCATCCATAGTTGGACATAACAATCCTTCAGTCAGAATTACGACCTAGCTTCCCATACCACTTATGTTGTGTGCATACATTTTATACATGAGTGTCGGAACCTACAGTTTAAAGCCTACTCCGAACGATTGATTTTTGAGAAACTTTTCATGGCAATTTTTTTTACTCGCAAGTTTTTGTCAGTAATCTGCTGAGATTAAGTGGCCTAAGAAATATTTTCTTCGTATTTCCTTTTGTTCGAGATGTCTGTCTGACCTGGGGTTTGAACCACGGCCCTACGTCTAATAACCCAACACACTACCTACAAGACTACGGCAACTTCTATTGAAAATACCTTTACTCGATTATAATCAGAAGTGACACCGTTTTACGAAACTTTTCGAAATTTTTCAGCAACTAAATGAGTTTTTAACCTTTTAAAGGTAACTTATGTTAAGGTAAATCTCGGTTAATTAGGCAAGGACAGCTAGTTTTTCATGAATTCATATAATTGGCCTCATTTTAAGCAGTTTGTCTTGAGTACTAAATATACTTCATTGTAACCATTGTAATCTGTGTTATCCTTTATCCACCATCTATACCAACTGTAGCAAACTTTCCATTCCTTTTTTTCTACTCTTGTATTATAGTTTGAAATCAAGAAACAAACACACACAATCAAGTATTCTTTGACTAAATTAAAGGCGAAAAAGTTTACAAATTACAATCAAAAAAAAGGAGCAAAAGGATAATGAACTTTAAGCTGTATTCAGTCTACACAATTGTAAAATGCCTTAGATTTTTCGTTTTATTAACACACTGGCTGACGTAAAACTATTTGAAATTGTTTGGAAAATTGCGGGAATAAAATAAAATAAAACGGAACAAAAGTAATCAGACAGGATAAAGAGAGGAAAACAAAAAGGATAATTGGAGTCTATTTAGACAGTTTCGTTGTAGAATAGTTTTTATACGATTAAAGGGACGAAACCCCATAAATTCTTTAAGAGCCAGACATACTATTAAATTTAAAGCAAACTATTCGGTTGTATGCATCTTTAAAGGGAGTGGTGGGTCAGTGAGAGCGTAGAAATTTTTTGAATTTTTTCTAAATGGGAAGAAAGTTAATTCTTCTACAAAAATTGCGCAAAAATTGTTAAAAATTATTAAAAAAAAATTGGTAGGCCACTTTTTAAGCATTAGGGGGTGATTATAGTGGAAGGAATTTTGCACGATTATAATGAATTTTTAGGCGACTGCAATCACTTCAGATGTGGCTATGCATGTACATCATCGCAATGCTTGCACTGCTGTTACACCGCCATTGTCATTTCCTTGGCGTTTTCAGCAATTTAGCTTATCTTATGATTCAATGCTTATGCATTATAATTTCCACTCCATCCATACAAAGTCCAACTCACTCAACAATAAAATGTGGCTGATCATATAAATACATACATAAATAATTGGTCATTACAACCCTTAAGTCAGGAATACAACCCAGACTCTCATACCACTTATGCTGTGAGTGTGTTAATTGTATACATGATTGGCAGGACCAACAGCTTAAAGTTGACTCCGAATGACAGAGTTCTGTGAAACTTTTTCATGGCAATTTTATTTTATTCTCACTGCTGTGAGGAAGCCGAAAAAAATATTTTTGAGATTTCGTTTCATTCGAGATATCTGTACTGAAGTTTTACTTGCGGACTCGCATTTTATGAGATAGCACACTAGGTGTTCAACTATATTGCTACCGTGCTGCACAATCACGAAAGTCAGAACTTCTAGTCGTTGAAGGAAGCGTGAATATCTACTAATTTATCCAGACATCTGAAAACACAAGAGTACAGTTAAGTCCGCGTTAAGAGTGCCTCAAGACTATTCTTCTGCATGCTTGCGAAACCTGAAACCTACTTAAAACTACCGGCCATGAATCTTTACTAGCTGAGTCTACGGCAAAGAATATATTGCTTCCACAATTTTTAGTTGCTTCGTACTGAAAATCAGAGCCAAATGTAGTACGACTTACAGAGAAGAAATTTTACAAGGACAGGACGGACATAAAACTGCAATGATGGCACTACAGCATAACCTCACTCACAACTTCACTGTCACTGGGTTCCTTTAGACGAGGCATTAAGAACAGAAGAGTCTCTTGTTGAGGCCATTAACTTTAGAACTTGAAGATAGGATTACATGAAGATGACATCAAGGTAAGCAGTACACTTTTGTCAGATGTTTTTTTGCTGCATGAGAGCCGTTGATAGCGTATCGTTTGACAGTTGAGAATGTCAAACTGCTTGCAGATAGGGGTATAAGAAGATAACATTAAGGCAAGCAGTACACTTGTGTCAGATGGTTTTTTAGTTGCATGAGTGCTGTTGATAGCCTATCGTTTGACGACTGAGTATGTCAAACTGATTGAAGATAGGAGTACATGATGATGACATTAAGAGCAGCAGTACTCTTGTATCGCTTGGTTTATTTTAGCTGCATGAGAGCTGTTGATAGCTAAGAATGTCAAAGTGCTTAAAGATAGGGGTACATGAAGATAACGTCAAGACAAGCCGTATACTTGGGCCGGATTTTGTTCTTTTTTTTAGTGGCATGCGAGCTGTTGATAGCCTATCGTTTTGACGACTGAGTATGTCAAACTGCTTGAAGATAGGGGCACATGAAGATGAGATCAAGACAAGCCGTATACTTGTGCCGGGTTTTGTTCCTTTTTTAGTTGCATGAGAGCCTTTGAAGCCTATCGTTTGAGGACTGAGTATGGCAAACTGATTGAAGATAGAAGACAAGCAGTATACTTGTCTCAGGTGTTTTTTCTTTAGTTGCATTAGAGCTATAGTTTGACGGCCAAGAATGTCAAACTGTGCGTAGAATTTGGCTTGTCAAATCGGCATGAGGCTTTTAATACCAAAACTTTTTCAAAACTGAAGGAATTTACTACGAAAAAAGTCTCTTTGCAAAGTTCATTGAGCATATCAAGTTGTTTGCCCTTACACATACATATCTAATTAGTCATTACAATCCTTCAGTGAGGATTACGATCTAGCTTCTCACATGACTTTTTTATACTTGAGTAGCAGGACCTACAGTTTAATGTCGACTCCGAACTCCGAGATTCTTGATACACTTTTCATGGCAATTTTATTTGACACTCAGAGTTTCTGCCAGAGATCTGCTGAGAGGATGTCGCCGAAGAAATATTTTTTCATATTTCGTTTTGTTCGAGATGTCTGTCTGACCAGGAGTTTGAACCGTGGCCCTTCGTCTAGTAAGCCAACGCACGTCTGGTAGGCGACAATTGCGCTTAATTTCATTTAATCAAATTGAAAATTGCACTCCATTGTGTGGTACCTCAAGCAAACACAAATATTTTTTCAAATACAATCATATCATCAAACCTTATTTTAAAATCCTTAAAAATATTTAAAAAAAAGGATTTTCGTGTCTGACGTCATTAATTTTAAATATTAATTTTCTACTCGTAAAAGAAATATTTAACATCGTTACACATTATCCTGTTAGAAATATAATATTTAACATACGACACGCACGATATTTTCGCTTTATCATACTGACAGACAGGTTGCTTTAATAAAAACGCAAGAAAATAATGTCATTGCATGCCTATTTAGCATTTGACTTGACTTTATGAAAAAAAAAACAGTTACCTTATCAGCAGTCTACACATTGCGACATTTTTTTTGTGTGTTTGTATTTGCTTTTGGTAAAGATGTTGTGTACAAAAAAATATACACGGTAATCTACCAAAGGAAAGAAGCAGAAATTGAGACTCTTGTAAGGAGAATATTGTTGCGAAATAAATTATGTATGCAAAGAGATAAATATGTTACAAGGTAAAGAGATGTCTACTGATATTATGTACACGTAGAAAATAATATAAATACCGTGAAAAAATAAAGAATGGAATATACCCAGACAGATAGGAAGGAGGTAGACACGTAGATAAATAAAAAAATATTTTTAAAATATTTCAAAGAAAAACATGCAACAAATTTTTCTTTCTTAAATATTTGTGTAAAATATTGAGAGCCATCAATTAGACTGTCCTCCACTTCTAAACTGGTTTTTGAACACTTGAATACGCGTTTCCTAATGAAAACAAACAAAATTTCAATAAATAACGCTCAACAACACAGACATGTGTTAACACGATAATAAAAAGGTTTGTTTCTAGAAGCTCTTAGAGATGATGTGGCTAAAACTAAACAAGTTTAGACAATGTTTCATAATAAAATCAATACATATTGGATTTCCCCATAACATCTCCCTCTTTTCTATTGCCTTCAAAGATAAACTTGGTGCCATTGTCTGCTCAGAGAGAACAAATCTAAAAGCAAGCTCTGGGTGCTACGTATAGGAGACAAGCCTAACTTTCATTACAAAATTTCGTGACAGTTCCTTCCATCCCTCTACACTCTATGATTTTATTTTTAATAGAAGTGAATACTCCATTAACATCGAACTGTTCTGAAAGAGTGATTATTTTGTGGTATACAGAGGCATTAAGAACAGATTTGAGGACAGGAACGAACATTTTTGGTCCTAGAATGAAACGTTTCCGAACCCAAGGGGAAACTCGGGGGTATTTTACAAGCGCAAGTCTATACCACCGAAAGATGTGGAGAACTTAACTTGAATAGAAGATACAGAGTACACACACAACATAAGTGGTGTCGTAATCCTGACCAAAGAGTTGTAAGGACCAATTATGTATGTTTGTATTTCGCGTCTTAATGCATCGTATGTCTGAAAGCTTTCTCTTTAACCGTGCCCTCTATACTCTATGATTTTGGCACATGATGATGAAACTTAATAAGAAAAGTGAATGGAGCAATCAAGAAAGAAAGAGTGAACATTTTATAGTATACAGATGCATAAAGAACAAATTTCAAGACATAAGCGGCAGTTTTGGGTTCTAGAATAAAATGTTTTGAACTCACAGCGAAACCCGAGAGTATTTTACAAGCGGAAGTCTATACCATTGAAATATGTGCGCAAATTAACTTGGATAGAAGATACAAAGGACGGCAGACAGCAATACTATCTGACAGTCAGTCCGCCATCTGAGCATTAAGTTTCACATCGTTCTAGGCGCCTCTGCTACTTGCGCGCCAGTTGGTAACACCAATCGATGACAGGGCTTATTCGATTTAATCCTCCCAACGCAACAAATTTCAACCTCTTCGCCGACTTCCGCAAATTTCTGTCTCGCCGGATCATTCATCTCCAATCGGATGACATGGTCGAGCCAGAACAGCCGCTGGATGTTAAATCGAATTGGATAGTCGGGTAAATTATTAAATTAAATGGACCTCAGGTCATTTGGGAATTCACAGCAATGGACATGCAAATGTGCTTGCGAAGAGGGAGCTTCTATGCTACTAGAACCTTTCTGTTGAGTGTGGGCAAATATTTGGAGAGCAATACTCAACGAAGTCGCCATAGTCTAGTATATTGTGTGTTGGCTTATGAAAGAAAAAATAATTCTTCGACGACTTCCTCACAGCAGATTTCTGCCAAAAAAAAAAAACTATCGAGCTGAGTCGACTTTCGACATTCAAGGGTACAACTAACACACAAAACTAAAGTGGTGTGAGAAATTAATTCGTATTCCTGACAAAAGTGTTGTAATGACGAATTATGTATATATGGGTTTACAGATGTGCTTGAGGAGAGCGAAGCTTCCATGCTACTAATGGGTTTAGAATCTTACTGTGGAGTGTGAACAAATTTTTGGAAAGCGATACTTAACGATGTCACAGTAGCGTAGTAGGTGGTGTGTTGACTTATTAGACATGAGGTCGTGGTTTAAACACAATGTCATACATTTCGAACAAAGCGAAATATGAAAGACAAAAATAATACTTCGGAGATTTCCTCTCTCAAAGAAAATTAACACGAAAACATTCTCAAAAATCTGTCATTTGGAGACGACTTAAAACCTTGCTAGGACCTTGCTCTTATGGATAAAATTAACACACACAACATAAGTGGTGCGAGAAGCTAGATCGTAATCCTGACCGAAGGGTTGTAATGACCAATTATGTTTGACTGTTATGTGTATCTAATTAGAGTTACTGTCTATTTAAGTTTTTATAGTTTTGTGGGAATTTCCAACTGTTTCGATCATGATTAATTATTAAGCCGTAACATATTGTTGCCTAAAGGCTATTTAACTCTCTAAAAAAGCAAAATTAACTACAGCATTATAGTCAATTGCCTTAAATTGACTCTACTGAAAATTAAGTTTTCTTTACAATGGGATTATATCTTGGATTTACATAAGAGTGGAAGATTTATAAAAAAATTTTAACTTGACATTAAAGTTGTGTTTTGTGAGGAGATAGTACCATAGGCGACTTGAATGCGTTTGAGCTGCTTGAATGTTATTTTATTTTTTCTTTTTTCTATCAAATGTCAACTTTAAAACGAAATTAAATAAAAACTGACACGACAACAATTTTCTTTTTTAAATAAAATTCAATAAATATTTGAATGCAACATGATTTACAAGAGAAATAAAAGAAATAAAAAAAATAAAAATTAAAACGAAAGTAAAAAATAGATTTTTTCTAATAAAATTGGCTGCACACTAACTGCCACTGAAGCCTTTGGCATTGAACAGTGGAGTGGAAAAATCATAAATATTTGCTAAACAAAATAAACAACGGCAACAAAAACAACATAAAAAGAGAGGAATAAGAAAACCATATAAATTTTTATTTTTTAGAGAGAGAGAGAGAGAGAAAACCTCTACAAATAAATAAAAACACAGAATAAATTTGATTAAAATACATGACTGGTACAAAAGTATTGTTGTAGCTACACACACACTTACATATGTACAGTTAAAATGTATTAAAAAACAAAAACAAAGATGAGAGAGAGAGAGAGAAGCAAAGAATAAAAGGAATGGTATTTTAAAATATTTATAGAGAACCCACCTTGTAACTATCATGCTTTATTTATAATGGTAGTACATGTTGTAGTATTTGTTGTTCATGTTGAGAGAGAGAGAGAGAGAGAAAAGGTAGTAGTTGTAGTTGTAGTAATAGCAATGGCAGCAGTTGTATTTATTTGTTTAACAAGAAAAGAGGCGAAATAAAAACATTTGTAGTTGATTTGTAGTTGTTGATGTTGATGCCATTTTTGTTTTCGGAGTATTGTTTGTATTTGTTTTTATGTTTATTTTTTATTCGTAGTGGTAAATAGTGGTGTTATAGTATTGTTACATTTTATTGTTTTGTTGTTATTGTAGAATTTTAATATTAAGCAAATAAAGAAATTTCACAGTTAAAGAAAGAAAAGAGTAAAAAAAGAGCAGATTTTTTTTAAGTACAAACATAGTGGTTGGATAAGGAAATAAGGTAAAATACATACATTAAGTAGGAAAAAAGAATGAAAAGAGAAGAGAAAAAAACAAAGAAAAACACAGAGAATAATAAATATTAAGAGTAGAGTGTACAAATATAAAATATAACGGGGAAGTAAATATTCTTAAAAGGATTCATATACTTTAAACGCTATGTACAGTAACAGGGAATGTGGAGTAAACAAAAACAGTGAAAAGAATACAAAAAAGCTTCTAACGAAGACATGAACACAGAATCCAGGGCGGGGAAAGTTCGTATGCTACACACTACAGTTTAGAAAATTTTTAAAAGTTATAAGTACTTTTCTATGTACATACATTTAATACGTTAATCTTCTTTAATTTTTTTTAATTATTTTGACATTTTTAATGAAAATTTAATTTAAAATTGAAACAAAAATGAGTATCAAAATTTTAAAAACTAAAAGTAATAAAAAAATTTAGAGCCTGTTTCTAGAAGATGAATGGTTTCAGATGTTTGTCTGTTTCTATGGGAAAATTCAAACAAAACCAAGAGTTTATAAGCTACCTCATGTTGATATACATATACATACATAGTTGGTCATTACGACTTATCTTCTCATTACCACTTATGTTGTGTGTGTTAATTTTATGCATGTGCGGCAGGACTTACAGTTTAAAGTTGTTTCCGAACGACAGATTTATTGAATAACTTTTCATGACAATTTTACTTTAATCACACAGTTTTTGCCAGAAATCTGCTGAGAGGAAGTGGTGGAAGAAATATTTTTTCATGTTTTGTTTTGTTGGAGATTTCTGACCTGGGGTTTGAATCGAGGCCTCATGTCTAATAAGCCCACTAGACTTCTGCGAATGCGTAAGTAGGTATGTTCATGCGTATATCTCTATACGATAAATGAACCCACTTTCGATCGTGGTTTCATATCGAAAATACCGAATAAATCCCTTTGTGATAGTGGTTTACATCCTCTAGGGAATATCCTTCAAGTATTCCAAGTAAGTTCGCTATCTCGCAATAAAGTCGTGTGTAGAATCTTTCCAAAACATTGCTATGTTAGATTATCCCTTGCTTTTTCCGATTATTATAGTTCTGTTCAGGCTGAAATAATGGCTACAAAGACCACCGTAGTACGAATCCTGTATCAGAGTATAAAAACTGGAGATATACGAATACATATTTACTGACAAGTGCCGGAGTGAGGAGATATCGATGCATTTGACGGTTACCTTCACATGATTTGCTGAAGACCGGTACATTGAACGTAAGAACAAAACTTAAGCTCTTGAAAAAGCTTGTAGAACAGAAAATTCAGAAGAATTTATACGTGAGACTGGTATGACTTTACAGAGCGGTCACACAAGCCTCACTCATTTGCAAAATAAGAATTTGATAATGAATTCTGCAGAGAAACCAGCTAATTAGGGACCAATATGATTGTATGCTGAAAAAGATAAACGTTAAACCTGATCAGAATACACTTTAGAAACCTTATAGCAGTTTAAACGGAACACTGGTCACTGTACACTAGCCGGGAATATCTCACAATATCTTCTGCAGAAGCTGGGAAGGAGAAGACAACACATAACACATCCTCTTTCACGGGCAGTCACTTAGGAACGCAAGGACAAGAACTCTTAAGCATCTGAAAATAACTCACAATATCTTCTGCAGAAGCTAGGACGTCAAGGAAGAAGAAGACACCACATAATGCCTCCTATGTCATGGACAGGCACTGAGGAAACCAAGTGCAAGAACTCTTAAGCATCCGACTTCGTAATGACAGACGTGTCTAGTAAAATGGAAATGCGGAGAGAAAGCAAATCTTTCTAAAACTAAAGAAATGGCTGAGACGTGCCAGCCAGGAATTATATTTGTATGATCGCATAGATAGTAAAGGGGACCTATAGAATGCGAATAAGCTAAATACCGATAAATTGTAACCGAACATTGGGGACCAATATACCAGCTAGCTATGTCAGTGGTACTATCGGTACTCCGTTTGTAAGTCACCGTAATGTAGTAGGTGGCGTATTGGCTTATTAGATGAGAGCCTGTGGTTCAAACACCAGTACAAAACAAAATGAAATATAAAAAAATATTTCTTTAGTCGGCTTTCTCCCAACAATATTCTGGCAAAAACTCTGAAAATAATTCGAATTCCTATGAAAAGTTTATCAAATCTGTCGTTACATAATACATCCCGTCCTACTCATGGATAAAATTAACACACTCAACAAGAGAGAGGTATGAAAAGCCTGGTTGTAATCAATTACGACTTACGTAAAAACTGGAGCCCGACTGTACATTATATGGTTCTTAGGAGTAGAAGATGGATGCTCAAAGTAACAAAAAAGAAGTGCTTTACTACAATACCTCTTCATTCAAATTTTTTGTTTTTCTTTTCAAAAAATTAACATTTTGGCATGAAAGTTTCTAAATTTTAAACGAATAAAAAATCACTTTAACTGCTCTACGGTGTAAAATTCAAAATATTTGCATGAATTTAAGCGTAAAACTTTAAATGTTTTTGTGTTTCCACTAAAATTTCCTCTTTTTTAGTTTCGCAAGAGTTTTTTGCACAACAATTTCGTTACTCGAGGATAATAAAAGTTGCATAAAACTACTCCGGCAGACAACGAGTGAACAACAGAAAAATAAATTTGAGAATAAAAACTAAAACAAAAATGGAAAAAAAAGTGAAAATTTAAGAACTTAACTTCAATTCTAAATGCAACACAAAATTCTAAAAAATAAAAAAATTAAAAAGAAAGAAAACATTTCCATTCTTTATTATATGGTGGGTGGATACCATAAGATCACATTGAGAGTCTCATTTTTGTTTTTATTATTATTGTTGCACTTACCTGACTGTCGGTTATATTGACTCCACTTCGTTTGGCATCATATTTGCAACTTTGTTTACGTGACAGTGTTGTTGCTGCACTTACAACTGAACTATTGACCGAAATGGGAGTACCTAGGGAAGCTGACAGTTGCTGCTGCTGTTGCAGATGATTGTGCAAATGATGCTGATTGTGATTGTGATTATGATGGTGATGCTGATGATGATGATACATACTATTGTGCATACCCATACCATTCTCTTGTTGGGCCAAATGATGTTGTAAACCACGCGATGAACGCCACAAGGCAATCGCTATTTTACTATAGAGTACCTGTAAACGAAAGCAGAGATGGGAGACATGAAAATCGTATACATTGGGGTGCTGCATTACGTACCGTCATTACAAGCAATGGTATAACGTACAGCAAACCAAAGTTGATCATATCCAAGAGCTTGGAATTGAACATTTTACGATCCAATACACAGATTTCTTCTTCGCGTCCACTTTCTGTGTGAACATTTTTAATGGTTTTGCTGAAAACAAACTTGGGCGTTGAATATACGGCGGATGTTATCCAAACAGTTAGAATAACCATCTGAAATGTAAAGAAGAAGAAAAAATAATGTCTTACTGTTTATTCAATATCTAATGAAATTATTATTCCAATCGTTTTTTGAACAAAATTTAAAAAATAGAAATTGAAAGTGAACCAGATCTCCACCAGGAAGGTACTTAAGCCCTTATTAAGCCTGTAGTAGCAGTAGTAGTTGTAGTAGTAGTAGTAGTAATAATAGTAATAGTAGCACTAGTAGTAGTAGTTTAGTAGTAGTATCAGCAGTAGTAGTAGTAGAATTAGTAGTAGTGTAGTAGTAGTAGCAGTAGTAGTTGGAGTAATGGTAGCAGTAGGAGTTGGAGTAGTAGTAGTTGTAGTAGTAGTTGTAGTAGTAGTAGAAGCCTGTAGTAGTAACAGAAGTAATAGTAGTAGTAATAGTAGCGGTAGGAGTTGGAGTAGTAGTAGTAGTCGTAGTAGTAGTTGTTGTAGTAGTAGTTGCAGTAGTAGTAGTGTAGTAGTAGTAGCAGTAGTAGTAGTTGCAGTAGCAGCAGTACTCAAAAAGTATCTTAAGAAGGCTCAGGACATTATTGTCGAGTGATAAAGATTTCTTGCCTGAGACTAGGAGATGAAAGATAATGGAAGACGTTTTTCTTCTGGTACTTCTTCTCAGCAGATTTCTATAAAATTGTCATGAAAAAGTTTCTCAAAAATCTGTCACTCGGAGTGACTTTAAATTGTAGGTCACGCCATTCGTAGATAAAATTAACTCACACAACATGGGTGGTGTGAGAAGCTATGTTGCAATCATGGCTGAACTGTTGTAATTACCAATTATGAATGTATGTGGCTAGGTAATGATTTCCACTCATGCAGAGCATTTTTTTCGATTACGGAAAGTAAGAAAATTATGAGTCCTGAATTTCTGATACGAATACACCCAACAACCCTCACCCTGATGGATTACAATTCTCCACCCCCTAAACTATGAGGTCAAATGCTTAAAAAAAATATAATGAACGTCGTCTATTATTAAATGGTAGAATAAATGCTCGGATGTGTAGTTTCAATTTGTTTGTGAGTTTCTCAAACCGCAATGTATTTGTAATACAAAGAAATTTAAAATAAATTACTCATGACCCGTTTGCTAAGTTATATTGGGGTTTAATGCCTCATAAGCTAATTTTGAAAAACAGTTTTGCTTCACAACTCATTAACAGTCGTTAGATTTTATAATAAAAATAAAAAAACGCTTCAAAATGAAAATTACACAACTATTCCTATTTGTTTTCTACGCTTTTATTCTGTCAACATTTGTTGCTAAGAACGAGGCACAATTACTTCTTCAAGTTGAATGTTTAACTGATCCTTGTCCTGGTGGTGGTGGTGAAAAATTTAACAAGCCTTTGAAGTAGAACGTGTTCAAAAAATAAAGAAATTCTGAGATAATTGTGTGTAAAATTTTTGAAATTTTATTGGAAATAAAAATTTAAAAATTTTGTTTTAAATTCATTACAATTAAGGGTATTTCATTAAGCGCTTTCTATCTTTATATTTAAATAAAACAATGTATGTGTGTGACATCATCGACATTTTTTATTCCTTGGAAAGACCTATTGATGGCAATATGTTTGATATACAACAACAATCAAGTGTCTGCCAGGACTTCTCTGGTCGGAGCGCATTCAAAATATCCAATGTTTCATAAATCAAACTGAACTTGATCGATGACATGAGTTATGTTGGTTTTGAGGACCTTTTGTGGCTTGTGGCTTATTCCACCCCCATAAAATAGAATTGAATCGAGTCAAGGCGTATGAAATGGGTAGACTGTTCACATCATTCCAAAGTAGCATGGCCTTGCCATCAATTTGCTCGGGCGGAATATCCAATGAAAACATAGGATGTGTGGCACGTATCGTCATCCTGTTAAAACTGCATGTAGTTGGTGTCCAGATAATCCAATTGAGTCCAAAAAAAGTGGGTAATTATCAAACAATAGTGCTCGCTGTTGACAGTGATGGTCTGTCCAATATGATCAATGGCGTCGCCAGCTCAAAATCGTCACCAAATAGTGACTTTATCGGAATGCATTAGGCTCTCTTAGATCTCGTGTGGATTGGTATCGCCCCAAATGCAACAATTTTGTTTGTTCACGTAAACATTCATTCAGAAAAGGGTCAGTTGACGACTGCCCATTCAGCAAACACACAGCGTTGACTGTCCAAAAAATTAGGTTAGGTTAAGTTGAAGTGGAAGTCTTGATTACCAAAGCACACTTGAGCACACATAACGGCCCGTTGAGCCGCCACAATAATGCGTTATTGGAAGGATATAACATAATTGGTCATTACAACCCTTCAGTCATGATTACGACCTACCTTCTCACACCACTTATGTTGTGTGTATTAATTTTATGCATGAGTGGCGGGCCCTACAGCTCTAAAGTCGACTCCGAACAAAAGATTTTTGAGAAATATTTCATGACAATTTTATTTACACTAAGATTTTTTGCCAAAAATCTGCTGAGAGACAGTCGCCGAAGAAAAATTTGTTCAAATTTCGTTTTGTTGGAGATGTCAGACCTGGCACACTAGCCAGCACACTACCTATTAGACTGTGGCGACTACCATTCAGCAAACACAAATCGTTGCCTTTGCATGTCCAAATATATATTGGGATAGGTTTCCAGATTACAAACGCATACTTGAGCACGCATAGCGACCTGTTGTGCCGCCACAATAATAATTTATTGGAAATATTTGATCAAATTTAGCATCCCCTTAACTGATGGCATTCAAGGACGAAAACAAAAGTATGCTTCTAATGTTTCTTAAAAGTAATTAAATTAAGAAAAAAAAATTACGACAAAGTTGCTGTTGGTTTGAATATATATTTTTTGTTCAATACTTTTAATTAAATTTTTACATTCTAACAATTCATACATTAAACATTAATTTGTTAACATTTTATATCCAATAAAAGTATGTATGTTCCGTTCACATAACAATTTTAGCATAATTAACGTGCAGTGTTTTCCTATATTGCATCCCACGGCCTCCTCGGATTAGGACATGGTGGATTAAAGCAGTCGATATATCTAGCTGAAGCAGTAACCAAAGAGATTGCTAACAAGCAGATGCCAATTACAGCAAAATATTTCATTTTTAAGCGACAGCACTTAAGTAACACTACAGCACTTGAAATATAAAATCAAACTCAAGTAAAAGTTGTAAAGTGTTGCCATAAAGTAGGCAAATAAATAATACTTATTTACGTGGTATTTTTTTTATTTTTCTTCATTTTATGATTCATACTACAAATATTTTTTTTATCAGTAAATTGTGGTTTTAGAAACAAAAGTAATAAAAATAAAAATATAGTCATAGACATTCGTTTGACCGCAGTAGTATTTTTTCTTAGATTTGTTTATTTATTTTCTTAAATATATCGGGTGGTCCATATATCGGTTTAAATTTGAACCATAGATTATATCGAATCTGAGAATACTTATGTCATTCGATTCTGTCACAAAATTCAGTGTATTATCTCCACTGAGATTTATTGGAAATATATTTCCAAAACAAAGACAATTGGTCGGAATTGGAAAATGTCGTACAAAACTTGAATGCAAAAAAAGACTAACAGTAAATAACAACAAGTACATTCGTTTGACCGCACTTTCATTTCATTTATGAGGCCATCCTCATTACTAACATCTGAAAATATTAAATTTTTGATGGAGTTTATGGAGGCATATCAATACCTAAACAGAGTTCCTTAAGTTTCTCTTTTACGATTGAAATTTGTCTACCTCTGTGTACGATTGCAATTGAGACTGCATACCGACCATGGGAGCCCTGTTATCTTGTCCGAAAATGTAGTAGTTTAAGGAATTTTCGCCAACCAAAGGATTTATTTTTCATATTACGTGCTAGATGTCTAAGCCAGTGATTCAACCATAGGACCTTGTCCTATTAAACCCGAAACATTATCTACTGGGCTACGGCGTTTTCACGTTCGCCAAATCGTCCTAAATACTAGTACACTGGTACCATAACTTGGTAAATTTTGCGTCATGACTTGGGTGTGCACCAGACGAAAATTCAACTGAACAAGGAACTGGTAAAGGAGCATAGACGATGACTGTATGTTCACCGAATGGCCTCTAGAGCAGTTGGCAACTAATCAATGGGTATGTGAACAAACAAAATTTTCGAATTTGGGACGATACTAATCCAAATAACATCTAAGAGCGCTACAATGATACACGCAAAAATTTACTGTTTGGTGTGGAGTTTTGATTTTGGATTTGACGGCGTTGTCTTTCCATATTTCGCTGCAAACGACGGTGACCACTAAAGATCAATGATTATCAACTGCCTTTATCCAGAGTTGTATGATTTGGACACCAAGCTGTAGATGCAGAACAAGCGTTTCAAACCGTAGTATAGTAGGTAGTGTGTTGGCTTATTACAATTCAAACCAGATCAGTCATCTCCAAGAAAACGAAACATGAAAAAATATTTTTCCGGTGATTTCCAGATTTCTGACAAAAACTCTGAAAGTAAATAAAAAATTGTCGTAAAAAAGTTCCTCGAAAATCTGTCATTTGGCGTCGACTTGAAACTGTAAGTGCTGCCACTCATGTATAAAATTGACACACACAACATAAGTGGTGTGAGAAGCTAAGTCGTAACCCTGACTGAAAGGTTGTAATGACTAATTATGGATGTATGTTTGTATGCACTGATATCGTACGATTGACCTCCATTAGATTTTTTCTTGTGGGGTTTTCTTAAGTCGGAGGTGTATCGCTAAATTCAAGCTGATTTATGAGCCGAGCCAAAATCATGAAAAATTAGACCATCACCCTGATAAGCTGTGGCAGACATTTGAAAGGATTTAACAGGATAACGTTACGTGCACACAGCCTATGCCACATTGGATATTTTACACGAGCAAATTCATGGCATAATCATCTAATGTGGAATTGATGTGTACAGGCTACCGATATCGTGCGATTTGACTCGATTTGACTTTATTTTGTGGGATTTTCTTAAGTAGCAGATGCATGCGAATAAGACACAAATCACAGAGGTTCTCATGGTTCAAATTCAGTTTGATTTATGGAGAATTGGACATTTTAAATGTGCTCCACTTAGAGAAAGAAGCCTTGGCAAACACTTAATCAATGTTATATTCCACACATCACATAACATCTTTTAAACGAATATAGAACTTTGATAATGTCACACACACACACTTTCTTTTATTTAAAGATGAGAAGCAGGAAGCGCTTAATGAAAGACCCGATATAAAGTAAATTGCAAACCCATGCTGGTGTACATTTTATTTTGACGTCAGCGGTAAGTCAAATTAATGTTTGTGACTTAAAAAAATTATCGTGAGCTTTCAAAACTTATCTTCCGTAAAATCCTAAAGCTTTCATTAGTGGGCAGTAAATATTTCTACAAAATCCAGCAATTCGAATGAATGAATTTGAAATTCATTTAAATTTAGAAATAAAAAACCATTTGCAGAATACATACAATAAATAAATTCCCATATACGATTACGTTTTTTCTAAGGGCTTTGTTTTTAAATTTATTTTTCCATTAATACGGATAAAAAAATTTGATTTGTGGTCCAAAGCCTTTAGCAAATACTTTTTATTTTTATTTTATTTGTTTAACTTATTTGGATTTATTACTGATAAAAAAATACATTTTTTTAATAACAAAAATATAAAAAAGCGATAAAATTTATTGACAACCATAATAAACAAAAAATGTTTTGATAACGCAATTGAAGATTTAATTCAATCCCATGGGTTTTCTAATCGAATGCAATGGAAAATTTCGAAAAGCAAGAGAAATTGCTAAAATTAGTTTATAAATATTTTGGTTTTTAAACATTATATTGAAAAATGCCTGAATGGCAAGGAAATGCCACCCAAAAATAAAAACTAGGTACCCATTTGCCCTCGCTCTGTATATGTGTGAGGATTACCAAATTTGTTACACGTGATGGTTCTAATTTCTTACTTAACTGATCATAATAAATAGTGAGGATTATAACCTCGCGTATCATGCCACTTATGTTGTGCGTGTTAATTTTATACATGAGTGGCGGGACCCACAGTTTAAAGGCGACTCCGAGCGACGAGTTTTTCAGAAACTTTTCATTTCAATTTTTTGTGTTACTCTCAGAGTTTCTGTCAGAAAACCGCTGAGAGGTTGTCACTATATTTCGTTATGTTCTATATGTTTGAGTCACCCACTCTCGTCTAATAAGCCAACATACTATCTACTAAACTACGGGCCACTTCATTAGAGTGTGTTATTAAATGTTGGTTGCCTAGCACTGGTGCCCACTATGATGTCACAATGCTATCCATAAACAAACACATACATTTTTATGAGTTCGATGGTGGTAGATAGTAGACACACACAACTACATTAAGTTAGATTAGCGTAGTCGCTCTACAAAGCGTAGCTCAGTTCACGACCTCTAGGATCCAGCTGTACTACCGATTACAACGGGTTAAGTGATATTAAAACCGCCGATCCTACATCCGAAATATCATTTATTTAGGGAAACGTTTGTCACTTGTGCCTAACAACCTAAAGAATGCATAGAAATCGTTAGACTTACAGCAAAATGGCTGATTTAAATGTGTACACTTTTTCAGCATTTCAGTGTGATACCAGCAAGGTATAGGAAAAATTTTAAAAATATTTAAAAATACTGACAACACAACACTACAGATGTGTTTAGGCCTAAGCATCAGCAGAATGTATTTTTGAGAAAATTTTCATGGCTATTTTATTAACTCCCAGAGTGTTTTGCCAGAAATCTGCTAAGAGTCAGTCGCCGAAGAAATATTTTTTTTATATTTTCTCTATTGGAGATGTCTGACCTGGGGTTTGAATCGTGGACTGATGTCTAATAAACTAACCTAGTACAATGGGTCAATTCGACCTCCGGGTACTGTACTTGTCTAATTGACAAGTACACTTCCTCTAACCTAACCAACCTACTAGGCTACAGCGACTACTACAGCAGAATGTATGAGTTGCTGAAAATATCGCTTCTGTTAGAGAACGTATGGCGCATAAGCCGAATGTGTCCATTCCAAAGCATTTTCAGCAGTTAAGGCTATCTGCACGGTCATTATGGCGTGTTTTTGCGCCTCATCCAAGTCATGCAAAACGTTTAACCAATTAACCACTTATAGAAGCCCAGATTTCAGGTAGAGGAGAATGCTATTCCCAGCCTCCATGAGTAGCTTCCTCTTACTTGGGAGGGGTCCACCAATGTTTGCCATCAGTCTACTTAGTTGAGTTGTTATTCTATCTGCTCTCGCAGATATCTGCGATTACTCTATCTGCTCTGAGTAGGTCAGTTTCGAGTCTTCGTGGGAATAACCAAGTCGCCTATATTGATTTCGATCTCGCTCGGAATGTGTCGTCTGGTTAGAAGAAGCAGTAGTCTAGTAAGTCGTGTGTTGTCATATTATATAAGAGTCCAAGGTTCAAACTCCACCTCAAACATCTCGAACAGAATCGAAATAAAAACAAAATACTCTTCCTGCAACTTTCGCTCATCATTCTTCTGGCAAAAACTCTGAAATAAACATGAAAAGTTTTGATATCTGTAGTACGGAATCAACGTTAAACAGTATGTTCCTCTTCCCATTGATAAAATTAATTCTCACAAGACGGGTGGTGTGAGAAACTAGGTTGTAATCCTTACCAACGAGTTGTACTAACTAATTATGTAAGTAAGAGATAATTTCTTGCTCTATTGTGCTTATATAAAAATTTTACAATTTTTTTCTTTCATCTGATATGCAATTAAATGTTGATTAATTTGTGTTGCTTAAATAAATTGTTTAATTTTTATTTTATTTAAGATTCAATAAAAAAATTTTTTTTAAAAATAACGAAAGAAAATTGAATACATTCCCACACAGTATTTATTTACAGCGTTAATGTATGTACGGAGAACAAAATGTTAATAAAATTCTAAAAATTTTAAACAAAAAACGTTTCATATCAATTAATTATATTATCAATTAAAAAATATTTCATAAAAAAATGCAAAAATTAATTGATTACACAATTAGTGGTATTTTTTTTTTAATATAAAATGATAAATGATTAGTTAATTTAATAAAATTGATACTTTATTGGAGCAAAAAAGAGACAATGTTTGTGTAAATACAATAACATTACAAATTGCAAATAATACAGAATGTACCACCTTAAAACCTGGACGTATTTACACACAGTTGCTAAATTATACATACGGTTAACAAATTTCGGAAATTTTGTAACTAATCCGTTTTCATTGAAAATCTTTATAATTGCCTGACTCTTTCCTCGATTTTAATACGGTCTTTTTGCATTGATTCAGAAATTTGTTAATCGTACGTATACTTTTGTGACCCTGCACAGGCCTGCACAGCCCACAAAAGTTAACAAATTTCAGACAATTATAAAGATTTTCAACGAAAACGAATTTTTTTAACCGTATGTATACTTTAGTAACTGTGTGTACGTCGTTTAGTCAAGCATATGAAGTAATGATGTCGAATTATTTCTTCTACATACCTAATTGGTCATTACATCCCTTTAGCAAGGTTCACAACCTAACTACTCAAACCACTTATATTGTGTGTGCTAATTTGATACGTAAGTGACGGACTACATAGTTTAAAGTCGACTCCGAACAACAGATTTTTGTTATGCCTTTCATGGAAATTTTATTTACTCTCAGAGTTTATGCCAGAAATTAGCTGAGGGGTAGTCGCCGAAGAAATATTTTTCGCATTTCGATTTGCCGGAGATGCCTAAGCTGGGGTTTGACCTGGTGACCTCACGTCTTACAACTCAACACAAGTTCTGCTTTGCTCCGAACTTGGATGGAAGCACAAAAAACAAAATAGACCACGTGATTAGCAACAAGCAACTTCTTACTGGCCAATTTGAATTTACGCAATTCAAATAAGATGCCCATAACCACCAACACAACACACTACGTTGTGACCACCGGCCCGCCAGTTTTCACTCGACCGATACGACTCGTTGGTGAAAGACTTGCAAAGCCAAAAAATTCCAATTTTTAATGGAAAAAGTTATCAGTCGACCAACAAAAAGTCTGTAGATAAGTCCACTACATTTAGTCAGAAAAAGTATTAACGAGAGGAGGCCTTGCGGTGACTATCAAGCTCTTAACGCTACAACGATCCCGGACAGATATCTGATTCCTTTCCTAGATAATATTTTCTGCTATTAACATTAGCAGCGATCTGAGTTTGCAGGCAGCCGCTGGGAAAAAGTACCCTGAAAATTGTACTCCTCATCGTTTAAAAAGTCTGATTATAGCCGCCTGCTAAACCTACGTCTTCCAACATCATCATATGAGGTACTTGCTATAACCTCAGATCGCAAATTTGAAAGCCAAAAGCGATTGAAAACGTTAGAAAATTATTTATTCATATGTGTGATCAAAGACCTTTAAAACGAATGCCATAATATAACACTAAGAAGCCGCCAGACAACTAGAGCTTCTGCTACGTACTTGACGTCTTTGCGCATGATATGTGGTGTATGTGAAGAATTCATATATGTACATACGTTCGAGCAAGTGAATATAGAAACACAGCACTGATAAAGAACCATAATGGATACCATCTTACATCACTACATGATCAGCATGGCAGACACGATTTCTTCATTTGCTTACCACCAACTCAAATCGGAGATATAACAATCCGTGCCATACAGACGAAATCCGTAAAGGTTGATATCTTCTTTGCTCTTCACTTCAGAAGAAATCAGATACATTCTGTTGCAACGCAGAAGTAACAAATCGCTCTACGGAGGCCATAAACCCACCGAAACAATGGTGAAAGCAATTCTCTTAACATCTGGGAAACAAATACTATACCAGACGTTTAGAAGAACGGAATTGTGATAACAATACGTAAGGAATACCTAAGAAGGGCAATGTTAGTCAGATTCAAAAACTGGAGAGCACTGAATGTCATCACGAAATACCATAACACTCTACATTGAGACAATTTTATTAAAGAAACAGTCGGAGTTCAGAGATAATAGTGTCTGCACAAACTCCCCAACAATGATACACACAGCTATCGTTGCTTCCGTGGCTCATTAGCTTATTTTCCCTGATGGTCTTCGACTTCGAACGTGCCTTTGCCACAGATTTGAAAACGAATCAAGTAACAACATAACAGTATTCGCCGTAGTCTAGTAGGTAGTGTATTGGCAAATTAAAAGTAGGGTCACGGTTTAAACCCCAAATCAAAAATTTGCAGCCAAACTGCTCAGCAAATTTCTGGCAAAAACAAAATAAATTTGCTATGAAAAGTTTCCGAAAAATCAGTCGTACGGAGCCGACTTTAAACTGTAGGTCCTGCCGCTTACGGATAATAAAGGGTCCGCCAAATAACTCTTGTTTTTTAAATGCTTTAAAGAATAACTACTGAATATTTTCTCAAATTTCTTTTTTTATTTGAAAGTACAACCCTTCCAGTTAATATTGGAAAATAATTTCATTCAAATGGCTGCCTCGGCTGGCCATGCAGTAGCCTAAACCAAAAGATGCCAATTTTGGCAAAAAAAATCATCATTTCAGATGAAGCTCATTTTGATCTTGGTGGGTATGTAAACAAGCAAAATTGTCGTATTTGGGGCACAGAAAACCTGCACGCATACATTGAAAAGCCAACGCACCCAAAACGAGTCACTGTGTGGTGCGGATTTTGGTCCAGAGGCATAATTGGGCCATTTTTCTTCGAAAATGAGCAAGGAGTGGCCGTTACAGTGAAATGGCGATCGTTATCGGGCCATGTTGAACGAATTTTTGTTCACAAAACTTGAAGAGGAGGATATTGGCAACATTTGGGTTCAACAGGACGGCGCTACATGCCACACAGCCGAAACTACACTCGATGGTCTGCGCACTGTTTTTGAAGATCGCATTATCAGCCGCAGAGCTGATGTCGTTTGGCCACCTCGGAGCTGCGATTTGACACTGTTGCACTATTATTTGTGGGGTGCCGTCAAAGATAAGTGTTACGCCGACAAGCCAGAGACAATTGACGCTTTAAAGGGCAATATTCGTGAAGCCATTTGTGCTTAAAAATTGGACCGATCGTGTAGGCTACTGCATGGCCAGCCGAGGCAACCATTTGAATGAAATTTTTTCCATTATTAACCGGAAGGATTATACTTTCAAATAAAAGAGAAATTTGAGAAAATATTCAGTAGTTTTTTTTTAAAGCATTTTCAAAAAAAAAGTTATTTGGCGGACCCTTTATTAACACACATCATAAGTGGTAAGAGAAGCTCGGTTGTAATCCTGGCATATTTATGTATGTATGGATTTACAGATGTACTTGCGAAGAGGGAAATTTCCATGCTGCTGATGGGTCCAGAACCTTACTGTGGAGTGCGGACAAATATTTGGAATGCGATAGTTGGCTTATTAGATGTGAGGCCACTCATGTATAGAATTTAATACACACAACATATGTGGGTGTGAGAAGCTAGGTTGTAATCCTGACTAAAAGGTTGTAATGACCAATTATATGTATATGTGTGCCATTAAACAATACAACTTGTGCTATGTGCCTTAAAGGCAATGAGAGAGTCTCTCCTACTTCGTCGTGCTTTAGTGACGTTGGGTGTGAGATAAACTTATAACTGGCAATCAAACAATAGAGTTCGCAATTGGAAACTTATTTTACAGGAGCAATTTGTGATTTAAGGATACAATAGAATGCCTCAGCTTTCCTTTCCATTTACACGCAGTTTTCCCTTAAGCAGTGATAATAAAAATCCCATAAAAGCCATGTAATATCAATATTGTAATGAAATTACGTCCTGTTAAAGAGAAAACACTTTCGTGTACATTAAAAAATAAAAGCAAATAAATCGTGTAGAGTCTATAAAAACTTATTTAACAAACAGCAACAAATACTATCAATTGACTTATTTAACCCAAACACGAACGTAATAAAACGAAATGAACAGGGTGTGTGTGAATACAATTTAATCCACTGAAGAATCATACGATAATAAAACTATATAACCACCGTAGGTCAGTATCAACAAGGTTTTTTAAACATATCTGTTTAATATAGCAATGAGAAAAGGCTTTTGACCAAAAGCAGAGAATTACAACACTTTGGATAGAAACGTTCTGTCCATATGTTCGGCCCACATGTTCTGGTTGCCTGAGACTCTCCTGTCTTAGACTGCCTATTACCAGACAATGGCAGAAAAGATGGCTGATAAGATAAATAGGCCTCCAATTACAAATGTATAAAATTTTCATTTACACACTGTTTAACAGGAAACGCATAGTATTTCCATTTCTATAAGCACATCACTGTGTAAGTAATCCACCGCCACCACCGCCTTATTTAATTATTTTTGAACACCTTCTGGCGCAGTAAGTGATGCATTTAATACGAAAATAATACAATGAAATGTAATAAAAATGCAAATGATGATTGGAATTAAATTAAAAAAAAATAATGGAAAATCACGTTCAATACGTTTTTTTGGTACCATTTTGATGGCCAATAATTTGTTTAATAAATAACATCGACACTCAGGCAAACGTATTTAAAGCGATGACTGTGCGAGCTGCTTGCGAAAGGGTTATTTTACATTCAGAGGGCGATAATTATAAAATAATTTAAAAATTTTTTTTTGTACGACCAACACTCAGGGGATGGCCCCTACTAATGCCCAGCATTGTGTTGGAACTAAGGAAATATATTATAGGAAGGAGGAAAGAGTGAGTAGTGTTTGTGGACACGAGATTTGAATCTATTTATAACATTAATGGCAAATAGGGCCTTTACTGAAAGGGGGTTCAACATACAAATAGTCTGGCTAAAGAAAGAATTTTGTCTTTAATGCACTGTGGCATACACTGTCCACAAAATCCACCACAAACGGATGGACTCGGCGAAACAGACGAGTGTTACATAGGAATGCATGATTCTCGGGAATAAGTACCCTTATTTCGCTCGAGTAAAATCCATTGTAGTAGCAATAGAACAGTGAAACGCAAGCTACATTGCGGCGATGAATCACTAGAGACGAATACCCCACCGTCATTAATGAGCACTTTCGCCATCTTCTGTAAGCGGTAGAGCAGCCTGAAATACATACATACATACATAATTGGTCATTACAACCCTTCAGTCAGGATTACGATTTGGCTTCTCACATCACATATGTTGTGTGGGTTAATTTTATTCATGAGTGGAGAGACCTACAGTTTAATGTCGACTCCGAACGACAGAGTTTTGAGAAACTTTTCGTGGCAATTTTATTTCCTCTCAGAGTTTTTGCCAGAAATATGCTGAGAAAATATTTTTTGATGTCTGGCCTGGGGTTTGAACCGTGGCCTTACGGTGAATAAGCCAACACACTATTTACTACACTACTTGGACTTCTTAATATACAAGTGATGTAAATAGTAAAAATATCAGATGTATAGTGTGTGTGTATTTCTTGCATCGTGGTAAGAAACCAAGGTACTTGAATGCTTTTTTCGACACTTGAAAAAAAGTGCTGATTCCAGCGAACATCACACAGAATTTTCATGTCCAGAACATCAAGAACTTCTGACTGCTTAATAATGATAAAGAAATCTGTAATTCGGAATCAATGTTAAACTCCTACTCATGGATAAAATTAACACACACAATATGGGTTGTGTGAGATGGTAGGTTGGTGTCCTGACTAAAGTTTTGTAATGACCAATTAAGGAAGACTAGTGCAAGAGTAAAGGGGGTACTTATCCGACTTTGCCGTGTTATCTGAAAATGTCAATGAATTCTTAAATGATATTCTTTGGGAGGTTAAAATATTATCGTAAAATGGTTTATCCGGATTTACAACGAAGAAATCCAAAATATACAGGGAGTTCAGGTTTCGTGTGGTCAACTGAATTCAAAATGTTAGCATGAAAATAACTCTTATAGCTTTATGTTCTTGTGGAATTTTGTCTCATTGCCGTGTTCGCAGCCAACATGTCTGATGAGACTTAACTGGTTATCATAGTAAACGATGTCTTAGATGATGGAGTTCTAAGAGCACGTGTTGTCATGATCGAAGCCATTCGCAAAAAACGTTGAAACTGGATTTGAAAATTCCTTTCCCTAAAACCAACTACCAGACTGCGGGCCCCGGGAAAAGAGTTAGGCTAGGCAAGATGATGGACCCATTTAAAGGAATAGGTCCCGCATGGTCTAGCATTTAGGCTTATTGCGATACTACAATCAATTCTAGCCGGGGGTCAGACATTACCTAGAGTAAACGCTCCTGTGTCCAAAATGAATCTTGCTATTGCAGGAAGCTTTATATAAGGGGGCTCAGTCGAAGATGTCATTAAGAGGCGGAGGCTCTTTACACTGACACAAGAGTTCAAGGACAGTCTCTTTCTCCTTAGACCCACAGCTTTTGCAATAATCATTAGCCGGAATGTTGAGTCTTTTGGCAGGCCTACCAAAAGGACAGTGGACCGTAAGAATCGGTAACATGTGCGATGGATTACCATGCGATTTAAGAAGAATGCTTTTCTTGTCCATACGTGCCCAGCAGAGTCTAGCAATATTACACGTGCACTCATGCTGCCAACGAGATAAGTGTGAACGACATCCAAGTTAACTGAAGCAATCAGAGTGCCTATACCCTGTACAATCGATATTAAGCGAAGGATGGCCATGCAATTTTAAGACATAAGAAGAGTGCTGTTCTTGTCCATACATATCCAGCAGAGTCTAGCAAAGTTGTATGTATCCTTCTACTGCCAACGAGATAAGTGTAAATGATATCCATGTTGACTGAAGCAAACGGTATTCCTATGTCCTGCAACATGAAGGACATTGCAAGCTTTGTGCCGGCCCTGGCTAGTCCATCAACAATGCAGCAGAATGGAGTTGATTTGATTACATTTTAGGGTTGAGAGCTAAGCAGAAGTCCCTGATTTAGTGGTTCTGAGTTCCGTATTGGCTTTTATTTGTCAATTTTCTTTATTTAAACTTAAAATCGCCCGCCATTCCTACTTATAAATGCAGAGAACACAGTACTCGTGTAAAAATAATTCGCAATTATTTGCATGATGGCCTGTTATGCCCTGGTATTTAACTTGAAAATATAACAGGCCAGCCAATAACAGCCTTAACGAACAAATAAATCGAAATGCAATCGAAATAAAAATTAAAACAACAAGAACAACAGCAGCAATGAAGAACAATCGAATGAAATAAACGAATAATAATGAAATGAAAGTGAAAATGTTAATTAAACTTTTTAGTTTTATGAAGAGCCAGAGAATATTTATGAGCTTAAGCTGCATATTGAAGCAGAAGCATAAATGTTATCGATACACGAAAAATAAATAACGAAGTAAATTATTATTATTCCGGGGAAGGCATACGATACAAGGCATGTGGAAAGAAAAACTTAAATATGCCACAAGATTTATTTAAGTATTATTAACTGGAAATTAAATGAGTTCTCTTAATTTTCTGAGGGAAAATTATTTCATTAACTTTACGTGTTAAACAGAATAATTAGGGATACCAAGTAAGAAAAAATATTTCCATTAATTTTAATTCGGTATTAAATCTTATAAATCTAGACCACTTACCCTTAATCTGGCCGCTGTTAATATTTGTTTGCATGTTATGGGATGTACAATAGCAAAATATCGCTCCATACATATCACCACCAGTATGAATATGGATGCTGTATAGCTAAGCGAATGTACAAATTGATACATACGGCATAGGAATTCACCAAAAACCCAACTACAATTGAAAAAGAATAAAGGAATTTAAATATAAATTTCAATTAATTATTTCAAAATAAAAGAAAAAAATTTGAAATCCAAAAGAAAAACAAAAAATACGTTGCATACATTTCTCTGCTTAAACAAAAAAAAGTATATTTTTAGGAGCATATGAATTAAAAAAACAAAGTAGGCAAAAAGTTTGTTAAATATGTTTTCTTTAAAAAATTAAAGAAAAGAAATGAAAAGAAAAATTAACAAAATTACTAGACTGTGAAGAAATGTTTCCAACATCGTAATGATATGCGAGGTTGGAAGAAAGTAAAGTTCTTTGTAAAATATTAATTAATAGAAGACATACATGGCATGGAATGGAATACATATTTCAGTTCTAAATTGTTAAGTGTTAACAAAGGTCAAAGACCATCATATGCATTTACGGTATACGGATTTGTGCTGACGCTTGAGACACTTTAAAATATAATTAAAATCCCCTTCCATCGATTACATACATACCATTCAATTTTGCTTATTAACGTAGCCACCAATATGAAGATTAACTTCATTCGAAAGGATGAATTTTTTGTAGCAAAATCGACGTCATCGTGCAGTTTCTCGTAGGCCCAATAAATCCCAACGTTGCTCAAGCTTAAATCGATTAATTACGTTCAGTGGAGATAATATACAGAATTTTGTGACAGAATAGAATGACAGAAGTATTGCCACATTTCAAATAAGCGATGGTTTAAACCGATAGATGGACTACCCTATACGTAAATAATTGACAATTATAGCCCTTGAGTAAAATAATACATAGTTTTTGGGTGCCCTGGTAGTCTAGTGGGTAGTGTGCTAGACTATTAGCGTGATCGTCGTGGGTTAGATTCCCACCAGAGACTCTGATCTGTGACACTACTCAGTTACTCAGCTCGTATATAATTAGAACATAATTTGTAATTGTATTGTAATAAATAAAAAATACATAGTTTGCTTTGGTCTTATGGAGTACAGCTCCTATTTGGCAACTCTTAGTCATCTTTATAGTTTCATGAAGGCATCTTTGGATAGACACGTTCTGTCAATAAATTCTACACACCGAAAAATTCTTTTTCTAATGATCCGTTTAAGAACAGTGAAGATGTTCTGCGGTCTGCTCTTCTTCCTAGTTGTTACAGCTTTTGCAGAAGTCGTTGAGAGGTATTTAAGCTTCCGGTGGACTCTGGTTAGGTGAGGTTAGGTTAGAGGACGTGTACTTGTCAATTAAGACAAGTACAGTACCCGGAGGTCGAATTGACCCATTGTACAACGTCCTAGTTTCTCACACGACTTATGTTGTGTGTGTTAATTTTGTACATGAGTGGTGGGACCTAAAGTTTAAAGTCGACTCCGAACGACTAATTTTTGAGAAACTTATTCATGGCAATTTTATTTACTCTCAGAGTTTTTGAAATCTGAGAAATCTGCTGAGAGGAAGTCGCCGAAAAATACTTTTTGTATTTTGTCTTTGATGTCTGGTCTGGGGTTCGAACCCTGGCTTTGCGTCTAATAAGTCAACACACTACCTACTAGACTACGACGACTTACTGGACTCTGGGTAGAATTTACACAAATTTAGTTCTGCGTATTTGGCGAGATCTACTTGGTTTTCATTCAAATGCGTTTGTAGTATCATTTGTCTGTTTATCAAATGAGTGAAATTTGTAGGCATCTTTGAAGAGGAACCCAAATTTTACGTTGTATAAGCATTCAAAAGTAACCCACATGACAACATTACAACCCTGTAGTCAGGATTACGATCTAGCTTCTCACACCACTTATGTTGTGTGTGTTAATTTTATACATGAGTGGCGGGAGTTTAAAATCAACTCTAAAAAGACAAATTTTTGAGAAACTTTTCATGGCGCTTTTTTCACTCCCAGAGTTTTTCCAGAAATCTGTTGAGCGGAAGTTGCCGCAGAAATATTTTCTCATTTTTCGTTTTGTTGTTGAATAGAGGCCTCAGATTTAATAACCCAATACGCTACCTACAAGACTACGATCTGTTGTACTACCCTCAAACTTAATAGGATATCCTTGTAATTGCTAGTATAAAGATCAGGATTGTTTGCGGTGGCAACAATAATATATTCGTGCTTAGCATCTGATATGCACCCAGGTGTTTCTTCCTTGAATGGATTAATGTCCCATATGTTCCAAGAATATGCTCGCATGATTCATGCGTATCGTCACAGAATCTACTTGGTGGGCTCAAGGCAGCACCCATTTTGAATAAGTGTACTCTGAGTTGTTGTCGTTTTAATGTCCCACAGGTTCTAAGAATGCATACCTGATTCATGCGTATCGGCACAGAATCTACTTGGTGGGCTCAAGGCAGCCCCAATTTTGAATAAGTCGACTCTAAGTATTCGTCACAGTCTAGCTGGTAGTGTGTTGGCTTATTAGACATAAGGCCTCGTTTCAAACTCCAGGACTGATATCAAAACGAAAATATTGTTACGAAAATGGAAATGGTGTTACATCGTTTAACATTAAAATGAAAAACAAAAGCTACAAAAACAAAAACAATGAACTTGTTTACATGATAAGCAAGTAAGCAAAAATATACCAACAACAACCAGTATACAAAAGGAGAACAACGATGTTTACATTTACGGAGATCTGGAGAAGGCAAAGCCACGAACATTTGACTTCAAGAAAATTCATCAGACTGTTTACGTTGGCATATAAAAGGCAAGGCAAAGCAGGCCACGTGTCAATAAAAATTCAGTCAGTCTTGTGTGAAGACGCGTTGCGTTTGAAGAGAATAATCGTATATTGAAGATCTCCGTTATAAAGATCTGGCGGACAATTGTTAGTATTTACGCAAAAAAGTGTAAAGCAGAATAACAAACAAAGTAAATTGTTGTTGTTTACATCAAGTTGTGAATAGTGGCACACAGAATTGTGCGAACAATGAAGAATTTTAATTAAAATTAAACAAAAATTTATTTTTATTTTATTTGCAATCTACGAACTCATATTTTAAACGTTTTTAAAAGGGTAAAAAACGAAAATGAAAATTTTATTTCTTCGGCGACTTTCTCTCAGCAGATTTCTGGCAAAAACTCGGAGAATAAAATAAAATTGCCATGAAAGAGTTCCTCCAAACCTTTGGCGTTAGGAAACGAATTTTGTTCAATTTCTGCACAAAATTTGCCACTTCAATGAAAATATTCACGATATTAAATTGAACGTACATTTAAGCATAATGTGGGTTGGACTGCTTAATTTGTTACTTTCATTTCTTTTTTCATTTCTTGTTTTCATTTATTTTTTCAATGCTTTTATTAGTTTATTCAGGTGGTTTGATAAATTTGTTTCACACTGAAGACTGCTCCAATCATCATCATAAGATTGATTATTTATTTACGATATTAACCCACATTTGAATTCAATTTCATTGCATTGAAAATGAATGAAGCAATCACTGGAGAAGGGCAATCGTTGATAAATGAGGGAAAAACATTTTTCAGTTTTCTTTTTTTAATTTTCATTTGCTTGGAGATTATTTACATTTAAATCGTAATACGCGTTGCTTTTATTTTCAATTTATTCAACTACAATGTTCTTAAAAAAATACTTTTAATTGTAATTAATTTGTGTTTAATTTTTATATTGTATATACCAATTAAAAATCAATGAAAGAAATGCGAATTATTTTTATACTTTTTATCGAATAATAGTGGGATGCTGAAAAAACCACTGAAGCATTAAATAGCAATTTATACTTAAGCTTCATGGGATCATCCATCTACTCTATCGCCTTTAATGAACGAAAAGCTTTCGTGTTTAATTGAAAATGAACCTGTGCAAGAACATTATTATCAGCAATTAAGTTCTTGGATAATTATTAAAAGTTTATGGGAAATAATAATAAAAATATTAAGTTGCAGAAAATGTTTAACATTCACTTTTTTTGATACAAAAAATGTATTAAACGCCCACCACGGTTGTTGTGCATGGAGAGCATCTTATCCGTCTAACTTTAAATGAATCTAGCGTATAAATCATATTGAATTTGACTGATTACAAGGGTTATGTAAGTTAAGATTGGTAGCTTATTCGCATACTTATGTGAAATAGTCTGATGGATTCAAATCGTACAAACTTGGTGGTCATATTCACATCGGCTTCATGGCCACCATTAGCACTGTTCGCCATTTTAGTCCCTCAGTCAACATACTGCAAAGCTAGCGGTCACTCCCAGAGTGATGATTTTAAGAAGAGAAAATTAAAAATTGTGAAGCTTTATAACTAGATTTGGGTACTATATTGTTATGTTTTTATCTTTTAAAAACGTTTAAAATATGAGCTCGTAGTTTGCAAATAAAATAAAAATAAATTTAAAATTCTTTATTATTCGCACAATTCTGTGTGCCACTTTTCACAACTTTATGTAAACAACAACAATTGCTTTGTTTGTTATTCCTGTGTTTATATCCTTTGCATAAACAATAACAATTACTAGGCAATTATTCGACGGAGATCTTCAAACCACAATAACTCTCTTCAAACACACCGCGTCTTCACACAAGACTGACTGAACTTCACTGACCCACTCTCTGCTTTGTCTTGCCTTTTATATGGCGGGGTAAACAGTCTGATGAATGTTCTTGAAGGCGAATGTTCGTGACTTCGTCTTCTCGAAATCTCTATAAATGTAAACATCATTGTTTGCATTCATTATTGTCGTTCGTGTATTTGTTTACATTTATTCTTGTAGTGTTGTTTGGGGATTTTTGTTTACTTGTTTAACATTTTTTTAGGATAGTGTTGTTGTATTAAGCAGTACGATAATTTGTAAACAGGTGTGTTTACTGTATTGTTTTTGTTTTTGTAGCCTTTTATATAATTCTAATGTTAAGCGATGTAAAAGCCTTGATGGCTCACGGCAAATCTAAAGAGACTCTCTGTCAAATCATTCTAAGAAGTCTTGAGATTGTAAGTTTTTGGTGTATGATAGAGGCCCTGAAGAGAAGACCGGGCATGATCCTACAATAGTATCATTTACAAGAGGAAAAGGCAGAGTATTCGTATACTGGGTGAAATAATAATACAGAGAATTGAGATATAATTACTTTAAATAACTTTGGAGAGTAAATCGACATGTACTTAATTTTTACATAAATTGTCATTACAACCCTTTAGTCAGGATTACGATCTGGCTTCTCACGCACCACTTATGTTTTGTTTGTTAATTTTATACATGAGTGGCGGTACCAACATTTTAAAATCGACTTCGAACAACAGATTTTTGAAAAACTTTTCATGGGAATTTTATTTACTTTAAGATTTTTTTTCAGAAATCTGCTGAGAGGAAGTCGCCGAAGAACATTTTTTTCAATTTCGTTTCGTTGAATATATCAGCCATGGGACTTGAAACGGTGCCTTACGTTTCGTAAACCAATACACTACCTATTAGACTACGGCGACTAACGGATGTGACTGTGCAACCAACTATACACCGTTTAATCCCATTCGGCAGTTCGAAATAAGGCCTGTGAGGTACCGCTTATGAACAAAATTAGTCACCGTGTATTTAAAATGTCTAGTGAAGGATTATAAAACTACAGTTTTTCGGAGTGTGATTGCTTTTTAAGCCAAATACTCAGGGAATGGCCCCTACTCATGCACAGCATTACATTGGAATTATGAAAATATGTTATGGGAAGGAGGATGATCCCTACACGTGCACAGCATTACGTGGGAATTAGGAAAATAAATTATTTCGAGGAGGACATAGGGAATGGTGTTTGTGGACATTAGATGTGAATCACGTTTAATAAACCCAGACACTACACTGCGGCGACTTCAACTAAAATCTTCACTTTATATGTCCAGTTTGTCCTGCACACAGACCGTGTTTTTAAATTTTAATTTGTAGATCGCATAAGACGATCGCCGCAGTCTAGACGTAAAGCCAGGGTTCGACCCCAGGCCAGGCATCAAGACAAAATACAAAAAGTATTTTGTTCGGCGACTTCCTGTCAGCAGATTCCTGGCAAAAACTCTGAGAGTAAATAAAATTGCCATGAAAAAGTTTCTCAAAAATCTGTAGTTCGGAGTCGACTTTAAACTGTAGGTCACACCACCCATGTATAAAATTAACAAATTAACACACACAACATAAGTGGTGTGAGAAACTAGGACGTTGTACAATGGGTCAATTCGACATCCGTGTACTGTACTTGCCTTAATTGACAAGTACACGTCCTCTAACCTAATGTAACCCAACCTATGCTTCTAAGGCAGCGTGAAAGTGTACATATATTACTGAATGCCCTTGATCTTGATTGCTTATATGCTGTACTCGTCTCTTCCTTAAAGGGTTTTGTGATAGGTTGACATTACATACACAGTTTTTGTAATAAAAATTTGCTTCATACCCTAAGTTCTACATCTACTTCTCTTATTTTCATAACAAGTGCCACACCCACAAACATCGTAACAGCATAAATACGACGATTTGAAGCTAAAAAGCTATGGAATTTAATGGGTGAGACAAGAAAAATTTGTTAATTGATGGCAGATATCAGATCTTACAGTGTTGTCTTCCAATACTCAAAAAGTTCTATTTTCACTTGTATATTAACTGCTGGCAACACTGTAAATGCAATGTTTCGCTCGTCATAAAAAGGAACAAATTTTTATTTACTCACGTGGCTGTAAAATTTACATCACAGAAGTTATTACTTGTTTTTAGATTTAAAAAGAAATCATTTTTTCAAGTGATTTAATTAAACTTTTTTAATTTGACTTTTCGTTGTCAAACAAATAAATACAAAAATGAAAGCAACAATTTAATTAAAAATACTTTTGATGTGTGACTTTTAATGCCAGCCAGGGCGAACTCAACTCATTTCTATGAATTTTAAAGCAAATTTCATCATTTTTTTTTTTGCATCAAGTAATAGGAATTTTTATATTTGAAATGAATTAATCATTCAACAGTATCATGGGTGGCAGCACTTGGTAATCATAAATTTCAAATTTATTAGCAAATGTCTGCAGGAAAGTTTACATTCATAGCTTTTAAATTGAACTTGACATTCACGACTAGCATGTCAAAATAAATATGAAATGTTGAGATTTTATATTCATAAAGAGGAGTTGTGATGTTATTAATTTGAGTTATATTGCTGTGCGACGAGAGCCCTTACGTATTTCCACAAATCTAATGAGCCTATAGGCTAATAAGCTGTTCCAAAATGTGAGATAAATACAGTGGTGTTGTGCTATTTTTTTTTTACCGGAACGCGTAAATGTAATTATATAGACAGGGCCGATCCTGGGTAGGCGGCCGCTCTGTACAGTCTCCTGTTCAAAAAGGAAGCACCGGAACGACGTTCCGGAACGGTCCGGCTCGACCACACCACTGGACAAATAAGTCACGAAACTCGCTTCTGGATAAGTTCATTGAGCAACGTCTTGTTGAACCCATTTGTTAACCAAGTTCAGTTATTCTACTTTGAATAAAAAATTTTATAATTATAGCATTAGCTACTTGCTTCACTGCACATAGCATTGTGATCTTCAACGTTTTCAAAGTAGTATCATCAGCATATTCTTGCCAGCCTACAAACCGCACTAAACAGTGCATTGGCAGCTCTTGAACTAGATCTGGCTGTCCTCCTCAACGAAGTCTGCAAAACTGTTTGTTGACGTTTGTTGATTGCATTGGGAGGCACTAAAACTAAAGGATGAGGCATATTTTCTGTGACTTATACGGTGCAAAAGCTGTCTTGGAAACCAAATATCATTGTCATCAAAACGTGTAACAAAGTGAGAGGAAATAAAAAAGAATCTCGATCTACATAGCAGTGGTTATACTGAACTTAACCTTCGGGTGCCTAGTATGATAGAAATTCCTAGATAAGACAACTAACTTGAACTTGTAATGGCAGCTACAAATATCAGCCTGCATCCTTATAAGCAATGCCAAAAGCACTTGAGATAGTCTTATGGCTCTTTCTAATTTATCTTTATTGCAAAGGCATGGCATCTCTGGGTGGCATAGCATGGATCAAGTTCACGCGAGTTTCTGGGACAATGGGAAGCATTGACTAAATGATACCGCGATATAACTTCTTAGAGAAATTCGTAACATCCATTATAGAGAAAAAAGTCTAGAGACTCCCTTCAAAGCTTCACTGATGGTTCTAAACTGAATGGATCTACGGGTGGCGGAATATTTTCGATATAACTCAGACTCAGAATGGAGGTATGAGTGGCGGAAGATTTAGTCAAAACTACTCAGGCCATAAATATGCCGGATCACTGCAGCGTATTTCAAGCATTAATGTTGGCAAAACACACTACTGTGAGAATTATTAAAAACCCCAATAGTGAATTTTATATTATCATGCTTTCTGATAGCCAGTCGACTATTAAAGCACTGAGTCGCAGCGTAATGAATTCCAAAACGGTGTATAACAGTTGCACATACCACCAACGAGATGGTGGAACGGCATGATATGCATTTCATGTGGCTAACCGGAGTCATCAACATTCCTGTTAATTATAGAGCGAATGAACAAACCAAATGTTGAACCACCTTCGAACTCTCTCTTTAGGAAACCGCTTAAAAACTTGCCAATAATTGATAATGCAGTCGTGGGTTTCATCAACACCGGATGAGTGGCTCCAAATACGGACAAAATTATGTAAAAAATTTGATCAAAACTGGATTGAAGGCGCATGAAAAGTTTGCTTAAACTCTAAAGGAGCAAACTCTAAGGGAGCACACTGAGTATGGTTGTTGACTTATGGGACATTGCGTTATGAGCACTCATGCGTCACGCGATAATCTTGGACCCTCGCCAACCGATTTTGCAGAAGCTATAGAGTTTAGAATGAGGAGGAGACTGCTCTTAACCTATTGGATATGCAATATCCAGCAATATGTCGGAGGAGAAAAAGTTCGCTTGGTGTCATTAACAATCTTAAAAAATGTCAGGCATGGAAATTTTCAGTCCTAATGGTCACTACAACCCTTTAGTCAGGATTACGACCTAGCTTCTCACACCACTTATGTTGTGTGGGTTAATTTTATACATGAGTGGCAGGACCTACAGTTTAAAGTCGACTTCGAACGGCAGATTATTTTTGAGAAACTTTACAAGGCAATTGTTATTTATTCTCAGAGTTTTTGCCAGAAAATTGCTAAGAGGAAGTCATTGAAAGAAATATTTTTTATGTTTCGTTTTCTTCGAGATGTCTGAGCTGGGGTTTGAACTACGGACTCTCGTCCAATAAGCCAATACAGTACCTACTAGATTACGGCAATTTCGAAATATTGGAAAAACTTCAGTCAATTAGATCGATGACTATAAGGGCACTTTATACGAAGCTTGATTATCCTACAGCGGGACTATTGACCAAAAAAGCTTGCAGTAGGCCTGGCAGTAATGCTTAGAGGTACCAGCTATGTAGAACTTCATGTAGTTGTCAGGCGTTACTCTTTGTACCAACCAAGTCTAATCAAATATTTAATTTGATTTGATTTTTCGCCTTAAATTATGTCTTGACTGAACTGTCCGCAGATTTTCTGTACAATATCTGCAAAATTTAAAGCAAAGACGATTTAAAATTTGAAAGACTCTCCCTTGGTTGTTCATTAAACTTAAGCTGCTACTAATAAAATAGCTCAATAGCCAATAATTGCGTGAGAAATTTATTTTCACTCTGCTCTTAAGCCCAAATTTCATGGTTGAATACGAGTATCAACTAAATCCTTGCCTCCTACTTATTTTGCTAGATTTCGTATTTGTGCCTATCCTAAGCCTGTATGCTAATGCTGTGATTAATTAAATTAAAATGACATTCTCAAAAACAACAATAACAACAACAACAGACTATTTTGATAGGTAAAAATGCCTTTTTGGCAACATATTTTCCAAAACATTTCTGTTTCTCTCTACCCAAGCGAATGCCTTAAGTGAAAGAAATGAGAAAAACAAGAACAACAAAAAATTTTAACATTTCAGATAATCATTGTTAACAATCCTTAGCTGAAAATATGCAAAATAAAAGAGGAGCCATAAAAAGCAGAGGCAGAAAAAGGTTTAAATATCAATTTCATGGAAAATATAACACAAATACACCCACCGGCATAGCTTGCCAAAACAAACCCACTCTTACTATGGATTGCCAGTGTGCCAGTTTGTTTAGCCGTCTGGCGGCGTTAGTTGTTTGCTTACCTGTCTATTAAATAAATTGAAAGATTCTGCATGACACAGAAGAGGCCAACACAAAAGTCTGCCAGCGCCAAATTGGCTAAAAAGAAGTTTGTTATCGAACGTAGACGTCGGGATAATGTTACCACCAGTATGACAAGTAAATTCCCTGAAAATAGAATTAAAAAAAAAAATACAAAGAAAATTTAAGGAAAATTGAATTGAACGAATTGATTAAGAATATTAACCAGAACATGTCATTGCCGTTGTTGGCGTCGTCATTGTCGTCATTGTCGTCTTTTCAAGTTAAAGAAAGTGAAACCAAACAACTCAGAGAAAAAATCCGAATCGATAATGAAAATAAAGTGGCCAAAAGTGTTTCAGACAGTTTTAATGACTGTTCGTTAAACAAAAACAACAACATCAGCTAACTGTTGTTATTGTTGTATGACATTTCAACGCAGTATACGTTAAAATAACGGTAATTGTTAATTAATTGAAATGTCTAAAGCTTGTGAAACAAAACAAAAACAATTCATTTTAGATTTCTAAAATGAATTTAAGAAATTGCCTTTTCATTGCTTTCGCTTTGTCATTATAGGGATGAGGAGTGTGCTTTAAAAAATTAAGTTTATTTAAAAAGATTTAAAGGACGAATACAATCTGCTACTACCAATAAAATCTGGATTAAATTTGGTAGCATTTGTTTGCAATTCTGCAGAGGAATGCCAATATCACTCGTAAATTCTATTCCATCTAATTTTTCGATGTACTAGTCTTTGCAAGTATATCAGCTTTGTTGTTACTTTCAATGTCTCCGCGTCCAGAAACCATATGACAGTAAGCGTTGAATAACTGGTTGTCTTCTTCAGAAACATCCAACATTCTTTAAAGAACATAGATGTGGTGTACATACTCTCTCAAGGGATATTAAAGCTGCTTTACTTACTTGCTCAATTGATCATTGCAACTATTTAACCGGGATAACAACCTATCTTATCTGTTGCTGTCTTACTTAAACTTTTGCAGATGACAGCAATATCTAGTCAATCATATTCGTTTCATCACATGCCAAGCCTCTTGAAGATTTAAGTGAAAAGGCATAATATGAATGACTCACTGATCAATCTCCGAATGGGGTAGCGAAACCCACACAATCGCAGCAAGACTATTATCTCATCTGTAGTCATGGGTGACGTAAATATTAGAGAGTCAAACATTTTTGGTGTTCTGGGCATGCAAATTGGGTGTGATGTTCGCTGGACGCAGCACATTTTTCATGTGTCAAAAGCAGCATTCAAGTATCTCGATTTCTTAAAGCGGTGCAAGAAATACTTCACTTCATTTGATCTCCTTTTTATCTACAACACTTATATACAAGCAAGAACGTAATACAACTCTCATGTATGGACCGGTGCCTCTAAGTCTGTTTTGAGACTTCTCGACCGCCTACAGAAGAAGGCGAAGTGACGGCAGAGTACCCAACGCTACTGATTCATTGAAGCAGTGTCACATTGCAGCTTGTGTTTTACTATTCTATCGATACTAAAGGGTCCGCCAAATACCTTTTTTTTGAAAATGCTTTCAAAAAACTACTGAATATTTTCTCAAATTTCTTTTTTTATTTGAAAGTACAATCCTTCCGGTTAATAATGGAAAATAATTTCACTCAAATGGCTGCCTCGGCTGGCCATGCAGTAGCTTACACGATCGGTCCAATTTTTAAGCACATTATCGATTGTGTGCAGCTGTATTTCGCCAATGGCTTCACGAATATTGTCCTTTAAAGCGTCAATTGTCTCTGGCTTGTCGGCGTAACACTTATCTTTGACGGCACCCCACATATAATACAACGGTTTTTACTCTGGTAAAAACACTCGCCTTTCTCGCAGAGCACATTTGTTTTATGGTCGATTGCCTTTTGTCGCACATTGCATTACAGACAGAATTTGTTCTGGGCTAGGACTATTCGTATGTGTAACTTTCTGCCAGCAGAGGACTTTCCTGTCATTTATACTATAAAAGGATCCAAATCTAATGTCCTCACACACTACTCCATTTGTCCTCCTTCCCATAACCTATTTTCTAATTCGAATGCCATGCTGTACATGAGTAGGGGCCATCCCCTGAGTGTTGGTCTTAAAAAAAACTGGAAACAAACACTGCAAAATTGAAGGCCTTTTGTATTTTTTTTTATGGAGCGAGTTTTTATAATCGTCCTCTAGACATTTAAAATTCCTGTTGCGGCGTTATTCTGAACTGCTGAATGAGATTAAATGGTGTAGGGTTAGTTATGGTAGTGGTGTAGGTAGTGTGTTGACTTATTAGACATGATGCCATGATTCAAACCCCAGGTCAGACATCTCCAACAAAACGAAATATGAAAAATTCTATTCAGGCGACTGCCGCTCGGCAGATTTCTGGTAAAAACTCTGAGCGTCGAATAAAATTACCAAAAATTTCTCAAAAATTTGTCGTCCGGAGTCGACTTTAAACTGTAAGTCCCGTCACTCATGTATAAAGTGAACACATTCAACATAAATGGCGCAAGAAGTTAGGCCGTAATCCGTACTAAATTATGTATCAGTGTATGGTTGAAGTCGCCGTAGTCTAGTAGGTAGTGTGTTGGCTTATTAGACATAAGGCCACGGTTCAACCCCCAAGTTAGACATCAAAACGAAATATGAAAAAAAATATTACTCCGGCGACTGACACTCAGCAGATTTCTGGTAAAAACTCTGAGTGTCAAATAAAATTGCCATAAAAATTTTCTCAAAAAATATCTATCGTTCGGAGGTAGCTTTAAACTATAACTCCCGCCACTCATGTATAAAATTAACACCCACAACATAAGTAGCGTGAGAAGCTAGGTAGTAATACCGACTAAAGGGTTGTAATGATCAATTATGGATGCTAGGCCTGTGATTGATTTGCATGTACTCGTAATTTGAATTGTTCGCCATCAGGACATAACTGAAAATAAAGTATAAAACTAGGTCAACCTGCATTATCACAACATTTTCTATATTCCAGGGACTTTAGCGAAATGGATTTGCTTTTTCAAATAAGTACTCTCACCTCAAAATATTTTCTCCTGTTGATTTTACAAAACATTTCTCTTGTTTCCCTGTGCAGTTTTATAATTAAAACAATAAATTTTAGCCATGAATGAATATCATTGCAATCCATCCATGCCTTAAGCAGGTAAACAGTAAATGAATAACTGGCAAGAAGAGAAGTATTTATTACAACTTTATTATCCCTACAATCCCTTGGTATAGTGTAGAGTGTAATAAAACTAATCCTTCGATAATAATTTGTGATTATCTGAAATGAACACAAAACTTATTACCACCTAACAGGACCCTTCACAAGTAAGGATTTATTGAAAACATCCACGCCTTAATGCTGAGATAACAAACAAACAAAAATAACAACAACTTGGGATGAGTTTCTCTTAGAAACTAATTTATATGACACCCACATATTCGTATATGCGATAAAGGATATTAAGGATTATATAAACTCACTAACACACAGACACCTATACACATGCTGAGGCATTCATTTTACATTATATTGTCATTGCTGCTGGTATCACTACAGCTATTGCTACTGCTCCTGTTACACTTTAATATCCCTTTTCTTAGGGGAATGTTTTGTATGACAATCAACGGATATTTACACGTTCAACCCGTTCAGTAAAATGCACAATCAGGCACAAAAGTATGCGTTCAACTAAATCAAGCGTTAATGAATGAATAAATCGTTGTTGTTGTTTATCTCAAGAACATACATTGAGTATGGATTATAGCGTTGGTAGTAGGTAGTGTGTCAGTGGTTAAGATTTTAATATTAAAAGATTAAAATTTACATTGGGGGGTTAGTTGTTATGATTACACCGCCAGTTTAATGAATAAATAAATAAATTCTGTTGTGGTATGTAGTATTAGTGTAAATCTCTAATGAGTGTGTGTATATATACAAATATGGCGGGTATTATGATATGAAAAGAAATTTTTAAACATGTGGGTGGTATGCTAAAGCCACAAGTTAACATGATTGTGGGTTATACAGGTAATTACAGTTGGTTTACAAGTTAAAAGAATTACTTACGCAGGATAGCATCCATTAATCATGTACTTCAAAGGAAAGAAGAAATCCTATCAATTGGGTCTTTAATTTATCGCCTCCTATCTTCAGATTTAAATAAAACAAATACTTTGTACCTTTGAAAGACCTATTAATGCCATCATATGTAATTCATCATTACAACCCTTTAGTCAGGATTACAACCTAGCTTTTCTCACCACCTATTAATGACAACACCTACAGTTTAATGCCGACTCAGAACGACAGATTTGAAAAACTTTTCATGACAATTTTATTTTATTAGTTTCAGGCAGAAATTTGTTGAGCGGAAGTCGCCGTCAGAAATATTTTTTGTTCATATTTTGTTTAGATGTCTAAGCCCTTGTTTAAACCGGGGTCTCTCCCTTAATAAGCTAACAGACTACCTATTAAACTAAGGCAAACCTCGTCTAAATGTCCGCCACAGATTCTTAGGATAGAGCGCATACGTAATAACCCATTTTGGTATAACTCTGGCGCATAAATTTGACTGAATTTGAACGCTGGCATGGGTTATGTTGGTTTTGAGGAACGCTATGGCTTGCGGCTTATTCGCATACACCTGTGACTCAAAAACACTCTCATGAAAAAGTCTACCGCTTCCACGATCTCGATAACAAGTTCACATCACCCCCATGTATCTTACATGGTCATCTGACCATGTCTTCATACCGAGTCTACCGGTCTCATGATATGGATATCACGCCATATAAGGCGGCCGCCCCCAAATCGCTAATGCATAATGTCGAATGTGGTTTGAGTTGTGGAGCATGTAATGTCGTCCTGTTGAAAGCACATATTGTTGAAGTCCAGATCATCCAATTCAGGCCAAAAGGAGTTAATAATCATCGACCTGCAATGGTCGTCTTTAACAGTAACGGTAACTTGTTCGATATGCATTGGATGCTCTCGGATCTCATCTTCAGTTGTGTTGTCGCAAATATGACAATTTTGTTTGTTCACATACCCACTCATCTAGAAATGGACCTCATCGCTGAACATAATTTTTCGATGAAAATTAGGTTCAGTTGTCAACTGCTACCTTGCCCAGTAAGCGAACACAAGGTGGGCTGTGGTCTTTTAACGTTGCTTGCTGGTTGAGTTGAATTTAGTTGGGGTGTAAAAAAAATTCGACATGTTGTAGCTTGCGAAAGGCCGAGTTCTTGTGAGTGGCAGGAAATCGAATGCTTCGGATTCTTTTTACTCTCACATACATCGCTGATGTGTTTGGCAGATCTTGCATTTCGGAAACGTACGGGTATTTGTCGATCCTTTACTGAACCAATGGATTCGAATTTATCCACCACATTGCGTATATTCCTCTTGATAAGAAAGATTATGGCAATCGAAAAATGGTATACGTTGCCCTGTCAGAAAATCTATTTTCATATGTTGTATGACGCTATAGTCAACCATTTTGATTTGGCAAAAAAACTGTATAAATTACAACTAATTTGACAGATGTAGCTGTCAACAAGTAGGCCATTATGAGTCCTTGTCGTAAAATATAACTTTAAATACCAACTCTGCCACAGGCTAAATAGTATTGATGGAGATGTCAGGCCCATATGTGTGGCGAAGAATATCTCACACACTTGGTATTTGAAATTTTGCATGAAATTCAATAAAAGTTTTCCTTAAACTTGAAATAAAAAACAAAAAACTTATTCGACTGTGAAAATAAATAACATTGTCAAAGTTATCTGCTTTGGTTCACCCGAAAAAAGGATCATTTACGTCATTTGTCATTGCCACTGTCAACACATACTTACATACGCTTTCCATGCAACAAACCAAAATAGAAAACGAAATTGAAACGCCGTTGAATTTGGCCACCAATTCTATTCCCAATTGAGTTGAATTGAGTTGCAATCATTATTCAACCACTCTTTCATTCGTTGTGAGGGTTTTAACAACTCAAAAGGCCAAAATAACCCCAAACGAGATAAGGAAAATCTTTTTTGGCCACAAAAACAAATCACAACGCGAAACACAAGCTAAATGTGAAACAGAAATTGCCAGCGTATGAAAGAAGAAAAAATCTGCTGAACTAGGAAAAAGGCAAACATGACTGCAACGCACTAAACACCATGACAAGGTATCGGCATTAATTGCAAAAAAATACGAGGGAGGATACAAAAAATAAACACCACCTCCATACAAAGCCTATCCATGTTAAAGAAAAACATGCAAAACAAGTGAAAATAATTTCATTTTTCCGCTAATCTGAAACCAATAACAACAAAGGCAATAGGATGAAAGAAAGAAAACCAAACAACAGAATCTGCATAAACAAAATTAGAAATTTGTCACCGAAAACAAGGCAAGAATAACACACGAAAATATTTTCAAAATAAACAAGTGGGTGGTATCTACTACACGATATAATGTGACAGATCCTTTACAGCCTACTCAATCGGGAAAGAAAACAAAACAAAAACACGTAAATAGGCTGCATTCTACGTCAATTTTTCGGTGTATTTTCCAGCCTGTTTTTAAATTTTCTCTTTCAAGTTTTGAATTTAAAAAAATATAAAGGAAACAAAGAAATCCTTTGATTCGTTCCTAAAAGATGAACTATTTTGATGTATGCAGATGGGTTAAGAACAGATCTGGAGACAGCAGCGCAAGGTTTTGGTCACAGTATTAAATATATCGAACCCATGGGGAAACTCAGGGGTATCTTCCAAGCGGAAGTCTATGCTATTCAAGGACGTACGTATTTCAACTGGGATAGGATTCCAACGTAATGCTGTGCCTGTATAGGGCCCATCCTCTTTCCCAAAACCTATTTTCCTAATACTAGCGTAATGCTGTGCATGAGTAGGGACCATCCCCTGAGCGTTGGGCTTAAAAAAAAGGAAGCAAACAACGAAAAACTGTAGGTTTTTTGTATTGTTTTATGGCGGGAGTTCTTATAATGCTTCACTAAACATTTTAAATCCCCGGTGACTGCCAACTGGGTGTATGGTCAGTTGCACAGTAATACCTGATAGTCGTTGTTGTCTGGTAAGTAATATGTTGGCTTATAAAACATGAGGCCTCGGATCAATTCCCCCCAAGTCAGGCATATACAATCAGCAGATTTTTGGCAAAAGCTCTGAGAATAAATCAAATTGCCATGAAAAGTTTCTCAAAAATCTATCACTCAGAATCGTTTTTAAATTGTAGGACCCCTCACTCATGTATAAAATTAACGCACACAATATAAGTGGTGTGAGAATCTAAGTCGTAATCCTGACTAAAGAGTTGTAATCACCAATTATATATATATATCAGTGATTGAATATTAATTAATACGATTTGTATAAGAGATCCAAAGGTAAAGGGTGTTTTTTATAGAGGTATAGAACTTTAAGTTGCAATAAAACAACGATGGATTATTCAATTGACATGAATTTTATTTATCCGAAAGATAATCTTGTGGCATTACATTTTAAATATGATTTCTGGCATATGACCGCCACGACTGGCCCGGATGTAGTCCAATCTGGACGTCCAATTTTCGATGACTTTTTCCAACATTTATGGCCGTATATCGGCAATAATACGGCGAATGTTGTCTTCCAAATGGTCAAGCGTTTGTGGCTTTACCGCATAGACCAATGACTTTACATAGCCCCACAGAAAGTAGTCTAGCGGTGTTAAATCACAAGATCTTGGAGGCCAATTCACAGGTCCAAAACGTAAAATTAGGCGGTCACCAAACGTGTTTTTCAATAAATCTATTGTGGCTGTGCTGTGCATGAGCTGTGTGACATGTTGCACCGTCTTGTTGAAACCACATCTCCTGGACATCATGGTTATTCAATTCAGGAATGAAAAAGTTAGTAATCATGGCTCTATACCGATCACCATTGACTGTAACGTTCTGGCCACCATAGTTTTTGAAAAAGTACGGATCAATGATTCCACCAGCCCATAAAGCGCACCAAACAGTCAGTTTTTCTGGATGTAACGGTGTTTCCACATACACTTGAGGATTACCTTCACTCCAAATGCGGCGTTGTTGTTTGTTGACGTAGCCATTCAACCAGAAGTGCGCTTCATCGCTAAACAAAATTCGCTTATGAAAATCGGGAACAACGGTAATCTCGTTTTGAGCCCATTCGACGAATCTACGCCTTACTTGATGATCGTTTGGCTTCAAATCTTGCACGAGTTGGATTTTGTAAGCACGCAAACCAAGATCCTTCCGCAAAATCTTCCATAAAGTGGATGGACACAGATCCAATTCCTGTGCTCGATGGCGGATGGACTCATTCGGGTCTTCCTCAATGCTACGCTCTACAGCAGCAATAGCTTCTTCTGTACGCACCGTACAGCGTCTCTGGGGATGCGAGTTATCAATAAGAGTAAACGTGGTGCGAGAACGTTCCATGGTTAATCGAATTAACTGCTCTGATGGACGATTTTGTCGACGATAAAATGGACGTGCGCGATACGTTTTCCGCACAGAACCATTATTTTCGAAATAAAATTGCACTATTTGCAAGCGTTGTTCAGGCGTGAGTCTATTCATGATGAATTGCCAAACCAAACTGGGAATAAATCACTTGACAGCTGTTAAATCGGTCGCCATCTTGAAAAGTAATGACAACTTAAAGTTCTATACCTCTATAAAAAACACCCTTTACATAGCTAAAGATGTCTGTTGTCTCAAAGCTATTAATGACATGGGGTTTAGTTTTCATAAATCCACATACTTAAGTGTATAAAAGTTTTGACATCTTTCACAGGCGACAAGTAAGGATTTCAAAAAATTGTATTTATTTTTGCCATTTACATTGTGAGTAATTTTTTTTTTTCTACAACCCATACTGCACTTCTTGCATGTCACGAAGAGAAAATCATAAAAGAGAGAAAAGAGAAAGTGAAACGGAAAGAAAAATTAAATATAAATGCTTGAAAACATTAGAGAGCCATTAAATTCAATGTCTGATGACGACAAAATAAATCCATAAAAAATTAACCGTAAAAAAACAACAACATACACTATCATAAAAGCCAGACCAAAACAAAAAAAATCCAGAAAAAAAACATTAATTTTATGGCTGTCAGACTCTGACACTCTCATATGATGCCAGCCAGAAAAACAATAATGCTTGGCTTAAACAACAAAAATACCAACAACAATGCAATGAGAGAAAGAAAAAATATTAAAAACACTTAAAATAGATGGAGCATTAAATATTTTGGCCAAAATCATTTATTGTAGACAATATGAAATGCTGTTCAAAGAGGATTACATTATTTGGCATTGTGGCTTGTGTGGTAATTGTTTAAAAAAATTCATGCAGCAGACGTATATGAAATCATACTGAGCTTATGCAGGAGAATTTTTTTCGGAAATTATTTTCAAATTTAAATTGCTTGACAAATAAAATTAAATGTTTAGCATTTATTTTTAATTGTAATTAGGTTTGTTATACATTTGTTGTACGAGGGTAGATTGAGAAAGGTTTTGGTGCATTAAATATTTAAACAAAGATGTGGCGGCAAATGTAGGCAATTGTTTGAAAAAATATCAGGATTTTGTAAGAATGGATAGGAATCGCTTACAAACAAAAGTTCCTCAAACATACATATATAGGGTGGGTCATCTGTCGATTTAAATTTGAATCATCGGCAATACTTACATCATTCTATTCTATCACAAAACTCAGGGTATTATCTCCACTGAACGTAATGACTCAATTTAGGCTTGACCAACGATAGGATTCAATGGGCCAATGAGAAACTGATGTCGATATTGCCAAATAAAATTTCGTTAATAAGCAAAATTGTCGTGTTTGGGGCTCAGAAAACCCACACGTGGTTTTACAGACGCTAATGCACCCATGACGAGTGACTGTTTGGTGCGGCTTGGGAAGCGAATTCATCATTGGTCCATATCTCTTTGAAAATGAGGATGGCGTAACTATTACGGTCAATGAAGACACCTATCGCACCATGATAACCAATGTTTTGGTACCCACTCATTAACGAGATACGGTTCCATACACTCGAAAGAGTGCACGATAATTGGTTCGATCGAATGAGTTACTGTCAGGCCAGCCGCCATATGAATGAAATAATTTCCCATTTCTCATCGGAACAATTGTACTCCACAACAAGAATTAAATTTGGCAAAATTTTAAATTTAAACTTTTAAATTTCCCTCCCAATATAAAGTACCTATGTAAAGTACCAATGGTTTACCCTATCGTTTTATACCATTATTCAAATTAAATTCCAAAACCTACAGTGAACGAATATGAAAAAAATTTTTGTAAACAAAGCGGAAAATGCAGGAAACTTTGTTTACTCATTCAGTATGAAAAAACATGCTGAAACTTACTATACGAGTTTGTTCTGTTGCATCAATTCCAAACTGTTGTACATATGGTTTGTTCAGCCAAGTTAGGTTAGGTACCTCTTTGCGGGGCAGGGTCCCACATAGGCCAGAGTTTTGAACCATTGTGATATCAGAATCACTGTTAAACACTGTATCACAAATTTACAAACAGCCCTCGTAGCTTTTGTTTTTTTGAATCCAAACTCATCTGCATACTGAATTGTTATGTTAAATTGTTATATGACCACTGTTAACATGAAATTCATAAGAATCTTTCAACATTATCGTTTATGTGGCATTTGCTATGGCATTTAAAAATACTGAAACACATGTTGCGATGGCAATACGTTAAGAGGGGGATTAACTGTATCGCAGTATATATATGGATAATTCAGGTGCCAGATATTTGTAAAAGTAAAGTTTTGCAAACACATTCAATTCTATTAATAGATTTTTCTACACATTCAATTCTATTAATAGATTTTTCTACACATACTAGACACTGTCTGTGATTTCAAATTGAAATTGAAAGGTTTCGCTTGCAACAAAATGTTTGCTGTTGACTGATATAAATTTTGTATAGTGACAGCTGAAGTATAACATAGCGAGTGACTTTTTGTGCCTTTTGGTTTTCAGAGTAAATTTTTCAATTTAAAAAAGTATTCGTGACATGTGACTATGACAGAAATGTTTAGAAACGTTTGACTTTTACCACAAATAGATTAACGCACGAATAATATAAGCAAATTATTGAATTATTTAACTCAATAGGCATGTATGTCAATAACAAGAATTGCAAAATTGCAGTTTAAATGCTGCAATCTCCTCCCAAGTTGTGTGTGTTAATTTTACCCATGCGGGGTAAGATCTACAGTTTAAAGTCGACTACGAACCACAGAGTTTTTGAGAATGTTTTCATGACAGTTTTGCTTACACTCAGAGCTTTTGCCAGAAATCGGCTGAGAGGAAATCGACGAAGAAATATGTGTTCGTATTTTACTTCTTTAGAAATATCTGACCTGGGGTCTAATAAGCCAACACACTACATACATACATACATAATTGGCCATTACAATCATTCAGTCAGGATTATGACGTAGCTTCTCACACCACTTATGTTGTGTGTGTTAATTTTATACATGAGTGGCGGGACCTACAGTTTAAAGTCGACTCCGAACGACAGATTTTTGAGAAACTTTTCACGGCAATTTTATTTACTCTCAGAGTTTTTGTCATAAATCTGCTTAGAGACCGAAGTCACCGAAGAAATATTTTTTTCATTTTTTCGTTTTGTATAGACATCAGACTATAGCGACTTAAAAAAAATGCGGTCTACCGTTAAACTCCTCCCATAAAAGAATGTGAATATCAGAATAAGAGTGTAAAAGTCAAGAGTCTGGATCTGACAGTAAATGAGGGCAAAACGAAGTATATGTTGTCGACCAGTAAGTACATGCATCGTATTGGATCCGAGATTACAGCCGTTAACTATGCTTTCAATTTGGTCACAAAATTTCTTTATCTTGGTTCTGCCGTTACCACCAAAAACGATTGTCAGTCTGGAGAACAAGCGTAGGATCACTTTTGCCAACAGGTGCTACTATGGTCTCAATGGGCAATTGAGTGGCAAAGACCTCTGACTTACGACATCGTTCATTCTCCCCCTGTTTCTTTATGGCACAGAGGTATGGACACTATTAAGCATTGATGCAGCAGCCTTGAGAGTATTCGAGTCTTAGAGTATTAGTATTAGTCTTAGAGTCCTAAGTATGATCTTTGATTCAGTGCGAGTTGACGACGATTTCCGCGTCTTACGCAGCAATGAGCAGTATGAGCTCCTCAACGACATGAACGCTGTGCCAGCGACTATACTGGCTCGGCCATGTCGTTCGAATGTAAGTGGATGTTCCGGCGAGACGCGTATTTTATACGGAGATTTGTGGAAGTCGACTATGAGGGCGACCTTGCTTGCTTTGTTAGGACCAAATCAAGGAAACCCTGTCATCGCTTGGTATGACCAACTGGCGAAGGCGCGCAAGAAGCAGAGGCACCTGGAATGAATGTGTTAAGGCAGGCAAAAATCTGTATCTGTTCTAACAATGAGCTCATCAAGGATGTTGTGTGTGGTGTATTAACATCCAGCAACTGCGCTGGCTCAGCCATGTCATTCGATTGGATTGGGGTTGCTCCGGCGTAACGAGTATTTGGTGCCGGGATGATTTGCGAAAGTCGGCGAAGAGGACAATCTTGTTTGCGTTGGAAGGACCAAATCGAGAAAATGTTGTCATCGATTGGTGTGACCAACTGGCGAAGGCGTCCAAGAAGTAGAGGCGCCTGGAAGAGTATATTAAGGCAGGCCAAATTCTGTTAATCGGGTTATTAATGGCCAATTATGTAAGTACGGAAGAGTGTGAAAAAAAGATTGCTGAAGTCACTGTAGTCTAGTGGGTAGTGTTGGCTTATTAAAAGCGAAGCTATGTTCCCCCTGCTTCTACGTCTAAAACAGAGCGAAATATGCACAAATTATACTTTCAGCGACTTTCCATTAGCAGTCTTTAGGCAAAAACTCTGAGAGTGAAAAAAATTGTCATCAAAATTTCTCAAAAATTTGTCGTTTGGAATTCGACTTTAAACTGTAGCAGGACCTACACTAATTGATAAAATGAACACACACAACATAAGTGGTATGATAAGCTAGGTTGTAAGTCTAATTGAAGAATTATAATGACTAGACAAGAGCCATTAATGCTCTTATTTCTTTCACTTTTCGCTTTCTAAAGTAATTATTTGAATAAATTTTATTTTATTATGATTCGTAAACATTTGGAAAATTAAGTGAAATACGAACACTTCTGTAATTTTATACTTCTGCAAAGCACACATCATTTAACGCCTTCGGTTTTTGGTCTCTATGAGACGCCACTCTAATGGAAATAAATGAATTAAATGATGAGGCCGTCTAAATCATTTAATGACACTTACGTTTCAGCAGACAACAGTTTGTGCGAAAAAAACTGACCTTGAATTGCGTCGTTGAACATAAAATCTAATCAAAACCAAAAAACAAAAAAAGAAAAACAATTGAATTGCAGACAACAATTATGGAACAAGAGACATTGACAGTCAAAGATATGGTCTAAGGCCTCTAATTAAATCATTTAAGGACAGATAAGTGATGTTTGGCTGGCAAGCATATGGGAGTATATTTCTTAAGGAAATTTCACAGCTTTAAACGGTCGGTGACAGTCTAGGAAATCAGATACTTTTTTAAAATTGTTCTCCTGTAGACAAATGCAATGCCTTTAAATGGCCTTTTTTTAGCCGGTATTAATACCTGATATATTTTACCAGCCTTGTTTTGTTGTCCTTTTTTAATGTATGTATGTTTAAATAACCGTATAATATGTAAACACATATAAACATAAATTATTTAATTTTATGGCCATTATTATTGAAAGCTTTTCTGTTGAAATGCTTCGGCTGCTTCGATTGTAATTCACAATGAAAATAAAATCTGTCTGGCTTTTGTTTTCACCAGGTCTTTTGTTAAACCTTTTTTTGGCCTTTAATGCGTATTTATTTATTCACTTGTTTGTTACAAAATATTAATGCGTTTAAGCAACAAAAACAAAGTAAAAGGCCAAGCAGAAAAACCTGCACAGTTGGCCACAATAAACTGTTTAACTAATGCCACAAACAGTAACGCGTTTATTTCTCAGAAAATTTGCTTTCGCATAATAGCTGTGTGTGCTGACAAAGGCAAACAACAGCTTAATAATGAAAACAACTGTAATAATGGTGGTAAATTGCTTTATTTAAAGGATAATAAAATAAAAAATATTTGTTTGTTTTGTCATTTTGCCTTCGAAGGCGAAGGATTAGTGTTTTATTTTAGCAAACCTTGTGGCCAAAATAAAGGCCATCATGCAAAAACCTGCCAAATCACAGTTTTAATGTCATTGAAATGAATTTTGCTTTAACGACAGCATTGACAATGTAATGAACATATTTAAGATGCTCATGGTTTTCTTTTGTTTGTAAAAGAATTGAACTTCAAGGTAGAATCAAATACGAGTAAAATCAAGTACAGGCTGCAGATAAATTATAAGGAGTTCTGGTACCATTATAACAAACAATACTTCTGTCATTCTATTCTGTCACAACATTCAGTATATTATCACCACTGAACGTAATAAAACAATTTACGCTTAAGCAACGTTGGGATATATTGGGCCAACGAGAAACTAAACAATGATGCTAATTTTGCAAAAATGAAGCTCATTTTCATCTTGGGGTGTGTGTACGCTAATAATCAAAATTGTCGTATTTGGGATGCAGAAAACCCACACGTGGTCTTACAGAATTCAATGCACCCCTTAGGAGTGACCTTTTGGTGCGGCTTCTGGAGCGAAGGCATCATTGGCCCATATTGAAAATGAGGATTGAGCAACCATTACCGTCAATGGAAACACCCATCGCACAGTTTCATATCACACATATTGTGTGTGTTAACTTTACTCATGAGTGGCAGCATTTACAACAATGTTAGAAAAGCTTTACACGGAAATTTTATTTTACTCTCAGCGGTTTTTTCCAGAAGACTGCTTGGAGGAACACACCGAAGCAAAATTTTTTCATATTTTCTGAGCTGTGGTTTGAACCAAGAGCTCTTGTTTGATAAGCCGCTCACAGTGCCTACTTGACTACGGCGTACAGAATATTTTTAAGCGTTTTCTTTAAATTTAAATATAACTTCATTTGACAGATGGCATGTTAGGTTTGTGGACCTCTGTAGTGCGTGTTTTATTCCCATAAAACTGCGACATTAGAAAACCCCACAAGATATTGTCTAACGTTGTTAAATCTCTCAATATCTGTAGCCAAATCACATCACGTCTACGAGAGATATCTTTACTCTCTAATCGCTCGTGCAGAATATCAAATGTGACTTGATATATGTATGCATGTATGTAACATGTAACGCCGTCCTTGTGATTGTACATGCTGTTGACAGTGATGACATGTCAAGTGTCCGCCAAACCAATATCCACAATAAAAAGTGACTTTTTCGAAATGCATTGGATGCTCTTGGATGTCATGTGGATTGGTATCATTCCAAATTAGTCAGTTTTGTTTGTTTATTGACCATCCATCTACAAAATCACAGATCACATTCAGCTAACATTGCCTATGATTGCCTCAGTGTGATTTGGCAAAACACACTGGGTAAATGAGAACTAATTTGGTCGATGTAGCTACAATAAGATGGCCGTTACCAAGTGTAAAAATTTCGGAAGTTCCTATCGGAAAACCCTACCTAAGTATATGGGTTAACAAATATGAAAAAAAAATATTTCCTTCGAAGACTTTCTCAAATCTGCTGTTCGGAGTCGATGTTAAATTATAGATCCCGCTAATCATGAACAAAGTTAACACACACAACATAAGTGGTGTGAGAAGCTAAATTGTAATCCTGACTAAAGGTTTATAATGATCAATTGAGCCAGTAAGTAAGTACCTTGACAGTCGATTATAGATCAGACGCTCGTTGACGAGTTTAAGGGAATTTTGAAGAATCCGGTATGGTTTCTTTGCAAAATTTCAAATTGATGTAGTACAGTCCACCATAAATATGACCCGAAAGACAGTTGAGGGCAAAACTATTTCTGCAAAACTTAGAACATGTCACAACGTCACAGAGTAGATGAAATAGCTCTGAGTATCCGACGAATACAAACAGAATTTAGATTGTGGAACAAAATAATTCACCACGAAGTTGCCGTAGTTTAGTAGGTAGTGTTTTGGTATATTAGACGTGAGGCCACGGTTCAAACCGCAGATCAGATATCTCCAACAAAATTAAATGTGAAAAAATATTTCACAGGCGACTTCCTCTCAGCCAATGCTGTTTTTTTGGCAACAACTCTGAAAGTAAATAAAATTGCGTTGAAAAAGTTTCTCAAAAATCTGTCGTTCGGAATTGATTTTGAACTGCAGGCCCCACGACTCATGTTTAAAATTTACACACACCACATGGGTTCTAAGAGAAGCTAGGTTGTAATCCTAACTGAAGGGTTGTAGTGAACAATTATGTACGTATGTATTTATGTAACCCTGTGTGGTTCAGAAATTGCTGTTAGGAATAAAATAAGGCTTTATGAGTTCAATAACGTTGATGAGTCATATGTTAGAGTGATAGGAGTACCTCAAGAGCCATAATTAAGGCCCCTTTGATATTCTGATGTACTTGGTGTAAAAGGAGGCATCTCTTATGAAATTCGGCTAAGATATCGTGGTAGTGTGCAAACAGCATGCTTGAAAGATGTGAAAAATAAGCTGCAGGGAACTTGATGGCAAACCATACAACATTTATTCGTGAGACTTCAAGTATTCTGTTAAGTGGTCATTATAAACGGTGAATTCTGGAGTTCTTGAAGATACATACAAACATACATACATACATACATAATTGGTCATTGAAACCGTTCAGTCAGCATTACGAAGTAGTTTCTCACACCACTTATATTGTGTGTGTTAATTTTATACTTGAGTGGCAGGACCTACAGTTTAAAGTCGACTTTGAACGACAGTTTTTTCATGGCAATTTTGATTTTACACTCGGTTTTTTTTGCCAGAAATCTGCTGAGAGGAAGTCGATGAAGAAATATTTGTTCAAATTTCGTCTTGCGAGGGTTTGGACCTTGGCCTTGCGTCTAATAAACCAACACGCTAAACTACGGCGACTTCTAAAACTAAATTCTAAGCTTTTTGATTTTAAAATTTTGAGACTTGCCCACTTTATTTTCACGTGTATTGCTAAAACAAGACAATAATGTTACGAATAAAATTTTCTCTTGTTTTACTTACCAAAGAAACAACAACAAAACACAAGAGTATACAGGGTAATGAATATGATGCGTACATCTGTACGATCAAATATGTATTCGGAAGCATCTTCGGCAGACAAGTCATCCATGGTGTCATTAAGACTGATGGCATTATTATTATAGGAGACTGTGATAACATTGTTGGTGTTGTTGTTGTTGCTATTGTTGTTGTTATTATTGTCAATGCCGTTATAAACGGAAACTTTATTTGTAGCTAAAGCGGAAATACCATTCAAAATAGTAATTTCCGTTGAATTAATCCTATAGTTGTTGTTGAAATCCACAACGCCATTGGTGCTGCTGCTGCTGCTGCTGCTGCTGCTGCTGCTGCTAGTCGTCGTAATATGACCAGGGGAGATGGTTGGTAAAAAACTGTAATTTGTTGTTATTAATGGCAATAGAGTTGGTACGGATGAAGGCGTTTGTGTTGGCATTGCTGCTGTGGCTGGTGCCAGAGCAGAGTACATTAGTAACGAGGCTGATAATGATGATGATAATGACGTTGGCATTGATGCCACAACTGAAATTGCTGATGCACCTTGTGTATTGCCGATAAAATAGTAGAGTGTTGCTAAAATGGAAATTGCTGTTGAGGCTGTTATATGCCACAATAGCGAGCCAACTAAATTGTGCAATAAATTGTTGTATGCCAACATAGAAGTTGTTGTTGTTGCAGCCATTAAAGGCGTTAAGTTTGAAGGGGCAGATGCCCCTTTACAATACTTTGATTCGCTTTCATTTATTGTGCCATTATTCGGAATTGTTTGTCGATATGTTGTAGATTCTCTCTTCTTCTTCTTTCGGCCTTTAAATATCTGCTCTTCACAAGATGTATTGAGAAGCGCTTTACACATGTTTCTAGTCTGGGAACACTCACACACCACTTTAGCAGCATGTTTGTCAGCAAAATGTTCACGTTGTTGCCTGCCGGCAGCAACTGTAAGTTTTCTACATCCTTGGGGATTTTCGTTGCCCTGTAAATGTCGCTTTAGGGATTCATTAGCCATTTGATGATGTAAACGCCACTGGATTCGGTTTGCTTAAAAAGAATTATTCTTTCGAATACTGTGTTGTTGTAGTGAAATGGAATTTTTTTGTGGCATTCGTTGTTGATTTTGTTTCTTTCTTTTTATTTCATTTTCTTTATTGATTTCAATTCTCTATTTTGTTATATTTTGTAAAAATATTTTTTTATTCGTTGTTTTTTTTTTTCAAACGCTTTCCAGTCACGTTTGCATCAAATTGAGTGCAAGTTTTTAAATTTTAAGTGCCATTCTGTCGTCCTTAGCATTGGAATTCATGCCGTTTAAGTCTGAAATAAAAAGGAGAAATATTTTAGCGAAAAGATTTTTAAAATATTAAATTCAGGATGAATGCTTCACGTAAGTGCGCTGGAGTTTATTTATTTTGTCATGTTTTATGTGTCAGGAGAATAATAAATAAATAAATGAAATCCTCTAGTCACTATTGGTCATTACAATCGTCCAAATCAAGTCACTGTAAAAATGTTTGCGTCATCTTGTAACTTTATTCAGCTTGTGATTAAGTTCTGTAGCTGTTTTATGTTCGCGTTGCCATTACTTTTCCCTTACCCGCTATAGTCCGGACTGTAGTGTGTACGTGTCCCTACGTAATGGGGACGAGCCCTCCGCGGTCGGGTGAGGGTGGGTTAGTGTGAGGCCGGGGACGTTCGAAAAAAAAATCTAATTTGCTAAAAACACAAATCCAGACATCCCTTTCCTTTGGAAAACTCTTCTAAAGCTATACCTAGAATCCATTGTGGAAAAAGGGGCGTATGTTAGTGTTCAAAACGCTTGAATACTTATACAACTAAAGGCAAAAATTTTAATCCCAGTTTTACTAATTTCTACAAGCTAAGAGGTTTCATACATACATACATAATTGGTCATTACAACCCTTCATTCAGAATTACGTCGTAGATTCTCAAACGACTTATATTGCGTGTGTTAATTTTATACCTGAGTGGCTGGACCTACAGTTTTAAGTCGACTCCGAACAACAGATTTTTGAGTAACTTTTCACTACAATTTTGTTTGACGCTCAGAGTTTTTGACAGAATTCTGCTGAGAGGAAGTCGCCGCAGAAATATTTTCTTCATATTTCGTTTCGTTTGAGATATCTGACCTGAGGTTTGAACCGTAGCCCCTTGTCTAATAAACCAACACACTACATAGTAATTACGGCGACTAGAGCCCTAATTCACTCTCTAAATAATAACTATTTAGAAGCTTCCTGTTAACCCATGGAGGATTACATCAGCAGCGAATATCACAATTCACATCACCCTATTGTTGCAACTGTCATAAACACAATGCCTTACGCTATGCTGTATTCCTAAAAGCATAATCGCATGACATGTGCCCAGAAACTTGTGAATGAAGTAATTCTTATTGTTCACGTACTAACTTAATTGATCATTTCAACCTAGTTCCCACTTATCTAAAATTAAACCAAATTACGTGATTTTCGTAACAGATTTGCTCACAGTTTCCCGTAATTATAAGATCGTAGAAGAAATGCCCGGGATTTCGTGACGTGGTATGTAGAAAGCGTGTTTAACCGAACCGCTTTCTTCATTATCCTAGAACATTCTCAAACTCACGATTAAGTCGTGTCTGACGCCACTACTTCGCGAATTCAACTACTTGTTATAAACTAAGGAGTTTCTTTTTTCTGCGACATAATGATGGGCATGTACCCAGTAGGTAAAGAATTGTTTCCATCTCTTCTTTATTTTTGTAAGTTATATCCGCATAGAACTGAGAAGAAGACACAAGAAAAATGAAGACAGAAGAAAAGGAATAGAAAAAGAGAGAGACAGAGATAGAAATAACACAACAAGAGAGTACCGAATAGACTACTCCTAGTCCCAGTACCGCTCATCCAACTTAATCACATTATTAATCTCAGGAGAGCTCTACAGTAGGCTCTCAACAGAGAATTTAAGCCATAAAAGAGACTCCAACCCAAAGTTCTCAACTTCATCCTACTAAAGGCTAGACAGTGTTCGTTCTCACGCTTGATTCATCTAAATTCAACTGCAAACCTGTTCTAGGACTGTCTGCTGAAGGTCATGAACTCCTAGCCACATTATAGTCCGAGTCGTCCCTCTAACTCTTCTGCTATTTCTCCCCTAGGTTTCGGAACTCGGTAGAGACAGATCCGACCTGATCCAAAGATTGCTTACTCTTAGTCTCTGTAATTTGCCCATGGAAGAAATCCTTGTTAGAAGGCTCTATAGAACCATCTTCTGTACCGACCTGGGTGTAGTGCACAATGCACGAGTAATAGTAAATCTTTGTGTGCGCTGTATTTAGCTAACGTACATTACCTTGACCAGAATTTTATACCATACCAGACAGCCGTAGAATCGGATATTTGTTTATTCAATGAGCTGTGTCTCATTAGTAAGTTCTGCTCTCATGTTGAACAGCTTCAACAGCTGATAAACTGACTGTTTGTGCTTTCTAATGAAAAATGTTACCCTCGTTACCTCCCCTCAGAGCGAGTTGTGTAATCCGCGATGTTTATACTTAGGAAAATACTTCTCAATGTTTGCTTTTCCTTGTAATAGCCAAGCTTTGATGAAGCGCAATGTTTTGCGAAATCCACGAAATAACTGTGGATTTTTTTCTTCAAAGTATTCGGTTGAATTTCTACACATGTCGTTTTAAGGTTTGAGGTTAACTAGAAATATGCAGTGATAGCCTATGATTTTTTCAGTCTGATATTATTCGACAATCGTCGTAGTCTAGTAGGTAGTGCGTTGGCTTATTATTATGTCAAACCCCAGGTTAGACATCAAAACGAAATATGAAAAAATATTTCTTCGGCGACTTCCTCTCAGCAGATTTCTGGTAAAAACTCTGAGAATAAAATATGATTGCCTTGAATAGTTTCTCAAAAATCTGTAGTTCGGAGTCGACTTTAAACTGTAGGTCCCGCCACTCATGTATAAAATTAACGCACACAACATGAGTGGTGTAAGAAGCTAGGTCGTAATCCTGGCTGAAGGGTTGTAATGGCCAATTATGTACATATGTATGTACTATTCGACGATGAAGAAGTCTGTTCACGATATCCATAATAAAGTCTCAATACAGCTCTATTTGAAAGCATACAGTGGGCATCAAAAGAAACTGTACATTAAAAAATATGTGTACATATTAATAAATTTTAAATTTTCGGGCACTTTCCTTAAGTGGTAAAAGTTTAGTTTGATGATCGTTGGAATTTTATCCATAGTGTGCAGCTTCTTTTGACGCTAACTGTATGTCCCAGAGATCCTTTTGTAAATTATGTGGTAAATAAACTTATTAGTTAAGAAGCCAACAATTTATTTTTGAGTGTAGTTTTCCCTTTTAATTTTATTTTCTTTATACACCAACACTCTGTCTATTTTGTTATTCTAAACATTAAAATTTATGGTCTATCCTAAGTAATTAACAAAAACTGCTCAAATATTAACCATTTAAGCATAAACAAGGCAGGAAATTACTTTGGTATTTATTAACTAAGCCTCTCCCCCCCATAAAAAACTCTCTTTTAATGGTAACCTATGACGTATGACGTATAAGCAATACGTGCGTAGTATAAAATGAAATAATATTACGTATACGCTTAGAGTGTATGTATAAAGGCACGCAAATAAATCATTACTATTAACAGAATAGTATTTATTATTGATGAATCTGGCATAATAAATACAATAAAATAAATGAAAAATAAAGGGAAAATAATTATAATAAATGATAAGAAAAATAAATGAAAAAAAACAAATTTTATGAATAAACGTTTACAATTTACAATATGACACCATGGAGGATGGACACAGGCAGAATCAAATAAAATTGATGACCACAAAACGGCTACAGGTCATATTTATTTGTTTTTTCTTCTGGATTTACACTTTATTTAGTGAAAGAAGAAAAGAGCAAAGAAAGACCTTCATTGATTTCATTTATTATGCACAATTGTACAGATAAATTGGCCAGAAGACAAACAAAACTTACACAACGATAAGCTAAAAAAAATTATAAATCTCTGACATAAATCAAGTATTTTAACAGGAATTTGTAACGGCAGGTTTATCCATCACCAATAAAAAATTCCCTGTAAAAATCGGTAGGTTTTGCAAGGCCCCTCCATTGGAATCTCTTCTCTGAAACGAATTGAATAAATACTCCACCCAAGTAAGAGTTTGTGTTGATTTAAACTGAAACTTCAGCATTAAATTAAAAGAAATGAAGAAGATTTAAAAGAAATTTATAAACTAACAGCGATAAAAGCAAAGAAAAAAAGCCAAAAAAGCAACATTTGGTAGACAATTTCATAAAATGGCACCAAAACCAAACGAAACCAAAGACTGTGCTGTACGCATGAAGACAATTGCAGCAGGTGTCATTGTCGTTTTTAATATCTTCTGCTTGTGCTTGTGTTCGCTTTAATTGCGTCTCCTCTTTAACCAAGTCTGTGGCAGTTTCTTAATTAAGAAAAAATTTTCTTCTTCTTAATGTTTGGTCCACACAAAAAGCAGTTGTTGCTTACCAAACAAATTTTATAGAGAAAAAAACTGTGATAAATTAGCCAAACAAGTTTTATTATTAATTTGGAACAACAAGTGTCATGATTAATAATGTTTTTCCAAATTAAGTCAGACACACTATAATTTATGATGATGGCCAAGCATTAGTTTGTAGTTGTGACACCAGTTTTTGTTTTAATTAATGACAACCATCATGCAATGGCAAGTTTGAGAACATTGGGAGGCTCAACATCAAACTGTTTTAACGGTATAGAAAAGTACTTACAAGGATCATAGTTCTTCCAAAAACTCAAAAGTACTTTAATCAACAGTACTTGTCTACTTAACTTAATTGGCCATCAACAACCCGTTTAACGGATTTCGGCCTGCTGCAACACATTCTTCCAGGCGCCTCTGCTTTTTGCCTGCCTACCCCAGTTGGTCACACCAATTGATGACAGGGCTTCCTCGATTTGGTCTTTCCAACGCAAACAAGGTCATCCTCTTTGCAGACTTCCGCAGATTCCCGCATCAAACACCCGTCTCGTCGGAGCATCCTCCTTCATTCAAACGACATCCAGCGCAGCCGCTGGATATTAATACGCTGTACAACAGCTATGTCGTTGAGGAGTTCATACAGCTTACTGTTGTATCGGATACGGAAATCATCGCCAACTCACACTGGACCGAAGATCTTACGTAGGACTTTTCTCTCGAATACTTTCAAGGCTACTGCATCAGGGCTTAATTGAGTCCATACCTCTGCGTCATAAAGAAGCACGGGGAGGATGAACGTCTTGCCCAGAGATTATGTTGCAGAATTCTTACAAACTGACTTGACAATATTCACCTATGAGATTTGAACATTATTTCCTGTTTATGGGACAAATATGTTTCTCCTCCTCAAAGTTAGGACCAATAATATAAGGTCTTCAAGCAGGGACTTCCGAACTTTAGTGAACATTTCGTTAAAGATACGTTTACCAAATAAGTTGTCATTTATTCAGTCTGTTTTGCCAAATGAAGTGTATGCGTTCTAGAGCAGTCAGGAACTGGTCCTAATTTTTATGAAAATATCAGCCCTGAGACGAATTTCCGCACGGAATTCTACACAAAATTTTCACAAATTCAGAATGTTACCAATCCATATGAGATCTAAGAGCATCAAATACATCCCTAGAAAGCCACTGTTTGGTGTGTTTAACGGTGTCAACGGTCCATACCATTCACTGTCAACGATCGATGATTATCAAATTCTTTTAGCCCTAATCGGCTAATTTGAATGCCAACTACATGTGTTTTCAACAGGACAGTACTACGATCAACATGTCTCATGCCAAGTAGGATATATTGTACGAGTGTATGATTTTCATACTTGGAAGAGGAAACATTTGGTTGCAGACTATTTACTTTTTAATGCAAATATGAGCATGTGTGTGAAAATAGATTTTAAATTTTACTAGCCTAGACACAAACCCTAAGTTAACAGAGCTCCATTATGTTCTTAACAGCGAAATGGATCGCCTTATAATTCTATTATATTTGGGAAGGACTATTACTCAAATCAAACTCATCTGTTTTCGGCGTTAAATGCTCTCCATCAAGAGCCATGCCAAGACGGAAATTTGAACGATATATTCCACACATAATGTAATCACAAAAAACGATGTTTGCGATGACTTTTATGAATCTTTTGGCAATCCATCATCTGACAAAGAGCAAACCAGAAGAAAACGCAAATGTTTTGAGAATACATTGCGAAAGTCCTTCAAAATGAAGTAATTGTAAGGTTAAGCATTGTCTATCTTTAAATTCAAATAAACAATGCGAGTGTGAGAAAGAAATCGTGGTAGTTTGGTAGGTAAAGTCTTGGTTTATACGAAGGAGAGCTTATGGTTCAATCCCTGGGTTAAACATCTCGAAGAAAACGAAAATGTGGCAAAAATATTTCATTCGGCGACTTTCTCTCATTTCTGACAATAACTCTGAGAGTAAAATAAAATTGTCATGAAAAAGTTTTTCAAATCAGCCGTTCAGAGTCGACATCAATTAAAGGGTCCGCCTAATAACTTTTTTTTTGAGAATTCTTCTGGCTTGTCGGCGTAACACTTATCTTTGACGGCACCCTACAAATAATAGTCCAACGGTGTCAAATCGCAGCTCCTAGGTAGACAAACGACATCAGCTCTGCGGCTGATAATGCGATCTTCAAAAACAGGGCGCAAAACATAGAGTGTAGCTTCGGCTGTGTGTCAATTTTTGTGAACAAAAATTCGTTCAACACGGCCCGATAACGATCGCCATTGACTGTAACGGCCGAAAAAAATGGCCCAATTATGCCTCTGGACCAAAATCCGCACCAAACAGTGACAGTTTCAATGTATGCGTGCGGGTTTTCTGTGCCCCAAATGCGACAATTTTGCTTGTTTACATACCCGCCAAGATCAAAATGAGCGTCATCTGAAAAGATGATTTTTTTTTTTGCCAAATTCGGCATTCAACACTAGTTGAAAAAAAACGTTAGATGGCGGACCTGATAGCTGGTCCCGGCACTTATGGATAAAATTGTACATATACAACTTGAATCTTGTGCGAAGCTACGTTGTAATCCTTACTAAAGGATTAACACGTGTGAGATGTCATCGAAATGTGTTGTTCATTTGTAAGACCTACTAATACCAACATGTGTGGCATTCAAACGTACGCCACTGCTTCGCCGACTTCCATGTAACTTCAATACGGTGGTTGTTATCCACTATCAAAATTCAGATGTCGCCGTTTAAATACCCTTAATATTATGACAATAATAAAGCAATAAGACATACAAATGTGGTAGCCATCTGGCGAAAAATATTGGGATGATGAGAACATTTTACTAACAGAGAACATCATTTTCTCTTCGTTTTCTTCCTTTACTTTCTGCCATTATTTAAAATTTATTTAACTTTAATCGCCTTTTTTCCAAAGAATTTTTTTTCTTTTTTTATCCCGGAAACTTATTCATCATTAAAGTTTTTTTCTCTACTTTTAGGAATTGTTTTTACAGGAAAAATGTTTTCAAAATATTATATTTAATGAAATTCATAATAACCATGGTCATCATTTATTTTTCCTATGAAAATAATAAAAAAAAAATTCTTTTAATTTTCCACTTAAAATTCTTTGGATAATAAAGCTATCAAGTATAAGCTGAATAACGATAATAATATTTAATAGAATACAAAAACAAATGAATATAAAATAAATAAAATAAGAAAATTTAGGCCTGTTTTTTCCAAATTATCGAAAACTTATTTATGCGCACATTTTATTCAAATTGCCAGCCCATGGCAAAGTTCAGTTTTACGTTGCTAATGCTGTGAGGGAAACATGTTTTAAGGAATTTGTCTTAAATTTTTTATTTTGTTTTTTAATAAAATAAATACAGGAAATAGAATTTATTGTTTTCCTTTTTTCTTTTTCCTCTTTTTCTTCCTCTTGGTAATGCACAAGTGTTTTTTATTGATTTCAATTCGACATACACAACGTATACATGTTATTAAAGCAGTTTCTTACGTATATAAAGTATACGCCTCAGGCAAATCGTTTTAAGAAGCAACAAAAATGTATCTTTTTAAAACAATTGCGGAGGCTCTTGTCAACAGAATTTTTCTTAAACTTTTTAATTCTTTTTTTTTTGGTTTTTTTTAACATTCTTGAGGGCAGAATGTATAAAGGAAATATGAAAAAAACTTACTTCCATGGCATAAGGCATGTATGCATAGCTGCCAGGCTTGACAATTTAAGGCCATTTTGAGCTTCAAAAATATCACATTGACGATTTGACGATTTTTGCCCTTATTTTGACGATTTTTAGAAATTAAAAATTTACATCATATTATTTACTTTAGTATATTAAAAGCCTGTGATGATTTTTCTGTATTTTATTCCATTTTAATCCCTTAAACGCTAAGAACTTACAACTCCTAAATAACCCCGTAGTTGAGAATAATTTATCACACCAGGCTTGTATATTTTTATACCATAAGTAACAGGAATTGGGTTTCACTGTGCATACGAATAGTCCGACTAAAAAAGGTATTTTTTCTGTAATGCAGTGTGCAATCCACTGACCATTCGACCACATACGAATGTCCTAACTGAAAAAGACGAGCGTACGTAGGAATATATGATTTTCGGAAACAAGTCCCCTTATTTCGTTCGAGCAAAATTCTTTTGTAACGATGCTCCAATGATTCAATGGAGTTGGATAAACTACCGTCATTAACGGGCTACTACGACCCCTTCTGTACATGGTCGAGAAACCTCAAAATAGATGTTGAGGCACCAAACCATACATGAGAGTTATTTTCCAGTCTCGGTGGGTTACAAATGTAAGTAAGATCAGATGATAAAATCCTAAAAAGGAACTGAAAAATGTGTTGGTCCCAGCCAACATTACGCTGAATTTTCATGCTCAGAATGTCAAGAGCTTCTGACTCCTTATGATGACAGAACAATACTGGGATAGATTGTTTAAACCTAAAACAATTTTTTTCTGAAAATGATATAAAATGTCTCCATTTTTGGAAAAAAAATTATTGAATGAAGATGATGGACGCTAGCTTTTAATTTCTAATTTTTTTATGTTTTATTTTTGAACTCAGATATGTACATACATTCATTGACTTTATATGTTTTACTATAATAGAAATAATTTTTGTGTTTAAGAACTTAAAATTTTTTTTGACGATTTTTTTTTACAATTTCAATAAACGTCTTTGACGATTTTTCTCAAATATTTGGCAAATTGGTGGCTCATTTATCTGGCAGCTATGCATGTATGTATGTATGTGCATATAAAAAAATGAATGATTTTTTTTAAATATTTCCAATATTTTATGTCTTTTGAAAACTACAATACTTTTTTCTTTTTTTGCTAAAAAGAAGGAAAACTACTCTGTGAGTAGCTACTGACGACTGTAGTTAAAAATGTGGTGTATTTTGAAAAAAAAAATGGATATTGAATTTGCGTACTGATAACAGCGTTTATTTTATGTGCTTTTTAAGCATATAATTTTATACTTGCATTACATATAGAATTATTTAATAATTCTTCTATTCAAAATACAAGAAAATCTCATCAGAAAATTAAATTCTTCGAACCAAACTTTACAGAAATGGTTAGGTTGTTATAGGTTAGGTTAGTTGGCGTAACCTTCTTGAAGGCCGAATTTCCATTTAGGCCAACGTTTAGGCGTACTATGATACAGTCAGGATTACGACATAGCTTTCCACACCACAGATGTTGTTTGAACTACAGTTTAAAGTCGATTACGAACGAAAGATTTGTGAGCAACTTTTCATGGCAATTTTATTTTATTCTCAGAGTTTTTAGCCAGAAATCTTAGTTTTGTGGGAGAAATCTGACCTGAGGTTTGAACCATGGCTTGACGTCTAATAAGCCAAGACACTGCCTACCTAGACTTTACGGCGTGCTATGATACCACAAATTAATATCGAACCCGGAAATCAAATATGCCCTAGAGAAAGGTAGCCTGAGCCAAGAAACTCCATCTTTTCAGAGCAAGTTCGTAGCATTTTCAGATGAAGTGAAAAACAGTCTCCTGCTTCCCTCAAATCGAGCATATTATTCCATAATAGCATCACCTACGAGAAGGTGAAAATGTTTTAAATAGGAAAATATTCGACCCCGAGGTGAGGTAATATCATGAAAACTTATCAGTTTCTACTTTCAACGAGAGTGGCACGCCCTTACTTTGTAACAAAACTGAAAAGAGTAAATTAATGGCTACATACTTTTTAGAAGGGTGACCATCCTGTAGTATGTGGATGGCTCTAAAACTGGTATTGGTACAGGTTTGGGTGTTTTTCAAAGCAGAATGTAGTATTCAAACCTCATGAGCACACTCGCGTGTATCTGCCATGCAAAAGTCTACGCTATCAAAAGGTGTGCTTAATTCAACTTGGACAGAAATAAAAAACCGGGACATAATAATATTGTCTGACAGTCAGGCCTTTATCCGAACACTCGACTCATATGAAATTAACTCGAAAATATTATGGGTTTGTCAGGGTAAGCTGAATCAAGTGGGTAGCGAAAATGAAATTGCTGGGTCAGTGGCAATGAGCAGGCCTCTTAGAAGCCCCTCTCAAAACTTTTCTGTGAAGTGAGAAGAGATGTTTGGAAGGATATACTCAACGATAAATAGAAACACAAACTCTTCTTAAACCAAATAAGTGTGAGTCAATCTAAATTTTTGCTGGCAAATTACAATTGAAGGGGATTTGAGGTCGTGCATCAAACTGTTCAGAAATAACTTGATGTTAGTAAAATGGCTTTTGACAAAGCATTGTAAGGTAGCCCCAAAGAACACTTACACAGAATCCAATATGTAGATTCATTGATTCATGAAACGAAATCATTAGAGTACATAGTTGGAATCTGTGTGAATTCATCCCACAGGGTTCATATTAGGTGTTTGGCAAAAATTTTCCATGACACAGAGCACCATTCTGAAATTTGTCAACGCAATAGGATTGTAAGTGAAAATATATTAAATGGAAGTCAGTTTAATGGTACATATGGTCACGCTACTATGGCGTCTATTACTTACATAATTACTTACTTACTCTTAATCTTACTTAATTAATCATTACATCCCCTTAGTCTGGATTGCAACCTAGCTTCTCACAACAAACATGTTGTGTGTGTTTTTATCCATGAGTGTCAAGACCTTTAGTTTAAAGTCAACACCAAATGACAGATTTTTGAGAAACTTTTCATGGTAATTTCATTTAACTTTCAGAGAAGACTGCCAGAAATCTGCTGAAAGGAAGTCGCTGAAAAAATATTTTTTTTTATATTTCGATTTGATCCAGATGTCTGACCTGAGGTTTGAAACGTGGCCTTACGTCTAATAAGCTAACGCACCACCTACCAGACCACGGTCTAGTAATAGTGAAGGTCATTACGCTTCATTCGCGATACGGATCAATTAGTTTTTTATTGTGCTTCCAGGAGTTCAAAATTTTAAGTGAAAACTCGCTTAACTTAAATTTTTGAATTCCTTTTCAATTTAGTATTTGTTGATTACCCAGCAGTAATACAATCCTAAATCTCTAGTTTCTAAATTAAAAACAAATAAAAAAATTATTTCAAGACCCCTGCTATTAATTCCAAATTTTTTAAACAGAAAATACTTTTAACATCAGGCATTAAAGCAAAATCTATTGAAGTAAACAACAGATGTTGTTGAAGGGAAACAAATAAATTCCATTGAAAATCACAACACAATTGGATTGGGTTCGTATAAATACAAAATTAGTACAATTTACCAAAAGTACCTTCTGACCGAACATCGATTGTGAAGGGAATGTGTGAATAAGTAATGGGAAAGGGGTACGTACACATATTGTATGTACGAGTTGTACATTGATTTTATGAACAGCCATTACACATTACATATCGAATTACAATCAAAGAAAATTACAGAAAATAAAGGCAGTCAAATGGGATTATCAGATGTACTCTACACTGTATCTTTTTCTGATTTGGAATTCTCAGTTACTATACTCTACTAACTCATGCCACCAATTGGGTAATTTATTTATAATGAAGCTTTAAATAGAAATTTATGCATTTGTTATCGTTCAAAGCACTGCTTTTACCCACTGAAATTGGAAATTTACTGTTCGATAACATGCATACAATGCGAGCATGAACTCTTGCCTGTTTGTTTGGTGGTCTGCACATTGTTTACGTTGGCATTTGTTGAATGTGGTACTGAATTGTACTTTAGTGGAGTAAAACCAAAAACCCATATGCTGCCAAGTATTGATTCAATGCTTGAATTATGGTAACAAACGTGTTTCTTTTGTTGAAGTATTTTTTCCTTCGTTTTTTTTTTAATTTCTTTTCAGAACAACATTGAAGCAGCCAAATAAAATCGAGTGAGTGATTAAATATTTATAAATCTTTATTTGCAACAAAATCCATTCTGTTTTTCATTCGTTTTTCTTATTTTGGCAAAAAGAAATCCAAAGAAAAAAAAAACAAGTATTTTTATCATGCCAAATAGATTTCGAAAAAGAAGAAAACTCAACAGACGTTTTAAATACGTATGTAGCCAGGATTTGTAAAACGTAATTTATTTCGACAGGCAAATGAATGAATAGACATACAAAAAAAAGGAAAGGAAAGGATTACATCGAAGGATATATTGTTAAAGAAAATAATCAAAATACAGAGTAATAATCACACCTGCTTTCATACGAAAAAAATAAAAAAAATAAATAAACTGAAGCCAGACAATAATGCCAAGATCTTTAAAAAGATATTTTAATTCAATCTGATACTTTTAATATGGGTTAATAAATGCATACATCTCTTCAAGTTTCTCATTTTTTTCTTCATTTTAAATATGAACCTCAGATAACTAAATTTAGGAGTTTGCTCAACCTTCTCTGAGCGGCTTCAGGCTTTAAAAATCAATAATTTATCAAATCTTCACGCCACATTAAATACTGGAAAAGCCTTATGAGAAGCAAACCTTTATAAAGGGTGTGCCATTAAAATTTAAAAATGGAACAAAACAATTGTTCCGGTTAGAAATGGAAGATTATTTCATTCACATGGCTGCCGCGGCTGGCCTCACAGTACCTAATTCGATGGGACCAATTTTTGTGCACTTTTTCGAGCGTATCTCGGCAATGGCATCACGAATGTGGACCTTCAAAGGCTCAATTTACTGTGATTTGTTGGCATAACACTTATTTAAAGGCGTCATACATAATAGTCCAACGGTGTCAAATCACAGCTTATTGTCGGATAATTGATATCACCATTTCGGCTAATTAAACGGCCATCAAGCGTTTGACGCAATAAATTGCTCTTTTTCGAGCGTATCTCAGCAATGGAATCACGAATGTTGACCTTCTAATACTCAATTGACTCTGGTTTGTTGGCATATACTTTTCTTTAACGGCGCTTTACAGAAAACAGTCCAACGGTGTTAAATCGCAGCTTATTGGCGGCTAACCATTTTGGCTAATTAAACGTACATCAAACGTTTGATGCAATAAATCGATTGTGGCATGAAATGTGTTGCGCAAGTTGCATCATCCTGTTGAAACCAAACATCGTTCACATCAATACCATGGAGAGTAGGTACCAAAAAAATTGGTTATCATGGTGCGATAGGTGTCTTCATTGACCGTAATAGTTGCGCTGTCCTCATTTTCAAAGAAATATAGACCAATGATGCCTCCGCTTCACAAGCCGCATCAAACAGTCACTCGTAATGAGTGCATTGGCTTCTGTAGGGCCACGTGTGGCCTTTCGGAGCCCTAAATATTGCTTATTAACATACCCAACAAGATGAAGATGACCTGTATTCGAAAAGATGACTTTTTTGGCAAAATTTGACATCATTGTACAGTTTCTCGAAGCAAATAATCATGCAGCTTCAACTCTTGAACCAATTGAGCTTTGTAAGGCGTCTTACCGAGATCTTTTCGCAAAATTCGACGTAAACTGGTGCGTGAAAAGTTCAATTCTTGAGAACGATGACGAGTTGATGTTGATGGATTTCTCACGTCTAAGCGCATCAACAATTAAAAACAAGTTTCACGAGTTAATAAATAATTTTTAGTATCTTTTCATTGCAATTTTATTTCAGTCTGAGAGTTTTTGCCAGAAGTCTGCGAAGAAAAAATCGCCGAAAAAATATTTTTTTTCTTTTTTTTTTGATTCGACATATGGGCATTTCCAGAGAAAAGTTCACCATGACTGAAAAACTAAAAGTCAAGGAAAATGTTTTTTAGACCACTATTGTTAGATAAAATTCTTTGTCCTCATTGTTGTTAATCAAACTCCAAAGTTGGTGTTTAATTTTAATATTTTTTTATTTAATTTTTAGTAACATTTTCTCTTAAGTATTAATTTATGCAAAATCGATTATTTAAGTGTGCTCTCATCAGAGAATATTTGTTACTACAATAGCTTGTTTAAAAAGGAAGAATGATATTAAATAAAGATCAGTTAACGGCATATTTTTTATTTCCTTTTTTCTCAATATTTTACTGTAACGTTCGTCACGAAAAACAGGATTTATTTCTATTCCTCTTGCGTTAGTGGCTCAAAGTGTTTAAAATTTTTAATTTTAATCTAGTTTACTGTGCAAAATTTAATTTTTAAGGAAAATCAATTTATATTTAGTTGCGTTATTTTTTTATAAAATTTTAAAGTTTGTCACGTCACGTCACGAAAAAAATATTATCGTAAGTTCCACCTAATACAATAGGATATATTGCGGCTTAAAATACATATATTACATGTATAGTATAGCAGCTAGTATGGCGGAAAGAGCGCGTCGTTATAGGGAAAGAGTAAAACAAAATCCACTTAAATCCGAAATAAAGCGCAGAAAGGATAAAGATCGAGCCTGGTTACCTGATTCAACTAGATCGTTTGCAATAATAAGTGATAAACTTAGCCACAACAAGTTCGACGTTTTTTGTTTTATAACGACACTTGTGCATCAAATAATTAATGAACATGGACAATTTCAAAATATTTACATATTTTCAGACGGAAGTACTTCCCAGTTCAAAAATAAATTTATTGCCCGAAGCTTGCCGGATTTCCTACACAAATTTGGTTGCAAAAACATAGAGTGGAACGTCTCATGGAAAAGGAGCAGTCGATTGAGTTGGAGCCGTAATAAAAAGAAAAGTTTGGAGTATTACAAAAACAAAAAAAACATCAAAAAAAATCTGTCGTTATATCATGTTAATGGCGTTCAATTACTTTACATATCCTCAGAGCAAATAGAAAATTTAACTGGACCCTTAATTGAAAGATGGAATGTGAAGTGTTCTAATATAATTGAAATAGAAAAAATTCATTTATTTTCGTGTGATGAAAAGTTACAAATAAAGAAAGCTATAAAAGCTTTTTCTTCTCGAATTAACATTTAATTTATTATTTATTTAGTTTTGTTACAATGTATACAATACACACTGAATTATTTTAATGTTATGCAAATTAATGAATTAAAGTACCTAATAACATTAAAGAAATATTTCATTTATTAAAAAAGAAAAAAAATAGTAAGAAATTTTTGTCACATCACGTCACGTAACGTCACGTCAAAAATAAACTGTTGTAAAAAAAAACTAAAAAACTTTTTGTAAGTTTGAAAGTTGGAAAGTAATCTAGATATACTTCAAATTCCAATAAAAAAAACAATTATCCAAAAGTTCCGCCTAAATTCGCAGAATTTTACGTTTTAGTAAAAAACGAAAAAAAGAACTTCTATTTTCATAACATCACGTCACACACTTTAATTGCTTATATCTTAGCGCCATTGAGTTCGATTTTCCCTTCTTGGTACTAAGTATAAAGTCAGTTGAGCTCTATTTAAAAATATAAAAAAAAATTTAAAACATGCATTTTTTCCTTGTTTTTTATCTCATTAAAACTTACGACTGTCACGTTCGTCACTATGGAAATGCCCATATATAATATATAATATAATACATAATAAGCCAACACCCTACCTATTACATTCCGATGACTTCTAATAACCTAACTATAGTTCGGAGTGGATTTTAAAGTGTAGGTCCTGCCACTAATGCATAAAATTAACACACAAAAAACGGGTGGTATGTGAAGCTAGGCCGTAATTCTGATTTGACTGTGATTTTCAACGATCTCAGTCACCTACTGCAATTAAAGCATGGAGTCTTAGGTCATAGTCATATTAGAAGTATATATCAAGTACAGTAGGCACCCGAAATTAATTTCTGGGCGTATTCCAGCTTCGATCGTCTGATTTGTAAGAATATTCTCATCAAGTTTGCATATAAATTTTCCACCAGTTTAATAATCTTTTTGTACACTAGACTGCAGAGGAATTTTTTTTTTGTTTGTCTCAAATAGATGAAGCAGAGTGCTAAGAGTAGAGGTCGGCATATTGCGTGTCCAAGCGCTTTAGTCTTCTATCAATGAGGGTAGAACCGGCGTGCTACTGGGACTGTATAAACCAACCTGGTTGGACCTACAGTTTAAAGTCGACTCCGAACGACAGATTTTTGAGAAACTTGTTCATGGCAATTTTATTTTATCCCAGAGTTTTTGCCAGAAATCTGCTGAGAGGTAGTCGCCGAAGAAATACTTTTTGTATTTTGTCTTGATGTCTGGCCTGGGGCACAAACCCTGTCTCTTGTCTAATAAGCCAACACACTAACGACTAGACTACGGCGACTTTAAAAAAAATCTGAGACTTGTTCCTTTTTCTTAATGGCAACTGATGATTGGATTTCTACATTGAGAGATTAAGTCGGTGACAAGGATCTGTGTTGAATGCTAGCTGCACTATTACGGGAAATGTTAGGATAAAGAAGGTTGATACTGGATACTGATATAAAATAAATCAAGCTGAGATATTAGGTCGGTGGCAAGGATCTGTGTTGGATGCCAGCTAAAGATGCCAGAGGCTTAATACTGGGCCTATTTAAACCAGACTGAGGCTTTCAGCAAGGATCCTAGCGGAACTATTGTCGAGAATATTATGATGAAGATCTTGGGACAATAGAAACCATACTCTGAACATCAGCCATTTGTAGGAGAACATTGAATACGTTTGGAAATGAATTCTTAGAGTAAAGCTTGTCTTGCATATTTGAACAAATATGGTGGCAGTTGAAATTTTATTATTTAAAAACTGTTCTCAATTGTAAACTTGTTTATAAAAATATTTAATTTCGGAAAACTATGTGGGTTCTTTCTAACATTTTAAGCAAGTATTGGTCAGATGCTATTGGCAACAGCGAAAAAACATTATTTTCTGGGTTTTCTGCTTATTAATCGGCAAACGAAATATCAAAACAATTCCCAATAACACCGCCTTTAAAAACAAATCCAAAACATCTCCATTTGCTGTAGAAAACAGAGAAAAAGAACAAGAAACAAGAAAAAACATGTCAAAATATATTTGCGTGACTAGCGGAAGACAATGTGTAGGACAGGAAACCAAGTAGAAAATTGAAAAAAAAACGCAAGAAAGCAAAAAAAACAACACGAAAAAACATTTAAAAATCAACAGAAAACAACATAAAAATTGTTTTTCACAAATCTATGGGGAAGAAAACAAGAAGAAGAAATCCTGAAAACAACAGAAATTACAAGACCTTTACAGGATAAGGGAAGCAAAGATTATCAACAAGAAACCCCAAAAAAAGATAAGCTCTGGAGAGGAGATTTTATTGTGTCGACATATTTATAAATAAAATGAATAAATGCTGGGTAAGCGTTTTAGTTTGTAACATAAAAATATCCTCACAAAGTCCTTGTTTTTTAATACTGTTTAAATCAAGGAGAATATGACCTTTCCTACCTTATTTCAGGTTTTATAATCAAAATATGTCATAAACAAAGATAAGCTCAATTATTTTCACTTAAAATAGATCTGTGATTACAGCAACACGCTATGTGGCTGATGCCTTATCTCCCTCAAAAAACACAAGTAAGACAAATTTGTAAATCTTAAGTATGAAGCATGGGTTTGCGTTCAACAAGCCATTACTAGACTATAGCAACAAAAAGGCAAATATTCGTTGGAGCCCAATCCCTGTACACACCTTGAGAAAGTCAATATCTTAAAGGCCAATAGTAGCATCTTACGGAAAGCTAGCGATAACAACAAAGCAACGTGTTGAAGTCTAGGTAGTTCACTATTGCCGCAGGCTTTCGTTGTATACTTTACCAAGTGTTTAGCTAAGCAAGTGTAAACAGCTTACGAGTGCCAATCGTTCGAAGTTATTGATAGCGAGGATTTACTGAATGATCTGGTTGATAAAGTTAATAAAAAATTTTAGGAAAAGTTTAATTACAAAGACCCTAATAACAGACATCCAATTACTCTGCTCTGCATGATTAACAAGGTAATTGCTTTAAGGCATTGAAGAGTCCATAAGTCCAAAGACGATCATATAAACAGTCTACGGAACGATGAAGCATGATGTGATTAAAGGGCTCCTGCATATAGAAAAATACCTCGAAAACTTATTCGTCTTATTAGGAATTTAAGCTGTATACATACATACATAATTGGTCATTACAACGCTTCAGTCAGGATTACGATCTAGTTTCTCACACCACTTATGTTGTGTGTGTTAATTTTATACATGAGTGGCGTGACCTACAGTTTAAAGTCAACTCCAAACGACAGATTTTTGAGAAACTTTTCATGGCAATTTTTTTTTTGCTCTCAGAGTTTTTGCCAGAAATCTGCTGAGAGGAAGTCGCCGAAGAAATACTTTTTGTATTTTGTCTTTGATGTCTGGCCTGGGGCTCGAACCCTGGCTTTTCGTCTAATAAGCCATCACACTACCTACTAGACCACGGCGACTTTCATTCTTCGGTACAGTTTTGTTTATTATTCTTGAGAAAGTTCTTCATAAGAGCATGGTGATAAAGGACAGTTTACTATGTGGTCTGAAAGACCATACCTATATTTCGTCTCACAGCTTACAATGTGAAAATTTGTCTCAACTTCATATAGAAGTAAAGCTGGATTGTTTGGATTCTTAGTCAAGCATTTTAACCACCATCACACCAGTTCACTCCTAAAAACATCAAATAAATAACAATGTTTCACCGATCTAGGGGCTTATTCCTTCCGATTTTCATTGTTAATCCTGTCAGGCTTGTATTTTGCCCTAACTGCCAAGATTCATATCAAACAACATCACGAATCGCACGATCCAATAGAAAAAGTAGAGTGTGATTCTTAAGGGAATTGGAATTTTATTCTTAAGAATTATCCTGGCTTATCTTCTGTATGAGGTTGAAAATGTTACGCTTTCTAGGTGCAGACAAGACACTAAATGCCTTTAGCCTTCTATCAGCGATGATAGAACCGGCTTGCTACTGGGCCTGTTTTAACCAACATAAGACTGGAGTCCTTTTTTTAAATGGCAACTGATGATTGGGTTTCTTGCAATACATTGAGAGATTGGCTCGATGAAAAGGACCTGTGTTGGATGCCAGTTGCAGGATATGTTAGGATGAAAATTCTTGATGCTGGAGAGTTCGACACGGACAACGAGTTCTATAAGTACTCTCAGTATAGTTGGTAGTATTCAGACGTAGAAACTCAGTTTTTCTAATACTAGTGTTTCGGCCTTTATTAGCTGTCATATATTTGAACTTATGGACTGCGAAATACTCAGTACTTTTATAAGCTGAATAAATTCATAGTCTTCCACCAATTCAGATAATTTAATCACCAGCTATTCTTAGAAATATCATAAATACATATCTACATAATTGGTCATTACAACCCTTCAGTTAGGATTACGACTTAGCTTCTCACACCACTCATGTTGTGTGTGTTAATTTTATAAATGAGTGGCGGGACCTGCAGTTTAAAGTCGACACCGAACGACAGATTTTTGAGAAACTTTTCATGGCTATTTTATTTCCTCTCACAGTTTTTGCCAGAAATCTCCTGAGAGGAAGTCGCCGAAGAAATATTTTTTTCATATTTCGCATCGTTGGAGATGTCTGACATGGGGTTCGAACCGTGGTCTTAATTCTAATAAACCAACACACTACCTACTAGACTACCGCAACTTAGAAAGATCTGTTAGGAAAATTGGTTAATTTTTAAGGCTGCCGTTCTTTGTTTAACTTTAGTCGACTTCGAAATGAAATGTTCTGACTTCCTGGAAATGTTCTTCAGTACAGCGTAAACAATCTGGACAATCTGAACCTTCGCCTGTATATAAACGGCTGCTACCTCCATAGAAATAATTCTCTAAAATAAATTCGTTTATAAGGCATCAAAGAGTCGATTTAAACTTTGTTTACGTCTTCCTTGTTTCCGCCTTGTTTCCGCCTTTTTTACGTTTTTTATTATTTCCCTCATTTTAACCTCCATTTCTTTAAATCAATGCAATTGGAGGGGATTTGTTTTCACCAACAACAAGGGAAAAATTAACAAACAAAAAAAAGTAACAAAAAATAACAAGAAAATAAAAACAACACAGAATTTAAGATAATTTATTTTTTGTTTTTGTTGTCGGGTTTTTTTACAACAATTTGTCTTGTAGTGTTGTATTGTACACATGAATGCCTCGGGATAAATGGAAATATAAAAAATGGATCAGCGTATCGAAGCATAACGATTATAGAAAAATAAAAAGGAAACAAACAGTTCCACAATATGATTTCATTTTTTATAGTTTGATCACATGAACAGCAGGAATTGTATGGCAACACAATGACCAATGACCCTATTAGACAGGATTGGAGGAATTTTATCTTTGGACATTCATAATGAATAAGGAAAATATTAGAAAATAGCTGAGGATGGGGAAATATCACAATTTAATTCGCCAAAGCGAATAAAGGATGTTTATTAAGAGCATGAGAATTTAAAATGATAAAATAGGGGCTTTTTAAGCGCTTTCTATACTGAAATTTAAATGAAGACCTATTGATACCATTATGTGTAGAACATAACATCGTTCAAATGTCCTCTTCGACTTCTCTAAGTAAAGATAAAATGTCCAATTTTCCCTAATTCTGACGCATAAATTTAACCGATGGCATGGACTTATCCACATATGCCTGCGACTTACGAAAACTCCGCAAGAAAGAGTATAACGCGGTTAAATCGTACAATCTCGACTAGTTTACATCACCCCCATGTGGGGGTGATCGAATCGAATGTTGTACGAGCTTTGTTGCATATAGCGTGTCCTATTGAAACCATATGACTTTGGTGTCCAGGTCCAACTGAAAGACTTTCTTGGGAGGCGTTGGATGCTCTTAGATCTTAGACCGTAATGTGCAGCCCTTACTCTGACCAACTTGTTCCTTAGTTTGGTGAAATTAAGTCAGTACAGGGACTTCGCTTACCTATCGCGTCACAACAGGCGTGCTTGTAATGCGTGCTTAAGTAAGCCTTGGTAATCAAAGCTACCACTTCGACCTAACCTAAGCTAGATCTCAGCGCGATTGGTATCGTTGACAGTTTTGTTTCTTCACATAGAAATGGGCTTTACTGCTAAAAATGATTTTTCAATGAAAATTAGGGTCAGTTTTGAACTGCTTTAGAGCTTATTCAGAGCGCGCAAGTTGTTGTATACGATTGATTAATGAGTGATTTGCTAAAATAGACTAAATAAATGGCAACTAATTTTACAGGTTCAACAACATGGCCGTCATCAACTGTCTAAATTCGGATTCCTTGTTGGAAGACTCAATTCATTACAGTCCAAAGAAAACATAAAAATGCAGTTGTTAATGCCACGTACATGCAATAGCGTACAAAGAGTACGAGTGTACGTGATTATTATAATTTTGTGAGTCTTAGTTGACACCTGTCAGAATTTGAACAAACTGCGCTATTTAGTTTGCGTTTGGCAATCATTAGTAGCCACCGTAGTCTAGAAGCTAGTGTGTTGCCTGCTTGGATGCGAGTAATTTTCTCAAAACTTAGTTCAGACATTTCGAACAAATCGTAACATGAAAAAATATTTCTCTCGGCAACTTCCTCTCACCAGTCTTCCGACAAAAACTCTGAGAGCACAATAAAGATACCATGAAAAATTTCACAAAAATTGTAAGTCCCGGCACTCATGAACAAACTAACACATACAACATGGGTAGTGTAAGATGATAGGTGGTAATCCTGACTACAAGGTTGTAATGATCAATTAAGGGCCATTATTACAACTTAAATGTTAAATGTAACTTTAGCTAAAGTGAACTTTAAGTCACCTTTAACTTATTTTCGTTATTGCAACTTACAGATAAAATAAAGTTAACTTTTTCAAAAATATGGCAGTGCAGGAGCAATGTCGATAAAACTGCTCAATTAAACAAGTTTTTTTTAAACGCAGTGGCAACGACGGGCTTCGATTTTTTTGTGTATATGCTCATTTTATTTTTATTTGAAGTTGCCATATTCAAAATAATTTATAATAAGGCAAGTTCTAACATAAACTTAACTTTAAAAGTTAAAGGTAGGATGATCCTCCCTTTAGCTTAACGTTCACTTCTATCTTATTGTCCACTTATATTAATAAAAAACAATTTATCTGCCCGTTAAAATCCTTCCTTTGGTGAAGTGGTTGGTGGAGAAAAAAGGGAAAAAAGTGAATTTCGTATGCTGATGCAAACTATACTCAAAAATCATTCGTTCGGTGTCGACTTTAAACTGCAGGTCCAATCACTCAGGTATAAAATTAACACACAAAACGTAAGTATTGTGAAGCGCTATTTAGCAAACCTGACTGGAGGGTTATAGTGAGCAATTATGAGCGTATCAGATATCAGCAATGAATCGTTTTTTTCGCTACTCATAAGCACTCATGAAATTTTGAATACAAGTGTGTCAACAATATTGAAATTTAACTACTCTGATCCATTCGCAGTCACTACAACGTTGATTTATAAGTACAGGTTGCAATGAGTATGCGTACAACGTTGACATCAAACTCATACAATACGAAATATGTTTCATTCATAAGCCTACTCATTTAGATTCATAAATTTAGAAAAGTACTTATAATACTCATAAATGATTCGAGTGACTGGAATCATTCATTAAAATGTACAGTCTTAGTTGTTGTTATATTTACAAAAAAAAAGAAAAAAGGCAAATAAGCAAAAGTGACAGTGCAGGAAGCAGAGCAAACACACAACCTTTTAGTGAGTATTTTAGTGTTCGTATACGTATCATACTTATTTTGTGATTCTTGTAAATGTTGAGTAAAGGAGAGTCGTAATCAACAACATCAAAACTTTGAATATGAGTAGTATGAGTATGACATTAAAATAAGTATGAATGCGTATAAATGCGTATCAGAAATTATGAGTATGATTCGATTCTGCTCATCTTTTTGAATACTCATTGCTAATCTCTGGTATGTATTTATACTCAAAACAATGGAACAATGGAATTTATAATCTTCGTTTGACCAATTGGATATTGAAGAGAGATAGATATCTCACATGAGTGACATAATGGGCCATATGGGCCACCGAGTGAACTTTCCTGTGAACGGCCAGCTACCCGCTAACTTAGGCATCTCACATACCACAGTAGTTTCAAGTTTAAATGACTTTTTGGATATGAAAACAGCTTTTTGACAAGATGGTTGTCATGTTTGCTTACAAATGTGCAGAAAGATCATCATTTCCCATCTGCTACCATCTGGTACTCCAACCACAACATGAATAAAAAAATTCTTTGGAGTTGGTTTGAGTATGTAGAACAATAAATGCTCGATAAGCTGATATCCTATGATTCAAAGGGATTTTCGTGCCATGACGACTTTGTTAGCATTTAATATGGATTTGTGGTTGAGGGAAACATATCCTTCAAGAATGTAAAAAGAAAAATTTCTTCATTTAAATCGTGATGCTTTCCACATGAGCTAGCAAATGTTTTCAAAACAATTTTTCATTCATGATTTTGTTTTTTTTTTAGGTTTTTTATTCTTCGTAATCTACAATCAAACAAGTTCCTGTTTATGCTCCTCTGCCTTTTGAAATTTATTCAAGAAATTTACAAGTTTTAAGAGTTTGTGAGTTTCATTTCGGCCAAGTTAACAAAATAAATTTCCTTCTTTTTTTTGCTATTTTTTATTCACTTTGTTGTTGTCGTTGCTGTTATTGTTGTCGGTTTCTTTGTGTAAAAATATTTATGAACTTTGAACACAAGAATGTTGTTCACTTACTAGGCAGTATAAGAATTTGGAAAATTTTTAAATATTTTTAACCTTTAACCTGATGGTTACATAATATTTACAGGCTTTTATAAACACGAAATGCTTGCGATAAAGGGAGAGAAACGGAAAATAAAATAAACCAGACTGGCAACAAGCAAAGTAACAACAACGACAGCCGTTTATCGCAGGAACAGGCAAATGACTGACTACGAATTGTCAGGCAATGATAAGTACATGATAAGTAAAGTGAACAAAGCACGCAAAACAAAGAAGCGTTGAATTGCGGAAATTCACGCATAAATGAAAAACAAAACAGCAACAAAAAGCAAAGAAGGACATGAAATGTTAAAAGCAAAATTAAAAATAAAAAAACGAAATAAAATATTAAAGTGCAGTGAGAGAGAAAGAAGTTGAATAAATAATTTCAAAAGAAATATTTTAATGGCGTTATGCGTTATGTCATCTACTTTGAAAAAGAAAAAGAATTAAAAATACAGCTCCCCCATAACAGCTAAGAAGGTTAGGATTTTACATATAGGGAGGGTCATCCATTGTTTTAAATTTGTACCATCGATTACTTCGGATCTGGCAAAATTCAGCATATAATCACCACTGAACGTAATGAAACGATTTACGCTTCAGTGTACGCGTTGGTGTTTATTGGAAATTTATTTAAAAAACAAAAAGAATTGATCGGAAATTGGACGAAAATGTAGTAAAAAGTTTATCAAGTTTATTGCTAAATTTCGTGAAACTGGTCAACGAGAAACTGCACGATGATGCCGATTTTGCCAAAAAAAAAAAAAAAAAAAATGCAAATGAAGCTCATTTTTGATCATGGTGGGTACGTTAGTAAGCAAAATTGCTGTATTTGGGATCCCGAAAATCTATACATGGTCTTACAGAAGCCAATTTACCCCTTACGAGTGACTGTATGACGCGACTTGTAATGCGTAGGCATCATTGACCATATTTCTTTGAAATGTGGACCTACTGCACCATGATAACCTATTTTTTTATACCCGCTCTTCTTGGTATTGATGTGAACGATGTTTGGTTTCAGCAGGATGCTGCAACTTGACACAAATCTCTTGCCACAATCGATTTATTGTGCCAAACGTTTGATGGCCGTTTTTAGAAGTCGCCGTAGTCTATGAAATAAAAAATATGAAAAAATATTTCTTAGGCGACTTCCTCTCAGCAGATTTCTGGCAAAAACTCTGAAAGTAAATAAAATTGCCATGAAAAGTTTCTCAAAAAAAATCTGTCGTTCGAAGTCGACTTTAAACTGTAGGTCCCACCACTCATGTATAAAATTAACACACACAACATAAATGGTGTAAGAAACTATGACGTTGTACAATGGGTCAATTCGACTTCCGGGTACTGTACTTGTCTTAATAGATAAGTACTCGTCCTCCGACCTAACATAACCTAACCTTGATGGCCGTTTAATAAGCCGAAATGATGATGTCAATATGGCCACCGTGAAGCTGTGATTTGACACCGTGTGACTATTTTCTGTGGGGCGCCAGATTTTTAAGAAGCTTTCCATATCAATTTGATTTACTCTCAGATTTTATTACAGATATCTGCTGACAGACAGTCGCCGAAGAAATATTTTTTTGTATTTTGATTTCTTCGAGACGTCTGACATGGAGTTTGAAGCAAAGCCTCACATCTAATAAGCCAACACACTACATACTGTGTACGATTTAAAATCGACGCCGAACCACAGATTTTTGTGAAACTTTTCATGACAATTTTATTTGGCGCTCAGAGTTTTTGTCAGAAATTTTTTGAGAGACAGTCGCCTAAGAAATACTTTCACAAATTTCATTTTGTTCAAGATATCTGACCTGGAGCTTGAAATGTGGCCTCACGTCTTATAAGCCAGCACACCACCTATTAGACTATGGCTACTACTAAGCGGGTTGGACTATTTTTTGTAGGGCGTCGTTGATGAAAAATGTTATTCCGACAAATCAGAGACAATTGAGCATTTGAAGGCCAACATTTGTGTTGTCATTACCATGATACGACCTTATACACTTAAAAAAGTGCACAAAAATTGGTCGGATCGAATGAGATACTGTGAGGCCGGCCACTCAACAGGAAGCGTTTACTCAATCTGTACATTTTTAACTTGGAAAGAAGATTGTAAGTAAAAGAAAGTCTCCATCGCTGTTCTGGGTTAAATGAGCCATTCGATCGGTTAAATTTTTTTAAATATTTATCCAATGAATATATCCGTATGGCGCCAATTACGGCTTAAATAATTTAGATTTGGGAACAGACCATTTAACCTTGCCGAAGGACATATTTCCAGTTTCTAAAAAATAGGAGAATAGAACTTGAGGTTGGTGTCCATTTGAAGACTCAACATGTGAAATACAAGCTAATAGGCGAGGGGTTGCTAGTTCTCAGTTATGAAACATCTGATTTGGATGAGACTACATCTGGGTCACTAGTTTCCAGTTCAGCCCTAAACCTACATGCACTTAACTATCCCTACGCAAAGAGAAAATTGATTTTAATAAAACCATATGAGTGTTATAAGTTATTGAGCATTAAAGATAATCCATCTGTTTGCCCAACTTCTTAAACTTCTCACATAATGTACACCAAATATGTTCCTTCGTCGATAAAACCCAAACCATTTGTTCTTATTTGTTAGCCCCAATCCATTAAAAATTTCTCAAATTTGAAACATTTTCTCAATTGGATTTTCCATATTCAAATTTTCCATTCGACTTCATTAAATTTTTCAAATAAAAACTGACAGTTTTTCCTAAAGTTTTTCTATCCTTAATCATATTAAACGAGATGAAATTTGTTTTGATTACTTTGTTGTTGTTGTTGTATTATCACAAAGGGAAAACTTTACATATTTTTTTTTTCATTTTCAGTTTTTCTAATACAAATCAAATCAAACCCTTTTCCTACCCAATTCTTTTCCTTTGACAGCAAGAGTAGTTTGACAATGAATTTTCCCCTTTTTTTCCCTCTTTTTTAAAAACATAAGCCAAGGAAATCATAGATAAACATGTTGAAGAACATATTTATGCTTGAGTTAATCATAAAAAATGGTTTCCCATGATTAAAAAACATTTACATGGGATGGGAATATTTGTCTGTGATGATTTATTAACGAAGTTATCTTCTTATATATAAAAATGAATGTTTGTTTATTTGTTTGTGGGTTTGTTTGAAGTCTACGACGGCTATACGGCTGGACCGATTTTCTTGAAATTTTAACAGTACCTTCCTGTACGTATGCAAGGACTTATAGGCACCTTTTTATTTTAAAATTTTTAGTAGGCGAGGTGCCACGCCCACATACCCAATAAGTATTTAATGTCGCATAGCTTATAAACTTCAACAGCTAGAGTCCTAAAATTTTGTATGGACGACTTTGACGTATATATGAACAAAATGGGCAGATTGGCTATAGTGGGCGTGTCACCTCCCATAATCTATATATATAAAAATGAATGTTTTGTTTATAGAATCGTAAACTATACGTTTGATCATGTTATAATCTTTAGCAAAGTTGTTGCGCTTTAGCCGCCAAGGGTTTCTAAGTTAGTATGACCAATTGCCTATAGGTGACGCCACTGAAAATTACTCAAAATGAATTAAATCATGTTATGATCTTTAGCAAAGTTGTTGCGCCTGAGCCGAGGAAGGTTTCTAAGTTGGTATGACCAATATCCGATAGGTGGCGCCACTGAAAATTACTAAAAATGAATTAAATTGTAAACTGTGCATACTTTAACAAAGGTGCTGCGCATGAGTCGACCGAGGTTGGTGCGATTAATTTCCGATGGATGGCGTCACCGAAAATTACTCAAAATGAATGGCAAGCAATCGGTCGACCAACACCTCAAGCACGGAATAAAAAGGCATTACGAGCCACAGAATCAGACGAGTATTGAGACTGGAAAATCGTTGAGTATATGCCACTGAGACCCGTTCGCTTGAACCATTTGAACAACGAGAAGTGAGATTAGAAACTTATTGAATGCGTACTACTCAGGCCCGTTCATCTGAATCATCAGGACAACGGGAAACAAAATCAATAAAATGATTCAAAATTAATTCCTTTAAAGCAACACGCGCAGGGTACAGCTAGTCTTAAACAAAATTGTAGTGGAGAGCACAAATTTACTTTTTTTCTAATTTTTTTAATTGCTTGAATCCAGAACTGATAAAAGTCAGTTGTTAATTGCGTCAGTTTTCGGAGTTTTCGGAGCCTGAATTTTAAACTCTTGTATTAAGCGCTTCCTATTTTCTCTGAATTTAAATAAAACAAAGTGTGTGTGATATATCACAGAATTTTTTTATTCTTTGCTTCTGGGTGAAGCAAATCTATAATGCCTAATTTTCCATTGACTCTGTCCTTTATAACAGGTTGAATTTAAATGATGACAGGATTTACGTCAGCTTTGAGGTAAACGATTAAAAAACCAAACCATCAAGAAAAACTTTAAGGAGGTCAAATATCTCAAACCCGATAGGCAGCTAACATCACCTCCACGTGAGATGCCCATGCCCTCGCGCAGAATATTCCATGTGATATTGTCTGATGTCATGTAAAGCCGTCCTGTTAAAACTACATTTCGCTGGTGTCCAGATCATTCAATTCAGTCTACAAAAAGCCCTAGTCATGTCCTCAAAGAAATATGAATCAATGACGCTCAAAATTCACAACGAACAGAAAATTTTTTGCGAAAGCATGATGCATGATAAACGCTCTTGCATCTCTTGTAAATTACTATTCCACCAAATTCATCAATTTTGTTTGATGAAGGTGAAGGTGATTTTTTACTGAAAATGGAGGTCAGTTTACCAACAGCTATAGGACCCATTCAGCACCCTTGGGAATTTGTTGCAACAGATTGAGTAAATGACTAATTTGACAGTGAAGCCGCCTAGTCTAATGTCTGAGCTCGGTATACCTGCGAAGCTGATAAGGCTATGCAGAATGACGTTGAGCAATTCCTGCAGCACGGTCAGGATAGGAATTTACCTCTCCGAACTTTTTGATACCGTGCGAGGTTTCAGATAAGGCGATCCCTTATCATGCGACCTCTTCAACTTCGTCATGGAGAATGTTCTGTGAAAGTCAGAAGTGCCTCGCAATGGCACTATTTTTCAAAACATTGTTCAGTTGCTTACGTACGCTGACGACATTGACATCATAGGGTGTACCAAGCCAGATGTTACTGCTGCCTTTAGTGCTATTGAACGGGGTATACTAAGATAGTTGTGGCAGTAAATGAGGGCAAAACAAAGTATATGTTATCAACAAGTAGAGACGTGCGGCGTATTGATTCTCAGATTACGGCCGATAACTATACTTTTGATACAGTCAAGTCTAGGAATTTATTTATCTTGGCTCCGCCGTTACTACTAAAAATGATGTCAGTCTGGAGATCAAGCACCGGATCACTCTTGCCAACAAGTGCTCCTATAGTCTCAATAGGCAATTGAGCAGCAGAGACCTCTCTCGTGCGACAAAACTAATACTCTACAAGACGTTCATCCTATCCGTGCTTCTTGATGTCGCAGAGGCATGCGCCCTATTAAACACTCATGCAGCAGCCTTGAGAGTATTCCAGAGAAAAGTCCTACGTAAGATCTTCTGTTCAGTGCCAGTTGGCGATGATTTCCGCATCCGATCCAAAAGTGACAGAGGAGCTATATGAGCTCCTCTACGACATAGACGTTGTGCAGCGTATTAATATCATGGCTTGGTCATGTCGTTTGAATGGAGGAGGATGCTCCGGCGAGACGGGTTTTTGATGCAGGGATCTGCGGAAGTTGTCGAAGAGGGCGACCTTGTATGCATTGGAAGAACCAAATTGAGGAAGCCCTGTCATCGATTGGTGTGACCAACTGGCGCCTGGAAGGATGTGTTGCGTCAGGCCGAAATCCGTTAATCGGGTTGTTAATGGCCAATTAAGTAAGTAAATAAGTAGTCGTCTAGTCTAACAGCCTTATTAGACGCAACACCAGCTCAGTCATTCAAACAAAACAAAATAGTTTTTAGGGGACTTCCTCTCCTCTGAAAAACTTTGAGATTAACTATAATTGCCATGAAAAGAGCTTCAAAAATCCTTAGTTCGGAGACGGCTTTAAACAGTAAAACGTGTAACTCATGAATAAAATTTACACATACAACATGGGTGGTGTGAGAAGCTAGGTTGTAATACTAACTAAAGGTTTGTAATGACCAATTTAGTAATTTAACAGATAAGTTCAACAAGATAACCGTTATTAACTGTAAAATTTCAGAAAATCCAGTTGGTAGGTCCTTTACTATCAATTTAAGTTTTCAAGCTCTTAAAAAATATCTTATATTTGTGTTTTTGGCGGTAGAATTAAGTACGAATACGTGAATGAACCAGAACAACAACAACTATCTATTGCCTAAAACACTCTTCTAACCATACGTATAACATTTTATTCATGTACTACGTTTACTTCCCTAATCCTATACCTTTGAAGAACAGAAAATACTCTCTCATTCAAGAATTCGTAGTCAATACTAAAGCCACGATGTTTTAATGCTTTTTTTGGCAATAAAAATTTTGTGAAATTTACTATTTTCGGTGTTGTAAAGTGTACGAATTTATTTGCATGCAAATAATGGAAATTTAATGTTTCTACACCAACAGCTGTCATAAAAAGTTGTAAAATTTCTGCGAAAATTATCTATGAAAAGAGAAACTTATGAACTGCTTATCTGCGTTGACGTGTTCGATGACGACGATGCTGTGCTATGCTGTTGGGGTTGCGGTTGCAACTTCTCTTGCTATACGCGCTACAATAGAAATGATGTTCAAAATACTATTTTAATACCATCGTGTTGTTCTGCAAATTATTGAGCTTTTAAAAAAAATTTACCCGTCATACTAATAATGCTGTGAATGCAGTGAATGAATGAATGGATGTATGAATGAATGTATGTATGAATGTAAGCATGTACGGTTGTTAGAATTGTTCATAAAGTTTATAATCTTTTTGTTGGTTTTGTGCAAAAGTTTTTCAATTATAGAAACAACATCAGATATTATTAGACGAACCCCATTATAACACAGCAAAAGTAAGAGAAAAATTAAATTTAAATTTAAAATTTTCATATTTATTCTATCTCTGTTCATAATTTCTTAATGCCTTCATTATTTTCGAAACTATTAAGTTAAGTATAAATAAGAAGAAGAAAAAAATTTTTAAAAATTATATTTAATTACTACATATAGACAAGGATAAATTGTAAAAATATTCCATAAGCCTAAGCATTTATAATTGAAATACGATACGATGGTCATGACTAACAAATCCTACAAACAACACAACTGTGACGATTCATTAAAATGAAGAAATGTTCACAAAGGAAATTGTTTGCAATTTTTTTTTTATTTTAATGGAATAAGAAAAGACATTTTCGATTAAAATTAATTGCCAGAAAAATGCAATAAATTGTGGTTTGCTTTTACGCAATTAAATGTAGAAATTGCTTTGCAAAATTCCAAAATATAATTTGAATGGAAAATTTTGTATCAACTCCCACGTCCTGATACTATGTTTCATTGTAATATGAGTGGGCAATGTATACTTATAGATAATTTTCTTTCCAGAAGTTTTAAAGTACACTTACCCCTAACCATAGCAATATGCGCATAACTTTTTCAATAGGAGTGAAGCATTCTTCTTTACTCATACATACATACATACATAATTCGTTATTACAACCCTTCAGTCGGGATTAAAACTTAGCTTTTCACATACTTATGCTGTATGCGTGAATTTTATACAAGAGTGGCGGTACCTAAAGTCAACTCTGAGCGACAGATTTTTTAGAAACTTTTTATTTACCATCAGAGTTTTTGCCAAAAATCTGCTGAGGGCCAGACATATTTCTTCATATTTCGTTTTGTTCGGGATGACTAAACTGGAATTTGCACCGTGAACTTACATCTAATAAGCCAACATGCTGCCTACTAGGCTATTGTTATTTTCTCTTAATTTTCTAAATATTTGTTTGTATAAATCTGTATACCGTACGATGTGTGTATTTTGTTATTGTCTGTTTGTCTTGTTTATTTATTTTCGTTTCATTTTTTTAAACGTCGTAACAATATATAAGGGTTTTAATGATAACTTTAAAGTTTAAAGTCGACTCCAGTTCACTACCTACTAGACTACGGCGACTTCTTGTACTTTCTTTTAATGTTTTAAAAGGAAAAACTTTTAAATGTTCATTCAATTGTTTATTAAAAAATGTTTTCTTCTCTAAGATAAGGAACTGGTTTATAGGGCGCCTCTCTCAATATTGGGAATTTGTAGGCAAAAGGCACCAGGTTAGGAAGATACCAACTTCAAATCCTTCTCTACAGAAATAGATGACCACCCAATGTCGTTTAGGATAATGCTAGTTTTTTTTAATACATATTAATGCCGTTAGACAAGCTCTACCGAAATCTGTACTAAAACCATTCAATTTAGATCGGCATTATTTAGAAATTGTCAAATTCTGAAGAGTATAGACCAAAAAGACTAAGCCAAGTTTGTTTACAAATCAGAGACCAGTAAGGATTAGTATGATAAATACCAGGTGGCACAAGTTGCAAGGATATGTTCGAATGATTCACATTGCTCATCACTGAGTCTATACTGTGAAACAAGTGTTCTTTTAGTCTACATACATACATAATTGGTCATTACAACCCTTCAATCAGGATGACGACCTAGTTTCTCACACCACTTATGTTGTGTGTGTTAATTTTATACATGAGTGGTGGGACCTATAGTTTAAAGTCGACACCGAACGATAGATTTTTGAGAGACTTTTCATGGCAATTTTATTTGCCCTCAGAGGTTTTGTCAGAAATCTGCTGAGAGAAAGTCGCCGAAGAAATACTTTTTGTATTTTGTTTTGATGTCTGGCCTGGGGCTCGAACCCTGGCTTTACGTTTAATAAGTCAACACACTACCTACTAGACTACGGAGTCTACAATGCCTGATAAAATGCCGATTACTTTCCCCATACTCGTGGGCAATACCACTTCTTATTACAATTACACAACAAAAGTTTAGATTGTCTTTAAATCGTTTGACTTGATAAGAGTGTTCATCTCTCTTCATAGGTATTTCCTTTTAGAAAAAGTTCACTTTCAAATCACTCTTCCTACTCCATGGTAAGTTTATTGCCTCCAGTGTAGAAGCAACCACTTTCGCAAGTTGATCTGCCTGCTCACTGCCGCGACTACCTACAAGAACTGATATTCAAGAGAATTTTCCTTCACCTTTCTAATTTAACTTCCTAGACAGTATCCTAGACAGTGTCAACCTCACAGAACTTAAGTGCCCAGATGGCTGTCTGACTTCCAGATAGTATTTTCCATTTCTTTGTATTTCCTGTTCAAATTAAATTGAGCAAATCTCTTGACTGTCTAAACTTAATCTTAAGAAAAGCCCACCTGTTACTCCATGCGCAAAAAGTTTACTCTGGAACCTTACACCCCTTCCTCTCCCGCTTGCTTTCTGAATGGAGTATGTAGTATGTGTTCGTCCCCATCGCACTACTGACTCGACTACGGCGAATTCATTACCAGGCAGCTTAAGTAGTACTTTGCCAGCTATAGCATCAGCTGATAGAATTAAGGTTTCAATTTGTAAACGAACTTTTTCGATCCTGCAGGAATTCCTCGGCGTTCTGGATAACTATTGTTGTACTTATTGTAAGATTTTCTTAAGATATCGTGATGTTTAAGCAAGCAATACACTTAGAAGATCAGCAGCTATGTGCAAATGATTCCACTCGGCCTGTTAAATCCTGTATGGAGGTAATAAATATAGCCTGTCAGAGCAAAGGACTAAAGCTGCTCTTCTAAGGCAGAAGCAGAAGAAGAAATCGAATCGATTCTAGTTGGTAGAAACTATTTCAAGTCCTAACAGTCCTTTGTATATTCTGACGTAATGATTGAGTCACAAAATGTGACTGCCAAAATGCAATGGAAGTTTCAAAGGCATTGTAGCGAATGATGCCAAATTTAAGGAGGCAAAATAAATCCCCATCGTGGGTAACTACCTCAAGGTAGTCTTAGCCGATCGTTAACGCAACGTACATTCGTTTTTGGCATACGAAAATAATATAAATGCTTACCGAAAATTCCATTACGGTTGGGTAATCGTGCTCATTGCCTTTTATATACGAAAAAGCGAACGTACGCTTTGTTACATTCGTTCGGTTAATACTACCTTTAGCGTTACTGTTGCTGTACTAGTATAGAAATATTTAATATTTATATTAAACTGCTTAAGTATATGGAGTAGTCAGTGTAATATCAGAAATTGTCCATAAAATTCCAATTTGTACCACACTTAGCGTATCATACACTTTCAATAGACATTGTACTTTCCTATTTTTACTTCATTTATTTATAATTCTTCTGACTTCCGGCTTTTCCAATTTTCTTAAAAAAAAAATTCAGAAATATTCATTTATAATCTGTCAACTTTCGCTTTGGCTTTCATTAATCATTTTACAAATTATTTCTCATGATTTTTCTACTCTTTAGTGTGTTATTAATGCGTATAAAATGCCGTCATATAATGTAACACCCATTAACGCAGCAATTACGTTGTCAAAATTCCTCATAAAGAATTCGCTAAAAGTCAATGGGGTCAACACCGCTACTATAACGATGAGTGTAGCAAATTTATTGTGCCGTGAATTAAAATAATACGAGGTTTTCTACAAAAAAAAAAAAATAAAAATACGTCATTTAGCAGAAAATATTTCAAATTGTATACGAAATTATTTACATGAACAATGTAAGGTAATAAATTGACTGATAGCAGTGAAATGAAAAAAACTTTAAAACGCTCTCATTGACTGATACCAGTGCAAAGAAAAAAATTTAATCTAAGACCCTCGTTAATTTGAATAAATTTCAAAAAGACCAGTTTCTCGTACTTCTGTGTTGAAGATGTAAGTTTGGAGATCACTGCAATTAAAGCAGCAGTGTTTCTCGAAGTTTAGAACGAATCCATGCTTATTGGAGTAGAGGTAATTGACGGAATTCACATGGGTACTACAGAACCACGGACCTCGTTTCTACATGAACTATGAATCGTATTTTCATTGCGTGAAGCTTTCAATTGAGACGATGAGTAAAAGATTATTAAACAGTTGTAATAAAGCTATGAATTTATTTCACAAGAATATCCGCATTTGGCAAGTTATCAAGCAGCAGCAGTCATCAAATGATTTGAAGCAATTTGATGGCTTTCAACTTCATGCCGGATAAAAGTCTGCATCTGGAAAATGCATGCCCAAGAGAAGAATGAAATCTACAAGAGAATTAGCTTTTGAAGATTTTTCAACTAGGGATAGTTCTGCATCTATAAAGATCCTAATCCCAAACAAGATATTTTTTGTGTTCAGCTGGTAAACAGCTTCAAGCGTAGGATTGATCAGGCATAGGATTGATCAAGCGCAGATTTTTTTTTTAAAGCAGCTGTTAGCGAACATCTCCAAGCGTCTGATCAGGCGTAGGATTGATCAAGCGTATAATTGTTTTTGCAATCAGCTGTTAGCGTGCATCTTCAATCGTTTGATGGATCAAGCATAGAATTATTTTTGCAAGTAGCTGTTAGCCAACATTTTCTAGCGTAGGACTGATCAAGTGTAGAATTGTTTTTGAAAGCAGTTGTTATTAGGATCTTAATAAGTAATTGAGCGGTAACATTTAGCGATTAAGCTGACTCAAACATGTCTTTGAGATAGAAGAGGATTTTCCGTAGCGACGCGTATTTAATACAACCAGCTGTGTAACCAACAGGCAAGGCGCTCGCTAAACAGAGGCTCTTGAAAGGAGGTGTCAATGGTTCCATATTGGGAGACATTGAAGTTAATGGGATATCAAACGTTCGTATAGAAGCTAGTATGGCTACCAATTCGAATGAATTCAAAGCAAATAATGTAACACAGATTTCACATATTAAGAGAGGAAATATGGAAAACAACATCCAATTGTAGACAGTGTAGACAAGTTTGGCCTTTTATGAATAAACGAGGGAGACGATTTTGCGTTTTAGTTCTTCCTAGTGCTCATAATATAACCATGGGACCACTGAGAGTGTAACGTGTGAGCCTACTGGGTGGCAAAGTATTATCAGTGACTATGAGTAGGTTGCATGCAAAAGTGCTAGTGATTGAAGCTAGAAACGAGCATAAGGATTAAAAGAAGCAATAAGCTTGATGGTGATTAATAGTCGTCATCATGTTTTCTGCATAAGAAGCATTTTATTTTTAAATAGCATGTGAATATAACAGTAATAGCACTGCGCAAATAACAAGTAATTTTCTTGCAAATGTAAAATGTATCCTTGATTTAAAAATTCCCTCCTTTAATTTCATGGGAATGCCATTACTTGCTATTTCCCTGAAAAGTATATTTCATAGCTAAACATTTTTACATTTAAAAGATTAAAAAGAAAGCAAAAAACATGATAAATTTTTAACTAAAAAAGTTTTGTTTTTTTAATAACAAAACAAGCATCAAACAAGAGGAGACAACATATGCTAAAGGAGGAGTAAAGTAATGCTGTGTACGTACCACCATCATTATCATAAATAACAATTTGTGATTAAAAAAGAACAAAATGATGAACATTTTTAATTAACAAAGAATTACGAAAATGTATGTCTGTCAGTCGGTACGTCTGTCCGTACGTCTGTCTGCTTGCCTATATGCTACATGCCTATTTTAATTTTTGGTACGAAGCATTAAAAGTCTAAAAATATGTAAAAACCCTGTAAAAAACAACAAAAAATATAGAAAACTTGGAAAAAAATATGGGGCTTTTATACTGACAATATGGCAGAACCAAAAACATATCATTTGTGGCAGGCATACAATACTTAATTTAGTCATGCAACAAGGACATTTTAATGACACTGACAAAGACAAAGAAGGTTAAAATATATCCTAAAACACTAACATTATCATTCCATAAAATATTAACTCAACAGAAACTGGCTAAATGGCACAAAGACACAATTAGTTAGTCGAACTGGCTTAAAGGAAGACAGACTGCGTCATAAATATTTAAATTTATTGCTTGAGAAATACTCCAACAAAAAGCTATTTAAAGTAAAGGAAATTTGAAAATATTCCCTAAAAATAGAACTTTTCATAAAGGAAACTTAACTAACTGCTCCCCAAAAAGGTGAAAAAACTTTATTTCATGTTTTCTAATACAAGTTAAATAACCTTAAAAATACGCGTTTAATTTTACTTTTCAAAACAATTTAAAACAAAATTAAAGGGGTTAAGAAGTTCAGGCAGGTATTTGAAACACTTGCCGCAAGAAAGTAACTTGCATGACCTTTTTATAACCCGTCATTATATTTCATCCAACGTACGGCCAATCTAAAAATCCTTTTATAAGCAGTTCAGTAAACTAATTTGTTCAGACATTTAACAAGTCTATGGTAGATTAGTAAACGATAATTCACGCAAAGTACACAGGAGCACTAAAGTTAGGTTGGTGTAAAAGGTACACTCAAATTCTCAATCGATTCAAAGTGAAAATCTCTTCAGAGCAGTAAAGAAAAGTTGAAGACCGATAGTCTAAGAAAAACTGTATCTAATGTTGGCAGAGGGAGCAAGACTTTTCACTGCTTTATCCAGTTTATACAAGATGTCGTAATGTTGCGTATATATCCCGCTAGCCATTCAATTCCGTTTACAAACCCTTTTCACAGTGGTGTTGTGCTAATTTTTTTTTTACCGGAACGCGTATATATAATTATATAGACAGTGCCGACCTGGATAGGCGGCCGCTCTGTGCGGTCTCATGTCCCAAATTTAACGACGGGGGTGATTTTCCATGATAATCCTGGCGGCGTTTTTTTTTTTGTAGGTCTCATGTCCCAAATTGACGACGACGGGGGGGAGGGAGATTTCCCCCAATATACCCGCTCTTCATTTTTGTATGGAAAAAATAAGTGATTCTCTTGGTAGCAACAGTTAAATATAAATGCGGCCGAAAGGGTTAAAAAATTGCTTTAAATACTCAAATTCTTAAGTAGTAATTAGTTCGGGTTCACGTATTTGTTTCGGTTCGGGTCGACTTCCGGTTCAGCAGAAAAAAACGTTCCGGACTCCGGTTCATGGTTCGGAAAACAAGCCGGTTCGTTCCGGTTTTTGTTCCGGTTCGGATTCGGTTCAAACCCTTGTTTATAAACATACATATAAAAATTAGAAAAAAAATCTGCAATTCTTCTTAATTTTTTTTTTCAAAACGTCAGCCAATTCTCGTTATCAGAAATCATTTTTAGTTCCGGAACGCATTCCTGTCCAAAAAGGAAGTACCGGAACGACGTTCCGGAGCGTTCCGGCTCGACAACACCACTGCCTTTTCAATTCTCAAGTTTACAAACCTTTAGATCTAGCAGTTCCTCAACAAATTGTTTATAGGACAGCGATATAAATATAATAAAGTTTAGTCTGCCTCTTCACATAACTCTGTTCCATCCTGTGTCTAAGACTGCCATAATAGCTCTCAATTTCCTCCAAGTTTTGCTTGAGATTAACTTTATAGTTGCTGGGTTTTTCTTTGTTCATAAGGTTTTTGCGAACATACAGTCCACTCTCCATGCATGATTAATAAGTACATCTATCCGTTCCTCGGCAACTTAAAAGAAGAAATGGTATTTAATTTAAATGAAAAGTGCATTATTTTTGTCTTGAATAAGTCTCCTGGAAGTTTCAATCCGTTTTTAGGGCAAACAACTTACTACTAAGTCTGATAGCGCAGTTGATTCTTATGGGTTTCTGGACACAGCTAGCAGCTAGGCATGGTCCATTATAATACCACAGTCATTCAATTTTCCTACTTTCCCTTACCATCGTAGAAGCCCAGAAGCTTCCTTCTGGTTAGTAATTGTTTACAACTGGTCGCATCTTTACAACGTTATCAGAATCCATTAACTATACTCGCGCGAGTAGACAAGACGTAATGTCCTGTAATGCCACAAACAACTACTCTGCGTATGCTTCTTTAGAGTTTGTGTAGTTTGAGTAGATTCTTTATCTAATCTTATGTAGATTTGCTGAGCAAACTTACATATTTCTCTTACGCTATGCTTGATCAATCCGACGCTGGATCAATCCTACGTTGGATCAATCAGGTGCGTGATCAATCCTTCTCTAACAGCTGATTGATCAATCCGACGCTTGATCAATCCCTTTCTAACAGCTGATTGCAAAAAAAAATTATACGCCTGATCAACCATACGCTTGAAGCCGTTCGCCAACTTAACACATAAGAAAATTTCTTGTTTGGGTCTCGCCACCTATGGATAAAATTAACACACAACATATCAGGTGTGAGAAGCTAGTTCGTAAAAGTATGATATGAATGTTATGAATACTATTCTGCCACCTTTCTAAGTGTCCCACAGCAACCAAAGACCAGCCTTGCAATCATAATAAAGATCATGACTGTGCTTGTCTCCTTCAGTAGCTAAACTGGGTATAAAGTTTGTTACCGGGGACAGAAGCAATCAGAAGCAGCCCCATTTTAGAAACTTTACTTATGAGTCCAGATAACTTACTAAAACACAAATTTTGCTGATAGGATAATTGCTAGATAGGTTTGGGGTAACAATTTAAATACAAAAGTTTTTATAAGCTGTTGTTTTTGACCCACGTTATTTGTGCTACTTAATGCCATTGGCTCAGATCCTTAATAATTTGAAAACAGAAGCTTAAACATAATTTTTAAATTCTAAACTCTCGATGACATAATATGTATTACGAAGCCAAAGTTTTGCTCTTCACGACTTTATATTATTTTATTCAGCATTTTAAGCTTGGAAACGAATTTGTCATAACATGATAACAATATTTGGGAGGCTATAGAAGTAAAAAATATCATGATAAACATCATTAAAGGACGTTAAATGTTTTTAAAGCTCTTAGTATTACGAATATTTTTACATGACATTCAATGACTTAAGTTTCTAAGCATGCTTAAGTAGATCGATAATCCTGGACAAACATAACCCCCGCTATGTTATTCACCTTTATGAATTAAATACAGAACTAACGGCCTAGTAGTATATTTATGATGGTTCTGGATCACCTTTTCCATAGAAATTTGGGATCATGCCTACGCTACAGCCGGTCATGTTCGATTGTTCGATTGATATAGCCATGCTCCCAAATTTGTATTTAAAAAGTGATCCAGAACCATCACAAACATACTGCTCATCCTTAAAAGCAGGGATAATATTAAGCTGCATATCTAGATTATAAGAGCAGGAAGTACTTCCGTCTATCTAACCATAAAAAACCTATGGGCCGGTTCAGCGCAGATGGATATTGAGAGCCACTATACCAAGAACTGCCTTTAACTGTTAGGAGACGATTAACAATTTCTCTAAGATGGTACAATGCGTATTATTTGGGTACTTAGCCTACAGTCTCTGGATGTAGCGAACATAGCTAGGGAATCACATTAAAGGACGTTAAAGGTTTTTAAAGCTCTTAATATAACGAATATTTTTACATGACCTTTGCAGAGAGATATACGTAATTCCCCATACAAATTAATTATTTTATTATGTTTTAAAAAGAATACTTTTTTAAATACGATAAATACATCATAATTAAATGGCTTGCATACATACATACGTACATACTTTTTTATTTTTATTTTACGACATACAATTGCAAAGAAATAATTAATATTGTTGTAATCCTAATACTAATGATAATAATGATATGACGTAAAGCAATTAATTTTTAAATGTCAAACATTTCGAAAAATATTAAATATTTCATGGCATTAATATCAGAGAATGTTCTGCTATTGTATGCGTCTCTCTAGAAATATTCTTTAATAAGTACTGGCATAAAATAATAAAAACAGATTTTATTGTGTTTGCTTTGTAGATTACGACTATGTTTTATGATTATTTCGCTTGCGTATCATATTTCTCCGTTATAATCAAAGTCTTAGAGATGAAGATGAATTTCTTAGAAATTCTATGATTTTCAATCAGTATTTTAAATCACTCTGAGAGTGAAAAAAATACCATGGAAAGTATTTCAAAACAAAATGAAATGCGAAAAACTTTTTATCGGCGACTTCCTCTCCGCATATTGTCATGACAAATTTCTCTAAAATCTGTCATTCAGAATCGACTTTAAACTGTAGGTCCCGCCACTTATGGATAAAATTATCACACACAAGATAAGTGATTTAAGAAGATAGGTCGTAATTCTTTCTGAAGGGTTGTAGAGATTAATTACATTACATTAGGTACGTACCGTGATATTGTTACGAAAAAGAAGAATCTAGATACTATTGTTTTACTTTTACATCATTTAACATTAAAATGGTAAACAATTAAACAAAAATACAACAACAAACCTACAAGAATAAATGGAAACAAAATACACAAACAACAATAATTAAACAACGTTGTTTACATTTATAGAGATTTCGAGAAGGCGAAGCCATGAACATTCGCCTTCAAGAACATTCATCATACTGTTTACTCTGCCATATAAAACACAAGGCAAAGCAGGCATGTGAGTTAGTGAAGTTCAGTTAGTCTAAAAGGAAGTTTGAAGATCTCCGTAACAAAGATCTGTCGAACAATTGGCTAGTAATTGTCATTGTTTATGCAAAGGGTGTAAGCAGAGAAAGAACAGACAAAGCAATTGTTGTTGTTTACATCAAGTTGTGAACAGTGACATACAGAATTGTGCGAATAATAAAGTTTCTTAATTAAAACTAAACACAAATTTATTTTTATTTTATTTTCAATTTAGGAGCTCATATTTTAAACGTTTTTAAGAGCTAAAAACGTAACAATATAGTCTATTATTGATTCTGTTAAAGAAGTGAATACAACAACTAACTGCTCATCGATTTTTTTTCCACACACTCTGTGTTTACTACTGAAGACCAAAGATAAAGTTAGAACTAATACCGAATGTGTACGACACATTTATAATGCAAACCCCAGACATAGCAGACTCTGTATAAATGCTCAATATATTCGTTATTCATGTAAAAAGACAGCTTTCTTAACTAATTTTCTCCAAGTCTCTTGAGTTTTTTCCACGTAAGACAGTTTTAGTTCATGAACTATTTGGAGTCTCCTAACATTCTTTGAACTAAATTCAGGCAAACATAATTGTGGATAGACTTCACTGAATCGTACTAAAGCTAAGAGCTTAGCAAGAAGGCTTAGAGCCTAATCGTAGTTATGTCGACCAATCAAATACACTGCGTATCGTAATCGAACAATGTAATGAATACCCGCGGTCAATTTTAAATGCTGTATATAAACAGACATTTGTGTTCACCCCAAAATAGGAATGATTAACATCATTTCACATAACGCTTGACCTATTCGTATTCATAAGGAAATACTCAGCAATCTTTCCATAATTTCTACCGGCATAAAATAGGTTTACTTGCCTCCCCGTTATTGTTTACTGTTGTCCGCGATGAAATAAATCCGCCCATAAAAGAGGAAGAGGACTTGATGCAATTCGCGAGGCGAATATTAGTAAAACTGAGGCAATTCGACGAAAAACAGATGCATAGGCTTCATAAAGATAAAATGCCGAACAATTAATTACGTAAACAGTTTTTGATATCTTAGTAGCATAGCTACATTAAGCGGTGGAATGCATGTTTGGGAACTTAACAGCTGTATGGTCATTACAAACCTTTGGTCATGATTACGAACTAGTTTCTCATACCAAACATGTTGTGTGCTTTAATTTTTATACATGAGTGACAGGATCTACAGTTTAAAGTCGATTACGAACGATAGGTTTTTGAGATATTTTTCATGGCAATCTGCGGAGAGGAAATTGACGAAGAAAAGTTTTTCGCATTTCATTTTGTTGTCATGAGAATTTTATTTTATTTACAAAGTTTTTACCAGAAGACTGCTGGAGAAAATAGCCGAAGAAAAATTTTTTATATTTCGTTTTGTTCGAGATGTCAGGCTATGAACGACGGACTGACGTCTACTAAGCAATACACTAGCAACTAGATTACGGGAGAAAAACTTTGCATAACATTTCATAGCCAAGAAGTAAATCATTCCGTTATCATCATGCCATTTTAGATCGCATAGTGAATTTTTGTTTTAATTTTTTGTTGGGATCATGTACAATAAGTAGGGCATCCATTAATTGAACTGGACCTACAGTCATTTTTTTTATTTACTGTGTTGTTTTATTCTCTCATAATTTTAACAAGATTACTTCGAAGAAATGAAATGAAATATAAAGTAAGTAAATATATAAAAATAATATCGTAAATAATATTTGTTTTAACAACGAAAATTATTTTTAAAGTCTTAAACGCAAATACTTTTTTATGACTCTCCATTTTAATAACAAAAGTTTTTCCACAAAAATAAAAAAAAAATTAAAATAAAAATGAAGAAAAGAAACCAAACGAATATAAACAAAACGTCCTTTCAATAATTGATTAGATCAGAGAAGAAAAAAGGTTCAAAAGAATTTGAAATATTTTTTTGTAAAGTCATTTGGGAGAAATAAAGTGTTTAAAAATAAATTCATTTAAAAATTTTTTTGTTTTTTTATTTTTTGTAAAAGAAAGTGTTGATTAGATTTATTTCAGTAATAAAGAAAACAAAAAAAGGGCGTAGAAACTACAAATTTCATAGATATTTAGTATTAGTAAGGCGTTAAAAGATTCGAGTATAAAAATAGAAATTTCTCTTTGAAAATCTTAATCTAAATTAAATAAAAAGCCTGATACATAATTTTTTTTCCACTGAAACATTGGCATAAAAAACCCCAAAATATCAAAAACAGTTTTTGATATCTCGGTAGCACAGTTACGTGAAGCGGTGAGATGAATTTTTGGGCCTTAATAACCGTATACATACTTACTTAATTACTAATTAATAATACCTAATACCTTCAGCCAGGACTTCGACCTAGTTTCTCACACCACTTATGTTGTATGTGTTAATTTCATACATGACTGGGCGGGACCAACAGTTTAAAGTCGACTCCGAACGACCGATTTTTAAGCAACTTTATTTATTCTCAGTCTTTGCAAGAAATATGCTAAAAGAAAGTCGCCGAAGTAATATTTTTTTTCACATTTCAATTTGTTCGAGTTGTCTGAGCTGGGTTTGAACCGTGGCCTCATGTCAAATAAACGAACACACTACCTACTAGACTTTGGAGACTTCAGACTTGCTGACTTGCAAGCTTATAATTGGCAATGCAGTTATGAATGCTCTGAACACGGATTGGAAAACTGTAGCAAATTTGGCAAAAGCTGGATCGCGGATACATGGAAAGTCCACTCAAACTCCAAACGAGCATAGTTAGTGGGGCTATTGGAGCCAATACTAGAGATTACTTTATGGGCACTCGTGCAATAACACTATACTAAAAAATAAAAAAAAATTAAATACACCCAGCTAATGACATAGTGTAAGTTGTGAGTTTCGTTGAGTAGAACTCAAAAATATTTTTTTTTTTATATTTCCTGAACCCTACAAACTTATTTTATTTGACAAAAACAGGTTTTTTTGGACTTTACGCACAAATTTATCGATTAGACAAACATTTCTGAACCAATGTCCAAATTTTAAACCTTATTAGAAAGGAGAGGGATGAACCTTGAAAACGATATACATGCATATACAGTTTGACTTAATATGCTATGAGGTTTGATGAGCTAAACTTGACAAATGCGAATTTTTTCATATTTTTTCTAGTTTATCCGTTCATAGTAGCAAACTTTAATTAAAAAATATAAAATAAGTGATGGCATTCTGAAAGTGCATCCTCTTGTGAAGAGAGTGACACTTCGTTTGATCAAATCGGACAAAAATTACCATAGTTATTATTTAAATAGTGTAACAGTCGTGTTATATATTTTAAATGAGTGTATGCCATCTTATCAAATAAACTTTCAGTTCAAAAATTTTCAAAAGTTTTGATGGATCTTGATTGTTTATCGCAAAATGTGTCAGTTTCACGTTTGCACAACTACCAGAAGTTGGCTAATATTTGTGTTTTTTGCAAATATTATAATTCTCTTTGCGCAAACATTGTGAAATTTCTGGTGGCTGCTCAAACATTGAATTGACAAAAAATCACGATCCGTCAAAAAATCCGGAAAATTTTTGAACTGAAAGTTCATTTGAACAAATATACGATATATATGCAAAATGTAACTCGACTGTTAAACTCTTTAAATAATAACTACGGTAATTTTTGTCCGATTTGATCAAACGAAGTGTCAATTTCTTCACAAGATAATGTATTTTCAGAATGTTATCACCTATTTCATGTTTTGTAATTAAAGTTAGCAACTATGAACGGACAAAATTGAAAAAATATGATAAAAATTCGCATTTGTCAAGTTTACCTCATCAAATCGCATAGCATATTAAGTCAAATAATATATATATGTATATCGTTTTAAATACCCATCCCACGCCTTTCTAATAAGGTTTAAATTTTGGACATCAAATCAGAACTGTTTGTGTAATCAATAAATTTATGCGTAAAGTCGAAAAAAAACAGCTTTGTTAAATAAAACAAGTATGGAGGGTTCGAGAAAAATAAGAAAAGGACTTTTGAGTTCTACTCAACTAACTTAGTTACTCGAGTGTATTTAATTTTTTTATATTTTGTCGCATAGTGTAATTAAGGAAAGGAATTAAGAAAACGTTTACTTAAACGCTATATTTAATATGAATCTAGAAAGGCTGGCATTTATTTGAGTTCAAAAACTTAAATAAAAACTTGAAATGCAACTCTGGTATGTCTTGTAAAATGAAGTAAACATTGGATAACAATGAATAAATTTCAAGTTGTTTTATTCAAAGACGTTTTTCTTAAGCATTTAAGAGAAACGATAATTACGTTGCTAAAGTTCAAGGTATTTTATGGTTGTCGTGAACAAAACTCAAAAGATGGTAGAAACTGAAGCAGATAATTTTAATTTTTTTTTTTATTTTAAAGTCACGCCATAAATGAAGGCAGAGGGAGAATTGAAGTTTCGACTCCTAAATGCAATTCTAATTTGCATAACTCTTACAAAAGTCTACAACAGTTTTAAGCCAATAAAGAATTTTCCAAAAAGAAAGTTTTTTCTTTTGATTTGAGATAAGATGTCCTTCGCACAAAATGTCTTTCCAAAAACTGTTTATAGTGCTTCCATCGTTTTAATAACGTTTTGTTTATACACAGCAAAAATAAAAAAAAACGAGAAAAATGTCATAAAATACTACATATTTGCTCTTACAAGGCCCACTGCTGTTTTGTTAGTTCAACGACGTTCTTATAGTTTTTGCTGCAAATGAAAAGTAAAATTTCCACATTCCTGCAGTAAAAACGTGGACAGATTTTCTTTTAAAAACTCCATTATTTTTGAAAGAAACTTTGCCGTTTTTTTCGATTTCTTTTGATTTCTTTTTCTTCTCTTTTTCAGCCAACAGCGAAGAAAAGAGAAAATATTTTTGCTTAATGACCATTTTGTAAACACAGATAACAAAAAAAAAGTTTACTTTTCCAATTCTTTTTTTTGTTAAATTTATTGGAGTAAACGTTTCTTCCAAAAAGGCAAACAGACATGAACATAAGAAGGAAAGTTTAATTAAATTGCAAGTAATTTATCAGTTCTTGAGCAAAAAGGAAACTTTTTAATTGTATTTAAGTAAGTATTTAAGTACAACAACAAACTATTAATGGCACAATAATTTTCAAGTTTTCTTACACTGTAGCGCCTACCAAGGCGTATGAGTGATGTGGAGGTAAACTAAATAATGATAATCATACGGCATAAGGTTAGTATGACATTTAAAGAATGGAGAACATTAAGAAAACAAACATTTAATTTATCGCAGATGACATACATACATAATTGGTCATTACAACCCTTCAGTCAGGATTACGATCTAGTTTCTCACACCACTAATGTAGCGTGTGCTAATTTTATACATGAGTTGCGGGACCTACAGTTTAAACTCGCCTCTGAATGAAAGAATCTTGAGAAACTTTTTCGTGGCAATTTCATTTTCTCCCAGAGTTTTTGCCAGAAATCTACTGAGAGGCAGCCGTCTCAAAGATTTTTTTTGCATTTTTCTTTTTGTTGGAGGTGTCTCACCTGGGTTTTGAACCAGAGATCAGCAATGAGTATTCAAAAAGATGAGTAGAATCAGACACATAATTTCTGATACTTAACTACTAAACTACTTCTATTCAAAGTTTGAAGTACTCATCATACTCATATTTAACAACATGTATGGTGTTGTTGATTTTATGATTCAACATTTACAAGAATCACAAAATAAGTATGATTCCCGAACGAACACTAAAATACTCACTAGAGGCTTGTGTGTTTCCTCTGCTTGATGCACTGTCTCTTTTGCTTATGCGTCTTTTTTTTTGTTTTTGTAAATGCAATAACAACTAAGACTAAATTTTTAGTGACTCGAATCATTTATAAGCATTATAAGTATTTTTCTAAAATTATGAATCTAAATGAGCGGGCTAATGAATCAAACATATTTGGAATGGTATGAGTTTGATGTCAACTGTACTTATAAATCAACGTTGTAGTCAGTAGGAATGAATCAGAGTAGTTAAATTTCAATATTGTTGACTCACTTATATTCAAAATCTCTTGAGTGCTTATGAGTAGTGAAAAAACGATTCATTGCTGATCTCTGGTTTGAACCATGGCCTCGCGTCTAATAAATCAGCACACTACCTACTAGACTACGGCAACTATCTACCTCTATCAAGATCTACTCTTTCTGTTGCATGCAACAAACTTTACATCAGCAAAAGCTAAAGAAAATCCCCTTCAGTTAGTTTGAATCCTTAAAGAGAAAACAAGAGTTTGTACTTTAAAAATTGGAAACCTAATGTCTCGAACCCAAATCAATTTAATAACACAGTCAGTGACAAGCTGTAGACGATAACATTTAACATAACATTTAAGTAAGCCAATAAAATATCTTTACAATCCAAAAAAAAAAACATGAAACTTGGCTTTGACGTTATTTAACGAACTACATTTACGGATTTATTTATGTAAGTAAGTCAAGAGTTAAATAATGTTGCATGCCACACGCAATCATGCTACATTATAATATTGATGTTTTGACATTTTTCGGTTATATTTTGCAACAAGACTTATAAAAGGGGAGAGAGAGATTAACAAATGGATTGCTTGAAACGAAATTAATAATTTAAGATTAAACGTTTGGCCATTAACAACTGAAATGGTGGTGTGCTGTGAGGTGCTAAGATTTCAATTAAAAAATAAAACGAAACAATATTACTCAGCAATGACATTGAATTTTGAAAAAACCACAGGATTTTGATCGAAAAATAACGATAAATTGCTTGGCTCTTAACAGTTGGGCAATTAACGAACACGTGTAAAAAACAAATTTGAAAGAAATCGTATCGTAAAATCCGATAATCGAAAACGAGTCAATGAACTGCCGCAACTTGCATGAGTTCGATGAGAAACCAAAACAAAAAATTTTTTTTTTGGTTTTTTTAGTCTCCGAGTGTTTAATTAGAAACAAATAAATGACTGAATGAATGAATGAATGAATGAACTCTGCATATGACATTTTTTTTGTGTGGTTATGTCAACGACATATTAATGTGCAACTAATGTTTCTAAATTTAATTTCTAATTTCTTTTCTGTTGCTTGACAAGGGTAATCATGTTATTCACCTCATTTTTTGTGTGCCCTTTTATGCCCTGCAACTCTTACAAAAACAGAAATCAAGATTCTTTTGATTTTCAATGAATTTTTGGCAAGAAAAATGTAAATTTTCTTCAGCATCTTTTAACATAAGAAATGCTTTAGAAAAGCCAAAAAAAAAAGAATTATAAATGAAGAGATTAATTTACAAAAGTTCAGTACTACAGTCAATGAATTTGAGACAAAGACATTTGCATTGAAATTAACTGGCAAATGAACTGAGAAAAAAATTTATTATACTATGATATCGAATGTAAAAGTAATATTGAATTGCAGGGCATTGTCGTAAATACATGTAGACAATGTCTGCTTCATACAAGAGGTAATACGAGTAATGTCGTTTACATGTATGTATTAAAAAAGCAAAAACGTTAAACATTTGCTTTCTACAAAGCATTTCACTTCAAAGTTCAATGCCATGATCTTTAAAGCTGCAAACCAGCTTCCTTTTGTTAACAAGTGAAAGACACAGAAATTTATGCGATAGAACTCTAACACGGAATTCATTACGAGATTTCAGGACCTAAGGAATCGAGTGACTGACATCTCCCTACTGAATTGTCCCCTTGATAGAACCAGTAAGCTCTATACATACACATACATACATAATTGCTCATTACAACCCTTCAGTCAGGATTGTAACTTAGCTTCTCCAAACCAACTCAAAAGTTTCGGTAAATATTTCACAATGAGACTAAATAACAAAAATGAATGGAAGCTGTAAATCCTATAAAAAGAGAAACTATTTTGTGGTATACAGATGGCTCAAGAGTGGATACTGGAACAAAAGAAAGAATTTTGGTCACAGAGTGAAATATTCCCAGCCAATTAGTTATATTTCGAGTTATCTTCCCAGCGGAATTATATGCCATCGAAAAATAAGCTTAGATGGATGGGAGGCTTAAATCGAAGTTAGTATGGCACTGACTGGAGAAGCTGGGTTGGCTACTTTGGAAAAATATGGTTACCCTCTGCTAGGTGCCAGGTTATTTCGAAATTCTTGGTAATTAGCAAGAAGACAAACTTGCAAAGAGCAGAGCTTCCATGTCATTGATGTAAAAAGAGCTCTTCTGTGAAGTAGCAGTGGACGTAATGATCAACAAAAACAAAGAGAGAATTCAATTGGGTTTGACGCTCTCAAGATTTTTGTTGGGCAACTGCAATAAGAAGAGATTTGAGCCATGCATCAAACTATAAAGGGGAAACCTGAGGTTGGTAACCAGTCTTATCACACTGTAGATTTATGGTATACATACATACATAAAGAATTGGGCATTACAACGCTGCAGTCAGGATTACAACCTAGCTTGTGTATCAATTTTATACATTAGCGGTTTAAAAGATTTAGTTAAAAGTCCACACCGAACATTAGATTTTTTCAAGAAATTTTATCCTGGCAATTATTATTATTTACTCCCAGAATTTTTGTCAGAAATCTGCTGAGAGAGGAAGTCACCGATGAAATATTTTTTCATATTTCGTTTTGCTGGAGATGTTTGAACTGGAGTTTGAACCATGTCCTCACGTTTAATAAGCCAAAGCACTACCTAATAGACTACAGCGACTTCTAAGACTTATGGTATACATTTTTAAAGTGGGGGTGTTCATGTATGTTCTGTAACGATAGGAATGAATCACCGAAACACAACATTGATACCTGTGTGGCATTAACGCATCTCAGGAAGAAATGCCTGGAGGAATATCAAGGCCTAAACACCGAGCAGCATCCTGAATTTTTCCAGGGCAAACAGTTTCAAGGAGACATTGAGGGATACCCTATAAGGTTTTAGAAGACTGCAATAGACCGTGCAATAGTAGTACTAAAGCATTTTATAACGCTAATAATAATAATGTTAAGTTTCTACCTTTTAAAACGACTAACTGAACTTTTACTAACTAACTCGCCTGCTTTGCTTTGTCTTTTATATGACAGGGTAAGATGAATGTTCTTGAAGGCGAATGTTCATTCGCCTTCTCGAAATCACTATAAATGTAAACATCGTTGTTTCATTATTGTTGTTTACATTTATTCTTGTAGTGTTGTTCGTGGATTTTTTGTCTACTTGTTTACCCTTTTTTATGCTGATGTTGTATTTTTGTTTACTTGTTTACCATTTTTTATTCTGGTGTTTGTTGTTATATTAAGCAGAACGATAATTTGTAAGCAGGTTTGTTTACTACATTGTTTTGTTATTGTAGCTTTTCTTTATAAATTTAATGTTAAACGATGTAAAAGCAAAACACCAGTAACTAGATTTTTCATTTTCGTAACATTGGGCTGACATAAAGCATCATTCTACGCATAGGTGGTTGACTTGTTTGAACAGGCATTAGGACAAAAGAGTCCAACACTTTTTCAAAAAATGGCGTTGTTTGAAGACACTATCATGCCCATACTCAACGTTATAGCCTTGAGGGGTCAGTAATCTTTCTGATTGGATAATGTAGAGATGGAGCTTCTGCTTCTTTTTTTAATCCTAGAATGCTTGGAGTTATATCCTCTACACTACGCCACATGTAGGGTATCATTTAAACGACTACTGTTAACTTTTTCTCATTTTTTTATTGTTTTAACATCTCATATTGTAACGCATTAATGCTATTTAATAATGATGAGCATTTGGCTTTAATTTAATATGAATACGTGATATATGACAGGCGCACAAAAAAATTGCAAAAAAAACAAAAAAAAATGGCAAAAAACAAATTGAAAAAATATTGTGTTAAAAAATAATAGAAATCCATTAAAAATATAAAAATTTATTGGTTGAGAATTAAGCACCACACACAACAGCAACAAAGTGAATAAAATGATAACAAGAAAGAGAGAAAAAAATAAACCAGCGGAGGCATTAAATATTATTTTAACACCATCTGTTGCAGAGATAAACGTCTGTCTGCCACGAGAAGAGAAAAACAAACAAAGAAAATAAAAACTAATGCCGTTGAAAATGAAAATGAAAATAATTTTTTTCATAAAACATTGGCCATAAAAATAATTTCGATAACAGTGAAGGGATTAATTGTGTGCACCAGCCATTAAATGCTGTCTCTTAAGTGGAGTGAATAACATTCAACGCTAATGACAGTTGCAGTATGGAAGTGGCAAAGGTGGTTGGCAACATTAAAAGGTTAACTTTGAGGGATTTTTTTGTATGGAACAGATTTAATGGGTTCAAATTGAAGCTCTTTTTTTGTTAATTTTTTATTATGTGTGGCCTAATTGTGTAGTAAACTGTTGACTTTTATTAGCCAAAGGCTTTGGAAAATTTTCATTAACTCTTTTACTTACAAAACTTAATTCCAATCTCCGTTAATAAAAAAAAATCCTTGATGTAGGGCACAGGCTTTTATGGACCCAAAAACACAAAAAAAAACTGAATCAATAATTTTGTTTTTAGCCATTTAAACAACAATACTAAGTGCTTGAATTAATGTCTGAAAGGCTTTTATCGCCAACTGATTTAGTATTTCAAGTGGCATTAAGCAGGGCTCTTAGCAAGTTGAACAAATAAATCATGATAAAGTGCCTGTAAAAGTAATATTTAAAAATGCAAAAAAAAACAACAAAAACAATGTTTTTTAATAAAAATATAAAAATTGAAAAGCTTTTATTGCAAAAACAAATAAAAAAAATAAATAAAAAAAAAAATTTTTTCTTTTTTTCCTCTTTTTTCTCTTAAACGATGTCAATTAAAGCTCATGGGAACTTGTTAATATATTTTTTATACAAAGCCAAACACACACACACATTATTGTTATAATAAATATGTTTTACTTACTAGAACCCGTAAGGCTTCTCTGACGCTATTGTTATTAATTTAAATTCAATTTAACTAAACTTTATAGGATTTTAAGCAAAAAAATAATGAAATTTTACTACAATTCAATAAACACAATCAAAAGCATACGAGGTAATATTTAAAAATGCAAAAAAAAACAACAAAAACAATGTTTTTTAATAAAAATATAAAAATTGAAAAGCTTTTATTGCAAAAACAAATAAAAAAAATAAATAAAAAAAAAAATTTTTTCTTTTTTTCCTCTTTTTTCTCTTAAACGATGTCAATTAAAGCTCATGGGAACTTGTTAATATATTTTTTATACAAAGCCAAACACACACACACATTATTGTTATAATAAATATGTTTTACTTACTAGAACCCGTAAGGCTTCTCTGACGCTATTGTTATTAATTTAAATTCAATTTAACTAAACTTTATAGGATTTTAAGCAAAAAAATAATGAAATTTTACTACAATTCAATAAACACAATCAAAAGCATACGAGGGTAGTGCACAAATGAGAGTTAGATGAGCCTGCTTCTACGCCGCTGATTGGGCCAGAAGCTTTCTGTTGAATGACAAGAGATATTTGGAAGGGTATACTCTTCTTAAACCGCATTACATACATGACATATATAATTTGCCATTACAACCCTTTAGTCAGGATTACAATTTAGCTTCTCATACTGTGTGTGTTAATTTTATACATGAGTGGCGGAACCTACAGTTTAAAGTCAACTTCGAACGACAGATTATTGAGAAACTTTTCATGACAATTTTATTTACTCTTACAGTTTTTGCCAGAAATCAGCTGAGAGGAAGTCGATGAAGAAATATTTGTTCATATTTCGTTTTGTTGGAGATGTCTGACCTGGGGTTTGAACCATGGCCCCACGTCTAATAAACCAACACACTACCTGCTATATTACGACCTAAGTAGTACTGCAGTAATCGAGGAGTTTACGGAACATTCAAGTGATCAACCTCTGTCAGTGAAAGCTTGCATGATGTTCTCGCGAAGGTTTAAACAACAATAAAATTAAGATGAAAAAGGGGTTCAGGTGTATATTAGTCAATAGGAAAATCTATGCTCTTGCCGCTCTCAGGCACGCTCATAGCTTTTTACTTCGCCAGCGTATCTAATAATAGGCAGTTAAAGTTAGCAGGAGCAGATTAGTCATCAATGCCTTAAATGGCGATGTTCTGAGCGTATCTATTTGCATGACTGTCTGACTTGGGGTTTGAACCGTTGTCTCATGTCTAATAACCCAACACACTACCTACCAGACTAAGGCGACTTCCAAACTTCAATACTTTAACACATAAGGTTACTTTTAGGTTTTTTCGAATCTCAGAGAATAACTTGACCACTTTTATGAAATTCAATACATTTATTTAAAGAACTCTCAGCTCAACGACTATTAATGCCGACTAAGTCTTTCGCTATACTATCAAAAATCGGTCGATCGGAGTCGACTTTAAACTGTAGGTCCCGCCACTCATGTATAAAATTAACACACAGAACGTAAGTGGTGTGAGAAACTAGGTCGTAATCCTGACTGAAGGATTATAATAACCAATTATGTACGTTATGTAAGTCCTTCGCTTCTTCGCTTACGTTTATAATATATTGTTACGTTTTTACCTTTTAAAAACGCTTAAACTATGAGCTCGTAGATTGCAAATAAAATAAAAATAAATGTGTGTTTAGCTATAATTAAATTCTTTAATTCGCACAATTCTGTGTGCCACTGTTCACAACTTGATGTAAATAACAACAATTGCTTTTCTTTGTTATTCCTTTGTTTATACGCTTTGCATAAACAATTACAATTACTAGACAATTATTCGACGGAGATCTTCAAACCACGATTACTCTCTTCAAACTCACCGCGTCTACACTCAAGACTGACTGAACTACACTAACTCACTCGCCTGCTTTGCCTTGCCTTTTATATAGCAACGTAAACAGTCGGATGAATGTTATTGAAAGCGAATATTCGTGGCTTCGCCTTCTCGAGATCTCTATAAATGTAAACATCGTTGTTTCATTATTGTTGTTTGTGTATTTTGTTTCCATTTATTCTTGTAGTGTTTGTTGTTGTATTTTTTGCTTACTTGTTTACCATTTTTATGCTGGTGTTTGTTGTTATATTATGCAGTGCGATAATTTGTAAACAAGTTCGTTGTTTTGTTCTCGTAGCATTTGTTTATAATTTTATGTTAAACGATGTAAAAGCAAAGCACCAGTATATAATTTTTTTTTCATTTTCATAACAATATTTAGTTACAGATTTTCAATGTAAACTATGTATGTACAATTATGTCTAAAGCAGGCTGGATGTGGAAGTTGAAATAAATATATCGCAGAAACAAAAATTCAACAATCGAATCACTTGTCATTTGTTGTCTTGAAATAAACAGACGTATATACAAAATAAACTGAATGGCAAGTTGACACTCTTTTGTTACATATTCTATTAAAAATATTCGTACATGTACTCGTATTGTTGTTGTACGTTAATAAATTTGTTATAAATTCTATTCATATGTTGTGAACAATGTCGTTATAATTAAAACTGTCACGCATTTAATTAATTTTTTTATTTTTGTATTAAAAGAATAGAATTTAAAGAATGTAAAGGAAAAAATAAATTTAATAGAACTTTAATTAATTGTAATGTGAAATGTGTAATTTAATTAAAATAAATTTCAAATAAATTGTGGTTTTTAATTATTTTTTTTATTGTGGAAAATTAAAAATAAAAATTCGTCCTATAGGATTGGACGTTATTATAATGGAGACACCCTGTATGGTATTTAATGAAGGCCCAACAATGAATCGTATGGTCGCAGTAATATGGTAACTACACAACAATGGCCCTGTGTTACCTAGTATCGGGTAAGCCCCCTTATATGATCCATTAGTGGTGGGTATGAACCACTTCGAGCTGCGGATGAATGGCACTCTCATTAAAAGTGTTGTACCGATTCCGTTTCTTTCACATCCCGGTAACTTCTGCAGCAATTCTGATGCGGCAGACAAAGCTAAGCAGCGAAACTCTGCTGGACGCAGCAGGGTAGAAATTCGTCAACCAGGCAGGTTGGACCACCTAAAGTTTTTGTTTCCAAATTTGAGAAAGTATTCTTGTAGGGGCGCATATATCCCTTCTATCTTCTCCTTCTTAGACATCTCCGATCGCTTCCGTGTCAGTTCGTCCATCTTCTCGCTCCCTTATATACTACAGTGGCCCGGAACCCAGTAGAGGCGGGTGTTGTGTCGACGTATGGGGTGGAGAGTCTATGCTACGCCCGGAATGTTTTAGCTCCATCAGTGGCATGAAAGCACATTGCTGGGAATCCCTATATTGCCAGATAGAGGATAAGCTTACTTTGCCTAACTAGCCCATTTAGCTCCTTCAGACAGTTTCATTATCGATTTAATCGCATAAAAGCCAAGTGCTTGAATGGCAGCCTGATTATCACATAGTAATGCAATGTCCCATTTTTTGTACATCCTATACAAGTTGAATTGAGGACATCTTTCGATGGCATAGACTTCCACTTGGTAGTCACCAGAGATCAGCAATGAGTATTCAAAAAGATGAGTAGAATCGAATCATACTCATAATTTCTGATACTTATACGCATTCATACTTATTTTAATATTATACTCATGCTACTCATATTCAAAGTTTGAAGTACTCATCATATTTATACTTAACAACACGTATGATGTTGTTGATATCGACCCTCCATGACTCAGCATTTACAAGAATCACAAAATAAGTATGATTCGCGTATGAACACTACAATACTCATTAAAAGGTTGTAGGTTTGCTCTGCTTGCTGTCTTTTTCTTTTTTGTTTATGTGTCTTTTTGCAAATGCAACAACAACTAAGACTGTAAATTTTGATGAATGATTCGAATCACTCGAAACATTTATAAGTATTATAAATATTTTTCTAAAGTCATGAATCTGAATGAGTAGGCTTATGAATCAAACATATTTCGAATGGTATGAGTTTGATGTCAACGTTGTACGCATACTCATTGCAACTTGTACTTATAAATCAACGTTGTAATAAGTACGAATAATTCAGAGTAGTTGAATTTCAATATTATTGACTCAATTATATTCAAAATTTCATGAGTGCTTATGAGTAGCGAAAAAATAATTCATTGCTGATCTCTAGTAGACACCCGCGAGGTTTTCCATGGGCTTGAAATATTTCATTCTGGGACTAAAAACTTCTGCTACGGTTCCAGGATCCGTTCTTGACCCAGCTGTATACAGTATAATAATTCTTCTTTTAAAAGGGTATCAGACTACTTCCTTCGTTTTAAATACTAAGTGTGCTTGCAAAGCATTTCCCGAAATCATAGAGTCTTCTGTTTCTCTCCGGATAGAGTTAAGGAGGGAGTTGTCAGCCAATCATTCCTTAGGATATGTGGAAAGAATATCAATGCAATGAAAACTTTTTCTATTTCCCAGCTTTCATGCATGTTTTATGGCTTATGCTTAACTAGGAATTCAATATCTAAGAGGAGTGGATTAGAAGATACAGAGAAAATACATAAACAACATAAACTTTAAACAAATTTGGTATCAATTACTAAATAACGAATAATAGGTCAACATGATGCCTTAAGAGAATTTCCAATAAAGCTAACAACAATCCATTTAAATAAGGATCTCCTCTCTATCAATCTATCAACTTCTTTCCAAAAGGAATTTATTATAAAGAAATTAACAAAACAAACTAATTCTCATAAATCCTGCTTAATAAGCTTTCCCCTGTCATTAACTTTTATCTCATTAACTAGAAAGACATAAAAATAAATTGAAAAGAAAATGAGTATCAATGTTTAACCCCTCCCACCCGCCACACTGGTTTCATTAAAGCCTACAACAAGATTATGGGGTGTGATAAGAAAAATTATGACTTAAGAAAGCAGAATGCCCCATGGCTATAAAACTGTAAAAAATAAAAAATATTTTTTGAAGCAAATTCCCAGGAGGGAGCAATAAAATTAAAACAAAACCAAGAAAGAAGAAAAAGTTATTTTATGGCAGCACTGGTTGGTTGATAAAGAAAATCGATTGGCAGCAGGCGTTACATTAAATTTGACTGCCGTTCATTAATATGAACGTAGTAGGCTGGGTAAACAAAAAAAAACGACATTTAACGGCCTGATTTATTTAAGTTTTGTGTTATTTATGATGTTCATTTGACGGCTCATCTATTTTGAAAGACAAAAAAGCAACAGTAAAACAGGCATTCAACTTATCTTAAAACAGGCATGACAGGGTAGCCAGTCTATTATAAATAATAATCATGTCACAACATAATCCATATTTGTGGTAATCTTAACACACACTTGCTATTACGCAAGGATGTCACCTTTTTAAAAAGATAACCCCACCAGGGTCTTAAAACTACTGACTATAATTTATGGCACGAGTGCTTAAAAACAAAAAAATGTTGTTTGAAACAAAAAATAAATGAAAAATAATCCATTCAAGGTAAAGATACGTTAACAAGACAATAACATTTGTTTTTAACCTGACATGTTATGGAATTCTTGTTTGTTTTTTCTTCGTATAAATTGAAGGCCATGAAGGTTTTAAGAGTATTCAAATTACAAGGCATTCAAGTGTCATTTGCGTCTGGCATGTATTTGGCTAACCTTAAAACAATGGCAAAAGGAGACAACACAACAACAAACAACAAAGTAAAGCTATGTGTATACCCTTCAACTTTATTTAATTTAAAGATGCTGCCAAAAATATATTTAAAAAGTCTTGTTACATGTTTATGGCTTTAAAACAGAATTTACAGAGAAATTTAAAGGAGAAGAAAAGTCAGTGAATGTATTAGGTTTTCCTACAGGGACCTCTAAATTTCGACAGTTGATAATGGCCACCTCGGCATTTCATTTTGCCAAACCATTATGTGCGATCAAGAAGTCGCCGTAGTCTAGTAGGTAGTGGGTTAGACGTGAGGCCTCGGTTCAAACCCCAGGTCAAACATCAAATCGAAAATATTAAAAAAATATTTCTTCGGCGACTTCCTCTCAGCAGTTTTCTGGCAAAAACTCTGAAAGTAAATTAAATTGTCATGAAAAGTTTCTCAAAAATTTGTCGTTCGAAATCGACCTTAAACTTTAGGTCCCACCACTCATGTATAAAACTAAGACACATAGCATCAGTGGTGTGAGAAGCTGGGTCGTAATCGTAACTAAAGGGTTGTAATTATTAATTATGTATGTACCATGGGCGACTATAGACAATGACGCCAGTTAGTTGAATATGCTCTGAAGCTGTTGGCAACTGACCCAAACTTTTATCGCAAAATTCATCCTCAGCAATGAGGCTCATTCCTATGTATAGATGAATAGATATGTGATTCAACAAAACTATCGAATTTAAGACGATACGAATTCACATGTGATCCAAAACTGATTAGAACATTCCGCAAAAGTCCTTATTTGGGGTGGATTTTGGACTACGGTATCATCGGTTCATATTTCTTTGAGTATGACATTGGCAAGACTATCACTGCCATCGACAAAATTCCTTTTTTTTACATTCATAAACAGAGGCTTCAGCGCTGGCATATAAGGTCAAATTGTTTGTTTCGATAATCACCAGCGTGATGCCTGAAGATGCCGGAGTCTAGAAGGTAGCGCGTTGGCTTATTAGACGTAGGGCCACGGTTCAAACCCATGTCAAAAATCTCCAAGAATATTTAATACGTAAAAATATTTCTACGGCACCTTTCTCTCAGCAGATTTCTGGCAAAAATTCTGATAGTAAATAAAATTGCAATGCAAAATTTCTCAGAAATCTGTCGTTCCGATGCGACTTTAAACTGTAGGCATTTGAAATTTTTAATTACACTGTGAAAGCAAAAGCCTCATTATAAACGAACATCCGTACTTTTCGAGACAATGAAAATGACGTAAGCAATCAGAAATTTTCAAATTATCGAATTCAGGGAAAAATAGTTCCTCTTTTTGGGGAAATTACTAGAGTTCTCATTAGAGCCTTTAATTTAGGATTGGACAGCAAAATTTCTTGGGAAGAATTTCAAAGGCTACTGAACGAAACTCATATGTGAACTGGAGGTGTATGAATGTTATGAAAACAACTCTGTTTCCTTGAAATTAAAAATTTAAAGAAAAACACAAAAACATTTGCTTGAAAACTTTTTTTTTTTTATTCCATTGATGAGTTGGTTTTTATAAGAAATCGAAATGTTTTCCGTTCTTATTGCTCTACTCCTACTCCATAGTACGATTACTAATCATACATGGAATATTGATTGCCAAGAAAATCACCCAAAACTGTGTAGCACAGTTAAACGAAAATAAATAAAATCAGGAAACACAGGCCAATAAAAGAAAAACTTTTTAAAAACGTTAATCAAAATAAACACAAAAAATAAAAACAAAACTTGTGGTTATTCGTTAAGAAATAAATCGAAACAAAACAAAACAAAACAGCATACAATGTAACGTTTAATCCTTATAAAGACAACGGCTTTTATAACGTTTAATAGTTGTTGTAACTGAATTACTCAAAAGATTAATTTAAGTTCAGTTTCCCATAGAATTAATCAAATATTTGATCAAAGAAGTATGTTTGCAACAAAATTGTACACAAAGTGTACAGATTACATAAACAACTTGAAAAAGTTTTTCTGACATGAGCACACATATGCTGGCAATTAATTTAATTTCAGAAGCTTCATGATATGCTTATGACACCTTTTTTTGGAAAAGTAGACGAAAATTAAATAGAACAGCAAAACAGTGAACAGAGAAATCCATTCTTCTTGCCTTGAACTCTCTTCTCTGTACTAATATACGCAGGCAAACTCTACAGTATTTGTCCATCTTAAAAATCACAGCCGTAGCCTAGTCTGCCAGGTCAGACATCAAACCGAAATAAGAAAAAATATTTCATCGGCGACTTCCTCTCAGCAGATTTCTGGCAAAAACTCTGCAAAAAAAATTGCCATGAAAAGTTTCTCAAAAATTTGTAGTTCGGAGTCGACTTTAAATTGTAGGTCCCAACACTCATGTATAAAATTATCGCACACAACATAAATGGTGTGAGAAGCTAGGTCGTAATCCTAACTGAACATGTATGTAAAAATCACACCAAAACCTTCTAAAAACACTTTCCGAATACCATGTGAAATCTAGGCACGTGTGTCTATTCACTGTGAGCTTGCTGTTCACGTACAATTGTGGAGAACGAATTCAAGGAAGTTTATTCAATTCTCTGCTAAGGATTTCTGTAGAAGCTGCAGAGATGGGGATGTAGATGAGACTGTACTTCACCTACTAGGAACATGCCTGCGCACTATTCCAAAGGAGAAAGAGACATCTTGGTGCCTACTACATCGATGATCTAAGTATCGAACGTTGACATCACCAGTTTGAGTCGCTTGATTGGAAGTTCTGAATGGTTCCAGAACTAGGGAATAATTAACAAAAACTGTGGCATCACAATGGGTTCCATGTGGCCCAAGTGCCTCCATCCGAATTCCTTAGGGGAACGGTTACCTCTGGCTACCACATACCTTCTAAAGGCTCATAAGCGTCTACATTCACTGAACTTTTTGCTGATTAATGTCAAGCCAAGGCAAACTCCTCTGTCTACCTTTTTAAACCTTTGTGAAGCCTGTGACAACACAACGTGACCTGAAAATACATAGGGTACTTGAGGAAAAGTTTTTTTTGCAAAAGAGATGGCTTGAAATCGGTACTAAAGAACCTTGTCAGATTTAGGCGTTCTTCTAGCTGCCTCCAATTCACTAACTTGTCTGCCAGTTGGTGATACAAACAGATGATTGGGCTGCCTCTACTATGTTCTTCACACAAAGAAAAAAAGGCGCTACAAATGAAAAAAAAACATTTCGTCGGCAACTTCCTCTCATCAGATTCTGGTAAAAACTCTGAGAATAAAATAGAATTGCCATAAAAAAGTTTCTCAAGACTCTGTCGTTCGGAGTGGATTTTAAACTGTAGGACCCGCCACTCAGTATAAAATAGCACACACAACATTAGTTGTGTGAGAAGCTAGGTCATCATCCTACTGGTAACTTTTAAAGTTAAGTTTATGTTAGAATTTGCCATATTATATATTATTTTCAATATGGCAACTTCAAATACAAACAAAATGAGCAATTACAACAGAAAAAAAGCCCCGTCGTTGCCACTGCTTTTAAATAAAACTTGTTTAATTTGAGCAGTGTTATCGACATTGCTCCGGCACTGGCATATGTTTGAAAAAGTTAACTTTTATTTTATCTGTAAGTTGTAATAACGAAAATAAGTTAAAGTTAACTTTATAGTGCTCTTTAGCTAAAGTTATCTTTAACTACACCCAAGTTTAACGGCAAGTTGTAATAATGGCCAATAATGGAAATGTTTTTAAAATTCGAAACAAACATGATGAAAATTGTTTAGCCTTCAGCTACTTTATTCGATTATGGTATGGTTAGGTTTATAGTTAACCTTGTTTTTACGGTCTTAATTAATAACTTTTTTTTTTAAATTATTTAACACGTCCCCCTATAATAAGCAGACATATGTATTACATACATATTAGACTACAGCGACTTGTGTACTGCCGAACAGATATCTCAATTTCGTTGGGCTAGTGTTCTTTTAAGGAACCGTGTACAATTATGTACTATGTACAATGTAGAATGTAAAACAGAGTCTGATAGACTGTATCAGTTGTTATTGAATGGTGTGTTGGATATTACACAATATAAATCCATGTTCATGCAGAACAACTATTGATTTTGTAGATTTTTATCTTTCTTTTGTATATCAACACAATTGCTGCATTTGTTGCATACTCGTATACATTACATTATATTACATATATGGTATGTAGTATCATAAATAAAAACTACAATTTATTGAATACGGGTACGAAATATTTACTTTAAAAAGCATTTCATTTTCTCTATCAAATAAATTTAGTTTTTCAAAAGATATTTTAAAAGCATTGCTCTTTCGCTGTAGATACTTGACGTCATAATATTATTGCTGAAATGCCAAATAAATTTACAGCAAAACAGACAAGAAAAAAAAGAACTTTTAAACAAAATCTTGTAAATAATAGATGTAAATAAATTTTAATTAAATTCGTTGCTTTTTTATTATTATTATTTGAAAATTTTCTATAGTGTGGAGTATTTAAAGGTTTAAATTTAATGAAACAAAAAATTTTGTTTTGAAATACAATTGTTCCGGTTGGAAATGGAAGATTATTTCATGCAAATGGCTGCCGCGACTCGACTCGCTGTACCTCATTCGGTCGGATCAATTTTCGTGCAGTATATGGGGCCGTAGTCTAGTCGTCGTAGTCTAATAAGTAGTGTGTTGGCTTATGAGACGTAAAGCCACGGTTCAGACTCCAGGTGGGACATCAAGACGAAATATGAAAAAATATTTCTTCGGCGACTTCCTCTCATCAGATTTTCTGCAAAATAAATAAAATTGCCATGAAAAAGTTTCTCAAAAATCTGTCGTTCGGAGTCGACGTTAAACTGTAGGTCCCACCACTCACGTATAAAATTAACACACACAACATGAGTGGATGAGAAGCTAGGCCGTAATTCTGACTGAAGGTTTGTCATGGGAAATTATGTATGTATGTATGTATGGAGTCGTAACTCGGCAACAGCATCACGAATGTTGGCCTTTAAATGCTTAATTGTCTGTGGTTTATCGGCATAACAATTTTTTAGCGGCGCCCTACAGAAAATAATCCAAGGGTGTCAAATCGCAGCTTCTTGGCGGCCAATTGACATCACAATTTTGGCTAATTAAACGGCCATCAAACGTTTGATGCAATAAATTGATTGTGGCATGTGATGTGTGCCCCATCATGTTGAAACCAAACATCGTTAACACCGATACCATGAAGAGCGAATAAAAAAAAATCGGTTATCATGGTGCAATAGGTGTCTTCATTGACGTAATGGTTACGCCGTCCTCATTTTCAAAGAAATATGGGGTAATGATGCCTCCGCTCAACAATCCCAACGTAACTCAAGTGCAAATCGATTCATTACGTTCAGTGGAAATAATATACTGAATTTTGTGACAGAATAAAATGACATAAGTATTGCCAGATTCGAAATAAACGATGATTTAAATTTAAATCTCTAGATGGCCCACCTTATATTTGATGCAGTACAATGCCGAAATTATGGCCATAACATTAGCTTACGCCACATTAATAATGGCTGACCATTTGATTTTATATGGAGTCCATTCGTTTAATTTAATTTCTGGCAATTTCCTCCACACTTAAATACTATTTTATGAACAGGTTTGATGATTTAATCATGAAAGTCTTTTAAAGAATTGCACAAAAGGTGGATAAAATTTATTCCCAAAGTATAAGAAAATTTTTTATTAAATTCCACGTAAAAATTCTCTCTGCTAGTAACGATGAAATCAATAAAATCTTTACACTTGAGATACCTTTGTAAGATACCCTCACTTTATTATTTAAAAAAAAATGAAAGAGAAAAAGAAAAGAGCGAAAGTGAAATGAAATTTAAAACTTTATTTACATGGTGATAAACCTCTCAAAGGAAATGTGATATGTTCCATAATATTGTATAAGGACTTTAGAAAAATATAAAACCGAAGCACAAAAAAAGCAACAAAAAATTAAAAATTGTAAGAAGAAACCTTAGAAACAAACAATTAAGTAACCAAGGGTAGGAGGACATTTTTTATAAATTAAAAATAAATTATGTCCCATAAATCAGTGCTTGGTACTGGAAAATAAAATACGATGGGAGACCTATTTGTCAAGTATTTAAAAAGAAAAAAATATTAATTAAGACCATAAAAAACAACCTTACTTTGACAGAGTGGTTGCCTACAAATCTAGCCATTCTAGATTTGAATACAGCAACAGAGGGCTAAAAAATTTTCATCGCGATTCGATCTCGAATTTTTAAAAAAAATTAAGGGACTTCAAATAGCTTTCTAAATAGCCTGTACAGAAAATGCCGCTTAGTGTACAATATTAAGAACAAACATAATACCTAGGTAGTCGCCATAGTCTAGTAGGTAGTGTGTTGACTTATTAGCCGTGAGGCTTCGGTTCAAATCGCAGATCAGACATCTCCAACGAAACGAAATATGAAAAAATATTTCTTCGGCGACTTCCTCTCAGCAGATTTCTGGCAAAAACTCTGAGAGTAAATAAAATTGCCATGAAAAGTTTCTCAAAATTTGTCGTTCGGAGTCGACTTTAAACTGTAGGTCCCGCCACTCATGTATAAAATTAACACACACAACATGAGTGGTGTGAGAAGCTAGGCCGTAATCCTGACTTATGGGTTGTAATAGCCAATTATGTATGTATGTTATAATGGGTTGCGTTCCCGGAACCTTTTTATCAAAAATCCTGCCTTTTTTGGAACTCCAATTATTGAAAATTGTGAGAGTCTTCAAACATTGGTACTGTTTCAATTATGCAGTAGCAAAGCTCTCGGACTAAGCGCCTTCGAAACACTTAAATAAATATGAATACACATATCACTGCTCAGTGGCAATAAAAATAGTAGCTCTGACTGTGGAGTGTATACTGAAGTTAGTGGGATATCATCATGCTGTGAGCTTCACAATAGCCGAACTCTCAGCTCGAATCTATGGAGTTAAAAATACAAGGCTAAAGAAAGGTATACTAACAGACAATGTCAACCACACTCATCTGTAGTAAGTTCTGGTTCTTTGATTAAAATGCTCTCATGCATCCACAGTCGAAGTTGAAGTCACCGTAGTTAAGTAGATTGTATATTGGCTTATTAGACGTAAAGCCACGGTTCAAACCCCAGGTTAGACATCAAAACGAATTATGAACAAATATTTCTTCGGCGATTTCCACTCAGCACATTTCTGGCAAAAACTCAACAAAAAAAAATTGCCATGAAAAGTTTCTTAAAAAAATCTGGCGTTCCGAGTCGACTTTAAAGCTGTACGGGCTGCAACTCTTGTGTAAAATTAACACAAACACACATAAGTGGTATGAGAACTTAGGTCGTAATCCTGACTGAAGAGTTGTAATGACCAATAAGGTATGTATGCAACCACCGTATGCAGCATCAAGTTGCTGGAATTTACTCCTGTTTATGTGACATAATTTTGTTAATAGCAGCCTATAAAAGTCGATTGGTCTAGTTGGGAAACAATTATTCTCCAAACCGCCAACAATTTGCCAAGTAAAATGAAATCTTTGTAAAGCCTTGAATTTCATGGAAATTTATGAACCGATCTGCCATAGTCTAATAGGTAGTGTAGCAGACATCTCGAACAAAACAAAATACGAAAAAAAATATTTCTTCCCTTTCTTCATTACCCTCTAAGGTCTTGAAATTCATTGTTATATTCATTTTACATTGTGCTGGTGGAAAATATTTTCCCCTCCCAAAATATATACTTGTAGCCGCACCTGAACAAAATATAATGCGCAAATATAATGGATGGTAATTAAATTTAATAAGCGTATAAATTGTTATTAAAGAGTCATAATAATATTACGCTTAAATAATATTTTATGTAACGAAATACATTACAAAACTTTAATCTAAAAACCAACGAGACAATAATAACAAGGAGGAGTAACAAAAACAGCAACAAAAAAATCAATAAATATTTAGGAATTATTACCATGGAAGTATGAATATTTAAAAAAAGGTCATTAATAAACGTACAATAGTCGGACTCAAACTTAATTGAAGAGAATTTTAGAAAAATTAAAATAATGGTTGGCTATTATGAATTTAAACTGATTAATGCCTTTAAACTATGAGGTCTTTGATGTAAATAATGATTAAAATAATTTTGCATTTAAATTAGTTTTCATAAGCAGCATTAGTAAAAGACCAAAAATTTGTTCGTATGCACTCCTTATTTTCTAATAAAATAAGAAAGATTCAAAAACATTTTAGATCTGTAAACAATAGTTCGAAAAAAGTTGGCAAACGAATAAAATGTTTACGCTTTACTAATCGTACGACGGGCTGCAATAAAGTCCCTAACGACGACCATAAATGCCGACGATTTTTTCGAGAAATTTCGAATCATTCATTTTTTGTAGACGCAGTAGTCTAGTAGATAGTGTGTTGGCTTATTAGACGTAATGCCAGGGTTCGAGCCCCAGGCCAGACATCAAGACAAAATACAAAAGGTATTTCTTAGGCGACTTCCTCTCAACAGATTTCTGGCAAAAACTCTGAGAGTAAGTAAAATTGCCATGAAAAAGTTTCTCAAAAATCTGTCGTTCGGAGTCGACTTTAAACTGTAGGCCTTGCCACTCATGTATACAATTAACAAACACAACATAAGTGGTGTGAGAAACTAGGACGTTGTACAATGGGCCAATTCGACCTCCGGGTACTGTACTTGTCTCAATTGGCAAGTACACGTCCTCTAACATAACCTAACCTAACCTCAAATCATTCAATGGAAACTCTTATAGGGTTCCGGGACACAGGGATATCGTTGAAAATTGCATTGCTAATGAGCTGGCCAGGTCTGGTGCCGTTTATTTGTCCAGTCGTTCTACGAGGACGCTTAATCTCGTTGGTAGCAGGAGGGTATGGGCAATATTGCCAGACTCTTCTGAACACGTATAGACAGCAAGAGGACTACTGTCGTTAAATCGTATGGCCATCCATCGCATTATGGCAATCCTTACGGGCCATTGTCCTTATTTTAGGTACACCGAGAGACTAGGCTAACTAATGACATTTGCAGGAGCTGTGGATCTGAGGGCCACTTGTGTCACTGCCATACTCTGAAGAGATGGAGATTTCTGACCTCTAATTTTCTGATATCGTTCACCGAGCTCTCTAATAAAAAGATTGCTGCAATAGTACGGTAGAATTAATTGTGGTATCATAGTGGGCCTAAATGCTGGCCTAAGTGTGGTCTTTTCTTTCAAGGGGGTCCGTCATCTAGCCTAATCGTAAAACATACATACATACATAATTTGTCATTACAACCCTTCAGTCAGGATTACGACCTAGTTTTTCACACCACTTATATTGTGTGTGTGTTAATTTTATGCATGAGTGGTGAGGCCTACAGTTTAAAATCGACTCCGTACGATAGATTTTTTGAAAAGCTTATCATGGTAATTTTATTTTACTCTCAGAGTTTTTGCCAGAAATCTGCTGAGAGGAAGTCGCCTAAGAAATACTTTTTGTATTTTGTTTTGATGTCTGGCCTGGGGCTCGGACCCAAGCTTTACGTCTAATAAGCCAACACACTACCTACTAGACTACGGCGACTTCGTAAAACACAGTTTTAAAATCTGAAAACTGATCGAAGGAATTAAAAAAGAAATAATTTTTGGTTTAAAGAAAATGCACTTGCACTTGCTTAGGCCAAGCAACGTCATAAATTTGGCTTTAATAGCTTCGGTCTCTAATTACGAAATTTGCCAATTTCATGAAGCAGTCATAAAAGAAACAAATTATTCTAAACACGTTTGGTTTATTGATGGATGTCATATATTAGGGTTTGAATGGCTATAACTTGCTTAATCGCTTTTCAATTAAATTTTATTAATCTTTCATTATTTTGTTTCATGTTTCGTATTATTGATAGGATTATTTATTGACTGTTTGAACTATAATTTATATAGTTTGGAAAAATGTGTAGTGTCTCGTAGCTTTTTAACCCTGGACGGTTACTATTCATTTTTGTACATTAAAGTTTCTCTTCGTTGAATCGACGAACAAAAAAATTTTTTTCGTCTACTGACTGCAAGCTTTCATTATCAACTAACGCTGTTGAAAAAAGAGCGAAATTTGGTCAACCATGAAAGAGTTATATGATAAAGAGTAAATGAGCTTCGTCGATTCGACGAACAGTAACCGTCCAATACAGTTCTATAAAAAAAATTTATTGGATTCAGCTATATGCGTGTAATTGTCATTAACCGCACCGAGATACAGTAATAGGTGCAATAGGAAAGAGCCAGCATATAAAAACTAGGTTAGAAGTATACAGAAGTCGCCGTAGTTTAGTAGTAAACCGTATGGAAAAAACTGACACACACAACATAAATGGTATGAGAAGCTAGGTCGTATGTCTGTCATGTACATATGTACGCACGTAGGTCCTTTGGAAACACGAACGAAATGAAAAATATGAATTGGACGAGAGACCATGGTTTAAGCCACATATTTCCAACAGTTATCTGACAAAAACTTTGAGAGTAAAACAACATTGCCATGAAAAGTTTCTCAAACCTATAGTTGCCACCACTTATTGATAATATTACCACATACAAATTGAGTGGTGCGAGAAGCTAGGTTGTAATCCTCACTAAAGCGTTATAATTATCATTAGAATAAACTTAGATAGCGATACGCACTATATAATCCTCTGCGAAACCAGATACTCGATGAAAGATCATCTTAAATGTGTAACTAAAATATAGGGAAAGCAATTTAAATATGAAAACATATTCCAATTTTTGTTTAAGTCTGCTGACAATACACAAAATTTTTAAGTTTTATTGAAAATTAGTTGAAATTTATACAGTTACATTAAATAAATTGTGAGTGTATACGTATATGTACGTAGTATGTATTTAAATAAAAATTTAATATTTATTTTAATAATTTTTTTTTTTAAATTTTAATACTTTTTAATGTAAAAAATATTTTTAATACATTTTTTTCTTACTTTTTTGGTTGTGCTTTCTTTCACTGATAATTTTATCCAAAAATTGTTGTTTATCGCTTGCTTATAATTTCTTGTAATAATTTTTATTTAATTTATTCCATATTTTCAGCACTTGCTATCAAAATGTTGTAAACAATTGTAACACAATAATTTGAATTTATTTTCCACACTGACTTGCAATATGATGGACATAAATTTCAAAACAATTTTTATTATTGTAATTTTTTATGTACTGAAATAGTAAACATTTTTATTTTATTATAAACAAAGCATAGTTTTCCAACTATTTATAATATTCTTGGTATATGTACATATGTAGACGCCAAATAAATATTACATATCACTTCACAATTGGCTTTTTATTTTTGAAGCGTAAACATTTGTAAAGCAATAATTTTGTGGATTTTTAATATATTTTTATTTTTTATTTTTAATTGAATATTTTGGTTTTTAATTTTAAAAAACACTTTTTATAATTTTGTTATTTTTATATTTTCGTTATATTTTTTTATTTTTAATTTTTTGTTTTTGTTTATTTATTTTTTTTTTTATTAATTTATTTACATTTTCTTGCAAATATTTCTATATTTTAGTTAGTATTATTAAATATTAAGTTGTTAATTAATTATTTAATTAATTATTAAATATTTATTTGCTTTTCTTTTTTTGGTTTTGTTTTTAAATTTTTATTTTTTTATTATTTTATGGTTTTTATTTTTTTAATTTTTTCAATATTTTTAATTATTTCTGTTAAAATATTTAATTATTTTTTCTTTCCCTGTTTTGCTTTTTAATTATTATTTATTTTTTTCTTTTGTTTTTATTATAATTTTTTAATTCCTTTCAATATTTTTATTTTTAAATTTTTATTCATTTTTTCTTTTCCTGTTTTTTTTTAACCTTTTCTCCAAATATTTTTGTTTATTTCTGTTTAAATATATTTTTGTTTTTGTTATTTGTTTAGTAAATATAATATTTTAATTCTTATTTATTTATTTTAATTTCTCTGTATATTTGTTTATCATTTTGTTTATTTTTATTATTATTTTTAATTTTTTTTCTTACATTAAAAGAAAAATAAGCACTACAACCATAAAGTAAACAATAGCAATAAAATATTCAACACACTTTAATATTAAAATTTATATATTTTCTTGTAATATTTTTTATATTTTTATTTTTTTTTTATATTTCTTTACAATTTTTAAAAATTATTTTCAGTTTAAAATTTCTTTCTTTCGTAACGTATTCAACCGTTAAAAGCGTCCGCTAACATTGAAACGTCGAGACAATCTAAGTTTTTTGTTTGCCACTTAATCGTTACGAAATTATTACCAATAACAAGTGTGGTGAAATTGCTTGCATTTTATCAATGTGGCTTCTGCTGTAAACCATCTACAACATGTTACAACATCCTTAACAATGTGTATTAACAGTAGCATGTTATTAACATAAGGATATATTAACATGCCATACGAATTCAATAACATTTAAAATAAAACAATAACAGTAAAAATGCCATAAGATTGTGGGTTGATTTATGTTTGTTTTTATTATTGTTGCTGTTGTTCTTCCCCATTTGGACAATTGCCATTGGGGTAGGTTGTTGTTGATATTGTTATTGTTTTTGCTGTTTTTTTATCGTTGAAACTCTTCATCACGTGCCAAAACATTCACATCATTATACACACTGTGCTCTTCTGTTTTGTTGTGTTGTTTTTTGTGTCGTTTTTTATTGTTGTTTTCTCTCGCTTACTCTTTCGTTTCCCTTACAAGTATATGTATGCTCTCCAATGGATGTCTGACGTTTGCATTGAACTTGAACTAGAGACCCATAATTCATTCATAAACGTATTTAGTGCGCCAGTGTGTAAAGTATATGTATATGCATGGTGCGTTTCTTCATTTTTTTTAAATGGTTTTTATTTGTGTCACATTTAACCCTATAAGGGACTGGTGGTACCAACAAATTTAACAGCTGTTCAAGCAAATAATACAGCAATTCTGAACAAGTTCTTTACTATCTTAGGTAGTTGAAAAGGACTTTTTATTTTAATCAGATCGATTGAAGAAGAATGATTGAAAATTTTAAGAGACGTTATTACTATCTCTCTAGATTCGTTATTCAAGAATAACGTAACATTAATACCAAGTAAACCGATCCTTAATTGAAGTCAATTATCCTTTTTCAAGAGCGAAAAATATTTAATAATTATTCTGAATCCCAAATTCTTACAAAATTGAGAGCTTAAGACATAGCTGTACAACATAGCTGTTCAAAGCCCTAAAAGGGCTTACTTGCTCTATAAGCTCGTAAAGGCATCAACCGTCTTTCACCGTGCTCACGTTTGGTTGATGGTTGATGCATACACTACTGTAACTGGTGTCTGAGAGAGAGAGTCAGCTGTTATGTTCACCAATGCATACTTTGACTTTCTATTAAAGAAGAGGACTGGGGCAGTAAGACTCAATGCCGGTAAATCATGGCCTCATCTAGTTAGATCGATTAAAAGACTGCTTAAGGATCTCTGTAAAGGACTTTCTGAATAGAAATTTCAGCTACAGACTTCTAGTCTGAAGATCTAGAGAGTCCCATTGAAATTTTTGGCTATTATAATAATGGACCCAGAGTGCTAGACAGCGTAAGCTATAGCATATATATCAGTGGTTCTAGTATTAAACTTTCGTATCATACAGTGTTCTCCAGATCAAGGACATTTTGACAGCAACAGCTTGTTGGGTGGAATAAGTTTTCCTGAAAATCCCTTGATTTACTCAGATAACTGGGCTACGAATAGGTCCCTAACGAACGTTCGTTTTATCCATGATTGTCGAAATATTTTAGGGAAACTTCGAAGAATACGAAGATAACTCTTATACGGGTTCCAGGTCCGAAATACAGACGAAAATTGCTAATGAAATGTCCAGGGCCGATACGGAGCTCTTAATCTCTAATATATTACAGGGCTTGGGTATTCCGATTATCCAGTTACGTGAGTTATCCTCCTCTCGTTTTACAGGAGACTCTGTTGGATATGGATAAGAAGAGGACTGATTCACTTTCGTCCTTATAGGGGTGACCACCCATCACTTAATTACCATTTTCACGGGCTATTGATTTATTGCAAGGTATGCCGATAGTCTTGATTTACCCTCAAATGATTTCTACCGGAGCTATGCATCTTAGAAGGTGAAAGCGACGATATTCCACCACAAGTCAGTGCCCTATTCATGCCATAAAGAGACGCAGGTTCTTAACTTCTCAAATTCTGTCATCTTTGACGGAACTGTCATTGTCCTGCAATAGATAGTGAAATTTATTCTGTAGTCTGGTTGTACGTTTGGAAATCGCCGTATCACAACGTGACTAAATGCTGGTCCAAATGGCACCTTGTGCCTGAAGCAGTGTCAACGTCAAAGGGCTTTGCTTAAACTGTCTTATACAAAAATATTAAAAATTGACTCATGACTCCTTTGTGTAGAACTCAGATTTCTGTGTACCGAGCATATTTTTTGAATCCTCATTTTTTTCTTAAATTCTTCTTCTATTTTACCGTCCATCTGATTCTATATTTGAATCGGTAACCAGTAGATACAGCAAGTTATTGCATTGTAGGGAATGCTGAATATAATGAATAAAGAGTTGATCGAATCTAGACTGCTTTGTTTCAAGGGAAAGTGGCCCCTCCAAATTGTAGATTATTGACTTTGTACATAAGTCAACTCAACTACACAGAATTATTGTGTGAAATTATTAATAACTGCGTCCTTTTATGGGTTAATTCGCTATAGCATGTGCGACATTGTGTAGAGAGTCAAATTAGCTTCTAAATGTGAATGCCGGCTGCAATGCAATAAAAATACGTCAACATTTTACGTCGTTGAGAATTCTTTATTTAAGAGAAATTCTCTTAAAACAGATATTCGACTACAGAAGGGAAATTCTACTGATTTCTCTTAGAAAAATAGAAGATTTTCAAAAAGTCGTTTAAAAACGAATTCGTTTTTTGCAGTTTTTGCTCGAAATACTTCAGCGCTTAAATTAATTGAATGCATAAGAAAAAAATTCTCCTGTTTAAGATTTCTTACGTTTAAAACGTTTTAAAATAATTTTTTTAAATAAAAATTAATTGTTCTTGTAATTCATAATATCACTTGCCAACCTACACCGAATTACCTAAGGAATAAATCAACTTGTATGTGTACGAGGGCAATTCCACAATTAAAGGCAATGGATTTCAGTCCTGGTAACGAATGGATAGTTTTCAAAACACATGTTTTAAGTTTAAGGGCTTGACTTTATTTCGATTTACTTTATATCAGTCCAAACACATACTGGCTTATTTGGAATATTACTCACATGGTCACACCTACAATGCAAGCCTTAACAATAGTTATGTCGAGACTTTACAGGGTACATAGGCTTGCATGCGTATACAGCGGATAGGCTATGAACCACTTCGACGAGATTGAAGGCACTTCTGAAACAAACACGGTTTAATATAGCGGCACCAAAGGACTAGAGGTCGCCGTAGTCTAGTAACACACGCAACAGAACTGGTGTGATAAGCTAAGTGTACAACAATGCAGACACAACAGGAAAGATAAACTTGGGAAGGAAAACCTTTTTGATATGACTTAGACGTCCTATCACATAGACCCTGTGCTATGAGGCGAATTACAAACATCGTACGATGACCGGCAAAAATGGAGTAAAGTACAGAGGCATGCCTGCCTATGAAAAACCCATCAATGGGTATGAAGGCTTTTTTGAACGTAACACCGCCTAGCGTGGCGATATAAAAGGAGGCAGTAATAGAGGCAATTTCCAGAAGAAGAAGAGGGAGAAACTTAGCAGTCATATCACGGCTTTGGGTGAATTCGGAAATGTATTTTATATGTCCATACAAACCTCTGTACAGTTTAATTTTGGTAAACTTTCCGCACAGTGAATTGTGTATTGGGAGCTAAAAATAGTTACAAGGTGAATTACAAGACCCCGCTGGGCGCCTTACGTGTCCAGAAGAGGACTGAATCAATTCCATCAAAAGCATAACAGCGATTCTTACTAAGGCTTCTGCAGGAGCTATGGGTCTGAGGAGGTGGAAGAGACTGTCTTTCACTTCGTGTATTAGTGCTTTGTTTGCGACGTAAAGAGGCCGAGGCTTCTGATCCCTCCTTTTCTAACATTTCTGAGCGATCCCGACCCTAAACTATCCCCCCGCAAGGAATTGGTTGTGGTGTCACAAGATTAAGTAGGACCTCTTCCTTCAAAGGAGGCCACCCCCTAAGCTAACCTATCCTGAGTCAGAAGAATGGAATAAAGATGAATACAAATGCTTCAATTATTGGGAGTGGAAATAGTAGCGCGAGAGCACGAAGGTTAAATTTAACGAACAACAACACAATCTTCTAAGCAAAATTCTATGCAGTGGGAATCTTATAGTCGTCGTAGTCTAGTAAGTAGTGTGTTGCCTTATTAAACGTGGGGCCACGGTTCAAATCCCAGTCGACTTTAAAGTGTATGTCGAGACACTCATGTATACGACTAACACGCACAACATAAGTGGTGTGAGAAGCTAAGTCGTAATCTTGACTGATGGTTTGTAATGACCAAATATGTGTATATGTGTGGGAGTCTTATTCAAAAGCATTTTTTTGAAAGTGTGAATAAAAATGCCTGTCATCAAGACAGTAATACATTTCAGTTCATAGTACTACAGGAGTTGTACAGTACAGTAATTTGATATGGGCGTCAAGACACGAGAGGTACGAAGGAAATAAGATGGCGTCCATACTTTGGCTTTAGCAAGAGTCTTCTCAAAGGGTTGGTGAGGTAATAGTAAGAAAACAATGGAATGTCACCACTGGACTCTATCAAATATAGCGTTAGTAAAAGACTCTCCTACGATCAAAATGTAGAGCAGATGGTTGATGATATTTTTAAAGACTTAATCAGCTCTTACTGTAATGGGGGTGTCGAAGCTATTGAATAACATAAAATAACACAATTAGTCAGGATTATGACCTAGCTTCTCACTCCACTTATGTTGTATGCGCTCATTTTATACATGAGTAACGGGACCTACTATTTAAAGTTGATTTCGAACGACTAATTTTTGAAAAATTTTTCATGACAATTTTATTTTACTCCCAGAGTTTTTGCCAGAAATCTGCAGGGAGGAAGTTGTCGAAGAAATATTTTGTCATATTTTGTTTAGTTGGAGATGCCTGACCCAGAGTTTGAACCGAGGCCGCAGGTATAACAAGCCAACACACTATCTACTAGACTACGGCGACTACCTAAGCTGTTGAATACCGCTGAGAAAAAAAGTATCGAGCATAAAGATTAATTTTTTTTCTTTTTTGGTCTTTCAATTTTGTGGCCACCCTCGTATAATCATAACAATTTTACAAGCACTTCAAAAGTTTACAAATCAATTATGAAAAATCTCAAAAAAAGCGATACAATATCCACTTACCCTAACACAGTTTGCACTTCACAAACCCCTGAAGCAATTGTGCAATAATCTTGAATTTTAATTTATTTTTATTAAAATTTTTTTCTTGCTTTCTTTTAATAAATAAAAATGAAATCTGAAATGAAAACACAAAATTGTTATGGGAATATTAATATGAATTGACTAAATTTAGCATTTCATTTAATTTACTCTCTCATCATCTCGTTTCACACAACATTTTTTTTGTTTGTGTGATGAAGTGAATGTGATTTGTTGTAAGCTCGAGTAGCAAAAGTGGCCAATTTTGTAGGACATAAATGTCAACATGAGAAATAATAAATAAATATTCATAAATTCAATAAATTTGACACACTTATGAGTGATTCTTATTCTTTTTCTTTTTTTTCTTCTTTTTTTATGACACTTTTTGAGAAAAAAAGGATGAAAAAAGAGATTTTTCATAAAAAAAATATGAGAGAATCTTAATAAACCAACATTTTTTGGGTCTTAAATACAAAAAACATGGCCTTATTACTGTGCTGACATGGGTTGTCTGGCAATATTTTTTATGATTTTAAATAAAACTTTATCGATAAAAAAAAATAATTTTCATTGGAAATATTGAAAAAAAATAAAAACAAATTAGCATACATGCTCCAACCAGCAATTGAAATAAATTTTGATTCAACAGGCTGGCGGGTTATAAGAATTCTTTTAAGTTATCCAAAAAAACAAAAAAAAAACAAATAAAAGGAGCACTCTATGCACTCTACATGTAGCATAATTGTTGAATGGCCGTTGAGCCAGGAGCAAGGATAAAAATTTGGGATTTAGCTGACATCGAAATCGAAATTATTTAATTTTTTTCTTTTACGTGATATGGTAACGAAATTGTCCATGTTTAAGGATTATAACCGGTATTTAAACAGCTTACGCGTTTAAGACCAACTTAAATGATAAGCTTCTAAGTATGTAAAGTCAGAGCGAAAATATTACAGAATTCCATGCGTATTTCAAAAAGGAGGAGTAAAAATCTTACAACAGATTTTTGAATGAATGAATGCATCCCTGGTCTAATGAAATTTTATGACCTTTAAAAAGCTTCAAGAAACGTACAGAGTCATACATACATACATAATTTGTCATTACAACCCTTTTAGTCAGGATTACGACCTAGCTTCTCACACCACTGATGTTGTGCGTGTTAATTATATACATGAGTGGCAGGACCGAGATTGTAATTTTATTTCACTCTCAGAGTTTTTGTCACAAGACTGCTGAGAGGATATCGGCGAAGAAATATTTTTTCAGATTTTAGCTTTGATGTCTGACCTGGGGTTTGAACCGTGGTCTTACGTCTAATAAGCCAACACATTACCTACTAGACTACGGCGACTACGAAATTGTCCATATTTAAGGATTTTCACCGGTATTGAAACAGATTATCTGTTTAAAACCAATGTAAACGATAAGTTTATAAGTACGTAAAGTCAAACAGAAAATACAACGAAATCTATGCGTATTCCAAAAAGTAGAGTAAAAACATTCAAAAAAATTGTATTTGAGGACTACGCGATTATTCGAATACCTAAACAAAATAAAATGAATGCGACCCGGATCTGTTGAAGGCTGATGATTTTTGAAAAGCTTCTAGAAACGAAGGGAGACATACAGATAGAATTGGTTATTACAACCCTTCAGCCATGATTACGACCTAGTTTCTGACACCACTTATGTTGTGTGTGTTAATTTTATAGCGAGCTATACGACTGCCAAATTTCCATACGTATTCTCTCTCATTACATACTGAGTTTACCCGATACTATTTGCACTCTTCTACATAAAACCTTTACCGTAGGACTTATGTGATCGCCTAAATCCCGCTTAAGTAGTTTTAAAACACTTCAGACCTCTAGAATGCATTTTAAATGCTTTGACATTCACTAACATGAGTCTTTTAACAACCAAAGAACGCGTTAAAATTTTTAAAAATTACTGATACATGCTAAATTTTCTAAAATTGCATTGGGATTATTATGTAATTGTCAAGACATTAAAAAAATTTCAAGATACTGGAAGCGTTTTATATACTGCCAGACCTGTACATCATCATCCAGTTTCTCATTGGCCCTTCTAGCAAAGCGAAAGCGAGGCGGATGGACATGCGGCTTCAACTCTTGAACCAATTGAACTTTGTAAGACGTCATACCGAAATCTTCTCGCAAAATCCGATGTAAACTGGTGCATGAAATGTTCAATTCTTGAGAACGATGACGAATTGATTGTAATGGATTCTCTCATGCACACTCTCAGTTTCGATGTTTTCGGGTATACGCACTGTACGAGCACCCTCACGTCTTGGTGCATCAACAATGAAACCAGTTTCACGAACTTTAGCAATAAACTTGCGTACATCGGGTACTGTTGGTCCTTCTCTTGTATGACATTTTCGTGCAATTTCCGACCAATTTTCTTGTTGCACAAGCGTAAATCGATTCATTACGTTGAGTGGAGATAATATACAGAATTTTGTGACAGAATAGAATGACATACGTATTGCTAGATTCAAAATAACCTATGATTTAAATTTAAAGCGATAGATGACCCATCTGATGCATACTACCGCAAATATCGCTTCTGTTAGAGAAAATGATTCCGATTAGCCAAATTTGTCAATTCAATGACGTTTTCAGCAATTGGGCCGATGTTACGGTTTACTATACTTACCTAAGTAGTTATTACAACCCCTTAGTCAGAATTATGATGTACCTTCTCACACTACCCATGCTGTGTGTGTTAATTTTATGCATGAGTGTCGGCAGCAACAATTTAAAATCGATTAAAATCGAGCGCAAAAATATGTTTTCGTATAAAATTTTCCTCGATATGTCTGTCGCGTTGGCATATTAGACGTGTGGCCACGCTTCAAACCCAAGGTCAGATATCTCCAACAAAACGAAATTTGAAAAAATATATCTTCGATGATTTCCTCTCAGCAGATTTCTAGCAAAAACTCTGAGAGTAAATAAAATTGCCATGAAAAGTTTCTCAAAAATCTGTCGTTCGGAGTCGACTTTAGACTGTAGCAGGACACTCATGTATAAATTTAACACACACAACATATATAAGCGGTGTGAGAAACTAGGTTGTCCTTACTGAAGGGTTTTAATGACTAATTATGTATGAATGTGTATGTGCAGCTAACACACTAGACTAGCTCCTCAACAACATGAAAAAGCCAGCACTGCCCCTGGATGTTAATGCAGTGCACATAGACATACGAGAGCGGTCTCTGCTATTCAATTGCCTATTGAGACCATAGTGACACCTAGCCAGTGCAATTGCTGGATGTTATTCTACTGCACAACGTCCATGTCTCTGAGGAGCTCATACAGTTTTTTGTTGGATCGGTTGGGGAAATCATCACCAACACTTACTGGACCAATGATCTTACGTAGGACTTTACTCTCGAATACTCTCAAGGGTACTACAACGATGCCTAATAGCGTGCATGCTTCTGCATCATTAAGAAAAAAAAACTCAAGGAGAATGAGCGTCTTGTAGAGCATTATTTTTGTCATACGAGAGAGATCTCTTCTACTCAATTGCCTATTGAGTCGCTAGTGGCACATATTTGTACGAGTGATCCTATGCTTGATCTGCAGACTGATATCATTGACATGACAAATGAAAACATTACATACATTTACGAGATAATTGCGTGTATCAAGCCGATATGTCTGACTAAACAGGCTCCTTTGTTTGTTTTCTTTTTTCCTTTTTTTCTTTCAGGATATTAGTATACGTTTGAATGTATTTGTGTATAAAAATAAAAACCGTAATCGATTCAAATATTTATGTATTGCGTGTCAAAATAAAAACATTCTCACAATCACATGCACACATATTGAGTACATAAAAACAAGCAGACGGTTTAGTAACCCACATACATACATACATACTGACAGTTACTTACACATGAGAAGCCTTTAATATACAGTCTACAAGACGTCTCCTTGACTGTTACCCAAAAAAAAAAAAACAAAACAGAAAATCATTTTAAAGCTAAAACAACTGAAAACAACTGAAAACAACAGAAAGCAGTTTAAATGATTATGAAATCTCTGGGGGTTATAAAAACAAAGGGAAAGGGGTAAGAGATGGCAAGAGTTTTATTCTGTTAAAATTTCGTTTTCAATATGCTTTTGCTTTCGCTTTTTGTATCAGAGTGTATCGATTATTTTCCTTTTAAGTCTTTAACGTAAAATACCAATAAAGTTTTGATTTTTTGGGGTTTTTTTTGTTTTACATTCTTTTATAAGCCAAAATGTGTTAATGCGTGCGTTTTAATAAAAAAAAAATTATATCGATAGCGATGGCAATGAGGGCCAATTTAATTTTTTCTCTGCTCCTTAAATTTATTGATTTTTTTATTTGAACGTTTTGTCAAGCAGACGTGTCGTCTGGTCTGGGAAAATGGTGAAAATTTTGTTTGAATTTCTTATTAATTTTGTATGTTTTTGATTTTAATGGCGATGAGGCCTAATTATTGCTGATGACTATGACCGTAGCAGTGTCTTTAATAATGATTTTTATGGTTCATTAAATTTTTGGGGCCAAAAGGCTCAAAACAAATAAAGAAAAGCATGGCTAAGCAATTTAAAATTACACTTCAGGCTATTAATAGCATACGATTAAATTTAAATTTAAAAAATATTGAAATTTAAAATGATAACAGTAAATGGCATATTAAGCTTCCACTGGAAATATATTTCAAATCAACGTTTAAATTATTATTTATAACTTAAATACACAGGATGTATGTATAGGCTTGACATTTTTATATAAGATTTGTGTCTTCAATAACTTAGATGTTGGATAAATAATAGTCCTTCATTCATACGCAGTTCGTCGTGGTTATTTTTGATATCTTTTACGTATGGTTTGTGTCTTTAATAAGTTGTATTTCTTTCATTTAGACACAGTTTGTTATTGAATACAAAATGAAATAAGAGACATGAAGACACATCGTTTAATCACCACAGGTTATCAGTATTAAGTTTCATAATTTTATCAGAATTTTTCATTATAAAAAATACTTCATGACATGTGGCAAAGCCAAAAATGGGTGGTAAGTTTTAACATTTGATCATGGGTAGACAAACAACTCAATCTTACTTTTTTTAAACCAACACTCAGGGGATGGCGCCTACTTATGTAATGTATTGTATTGGATCTAGGAAAATACTTTGAGGGAAGGAGGAAAGAGGGAGTAGTGTTTATGGACGTAAGACTTAAATCTACTTATATTGTGTGGGACAGGGAAAATTTATGTGGGTAGAGTATTCCACATTCGAATACATACGTACATACAAACGTACATTCACATATTCATACATATATACATACACACATACATACATACATAGATACATACATACATATATACATACATACATACATACATGTATAGATACATACATACATACATACATGCATACATACATTCATACATACATACATACATACATACATACATACATACATACATACATTCATACATACAAATTTCATACATATTTCATATTTCCTTTTCCTTGAGAAGTCTCACCTGGGAGATGTCTAATACGTCACGTAACGACTTAAGAACGAATTCTGTCTGTAATGCAACTTGCATTCCACTAGCCAAAGGACCACAAACGTCTGTGCTCTGCAAGAATACATATATGGTTTTTGGCAAATAGTCCCTTTATTTCGCTAGAGCTGAATTCGTTGTAGTACCGGTAGAATAGTGAAACAAAACGGTGCTTCAATGAATCAATAGAATTGGATACTTTACCGTTATTAAAGATACACTTTGAGGTACCGGCCCATATATGAGAGTTGTAGTCCATTCTCAGTCAGATATAAATGGTATAAATACTAAGGAGATCAAATGGACTGATGGCAGCAACAATTTAAAGTCGTTTTCAAACGTTAGATGTTTGAGACAATTTTTATTTTATTTACTCTCAGGGTTTATGCCAGAAGACTGCTGAGAGAATGGCGAAGTTTTATTTTGAGAGAGTTTGAATCACAGATTAGTCTGCCTACTGCTCTTTTTGCAAGCTAGTCTATTTGCTTATTGTCGAGAATAACCAAGTCCCAAGTTACCCGTAGTAACCGTAGTTGCCATAGTCTAGTATGTAGTGTGTTGGCTTATTAGACGTAATCTCCAGCAAAACGAAAAATGAAAAAATATTTCTAGGGCGACTTACTCTCAGCAGATTTCTAGCAAAAAGTCTGAGAATAAAATAAAGTTGCCATGAAAAAGGCTGCCTTCCAAAATGTATCAATACAAAGTTTGTATGCAGTTCTACTGCGGTATATAATTTATGTAGATATGCAAAGTAACCAAACAATGCATCAACTATAAATCCGATGCCTGATTGTTTTTTGACTACGTTAAAAATATACATTGACGATGTTTTGAAAAAGAATACATTGTATATATTTTGTACAGCGGCATTATGAAACACGATACTTTGTTCAAACACAAAGCAACTAACATTTTGGAAGGCAGCCAAAGTTTCTCAAAAAGAATCTGTCGTTCGGAGTCGACTTTAAACTGTGGGTCCAGCCACTCATGCATAAAATTAACACGTACAACATAAGTGGTGTGAGAAATTAGGTCTTAGTCCTGACTGAAGGGTTGTAATGACATATGTAGGTTACCAGCAGAGGGTAACCTTATGTAGGCTATCTAGCTGATACAGCTTCCCCAGACGGTCGTATATTCTCTTCATAATATCCTCAATTGCTCGAATGGCAAACTGCCTGCCACATAGTTTCCCCATAAGACCAATTTCCCTTTTTTGAACCAGTTTTATACTACAAAATGTATGAAGCTTCCAGATTACTCCTTACATTTCTTTTACTAAGTCTAGTTGTAAAGCTTTTCCCTAAAGCATAGGGAACTGTGACCAGCCCATAGTTAAGGAGAAAGCTGTCAGCCAATTGATTCCTTAGGTCAGCAAAGTATGTAATGAATTGGATGTCTTAAAATTTTTGGTCTTCACTATGCAGCAGAGTTTTCAACGTCTCTGTAGGACAGACCCGCATTGCCTCTGTTATGAGAACACGTGCTGTTTTCAGATCTGCTCAAATCTTTATCGACTTCAGATAATAAGGAGGAATGCCGTTTCGTTGTATTTGTATAGAGGAAGAGACGCATAATGAATATGAATTGTAATACAACGCTCTCTATGTCTCGTACATAACATATAAACACTCTGTTGAGTTTATTAAGTATTTCAACCACAGCTGCAACGTAGACAACGTGGGTTACACAACACTTATCTGCGTTAACAATCTTCTGTAGGTTAGAACGACTGGCTGATAAATTTATTTTTATTCTGTATTAAAAAGCAAATCAAATTCCTTAGTTTTTTTACTAAAGCGCCTATGGGATCCTTAAGAAATTTTTATTATTTATTGCATCAACATTATCATCCCGGCTGGTTGAAATTAATTTAAAATTATTGTGATTTTTTTTTTAATTTGAAATTCTGTACCCTTTTTTGAAATTTAACTTGAGATTGCGTTTTATCTCTGCAAAATAGGATTAAAGTTGCTAGTTTTCTGCAACATTTGCTTCCGTTTCATTTGAAAATCGCATCACGTTTTTCAATTTCAAAATGTTTCTCTAGGATTTTTTTTAACTTTTTTTAACTTTTTTCCTTCTAGTGTAACAAATTTCATAGAAATGAAGATGATGGCAACGAAACACTTTTTTTGTATTTCTTTAAAGGACAAAAATCTATTACGTGTAGTGTTACCAAACAAAAAAAGGCAAGATATTGTTGTGCCAACTATTAAAGAAGTCAAGTTTAGGGTCAAAGTAATGGTACATAGAACATACACAATACCTTGGGCCGAACAAACCGATCTTAAAATGTGGCAATGAAATTTTTTTGGGTAACAAATTTCATGCAGCTGTTGTTGATATTGTATACGTTGTAGGCATTTTTATTAAAGAAAATGTAAAGAGTTCCGCAAGAAAACGTAACATTTTCATTTTAATGCCCAGATGACAAGAAACATAATTTAAAGCGAATTTAATGTCAGCAAAAGCAAATTGACATACACTGACGTAGAAAATAATACGGACACCAATGTGGCACTTAGAATTTTGATAAGAACGAAAGTATAAGGCGGGCCATTTAAAAGTTTATTTTAAAAAATGCAATAAAACCAAAAACAGTTTGATATTTTGCCAAATTTAATTTTTTGTTGTGAAGTACAATTGTTCCAATGAAAAATGGAATATCATTTCAATCATATCTACCTCATTCGATCGAAGCAATTTTCATGATGTTTTTCGAGAAAGTGGGGTCTTCGTATCTCGGCTTTAGCATCACGAGTGTTGGTCTTCAAATGCTCAGTTCTCGGCATAACACTTTTCTTTAACGGCGAAAATAGTCCAACGGTGTCAACTCACAACTTCTTGAAGGCCAATTGACATCACTGTTTCGGCTAATTAAACGGCCATCAAACGTTTGATGTAATAAATCGATTGTGGCATGAAATGTGTGGCAAGTTGCATTATCCTGTTGAAACCAAACATCGTTCACATCAATACCATAAAAATTGGGTACAAAAAAATTGGTTGTCATAGCGCAATTGGTGTCTCCATTGATGCCTATGGTGCTAATGGTGCCTCCGCTCCACAAGCGCATCAAACAGTCACTCGTAATGGGTACATTGGTTCCTGTGAGACTACGTGTGAGTTTTCTGAGCCACAAATACGGCAATTTTGCTTGTTTACGTACCTACCCATCAAGATGAAAATGAGCTTCATCCGATAAAGTAATTTTTTTTTTTTGCAAAACCGACATCATTGTGGAATTTCTCGTTGTCCCAATAAATCCCAAAGTTGCTCGAGCGTAAATCGATTCATTACGTTCAGTGGAGATAATATACTGAATTTTTTAACAGAATAGAATGACATAAGTATTGCCAGATTCGAAATAACCGATTATTCAAATTTAAACCGATAGATGGTCCACCCGTTATATTATCGGTGTCAATGTCAAGAAAAAGAAAAAAAATTGTCGTAAATGTTCCAGTTTAATTAGAAATTAACCGTTTGAGTGCTATGGGTTTAGGGTAAATTAATTGAAAATTGCTATGAGAAATGGAGAAAAATATTTTTTTATTCACAACAATCGCAGAAGTCCTCACTAACTGAACGTCAAACTCTGACTGCCGCAATCGTCGCTAAATCGACGACCCGCGATTTTGGCGCATTACCTATTCATCGCTATAGCGACGATTCGCACTCAAACGGTTAAAAACGATTGTTTGAAAAGTCATTACATTTGGACTGTTTGGTGAGAATTATTTTTCGGAAATAAAAAACCTTTATTGGCAATTCTTATTGGCAATACATTTATTGAAATTTTTTTAGATTATGAACCGAATGGTATTACGCAATATTACGCAATCTATATTGGATGTTTTGTATAAGAAGTTTTCAAAAAGCGTAACATTAGGGTTCCTTAATTGGCCACCAACATACATACATAATTGGTCATTACAACTAATTTTCAGTCAGGATTACGACCTAATTTCTCACACCACTTATGTTGTGTGTGTTAATTTTATACACGAGTGGCGGGACCTACAGTTTAAAGTCGACTCCGAAAGACAGATTTTTTGAGAAACTGTTCAGTGCAATTGTAGTTTACTATCAGAGTTTTTTCCAGAAATCTGCCGAGAAGAATTCGAAGAAGAAATACTTTTTGTATTTTGTTTTGATCTCTGGCCTGGGGCTCGAACACTGGCTTTACGTCTAATAAGCTAACACACTACCTACTAGACTACGACTACTTCACAGATATTCTATCTGTCTATTGTGTTAACTTAGTAACTTACTTACTTACTTACTTACTTACTTACTTACTTACTTACTTACTTACTTACTTGCTTACTTACTTCTTTACTGATTTACTTACTTACTTACTTACTTACTTACTTACGTACTTACTTATTTACTTACTTACTTACTTACTTACGTACTTACTTATTTACTTACTTACTTACTTACTTACTTACTTACGTACTTACTTATTTACTTACTTACTTACTTACTTACGTACTTACTTATTTACTTACTTACTTACTTGCTTGCTTACTTACTTACTTACTTACTTACTTGCTTACTTACTTCCTTACTGACTTACTTACTTACTTTCTTACTTACTTACTTACGTACTTACTTATTTACTTACTTACTTGCTTACTTACTTACTTACTGACTTACTTACTTACTTATTTACTTACTTAGTCACTGACTTACTTACTTACTTATTTACTTACTTACTTACTTACTTATTTACTTACTTACTTACTTACTTACTCAATTGGCCAGTAACAACCCGATTATCAGATATCGGCCTACTTTAGCACATTCTTCCAGGCCACTTTGCTTTTTAAGTGCCTTTGTCATTTGGTCACACCAATCGATGATAGAGCTCTTCGACTTGGTCCTTCCAACACAAACAAGGTCGTCTTCATCGCAGACTTACCGCAAATCTCTGCATTAAATACCCGTCTAACCGGAGCATCCTCATTCATCCGAACAACATAGCCTAGGCAGCGCAGTCGCTGGATATTAATACGCTCACATCGTGGGGGGATCATACAGCTCATTGTTGGATCTAATGCAGACATCATCGCAAACTTGCACTGGACCAAAGATCTTTCGTAGGACTTTTCTACCGAATATGCTCAAGGCTGCTGCATAAGTGCTTAATAGTGTCCATGTTATTGTGTTATAAACATCATTTGGAAAACGATGTAACGATCTGAGGCATATTTGCTGATTTAGTGCCAAGTTAATGTAAGATTTTGCAAATTTCTTAATATTTTTAATAAATCTTCTAATCACTGCCAATACCCTTTCATTTCAATCATAATTATCTTATTTAAAATGGCACTTTATCTATCAATTCAAATTTAAATTGCCTGTAACTGGCGATAACAACATTGAAATTGAAACGCCATTTAATGAGATGCCAAAAATTTTGTAAATTTTCAATCCTAAGTTGAAATGTTTCCAAAAATCAAGGCATTTTTATTCCCTTTCTGGTCAATAGCATTTGGAATAATTACTCTTGACTGAAAATATCCTCGTTGCTAACAATAAAGCATCTTGATAGACTTCATTTAGCTTTTTAATTACAATTAATTTAAGAGCCCTTATTAAGTTTTTCCTCTTTGGCATTCGCTACCAAGATTTTCACACTTCAATTATTTCATTTATTTTCGTTTGGCATTTTAGTTCTTCCTTTTGTTCTTCTTTCCTCTCTCTCTCCTGTTGTTTTTATTTCAGTTTAGTTAGCAGCAGAGTTTTTCGATACATTTTCCAAACGAGAATTCTAATGATTTTTGAAATTCTTAAATTCAATTCAGCGAAGTTCATCTTCATTATTTATCGTTAATTTGTTTAAAGTTTTAATTTTCTTGTTTAAATTTCTTGTAATTGTTTAGAAAATGCGTTCAGTTTAGCGAGTAGCATTTTGCAATTTAAACTTAATTACTTGTATTATAACTTTAACTTATTTTTGACTGTTTAACTAATTGTTCTTACATACAAAGTCTGTTTTTTTTCTTTCTCTTTTAGTTTTACGTTTTAAGCCAACGCTAAAGTATTTAGTTTTCACCAACAAAATTTTAGTTTTACCAACTAAATGCGTTTCTAATTATCATCATTATCGTTTGGGGGGAAGAAAAGGAGTATCTGTTCATATGCGAGGGATGTTTTAATTGGTTTTCATAATATTGTTAGCAACTCCATGAATTCATCTTCTTTAAGCTTATATCCAATACCTGTTCATTGCAAACCTTTAGTCAGGATTACAACCTATCTTCTCCCACAACTCACATTGTGTTTAATGTCGAACGACTCCGAACGACTTCCGACTACCTCAAGTCGGGATCACAGCCTAGCTTTTCACACCACACATGTTATCTGTGTAATAATTTTATTCATTAATGTCGACTCCGAACAACAGATTCTTGAGAAACTTTTCATGGCAATTATATTTTACTCTCAGAGTGTTTGCCTAAGTAATAATGCAAAACAAAAGGCAAAGTTATCTGATTACTTACTTAATTCTTCATTACAACTCCTTAGCCAAGCCTACAACCTAGCTTTTCATACACTCATGTTGTGTGTGGTAATTTTAATATCGACTTTAAACAACAAATTTTTGAGAAACTTTTCATGGCAATTTTATTTTATTTTCAGAGTTTTTACCAGAAGACTGTTGAGAGGAAGTCGCCAGAAGATTTATTTTCTCGTTTTGTTCGAGATGTCTGAGTTGAGATTTGAATTCTGGGCTCTGGTCTAACAAGCCAATACACTGCCTACTTGAAAATGTATGCAGCCTCTGCGTTGACCAACTTCTTCGATTAGTTTAGTGGTATTCGCTTAGTATAGGGACTTCACTTACCTGTGACATCATTATTGGCGTCAGAATTTAAAAATTTTAAGTGTCTTGATTAAACATGTCAAATCCTGCCTAGAGGGTGCTTTAAATAATTCAGCAGATCCAGTCTTGGGTCCTCTCATATGCGACATTTTCCACATCAACCGAGGCGCTCTTAGCTAGCCTGTTTAAGTAAGACGAATGATTTTACTCGATTGTCTATTTGTATGTAATACATCCAGAAGAAGTTTTTCATGGCAATTTTATTTACTCTGAGAGTTTTTGCCAGAAGTCTGCTGAAAGTTGCCGAAGAAATATTTTTTCACATTTCGTTTTGCTGGAGATTGTGTGACCTAAGATGGAAAACACAAACAAAATTGTGTGTTTTGTTCGTCTGAAATCGTTTGTCTTATAAAAACAGGCCCTATGTTAAAATTAAAATATCAAAATGATAATGAACAGAGCTGGACTAAGAAAACTCGTAAAAACTCTATTCAAGAGTATCTTGCTGGAGTCCTCAAGACTTACTAAAACTGTACAATCCTTGTCCTAGTGCGAGAAGATGACCTAAAAGCCAACGTAGACGCTCATATGTCGTTGATAAAATAGGGCGCAGTCACAGCCATTTGCAACCAGTTGTGAAAGATTTTGCATTACGCGCCTAAGGTTTTTAGTTTAAACCGTCGTAAGGTTAAAAAATCTGCTGTCTATTTGGCTTGTGAGTGTATCAAAAATGTGAATACATACATACCTACATACAGAATTGGTCAATACAACCATTCAGCCAGTATTACGACCTAGCTTTTCGTACCACCTTTGTTGTGCGTATTAATTTTATACCCGAGTGGTGAGACATAGATTTTTGAGAAACTTTTTCACGGCGATTTTATTCACTCTCGGGTTTTTGCCAGAAAAATGCTGAGGGGAAGTCGCCGAATATTTTTTCCATACTTCGTTTTGTTCGAGACGTTTGATCTGGGATTTGAACCGTGGATTAATGTCCACTGCCTACTAAACTACGGCAACTACCTTCTGAATAGCAATCTTAAAAGGGACAAAAGTTTAACAAGGCAATGATTTGTTACACCTTTGTTATACGTTTGCCAGTTTGAATCACGTTTTGTGACAGACTGATAATTGTTTTCATTTTATTTTGAAAGGGGGTGAGTGATTGTGGCATCAAATACTAAAGAGTTTACAGTGCCTCAACCACGAAACTTGGATGCTATTCGTGATTGTAGCATAAAATACAAAAATAGCATTCAAGTTTCGTGATTGCGGCACTGTAAACTCTGTAGTATTTTATGTCACAATCACGAATACTATCCAAGTTTCGTGATTGCGGAACTTTAAACTTTAGTATTGTATGTCATAATCACGAATAGCATCCAATCATGAAACTTAGATGCTATTCGTGATTTCGGCACTGTAAACTCTGTAATATTTTATGCCACACTCACGAAACTTGGATGCTATTGTAAACTGTACTGTAAACTTTAGTATTTTATCCCACAATCACGAATAGCATCCAATCACGAATTCATGATAGCGGCACTGCAAACTCTGTAGTATTTTATGCCACAATTACGAATAGCATCCAAATTTACTGTCTTTTACTTCAACTTTTCGTCAGTCCTTACAACGGACGTTTTCAATGGTGCCAAATTTATTTTCGATTTTCCCGGTTTTGTATTTCAAATTGTTCACTCTGCAGGAAGTCTTTGATTAATTCACCCGCTCTTTGTTTTTTCTATTTCAGTCATTCTCAAATTACAAAATCACCACCTGAATATACGCTTCAAAGAATCTCTCGCGTAATTATTGGCAACGAGTTTCTCATTATTTTTAGCGATTATGATGTTCATAATCACGCTCTCTCTAACCCACGGTTTTAACACAAAAACTTTGTAAGCCATCCTCGGTCTGCTGTTGTTGTTGCATTATGCGTTTTAAAAGAACAGCTCAACAGCAGCTAAATACTAGGAATTATTTTTAATTTTTTTCTTTTATTCTTCTCTTTCTGTTTTATGTACTGCTTCTGCTGTTTGTTGTTGTTTTTGTTAGCTTTTAAACTATGATTTTAAGTGTAATTTTTCAATTTCAAAATAGTTTTCATTTTTGTTTTTTTGTTTTACTACGCAGAAGTTATAAAAGCAGAAAATCGCTGGTCAAGCATGAAAGGCAAAAAAGAAAAATTATAAAATGAGAAAGAAAACAACAACAATAACAACAGGAAACGGAATACATAGTTAAAATTACTAATTGGTAGCAGCATCAGAATAATTGCAAAACAAAAATGGAAAAAGAAAAACCCCGGTACTGCAACAAACAAATTAATGAACTGAAAGGATTCTTTTTTATGTAGAAAACTCATAAAAATAAATTTCAGCGAAATTCTTTAAGAGCGTTATGATTGGACTTCACATAACATAATCGACTTAGGTTTCTAATTACTTTAGAAAAGAGAAATTAATCTCCAAAAAAGTTAAACAATTTAATACAGTGTTCCAATACTCTGTTCTAAAGATGGATATTTTTTATCAGCTTATGTCGTAATATCAGAATATTTCATTCCAACTTCAAACCACATTCCAAAAACGTTTCAAAGCAAACTAAAAGCAACATTATTTGATACAACAGCAGACTTAGAGCCATTATTACAACTTGCCGTTAAAGTTGGGTTTAGTTAAAGATAACTTTAGCTAAAGTTAACTTTAAAGTCACCTTTAACTTCTTTTCATTATTACAATCCAACAGATAAAATAAAGTTAACTTTTTTAAAAGTATGGCAGTGGCGGAGCAATGTCGATAACACTGCTCAATTAAAAAAGGTTTTTTTAAACGCAGTGGCAACGACGGGCTTCTTTTTTTTTTTGTTGTATTTGCTCATTTTGTTTATATTTGAAGTTGCCATATTGAAAATAATATATATAATATAGGAGGTTAAAACATAAACTTAACTTTAAAAGTTAAAGGTGGGATGATCCTCCCTTTAGTTTAACGCTCACTTCTCAATTTATCTGCCCGTTAAAATCTTCCCTTTAGTTGCGGCAAGTTGTAATAATGGCCATTAATCGTTTAATTGGCCATCACGTTACGTTTTCTATTGGTATGTTTTCAACTTTGTTGATGCACTTTATTTTACAGGGTATGCCACCTATTGGTTTCTATTTGAAGCATCGTTTTTTTTCGAATCTGGCAATACTTATGTCATTCTTTTCTGTCACGAAATTCAGTGCATTATCCCCACTCAACGTAATGAATCGATTTATGCTTGCAAATTGGTCGGAAATTGCACGAAAATATCATACAAGATGAGAACTAACAGTGCCCGGTGTGCGCAAGTTTATTGCCATCGGCTTCACTGTTGATGCACCAAAGCGTGAGTGTGCTCGTATAGTGCGTATACCAGAAAATATCGCAGCTGTGCCTGAGAGACGTCAGAATCCATTAACATTAAATATTATTCTCAAGAATTGAACATTTCACTCTCCAGTTTACGTCGAATTTTGCGAAAAGATCTCAGTATGACCACTTACAAAGTTCAATTGGTTCGAGAAACTGAACGCTGATGTACAGGCCTGACCGTATATAAAACGGTTCGAGTCTTTTGGAATTTCTGTAAGATCTTGACAATTCCACAATTGCAACGCAATTTTAGAAAATTTGGCATCTGGCAGTACGCTGTAACAATTTTAATGCGTTCTTCGATTGTTGAGCGATTTAGGTTAGTGAACGTCAAAGCATTTTTTGGATATTTGGGTCAACGAGAAACTTCACAATGAAGTCGATTTTACCAAAAAAAAAATTATCTTTTCCGATGAAGCTCATTTTCATCTTGGTGGGTACGTTAATAAGCAAAATTTCCATATGTGGAGCTTAGAACATACACACGTGGTCTTACGGAAGTCAATGAAACCATTACGAGTGACTGTTTGGTGCGGCGTGTGGAGCGGAGGCATCATTGGCCCATATTTCTTTGAAAATGAGAACAACACAACCATTAAGGTCAATGGAGACACATATCGCATCATGATAACCGATTGTTTTCTACCCGCTCTTCATGATATTGATGTGAACGATGTTTGGCTTCAACAGGATGATGCAACTTGCCACACAACTCATGCCGCAATCGATTTCTTGCGTCAAATGTTTGATGGCCGTTTAATTGGCCGAAAGCAGAGCATTTGAAGGACTACTAGGAAGGATTACTACTTTGAAGGACTACTAGGAACTGACCTTAAATTTCATTGAAAAATCATCTTCAGCAATGAGGCCTGTTTCTAGATAAATAAGCACTTGAACAAACGAAATTAAATTTTCAACGACAGCAATCCACATGTAATCCATTAGCATCCAATGCATTCCAAAAAAGTTGTTTATAGGTGTGGGTTTTAGGCTACTGGCGTTATCGATCTTTATGTCTTAGACACGAGGCTAACCAAAAAATTTTTGCCAACAACGAGCACTATAGGGCGATGATGAACACTTTCTATTCGCGTAAATGGGATGATTTAAGTACCGATGGCTCTAAGTGTCAGATAGCCAAATTAGATATTCTACACGAGCGATTTGAGGACATGGAATTCTCACGTTAAAATGATGTGAACGAGTGACCAAGGTTGGTCGATTTGACTTCGTTAAATTATTTTCTTGTGGAATTTTCTCAAATCGCAGATGTTTATGTCTATCGATCTATACTTCCCATCCTTGGTGACATAAACAGGAGTATTCAAATGATGATGATGGTCAACAGAGGACGCCGTGGCCTTTGAATAAGACCTTTTGTTTATAAACATGTATACTAATAAGCCACAAACCACAGCGGCCCTTAAAGTTGATCATAACACATGCCATCAGTTAAATTCAAGCGGATTTATATGCCAAAGTTATGGAAAATTGTCCATTTCGAATGGGCTCCAGTCGCTGTAGTCTAGTAAGGTAGTGTGTTGGTTTATGATATTTGAGGCCTTGGTTCAAACCCCAGCCCAGACGTCTTGAACAAAACGAAATATGAAAAAATGATTTTTTCGACAACTTTCTCTCAGCAGTCATCAGGTAAAAACTTTTAAGAGTAAAATAAAATTTCCATAAAAACATACATACATACATACATAATTGGCCATTACAACCCTTCAGTCAGGATTACGGCCTAGCTTCTCACACCACTCATGTTGTGTGCGTTAATTTTATACGTGAGTGGCGGGACCTACAGTTTAACGTCGATTCCGAACGACAGAATTTTGAGAAACTTTTTCATGGCAGTTTATTTTACTCTCAGAGTTTTTGCCAGAAATCTGCTGAGAGGAAGTCGCCGAAGAAATATTTTTTTTTTCATATTTCATTTTTGATGTCTGACCTGGGATACGAACCCGGGCTTTACGAATAGTAAGCCAACACACTACCTACTACATTTCCATAAAAAGCTGGGCAAAAATTTATCGTTCAGAATCGACTTTAAACTCTATGTCCCTTCACTCATGGATAAAATTAACACGTACAAAAGGCTGATTTGAGAAGTTAGGTTGTAATCCTGTCTAAGGATGGGCTACATTATGAGAATCTGTTGTGGACATTTTACGATGTTTTAAGCCACACATAATAGCATCAATAGATATTTGATATTTACCCGGAATTACAGGAAAATGTCTTTTACGTCACGACTCAATCCAAATTATTTACTGTAGTCCTCTTATTACGTTACGCTTTTATAACATCCAAAAATGCTCACAATTATTAGTCACTAGCTGTACACTGAGCGTGTTGCTGCGCCACCAACTAAAATAAATTTGAAGACAAGACATTACACAAATGTTCAACTAATTTTGAATCATTTTTTTGATTTTGTTTAACGTTGTCCTGATGATACAGATGAACGGACCTAAGTAGTACGCATTCGATCAGTTTCTAATCTCACTTCTCGTTGTTCAAGTGGTTCAAGCGAACGGGTCTCAGCGGTATATACTCGAAGATTTCCAAGTCTCAATGCTCGTCTGATTCTGAGGCTCTTAATGCTCTTTTCTTCCGTGCTTGAGGTATAGGTCGACCGACTGCTTGTCATTCATTTTGAATAATTTTCAGCAACGCCATTCATCGGTAATTAATCGCACCAACCTCCGTCGACTCATGCGTAACAACTTTGTTAAAGAATGCACAGTTTACGATTTAATTCATTTTGAGTAATTTTCAGTGGCGCCACCTGCCGGAAATTAGTCATACCAACTTAGAAACTTTCCCCGGCTCGTGCGCAACAACTTTACTGAAGATCATATCATAGTCAAATGCATAGTTTACAATTCTATAAGGTACATACAAACAAACATTCATTTTTATATATAGACTATGGGAGGTGACACGCCCACTATAGCCAATCCGCCCATTTTGTTCATATATACGTCAAAGTCTTTCATATAAAATTTGAGGACTCTAGCTGTTGCAGTTTATGAGATATGCGACAAAAGTAGCCTACAGTGCATTCCAGACATACAGGAAGTTACTGTTAAAATTTCAAGAAAATAGACTTCAAACAAACAAACAAACCCACAAACAAATAAACACACATTCATTTTTATATATAAGATAAGTTCAATTAGATTAGAAGTTAACCTTAATGAATTTGAAATTTCTTAACTGTAATGAAATGAATTTTTAGTAATTATTCGATATTATTTAATTAAAATGTCATTTAATTTAAAGCAAATAAATCCTGTATTATTCATAAATAACACAATATTGTTCTGATAATTAAAATCCCTTTACAACAGTAATTGAAAAGTATTTTAAAATTTCTAATTAAATTCTAACTATGAAAAGTAAGTGAACTTAAAATAACCTTCACCTTTGATCCCCATTCCATTAGTATCTTATTTATTACAGGATTAAAAGAAAATTATAAAATTCTATTATTAACGATAATTTTATGATGCTCTTAAGCCTTCTTATCTATAACTTATCGATTACAGAAGAAAATGTTTTTCGTTTGTAACAATAATTGACTGTCGTATACCGATAACTATTGTGCACTTTTGAATCAACACCCACATGAAATACGAGACACTCTTAGCAAATCAACGAGGCGTACAATTAATTACAGAAGATATTTATCAACCATGTTGACAAATAAAAAGGGTTTTAATGTTTCATAAATTTATTATCAATAAAAATAAATACTTGTATGCAGACTGATTATTATCGGTCAATAATGACTAAAAAAATGCCATAAACTAAGCAAATTGAAATGAATATGAAGTAATAGTGTCTCTGTGCATAGCTTTCAAGTGGAAACACCAGGTTGTATGTTTTTTTTTTTTTTTGAATGAAAGGCACGAACTTACTTGCAATAAGATAATTCCAAGTTCTCTCTCGATAATTTCTCTGAGTTCTTGTTATTGTAATTGTCGAGTAGAGATACTACTGAGCCGTGATTAAATGTTTTATTGCACTGTCTTGAACACATACATACATACATAATTGGTCATTACAACCCTTCAGTCAGGATTACGACCTGGTTTCTCACACCACTTATGTTGTGTGTGTTAATTTTATACATGAGTGGTGGAGACCTACAGTTTAAAGTCGACTCCGAACGATAGATTTTTGAGAAACTTTTTCGTGGCAATTTTATTTTAATACTCAGAGTTTTTTTGATGTCTGGCCAGGGGCTCGAACCCTGGCTATACGTCTAATAAGCCAACACACTACCTACTAGACTACGGCGACTTCAAGGCACGAACTTACTTGCAAAATAATTCCAAGTTCTCTCTCGATAATATCTCTGAGTTCCTGTTATTATAATTGTCGAGTAGAGATACTACTGTACTGTGTTTAAATGTTTTATTTCACTACCTTCATTTAATTTCCCTATAACTTCACCCCAACACTGATGCCTCAAGGAACCTAAAGCGGCTGTTGCTGTCTTATAGCTGATAAGCCTTCGGTTGTTTGCTTCTGCGTTAATGCCACACAAAATCAAAAATCGACACACCTTGTTGGCGAATTTCAAAACTGCTTTTTAGGCAATAAAGATGGAAATCCTTCTATCCTAGAACCACTTACATTACCTAACCTTCATACTTTAAAGTGTGGGGTATTCAACATGTATTTCACTATAAACCATGACATATTCCATGACATATTTAAACTACCAAAAGGCTTTTCATAAATTTTTCATTAAATATTAACGGCTTTAAAATTAAATATCTTTTTAGATGAAAAATTTAATCCATTATGGCCAGACAAAATACTTGGTTGGCTTTTTAGCCAACACAGCTTCAGCCATTTTATTTCCGTTCTAAAGTTTTTTTATTTTTTTTTTACAATTTAACAGCAATCGTACTGAGCCTATTGAAGTGTAACAAATAAGCGATTGCGTTGTAGCCAGTCGCATACAAAACAAAATTACTGAAGCCAAAATTTGTTTTCGACATAAATTACGACGACGAGACTGTCTATTAAAATTGTTTTGAATGAAATGGGATGAGTAAGCGAAACAGGACAATTTAAATACGAAAATAAAGAAGGATTACGTTGTCGTAAGTTTAATAGAAAATAAATTTCGTAATATTGAATGAGAAAATTTTGAAATTTTTAATTGCATTAAGGCTGGACTTTTCTATTTTTATTTGCCTTAGGAATATATAATTCCAATAATTGAATAGCTTGTGAGGGGAGGATGGAGGTCTTATTAGGATAAGATTATTATTATATTTTACTTGTATAAGTAGGTGCTTAAGAATGTTTTGAAGGATGTCACGGGCTGCAGTAATCCTCTTGCGGCAGGTCGAGCTTGTTAACGAAACTGACAAAAGCGCAGTGCCCGTGTAGAATTCCTGTTAGAGTGTGAGCCGTTCTTTTACACAACTCAAGTAGTTCCTTGGTTTTCCTGCTGTCCACTGCTTCATCTTTTTAATAAGGAACTACACAAAAATCATTAAAATTTGTAAAAAAAAAAACTTCCGATTAAAGCATGGAATTTTAATTTAATGAACTCCAGGACGGTAAACAACTGTCGCAACTGACTTAAAGAGGTAGCGAATCGAGATGATGTTTGTATCACATGGGTACCAGGGCATAGATGCATTCTCGGTAACTGCAGAGCAGATGAACTGGCCCAAAGGGGCACGACCATCAAACTGTCTGATGAATTCTAGACATTGGGGATCCTTTGGGTACCTGCAAGCAGCTCTTCTTAAACTCCAAAGAAGTAAGGTCAGCACTGTTATCGAGGTTATTACGGGGCATTGTATTATAGGAACGCATCCGAGGCGTATTGTTCTTGGAAACTTTGAAAATAATTTCTGCAGAAGCTATGGAGATGGGGAGGAGGATGAGACTGTTCACCAACTGTTTATATAACCGGCACTTGGTCGGAGGAGAAAGAGGCGTCTGAGTGCCTACTATATGGAGGATCTGGATGAACTGTCATGCTTTGATATAGGCAGTCTGATCTCGCTTCATCGGAAGCTCCGAGTGGCACCTGCACTAGGGGAAAATGTGAAACTGTGGTATCACAATTGGTCCTGTGTATGGCCTAAGTGTGTCCGCTTATAACTCCATTGAGGGGCAACCACTTCTACCTAAATACGTACCTACAAAAAATGCCTATAACAATTTGGTTTTATACTAAAAAAAATACATTTTTGAACTGAATACTTACTCCAGCGTTTGCAATATAATTTCCTCAATCTTTTTTAAACAATTCCTTTAACCCTAATTGCCTTTATCTAACAAACGGAAAGAGAATTTTTTGTTAGTCAACCACCATCTTGTAAAAATTACACAAAATATAATTTTTTCCCGCATTTCGCATTAGGAAATGAAAGAGGGATAGAAACCATATTATAAAAACCATTCCCGCGTTATTTATTTGGTGAAATGCACATTAAAACATCATCATTTACTCCACGCTGTGTGTATTATTGTTAGCCAAAATTTTTTTAACTCGTTTGAAAATTTTTAGTTTCAAACCATTTTTGCTGTGACAGCATGACCATAAATTATGCAAAACACAAAAGCCGAACAGCAAAAGTAAATTTTTGATTCACAATTCTATGGCATTGGCCCACATTTTATTCCATAAGCATAAGCTACTGCAACTGCTGCCACATTTGCAAGAGAATGAGTTTAGATTTGAAGAAAAATTTGGTTTCACTGTTTATCAACAACAACCAACAATCATTTCGGGTAGCAGAGCAGAGGAAAATTTTAAACAAAATATGCAAATACAAGACAAAACGAAAGTTTTTGAAATTTTTTTTTTCGTAAATTAAATTTCATTTTTGTTGTAATAAGCAGAACATTATTTCCGTTATAATGATATCAAATGATTCTCTAATGTTTTCGCAAACAATAATTTTTTGTTTTTGTTTTTGACAAATTTTATTCAAAACTTAGATTTGCATAGCAATTGTGAGAGAAATATCATGTGTCCTCCTATAGGCAGTTAATGCTGAAACATAAATGCGGTATTTGGCAAAGTTAATATTGTTACGTTTTTACCTTTTAAAAACGTTTGAAATACATATGAGCTCGTTTGTATGTTTTATTTACATACATTTGTACTTGCAGTGTTTATTGTTGCATTTTTGTTTACTTATTATAAGTGGTTGATGTTTAAATGAGACTTTTCTGCATCGATCGAAAAAAATTTGAGTCGAATTAACAACGGTCGTCACCAAAAGAGAGTGAGCCTAAAATTTCTAACCGCTATGATCTAAATAGCTTCTATGTCTTCCTGAAATTTGAAGCTGCTCACATATTCCCGTTCTATTCGCATATTCCTAGGCATTTTCCGTCTAATGCGGGCTTCATATTCAATATGATCGTCTGAGCCAAACTCAGTAGCATTTAATAGACAAACCCCTTTGTACATACAGAAAGCGTCAAAAGAAACTGTACACTATGGATAAAACTCTAAGAATCACCAAACTCTACATTTACCACTTAAGGAGAGTGCCCGAAAAAATTTGACAATATTTCGAAATTTTTTGTAATTTTTTTTTTTTTTGTTTCAATTTTAAAAACCTGCAATGAAATAATTTTAAAATAAAAATAACGGTATTTTATTAACGTATATTTTTTAATGTATAGTTACTCTTGGCGCTCACTGTAGTTTCTATGTCGTCTTGCCATATGCAGCTACTCACTTATTTCTATTCTATTTACAAATTTCAAGGCATTGTCCGCCTAATTCAGGCTTCACATGTGACCCATGTGACCCCCCCCCCGAAATACATACACACAAACATATTTGCTCATTACAACCCTTTAGCCAGGATTACAACCTATCCTCGCACACCACTTATGTTGTGTGTGTTAATTTCACTGTACTCCTCTGCAGGTACGTAGGCAGAGATGGCAAGGTAGTCGATTTGTAAAGGAACTGGCAGATCTGTAAGTTCAGAATCTAATCTAAGATTAATAAACAAGTTTGACTGGCTAGGGGGAGGAAGGATAATTTATCTGCTGTTGCCTTAATGGCTAATACTTCTTGACCCAGTTCCTTAACAAATAGACTACCTAGCTATCTCTGACTACCTACCTGCCGTGAACGACAGTAAATTAAAAAATTATCCACGGTTTCCTCTGCTGCTTCGTATAGCCTATTACTACAAAGGCCATGTTTCGATAGTACTCTTCTAATAGCTATATTCCCTCGCCTACTTATGCTTAGAATTAGTTTCGTTTCTATAGGATTGAGTTTTGACCCCCATTCACAGTTTACGGGGTAATCGAATTTTGCCTCGATAATTCCAAAGACGAAGCCTATTGGCGATTTTCCCCACTTCTCCTCCGTTGTAGCTGCTGTAAGACTGCAATCTGTTCTGCAGCCCCATGCTTTGTTTACTAGTGTGGTTTCATCAACTTTCCCCTCATTTTAGCTTCATTTCTAATAACATCGCAATAGCCAGGTACCCAGCGCTACCTGATCAGATATAACCTAAAAACATGTCCTTTCAGATCCCTTAGTTTTGTAACGTATTTATTTATTTATTTAATAAAGTGCACTCAAGGAGCACTATCAAATAAAAGACCAATAATTTTAACTAAGTGCAGCTGAACCGCACTATTTGGTTAAATTTTATTGATTGAGCTCTTGAGGGAAAATGTCCCTTCTTTTATACTAAATTTTGGCTGATTTGACAATTCCAAATCAAACCCTTAATTCTAATACAATTTTGTATTGACTTAATACTATAACATATGTTTGTGTGTATATTATATGTTTAACTATATTATATTTGTTTGTGTGTGTAATAATTATGGGACAAGTGGATGTTATATGGCACGCGCCTATTATCCACAATAATTCCCACGGTGAAGTGTAAAGAGAGACACACACGATCACCAGCAATGCCATACAACAACAACACACATACTACATATTATATGCAAACCAATGCAGTCAGCGGCCTGACAACAAAGTGTCAAATGATCGTCGCATGTGCGCGACGGTCAATAACATTGAGTCAAGTGGTCGCTGCTCATATGCAATTGGATATTCTTTTGTTTATGCATATGAAATGTTGTGCCAGTATTGACAACTGTAAAATCATGCTACACCTCCACCCTTTACAAGAATGTTCATATAACTTTTGTTCTATGGACATTCTTTTACACAACACAGTACAATGATTTTACGTCTATTTCAAATTATATTTTATTAGTGAACTTAAAATGTAAAGTATTTATTTAAATGACTAATAATGTTTTACATATTAATCTTAATTTAACGTAATCCAATCTTAATATTATTTCTTATTTAATTTTAATATTTATTTAGTGATAAGTTTACTTATGTAGTTAAAAAAAAATCTTATCTTAAAGATTATTATTTCACTTTTCTGGCCAGTTTAGTGTTATAATTAAAACTTATTTGTTATATAGCTTAAGTCTATTTTTATGAACTACTTGCTTTTTATTATTTTTCTTATCAACTATAGTTACATTATTTCTTAAATCTATATTTTTAATTGTGTATGGACCTTTATATGATTCCTCTAGTTTATGTCCTGTATTATTCCTAAGTAAAACTAAATCTCCTATGTTAAAATTATAATCTAATATATCCTTATCATAGTTATTCTTCTGTTTGATTTTATTTATTTCTAATAAATGTTTTGCTCTCTTAAGTGCAAGTTCTAATCTAAATTTTGCCTCTTTGGCATAATCGTCAATATTGTATAGTGGAGTAACTGTGTCTACCTCATTGAAATCTTTGAAACTGTTTGGTACTTTGCTAAAAACCAATTCAAAAGGACAATAATTATGTACAGTTGATGGTGTTGTATTAAAACAATATGTGAAATACCTAATCCATTCATCCCAGTCATCTTTTTCTACAGATATGTAAGAACGTACGTATTCATTAAAAGTTCTGTGACTTCTTTCTATTGTACCTAAGGTCTGGTGATGATGTGCTGTTGATGTTAGTTTCTCGATTTTCAACAAAGTGCACAATTCGTTTAATATAGAATTCTTATATTCTGTACCCATGTCCGAAATGAACGTCTTCATTGGGCCATAGGTAAGTACAAAATTTTCGAATATCGCTTTTGCGATCGTCTTAGCCGATTTATTTGGTATAGGTATTGTTACCAGGTATTTAGTTAAGTCGCATATTAATGTGATTGCGTACTCATTTCCATGTATTGATCTTGGAAATGGTCCAATTGTGTCTACATACACTGTATCAAACGGTTTGTTAGGCGTTTCTGTTATTATCATGGGGCCTTTAACGTGTTTGGTAGTTTTCGTTATTTGACATTTGTGACATGCTTTTACATATTTAGCTATGTCCTTTGTCATATTTTTCCAGTAGTAGTATCTTTTTATTTTCTCTGCGGTTCTATATATGCCGCAATGACCTCCTTCGATAGGGTCATCATGATATTTCAGCATGACTTCTAGAATTTCCTTAGAATTCTTTATATCAAGTATCTTTATTTCATTTAAAAGCGCTATTTTAATTCTATTTAGTACCTTATTGCCCATATTTCTAAATTCATACTTTGAGACAAATTCGAAAATTTTCTCACTAGGTGCTACTTGTAGCTTATTGATATTTAATTTACTGGCCGCTTTCTCGAGCCTAGAGAAAAATTGTCCTAAGTCAAATTCCTCTTTAGTAAATATATCATTTATATTTATGCTAGCTAATATTGATTTTCCCTTCTTTATATAGCATTTATTGGGATAAATCTTTAATTTGTAATACTTTCTGACGTCACTATTCTTAATTGGTACATATATTTTGGGCTCATTTAATACATCTGTTTTATTTTCTCTATGCTGATTATTTATCCTACTACTGTCTTTTTGCTTAGTCACCGACCTTGTCGTGACTCTCAACACGCGTGATACCTTTCTATTAATTTCCTTAAAATCTTCTATAGTAATTCGCGATAAGGCATCCGCGATATAATTGTCCTTCCCCCTAAGGTATTCAACTGTAAAATCATATTCTTCCAGATCCAGTCTCATTCTCGTTAATTTGGAACTTGGGTTTTTCATTGAGAACAGATAAGAAAGAGGTCTATGGTCAGTACGAACTAAAAAGTGTGTTCCATAGATATATGGCCTGAAATGTGTGATAGCCCAGTGTATGGCAGTTAATTCCTGTTCAATGGTTGATTTATTACTTTCACCCTTTGTAAATGTCTTTGAAGCGTAAGCTATAGGAAGTTGTTTACCCTGATGTTCTTGAGTTAAAACAGCACCGCATGCATGCTTGCTTGCGTCCGTTGTTATACAAAATTCCTTAGTAAAGTCGGGGTACTGAAGCAATGTTGGACTAATTAATGCTTTCTTTAAGTATTTAAATGCAAATTCGCAATCTTCTGTCCATTCAAATGGCACCCCTTTTCTGGACAATCGTGTAAGATGTCTAGAGTATTCGGAAAAATTTTTGATAAACCTTCGGTAATAATTACAAAAAGCGATGAACCTTTTTGCGCTATCCGCGTCCTTGGGTGTCGGATAGTTTTCGATTACCGAGTATTTGCTATCATCTGGTAGTATTCCCTTATCAGTACACTTATGTCCAAGGTAGGTTACCTCTCTCATAAAAAATGAACACTTTTCTGGGTTTAGCTTAAGACTGTATTTTCGACAGAGATTAAAACATCCTTCAAATTTGAAAGCATATGCTTTTCTGAGCATCCCAATACGACCAAGTCATCCATATATAGAAATGCTTGATCCGGCTTCAGACCACTGAAAGCAATTGTCATCATTCTTTGGAAGGAATTTGGTGCTATCTTTAAGCCGTAGGGTAGTCTAGTAAATCTGTAGGAACCATTGCTCGTAGAGAATGATGTCAAATCTCTGGAGTTTTTCTCTAATCCTATCTGGTGAAATCCCGACATCAAGTCTAAACAAGAAAAATACTTTGCTCTGCCAAGTTGGTCTAGAATATCATCAATTCTAGGCAATGGGAATTTATCCGATAACAATTTTTTATTTATTTGCCTGTAGTCTATCACAAGTCGCCATCTTTTCTCATCCGAACCCGGAAGTGATTTCTTTGGAACCAATAAAATTGGACTATTGTATTCCGAAAATGATGGTTCAACTATTTTATCATCTATCAGTTTTCTAACCTGTTTGTTAATTTCATCCTTATGCGAATGTGGTATACGATAGTTTTTTATGTATACCGGCTGTTTGTCATTCAATCTCAACTTTTGCTCATAGAAATTGTTAGTAGATATTGTTTCTGTTTCCAAACCAAAAATGTCACTATATTCTTTGCAAATTTTCGTTAGTGTTAGTTTAAATTGTTCTGGGAAGTTTTTCTTTACAATATCCATAACCTTTGATTGTCTATTTTCAATTTTGTTTAATCTTTGTGTAATTACATCATAGTTAGAGATGTTTTCGGTTTTAATGCTATTCTGTTTGATTGAAATTATACTGTCATTAGTATTTAAAAAACGAATAAAAGCTTTGTTGGATTTAACTAGAATATTTGGTATAAAAACCCCTGTTGTTACTTCCTGATTTGGTATCAATATTTCATTTTTAAGATTCTCAAATTTAATTTGTCTTATTACTTCTGACCTTGGTGGTAGTGTTATCTCATTATAATTATTTGTTATTGGTATGTCTATTGTATGTTGCAGATTAGAGGGTCTTAGAAGAAGATAGTCATGTTCTTCATTGAAATCCAACACACAATTATATCTTTTCAAGAAGTCCAAACCAATAATTCCATCACAAGGTATGGGAAAATTGTTCTGAACCACCTGAAAGTAATGTGGTATTAAAAAGTTTTTAAATTTCATTTCCAAGAATATTTTTCCTATGGATTTCAGGTATCCCTGTCCTATTCCAGTTATTGTTGTAGTAATGTTTTTATTTATTTGTTGGGGTTTGAAAAAATTATTTTTTACGATTGAAATATCTGCTCCTGTGTCCACCAACAACGTTACTATGTGGTTAGTATTATTAATTTCCATATGCACAAAAAAACTCAAGTTGAGATTAAGGTTGTATATTTTATTATGTGTTGAGCTTATCTTAGGGGGTTGTCGGAGTTTTCCGAACCGTTTTCGTATGAGTCAGTTGCTCTTACGTAGTTTCCATTTCTACGTCTATTGTTGAAACCTTGCCTATTTCTGTTATTTCCTGGTCTTTGTGGAGGTCTAAAATTGTTATTAATGTTGTTATTGGGAAAATTATTATATTTTCTTCGATACTGATTATTATTTCCTCTGTTAATAGGTCGATTATATTTCCTACCCAAATATAGCAACGCATTTTGCTGGCCAGTTGCTTCTGTGCAACTGTTAACAAATTTAGTAATTGCCTCATTCATGTTGTTGAATTGGCCTGCCTCCATAATAAGTTTTACCCTATCTATGGTACAATTTTTCGTTAATGCCTTAACGGCAACTTGCGTTGAATACTTGTTTGCTAATTCACATGACAAACCGTCTGATATATATGCGCTTTCCAATGATTTTGTTAAGTTTTCTATTTCACTGCAGTAATTGTTTGCAGTTTTATTATTTTGTCTAGTATTCATAATTTTAGCTGTCAGTACTTCTACCGACTCGCCCTTGACCGTAGCGCGCAATTTACTGATTATTTCCAATATTGTACCTTCATTTTCAATCAGATTCCTAGCGGTTCCTTTCAATTTAGTCTTTATTAAAGACACTGCTATCGCTTCATTGTCACCTTTAATTGTGTTCAGCAATTGCAAGGAGTCTATAAATGCTCTCAGGTTTTCTGACCTGCCATCAAAGTCGATTACGAGCTTTGATGCTGTGTTTAGAAATTCTACTATTGTCTGGGTCATGTTTGTTGAAATTATTTCAGGTTTTGTTTCCTGATTATACAATAGAACCAATGTTTCGTTAGATTTTTGGTCTGTCGTTAGTTTGTAAGATACTTCCTCATGGAATGTAGTTGGTAATTCAATATATAAACCTTTTTTTGATAAAATGTTTATTAGCCTACTCCTTACATCAGAAAAGAAACATTCGGCTGCTGCTTTGTGGGGTGTTGTAAGCTTACTGTAATTTACATTAATAACTACTCTGATTCTTTCGAATCTGTCAAACAAAGTCCTCAGATGCTTTACTACCGTTTCGTCCTTTATATTTCTTTCTAAATTTAAACATTTATATGATTTGTCAAAATCGTCTTTTAACAGTCTTAACCTTTTAATTATTTCCTGCCAGTCCATTTAGATCTTGTCCAATTCATTGGCTCTACTTGAATATCTCTTTTTAAGTCTTCTAGTATGCATACTGTAAACCTTTAATACAAAATTCAATCCCAACAAAATTGTTACTATAATCAAACAAATTTCAATCTTATCTAAGTTTATTTTATTTTGAAGTACTTCTACCTCATTTATAACATTGGCCGTTGGCCTATCTAATTTAGTTTGTGTCTTGCACATATTCAAAGAAAAAGGAAGAGAAAAGAAATTATTAAATTTTAAAATGTCTTAACATCCTAATTGTTTCTTCTTCCTATGTATTATTGCAAATTTTTCCTTATTAATAATTTAATGTATACTAACTTATGGATAAAAATCTAAATATATGTAAGTATTATTGACAAATCTTATATTAAAAGTCCATGTATATGATTTCTAATTATATTGTAATATTATATTGTTTCACTTGGAAATCATAAATATTGTAGTTAAAAAAAAAAAAAATTTCCGTAGCAAGTTTCGACTTAAATTTTTTTTTTTTTTTTTTTTTATTTTATTTTTGCCTCGAGCGGTTAACGCTTATAGGCCCTGCCAGTGCAACCCTTGAGGAGCACGTTGGTTTAAAAATTTTCTTTTTTTTTTTTTGTTATTCTGCAGCGGCGGTAGAGGTTCTGTTAGACCTTAAACCACATGCGGGTTGTCTTCTTCATGTTTTTGTTCTTTGGTCCTTGATTCTTGAGGTCCTTGGTGCCTCTCGGGTCCTTGGTCATATTGCTTCATCGGTCATCGGTCATCGTGTGCTTCATAAGTACAAGGTCCCTCACGCCTCTTAGCCAGGCGGTTCTTCCATCAACGCGACTGGTGGATATATTTGGTTGATCCACCAGGCTTTTATTTATTTATTTATTTATCCTGTGTGCAAATAAAAATCTATAGCACTCCAGGATTTTATTTTCTGAGTGCAGGACTCTTGTTCTTAAGCACTCTTAGATTTTTTGTTATATTATTCTCTGAGTGCTAGCTATTGTAGCACTTCAGAGTTTGGCAGGATCGCCATGTAACGTATTTATTTATTTATTTAATAAAGTGCACTCAAGGAGCACTATCAAATAAAAGACCAATAATTTTAACTAAGTGCAGCTGAACCGCACTATTTGGTTAAATTTTATTGATTGAGCTCTTGAGGGAAAATGTCCCTTCTTTTATACTAAATTTTGGCTGATTTGACAATTCCAAATCAAACCCTTAATTCTAATACAATTTTGTATTGACTTAATACTATAACATATGTTTGTGTGTATATTATATGTTTAACTATATTATATTTGTTTGTGTGTGTAATAATTATGGGACAAGTGGATGTTATATGGCACGCGCCTATTATCCACAATAATTCCCACGGTGAAGTGTAAAGAGAGACACACACGATCACCAGCAATGCCATACAACAACAACACACATACTACATATTATATGCAAACCAATGCAGTCAGCGGCCTGACAACAAAGTGTCAAATGATCGTCGCATGTGCGCGACGGTCAATAACATTGAGTCAAGTGGTCGCTGCTCATATGCAATTGGATATTCTTTTGTTTATGCATATGAAATGTTGTGCCAGTATTGACAACTGTAAAATCATGCTACAGTTTTCTTTGCTTACATAAATTGTAACTCTTGAGCTCTTCGGTAGATATTTTCTGATGAGGTCGGTGGCCTTTTTTTTACGCCGAGGAGGAGTAAATATGCGGATATTTCCTAAAATATCCGTGATCCGATAGCATCTGCGTTACGTAGTAATTTACCTCTCCAAATTTCCGACCATGGACTTATGTCCGGAATAAGTCTCGCCGTCCATCTTCCTCTATCTTCCTCGTTCCATCGTTGTTGCCATTTTGAAATTGTGTTTTCCCTGAAGCAACCGGTTATGCGATTTCCATCCGCTCCGTTGCCAGCAGATCCACAGGGATTGTACCTGCTATCCCAGTACGGCTGGAGCGGAAACTGTACGATATGCCGATGTGATATGCAATGAAGCCGTTCTCTGTACCGATACAAGTGAGTATTCCCGTTTGCCGTCTAGCGTTTCGCCCCAAATTTCGATTTAACGATTTTCTGGGCATTGTTAGCCGAGTACTCTATATGATACGAAAACGTTAGTCTGGGATCCAGCCTTATTCCCAGGTATTTCACCGAGCTCTTGGTCTTAATTACCTCGTTTTCAATACTCAGGTCCACATGCAAGGAGATATGCCGAACAGTGATTAGCAGCAATTCCGTTTTATGTATGGCCAGGTCTAGGCTGTGGGAATCCAACCGTTTTTTTGTTCTTATCATAAGATGTCTCAGTTTTCGCTGCGCCTCTTCCGTATTCTTGACCGTGATAACAGCTGCAATATCGTCTGCGTATTCAACCAAAAAAGTTCCCTCCGGCAAATCCACTCTCAGAATTCCGTCGTAGCTAACATTATAAAGGTCGGGGCCGAGGATAGATCCTTGTGCCGCTACTGATGTTATTTGTTTCACCCCTGGTCACGACCTTGTGTTATACACCAGCTGTCTGTTACTCAGATAACTACTTATCATGACCAGGACTTAACGATCTGTAGAACAACAACGAGTTGATGTTTCTGTGCAGTGTTTAAAGCTATTCCAACGTAAAACCGTAAAAATCTCGTATTTATGTATCGAAATGTGACAGGAAAGCTCCGCCATTTCGCAATAAAATTAAAGCGACATGGTAAACCGAGTCAAAAGAAAAATATTGGCTGCAAATCGGACGTATTCATCGAAGTAGGAAAAAAATCAACAGCGACTACATAATGTTGCATGGTGTATTGGTGAATGAAGATGACAGTTTAAGGGAAAAAATAAATGGGGACTACAATTAAATTCATAGACTGATTAAATGATTAAAAGTACGCCTATAAATATGATTTCTACAAGAGAGTGTTAGCCAACTGTTGTTATAAAATTGTTACACTGACGTCATTCAGTCTTAAGATCCAAATGGATTTCGATTAGTTTCTGCTTGTGTTACAACATTAAAGACTTATAAATAGTTTCCCTTCTTTATTTTTTTTATTGCTGTCAGAGGAAGCATTCAATTATTCGATTAAATCCTTTGTTAAAGAAATTGGTTTTTAATGCCAACATCTTATATGTGCGTGTATTACAAACCCAAATAGGAATTTCAGTTCTCACATTAGTTATCGAAAATGATAAATTGTTAAACTTTTTGTTGGATTTATTTTAATTTTGTTTTCTTTTTCGTTTTGTAATGAAAGAAAAATACACTGAAAAAAAGCTGCTTAATACTTACAATAATATTTTAGGAAATGGAAATTGATTGCTTACGATAAAGGCTGGACGTTTGATTATACAGTGCTGCACAAAATATATGCAACGCTAACATGTAGCAGGTGTATATTATTGGTGGTCATAGAGTATTTTAAGTTATACTTGATCGGTTTGTTTTGTATGCCGTAAGAAGAGTACAATGAAAACTTTTAATTAATAGAATTAAAATATACGTTTCAGTTTATTGTTGACAATGTGTTCACCAGTAGGTTCAGAGCACCGGACGTATGAGCCAGTAGAGATAAGATGTGTACAAAAAAAATTTAAATTTAAAAGAAAGTCCTGCAAACCAACAGTTTCTGCAAGATTATATGCCGCGGTCTCAGGTCTCTGTCTGACTATATTAGACTTATGAATGTCGGCTGGTATGAAGATAATTGGAGACCTATTTCTATGAATTCCTCTATCCATCTATATCCTATCGTTTCTAGAAATTATAGAGCTCTTCACAGGATTGGAAAATATCACGCAAAGAGGTGTTCTCTTGTCCTCGCATTAAATCTTGTGATAAACGATGTGTAAGTAACTTTGGAACACATTGACGGAGCAATTTCCTACGCAGATGACAGATTTGTGAGTCCTTAGTAAAAGAATACAACATGCCCTGAGAAGGATTATTAAGTGAACAGTTGGTCGCAACTGGGTAGACGCTATTCAATTCTTTACTTATTGACATTTTATGAAGATGCACTTATTGGTGTATATTTTGAGTAGAAGACTGCCATAGAAACCGAATGTACTTAGAAGGCTAAAACAGTCTTCCTCCCTTTTCGTGCAAAAAAAATATTTGGTAGAAAAAATTAAAAATCTAGATACTGGTGTTTAGTTTTTAAATCGCTTAACATTAAAATTATAAACAAAAACTACAAAAACACAACAATGCAACGAACAAACCTGTTTACAAATTATTGTACTGCTTAATATAACAACAAACATCAGCATAAAAAAATGGTAAACAAGTAAACAAAAATACAACAACAAACAGGAGCATAAAGAATGGTAAACAAGTAAACAAAAATACAACAACACCACAAGAATAAATAGAAACAACTATGTTTACATTTATAGAAATTTCGTGAAGGTGAAGTCAAGAACATTCGCCTTCAAGAACATTCATCAGGCTGTTTACCCTGCCATATAAAAGGCAAGGTAAACCAAGCGACGGAGTTAATGAAGTTCAGTCAGTCTTGCGTAAAGATGCGGTCCGTTTCAAGAGAGTAATCGTGGTTTGAAGATCTCCGTTACAGAGTTTTTAGTAATTGTTATTGTTCATACAAAGAGTGTAAACAGAGGAATAACAAAGAAAAGCAATAGTTGTTGTTTACATCAAGTTGTGAACAATGGCACACAGAATTGTGCGAATAATAAAGAATTTTAGTTAAAATCAAACACAACTTTATTTTTAGTTTATTTGCAATCTACGAGCTCATATTTTAAACGCTTTTTTTTACCAATGTATGGAAAGTCTTTCAAATCTCAGTTTGTTATGATAGATACGCCTTTATAGATATATTCGCCTATATTACTCCTACGAGTGCTAGACACAATTCCTGTCCTTTTTTGTTGTGACTCAGCAACTTACACTAATCAGTGTCTTTATAAATTTGCTAAACTATCCTCAATTCCTTTCAACTATTATTTAATATTCTCCTTCATTTTCAATTTTATCGTTTTCACTACAACACCTCAAATATTGCTAATGAACTATAATGTTCCCTCTCTCCACCTCTCTATCGTATTAATGTTAACTCCCAGGGAATTTGTGTCAGTTTTAATCAGATTTCAATCCACCATTTTCCCAAGTGCTTAGTTCTCCATAACAATAGAAAACACCTGTCATGCCATTAACGTTTAATGTTGAGCGTTTCTTATTGTTGTTGTTGTTTGTTGATACATTAACACAATTAATTTAATTTCGGATTTTTGTTTGTATTACCATTTTCCCCCTGTACTTCTTTTGCATTTCGATTTCATTTATTTCTTCATTCCTTTTTTTCTGCTTTCTTTGGATGAAAAACAACTGAACGGAACAGAACTCATTAATTAATTTAACATTTGTTTGTTAATTTGTGATGGTTTTTATGTTTGTTCTTTTTTTGTTTTTGTTTTTCTTCATTATTGTAATTATTGTTTTGTTTTTGTAGGTGTCCTCATTAATCGATAAGATTTTCTATGAAAACATCAATTCAACTTAATTCGGTTGATTGAAGATGAATAAAAATAATAACAATCATGCTTGATCAAACAGAAATAAAGATAACATGCGCATGTGTATTTAGATTGTACATACAGGAGAGGAAAAGTGGTCTATAACATCGATTGTTTCAACTGATATAGGGGGCGGGCATTTAAATGAAATGAAATGAAATCAAAAATTCATGGAAATCATGTTTTATATGGCTATTGTTGAAGGATGTTAATGATTGACAGATGACTATACTGCCTAATAACTTAAGTTGAGTGAATTTAAGAAATCAAAGAGAAGCTCTTATTGATATTCAATAGGACTAGTAGACTTCGCGAACTTGTCACAAAAACCAACGGCGTTATGCGGTCAATTTGGTCAGATGTTGATTCTAAGGGGACCCTCTTATGATTGATACTGATTGATACATATTTGCCCGCAATCAAAAACGCAGTGGGAGCTCCCATCGGCTGTAGGCATCCGCATAGTAGGATAAAAGACATAAAAGAAATCTATTATGCGTATTTAAGGTGCTCTTATGTCGTTGTTAAGTATAGAGATGTTGAGGTCGTTTTTACCCCAAGTCCCCAAGTCCCCAAGTGGTTTCGATGTTTCAACTAGATGCGGTCTAACCAGCTCTAGCAAGTAGCGTTCAACGCAACTACTTTCGGATCACACCTACTAATACTGTACTGTGTATTGTTGGGGAACATAAAGAGGGTTCCGACATATTAGCGTTGTGCACTAACAGTCTTCACTGAAGTGGAGAACGTTTTTAACAATGTTTGTTCGATATTTATTGGCTGGGTTACTAATTCTGTTGCTAGAGACACACCACAAGTTGCAGTTCTCTAGCTCTTGCCGTTTAAAAGCCCAAGACAACTGCAACAATGAGGTTTTATGAATCAGCGGATGATATTCTGCAATAAGCCCTTAAAGCATAACAAAATGGTGCTCATTATGTGATTTAAATGTCAATTCACGTCTTAAAGCTTTTCACTAGACGATACAACTTTCCGATCCTTAATGGCAATCAACTACCACTGTCCAAAAGGGTAAAAAATCTGGGTGTTTAGGATCTCTATTAAGACTGTAATCATAATTGGGAGAGTAAAATGACAAACCTTAGCGTTTTATACCTCTAGAGGGGCCGTAGGTGAGATCTCAGGACTTGGACCAGCTAGTTAGCGGTATTGGGCCATAATGCAGCCATTCTTGCTCTATGGTACTCATATTTGGGGGGGGGCGTTGTTCAAACCCAATGCCACTGCTGACTGTTGCATTCTTCTTCTTTTCTCACTTCAAGGTATTATTTGCTCTGCTTAGTTGGCTTCATTTGACCTGCTTGTGAAATAGAGTGCAGAGCTGATATCATTAAACCTGAATGCGGTTAAAACATAGTCCATCTTAAAACAAGGACACGCTGGTATATTATAAGGTTCCTTATTATTTCCATTTGTTTTCAGACTTCTAACTAAGGACTTCTGGTCTCAAGGTGCGGGAGTTTCCACTGGATGCCTTGAGATTTCTGTCGATGACCATGGTATATTTATTAAGAGTTTTGACATTAAAATTTCTTATAGAGTAGTGCAGTATTTTCCATGGCCATTTTGAAACTGGCACAGAGCTTGAACAGCCAGGCTGTGAGAACGTGCCTAATCAACATTTCTTCACCATCTGTACTAGCCCATGAATACCAAGCATTCCTCAAATAAATTTCTGTTCTTATATGGATTACAGGACATTGGAATATTGTCAAAATTACATGACTGAACTACTTGCCTACGACTACTAGGAAGCTCACAATCTTCCACATCTCAAAGGTGTTCCAAATACCTCCATCAGATTAGGTATTCTCCGCTTATATTTATGATGCAGCTCAACTTCTTTAACTGCAATAGGATACGTGTAATATTGCCAGACATTGCTAGACTTCTATGGATGAAAAGAAGGCTGATTGTGTTCTGTTATGAAATTGAATAGCCATTCATCTCTACATTGCGATTTTCATGGAGCAGTGTCTAATAGGAAAGCATAGTGATAGACTGTCCCCGAATGACTTGAGCAGGATCTGACTTTGTTTCATCCACATCTTTGTGACCTCTCATCTTTGATTGAACCATACAACATAAATATTGCTGCAACATATTCTGAAGTAAAATTCGTATCGGGTAATGTGTGATCCCCGGATTAGATATTAATTGATACCACAATTATCGTTCTAAATGCTGACCTGAGTGGGACCTAACCTTTATGTGTGTTTTATTTAACTTTAATTCTGAAACCAAAGTCTGCAAGACCTCTTTTTATTTTAGAGGAAAACAATTGTCAGAGAGTTACTTTAAGGCCAATTTTCTTTATCCGATTAATAATCGCTTTCCTTTTCTTCTAATACCACTAAATTTCTTGTATTCACTAGTAAATGTTTTAATTCCCTCTACAATCAATTTATCCACGTCATTGTAAACATTATTGTTGTTGAAGGGATGCCTTCCCATTGTGCTGTTTTCTTTTATTGCGTTTTCTTTATTATTTGTTTTGTATCCATGCTATTAACAATGAAATTCAAAACAAATCAAAATGTCTGTGTGTCAATGAACTCAAATTATCGGTTTTCAGTTCATTTTTATTTTTACTTTTAATGGCTTCGAAATTCCAAAATTTCCAAAATTAAAATGCGAAAAGGTCAAAACAATATAGTTGAACAAGTTGATTAACTTTTTTTTCTATAAGAAATTTTTATTTTATTTGCCATTATTTTTGTATGAAAATATGCTAATGACGGTGAAAACTTTTAATTACAAAATTATTGACTCTTTTTTTATGAGCAGAAAATGAACAGCCAGAATTAAAAGTTTGCAACCGACACTTGAAGGTATTTTATTGCAATTAACAGCGGGACTTTTTATGGGTTTTTATAGGACAACGACTTTTTTTCCTTTTTATACTTTTTTGGTGAACTTTTTTATATTTGGGTACTTTTATAATAGTCTCACAAAATTAAACTTTTCTCAACTCGCTTTTACTGACCACAAAGTGGTGCGAAGACATTTGCATCTGAACTTAGTCAATCTGCCACCCGGAGAGACAATCAATCCAACAAATCTAGTCCTTCATTCTTAACTGTTACGGACTTTAATCCTAAAATAAGGTTTCAAATGCTAAAGAATATGGTACATTATGCTGACTTTTTATATTTCCGATGCACTTAAAAAGGCGTCCAGACTATTGTCCCATAGGTCACTATTCATGTGACTATCATGGCATATATCCTGTGCTAAATTCCTGAGTTCTATCGCCAGGATTTTTCAACCAGCTCTAAGATGCTCTCAATATGAGCAGCCCTTCTTGTCAATTTACTATCGATTCACCCAGTAGCTGAATATCCTTTCATTAGGAAAGTTTTCTTCTCCTTGTCAATAGTAATAATGTGGTCTTACATAACATACATAATTGGTCATTACAACCCTTCAGTCAGGATTACCACAAAATCACACTCCATTTATGTTGCGTGTGTTAATTTTATATATGAATTGCGGGACCTACAGGTTAAAAACGACTCTGAGCGACAGATTTATGAGAAAATTTTTCATGGCAATTTTATTTACTCTCAATGTTTTTGCTGAAATCTACTGAGAGGCAGACATATTTTTTTATATTTCGTTTTGTTCGAGATGTCTGGACTGGGGTTTGAACCGTACCCTTACGTCTAATAAGCCAACACACTAACTAATAGACTACGGCGATGTTGTTATGTTCCGTTTTCATAATTTTCTAAATATTTATTTGTGTAAGTCTGTATACCGTACGATGTGTGTATATTGTTATTGTCTGTTTCTCTTGTTTATTTATTTTCGTTTAATTTCTTTTTAAGCGTCCTAACAATATATTTTGGGTGGGAAGCGAGAAGCTAGGTTGTAATCCTAACAAAAGCGTTGTAATGACAAATTAAGATACGATTTGTTGGTCTGGCATTTTAGGAAATCAAAAGTTTTTTAAATTAAATACGGACAAACAATGGATTGCTCTATTATAATTCAAAAATTGTGTGTATTGGTCTGCGTAATTTTTACATGGCTTGAAACCAACAAACTGACCCATCTATATACGGCGGCCTTTAATTATTTAATTTATTCTTGATTAATTTATTATTCTAATGCTGCAGTGATAAGCTAAGCTAAGAGTGTCGTTTTTCTTACTCTAACACTCTTTCCTTTATATTTTTAGATTTCCATAACAAATCGCTGTGTAATTACAAACTATTTTACGATGCTTCATTATTTGTCATACTTTTCTTGTTGTCTTCATTTCTTTTAAAACAAAACATCGATTTAGTTTTCTTATATCAAAAATATGTAAGTACCTCATGACGTATACGTTATATTTAAATCCGTTTCATACAAATGTAATATTAAGTATACGTCATATATCATCTTAAGATAATAGCGACTCATTTTCGGAGTTTTTAAATGGAATTTTCAGCTCTATTTAGTTATAAACAAGACGTTTTTGTGTTTTTACCATTTTCACATCTTTCGTTTTGTAATAAATCCGAAGAGAAATTTTATTTCAATTGAAGTTTACCATGTACTCCCGAACGACTGTTGCAATATTCTGCAGGTCAGGTGGAAAAATTGTAAATAAAGAATAAAATATAAAAGAGAGAGAGAGAGAGACAGAGAGAGAGAGAGAAAAAAGGATTTTATTTTGTCAGTAGATGATGGAGAACAAATTGAAAAACTTGTTTGTATGTGGAGTAAATTATCGCACGTTTACAAGACATATCTCAACCAATGGATATGTGATAGAAAGAAAGATTCAAAGAAAATTTTATATTATATTTATAGTTTTGGAAACTAAAAGAAAAATAAAAATCAGACTCTATAATATCCTATAAAATAAAATTTGTATAATGCACCTTCAGCTCATTTTTCTGTTTTCGAGCCTACGTAGTTAGCTTCTGTTTTTCGTTATAAACATGTATAATAACACCACGCTCCATTCCTGCATTCATTTAAACGTCGAATTCCCGATGTTAAGTATAATTCTTCTTTGATATTAGAAACCTGTTACTGAAATTGTACAACAAAATATTGTCAGTTTAAGTTTACAATGGTTTTCTTTTCTTTCCTTTTTTTAAATCCTTCTGACTATCTGCTAGCCTGTTTGTATGTCTGTATGCATTACACAGACATAGAAAATCGTTTAATATAATGTTTATAAAATAGAACGTGTCTTCAGTAATAAACAACTTCAGTTCTCAAAAGAAAAATAAATTGGAAGTGAAAGTGAAACTTGCTGAGGAGTGGCTTATGCTCCTTTGCCAAGCAATTGCATCCTGTCATTATTTTGATATCAAGTAGTAGAACATGTGAAACTTATTTCTTTTCATTTTTCTGGAAAAACTTTTTCTAAAGAATTAATTTAAGATGACAAGGAAAAAAACGCACATAGACACTCTACAGTCGGTACTATATTGCCTTGCAAAGGTTTTGCAGATACCGAATGGCAACAATAATTAAAATTTTAGAAAAGAAAAAAAAAATACCACTATGACTGAAGCTTTTAAAAGAGGAAGGAAAAAAATCAAGACGCGGTGTGTTTGAAGAGAGTAATCGTGGTTGAAGATCTCCGTTACAAAAATCTGTCGAACATTTGTCTGGTAATTGTTATTGTTTATGCAAAGCGTGTAAACAGAGGAATAACAAATAAAGCAATTGTTGTTGTTTACATACAGTTGTGAACAGTGAAACACAAAATTGTGTGATTAATTGTGTGAGAATCTTAATTAAAACTAAACTCAAATTTATTTTTATTTTATTTGTAATATACGAGCTCATATTTTAAACCTTTTTAAAAGGTAAAAACGTAACAATTTCCCTCGCATCGAATTGGATGAATAAATGAAAAAAGGCGAGAAAAAGAAATCCATTTCGACAATTACTCTTATTTCAACCCCGGCCAATAAATTGAATAAAGAACAATACTCACAACTCTATGATGAAACTGTTGGTACAGTCAGAAAGGCTCCTGGTAACTTTCAACATCGACAAAAATTCCTTTAAAAAGTTATCTCACCAAGCTCAGTAATATGGAATTTAAGGTTATGGCCAAATTCATAGAAAAAGGACTAAGAGATGTTAATTCATTTAATTGAAGAAAGGAGAACTTTCGCCAAGCAAGACCATGTGTTGACCATGATTATGGGCCAACAATCTGCCACACTTTATTTCTTCTGTATGGACTTAGTGAAAGCATTGGATTCTCTATATTAAACACATGTCTAGGTGTAAAGAAGCCCCGTTGAACCGAAATCACTTGAAAAACCATAGCAAAACTACATGCAAAATCCATCAGAAAAAGTAATCTTTTAGAAAAAGTTGCTCAGAAATTCTTGTTAAGGCTATGTTTTGTTTAAAGTCTAAGGTATCTCACAACTGCGGCCATTCAATTTATTGTACTACTCTTCAACTTTAAAAGGAAACCCTAAAATGTCTCCTATAAATCTACTACACCAACAAACTTTAAATTGCTGCTCTGTGGCATCAGCGATAGTTCTCTGTGTAGCAACTTACATGTTTGTATACAGAATGGATTAATGACTCGCAGGTTCCAAGCAGAGCTCAGGTTGCGCTCAAGACAATCCAACCCAACATTCTAAAAAAAAATGTAATCTGAGTAGCCTATTCAAGGACTGGTTACCAACCTCAGGTCAATCCTTTATAGTTTCATGCTTGATTCAAATCTCAACAAAAGTTTTAATTGTTTGGAATCCAACTAGTTTGATACGACTCTTTGCCTCTCTTCATCTTCCTTTTAATTGAGCATAACCCTTCAAACATCCTACCCAATTCCATGAGATAAATGCTTGAATGACTGCTTGACCAGATAGTATTGTTATGTCACACCTTTTGCACGTCTTATCCAAGTCTTTAACTGAACTGACGAAGTACATCTGCAGAAATCATTGATGCATAATAGCCTGAAGGCCCTAAGCACATGATGCTGCACTCGCCCATGCTCATACTTGGAAATAACAAATCCTTAAACATTTGAAGGATCCTCAGAACTGATCCGTATTAAATAAGATTGTAACGAAGGAGCATCACATATATTTTATTTTATAGGATATTATAGAGTCTGATTTTTATTTTTCTTTTACTTTCCAAAACTGTAGAAAATATAAAATTTTTATTTTTATTTTCCTTTCTATCACGTATACTTTGGTTGATATATGTCTTGTAAACGTGCGATAATTTACTGCACATACAAACAAGTTTTTCCAATTTGTTCTCCATCATCTAGTGACAAAATATAAAATCCTTTTTTTTCTCTCTCTCTCTCTTTTATATTCTTGAAATAGTTATTCTTTCTTTACAATTTTTCACCTGACCTGCAGGATATTGCAACATTCGTTCGGGAGTACATGGTAAACTTCAACTGAAATAAAATTTCTCTTCGGATTTATTACAAAACGAAAGGTGTGAAAATGGTAAAAAGAAAAACACGTCTATTTTATAACTAAATAGAGCTGAAAATTCCATTTAAAAACTCGTAAAATAAGTCTCTATTAGCATAAGGTGATGTGGGACGTATACTTAATATTACATTTGTATGAAACGGATTTAAATATAACGTATACGTCATGAGGTACTTTCATATTTTTGATATAAGAAAACTGAAACGATGTTTTGTTTTAAGAGAAATGAAGACAATTCATAAGAAAAGTAGGGAAAATAATGAAGCACCGTAAAATAGTTTGTAATTATACAGCGATTTGTTTTGGAAATCTAAAAATATAAAGGAAAAGTGGTAAAGTAAGTAAAACGACATTCTTAGCTTAGTTACAACTGCAGCATTAGAAGAATAAATTAAACAAAAATAAATTAAATAGTTAAAGACGGCCCTGCACAGAAGGTTCTGTTTGTTGGTTTCAGGCCATGTAAAAATTTCTCAGACCAACGACACAATCTTCAAACTATAATTGAACAATCCGTTGAATAGCAAACACCAGTTTTATGGTCCATATTTAATTTAAAAAACTTTACATTTCCTAAAATACCAGAGCCACAAATCGTACCTTAATTTGTCACTACACCGCTTTAGTTAGGATTCCAACCTAGCTTAACGCTTTCCACACAAAATATATTGTTACGACGCTTAAAAATAAATTAAACGAAAATAAATAAACAAGACAAACAGACAATAACAAAATACACACATCGTACGGTATACAGACTTATGCAAACAAATATTTAGAAAATTAAGGGAAAGGAACATAACAAAATCGCTGTAGTCTAGTAGGTAAAGTGTAGGCTTATTGGACGTGAGGCCTACGGTTCAAACCCCAGGTCAGACATCCCGAACAAAACGAAATAAGAAAGAATTATTTCTTCGGCGACTACGTCTTAGCAGATTACTGGCAAAGACTCTGAGAGTGAAATTAAAATGCCTTGAAAAGCTTCTTAAAAAAAATCTGTCGTTTGGAGTCGACTTTAAACTGTAGGTCCTCCACTTATGGATAGAATTAACACACACAACATAACCTTCGGAGTTCCAGCATAACTTTAGCCATTCTCTTGGTGTATTGGCTCCATAGAATCCTAGAATTCAACACCTCTTCTACAAGCCGGTTTGGTCTTAAACGCGTTTCCCCTGGCCATTTAAATCTGGAGCAGCATGTCAGAATATGCTCCGCATCTTCCTCCTCGTCTACACAGTTTGGGCATATATGGGAGTATCGTGTCCAAATCTGTGCAGGTACTTCCTGAAGCATCCATGACCAGTTAGAAACTGAGTCACATAGTAGTTCAGCTCGCAATGTCTGTCTTCCATCCAAGGGGTTATATCAGGGACAAGGTGAAATGTCGACCTTCCCTTTAAACTGTTCTCCCATCGTGACTGCCATTTGTGTGTGGAAGTTCTCCGTTCCGCCGCTTTTATAGCTGCTATTTATCCTGGATACTCGAGACGGTGGAAGTGTATCCGCCTCATCTCAACCGCCAATATGTCTATGGGTATTGCCTTTGCCAATACCAGTACCGCTTTATCAGGCACAGGCCTAAAGCCATTTATCTGTCTAATCGCGCTTAGACGATACACCGTGGACAGTTTCCTCCGTGTCGTCGCCACGGAGAGAGCCTACGACCATATTAAGCAAGCATATAACATTACCGACGTTACAACCCTGGATATTATTTTCCTCTTACATAGATTTGGTCCTCCAATATTTGGCATCATCGTCGTCAGTGCTCCCTGGGTTACAGATGCCTTTTCACGTGCTCCTTGCAGTTCAACCTGTGGTCGATAATCACTCCCAAGTATTTTATAGCCCTCTTCTATTCGATTTTAGTGCCACTAACGGTCACTTCCATATTCTCTACTATCTTTCGGCCACTTATCAAGACGGCCTCCGTTTTATGTGCAGCAAGTGCCAAACCTTCCTCATTAAGCCATGCTCCAACTTTTCGAATCACTATGTTCGTCTTCTTCTATATTTGATTTACCGTCTTAGCGACAGAGATTATGGCAATGTCATCTGCAAAGCCCACAATTGCAGTCAATGTACACCATCGTACATAATGTTTCACAGTAGCGGCCCAAGTATAGAAACCTGCGTCACTACGTATTCCTTTCCTCCATCATCCGTTAGGTGTTTTGCCTTCCTGTCCTGAAAGTAATCATTCAGATGTATGCATGTATGTTGTATTGCAAATGGTATACTCTGTATAGCAATTTTCCATTTCATATCAGTTGAGATAAAAATAATCACAATTTTTTTCAATTATTTTAATTCAATTATACTCTTGCATTCTATAATTTCTATACAAAGAAAGATTATTACCAGCACTTTTGAACTCTTAAAGATACTCTCTCTATTTTATAATCGAATAGAAAAAAATTAAATTTCATTTGATATATTTTTATTTCCTAAAATGTTTATTATTGTTCACTGGCATTGCAATAATTTACAAGAGATTTTTATAAATAAAATTCTAAATGAAGGCAAATGAATTTATAAAAAATATTATGAAAATTGAAAAGAATATTTTAGCTTTGTGACTCTAAAACAGAAAATTAATGGAACTTAGTAAAGGCTTTTGTTTTAAAAATATTTCAACAAATCTTTTAAATTAAATAAAATCTAGCACATCCCTAAACGAGTTGTTAAGCACTTTTGAAAAACTATGGAAGCAGAAGCAACAAGTGTGCAATACAGTATGCAGTATGCATTGTGGCATTATTTTTAGCATAAAACAATTGTGAAAAAAATTTATTTAAATTTGTAAAATAAATAAAAACGGAAGGACTTGTATCATCACAAAAAAAATCATGTTGTCCAGCCAAGTGAAATAAAATAAAATTAACTTTCATATCTCCAAGTGTAGCAGAGAATTATAATAATAATAACCGGTTAATCGTTTAATGACTCTAAAGCATGAATGGAGCAGCCATGAGAGTATTCGAGAAAAAAGTCCAACGTAAGATCTTCGGTCCAGTGCGAGTTGGCAACGATTTCCTCATTCGCTCCCACAATGAGCTCTATGTGGCAGCTATATGAGCGGAGGAACGAAGAACTTCCACACAAATGGCAAACACGATGGGAGAACAGTATAAAGGGAAGATGGACATTTCACATTGTCCCTGATATAACCCCTTGGATGGAAAACAGACATTGCAAGCTGAACTAATATGTGACTTAGTTCCTAACTGTCACGGATGCTTCAGGAAGTACCTACACAGATTTAAACACGATACTTCCCCTATATGCCCGAACTGCGTAGATGAGGAGGAAGATGCGGAGCATATTCTGACATGCTGCCCCAGATTAGATGGCCCGGGGAAACGACATGGACATTGTACAGTGCATTAACACCCAGCGGCTGAGCTGGCTCGGTCATGTCTTTCGAATGGATGACGATGCTCCGGAGGGTATTTGATGCGAGGATTTGTCGAAGTCGGCAAAGGGGACGACCTTGTTGGCATTGGGCGAAACAAGTTGAGGAAGCCCTGTGTGACCAACTAGCCCGGTGTAACCGACTGGCGAAGACGCACAAGAAGCAAAGACGCCTGGAAGAATGTCTAAAACAAGCCATTATCAGGAAATCGGGTTGTTAAAGGCCAATTAAGTAAGTATGTAAGTAAGTAACCGTTAAACCAGTTTCCTTTATTCAGTTTAAGGGCCATTATTACAACTTGCGTTAACTAAAGAGAGGTTTGTTTTGTTTTTCGTTATTATGAATACCCAATAAGATAGAAGTGATCGTTAAGCTAAAGGGAGGATCATCCTACCTTTAACATTTAAAGGTCACTTTATGTTTGAACTTGCCATATTATATATTATTTTCTTTATGGCAACTTCAAATTTAAACAAAATGAGCATATACAACAAAAAACTAAGCCCGCGATTGCCACTGCGTTAAAAAAAACTTGTATAACTGAGCAGTTTTATCGACATTGCTCCGGCACTGCTATATTTTTGAAAAATTTTATCTGTAAGTTGTAACAACGAAAATAAGTTAAAGGTAACTTTCTAGTCCCCTTTAGCCTTTACCTTTAACTAACCCCAAGTTTAACGACAAGTTGCAATAATGGCCCTAAATATCATAAAATATACAGCAAATATACCCTTAACGCACTGAAGCGTATGAGTAATATTTTTCACGTTACTAACACTCATACGCTGTGTTTTTATTTTTATCGCTTTTATCAATTTTCTGTTTAAATTTCAAATCCCTTTCTTTCTTCGAACCTAAAACAACAGTTCATTACGCTTTGAACCCTTTCGTTAAGTGAATGATATGAAATAAACCATAAAACCTCTTGCAAAGAAACTCTTTAAAAACTCTATTAAATTTGAAAAAAATTCTAATTTTAAATCTGCTTTAAAAAGAGTTAGTCAACGTCATTACGAGCATTTTAAAATGCAAATTTACGTGTTATTTTTACAACATATTTTATACAGTGGGCGTCAAAAGAAACTGTACATTAATAAAAATATACGTTAATAAATTACCGTTATTTTTTTTTAATTGTTTCATTGCCGGTTTCTAAAATTGAAACAAAAAAATTTAAAAAAATTTCAAAGTATTGTCAAATTTTTTCGGTCACTCTCCTTACGTGATAAAAGTTGAGTTTGGTGATTGTCAGAATTTTCCAGAGTGTACAATTTCTTTCGAAGCTCACTGTATATTTCAAGAACAACAGGTTATACTATAAAATCACTTTATTTGGCGGTTGGTTTTTAGCTTATGTCGCCTTAAAACTTTAGCACGTATGGTTGTTTTGTTTGTGGGGTAATAAAATAGAAACTTAAAACGACAGAACGACACTTTTTGTTTTGATTGTGGCAAACAGAATTAAAAGTTCATGGTCATTTAAGTTTAGTATTACATTTCAAAGGTAACGGTGGGGGAAAGTAGAAGCCATTTAAGAATATAAAAGCATTCAAATGAAATGACATTTTATTTGGAAAGATTTGCTGCTTTTTTAAATTAAAATTTTGAATCTTGAATTATACTTGAAGTCACCAAACGCTGTTAAATATTGACTGTAAAAAATTTATGGTACCAGATATTAATCCGCATACTGCCTCTTTGAGGAACCGACAGATCTTTAAACTTACAACTAAATTGTGCACATCGTGTAGTTTAAGTTTCAATCCAATAATAGCACTTTACACTTGCAAAAGTATCGTAGAGAAGATCTGTGGCCATAGACCAACCATCACATACTAGCTCTATCGGGCTAAAGTAGAACCCATCTTGCTTAATGGTGTACTTATTTGGTGGATGGTGGACAAACACCAATGCCACTGCCGAGTGATAGACAAAGAAAGCTCCACTCCAACCAAGGTATTATTTGCTACACTCAGTTGGCTCTACTTTGGCCTTCTCTATAAAAAATAAAGGATAGATATGATGGCAGTAAGGCTCAATGTAGTTAAATCCTGCCCCAATATGGACAGTCTAGGATTTCAGAGAGACATAGACATACATAAAATACATAATTGGTCATTACAATCCTTCAGTTAGGATTACGACCTTAATTCTAACATCTCTTATGATGTGAGTGTCAATTTTATACATGAGTGGCGGGACCTACAGGTTAAAGCCGCCCCCAAACGACAGGTATTTGAGAAATTTTTTATGACAATTTTATTTACTCTCAAAGTTTTTGTAAGAAATCTGATGAGGAATAGTTGCCTGAGAAATATTTATTCATATTTCGTTTTATTGGAGGACCTTGACCTCACATCTAATATCCAACACACAACCCACTAGACTACGGAGACGTCAAAGATATGGACACATCCAATTCAATCATATAGTTCCTTATACTTTTCGGAATAAAACATTTGATTTTAGAATTCCCACCAGAAACTTGTGATCTAAAGATACAGGTTTACACCGATGCTTTAAAGATACGTGAGTGTATGGGCTGTGGTATATTTATTAAGTGTTCTGACATAAAATTTTTTTATAGGCTGTCTGACCACTGCGGCGTTTTCCATACAGCATTGATGGCCCTTTTGAAAGCGATGCAACGCTTTTCCCCAAAAATGTTTGGATTTACTCGTATAGCTTGCAAGTCCCTAATGAACATATCTTTCTCCATGAATGCCAATGCTATTCTTAATGAAATTTTGGATCATTTAAAGGTAACTCTTGACCAAGAATGCCGAGGAAATTTCTGAGAATTCAAACGTACATTATGGATAAAATTCTAACAATCACCAAACTGAACTTTTACCACTTAAAGAGAGTGCCCTATATTTCGAAATTATTTGAAATGTTTCTTTTTTCAATTTTAAAAAAACTGTCAATGAAACAATTTTAAAATAAAAATAACGGTAATTTATTAACGTATGTTTTATAATGTATACTTTCTTTTGACGCTCACTGTAGTTACAGCAAGACGGTTTTGCCTGCAACACCTTGCATTAGTCGCGTTAAATTATCTGAAATTCTAATATCAGCTGGCCGTGAAGACCATACGATTCATGGCCGTATGGTTATTTTCTTAAACTCAGGACTCAGATCCAGCATAACATCGGTGAGATATACAGTCACATCTTTGTAAAAACGTCTTGAACTATTTCATGAAATTAATGGCCTGTCAATAGAGCCATGTCGGCTATTTGGCGGATATTTTATTTATTATTTATTTGTTGGTTTAATTGAAAGGAAAATATTGTTGATTTATTCAAGCTTTTTTTCCAAATTAAAATTTTTTTTAAACAATACGTGATAGGAAATGCTTTATAATTAACCTCTCAAAAAATATTAAATGTGTGTTCATTTCTATTTTCATTCGCTTAGTATTGTCAAAAAAAATTTATCGTCATGTGCTACAATAAGAAAAAATAAACTCACGCACACAACCATATACATGCGTGACATAAAATGTTCATTTATTACAACACTCGAGAGTACATGTGCAAGAGTAACAAAAATATACTCAGAGGGATACAAAAAAAAAACAAAAATTATGTGCCATAACACACGTCTCTAGCACTTATGATTATTATTTAATAAACATTGTACAATAGCAACAACAACAACAACAGCAGGAGTAATATGAACACTTTTCATAACCGTCATACATTGTTTAGGGTTTGATGGTGTTTGTGCTTGTGGCAATGTTATGCTATCGAGTGCATAATGTTAGTGGTTCAACTGTGTGTGTAAGTACTTTTTCTTTTCAACCCAGTACACATGTGTGAATAAATATTTCCGTGCGTGTGTGCCAGTGTGTTTTTGCTTCAACGTCATGTCAGTCTTTCTGTTTGTTTTGATTACATAACCAAGTAAATTAAATTGTCATAAATTTTGCGTATAAATTTCATTTTTATTTACTCATGTTAAGCGAATAAATGTTGACACACACAAAAGATACGTTTAATTTTTTCGTTTTTGGTTTCTTTTGTATACAAAATAAATAAATTGTATGTATGTAAAGTTCATTATTATTATTATTATTAAGGTAATTTTATTTTAAAATAAACAAAAAAATAGAAATCGAAAAAATATGAAAGAATTTTAAAAAGAGGGTAACCGTGTGAAATGTAGTCTGAGAGTGATGAAATATGGTTTGAATTGGAACACATGCATGGCAACTGTGAGGCATTAATGTATTTCGGGAAGGAGCAGCTGAGTGTATACAAGATCTTGGGCAGGGAGTTGTCATTGTTGATGCAGAGCATTGTAATGATACACTATAAAGATTGAGGGAAATAGAATATGAAGAGATCTTAGTTTGAGTTCAATCACGAAATAACATGAAGCTGATAAACGGTCTTTTGAAAGAGCGCTGTATTCTCAAGGTACACTTAGTTAGAATAAGATTTATCTCAAGGGCAATGTGTAGATCCTCCGATGGCCTTAACATGAATTTAATTATCCTTCTAGCAAGGGCTGGCACTTTAATTGCTTTGCTAAAAGTAATCTTATACACCCGGGTAACGTAAGGTGAGTACAACGTACTGGGGAGAATTGCAGGTTTTAAAAATGTACTCCTGTTATTAGTATGCTTGGCCTTAAAAAAATAATTACAACCTACAATAGAATATAAATGATAACACCTCACCTTATTAGCTTAAAGGACTAAAAATTTTTTTACAAAAAATTTTAAAAAAATTATTAAAATTTCTCGTTTTGCTAAAGGAATTTAATAAAATTTCTTACAACAAAATTCTTTTCTCAAATTAAACACAAATTAACCGCATATTTTCATTGTTCTATTGGGAATTTATCTCGTCTTTCGGATCATAAAAACCACATAATCAAAAAACCCAATGCATTTAAATTATTCCCAAATGCCGCTTCATTGCGATTAATTTCCATGGAAACCTTAATTTTGAAGAAAAGTTTGTTCAAAATAAAGGAACATCGACAAAAACCGACCAAACAAAAAGGGGTTTTGTGAACTTTCAATAACAACAACAACAACAAGATACTATTTTATAAATTTATGTTACAAGGACATATGAGGGTATAAAAATATAACAACAACAATAATAATAATAATGTTCAACAATAGGAGTTCATTGGCCTACACAAAAAAAGAAAAACCGAAATTTCATACAGTCACTCAAACAGTCAGTCAATCGTTCAAATAGTCAAACAAAATCATGTCAAAATAAAATTTTCAACATGAACGAACGAAAATAACATGAGTTTTGAAAGTGAAAATAGACACACAAGTGGCCGTGGTAGGTGTTGTTAGTGTGGTGCAGGGTAGCCAGCCATTTGAACTGCTACATACTACCATATGAGTTGTTGTATGCACAGCCTAGTGACACGAACAATTGAGGTTAAATGTCTTATGTTAGTGTTAGTATTGCTGTTGCATTGCATTGCATTGCATTTGTCTAAATGCCGAAATAATGTTTGGCTAAGAGTATATTTTGTAGAGTAATTTGCTAAGCATGTTTCTATCAGTGTGTGTGTACATGCATGTGGTTAGTTTTGACATGTCTAAGAGACTATATAGATGGCCTCAATACTAATGCTTTAACAATAATTCAAAAGATAGTGTAGCACTTGTAGTTGTGGTTGAAATTTTGTAACAATATTAGGGTGGTACAGAGAAGTGTAATACGATGATGATAAATGAAAGATATTGTGATCAATGGTATACAAATGGGTCAAGAAAGGGTCTTGGAACAGAAGCAAGAATTTTCGGACCCAGAATGCAATATTCCGAGCACAAAGAGATCTTCCAAATGGAATCCTAAGCACAGAGAGATGTGCTCAAATTAAATCGTATACGAGGTGCATTCGATCACTCGCCTCTTAGGGGATTAAATCGGACTGCCTGGGGAAGCTACTCTGTCCCCTTTTTTATCACTTTTCTTCTTTGACTCTGTTAAGAACGTACCAAACTTTTACTGAACTGTTTTCTTAGGTAAATACAGATCCCGAGGATAAAATATCGACACTTAATTGTTTACAACTTCTGCTTTATTTGAAGGATCGATGGAACTATTGATCGGGCTAGGTTGTCAATTCGCAAATATTTTTTATCTGAAATGTAACTCATTTAACGTAAGGCTTGCCATTTGAGAAGGATATAGACGGCTTGTGTAGAAGAGAGCGGGTAGTATCACACATACATACATATTTAGTCATTACGACCCTTCAGTACAGATTACGACCTAGCTTCTCACACCACTTACATATGTTGCATGTGTTAATTTTATACATGAGTGGCGGAACTATAGAAGAATTTTCAGGGCAATTTTTTATTTTTTCTCAGAGATCTGCTGAGAGGAATTCACCGAAGAAATACACATACATAGATAATTGGTCATTACAACCTTTCAGTCAGGATTATGGCCTAGCTTTTCACATCACTTATGTTGTGTGCGTTAATTTCATACATTAGTGGCGAGACGTACAGTTTAAAGTCGACTCCGAACGACAGGTTTTTGAGAAGCTTTTTCAGGGTATTTTTTATTTACTCTCAGATTTTTTTCCAAAAATCTGTTGAGAGGCAGTGGCCGAAGAAATTTTTTTTCATATTTCGTTTTGTTCGAGATGTCTGACCTGGGGTTTGAACCGTAGCCCCATGTCTAATAATTCTACTTTACTAGACTACTGCCACTACTATGGCGGGTAGTGTCGTGTTAACTTAATATATAATGACAGCGTACGACATTGAGAGAAAATACAGACGGCTCTCTAGGTTTCTTTAAATGTTTCTACAAAACCAGCACATTTCATTAGTTCAGGAATGCATTTTACTTTGCATTGGCATTTCACCAACCCTATGAAGGCCAAAAATTTGTGGTGTGACTTTAAATCCCATTTTTAAAATATGAATGGAATTCATTAATATTTTCTCTCTGATTTTACATACGTAAACCCCTATCATGTAAATTAGCCTTTAAGAATATGGAACGAGTTCTTCGATTGATAAGAACGCGTAAAAAAGTTAGAGCTTACCATGCTTTTTCGCCACTTTTAGAACATTTAGGAACCTACTGCGCAGTGGGTTGCCAAAGTTGTATAGAAATTTGAGGAGATTGTCAGCATTGCAGATATCGTTTCTGTCCAAAGAAAATGTTCTAAACAATTGGGCCAATCGTATGGCTCATTATGGTGTATCTTGCATTGTATTAAATTTACTTTCGATACCGAAAAATGATTAACTTTAATTTTGGAATTACATACAAAAGTTTTGTCATATTTTTTATAAAATTTTTGAACTTCAATAACCTGGCTTGAATATATTCTGTACTGGGTCGGAGAATATTAAACTCACGGGTGAGATAATATCGCAGAAAAAGTAATTCAAATATTTAGTAATAACAATGAATAGTAAATTAATATGGAGAGCTCATATATAGAGCATATCAGGAAAGGCCAGGCTTGCAAGGAAATTCTGGTAATACAGAACAAGAATTGTATTATAACTAGCTGTACCCTGCTCGTGTTGCTGCGCCACCAACTAAAATAAATTTGAATGAAAGACATTACACAAATGTCGAATTAATTTTGAATCATTTTATCGATTTTGTTTCCCGTTGTACTGATGATTCAGATGAATGGGCGTGAGTAGTACGCATTCCATCATTTTCTAATCTCACTTCTCGTTGTTCAGGTGGTTTAAGCGTATGGGTCTCAGCGGCATATACTCGAAGATTTTCCAGCCTCAATGCTCGTCTGATTCTGAGGCTTGTGATGCTCTTTTCTTCCGTGCTTGAGGTGTAGGTTGAATAGTTTTCAGTGAAGCCATCCATCGGAAATTAATCGCAACAACCTCCGTCGACTCATGCGCAACAATTTTGTTAAAGAATGCACAGTTTACGATTTAATTCATTTTGAGTAATTTACAGTGGTGCCACCTGTCGGAAATTGGTCATACCAACTTCGAAACCCTCGTCGGCTCATGTGCAACAACTTTGCTAAAGATCATAACATGACCAAATGCACAGTTTACGACTTAATTGATGGGAGGTCCAAATCGTACAAACAAAATTTGAGGACTCTTGCTGTTGCAGTTTATGAGATATGCGACATTAAACACTTATTGGGTATGTGGGCTTGGCACCTCGCCTACTTGAAATTATAAAAAGTAAAAAAAAAAATGTAGCTTATAGTTCCTTCCAGACATACAGGAAGGTACTGTTAAAATTTCAAGAAAATCGATCCAGCCGTTTACAAACAAATAAACACACATTCATTTTTATATATAAGATAGGCATACAGAATGAATCTAAAAGCTGTTCAATTGGAGATGAGCAATATACAGAGACTAGATTGTGTTGGCATAATAGACGAAAACCTATCCCATAGGGGTGCTATTGTGATTTATGTTTTCTCTACAGAGTCGTCTTCATGCTGGTTGTAATTTAAGTCATTGGATTTCTCTTGGACTCAAATAAAGGGTGTTTTTTATAGAGGTATAGAACTTTAAGTTGGCATTACTTTTCAAGATGGCGACCGATTTAACAGCTGTCAAGTGATTTATTCTCAGTTTGGTTTGGCAATTCATCATGAATAGACTCACGCCTGAACAACGCTTGCAAATAGTGCAATTTTATTTCGAAAATAATGGTTCTGTGCGGAAAACGTATCGCGCACTACGTCCATTTTATCGTCGAAAAATCGTCCATCAGAGCAGTTAATTCGATTAACCATGGAACGTTCTCGCACCACGTTTACTCTTATTGATAACTCGCATCCCTAGAGACGCTGTACGCTGTGCGTACAGAAGAAGCTATTGCTGCTGTAGAGCGTAGCATTGAGGAAGACCCGAATGAGTCCATCCGCCATCGAGCACAGGAATTGGATCTGTGTCCATCCACTTTATGGAAGATTTTGCGGAGGGATCTTGGTTTGCGTGCTTACAAAATCCAACTCGTGCAAGATTTGAAGCCAAACGATCATCAAGTAAGGCGTAGATTCGTCGAATGGGCCCAAAACGAGATTACCGTTGTTCCCGATTTTCATAAGCGCACTTCTAGTTGAATGGCTACGTCAACAAACAAAACTGCCGCATTTGGAGTGAAGGTAATCCTCAAATGTATGTGGAAACACTGTTACATCCAGAAAAACTGACTGTTTGGTGCGCTTTATGGGCTGGTGGAATCATTGGTCCGTACTTTTTCAAAAACGATGGTGGCCAGAACGTTACAGTCAATGGTGATCGGTATAGAGCCATGATTACTAACTTTTTCATTCCTGAATTGAATAATCATGATGTCCAGGAGATGTGGTTTCAACAACATGTCACACAGCTCGTGCCACAATAGATTTATTGAAAGACACGTTTGGTGACCGCCTAATTTCACGTTTTGGACCTGTGAATTGGCCTCCAAGATCTTGTGATTTAACACCGCTAGACTACTTTCTGTGGGGCTATGTAAAGTCATTGGTCTATGCGGTAAAGCCACAAACGCTTGACCATTTGGAAGACAACATTCGCCGTATTATTGCCGATATACGGCCACAAATGTTGGACAAAGTCATCGAAAATTGGACGTCCAGATTGGACTACATCCGCGCCAGCCGTGGCGGTCATATGCCAGAAATCATATTTAAAATGTAATGCCACAAGATTATCTTTCGGATAAATAAAATTCATGTCAATCGAGTAATCCATCGTTGTTTTATTGCAACTTAAAGTTCTATACCTCTATAAAAAAACACCCAGTATAATTCCACAACATGTTGCTCAATATGCACACTTTCTGGAATGCTTCATCGTAATTCTCTCTAAGAGCTTATAATGGCCAATAAAGTATGCAACATGGTTGATCCTTAAATAATAAAATCTTATGAAGTTATTGTTAAAATTCTTCTCTAAAATAATTCTCAGGCTATTAATCTTATAACAACGGCCTCTTGTAGTTCAAAGGAAACACACTCCAGAACATCTGCCGAAATATGTATGAAGCAGACATTAAGCAAACAACCGTTTATGACTCGTATTTGTTTTGTTTGTCTCCGTGTGGTTTATTTTATTATTTTTTTTTTATTTCATTTTCTCTCTTTTTATATTCCATATTTTAATCATACTAAATATTTGTATTTCTTCTTCTTTTATTCTTTACTTCTTTGTCTTCTTCGTCTTCCTTTTTGCAATATTTACTAAGTACATATAAAAGAGATTCGTTTAATATTATGATGAGACATTTTAGCAGAAATTGGTTTTTATGGCCTAAATTTCAAACATAAAAACAAAAAAAAAACAATTTCTTTTATTGCCTCATACTCTCATGTCTTGTCCTGTCTTGTCTTGCCATGTCTGCTGTTGGCTTTCATGTGAAAACATTATAATCGAGAGAGGCATGCAAACAAATTCTTGAAGAAATGTACGTGCGATTGTCGATAAAAACTCAACAAATTTACTTGGTAATGCCGGTGATGTCAGTGATATATTTTGGTTTTTTCTTCTTGTTTTTTTTTGGATTTTTATGAGGCCAAATAAGTGTATAAAAGAAACATGATTAATACAGAGATTTCTTTGTACATTTTATGAATGTGTCATGAATTATTAATCATAAAAGAAGAGTGATTACCTGAAATCAGCTGGATAGTAAAAAAAAAGATGTTTTATTTTTAAACCCACCTTTAATCACTTTTACCGATTCAATATGCTTTTGGCTGCATTAAAGTATGCTAATCAACTTCAGGTTTCAGAATTTCTACTTTCCAAGCGTCAACCCTATAGAGTGGCTTTGTTATCTTGTAAAACTACCACATAAATATCCGATTTTAAAATGTTTGTAGTTATCATCTTTGAATTGATAAAGTATTGTCATATGCATGAAGTTATCCTCTTGCAGTTTCCGAGCAGCAAGTTTCAAGTAAAGATGATTGGAAGCACAAATTCTGTGTAGAAAGGTATGATTTTGACTTTGTAGAGAAGCATTCATACACACCTAATTGGTTATTACAACCCTTCAATTAGGATTACAACCTAGCTTCCCACAACACTTATGTCGAATGTGTTAATTTTATACATGAGTGGCAGGACCTACAGTTTAAAATCGACTTCGGACGACAGATTTTTTAGAAACCTTTCAAGGCAATTTTTTTACTCTCTGAGAGGAAGTCGCCGAAGAAATATTTATTTATTTATTCATTAATTACATCATGCGTTGGATATATTCAACGGTCATCGAACCCAATCTATTATACGGTGTTGCTTTCTGCTGGACTGCTCTGGACAGACAACACAACTCAGACTTCTTGACAAGCTCAGAAGGTCTGCGGCCATTTATATAACTGGCGCTCTGCGCACCACCCCCACGAAAGCCTTGTTCGCAATGCTCAACTGGCTTCCTACTGTGCTTCTCGCTAAGCAGGTGGCTAAGTTTGCTGCGCCTAGACTTAATGCCCTGTCTCGTTGGCACATTGTACCTTCTGGTCACTCCACTATTCTGGCGGTTTATCCAGTAGCCCTCGTGAATATCGACTATCTCCCTGCTGAATATTGTCTCGATAGGGGTTTCCACTTTCTGATTCCAAGTAGGGACGACTGGAATCCTAATACGGTTGTTCCTCCGGAAGTCCTGGATATATATACCGACGGCTCTAAACTCGATAATGGGGTTGGAAGCGGTGTCTACTCTGGGAAACTAGACCTGATCATTTCCGAACATTTACTAGACTACGGCGACTTCATTGTGTTCTTGCCCGGGTTTATTCTCAGGCCCACTGTCAGGATCAGATACACTATCAGACAATTAGTTCGCCATCTTAACACTCAGCTTCAATAAAGGTGACCCGAATTTAAAATGAAAAGTTGAACCAGAAAACCCCGGTACATTTCCTTGAACCATCTGTATACTACAAAATGGTCCCTACTCCTATCACTTTTAATACCTATTGCCATTGGGAAGCATTTCCCAAAATTATTGAGTTTACTGACTCTGACCAGGAGCTTAAGAGGAAGAAGTGAGTCACTAGATTTGTCCTATGAGTATGCCTCCTGGTGACTCACATAGCAGACTTGCCACTCATTAAACTAACCATAGTCTCCATGCACTGGGACAGATTGTCATTGCCACGGTTATGTGAAGACAAGCCCATCCCTGTATTTTTTCTACTCCACCCGAGCTATCGTCAAGAAAGCATTAGTAAAACGTATTTGCTAACAAGTGTATTGGTTTACTAGACGGTAGCCCGTGGGTCAAACCTCAGCTCAGATATCTCAAACAAAACGAAATATGAAAAAAATATTTCTTTGGAGACCTTCTCTCAGCAGTCATGTCATGAAAAGTTTCTCAATAATCGGTAGTTTGCGCCACTGATGGGTAAAATTGACATGTACAACATAGTTGGTGTGAGAAACTAGGTTGTAATCCAGACTAAAGCGATGTTTCAGAAACATAGTTGAGTACAGTTCACCACTAGTTATTTGTTAATTCCTTTTGTGCTTCCTTTAAGACGAGGGTTTTCCAAAAGTTAACGTGAAAAATCCTGTCGAAGGCTTCTTCGAAATCAATACAGATAATATAAGAGAGATCTCCATACCACTGATTATTCAATTATAATGCAGAGACTGTTTAAATAACCACGCATGATTTGTAGGTTCTAAGTCCATCTTGTTTTGGAACAACATTTCTTGTAAAGTTAATCATTATTACAGTATTCCTTAACTTTTCAAGCCAATTTTCAAGGAAATAAGTCGGGGTTTTTTGTTTTATAAAATGAGAATTTAAAACGCATGCCAATGTTTACATTTCATGTCAGAGAACTGGCACAAATAATACAAAAATATGTGTGTGTGACTTAGTTGACCTCTGTCCTTATTTGATTATAATACTGAACTGAATAATACAATCGGTGACTGACATTGTAGCAAAGATGGAATTGTGGTGTAATGGATATTGATTTTCATAATTTTAACAAAAAAAGAAAAAAAACAATCTCTAAAGGAACCCACCTCAAATAAGACTAGTTTGTGCAGAACAATTCAAATGGAAACGTAAGATATCATTTGTTTAACGAGACACCTGTATTATTATCTCCGTGAATAATTAATTTCTCCAGCATTTAAGAAAAATATTGTTACCAGCAAAACAATCGTTTTCCATTAATTAGCATTTAGTGAGAACACGAACAAAATAAACATTTGTTAACATTGGCTTACAACAACAACAACAACAACAGAAGATTTTATGCTGCCATTATAATTAATTGCTTTGCTTTTAATGACAAAAAGTACGAGTGTATTCAACAATTACAATTGAAAGCGAAAACATTGAGATTTTTCCGCTTAAAAACAACGCTATAATTACGGAAGCCATGCAAATACATTAAAACACATCAAAAACAAAAGCAAAAGCGGATTTAAAAGCCAGAATAACTCAACTGTAAACCACTAATGATACAGGAGGATGTAAATTTTCAGTGAACAGCTACGTTTTCCTTGGAAATATGAAATAAAATGTGACAAGTTGTACGCAGGAATTAACAACTGAAAACAAGAGTCCTCACCATTTATTCTGTAGAAAATAAATTGAAAAAAATTAATAACCGTGTTAACAAGAACAAGTTTTAAATTGAAGGAACGTTATCGCGTAAGGATGAAAAATCGCTGTACCTTGTAACAAAACACCATTCCTTTAATCTTCTCTATTTGACAAAAGTATCTTAAAGGCATTATCAACTCCATCTGAGAATACATAGAAAACGTATCACGTTGCTCCGTACAACCCGGTATTGTTGTGAAATCCTCATAGTAGATAACGAGCGGAACAAAACTATGCTAAGGCCAAAATTGATCAAATCCAATATAGAATCTACTGCACACATTCAAAGTTTTTGATTTAGCCTTGTTTTCAATTCACTCTTCAAAATATTCTTAGGCCCCAGTATAAAACTTTTGAACTTTTTTGCATGACCCAGGTTTTCAATAGAATTCAACGTTTCTTATCCAAGAGAGTAAATTATCAAGAGGGATTCTAGATCCCAAGCTCTCATGAAATGGCCACAAAATTGAGATGGCTAAGGAAGTGACGAAAGGCATAGGCAGGATCTGTGGTTTTAGACTCATGCAAGCAGTAGTGAAACAAACCTTGCCTCATGGTGTACACTTTTTTTTTTTTGATGGTGTGCAAACGCCAATACCTCCTGGTAGGTCCAGAGTACACATGCAGGCATCAGTGCTAATCACCAGTGTACTCGTTTTGTTCCAACCAAAGCATTATTTGCCATACTTTAAAGCAGAGATCTGAGCTGATGTGTGAAGTTCAATGCAGTTAAATCCAATGCCAGCTTGGATTATGGCTATTCTATCGCTATTCTGGAAAAACATGCACACATCTGGGTAGATTATATGGTGACACCATTTCCGTTATGTTACAGCACCTAGGTATTGCGATTGCCTCAGTTCAATTACATATTATGTCCACTCGTTTCACAGAGAAGTTCAATCTCGTTGGCTGCAAAAGAGCACATGAAATATTGCTGGGCACGACTTACTTTTATCATTAAATCATGTGGCAAAAAGGTAAAAGAATGCTTTCACACAAACGTTCACACATTTATAAAGGCAACATGGGTAAATGAATCTTCTCTCAGGGAGGCCAAAAATCTAACGTAACGGCGAAATGACTCTGGCTACCCACACCAGGATGCTGGAAATACTCAAACGACTTCTACAGTAGCTGTAAGGACGAAGATGAATGAGGAGGCCACGTAAGATTTTTGTTGTCATTGTTCGGCACTTGGAAGGCTGGGACAAAGAATTATTAGGCTTCAAGAATTTATCGGCAGAACGTATCTAGCCAAAGTTGATTGAAATAGAATCCATATCTTCACAAATACTATTGCGAACGTTGAAAGACACCAAGCAAAAGTTATACAGTAATCCCTCGATTTACGTCCCGGTTGATTCCAAAAAAAGGCGACGTAATTCGAAACGACGTAAATCGAATTTCATATTGCTCATACTACAAAGTAGTATGTTTTTAACAAGGAACTTAAAAAATTTACAGTAATCCCTCGATTTAAGTAGCAGTTGGTTCCAAAAAAAAGGCGACGTAAATCGAATGACAACGCAAATTGAAGTTAGAGGGAACAAAAAATTTTACGACGTAAATCGAAACAACTTTAATCGAGACGACGTAAATCGAAGGATTGCTGTAGTACGTTTCATCAGAGGACACTGAGAGATTAGATCGCTGACAAGAGTCTGGAACAGATTCTAGCCGGACTATTGCAAAGTATGTTGCGACGAGAAGAAGTTGGAAACTATCGTACACATCCTCTGCAACTGTCCATCCCGTAGTAAATTGAGGTTGAGGACAATTGGCAGGGACTTCTTCGAAGATTTGGACTCCTTGTTGAGAGCCAATATTAAGGCTCTCCATAGATTCAAAAATAGGTTGTGCTGGCTGAGAAGAGCTAGAACGAGAAGGTCTTAGGTTGAAGGTAGCTCTCTTGTCAGTCTCCTTACTCTTCCTTTCCTACCTCTTCTGCTTTTCCAATTTCCCTATCTCCTTTAATATCATTTCCCTCTCTCCTCTAGAATATAATACAATGTGCCATTTTTACCTGTGGGTCATTTAACCTTGTCCCAATGACAAGTACATGATCTCAAACTTAACCTAACCTATAGTTGTATGACGGAATACATACTGTCGCCAGAACAACTTTACCTTATAACACCAACCAAGTAAACTATGCTCTTTTAGGCCTCTGTCAATTCGATATACTTGGGTTTTAATTTCTTTCTTTCTGATACTTTTACGTTTCCTTTCATGCCATTGAAATAGTTTTCCCTTGTCTTTTATGGAAGAATAAGAGAATTTTGTATACGGTAACCCTAAAAACGTGCTAAAATTTTTTAAGATTTAAGATTAAGATTTTTGGAATATAAAAGAATATCAAATCTAATGAACCTATTACGAGTGACTATTTAGTGCGGCTTGTGGAGTGGAGGCATCATTGGTCCATATTTGTTTGAATGCCGCCAGAACAACTTTACCTTTTAACATCACCCAAGTAAACTATGCTCTTTTAGGCGTCTGTCAATGTGACGTCTTGGTTTTTAAATTCATTCTTTCTGACGCTTTTCTTTTATGGAAGAAATAAGAGAATTTTGTATATGGTCAGCCTAGAAATGTGCACAAATTTTTTCATGCTCACTCCTTAAAATTGTTGGAATATTTTGGATTTGACGTTCTATCCTTGACAAATATTTCCCTGCCAAAAAGCGTTATTAATTTTAAAAATTGTAAGTATTCCAGGAGGATTAATTCTAAAATTCAAAATAATTTTACAATGCCTCTTCATGAGGTCTACAACCTCTTTGTAAACGAACAAAAAAAAATTTTTTTATTTTAAATTTTATTAATGCTGAAATCATAAAAATTCCGAAAATAATTTCCAAACATTAACTGCATTTCTTTAGAAAATAGATTTCATTTTTCATTTTCCCATATTCTAAGAAATTTTATTCAAATTTTTTATTATTTATTTTATGTACCTTTCCTTTGTTTACATTTTAAAGAATTACTTTACCCAAGAGTGGTTTCATGGATTTTATTTTTGGTTTTCTTGGAATTCAGTTCTTCTTCTACAGCTTTGTTTGACTTGTAATTACGAGAAAATATTTGTTCTTTAAAGAAAGTATTTATTCGGTGGTTTTAAAACAATTTATCAATAAAAGAGAAATAAAAAGAGAAAAGAAAGGAAAATAAAAGAAAATTTAAAATTGATTTTATTTAGACGACCCCTGCTCATTGTGTTAGAATTAGGACAAAAGGTTATCAGAAGGAAGTCCCTCTGTCCTGTAATGTTTGTAGACATTACATATGAATCTGTTTATTATTATAAGTAGCAGGAAAGATCTCTGCAGATAGGGAGTTCAATATATGGATAGTCTAACTAAAGAACGAATTCTGTCTGTAATGTAGTGTGCGACCAAAAACGGATTGCCCTTTGAGAAACACGAGTGCTACGAAAAATATAAGCTTTTCGGGAACAAGTTCCTTTATATCACTAGAGCACACTCAGTTGTAGAGCGGCGGTAGAACAGTGAAACACAAGCCACACTGCGACAATAATCATTATTAATGAGAATATTCGCCCTCTTCTGCACGCAGTCGAGAAGCCTCAAAAAAGCCTCAAAATAGACCAGCCTTTACAAGAGAGTTGTATTCCATTTTCGGTGGGATCTAAGTGGTGTAATTTGTTAGGAGATCAGATGATCTGTCGCCGTATTCTAGTAGGTAGTGTGTTGGCTTATTAGACGTAAAGCCAGGGTTCGAGCCCCGGGCCAGACATCAAAACAAAATACGAAAAGTGTTTCTTCGACGACTTTCTCTCAGCAGATTTCTGGCAAAAACTCTGAGAGTAAATAAAAATTGCCTTGAAAAGTCTCTCAAAAATCTGTCGTTCGGAGTCGACTTTAAACTGTAGGCCCCGCCACTCATGTATAAAATTAACACACACAACATAAGTGGTGTGAGAAACTAGGTCGTAATCCTGACTGAAGGGTTGTAATGACCAACTAGGTATGTATGTATGTATTGTTTAAATAGCCGAAATGGTGATGTCAATTGGCAGCCAAGAAGCTACGATTTGACACCGTTGGACTATTTTCTGTGGGCCGCCGTTAAAGAAAATTGTGATGCGGACAAATCAGAGACAATTGAATATTTGAACGCCATTGCCGATATACATCTCCATAGTGCACGAAAATTGGTCGATCGTTCGAATGAGGCACTGTAAGGCCAGCCGCGACAACCATATGAATGAAATAATCTTCCATTTTTAACCGAAACAATTGTACTTCATAACAAATAAATAAATTTAGGGAAATTTAAAAGTTTAAATTTGTTGGAAAGGACTTGAGCTGAACTGAATTTAGATCGAAGCATAAATTATCACAGAAATACTAGCTGATTAGTGCACTACGGGTGTAGAAAGTGAGATATTATTGAGCACATGGGCTTAACTTTTATTAAGTTTCAGAATTTTATTGCAACAAAAAACATTTTTTGTGTAAATTACCCTATGTATGGCATACTTCTTATTGAATTGAATTTATTTCACTGAATTTACTTGTTTTATAAGAAATTTTAAGACTATATGTCTTTTTCCTTTCATTTCATAAATTATTACACATCTGCAATGGAATTTTTAATTTCAAAAACCATAAAAATTCTTCTTGCTTTGCCTTACAAACTTATTACAATCAATTCCCAAAACAACTGAAGAGCCAAACTATAATTTTCATTTTCTTTATTTTATTTTATAAGCTGCTGGTTACTTTTGGCAGGTGTTTTTACGACAAGAATATAAAAAAATTTCACACATTTGGTGTGATTTTTTGGTTTTCAAACAAAAAAGAAAAGAAAGGAAAGTAAAGTGAAGTAAAACAAGAAAACTTTATTACAGTGTCGAAAATGTATTTCAATTCAATTTGAAAATATTTATGTCTTCAATATGTTTGCCTTCGTTGGTAATGCTCGTGTTTCAAAAGTATGATTAAAAAAAATTCCACATTTTGTGGCATTTTGTTTGAGAATACTTTCTGTTCAGTTCAGTTAAGTTAAGTTCTTTCCATTTCTGTTCATTTCATTTATTATTTTTGCTGTTCATAAGATTTTAACATGATTTCCCTGAAGTTTAGAGAAGACTTTCAAGATTTTCTCATTTATTTTGTATTTTTTGTTTTTTAAACCAACTGAAATATGATGTAAGCAAACTACGTACAGTTGGTGCAGAATTTTTGAGTCATTATTTTATTTAATTATACCTTAAAATTCATGTTTTCTTTAGAATACTTTGATTTACAATTCAGTATTGAATGTATCGAGTTAACCGTTGAGTAGTGTGGCAAGGGTGCCATTTGTTAAATATCTTTCATCTGAAGGGTCCCTACTTGGTGATGTAATTATCTTATATATAAAAATGAATGTGTTTGTGGGTTTGTTTGAAGTCTATAGGAGGCTAAACGGCTGGACCGAAATTTTAACAGTACCTTCCTGTATGTCTGGAAGGAACTATAGGCTACTTTTTATTTTAAAATTTCAAGTAGGCGAGGTGCCACGCCCACATACCCAATAAGTATTTAATGTCACATATCTCATAAACTGCAACGGCTAGAGTTCTCAAATTTTGTTTGGACGATTTTATGGACGTATATATGAACAAAATGAGCGGATTGGCTATAGTGGGCGTGTCACCTCCCATAGTCTATATATATATAAATGAATGCTTGTTTGTATGTACCTTATAGAATCGTAAACTATGCATTTGATCATGTTATGATCTTTAGAAAAGTTGTTGCGCATGAGCCGACGAAGGTTTCCAAGTTGGTATGACCAATTTCCGACAGGAGATGCCACCGAAAATTACTCAAAATTAATTAAATCGTAAACTGTGCATTCTTTAACAAAGTTGTTGAGTATGAGTTGACGGAGGTTGGTGCAATTAATATCCGATAGATGGCGTCACTGAAAATTATTCAAAATGAATGACAAGCAATTGGTCGACCTACACCTCAAGCACGGAAGAAAATAGCATTACGAGCCTCAGAATCAGACGAGCATTGAGACTGGAAAATTTTCGAGCATATGCCGCTGAGACTCGTTCGCTTGAACCACTTGAACAACGAGAAGTGAGATTAGAAACTGATCGAATAAGTACTACTCAGGCCCGTTGATCTGAATTATCAGGATAACGGGAAACAAAATCAATTATATGATTCAAAATTAATTGGACATTTGTGTAATGTCTTTCCTTCAAATTTGTTTTAGTTGGTGGCGCAGCAACACGCGCAGGGTACAGCTAGTAATTTATAAATATGGACCGTTTAAGAACCGAAGAACTCATTAAAACAGTGGTTAATCAAACGTGCAGTCGTGCTAGTCTAGTAGGTAGTATGTTGATTTATAAGAAGTGAGGTCACGGTTCAAACCCGAGACAAAACGAAATATAAAAAAAATATTTCTTCGGCAAAAACTGTGTGAGCAAAATAAAAATGCCATAAAAAATTTCTCAAAAATCAGACTTTCAGAGTCGACTTTAAACTACAAGTCCAGCCACTCATGTATAAAATGAACATACAATCCTGACGGAAGGGTTGCAATGATTAATTATGTTATGTCATTAGGTCATCAAGGATATCAGAGCAGAAAACATAATGCACAGCAATTATTATTATCAGCGCCATGAAAAGCTGCCTTATTACTACGACCACACGATCTATTGTATTCCCCTTAAACTTTATAGCCTATAGTGTATCCCTATAAAGTCTCCTCTGAGCCTATTGCCATTGCAAATTTCGGGATGTTATTCGTTGTCTTCATTGGCAATTTCCTGCCGCTCACTTGATATGCACCCAAGTTTTACTGCCCTGAATGCATTAATGCCTCCCAGTTTCAATGAATGTGTTCCACTCTCATCTACATAAGATCTACATGTTGAGTTCGAGAAAGTATACACACATAATTGGTCATTACAACCCTTCAGAAAGGATTTCTTTGTTGTTTTTGCACAATATTGTTCTTTTATTTTTTGTTCTTTCTTCATGTCACCAGAATAAGCATTCAGGACCTTGGGTCCTAGAGCTGGCACTTGTAGTTAATTGTGTAGACGCAACATGTATTCGTTTGTATATATTTAGCTGTGGAGAACGTTGTTCATTAAGTACTATTATTTCTTACATGGTGACGCTGTCTGCCCTTCCTATGATGCTCCTGGTTGGTGTTAAACTCGCGGTGTTGTAAGCAACTGTTATAGGAATTTTTTTGGACGTGAAATTAGGCCTCCTTGTTTTTAATATTCGAAGCAATTTTGGATAGAAATTGTGAATCTGTCAGGCTGATATCAGTCAAGAAAAGTACATGGTTGGACGGGAATTTCATAAAAAACTGGTCCCATTGAAATTCACTCAAACATGTTTGTGCATGGCAGTGCACATGGAGCATGTTAATGTAGTTAAGCATAAGCTGGCAGTTATTTTTAATATTTTCTTATTTTTTTGTATGAGATGACCTTCGATAATTTACTCCGCATACGTATTAAATAAACAAAAAAAATATTTATTTTGAGGTTTTCACCAAAAAAATTTTGTGGTATTTTCATAAGACAAACAAATAAAAAAAGAATCCAAGACAAATAGACTTTTTATAACACATGTTCCAATGAGTCTTGCGGTCGATTTCAGAACAAAATTGTTTGACCACAAAAACAGCAATAAAATTAAGGTCTCTTTCTAAATATCAAAAATAAAATAAAAAGAAAGAAAAACTTTCCAGTCAATATGAGTTTTTTATGACTTTTTAATGCAGATGACAAGAAAAGGTCCTTAAACGTTTTATGATGACTTCAATTTGTTTGCCAAATGGTTGATGAAGAAAACGACAAATAAAATCAGAATTCAAATGACTGTGAAAAAAAAATAAAAAATAAACTGAAAAAAAGAAAATATTTTTTGAAAAGTCAAGATTCTGGTCTACAAGAACTGTAATGAATATTAAATAGTTTAATGGGCCAAAATGCAACTGAAATAACAAAGAGAATGTGGAAGAATAAAATTTTTAAAATTTATTCACTTTAGTCAACGCATGACAACAAAGTTTTTTTTCTTCTTCGAAAATATTGAAATTTATGGCAAAAAAAAACATCAATTACGGGATGATTTGTCTGTTATTATTGTTCTGCAGAGGCATTCGAATATTACCCTTCTTAGGCTATATCTGGATCTCCTTCTAATTATTCAACAAAAGTTTGGATTGCCTTCAACAGATCTGCCCGTATCAGCGGTGTGGAAGCTTTGCACCTCTCAAGCTCATTTCCATTGTTCTAGCAGCCAATTAGCATATGTACCGGCTTCAATTATGGCTTTAGTTATACACTTTATGGATGGAGCTGCAAATCCAAATGAAAACTGCGATTTAAAAGGCCATAATATAAAAGCAATTGCTGAGAACGCCATATCCGCCACACTTTCACTAACAGAAGCGACATTTGTGAAAGCGCGCTCCATGAAATGATGCCCAGGCTTGATCACATTTGTAGCACGTCTAGCCTTAGTCTTAGGTTATGTTAGGTCAGGTTAGAGGACGTGTACTTGGCAATTAAGACAAGTACAGTACCCGGAGGTCTAATTGACCCATTGTACAACGTCCTTAAAGAGGGAAGGATAATAGAGGGAATAGGATAAAAGGAGATGATGAAGGAAAGGGGAGAATGGGAAGCGGAGGAATCACACAGACCAGACACAACAAAAAGGGAGAGCGCGACTACACTGATGATGCCCTAGCACCTCTCAACCAGCCCAAGCTACTAATGAATCTGTGGAGAGGCTTGATGTCGGCTCTCAACCAGCCCAAGCTACTAATGAATCTGTGGAGAGCCTTGATGTCGGCTCTCGGCACAGAATTCAAACTCTCAAACTACCAAGGGCTGGGCAGATACATAGGAGGTGTTCGATAGTCTCCAACCGCTCTTCATCGCAACAGGCCCTGCAATAGTCCGGCTGAGGTCTAGAACAGCGACCTAATCTCGCAGTGCCCCGTGATAAGACCGACAACCAACCTTAAGCTGACCTTATCCAAGCCCAGCAGCCAACTTGTCCTCTTACTGTCACATCTAGTGAAGTCTTTGGAGTCTAAGATTAAGTTGCTGAGAGACAAGTCTAATATTCCATTCATTAGAGTATTTCGAGACCTAAGGAATCGATTGGCTGCAGCTGCCTTCTTAACTGTCTTCTGGACAGAACCAGTAGAACCCTGCTTCGCAACAAGACTTAATAACAAAAATTAATAGAGTAATCTGGCAGTTGCATAATTCTTTAAAAGAGAGAGTATTTTGTGGTATACATACGGATCAGGAAGGGATATTGGAACAAGAGCATGAAGAAACGCCTCGTGCATGTCATCGAGAGATGTGCTCAATTCAATTTGGATAGGCGGTACAAAAGACAACCAAATCAGCAATATCTAACAATCAGGCCGCAATTCAAGCTCTAAGCTCTTGTGAGGTTGAATCGAAGATACTATGCTGGAACTGGCTGGGCAAACTGAAGCGGCCAATTAGGGAAAATTTGGTAACCTTCTGTTGAGTTTCACGTCATGTGAGAATACTTGGTAATGAGAAAGCAGACAAGCTTGCGAGGAAAGTGTTCACGCCATTGATAATACCAGAATTTTTCTGTGGAGTATGCGTAGATATGTAGAAATGTAGGCTCAACGAAAGTAAAAATTAAAACAGACAACGACTCTTCTCAAGCCAAGGGGCTTTGAGAAAATTAAAACCTTTGTTGGGAAACTACAACAAGAGGAGATCTCAGCCATATATCAGGCTATGCAGGAGTAACTTGAAGTTAGTAGCTAGTCTTTTGACGGGGCGCTACAAATTCTGGGAACACTTGTGAGGAATGAGAGTTATAGCGAGGCAAACTTTCAACGAGATTGAGTCATCGGAACACATTCAAGCATATTCATAGAGACTGTATGGCATTAATACATCACAGGGTGAAACGCCTGAGTGTACACCAGATCCTGAGCAGGGAATTGGCATTGTCGCCGTAGTCTAGTAGGCAGTGTGTTGGTTCAAACCCAAGGTCAGACATTTCGAACAAAACGAAATATAAGAAAATATTTCTTCGACGACATTCTCTCAGAAGATTTCTGACAAACACTCTGAGAGTAAAATAAAATTTGCCATAAAATCTGTTGTTCAGAGTTGACTTTAGGTCCCGTCACTCGTGTATAAAATGTGGTATGAAAGGCTAGATCGTACTCCTGACTGAAGGGTTGTAATGACCAATTGCGTATGTATGTAAGAGGACTTCCTTGATTATAAAAAAAGCTGGTTTGCCGCTTCTAACAGCATATATGTACATTTTCTATGGTATACACTGCTATCGTCAGCAAATTGTCAACCGCTTGTGTTGGCCATGGTAGTAGTAGATAGTGTGTTGGCTTATTAGACGTAAAGCCCGGGTTCGTATCCCAGGTTAGACATCAAAACGAAATATAAACAAAAAAATATTTCTTCGGCGACTTCCTCTCAGCAGATTTCTGACAAAAACTTTGAGAGTAAATAAACATGCCATGAAAAAGCTTCTCAAAAATCTGTCGTTCGGAGTCGACGTTAACCTGCAGGTTCCGCCACTCACGTATAAAATTAACGCACACAACATGAGTAGCGAAGCTAGGCCGTAATCCTGACTGAAAGGCTGTAATGGCCAATGATATATGTATGTACATATGTATGTCTACAAAGAAGTAATCTGGTACCAGTACTTGCTAACTCATCAGGAATCATCACTTAGCTGACATAGAATTTCAATGGCTTAGGCGATATGATTCGGGAGAACGATTTTCTGTGTTAGAACTAAAGTACAACTAAAGTAACAAACTAGCGCGTACTTGTATCCATCTAATACACCACACATTGTAATATATTCCGCAATACTTCTGGGAATTATTTGCTGAGGTTTATACATTTAAACTTATCTTATAGATGTTTCCTTTAAAAACTTAACCGCTAATGACAAAAGCAAGATAAAACTTTACTTTTTAACAGTCAAATTAACCCACTTACAGCATTAGTTAGAAACTTTTTTAATCAAAATTATTTCAAATATTATTTCACTGAAATCAAAATAAATCCCTTAATTAACCCTTAATTAACCACAACCTTTACAAAAATCTAAAGAATTTTTTGTTTTGGTTTCGTATTATTTTCCTAAGAAAATTCCTGGAAATTCCAAAAAGGAAAACCTAAAACTGTGAGGTAAAAAAGAGAAAACTTTTTGTTTAATTTCCATTTTTCTACACACACACACACACAATAAAATGACTCCCTAGCCACAAACCATTGTGTCTTTTCAAAAGCCTTAAAAAGGCTTCCTTTTCTATTTTTTACGTAAATTACATCAACTGTCTCAAATTGCTTAAACGCAGAATGAAAGAAAGAAAGAAAATAGAAAAAGAAATGCGAAAACAAAGTTATTAATGCTATTGTTGAACACTTAAAGTATGCCTTAAAGCCTATTGTTTTACGCGCCAAAAAGTATGTTAATGAGTACCTCAAAACGTACTTGTACATACGCCACAGCACAAGCACAAGCATGTAAAGAGAGCGAGTAAAACAATAACTCAGCAAAAAACATACAACCTGTGTATGAGTTTAAATGGATTTTAATTTAAAAAAATTCAGCTCATATCCCGACAACCTGGTAAGTGGTTAAAAGAACCATAAAGGCCTCAAGACTAAGAAATTAAATAAAGAGTGGTTTTTGTTTTCTTCTTTTACAGAAAAGCATAATGAAAGTGAAATGGTTAATGTAATAAGGAAAGGAAAAATAATAATAAAACTTAGTGTTTAAAGCAATCTGAAGCAATTTTATGACAAATTATTCTCAAAAAAAAAATTGTTTAAACCACTAACTCTTCGAAAGGTTTTGTACAGAAGCCAACTATCGTTCGTCTTTGTTGTAAACTAATCTCGTTACTCCGCGATTACGGTTGAATATATAGGATTACAGAAAAATTGCAGAAGTCTATTAACATCACTCCCTCACTCTCCAACACTACTAAAATAGTTGGTATATAAAAATCTCTTATATGCACCTACTAACCAGTTTTCCCCTTCCATTGCCATTATTGGATTATTCATATGTCGGTTTGATTACGTTATTGCAGTCGATAATTTTAATGTAGTTTTCGACCACCTTCTTGGACAGTATGTTGACGAATGTTTGTTTTACAATGCCCCAACATTAGGTGATTATCCGCGTAGACAACGTCTTTAATGTAGGTCTACACAAATCTAACGGCCACAACTCACATGATTTTAGAAGCCAATTACCACCATCAAGACGTTAAAGTACTCTTTTCGGAAACTCATCAAGTATTAAAGCCACAGTCGGTCATTTTGTAAGACTAGTAATACCGTCTTGTTGAAACCTCATTCTTTCTGGTTCGTAATCTTCAAATGTATGTTAAAAAAAGTTAGTTATCATATGGCCCTAGTGATCTCTTTTGTAGGTTATTCCAGTATCAGTTTAGAAAAACGAAGATCCAAGAACATCTCTAGACCATAGTGGTCACCAAAGAGTTGATTTGTCTGGGTTCAATGACTCTTTCACAATCACCTTTTGATCTCCGATTACCATGTGCCAAATTTTTTCTTATTAACGTAACCACCAAATGAGAAATGAATGAGCCACGTAGCTGAAGAAAATTTTCTTTGAAAACATAGAATTGAAAGCCTGTTGCTCTAGCACACGATTAGCTGGTCTAAGGCCTTACCAATCGAAGCTGCTGAGAACACTGTGGAATCGAAATATGATTTCTGGTAGAGAAACAAAGACGAATAATCAGAATTTGTGGATTATAAGACATTCCCAGAATTTGGACCTATTTTACGGCTGATTAAGCCGTACTTTTCACTTGGATTTTCATCGCCATCTTTATAAAGATTAATTCACACAATAATTAAAGCCGTATGATCTCTTACTATTTACCTAAATATGCCTGGTGCTAGAGCAACAGACTTTCAATGCTAATTTTCTGAAGAAAATTATCTCCAATGCAATACTAATTACCTACTCGGTGGTAACGCAACAGGCAAAATTTTCGCATAGTAGTCTTGGAAAATCCTGAATTGATAGTAGAGAAGTCGAAATGAAAGCTTTATGGGTGATAAGCCTTTAGTATAAAATTCTGTGTGCTTGTTACGAAACTAGTATAAGATACAACACTGGATAAGACGTTTATAAATTCGGAATATCGGAAGCAACCATAATTGTGCAAAGCAAAGCTACCCACAGCATAGCGAACATAATAGCAACTGCTAAGGCCATAACGCCAATACGGCTCAACGTTCCAAATCCATACATGTGACACGCATGTTTAAGCTTTGAAATAAGAAAAACACAAAGGCGCGATATCCAACTAACGTGGAGGTCAGGGCATAATTGTGACCTTTTTTCGCTTTTAATTCAGGGATTTTGATCAGTTCTTACAACCCTTTAGTCAGGTTTACGACCTAGCTTCTTATACCACGCATGTTGTGTGTGTAGTAATTTTTATTCATGAGTGGCGCTTACTACAATTTAACATCGACTTCGAATGACAGATTTTTGAGAATCTTAATGGAAATTTCATTTAGTTTTCATAGAGTTTTTGCCAAAAGACTGCTGAGAGGAGGACGTCGAAAATATATTTTTTTATATTTCGTTTTCTTCGAGATGTTTGTGCTGGGGTGTCGGGAAATACGGATTCGTGTCTATTAAACCAATACACAAATTGCTTATATTTTTTTGTACTTAACTTCTCTTTTTACATACAATCAGGTCTCTTCACCAACAGAGCCCATTTTTATTAAATTAGATTTACTGAAAAAGCCACAATTTTTTCTGATCCACACAGGAGCAGTTTCAAAACAAGCTTAGCTTAACACTGGTCTCACCATTTAAGTTTCGTAAAAATTTAGTAGTGCGATCCAAACGTTGCCTACCTTATCAGTAACTTCTCGTATTTAAATTCGAAAATTTCTTTAATATTGTCATCAGAGCAAATTTACTTATTAGAGTTTTTAGAAGACCAGATATCGCTTTCAAACAGGATTTCGCAAATTGTTGTTATAATAATTTAATTTGATACAAAGTTTTTGGATAACAATCAGAATATGGGAGAGCTTTAAACCCTTATGCCTTTACTAAACCTCAAAGGCCTTAAAATATATACAGTGAGCGTCAAAAGAAACTGTACACTATGGATAAAATTCTAACAATCACCAAACTTAACTTTTATCACTTAAGAAGAGTGCCCGAACAAATTTGATAATATTTCGAAATTTTTTGTAATTTTTTTGTTTCAATTTTAAAAACTGGTAATGAAACAATTTTAAAATAAAAATAACGGTAATTTATTAATGTATATTTTTTTTAATGTACAGTTTATTTTGACGCCCACTGTACTTATTGACCGATGTAGTTCCTATTTAAGTTCCAGCACTTATTTTCGCTAACTGCTCAACTATAACTTTCGTATCGTTATGTACTCTACACCTCCGTTTATTTACGGCATTATGTCCGTCTATAACTCTTATTGTTTCCACGTAATTTTTTGTTTTTAATTGCAACCACAATTGTTCATAAATTGAACCGCAGCCTAAACGCAATATTAATCCGTTCGAAACCGTTTTCCAAACATTAGTAAAATGTTGGCAGTTCTTTTTTTCGGCCATAGTATCGCAACAAGAACAAAAAACTTTTGCATACCATTATGCTGCGTTGTCTACATTTGGCTATAATATACAGAATTTTGGCCTTAAAATATAACAAAAATTAATGAAAAAAGACAAAAAATAATGTGTGTCCGTGTTAGTTTTTAATTTATTGTATTTGCATGAATAACCGCAATTGTTTATCATGCTGTTGCCTGATGTCATGCCAGATACCATATTTAATTAATAAATGTTTCCCTTGACTACAAATACCAAAACAAAAAAAAAAACACCAAAAGTAACATGAAAGGTTGACTAATTTGGGAATAAATTATGAAATAAAATTTAATTTAAAACATAAAATACTTCACACGTGTGAAATTCGTACAATTGTTGTACAACATGTTTTATAATGAATGGAAATGTATGGTAACATACGTAATTGTTTCACCTGGAATTATAATAGAGACATTTATTACCACTTATATCACCAAACAATTTGTGTAATTAAACCGAATTTGCAGGCAAATGGAGTACTGACAATAAAAAGCCCCAATTAACCTTTCGAAGTCGCCGTTGTCTAGTAGATATGGTGTTGACTTATTAGACGAGAGCACGTGATTCAACCTCCGGCTCAAACATCTCTAACAAAACGCTCAACAGTCTTCCGGCAAAACCATGCCCGCTGGGTTGTGATCCTGACTAAACCAGAGCCCGTGATTCAACCTCCGGCTCAAACATCTCTGACAAAATGCTCAGCAGTCTTCTGGCAAAACCCTGCGAGTAAATAAAAAACATAAGCGGCGCTAGGTTGTGATCCTGCCTAAACAAGAGCCTTTGATTTCATCCAGGGCTCAAAGATCTCTAAAAAAACGCGCAGCAGTCTTCTGGCAAAATTCTGAAAGTAAATTAAAATTACAGTTTATAGCCTCACAAGAACATCTTGTGTATAGTAAATCTGAATACAAATATTTATTATACGATGCCTAAACCCACTTTCCAACCAGGTTATACAACGAAAATAACTGTTTACACCTCTTTAGTACACCGATCACACGACAAGAATTGAATGTGGATTCTTTGCAGAACATTTTGTGAAAATAATAGCTTCCCGCACTTCTGGAGTTTAAAAGTCTGAGGTGTGATGACATAGACTCACTAGTGCACTTAACAGACTCACTTAATTCGAGCGATCTTACCAGCCAATGCGAAACCTCAACGGGGTATTAGGCATCTCCTGAAGTTCGTGCCTTTGCTGTATTGTGTCGAAATCGAGAACATCTTTCATAGTCCCATGCGGAAGAAAGTCGATGAACATGACTTTGGAATATCCGCAACAGTTCGCAACAGTTTTTCCGCTGTATTTTCTACAAAGTTTCTCTAGGGATAACACTAACTAACCAAACCTGAGAGTAATTTGTGTTGTTCTATACTTACTAGGCAAGTAGCTAAATAGAGAGTTGGTATCACACGAACAGGAGGTGATCCATTCCTTAAATCTAAAGCATTTCCTTTCAGTAATTTGGAATTAATCTTATTAAAAGCAGCTGTAATGTTATTTTCCAAGGGAGAAATTGTGAATGTCTTCATGTTGCCAACGATAGACTGTACATACAGTAAGACCTCGTTTAACGCGGGTAATACGTTCCAATAAGTTCCAGCGCTAAACGAAACAGCATTCGTACTGTGACTTCGGAAAATACAGTTGGAATCTTTATTCTGGACAGACTAACAAAAGAGCGTTGAAACAGATACATAGTATACACCGTCGCTGTATATTATACCGCTTTTAGTTGGTGCAACGAGTATCAATACAGTGTGAGATTTAGGGGAATCCCAATTCTAGAGCGTAATACTGAAACAGCGTTAAGCGGGGTCTTACTGTGTACCCATAAAATATAGTCTGGTGGGGTCAAATCACATAATCTTAGCATTCTATGGAGTGCACCAAAGTGTAAGTTTAATCGCTCATCAAGCTTGTCTCAAAATACTGCATTCTATTGCGTGACTTGTGGGACATGTTACCGTCTAGTTGAAACCATGTGTCGCTCAAGTCTAATTCTTTTATTTTGGAGGCAAAAAATTATTTGAGTCATAACTCAGACTGCATTTACAGCTCATGAATTAACATGTCATTGCTGTTCAACCAAATTCGGCAATCCCTCTTGGCTGACGTACACATTGAGCCAATAATGAGCTTCTTCGTGGAGAATAATCTGTTGCTAGGAAATAAATTTCACGTGCAAGAAGAATGTCAATAATAAAATGCAATGACGCGCCAGCATTGTTCGTTTCTTAATGTACTTTTGGTGAAATTTTTCTATTATTTTCATGAGTAAAAAGGAAAATTTGTACATTTTTACCAGAAAACAAAATCTGCAGTGTTTTCCTTACTACACTTTCTTCATCTATCTGTCATTTGTTGTCTCTCTTTCTCTCCTTCTCATTACAATAATGACCCAATTGCCAGCCAAACTTTAAAGATCACCTGCTTTGACAGCATTCAGCGAATGGATTTATGTATATAAAGCTGAATCCTTTAATCCTTTACAATGTACAGATTGGAGTCTCATTGCACATATTCCTGCATATCAAATTCTCAATGCGAAACTGTATGTAAAGCTATGCCCATGCAATCTACTTTACATGTATTCTTTTGAGGTCGTTAAATGTAAAGCTTTCTTCCTGCTTATGCAAATGCAGCGGCATACTGTTTGGCTTAACGATATTGGGGCCACTAACAATTTAGGCTCCTTAACAAATGCAAATGATTTTCCGGATGAAAATCCATATTTAAAGAGAAGCAAAAACAGAAAAAAAGAAAGAAAGAAAACAAGAAAAGGAAAATACACAGAAACGGAAGGAAAAAGGCGAAAGTAGCACAAATGTGCAACAACATATTCATTTACATTTGTGTGGATACAACAATATGTAAAAGCTTTGTGGCACAAACCAATTTAAAATTATGGCTATAAAGGAAAAGGCAACAGCAAAACCAACTTAACCAGGCCAGCAAAAGCAAAACCATGTAGGAAATAAAACCCCAAAAAACATATGCTGGGCAGAACATAAAACGAAAACAACATTTTTTCCTTTAAATTATTTACGAGAAATTTTTAAAAGAAATTTTTGGTGGCGATCTTAAGGGAAACCGAAACAAAAAAAAGAACATTAAACAACACATTGTCAAACCACACAATAAGGCAACAAGTTGTGTGGTTAAAAACTTTTGTAAGTAAATTTTATAAATCCCAACCCCTTAAGTAATTTAAAGCCTATTGAAGCAAATTGCAAGGAATCATGTAAGGCACCTACTGCATATACTCGACCAAAAAAAATTCAACTTTAACCACAAAAGTAAACCAAAATATTGTGGCTTTGAATGGCAAACATAAGCCGAAATTGTAGAGTAGTTGTGGCATGCAACAGCCCGAACATTTTGACTTGAATAAAATTTTTGTAAGAAATTTAAGAAAATAATAACGTTTCCTTTCAAACGGAAACGGAAATGTAAATGCATGTTCAAATATTTGTAAGAATATTTGACTTCATTTTCTTTTTTTTTTTTGCATGGAATACTAAATTCAGCACAAACGAAAGCCAAGAGATTTTTCTCTGTGCGCTACATCATAATAGCTGGCAGAGGTATGGTGGATTCTAATTGATGTTTGCAACACTTTGTCGTGAATAACTTGCAACACAGTACAAAGCTTTAAAACTTACATAAAACTTCAACTAATGGGCCAAAACAATACACACATATATAATTGGTCATTACAACGCTTTAGCTAGGATTACGACCAAGCTACTCACATCACTTTGTTGTGTGTGTTAATTTTATACACTCCGAACGACAGATTTTTTAGGAACTTTTCACGGCAATTTTATTTACTCTCAGAGTCTTTGCCAGAAATCTTCAAATAATGACTCGCAACACAGTACAAAGCTTTAAAACATCCTTCAAACTTCAACTTATTGGGCAAAAACAATACATACATACATACATGCTTACATAATTGGTCATTAAAACTCTTTAGCTAGGATTACGACCTAGCTACACACACAACATTGTTGTGTGTTAATTTTATACATGAGTGGCGGGACCGTCCGAACGACAGATCTTTGTTAAAATTTTCATGTATGTACGTACATACATACATACATACATACATACATACATACATACATAATTGGTCATTACAATTCTTTAGCTAGGATTACGACCTAGTTTCTCAAATCACTTATGTCAAGTGTGTTAATTCCATATATGAGCGGCGTGGCCTACAGTTTAAAGTCGACTCCAAACGTCAGATTTTTTGAGAAACTTTTCATGACAATTTTATTTAACGCTCAGAGTTTTTGCCAGAAATCAGCTGAGAGGCAGTCGCCGAAAAAATATTTTTTAATATTTCGTTTGGTTGGAGATGTCTGACGTAGGCTTTTTAAATTGTGGCCTCACGTTTAATAAGCCAACACACTGCCTTCTAGACTATGGGGACTTCTAAAAACAATGTTAAAAAAATACATTATTCTCTCCTGTACCGCCGCATACAGTCAACCTATACCGACTCTAACATTCATACTCGTTTCATAGAGCCTTACATATTTGGGTTTGCCAAATCTAATGCTCTAGATAGGGTAGAGCCATGCACACAATGAAAGAATAAAAGAAAATCCTGACAGTATGACTAAATGATTATAGGTCTTGTATATGTAAAACAGGGTTTGTCTGTGACATAGAAATTGGAAAAATAGCAAAAGAGAGAGAGAGAACAGATTTAATACGAAATGTAATGAAATTAATTGTCCACAAGAAAAGTCCACATTTTGTGGGTCATTTATGTTAAAAGAAAAATTGCTTCTTCAGTTCTTTTTTTTTTTTGTTCTTTTGCCATACACAGATAATGGAATTGTAATAGAAAAGAAAACAAATAAAAGATAATCGATAGATTAAGGAAAGATAGAAGTCGTAGCAAATGAAACAACAGCAGTTAGAGAGTAAAAGTTAAAGGAAAAATTTTTTAAATTAATTTCAACATTTGCTGGCAGTTGTGATGAATGGATGAAGTAGCCGTAGTAGTAGGATTAAGTTGGCTTATTAGACGTGAGGTCACGATTCAGAACCCAGGTCATGCATTTCCAACAAAACGAAACATTAAAACATATGTCTTCGGCAACTTCTTCTAATTCGGTTTTTGGGAAAAACAAGGAGAATAAACAACGAGTTGCCATTGAATAACAAAATACACACGTTGTACGGTAAACAAAAGTGCACAAGTAAGAGAAAGGAGCGTAACAAAATCGCTGTATTCTAGTAGGTAGTTTGTTGGCTTATTAGACGTGAGACTACGATTCAAACCCTAGCTTAGACATTTCCAACAAAACGAAGTATGAAAAAAAATATTTCTTCGGCGACTTTCTCTCAGATTTCTGGGAAAAACTCTGAGAGTAAATAAAAAAATGTCATGAAATAACAAAATACACACATCGTCCGGTACACAGACTTGCACAAACAAATACGTAGGAAATTCAGAGAAAGGAGCGTAACAAAATCGACGTAGTCTAGTAGGTAGAGTGTTGGTTTATTAGACGTGAGGCCGCGATTCAAAACCTAGCTCATACATTTCCAACAAAACGAATTATGAAAAATATATCTTCGGCAACTTGGCCTCAGCAGATTTCTAGCAAAAACTCTGATAGTACATAAAAAATTTCCATGAAAGAGTTTCTCAAAAATCCGTCACTCGGAGTCGGCTTTAAACTGTAGATTCTGCCCTTCATGTATGAAATTAACACATACAACATGAGTGGTATTAGAAGCTATGTTGTAATCTTGACTAAAGGGTTGTAATGATCCATATGGTACGTATGTAAGTAAAGTATCTATACTTGGAAAATGGGCATCTTTGGATTGGACCATAGCTATACAAATTCCTCAAGTAAATTAGCATTTCATAATTACATTGCAGTGATAACTTTCTTTGAAAGTCTCTTTTGAATTGCAAAAATTAGTAGCTATTATTTTCCTTACTTCTGTTCCAATGGAAATTCTCTGGTTTCAAACTGTAATAGAAGTTTACTGCAGCAGTTGGTGATGATGATTCATCAAGCCAAATGAACAATTAAAAAAAGTAGAATAAAAACAAAACAGAATAAAGAAACGAAACAATATTTGATGCGTCAAAAATAGGCAATAAAGTAAACGACGTAAAAATTTCAAAAATTTCACTTTAGAAAACTGACTGACCCATTTAGACAAACGAAACAACATGAAGAAAACACTAACAATTGAAATACAAAAAAAAAAATGAAATCGAGCATTGGTCAGCAGTATGGAAGGAATGGCATCATCAATAGCTCTGTTTGCTGGAACAAAAAAAAACGAAATTTATTTCTTTTTCGTACACTAAACCTGTACTTCTGTAAAACCCGAAAGTTATTCTCTACGGTACTCTTCAATTGATTGTTTAAACAAGAAAAAAATTGCAGTTTTTGATGGTCAAAACAGATTAGAAAAACACGAGCCAAAAAGAAGGGACATTTTCTTCCATATTTTTTCTTTTTGTGGTATTCTATTGTAAAATTTTCTTTTAAATTATTTTCAGTTGCAGTGCAGTGCTTTTAACTCTCTCTTCTATTGACTTTTTCTTTTGTGGTCTTTCACTGGAATATTTGATTGTTGAAGACCAAAAATTTTTGGTTTCTATAGCCCCCTAAGAGGTTCATTTTTCGTATGTATTTAACAGACATTTTTCCTAAGGAAAGAAAATGGTAAAATTTTTGGTAAATTTTTGTTTTCTTTTTGTTTTTTTATGGTTTTGAACTGAAATTGATTTACATTTGCCAAGCAGAACGTAAGTGAAAAGTAAAAATTATTTTCCATTTGCAACAAGCCAAGTACACTTTATTTGTGGCATACATACATAATTAGTCATTACATTAATTACAATTAGTGAGGATTACAACCTAGTTTCCCACACCATATATGTTGTGAATGTTAGTTTTATACATGAGTGGCGAAACCTACAGTTTAAAGTCAACTCCGAACTACTGATTTTTGAGAAGCTCACCGTGGTCTAGTAGGTAGTGTATTGGCTCATTAGACGTAAAGCCAGGGTTCAAACCCCAGGTCAGACACCAAAACCAAAATATGAAAATATCTCTTCGGCGACTTCCTCTCAGCAGATTTCTGGCAAAAACTCTGAGAGTAAATAAAAATTGCCATGAAAAGTTTCTCAAAAAATCTGTCGCTCGGAATGGACTTTAAACTGTAGGCCCCACCGCTCATGTATAAAATTAACACACACAACATAAGTGGTGTGAGAAACTAGGTCGTAATCCTGACTGAAGGATTGTAATGACCAATTATGTATGTATATACGTTTCTTTTTTTTACGCTCAAATTTTTTGCCGCCATTAGAAATATTTTTCAATATTTCATTTTGTTCAAGATATCTGAACCAGGAAATGAGCTAGAAACTCTCGTCTAATAAATCAGTACACTACCTACTAGACTACGGCGATTTTATGCCTTTTGATTTGCAAAAGTTACACACACACAAAAGATGATTAACTTATTATGGCAGTGAAGAGTTCCTATAAAAAGATTGCTTATTGTAGTGATTCAACAAAGGTTTCGTTTGCCTCTAAGCCACTTGGTTTGAGAAGAATATTTATCTCTTTTTATCTGTAGAAACATCCAACGCTTCAACAGCATGGAACCTCTCCTCCTTGCAAGCTCGTCTGTTTACTCATTACAGAGAATTACCACATAAGCTGGTATCCAGCAGAGGGTAACCTTATTTTCCCTACCTAAGTGATTCAGCTTCCATAGGCAATCACATACTAATCTTCGATTTAACCTCTTAACAGTTGAAAGCAAATAATATTGCAATGCTCTGTCTTTTGTACCTCCACTGCAAGCTGAGTTAAGCACGTCTTTCGATGGTATAAACTTTCGCTTGGAAGATATTTCATTCTGGGACCTAAAACTTCCCCACCTGACACAAGATCCGTTCTGTGCATATATGTGTGTTACAAAATAGTCCGTTTTTTATAAGAGTATGCAGATTACTATAACCACCGTAGTCTAGTAGGTAGTGTGCTGGCTTATTAGACGATGAGGCCACGTCTGAAAAAAATATTTTTTTCGGCGACTTCCTCTCGCAGATATGAGAAAAAAATTCTGAGAGTAAATAAAATTGCCATGAAAAGTTTCTCAAAAATCTGTCGTTCGGAGTCGACTTTAAACTGTAGGTCCCGCTACTCATGTATAAATTTAACGCACACACAATATAAGTGGTGTGAGAAGCTAAGTCGTAATCCTGATTTAATTATTGTAATGACCAATTATGTATGTATGGATGCAGTTTACTGATAATTTCATTAAATTTAGCAAAAAATTCTCGTTGATAAAATCATTGAATCTACTAGTTATGTGCAGGTGACATTTAAGAAAGCTGCTGACATTCCTTAGGTTACGAAATCCCATAATGAATTTCATGTTACTCTTGTCTTCCATCAATCTAACCATAGTCGCGAAAGTTCTGGCCTTTACTATGTTGGATAGAGGACTTAAATCCAACAGAGCTTCCACCGCTGTTGTAGAACATGTTCTCACTGTCCCTGTTATACCAATGCACGCTAGTCTCATGTAGTTTTGTCTTTGTTTGAATATATTTGAAGTGGGTGACCATAAAAGTTTATTTTTAAACAAATTTATCTTCATAATTACAGAGGTGATGTGTCTGTCTCCAACTTTTCCTAATCGTCACATATCCTACAGTAGTCCGACTGAGATCTGCTCCACATTGCACCATAAGAAATGTAACCAATAACCAGTATCCCACTGACTTTATCCAAATCCAGCAAGCAGTAAATCTGTTCTAGCATTATGTACTGAAGGCCATAGACTGCTAGATACGGCACGATCTCTCTCCCAAGTGGCAGGAGTTTTGAGTCCTAGATACAAGACAATTATTTTAATAAATAATTTTCACTTTAATTGGCCTCAAGAATCCGTTTATTGGATGTCGATCTGGCGTACTACTTTCTGCTTTGCACGCGTTCTCCAGTTCGTCACATTAATTGACCTTTGTGCTTGCAACACAGATAACATCGTCATATACGCCGTTAATCAGCATATCAAATTTATGTTAAGAGCGACTATTGTATCCGCCATATTTTAAAACACTGGACAACGTTCATTGTATTTTAATTTGTTTTGTATGTCCAGACAATTTATTCATTGATCACTATCAGTCTGATCATCATAGCATGTCTGGCCTTCCCTGAAAACCGCTCTATATGAACCCTCCTTGTTAATTTAGTATCGAGTGATATTCCTTCACTTCTATTTCCATATTATCTCATCCAGGATTCAAATAAATGAAGTCGCCGTAGTCTAGTAGGTAGTGTGTTGGCTTATTAGACGTAAAGCCATGGTTCGAGCCCCAGGCCAGACAGCAAAACAAAAAGTATTTCTTCGGCGACTTCCTCTCAGCAGATTTCTGGCAAAAATTCTGAGAGTAAATAAAAATTGCCATGAAAAGTTTCTCAAAAATCTGTCATTCGGAGTCGACTTTAAACTGTAGGTTCAGGCACTCATGTATAAAATTAACACACACAACATAAGTGGTGTGAGAAGTTTTGTTGTAATCCTAACTAAAGTGCTGTAATGACCAATTATGTATGTTATGTATATAAGATTCAAATATTCTTCCATTAAAGAAATTTTCTGCCTCTTAAAAAAGATTCTGTGAAGTGCTACGCAGACTAAAGCTTGCATAGACGTGTAATTGCTTGAATCATTTTTAAATTCTGTTGTTATTAAATCCTTAGTCCTACAATTTTTGGATTTCACTCCAATTTAAATTCATTTGCATGTCATCATCATACATCCACAAATACACTCATACTAATACACATGTGTATATACATACATACATATGCAAACACAGCAAATGTGATTTTGATTTTAAAATGGTTTGGATTTTTTCAAAAATTTCACTCACGTTGTCAGACACTTCAAATAATCATCAGTTGGTTTCTGACCAAATCTTGTTTTTTTCCTCCCCGCCTACCTATAATCCGTTTTAAGTTGTTGTTGTTGTCGTTTTCTGATTTAGTTTGGAGATTTACATGGCTGGCCTTAAAACAGGAGTGGTAGCACACGATGGTGGATGGGATGAGAAGGAAAAATAATAACCAGAATAGCACGTGATGTTTTAACACAGACTAGTTGGATGTGTGTGTATGTATTAACCTGACTATGTGAATGCAAGGTAAACATTTATTTGTCAATTGTTTATCCTTTTAAAACGTTAGATCAGTGAAATAACAGTGTTGGTGTCTATATTAATGTGGGAGTGTGTGTGTGTACAGGTAGCACTTATCAAATGTTGTAAAACATGGAAAATATTCACCAGCGTTAATACTTTAATCCAATTATATTCGTTGTATTCCACTTTTTTCCCCATTTTTTGCACTCCTAACCTAACATTGCTTCCGCTTTCACTTCCACTATTAATATTCACTAAACTGGGGATTGTGTGTGTTGTGCAGGACTTTACAAGCAGTTACACAACTAGTATTGCTATAAAGGATTACGACTTTTTTAATTACAGTAAATCTAAAAAATAAAAAAGTGACATTGCGTGTTAAACAATTTTAAGTATTAATTTAGATTGTGGCACGTAGTTACTAATTTCCTGAATTTACATTTTTTGATAATAGAATTACAAAAAGAAAAGCGCACTAAATTCTAATGACATGCTATTTATCACTTCATTATATTGTGCTAAGCACAATGGTGATTACAGTTAGGTTAGGTTAGGTTCGACGACATGTACTTGTCATCAAGACAAGTACAAAATCCAGGGAGTTCGAGCTGACCTATTGTATTCGTGTTAAAAATTTATAGAAAAAGAGATTGAAAGAGGGAGAAAAGAGAAAATAAGTAGGAAAAGAATAGAGACAGGAATAGGAGGAAAAAGTGAAGGATCCGACCACATCACACATCCTCGGTGTCCTAGCACATCGCATACATACAAAACAAATACATAATTGCCATTACAACACTTCAGTCAGTCTTACCTAGCTTCTCACACCACTTATGTTATGTGTGTTAAATACTTGCGTGGCAAGACTTACAGTTTAAAGTCAAGTCTGAACCACAGATCTTTTACAAACTTCTAATGGCAATTTTATTTTAGTCTCAGAAAAGACTGCTGAGACGAAGTCGCCAAAAGAAATATTTTTTACTTATTTCGTTTAGATGGAGATATCTGATCTGGGGTTTGAACCATTGCTTCACGTCTAATAAGCCAACACACTACCTTATGTCGCCTATCAACAGAGAACCCAAACACTTCATCGTACTAAGGGCTGAAGAGTTATAGAAGAGATATTCGATAGCATGTGCTAAACAATGCCCCGTAAGAAACCCAATCACCAGTCTCATACTAGCTGTATCCAAATCCAGAAAGCTGTAAATCTGTTCTCGCATTATGTACTGAAGGCCACAGCCTCCAAGGCGCACGACGACATGATTCCTATTCCTAATACTATGTTCAGATATGCACTTTTATTGAGTTAATATTCGGTTTATTGAGTGCAATATTTTAAGTGTTCATTCATAATAATATAAGCAGTTCAGCTGCTTATTCAGTATTCATGTGGCAGCTGGTAAAAAAAATAGCTGGTTGCTTCAACAACAATGTTTTTATTTTGTTTTGTTGTTTTTTTTGTGTTTGTCGTTGTTGGCATTTGAATTGTCAAATATCAACAGAAAGTGTTCGGATAATTGTAATATGCGCACTGAACATACTTATGACAGTTTGCATTTTAAGTTTGACTCAATATTATAACAATTTGCGTATTTATTGCGCAATAATTAATTGAAACTTTATATGAAATATTGAATTCAATAATAGTGTTTATTGCGATTTACGCAATTAAGGTGCATATCTGAACACCGTGTTACGCTTCTGGACTTCCTCTCTCATCTATTTACTGACAAGAGCATAGAAGTTGGAACCTTGCGAAAACTTGCTGAGTGATTGTCAGCGGCAGGAGTTTTGAGTCTTGCATTAGACCAGAAACAGCATTAGAGTATTAACCGAACTTCTGACTGCGTATTGTAAACTCAAAGAATCATTAGAATTATTTTAGAAAAATATTTCATTTTAAGTACTAGGCAGTAATTTATACTTACTGGTACTGAATAGCATACTGAGATCAGGCAACAGAGTACTGCAGTAGAGGATGCTGCAGAAAAATAAATCCGCTGTACAATAAAACTACATCATCTAACGTAGTATTTATTGTCCTGAAGCAGATCTGTAACATATACTGAAATGGATACCGGGGAATACAACAATGACTGTAAAAGCTGGGGGGCCATGAGACAGATATTTTAGATCTCTTTAGGTTTTTTACGGGGCATAGTATTGTGTCATGTAAATTGGAATGCTGTACGTAAACTATCTACAGAATTTGTTTTCATATATAGCATACCAAATTTTCTGAGCGGCTGACCGCAGATAGTCAATATTATTATAAATTTCTGTGTGAGCCGCTGTAGTCTAGTAGGCAGTGTGTTAGCTTATCAGACGAGAACCCGTATTTCAACCCCTAGCTTAGATATCGCCAACAAAACGAAACAAGAAAATAATATTTCTTCAGCGGCTTCCTCTCAACAGATTTCTGGCAAAAACTCTGAGAGTAAATAAAATTGTCATGAAAAGTTTCTTAACAATTTGTCCTTCGGAGTCGATTTTAAACTATAGGTCCCGGCACTCATGTTTAAAATTAAAACACACAACATAAGTGGTGTGAGAAACTAGATCGTAATCCTGACTAAAGGATCAATAAATGATCAATTTTATATGTATGTATGTACTCGTATACAGAAGTGACTTGCCCTAAACATAACTACTTCCTTCCGCAGTCCTAGTGAAAGTGAGGAGAATACTTTTTCGTTGAAATTAAAATTTTCGTGGGTAATTTTCTTATTATATTGTTACGAAAATGGAAGCGGTATACCATTGTTTAACATTAAAACGATAAATAAAGGCTGCACAAACAAATACAACGAACTTGCTTGTATATACCAACAACAACAATATGAAACAAAAGGAGACAGACAAGTAAGAAAGAAAGCAACAACAAAGAACATAAGCAAAGTACACAAACAACAATGAAGTAACGATAGACATGATAGAAAGTGAAACCCCGAACATTCCACTTCAAAAACATTCATTAGACTGTTGGCGTTAGCATATAAAAAGGCAAGACAAAGCAGACAAGCAGTAGTAAGAATTCAGTCAGTCTTGTGTGAAGGAGCGCTGCGTGTGACCCTTCAGTCGTGGTTCATCGCCGTTCAAAAGATCTGCCTTGTAAGTAAAGAATAACAGGGAACAAGCAATTATTGTTGTATTCGTTATGTTGTATACGATGGCACACAAAAGTAGTGCGAACAATAAAGAGTTTAATTGAAACTAAACACAAATTTATTTTTATTTTGTTTGCAATCAACGAGTTCATATTTTAAACGTTTTTAAAAAGGTAAAAACGTAACAATATATTTCATTTCTATTGCCTTCAAATCCTTGCAGTCGTTCTAAAGTGAAAATTAAAACAAAATTTGATTACAATTTTTCACAAATTCCATACAAATTGTTGTCCAAGTGTAAGTAGATTGACTAAACAATCACCTACTGTAAGTCATTTGTAATTACAACACTATTTGACGTTTAAATGGAAATTCATAACAAACGCCAACACTTCACTTCCATTACAATGTTGGCATTCGCATTGGCTGTTTGAGACAAATTTGAATACTTCAAGTCACGTCGCAAAGGGCATTATCATTATAAATGTATGTATGTTGTTGTGTATAACAGCTACAGCTACAACACAGCTACCTGATGCGTATAATGATTGTGACCGTAATGACTTGGTTGTTTTTGTTAATTCTTTACTCTGCTGTGAGCTGCAATGATTTATGTTGTGTTATTAAATGAAGCATCCCCGGTTTAAGTAGAGCAAATGTGCCATTAAATATAAAGAAACATTTGTTTTATTTTACAACAACAACTACAGCAACAACAATATGTGACAAATGACAGTCGTTGTTGTTGTAGTGGCTTTTATTAAAAAGAATTTGAATTTCTTAAAGCAAATATGCTCTTATGTAAGGGTAAGTAGCAGAATAAGAAGGTAAGCAAATGTGATTTACTGTTCAACTAAGCGTATGAGTAATGAAATGTTCCTTTTTTTGCTCATATTAAATATTAATCATACGCACGATGTACATGTATGTGTAGCAGTTGCAAGAGAAAATCTTTAAATAAAACTTAGATTCTTATGAAAGAAAAAGTGAAAAACTGTCATACTCTATGAGTAAAAGGGCATCAAAAGGAAGATGAACCGAGGCTGTATTTTTACTTTAAATTCTAATTCGTATTTTATTTCCTTTCAAATATTTCTTTTTAGAAGCTTTGAAAGAGTAATACATAAAGGATATCAAAATTCATGTCACATTGGCATCGCACTCATATACATAATTGGTCATTACAACCCTTCAGTCAGGATTACGACCCAGCTTCTCACATCACTCATGTTGTGTGTGTTAATTTTACAGCTAAGTTGCGGACCTCCGAATGATAGATATTTGAGAAAATTGTCGTAGTAATTTTATTTACTCTCCGAGTTTTTGCCCGAAATTTGTTGAGAGAAAGTCACCGACGAAATATTTTTTCATATTTCATTTGAGATGTCTGACCTAGAGTTAAAACCATTACCTATTAAACTACGGCTACTTCTATCCATACCAGGTTAACAGCCTGAGTGGGTGGGCCATTTTTCGGTTTAAATTTGAACCATCGGTTATTTCGAATCGGTTATTTCTATTCTGTCACAAAATTCAGCATATTATCTCCACTGAACGTAATGAATCGATTTACGCTTAAGCAACCTTAGGATTTATTGGGCCAAAGAGGGATGATGATGATGGACGTTGATATTGATTTTGCCAAAAACATTTTTTTATTTTGGTGGATACATTAATATGCAAAATTACCGTCTTTGAGGGTCAGAAACCACACACGTGGTCTTACAGTAACCAATGCATCTATTACGGGTGACCATTTAGTGCGGCTTGTGGAGCGGAGGCATCATTGGCACATATTTTTTTCAAAATGAGGACGTCGCAACAATTACGGTCAATGGAGACACCTATCGCACCATGATAATTAATTTTTTTGTACTCGCTCTTTTTGGTATTGATGTGAACGATGTTTGGTTTCAACAGGATGGTGCAACTTGTTGCACATCTCATGCCGCAATCGATTTATGGCGTCAAACGTTTGATGGCCGTTAAATTAGCCGAAATGGTGATGTCAATTGGGCGCTAAGAAGCTGCGATTTGACACATTTGGACTATTTTCTGTGGGGCGCTGTTAAAGGAAAGTGTTATGCCGACAAACCAGAGACAATTGAGCATTTGAACAACATTCGTGATGCCATTGCCAAGACATGACCCCATACACTCGAAAAAATCCACGAAAATTGGTCCGATCGAATTAGGTACTGTGGGGTAAGCCGTGGCAGCCATATAAATGAAATAATATTCCATTTCTAACCGGAACAATTCGACCCATCCGTTCTATAACATTCTAAGTCGAAATAGTGTGTTTTGAGTTATGAGCTCTCAAAGTTTTCACGCGACATACGACCATATGTGTATTCTAAGAAGATTTGTCCCTATAACATCGGAACAGATCGGGGTATTTTAACAAAATTTTGATAGTATTTAAGTTAGTGAACGTAGAATTTAAAAATGCAAAAACATTAAAAACGTTCTAAGTACCCTTAGAACGTTATAAAATGGAGGCGTCGAATTGTACTTCACAACAAAAGTATAAATTTGAAAAAATTTCAAGCCATTTCTGTTTGATTGCATTTTTAAATTTAAACTTTTAATGGAAATAGACTCAGTACTACGTTACATTTAGACTACCAAAAAACCACCTAAGGACGACGTGATTCGATTCTGTTGAAGCGTCTTAGCATGACATACACACCAGATATCAGCAATGAATCGTTTTCCGCTACTCATTAGTACTCATGAAATTTTGATTATAAGAGAATCAATAATATTGAAAATTAACTACTCTGATCCATTCGTTCTCACTACAACGTTGATTTATAAGTACAGGTTGCAATGAGTATGCATACAACGTTGACATCAAACTCATACCATTCGAAATATGTTTGATTCATAAGCCTGCTCATTTAGATTCATAACTTTAGAAAAATACTTATAATAGTTATAATTGATTGGAGTAACTCGAATCATTCAACAAAATTACAGTCTTAGTTGTTGTTGCATTTACAAAAAAAGAAAAAAGACAAAGTGAGCAAGTAAACACACAAACTTCTAGTGAGTATTGTAGTGCTCATACGCTTATTTTGTGATTCTTGTTAATGTTGAGTCATGAAGAGTCGAAATCAACAAGATCATACGTATCGTTAAGTATGAGTATGATGAGTACTTCAAACTTTGAATATGAGTAGTATGAGCATAATATTAAAATAAGTATGAATGCGTATAAGTATCAGAAATTATGAGTATGATTCGATTCGACTCCTCTTTTTGAATACTCATTGCTGATCTCTGAAACATACTGTATTTTTCGTTTCCAGTCTTAAAATTTTTCATTTTAATCGCTTTAAATTTGAAATCAAATTTCACAAAGGCATTCATTTTAAATATTTCTTTTCTTTCACCCAAAAGAAAAGGAATTGCAATTGGCATAGGGAGGTATGCGTTGAATATTAACGTCTTTCTTATGCATTTCTGCCATTTGCTGTTCTTTTATTGAAATCCTCGAAATTCTTGATTACTTTTTAAGAAAATGCTAATTTTTTTCTGAACTTCTCTTCTCTGCTTATCTTGTCTTATATTATTTATTTGATTCCTGTTTTTATTTTTGTGAATGCAGCCATAAATACATCAAACGTCACACACTTCAGTTTGGCAAATGCAATATTTCTTTGCACAAAAACTTAAAAATCGTATTTTATTTCAGCTGAATACCCTTTAAGAAAAACCAGGAAAAATTTCAATGCACAGAAACAAAACGAAGAAAAAAACTACAGTTTCCGAGTATAAGATGCCAAAAAGAAAGTATAAAAAAATTTGCCATCATTTCGTTAAGGGCGCTATAGAAGTAAAAGTCGACAACTGAAACATAAGAAAACAAATTTAATGTTAAGTTTTAAAGAAACCAGTGGCTCAGAAATATCCTATATTACAATATACAGCTTTAAAAGCCTTCCATTAACAGTCTTTCTGAATATTTTCAAACTCTAAATAACTTGCAACCGTTTTTACTTGAGGTTCCCCAAAGTATTCTTGTGAAAACGGAAGAAACCCTGAATGTCAGTTCCAGAAAAATTAAGAAACAGGAAAGGAATTATCGGAATAATAATAAACTTTAAATTACAATAACAAAACTCATTAGAAAGACCTAGAAAGAGAGAATAACAATAACAAATCAACACTAAGTTTCTAGAAGTTGCCAGACCAAGAATAAACAAACTTTAAATTGAACAACAGACAGAGTAGTTCCCGTAGCTTAGTAGGTAGCATATTAGCTTACTAGTCCATGGATTAAACCTCAATTCTGACATCTGAAGCAAAACGAAATATAAAAAAATATTTCCTTTGGCAACCTCTTGCTCTCCTAACAAATTTCTGGCAAAGACTCTGATAATAAATAAAATTACCATGACAAAATTTCTCAGAAATCTGTCGTTCGGAATCGACTTTAAACGTTCCGTCATTCAGGTATAAAATTGATACACACAACATAAGTGGTGTGAGAAAATAGGTCGTAAATCTGACTGAAGGGTTGTAATGACCAATTATGCAAGTATTGTTACGAAAATGAAAAATCAAGATACTGGTGTTTTGCTTTTACATCGTTTACATTAACATTAAAATTATAAACAAAAGCTACAAAAACAAAACAATGCACTTGTTTACGAATTATCGCACTGCGTAATATAACAACAAACACCAGCATAAAAAATGATAAAAAAAAAAGTAAGAAAAAATACAACAACAACCACTACAAGAATAAATGTAAACAAAATACACAAACAACAATTATGAAACAACGATGTTTAAATTTAGAGAGATCTCCAGAAAGCGAAGCCAAGGACATTCACCTTCAAAAATATTCATCAGACTGTTTACTCTGCCATATAAAAGGCAAGGCAAAATGGGCGAGTGAGTTAATATAAGTTCAGTCAGTCTTGTGTAAAGACGCGTTATGTTCGAAGAGAGTACTCGTGGTTTGAAGATCTCCGTTACAAAAATCTGTCGAACAATTGTCTAGTAATTGTTATTGTTTATGCAAAGGGTGTAAAGAAAGGAATAACAAACAAAACAATTATTGTTGTTTACCTCAGGTTGTGAACAGTGGCACACAGAATTGTGCGCATTTAAGAATTTAATTAAAACTAAACACAAATTTATTTTTATTTTATTTGCAATCTACGAACTCATATTTTAAAAGGTAAAAACATAACAGTATGTATGTAAAAGGTTAAATATCACCCATTATAAATTAATACAGAAAAAATTAATTAATTTTATATGAAAATTAAATTCAATTTAGAAAAATTTGTGGAATTATTTTCAAATTTATTACGTATGCAAATTGGAATTAAAATTGTATTTAAAAGCCAGCAATGTATTGTTCATAAATTTTTATTTTGAAATAAAACAACGAAAAAAAACTTCATTCAAATATAAATTCATGCAAGCGAAAATCAATTACTAATACAGGAGGAATATTGTTTTCTCTTTGTATGTTTTAATATTACTCACCCTGTAGAATGTATTAACGTGTGTGTTACAATTTCCAAAGGCTATGTGATTGGGTGCCATTACGCCCGTTCACTTGTGTGCTAGTGGTGACGCGTACAGTTATTTTAATGCAATGTTGTTGTAACCTTTTCGAAATTAAATGTATTCACCATTATACCGTTACCATTCAACATCAACACTTTTGCGTACACCATAGTGTTAATTTTGCAAATAAATAACACTTCTAAACACAAACAACTCGCCTCTGTATGCTAAGAGGTCCTATTAAACTTGATGACACAAAGGTGAGTGGAAGGCACGCAGTGCTTTAAGTGGGTGACTAAATGAGTGGCTGTCATTACACTTGTGTATGCCATACATAGAAAACAAAACAATAATTTATTGTAAAAACAAAATGAATAAAAATAGTCATTGTCAGATGCGTAATAACACCTTGAGCCTATTTGCTGTGTGGGTAAGTACGACCATGATTTATTGTGAAATACAAATGAAGTATGGTTTGTTCGATTTGTTATTTTGTATTAAAAATAATAACGAAATCAGTTACACGTTTCAGTTTTTTTTTTAGATTTTATTGCTTGCGTAACATTTTTAAATAGGATTTGCTTACGCGTGGCTTTTAAAGCCAATTTTTTCCTGTCTAATCAAAATTATTATATTCTAAAAAAGATCTATAGATTGAAAAACGATTTATAATAATTAATTATTTAAAAAGAATTACATTTTTTTCAAATATAAATCAAAACCCTGAGTGCTTCGGTATCAATATTGTAACGTTTTTAAATTTGGTCAAATATTCAATTATCATGGATTCGATGATTGCAAATAAAATAAATTACTTATTACATACATACATAATAATTGATAATTACAACACTTCAGTCAGAATGACGACCTAGCTTCTCACACCACTTCTGTTGTCTGTGTTAGTTGTATCCATAAGTGGCGGTGACTGTCAGAGTTATTGCAAAAAATCTACTGAGAGAAAGTCATCGAAAAAATATGTTTACATATTTCGTTTTGTTTTTGTTTTAATCATTACAACCCTTCAGTCAAGATTACGACCTAGTTTCTCACAACACATATGAGTGGCGGGAACTACAGTTTGAAGTCGATTCCGAACGGCATATTTTTAGAAACTTTTCTTGGCAATTTTATTTACTCTCCGGGTTATTGCCAGTAGTCTGCTGATATATAGATGAGATAAACATGTTGATTTGGTAAAAGCGCAACAGACTTTCAATGCCAATTTTTTAATCAAAATTTTCTGCAGAGTTGAAGATTGTTTCTCGCTTTGTTTAGGGCGCAAGTAGGGCAGCATTTTATAGAAAATAACTTGGAAGAACCTTTATTATACTTCAGACTTTTTTGATATACAATTGAAAATTATGTCTTGGGCATTATATGGTTTCTACAAGACTGTGCCGGAAACCACTCTAGCCAATCTATAAGAATTTATGTGCATGAATTGACACCGACCTTAGACGAGTAAAACTGTTTAAAATATGAGTTCGTAAATTGCAAATAAAATAAAAATTAATTTGTGTTTAGTTTTAATTAAATTCTTTATTGTTCGCGCAATTCTGTCTTCCAATGTTCACAACTTGATGTTAAAAACAACAACTGCTTTTTTGTTATTCTTCCTTACACTCTTTTACGTAAAAACTAACAATTATTCGACAGATCTTTGTAACGGAGACCTTCAAACCACGATTATTCTCTTCAAACACCGCTCGTCTTTACACAATTCTATGTGCCACTGTTCATAACTAGATGTAAACAACAGCAATTGCTTTTTTATTCCTCTTTGCACTCTTTTCCATAAACAATAACAATTACTAGTCAATTGTTCGACAGATCCTTGTAACGGAAATCTTCAAACCACGATTATTCCCTTCACACAAGACTGACTGAATTTTTAATGACCCCGTTGCCTGATTTGTCTTGCCTTTTATGTGCCAACATAAACAGTCTGATGAATGATCTTGAAGTCGAGTGTTCGTGGCTTCGCCTTCTCGAGATCTATATAAATGTCTCATTGTCTCATTATTGTTGTTTGTGTATTTTTGTTTACATTTATTCTTGCAGTGTTTTGTTGTATAATGATATAAGAATGATTTAAAGACGCAAATAACTTCTTTCTGAAACAGTGGGTGTGAGAACTTACCCAATCTTACTGAAGAAAATTTTACTTCCAACGCTGTCTCATTATGATTGGCCATTAAAATTGGCATAATTTTTTTAATTAACTATCAGTCTGGCAAAGTTTTTTTTTTAATTTAATAAACCTTCAAGTCTCATCTCCCTAAACCGCAGTATAGGACATCAAAAATAATTAACTTTAGTTTACGTGACTATTCTCTCTATATGCACATGATCACATTAACTGTCATAAAATTTTCATTACCATCACCGAATGGGATCCTATGAAGTTCTTTTGGCAATTCGATGCAAAATTCTTTTTTCTTAACTGATATGTGGCTGGTAATATATTTTCATGGAACAGTAAGGCTTTGAATAATTTATTTGCAACGAATATTTGAGCATTTTTTTCATCGTTTGTGCACCAATAAATTTTTATTGGCCCAATAACGATTTTTTTTTTCATCAATTATTTGTTGCAACTGAACTGAACTGAAACTGTTGAAGAACAATAAATGAAAACAAAACTGTGATAACGAGGGTTTGTAATAAAGTTATTGTAACATTTTGTTGTTTACAATTGAAGTTGAAATAATTCGAAATGTAAAGAAAACCACCGGACGTTTTGTAAAATTGTTAAACAATTTTTGAAAAAAAAATTTTTGTTTTATTTTTTAACAACCACTTCTCTTTTTCTTCTCATATTTGCCTTTGGCTAGAATTCGTTTAAAAATGCTGTTGAAAAAATTGCATTTTCTTTTGCTCATGCAGAAAATATTCAAGAAAAAAACCCAAAGGAATATGAAATGAAGTAAAAGAGAAACAGAATGAAAGTATTCTTTACGTAATTGATTCTACTTTTTTTGATATTTTGTAGCAAAATTTAAGCAATTTGGGATAAAAGTATGACGAGACGAGAATTGAAATCCTTTGAATCCACACAAGTTAACAGATTATAGCAAGGGAAACTTACCGTAGGCTCATACCTATCTTCAATAGCTGACACTTAGCAAAGTTGATATTTAATGCTAATTTTCCGATTCTTAATTTGTAGTCAGTATCCTCATACCTATTTTATATTTTTTTCGATAACTTTTCCTTATACTTATACTTAGGAAAGTATCTCAAATTTGCTGTTCATAGTCGATCTTAAACTGTACGTTCCACCACTCGTGGTTGGTGTGACCAGCTAGGTTGTAATGACCACCTAATTGACATGCCAATGGAAGTATGGAAATCAAAGAGAAACAGTAAAATCATTGAAAATATTCGAGACGCTAATCAAGGCGAGTGCAGAATATTTCCAAATGCCAGAACCGAACCTATAATCACATTACATAGGGATATTATAGGGAAATGTAGATTAAATTGTGTAAATTGCATGGTCCAGTGAATGAACTTTACATCGTAGTGAAGCGGGAACGTTTGGGGTTGAGAAGGTTGTCCCTTGAATTGAACCTGTATTGGGTCAAGCCTTAGTCGAAAAATACATGGAGACGATCCACACTGAAAGAAAATTCCACATCACCATGCTCTTGAAGAAACTTTAATAACAATGGAGAGAAAAATCAAGACACTGGTGTTTTGCTTTTACATCGCTTAACATTAAAATTATAAACAAAAGCTTTAAAAACAAAACAATGCAGTAAACAAACCTGTTTACAAATTATCGTTCTGCTTAATATAACAACAAACACCAGCATAAAAAATGGTAAACAAGTAAACAAAAATACAACAACAACACCACAAGAATAAATAAAAACGACGATGTTCACATTTATAGAGATTTCGAGAAGGCAAACTCATGAACATTCGCCTTCAAGAACATTCATTAGATTGTTTACGTTGCTATACAAAAGGCAAGGCAAAGCAAAAGACAGACTTAGTTAAGTTCAGCCAGTCTTGTGTAAAGACGCGGTGCATTTTAGGAGAGTAATCGTGGTTTGAAGATCTCCGTTACAAAGATCTGTCGAATAATTGTCTAATAATTGTTATGGTTTATGCAAAGGGTATGAGAAATAACAAAAAAAGCAATTGTTGTTGTTTACATCAAGTGTTCATTTTCGTAACAATATATTTCCAATATAGGACCAAGGCGAAGAGCAATTCATTATATGTATGTCTTTAATGACACAATGTTTTTAAGTAAATGTTTCAACCAATAAAAAAATAATTTGAGAGCAAGCAAGGAACTAATTTCTATGGATTGGACGTAAATACTCGACATTGCGTCAGCGAAAATTTAGACATAAAATCAATCGCCGTGATCTAGTAGATAGAGGGTTGGCTTATTAAACACGATAAAATTATGAATTGATGGATAATAATGTATGAAGTACCATCGCGCACCACTACACAGTGTGGGTGGTGAGAGAAACTAGCTGTTCAAAGAACCAAAAAATATTGTGTGAATCGCTTTCTTCATTTCATTGTCCACAAACCGATTTCTTCTCTTGTGATTTTTGTAATCAAACAAGAATCTTTGTAACTTGTTTTAAGACATACAATTTTTTTTTAAGATTTAAATTAAAAATTTCCCTCTCAATATAAAAATATTTATATTTAACAACATTACAGTATATTACATGAGTGCATCTACCATTTAAATTACAGCTTAAATGGATGCCAACATTTTGTAGTGAGTGCCAGATTTTTTTATGGTCTCGATTATATAATTTCGTAAATAATTTACAGGCAGTGCCAACAAACAAATTTTGTTTGTTAGTTTTATACGTAGTTTTGTATGTGAGTATTAAAGTTTTGGCTCCATTTTATGTTTGTTTGTTTCCCATTTTATTATTCCATAATAATTGCCTCTAAACAGTCACTTCACTAGCCACCAACTATCTATTAAAAGACATTTGGTACCAGTGAAAAATGGGTTACTTTTGCTTCAAATGAATCTCTAGGTATCGTTTTATCTGAAAAAAGTTTTCCTTTATAATATCGCATAGTGACTAGTAAGGAAACTACTCCTTCATAAAGTATTTAGTAACCTTTGCCATAACCTTTGGATAGTCGTCGTAGTGTAGTATGGGTCCGCCATCTAACGTTTTTTTTCGTGAATGGTAACACTTAGCTCATGTCTGATTTCACAGATAATTAGTTGTATCCTTCCGGTGAACGAATATGGTTGTGTATACGTTTGAACAACGCTGGGAAATATTGCGACATTACTTTGAAAATCATGGTAATGTTGCAGAATGTGTGCGAAAATTGCGTACGGATTTTGGATTTTGGAAGAAGAGAAGCACCGTCAGCTCCATATGTCCGTTATCTTGTGAAAAAAGTGAAAGAAACTGGCATCCTCATCGATAAACCAAAGCGTGAAAAGCCAAAAACAGTGCGTACATCCGAGATTATTGCTGATGTGGCAGAAAGTGTGCGTGAAGCGCCATCAACATCAATTCACCGTCGTTCTCAACAATTGAACATTTCGGAGACATCATTGAGGCGAATTTTGCATAAAGACCTTGGTATGACGCCATACAAAGTCCAATTGGTTCAGGAGTTGTGGACAATTGACCATCCAATGCGGTTTCGCTTCGCTAAGTGGGCCTGCGATCGACTTACAAAAGATGCCGATTTTGGCAAAAAAAATCATCTTTTCAGATGAAGCTCATTTTGATCTTGGCGGGTATGTAAACAAGCAAAATTGTCACATTTGGGGCACAGAAAACCCGCGCGCATACTTTGAAAAGCCGACGCACCTAAAACGAGTCACTGTTTGGTGCGGATTTTGGGCTAGAGGCATAATTGGGCCATTTTTCTTCGAAAATGGGCAAGGAGTGGCCGTTGCAGTCAATGGCGATCGTTATCGGGCCATGTTGAACGAATTTTTGTTCACAAAAATTGAAGAGGAGGATATTGGCAACATTTGGCGTTACGTGCCACACAGCCGAAGCTACACTCGATGTTTTGCGCCCTGTTTTTGAAGATCGCATTATCAGCCGCAGAGCTGATGTCGTTTGGCCACCTCGGAGCTGCGATTTGACACCGTTGGACTATTATTTGTGGGGTGCCATCAAAGATAAGTGTTAAGCCGACAAGCCAGAGACAATTGACGCTTTAAAGGACAATATTCGTGAAGCCATTGGTGAAATACAGCTGCACACAATCGATAATGTGCTTAACAGTTGGACTGATCGTGTAGGCTACTGCATGGCCAGCCGAGGCAGCCATTTGAATGAAATTATTTTCCATTATTAACCGGAAGGATTGTACTTTCAAATAAAAAAAGAAATTTGAGAAAATATTCAGTAGTTTTTTTTTAAAGCATTTTCAAAAAAAAAGTAATTTGGCGGACCCTTTACTTAGTATGTTGGCTTGTTAGACGTGAGGCCACGGTTTAAACCCCAAGTCAAACATCTCGAACAAAACGAAATATGAAAAAAATATTTCTTCGGCGATTTCCTCTCAGCAGATTTCTGGAAAAGTTACTCAAAAATCTGTCATTCGGGGTCGGCATTAAACTCTAGGCCTTGCCACTCATGTATAAAATTAACACACAAAACATAAGTAGTGTGTGAAACTAGGTTGTAATCCTGGCTAAAGCGTTGTAATTACCAATTATATACAGTGAGAGTGAAAAGAAACTATACCATGTATAAAATTACTACACACAATATGGGTAGTGTGAGAAGCTAGCTCGTAATCATATCTGAAGGGTTGTAGTGACTAATAATTGCTATACATTTTAAATGACAAACTCTAATGGGGATACAATCCCACTTATTGCTTGACATTGCACAATTGCAAGTGTATTTACACATGTTTATGTAAACAATACACACTACATGTGTATACGTAAATTGCTTATGCTCGTGCAGTTTATTATAATTGTCTACAAGTAATTCAATTAAATGTAATTTACAATTGTTGTTGTTTCTAATTAAAATGTGTGTTGCATTATCAAATGCTAACCATATAAAATCGTCTTCCATCTACCCTTCCCGTTAGAATTTATTGCCATGACCTATAATTGTAGGTCATCTATACGGTTTCCCAGTATTAGTTTTAATTCCAGTCGTTTATCTTTTCTAAAAAGGATTATTACAGACATTAATTGCAATTTGCTACACACATATACTTGTGTGTTTGTTGCACAATATTTTAATTCTTATTATTTAAATCGTAATCCTTTTATTTTAACAAATAATCTGGATTAATTATTTCGATTAGAGTAAATGATTATATTTAAATAAATTTAATTAAACAATATATTTGCATAGTATTGTATGGCACCGAAAATAAAGAGAGAGGTCTATTTATTAAAATTTAAAACAGTTCATTACTTTATGTACCAGTTTAACGCTATAAAAACAATCATTTTATCATATTTCAAAGTAAATTTATCGATAAAATGCATATAATAACAAAGGTAACCGAATTGCGTGCGGCAACCCGTGCGCTCAGGAAGTACGGCTGACTTCCAAAATGTTAGCTGCTTTGTGTTTGAACAAAGTATAGTGTTTCATAAAGCCGCTGTACAAAATGTTTACAATGTATAATATTTCAAAACGTCGTCAATGTGTATTTTTAACGCAGTCAAAAAAGCAATCAGGCATCGGATTTATAGTTGATGCATTGTTTGGTTACTTTGCATATCTACATAAGTTATATACCGTAGTAGAACTGCATACAAACTTTGTATTGATACGTTTTGGATGTCAGCCTACTACATTTGCCTGAATATAAGCGTCATATAATAGATATCTGGGAACCAATAGCAGCTACCTCTACGTATGGCATATAGCGATAGGCAGCAACAATAACTGAACTTTAATTACAATTACTGGAGATTATTTTTAATATTTGATTTTTGATGGTAGAGTTTTTCTGTATGAAAAAAATGATTCGCGACATGTGACCCCAGGTCAGACATCTTCAACAAAACGAAATATGAAAACGCATTTCTTCGGTCACTTCCCCTCAGCAAATTTCTGGCAAAAATTCTTGGGTGCTATAAGATTCCATTGTAACACCGACAAGGATGCAAACGATACATCGATGTTTAGAAAACATGTTTTTATGAACGATGTTACATATCTAAACACCGATCGTAACCTATTCCATGTTAAAGTTATAACTCCTGGCTGGTTTCCTTATCTTACTAGTCATTACAGCTTCTGTAAAAATCATTGTGAAATATTCTTAGCTTCCGCATGTATGCACTCAAAAGCCAACATCCTGTTATAACTATTATGAAGGTCCTAAAATAGACTATAGTCAGGTTCTCTGCGTATATATCTCAGACTCCGTCTGGTACCTCTATAAGTGAGTTCAGTATCTCAGTTCACTTTTGCAAATTTATGAAATTGTGACACTAATTGCTTGCCCTTCTGCAGAGGTAAGCCAATCTCGTGTATAAATCCAATTGAATTTTCATTATTAAGTGCATAGGGTTTGATGTTACCTTCAATGTCTCCATATTCAGGAATCCATATGCATGGAATCGTTAAAACTTTCCAGAGACTTCTTTCTATTTATGCAATGGCCCCTTTACACACATATATACATAATTGGTCATTACAACCCTTTAGTCAGGATTATGACCTAGATTCTCACACCCCTTATATTGTCTGTGTTAATTTTATACATGAGTGGCGGGGCCTACAGTTAAAATCGACTCAGAACGACAGATTTTTAAGAAACTTTTCATGGCAATTACATTTCCTCTCAGAGTTTTTGCCAGAATCTGCTGAGAGGAAGTTATACTTCGTTTCGTAGGAGATGTCTGACCTCGGGTTTAAACCGAGACCTCACGCCTAATAAGCCTACACAATACCTACTAGACCACGGCGACTACAATGGCCCCTTTACTGTTTGTTAATATGCCTATACCAACATTCGATATAAAAGGATAACGCATTCGACAGTGGCAGTCTTTCTTTATATTTATTATTTCAGCCAGAGCAGTCATCGGATACTGTAAGGAACAATCTAACATTCAACTGTTCTGAAAAAATTCCACATGTGACTTTGTAACGTGATTTCAATCTGGACTCAATACTTAGACGTGGTTTTCTAGAAAGGTCCAGCATAGTCAATGTGCACATCAACTATACCAAAGGCTTCGGCATGACCATAGCTTCTATAAATCATTGTCATTATGTCGCTTAGTCTAATTGCGTTTGGAGGCAGTTTTTTCGCCAACATATCGGGTGGTAGACAGTTAAGGATAAGGTATGTCTTAGATGACGTAGTTCTAAAAGCGCCTGTAATCATGATAGTTACCATCCTCAGAGTTTGCTCAAACCGGGTTTGATGATTCCTTTTGTTCAAAACTAAACTTTAAACTGTAGGTTCTCCGGCCACTCATGGATAAAATTAATACACACCACGTGGGGTGTTGTGTGAAGCTACAGTCACATTAAAAAGAATACATACACCATCGCATGTAGACTTTTTCCCCGCTAATTTTTTTTTTTCTCTAATAATTTCTAGGTTATATTTTTTATGATCGATTTTGTTTGCAAGCATTCTTAATTGTGATTGCCTTAAAGAACGCCGGGAAAAAGTCTACATACACCGTATGTAGACTTTTTTCCTTGACTGTATGTTCGTAATGTAGTGATTTAGTTTGCTGCTTTTATTTAATTTCTATACTTTCTTTATCATTTACTTTAATTTTGTTTCATCGAATTCCTCTATCAAATTAAGTCCTTGCTTAGTTTACTTCTGATAATAATTACATTAAAGCGTCCACACAATTTGTTGTGGCATTTGTCACTTGTGTTATTGAAGCATTAGTTTATATGCCTACGTAGTATGTTAATTAATATCATACTCTTATCATCTTATTGCATTAATTATATTGGCAAATCACAACTGCTGTTATTATGGCTATTATGGCTAAATGGTTAAATTATGCCTATTTAGGCCTTAACATGTGTACAAATTTAAGTGTATGTGTGTGTTTATCATTAAAGCTGCATAAAACGCCTGATTAACTTTTACTTCAATGGATATGTAAATAAGAGCACGATACACACACACACAGTTTGTAATTATTTCCCCACAGGACTTATTAACACATAAAAGAGCAAAAGACACGCATACACTCACATAAATATTTCAATTGTTTTATTAACATACATACATGCTAACAGAATAGATTAAGTACGGGCAATATATTTTAAATTTCAAAATTTTAATAAAATTTTGTCTTTAATTAAATGCCCGACTGTGTTCTCAGCAGACATGTCACTGTTAAGTTTTGAAACACAACCACTGTTATTCATATAAAGCATGTGAATAGAAATGTTTCTTCTTACCTCTGTATACATGCATATAAATAATGAAACATTTGTTTTGTTGTTTAAATTGTTGCAGGAATTTTGTCTAAATATTATGAGAAAACAAAAACAAGAGAATGAAAACAGAGAGGTAAGGTAGGGTCTGAGAGATGTGTTTGTATAATCGTATTGGAAGAGCCTTGTGGCACAAATATTTCTCATACAAAACGAACAAAAACGAACGAAGTTGAATTATCTTTTACAAGTATTTATGTTCACATGTGCATATACATGCAAGTGTATGTGTTTGGCTCTGTATTGTTTTGTTGTATTTTCTCTAAACATTGATTCTACATTTAATGTGCAAGTGCTTTAAGGAAAAGTTGAGAAATTTATGTTAATGCACTCAAGCCACACACACAGAGCATGAGAGAGAGAGAACGAATAAGGAAAGAGTAAAAAAGTAAAACACACATGGGTACAAAAGAAAATACAGTTTTTATATAGAATGGACTATCGATCGGTTTAAATTTAATCCATCGGTTATTTCGAATCTGACAATACTTATGTCTTCCTATTCTGTTACAAAATTCTGTATATTATCTCCGCTGAATGTAATGAATCGATTTACGATTGAGGAACGTTGGGATTTATTGGAAATTTATTTCCAAAACAACGACAATTGGTCGGAAATTGCACGAAAATGTCGTACAAAATTTGGTTGCAGAGAAGGACAAACAGTGCCCGGTATATGCAAGTTTATTGCTAAAGTTCGTAAAACTAGTTTCATTATTGGTGCGCTAAGACGTGAGCGTTCTCGTATAGTGCGTACACCCTAAAATATCGAAGTTGTGGCTGAGAGTGTCCGTGAATGTCCATCAACATCAACACGTAATCGTCCGCAAGAATTGAACATTTCACGCATCAGTTTACGTCGAATTTTGTGAAAAGATCTCGGTTTGATGCCTTACAACGTTCAATTGGTTCAAATATTGAAGCCGCATAACCATCCGCTTCGTTTTCGCTTCGCTAGATGGGCCAACAACAAACTCCATGATAATTCCGATTTTGCCAAAAAAATCATCTTTACAGATGAAGCTCATTTTCTCCTTGACGTATTTGGGGCTCAGAAAACCCACACGTGGTGTTATATAAGCCAATGCACACATTACGAGTGACTTTTTGGTGTGGCTTGACCCATATTTCTTTGAAACTGAGAACGGCGCAACCATTACGGTCAATGGAGACACCGTAACCATGATAACCGATTTTTTTTTTTTGTACCCGCTCTTCATGGTATTGATGTGAACGATGTTTGGTTTCAACAGGATAGTGCAGCTTGCCACACATCTCATGCCACAATCGATTTATTGCGTCAAACGTTTGATGACCGTTTAAATATCCGAAATGGTGATGTCAATTGGCCGCCAAGAAGCTGCAATTTGACACCGTTGGACTATTTTCGGGGGGTGCTATTTAAGAAAAGTGTTATCCCGACAAAATAGAGACAATTGAGCATTTGAAGGTCAACATTCGTGATGCCATTGCCGAGATACGGCCACATACACTCGAAAAAAGTGTACAAAAATTGGTCCGATCGAATGAGTTACAGTGAGGCCAGCCGCGGCAGCCATATGAATAAAATTATCTTCCATTTCTAACCGGAATAATTGTACTCCATATCGAAAAAATAAATTTGGCAAAATTTCAAACCAATTTTGTTTTATTGGATTTTTAAATTAAATCTTTTAAATGGACCACCCTTTATAATAAACAAAAATTTGCATTGGTCCCCTACACTTATCTATACATAGCAATACTTCAGCATTGTAATCTTAACACACTTTTCAAAATTTTTGATAACAATTTACACACTTATTCCTTCCTAGGCGATAATACACAGCAACATCCCCTACTATTCCTCACATTCGGGTGTTTACCGAGTGTGTCATTTAAAAAATTTTTTTTTTTTTACTGTAAGCAGCCACTCTGTGTGTGCCTTATATTAACCAACAACCAGCGTATGTTGATGATATTTTCAAATTTAATTTAATCTTAACTTGACATGCGACAAAGAAATACTTTTATCTGTTCTCACTCACTTTAACGGTCGCAGATGATTTTGAAACACAGATGGAAGCAAAAGAAGAGAGACAAAATCTTTAAATTCGTAAATAATTCAAAATGTGTACTTCTCAATGCCATGCACTCGTTTAGCATATTATATAAACTGGAATTTACAGTGAGGGCACAGCCAATTGTGCTATACACAGCATTATAATGTCACTTTCATACATACATAATTGGTTCCTAACAATCTGGGACATTCAGCAGAAGACAAAAACGCAAATGAAGCTCAAAATAATCGAAGAAATAAAGCGGATTGAGTGAGTCAGTATTACGACATAGTTCCTCACACCACTTATGTTGTGTGTGTTAATTTTATACATGAGTGGCGGAACCTACAGTTTAAAGTCGATTCCGAGCGAGAAATTCTTAAGAAACTTTTTCATGGAATTTTTATTTACTCTCAGAGTTTTTGCCAGAAATCTGCTGAGAGGAAATCGCCGAAGAAATAATGGGCCATTGTGTTACTCAGTATCATGATCCGTAAATGGTGGGTAAAACCACACCGAGCTCCGGAGTAAACTGGCCGGTTCCTTTAGTGACACATTCGCCGCCATATCCAGATTTTCAAACGTTCTGTCGCCGACCCTTCTTTTGAGATAGTTTTCGACCATTATTTGGCAAATTTCGGTCGGTATCTTCACAATAATTTCACGAATAGTTTATCATTACGGAATTATTCGTATAAACACGGTCTTAAAAATTAGCCTAAGGTATCCCCAACACATAAAATTACTCATTCCAGAAACTATTCATTCAATTAAGACAAACTGGTGGCCTTGGTCATATGCTTTGACGTAATCATCGAGTAAGAAACGAGACTACTATTGGTTATGACGAGATATTGTTATGGAATCTGTAATTTGCATCATATTTTCTAAGGTTCAGAGGTGTGCCTCTGTGAGCATATCAAATGCCAGTAGAAGCACGCCTCAGACACCTTTGGATGTCATTTTTCATTTGTTTCCGATTGAAGACTGTGTGAGTTCAGTGGCAGCTAGAGGCCTCTTTAGACTGCGACAGCTGGGTTTATTGAGTGCCGTTATGGTGGGTCACTCGGCATTGCTGATGGAACTAAGGTGGCAGCGTGAGATTATTTCGACCGTCGGAATGACGGACTACATGGCTGCAAAAGTTCACTTCTACGATATTATATTATATTATACCCGATAGGGAAGCCTTGATAGATACAGATAAACTCTTCGATGGTTGTACTATTTTCACTGATGATTCCAAAATGGAGACGGGTTCGGGTACAAGGGTCTTAATTTTTGGGACAAATGTCAGGAATTCGTTGATACAGGCTTCCGCCGGAATGTAATGTTTTTTAGGCGGAAGTTCTAGGGATCGTTAACGCAATCGAACTGGTCAGGAAACCTTTACCAAAAAGACCGAGAGTTACATTTTTATGTATGTAAAGGCTTTGGGGGACATGGTTTTAGGTCACATTTGAAAGAAGGTGAAAGGCTGCTAAGCGGCCTTATGTTAGATTATCAGATTGAACTAGGCTGGGTACATCATTATTGCGGCCGTTTTTTGGTAACGAAGTTGCAGATAAACTGACAAATTCAGGATCAATTTTGGGAGGATATAACAGAGGAGAAGTGAATGAAACCATCCTGCATGGAGATGTAGAACGAACTGTAGGGTTGCAGGGCTTTATTGCCAAGGCTCAATCTTACAGGGACGAAAATTATCCTAGCCATTGGAGCCTTTAGAGGCTTATTGTAATTTCCTTCCTGTAACAAACTTAGAAAGGGAAGAACAACCATTCTAAGGAAAATTCAGAAGAGAATAGAAAGGAGGAGAAGGGGAATAAACAAATTAAAAAGAAAAAAGGAGCTTTATGAATGGAAAGTCTCTGGGAGAAGGCATGGAATTGGTAACACTGTGAAGGGCCACCTTTCCTAACCTAACCTAACGAGAAAACTCGTGGCTTTGGATTAACAATAATTATACAATGAAACACATTTTAATGGAATAATCCTTTTTGCTTATGGCATCCATAAAAATTAAATAAATGCAGCATGATTTTCCACAATTTTTTGTTTGTTTTGTTTTCTATTAAAAATTCCATAAATCCAATAACGAAATACGAATGAACATAAAACAAGTGAATCTTAATTTTTGTTTTAAAAAAAAAGACGAGTACAAGAAAAGGACAAGACAAGAACACGAGCGGAAAAGCGTTGAATAAATAGCGCAGGCAAACGTTAAAAAAGTGCATAAATTTTAAAAGGCTTCATGAATTTCTTTATGCTTGACAGACTTTAATTGATACCAGCCATCAAATGCCATAAATTATATTCTCTGAGAACAACAACAACAACAAACAAAAATTTTTTAAGATAAAACGCCATGTGTTTTGTTTTGCTATCAACCAATATGCAATTGCTGCCTTTGACTTTGCAGCAGCCTAGTCAATGTTGATTAATTCAAGTGAATGGATGGCAGCAATACAAGGTTAAAGTATTGTTGCAGAGTTAAACAAAAACAAATTAACAAAACAATTACACTACAACAGCAACAAGATTCAGATCAGACAAAGACAAAATTGGTACTGAACACAATGGGGTTGCCTTTTCAAAAGCATTAAATGGAGCTGCAGCAGTATGCTGGTGTCTGTGGGACAGTGAAGGTCAGTGAAGGATATCGTTGGTAAAAACAATTCTCAGAGGTTTTCTTGCTAATGACTTCCTATTGATTGCCTTTTACTACAGGGTAGTTTTAATGAAAACCTTGGATTTAACAGCAATTGGCTGTAAGGGTGGGAATAATTAGAATTGGTTTGTTCACCCATTAACCCACAGGGTTGGTTTATAGCGTACTTGAGCAGGTAAATCACATAGTTAAGCTTAATTACAACACAATTACAATTTATATTAAATTATTACGAGCAGAATAATGAGAGCTCATGCTGGATATAGTACAACAGACCAGCGCCTTTGTTGGGAATCGAACCCACGACTCTAAGTCTAATAGATTCATACGATATTCACTAGTTCTACAAGACAAATAACTTTACTTTTACGTTTTCTTTTGCTACCGATTGGATCTTACAAAAATAATATTTTTTCAAAAAGTACCACAGCACTCGTTCGTCTATCTAACTTACTTCTGTTACGACAGTTTTCCGCTATCTCCTAGCCCCGAGACTATTCGAAGCTCTTAGTAATGCGACAATGTCAATCAGTGATAGTTCTTCCTGATCATACATATAGTAAAACCCTAAGCACCATTTTCTACTTTGACAAAGTGCCGAGCATGACCTCAGTAGGTGAAGGAAAATCTCTTCTTCTCCCTCATCTCTCCAGCTTCTGCAGAAATTATTACGTTCTACACGTGTCCGAGGCCGCCCATCTGTCCGTGACAGAATCGACGATCGCATTATCAACAAGCCTGAAGGCTTGTGATGTGACCGCCTGGTCACATCTGCAAGATCCTGAATCTCTTCGTGAAGTCATACCGTGGTGTCATGAAATCGTAATCTTTATCCACATCAGCAACCACTTGTCATATGGTTATGTTGAATGATTCGCGCACGATTAGCAGATACAACCTACAACCCCTAATGTTGTCCTTTATATAAGAATCTTATGAAATACCCAAACGGTCAGACATAAAATGGTGCAGCAAAAAGCATGTTCCATGAAATCCAAATCTACGATATCAAATTCTGATGATAGTGGAGTAAAATATTATTCAGACGTTTTTTTTTTCTCTTTTTTTGGGGGTCAAGGAGTTGAGAACCTTTCTTAAGTCTCAGAATAAAATCCATGGTCTTCATTGACAAAACCGCATTCTGCATAACTGACATGCTGCATAGACAGAGATTTCTATTACTCACTCTATTTTACTTACTTACTTATTGATCAGCATGTTGACCTAGTTTCCTAAACCACCCATCTTGTATTTTTTAATTTTATCCATGAGTGGCAGAAATTGAAGGTTCTGTCGACTTCGAGAGACAGATTTTTTTTAAAACTCTTCATTCAAATTTTCTCTCAGAGTTTTTGACAACAGACTGCTTGATGGATTATACTTATCTTATCTAAAGAAACGAAAATGAATACAAAAATTTTCCGCTTTTTTCTGTCCGCTTCCGGTCATCAATCGTAATGCAGGTTATCAATCATAATGCACCTACTTAATGAATTTCAAAAAGATTATAATACTTTAACCAGCTTCTTAACGTTTTTCTCTTCTGCTTTCACTATTAGTTTCTTATTTTGGATCTTCTAGTCTCCAGATTGAGACTTATAACTCTAATTTCTGCAGTTCCACAAACGTGTTATAAGCAACCACTGCGGTATCAAAATCGAAAACATCTATGGCTGCCCGTCTTGTTATTTTTAGACTAAAAGGGTAGTCATTCAAACCCACTTACCGCTGAAGGTGTAGACTATCTAAGGGTAAGCGAGAGTCAAGTCATAAGACCTCAAGTGACCAGAATATATCCTTTTGAATCCGTTGATCGCAGTGCCTAATAATTAAACTTAGTTGCAGCAGAAGTGTAGTCGCCATAGTTTAGTATGTAGTAAGTTGCCTTATTAAACGTGAGACCATGGTTCCAACCCCAGGACAGATATCTCCAAACAAAACAAAATATGAAGAAAACATTTCTTCGGCGACTTCATCTCAGCAGATTTCTGGCAAAAACTCCGAGAGTAAATAAAATTGCCATGAATATCTTTTGAAAAATCTGTCGTTCGGAGTCGACTTTAAATTGTAGATCCAACAACTTGTGTATAAAATTAACACGCACAACATAAGTGGTGTGAAAAGCTAGATCGTAATCCTGGCTGAAGGTTTGTAATGACCATAGAAGTTTCAAACAGCTTCGTATTAGAGGGAACAAAGTTCTAATCAATTTCAAACTTGTGAAACAACCTACGCATTTTCCATAGAAAGAAGATATCTTCCATCATGGCCTTTAGTTTTATTTCGCTTGTCCTTTGCTTCATGATTTCATGAATGCTATTGTCGTCCATATCAGTATCTGTTTTATTTTCGTTTCCATTTTATTTCATATTTTGGCACTTCAACTGTAGTTTTTTCCAAAGAAAACAAAACAAAAAAAGGAATACAAGACAACAGCAACATAAAAATTAAAGCAAAAAAAAATTGAAATGTCAACAGCATACACGCAATCATCTAGACTTTCAATAATTTTTAAAGTTAAGTTTTTATCATCAACGTATTTATTTTTTTTTTCTCTTTTTATTTTTGGACCTCCACTTCATAGGAGGTCTTGAAGCAGCAAGTGGCCTGTTTAAAAAACTTATTTTTACAATTTTTTAATGGAATCGTCGAAGAGGGTGATATTTTCTCTTTTGCTGCTCGAAATGAAAAACATGACACACTTGTTACCCATAAGAAAAAAAAGTATCTTATGCAAAAAGAAAAAAACAAAAAAATTCTAAAGTCTCCCTCTTAAGAAACATTCTACTGGAAAATTTCCATTTTATCGTTTCCTCTTTAAAAGCTGTCTTCTATTGAAATGATGTTGAAAATTTATTTTCTTTCTTCGTTTCATGTTTTTTTCTTCATTTTTTGGTTCTATAAGAAGAAATGTGACAGTTTTTTGGAAAGTTTTCTTCCTGAAACTAAAAAATTTGTTTTAGCATATCGGTCCTGTACAAGATGCAATTTCACTTGAAATTTTGTTTTAGTGTTCCATGAATTCAATTTGCTTTGTAATCTTTGTCTGTTGCAGTTTAATTTATTAAGTTTTTGCCATCAAATTTTCTTTCAGTGATTAAACAAGGACAATGCATAGAAAGTTTTCTGGTGTTTACCACAAACTTTCTCTTAAAATTGCCTGGTGTAAAGAACATAAGAATAATAAAAATATCAAAAAAAATATCAAAACTTTCTATTTAGCGATAGTAAATAACACCATGAGAAAAAGTAAATAAGTTTTGTGAGCACTATTGCAGGTAGTTATGGTTATAATAATTGATAAGAATCATTCTTTATAGTCCTTCTTAAAAAACTATTTCTTTAGCAACCCACTCTCCGCATTCTTCTGGCAAAAATTCTGAGAGTAAATACAGTAAGACCTCGCTTAACGCTGCTCCGCTTAACGCTGTTTCAGTATTACGCGGTAGTATTGGAATTCTCCTAAATCGCACAATGTATTGATACTTGTTGTATACGGGTGCAAATGAAACAGTCATGCACCAACCAAAAACGGTGCACTATATAGCGACGGTGTATACTATGTATCTTTTTCAACGCTCTTTTGTTAGTCTGTACAGAATAAAGATTCCAACTGTATTTTTCGAAGCCGCAACACAGCGCGAATGCATATTTCCTGCGTCACAGTTGATTTATTAGTTGTCATCAACGTTACTAGGTGTATACATATGTACGTGTTAAGTTGCCTCGTTTAACGCTGTCTCATTTAGTGCTGGAACTTATTAGAACGTATCCCCCGCGTTAAGCGGGGTCTGACTGTAGGTAGCGTATACGTAGTATACGTAGGCTTATTAAGCAAGAAACCGTTTTAAGCGGGGTCTTACTGTAAAATTGTCTCAAAAATCTGTTGTTCGGAGTCGAATTTAAAATGTACGTCCCTAGACTTATGGATGAAATGAATACACACAATATGCTGCTTCTGCTTCCACTAATATTCTACAAGTATTTGCAGGTCTACCATTCCTTTACATACTATGGCCTATCCATTTCCTCTTCCACTTACTTATTTCCAGGCTTACTGGTCTCTGTTTAGAAGAGCTCCATAATACTGGACTTAGGAAGGAGGCCAAAATACCCAATAAGTTTTAGCAGACACCTATTTATGAAGACCAGTCTTACATACAAACATACATAATTGGTCATTACAACCATTTAGTCAGGATTATAGACATATGAACGAACTAACGTTCTATATATGTGATGGCTAATTAGACGTTAGGCCACGGCTTATTCGTATGTGCAAAAAGTCTTTAAGGTATACTAGGCAATGAGGCGGCAGATGCTCTCCTTAGATTAGGTTCACTTTCTGAGGGCAACTTTATAGTTGGTCCCAATCTGCCAAACAGGTTTGCTGCTGGGCTTATATGAGGCCAGCCTGAGATTGGTTATTGGTTTCATTACTGGCTAATGTGAAATTACATCACTGACAAGAATCTGGAACAGATTCCAGCCGAATTATTGCAGGGTATGTTGCGAAACTATCGAACACCTCCTCAGCAACTGTTCAGCCCTTAGTAGATTAAGATTGAGCACCCACTGCAAGGGCTTCTTTGAAGGTTTGGACTCTCTGTCGGGGGCCGACATTAAGGCTGTTGATAGATTCATAAATAGGTGCAGCTGGCTGAGAAATGCTAGGTCATCAAGGTTGTTGTCACGCTCTCTTGTGTGTTTGTTGTCCATCTTTTTTCCTTTTTCTCTTATATCCTCCCTTTCCTAACTTTCAATTTCCCTATCTCTTTCACTCTCCTCTTTTTCTTCTAGAACGAATTTGTTATGGGTCATTTTGTCCCAATGACAAATACACGTCCTCAAACCTAACCTAGCATCGGTTTAATACCTCCATATGTTCTCCACAGATACTCGTTTTTCTTCAATTCGTTGCTCATACTCTTTAGGAATATAAGTTGGGAGTTTATGTCGCCGTAGTAGGTAGTGTGTTGGCTTATTACACGCGAGGCCATGTATAAAATTAACGCACACAACATACGTGGTGCGAGAAGCTAGGCCGTAATCCTGACTGAAGGGTTGTAATGGCGAATTATGTGTGTATAAGTTGGAATTGAATTTATTGTGCAGCTGTGTTTACAGCAGTTACTTCACTACTACAATTTTTAGTATCAAAGTCAGATTCAGTAATCGTGTTGTCAATACACGTATACATATGTATATTACGGGCCATTACTTCGGTGGTCATTAACAATCCTTTAATTAGGATTACAACCTAGGTTCTCATACCACTCATTTTGTGTTTGTTTATTTTATTCATGAGTGGCGGCACCTACAGTACAATATCGACTCCGAATGACAGGCTTTTCAGAAAATTTTCATGACAATTTTATATTAGCCTCAGAGTTTTTGCCAGAACATTGCTTAAAGAGAGTATTAGAAAAAACTTCTTTTACAGAAAAGAGGCAAATATTTATGCTGTAAAATATTCTTCAAAACTTTCCGATCTTTAGCTATAATTACCGCCAGTAGTGCTTTTCATAAGCCGTCTTGCAGAGTCACACCACAATTCCTTTATTTTACTGTATCAAGTATCAGTATTCCAATGTTTCACTTCTCCCACTAATACCGGAAGTTTAAGTAAAACTATGTATATATTTTGAGCAAAAATTGTGAATTTATTTCTAAAAATAAAATTTATTGCAAAAGTTATAAAAGAAAAATATAAATTAAATAAATAAACAAAAATGCCAAAAAGAAAGACAACAAATTTTTAAAGTTCGAAAAGTTCAAATAAAAACGTACACAATATAATAAATAAATAAATAAAGAATGAATAGAGTAAGTCGAGGTAACCAAAGTTAAGTAATAGAATAGAATAGAAGACCTATTTAAGTCATTATTATAGTTGAAGCAATAAAAATTTATCAAGTAATCTCTTCTAGAAGAAAAACTAAATCAAAAGAAAAAAACAAATATTATCCTAAGCCTTTAAGCAAAATAATAATAATTTATGCTCTACTAAAGTAAAAGTAAAATAAAGAAAGACTCTTTATTTTATTCATATAAAAACAAATAATTTTAAGTGTATGTGTAGTTAAGGAATGCCCACAAAAAAATTTAGGCATACACTTTACTTTATAGAAACTGAACTTAATAGTGAAATTATTTTACTTACTTAATTGGCCATTAACAACTCGAATAAGGGATTTCGGCCTGCCGTAACACATCCTTCCAGACTCCTCAGCTTCTTGCGCGCCTACGCTAGTTGGTCACACCAATCGATGACATGGCTTACTCGATTTGGTCCTTCTAATGCAAACAAGGTCGTCCTCTTCGCCGACTACCGCAGATCCCCGCATTAAATACCCATCTCGGCAGAGCCTCCTACTCCATTCGAACGACGTGGTCGAGTTGGAGCAGCTGCTGGATGTTAATACGCTGCACAACGTCAATGCCGTTGAGGAGCTCATACAGCTGAATGTTGAATCGAATGCAGAAATCATCGCCAACTCGCACTGGACCGAAGATCTTACGTAGGACTTTTCTCTCGAATACTCTCATGTCTGCTGCATCAGTGCTTAATAGGGTCATTGCCTCTGCGCCATAAAGAAGCACGGCGAGGATGAGCGTCCTGTAGAGTATTAGATTTTATTTTAAGTGAAGAAAATTATTTGAATTGAAAAAAATTATTTAAATTCCAGGAAATATTGTTGAAATTCTAATGCATAAAAAATCTTAAGTCTTACCTGAACACATAAACGCATGGTACCACTCAATTGCTAAAGTGATAAGTGGCCAGATCTGGCAAGAAAAATACGGACATTTTATTGGTTACTTAAAAATGATAACACAGTGTTCTGTGCATACACTGCACAAAATGCTTTGCACGGCATTAATCACTGCCTATCTTTCAATGTAAATTTTTTAGTTTATAGTCTAGTAAGTAGTGTGTTGGCTTATTAGACGTAAGGCCATGGTTCAAACCCAGGTCAAACATCTCCAACAAAACGAAATATGAAGAAAGATTTCTTCGGCAATTGCCTCTCAGCACATTTCTGGTAGAAACTCTGGAAGTAAATAAAATTGCCATGAACAAGTTTCTCGAAGTCGCCGTAGCCTAGTAGGTAGTGTGTTGGCTTATTAGACCTAACGCCAAAATAAAAAAAACTCTGAGAGTAAATAAAATTGCCATTGAAAAGTTTCTCAAAAATCTGTCGTTCAGAGTCGATTTTAAACTGTAGGTCCAGCCACTCATGTATAAAATTAACACACACAACATAAGTGGTGTGAGAAGCTAGGTCGCAATCCTGACTGAAGGTTTGTAATGACTAATTGTGCATGTACGTATGTATCTTTAAATTCAATTAGAATTGTGTGTGAGGAATATCATGAAAATGTTTTATTTTATGTGGAGTATAAAATCGTTCAAATATCCTCAAAGAGCGCGTCTCTTTGGCTTATAAAACCGGCTGAATTAGATCGTTGACATATTCATGTTAGCTTTGAGGATCGCTATAGCTAGTGGGCCTGTTGGTATAAATCTGCGCTTTTAAGGAAAACTCCACAAGTAAAAATCTAACGAGATTAAATTGCACGATCGTGGTGGTCAGTTCACATCAACTTTACGTGAGATGATCATGACCCCAAATCGTTCGACGAGAATATCCAATATGGCATGAGCTGTAAATCATATATCATCAGGTCAAAATAATTTTGTAATCATGGATCTAAAATCTCGCCGTTGACATTGATGATCTGGCTAACGTTGTACTGAAAGGAATATGAACCAATGCTGCCAACCCAACGCTTCCAGCCCAAAATTTTCACCAAACGGTGACTCTTTCGGGATATATTTCAAGCTTTTGGATCTCATGTGGACTGTGATATCGTTTCAAATTCGACAACTTTGGTTGTTCACCTACCCAGTCATCCAGAAATGGGCCAGATCACCAAAGATGATTTTTCGATGAAAATTAGGGTCAATTGCCAAGTGCTCAAGTAAACACACGTCGTTTACCTTCAGTTCTTGGGTCAGTTTAAATTTGTACAGGTTCGGGCTTAAGTCACAACAACGCAAAATTCGCCAAGTTGTGGTCTACAAAAGGTCGAGTTTTTTTGAGCAAAGCGAAATCGACTTCTACAAATCCCACACAAACTCACGGACGGCGGAGAGCTTTTGGCAGATATTGCGTTTCGTGGACGTATCTATTACATTGCGGATAGTCCTCTACGTAAGACGGTTATAAAAATAGTAAAAAGTGCGAAGCGTGTTGCACGTTGCCGAAATAATTTTGTTATTTGTGTACGGATCCCTTTCTTCCAGAAATGTGAATGTGTTCTGACAAAATCATATATTTCTTCAATACTTCATTTTCCTTTAATTCTTAAAAAGGCTTTACATTTTTATATGACTGGAAAAACAGTTTTTCGGTTAACAACTTCAAACTTAGCTAGATATATTTAAAAAGCAAACATATATTTAAAGCAAAGTAACGTGCATTAATTTTTTCAGACACTGTTACAAATATGAACTTATGAATATGAATAAGTGTGTTAAAATTTTTTCGTGCGCATTCCTTATATATTTTTTGAATATCGATTTTAGCAAATATTTTCTTGAATATTATTTTTTAAGTCAGTTACTCCTTCTACATTTCTTTTTTTTTTTGCTTTGCCTTTTAATGTCTTCCTTTTTATCGATGTCATGTTGTATTGAATATTCTTACGGTCATTCTAACATTTTGAATAAAAAATATGGAAAATTTATCGCCACAATATGTTTTTATCTTGGAATTTTCAGCAATCTTTATCACGAATGAAAGTAAATAATTGGAGTTGGACAAAATACCGAGGCTATGATGCGTTGGTATTATCAGGGCAATGAGAACATGTGCTACAGCAGCATTGAAAGCTTTGTTAAGTCCATGGTGCATGGTAGTGAACTTCAGTGCTTTAAAGGCTATGAGTAGAATACTCAGAGTCTACTCTAATACAAGTTTCGTCAGGGAAATTCATGACCTCATAACTCAAGGGGCTGACATCTTCCTCCTTATACCACCACTATACAGACCCAGTAGACTCTATGATTTTGGAAAATGCAACGAGATTTAGTAAAAGAGTGGAGGGTACCCTGGTAGTCGAGTGAGTAGTGTGCTAGACTATTAGCGTGAGGGTTGTGGGTTCGATTTCTACCAGAGACTCTGATCTGTGACACTACACCGAGCATACGGTCAAAGTTACTCAGCTCGTATATAATTAGAATATAATTTGTAATTGTATTGTAATAAATAAGTAAATAAATAATAAGAGTCGAATAACCTATAGGCTCTTTTAAAAGAGGCACAATATTGAGACCCAAGCAGGAAACTTCCAAGTGGAAGTCTCATGGAAAGATGTGCTCATGAACATAAACTAAAACGACAGGTCATAGCATGACTATATAATAGAACTTGCCTTTTAGAAAGGTTAATTCGAAAATATCATGGGACTAAGGAAACAAAAACAACTAAGTTGGGAAAAAATGATGCCTTTATTGGGTCACAAGTCATGTAAGAATCCCTGGTAGTTCCAGGTTTGAACCACTGATGAGGCCAAAAGCTTTGTATGGAGTCGAAAGGGATATTTTAAAGTATATACTATTGAAATCTACGTATTCTAGTAGGTAATGTGTTGGTTTATTAGACGTAAGGCGACGGTCCAAACACCAGGGCAGACAACTCAATCGAAACAAAATATGAAAAATATTTCTTCGGTGACTTCCTCTCAGCAGATTTCTCTGAGCGTCAAATAAAATTGCCTTGAGAAGTTTCTTTAAAAATTTGTCGTTCGGAGACGACTTTAAACTGTAGGTCCCGCAATTCATGTATGAAATTAACACACACAACATAAGTGGTGGGAGCAGCTAAATCATAATCCTAACTGGAGGATTGTAATGACCAATTATGCCATCGAAAAAATATAGACGAAGGCAGAGATTTTGCCTGGGTTTGACTGTTAAGCTTTCAATAATATTTCAAGAATATTTGAGGCATGCATCAGACTGACCCTGAGATTAGTAATCGGCATTTTGACAGGGCACAATATAGGCAGATTGTAAGATCGCCCCAATCACAATATATAGATTCAGTGGTGATCCGAATGAAAAATCAGAACACATATTTGGAACTTGTTTAACATTTTATACATACCATGAGAAAACACCTTGGGTGTATGTCATGCAATTGAATAGCATTGTCCTGGCATTAAAAGCATGTCTTACTCCGTAGACTTCGTTTACTTTTACTCTCCACATTACTTTCTTTCCTAGCTGGAAGTTAAGATTCAACTGGTACCCTAGACACTACGTGCTAAGGGAATGTCCTTAAATTCTAATTGTACATCTCCACCATTAGCATTTAGCCACTCATTTTTTTATTCATTTTACTGTGCATAATTTATTTAGTCCAGTAGTACTATCTGTTATCAGCTTAAGTAAAGCAATGAAAAAAATAATGAATGAATGAGATTGCATGTAACATGCTACGTGTTACATATTTGTACTTCAATTAATTGTTACAAAGTGAAATAAAATTTTAGGAAATCATAAAATACATGAATGTTATTATAAACATTTATTTGTAGGTTTATTTTTGTTTATAATTATTAGTAGTAAGCACACAAAAGGACCATAATAATAAATAAATTTTTAGAATCATGTGTACATACTTAGAATTTTTTCAATCTTTAAATCATTCCAAGTGGAGTACAATTTGCTTTATTTAATAAATTTTTTCTTTAAATTTATTATCATTTTTCGTATTTCATCAATTATTAATTACGAAATATTAACACATTTATTTACGTGTGAATTTCATTTTCATTATGCGCGTATACTTCCAACACTTTATAACCTTATTTTCTGACATTGCATTACCATCTGAAAGGTTTTGTTAAGATCAGTTCTGCTTAACTTTACAAGAAGTTAAATTCACCACCAAACAATAATATTTCCTCTGTAATTAACATTTTATGTTACTGTCAATTTAACATGACATGTTATTTTAATTCCAATGTATTTACTGCGCCTGAGCTAATATAACTGTTAACGAGTTCTGTTAAATCTTAAACTGTTTCTTGTTTAAGTTACGAAGGTTGTTGAATTTTAAGAGAGATAGAGACAATTGGATAGAAAATGAACAATTTAAAGAGAATTTTTTATGAAGTAGGTATTTAAAATTAAATTGTTTCTGGCTAAGTCGACTTAATAGGCAGTCTACTAATGGCCAATCAGCATTATTTTAATATACATATATAACTTAGTAAATAGGCCTTTAAATTCAAGACAAAATGTTTTAGAAAAAGAGATCTCTTAAGTAAGTTTCTTCAATTTTTTTTAATTCAAGCGTCTCAATGTTAAGCAAGTCGTTCATTATGGAAAATATGTCAGGTCATTAGCTATATTATAGGTCTTCCAACAGGGACTACCGAACTTTGACAGTCGATAACAGCCATCTTGTTAAAGCTACATCTCTTGTCATTTATGCAGTCTCTATTACCAAATCACCATAGACAACAACGAGTGTTTGCTAAATCGGAAGCATCGCTAGCAAGGATACCTATTACTGGATAAATGAATACGTGTACAAAATTGGCGACGATTTGGGGCAAAGGCAATCCCCATGAGATCCAATAGTGCCCAAGGCTTCCCGACATGTATGTATGCATAATTGGTCATTACAAACCTAGCTTATCGCACCACTTATGCTGTGTGCGTTAATTTCATACATGAGTGGCGGGACCTACAGTTTAAAGTCGATTCCGAACGAAAAATTTTTGAGAAACTTTTCATGGCAATTTTATTTTTACGCTCAGAGTTTTTGCCAGAAATCTGCTAAGAGGCAGCCGCCGAAGAAATATTTTTTCATATTTTCGTTTTGTTGTCTGACCTGCGGTTTGAACCGTGGCCTTACGTCTAATAAGCCAGCACCCTATCTGCTAGACTACGGCGACTTCAAATATGGATCGTTTAGCAATCGAGATATCTCACACACATTTTGTTTTATACAAACTTAAAGATAGAAAGCGCTTAAAAAGCACCCCTATAGAGGATAGAGGATAGCATATCTGAAATAGACTGCAACTGGCAACACATACTAGGTTGCCATAGCGCCGAACATTAAGAAAGTCTTAGCAAAATCGACACATTAAAAAAATCTGAGCGTGCCAGTGAAATTGAGAACAAACACAGTCGAGTAGAGGTAAAAGTACATTTCCAGATGACAAAAATAAGTAAAAAAACAAATGACATATGAAAGCTAGGGCCACCTACAAGAAGTCATAGATGACGATGATGACGTCATAAGTACATAAGAAAACTAATTGTTCGCAGTGATAAGACAAAAATAAAAAACTTTTCAAACTTTCCTGGTAATATAAGAGCAAAAGTGTTTAAGTTTCAATAAATTTTTCCTTAAATTGAAACCAAGGCTAATATGGACACTCATTTGTGTGGCATGTGTTCCATTTGTCTCCATATATATTTCGAATTAAAAAATTTAATTTTTCTCCACTTTTTACTGGTACTCTCTCTTATAAGCTTATGTCTTCAAATTCAATAGAAAATTCTGCCTTGACATTGAATTGTTTTTCAACAAGTTTTCCTTAACGTAGCTAAAAAAATGAAAAAAATATGTGCAGAAGGAAATATAAAAACTTGAACTTGTTGCTCAAATTCAAGAGTCATACCAATAGTCTTTTGAAAAAGGGAAATATGATTCAATAGTTGAACTAATAATGACCACTTGAATAACAACGCATTGTGCTGTGTGGCACTCAGTCAGTCACAAGTTTTATTACTTTCAACTCTTTGAATTTGATTATGGACAATGAAGCCTTTATTTACAGAAGGCATAGACTCGAGTTATTGCCATGATGATGTAGATTTAATGTGTGTGTTGAGTGTTATTGACAGTGGCAGTGCAATGGTAGTCATTGGTAGTCGTGTTTTATTGGTCTTCTAATAAAAGCAGGAATTTTAAAAGAAGGCATTATTTAACAACTTCCGTATCCGGCTGCAAAAGACTTTGTAATAAAATTATGCAGTTTAAACGAATTGGCAAAGGTTTAGTTTTCATTTGATTAAAAGCAAATCTTTTCTCAGGAAAAAATTTTCTGTTGGGATTATAGCCATGAATGCCTTGCTGTTATTAAAAGCCATTAAAATAACACACAGAATTGTTGTTTAAGTTGTGCTATGAATATTGGGAAATTTATTATTTTAGTGCCAAAGTATGCATCACTTTTCTTGTAATTTTTCAGGACTATCTGCGTAGATCAAAAGCTTGAAGAAGACTTAATGAAATCCTTCCATGAATACTTGCATTTTCCTTATATCTCGAGCGACAATGTTTCAAGTTACAAAAGTATACAAAAGGGTAGATTCCCATTGAAGATTTTAATTAATGCAGAGACAAAGAAGCTTATTTCCAAATAGGAATATCACCCCATCCCCTATGCGTAAATGTAAGGATTCCGAGACAGCAGAATTTAATCAAATCCTCTATTTCGCTTGAACTGAATCGTAAATAAATCACGGTATATTACATTAATACCTAAAGCTTTTGTTTTCTTACTTACATATTTACTAAGTGGCCTTTACACCCCCTTAGCCAAGATCACGACTTAGCTTGCCACGCCACCCATGTTGTGTGTGTTAATTTTATTCTTAAGTGGTGGGACCCACATGTTAAAGTCGGCTACGAATGACAGATTTTTTGAGAAACTCTCCATGACAATAGCATTTCTCTTAAAGTTTTTGCCAGAAGACTGCTGAAAGCAAATAGCCGAAGAGCTTTCTGGCTTTTAGCTACGATTTGAACCATGGTCTCTCATCTAATAAGTCAATACACTAGTCATTTACTAGACTATGGAGACTTCAAGACTTTTTGCCTTCAGAACTTTAAAATCCAAACCTGTGGATACCACCATCATTGTGACGCCTCGTAAGTTTGCCGCTAAATCCGAGTAGCTGTACGCTAGTAGGCAAATATCGTAACTAACTGTACATAGGCTTTGAAATTTCTGGGAAATCAAATTTTGGTATTGACTAGGAAAAACCGAATTGCCGATGTAAATACAAATGCAAATACTTTCTGTTCTCGTAAAATTACTTCATGTTAAAACACGGAATATGCCAATAGCATGGACATCATCCGTTAAAAAGATATCCGCGATTTCAGTCATGGATTCGGAATACTTCACTCAAAACTTCACTCCTTCACACCTTCACTCAAAGAAACTGCCGCAATATCTGTATTAGACCCTCTTTAACCCAGGACAGTATATAGCCTTTGGACTTCTCCATTTACTTTTATTACTAACTCTCGATGCGAAGCATTTCTTAAAATCATAGAATCTACTGACTCTTTCCAGATAAAGAGGAATTTGGACAATCGCACAAGTCGTACGACATGTCAAGTCGTTGCGTAAAAGAGAGCGGATAATATCGTAAAAATTAGATATGTTTTGAGGGCGCACAACATTGAGAGAAAATATGGATGGCAATTTGGAAGTTGGACGACTCTCCCCGATTTTAAAATCAGGTTCCATTAGATCAGGAATACATTAATTTATCTTTGTTTTGGCATTTTATTAATCCTGTGAATGCAATAATATCTGTCGTAAGATTTTTACTCTCCATATTAAAATACCCATGCAACTCTGTAATATTTTCTCTCTGACTTAAACCATTATCGTGTGAATTGGCCTTAAGGAGGGAGCTGACAGTCACTTGATTCATTAGGTCTGAAAATCTTCTGATGTATCTCGTGTTTATCTTTCATTGTGGTGACCAGGGAACCGTCAGCCACTTGATTCATTAGCTCTGGAAGTCTCCTGATGAATGTCGTGTCAGATTTGTCTTCCATTATACTCGCCATAGTGCCTAGAGCGCTAACCTTTATTACTACTAGCAACGAATCCAAACAGAGTTTAGTGCCGCTGTAGAACAGGTCTTCATTACATTCATAATTGGTCATTACAACCCTTCATTCGGGATTACACCTAGCTTCTCACGCCACCCATGTTGGTATGTGTTAATGTTATCCATGAATGGCGGGACCTACAGTTTAAAATTGACAGATTTTTAAGAAAATTTTCATTGCAATTTTATTTACTCTCAGAGAAATCTACTGAACGGAAGTCGCCTTTGTTGGGGATGTTTGACCTGGGCTTTGAAGCGTATACTTACGTCACCATGGGTAAGCTAACATACTACCTACTAGACTACGGTGATTTCATTGCCTCGGTAAAAGATCTATGGTGCTAGGAATTTCGATGCCTCATATTTGGCCGCTCTGTAAGCCCAAGACCTAGGATTTCAAATGAATCTGATTGAGGCATTAGATCGCTTAGCCTTTCATTGAGTATAGGGTGCCACTTGTTGACAACATTTTGTTATAAAAACCTACACAATCAGGCACTTGTTTAATGAAATTTTAAATCACAAACAACTTGCATGTCTATTTTTATTTTTTCTTTTTATTTTTTTTTAATTTTCTTCTCCTTTTATTTAATAGTAAAAGTTTTATTTCAGGAGAAAAAAATAAATAGAAAATCGAATGTCCTTGTAAGCAAGCACACAAGTCAAGTTTAAGGACTTCTTAGCAATTTCATATAACAGTTAAGAAAATAGTTGTTGTCGTACTTTTTATATGGCTTTCCATTTCTTCTTTCTTCTTCTTTTAGACCATTGTTGTTAGCCTTATATTCCTATACCACCATATAAGACTTGTTGTTACAAATTCAAAACGATTTACTTTTATTGTTTCTGTTACAATTTCTGTTACAGTTTCATTTCATTTTATTTTTAATAAATTTAATCCTGGTTTCATTGCATATCAAGCACTTTTTTGTTTGTTAATCCTTTGAAATTGAAATGAATTTGGTTTTCCTTTGTTTTCTTTCATTTCTTAAGATTTTATTTATTAAGAAAGATTTCTTCTTCTTCTTTTTCTTTTAAAGAACACAATGACATTCTGAAGGTACATACTTGTATAAGGTCAGAGTTATTTTTATATTGGGTGACCATACTTTTTTATATAAAATGTTTACGTGGGTTAAAGGGTCCTTATATATAATATTTGTAATGCCTTGAATTATGTACCTGGTATTCAATATAATAAATAAGAAAAAAATAGTATGAAATATTGTTAATAATTCACAAAACTTTGTTTGAATTGCCACAATAATGACAGTCATCAAAATGTCTGCAACAAAAGCAGACAATGGGAATTGTGGCACTTTTAAGGTTGAATGGTAACAGTATTTACTTTACACGGCAGCTACAGTACCATAAGACCCTTTTTACAAAAATTCAATGTTTACTTGGACAAAGTCTTTTAAATTTTCTTTTAAACTGTCTTTCGCTTTTACACATCCAAAGTTTTCTTTGACAAAAACTCTTTAATTTTGTTATTGCACATACATACATACATAATTGGTCATTATAACCCTTTAGTCAAAATTACAACTTAGATTCTTACACCACTTATGTTGTGTGAGTTAATTTTCTACACGAATGGCGAGAACTACAGTTTAAAGTTAACTCCGAACGACAGATTCTTGTGAAATTTTTTTATGACAATTTTATTTTATTCTCAGAGATTTTGCCAGAAATCTTTGTAGAGGAAGTTGCTGAAAAAATATTTTTCGTATTTCATTTTGTTGGAGATGACAGACCTGGTTTTTGAACCGTGGCCTCACGTCTAATAACCCGACACACTACCTACTAGACTACGGCTGCCTTCCAAAATGTATCAATACAAAGTTTGTATGCAGTTCTACTGCTGTATATAAACTACGTAGATATGCAAAGTAACCAAACAATGCATCAACTATAAATCCGATGCCTGATTGCTTTTTGACTGCGTTAAAAATACACATTGACGACGTTTTGAAATAGAATACATTGTATATATTTTGTATAGCGGCATTATGAAACACGATTCTTTGTTCAAACACAAAGCAACTAACATTTTGGAAGGCAGCCTACGGCGACTATATGGCGACTTTGTTGCGTATACTACCTTCGATAAACGACGAACGAATAACAAAACAACATTACGTGTACGCCAAAGTGTATACTCACCCCTATTCGTTATTCTTCTCTCCTACGAACCCAAAACTTTGCAAAGTAAACTTTGAAGGCGTAAAAGCGCTTTAATTTAAAAAGAAAACTGAGGAATCCTTCTCTGAGAACAAAGTTATGGATCACAATACGTCACAACAAAAGCAACGTCTTTTGATCTGTATTGTATGATCTGGCCACCAATGGCATGTGATTTCAACAATATAGGAAAGTTTCTATAAGGATAGGAAACGCTTTAAGAGAAGACAATATAGTAGGCACAAAAATGGTTATCCTCATCCAATATAGCGCTGGGTACATGCCCTAATAGATGAAACCTATTCCTCATCTCTACAGCTTCTGCAGAAGTCTTTTAGGATAATGCAATATTCCGTAATTCTGACTTCAACAACCGTACTATACGTGCTCCCTTCAAGTTTGAGCAGACTTTTTCTGTGCCATTTATACAGCGCTTTCCAGATTTGCTGCGATTTTCTGGATGCATTCGAAACTACCCAACCGGCTCGCAGGTCTTCAAAAAAGGCAAAAAATTGCAGAGCCGGATACTTGCTTATCTGGTCTGCAGTTACGTGGAACTCCTCTACATCCCAGTACCTATAAGATATAAATATCGTACCGTTTCTCTCTACCATACTACCATAGAGAGTTAGAACCCAGCCATCTGGCTATCAGGAAAGTATGCCAATATTCTTTCCACAGACATTTCCATCCATAATAGGCCTCATAGCAGCTTGTGCGGCCGACACTTTCACCTGAAAGGCGTTGCAGTAATCCGGTAATCTTATGGAGTGACCTATGCCTACCGACTTGCAAATATTCTAACACCCCACTTCTATAAAAATTCCAACCAAGTTACAATCTGTAAGAAGTCGTTAACGAGGTGTAGTACACCACTTTCCCAAACCTATATTCTGGAATAAATGTCCTGAAGCCGTAGTGCGGTATCAAATAGTCAATATTCTTGATCGTTCCGTACTCTTTCAAGATCTTCGAGTTTGCAATAATTGAACCGTGCCACTGTCCAGTCGCTAAGAGCTGTTGATGCATTTTAGCCTCTAAGCCTTTACAATAAAAGTCTAAAGACATAAAATTAACTGCAGCACCAACCAGAAGTAGTACGCACGATGCCAATGAGTCTTTTTGAATCCAAAGTCCTTGAGAAGTCATAGTGCGGTATCAGATAGTCAATATTCTTGATACTTACCAATTCTTTCAAAAGCTGCGATTTGGCAATATTTGATACGCGGCACTGTCCAGACACTTAAAGCTGTCAACTCATTTTTGGCCCTAAGTGCTTACAGTAAAAGTCCTGCAGAGACAGACATAAAATTAGCCGCAGCACCAACAAGGCGTAGTCGCCAATGAGTCGCCCAGGATCCGAACATTTTGTTGCAAACGTTAAGGGCAATGGAAGACTTTTTCACTATACTCTGTATATTCTATTTCAAGTATAGATTTCTATCCAGAATAAGCCACATGGCGTACGTCGGAATGTTGAATTTAATATCCGTTATATACAATCTCAAAATGCGGTGACTTTTACCTTCTATTTGAAAACAACCATCTCCATTCCAGGATTCACAATGGAGCTAATTTTTATCGTACTCTGTATTTGCTGCAGAATAGCTTTCTGTCCATAGTAAGCCATAAAAAGTATGACGGATCTTTGAGTTCAAGGCCCGTTTAATAATGTTCAATGGACGATAATGCAGTTGCTTGTATCTTCTACTTCAGGAGCACCATCACCGTTTTTCAGGATTCACATCAAAACCGTGTCGATATGCCTACAAGAAAGTTTGCATCAGAGCAAGCTGCATCCTATCTACAAACGATGATCAAGTATTTTCGTATGTCACAGATTAAAGGAGGGGCTAAAAGGTTACAAACAAATTAATCTAGGTCCCTACTTACCACCATAAAACGTTGCATAGGTCATGATGGTATCTAAAAAAGTTTGGGTCCATGCAAAAGAGTTCATAAATGAAGTGATACGAAAAAGAAGAACAGTTTTGGAAGGAGCCCCACGAGGATTGTTGTGTCGCCGATGCAGATGGTTTTAATCGATAGGAATCTGACTAAAAGGTTTTCATCTGTACTATAGCCTTAGAGAACAATTTTTTCTTATTTATGTCCTTCAGGGAAGAAGTCGCCGTAGTCTAGTAGGTAGTGTGTTGGGTTATTAGACGTAAAGCCAAGGTTCGAGCCCCAGGCCAGACATTAAAACAAAATACAAAAAGTATTTTTTCGGCGACTAACTCTCAGCAAATTTCTGGCAAAAACTCTGAGAGTAAATAAAATTGCCATGAAAAGTTTCTCAAAAATCTGTCGTTCGGAGTCGACTTTAAACTGTAGGTCCCGCCACTTATGTATAAAATTAACACACACAACATGAGTGGTATTGAGAAGCTAGGCCGTAATCCTGACTGAAGGGGCGTAATGGCCAATTATGTATGTATGTATGTCCATCAGGAAACAATTAATTTTCTTTAATTTAAATAATTAAGTGTACAAATTTATTTTAAATTAAGAATTTTAAATACTTTAAACAGTCATATAAGAATTTCAACTAAATTTACGACATAATAAGAATACATTTACTCCTCATCATTCACATCCAGATTAAGGCAATTGACCCAAAATTGATCCATGGTATGATACAAATGGGGCAAGAAATTACCAATCGAATGATTTTCATCGGTGTAGGTCTAGTAAAAAGGAAAATTAATATTTAAAACCAAACATTTTTTATAATAAAAATCCTTAGAAAACTTACCATTTCATCAAATAAAATATCATGGGCTTGCAAAACCTTGGCCAACATTAGCGATTGCTGATAGTGGACATTATCATCACCAGAGCCATGTACCAACATAAAATCATGATTACGGAAATTTTCAACCTGGTCCAAGACACTAGTATCCAAATATTTCTTGAGATTATCTTCCGCAGTAGGCAAACCCATGTATCTTTCGGTGTAAATGGTGTCATAGTACATCCATGAAGTGACAGGAGCCACAGAAATGCCACATTGGAAGACACGTTTCTTATCATTGGCCAAAGTGCGGGCGGTCATATAGCCACCATAACTCCAACCCCAAATGCCACACCGTTCCTTGTCCACATAAGGCAAAGTGTTTTGCAGATCTTTGGTAACTTTTATTTGATCCTCGACTTCAAATTCACCCAAATGATTATTCACAGAGAACAATAAATCCTTGCCCTTATTGCCAGTGCCGCGGCCATCAATTTGCACATAAATAACCTCACGTTTGGTGGTCATGTATGCATCAAAACCCAAATTAAAACTACTAGTAACTCTTACCGAATTGGGCCCGCCGTAGACATACACAATCATGGGATATTTTTTTTTCTCATCCATATTGGGTGGGAATTGTAATTTAGCTACACCTATAGAGCCATCGGCCAAGGTAACGTTCATGAAAGCAACCCTCGGTCTTAACTTAGTGGCCAACATAGCACGGAAAGCAGTATTAGCTTCCCAGTCCTTTACTTCTTGATTGGTTTTCGTTTGGAAGATCTTGGTATAACTAGGCAGGGGTCCACTGCAAGTCACGGTGTAATAAGAGAAGCTGCTACTGAAAGAAGCAGCAGCTGAACTACATTTTTTATCCTCTACATCTTTGAGAGTACAGGTCAGACATTCATTATTTCTATAAACATGATTAATGTAGGGCGCAGTATAGGGCGATGCTTGAGTAGCCTGGTAGTAGCTGTAAACAAATAGTCCCTAAGCATTATAGGAAATGAAATGTAAAATCTTTAACCTGAACTTACATAATATCATTGATCTCATCGTAACCATAAACTTTTAAGGTGGTAAAGTTGCCTCTGGATTGCCATTCATTTTGTCCGGTTTCCAAATTTAAGTTCCACACTTGATACCAGTTCCCTATCCAATAGGTGAAGACACAATTTTTCTTTGTCTTCATGCACATGGGTGTACCAATTGTAATCCATCCTTCTGGCTCTTCTAAACGCTTAACTTCACGACATTCACCATCCACAGAGCATAACTGTAAACTGGCTATGTTCTGACGTCTATTCAGCCATGTTATCAATAGTTTGCCCTCACTAGTCCAGGCCACATTTTGTAAAATATGATCTTCACTCACAATATTCACTGGAGCCTTTATGGTTGTATAACTCAAATTAACATTCAAATTGAATACTCTCAAGGCCACCACAGGATTATTGGTACCCGGTTTGGGATATTTCAAGTCCACCTCTTTGGGATACTGATACTGAGGATCGTCAGCTTCTCCATACAGGAAATATTTAAATGTTTCCACATTGGCATCATTGAAAACACCCACTGCCAAATAATTGCCATCATCAGACCACCACATAGCCGAGCCACTGCTTAAAACCTCCTCCTCGTACACCCAATCGGGTATGCCATTATAGAATATGCCCTCAATGCCATCCGAGGTAATTTGAACTTCCATGTCAGCTGAAAAGTGTATGAAAACATTGTTGTTGTACACATAAGCCAAACGATCCTTAATGGGTGACCAGGCACAATACTGTAGCTTTGCGCCACCATGTATTTGTATAGCCGTGCGGGTGGCAATATCGAATACATCGTATTTGGCTATTAAAGAATGCCTAAATATCTCTTCAACATCATAGCGTACCAAGATTTTTGTATTATCCGGTGATAATTTAAAGGAACTGCTGCGATTGTAAATGTTCTTTAGAAAGAGAAGGAAATTTAAATTCAGTTCTCAAAATATGGTTGAGGTAATTATAAAAAATCTCACCAAAAAGTCGGAGGTAACAAAGATTGTGTCCTTGCCAGTGGCCGCATTAAATTTGTGAATTGATCGATCAGTGGCAGTGTAATAAAATTCATCGTCTGTAATAAAAGAAAAATATAATCAATAAAATATAGTCCGGGGAATTATAATAATAAAACGTTATAGTTGTGGCAACTAAAACTTTTTAAAAAAAGAAATTTTTTTTATTGTTTCAAAAAAAAATTAAAGAAATTTCAATATAGAAAGTGGGTTTTATTGAAATTAGATTGTTGAAAAGAAATCTTAGTTGAGATAACTAAAATTTGTTTGTTTCATATGATAACTGCAAACAAAGTATTTTAATTTCATAAAGTTTCACGGAGAACAAAGTTTTTTGTTACTCTGCGTATTTTTTCTTAAATATAAATTGTGACAACTATCGGGACTGCCAACAGGGACTTTCAAAAGTAATATCAGGTCTTACATTAAGCGCTTCATAACTTTAATTTTAAATAAAATAGTGGGTGTGTGAGATATCATCGAAATTTTTTATACGTTTGAAAGACCCATCCATGCCATTATTCGTGAAAACATCGTTCAAATGTCCGCAATGGCTTCTCTGGGTGAAACGCTTCCGAAATATCGAGTTTTTTATAACGCTGTTGCATAAATCAGGCTGAATTGACCGATGGCATGAGATATATTGGCTTTGAGGACCGATGTGCTTTGTGGCTTTTTCGATTACACCTCAACTTAAGAAAACTCAACAAGAAAAAGTCTAACCTGGTTAAATCGCACAATCTCGTTGGTTAGGTCATACCAACTCCGCGTACGGGTTATCAAATGAGGCTTTATCTGTATAGTTTGTTACGATATTATCCAATTCAGACCAACAGAAGTTAGCAATCACCGAACTATATTTGTCGCCAATGACAATGATGACCTGACTTATATCACTCCTTTTGCAGTAAGTTAAACTATTTATATTTATTTGTTAAACACATTTTTCGGTTGCTGACCGATCCATATTGAAATCGCCCGTAGTCTAGTAGGTACAACGAACAAAATGACTACCTCTCAGCAGATTTCTGGCCATGAAAAGTTTATCAAAAATCTGTCATTCAGAGTTGGCCGACCCACTGCTCATGGATAAAATTAACGCACATAACATGGGTGGTGCGAGAAACTAGGTCGTAATCCTGACTGAGCAGTTAAGTACATGTAAATCTGTTACTCTACCACTCAATAACCATATCTATGGCTTTAATTGATGCTTGTGTTGGTTTTTATATGTATAGAGATGCGAATCCAGATGTAAAATACGCTGTAAGATAGACTTAGGGCCATTATTACAACTTGCCGTTAAATTTGGGTTTAGTTAAAGTTACCTTTAGCTAAGGAGAACTGTAAAGTTATTTTCGTTATTACAACTTACAGATAAAATTTTTCAAAAATATGGCAGTGCCGGAGCAATGTCGATAAAACTGTTCAATTATACAAGTTTTTTTAACGCAGTGGCAACCGCGGGCTTAGTTTTTTGTTGTATATGCTCATTTTGTTTAAATTTGAAGTTGCCATAATGAAAATAATTATATAAGTTCAAGTTCAAACATAAAGTGACCTTTAAATGTTAAAGGTAGGATGATCCTCCCTTTAGCTTAACGATCACTTCTATCTTATTGGGTACTCATAATAACGAAAAACAATTTATCTGCCCGTTAAAATCCTCTCTTTAGTTAATGGCAAGTTGTAATAATGGCCCTTAATTGCTTGGAGTATCGGGCATATTTACTCTGCTAGAAGCGATGTTTTTCGTACATTTGCAGGTTTGTCAGATGGACAGTTTCCCATTTCTACAAATTTATTTATAATTTTGCCAATTCTTTTCTAGCAAGTTTAAAATATTTTTAACAAGTTTATCGGTTGCCAAAAGATCCAATATCGTATTGAATAAATGACAGTTAAAAGTCTGATTAGACTGATGATTTTTGAAACTGATAAATGACCTTATATGGCTCGGTTAATGAGAAATCAATTAATTGAATCCGTTGAAACTTTACATTAGTGCTTGGTAGCATAACAAATAAAAATTAGAATAGTAGTAGTGCCCTTATTTGTCATCTTAGGAAAAAAAACTTGAAAGAAATTGATATTAAAACACATTTTATAAAATATTACCTCATAATTCTTAAGTTTTATTAGCAACAATAAAACATTTTCATTTTCTTTAAACAGAATGTATTTTTTTTTTAATTTACAATTTCCACATTAAATTGGGCGTAAAAATCGTATTTCATTATTAACAAAAGCTACAAAACATTTATTAAAAATCTACAAAAACAGACTTTCTTGTAAGAAAAAGGAAAATAAAAAATTTTCTGAGACTTAAATAATTGCTGTAACTATTCTGCATCTCCATTTCATGGTTACATTGGGTTTGTAGTTCTTTTCTGGTTTTGCTTTCTATTAACTTTTTCTGCGATAAAAACAAAAAATATGTGACTCTTATTTACTGTTTTAATCAACAATATTTTAAACCACAATCAGGGCATAAAATAGTCGTAAAGACAGAAAAACTAAGACATTAAACACATTCACTCGATAATGTTTTTTTTAATGGTCATATCGAAAAAAATATATAATTTTGAAATATTTTGAAAAGCAATTTATAACGCCTTATCCCCCGATAACATCAGAGTTTTTTCTTCTGGCCAAGAACTCTACACACTTCTTTCAATGAATTGACGTTTTAGTAGCAATCGTTCGCACACTCTTGGGCATACTTTTGTCCAAATACAAAAAAAGAAAAAAAGAAACTTCCTACCGATTAGATTTTAAAATTATTTGAAAAGATATTTTTACCGATAAACTTAACTAATATCACTTTATATAAATCTTTATCTTATCACAGGTTGTATATTCACTGAGTGCTTAAAATTTACTTTCGTATTCAATTTTATTTTACCTCGAACAGAAACTAAAATAGTAATTCGTAACCATTTTCTCATAAGTTTTATTATAAATACTGTAATTCCCCACGTCTAAAACTGAATCGTGCTAATTTTCTAAAAAATTTGAACAATAAAATATTATGATTTCCTATTGCATCTTTTAATAGGAACTTCCGAACTTTAGCAGTTGATAATGGCCATATTGTTGAAGCTACACAAAGGTATGTCAAATTACTTACTTACTTCGTCAAAATAACAACCTAGGCTCTTACACCACCCCTGTTATGTGTGTTAATTTTATACATGAGTGGCAGGACCTACAGTTTAATGTCGACTCCAAACAACAGATTTTTGGGAAACTTTGCACGGAAATTTTATTTACTCTCAGAGTTTTTGCCAGAAATCTGCTGAAAGGAATTCGCCGAAGAAATATTTTTTCTATGGGTGCGCTGGTAGTCTTGTGGGTAGTGTGCTAGACTATTAGCGTGAGGGTCGTGGGTTCGATTCCCACCAGAGACTCTGGCTCCACCGAGCAAATAGTCAAGTTACTTCGCTCGTATATAATTAGGATATAATTTGTAATTGTATTGTAATTAATAAATAAATAAATAAATATTTTTCCTATTTCGTTTTGTTCGAGTTATCTAGACTGGGTTTTGAACCATGGTCTCATGTCAAATAAGTCAACACTCTACCTACTAGACGGCGGCGACTTCAGAGCAACCGATATCCAATGCTGTATATTCGAGCAAAATTTTCTTCACCGATGCAGCTCTTTTCTCGACAGTTACGTCAGCAAACAAAAGTCTGAAATAAATAATCCGGACTAAGGGATCTGGAGGCGTCTTTAAGCCGTATTTCATAACCGTCAATTCCTACCGTTATGGCCTTATAATAGTCAACATATTACCGTGAAATTGCAACACAACACAAAGGGTTTTGGTATGAGAAGTTTTCAAAAAGGTTTAGTTGACGTTTGACGATTGGCCACCAAGATCATGCGTTAAGGCGCATGACATTTTTAACCGGTGTTTGGTAAAGTTACATACATACATACATAATTGGTCATTACAACCCTTCAGTCAGGAATACGACCTAGTTTCTAACACTACTTATGTTGTTGGCGTTAATTTTATACATGAGTGGCGGTACCTACAGTTTAAAAGCGACTCCGAACGACAGATTTTTTTGAGAAACTTTTCATGGCAATTGTATTTACTCTCAGAGTTGTTGCCAAAAATCTTCTAAGAGGATGTCGCCGAAGAAATTTTTTTTAATATTTCGTTTTGATTTCTGACCTGGGGTTTGACCCGTGGCCTTTCATCTAATAAGCCGACAAACTACCTACTAGACTACGGCGATTGGTAAAGCTACGTTCGGATAATCCTTGAAGGTTGAGACATTTATAAGCCCACATTTGACATGCTATCGCTCAGATACCGCACTAACCAATCCATAGGCGGTAATTTAAATGACGGGAGAAGCCATAACCCCAGTTAGAATAAATAAATACATGGTGCCTTAACAGTCATACACAAAAAACTTGTTGGAGCTTAACTAGAGAATTCCGTGTAGAAGTAATATAAGCACAAATTAAATTAAAATTCTTTGGGTTACTTTGCTTAATTATTAAAGGGTGGGCCATTTGAAAGTTTAAATTTAAAATAGAAACATAAGCTTGAGGTTGGACTGCAGACTATTATCTCTGTTAAACTACAAAAAAATTTCAAAGACGCCAAAATAAAATTTTACGTGTTATTGCAGCCTATACTCCTCTTATGTGGTCATATAAATTTTTAACGACATACGTCAATATATCCTAAATCGATTTGTTCCAGGAAATCGCAGAAATGCGTCTCAAAACTCCGTAAAAAATCTGTAAATTTTCTTTTTTTGTGGTACTTATAAATGTTTTCTTATTTTTTTATTAAAATTGATACAATAATAATAAAAATAATTAAATATTTCACATTTCATGCACATACATACACATACACACACAAGCTTGCAAAACTTAGCGTTCAAATTCAGACGTCATTGTTGGAACACTGTTGGGCCATACAAACTGTGGCTGAGTCAAAAATTGCATATCATTAGTAGAGGTTATCGTAAGACTTTACGAAATTATTTATTATTGGCATAATAATATTATTAAGAAAAACATAAACAGTAGAGCATGGCTTTAACAAATTTAAAAATCTATAAATGCAACCAAAAATACAAGTTTTTGATTGAATATAGAAATCGAGATAAGACATCAGGAAAGCTAAGCTAAGCTTACTAAATTTATTTTAGCATGGTCGTTGGTTTCTTAGAGCAGAGCGTGTGGGTCAAATCTCAGTTCCGATATTTCAAATAAGGCGAAATATGGATGTCTGGCACCAAGACCTATTTTCCCGACCAACTTCTCTACTCTGGACAACGAAGACCAAACACCAGATAGTAATAGGGTATCGTATAAACAAGTGGGACCAAGAAATAAAGGTCTATGATGCCACATGACAATGAAGCCGGTTAAGGTAGCAGTTTGTCGAACTTGCAGAAGTTGACTACTACTCCCGTGGAAGAACAGTAAGTAGTTAATTTAGCGGGTTTTTGAGATTTTCTGGACCCACCTTATTATTTATTTCATCACGTTTTGTGAATTTTTTATGTTCAAGCAATTTCTCAATTTCATGTTTTTATAAAACTTTTGTTCGGTATTGTACTTTACACTGTTTGTCAAGCCACTTGTGGGAAAAAAATTATCAAACCTTTTGCACTTCAATTGTTAAAACCTCAGCAAGAATGTAAAATGAATGACTATGGAAATAAGAGTTTCAATCATTTCCAACTTTCTGTATAAAGCTCTTGATCAAAGTTTGTACAAACCCTAACACTCAATCTACCCTCGACAACAAACTTGTGCAAAACGCTTGCGAAAAGTGAAGTTTATTCCATTATTATTTCATTATTTAAAAAAGATCACTGAACTTAGTTAAAAAAAAGTCCCTAAAACATTTAAAATATATTCATTGTCATCAACCTTAACCCAATTTAATTAAAATTATTTCAACATCAAATTTTGTGTGTTTTTGTTTTGAGCAAAAAAATGTTTTCAAAAATCTTGTTTTTGTAAAAAAAATACCATTAACGGAGAGACCGCTTACAGTGTTAGAAACACATTTGAACAAACACTCACCTGTTATCCAAGTTCCATTAAAGCCACGAATTTGTGAAGTTGCTCTGATTGCTTCGATCAAATCCCAGGGCGTTTGATCGAGGCGCGGGTTTTTAACTACCGCCGCATGCGAAACACTTAACCCACAAATGGCAATTAAAGCCAATATGATATTGAAATGCATATTTTCAATGATAAAGAATTCAGAAACAAGTTTAGCAACTCAATTATTTTTGCTTTTTTTTAAACACAATTTTTTTACTTAATTTTTTATTATTCTTGTTTAATTAAATAAAAATTATTTATTATTTCTAACTAAAAAGAGAGAAACTGTTTTTTAATTAAATTCTTTTAATTATAAATGTTTCTGTTTAAAACATATATTCAAAAAAATGTACAATCGATAATACCCCTTAAAACTTAAACTAAATTTAGGGGCGTATCGAAAGAAATTAATTGAAAACGATCTTTACACCTCAAGACCTCAAAGCAGACTAAAAACATTCAATACAAGTGTTTAAGGTTTATGATATCTTACCAAAACGAATTCATTTAGTTTCACTAACACACACTCAATCAAACAAATTTATAAACAAACATGCATGCAAATTGTTTGCACACAAACATTTAAAAAAATCATTTGTTTATCATTTGATTTCTTATCAAAATTTATTCGCTTTCTCTCTCTCTTTTTCTCTCTGCGATAATTTCCGCTCTTCAATTTTATTCAGTTTTAAATATCGGAGACTCAAACAAACTCTGTATCTATTTGCTTCATACAGTAGAATCTCAATTAATGGAAAATAATATTTTTTTATTTGATGACTGGTTTGAATCAATATTACTAAGCTTTAATAACACTATGCGACATAATAAAAAAAATTAAATACACCCTGCTAATGACATAGTGTAAGTTGTGAGTTTTGTTGAGTAAAACTCAAAAATCTTTTTTTATTTTTCTCGAGTCCTCCAAACTTGTTTTATTTGACAAAAACTATTTTTTTTAACTTTACGCACAAATTTATTGATTACACAAACATTTCTGAACCGATGTTCAAAATTTAAACATTATTAGAAAGGAGAGTGATGGGCCTTTAAAACGATATACATATATAGATTATTTGACTTAATATGCTAAGGGGTTTGATGAGGTAAACTTGACAAATACAAATTTTTTTCATATTTTTTCATATTTGTCCGGTCATAATAGCAAACTTCAATTGAAAAATATGAAATAAGTGATGACATTCTGAAAGTGTATTAACTTGCGAAGAGATTGACACTTTGACACTTTATCTTTCTTGAACCCTCCAAACTTGTTTTATTTGACAAAAAAAATTTTTGGACTTCACGCACAAATTTATTGATTGCACAAATATTTCTGAACCGATGTCCAAATTTAAACCTTATTAGAAAGGAGAGGAATGGGCCTTTAAAACGATATACATATATATCTTATTTGATGGGGTAAACTTGACAAATACACATTTTTTCATATATGTTCATGTTTGTCCGTTCATAGTAGCAAACTTTAATTAAAGAATATGAAATAAGTGATGACATTCTGAAAGTGTATTAACTTGCGAAGAAATTGACACTTCGTTTGATTAAATAGGACAAAAATTACCGTAATTATTTAAAGTGTCTAACAGTCGAGTTATATTTTTCATATACACTACATATATTTTTTCAAATGAACCTTTAATTCAAAAATTTTCAGAATTTTTGATGGATCTTAATTGTTTGTCGCAAAATGTGTCAATTACACGTTTGAGCGGCCACCAGAAGTTGGCCTCTGTTTGCGCAAAGAGAAATAATAATACATATTTGCAAGAAACACAAATATTAGCCGATTTCTGGCAGTCGTACATCTTAATTTTGCCACGAAATTTAAAACTTTATTTACCATAGTTGTACCGATTCTAACCAAGTCAAATATATATCCCATTTTCCGATAACTTGTTATCACTTTGGAAATTGAGTTATTTATCAAACTCTCCAGATGTATCCTGTGGATAGGGCTTCTGACCGAAAATTATGGACTCATAGAATACGATCGCTTTAAGCCCAAAATGTAGATTCTTTAATAAGGAATCACAGGATCACCAGAAACCTGTGCGACGTTTATGCACCTCATGGGTGGCTTATCAAGTACAAGACAGGAAATTAAAAATCAACATCATGAAATTCCTCAGGGGAACAGAATTGATGGAAAGATTATAGGCATGGATCGTATGGTTGTATGATATACGGACGGATCCAGATTATGTGACAAACGTTGACAGTTGAATCTTAGATTGTCTCGTGCACTAGCCGAGTACTGTAATACGATTCAGGCTAAAATAATAACAATAACAACTGTAGCCGCTAAGAATTGAATCTTAGATTGCCTCGTACACTAGCCGAGTACTGTAATACGATTCAGGTTGAAATAATGGCAATAACACCTACAGCCGTACGAATCCGAATATAACAGTAGTACACATAGTAGTATACATACATATATGAATATATTCGCATATTTACTGACGTTACATCGCATCTAAAATTATCCAAGAATCCCTCATATGGGTTTTGCAAAGCTGAATCACTTACAAAGACCGATACAACATTAAATTCACACGAATATCACTCCTTTGCAAAGGAAAGATGATATCCCATGTACTCACGTGCAAATAGATCAAAGAAAACTTCCTCGATATGGATATCAGCAGAACAAAATTTGCACTAAACCGAATTGGATTGTATTTCGAAAACCTCATAGCAGCTTTTGAAGTGAAGTTCGGTTCAAGTCCCAGGTCAGACATATTTCTTCAACAACTTCCTCTCAGTAGATTTATGGCAAAAACTCTGAGAGTAAATTAAATTGCCATGAAAGGTTTTTCAAAAATCTGTCATTCGGAGCCGGCTTTAAATTGTAGATCCAGCCACTCATGTACAGTATTAACGCACACAGCGTAAGTGGTGTGAGAAGCTAGGTCGTAATCCCGACTGAAGGTTTGTAATGACCAATTACACAGCCCTGCAAATTTGGACTTTTTTATGCAAATAAGAAGGCTCCAGGTGTTTTCGAAGGCGCTGAACACGAATCTGGGTTCATAAACTTTCCATCACGTCAGGTTTTCGAGAAAAATAGCGTTTTTAGCCATTTTTGAAAAAACACTGACGTGCTAGAACCATCGCTATTGTCAGAAATTGACAATTGATCTTTGCTCTTTAAAATGGGCCCAAAGCCAAATTGTTTGCATGCACCCTTAAAGTAGGGGGTGGGTTTATGTCAAGGGGTGCAAGAGAAAAAGAAACGCATTACGGAGGTCTTTAAAAATTAATCAGATTTATTTGAAAATTGTTACACAGGGGTTTTTGGGGTCGCTGATTACAGATCTTCATTCAGATTTAAAAAATTCAAAATGGCGGATCCAATATGGCGGTCAAGTAAATCTGATTAATTTTTATAAACCTCGACCGCCATATTTTTGAACCCATATTTGTGTTCAGCGCGCAAAATGCCTTCGGAAACACCTGGATCCCTCTTATTTGCAAAACCCATGCAGGGCTGTGTTATGTATGTATGTATGTATGCATAGCAGTTATAACACGCCCGGCAGCAGACAATACCTCACAACGTCTTCTATTGGGAGAAAGAAAATATGTGCCCTCAGAACAAGTTTTCTATCACTGTTTGGCACTTGAAAGCAGAAAAAGTGAATTTTTGTACACCCAGAATTTCTTTACAAAACGTGTCTAGATAAAGAAATAGCGTAGAGATGTTAGGAGATACAATAGTAGTATCGGTACTACAATAATTTTTCAACCAAACTTTGAGAACTCCAGGCGAGTCACAAGCGATTAATGTATCCTGGCGTTATCCTGCTGTATTACAATTCCTCTTCTTCTGGCTAAAGCTAACTATTTGCAGGTGATTGCCTTCCTAAATCAATTCAATCGTTGAAATTCGACAACTGCTGACCTGTTTATATAAATATCGGCATGATTAGCATTAGTTTTTTCTGTTCTCATCTAGACGTGTGTATAATCGCTATCCTACTTTAAACGTTTCTACAACCAATTCATTATTCGTTATTTGCTGTTTATTTTTTTTTTTCTATTTGCATATCATAATTTATTTTATTTTTTCATTTTATTTTATATTCTCTATTTTTATCTGCTTATGATTAAGCCTAAGAAAGCCTCTTCGTATACATTTGTAGCACACAGCCGGAGCATCAATCGTATTTTACCGCCGCGTACTTGTCTAAAGATTTTCTTTTTATTGGCCAGTAGTAGTAGTAGTAGTCAACGTCATTTGTCTTCATTGCTGTTGCTGCTCATACAATAAATCGATCAATCAATCAATCATGCTTATCAGTTCCAGTTCTATGAGCTCTTTCCCCTTCTCTACTACACACGCTATGGTACATGGTTGGTGTTAATGGTTTTTAATAACCGTAGACAACAACTTTATGAAGATTTACGCAAGTAATAGATTTTATTTTTATTTGCTTTTTTTAATTTTTTTTTTTAATTTTTTAGTTTTTAAATGTAAAGTGTCCATGACTGGAAAAAAAATTGCAAGTTTCTGAACAAACTTCTTAAACGAGTTAATGAAAAGTGGTTTGTGGCTCTTTTAATTTATTTCAAATGCTGTCTTAATGAGACAGAAAACTTATTAATAAAGTGGCAATGGCCATCTGCATTAGTCTTTTCACATTTGCATCATAGTTAAAGCGGCTTTCTTAATTAAATAACATGATGCACAGTGGGGATTTTCCTATTAAAAATTTGAATGAATATGAATTTAAATGGAATTTTATTTACACGATATGCAGTGTACATATTTTCTTATTAAACAAGATATTTAAGATAATTTTCTATTCGAACTAAATTGTTAATGGGCGTTGTTGGCTGATGGCTAGAAACTGCAAAACTGAAACCGACATAATAAAAACGACTTTTGTGCTCGTTGACTGTTGCATGTGTCTGTTGCAACCATATTTTTTTTTTACTGTATTAAGAAGCATTGTATTAAAAGCATAGTGTGCAGATCACCTGTACTCTCTATTCCACTCCGATTAAGGCCATTGTGACGCCACAGGTAAGTGCAGTTCCGGGAACTGACCGAATTCCACCAAACTAGGTAAGAAGATGATCATCACAAGGGCTGCACATTAAAAACGACTAACCTACGTTGGAAAACCAGCATGAACTTTTAATAAACGAAGCTATGTATATCCATATCCTGAGAAGTCGCCGTAATCTAGTAGGTAGTGTGTTGGCCTATTATTAAGGCCACGGTTCAAATCCCTCGTCAGACATTTCCACAACAGATTTCTGGCAAAAACTCTGGGAGTAATAAAAATTGCCATGAATAAGTTTCTTACAAATCTATAATTCGGAGTCGACTTTAAACTGTAGGTCGTGCCACTTATGTATAAACTTAAAAAGCACAACATAAGTGTTTTGAAAAGATAGGTCGTAATACTGATTGGAAGGTAGTAATGACGAATTATTTATGTAATCGGAACCATGGACATACATTGACTTTGGAAAGACATAGACCTTCCAAATCGATTACATGGTTTTTTATAACTTTTTAAACACGATATTTGATTTTAAAATTGCAAACAATGATTTCCCAGTAGAACTCTTAAGGTTTATATTGTCGTTTCCATAATGCTGGACAAAGTAGGCTGTGTTATAATTATTGAGTTCTGATGTTAAACGTTCGTATAGGCTGCCAGTAGATTTCTGGCAAGAACTCTAGGAGTAAATAAAAAATTGTCATGAAAAAGTTTCTCAAAAAATCTGTCGTTCGGAGTCAACATTAAATTGTAGGTCCTGCCACTCATGTATAAAAATTAAGGCTCACAACATACGTGGTGTGAGAAGCTAGGTCGTAATTCTGACTAGCGGGTTGTAATGACCAATTATTTATGAATGTGGATATGTATAGCTATGAAAGAGACGCAATGAGGTGGAGGGGTTTTTCTTGATAATCTGTTAAATGACTCTAACAGCCAGGCTGCAATTAAGCTAACGTCTCTTTGACTTTCGTCCTCGTCTACGAATGTTGAAGATTTCTCAGTAAAATTGAGGAACATTCAGAAGTAACTCTTTTATGCATTTCCAGATAGACGGATATCGTCGGAAATGATGAACGATTGCTGATGAGCCGGGCCGGTATGGAACTCAAAATTTCCGACATGCAAGAGAACATAAGTGTTGCGATTGCCTAAGTTAGATTAGGTATTATCCGCTTGTTTTTACCGGGAGGCTCAACTTCTTTGGCAACTGAAAGGTACGTGTATTTGTTCCAACAGTTTAGTAACTTATCGATATATTTGGAAGTGTCTATTATATTCTAAAAATTTGAGTTTGGTATATAACGAGACTAGCCACATTTGGTTTGGGAGTGTTAGAGGTTGCTAAGCGTCCTTATGTCGGTTTAACGAATTATATTACGCTGGGTAGCTGGTCATTACGACATCACTAGCAATGAAAAATGCAGATGAATTGGTAATTTCAGTAAATGTTTTTAAAGTGCTGCTGTTACCCTCCATTAGATATACTAACGGAGCAGCTCTTCGTTACTGTTATTATTGACATATTGTGCAAGTATTAATGAACGCCAGTGGTTTTATACTCATTCCAGACAAACTCGATTGTTAATTTCAAGCGTTTGTAAATTTTTCTCCAGCAAGTTCTTCTTCATCATTTATTGAAAGCAAAAGTTTTTTTTTTGGTATTTAAATACATATCAAAAAGCAATAAATATATAAAGAATCTCAAACCTGTCATTCAACAACAGACTATTTGTTTAATAAAAAAAAGGAACTCAAACCCAGGACCTTAACTTCTTAAATAAGAATACGAGACGATAATTTCATTTTCATCGCCAAAACGCCAATGACTTTTTAACGAATGCCAAGAAAAAGAGAAAAATTATCGACAGAATAAAATATCACTTCGTAAGGAATAATAAAAATCCATTTAATGAAAACGTGACTTACATTTATACTTTATTAAGATTTCTTTTTCTTTTTTTTTATTAATTTTGTTTTCGTTTGAATTTCTTTTGTTTCAATTTATTTTACTTTTATTTTACAAATTACACAAAAATAAAAATAATTCCTTTTTGTCTGTTTGTTTGTTTTCTTGTTATAACCAAAAAAAATATGGTAGGACATACTAGGTGGTAAAGGAGTAGGGGGGTTTTGGTATTATAAAATGATTAATGCCACAATGGACTTAAGGAATAAATACTTAATAATTAGTAGTTTAAGGATGGTATGAATGCATATGTTTGAAACGATAGAAAAATACTGTTAAATTTAAATCGAAAAATATAAACAATAACTTTAAAATTAAATTTATGTTTTAAGGAAATGTATGTAAACATTATACATATTATGTAAATACAATAAAAATAATAACAACATGTTTTAATATAGATATTAAACAAATAAATATGTTATCGATATATTGGCTGACAATCAAAAATTAAACCAAAAAACGCAATTTGTACAGAAGAACCAAAGAAATATTTGATAATTACAACATAATCCATATCCATTAGCATATTCGAACTTAAAAAGAAGCGATAAGATTCATTGCTCAGTAAAATGGGTCAAATCGACCTCCGGGTACTGCACTTGTCTAAATTGACAAGTACACGTCCTCTTCCTATAATTCTCAACATATAATTAATGTATGTGGTTAATCATCATTAATTAATAATTAATATAAAATACATAATTACAACTATGCTTTCATCTATAACCTCAAACAAAAATATAATACCCTGGGGTAAGCAGAACAGCCACATTGTTCTGTTTTTCTAATACAATAAAATCCGCGCAAAAGTTTTTCGAAAATAAAAACCAAGTTTATTGATTAGAAATATTTTCGAAAGGCAATGCACATTTGTATACCAAGAGCATTAGAGCCATCATAAAATTTATTAATTAATTAAATTAATTATTTATTTTAAATTTGTAGAACAGATTTGTTACTGGATTTTAATAAGGCCAGCGTAAGGTTATTTACTGGGTTTCTTACAAGCCTCAACTAGGTTAGATCTCTGACAAGAATCTGGAACAGACCTCAGCCGTACTAGTGCAGGGTATGTTGTGACGAAGAGCAACTGAAGACTATCGAACACCTTTTCTGCAAATGTCCTGCCGTTAGTACGATGACGGTCTTTGACGGTTGTGATTCTTTGTCGGGAACCTACATTAAGACTCTCCAGAGATTTCTAAATAACTTGAGCTGATTGAGAAGTATTAGGACATCTAGGCTGCTCTTATGTGTTTGTGGTTGTCTTTTTCACTTTTTTCCTTCAATCCCTATCTTTTCCCTTTCCTAATTCCTTTCTCCTTTTCTGCATTATCCCATCTTCTTTACTATGCTCTCATTTTAGAACGATTTACAATAAATCAGTTCGATCTCCAAATATTGTATTTATCTCAATGACAAGTACACGTCCTCAAACCTAACATAACCTAACCTATCACCAGTCAACTAAGTCCAGTCATTATAATCCTGTACTTCACCTATTTTCTACATTCGTGTATGAAATGCCAGGGCATACAAAACTATACGATTTTTTATTCGTATCGGTTTAAAAACGCAAAATTTTTTCAGAATTTTAAATTCTTCACTTCGAAAAATTTTTTTAGTTTTCAGAAGATAAATCTGAATCCGTTTTATCCCTAAAGAAATCGATAAATTGTTAATGATTTTACATTTTTTATTCAAATTCAAAATTAACAGTAACTTTTAATGTTGCTTGTTATTGAGAAAAAGGTTTCTTTCAGAAAAACTACGTCGTAGTTGCTGACACCATCCCTATGGTATGTGTGTGCTAATTTTATCTATGAATGGCGGGACCAATAGCTTAACGTCGAGTCCAAATATGTGAAGCTTTAATTGTAGCAATTATACCTTTTTGCCAAAAGGCTGCTTAGAAGTGGTTATTATCTATCTTTTTAATGCCAGAACTAATATTTGCATTCTTGAGATCTCATTTAATAAGACAATTCACTAGGGCGACTTGTTTCGAAATCGAAACAGAATCGGCATATATTTTTGAATTTTTTTTTTTTTGTAATACGTTTGTAATATAGTAGCCTACAGAAGTGAACAACATTATTAGGTTGTCAAATCTGACTGGACGAAAAAACTGTGTTGCATTCTTTAAGACCGTTTAAAATTTGTGGTATTGGATGTCATCATGCTGCTCATAACAATATCTGAGAGCGGACATATGGCCGAATCAATAAAAAGAGTTTCTTGATGACGGAGAACACGCATACGACTAAATCGACAAAAAGTTTTAATCGCTATTTGGGAATATACGGTCCCAAAATGTTAATCTAATTATGAAAACTATATACATATTTGCTAAATCTACTTTTTAGTAAATAATGCTCTCATAGTCACCGTAGTCGAGTAGGTAGTGGGGCTTCAAAACTCAGATCAGACATCTCGCACAAAACGAAATATGAAAACAAATTTCTTCAGCGACTGCCTCATAAAAACTCTGAGTGTCATATAAAATTACCATGAAAAAGTTTCTTAAAAATCTGTCGTCCGGAGTCGACTTTAAACTGCATGTCCCGCCGCTCATGTACAAAATTAACACACACAGCACATAAAGTGGTGTGAGAAGCTAGGTCGTAATCCTGACTGGAAGGGTTGTAATCACCAATTGTAGTTTCGAAAAAATAAAAAAATAAAATGTAAACTGAATCTGAGGGAAGTTCATCCCCAAACTGCAAAGTAAAAGCACACGTTACCCTACATGTAGGCAAATTTAACAAACGGTATCAATGTTTTCAGTCCACTTGGCATTCAGTTACATGCTTATAAGCAGCATTAAACATTTCACTGTGATTCGTATACAATATTAAATGAAAATTTGATTCTTTAAAGCTATTCAATCAATATGGAGAATATAGTTTCAACAACAATTAAATATTTTTAGGTTGTCAAAGGTTTAAATTGTTTTTATATATGTATAGAGCAATACAAAAGGATACAATTTCTATATAAAATGGATTTTTTCCTTTTGTTATTAATATCTTAATAATAGAATTTCGTTACTTAATTTCAATTTCTCTAACATGAAAGAGAAATTTCTTTCTAGAAACGTACATAAATAGCTAAATCCGTAATACAATAAAATTTACTAAAACTAATCATTATGTATGTATGTATATATGTATGTGTTTGTCTTATAACTTTAAAATATTATTACAATTAATATGTACTGTATGTTATATTTGTTTGTTTATTATTTATAATTTATAGCTTATCTATCGATAACATATTTATGCTACAAAATTATTTTTAACATTAATTATGAGCGCGTTTATTACTGGTAATTCTTATCACTAATTTTTCTTTTGTTTTTTTCTTTAATTTTAATTTTAGGGGGAGGATGAGGGAAGTAATAAAATCTCTTGATAATTTATTCATACTTGTGGTAAGTAAAATGTTAATTTTTTTTTTGCATGTATGTATGAATGTAATGTATATGTACTATGTATGAAAGTGTATAATTAGTATGTATTATAATTATTATTATGATTAGTATTTAAAAACTAAAAATCTTATGCTTTTGTCCTAATACATCTTACGTTTGTTACTTGCATTTTCACACATTTTTCACGCTGTTTTGCTATGTCGAACTTAACAACAATTGTTCTTGTTTATTTAATAATCTGTCCTTACTCTTCTATTTTAATATTTATGGCTGACGGTGTTCCATTTGTAACCGTTTCTAGTTTCTTTAAGATATCTTCCTGTAGATTCATAAATTTCGGAAAAAACTCTTCCATAAGCTTTACCTTTCGTTCTTCTAAGCGTAAACGTTTGCGATTTATCTCACCTTGTTCCACAAGTAAGACATTCTTTTTTCGCACCTCTTCCAAATACAGTGTTTCCAAAGCTTCACTGGTTATCGGCGTTACCGAACTAATCGAATTTGCACGATTGCGTTTACGTGGTGCGGGTGTTATCATCATTGTTCTGGGTGGTTGCATTGCATTACTGTTGATGTGATTTGTAAAATTGACAATACCATCCGCCGCAGCTGTTGTTACACAATTGCTATTGTGATTTGCCATTAAGCGATTCTGTATAAGAAGGGAATTTGGATTGGAACTGTGTATTGGCATATGATCCATATTTGTGTTGTTTTCTGTAAGAGGAACTTGTTGAGGTAAAGATGATTGTGTTGAATGTTGATTTATATGCGTTTGATTCTCAAGCGATAGTTGTTCTGTTTGTTTGCTGTTGTTGTTGTTGTTGTTATTGACTGTAGCTTCTTGAGTTGAACCATCTGTTGTTTGATTACCTGATACTTCTAAAAAACCCTCACGTTTTAATTCATTTTCGATTTCCTCTTTAATTTCCAATTGATCGCTGCCAAATAGTTCGGTACTAAAACTATTACCCGACTGTGAATTGTTGCTGAAGAGATTGTGATCGGATAAAGATACCTGAGGAAAAAGTAAAAATTATAGAAAAAAACCAGCATAAAAGTAAAAAAACGTTCTATTTTAAAATCAAGGTTGCTATCTAGAGTTCTGTTATAAAATAGAACACGTCTCAAGAGTACAAAATTAAGGGAAAAAGTTTTTGTAGCAGATATATGCATGTATGCTGAGCATACAGTTGAAGCAAATTCAATATTGTTTCGTAAATCTTTTCGAACTAAAATAAACGGTAAATACTCAGTTAGAAGGTAGTCTGGAAACTGTGGTCTAGCACGTAAATTCTTAACTTACTAGATCTTAGCTCTGGCAGCTCGAAAGAAAATTTTTGGTCTTTTTATAACCTCCCTTCAGTAATGTATTGGCAAAATCTCTGAGGGCAAATAGAATTGTCATGAAAAGCTTCACAAATCTGTCGTTCGGATCGACGTTAAACACCGTTAAACACGGTCGCACCGCTCATGGATAGAATTACCACACACAACATGGGAAGACAGGTTATATTTCTAATTAAAGGTTTGTGAAAGCCAATAGTAAGTTAAGGGCTCCAGAATGAAGCGAGATCAGTAGGGGCTCTATCCTCTCAATACAATAAAAATATTAAATAAAGCATCACTTAATCATTCCCTCACGGTTTATACGAAAAGTCTTCAGTAATAAAGTCTTATCATCAAGTAATATTTCAAAGTTTTTCAAGCCTTTTAGAACGTAAACTCGTCTTTTGACAGAAGCTACACTCTTCAACAAGAAAGTATAGTATGCAGACCACAAGAATGAATTTAAAGGATTTAATTTGACTTCATTCAAAGCTTTACTTTTCCTACAGAAAGATGAGACTAAAAAAACAAATTATTTCATCTTTCAAATTCTTCAAAATTTAACGAAATGCCTACCGAATACATTGTGGTCCCTTTAGGGCCTCTATTTCAATTAAATATTGTACTTACATTACTCATGTTAACCTCATCCGTTAACTGGTGATCTACGTTAAGTGATTGACTTAAATTGATATTTTGTTCCGGTATATTGGATAGATTTGACATACTGCTGGGCGAACATGGTTGTGTAGCACAATTCAACAACTCCGTTGGTGAATAATCCCGATTGTTTTCTATAGCCTCTGGTGGCACTGGTTCATCATTCTTCGAGCGATATTGATTCTTTAGAATTTTTTCAACCATATCATATTTTTTCCATTTAGCAGCATTTCTATCTGTTTCCATAACTTTTTTCACTTGCCTGTAAATAATTAAAACAAATCAATGGTTTGCACTTTTTATCAAAAAAATAACGCAGAGTAGCTTACCTAAACTTGGCCCTCGTCTGATTAACTTTACACTGTACTTCTTCGGGCTTGACATCAATATTAAAACGTTCCTTCATTTCATCGGCCCATTGTGCAAAAAATATCGTATTTTTGCCGTGCTTTGTTAAACGCCAATTTTCCCTACCCCATATTTCAAAGAATTTCTCTTCTTCTTTGGGCGTCCAATAGCGTCGATGTTTGGTTTTCAATTCGGAATCTGTATTATTCTCGGGTTCATTTAAGGGATTCAGCGTCACTTCAGTATTGCTCTGATCATTTTGTGGCGGTTGTGGTGGCGATGGCGGCGGCTCTGGTGCAGCTGCGGTTGTTGTTGTGCCTTCATCCGTTGTTGTTTCACTGGTTTCATTGTTAGTAGTTTCAGGTTCTTCTGTTTTTACTTCTATCATTATTACGTTTTATTTATTAGAATTTTCACTTGTATTGTTTTTTATCTAAAATTTTGCACAATTTCTTTCTATATTAAACAATTAAATATATATTTTTTTTATTGCAGCCGTAGCGGCGAAAAATTTTTGTATTTGCTGCACTCACTCACGTACGAATTCTTCTTCATAGTGCAATGGCACTCACAACGATATGATAACAGTGATGCCATTGCGTTTTTCTCACAAAAGCAAAATGTACTCAACGAATGTTGGGAATTTAAACTTTTAAGTTAAATATGAAAACTTCTCAACGCATACCGTTCATGTATTTCTTTGGATTTTATATCATAAGAAAACTACTTTGAAAGCACGTATAATAAACTGTCTGTGGGCTTTTAACCGGACACGATTCATACGGCCCATATTCATTGCATTTGTTTCCTTCCCACCTTTTTTTTCAAAAGTAGTTTTTAAATTATTTTTATATTCATTGGCTTGTGTATGGCGTCAGAATGAAATTCACTTCACTTACCAACTTGGTTGGTTAAGGTGGTCAATCCACGACCAAACTTTTTTGACGAAAAAAATGTTATCACCATCAATATTAATTTACATTTAAAAGTAATCGATACGTATATTCGTCTCTGGCAACTCTTTCTATATAAAATGCAACCCTTCCTTTCGTCCAGTCGTAAAAAATGTAGTTGTTGTTGCTTTTTGCACCCTATTTGTTTTGTTTATATATTTGCATCGAATTTGCGACAAAAAATCATATTTTATTCGCTTAAAAATTATAATTTCTTTATTTAATAGTAAAATATTCTATAAAATATGTGTGATGTGCAAACAAACGGTGTATCAGCAAATATTTTAATAACTAAACCGACAGAAAATTCAACAGCTAACGTTGAACCTGTGACAGCAGCATCAAGTTTAACACTCTCAAGCCAAACTAGACCCCAGAGAAATTGTGGACCGGATCGTGTACGACTAACACCTCGACGCCATATGCCACCACATGAGAAGAGCCATGAAGAACACTTGTCCAATCAAAAGAAACAACGTTACTGGAATTCCTGGGAAGAGCTGTATATAGTAGAATTATGGCGTCGTTATAGAGAGGAAGTTAACATTATAAATGTACCACTGCCGGTGTATCGTAAAATGATGGTTGCCATGCGAAATCGTAATATGATGGTGACGGCCCAGGATTGTAGGAGAAAGATAAACACTTTAAATACGAGATATAAGTAAGTGTTAGTGGTTACATAGAGGAGTAAAATGTGAGGTTAGATGTCAGTTGGTTCTCATCTGGTTTAGGACTGTAAAAGGATGTTAGGCGTTGTTGGTTCGTAATATCGAATTAGATTATTAATGTTATACATTATGACGTTACTGCCTAAATTGCGAACACATTCAGAAGTAATGAGAGAGAGAGAGAGTGAGGTCGGTGAAACCACTAATTGGCTTCCTTTGAATTTTTAAGGAAAGGTTTAATTTACTCACCAATCGTGTTGGAAATGTAGATCGAACTTAAAGGTTGCGAAATGAGTAGGAGTAGATAAAGAGGGCAGGACCCCTTTAGATTTAAAATCAACAGTTGGAACTGAGGTTATGTGAATAGGCAGAAATTACTAAGTAATTGACTTGATGAGGTACTGATAGATACGAAGGACTAAGCTTGAGTATCTTAAAAGATTCGTAAGGGTAATGGGTCTCATTAGCAGGGTAAAGCTTACTGTAGTCGGCCTTAATTTGTAAATTTTTTTATGATTGTGTAACCAAAATTTTCTTTTTACAGGCAAGAATTGAGACATTTGCAATTGACTGGATGTAAATCGGATTGGAGACTCTTTCCTTTAATACATTGTGTCTTACAGCCGAAGATAAAAGATTTTGATCCTTGGCATGAAGCAAAAGTAAGTTTGTTTATTTGTTAGAAAGCAAATAATGAAAGTTCACATCTTATAATGTTTCTCTTTCAATAGGTTATCAAAAAACTCTTAGACAAACTACCAAAACCTGTAGAAGAGACGCCCCCACCAACACCCATTATCACCAATAACCATCATCAAATGATGTACACACACAATGTAACTAATCCTTCTTACAATGCCTCGTCCTATCAGTATCGTTCGTCATCCTCCATTAACCACAATTATCCCGTCAACAATTTACTAACGGCGGAGACTTTAGCCGCTAATCGACTGCCTACCTCAACTGCAGGGCAATTTGAAGGACCATCCATTTTTCCATTTCGTAATATTACTATGGCAAAAATCGAACAGATACGACAAGATAATAATCGTTTGGCTGCACAACGTGATGAGGATTTGAAAAGTTTACATTTGGAAGAAGAAAATTTCCGTTGTTTTGAAACATTCATACGCATATGGACAGAACAAAAAGAATTTGAACTAAATCGTGTAAAATTACTAACCCAACCGAATGATTTAAATATTGAAAATGAGGAAAATCATAATGTGGAACAAAATCTACCGGAAACTGTAGCCGCTAAATGATATATATTCACTGCTTGCTTAGGTTTAATTTAAATTTTCGTAGTTTTAGTTTCTTTAGATTACGTTTTATTTTTTAATAAAAAAAATTATTTCTTCGTATTTATAAGATTTTAATTGTAAATGTTTTCTACTTCTTTTGCGAAATATTTCACATTTATTTTCACAAGAACTTGAGTCTTTCTTACGAAACACAATGCTCTACCGCGTAGGTCCGAGTTAAATGTATAGTTCTAGGCAGCATCCTGTCTCTCAATACTGAATTCACCACTATTTGCCAGGCTCACTAACTTTGACCGTTTTAGTATGATCTCGAATTAACTGACCGGCTTTAGAAATGGTTCAGCGGTGATTTGAAGATAAAGATTAAGCCCATGATGGTTTTGTATTTTTATTGCTTTAAGCGGTCTGGACGCTATTTTTGTGCAATGTTCAGTTCCTGGGAATCGAACCAGTATTTATAACAAATCGTACACGATGACGACAATTGCTGCCACTCACAGACCGTATATGGCTTTTGGCAAACAATCTGGAATCGAATTTACAAAACTTAACGTCAGCAGCGGAAGCAGTATGTCTGATATGCGAAAGACACAAGTGATTTTAATATAAAGTAAACAGCAGCGGAAGGTCATGGAGTGAAGTGAATTGGAATCACGGGAACTTATAAAGATTGCACTGGAACTTATAAAGATTGAGTGCGTTGTGAGTCGTCTCTCACAGGCAGCAATCTCTGACTATTAACAACACTTTTCACAGCAAGCTAGTGTTGTACTATTTCTGTAGCGTGCAAAATGAAGGATGTTTAAGGAAGCTTCTGATGTCCCTCTGAATAGGCCGGGAAGGAGAACTGTCTAGAATGATTTGATTATAGGGAGGAATGGATGATGATTTCCTCGTATAAATAGTCCGCCCACATTCGTTTTCACCCATGCAGTTTCGGTCCTTAAAGCATTTTTTTATCTCTTTGGACACCCTTATATTGTGTTTTACTCAGGAAACAGGTCCATACTGGGGAAACATAATTTAATAACAAAGTTCCGATTGCCTTATACGTTGATGGGATTACTTATTACACGTTCGATGGGCAGGAACACATCAATTACCGCCATATACTATGTATACTTGCATCCCAGAAAAAGGAACACAAGAAATAATATTAAGATGAGTCAGTTAATAATCTGATGAGCCATACAACTCAATGTATACGGATAATATTGTAGCCACTACGAAAACATAAGGTTATCTAATGTCAATGGACCAAATCAGCTGCTACATTGAGGGCGTTTTCAATTGGAACCAAGCAACTATAAAATCCCAAGTATTTTGGCTCAAACTAGAATAAATCATGTCAGGCCTAATTCTATTTGCAAAATATTTACTGTTTTTAAGAGAGAATTTTCACGCGCTTAGTCTTAGAGGCACGTAAGTGAAATTATTCTTAAAGAAACGCTTTTGTTGAAAATTTAAAACTTGGTTTTTTGCTACATATAAAGAATACTAAGTTGAGTTTTCATATTTTAATAAAATTATTATTTTTTTGTTTATATCGATCGACGAAAATTGTTGTTGTTTTAAACAAAAGTATGTATGTGTTTAAAGCAAAGAAACCAAATCTTATAATTAATAATTTAATTAAAAATAACCCTTATAATAAAATTACAATTAAGGAGAGATAGAGAGTGATTAAAACGTAGTATTTAGGGCACAGAATTTAAATATTTTCTTTCACATAATATTATTAATAAACTATTTAATAATATATAAATCAATATATTGGTTTCAATTAAATTTTGATTATAAATTTAACTATTTTTGTTTTTTTTTAGTTTAAACGTTTTCTTAAAAATTCTTAATTACATTACGGTTTTGCCTTTATATATCGTATATTATTTTAAAGCTTATAAACCTATTTTCTTGTTTGTTTTGTTAGTTAATTGGGTTTGTATTTTTGTATTGTATTTAAGAAATCGTTAGTTTTTTTCCCCCATTTTGTTTTAATTATAAATGCCTAGTAATGTAATAATATTACTTTATAAGATTATTGTTTTCATTTCAATTGTTTAAATATTTTTCTTATACTGTTCACCACTTGCATGTGATATTTCTGAAATTGATGTTTTGTTTTGCTTTTTCAATTATTGTAATTTTATTGAAGTTCTAATAATTTTTTCGTATTTTTCTACAGGCCTAGAAATGAGCATAGAGTAAATGCAGCAAATAGCACCAAAACTATGAGCATTATTGCTAACCAAGCGGGCATGGTACCTGTAAAATAATATTTGAATTAAAAATGATTTCGGTTTGGTTTTATTTAAAGCATGAGAATACATACGTCTGTGTTGTAAGCTGTGTATGCACACTTTATTGTCAACGGATATCGATAAAACAGCAGCTTCTGTATCACTAGATATGGGTGGACCCTCTTCATTGGTTACCGGCAAGAATTGTAAACCAGTCACAAACATTGAGTGAGCATTGGGTATGTGAAGTACACGCTGTAATAAATAGAATAAGAAATTGTGTAAAATATATGATTTCAAAACAATTAAAAACATTGAAAATTCTAGTTGAATTCGAGCATTTAGGTTATACAGAAGAAAAAGAAACTGTCTCCACTCTTGAAAAGCCAGAGATTTTATTCCACACTGGTAAAGAATGATTTCAGTCTGCTCCCGGTATAGGTTAGATCTCTTGACTTTAAAGTTTACATTTGGAAATGACTGACTTCGAAAGGTACAATCATAGGCAGCTCAATTATTCGAATACTCAAGGGTATTAATTCACTAAACCGAATAGCCTTTTTACCTTAATGCTTGCCATATCATATACCATACTAAGCCCATAATCACTTATTATAATTTTAGACAAGTTTTCAGCTTTTCAACTTACCTGTAAACTAAATCCAATATATATGGAAACACTGCCCGAAAACATAGTGCCAACAGCAACAAAACGTCCATCATCACGAACCGCCAACGAAGCTAAACTCTCGTCTATGGGAGCAGCTAAACGTAATTTGCCCAACGAACTATCCCACTGTTGTAAGAAACCTCTTTGTTTGCCCACTTTACCCAAAGGATTGGTTATGGTAAACAAACGATATTTATCACGTTGGGCCTCAATAGTACCATAACGACAGCGTTTGTACAGATATTTAACACCCTCAGGTGTTTCCCATTTCAAGTCGTACACCTTTTTCGAAGTGGCCACATCCCAAACAAAGCCCTGACCATCCTTGGCTATGGTAACAACGAATTTCGAATCAGGACTAATATCAATATCATCAATTTCCTTAGTATGAGCTCTGAAAAGTTGACGCTAAAGAGATTTAGATAGAGATTCTAGTTAAGGGTTTTGGAGGACTTACTCTAAATCTGCTGACTTGATCATTTGGGGGAATGACCATATCCTGAGATGACCATCCGTGCCACCAGTACACATAACATGGCCATTGGGTGATATCCTAACAACTCTTTGCAAGGGGTCAGTTGTTAGAAAATCTGTTTGTATGGAATCAGCAGCCTTAATATCGAATTTAAGTATACGTTTCAAATTGCCGTTCTGGTCTTGCGTAGAAGATTTCACTCCCGCACTACCCGCAGCATGTCCATTAGGTAAATCTTCCACCCCAGAGCCGGTTAGCCTACGTTGTCGTATACCATTTTCATTGTTGTGATTATCAGCCGCTGTTTTATGACGTTTTTCATCTTGTGTGGCCGATATTTCTTCTGTGCCATCTTCACTAACTACACGTGGATTAACGAAATACATTTGACAGTGAGACTCTTGTCCAGCACATAGATAGGAACGTCTGCCATCATTACGTACGGCAAAATTCATAACCACATTGGCACCCGTTTCATGTCTTAAAACCTCCTGAGCACAAAAATGCTGGCCATTATGGTAAATTTCATAGATTTCCTACAAAAATCCAAATCAATATCGATTAAATTTCTTTCAATCTAAACTATTCTAAGTCGAGATACTTACAAAACCATTTGCTACACCTGTTTTACTGGCACCACCACCACCAGCCACCAAAACATGGCGACTAGTAAGCATTTCCACTGCATACAGAGGAAAATTGACTTTGGCCAGCAGGCCATCGCTTGCCTTTCTTGTTGGTGCCATGCTTTGCTTATCTGTTCTTTACGTTTTTATCTCCTTCCCTTCTTGTTAAAATTAATGTTCTATTAGTAATTAATTGTTTATCAGCTGCTGTGTTTCCAACAAAATACCAGTTTTTGTCAATGCTTTTGTTTAAACAAAATTTGTCAGAAATTCGATTTTTTATGTCAGGGTCTCGCCTCTCTTTCCTTTTTATAATTCGATTTATTGTTTCGCTTTCATAAAATTATACAATTTTCTTTAATTATTTATGTTCCTATGTTACTATTGTATTTGTTTATTTCTAGGATTTTTTGTTAGTTTATTAAACAAACTTTAAAACTATTTTACATTTTTTTAATTTTTTTTGTGATGAGAAAGTTCCACGTACGTATTGTGGTTGTAGTGGACCGCTGTTTTTCTTTAATAAATTAAGAAACTGTTTTATCGACCCAGCCATGTAATTGACAGTTGTCGAGATAAAGCATTTTCGATTAATAAATTCGTGTTATCGTTAGACTATACAACAGCTGGTGCAAATAATTTTGAGTGTTGTCAATGGCAATATGAATGAAAAACGCTTTTTAATGTTATATAAATTATTTGCTTCACGAATCAGTCATCGTAATTAAAAAATTAAATATTTCTTCTTTTTAAATAGAAAATTAATAAGGCTCTGCAATTTGCCTTTTTAATCTATATAAATTATTTGCTTCACGAATCACGAATAAAATCACTCATCGAATTCAAAAATTAAAGATTTCTTCTTTTTAAATATAAAATTTATAAGACAAATTCTAGATCACGCAACAAAATTAATACATATAAAAAGGGGGTTTTAGACGCTAGGTTATAATATTGACTTGATCCGACCGTCTCCATTGGACTAGATATTCTCCCCTCATTTTACTGGGTGGCGGGAGTTCTTAATCCCTGGTTTCCTGTCGTTTTTGACTGCATTCTCCAATATAAAGCTTGCTGCAACCGCAAGATTTAGTCTGCGGTTATGATGCTAATTTCTTATAGGGAATCGATATCAACTTTGGTATTGCTATGCGATATAACCTCATAAGAGGTCAGTGCTTGAAAAGCGGCTTGACTGTCAAGTAATATTGTACTGTCTTTTGCCAGTTTTCACATGGACTCTGAATAATTCATTATGGGGCCCATAACGCCTGGCTTTATTCAAGTTTCCCAACTGTATATCATAAAGTGCCTATACTCTTGGCTAAAAGGAACCTTTCTCTTCTAGAATAGTCATCCACCTAAAATGATTTGAACTTATTTTATGAGGCTACGACTAGCATTAGTTGATTTCTAAATAAGTTGGCAGTGTCTGTGATATATTTTACACGTTTCTGGTGAAGATTCTTGAAGCAACCTGAAATATCGAACTTATCTCGTAAGAAAATAGATTGCACGTACATAAGTTTGGAAAAAATAATTTCCTTCCTTCTGATTGTGTTGCAGAGATCAGTACATAGATCAGGATGTCGGAGAATTTAATGGAGTCAGTACTATGTTTTGTAGGTTAACATGGAAACTATACTGTACTGTACTGTACACGGTACTCTAGGATATAAAATGGTCCAAAAAGCCTATTTTATTGTAGCGTATTTCATTGTGTGTTACTTTCTTACTTACTTTGTGTTGCCATTTTGACCATGTTAATATAATATGTGCATGCCTAAGCCACTTTTACGACCTCTACGTCTAAGGCTGCGGGGAAAGAAAGTGAGTTTCAACCACCACCACCCCCCAACAACCATTTCAATTTCCTTCAATTATGCATAAGAAACGCAAGAAAATAAGAAACCGATGTCGTCATCCTTGAAAGTCGTAAAAATATATGCTAAGGAAGTATAAAAAAATTTGGAGATAAAAAGGAAGCAGAAAATAAAAACGCACCAACTCGTACAAAGTCGTAAAAATGTCGCATGTCTATTATGCATTCCATATGTGAGTAGTTGTAAGCCAGCCAGTAAGTAGACCTTTTCCATACCATAAGCACCAACGCTGCCACCACCAATACTCCTTACAATACCTCCCTATAACGCATCCAAAGATAAAACATTCTCTGTAATATAATTTTATATTGACAATGTATTTAAACGGAGAAAAAGTTTTCCTTGTTTTTCTTGTATTTCTTTTTTATTTTCTTTCGAACATTACGTGTCGCTTTTCTTTTTATAGCCCAAGACAGGCTTCTTTTCCAAAATGTAATAACATTTGTTATACTCTTGCATGCACTAGTTCATACATACAGTGTCTAGTTAAAGTTTTAGTTTTTCTTCCTTCTTTTTCTTGTTTTTTTTTTTTTGTTTGTTTCTTAAGATGCTGCTCCCGTTGGGGCATTTAGCAAGGGGATAAATAAAAATATTCGGAGGTAGTATAAGTGTTGTGTAGAGATCTCATTTCTTAAAAATCCATCCATAACATGTTGCGTTTTGTAAATGTTCGTTACGTGTTTTTTATCGTGTTTTATTATAATTTTGTATGTTTTTTATCCCGCCTGCCAATGCCAATTTTTTTTGCTTTGGAACGTGCGTGTGTCTACCTGTTTCGTAAATTTTATCATACGGTCTAGTCAATGGCAATAGCATAAATTGCTCTGTGGAGTATTTTAGAAGTGGGGAAGCGGGTGTTGTTTGTTTGTCTAGGCATATAAATTTTTATCCTTTATTACTTCTATCCTATATTCGATAAATTTAACAGAAGGCCGGCCTATTCACTTTAATATGGGTCAAATGAGTTCAGTATAGAATTTAATAAATTGAAAATAAAAAACTTTAATAGAGCCGCTTATCAACTCAAGGACTTGTGCACTACAGTCAATGCAGTGTTTTATTGTCGCGTAGATGTGCCCCCAACCTATGTACATATATAGCGTATCATTATAATTTATCCTCCAATCCTATTGCTTTGACGAACTTCAGGCTGCTGTTCTGTACCAACAAGGGCTATTCCCAGTATGCCCCTGATATGCACTAATATACATATATCCTTCTATAATGCACTAATGCCTCATAGGTTCCCAGTATGTGTTTTAATGATTCATTCTCATCATAATAGCATCTACATATTGGGTTTGAGATGATCGTCATTTTGGCTTGTCTACTTGTGTCAACAGTGTACTTGTTGTCAACAGTGCCCTGTCAAAAGGCTGGTTAATAACTTTTAATTGCTCCTGGATAGTCAGATGCATGACTCAAATTTCCTACTTTTGCAATTTTTCAACAAAATGTTAGTTTATCTCAAACCCATTTCCTTTAAGAAGAGTCTTTGCCTCTCTTTATCTTCCCTTTCGCCGGTTCTAAACATCTTAATCACTATCCTGAAAGCAGATGAGCCAATTTGCTTATTGCCGGGAATTCCCTCAAGACTTTAGACCCAGCATCCCTATTTGCGATTTCCAAGGAAACTACCAGCTCTCAAATCAAGTTTCGATAAAAGGGCATCGTATAACAATATATTACTCGTTTTGACTCCATCAAATCAACATAGTTGACAGATGCAGGTTGCTGTAAATAATATACACATAATCTTTAGTTAAAACACAAAAAAGTCGTTGATCTTAATGCATCCAAATTTTATAACGTTTTCGAATTGGAAACAATAAGTTGCAAAAGAAAATTTTGAATTAACAGGAGGTACAAATAGTTCAATGATTCGAATTACTATTAAACGCAATAACCTCCACTTGATCATAGAAATTATGAGAGATAAAGACCGAGAATGTTAGCCTAACGAACTGTCAAACACTAATTGAATTAAATTAAAAAAATTCTACTCAGAAAGAATACTGAAGAGCACAAAATTATGCAAGAAATTATGATGGGTCAATAATTGAAAATCAATAATGCTTCAAAATTGTAAGTGTGTTCAAACATCTCATCTGTAATCGTTCATTTCAAACAGTTTCTTTACTAAAATGCTTTGTGACACTGATGTTTGTTTTTTGTTCAAATTTTTCATTTTTGATCGTGTGACTCATGCAATTGTACTGACAATTCACTTTTTTATGTGTTGTAAGATGCTCGTTCTTCTTTTGTTTCCGCATTAAGCAATTGATTTTTTATTTAGCGAACGAATGAGTATTTTTGGTTTGATTATAAATTCTCCATTATTATTGCTTTTAATTTTATTTATTTATTGCATTTTTGTTCATTACCTAAATTGCTGTGACGGCATATTCGTTAGGCAATAAAGTTTGTAACGTTCTTCAGGTTCATGTCGATTGGATTGGTGTCGTTTGGTGTATTAAACCTAAAGAAGACGAATTCCGATAATTTGTTTAAACTCTTCACTATGGAACCACTATGTATGTATTGTGCTATTTCTATATGCACAGCATTGGGTTCAAATTTTTTCCAAGGAAGCTATGGAGCTTCTTATTTTTGTGGGTTAAATGTTTTTTCAGCATATGAAAGCGAAATTCATTTTAGCCTAAGAATCAATGTCAAAAGAGTCTTCCATCTTCTTATTATTTCATTGTTTTGTTTCAGTTTCATTAATCAGGGTCCAACTAAGCAGGCCTTAGGATTAAGTGGGTTGGTATATTGTATTGGTCAGCAGAGTCTTAGAAGCATATGCATATCCGTCCAACTCAGTTTACTGTTGTTATATTTGTGCTACCAGGTTCATTCCCAGGCAATTATACGCTCGCAATGACTTCTTAAATTTAAAGGACTCCATTCCAGCATTATCTTTGCAGTACCAAAGGGCTTCCTCCTGCAATTAAAGTACTTTAGTATGAGTTTCTTTTTAAATAAGTTCCAAAGGTCTACGTTGCTAATGAAGGACTAATTCATTCTGACATGGCTCCATTATTGGTTACGAATAACTCTAGTAGTGCTTCCTAATGGTGATCTAAACTCAAATGTCTCACCATCTTTATTCTTACTGGCTGCTTCTGCATTATTTCCCGGTTCTGAGATGTCATCAAGAGACAATAAGATGTAGAATCAGCAAACTGTCTGTTGTCTTTTGTTCAATAAATAAATAAATTTTGTATTACAAAAGATAGAACAACAACAATAGCAGCAACAACACAAACAAAAAACTTGACTTGACTTATTGCTCCATATTTGGAAGTTGAGAAATGTTTGTTGTCTGCCTATGGTTGTGTTTTGTTGACGATGTCAATGATGATCATTTATTGTCTGCTGTTTGGGGTTTACGTACGACGATGATCATAAAGATGATGCAGATTTTTTTTAATGAGAGTTTGTTCTTTGTGTGTCTGTCGTTTGCTAAAATGGGCATTGTGTGAGGAGGCGGTAATTTTTTGTTTTGTTTTATAAAATTGCAATTATTTTGGCTGTTCTGCAAAGAAAGATGAGGTGTTCTGAGGACATAAAAAAGAAATAAAAAAGCATCATTGTTAGGTCTTGAACGAGATACAGGAACTAGGATTTGTAGTGATAATGGTTCCTTGACGTAGCCTGGTGCGGAGATTGCGATTGATCTCACCTCGGTTGTTATTTTCGTTTAGAATATTTTGTCCAAATTGGTTGGTATATCTGGCCGTTCTGGACTAAGATAATTGATGGATGTGGAAATCTCCATGGAGAGAATGAGATCAAGCATGCTCATTCATGCCAATACAATATTAATGTGTTAAAGCCGCAGCGATGCTCTGAGGCTGCAGATTAGCTCACACGGAAAGGAGTGATGAAGAGCACTAACCTGATGCATTGGGCAATCAGGTGATGAGGCGGAGAGTGAACTGTTTATGGTAAAACAGGATTGCGGAATTCCTGAACTTATATACATAGATCAGATTGGGCGGTTCTTAGAATCTTGATAAGTTTTTAGAGAGGGAATTGCCCCTTACAAGTAAGGATCAGTAAGTGCGACAGGATGGACTTCATCTTTCTGCAGAGTTTGAAATAAGATGGGGGAGCCGAAATCTGTCGAGCATATTCTGAGCCTCTGCCCTACCGTGCAGATGTGAAAACACGAGATTCTTGGCTGATATTTCTGTGCTAGAATTTCTGATATTGAGGCGTTCATTTCTGGTATTAGCAGGCTTGTGAGATGAGACCCTTTTGTACTTAATTTTTCTTGATAGTGAAAGTGCACTTTCTGTTCCCCAAGTGGATGTGTCTCACTTATCTGCCGAACCTAACCTAACTTATAACCAGCGAACTAAGTCCTTGCTGAGAGATAATACTGACTATAGATCATTACTGGGGACTATCTGAATTTGTTCGGCTACCTCTTAATGACTTTTATGGAAGTTGCATAGATAAGTAAGAAATAAAGCTGATTACTGCAATAGTTGTCATGACTAAGAGGTAGGAAAGGAATCTCCAGTTTTTTCGACATTGAAATAACGTACAAAAAACATTTGGGTGATCGTTAATTTAACGATATGGAAAATTTGTTTAGAAAGCTTTATTGACGCGGCTTATTGTTTAAAAGATTTCCTTTGCAGCCGCAGAAGTACTGGTTAGCTCCGTGCAGAAATTCGAACACTTTATCGTTAAAATATCAAAATTTTCAAAAATTGTACCATTTCTACTCTAGTATTACACGTTCCCATCTTATAATTTAACTTCGTTAACAAATTTCGTGTACCAACCTTCTGCCACCCTGTTCAAATGTCAAACACGAATTTAAACTAAAACATGTATTTAGATTAATTGCCATTTTTATTAAATTTATACGAATTGCTTTTTGAAATTATTGCCATTTCTCTTTAATAATCAACTCGGCACCATTAATGTGAAAATAAAGAAAAATGTCTTTTAAATTTTAAACGATAAAAAATAATAAAAAAATTCTTTCGGTCAATTGTATTTTAATGCTCCCAAAACTGGTAAAGCACATAAATTAAATGCGTTGGTGACTGCTCCTCTATCTTTGTTTTTTGTGGTTCATGTCTAATGGTGTACAGACAATGAACCAGTTTAAATGAACTGACGCATTAATCGAGTCCACTGTAGTGTGTACAAAACCCAAGACTCTTTAAAAAGACATTGACATTAGATACAGATACCCAGTTTTTCTTTTTTACGTGAAAATAAAATAAAGAAACATACTGATTCACGTTATTTATTTTCATTTTTTTTTTTGTTTAAATAACAAATTGAATATAATGAACCCACATAAGAACTACTGTAAGACAAAAAAATAAATAATAATAAAAAATTTCTGTTTTTGTTGTAATGGAGCAGAATTGTTTTCGTTGTGTGTAAAAAAAGTTTTATAAAATTTTTCAATTCATTAAATAAATCCTCAATTTTTTGTGATTCTTTTTGTAATTTTTCATCATCGTCGTGTTTAGTTCAAATCAAATTCAAAGAAGGTGTCACAAAATATATTGAATGTAATAAAAAATTGGAAAATTTTGAAATATGTATAGAAAACCATTTCTATGAATAAGTTAATCTACTATCAGCGGATTACCTTGGAATGCTGCTTACATATATTCAAAGTGAACAAAGTTTTCCAAGTCAAAGTCCAAACTAAGCGATTTTTCCACCTTCATATTTTTCACAGATTTCTAATCTTTATTTCTTACATACAAACATACCTACATAATTAGTCATTACAACCCTTAAGTCAGAATTGCAACCTAGCTCCACACACCATTTATGTTGCGTGCGTCAATTTTATTCGTGAGTGGCAGGACCTACAGTTTAAAGTCAAAGCCGAACGGCAGATTATTTGAGCAACTTTTCATGAACATTTTATTTTACTCTCAGATTTTTTGCCAGAAATCTGCTGAGAGGAAGTTTCCGAAGAAATATTTTTCATATTTCGATTTTGTTGGAGATGTGATGACCTGGGGTTTGAACCGTGGCCTCCCATCTAATAAGCCAACACACTACCTACTAGATACGGCGACTATTTTATTTCTTGCACTCCTAAAAACCAGTAAGGTATGGTAAACTTTAGCAAAAACGCGAGATCTCCCATGATCTCAACAAAACCTTAAAACTGGCCGTTTAAAATTCGTAGGCCATGATCACGTCCTCAAGGAGACATATAATCTACTCCATCGCACATAGAAATTCAACGTCACGAAAAGTGTGCTGTGTCTACTTAAAGGTACTGTCCTAACCTAGGTTGACAAAATAGTGTGTAGAAAGATGTAGTACTTACATGAGTACCCCCACATAATTACCAAGATTACGGATATGTTTCACAAGACTTTTCGCATCACTTGTAGAAGCAGAATACGCAGTAAACGTATTATACTTTCCCTGGTTTAATACTGACTTGATGATGAATGGTTTGTATGTTTAACTAACACTTATTTTCCAAATACCCTGTATTTCATACTTAATTTAACCAAATCATAAAATTGAAATCACAATTCAGTTGCGAAAACGAAAGAAAAGCGTGCTAGTGGGTCCCATGTTAAGCGATTCAATAAAGAAGACAATAAAAGAAAATTGTTTTCTTTTTTCTTTCTTTCGTTTGTTTGTTAAATCAACAAATTTAATTTTGTTAAAATGTTTGAAAAAATAAAAAAGATCTTGAAAGTAAAACAAAAAAACACGTGAAATCAAATCAAATCTTTCGACTTCGAATGACCTCTTCAATAGGATTGTTTCGATGATTATTTCAGTGCCATAGACAAGCATTAGAGTGGAATAAAAAAACAAAAACAATTTTTCTTTTATGATAATTTCTTGTTGTTGTCGATTTTTTTTATATTTACGAGTAATTTCTTTGGGCCATATCAAGTCTCTCGTATGCAAGAATGTAAGAGATAAGCCGTAAGTATGGAAACATCATTTACAGTCGTCATTGAGCCGCTGCCGGAGGCATTGATTTCAATCCATACATAATATATTCGTACATACCATACTATGTCATACCATATAGAATAATTTAATTTTTCTTTATTTTATTTCTATTTATTTAAATTCTTAAAACAGCTATGAAAAAAACACATTATCAGTGCTGCTTCCTTGGTGTTACATAGTAAATCATTGAGAGGAATAAAGAAACAAGACAAGACAAGGCAAGAATCATCTCATATTTCTGATACATTTCTTCCAAGTTATGTGTAACCCACGTATCCAAAGATTGCCTTTCCATAGATTTGTTTGAATTTATTTATTGCCAACCAATATTTTATTTTTTCTATGAGTATGTATTTCTCTATTGGAGCAGTTAAATGATTAATGTTTTCCGTATGGGTGGTGGTTTCCTTTGTAAAGTTTTTCTCTTTTTGCTCGTTTTTATTGCCTGAGGAGGAAATTTCTTGCGTTCATTTTTTATTTTCTTTTGGGCAGAGGAGGGAGAAGGCATTGTAAGAGGGCTTGAAATTGTTAATATAACATAATAATATGTTATTATGTGTTATTATTGATTTAAATTTACATGATTACTGTTGGCATAATTATTTTTTTTTTTTTTTGCATTTATGTAACCTTGGGGAGTACACAACTCAATGGGGAAAAGTAAAATTTAATTTTTGTAATAAAAAGGCAAACCTTCTTTTTGTGCCCTACAATACTGTTATATATTTTTGCTATTTCTATGGCAAAAGTAATATGAAGTAGCAAAATTACTGAATTACTGACTAGCTGGAAACTAGATACATATTTCTACAGATTTTTTCTTATTCATTTTCGTTTCTTAAAGGAGCAAAGTGCTGTTTAAGGGTTAAGGCTAAGTTTGGAGACAAATACACAATTGGAAACAAAGAAGGTGGAAGTGAAACCTACAGTCAGAAGAGTAATGGATTTATATCCGTACAATATTCAAGAAGATATGAACATGAAAAGGTAGTAATTCGTGAAACTACATCACTGGAAATATTTTAAAGATCTTTTCCATCTGAGGACACCAGGTTTAAAGATGGTGCCTACTTACTACAAGTCCCCTACAACAAATAGCCTGTATTCCTTTGTCTCAGTAAATGCTTCCTATCTGCCAGCGTGTAAATCACCTTTTGGAGACGACTGTCCTCAACGTACATATGTCCCATAGAATACGAGACGGCGTTTATAGAAGAGGAAGCTAGGTCAAAAAAAAAAGTTTCGTGACTGCACACTTGCTGTTTAAATTTGGATCGTGGTTATAGTGGTGAGACCGTATAACAGTAGTATGTATTGGTCATGGTCATTATTGTAATGTATTTAAGATTCTGAAAGATTTGTTATTACAGAAGGAGCTAATATTTATTCCTGAAATTCGTATAAGAACCCTATCACCAGCAATCAGTTTACTTCCAATCCATCTAGTTCCAGTCGGTCTGATTTCTAGCTAAATATTTCATTAATGGTACGTGTGCGAATTTCGTCTTTATACGATTGGGTTAAAAGATTCCCAGTATTCTGGACACAAATTAGTTGACAAAAGATTTAATATGGTTTACTCAGTATCTTCTAACTGTAATGCAGTTTTATGTGGTTTTATTACTCAAAGATAAGGAAATGCAAAGGTCTAAGGCTTTGCCCAACATGTATTTTACATCGGACTTGTCAAGTTTATAAGTCCAACCTCTGTTTATTTACAACAAACATGTATAACCGCCGTCGACTATTTCCCCATGACATTAATCTGCGGCCACTTTGCTAATATCATACGAAATACCTGATCGAATTACAAGCACAGGCCAATTTGACTTTTGTCATATGCTTTTTCAGATGACTTTACTTTTATGTTGCAGTAGATGCGCAATTTAGAATTCAGTGGAATTTTTAATTTAATTTAATTTAATTTAATAAACTCTAGGATTTTTGTTCAAAACGGAAAAAAGATTGTTAACATTTTAATGAACTATGTTTTCAATATTGACAACTAAGATGTAGATTACAAACCTCTATTCACAACATTCAATTACAATATTTTTTATTTAAAGATAATAACCTCCTCCCTAGTAAAATATTTTTACTTTAAATGATTAAATTTCTCCCAAAAACCTAAAGTGTAATTTGAATTTGTATCAATTATTTCTAATTATATAGTTGAACTCAAACTTAAAACAATAGCTTACCTACTACCATCCCAGATAATTTAACCAATTTGAAATTTAAATAATTATGAGTAAAAAATTTTCATAAAAAATAAAATTTCATAAAAATATTGCCTAAAAGGCATAAAATAAAATGAATTTCTGTCTAATTTTTCTTGCTTCTTTCACGTAATGAAACATAATTTTTTTCTCTCCTTTATCTTGAACATTTTCACACCTTTAAGCCATCATCTAGACTAACGACATATATTTAAAACGTAAAGATACAAAAAAAAAACAACAGCAACAACAACAAAAAAATCTAGGTTAAAAAGTCTCTGAACCTTATAAACATCACATCGCCTCACATCATAGCACCAAGAGCAGCAGCAAACAGCATCAGCATCAGTAGTAGTAGTAGTAGTAGTAGAGGATTAAAGCAGTGGCAGCAAGCATTAAATGCTTAGAGACATATTGTTGTTATATGTTGCACGTTATTATAGTCTGACGTTTATCCATACGTCTATGTGGCTGTCTGTCCAAACGTTGTACGAATGTTCATTTATTATTGCTAAACATATTGCCACTCATCTTAGCCAGAGATACGAATACGATATTTTTTTTTCTGCTTCTAATTTTTTTTTTTTTTGCTATAAATTATACACACGATATGCTATGCGCGATTATATTATAGCTGTGTAGATACTTTTTTATGCAGATAATTTTCTTTAATCTTCATTTGGAATTATAAGTATAGAGCCTACAGTGTCTCGAGTTACATGAAAGCGCTACAGTACATTCTGTTGCTTTCGGGATAGGGTATGTTACGCTTAAAATGGTTAGGTGCAGTATTTGAATTATAATGTTATTTTCTAGGCTTGGTGGTATGATGATGCTGTTTGGATTTGGTTTATAGATGGCTCCATATTATTGAAGGGTAACACCAAGTCTAATTTTTATTTCAGATTTGAAAATGTCCATTTCGGCTGCCATCAGAAATAGATGGTAGAAAGTTTTTAAAAGGCTACAAGGCTAGTTATTTATTTAGCTAAGTCCAATTGATCAAAAGGTTGAGATATTGTTCAATTGATTGAAAAAAAGTAAACAAAGCCTTAGATTATGTGGTTCTAAGAGCGCCTGTTATCATGATCGCTCCAATATTCATAATATGCTCAAGTCTACAATGGTTCCCTTTCTCTAAAGCTAATTATCAACTATCAATAGAGTTGGCTTGATTACAAAGTCGTATAGCCAGTTTACATTTTTAGAACTAATGCCCCAGTTTAGGCGTTAAGTGCGCCACTCATAGAAAAAATTAACACACACAATGTGGATGGTGTAATAAACTAGGTCGTAAGCCTACATAAAACGGTAAAATGACCAATTAAGTAGAATTAGAAAAATTTGATTTGTGAGAGTGGCTAGACATTGAATCCTACATTGCGGGAGATTACAATTAAAATAGTAAAGTAAACAATGTTGCCTTAGACTGTTCGTTAAATTAAGGTACGTGAGCAGAATTTTAATGATTTAAGTTGAGCATTCTTATCTGCGTATTAAATTAATTACAATGTTACCATTGCAGTGTGTACTAAAGCCGTCTTCAACCATCATAACCATATGATTAGTTGACTTAAGATTTTATGAAATATCTTTTAAGATTTATAAACAACAATAAACTGCTGTATCTACGGTATCATTGGCACAACGTTTCTGTTACACATTCTGTATGAATTTTTTTCCCGACGTTCAGGTTCAAAATCGCGTGTGGGTTTTTCGTCATCATGTCTTAATGTAGTATTTCTAGATGGAGGCAAAAGTAAAAAAAAAAGTATACTTATGACTAAAGTTGAACTTAATAAGTTGTGGCAATTACATACAGACATGAAAATAAATTAAAAAAGAAGAGAAGAAAAGGTGTAAAAGTAAATATGAAATCTACTATTTTAACAAAAAAAGTCTACAAAAAAAAACAAAAAATAAACATGTTCAGGGCACATAAATTACAAAACGTTTAGGAAAACCATTTAAAATTTGTTCAAACATAAAAGAAATTAAAGAAAATTTTAACATAAATGTGTGAAAATTTAACAGGAAAAACAATTTCAGAGAAAAGTACCCATTAACAGTGATAAGAAAATTGATGTTTCAAATTTGTTACAAAGTTGCAGCCAAGTGTTATTACATCCGTGCTTCTTTTAAAACATAACAACGTGGTTACACTTTTTTAACAGAAGAGAAATGGGGTAATTAAGGCCGCCTAACAGGATATGTATTATTGTACATCGGTTTTATTAATTTTATAAATCATACGTTATTCTATATATCTGTCAAAATAGACAACCCCAGAAGTGTTTTTACAGACGTTTTATGACATTTAACATTGAACTTATTTATAGCAAACATATATAGCAGAACTATTCGTAGAATCCTAAGCCATTGTCTTCTTGTTTAGTAAGCTCCGCAAGAGCCAATGTTGATAATAACTCGTATACACAATTTGGGAAAATTAGTACAAACAGTTTAAACTCCTCCAGATTATTGTTCTATGATATCCTGATAGAAATAAGAAATTTCAGATAGAATTACATTATACGCCCAAAATTTTCTTTTGTCGTATGACTTTACAAAAGTATTGTTTTATATAGAGTACTTGTATGTATTTTGCAAACGGAAATTTGACAAGTCGGATGTAATATATGTACATGGTGTGTAAGAGGAACTTTATTTATTCGTAGAAAAATACCGTTATAGACTATCTAACTGAAGTAAAAGAAAGATTCGGATAAAGCCTGCAGCCCTATTCATTGAGAGCCAAACAGTTTGTTACATTGTATGTATGTATGCTCAGTAGATCGTTATTCATTCAGACTAAAATTATGGTTATAAAGACTGCCGCTGTGTGAATCTGGTATCAGAGTATATCGAGTGCAAATATATGTATATTTAGCGGCATTAAATCGGTCTCCAGATTCCCCGAGAGCGTTTACATCACGTATATCGGGTTGACAATGTAAAACTTTACAAGTGTGTCAAGTTTTAGTATAACAGAAGATTCTAATGAAAATTCTAAATAATGATCATAGAACATCTCTTCTTTTATTATCACCCACTTAGGAACCTAAGGCGAAGGATTCTTAAACTCCTAGAAATGGAGATGATTTGTATAAAATCCACACCTTCATTACAATAAGAGGATTATGTAGAAATACCAGGAAGGACATGGTTACCTGCGGTATTAGAGGTAGTGACGGAAGTGCTTTTAGAAACACAATACCAACTCGCCTCAACAATGTCGTAAGACCCTGAGGCAAAAAAAACCGTGAATTAGAATATTTTTCTTGAATAAATTAATTTTTCCTTAAAAAAACGTTAATATTTGTCTTAAAACTGCCAACTCGTGCGCTTAATTAAACTTCGCGTACTTGGATTCACGAAGTCCTTCTTTGACCTTACAAGCATTGAAGGAACCTTAGTGAATCAAATAGGAATGACACAAGAATAAAATAGGAGAAAGTAGATGTTTACCAAGTGCACTTCAGAGTTTCATATGCCTCTGAAGGACTAATTTACATAAGGGGATTGACTGAAGCGTCTATCGAACATAACCTTGTGGGTAAATATTTTGCCTTTCACTGTATTTACATACATTTAACCCTACAACGGCTGCCAATTTTATTTAAACACCCTGGAGGCCATTTCTTTTAATTCATTTAGAAATCGGTGTTTAGTTTTCATTATAATTTTCATATTTTCAATTTCTTTTCGTGTACGTGGGAATAGTAGTGTGTGTGTGAGTGTAAACTTTGAAGAAAATATGTCTTGGTTTAATATGGAAAAAAGAGGCGTTGTCTTCGTTTTTTATTATGACTGGCTACGTACTATTATCTTTAGTTGAATAGTTTACGTGGTTCATTTAATTGAAGTGCGTAAAATCCCGTTTTAGCTGGAAGTCACTTTAAGAAAAATGATCGTCTATGAAAAAGAAATTTCACTTTCAATCAATTTTATTTTATTTTTTATGAATTTTTATTTCGAAATTTTTTTTTATTTTATTAACCAAAAACATGATATTCAATTATGATAACGTAGTACGTTTAAACTGATTGAAAACAATATGAATAGAAATTTGTTGCTACTGATAAATTAAAATACTAAAAACATTAAAGCGCTATACTGTGAAAACTAATTCAAGGTCTACATTTATATATAACTAGCGCTGTTTCAACAAATTGAACATTGTTTAATTAATTTTAGGAAAGGTTCATATCACGAGAAGCCACCGTAGTCTCGAAGCAAGTGTGTTGGTTTATTATACGGATGCCCGTGGTTCAAACCTCAGTTCAGACAAAACAAAATACATATACAAAAAATCTTTTGGTAGTTTTCAGGAAAAAAATTCTGAGTAAATGAATTGAAAGGTTTCTCAAATCTGTAGTGCAGACTTCGTTAGTTAAACGATATTCGTGAATGAAATTAACACACTCAACATGGGTTATAACCCCTACTAAAGGGATTCTAGTGACCAATGCATAAGTAAGCAAGAAAAGCAAAAACTACATACAACAAATGATCAAGACAGATGGAATAACTTACCCAAACAAATATTCGATATTCAGCATTAAATAATGGATACGATTCGAGACGTAGAGCAATAAAAATCTTCGATAAACGTATGACTGTGTACAAGCTCCACCGATACGGGTTTAAATTCTTGTGAAAGTGAAATAATTTTCATCATGGTTTTAACCTTAAACTGCTGTAAAGAATCTACCCAGAAATCTTTCCGAAACTCACATTAGGATAGACAGGAAATAGGCGAAATACGCATTAGATGTAATGCAGCTGGTGCTGGAGATCACTTGTAGGAAAGTTATTTAAAAAATATGACGCCTGACGCCCTTGTTGACGACTTTAAATGCAATGGTAAACAAGGCGTGGAGGTAGAAGTACATAGTCTGCAAACGGTACTACTTCACGATGCGTTCAGCCCTTTGATTGTTGTGTCTGCTGTTGGCAGTGTTTCGTTGATTGCTCTAACAAATTTCCCAACTGTTTCTTAATTTTTTTCGGACAATAGTACACATAGTTAGGACAATAGTACACCTCTATTACATTGTCAACCGTCAAGATCTAGATGACTACAGATGACATTTTCTTTTTTAACTCGGTGATTCCCATTGCCACCATATCCACGGGGTTAACTCCACATGCGCCTCACAAAATTATAAGAAAAAATATAAAAAATAATAAAAACATCTTTTTCTTTAAGTTTCCTGCCGCACAATTACCTCATCATCGTTCCCAATAAGAGAAATATACATATGTATTCCTCTAATAAATTTATTGTCTCATTAAATTCTTTTGAATATTTTCTTTACTAATTTATTATTATTCTTTCTTTTTTTTATTGAGAAAGATCAGTTAAACCTGTTTTCTTTCTACTTTTTCGGGCAAAAGATCATTAGATCACGAATAGCAATAAAAACAAACATCTTTGATAACTAAATAGATAGAAAAACGTTTGTGGAACAAAGAGAGTTTGAATAGAAATTTAAATATTTTATAACGGCTGTTAATGTTTTAACGTTTTTATAAGAATAATTGAGTCTTATTGAAAACATTCGTAATTTTAATTTATATATAAATTAATAATATTTCATTTTGTATATATATACCTTAAAAACAATTATTTATTCAAGAGAATTTTATTTGAATGCTTCTATTTATTTTATAATTTAGCGTTTTTATAAGATCTTAAGTTGTTTACATTGTTACAGTCCACATTTGAGCAAAGCTTCAAATGAGAAACTTTCTTATAATGTCTCTCATTCTTTTCTATCGCATCTCTTTTCATTCCTGCTCATAATTGTTGGTTTTTTTTTTGTCTGTATAGGTGCTTGTTCTTCTTCAGGTTTCAAGTCTTTGTTGTTGATTTTCAATGCTAAACAACAACAATAAGAACTTTAGAAGCAATAAAAGAGGCAACAAAACAAAAATAATAACAAAAAAAGAACTGTAACAAGTAGTGCAACAACAAAAAACAAAAGAAGTTTCAGCACAACAAAGATCATTTTTGTTTATTTCTTTGAGTCGTTTATTTTTTTCTTTTTCTTTCTCAATTTCATTTTCATCCACATAAATTTGTGACTGTTGTTGTTGTCATTTGTGTACATCTGTTTCCTCTTTTTCTTCTTATTTTATTTGTTGTAATTTAAGTATGAGTATAAAACGATCGTTGTTTGTGTACAACTCGTTTATTAAAGTTTTTGTAAAGTTATCGAACGTATCGTTTTAAAGCGGACGCTTGGAAAATAATAAATTATAAAAGTGTTTAAAATAAATTGTGAAATAAGTTAAAAGCATATTAAATAATTTATTAAAAGTGATATTAAATATTCTATGTAACAAAAGCTTTAAATTCTGTATTCATTTCAACAATAAGAGTCTCAACAGTTTGTGTTAAAGTCGGCCATAATTTTTTGTGTTTCTATTTAAATAAAATTCTGTGTAAAAAGTAATTTATTAAACCATCGTTTATTGGATTCTTAAACATTTAATTCTTTAAATTTTATTATCTAATAAGACCCGGTAAGAAAATTGAGATCAAACAATATTTGCCCTTTTCCATTTTCTGTATTTATTGATGTTAATGAGGTTATGGTTTATAAATTTTCATGCGTACCCTTCGCCGTTGTTGTTGCATTTTGTTGTCCATTTACATATTGTTGCTTTGAACTTCTTTGTAGTTCATGATGTACATTGTTTGCATATAGAAAATTTACATGCCGTTGCATATCCATAAGTTTTGTGTGTTTGTATATGCTTTGTTTTTGTAAACAAATCAAAAAGGGATTTGTGAATACATAAAAATGAAAAAAGGTGGCCAGATTATGGAAAATATGAAGATATATATTTTAACGGTTCTATTGAAAAGTGTATTTAGTGTTCAAGATTAATTTTCGAATGCAAATTTAACAAATTCGAATTGATAATATTCTTGAAATAAGTGCATGTTGAGATATACAGTGACGTAAAAAGTAATAAGGACACTAATGTATCGCATCAATATTTGCTGAGAAAGTAGGTCACATAAGGAATTGCTGACAAATAATTGTGCTCAATTTTAACGAATTTACTACAAAAACAATTTCTTCGTACCGTAAAGATTGGTATTTTCAAACAGTGTCCCTAATCCACTCTTAAGGAGGTAAAGCATGATAGTTGTGAAGTTGTCGTTCGGAGTTCACTTTTCTACTATGATATAGAGTAACTTGTATGCTTCCTTTGCCGAAGAAAGTATGCCACTTCGATGGGTGCTCGTGCAGTATAACGACCACAAACACACTTCAAAGTGCACAAAGAATTTGTCCAAAGATGACAACATTAATGTATTGGACTGGATCGCGCTGCTTCCAAGAAAAGAGTCCCACATATAATTCAGGCTCCATGGTATGATAAGTCTGATTCGGGAAGCCAAAGCTTTTTACGACCGGAAGATGTCCAGCAGTTTTAATACATATACAGATGCTCGACAAAATATTAATCACCCTACAACAACATTAATGCTGAAAATAATGTAAATTTATTATGATATTATTTTTTGTGTAGCTATTTTGAAATAAAAAACATAAAATGAATAACAGAGCGAAGTTCAATTTTATAAAAAAGTTATAATAAAACCATAATTTAATAAGATTACCATGAAATGTGTTTTTGTAAACATGTATGAGATATTATGTGTGTAGGTATATAGAGAGATAAAAATAAGAGAAGTAAGGGAACTAACTATTTAAGGGTGATATAGAAATCCTGGTCTAGTATCCAGAGTTTCTGAATACCAGGGCGGAGGCTGAGAATGTATTTGCCAGTCTCAGGCTCCAATACTTCACAGAACTCTCCTCTTATAATATTATCAGAAATGTCCCTGACACGTGTCTTTTAAGCAAAACCTATACTGAAAGTAACCTCATAATAACTTTCAACAACGCCTAAGAAGGAGCTCCTAGAGCCCCTTGATATACAGAGAGTGATATGTCTTTCCGCCTTAACTAGCAGATTCTTCTGACACACTATATTCAGATAAAAATAAGAGAAGTAAGAGATTTTCATAATTGAGTTCCATTGGACTTATAAATTTGGCTCTTAGTACTGATGAAAAGTTTGAGATTAAGCATTCCATACACATTACATGCCTATTTGATTCTTTGTTCCAATGAATTTTAACTCATTTTGGTATAACGTACACTTTCTCTTTGGCAAAAGGACAAAGGAAAATCTGTCAAAACATTTACAAAATTTTTGAAAGATTTCAGTAAACACATTATGTATTGAGTTTGCAGCGTACTTTAGATTACTCGAGACCTTTGTCCTTCATTAAAGAAGGAAGATTTTTGTAATTACGCAGGCGAGTAAACTGCTGAGGGATGGTGATTCAGCATTAGGGTTCTGGTGAGATTTAGTATTAAGTTAATAGTATTAACATGATCTTAATTCTCCGATGTAAGAAGGATATGAAGTTCCTGAAAAATTTGTGTAACATCTTCTTAATCTGTGTTCTGGAACACAGATACAGATCTGCCGAACTTTCTACTAGAGCCTCGATTGATGTGCAATTTGTCATTTCTACTATTACATTAGCTGTCATGTGGCTGTCATCAATATAAAAATTTGTACGTAGGATTGCATAAAATAAGTGGAATTAATATCCTTTTGTGCTATCTCAAGTACACTTATGCCATGGTATGAAACAACTACAGATCCCCTGCCATTCTGTTTTCAAATCAGTAGTGGTGTACATAGATCTATGCACGCGTAAAATAGGTTTACATTTTAGTCTTGAATGTCCAAGTTCAACAGCCAGATAGTTAAGGTTTTTTCGTCTACAGGTTAGTGCAGTGCGAAAGGGTAGTGTTCATAGTTCTTTTCTAATTTATAAACTGCTCAGTGTTGTAAACATTTTTCCACCTTTAGTTCATCACTTGTATTCCAAATATGGTTTTAAAACAGAACTAATTGTAGTTTTCGGTTGAATAGCTAACCTAATGATTTTAAAACAGAGTTCCGAAGGGAAATAAAATAATAAAATTTATTATTTTTACAAAACATTTGTAATATTTTAATTAGAAATTGTGAATAATTAAATATTTTTTAGTTGAATCATATTATATTTCCAGAAAAATATTGGTTTTGGTAACTGAAAAACAAAACTGTTTTTTTTTTACTGATTTTTATAAGTAAGGAGATGTAAAAATATAAATTTATTTTTATCTTTCCGTAGTATGTATTTATTTATTTTTCCTTTTTCAATATCTAATCAATGAAATCACTTTCTACTTCATAATTCAATTAACTAGATTACATTTCAATATAGCAATGCCTACTAACCACTGCCTCTTTTAGCCGTCATTTTCCTGTACAATTTGGAATATTTATTAACATTAATTGACCACCTTTTTATGGCCAATAGCGAATATTGAAGAGTTGCTAGCGAAAATGAGCAATAAAATAAAAAAAAAATTGTGTGTTCAAACGACCACGAAGCATTAAAGCTCAGAGTAATTCATACATACATCCTTATTAAATGTATATAAATAAGAGAAAAGCTGTAGAGTTAACAGTTACATCGTAAAAATGTTTAGTTTTATACGATATACTAAATAAATACGATATCTGTATGGGTAATTTGTGACGGTACCATATAAACTACTCATCAACATCATCCTACAAATGATAAACCAACAATAAATGTGACACGCACGTCGCATACCTTGACCATAAACTCTTGCGGTTAACGATGACGATGACGCTGACGTCGACAACGACTATAGCAACTAGAGATAGTTCTTGTGAGGCGGTGATACTTGTTTCACTCTTCGGCTTCCTGTCTAAAATCTGTAGGTATCAGTTAGTCATTACTGTACTAAAGCAGGAATGTTTCCCGTTCTTTTATAGTTTTTCTCATTTTGCATGATATTGCGGTTTTTATGAAAGACTATAGTCACGCTATTTTATATGGCAATTAAATTACGCCAACTACATATTCTTAAAAGAAATTAACTTTCTTTACATATAAAGTTTAATAAAATTAGTTCCTTTTTATTTTTCCTTAAATACTAGAAAACAAATAGTTTTGCAACATAAATTAAATATTTGAGTTTGTATTTAACAATATATATATATATATTGCTTATATTGCTTCTATGACCTCCCATGTTAAGTTAGAAGGTATGATGTTTGTAAAAATTTTTTTATTGTACAATTTTATTTTTATTCATTAATTAATTATTAATTCTCATTTAATGTTTTTAACTTATATCTCTCTCCAGATAAATTTAATATGTCTACAGAAATGGTTCAAACAGTGGAAAACGTTGTTGCTGCTGAGCAGACCGATGCTGAATCTAAAGAAGGTAAGTGAACTGTGTACTCGTAATAATAAATTGGTAATAAATAATTGAAGATATTGTGTTTCCTTATGAGGGAAAGTAACATAAATTTTAGTGTTATAGACGTAATTAAAAGTATTCATGATTTTGCTTTAAAAGCTGCCAGTGCAGTAAACATTTGGAAGTCATTTCATTTGTTCATAAAATTTAAATGTATTGTCTAGTTGCCAGAAAATACCTGAAATTTAACCAACTTTAAATGAAAAATACTCGTTCCTTTTAAATCAATTTATATTTGTCAAGATTTACGAAATTATATCCTTTAATGGCATCTTAAATACATGTTTTCTTATCGGTCGTCAGATTTATTACTATTTCTTATGATATTCGTATTTTACTAACTGGCCACTTAGATCAAATTTTATTATTGCCATAAGTCACGCTTAATTTCTTAAAATTAAACGCTAAATTTCCTAAACATCTACAGAGCGTTTGGAGGTTTCACCAGTTCAGATAGGGGTAAATATGGAGTCGTCATGATATTGCAGTGATATGCGATTTATACAAATTATACTCCATTAACAATCAACGCTTTAAACACCTTATGTCGTCTAAGTACTGATCCTGTTTCGTTTGAAAATTAGTGCTTTCTGGGTGTCAACGAAAACAAGTGGCACAATTGAAGAAATGTTCGCTTTTTCTTTATTTTATCTATACTTTGGCGCTGCTGCCTTTAAAATCATTAAAGCGCACGCTGCTTGGCGAAGGCATCAATTACCAGATTGTGGCGCAGCATTTGTGCCTCTTATATGTTTATAGAATAACTCTTTGTTTTACATCTTTGTGCTTTATTAACCTACATTGAACGTTTATGGTCCTGTAGAATACTCTTTGACAATAGAAAACATGCATAATTGGCCATTACAACCCTTCAGTCAGGATTACGGCCTTGCTTCTCACATCACTCATGTCGTGTGCGTTAATTTTATACGTAAGTGGCGGGATCTACAGTTTAACGGCGACTCTGAACGACAATTGAAAACAGAAGACATTATTAAGTTACGTCCATTATCGCCAAAAGTTTTTAGAACCCCTCCAGGAAATGAACACCAAAATTAGACAACAATGAATGGCGTAATCTGGAAGCTACTTATTCTCTCAAAAGAAGGACTAATATGTTGTATACAGATGGTTCAAGAACGGTTCTTAGGAATACATGGTTAAGTTCGAGAGTATCTTCCAACCGGAAGTTTATGCCATAGAATGATAGGTACATCAAGTTGGATAGGAGTTACAAAAGACAGAACATAGCAATATTATTTAATATTCACGTTGCCATTGCCATGGCGGGAGCTCGGCGTACACCGTTGAAGGAGTCAGAGTAGATTATGGGAAGAAGTTCGAAAAGGTATGCTTATCGAAAGGGAAGATAAAGAGAGGCAAAAAGTCTTCTTAAACCAACTGTGTTTGAGGCAATCGAAACTTTTGTTGTGCTATCCAGTATTGATTTGTCAGGACTAATCTGACAGGACTGAATGGACCCCGAGCACAGTTATTTTAAATGGGGACTGTCTCGATACCAACATGTAGATTCTGTGAAAATGAGAATGAATCATCGAAACTCGTTCTTGGAAACTGTAAGGCAATTTATACAAAAGAAAACATCTGGGCGTATACAAAGTACTGGGCAGCACGGTATTAGCATTGTTCATACTAAGCATCAGCCTGAATTTTTTCAGGACAATAGGCTTGGAGGAAACATTATAGGGATACCGAATAAAGTATGAGGAGGGTACAATAGGTTGTATGACAGATTGTAGAGGCACAAAAGTTGCTGTTGTTGTCAACCATAAATTCGTAGTTGCCGGGAAAAACGCTTTTATTAGTGAAACTTTAAAGTGCCGGTTTCCAATTGCTATCTGTAATACCAATAGTCTCCTTGTATACCATTTTTGGTAACTGACAACTTAACTGGAGTTCAATTGCCATAAATAATGGATCCATTAAATATAGTTGGTGCTTGCTTTGTAATGAGTGCTTTAAGCTGTTAATTTATGGAATTCATTAAGTCATCTTGGAAGTATTTATTTCTAGGTTATGATCGACTTTTATTCATTATGGACTTTTAATACAAACTAAAACAAAGTTGGCGCTTGTAGCCCAGCTCTGCATTTATACATTGGCCTTTATTAAGAGATTAAAGCACTTAAAGCTGTTAATTTATGGAATTCATTAATTTGTTATACATTCTAATAGCTTCTGCTGCTGCTGATGGATTTCCATCATTGGAAATTCGCGTAAATTTTTTCCTTCTCTCACATGTTGTGGCATTTGTGGCAAACATAATTTAAAATGCAACAAAAAATGTTTTGAGAATTTATACTGCTTTTGTTTTTGTTTTCCTTTTTCATACTTTAAATGCAGCTATTGTTTTAGTTGAAGTATTTAAATAAATTTGAAGCCAACATTATCCTGCTCCCGGCCTCGTCCTGCCTTTCTCTTCGTTGTTGCCAACTGAAATACCACAATGAAGAAAATTATTTTCTTTTTTCTCTCCAGTATTTTAGAAAACTCAGCATGATTGCACTAGTTTTTGTTTTGGAGTGCTATTTTCTAGTTTAGTTTAGGAAATACATAGTTGTTGTTGTTTTAGTTTATTCGTTTATTCGCTTACGCCGAATGAGAGAAGGGAATGTTGGTGAAATTTTCTGAATTTATGTTTGAATTCAAGTGACGTTAAGTGCGACTATAAATTGTTTCTAGAGTGAAATAAAAATAGAAAAAAATGCATTTATTCGCCTATTGTTGTCTCTTATTGTTTTAATATGCTCGTATAAAATATAGGGATATTATTCAAGAGAAAAAATCTTTTATTTTTGAAGCATATTTTGTTTTATGATTACATGGCAATAGAATGCAAAAAAAACCAGGGCTTGTAATGGTTATTGAATAGGCTAGGCAGGCATGTATACGCATTAATATGTAGCAAATTCAGTGAAGTGTTGTAAAAAATTTCAGTAATTTTATAGTATTTTGCTTGCTTTTTAAAGCTGATAGTTAAACATTTTGTTCAACTGTTTGTTGGTTAAAAATTTCCACAAATATTTTAATATATTCGAGCATTTTTCTTAATAATTTCTATCAACAAAACTTAAAAAAACTCTAAAACTTTAAAAAAGTATAAGTAATGCAGAACGCAGGAAAACGGCTGTTTTGGTATTACTAATTGGCGTGTCTTATTTTATTCATAAGAAATATAATCTATTGATTGTGTGGTTTTCTTCCCGATTAAAATCAACTCTGTGTTCTATCAGATTGCCATGCTGTATTGTTTACTTATACTTTCTCACGTAGACTTTATTACCACTAGAGCCTTATGGATTTCTACTGTTCACAGTGCCTCGGTAACTGCCAAATACAATACTAATTGTACTGCATTTTCTATCGTTAGGATCCTTCAATCACTTTCAAATAGTGAACATACTGGTCATCTCTCGTAGTCTAAACAATTAAGATACTTCTAGTATCCCTAACGTCTTCTGCTAAAAATTGGCATACAATGTAGTTAGCCTCTCTATGACTTCGGTTTATTCGTCTTTCTCTACATAGAATTTGTTACATTGACCATTAGGAATGTGTTGCCATCTTGTGGAATTTTTTAAGTTGCAGGTGTATGTGAATAAGTCACAAACCACAGCGGTCCTCAAAGCCTACATATCAAATTCAGTCTGATTTATGTGCCAGAGTAGTAGAAAATTTAACATTTCGCATGCGCTCCACCCAGAAAAGGTTATAAAAATTACATACGTATCGGACTTGTAGCAATTTTTCTTTTTGAAGAATGTTCATCGAGTTTACTATGCTTAATCACTAGGGTTAATACTCTTAGGCTACCTAGCAAAAGTTTAGATTGTATCGGCAGCTTGAGAATAATCTCTCATGTATCGTATCGGACTTGTAGCGAATTTTTTTTGAAGAATGTTCATCGAGTTTACTATGCTTGATTACTACATTTAATACTCTCAGGCTACTTAGCAAAAGTTTAAATTATATCGGCAGCTTGAGGAGAATCTCTTAGGTTACTTGACAAAAGTCTATGCCCCTTTTGGGTTGAGAATTGTTATTGATTCTCGCTATTTTGCCTTTCGTAGAGTATATCTTGTTAAATTCTCTCCTCTCTCCTCAAAAAGATTCTGACCCAACTGCGGTGTAGAAGCTGGCCTTCTGGAGATCTTATCTGCAAGCTCATTGCTCTGAATAACCATATGACCTTGCATCCAGCAAAAGTTGTCCAGTTCTTCTGTGCCTACCTCGTTTAGCTTACCTACACAGTCCCATATTAATAACGAATCAATCTCATAAGAGCTATGTGCTCGCTTATTACTGTGTATATAGTATTGCTTTGTTTCGTCTTCTATACTTCCTGTCCAAATTAAATTGAGCACACCTTTCAATGACGTAGAGTTCCACTTTAAAGATATCTGCGGGTTTTCGCATTGCTCCTAAATATATTAGCATGGCGCAGAATACCTTTGTTTTTTCCCTACCATCTGATTTTCACTTATCCGTTTACCATACAATGATTTTTCTCTTAAAATTAGCTCCTGAATTGATCCATTATTCACTTTTATTACATGCTGTCGTTAGAAAGTGTTTTCTAAAATTAGGAAACCAGCCTTCAAGGGAGTTAAAGCCAGCCTCTTGATTTGTATAGCCACAATTGCAGTCTGTTTAATCTTGTGTTAGACCTGTCTTCCATTATCCTAACGATAGCCTTCATGGGTTTGATCTGTACCAGAGATCAGCAATGAGTATTCAAAAAGATGAGTAGATTCAAATCATACTCATAATTTCTGATGCGTATAAGTATTCATACTTATTTTAATATTATACTCATTACTCATATTCAAAGTTTGAAGTACTCATCGTACTCATACTTAACAATACGCATGATGTTGTTGACTTCGACTCTCCTCTACTCAACATTTACAAGAATCACAAAATAAGTACGAATCGCGTATGAACACTACAATACTCACTAGAAGGGTGTGTGTTTGCTTTGCTTGCTGTCTTTGTCTTTTTCTTTCTCCTTTTTTTGTAAATGCAACAACAACTAAGACTGCAAATTTTTATGAATGATTCGAATCACTCGAATCATTCATGAGTATTATAAGTATTTTTCTAAATTTATGAATCTCAATGAGTAGGCGATGAATCAAACATATTTCGAATGTTATGAGTTTGATGTCAACGTTGTACTCATACTCATTGCAACCTGTACTTATAAATGAATGTTGTAGTGAGTACGAACGAATCAGAGTAGTTGAATTTCAATACTGTTGACTCACTCATACTCAAAATTTCACGAGTACTTATGATTAGCGAAAAAACGATTCACTGCTGATCTCTGATCTGTACTATTATATCCAAGGGGCTGTTATACCAACGCATGTCAATACAGCGTATCTTATCTGTATTTCGATAAAGAATATGAGTTTCTGGTTCGCTATTTGCACTTTATTTGCGACAATAAAATGCTTATGCTGTGTATAACTGTGGACTATCGGAAAATGTTTGACAACCTTTATAGGAAAAAGTTCCTATACACCTTTTCTATACATATAAAGCTGTCATCCGTATGTATAATATCCTTGTAATCTTGATTTCCAATTTCTTTAAATTTTGTTTTTTTTTTTCTAAACCTTTAACTACCTCAGCTGCCAATTTTCGACGACAGATACTACCCCATTTTGTTTTTCTATTGAAAATGAAACTGTAATCAAAGTTAATAACAAGATTTATTACCTTAAAAGCTTAACACGGGCTAAAACCCTTAAATTAAGATGCTCAACATTGAAATGCTACAGGTAACACTTGTTAACAAAATACATATAAAAAGAAGCGACAACAGGAACAGCAACAACAGTAATAATATTTGATGACCACCCTCTTTCGAAATGAAAGAAGAGATAGAGAGAGAGGGAGTGGGAGATAGAGAGAAACGGGAAAAAGAAAAATATTGTAAAACATTGAATTAAGATGACATTGTCAGGATAAGGACAAGAATAATAAAAAGCCAAAATGCTACCAAACAAAAACTAAAAGTTTAGCATTAATATATTACAACAATAACAACAACTACAACACAGAGAATAATAATGAAATCCATAGCCACGAAGGAGAAGAAGAAGATAGAAGCAACAGCAGAGAAAAAAGGTTAAATTATGCATTCCATATAAAGAGAGTCGAAAAAAGAAGACGATGAGCAAAAGCAAAAAAATATAATCAAATGAGATGAAAAACAAAGATACGGACGCTATGACGACTATACCAACAAATGTCATTCTATTGTTAATCAGGATTTAATAGTGATAAGGGGGAATAAAACTCCTGTTAAGGTGGGTGTAAACGACAACACATTGGGGGAGAGAGGGGGACTAGAGAACAAAAACCAGTCATATGGAAGATGAAAATGAAAATATTTAACATATTCTCTCTCACATACATATACTATAACTCACCGAGAGCTAGACATGTTTTAAACTCATCTTAATATATAACAATTGTCACCAAAACACCCACTCATTGCCTCCATTAACAACAATTTTGGTAGTAGGCAGAGCTGAAGAGACTTACAAGAATGAGAAAAATTTCAATGAGAATAACTAAGTATGTAGTTGAATGTAAGCAAATATTTTGCCTTTTAAGGCTATTGGGCTTGCATGTAAAGGGTCTACACGTGTGAAACTGACAGAGAGCGAGAGATAGGTAAAGTGGGAGAATGGAAGAGGGAAAGAAACATTTGTTCTCTTAGTACGAGTTTTGAATACATTATCAATGCAAAAGTCTATTATTGACAAAAGTATGGTAGAGACAGGGATAGAACTTATTTGAGAAATACACTGTTTTTCATTTGAAGCAAATGCTTTATCTGATCCTTGTCGCCGTAGTATAATAGGTAGTGTGTTGGCTTATTGGATGTGTTGGTTTCTCAAAAATCTATCATTCGGAGTCGACTTTAGACTGTAGGTCGGTCTCGCCACTCATGTATTAACTTAACACACACGCGGCATAAGTGGTGTTGGAAGCTAGGTCGTTATCCTGACTGAAGGGTTATAATGACCAATTATGTATGTGTGTATGTTATGTGTTTTATCAGATCCTTAACGGTTAAGGCTCAGTATTATCACCCTCATTTTCTATTTCATATACCCGCTTTTGTATCATCACTTTCGAGATAAATTCTAAATCTTGTTTGGGATCTGTTGAGATATACTTATAAGGAGTGAATAAAACAGAAACTATAAATGCGAAGTAGTATTTTCCCTTTCACGAATGCGCCTTACATGAATTGAGTCACTGCAGCTGGGGTCTTTAGTTTGGATGATTGCAATAGCGTCTTTCTTGATATATTGAAGGCACTTGAGGCCGTGCCTGGTACATCCTCTTTAAATTGTGGATTCTTACATAATTTTCGTTGGCAGTTAGGCTGCCCTCGAGGTGATTGGATTGGTCTGGTATCAGTCACTACGACTTCGTGATTATAAGGACTTCATAATAGCGTAGACAGACGACAGCGTTAATGCGCATTAACAGCTCACTAATGCGAATTAAAATTTTACCCTGACAGAAAAAAATTTAATAAAAATTTTTATTTTTATGTGTACTTCCTCTGCACTAAATTTGTGGTCCATTTGAACAGAAATTTCTTTGTAAATATGGCCATTCCTTTTTGCACGCCGCAAGTCACTCGCTCGTTCTTCCCATAGCTCCAGCAAAACCAATGCGTCGTTTTCCGACCAGACGCTTCTCTTCTTTACTTTAGAAACCTTAAAATAAAAAAAGAGGTGAGATATCAATTATATTTATATTTTTTTGGCGAAAAACAATGAAATAACTTACCTTTTCTGCCTTCGAATCCATTTTAATTTTCTTCTTCTTCAAAAATAACCGTTCATACAGAATGACAATTTGACACATCTACATTGTTTTTTACTGTGTTGCCGCCACACTGCTAAACCTAAATCCAGTTTAAATGCTCATCGATTTTGAGCATTTATATCAGACTTAATGCGGATTATCATGCGGATAATTCTGAAGTTAATTCCGATTAAGAACGTTAATGCGCATTAACACTGTCGTCTGTCTACGCTATCAGACTTAATGCGGATTATCATGCGGATAATTCTGAAGTTAATTCCGATTAAGAACGTTAATGCGCATTAACGCTGTCGTCTGTCTACGCTATAAAAGTCCTTACAGCTGGCCTTTTGCAGAATTTGTTGTAATGATGAGGAATTGAAGGCTATAGAACGCATCGTTTGTAATTGTCGAGCTCTTGGGAGGTAAAGGTGGAAGAAATATTTCGAGGGCTTATGCTCTCTGTCGGAATAGGGCTATCTGAGTAGTTTACGGTCATCTTCACGTACGTCACCTGTTCTCCGTTAGGCTTTACGTTTTACCTTAGACTACTATTCTCTCTGTCCACATCCTTTTCTTCTTGTCTGTAGAAGTCACGATGGCTTCAATGAACTCTGAGTGTAATTGAATATCTCTTGATTTACTCAGACAGCCAGGCTACGACTAACTTCCTAACTAACATAGTTTCAACGTCCGTCCCTGTCCATAAATGTCGAGTATTTCTCAGGGAAATTTCGGATTACGGGTATCGGCACACAGGGTATCGTTGGAAATTGCATTGCGGATTAGCTGGCCAGAGCTGGTGCAAGGCTCGCAATCACCGACATGTTACAGGGTATAGGTATTCCGATTGTCTTAAGATAATTTGCATATTATTCACACTTAGTACTGGGAAGCTTAATCTCGTTGCTAGACATTTCTGGGTACGTATGCATAAGAAGAGGATCAACTCACTGCCGTCTGTAAACTGCATGCATGGGTCACTGTCATTTTGGTAGGCATGGCGAAAGCCTCGACATTTTGTGATCCCGGGTAGAATTGATTGTGGTATGTGCATGCTGATCTAAGGGAACTTCTTTCTTTAAAGGGGTTAGCTAGCGTTCTTACCTAACCTACAATATTGTTAAACAATTCAGAAATAATTTTCGATCTCTAACCCACTTCAAAACAAACATCAAGTCTTTTAGTCCGAAACCAAGACGGCTGCTTACCCTCGATTTCTTTCAAACGTTTTTTTTTTTCTACTAGAAATGGTGTAATAATACGTACAAATATTTTTTTAATACCATATCACCCACGCGGAATAATGATTATTATCTTGTTTAAATTCTAAATTCCAAAGAACAAAAACTTAAAATTTTTCTTTTGAGTATTTCTTTTACTTTGAGAGGGGTGGTCCACTTTAAAACAATCGCTTGAAATTATTTTATTTCGTCCCAAAAAGTATAGAATTTGTATTTGCAATGTAAAAAAGTAGATAATAAAGTTATATTATCCTTAACATTTATGATAATTACGTGTAAATTGTAGACTAGACTTTAAGGGCGGAGGCGAATAAGGAAGGCAACATAGCGAAAGCAACTCAAATGGAACACCAGCAGCAGACTGTCGTAGTTAACGTGTGGCATGTAATGCTGCTGAAAAATAGCATATGAATCATACACGTTCGAAATTAGTTAATGGCCGGGCGTGTTGGGACGTGGGGGGAAAGTGAATTTAATGGTAAATTATCGTTAATATGGGGAACATATTCAAAAAACGTGAAAAATGGATTATAAATTGAAGAAATTCTGAAATCAGTTCAAGGTTTTTCTGATATTGATTTTTATTTCTCACTTTTTGAAACAGAATTACGTTCATGGCTAAAGAGAAAGAATAATTTAAAAAAAATTTAAGTTCATGTTTTAAATTATTTCTCTAATACGGTTTTGTAGTATTTTTTTTCTTAATTTAAACTTTCTAACAAACTTGATTTGCTGTTCTCTCAGATTTTTTCTTAAATTTCATTTCATTTTTTATTGATTGCATTCAGAGTTTTAGTGCATTTATATCAGATTTTATTTTTTCTTTCTGGTTTTTCATTGAAAAAGATTATTTTTTTGTGATTGTTTGTTGTAGGAAACTTTCTCAATTGATGTGCTTGAAAATAAATGTTTGTTGCCAGAATTAGTTTTCCTTCCCATACGTAAAGTTATCGGCATTGGGTTGGAATTTTAGTAGCATCACATTGAGAATGTTTGCCAAATAATTAATGAAAATGAATTGAAAAGTTTGTGTGTGAAACTTTTCTTCTCTTTTTTTTGGAATTTTAGAATTTTAAACGATAATTCATTCACTCTAAAGGGTTAATATTTGAAGTCCAACATGTATTTGAATTTGAAAAAATATTTCTTTCGGCAACTTCCTCTCAGTAGCTTAGGCACAAACTCTGAGAATAAAAAAAACTACCATGAAAAGTTTTTCAAAAACTGTCATTCGAAGTGGACTTTAAACTGTAGGTTCCGCCACTCATGTATAAAATTAATACATACAACATAGGTGGTGTGAGAAGCTAGGTCGTAATCCTGACTAAATGGTTGTAATGACCAATTAAGTGAGTAAGTACTTACAAATGCAACAGAAAACGAAAGGCCAGTCTTTGTATGTGGCTTTCAGGAATGTTCTGTCGTAGACAAACTGTAGCTATGGTTTTACAGCATTATTGTGCTTAGACAAAATGAGTGAAATGGAACCAAATGAAATTCTTTTTATGAAATTATTTTATTTGTGGTGAAGTACAATTGTTCCTTTTAGAAATGGAATATTATTTCATTCAAATGGCTACCACGGCTCATTCGATCGGACCGATTTTCGAACACTTTTTCGAACGTATGGCGTTGTATCTTGGCAATGGCATCACGAATGTTGGCCTGCAAATACTCCTTTGTCTCTGGTTAGTCGTTTAACACTTTTCTTTAACGACGCCCCACAGAAAATGGTCCAACGATGTCAAATCCCAGCTTCTTGGTGGCCAATTGACATCTCCATTTAGACTAATTAAACGGCCAACGAAGGTTTGAAGCAATAAATCGTTTGTGGCATGAAATGTGTGACAAGTTGCACCATCCTGTTGAAACCAAATATCGTTCCAATCAATACCAAGAAAATCGGTTAGCATGGTAGGATAGGTGTCTCCATTGACCGCAATTGTTGCGCCGTCCTCATTTTCAAAGAAACCTGTGCCAATGATGCCTTCGCACCACAAGCTGCACCAAACAGTCACTCGTAATGGGTGCATTGGCTTCTGTAAGACCACGTGTGAGTTTTCTGAGCCCCAAATATGGCAGTTTTGCTTATTAACGTATCCACCAAGATGAGAATAAGCTTCATCGGAAAAGATGATTGTTTTGTTGCAATTTTTGTCATTTTTCGACCAACGTTGCTCAAGCGGATATCGATTCATAACGTTCAGTGGAGATAGTGTACTGAATTTTGTGACAGAATAGAATGACAGAAGTATTGCCATATTCGAAATAACCGCCGGTTCAAATTTAAACTGATAAATGGCCCACTCTATATTTCCGCAAAAATATTTTAGCGAATGGCAACGTGTTAAAGGTCTATAAGATTATCATTAACAGTAACAAAACCGTGTGAAACTGGCTTTAATTGCTTTTATAATTGCAATAGTTGCATTATAAAATGATTGCATTTGGTAAAGTGTTCTAATACTTAACTCTGTAAAACATAAACTCAAACCTCCTACTAAATCAGCGAAAGCTTTACTAATTTCTTACCAATTTTGCTAAGCACTTAATTGACCCAGTTTTTGTGCTCTAGAAAATTAGATACGAAAAGTCTAGAAAAATAAAAACAAATTCTTATTAAAAATCCTAAACACGTTCGAAATAAATGAACATAATAAGTAATATTACAAGAGCAGAAAACAGTGAAAAATAGAAATAGAAAAAAATGCTGTATAATAAATAGATCACCCGGAGATGTGTGGCTTTCTGGTAACAACAGAAAAAAAATGAAAATAATATGCCTTCTCATCATTATTTCAAAGCACAAATCTTATTAAGAGTTAACAAGACGAAGACGACGATGACGACGACGAAAACATCCAAGACTACGTACGACAGTAAGAGACACCTTCTTGTAGAGCTGTCGCCTCCGCATCGCATCTCTACAACCTCCAACTTAAACGTTACCATGACACGGCCAGCAAGCAAACAACAACAGCAAGCAACATCACAGGATTCCTTAACTACGACTACAAGACAAACTAATCACAAAAACATGTGGCATACAAATTAAGTATAAGCATGCAACAAAATGTGTCTGCCACATATGTACATACATATATAGAAAGGAAGATGATTCACACATACACACACACATATATATGATGTTTTCTCCGCACAAAACATGTCAAAGGCAGGCACATGCATTCATTATTTTTTATTAGACTTTCAAAGTGTATATTTAACAGGCAGAGAGACAGAGAGTGTGAAAAGGACATATTTTATAAGCATAGAGGTTATAAAATTTTTTGGAAGGATCAAACAACCCAACCATATTAAATTGTAACAAATCAAGAGAAAATCTGTGTTAGAATGTATAAAAATACAACATTTTTTCCATAAAATCTAATCAAAACGATGCTTTGCGTTGCGCTAAGCTGCGATACATTCTAAAAGCAACTCAAATACTCTAAGGAAAACCACTATAAGTGATGCGTCTCTATATGAGCGACACTTTGTCTAACACTAAATCTAATACATGTTTTTTATTCTTCTTTTATTTTTTTTGTTTGATTTGATTATTAAATTTGTTTCAAACGTTAAAAGAAAACTTTTACATTAACTTTGTCTATTTTCCTTTTTTTTCTATTATTTTTTGCCTTGTTCAGTTTGTAACCTTTAGAGACTTTGTTTAGCTTCAGTGGTGTATACATATATTCTACAGAAAATAAAGCATCGAAATGTATGAACTTTTAATCTCTAAAGAGGTTAAAGTAACAATATTAAGTTAAAAGAAAATCCAAACAGATGTCTTGTATTTGTATATATGACAGAGGGAACATGCCAACAGAGTGTGTGCATAATGGGTGAATGGTGTGGGGTGGGGTGATGTTTTTATGGGTTTTTGTCATTGCCTTAGTTATACTTCGAAATCAGTTGATTATATAACCATTAAATTTTCTGAAGGTTTTACTAGGTGTCAACATTTAAATAGTCCCTTAAGTCTTAAGGGAATAGTAAAATTTTGGCGATGGTTTAAACAGAAATTTGTTGAAATATTTTGTGACAAACAAGTATTCAAGTATTCTATCGTGGGAGTAAAGGATGCACTTTTCAGACCGTCGAGATAAAGTAAGCTTTCATGCTGATATATTAGGACGGCTCTACAAAATCTTGTGTTTATGAACTGATTTTTGTATCTCGTTTTAACTATGGACACTATTAAGTACCGATGCAGCAGCCTTTGAGAGAAAAGTCCTACGTAAGATCTTTAGTCCAGTGACAGTTGGCAATGATTTCCGCATCCGATCCTAGAGTGAACTGTATGAGCTCCTCGGTGTCATGGACGTTGTGCAGCGTATTAACATCCAATGACTGAGCTAGGTCGTCTAACTCGTACGGATGGAAGAAGATGTTTCGGCTAGACGGGTATTTGATGCAGGGATTAACGGAACTCGATGTGGAGGATGAACTCGTCTGCGTTGGAAGGACCAAATTGAGGAAGCCCTGTCATCGCAAGAAGTAGAGGCACCTGGAAGGATGTGTTAAGGCAGGCCTAAATCTGATAAAAGGGTTTGGTAATGGCTAAATAAGTATTTTGGTTTAAAAAAAACCAAAAAAAAAATACAGAACATTTTAAATTAATGAAATATTTATTTGGAGCGATAAACGAATGCTAGCCACTTACGTTTTAAAGGTTATTTCATGTAAATGTAGCCGGGCCTACGTTGTATACGGTAACTCACCAACGTCAGCTATAATGTTGTCTATTAAGGCATGCAAGTAAATGATTTCCTATAGAGTTCTTTCCTTTGCAAAGGCGTGATTAGAAAATAAAACAATATGATTTGCGTTAAATCTGCATAGAATCCTCATGTACCTTTACTCGCTCAAAGATTAAAAATGCCCTGCAACGAGTTATACAAAAGTTTTGGCTAATGGAGAGAAAACCACTGAACATCCTTTCTGCCGTTGTACGGACTTTAATGACCTGATGTGTAAGAGTTTTGAATGCCCAGAATTTATCGACAGAATATCGAGAAATCTATATCTCGAGTTTTGGACCGGCTGATAATTTAACTCAAGCTAACTTGTGTGGAAGTGTACAAACGTATGTAGGTAATTGGTCATTACAACCTTCAGTCTGGATTATGACCTAGCTTCTTGCACTACTTATGTTGAGTGTTTTAATTTTATCCATAAGTGGCGGAACCTTCAGTTTAAATTCGATTCTGAACGATAGATTTTTTTGAGAAATTTTCATTGCAGTTTTTATTCACACTCAGAGTTTTTGACGGAAATCTGTTAGTTATACTTGGAAATCAGTATAAATCGTTTTGATTACGATGTCTGACTTATGACGCCAGTTCAGCCTGGGTTCACCTTGCTTTGTTCATGCTTTTTTTCGCACACGTACATTGTTGTACGTGGTCCACTTTTCATTGCCAGCAATCTTCGCTTCAGGAATGCTTCGATTCCGTTTCATTTTAACAGTGGAACAGCAAATGGAAATTCGGTTCGTCATTAATGTGACGCCCAAACATTAAGTTTCTTTGTGTATCTAGCTTTTTTCAAATAGTTAACAGATAACTGTTTGGTGGTTTATGAATCGGATTGGTCGAACGGATCGAAAACGAACAAACCATTGTGCTGCTGTTTTTTACTTACAGTCTTGTCTTTGAAAATTCCACTTTTTTCGGTAGCCTGCTAGGCATTATTATTTTTGTTGTAATAGAAAAGCAAAATATGACGATAACGTTCCAAATTTTCATTAATTTTTAAACGTAAATAACTTTTCCCCGGATAATATGATTTCAACAACGTCTCTTAACAAAATTAAACACAATGTATCGCATCAACAAGCTGTGCAGTTGCCTCATGCAATTAATACGGACCATCTATCGACAATTCAAAACAGATTTTTCTCGGGAATCCAAAAATTTCTTGGAACGATTCCTTCACGCAATGCTATTTATAGTATAAAAAAACATTTTCATTTTTAATAGTTGTGTCCTAATAGCTCTATAAAGTTACAAACCAACTTCATTTCCTGTCAATAAAATCAACCAGCCATCAACTGTAAAACTGGTGAATTTTTATTGTCAATGAATATACAATACCATCATCATCATCCATCGATGATGGTCAATAACAGCAATTACTATCACTCATATTAAAGTGGAAACAACAACTATTACACTCACTCACTCACTCACTGTTTTATGAAATAAAAAAAGGAAACGACAAAACAAGTGAGAAAGAGAATGTGTAAGAGAAAAGTAATTTTAAGTTATCACCTTTTTAAATTTTATATCATCATAAAAGTTAACAACGATGTAACAAAATTCCATTACAAAACTGCATTGCTACGTGTTTAAGTCCGGAGATTGGAAAATCCCATCTCAACGATCGACATGAAGAGGCCTAGCCACCAACAGAGGGCGCTAGTATATTAATTTAAGCTTTTTGTACTGTAATTTCAATTTATCTAAGCTTTATATTTTTTAACATTACGCTGTAATTGTGTTTAGCTTAGGCCTCTTGTTTTGTATAAGTTCAACTTTTATTCATTCTTCTTTGTAACATCCAAAGGGATGCAACATAATTATTCTAATTTTGTGAATCGAAAGACACACATTGTGCCAAAGAAAATATAAAATTATATTTTGTGAAATAGCCTGCATAGAGAAAATTTAATAAAAATTTGTAATATTTCCTAAAGAAATAAACTGCGATTGAAAACCAACAGTATCTGGAAAGTTGTGCTAAGAAGCAAGAGGAAACTAAAAAGATCAATCGTGTGTTTCAGTCCAAGTTGAGAAAAAAACCTAAAGGAAGTTCAAGGTAATTTTTGGGCATCTCGAATAAGTGAAAGAAGACGAAAAAAAAAGGAGGAAATATACATCAAACAGTGAACAAAAAAAATAGTGGTCAAATTAAAGGAAAGTGTTTTATTTTGTGGTCTTAAGTGCTTTTGGAACTTTTCTTATTTTGGTTCCTTTTTTCTTATAGTGACTCGAAATTGAGGACAAAAGTGGTCCACAACGTTTCACCAATACAGTCCATCAGATTAACATTTGGTCCAATCGAGCCGGATTTTGGAACCTGTTTTTTCGGATTTTGGAACGGTTCTTTTTGGATTTTTTTTGTGTGACCTTCTTCATCGCCCATCAAAGTAACCTTGAGATCATAAGGTAAAGTGTTTTTGTTTTTTACTTTTATATTTTTTGATTTTTTGGTGGTAATTCTATATACAAGTAAAGTGCTGTTAACTAGACAACAAAACTTTGCTTTTATATAGAATTTATAACAGTGCATATATATTTACAAAGTGGTGTGTTATAATTGCGATAGCACTGGCACACTTTGTAAATTTATCGAATATAGGAACCAGAGTTTATGCACTGTTATACCAACTGTTCTTAACTTGTAACAAAGTCAATAGTGACTAGGATGTCAAATTGAGGTGTGAATATCACAGTTGGAAATCGAATTCAACTACCCAATTTGATATCGGTTATAAGTTGATAGTTGTGTTATAATTGGTGATTGTGCGTGGGCTAAATAGCGAAGCTCATTACCTTTTATAACACTTCTTCAAATCCACCGGATACATGAAAGAGGTACCCATAATTAATTGTTTCTCACTTCCATAGTATTAGATCTGAAATTTTTAACAGATTTGTTAGCAAATGGGATATTTGATTTGCAATAAAGTAAAGTGAAGTAACACATTAAAATTTATTTATGGGTTTCCTTTCGAATTTTTTATTCCTTTATTTAGTCATTTTGGAAATCATTTATATTTTTTTAACAATTTTAAACGAAAATAAATTTGAATTCACCATTATTATTTATTTCAATCTATTTCTTTAAATTTTATTATCTCAAATTTAATATTTTTGATTTGCTAGTGACAAATTTTATATACTATACATATCTTTACATATATTTTTGAAATTAAAAGTGAAAGAGTGTAGTTGTTTGGAACTGCCTTTTCACATTTTGTATTTTTTTTATTATTATTGTTCATGTATTTGAATTTTGAGGACTATAATAGTCATCGGATTATTGGCCATTGGAAATTCGTCCTGTTGGCTTAGTTTCGCGAATTGCGTAATTTTTTTTAATTATATATGCCCGTTTTATTGGACATATATCACTTGTATTAATTTTGCGATAAAGCGTCAAGTTGGTCGTGGTAGCGAGTTGTAAATATCAGGGTGATCACGGTGACCTTGTGTTTAAATTTTTTTAGTGGCGTGTCGCGTGATTAGTGGCGATCAGGGCGCGGACTTTTTCGAGTTGTGTTCTGATTTAGTTTATTATTTATTTGATTTTTTGATATTTGTATCGGATTTACATTTCGTTTGGGGAATTAGTCTTCGAATAGTTAATTCCTTTTGGTTTTCAATTTTTGTTGTTGTTGCTAGCTACTATTAATAATATTCGAGATGCCGAAGTCGAGGAGATTATTGACTTTTGAGAGATTTGCCCAAATATTCCTGGATTTCGAGAGGGAATTCAATGCTACTCCTCAGGAAGGTAATACGACCTTCTCCATTGAGATCCAGAGGGATGAGTTCAAGTCGCTGTGGGCAAGGGTGAGGGATTCCTACGAGGCCTTTGCCACAGGTGACGAGGAAGATTTGGAAGGTGATCGGGAAGCTGCCCGTGAACTTTTTGGACACTGTAGGTTAGGATACATTACTGTTGCCTCATTAATGGGTGAACTTTCCCAAACCTTGGTCAACCAAGCTGGGATGTCATCGACACAGTGTCTCAATGGTCAAGGCAACGAGAACCGCATTCGACATAGCATGCAGCTACCCGCTTGTACCATGGAGGTGTTTCATGGGGATTACAAATCTTGGCCATCATTTCGCGACATGTTCACTGCTGTTTATGTGAACGGGGCCAACATTTCACCAGTGGAGCAGCTCTTTTATTTGAGGCAGTTCACGCGTGGCGAGGCCTTAGAAATTGTAAAAAAATCTCCTCTCACTGCTAATGGATTCCAGGAGGCGTGGAACAACCTAAAGGACAGATATGAGAATAAGAGGATTTTGGTGAATTCTCAGCTAAAGGTTTTGTTTACTCTAGCACCGGTCAAATCCGAAGCAGCCCAGGATATCAAGAGGTTGCAACGGGATATTAATAATTCGATATCGGCACTTAGGATGCACGATATTAATATCTCCAACTGGGATCCAATTTTTGTTTATTTGTGTTCCACCAGGCTGCCGGTGCTAACTTTGTCTCTCTGGGAACAGACAATCCAGAACAAGGTGGAGATTCCCAAATGGAAGGATTTGGATAATTTTTTGACATCACGGTTTCAATCTCTAGAAACTGTGTCTGAAATTCGAAATTTTGAACCAGTTGTTAGCGGTTCTAGGCCTGCCCCTGAAACTCTTCCTAATCCAAAAAGGGGAGTTCGATCCTTTTCCACTAAGCTGCATAGGAAAGTTTGCAAATATTGTTCGGGAGACCATTTGGTGGATACTTGTCCGAAATTTTTGGATTTACCTCCTGAGAGACGGTTTTGGGTCGTGAAGAGGTACGGTCTTTGTATCAATTGTCTCACGGGTGGTCATAGACTCAATGAGTGTAAGAGTACTATTGGTTGTACGGTGTGCAAGTTGAAGCACCACACTCTACTGCATCGAGAGGTGTCTGGATCCTCTTCGGGCGTTTTGGATACGCCAAGTTCTAGCGGTGCAGTCGGGTCGAATGGTGAGGTCCAAAATTGTTTTGCTGCTACGTCGAGGCAGATACTTTTGGGAACTGCCGTAGTTGGTATCTACCACCGAGGGGAAACGTTTAGAGCTAGGGCCCTAATAGATTCAGGGTCTCAAGCTACCTTCATTTCGGAAGGATTACAGAGGAGATTGGGATTGCCGGCGGTGAATATACATGCTAAGGTCTCTGGTTTGAATGGAGCATGTGCTGGTGCAGTCCAAAGACAATGTTCGTTTGTCTTAACTTCTCTGTCGGGCGATCAACCTCGTGTGGAGGCAATCGGTTTGGTGTTGCCGAAGTTAACCGGAATGTTACCCAGCTCAACTATTAACATATCGCGATCTGCAGCTTTTTCGGGGATCACATTGGCTGATCCTAAGTTTAATGAGAGCAACCGAGTGGACATCCTAATTGGAGGCGACATTTATCCTAGCGTGATGTTGGAGGGTGTTAGGAAAAATCTTCTGGGGAATTTGATGGCCCAGGAGAGTATATTTGGTTGGGTTCTGACAGGGTCACTACCCGAACCGCGTTCCAATAGCTATACAACTCTCGTGTCGTATTGCACTGAATTGGAATTGGATAAGCAGCTGGAGAGGTTCTGGAAATTGGAGGAACCTCCAAGACATTCGAAAATGTCGCCTGAGGATGAGTACTGTGAGGGATATTTTAGGAAAACAGTACGTAGAAATTCGGCTGGGCGATACATAGTGTCATTACCTATCAAGCCACAGTATGGTTCCCTTGATTGTCTTGGCTCTTCCCGCCCAAAGGCCTACAGACAATTTTTGCGAAACGAAGCTTCCTTGCTTCGAAATCCGTCTCTTAAACTGGATTATGATACGGTTTTATTGGAGTACGAATTTTTGGGTCATATGGCAAAAGTGAATTTGAGGAGTACGAACGAAGGAGATTCGTATTATTTGCCTCATCACGCTGTACTCAAGCCTGAAAGCTCTTCCACGAAGGTTAGGGTTGTTTTCAATGCGTCTAGTAAAACGTCATGTGGACTGAGCTTGAACGACACCTTATTTACCGGGCCTGTTTTGCAACACGATTTGAGACTTCTAATCGTTAGATGGCGTTTTTATCGATATGTCTTTAATGGAGACATTGAGAAGATGTATCGACAGATTCTCTTGGACCCTGATCAGGTGAAGTACCAACGAATAGTTTTTCGGAAGGAGTCAGATGGGGAAGTAGAAGATTTTGAATTGAAAACCGTCACGTTTGGGGTAAATAGTGCTCCTTTTTTGGCAATAAGAACATTGCTTCAACTCGCGGATGACGGTAACTCGAAATGGCCTTTGGCATCGGAAATTCTACGCGAGATGATGTACGTGGATGATGCGTTAGCTGGGGCTCATGACGTTTCTGGAGCGCTAGAGGCCCGAGACCAATTAAGAGCGGCGTTGACTTCCGCGGGATTCTCAATGCGAAAGTGGACCTCAAACGACAAGAGAATTCTTCAGGGATTGCCTTCTGATCACTTGTTGAGGGAAGATTTTTTGGAATTTGAAGATGTCAGCTCCATCAAAACCCTGGGCGTACGATGGAATGCCAGGTCTGATCAGTTCTTCTTCACGACAACGACGATCGAAATTAAAGAGAATTTTTCGAAAAGGGAGGTATTGTCGATCATAGCCAAGCTTTTCGATCCTGCTGGATGGTTAGGTCCAGTCATTATCACTGCAAAGATTCTCATGCAGCAAATTTGGAGCGAGAAGACTGATTGGGATGAATTTTTGACCCCGGAGAGCCTTGCGAAATGGAAGCAATTTCTTAATGAATATAGTTTCATTAACAATATAAAAATACCTCGTTGGGTAGGTTTTCGACCCGATTATAATGTGGAGGTTCATGGGTTCTCTGATGCTTCGGAGAAAGCATACGGGGCGTGCATATACATTCGTATAGAGGATGATTTAGGTGCTATTCAAACCCATCTGTTGTTGGCTAAGTCGAGGGTTGCTCCTTTGAAGACAATTTCGTTACCTAGGCTTGAACTTTGCGGGGCTGTCTTATTGACTGAGTTGATGGAAGCTGTGAAGGCGAATTTGAAATTTGACGCATCAAGAACAAAGTTCTATGGGTGGACAGATTCTACCATAGTTTTAGCTTGGCTTCAAAAACCACCCAGTTCGTGGAAAACTTTTGTTGCTAATCGGGTTGCAAAGGTGACAGAGCACCTGAATAAGGCCTGTTGGAGGCATGTTCGGTCGGAGCAGAATCCGGCTGATTTGATAAGTCGAGGAGCTCGACCGCAGGATTTGGCGACGGACAATCTGTGGTGGCATGGTCCCCAATGGTTAGGTTATCCTACCGACGAGTGGCGTAATCCTATTCCCGAGGAATATGACACTAAAGAGGAAGAAAAGTGTCACATGGTTTTCTTCACTTATTTTAGGGAGTTCGATGACCTTTTGAATCGGTTTTCTTCCTATTCGAGGGCGTTGCGTGTGATGGCCTTAGTGTTTAGGGTTTTTGATAGAGAACGCTCGCGTTGTGATTCTTTGGAGATTACTCCACACGAAATCCAGAGGGTGAGGGGAAAACTAATAAAAATAGCTCAACGAGCTTGGTACCCTCAGGAATACCGGCGGTTGTCTGATGGAGAGAAGATTGTTGAAGGAGAACTTTTGAATTTAAACCCCTTTTTAGATGGAGATGGTTTGATGAGAATCGGTGGCAGGCTGGCTAATGCGACTAATCTCAAGTACAACGAAAGGTTTCCGATTCTTTTACCAACAGCAAGTCGGTTCTCCTATCTGTTGATCGAGTTTATCCATAGGATGACTTTGCATGGCGGAAACCAATTAATGTTGAGAGTCTTGAGGACTGAATTTTACATGCGCAGGTCTAAGAATTTGATAAAGACCATCGTAGGGCGTTGCAGGACTTGTACCATCTATAAGGGAATGACTCAGAGTCAAATAATGGCAGCTTTACCTACGTCTCGTACAGTTTTCACTCGTCCTTTCGCTAGCACTGGTGTAGATTTTGCTGGGCCCTTTGACATTCGAAATTACACAGGCAGAGCGTGTCTTATAACGAAGGGCTACGTGTGTCTGTTTATTTGTTTTGCTACGAAGGCTATTCATTTGGAAGCGGTTAGTAATTTATCCACGTCTGCATTCTTGGCTGCTTTGGCCAGATTCATTTCTCGTCGTGGATACCCTACCGATATGTATTCTGATAACGGGACCAATTTTGTAGGAGCGTCGAAAATCTTAAGAAGTGAATTTCGGAATTTTCTTAAGGAATCAGGTTCCCAGGTCAATGCTACTTACGGACCTAGGGGGTTAACATGGCATTTCAACCCTGCTGGTACACCTCATATGGGAGGTCTCTGGGAAGCAGGTGTCAAAAGTTTTAAACACCATTTCAAGAGGTTGGCAGGGAGCTTGAAATATTCTTTTGAGGAGTTCTCCACTCTCCTAGCACGTGTCGAGGCGTGCTTGAATTCGCGCCCATTATGCCCTTTAGCAGATAATACCGATTGCCTGGATGCTCTTACGCCAGGTCATTTCTTGATTGGTGGTCCTTTACTGTCCCCACCGGAATTGGAGATTGCGGACCCTTTACCCTCAATAACAAACCGATGGCAAAGAGTCAAGGCTCTAAACCAACGTTTATGTCTCCGTTGGAAGGAGGAGTATTTGAAGGAGTTACAGAAGAGGAACAAGTGGAAGTGTCTAAGGAAAGACTTAGAGGTCGGTGATATGGTGGTCATCCGCGAGGACAACGTGCCTACCAACGAATGGCGCCTAGGTCGCGTAGTTAATTTGCATTCGGGTAGAGATAGTCATGTCAGAGTAGTGGATTTGAAGACTTCACGTGGTACAGTCACCCGACCAGTTGTGAAACTGGTACTTCTACCAACGTGTTCACTTTGAAAATTTAATAATTTCAGATAAAAGTATCATGGTTTCGGCGAAAAAATACAAGCAAGGCGACAACAATAAGAAGATGGTGTGTCGCGTCTGTTTAAAAAACCACCCATTGCGATTTTGCGAAAGATTCTCGAGGGCAGACTATGATGAGCGAATGAAATTGGTGACTATCTACAAGTATTGTTTGAGTCACGATCATACCTGGCGGACGTGCGTTAGTACGGGCAAGTGCAAGCGTTGTGGGGATATGCATCATACGCTGCTCCACAAGCCGGACACTAGACCTCGTTCGTCTGGTTCGAAGGAGGTCGCGAAATCGAAAGACGGTAAGCGCAATCGCCAAACGCCTGCTCGCACCGGTAATAAAGGACCTCGTTCGTCCCGAAACTCCGCCAGGGGACCTCGTCCGTCCAATATTCGTGAGAGCCAAAGACCTAGTCCGTCTAACGCTCTGGTTCCAAGTCGATCGAGGAACCTCCAATCTCATCGGCCACGAGAAATCTCTCGTTCAACAGTTGGTGAAACTTTACCATCTTCATCGTATACGTTAACGGACAGCGTTCTTCTGAAACCTACTGCTGTTGTAAACATTGTAGCGCATGGACGATACGTCACAGAAAGAGCTGTCATCGACCCTACTGCGGAGCGTACCCTCGTTTCTGATAAGGTGGTTCGTCGGCTAGGTGCAAAAACCATCAGGGTTGGACGCTCTGAGCGGGTTCTTCTGGTAGTTAGAGGTAACTACGGCAGCAGCGACACGGTCGAGACATATGCGGAGGTGCGACGCAAGGTGGATGGTCTCACACCGTCAAGGTCGATGGACGGCAGGATAGTGGACGAGTTTCCGGGGCTACAACTGGCAGACCCAACGTTTTTTATAGCAGCCCCAGTTGGAATTAAGTTGGGCTGTGATGTGTACAGTAAAATCATTCGCAATGGTGTATTTGGTGGAACGATGGGCAAACCTTTGGCCCAGTTTTCTATTTTCGGCTACATAATTTCGGGATTGTGTTCCGTATAATACATAGTAATAAATTCATTATTGTCCTTAATGCAGCTGACGGATACCCACTGGATCTTGAGGACCGTGAGCTGATGTAGTTTTAGCGTCATTTCTTTTTGTTTTCTCGAATTTTGGAAAAATAAATCAAACACATTTGAATTAATATAATCTTTTTCTTAGTTCTTTTATTTCCTTTGCTATAGCATTAACGTTGGAGCCGTGTTTCCTTGATTGCAGTACTGCAAGGGCGCCGGAATGTTTAAGTCCGGAGATTGGAAAATCCCATCTCAACGATCGACATGAAGAGGCCTAGCCACCAACAGAGGGCGCTAGTATATTAATTTAAGCTTTTTGTACTGTAATTTCAATTTATCTAAGCTTTATATTTTTTAACATTACGCTGTAATTGTGTTTAGCTTAGGCCTCTTGTTTTGTATAAGTTCAACTTTTATTCATTCTTCTTTGTAACATCCAAAGGGATGCAACATAATTATTCTAATTTTGTGAATCGAAAGACACACATTGTGCCAAAGAAAATATAAAATTATATTTTGTGAAATAGCCTGCATAGAGAAAATTTAATAAAAATTTGTAATATTTCCTAAAGAAATAAACTGCGATTGAAAACCAACAGTATCTGGAAAGTTGTGCTAAGAAGCAAGAGGAAACTAAAAAGATCAATCGTGTGTTTCAGTCCAAGTTGAGAAAAAAACCTAAAGGAAGTTCAAGGTAATTTTTGGGCATCTCGAATAAGTGAAAGAAGACGAAAAAAAAAGGAGGAAATATACATCAAACAGTGAACAAAAAAAATAGTGGTCAAATTAAAGGAAAGTGTTTTATTTTGTGGTCTTAAGTGCTTTTGGAACTTTTCTTATTTTGGTTCCTTTTTTCTTATAGTGACTCGAAATTGAGGACAAAAGTGGTCCACAACGTTTCACCAATACAGTCCATCAGATTAACACTACGTGAACTTTAAAGCAGGAGACATGAGAGAGCGAGAGAAGAGAGAGGAGGACAGCAGTTTATAAAGAGATATAAAAAACGAATTAAAGCACAGAAAGAGCTGTAAAAAAAAGAGATAAAAATTTTTGTAACATACTTACTTACTCTTTAACAGTCATGCGAGTGAGAGTGCTGTTGTTGTGGAACCACCATCACCATCACCAACACCAACATCACCATCACCACCATCGCCACATATTTGAGGTTGAGTATAACTGTACCACAAAGTGTAATAAACATTTATAAAGTCTGCGGTTTTTTATTGCACTCTTTTAATGCTATTCTCTTTTAGTTGTTGTTGTTCTTGTTTTCGCAATTGTCAACGTACTTATGTACATACGTAGAATATAGAAGGAAATTAAAGCAACATAAAAGAAGAGTTGAAACAGTTTATTTCGCAGCACTTTAAAAACTGTTTAAAATTGCTACTCAAACCGTTTTCACAGAGAGAAAAGCATAAATACAGGAATATGAGTATGAATACGAATGCAGAAGAAGCGAAGGAGGAAGTAACGACAGGTGTTATAATGATGTTTGCCACATAACCTAAAACTAAACCACTAACAAAAACTAACAGACATCTTGACATTCCCTCTTGCTGTAAATGTCGTCGTGTCAGAATGTCAAAATGTAATGCACAGGCCCAGGCCACATGAAAATGTTTTATATACACCACGTTGTACTATGCGAACATTCATACATTACATTCATATTATATCACCATCATAATGTTGGCATTCATTTTGTTGTTGTTGTTTTCAGTTGTTTGTTATACAAACAATACGCCTCTTTTGTGACATTTAATTTTAAATAATGATGGACTTTTTCTCACCCACTCTCTCTCTATCTCTCATTGTTTGTATTTCTCCTTGTCTATTGAAATTTGTTTTCAAAATTTTTGTATATTTCTGTAGAGGTGTGGGAGGTTTGTTTTCTTTTTGTCTCTCTTTGACTGTTCAATAGACCGTTATTTTCATAATATTTGCTGATTAATATTGATTGACTGTTTTTTTGTTGACAGGTTTTTTCTTGGAATTTTCTTTTTTCTTTTTCCTTTTTCCATTGTTTAAAGTTTAAATGTATTGTAGTTGTTGTTATTTTAACAAGCATTTAATCTTGAACTTACATTTGTTGTAAGAGATGTAAGTTGACATGAAAATTTGTTTTTAATTACTTGAAATATTTCGTTAAGGTTCGAATGGTTTCTAATATATGGCTTTAACTGTGATGCTTTATTAACAGCGACAACTAATTGTTATTGTTTTAGAGAGATCATATTTTGTTTTGCGAAAGGTTTTCATTTAAACTTCCTAGAGGGGAATGAAATTTGCAGATTAACACGCAATGACTCTCTTGAATGACTTCTTCGGACCGATCGATCTAGGCATCATGTGGAGAATGCACGCTTTATAGGAAAATATATCAGGTTGCACAATTTTCTAGTTATTATGTTTAACGCTTGGCTGTTCTCCAACGACTGTTGAATCTGTATAGGGAAGTTATTAGAATCGTCAGAGGTTTTTAGGCTAAATTTTGGCCTTTGAGGGCAAGAACCAATTTGTGGGTCACAAGCATTCCTTATTTCTGCAGGTTTTGCAAAAATATTGTCTCTCTTTTTCCTTTTGTTTTTATATGAAGTCGTCGAAGTCTAGCCGTTGGCTTATTAGACGTAAATCCAGGGTTCAAACCCCAGGCCAGACGTCAAACAAAATACAAAAAGTATTTCTTCGGCGACTTCCTCTCAGCAGATTTCTGGCAAAAACTTTGAGAGTAAATAAAATTGCCATGAAAAGTTTCTCAAAAATCTGTCGTTCGGAGTCGACTTTAAATTGTAGGTCCCGCCACTCATGTATAAAATTAACACACACAACATAAGTGATGTGAGAAACTAGGTCGTAATGCTGACTGATGGGTTATAATGACCAATTATGTATGTATGTTTGTTTTTATATGTAAAAACGAAGGTACCCACACTGAAGTACTTTCATCTACCTACACAATTCTAACCTATTCTAACTGCCATTAAAGTTTTTTTGATAGGCCCCATTTTGAAGAACCCATAGAGCCGCCGGATCTATGGAAAGTCGATTTATTGAGTGTGGTTTAAGAATTCTCTCCTTAGGTTTACTTAGTTTTAGGTACTTGAATTATAGAGAATCATATTTATCACGATCCAATTCTTTCGTTTAGCTTTAGGCAATGTTGCACGATACTAGACATCATTACAATTTCAACAGAACTCATTATACGCCCAATCTAATCACTGTGGTTTTACATACCTACTTTAGTCTCTTCAGTTTCTGATAAATAACGAACATCATTACAAATGCAACAGAAGACTTAAGACCCATCTTCTTTGGTGGCTTCTGGGAATATTCTGTCGTAGAAGAATTATATCTGTGGTTTTACAACGTTCGGACTAGGCAAAATGAGTGCAACGGAAGCGTAAATAACCAGTGCATGGTCTACTCACGCAGTATGGGGACTTAGTTGGCCGCTCATAAGCTAACCAACACGTCTGTGCGATTCATAACTCAGATCGATTCTAAATATCCGTATCACATGTACCAACTGATAAGAGATTTCAATACATTGCAGTTATTCACATTCCTGATTGCTAACATAAACTCATATTATTCGGTCTCATTGTGTATTCGCTTAGACAATACAGTAGTATCACCAGAAGTGCTCTGACACAGATTGATATCTTAATGATCCAAAAAATGTTGATGGTTTTATCTTTTATAGTAGTACTGCAGCCATTGCGCTGACCAACTTCATCCTCTTCCCTGATTTTTGGTGGAACTTGGTCAGTACTGGGACTGCGTTCACCTCGTGGCATCACAACGGGCCGCTATGCGTGCTCAAGTGAGCTATTTGATATCAGATAATTGATATTGATAACCTAACCTAGCTTTTTATAGTTTTCTTCACTTGGTGTAGTAGTTAGAGTGCTTGACTTCAAACATTAAAAGTTCTGAGCCCAACTCGGTACAAGGGAATTCGAAGGAGTTGAATTTTCATTGTAAAACTTTACGAATTTTAAAAAATGAAGTTTCAATTAATTCCAAATAACCCATCCAGGAATCCTACAACCATACGGGATGGAAATCATTTATAAGATAGCGCCACGGCACACAGTACAACAACGCAATATATGTTCACAGAGGACTGTTTAGGCAACGACTATGGAAGATTAAAAGATCAAAACATTGAAAAGAGAACCTGACGTGATGCAATCAATACGTTAAGAAAATGACAAATGTCTCTAACGATCATTAAATGATTCTCTACCATTATTATCTTAGCATTTTCATTAACGATTCGTGCAATTTAATTATATGTGACCCCTGTACATATACCAGCACACAAACATAATTTATAGTTGCAGGGTTATAAAAATAGAGTACCACTGAAAAAGGGGCAACAAAAAAAAAAATAAAAACATCAAACATGATTGAGTTTAAAACTTTTTCTCTGTATAATTTATACTTACAACAATAACAACAATTTAAACAACTTTTATTTATTTCTAATATTTTTTTATTTTTTGCACAACAACAAAAGCAACATATTGTTGTTGCTAAGCCATACATATACACATGCATGCATATTTATTTCTCTATTTTGTGCTGCTTATGCTGTGCCACCACGGTATGTCAGGAATTATTTCATAAAACCAACGCACAGGAAAATTAAAAGTACAGTGGGTGGAGGGTGAAGAGAAGAGGGACAGGCAGCAGTGCCACAAGAAGATAAAAGTAAATACATGCTCCATCCATACTCTGATGATGACATTTTCTTGCAAAATGTTAAAGACATGACCGGAATAGATAATTATACAAGAAATAAAAATTAGGGACGTGGATTTTCCTTTCCCATCTTTTCTATTTTCTATTTTTCGTTTACGAATGAAAATGTTTTCATTATTAAGCGTTGTTGACTGGTGGCTATTTTTATTGTCCTTTTCATCTGTGTGAATAGTTACCCTAAAACATACGCGGCGTTTACTTTCACCACATGGTTTGGTCTGAACATTTCATTGCGTATATCTCCTATGGCTGTAATTCCTTTTTCGGTAGATGACGACAGTGTTTTTTACCCTTGACAGGATGTTTAATTCCTTGTGTTCCTTTGTTGCCGTTTTTGCATTCATTTTCTGAATTTGATTTGAAAAAGCTTGACTTTGACTGTAATAATCTTGGTTTAAAAGCAAGTTGGGTGCCCTCTAGACACCTCTTGCATTTTTATTTCTGATTCCATTTTACTTTGTACATTGTATTAGAGCATTTGCTTGTGTGTGTGTTTGCATTAGCATTGCATACAATACTTAATGCTCCTGCTTTACTCAATGATATTTGAAATTGTTTTCTGTTGTTGGTGATTTTAGTTGTAGTTGTTGTTGTTGTCATTGTTGTTAGTCTACTTTCTCAATCAATATTGTGTGCTTCCTTTAGAGAATTAAAATTGTGAAGAGCAGTAGTAGACTTAGTTTTTTCTTTTTGTTTGTTTGTTGCTGCGTGCGTGTGGTGGTATTTATTTTGTTATAGAGTGTGACAAAAGAAAATAATGCGTATTGTTGTTGTTTCAGTTGTTGTATTTAAGATTAAGAGCGAAACACTGGGAAAATGAAGTGTATTAAAGAAAAATTGTTGAGAAATGTTGTCTTCAAGAGAGCGTATTGGAATTTTTTCTTTTGTAATTTCAGCTTTGTATTTTTCTTTTCTTTTGTTGTTGTTTAAAGAATCAGAGATGTACACACTTTTTGTATACTTCCGATACGTTTTCTGTTCAAAGAAGATACTTATTTAAGATTAAAAAAGTATTTTTAAGTCGTTTATAATAAAGTTTTTAAAAGTTTCGTTTTTTTTCATTTATTTTCAGGTAAGTGTTTAAGTTGGAACAGTGAAAATGAGGGAAGAAGTTAAATCCCCTTTGAATTTAAAGTAAGTGTTATGCTATGATTTTTGTTATAGTTTTAATCAAAACTCGGTTTGTTATCCCCACAAAAAAGTGAATGAAGCTTTGCTTCTGGTTTTAATAGTTTCGATTACATTTTTTTTTTGTCAGTTGGTATTTGGTATTTACAGCATTGAGGCCCTTTTCTAAATGAATCGATATGTGAACAAACAAACTCGTCGAATTTGAGATGATGCCAATCTAAATGAGTTTCAAGAGCGTTAAATGTATCCCGAGAAAGTATCTGTTTGGTGTAGATTTTGGGTTGACAGAGCGACCTCAGTCCATATTTCTTTGACAACGACGTTGGTCAGGTCATCACTGCCAACGAAGAGCGCTATAGATTAATGATTACCAACTACTTTTGGCTTGAATTGAATAATCTGCACACCAACGACGTATGACTTCAACTCCAACATTAGATATTCTGCATGAGTGATTTGAGAGCACGGCTATCTCACGTAGAGGTGACACGAACCTAGCCATCTAGATCGTGAGATTTAACCCCGTTCGATTTTTTTCTTGTGCGGTTTTCTTAACTCTCTGTTATATGCGAATAAGCCACAAACCTCAACGGACCTCAAAACAAACGTAACCTATGCCGTCGGTAAAATTTAATCTGATGTATGCCACATGGATAATTGGCCATTTAACCCTCCAGTCAGGATTACGATCTTCTTTCTCACTCCACTTATGTTGTGTGCATTAATTTTATCCATTAGTGGCTGGTCTACGCTGTAAAGTCAAATCCGAACGGCAAAGTTTTGAGAAAATTTGCATGGAAACTTAAATTTTAAGCTCGGATTAATACATTCCACATGCATACATACACAATTGGTCATTACAAACCTTCAGCCCGGAATACGACCTAGCTTCTCACACCACTTATGTTATGTGTGTTAATTTTATACATTAGTGGTGGGAGCTGCAGTTTAAATTTGACTCCGAACGACAGATTTTCGAAAAACTTTTCATGGCTGGCAATTTTATTTACTCTCAGAGTTTTTTTAACTCAAACCTGCCGAGAGGCAGTCGCCGAAGAAATATTTTTTCATATTTCGTTATGGTTGAGATGTCTGACCTGGGGTTTGAAGCGTGACCTCACGTCTAATGAGTCAACACACTACATGCTAGACCACGGCGACTTCGTTTTATTTAAAATTTAAACATAGGAAGCACTTAATCTTCAATCTTAAGATCCTATACATTACACAAGACGAGAAAAAATTAAAAGGTTTCTGTTACGTTGAACCGAAATCCGACTTAGAATAGTTTTATCCGACTTAGAATTGCTCCTTTTGCGATATATCCTGAAACTAAGCCACAGCATCCTTATTATAATACCTACCAAAGCCTTATACACTACTTTCTATGAAGTAATTTTCCTGAATTGAAATTAAACAGAAATATTTGAAACCATTTTGAAAACACATTTTTTTCCTTCCCTAATTTTTCCTCATCATGCTGGTGATTAATGCTAAAATCCTTAATGACAATTTGATGTTGTAAACGTGCCAATCTAAATGAAATTTGCATTACCATTCATACCAGAGTAGAAAAAGTAGAAAGGAGTGGGAATTGGAATTGAAATTTACCAGGCAAGCAGTGGCGGCATAGCCATAAACAATTAAAAAGCCATAACTAACAAATTGCGTCGACAATGACCCAAACAATGGTGGACGGCAGCAATAAAAATTAGTCTCTACCACAATATTGGCTCCATTACCTGAATTTGATGACCATCCCAAATATAACAAGAGAAAACCAAGAGAGAAATAAAAATGTGGATTTTGTGTTGCCCCAGAGTAGTGAGTGGTAGGAAATAAAATCATTAATGATACATAAATACGTAAAATCACGTTCATTGTATTACGGTTGTTGGCGATTATAAAAACATTTCCTGGTTAAATTATTTGCTCGCAATTTGGTGTTTTTCATTCATTTCATTTCATTTTGTTGTTTTATCTTGTACCGATTTTCAAATGAATACAAACTGTTACAAGGTTGCTATTGCTGTTGTTGCCTCAGAAACAAATTTTTTTCTTTTGATATTTTTGGGTCTGTGATTTTATTTCCATTTCGTTTTACAATTTTTTTGTAAAATTTTGTTAGACAAAAAACCAAAAAACACAAAAAAGTAAAATCTGTTGTAGCAAGTTTTGTTGATTTGTAGCAATTTATTCGTTTTTAATAGCATGTGCGTTTACTTGTATTTCCAGTAAATTATATTTTCATTAAATTAATTCATCTTTTTGTATTGCATTGTACGATTATTAATGTCTATATTCCCTAAATAATTGTATTAAAACCACAAAATGAATTTGTCTATCTTGATGGCTACTATTACTTTTCCTGTACAAGCCATAGCGCTACAGAGGCAAAAGTAAATTAAGGGTATTCAGTTAAGCAGACTTTCTGCATGTAATCTATGTCAGGTTCTACATCAATTAAAAGTTTAGATCTCCAATAGGATTTACTTGGTTTATTGTCGAGAAAGATGAAGCTAAGTGTGAATGATACGTGTTATTAAACGACACAATTTTCTCAGATGGTAGACATGGTTTAGTCAACACAGTTTGTGTTTAGTTTCGTAGAGAGTTGAAATATGATTTGGTAAAGGCAGTGCTTTAGCTTATTAGACGAGAGTTCGTGGTTTAACACCCGTCTTGAACAAAACGACATATGGAAAAATATTTCTTTCTGTGACTTCCTCTCAGCAGTCTTCTTCAAAATCTCTGAGCGTAGAATAATATTACCACGAAAAGTTTCTTTAATCTGTAGATTCCGCCACTCATGGATAAAAGTAACACGTTAATGAGAAGCTAAGTTGTATTCCTGACTGAAGAGTTGTAATGTTTTTGCCAGAAATCTACTGAGGGGACATCGTCGAAGAAATTTTTTTTTTCATATTTCGTTTTGTTCGAGGCGTCTGACCTGGTGTTTGCTTCACGACTTCACATCTATTCAGCCAACACATTACGTACTAGACTATGGCTTGGTTTAATTCAAAAGAGCTTTGAAACGTTAAAAGTGGTTCTGGTAACTCATAGATATTCTGTCTAGATCTGGATCAATCATCTCGTAAAGTCAAATAGGAGTAAGTAGTAATTAAACTCCAATTCACTCTTCAGTTGTGTAATATCAGTGAGTATCTTGCATTCTTTGAAGTCGCCGTAGTCTAGTAGGTAGTGTGTTGGCTTATTAAACATAAAGCCAGGGTTCGAGCCCCAGGTCAGACATCAGAACAAAATACAAAAAAGTATTTCTTCGGCGACTTCCTCTCAGCAGATTTCTGGCAAAAACTCTGAGAGTAAATAAAATTGCCATGAGAAGTTTCTCAAAAAACTGTCTTTCGGAGTCGACTTTAAACTGTAGGTCCACCACTCATGTATAAAAAATTAACACACACAATATAAGTGGTGTGAGAAACTAAGTCGTAATCCTGACTGAAGGGTTATAATGACCAATTATGTATCTTGCATTCTTATTGAAACGCTTCCAAGCAAGCTAGGGATGCCCCTTGAAATCACGGAAGTAAGTTATAGGAGGAGAGAGAGAGAAAAGCGAGAAAGGTCCTCGTTTAGTCCGATACAATAATTAGGCGCTTCTTCAAAGTGCGATCCCGAGAGTGTTTTCCCATCGTCCCACTCTCGACCTGTATTCTGAACAGATAATCCCACAAAAGACTCCTCACCAGCCTATAGCCAATGTTATTGCCAATACAACTTGGTTTACCGCACTGAGTTCTCATTTATGAGCATACTTCTTATACTTCAAAAGAGTCCTCACTAGCCTATAGCCAATGTTATTGCCAACACAAATTGGTTTACCGCACTGAGTTCCGTATTTCTCGACCAGCCAGTGTTCTCATTTCTTCTATTCAAAAACATGGGCATTTATGAGCATACTTCTTATACTTCTATGTAGGCAAACAAAAATTGTCTGAATCCCAAAATCTCTAAGAGACACATGGCCTTTATAGCTGCGTAAAACTATGACCCACCCGTACTGGATAAATACCATACATTATTACAAAAGCAGCAGATGGCGAAAGACTCACCTTTTTATGTGGCTTCTGGGAATGTTCTCTTGTCGGCGAACTATATCTATGGTTTTACAGCGTTCTGTCTAGACAAAATGAGTGAAATGGAACCCTAAATAACTGGTACAAGGGTCTATTACTCATCCGTAAATGACTTCAATCACCTACGATCAACACAAGGCTCAGCTGAAGCATATTCCTTAATTATAAAGCTTGATCATGAATCTTCGGTGGAATACCATGCGGTCTAGAATGCTTTTTAGTACACTTAAGTTGACTAAAGTCTAAAGCCTTTGCCCTTACGGGAATTGCATTTTCGAAGCATAGATTCATCCTATTTCAAGTTGTAATGGGTGCAGTCGTTAAGTTGCATATGGTTTCAGTTTCCTAGTTTTGAATACTACTTAATTTTTCCAGTGACCTCTTGTTCCATTTTAGTAAATCATGGTAAGAGATATTAGGACAGTTTTCATTGGTTCTCGTCGCTTTATACGTTTAAGTAAGAAAAAACCATCATGGAGCTATTTAAGATGTTAGAATTAAGTTCTAACCACCTATACCTATAAAACCTATCATTAACACAGAGGCTTTTGACAATCGCTCCTTATTGTAAGTTTGAATTGCCTTGCAGGATAAATCAGATTAAGAAAGAGAATCTTATTCTTATCAATGATTTCTTTAAATTAAAAGTGAAAATTGCCTTTTTAAGTGAACACACTTAATGCCAACAAATTGAATCTCATTTCTTAGCATTTTACGCAAATTGACAATGCGAAAAAGGGTTTCTGTGTTCACATATAATTTAATGTAATTTAATTAATACGCTCAAAATACTTATTTACCCAATACCCTTCGATACCAAATCTAAAGGGAGGGCATACAATACAACATTTGCTATTCGTTCAATACTCTTTCTTCTTCCTTCACACAATAATTTTTCGTTTGTAAACCAACACTCGTTCACAATCAATTTGTCTAGCCCTGCTCCTGGTGTTGCTGATGCTTTTGCTGCTGCTGCATAGTCGTAGACAATGGCTGCCAGCCAGTAAATGGTAGGAGATTATTTTACTTTAAAATTCCTTTAGCTGTAGGCGTAAATTGTTTTGGTATTTATAGAGAAAGAGAGATAGAGCGAAGGAGATGGAGAGGAGGGACAAGGTTGTGAAGAAAAGGGGTTAAGGTAAGGCAAGGTAAACACTTACAATTCAAAGTTGGTTTCATTTAATTTGTAGATTTAACCTGATATTTTATTGCTTTCAATGTAACACAATGTGGCACACAATATATTGGGTTGATACTTTCCTTTAGCTCTTCTATTATAGGACCAGAATGTATTTAAGGGGAGATAATAATTTTAACAATTTCTAACATAAAATGTTTTGTGAATTTTAAATTGAGTTTTAATTAAATTAAAAAGTTCTTTATACGCCACCGTTTGGCGTTTGAGAATAACTTTGCTTTTAAAGACCTTTTTTTATTTGTTTTATTATGGAAGTTAAGTTCCATTGCTTGTTTAATTTTCCCTTTAAAGGTAGAACGTTTCCTGAAATTTGGTCAAAGGGGCAGCAGTCGTAAAAGTTCTTTCAATTTTGAAGACAAATTTAAAGCAAACAAATTTTTTTCTTCATTTTAAATTTAGCAAAGCTCTGAATAATAGGTTCCATATACATATGTACATACATAATTGGTCATTGCAATCCTTCAGTCAGTATTACGACCTAGCTTTTCACGCCTTTTATGCTTTGTGTGTGCTAATTTTTATACATGAGTGTCGGGGACCTGCAGTTTAAAGTCGTCTCTGAACCACAGATCTTTGAGAAGCTTTTTCAAGGCCTATTTTTTTACTATCAGCGTTTTTGCCAGAAATCTGCTGAAGTCACCGAAGAAATATTTTTTTGATATTTCGTTGCGTTCGGGATGACTGACCCAAGGTTTGAACCGTGACAAGGTTTGAACGGCGACTTCAGTAGTCACAGAAATATTGATTAAAACCTAAAAGAAATGAAATTGAAAATCTCAACAAATTCACGAGTCCTTCTCAAAACTCATTGCTAATCTATTTTATAAACCGCTAAGGCCCAGGGAAGATAATACCTGTAACATAGTACCTGTAACGTTTTTGATATGATCGGAAAACGCATGTGAGTGTTGGTTTTTACAGTATTTTCAAGACCGTTTGGGTTGAGCATGTCAAAGAGGTTTTTCCAAATAGATATGCTTGTATCGAAGAGGCTACAGGCTAACTAAGGCAGACATACTGTAGTTTACAAATTTGTCAGTTCGCAGTTAAGGTTTGTAATTCTTTTTCCTGAGGAGAAAAGCTGACCCCGACTATCATTCTTCTCTTAATGTATCAGCTGAACAATTTAATATTTGGATTATATGGCTTCTGGATTGGTAGCAAATTTGGCGATTAACTGGATTTGTTTTCCACTAAACTCCAAACTTAATCTGGTATGAAGGCTAAAAATAATGAACAAGAAGCTGGAACTGACTGCCGATTAGCCAGACAGTGATGGGCCCACCTTGATAGTAAATGCTCGTGTTGTCTAATTATGATTAATAGTGGCTTTACATTACTTGTCTCATAGGAAAACAAACACAGCGCTTTGGTGTCTAAACCCTCGCTGGTAGGCGCCTAGCGAAAATGGGATATGCTTCTTTCGGGAAACTGATGGGGAAGTTCTGCGGTGGTGACTCAATTTAAAAGGTTTCTTATGATATCTCAACGGATCTGAGGATCTAATTGTATTGAATTGAATCGGAACGAACATAAGAATTTTTCGTACCCTTAAAATTCGACAAGATATCACATGAAATGCCACACAGTGAAACTCGTGTGGCTATAGAAGAAGTGGGGGCACCCAACTGACACGTGGATAATTTAGATTAATCTAGGTATGAACGCCATGATTAAAAGCCGGATTAGAGTGAAAGCAATGATGGAGCATATTTCACAAATCTTTTAAGTTTTATTAAGTACAGGTCGTGTAAGTTTCGTACATAAGTTTCCAGGTCGTGTTGTGAGAATTCTCGGCAATGAGGGCAGAGGCGAGGATAGCCAGAATCCTGCTTTAGAAAGAGGAAAATGTTTGGGAAAGGGATGCTCAACGAAAGGGAAGATAATGAATGACAAACACTCTTCAAATCCACTGAGTTTGAGGCAATCACAACTTTTGTTGGGAAATTACAATAAAAGGAGAACTGAATCATGCCTATTCAGGAATATACTGCGATTTGGTAACCAGTCTTCTGACGGTGCGCTGTAGACCCGTAGGGCAGGGAAATAACATTGTTGACAGCGGACGGCAGCTTTGTCAAGGCAATAATCTTGGAGGGAACATAGTGATACCCTATTAAGTATGAGAGGAGTAAAATAGTTTGTTTGGTTGCAGTACTAAAGCACCTCTTCTAATTTATTAACGTAAATATTAGTTTGTTTGGGTGTTTTCTAAAAAGAGTAGGAAACAATAAGTAATATTTTTATAATATTTCTGAGTTTGTATTGTAATTGCATGTGTGTGTGTACAGAGGTACTTTGCCAGTTATTAAATTTATTCCATGCCAATGAAACATTTAAGCCCTCTTTTAGAAAATTTATACAAAAACTTCCACTTTTTAACAAAAGTTTGCCGAAGTTCTTAAACAATGTTGTGAGGAGGGAAAACGTATGTAAAATATGGGTTTAACTGCTACAAAAAAACTAGAAGTAACAAAACAAAAACAAAAAAGGCTCAGCAAAATAAAGAACAAAAAAATAAACGAGCAATATTGTTGAACTACTACTGCAAGTATTACATGCATAATACTGATTTTACATGCCACACAACTACTACAACAACTAAAACAACGATGGCAACACAACAACAACAAAAAAATGGCAACATAAATGTCTGTCTCTTACTGCTAGCCTGTGTGTACGAGTATGTCTGTTTTATTTGTAACTGTTCTACACACATACACAGAGAGAGAGAGCCTATAAGTGGTAGAAAAAAACTTCTGCAGCAGGACTTTACACACACACAACAGCAAATGGAAGGGGTTAAAAGGAAGGCAAAAATAGCAGAACAAAAAATGAGTAAAAAATGGGTTTATTGAACCGGAAATGCAACACAACATAAAAATACGTTATTTGCCTGTCACACAAACAATCACACTCATATACATACACAAATACACTTATACACAACGGTACATGGACAATTTTGAAAACATATCTAAAATACAACCCAGTATTATTTGCTGCAAACAAATTGAAAATATAAGAATAGATTTGAAAAGCCTGCATTAAAGTAGCTGATAGGATAGCAAAAATAGAAAAATAATGATGAGTATGAGAAAAATAAAATAAAATCGAATAGAGAATCAAAATTTAAATTGCCATGAAAGAAAAAAAAAAAGAAAAATCGCATTTCATTTCGAACGATTTCAACTGTCAATCATACAATACACAATTGAATCAAAATACAGAAGCATTAATAACATAACATGATAGCAAAATGAAAGGAACACACAATTCAAAAACGCAGCCTAAAAACAGCTTTAAAAAACAACGGAAGTACAAATAATAAGCCTAAGGGCAGGCACAACTACAACATACATACGTACGTACGTGTTGTCTTTTGCTGTTACACTCCCCATTAAATTGCTTTTGAAAGCGTTTTTTTGTTGTTTCTTTCAAACAAATCAATTTAAAATGTTCCTTTTTTCTGGTTTAAATGACTCCTTTTATTTCTGTTTTTGGTATGTTTTGCCTTAAGGCGCTATGAAAATAAAAGAAAACCTTCCTCCTCCCGTCTGCAACAGTTAAAATGGAAACGACCCACTCATTTTTAATTCATTTAATATCAGCGTTTAAATTAAAACCCCCTTGTGGTAGATTTTTTAAAGTATTTTCTTTTAGCTTTGAAAACTAAATACTAGAAAACAACAACAAGTAATCTACAGATCTAGGAACGTATATCTTTCCTTTATTATCCCAAAATCAAATCAAATTTATTGTGTGCTTAGTGTGTTTCCTTTTATTGTGTTTCTATAGATTCGTACTGTACTGAACCGTATTTTCTTCTCTCTAAAGGTGATGTTGCTCGAAGAAAATCTTGGTACCAATAAAATTTTTTACTCAAGAGTTTTCTGCAGGAAAATTTATTCAATTCGATAAGTTCGCTCGGAATATTAAAGTTGAAAAACGATGTTCTTAAAGCAAATTAAAATTTTACGTGATGGGAGATAGAAATCTTTAAAAGACACTTATGTTTCATCAGAAGCATGCATGATTCCCGCTCGCTGGTGCCTACTGCTCACCCAAAGCGAAATTGTCGTTCGGTATTACCTTGTCGAACTTTTGTTGGCTTTAAAGTTTTCTTACATCGAATTTGGCCTCTGCATCTCTATCCTTTGGAGTCGCAGCATAACTTCAGCCAGGCGCTATCTTTACTGACGCCATAGAATTTCTGTCCACACTATTTATGCCGTTATGTCCAAATCTGTACAGCTATTTCCTATTTCCAGTCACTTAAAGTTTAGCATGCAGAATTTGTTCTCCACCCAAAGGTTTATATTAGGAGATATGGTGAAATGATCGCTTTCCCTAGCATTTGTGCATGGAAATCCATCCTTCGTATCTTCGCTTTAATAACCGTAGCTTGTTCTGGGTACTCAAGACAGTGAAGGAATTTCCGCCTCATTTTATTCGCCAATATTTTGACCAGCGTTGTTTTTGCCAATACCAGAGTGCCGCTTCAACAGACATTGTTCTGAAGCCACTCATCAGTCTGATCGCGATTAGGCGATACACCATGAACAATTTCGTTCTTGTCGTCTTCGAAAGTGCTTCCGGCCATATTGGGCAAGCATTATGGGCGTTGTGAGCCTCGATATAATATTCCTCTTCAATGCACCAAAATTTGGCGTTCCTCCTGACTAGGGTTTCAGATCTATTGGCATGCCTTCCTGTAAGACAATGCCCCGTAAAAATCGCAATTGCTTCTTAGGAACAGAAGACAACAAGTTCTGTTTTTATACAAACGCATTCAGCAAAGTCTAGTAATATTATACGTACGTACTCTAATTAAGGCAGTCGGAACACCCAATACTTGCAATATGTCAAGCTTTTTAGGAACAGAAAGCAACAAGTTTTGTTTTTATACTAGCGAGTTCAGCAAAGTTTAGCAATGTTGCACGTACACCTAGTCTAATTAAGGCAGGCTGTACACCCAAGACCTGTATCATGTCGGCTAGTCCATTAGCAATACAATCTCCGTCGATATCCTGGAACGAATATGAGAGATACCTTTGAATGATCCGAAGTTCCTTGCGTCATCCGGCATTAATGGGAGAGGACATACACATAGCAGTGTTGCTCGTTAGAAACATAATCACAGCCTGACTGTCCGAGTAAATTAAGGAATTTCAAGAGAAAATCCCATCGCCCAACGAGCGTTACCACGCTTTTAAAACTTTACTTTCGCCCGGAGAAAACTGCGCTTGTCAAGCGGCTTATACGATGTCTTATATAAGATGAGGCTCCATAGCCTACTCTATCCACCATTTTGGAGTCCTCGGCATAAATGTCAAGAGTTCCACTGGGCGGCTTAGACAACAGTTTAATATGATAACCAATAGCCTGGTAGATTTTGAAGACATCGGTATAAATGTCATGAGACCCACTGGGAACTTTCCGATTTTCAGACCTGAAGGTCTGAATCTGTTATCTTTTCGAAGGTAGTTAATTAAAATTAATTTCCTCACAAGACTCTATGACCTTGCCTAGAACTGTGGAACTATCCATTGTCTTCTTTGTTTACGGTTCTCCTAATCAAGTAAACTGTTTTTGTTCTATTGAAAAGTGCAACCATTTCTGATCAATGTGGGATGTAAGGAGTGCGCACGAAAAAATTTTGACGTATACTTTCCTCTATAAAAATTATTCCTAATGGTCCAAATATTTCTGTGACATATTGGTGGCACCTAAAGTGAATTTAAATTCGTTTTTATTCTGTAAACTCATAACTATTATTGCCGGTTGTGTAATCACAGTCCACAGTTTAGAACCTTGATTATCATTTAAAGCAATCATCGATTATTTATCGATCTATTTAGAGTTTCTCTCTTTTGTTTCTTCTTCAACGGCTTCTTGATTTATTCGGATAACCTTTTTCGGTATTATCACCCGATATATCGTTCTACATAATACTTTTCCTCAATAGTCCGCCAGGAAATCCTACGTAAGCCCTCAGAATTATTATCATTCGCAGACCCTATTACAAAAAGAATTCTTTGTTTAAACAAAAGTTTTAATGTTTAACTCTGTTCTCGTGCTGGAGCTCACAGTGTTCCTGTTTAACAATTAAAACCTAGTGATCTTTAAACCTTTGGATCATCGTAGACATCCTGCTCTGTTTCCTATTAAATCATGCATGTATAGAGGATACGCTCACAATGTCAGCAACACTTTTCCTGTGGCTGTATTGAAATGCGTACATCAATGAGTGGGAAAAACGGAAATTTAGAACAAAAAAGAGAACAATTGTTGTCATTTGTTCTACGCACGCATTATTATCTGTTGGAACTTGTCCGCTCAAGTTTTTTTTTTGTTTTTGTTTCTGCTGGGAAAATTGTTCTACTTATTGTTTTCCCATCGTTTTTCTTGTCTTTTTCAATTTGTTTTTTCAAAACTTTAAAACTGACAATGGCAAATGGGGGGAGAGGGAGAAAAAGTTGTAGCGGCAACAAAAAACAATAACAACAACAACAACAATAATAAACATTAAAAACATATAAAATTATTTAATGGCAAGTGCGCCAGTCTACACCCTTAAGGGCCTGTAAATGTTGTTTAAGTGATGCAAATGAGCGTTGAAAAAATTTCAAACAATTCATTCAAACATACAGACGTACATACATATGTGTGTATATACTTATGTATGCCTTCAATTTATTGTGAATCTTTGCGTGGAAGTTTGAGGCGAATATCATTATGAATGATGTTGAATTTTCCATTTAAAGAAGGGGGAGACCCTTTATTGAAACGAATAAAATTCTAATAGACAGTCAGTCACCCGTGAGTGGAGTTGGGCGCGGAACTGAAAAGGAGAAGAGGAGCAGATATGTACATATAAAAGCAAATATTTATTATTATTAAATGGAATATAATTTGTAGCAATAAAATCTAAAACAACAATAAAATTTTTTTACTGGAGAGGGGTTCAAAGGCTTTGATGGTGGTGGTGGATGTGGTCTATTTTGTTAAGATTTTAAATAAATTTAAATCCTTAAAATACAAATTTTTTTATTTTTATTTCATCTGTTTTGAAATCAAATATTTATTGACTTTCAATTAAGCCCAACGATTTTTTTGTCAAATAATAAAAACAGAAGATGAATATCCCTTTCAGACTCTCACTTGAAACTATTTAATAACTGAAAAGGACATTTTTTTCCTATTTAAACCTCCAGAAAAAAACTCGTCTGCTTATAAACTCTAGATATTCGAAATGATGTCATTGTTCGACCACCACCATTCACTATCCAGAGAAATTATAAAAAAGAGAAGAAAACTGAATCATGACACATAAAAACTTGACTGTATTGTCTGATGGAGAAAAATAATAAAAAAATGGCACCAAATACCGTTAGTTATACTACTAAGACTTCCAATTCTATAAATGTTTGCCTCAATAGATAGTCCTCTCCATATTCGTTAAAGTGTCGTATGTCTGATACCATTGCTATGGTATTAGTTCTTCCAGAGTGTTTATTGAAAAGGACTCTGGTTTGTGTTGCCTCCATTTATAAAACGTGTACGTGTGCTTGTTGTGGAAAAGTGCCAGTATTATATGCCATTTGCCATGGCATATTGCAAAAATATTTGTAAGGAAATCCTAGGGAAAAAATGCTCTTTAAATACCATTTATTCGTGTGAAAAATGATAAAGAAAAGTTTTGCAGTTTTTCTCTTCTTTTTTTTTGCTGTGTACAATTTCAATTTGTCTGTCCTCTTTCAACAGTGCGGCGATATATGGTTTCATGTTTAAAGGCCTATTTACTCAAAAGGTTTTTTGTATTGAGATGGAAATGTGGATCTTAGAGTATTACAAACTATTGACTTAAAAACATAAGTACGACATATCAGTTAATTTAATATAAATTTATAAAAAAAAATTTATCCCATAATACGGTGTATAGATGTGCACCTTTATTGCGTAAATCGCAATAAACGCCATTATTGAGCTCAATATTTCATATAAAGTTGCAATTAATAATTGCGCAATAAATACGCAAATTGTTATAATATTGAGTAAAACTTAAAATGCGGCACTGTCATAAGTGTGTTTAGTGAGCATATTACAATTCACAACACTTTCTGTTGATATTTGACAACTCAAATGGCAATAAAGAAAAGACAAAAAACAAAAAGAATGTTGACACAACCAGATGTTTTGTTTACCAGCTTTCAAATGAATATTGAATAAGCAGCGGAACTGAGTATATTATTATGCCTGAATGCTTAAAATATTGTACTCAATTAATCGAATATTGACTCAATAAAAGAGCATATCTGAAAATAGTATAAGCATAAGGCTATTTTGTGCGTTTTCTTCCCACATTCTTAGACTAGCAGACTCTAAAATAAGGAATCCACAAATGCATTATGAAAATACTTCAGTGATACATACAGGAATATTCCAGCTGATAATTTTTCGTACAAGGTTTTGAAATATCTGGTTTCCCGAAGACTTTTTAAAGACATGAGAGGCAAAGCAGTCATTCAAGGCATAAAATCATCAGAGAAAGAAGCTAATGTCACATGTTTGTGTCAGGCATATTGATATATAGTATATTGATGAGAAATCCATCATTTGAGTTATAATCAACAGTCTAATGATTTGAAGGATGATAGAACAATAGGGCTTATCAGAATAGAAGTAAAAGGGCTCTCAATATAGTATATCTTCTTCTATCATTTTTCTTTTTTTAATTTCGGGTTTAATACCAAAGTGTCTCCAATTAAGCAAGTCATTGATCAACTGCCGTTAATCTAAGGATTATAGAGTTCCTCACTTTTGTTGCCTTAAAATAGCACGATCTCTGTCATTGACTGACATTGCTAAGATGTTCGTTGTAGATGTCCTCCTTTTTGTGTTGTTAATTGGCTTGTAGATGAATTACTTGGACGGAGAGACCACAGTTTAAAGTCGACTCCGAGCGACAGAAACTTTTCATGACAATTTTTTATTTACTCTCAGAGTTTTCGGCAGAATTTTGCTGAGAGGAAGTCGCTGAAGAAATATTTTTCCATATTTCGATTTGTGGGAGATGTCTGACCTGGGGTTTGAACCGAGGCCTCACGTCTAATTAGCCAAGACTCTTATTACTGGACTGCAATTAAAGCTTAAAAATTATGGATTTCTGACGACACCTCATGTAATGATGGAATTGGTAAATCAACAGATTATATACAAGCTGTTTTCTTACTTAAGGGCCTATTTACTTACTTACTTAACTGGTCATTACAACCATTCAGTCATCACTGCGACTAAGCTTCTCATCCATGTTGTGTGTTAATTTAATTTACAAGAGGAGGGGGACCTACAGTTTAAAATCGACTCCAAAAGATAGATTTTTAAGAAAATTTTCATTGCAATTTTTATTTACCTTTAGAGTTTTTGCCAGAAATCTACTAAGAGGAGGCCGTTGAAGAAATGTTTTTTCGTTTTGTTTGAGATGTCTGGTTTGGGATTTTAACCACGGACTCACATCTAATAAACCAGCACAGTTTCTACTAGATTACGGCCTATTTGTCAAACTGTTGAACTGTTCTTGTTCAATTTCGTTACACTGTTTATGCATTTAATTGTTCGTTTGTCAGTCCTTCCGCTATGTACTGCCTCCTCTCTACGAGTAGGTATGGTGTGTGCTCGTAATAATGGTTGCACAGAGTTTGCCTCAGAGTTTGTTTGCAGAGTTGGATGCAAGAAATAAACAAAGAATAGAGTCCGAATCCTTTAGGCTAGAAAAGCAATATAAATGTATTTTCTGTTGTTATTGTTGTTGTTGCTTTTATAAGGTTTTTTAAATTGAATTTATTTCCCAGCATTATTAAATTTAAAATCTCTGTTTTAAAAGCATTCGATACAATGAAATTTTTATTTTACTTTTAACACAAAAACAATTGATTTCGTTTTTAATAAATATCACACTTCCAAGGCAATTAAATTTATTTGAAAATATTGCTGCTTTTTATTTAAAAAATTAAATTTGGAAACTTTTGTTCAGAATTTTATAGCGCTGGCTCTGGCTCTGGCCTTTATCGCCGTTTGAATTTTATCTCATTTTATGTTTCGCTGCATTATTTTCATTGTTGTTGTCGGTTAGTGATGTTGCATGCATGCAATTCATTGCATTTCAGTCAAAAAAAGAAAGAGAAGAAAAAGTGAAAAACAAGAAACAAAAAACCCACATTACCACCACCAAGTGTAAAAGCAATTTTCCTTTACTTCGTCTCCTGCTCATCGTCATCAGCATGATGGTTGTTGTCGTCAGGGCCCTTAAGTGCATTAAACCGCACTCATGTTTATGCGGTTTTGGTTTCATAGTCGTTTTCATTCTCTCTGACATTCATCTTTGCCCCCTCCTTGCCGACCTTCCACTGTACGTTTATGAACAGGTCCTTGTTATGATTTTCACCACATTCTACAGCTTGGCATGTATGATTCCTTTATAAAATTTTTCTGTATGAATTTGTTTTCTTTTTTTTGTTTTTTGTTTAAAAATTTTTTCCACTTGGCTTAAACATTAAGAGGGCATCTCTTATAGTCATCGCCATCTCATCAGCTGTAGCATCGGCTACAACAGCATTATCAAACCTTAGAGAACATTCAAGTGCGGATATGTTGCCTACATACATACATGCTATATGCATGCATACCTTCAATAACAGTTTGTGTGTTACAAAGTGTGTGTAGGCTGTGTAAAATCATGTGAGTGTAGAAGATAATTTCTATGGTTAAGAGAAAATGAGGAGAATTGAAGATCGTTTTGAATTGAAAATGTGATGCATCAAAAGAAAACTGTTTCCTATGCGCGATATATAGTTGGTCAGTTCGATAACTGACGAGACTAGTTGTTTCTAGAAATAGATCCTACTGCGTCCAGCTCAATCAAATGTTTATCGTGTATATTTATCTCGATCTCTTATAGATGCCAATGAAAACGACACGAGCAGCAACATTTTATTTTGTAAATCGCTAAAACTTTTATAGAAGTCTAAATATTCATTCAATTATCGCAAATATCACAATTAGACGCCTTTCCGCGTATATATATAACAGACATCAATCAGATTTGAAAGTAATTCTGCCGGAATTTTATTCAGTTCATTTGATGATCAGAATACTACTCTTAATCTCGTTTAAATACAATTAAGAAGAGAAGTTAAAAAGTTCTCTCCAGAATCGAATTTAATCTAAAGAAAGATTTACATTACAAGCATGAAAATACGAGTTCTCGTCAGACCGAACAAAATAATGGTTTTACGACGATGAGATGCCTAGCAGTTTATCAATGTTATCATTCGGAAACATCGGAGCATTTTAACACAGATTTTTCCCTACTTGACGAACATCAAATCACTTAACATCAAATCGCTTAACAAATTCGTGGGTACGAGATTAAGTTACAACGAGTTTGTCAACCTTATTCTTCTATTTTTATTCTTATTCTTCAAGTCGCGTATGACGAACTCAAAAGTTTTACAACCTCGTTAAAGGCTGCCAAAAGCCAAATTCATTGATCTGCTGATCTAGGCACAGCCTCTGCCTATACTAAGTTATATGAAGTGCGAGATAGTGTGACTACGGATGACTTTTGGGATCTTCGATTTGCACAAGTCTCCCAAATTCAGCTGACATGTTAATTTTGAAATTAGTTGTGATCAAGGCAAGCCTAATACAATTCTGACTGAGATTCATATTTCGGTTAATCACTGGGTGTTGTGCAAGGTACTAAAAAATTTCCTGTTTGAAGGAGATCTTCACTTAATTTCCTAAGACTTCTGGAGCGGCTGCTTAGAGGTCTGAAATCTGTTGAAGTTAGTTTACTTTTAGAAAATTCGTTCATTAAAAATCCAGGATCTGAGTGCATTGAATATATTAGGGAGGGTCTGGTTTAGGAAAAAGGAAAAAAAGGAAAAATTTATGGTGACTGTGTTGAATTTGTATCGTCTCTCGAGGACAACCAATGGAAGCGGGAAAATTTCCGCTTAAAGAATTTCATAATCCTTCGATGGATTTATTATAAAAAAAGAACTGTTGCGGTTTTAAAAGCGCTTCTTTATGTGTTCGCTAAGCTCTGTATATGATGGCTAGTAATAAAAGATTTTGTCTTTCGTGCGTTTGCCTAACACCGGTCTTTTTTCATGGCCTTGAGAGTGTTGCTGGTGTTGTTTTAAATTTTTTTTATTAGCAGACCGTTGATTATTTATTAGGGGTAGCAGATTGGTTTAATGGACTCTCGATTTAATATTGCTGCTTGGAATCCTCACAGAGCGTTTTATTATATTACGAATGGAGAAATTGCTTAACGAAGAAGGTAAAGAACAGAAATTTAAGTGCTACTGAGTTTTGGAGAAACTTTTTATATATATTTCAGGGCATATAAAATGGTTTGAAATTATGGACCTAACAAACGCAAATTTTACCGTGCAATAAATGTAGATTTCTTTCGGATACATAATAATGCAGTTATAGCCTAAAGTAAATTTTTATTCTTGCGATCCTATAGGATTGGCATCACCATTTTCCCTTTACAAACACACAATCGACATGTGTGTTTCGTTAGACCATGTATTGTCTGTCATTTTGTAACTTACACACATACCATACATGTGTATATAAATGCCCACAAAAACATCGAGACTACACATCAAATTACATACATACGTTCATAAATACAATATATTAATATGTCCACGGATATAATATATACATTAAATTCCCTTCAACTATGATATTGGTGCCAGTGTTTCCTATCTGTACACAGAGAGAGAGAGACACGTGTATCTGTATACCACACAGTCTTTCCTTTACATTCAATAAGAAATCATTGATTTTTTTTCTTTATTTCGCCTTCCTCCACTTATCTGCGGTCCCCTTTTTCCTTTTTCTTTTTCGCTGCACGTCGTCTACAGAAAACAATCAGTATCTGCTTTCCCTCCTTCTCCTCTCTCTCTCTCTGTATACGCGAGTATTTTTATTAAAAAATTCTTTCTTGAAAACCGCTAATGAACTTTAAGGGGTTCTCTGTATTTCATTTTTCTTTTTCCAATAAGTTGTATTTGTTTAAATTCCTTATCTTCCTTATCTGTCATCCTTCGCAAGTGTTTTTACTCTTTAAAGCATTACATTTTGGTGTTTATCTCACGCCCTATTGTCTCTCATGCCGGTGACAGATGGTTTTGCATCATTCAGATTGATGAGTGAGTCTGTGACGATGGCATTTTGAATGTGAGAAATTTTGCGAGACAATATCATCATCGTGTATTAATTGACAACATTAATTGACAATTGATAACGGGGAAGAGGGGCAATCGAATCGAATAGGGAGAGAGTAATGAAAAATCAATAAAAACATTAAAATATGAGAATGGAAATGGTGGCGGAATAGGAATAAATGAAATCATATTCGAGGTAATGGCATATGTGTACATTACGTGATAGAAATAAACGTTATATTAAGATAGGAGTGCACATTGGTGCTTATATTGTCTTAACAGTAGAGTAAAGGAGGGACCAATAATCATTTTAATCAGACATCTGCCAAAGTGTAAATTGAAATCCAGCTTATTTATCGATCAAAGCTACTGAATATTAAGGCGTTTATGTGACATTATGGAGTGATAACTCGTTGCCTGGACAAAATTCCCAGGAGCTCAGATTTTTTCGCCTTTTTGAATTGGCTGTTTATTTAAGTAGTGGACTAGAGGGTAGTTTAAATATCGACAATTATGTCCTACAGAATATGGACTAGTAATCATAGCGGGATAATAGAGTCTAGACGTACCAGGACAAAATTTATTATGCCTAACTACGACTTCTGTAGAAACTGTAATGACAAGGGAGAAGAAGAGCCAACTGAACACTTTCTTTGTCATTGAGTAGCTCTTATGAATTATCAGCGAAAGATTCTTAACATTCATACATATGTACGTAATTGGTCATTACAACTCTTTAGTCAGGATTACAACCAAGTTTTTCACACTACTTATGTTGTGTGTGTTAACTTTATACATCAGTGGCGGATCCTATAGTTTAAAGTCGTCTCTGATCAATTCTATTTACTCTCAGTTTTTGCCAGAAATCTGTTGAGAGGAATTCGCAAAAAAAAAATTTTCATATTTTGTTTTGTTGTTGATGTCTGACTTGGGGTTCGAACGGAAGTCTACTGTCTAATAACCCAATACACTACTTACTAGACTACGGCGACAGCAATTAAAGATTCTTAAGCAGTCACAAATTTTCGATCGGACTTGTATAGTCCAGCTAGAGGTGCTCTGTGTAAGATTACAATACCAGAGGTGCTTTGGGTATTATCTCGCAACATCTTTATTAAGGTATCAGGTTTCTTTCTTTATTTTCTTTAATTGTCCATTAACAACCCGATTATCGGATTTCGGCCTGCATCAGTCCACCCTTCCAGGCGGCCCCTGCTTTTGCGCGCCTTCGCCAGTTGGTCAAACCAATCGATGACAGGGCTTCCTCGGCTTGGTCCTTCCAACGCAAACGAGATCATCCTCTTACTCGACTTCCGCAAATCAATGCATCGAATACCAGCTTTGACGAAGCATTCTCATCCACTCGAATGACAGCACAGCCGCTGGATTTTAATACGCTGCACAACGTCCAAGTTAACAGATTTGCTGAGAAATAACGACAACTAGGAAATATCGGACATGTGGTACTATAGGGCTCAAAGATATGCCAGTACGCCCAATCGTAAGTCCTTTAATGACCTATACTTCAGGCAGCTGCCAACTTAAATAAAATGAAAGATTCCCCTCAGAATTATTTTCTAATTTTTAGTTGTGTTTTTAAATCACTGAAATATTTTAACACTTTTAATGAAATCATAATTATTTCGTTTGCACACTTAAATAAAAAAATCTAATTATTACTCCTTGATGTATATAACATGTATAAATAACCATAATTTATAATCCACTTTTGAATTAAAAAAAAGAAAACAAATGCAAAATTATATGTAAACCATCTCCATATAAACTAATTTTCTAAATTGTTTAAAATCTGCATACTTTTAGGCTGTTATTAAAAACAACTTTACTGTTGGCCTATATTTAGGCACTACTGCCTAAGCATATATTACAAAAATGCCATGTAAGCATCAAAACATATTTATGGGCAATAAATAAACATAAAATTTAAATTGAAATAATAAAACAACGGGGTATTCTAACAATAGGTTGACCCATTTTATTTTTCTGGTCCAAATGCTTCAACAGCAAAAACAAATTATTTATAATAAAAAAATAACATTAAAATTAAAATGATTTTGGCATTACAACATTAAATAATACAGCATACTTTAAGGTGTAATAAAAATTAATTGAAGCAGATGTTGTTTTGCTTTCACTTTTTTTTCAGCTTTCTTTTGTACCTTTTCAGATTTAATTTGTATAATACGTTTTAAACAAATTAAATTTAATACTTTAAAATCTAAATAATTAAAAACAATATTTGTTTTGAAAGCAAAAATCTTTTTTTTTTTAAATATTGTCACAAGGGTAAAAGGGTGGCGATTGGAGTCTTCATGTTTGTTTTTTTTTTTTTTTTTTTTTTTTTTTTTTAGAAAATCTTTAATTCGAATATAATGAATGATAAATTAACACGCAAATAATGTATTAACGGAAATATAAAGTAATAATTTGGAGCGCTTAACAGTAATACCATACAGTGGAGAATAAAAGTTATTAAAACTGTGATACGAAACATTTTTTTTTTACCATGTTTATTATAAATTTAGGCGATAGATAGACTTTCTATTTCAAATTCTCTTTTTCCATTTTCTAATGATCTTATTTTTAACTTTCAATCTACTTTACTCTTTTGTAGATGTCAGCGGTTTTTGTCATTCATATGTCTTTGATCCTAGACCTCTCTTTCCTTCCTCCTAGATATTGTTTTCATATTTTCAACACAAAACATTGACTACATTTGCGTATTGTGGCCATATTTACAAAAGACTTGCATTTGTTTCCGATAATTTAGAATCACTTTGAATACCAATTAACACCATAACAGTCGCCTTTATGCAGAGTTCCACTTCTAATCTTAAATACGCAAAAGAATTGGATTGTTTTATTCATGACCAAAGAATATCTTCACATTTTTTAGAGAAACTAAGGGCAACTAGATGCATCGAACTTACATCTTATCATCTTTCTGGTTACTACAGCTAGTAGTCTTGGTCCTGCAATTATTATTATTATTCTTACTATCACCAGTTTTAGTAAATACCATCGCTACGGACTGTATTGCTTTCTTTTTCGTCCAATTGTGCATGAACACTCAGATATTCTTCACATCTTCGCATATGTATGTTGACGTCACAATTCGGTCATCCTTTTAAGAGGCTACTGAACAAAACCAGAATATGCTTGCTTTGAATTTGCAAAGATATTTAAGGTCTTTGCTAGAAGATTATGATAAAGTCCAGGCAATCTGTAAAAAAATGAATGTCTAAAGAGATAAGCAACATCAAAAAAATCCCCGTTGTGATACAGACATAGTTTAGGGATTCTGAGAAAACTTTTAACACTGTGAGAGCCTGAAAGTCATGTTCTTATTAAATGTGCATTAATTTGTCTAACTTGGTCATTTTCTCCCACGGAACTACTACCGAAATTTGTACTGTGTTATAATAGACCAGTGGGCTAAACTATATGCAGACTAAAATTCCCAATAAAATTCTGTTCATACTTCGAGGTGTAGAACTCTTCATTTCTGCCGGGCTTGTCAAGAGTCTTCAGCATAAAATTGTCACCAGTAGATGATAATCATTTGCATATATGTGCCATAAAATTTGTTCGAAATTGACTGATTAATAGATCTCGGATTTGCAGAAGTACGATAGCTCCTCTTTGTTCGAAATCGAAAATTTTATCACAGTGGCGCTTAGAGAAATCGAACATGTAAAGCAAAAAAAGTATTAGTAAGGTAGAGTGTTCAGTGGAAGAGAGGACATGGGCCACTTGGGGGGGAAAGTCAGCATCTGAACAGTTCCTAAAAATCTTTTGTTTTTTCTTGTTTTCTGAATAGTAAGGACCTCAGTGGGTAAATCATTATCATCATTATCAATCTCTGTCTTCTTATTGACAGCCGAAGTTTTCTTTGTTACTGTTTAAATGTACAGTGTGATGTGGCCACAATCTGAGATTCCCTGTATGGATTCGAGACAAAACTTGAAAAGTACAATGCTAGAGAGAACCCAAGAAAGTTAAATCTAATCATATATAGACTAGTTACGAAGCTGCCAGTTTCAGTTTTATTCGATTGAGGGCCATTATTACAACTTGCCATTAACTAAAGAGAGGATTTTAACGGGCAGATAAATTGTTTTTCGTTATTATGAGTACCCAATAAGATAGAAGTGATCGCTAAGCTAAAGGGAGGATCATCCTACCTTTAACATTTAAAGGTCACTTTATGTTTGAACTTGCCATATTATATATTATTTTCATTATGGCAACTTCAAATTTAAACAAAATGAGCATATACAACAAAAAACGAAGCCCGTGGATGCCACTGTGTTAAAAAACTTGTATAATTGAGCAGTTTTATGGACAATGCTCCGGCACTGCCATATTTCTGAAAAATTGTATCTGTAAGTTGTAATAACGAAAATAAGTTAAAGATAACTTTATAGTTCCCTTTAGCTAAAGTTACCTTTAACAAAACCCAAGTTTAACGGCAAGTTGTAATAATGGCCCTGAAAATACTATCATTTTCCATTCTTTTGCTGACAAATTGCATGGTGCTCATCCAACGTCATACTTTGTACTTTCAAGGATTATCGTCTGGTGGAAAAACTATAGGAAGTTTCTTTAAAAGACAAATTATGGGTGGCAATAGTTATCGAGATCAGGATTAATCGATGGCTAGATTAATACTTGGTTATAATATAGCATCCTTTACATATATATAGTCTTTGAACAATCTTACATATAAGTTGATATATCATACAAGAAGATAGATGCAGTCGTTTAGAATTGTGTTGTTCCGTTCATGCTACCACAGTCTTATTTTTTCCATTCTGCAGGTTGAGTGCCCTTTTTATCACCTTGTATTTCGTATCTCGTATCCTTGTATTTTTTTTTTTTTTTTGTTTGTACCCAACATATTGAAATTTATTGCTTCAATATTCTTAGCCACTGTTTGAACTTAATTGTTATTGTGTTAAAAAAGAAAGAAAGTGTAGAACCCATATGTTTCAGTCAGCTAAACTTAACGTAAAAATCAAATTAATAGCACTCCAAAAAAGCTTTTTGCCGAAAATAACGGGCAACACCTTCAACCCCAGTCTACCATTACAAAAAAACCGTTCAGATTACAATTATTTTCTCCATCTACTCATTGTTTCATTTCGCTTTTTCGTTACTTCTTTTTACGTTTCATTTTTTCCTTTTCATTTCTTGTAATAAAACCTTTCAACTCAACTACCCTCCACTTCTAATTCATGTTCTTTTTGTTTTTTTTTTTGCCTTCTACTTTATTTTTAGCCAAAAAAAAGGGAGCTTTTTAATTGAATTTATGGCCTTAACCAAGGAAAGAAATTGTAATAAGTGGTTAAACTTTTAAATGTAAATTATAGGCGACTTGGAAGTAGCACCCTATCTTCCACATACTAAATATTTAAAATCGAAGCGTTGGCATATATTTCTTTGTATGCTTTAGTTGTGATTACTTGCAGTAGGGTATTGAATGCGATTTTTCTTTTGTGTTCCTTTTTATTTTAACAAATTTAAGATTTTGTTTACTTGTGAAAATGTTAAAAAATAAGAGGGGGAGAGTTTTTAAATTTTATGTTCATCTTGTAGAAAAATATTCGTACACCCCCGTAGCTATTTCTGCCACCAAATACCATGTAAAGGGATATTGTTTGTGTAAGTGACTCTGAGAAAACACTTTGAAATTATTTGTTATCGTTATATTGTTGAATAAATTTTAATGTTTAAAACAGAGGGGAGTAGCGGTTTTGATCAGGACAAAAAGAAAAAATTCCACGCATAAAAAGTGAATTATGATCTGTAAGAATTAGATACCCTTCGATTATGTTTTGCATATTAGTAGTCGCCGTAGACTAGTAGGTAGTGTGTTGGCTTATTAGACATGAGGCCTCGGTTCAAACCCCAAGTCATACATCTCCATCAAAACGAAATATGAAAAAGTATTTCTTCGACGACTTCCCCTCAGCAGATTTCTGGAAAAAACTCTGAAAATAAATAAAATTGTCATGTAAAGTTTCTCAAAAATCTCGTTCGGAGTCGACTTGAAACTGTAGGTCCCGCCACTCATGTGTAAAATTAACACGCGTAACATAAGTGGGCTGGGAAGCTAGGTTCGTAATTCTAACTGAAGGGTCGTAATGACTAATTATGTATGTATGTATGTATACAGGGTTAGCTTTTATCGAACTGGGGTAGTACTTGTTAATGGAGATGATAAAGACATACTCTTGAACAGCTTGGTTTTCGGAGTACCAATTTGAATATGGACAGCAAATGGACATCAATTGCTATTTGTTGAAGGTAATTGTGTTAACCGTTACGCAACGGATGTCGTGTATATTCGGGCAGTCACTTGGTGCAACACTGCGATTGACATCGTGTAAATATGGGAGTTTTTTTATCAGTCCACAGTTGCTGACGCCACATATACGTGGTCGAGCACTTATTTATGCAATTGTGCTTTTACAGACGAGGACGGCAATGTATGGTCAGTCGCGTTGATGTGAAAAATTGCTAAATGTCGTATGGGTGCGTCTCGAAAGTGTTTAAAAATTTCAGCATTGCTCTGACCCTAACAGTTGGTCATTACAACCAGTCAGTCAGGATGTTGACCTAGACATTTCACACCGCTTATGCTGTGTGATGAATTGCATGAGCGGCGGGACCTACAGTTTAATTTCGACTCTAAACAACAGATTTTTGCGATACTTTGCAGGGCAATTTTGTTTACTCTCAGAGTTTTTGTCAGAAATCTGCTAAGAGGCAGTCGCCGAAGACATATTTTTTTTTGTTGGAGATGTCTGACCTGGGGTTAAAGCGTGCTCTCACGTCTAATAAGCCAACACACTACCTACTAGGCTACGGTGGCTTCAAAACCTATGTACTTTTATACTGCTATGAGATAAAATGATTGTAAGCTTAGCTTGGTGCCAACATTCAAAATTTCGAGTGAAAACAAAAATGCTTTTACCAAATCGGAACGCAACTGAATTTCGCTTGCCATCTATGGCATTACAGCAAAATGTTCAAATATTTAATTTTCGCATTTTAAAGGAATTTTTCATTGAAGAAATATGTCCAGAACAAAAACTTCCTACAATGTATGCCTTCTTACAATACAACTCCAAACAAAATTTTATAATCATTAATATTTTACACTTTAGCTAGCATACTTTAAGGGAGTTAAGCCCGGCAAAGTAAAAATCGTAATAAAGAAACAACAAGGCGAAGATGAAGATGAAAAATGTATTTGAAATTGAAAACAGAAAAACAAAAATAACAACAACAACAACATTCATACTCATTATAAATATTCGCTAAATGTATTAAAAACAATAGCCAGTCCTGCCATTATCACAACTTCAGTGCATTTTTTTTATTCTCTCCTCGACAAATGAAGTTATTATTATTGGGGGGAACCGAAGGAGAAAATGACTCAATGAAAAGTGTTGGAAAATGAAAGAAATATTTTGTGAAAAGTGAAAAATCCAAACCATTTACTCAAGTAAATTTAAATGTAAAGAAAGAAGAGTAGAAGAAAACAATTTCCCGTTAAATGTACCACAAAAAACAGTGATAAATTACACAAGACGACGACTTCGAGGATGCTGATAACAACAGGAAAAAAGATGGAGTTTGAATTCCAAGACAAACAGCTGCTGCTGCTTTCAATGCAACAACAGCAATAAAAGCGTACAAGTAAATGCAAATGAGACCAATTAGTAACGTATTATTTAAAGTCAAAAACGATGTTTTGTTGTTGTTTAGCATAATGACGATAATGATGATTATGATGAGGATGATGGGATGGTGTTGTCTTGTTAAAGAAACAGAAAATTTATTTGTTTCTGAAAGAAAGAAGAGATGGGAAAACAATTTCAGAATTAATAACGATAATTGCTACAAATTTTTAAAGGATTTTAAAAGGGCATTCATTTGAGACGTAATACTTTCATGAAGTATAACGAATCTCCAAGATTGTTAACGGAGTTTTAGAGACTTGTTGTAGAGATTACTTGTCTAAAAATATATACAAAAGACACACTGCTTTAGTCTCTACAAATGAGTAAAGGCACACTAAATTTATGATAAAATCTGATTTATGATCCTTCGAATCGAATTCCTATTCCTGGCGACGTCTTCACAGTATTTGGTCGAGGTGGTGTTTACAAAACGCCATCAAAAAACTAATATTTGAGACAACCCATAACTGTAGCATTAGAAATAATGCCTGAATTCCCGTTATTATTAATAAAATTATGTTTGAACTCAATTTCGTGACTTCTAGTGGTCCAATTGTCAATATCCAGATTTTCTTTAAAATTTTCGTTGAGTGCTTCTTATTTCAATTGTGAGTAAATTCTGTCTTAAGGCTTACGGGTTCTCCTTTGCGGTGATATTCACTGCTCATAGAAGTTGATTTCCATATAGTATCACTGAGTCAGTTAATTCCGATATTTATTCTGCGTCGAATCTCCTACATTTGGTATCATTCGATATTTCCTTTAACTTCTTGCAGACAAAATCCATACGAAAGATTTGAGGACCTTCAGCCCGCTTTATGAACCCCGTCTAGAGTTTAATCATCTTAATTAAATTGTACACAGTAGCGCAACTTCCGTATGTGTAGTTTGCAACTCGAACTTTCACTTGTGTCAGGTCGGTACGTTCCTCTGGAAAATTGAATAAGTGTGCCGTATCGTGCACTCCTTGTCAGCGTGCTGGGCATTGATCTCTCTTATTAACTATAATTCTCGCCCTGCTTGAGTTAGAATGCAGCATAATTCCGAAGTCCGTTCGGGGAGGGTCACTTTTGACATTCTGGGAAATTATTTTTCCTGTTCCGCAATCTGGGGTAGAAGTGCATGATGGTGTAATTTCCAATGGACTATTCTGGTGGATGGTTAGTGTTGTGCCTTTTGTCCATTAGTAATTATTGCTGCGTCCAAGATAAGGGAAAGTATGCCTCGAACTTTCCTAAAGGTAGCTCCTTATATATTTCAATATATGTTGTGGAGAAGAGTCTTCTTGCAATATACCGTTATTGGAGTAGTGAGGACGTAAAGATGCCAGCAAAAATTGCTTGGTGAGCATTACATTGTGTGTCCTCACTGCCAGTACCTTAGTTTCCTTGAACAGGTGGTCATTTTCACACACTTCGTCTCCGTTCTCAGTGCACTGTTTTGCACTCTTTGTAATCATTGTCGTTGAGTTCTTAGTGGCACTCATAGTGGCCCATTAAATATGGGTCTTCTTAATGCCTTATAAGTGGAGAGTGCTACACTGGTTGTTACCATAAGTGAGATGAAACGCATACAAAGTATTCTGTGAGATTTATTTTTACAGAATTAGCCGATTGCTTATCTCACATAATTTTTTAAATATGTAAACCTTTTGATTTGATTTTATCATTTTATGGGCATAAAAATTCATAATATTAGCCATGGCTAATAGGACTAAAGTCATTTTATTCACCTTAGTCAAGGCAGTTAACTGAGAATGTCTTGTAGTCCCTGAAATTACTAAGAAAATTTTTTATTCATTCCATTAGGCGCAATTTTCAGTGTATACTTTTAGGGGTTGCCAATTTTCAGAGTTTAAAGTATACTTTAGGGTGCATAATTTTACACAATTTGTTTAACTATGTATTTACAATAATTAATTGAATCCATGTACTAATTTTCTTATTCATATTTTTTCTTTTTAGGTAAGTGAGAGTTATTCCATTATGGCCGTTTAACAAGGTATTGTTTTAAATTCCTGAATGGAAATCCTACAGTTTTATTAAATTCAAATAAATTTCTTAAAATAAATTAATTTAAAATCATGTATACACTTTTGATTTAAGTAATTGCACTCAATTCTTATTTTCAATGATTACGACTTTCATTTGTTAAAAAAGTCATAAATTATCCCCATTGTCGTCATCATCATCATCATCAGCCATAGTGAAAAAGCGAGAATAACAAGAAAATTACAACCTGTTTCAATAATATTCCTGTCACCATCATAAAAACCCATTTTGTTGTAACATCTTAAACTTTTTGTTCAAAAATCGAAAGAGAAAAAGAACAAAAAACAACCCGAAAATATGACTGTTTTAAAATATTTCAACTGACTTGGGGAATTCGAGTGTGTGTTTTTCGACATTTTTGCAAAAAAAAAATTTTTGTTGTTGCACATGGCAAAGCGCTCAGCTTATATATTTTGAGATGAAAAGAATGTAGAATAAATGTTGAGGCATAACTAAACAAATAGGGGCACTACATGAAATGTTTTTAAAGAAACAAAATTAACAATAAAAGTCATCACTCCCTTCATTTGAAATGATGTTCCAAGCCAATCCTTGTATTAATGATATGTTCATTACTTTTTACTCTTAAAACTCTCTCTCTCTTTACCCTTTCGTTATTGCCTGCTATAGCGTGTAGCTTGTAACGAATACTCCAAGTATTGCAACTAAAATTTATGAGCTGAAAAACTACAAATGAAAATTGGCTGACAAAGAGTCTTGTGACAATTATCGATAACATGACCCCAAAAACTTCACATTTATGTGTGCGTACGTTTATGTATGCACGGTTGCAAGTATAAGCAAGTAAAATATGTTTTTTCTCTTCCAGCAAGCAACCATAGTAACATGAGACGTGGCAACCATTCTCTTGTGACAGTGTTTTAAAAATATACATATATTGCATAGTTTAAGGGGTTGAAGGGTAACGAAAAAAAATGTGCAACTATAACAAAATTCTTTAAAGGCGATTAATAACCAGAAATGAATTCAGTGAAATTGAACACATGATACTTTCAAGCGAAATGGTGAAAGCTTACAAGGGTTAATTGAAATCCATTATTATCAATAACCGTTGAATGTAAATTACGTAATTCTCTTCAGAACCCATCCTAAGTTTAAAATTCCGTAGTCTTCTATCTTTTCATTTACATAAAAGACTATCTGGATTCCATCTAACTTAATGACCCAATAGAGTTCTTGGCAACAATATCATTCCCTCAGAGCCCTGAATGATTTGAAACTCATTTCAGTTTGACATGACATTGTCCATGCTGAGGTGGTAAGCGAACTCTGTACGCTACGTTAGTAAGGACAGATCTGATCTTTGACTTTGACGGCCAAAGTTCCCAAACACACTCCGCAGCCTTATCAATAACGTGATAATCTGCCTGATCAAGCAGAATCAATACCCAGCCCTATCTCCATTTTTGTCTTCGAGTCTGCAGTCCTGACTTTTCTTAAAGATATTTTATTTCCATAGGTCCTGCTAAAGATTCGATCCCCCAGGATCGGTTCGTCTACTTCTTGTAGGATACTGCAGTAACTTATTCCACATTGCCTCAGTTTCTCTGAATCTCATCCCCGTCTTCGCAGAAATGCATATACAAACGGCCTTTAAAAGTGGTATGCCTAGTATTATGCTGCTGGATTAATCCAAGGTATTAACTTTTATCTCGAAGCTCTTACTGGCCATATTGATAATTGGCTGGATTGCCAGTCAGTTTCACTTCAGTATTCTAAGAAGCTTTTTCGGTGTTTATCAATTGTTTTGCACTCTCAAGGTGTTAGTCTCTTATATTCTAGAATTTAATCATCCTGCGTAACTAGAATTTTTCATGCAATTGAAGGGTATGAGAATGCATCCGGTCAGAGTCTGTATTACCTTTTCTACGGATACCTAAATTACTGCGGCGGTCACTTATAGTCTGTAGAAAAATGGAATCAGATCTGTTTCCTTGGTAATGTCTTCTACTTTTCAGGCTCTTCTTGAATTTTGATGTTGTTATTCCACAATTCGTTTACGCTTCCTCTTTTCTTTTTCTTGTTGCAGAAGTACTGCATATTGTTTTCTTAGTCTAACCGGTAGTTTTTATGATATTCGATAACTTATCGCATTCTCCTGCGTATTTGGTTAAGATTTTTGAAACAAACTTCTTAGACCAGCGTTGGGTTGTTACACTTTCCCGTGAAAATGGTCAAGGAACATATCAAGGTTATCCGTTGTTTATTGTAAATACGATGGCTTTTATTGTTTCTTTGAGATCTGCATTAGGATTCAAACACATTTTATTTGTTGTATGGTTTTCCAAGTCTATTGCCCGCCTTGTAACGTCTGGTAATGTAATTGGGTAGGGGTAAGCCGTGTTCCTCAGAAGATGTTGTCTTGATTCTGTCCCTTATATCTTATGTATGTTCGAATTGTTTTACAGGATAGGGTGTAAATAAAAAGTAAAGTGAAAGAAATGGCACAGTTTCCACTGTGTCTAAAATGAATTGAGTCTTTAGAACAAAAAAAGAGTACAAAATACTGATGTAAACTGCCTTTATTTTAGAAAAATAATTCAAAAAGTGTAGTTTTAAATGTTAAATGTAGTTTTAAAATATTAAAATTCTTTTGATTTTTACTTTTCTTTCTCTAGATTTCCAAATATTTTATGTTCTTGCTCAACCCAATCCAAACTTGTTATTTATTGTCCTCCTTTTTTTATTTGTTTACCTTCTTAAAGTGTGCATTACACAAATTATATTCTAATGGGAGGATTTTAAAACAATTTTTTTTCTCTTCTTCTTCCCTTAACATTATGCCATAAATTGTGTTTTATTTGCTCTTTTACCACTTTTTCTTTTTTCTTGTCTTTTACTCATCAAAAGTCTTGACTTCAGCTCAGTCTCGTTGTTATGTAAGAAAAGGCCTCTGTTTTTTTTTTGTCGTGGTTATAAAAGAATATGTGTCTGCAAAAGATTTAAAAAAATAAACTCTTACGTTATAAAACATTTGAAATCCTTCATGTCATTATTTGTATTCCCACTTGACACTAAACGTTGCTGTGTCGAGGCTGTTGCTTTTGTCTTGTTTACCGAACGTATTTCGACAGGAATATTTGAAAACAGAATTTATTTGTTCTTTCTTGACTGCTGCTGTCTGTAGCTGTTACTGCTGATATTACAAAATAAATAATATTTTTTTAATATCTTGCCTTATATTTGTCTGGTGTGCAATAAAAAACGGGAATTATTGGTGTAAAGTTTTGGTGCAAATTTTTAAAATTTTGTTTGTTTATGGTTCAAGTTGTTTGTACTTAAAAAAAAAATTTGCTGCATACTTTAAGGTTGTAAAGAGCAGGAAAATGGTCCCACAATACTTTCATACTTTAAGGTTGTTTAGATGTAGTAGAACGATCAAAACTTTTATTCTGGGGTCAAAAATATGTTCCCTCTCTGATGTACTGTGAGATGATTTTTTCACTGCATACTTTAAGGTTGTTTAGATGAGGTAAAGCGAGCAAAACTTTCATTCTGTGGTCAAATTGTGTTCTCTCTCTGATGTACTGTGAGAACTATGTCAGGTCAGTGGTTGTTGCACCTGTTGATCATATTAGAGTTATTGCATTCTAAACAATGCAGTGTAGATAAACAATGGTTGCCTCCTTCTCTACATTATTGACAAATGCTGCAAAAAATTGCATTGTTCGTCCTTCCTTTATGAATATTTACTGACTAAACGATGATCGGTTAACACTACGATGAGGCAGCAATATAAAAATCACGCGATCGTGGAAATTTACATCTATTCTCCCATATGCAACTTCATCACATCATTTTATTTGCTTCGTCATTATGGTCTCGCTATAATCCTCGCTTGATGTAAGTCTGAACGCTCTCTAACCTCGAAAAATGCAATTTTTTACCAGTTCATGAACTACTTGAATATCCTTGATATCGTATCTAAGTTAACGAGTAATATATTGCTCAAGTTTAGAGTTTTCTGATATTACTCTATTAAAAGGACTGCTTAGAGATTCTCGTTATGACTCTATTAAAAATGCTGTCGTATATACTCCGTCTCAGGCATTTAAAGCCGCATGACCTTCAGTCATAATTGGAGCATTCATGGAGTGTATTTATTTCATTGCCACTCTCTTGCTTTTTTTTCCTTCGCAATGGGTTAAATCGCCAGCAAATACAATTTACCCATCTTAGCTAATCTGAAGGCAATGCAATATTTGTCACTTCTGGCTTAGGAATGTCGTGGAATCAAATCTTGAACTTAATTTAATCGCGGCATCTGGAGTTACATTGTCATTCATAATCAACCCTTCAGAGAAGTTTATAGTTTCTGGTAGACAGCTCCCGATTATAACAAGAATTGAAAGAACTGCGCAGTGGTTTTAATCAACTTATCACCATTTGGTCTAATTCATCTCTACTTATCATTGGCATATTATCGAGATGCTGCCAACAGACTGAATCGCATGAAACTATCCCCATAACATTGCAAGGCCAGCATTGTTGTGTAAAACAATCTCGTTAGGGCGCATTTACAGCCTTTCTCTCAGTTCTGATCTGGATATTTCTGTTTCTTATACCATTGAAGTATAGATTGGAATAGAAAGACACATTTCTCAAAATCATAAAATGCGAACTTGGATAACATTTTCCCAAAAGTCCTAGTTGCTTCGAAACGTCAACATGGGTTAATGAGGAATCTTGCTCCACTTAATGACGTTGGAGAAACTTTTGATGGCAATTTTATTTGCTCAGAATTTTTGCCAGTAAACTGCTGACTGAAAGTTGTCGAAAGAAATATTTCGTTTGGTTTGAGATATCTTAGCTGGGGTTTGAATCAAAAGCGAACGCTTTTACTTCTTATTCAATATTATTTTATGATTTTACAATCACTAAACAAACCGGTCTCCCTTGGCCCACGATGGATAGAAGGCGCACCAACCAACTACTCGGACTTCATCGCAATGTCATCTCGATCACAGTGGCCATGCTTACAGGTCACTGCATTATGGGAAGACACGGGGAGAGATTGCAGCTCCCATCTTAGGTGTGGGTCTGCTGAAGAGAACAAAACTGTTATCCACTTTCTTCGTCAATGATCATCTCTTGCGAGGTGTAGATTTAGGTTATTTGGCTCTCCGTTCCTTGTCAGCTTAATGAAGTCAAATCAACGATATAGCATCGTTTATTAAACTTTCAAGCTGGTTTTCAGCGCAGGGTAGTCGTGCTTTTAATGTGCAGCACTTGCGCTAAACAACTTCCTCGCTAGTTTGGTGGAATTCGTTCAGTAAAGTGATTGTAGTATCACAACGGGCCGCTATTATCTCAAATTAGTTTTGGTAATCAAAGCTACCACTTCGACCTAACCAAACCTAACCTGGTGGCTTAAAAATTCATCATGAGTTACTACTTCCTTACTCAAGCTAAGGTATGGTCAACTTTTACGATTTTTAATCAATATTAGGGATTTCATTGGCGATGATGGTTTTTTTTTAAATTTTTTTTTCTTATATTTCCTTTTTAACACTTTATCTTTGATTTCTTTGAGGCTTTTCTTTTTCCAATCTTATTGGTTTACAATTTCATTTGTTCTTTGAACTTGTACTGGATTATTAATATCTTAAAGCATACTTTTGTGGATTTATGACTTTTGCGTTTAGTTTCCTGTTTTCCTTTGATCATGTTCTTTTCATTTTTATACCCTGTTTTATTTGATGTTCTTTCGTTAGCACTGACTGCATAAATAATAAATATAAGTTTTAACCCTTTTTTTCTTATCCTAGCTGTATTAAATTTCACGTTGTTTTAACTTGTAGGGAAATTATTTTTATTAACATTTTATAGCATACACTAAGGAGTTGTACCTTATTTTTTTTTACAAGAAAAGGGTTTAACGCTGAGATCTATTAAAACAATTTTTTAAACTTATTGAGAGAATTGGGGATATGTTATTTGCTGTTGTTGTTGTTGTTGTTATTGTTACTATTAAATTGTCATTTAAAGGCCTGTAGCAGCGCCTTAAATTGCTTAAATGTTCTTTGTTAAGTTGAAATCAAATGTTAAGCCTTTTCCAATTCGAACATCAGCCTAAAGGGAGTTAATGTTACGGGACTCCACAGTTAATCGTTTTTCCTTTATTTTTGGTTTTTGTTTTTATTCTGTTCTTTATATAAGGTGTTGTTAGTAGAAATCTATAATTTTTGCATGACAGTAAAGGATTTTTATTAAACTGCTCTATTTCGGATTCTCTAACAGACAACTTCAGTCAATGTTCCATCTTTATAGAGAAATAAGTCCTAAAGTGCAATACTGCTTCTATCAATAGAAATTTTCCATTTCTCCCCCGTAAAAGTTTGAGCAAGCTGTATCATTTAATTTGTATTTAACTGCCATTACTAGCAGTTGATTTCTTTAAAGAGATTTTCACTCAAACAAATACTTGAGCTTTTGTATCGCTACTAATTATAAACTTTTTAGCAAATAACGGATAGCCCTTGGAATATGCTAAGCTTATTGTGTATGTGTAGTATCTTCCCCAAAATGTTGAGATCTCAAGCTCATGAAACTTGGACAATGACATAGGCATGCCCTGCATTCGGGCCTATGCTCCCCAGAGGAGTGAAAGCAACATATGTATGCCCTGCATTCATTATTTATATGATTCACGTCTATATGATTCATGTGTACATATAAGGCAGAGTGTTCTTCAAGGATGCTCATTAGTATACTTACTTACGTACTTAATTACATAACAACCCTTTAATCAGTATTACAATCTCGCTTCTCTCACCACTTATGTTGTATGTGTTAATTTTTCTCCATGTGTGGCGGGACTTAATGTTACATATCGAATTCGAACGATAGATTTGAGAAAACTTTTCATGACAATTTTATTTTTTCTCAGAGTTTTTAACAGAAGGCTGCTGAGAGGAAGAAAGAAAGAAATATTTTTTTTTTACATTTATTAAGTCGCCTATACTTGTTTTTAATATGCTCATAGTTTTTCACCTACCATGATAACCCCATGACAACTATCTTTGCATCTTATCCTAATTTACCAATTATCGTTTGATAAACCGCATGTTGGTTTGTCAACCGTAGGCATAGTTTGGTTTGGTTTTAGAGCCATTCATGTAGCAACAAGCCTCCACAGATATTTAAGAGCCATGGTGTGTTTCACCAGGAATGCCGATCTGGTATCAGAGTTTTGTAATTACGTGCGATTGATATGTTAAACATCATCCTGTCGGATAACTCCGCTTTAAGCTGGTATCCGTCCAGTGTCCAAATTATAATCTGGTAATAGGTTTGGTGGCTCTAGTTGATCTATTCCCCATAGTATAGAGATGACACCTCGATACACCTGATTTCAAAGACCTCCTCGTGCCGTCTATGAAAAATGGATAAGATGTGTATCTCGGTCTTTTTGGTGCCTTTTAACGGCTACTGTTTTCGTTATTAGGGAGTGATATGATCCCCACTATCTGCCCAATAAGCCGAAATATTGCTCAAGTCTAGGGACATTAGTAGGGTCTAACATGACTCAATAATCTGTTTGAAGCTTTGTTTCGGAGGCTGTAACGATTACAGAATACCCATACTTCCTTATACAATAAAATGCAAATTATTAAAGCCATCTATTAAAAAACAATTATTGATTTCTATTTAATATATCTTATATGATAGTAAATTGAAAGAGTTAAAGTTTTCTCGATTTTCACACACTGTTCTCATGCATAGTAAACAAAATCGCCATTTAACCGTTATTCTCATTCCCCAAGCACTCGCAACGATTTTTATTCCTACCTGTTCACTATTTTCTGCTCCATGTTCGTTAAGACAAACACATTCATCCACTCATTTTCAATAAATCCTTAGGGGTTTTTGAACAACAGCAACAACATGTACAAAAAAAATCAACACGTACATACACTACCTAAAGAGAATATGTAAAGAGAAGCCGTAGAAAAATACTCATACGTTGTATGTTTGTATGTAAATGCATGTGCCGTATATGTATGTGTATTTGTTTGTAATATACTAAATTACATACAATTCATACAAGTGTCTAAAGGGAATAGTAAGTAGCAATACAATGACAACAGCAGCAACAACAACTGAACAACAAGAGTGAAGAAAAAATCCGGCCTGCCAAAAGCACACACGGAGTCATAAACTATGTTTAGTTGTAGTAAAAATGTCAGTCAGTAAGTCCATTGCTTTACTTGCAATATAGTACCCAGCAGCAGCAGCGACAAAAACAGCAACAATTGTAAATCCTTCATTATTATTTTTACTCAAAATCCTGTCACATACACATTCATAAATACTCTCTGCAACGCTCACTTACATATGTTTGTATGTGGTAGTTCTTACACTCTTCCATATGTTTATCTCTGTTTGTTTCTTCTTTCCCTATTTCTTACTTGTTTTTTTTGCAACTAAAACTAGAGAACAGACTTGTTTTGCTTGCTTAAAGAGCAAAAATTCAGTTTATGAAAAAAAGAGAGGAGCCCTTTAATACAAACACAAAGGAAATGCATTAATAATCATGGCTGTCTATTGTAAGAGACAGTGTTTGTTTGTGTCCTTTTTTTTGTTTATTCTGTTTTGTTTTACGTGTGTACGCGAATATATTTTGCAGGGGGGGGGGGGGGGGGCAGAGAGAGTGAGAGTATGAGTGTATTTGTATTTATTATGCATTAAAATACGCACGGCTTTTGTTCCTGTTGCTGTTTTTTTTGTCTTGTTTTTTGTTTGTTTTTATTTTTTTTGTCTTTCCGTCAGTATTGCACACGTATTTAATTCATTCTTTAACGTCACGTTATTATATTACATTTAAAAGGGGGGTGTCTTTTTCTGTTTGATTTTGCTTTACACTGAGAATAAAACCGAGTGAAAATTGAAGCGTGGTATTGCAAAAAATTAAAAATGTATTTTCAAATTATAAACGAAAGAAATGAAATTGTTTGAGGTCGTTATGAGGTTATGGTATAGGGTCTACTAAGTTTAAGTTTTTCGTTTTTCCTTCAAATAAAAACTTTATTTTTCCCCGATTTCAAAATCTTAAGTGAGCTTTGATTTCCATTTCGTTACAATGTGGACCTTTTCACTATATTCGAAATACAACGTCCTTTCAACGAACATCTTTGAATTTGTTGCACCAGTCGACTTTGATGTATGTTTCAGCCACTTTTTCGAACATCCTGGCCGTATCTCGTAACGAATGTTGGTTTTTAAGTACTCTGACCTTGTGGAATTACTCACGCAGACATAGTCTTTGATACAGCCCCACAAAAAAAGCCTAGCGGTGCATAAACTTGATGACTAATAGACGTTCTAACGACTTACTGTTTATGGAATTTTGTCATGAAATAAACTCAAAACCGGTGGTGTTGTGTGGTTTCTGGCAGCGTCTAGTTGAAACCACAAACAGTTCAGATCATAATCATCAATTGCATGCTAAAGAAAATACGTTAATCATAAGATCATATGACTTTGAATTGATGCCAGTGACAATGCAGATTAATGCCCATACTGTGCACCGAACAGTCCACTTTTATAAGGTGAATGGCTTTTCAATTATATTACCGCTGCAGCTTTTTAAACAATCCAGAGCAGATGCTATTACTACTACTACTAAAACGACTGGAATGCCATTTCTCATCGTTCTTGAGGGAATATGGGCCTCCAGCCTAAAATCCACAGTAAAAAGTGAGCTTTTCGGGATGCATTAGACCTTGTCGCATCTGATTTGAATTGGTATCGTTCGAAATTCGACAATGTTGTTTGTTCTCGTAACAATTCGTCTCGAAATGGGCCTTATCACTAAAGATGCTTTTTTTAATTGAAATTAGGCTCAGTTGCCAAATTCTCCAGAGCCTTTTCAGCAAATACACTTCGTTGTGTATGGCCGTTATAGTCAATGTTCGGAAGTGGCTGTTGGAAGACCCTTGTTTTTAAAACTATGAAGCTAGACTGAAATCTAATACTTCATGCGATTGTAATGTAGACCATAGTTATCATGTAAACTCTTTGAGAACTCCCTATTCTGATATGCGTGCTATTTGTGAATTGTTTTCACGTGATAGTAACAACATGGCTTACCAAAAGTGCTTGAAAATAATGCCTTTTCCTCACGACGAAATTTTTAAAAAGAAAGTATGTAGAAGACCAGCTTCTGTATCCTTTATATCAGGGGTTCCTGGGAGAAAATTTTTTGTTCGACCCAATTTATAACATATGGCTCTGTAGACTATTGAGGATTTCAAATTTGCTAGAGGACCAACGGTTCGATTCGTCTTTAGGAATCCAACTTTAAGGGCAGTATTGGGAAAGTATCTTTTTAAAACAATCTTACTGTCTACCGTTATTAAACTAAGCCAAATATTGATTTCTGTCAGCGTATTTGGTAGATTTTTCTCCCTTTTTATCTCCCCTATATCTTGCAATATCCTTTTCAGTGTGGCAAGGAGTTACTACTTCTAGCTTGTATGTTTTCTCCCCATTACTTTATCTCTTCTATATATGCGTGTATGCAGACGTATGTATGTGCTTATGTGTGCACGTATGTGTATACTGTGTATGCGTGTATTTTGTTAAATTTTTGTAACAATATATTGTGGATATAGAATGCATTGCAGCAGAAAATCAACATAATTTTGGTGTGTATATTTACCTTTATATTGTTGTTGTTGTTGTATTTATTTTTCAGCTATAGCAGTAATTTTCCTTTTTCTCCCTTTTTATTTGCAATAGATTGTGTTTTTTTACTTTGGTTAAATAAATTATAAACTCATATGTATTTACATACAACCATACATATACAAATATATGTACACATATGTGTGTTTTTGCGTGGGCTTGTATTATTATATTCTAATAATTAGAACATGACTCCCAGCTCTGTATGTTTGTGTATTAACCTCCTGTATTCCTTGAATAGTTTGTAGATCAGGAATAAAAATCATGGGACAATTTCAACTTGTTTTTGGCATCTTTTTTGCTTTAAAATAGTAAAACTGTACCACAGCGAAATATTTTGTACAATATATGACGGATTTTAAAGCTTTTTAGTCAATTTAGCTGTATAGGAGGATAATTTTAATTCAATTTAAGACATATTAATTAATAAATACAGGCCTGAAAGGCATTTCGAAAATTTTTGTTAATTTTGCCTGTTTATTAAACTTTTTTGGTTTCCAAAATAGAACAGATTCAATAAATGAATTGGAGTCAGCATAATAGCAGGGGTGCTAAAAGAAACCTACTATCATACCATATTAAAAAGGAATTCTCACAATTTTTGTCAATGCAGAAGAAGCATCACTACAGAGGTCAAAGATTTACCAGCGAGACCATACGCGCTAAATACTCACTTAACCTTTTCTTAACGAAGCATTTATTAATTTAATACTGCCACCATAGGGTCTATTGTACTTCCCTCATACTTTGTAGAGTTTCCCTAAAATGTTTTCTTAATACTGCAACCATAGGATCTGTTGTACTTTCTCATACTTTATAGGGTATACCTGTAATGTTTCCTCTAAACAACCCTACTGCCCTGATAAACCTCAGAATGCTCTGCTCGGTGTCAACGAAGCTAATTTCCTGCTCAGCTCATAGCATGCATCCAGGTTTTTCGTTCTGGGATACATTAATGCCTCACAGGTTCCAAAAATATGCTCCAATGATTCCTTATCATGGTCAAAGAATCTCTAAGTTGGACTCGAGATAACTGCCATTCTAAAAAATGTACTCTGAGTATACAGTGTCCTGTCAAAAGACTGGTTATGAAACTTAGATCATCTCTTATTGTAGTTTCCCACCAAAAGTTTTGATAGGGTTTGAGCAGAGTGTTTGTCTCTCTTTATCTTCCCTTTCGTCCAAACATCCTCCTCTACTCCTCAGATGATTTTTTGACCCATCAACTAGACGTGAAAACTGCCCTTTCGTAAGCTTGTCTGTTTGCTCTTTGGGGAGAATTCCCACATGGCCTGCGACCCAGAAGTGGGTAACCTTATACTGTCTACATAGCTGATTTAGCTTCTTTAAACTGTCCCATCGTATCTTTTATTTAACTTCATAAGAGAATGCTCGAAAGGCGGCTTGACTGTCAGATCGTATTGCTATGTCCAGCCTTTTGTACTTCCCATTCAAGTTGAATTGAGCATATCTTTCAATGGCATAGACTGCAACTTTAACGTTACCCGCGGTTTTATCCATGAGTGGTGGGACCTACTTTTTAATATCGACTTTGAAGAACAGATTTGGGAAACTTTTCATAGCAATTTTCATTTACTCTCGAGAGTTTTTGCCAGAAGCTGCTGAAAGAAATATTTTTAACCATATTTCGTTTTGCAAGAAACATCCGACCGAGGGATTGAACCGTAGCCTTACGTCTAATAACCCAACACACTACGATTACTACTAGACTTGAGCTCTAAACACTAAATTTTTCTGTGAATTTTTTCTTCTTTTAAAAATAATTAGGACTTGTGACGTCATCAAAATCGATTTGTTTTGGAGTCAAATCCCTTTACACCATTCCATACTGTATAATTGAGTATGCAACTTGCCAATTCTGTGTGATTAAAATCCTTACAACAAAATCGCCTGCATAGTTGCAGCTGCTATAGTATTTGGTTAAGTTATGCAGGAGACTATGAACTGTGGCTGGACATAAGAAAGCAATAACACGACCCATGTGGAATATCACGTGGCTCCTGGTTTCCCCTTTACCACGTTTACGTTTTCTAATCAAATACTTTTCAAGGAGACTTAAAACAAATTGAATACTTCTTCAAAGTGTAAAGGGCAGCCTTCCCCCGTATTTTGAAAACCTATTTTCTTTGTTTATACAAAAATTTTACGAATTATTTTGCTATTGACAGTAGTGAACAGTGCTTAAAACATTATGTTGACAACATTGTTTAAATGTGGCTGTTAATACAGGGTGTTTAAAATTAATTTAAAATGTCTACAGGAATGACAAGTAAGTGGCTTTCTTTGTTTCCACTTTTAAGCTAAATCATTAAAACTTCATTTTAAATATTCTGACATTCTTTAAAGGTAATTTGTTTTAAATTAATTACAGTCTTAATTACACGGTGATATAAAAGTCAAATTAAAAAAAATGTCCATTAATAGTGGAGACGGCTGTAGAGTTTGGAAAATTTTAAACAAAAATTTTTAAATCCTTCCACTAACATTTTAAATTCTCGAATTTAAATTGAGAAAAAAAAAACTCAAATTACATGACACTGCACTCAATTCACAGCCTCAAACAATAGGCATCATTTACAACGTTTGCAAATTTTCCTAAAGTATTCTTTTTTTATTCCGTTTTTATCTTTTCCTTACATGTGAATCCTTCAATAGATTGCATTTGATGAACATATGCAATGCAGCAGTAGAAAAGGGATGTCCTTTGCGGGCTGCAATCTTTTATCTCGAACAATCTTATGAAATCTTGCCAATATTTCTTAACTACCTAACGTAGAGTAGAGTACACTCGAAATGTCTTAAACTTCTCTCGAGCAGCCGACAAACTTGTTCAGAAACCTATAATAAGTTATTTTAATACATAAAATACTTGAGTTTCCTTCTTTCTTGTAATCTTTTTTTTTTCTTTTTTCTCTGAATATGTCTTCGACAACAACTTGAATTTGTCTGTGTTGAGGCTTAAGATGAAATAAAAAGTCTATGAAGCAAGAAAATACCAAAAAAAAAAAAAGTTTTCTTTTCAACATTCCAACCAGCAGTAAAATTTTGTGTTTTCCATTATATTTCCCTCAACAAAGACATTTTTTTTTTCACACTTTATTTTAAAAGATAAGAAATCTTATAAGGAGCAAGGAAAAAATCATTTATTTTTCTGTTTACAATGAAGGGGGGAGAAGGAAAAAAGTAATGGAAAGGAATTTAAAGAACGTATATTAGACAGGAGAAATAGGAGATAAATAATGAAAATCGATTGCTAGAAAGGTTATACTCGGCTAATACCGGGTGTTGTATGTCTTACCTTTTTCATGAAATTTCAAAATTGCCCCATTTAAGGCGACACTGTCGGGAATTATAATCAATTGGAATAATTTAGTGAGAGTAGTTCAAGCTACTAATATCTTCTAGTGCGTTGCAACTGCCATTCTTTATCATTCCTTTCCCTTATTATTCTTTAAACGTTGTTCCTAAAATAGTGACTGGGGAAAAATCGATAAAATATCTAATATGAGTCATTTTAAGATGAAGTAGAGTGAAACATTGAAACATTGAAATGCAGTTTGAGAAGAAAGTCCACACAAGTCTCGTTGATTTAAAAGTTGTAACGAATCATAGGTAAACCGAAGGAAAATGATCCCAAAGTTACTGTGGTGTCGTAGTAGGAGTCTTTAATACAACGTTGGTAATCAATGGTCAATAAATCGTATTAAATTCAATATTATGGCCTTGGCATCACAATAATGCAACTACTCCTATATACATACATATATAATTGGTCATTATAACCCTTTAGACAGGATTACAATCTAGTTTCTCATACCATTTGTGGTGAGTGTATTAATTTTTATACATGAGTGGTGGGACCTACAGTTTAAAGTCGACTCTGAACGACAGATTTTTGAGAAACTTTTCGTGGCAATTTTATTTACTTTCAGAATTTTTGCCAGAAATCTGCTGAAGGAAGCTACCCAAGAAATATTCTTTCATATTTTGTTTAGTCGGAGATGTCTAACCTGGGCTTTGAACCGAGGCATCTCGTGTAATAAAGCAACACGCTACCTACTAAACTACGGCGACTACTCAGTTACTGTAACATCTTAATCATATACCCCAGCCACCGTTTTTCTTCTTCTGTTTTTTCCATCTAAGATTTGCTCATTTTCCAAAATGCTCAAACTTTGTTCATAAAATGTTTAGAGAGAAGGACTTTTTGTATTGAAAAATTCGTATACACAAATGTGCAGCATCATGTGTCTGTACTACTTCAAGAAAGAAATCGTAACGTTACGGTCAATTGAGCATGGTACCCTTTGATGATGTTCATCACCAGCACAAGTCATCTCACTGTTAGCACTAGAACTCTCATTGCTGCCAATAAAAACAAAAATTAGTCTAAATGACAAGCAGCAACATCGTTGCTTGATGTCGCGTTGCCTTTAAAATAGTCATTTCCATATTCATCCATGTATTCTCTTTTTGACAGATTACTGTGTTTGCTGTGTTGGCTCTATTGTATTTATAACATAAGCAGCATCAACGCCTGTTGGCGCGCCGCCTTTATAATAAATTCTATTTTGACAGATTGCCGCGCCGCAAGTGTTGCGTCTAATGTGTTTATAGCAGTAGTTAATACTGTGATCTGTACTTTGATTACAGGTTATAAAAACTGACTTTTGCTCACCCTCTACCACGTTTCTCTATATTATGTGAAAGATTCTCTTTTTAATGTTCATAAATTCTAATGTTTTGATATTTTCAAAATGTCTCAGCATGATTATTCTATTAAAATTTTACATGTGTATGTATGTGTAGGAGAGAGAGAGAGAGAGAGAAAGAGTTTAATTGTGTGATTTTATAAGTAATTTAATTCCGTTTCTTTTTTTCCTCATAATTAAGCATTTTATTGTGTTGTTGGCAACAATAACAAAAAAATCTTTAAACATGTCTATAAAATAAAAACACACACACATATGTATACACATACACAAATGCATCATATTTAGATTTTCAATAAATATGAATATTTTTTATGACAATTGATTGCCAACCAACAAATAATGATAACAAGGACAGTTACAAGAAATGTATAATAAAATAACAGCAAAAACAACAATAATAATAACATGATGTAAAATGTCATAAACAGTTGTGTTACACATAAACACATACTAAGATAAACAGTTTTAATATTAATTGATGAATTTGTGTTGGCAAACGATGCGCATTGAAAAAGAAAATTAGAACAAGTGGTGGTGAAAGAGATAAAGGGAGAGGAGAAGTAGGGAAAAAAAGAAAAGCAATTCAAATTAAATCAAATCATATTAAATCAAATGTACGAGATAAAATTTTATTGAGTGTAATGGAAAGAGATGCGAGAGAGATTATAATTATAGGTATTGTATGTATTGTATGTAAATGAAATGTGCTGTTGTTGTTAATGTATATTAACACTCCAATCAATTTGAGTGTAATTTGTTGTTCTGTTATTTTATGTAAATTGCAATGACTTTCGTTGTAGCTGTAACCGTGTGTGTTGTGAAAGTTCTGAACACTTTTAAAGAATTTGTGGGGATTTCAAGAGCATACTTTAAGGTTTAATAATTACAGAAACAAGTATTTTTTGTTTATACTATGTCCGGTAAAATGCTGGTTGCAATCCACGGGCTACACGATAGTCTGATGCATAACTTAAATCACTTCTCCTTGTAAATACCCAACAAAACTTAAGATTATCTCAAACACGTTCTAGTTTTAGCAGAGTGTCTACATGAATTCATCCATCCTTTCACCGAACTTATTCTCGCAAACCACTCTTCCTAATCCACAAAAGGGTTCAAGGCACTTTCATAGGCGTTGTAGTTATCTTTCTGGCAGACTGATCTTATTGCCGCTTTATCATAGGAATTGAATGCACGAACTAACTATCTAACAGACAAGAGATAGTATTGCTATGCTCTTTATTACCAGAGAATGATCTCTCTCTCTCTCCCTTTCTCTTAAAAGACTATATAGTAGTCACAGTATTTCCTTTATTCTGATTCTCAGTTAGCTGAAGCTATCAACGGGACAGTTAATTAAAGAACTACAGCCATTCGCTTTATTAGATCACGATGCCCCAAATTAATGTCGCGTCAGTTTTATCTCCCTTTAACATAACCTTAGTCTTCATGGCTCTGATCCTTACTATCATAAGCAATGGGCTGAAATCCAACAGAGCCTGCGACATCGTTAAAACACAGGCTCTCATTGCCATGGTTATATCAACAGCAAGCCCGTCTCCATAACTTATCCAACTCCACCTGAGCCCTTTTCAGGGACATATTTGAAAACGTCTTGAAGTTGATCAATAAAAATATCCACTTTTTTTAAATGTATCGATAAGTTGAGTCGACGTACTTATAACATCCATAACTAAATCATACCAACTGTTCTCGTGGTCCAAGATTTTAGGATAGCATCGGTATACTGTATAAAATTGCACCTCAAGGTTATTTGTGCTCCATGAAATAGAACCATTCCGTTCTGATAACACTTTGGCCCGACTATGTCTTTTTACTTTTTATTTTTTAATAGACCCTGTTCTTAAATGTTGTCTAAGTGCAAGGGTCTATCTCCATATATTTTTTGTTTGTGCCTGCTTTTGTTGTGTGTCTTTTTCAAGGTTTTCATTTGTCTTGCTTTCGTTTTGATTAAATTTAGTGTTGTTGTCAGTTGCTGTTGTTTTTGTTCTTATTTTACGCCTGGTTTCTACGTTTCACTACTCGTTTCTCGCCATTATTTTGTTGATGATTTTCAACAACATGTTTCAAGTCGTGTCTAACGAGCTTCTATTGTTTATTTATAAAAGAAAAAACAAGGAGTATAAAAGAGAGAGAGAGAAAGAGAAAAATATAGAAAGAGGAAAATAGAAAAGTATTGATTTAGTATTTTTTTTAATAGAAATAAAACAAAAACCATTGGTTTTTTTTCTTTGTTGCTTTAATATTAAGTGATATTTTTTGTTTAGATGGCCAATTGATATTGTTATTGTATTTTAATTAAAAATATGGCACTTGTGTATACATATGTAGGTATGATATAGTTTAATAATAACTTTTTAACGTAAATATAATTAAAAGTAACCATGAGTGTTTATTAGCTCGCCTAATTACAGGCAACAAATTCTACTTACCGTGACACACGGTGGAAATGACTCACCTACGATTTGCCATTAGAACTCGTGAACTCGATGTTAGGTAATCACTGCATTCACAGTTTTGTGCCTTCACCTAGAGACTCATTGATTTATTCTGTCATTCAAAAGGAGAAAGAGGAGCAGAGGGGGAGGAGAAAGGTAGAAAGTGAAGAAGGGGAGACAAAGTAGAAGAAAGGAGAATAAAATCAAGAAAAGAAAGAGAAATAAAGAAAAACTAAAACAACAATTAGCATTCACGTGGCACATAGAAAATGTCAATTTATCCCTCTAAAGGTGTCCTGATAGCCGAAACTCTTCAGTCCTTCAAATCGGCTACCTACTGTCCTTGTTTACTGCCATAAAAAATTATCCATAGTTTCTTCTGCTGCTTCACAACACATAGCCTACCAAAATCAGAAAATCTCTATTCCATCTGCTGATACTATGTCTAATGGAACCATGCCGCGTTAGTACAATATTAATAACTCTCATTTCCCACCTACTCATGCTTAGGATTAGTTTCGTTGTTGTAACATTGAGCTTCCACCATAAGACTCGTGCAATTCTAAAGTCTGTTCTACATTCCCATGTGTAGTTTATGAGTTAATTAAACTTTACCTCAAAAATTCCAAAATTCCCTTCCTCTGTTTTAGCTTCCAAACCTGACTCCGAACTTCGCAATTCATTAGCTGCTCCTTTGCCAATGTGACCATAATATTCCGGCTACCTGGCTAAACTTTTTCTCAAAAAATCAACATAAGAAACCGATTGGAGAGTTTGGCTTTACCAAACAGTTTTCTCAAAATCTCTTCTAAGTGCTCTTAACCCCATGTACGAGAATTTTATTTGTTGACGTAATCACCGAGTAAGGAATGAACTTCTTAGCTGAAGAAAATCAGTACTGAAATCCTGTTTCCCTTACACCCAATCAACATACATGTCTACGTTGTTGTGAATGATCAGGCGGCGTTAATTGTTGAGTTCGAAGTGAGCTAGATTTCATACACAAATTCAATAGTAACATACGGATTGCTGACAAGACAAGACTATGGAATCAAAAAAACGGATTATCTAATAAAAGCTCTATGGTACTGCGTACATTGTGTTGATGCACAGGTATAACGGTATCTATTACTATGTTTCCAGTCTCTACATTTTTTTTTACAATCTTACAGTTCCCTGCATAGCATTTTTCTTCTGAAGGGATATCTCAATAGAGTTCCTTAAGTCTTTGTTTAGCAACTTAGTCCCCATAAGAAATTCTCTCCAATTTCTAATGAAAGATTGAAATAAACACTAAAGTATTGAAAACATCAATTTAATTTATAAATTTCATTTGCCATTGGCTTCACTGTGCTGTACCTTAGCACTGAGGGTGTATGGCATACATGTATGTGTATGCATGTGCTTGCAATGACGTTGATGATGATATTGAATTGAAAACAACGAACAAAAGTAACCCTCAACTAACTGAACTTTTGAGTATCGACTGGCCTGTTTAAGCACGTTCATAGCATTTACACATAAAAATAGAGCAACTACAACAACAATAAAATTGTTAAAAATTCAAACACAAATTTGGAAATTTGTCTCTGATATTTTTTTCCTTTTATACTTCACACTTTATTTTTTCGGTTAACCTTTACGGCAGACACATATGTGCATACATATAAAGAAATAATATAACAGGAGTTAAAAAATAAAATAAATGAAGAGAAATTAAAGAAAAAATGTGAGCAAATATTTGCTGACGACAATAAGCTCTTAAAAATGTTGTTGGAAGAGGAGGTTTTTCCACTTTTAACAACTCTCACCAATACTAAACACCTTTATTACACACACTACCCTACCCTACCCTACCACCCTTAACAGCTCTTATTCACTCAGCAATATTTAACTTCGTATTTGCAATGTTTGTTGTACGTTTGCCTGATCTGATGTCCTTAACATGTATGTGTATGTGTGTTTAAATTGGTGTTTCATTCTATCAATGCACGTTGCAGTTTTTCACTCACAAAAAGAGTGTTGCCGTTACGTTTCGTTACGTTAAGTTATCTTTTTTTTTTGGTTCAACGTGTGGTGTTAAGCATATAAATTACTTCTTTTCGTACAACATCAACAACAACAACGACAACAACTAGTTTTGTTTTTAAACTTTACTTCCTTTCGTTCTTTCAGTGCCTATAGCGTCTTTCGTTTTACGTCATTTTAAATTCAGTTTCTTATTCACTTCATCTTCGTTTCTGTGTGTCGTTTTTAGGTGTTTTTATTTTTGGTGTCAGGATGTTTTTAAAGTTTGTTAAGTTTCGTTTATTTTTTTTTCTTTTCTTCGGTTTTTTCTTGTGTCTTTTGAAGAGAGAGACACATGGTGTGTCTAATTTGAAAGTTTTTAAAACAAATCCAAGACATTTTGACAAGTCTATGTTATGTATTTATATTTGCACAGATTTTAAAGTGAAAAATATTGAAAATTTCAAATTGAAAATTTCAATTTTTTTAAAACTAAACTTTAAATGTGTTTTTGAAGAAAAATCAAAAAACAAAATCAAAAATCAATACCCGCTTGAAATTCATGCTAACAGAATCTGTTAAAACTAGTACATCTAAGGCTTAGTTTACTGTCCTTAGCGGCTACTACCAGCCGTATAAGTCAACACAGCAGTAAGACTAATGATCACATAAAAACACAGAAACTATGGCCAAATCTTGCACTAGGCTTGGTTTGTCATATTGACTACACAGAAACTGAACCAATTTTTTATACTGGAGTTTCTATCAAAATAATGGAAAAATTCTATTTGCCAAAGGTCTACACGTTTAAGAAATCGTTTTCCAAGTTTCAAAAACGCTTCTAGATCGTATGATCTTCTCAAGTTCAGTTGAATTTAAGATGGTCTCTTAAAATACTTGGTTGGTGCCTTATTATTTAAGCAAAAATTGTGGCTAAAAAGCCGCCCGCGGAACAAATAATTTCTAATAGCAAAGTGATCATTAGAAGCAATGTGTACACCACCTTGAACATTGTCCATGAACATCTGATGTCTCTCGAAGAGCAACATATGCACATGTGAGTACTTGGTGAAAGTAAAAACATAATTAGGACTTATGCCAAAGCTAGCATAACAACTAATTCGAATGAATTTAAAAGGAAGATTGCAGTTCTTCTCTTGAAGGGCAAAGAATATTGAAATAAAAGAGTTTTTGGATAATCATAGCGTGTCGCAACAGTCTCCATAAAGGCGAGTATCACGAAATGCATCACAATGCTTCTTCTCGGTCATTATTCGGCTCTTCAGTATCGGAGACGAACAAACTTTTGAGCATCCAAAATTTATCGACAGAATTTGTCTTTATTTTCTTTTTTCTTTCTACATTCTTGTTATTTCTCTCTACCTGACTTGATCTCTGTGTGTTGCTTTTGTCTCATCCTCGAACATACACATACATACATACATACGTAATTAGCCATTACAACCCGTGAGTCAGGGTTACGACTTAGCTTCTCACCACACTTATGCTGTGTGTGTTAATTTTTTCTACATGAGTGACGGGAGACCTACAGTTTGAAATCGATTCCCATCGATGGAGTTGGAGAAACTTTCATGGCAATTTTATTTACTCTCGAATTTGTTGCCAGTAATCTCCTGAGAGGAAGCCGCCAAGGAAATAGTTTTCCATATTTTGTTTTCTTTGAGGTTTGAACTGAGACCTCATGTCTAATAAGTTAAAAGCACTATCCACTAGACTACGGCGACAACTATCACAGGGATCGACACACGGATACCACAGGGATTGACAGATATTCGCATCAAAAGCGGTTAGAATTTCCATACAATTATATGGTATGATCGACGGTTAAAGGCGTATAAGATAGCTGTTAGGATGAGCACCTCAAAAGCTGTAAACAAAATTATTTGCTCTCAATAAAGTAGAACCATCGGCCAGGTGGTGTTCAAATAGAGTGTTTGGCTATGTTCGTAACAATCGAGGAGAAATGTGTTCAATATTCCTAAGATAAAATAACCGACAAAGTCATAGATTAGATGCGACGAATTGTATTCAAAAAAGATGAAAGCAGGCAAAGCCTGAGCATTTGATTTATGGGATGAGCAAGAAATAATTTGTATTATATTAAGGAAGGAAAGGATAATTAAAAGCGACTATGCTATGCTAATGAACAAAATGTTTTTGTTTCTTCAAGACTACAAAACAAAACAGTTCACAGAACAACTGTTGTAATGATCATTTGCATTTCATTTGTGAAATAGGGTTTGAATAGAATTATTTTCTTATTTATTCGATTATTTTCTAATTCTTAACTTGAAGAAACGGCTTGGTGGGTTAAAGATTTGCGAACAAATAAACAATAGAGTCCGCGGTTGATTGTTACATAAAGAAGGTGGATCGTTTTTACTTTAAACAGGGTATCGAAGCGATGCATATCTTTGCAGAAGAGTACTTCGAATTTAAAGACCCAAATTTGTTGTGTTTTCCCTCTTAAATTGAATAATTTTAGGATCATAATATCTGCTACTGAAAAACCAGGACGCAATCTTGGCTGAAGGAATATATGATTAATTATGTCATGTAATATCTGCTGCAAGTAGTGCTACTCTAATGATTCTATTTAAGCCATAACCGTTTTAGGATTGTGTACGTAGTGATAGGACCGCCGTATCTCGTATCTCTATTCGAGAGAACACCTATCACATCTATCTGTTCCTTTATTGTTTTCTACTATAACTTCCAAAATTTGTTTATTATTGCATGCAAAACATTCGGATACCAGTCATTGTAATAATTCTTGATAAAAATTTAATTTTGTTCATTTCTTATGAATGAAACAGGTTTACATATGTATTTTATCATGCGCTGTGTTAATAAAATTAAAAACATTAATTCTAGAGTCAGTACAATAAATTTCTACTTTATTTTCTACGTTTTCTTTGTAAAAATGGAACCACGAACATAAGAATGACTTCCTTGCATTTTCTTTTTTTTTCGTTTTTCATTTCCTTTGAAGTTGTAAAACTTAAACGATTTAATATGTTCTCAAAAACCCTTACAATGACGTCAATCAACTAAAGAGAGTTATTAACAAGGATTTGTTAAAAGGGGATCAAAAACAAAAACTATGGATCATAAAAATTCCCCACCAATCACCCCATTTCTAGAGTGACTATAAATTAATCACTTAAAATTCAAAAAAGAAAATAAAATTGCACTTACTCCGGCACACGCACTTTCTTTAATCGAAAAGAAAGCATACGAAGAGAATGAAAAAAGAAGACAAATCAAGCAACTGTAAATAGAAAGAAGATTTTAACAGAACTACAATAAAAAGGGAGAAGAAAGCAAGAAAACTAGAAAAAAACTTTTTCATTATCTTTAGAACAATCGAAAATGGGGTCATAAATTTTTATTTGCAGAAAAAAGATGTAGAAAAAATTTGTAATAATAACAGAAGAGATGCAAGAAAGAAAACTTTTTAACAAATCGTATAATACTCCATAACTTCTTACACACTCTCTCTCTCTCTCTCTCTCTCTCTCTTTCGCACTTTTCAAATGTATCTGTGTTTGTTCTTGAATTAGAACAAACACAATAACAAAAACTATTTACACATACATATATGTATGTACTCTAATATTTTGCAAATGTTTGAGAGGAAACAAAAAATCCTTTTTGCATTTTACTAACAGCACCAACAACAGTAATAATGAATCGTAAGCAGCAGAAGTATGGAATAGAAAAACAAAAAAAAGAAGAAAATGAAAATAATGTTACTAAAACTGTTACCAAACAATTCAAATTCATTCGTTATGGCAATTTCTTGTAACAAAGTAAAACACTTGTTTTCTTTCCTTTCTTTAATTTTTCTTTTTTTTTCTCCCTCTTCTTTTTTTTATAAAAGAAAGCAGACAATAGCAAAAAGAAAAAAACTGTTAGAAAATACTCACATATAGAAATTGTTACCAACACACTTATTTACTTACACACTCACACATTCACATAAGCTCATACATAGTACATGTTTAAATATTTATGACACAAGCATGCTTTGTTTACAGTGTTGTCATCATTTTAATTTATAAAAATCGTTGTAATCGCTCCAAAAAAGCAGAAAGCCAAACATATACAAAACAATGCATATAAACTGTTCCCGAGTTACTTATCAAATTGATCATTCCGAATCAAATCTAAAGGCTTATTCGCCAGTTCAATGTAGTATTTGAATCCCTCACAAATGCATAAATTTTTTATATGAACAGATTACGTTTACACTTCAAATTGGGTGCCCAGGTCTAGTTGGTAGTGTACTAAACTTCAATTGCTGAGGCTGTGGGTTCGATGCCCACCAGAGAATCTGGGTGTTTTGTGATTGTCTGATTGTTGACATTTTATGATTTATCAAAATAGAAAAAGAAAGTGAGAATTATTACAGAGCAATTCTCGAGAAAAAAGTGACGAAGTTACATACTGGTTCGAAAATAAAATTTATCGCACAACTACCCCTCTTTACGTGCACCTGTAATAATCTTTCTGTTATTCAAACACAATGCGTGGCATGAGTATGAGTTCTTCTCCTGAGTTTTGACCTTAAAATTCAGAAGAAACAAAATGTTAACATTTTTTTCTTGACTTACGCTATATGGGCTTTCTAGGAGATGTTAAATTTCTATCAACTCTAGGAGTTCCGTCTAACTGGCCTACAATATTCAATGTACGTATAAACTCAAACAGGACAGACTGGTTTTACATACATAATTGGTCATTACAACCCTTTAGTCACTAGCTTCTCCCACCACTGATGTTGTGTGTGTTAATTTTATACATGACTGGCGGGACCTACAGTTTAAAGTCGATTGCCATGATAAGTTTCTCAAAAATCTGTTGTTCGGAGTCCACTTTAAACTGTACTGGAATCCAAAATTAAAAAGAAAGAAAAAACACTGACGTCAGTTAAAAGCACTGTATTGACAATATTATTTTGTTACACTTGCATGCTCTCTTCTGTATATTCACCCATTTAACCAAAATGCTCTTTTCTTCGTTTTTTGACTTTAAACTCACACTCTCTTCTTAACTTTTATATTGGATATGCCATAATATAATTTGTTTTTCTTCTTACTCCACTTAATATTTCTTTTGATTTCGTCATTGTTTTCATTTTGTTGTTCATTTTTTTTTGTTTTTTTTGCGGATGACTCATACATTTTATTTGGCCAAAAGAGGCAAAAAAAACTTACAACTTAAAATAGCAAATTACCCTTGTCAAATATACCAACAATCTACTTAAACGGGGCAAAAAAAATGGAATAAAAGAGAGAAGCAAAACTATTGCTTAAAGTGTTGTCAACGTATTACTCCTATTACTACTCTTTTGACACCTTGTTTTCGTATTTTTTTTTTAAAGAAAATTTTAATTTTAAGAAAGAAATGTTATTAAGGAAGTATTTGAAGGAAAACTTAAAATTGTTTCCTTTGACCTTTGTTCAAATGGCTGTATGCTTATACATACATCTTGTCATCATAAATACAACCTTTCAGCCAGGATTAGCACCCAGCTTCTCACCCCGCTTATGTTGTATGTGTTCATTTGTACCCTTAAGCAGCAGGACCTACAGTCTAAAGTCGACTCTGAACGAAAGATTTTTTAAGAAACTTTTCATGGAATTTTTGTAAGAAATCTGTTGAGAGGAAGTCGCCGCAGAAATATTTTTTCATACTTCGTTCTAATCGAAATGTTTTATCTGGACTCTATTACTAGTGATAACTAAATATAAATTTTGAATGAATTTGACAACTCTCTGTGGAGTATATATACGCCGCTGCTTTTTACTGTATCTCCTGATAGCGATACCTTCTGTTCTATTTATACTTCATTTACTTTCGTTCTGGCAACAATTTTGTGGACTAGAATTTACCAAAAATCGTACCATTGCTATGCAAGTAAATCACAGAATTATAGGCTCGTGTAAAAAAAAAAACAAAAATTCAATACAATTATTTCGCTCGCTGCTATTATTGTTTACTCTACTGTTTACAGTTTTCTTTTTTTTTAGTTTCCTAATAGAAAATTATTTCTGCATCATCATAAATAATATTGTTTTTTCTGTGCCATTCGAAAAACATGTTTAAATGTTTGTTATTGTAGCGAAAAAAATATCCCCACTTCAGTCGTGTTTAGGCAAAGAAAAAACCTCCCAAAAAATTTAACTTCAAAACTCATTTTTGACTTGTAATCTATAGCAAACAATGATGGAAAAAAAATTTTTTTTCTTATACAATGATGGTTTTTTTGTTGTTGTTGTAAATCTTTGCTTTTTAGTTGTCTTGAATTTTTTATTTTTTATTTTAATTTTGCCTCCGTCTTTACAGTAATACATGAAATTTGTTTTTTTTTTGTGTTAACACCCTGCGTTCGTTAGTTTGGGAAATATAACCCATAATAGATTACATTCCAACCCTGTTGTTCTGATGGACTTCCGCACGATGCTGTCCAATATGTTTCCTTCTAAAATGCTTTAACATCGTTGTTGTAAGTGTTGCATGTATTCTTATGATTTCTCTTCCATGTCGCAGAATCTATATATTGGACTTGAAGCGATTACTATTTTGAAAAATTTTTTATTTTTTGTTCTTTAGTTCACAACATCCCATCACAAGGCCGGTTATTATTCTCATGCTATTCCTGGATAGATTGATGCATCTTTTCCCTATAATTATCCGGTAAAAGCTCACATTGTCTTTAATCCATCTGGCCTGAGAAGAATCCCTGATATCTCTGGTAGTATTTCCTTTTTTAGGGCACCAATACAATGTCGCCTTGCAGTCGCTGTAGCGTCCTAGGTAGTATGTTAGACCTAAGGCCACGGTTCAAACCCCAGCTCGTCTCTAACATAACGAAATATGAATAATTGTTTCATAGGCGACTTCCTTTCAGCAGATTTCTGGCAAAAACTATGAGTGTAATTAAAATTGCCATGAAAAGTTTCTCTACGAATCTGCCGTTCGGAGTCGACTTTAAACTGTAGGTCCCGCCAATCATGTATGAAAATTAACACACGCAACATAAGTCATGTGGGAAACTAAGTCGTAATCCTTACTGAAGGCATGTAATGACCACTTATGTATGTATGTAAGAGGGAAATTCTTCCTCTATAATTATCTAGTAAAAGTTCACATTGTCTTAAATCTATCTGGCTGATCACATCAGAATCCCTGATCCCTCCGATCGCCTATCTTTTTTTTTTGGGCAACCAATACAACGTAGCCTGTTTTTCAACAGCAAGTTCGTACTCAGACACGCTAGAAGGCATTTTTTGTTATCTTTTGGCGCAATATTTGCATATGGAGAGTCTCTTTTGTCTCTTATACACCTGTTTTCTCCTCCCACATAACAGAATTTATTTTCTTGTCGCATTTTTCGGCTGTGATGTGCTTTTTCAACAGAAGGTTTTTGTTTTGTACAAACTTTTATCTCCTCTCACAATATATTTTTCGAGTTCCTCCTAAGTGAATGTATAAGAAAGAAAAATCCTACCGAGGAACAAAATTTGATAGTTATCGCCACGTCCTTCGGCATGCCTAACAAAAGGTCATTCGGCTTAAGAATAGAAGTGAATCAGTCCGTTTCTTATCCATATGTATCTAGCAGAGGCCTATAAAATTGCCTGTACGCTCTTGGTGCCAACTATGGCCTCTCGTTAATAACTTTTTCTTATTAAACTCGCTGTCTATGTACTTTCGAGTTTCACTTTTAAAGGAATTCTATATCGACAACTACAAATTAATGGTTATCAGTTGTCAAATGAAGTTTCAATCGAGCCATTACTTTTATTATAGAGTGTTAACATAGTCTCTTTATGCCATCGTCACATCTTTACTTTAATTTTTTTTCTTTTTTTTTTCTTTGATAATTTCTCTTGTCTAACGATGATGTAAATTTTTTTTCTGTTCATTTTGATTTTTCTTCTTTCACGATATGATATGATGACTTGACTTGTGTCTTGACTATAGTGGCTGGACGTCTTGACTGCTTTGGGTTGCATGTTCTTAAGTTTACTTATTTCTTTTCTTTTTAGTTTTCTGTACTAAAATGCGAATAAAGTTTTATTTTTTTTTTAGTTTTCTTCCTTTTTATTTTCTTGCTTTTTTATTTTCGTTTGTTTGTAATTTTCATTCTTTTTTGTATTTTTTCATGTTTGTTGCCAGGCGTTGCTGTTTTTTTACGATTTGTTTGCTTGCTTTCTGTGACTATTGCCCCATTGCTACTACTGCTGCTGTTGTAAATGTGGCAGTCATGGCACGACTTGCAACACATCGTTGCGTGGGTCTTTCTTTATCCATAAAAATGAAATGGGGCGTTAGTTTTTCTTTTTTTTTTTTAAATAAATGCAGCAGTTGAACGTATTTTCGTTTGTAAAACAAATGCAATTACAATTTGTGGTTTTCATTGCTTTGTTGCAAGGCGAATTCATTAACGAGGTGGGTTTTGTTTACCAGCTGATGTAAGTAACAATGTCAAAAAAAATGTTTGTTTTTTGTGTATTTTGTTTCGATTTTCAATTTCGTATTCATATTAGTCATAAACCCTCATATGTACCGCATGTATCCTTAACGATACGCACTCTGGAAATTCTTTAGGATTACTATTTTAAAGCCAATTATATATTAGAATTAAGTCGCCGTAGTAGGTAGTGTGTTGGCTTATTAGACGAAAAGCCAGGGTTCGAGCCCCAGGCCAGACATCAAATTGAAACACAGAAAGTATTTCTTCGGCGACTTCCTCTCAGCAGATTTCTGGCAAAAACTCTGAGAGTAAATAAAATTGCCATGAAAAGTTTCTCAAAAATCTGTCGCTCGGAGTCGACTTTAAACTGTAGGTCCCGCCACTCATATATAAAATTAACACGCACAACATAAGTGGTGTGAGGAACTAGATCATAATCCTGACTGAAGAGTATGTATATATTAAAATTGTTGCAAGATGATTAACAATATTTAAGCCTTTAACACTAAATACATATATTTATAGTTATTTAGGTAAGAGTGATGAATTACCAAAAAAAAAATTCATGTCTCCAACTAGGTGCCTAAATTATGACTGAAATAACTTGTGTGTTATTTTTAAAACAAATTCTCTTTCTGAAGATTGGGATATAGGGATTAAAACAAATTGGACCAATCTTCTGTTGAAAATTTGTTATTATAAGAAATAACGTTTGCAGCTGATATTTTTTTTAATTTACAGGTGCTGCAGTATTATGTAATGTAATAATAAAATTCATAAGAATTTTCAATATATAAAATTTATTTAGTTTTTTTTAATTGCTTTAACTAATTTCCTATGGAGGTTTGAGGGTTAATTTTTTTGACAAGATGTGTACATTTTTACAAAAACAAAATCCCTGTTGTTTTTGTATTGTTGTACTTATTGTAATACTATTCCCACCTCGTTAATGAATTCGCCTTGCTTTGTTGCTTTTTTCTTTCCTATCCAGAGAGAGCAAGGCGAATTCATAATAGGTGGTGTTATTAGCCCAGCTGATTGCTTTCTTCAGTTCACATAAATGTCACATATTTTGTTTGCGAACAGTGAGCAAAAAAAAAACTTACACTTACTACCTCGAAATAACTTATGAACAAAAAATTATCCATAAAAATAAATTTATTGTCCTTAAGACTGAAAAGGCTTAAAAACTATATTCTAAGACTAAAAAAAAGCTTAAAAGCTATATTCTGATTATAAACATTTCTCTATTGGTTACATATAAAGAAAATAATTGTCGAAACTAAGAAATTCACACATTTTTGGGCAAAAAGTGGTGATTTTTTAACAATGGCTAACGGATTTTCTAGAAAGTCATCTTAAACAAAATCCTGTGGAATAATTTATTTAATAGTTTTTTACAATAAGTGTACACATTATTTTTGCTCACTGTATATACATTCTTTTGTTTATTTATTTTTTATTTCCTTTTAGATTTCTATTCTACACAATTTATAATTTATTTAAATATTCTGGATGGTTGGGCACAACTTTTCTTGCAGAATCCACTTTTATGCTTCCCAATATTCCTCTGAAGATCGTCATACCTTAGTGGTAGCGCAAATCAGCTCGTATTTAAAAAAATTATTTTTTAAAATTTGTTTTTTAAAATTTTTTTTTAACAAAAAGAAACAAAAGAGAAAATAATGACATAAAATAACAACTTTATGTCATTATATGGATTCGCCTTTGTCATTTCCGGCTAAAGGCGAATTTCATTTGACAATTATCGTCACCCAAAAACAACAGAAAATACATGTTGTTTTTGTTAAAAAACACTGCGAATTGAGTTGTTGTACTATTGCCATCACCTAATTGAGTTCGCCCTGAGAGAGAGTAAGCGAAACATGTCAAAATAAATTTAAAAATTTTACAAATAAATTTTTCAAGGCACCTACCCACATACATACGTGTTGAATAAGTGGTGAATAGGACAGTTCCTCTACCTGGAACCGATTAAAAAATAATTTTCAATATCTGGAAATAAATCTTTTTGGGATTTGAGACCAAAGCTTTACCTCCGCAAATCTGTTCCATGTTGTTTCTGTTAGTCAACATTTCTTCTCGCTTGAAGATTTCATTGCATTGCTACGTAAGCGATATCCGCACGCAACTAGTTCTCAACAAATTTCGCTTGTGACAGCGAATTTCGGGAACAATGAAGTTTTGTCTGTTAGTTGAGAACAGGTCAAAGGCCGTTATACGGTTGTGACAGCCAATTTCGGGAACAATGAGGAACAATGAGTTGATAACAGATCGAAAGTCGGTTATGCGGGTCAAAGTGTAGTTTTGACGGTATGGAGGATGCTAGATCTTGATCCCGTTTAGAAGTAGACAGTATGTGAAGATTATTGCTATTTGCGATTTTGTTTATGTTTATTTTAGCCCCTACATACATACATAATTGGTCATTACAACCCTTCAGTCAGGATTACGACCTAGTTTCTCACACCACTTATGTTGTGTGTGTTAATTTTATACATGAGTGGCGGGACCTACTGTTTTAAAGTCGACTCCGAAACGACAGATTTTTGAGAAACTTTTCATGGCAATTTTATTTACTCTCAGAGTTTTTGCCAAAAATCTGCTGAGAGAAAGTCGCCGAAGAAATATTTTTTGTATTTTATTTTGATGTCTGGCCTGGGGCTCGAACTCTGGCTTTACGTCTAAGAGCCAGCACACTACCTACTAGACTACGACGACTTCACGCCCCTACACGCCTGACTCTCAAATTGTCTGGATGCCAGCTAGAGTATTTGACATTATGCAGTCATGATGGAAATGGTTCAGTTGTCATGCAATACCAATGGATGCTGATGCTGTTGATTGAAGAACACACGAGGGAAAGTACAGGTTATGGAAAATATATCCTAGACCCAAGCCTATGTTAAGGTCAAAGGTATTGTTTTCTTGGCGTTTAAAGCACTTCGTACAGCTTCTTTAAAAGGAATATGAGAGTGCCAGAAATAACTATGTACTCTATACATATTGCCTTCCTTTTGATGGTATCAATTGCATTTTCAAAGTCTACGAAAGCTAGGAAGAGTGTAGCGAGTTGTAGTCTGTAGATTGCGTAATTATTATGCTCAAAACTCCTTGCATTTCCAACAGATTTCTTAAAAATTAGAAAAACTCGCCCCAAGATGATCGTAGATATTATTTTTTCTTTGTACTCTTCAGTAGTCGTTTTGTTTAATTTTTCACAACTATCCGGACATGATTTCTATGTAACGAATCCAAGGGAAGAAAGAAATTCTGTGGACCGAAAAAAGCCGCAGTTTCCTAAAATGTTTTTAGCAAATTTGCACATGTGATAGAAGAAGCACTTGTTTCATTAGAGCTAAAATGTATGTTAACGAGAGTATGTAAAATGAGATAATGTAAAACAAATTGTTACCATATTTGAATAACCATGAAATTCGTCTTTTTACTGGCCAGTTTTGCCACTCTGCGTCTAATTGTATTTATGTACCCGGGCAAATAAATCCCCAAAATTACCAAGAACTCAATCTTATTAAGAAGTACTCGCCATTAATAAAATAAACAGTTTGAAAAGAAGCATAAAACTGCCAGCAGAATAGTAAAAAAATGTTTAGAACCAATCAAACACTTCATATTTTTCAACACAGGAACTTAAACTTTATTTTCCTTAATTTAAAAGAGCATCAAAGCAATTTTATCATTTACTCGTATTTTAGTTTTTCTAAAGAAACCTGCATGGCCAATAATTTTTTAATAAACCGAGATATTCTTTTTAAATATTGGAATTCATCTTTGAAATAAAAATCTATTCTGTTTTCCCTACGGAAATGAAAACAAATTTTCTACAACTTGAATTTCTTTCTTTATTTTGTATTATTATCATACAATAATTCAAAAATAATTCTCTACTTTTATTATGTTTTAAAGTTTTTTTTCTTTTGCCTGCCAACACCGAAAGCAAATGAGAATATGCCCACCAGCTGGTTGTGAAGCAGGACATGTTTCAACACAAGGAATTTAATTTTTTTCGGTTCTTTTGTTGGTTTTTATTTATCTGTGTTTTATTTTCGCATAATATGATTTCATTGTTTTATCGATAATTCTGATGATGTTTCTCCACGTGTGTGTGGGTGTGGGTGTTAGGAATAGTAACGCTGAATGAAAAAAAAAACCTCCAGGACATGAAAATCTTAAGCATGTACTTTTACAGATACAGGAAAAGAATGGAATCTTTGCACAAATTGTGTATATTATTTATGATATGAGGCCTATTTCCACACATTGCAAAAAAAAAATCAATAACTGAATACATTATAGGTATTTGCGTTGGGTACGTATTATTTATTTTCATATAATCATATAAACGTAGGTGGGTATTAAGGTACTTCTATTTTTTATATAAATTTCCTGATACAAAAAAGAAATAATCTTTTAATGTTGTCTTGTGATTTAAAGTCTCTGAAATTTATCAGTTGGGCTGTAAGAATATCCAGAAAAGCATAAATAAAAATCGATGATATTCTAAAATTCATGATTAGGGGCCTATGTTCTAAAACATAAGGAATTTAAATTAAATTTTGATTTTAAATCTCTTAAATCAATAAAAAAAAAGCTTCTAAAAACACTTCTAGAACACTAGGTTAAGTAAAGTAAAATTGCCAGCCACCCTAAGAAGCATAGGTTACTACGTGCCATTATAACATGTGTTGCAAAAATTCTGGCATGTATATATTACTACTGGCTGGCTTTTATCAGGTATCCTAATAGTTCTAGGAACATGTGGACTTTCAACAAATTACCTTAAATTAAACGCATTCTGTCAATAAAGTTTGTGTGTTCAAGAATCCTTCGTATTATACTCCCAAAAGCTGGACAATAACATTGAAGATCTTCTGTATTCTTCCTCGTCATTTCAACTTCTGCAGAAGTCATTATTAGGTACCTTTAGCTTCCATTATCAATGCTGTGAGGTTTCTAAGATGAAACCTAGTTAGGTATAACGCAAACATTTACAGTCTTATGCAAAAAAACTTACAACATGCTTACTAACCGTTGTTAAGCTAAATTCGATAAAAGTATATCCAAAAACGATAATTAGCTTAAAACACCTGTAGTAAACCATTGTTAAATCTAAGAAATTTAACAATGGTTCAATCCTATTTTAAACCTACATTAAAGTCATATGTCATAATTTGATGGGAGGAAATAGAAGAGATAACATAATTTTAAGAACTTTTATTGAAAAACATTTTTAATTTATAAATAACGTCATGGTAGAGCCAAGTATTTTCATGATATAATAGAAACATTTTTTTTTAAAACATATTCATTTTATTAAACAAAAAATAAAAAAACTTAACATTCTTCCTTATAGTAAATAATTTTACAATTAATTTTTAGTATTTTATTTAATTTGCATCTGTAAAAACATTTATTATTAAAAATATTAAATTCAATTTTGCCAAAAATATAAATTTTGTTTACAAAATAGTTTAGTGATGTCTAAATTATCAAAACAAATTTAAAGAAACCGGTACTCGAATACTTTCTTTAATCAAAATATAATATTTTAATTACATTGGTTGTTTTATTTTATTTTTACATTGTTTTTTATTAAATAAACAAATACAACCCCATTTTTATGTTAATAAAAACAATTATTTTGTATAAAAACATAAAAAAATAATATTAGACACGAATACCAAATGAACTAATAATCGTTCATACACAACATTAAGGAAAAATTGATGGAATAAAATAATGGTATTGCCAGTATCAAATAAAAAAAAGCATTAAAATGGATATTAGTTAAAATACTGTTTTTGCATATACTTTTTTAATAATTGATTATTAAGCTAAAAGTCGTTGTTAACTAATATTCATTTTAAGGTCATAATAAGGTTTTTTTTTGCATAAGACTGTTAATCTTTAGCCTCTTAACCTTTTCTTAAGTTTACTATAAGGATTAATGAGCATATTTGACAACATTTGCTTGCATATATAGATCCCACCAAAAATTTTTGTTAAAATACTACCACATGTGACCTTAACTTCAATACGAAACAAATAATTAAAAAATTAAGGCTTGCCATCCACATGCAAAGTAATTGCTTTCTTATCTCCAATTTTGTCTATCAATTGCCATCTGCATACTTTCACTTCAGCTTTTCCCCGTCTTCTACAAGTATGAGCGCTAATTCCTTTTCGTCCACTAATCCGTAGATGCCAATATATTGCAGTCAAAGGGAGTTCGTGGTTCAACTTCCAGCTCAAACGTCTCGACTCAAAGAGCCAGCATAAGAACCAGCAGTCTTCTAGCAAATCTCTAAGAGTGAAGTAAAATTGTCAAGAGAAGTTTCTGTTGACATTAAGCTGTAGGTTGCACCATTCATGGCTAAAATTATGAGTGAGAAGCTAAGTCGTAATTCTAACTAAAGACATATAATAACCAATTAAGTAAGTAAGAGTAAAGGCTGCACTTTTCTAAGATTTACTACAGTTCGGGTTCCATGGGACTGTGATTTTTTGTGCATATAGCATACCATTTGAGATTGTGTTTGGAAAGAAAAATTAATTCATTTAGTGGTATTCGATTTGTATGGCTGCCTCCTATCCGAGAGACGACATGCATATAATTGAACCTCTGTTGACACCGTCTGACATTCCCCAACGTGTACGATAGAGAACTCGATAGCTCAAAAGGAGTATGCCTTGGCTGCATTTCTCGATAAAGAGAGTGTGTCTACAACAAGGCGGAATTATGCAACATAGCAGACGCATGAACGAGATTGGTTGCACTACCCGAAGCTGGAGAGCTCGCTCTTCTGTAGGAACTCTCTCCTATCGAACGAAATCTTATGATGAACGAGCTGATAGTGATGTTGATACATGTCGACTGTGGTGCAATTTGATTATGCGAATATCGTAGTTCTTACAATTTCGAGCAGACTTTTCGAATCCTATCTAATCCCAGCTGGGCTGTAAATATCGGGAAATTGAAAGCATTACTTTTTATCTGAGATGAGGCGTAAATTTCACACGTTATTTTGGATAAGACAATGAAGTAGGCAGACCTGTCATAGCTTAGTGGATCCAAAGTCGTATGGAAAGTCTGCTTAAATCCCAATTGACCATGTCCAGCATAGTTGCTCGGGTCAATACTAAAGATTGCAATGCGAAACGCATTGGTCTAGATCACATGGCCAATGACATTTACAGAAGTAGCAGAGACGGGAAATATACGAAAATATGATTTATGCATACAGCCTGCCCTTTTTAAATAGGCATGGCAGTTTAAATCTTTATAATGCTAATCCCTTTGCTACCAACATATTTTTTGATTAGAAACTAAACGATTTACTTAATGCCTGTTTACCTGCTTAAAGAAACGATATTTAAATGCGCCCTTTTAATATGGGCGTGGCAGTAATGTTTGCTGTTTAACTATACATATATACACAATATTTATTTAAATTTTTTGCTATTTTTATCAAAGACTTCGTACCTTTAAAACCTTTGCTTTGCTATTATTATGGTTCATTGGCTGTATCAAGACTTCTTTCTATCTTTTAGAGGGGGGTTTTATATATGTATGTGGACAACAACATTATTCCCTCAATATATGCACGTGTGTTATTTGAACATTTGCTCCGCATGTAACTATAGTTATGCAAGAATACAAAATAAAAGAAATAAAAAAAATGCAAAAAAGAAAATTCAAAATTGCAATTTTACTCGTTGCTATTGCCCTTCATTGCCACAAAATATTGCAAGAACTAATAGGGAAGAATGCAGTATTACGGTGCAGGGTAGGGTAGTGCAACGCGGAGCCCATGGGAAATAAAACATCTGGTGATCAGTACTTTTTATTTTTATTATCGTCAGTAAGTAAGCGTACTAACATTTCAATGTTTTGCTTTTCTTTTTTTTTCTGTTCATAAAATGAAAAAGATTTCCGTTTTATTTCTCTGCCATAACAATAAATGTTAAATGGACGGACAGACGGACGAACGAACGGTCGGACTAAACATTTCAAGACGAAGAAAATCAATGCATTTCCATGGAAAAACTATAATGCCAGAGACGCCATTTTTTGTTTCTTATTACCAATTTACATTTTAATGGTAACAACTGACTGACTATTCGTCTGTCTTATTACAATTTCCATTTTGAATGTCAAATATGTTTTATGGTACATACATATGTATATACGCCGTGGGTTGTGTTTGTTACTGTAGCCCCTTTGAAGGTTCATTAAACCCTTATCATCACAATTACCACTTGAGCGATTACATTGACAGACACATGGAAATTGTCATCAATGCCATTTACTTGAACTCTCGTGTGTGTTTGCAAATGTGTTCAGAGAGTATAAGTTTTTTGTAATTGTATGAGTATTTTAATACAATATTTATCGATTGTAATCGTTTCAACATTCACAGTAATGGCCGCGAATGTATGAGGTGACATAAAACATTGATGGGCACGACGAGGGTGATTGAGTTTTTGATAATGGCAAACGAACGGGTAATTTTGTATGTTCTCAGTTGAAGTGTTTAATAATTCAGGTGTATTTCCAGAATGCAATTTCAAAAAAGAGGGTTAATCGACTTTAAATACCGATACATACGGAGTATTCACCATGGAATAAAACCGTTAAGCGTTCGAAATTATTGCATCACCCAATAAGCCAAATGACTTGAAATTCACCAAATATTGCTAACAAACTACAGTCAAACTTAATTTTTTGTTTTTTCCAGACAGCATGTTAGGATTACAATTTTTTTTCTTTATTACCAGTCGATATCACCTACTTATTGGAACTAAAAATCGTTGGAGTATTGTCTGTATTACTAGTTTTGAATCTGTTTCAGACATAGTTAAGGCTTTTGCAGGAAGAACATTCAATATACTGATAAGGCTGTTGCAAAAGCAATTTTCTCCTTAATTTTTTTAATTCACTGGAATACGTTTCGTATTCATACAGGAGGGTTATATTCCACACATATCAAATTTTTATTATTTCTTAACTCGGTTTAGTTAGTATGTGTGTTGGCTTATTAGACGTGAACAGTTGCTTTTTTAATTTCGTTTTGGTCGAGATGTCTGAATTGAGGGTTGAACCTTTGATTAGGCTGCCCAAATAAAAATCACTGTCAAGTCACTCTCAGGCTACTTTTGAATATTGTGATGCATCGTAATTACATAAGTTTACGTCATAGTCAACCCAAATATTTTTTCAATTCCCGGAATGTTTCTGACTTTAACAGTGGCGTGTAAGCTCCCCTCCTCGTAAATTTCTATCCAACAGAGGGTGAACCCAATTGCCCTGTCTAGCTGCCCAGACAGTGGCATATCATTCATGAGTTAATCTCATTCGAACCGAACGCTCTTATGGTGACCCGACTAGCCGATAATATTCAAACCCCAACTCAGACATCTTGAAAAAAACGAAATACGCACCAATATTTCTTTGGCGGCTTCCTCTCGGCAGTATTCTGGCAAAAGCATGGAGAATTAATAAAATTACCATAAGAAGCCTCTCAAAAATCTAAAGTTTGAATTCGACTTTAACCTGTAAGTCCCACCAGTCATGTAGAAAATTTGCACAAACAACATGGATGGTGTAAGATTGGTCGTAATTCTGACTAAAAGATGACTTAGTTTTTATTTCCTGTCCTTTCTTTAAGGACTGCCACCAAGCAACCTCCCTATATTTACAATTACCGTCTTCATTGAAATTGTAGAAGGAGTAGCCTTCATATTACGGTTTATTGGGTGGGTTTCAATTGATTTTCTGTTAGTGCCATCAGGCATATAATGATGGTATAACAGTTACTTTTAAAAATAATGTGCAGTAATTTATAAAATTATGTAATATTAATCCTTTATGAAAAGTAATGAAAATATTTATTATTAAATATACTCTCCTCCTTGCCTCTTTCTGTCTCTTCTCTTTTTACAAAAATACAAAAATTTGCAACTACATTCACTGTGGAAGGGATTTAGATCACAATCTGGAAATAGTTTGAAGGTTTTTCGATTAGATTTAGCAGAATGTGGTACGTTTATTGCACTCCATATTACATACATACATACATAATTGGTCATTACAACCCTTTAGTCAGGATTTTTATTACTATTTTTTTTAGAAACTTTTCATGGCAGTTTTATTTACTCTTAGACTTTTTGCCAGATATCTGCTGAGACGAAGTCATACATAATTGGTCATTACAACCCTTCAGATTTTTGAGAAACTTTTCATGGCAATTTTATTTACTCTCAGAGTTTTTGCCAGAAATCTGCTGTGACGAAGTCACCGAAGAAATATTTTCTTATATTTCATTTTGGTAGAGATGTCTGACCATGGGTCTGAACCGAGACCTCTCGTCTCATAAGCCAACATATTACCCACTAGACTACGGCGACTGGTATCAAACATTATTAACTCAAATGATGACAGTAAATGCCAAGAATCCCCGCAATATTCCACCCACACTCATATTGCCTCCCTTTAAAAAGACCGGCTAACATCGATTTTTTTGAAACAATCGGAACACCTCTTGCCTGTAACATTACGGAGCTTGCAAGCTTTGAACGATCTTCTGTCAGCTCATCAGCAATACAATTTTCGACGATTTGCCATAGGGCGGTTTGACTGAGAATTCATTGATATTCAGATATTGAGGTGGTATTCGTTGCAGACTATTTGCCCTAATAAATTATCCAACAGCACTGCGCCTTAAACAATATCGTCGTGACGTCCGAAAAATACTGTAGTGTTAGGGCAGCATACATATACTATACATACAAACATAATTGGTCATTACAACCCTTCAGTCAGGATTACGACCTAGTTTCTCACACGACTTATGTTGTGTGTTTTAATTTTATACATAAGTGGCGGGACCTACAGTTTAAAGTCGACTCCGAACGACAGATTTTTGAGAAATTTCTCAAGGCAATTTTTATTTACTATTTTTATTTTATTTTTTAATGACAGAATCCGCAATATATTGTTACGAAAATGAAAAATCTAGATTACATCGTTTAACATTAAAGTTATAAATAAAAGCTACAAAAACAAAATGGTAAACAAGTAAACAAAAATATAGCAACAACACCACAATAATAAACGTAAACAACGAATTTTACATTTATAGAGATTTCGAGAAGGCGAAGTCATGAGCGTTCGCCTTCAAGAACATTCATCAGACTGTTTACTTTACCATATAAAAGGCAAAGCAGACGACTGAGTTAGTTAGTGAAGTTCAGTTAGTCTTGTGTGAAGAGAGCAATCGTGGTTTGAAGATCTTTTTAAAAGGTAAAAACGTAACAATATGTATGTATGTTCCACAACCTACACTGTTCAACAATAAGAATTTGGGGCGATCAGTATATACGTCCAGGGTGCTACCAGAAACCTCCGAATCATCTGACTGCAAGTCATTAGTACGTATCCTAAAATCAAATCTCCTATCGAGAAAATTATAGGGAAGTATGTATCGCAGCTAACTGTGCTCGCCAAATTGCTTTTCATGCTTTCATAGGCCATGATAACTCATTTAACTGCACTTGACCCTCTGCTTCAATACAGAAATATAAAGTAGCGAGATAAAGGATAGCCATCTGCTTGGGGCCACCATTTAATTTAAGATTTTTAAAATAATCCCTGAATTATTTCCAGCATTTCATGTCAATAATTAAAAGCAACCTGAGAGCCAAACTGCCAATATATGAAATTTATTCACCCAAAAAAATCAAACTCTCAGATGGAGTTTAAAAGTATACACTGTCAATTTTCTATTCAGATGATTTATAATTCAATTTTCATCTAAAATGCTTGGATTTTCTCTCCACTTTTCAAACATTGAAAATGGTCCATACCTGAGGCCAAAGTTTATTTAAAATATTTCTCTTTTTTTTTTTGCTATAAATTAACTTCTAAAACAGCTACTACAACGCCTTTTAATACGTTTTTCTTTTCTCTTCCTCTTCTTTACAGGTAAGTGTATGATGCTCTGTTAATAACACGTTATCATCTGCCCTGTGAACCCCGGTTACTGACAAATGTTGCTCCATCGTTTCACCAAATACTGCAGCAGCACCTGGTGTGGCCACAATTAGTTTTGCAAAAATCTCGTACCGCCTCCTTTTTCGTAAGTAGTGTCGTGTTAATAATTTCCTAATAAATTATAAAAAATATCACCCATAAAAGTTAAATCTATCCGAATTTCTTTTTTTCTTTTCGTTTTCGTATTTTGCTACTCTTGTTTTCCCATATATTTGTAACGAAATACTTACTCCTTTTAGAGTAGCAAACCATAGCCAAAAACAGTTATTATTAGGGGTTACCTTTGTAGGTTTGTAAATTTGTATGTGTGTGTGCGTATGTCTGTATGTCTATATCTACCAGCAATGAAACTAATTGATATACAGGAACATAATAGAACCCGATGGACGGACACTTTGAAACGAGACGGTCACTTAAGTGCTAATAAAGACTTACATTCACATAGCAGACGTGCATACATGCAGGCGGCATTCAGGAAGCATTTGCTATATGTATGCAGAGAGTGGCAGCAGCAGTAGTAATCATAGTTGTTGTCGTTGTGTGGTATACTTCGGGGACACACTTCTTGTACTTGAAGCAAAGGTAATACAATACATGCAGTAACAGGAACTATACAACAAACTTGTATAAACAAAGAAATTAAAGGTGATACATTCTGCTACTTTTTATTATTAAATACAGGGTGATGTCTTCAAAACTTATATAATAAAAAATAATTTATTACTTGTCGGTTTCAAAACAACAAATTTCTTAATTCAATTTCAGACACTTTTTTTTGCTATATAACCTCTCAGAATTCAATTCTAGCTGATTACTTTCTTCATTACATTAGCCTCTAGTCAGGACTACAACATAACTTTTGACACCACCCAACTGTGTTAAATTTATCCATTAGTGGCGGGGACCTACAGTTCAACTTTTAGTCCGAACGACAGATTTGGGAAAGTTTTCATGGTAATTTTATTTCACTCTCAAAGTTTTTGCCAGATGACTGCTGAGTGCAAGTCGTCGAAAGACTCAATAAATAATTTTTAGTCAGACGATACTATTACAATTTTCTCTTTAAAAATAAAGCTATGACTTCAGTAAAACTTTTGTTTACGAAATCAATGGATTGGATTGGTCGCAGCATCCTTTTTAGATAGTTTTCGCACATTTTGGGCGATGTCTCGTCTATCACTTGGCGCATATTGGCTTTCAAATACTTAACGTTAGGTAGGATTATCCTCCTAGAAATAGTTTTTGAAAAGACAAAAAGTCTGTGGCAAATTGCTTGACCTTGGTAGCCAAACGGTCTTTCTAGAAACTTCTTATACAATAAAGCTAAATTCGGTCGTATTGTGTGGCTTTTTGGCACTGTCTTATGTAAACCACATGACGTCCAATTCCCAATCTTTAATTGCAATCGAAAAATTGTCGGTTAGAATACGGCCAAAGCGCTCTAAATTCACGGTAACGGTTACTCCAGATACATTTTCGAAATAAGGGGACCCAATTATATCTCCAAACAATAATACATACCAATTAATCATTTTTTCCGTATGCAATCGCTTTTCGTCATTCACTTCTGGGTTGATGTTGCTGATTTGTATACACCGAATGAGAAGTGAGTTTCATAGTTAAAGAAAATTTTATTTTAAAAACCGACATTGAATGCCTGTTGCTCTACCATTTAATCAGCATGTCTACGGCCACGCGAATGTTCTGTCGGACTTACAAATTCATAATGCCATAACTAGCTGAGAACCTAAGAAGTCGTGAAATTTAGATTGTGCGCCATACTTTTCACCATAACCACCCAGTAATGCTTACAATCTGGCCAAGTTTGTATCATCACTTTTATAGTAAGTTTTAACTATTTTTATGCGTTTTTCGTTTATTAAACGATCATAAATGGAGCAACATATCACTACATAAGTGAGACTTCAGATGAAAGGAATTTAACAGGTAATAGCGTTACCAGATCGAAAGTTTTAAAACCCCTAAATGGGTTATTCTTCTTAGGGGAGATGCAGTGCTATCATAACTTTACAGCTTTTTCTTTGTTATTGATAATTCACAAACATTTTGAAGCTTTTATTCAACTTAAATCTCCTTTTCACCTACCATGGCCATATTCATCATAAATAAACAAGAAAACGCTAAAGAAACTTAAAATATTTGAATGTTTTCAAAGATAAACAAGGAATCTAAAAATTCTGATATCGATTCTACAGTTTAGCTATTGATAATCACTGACATTAACATTAAACCTTTTTTATTTTCTTGTTGTGCCATTTTGATCTCCACACCCTATATTACTCCTTACTTTCTTCCTCTTTGACTCTACTCAAATATCTTGTTACCTAAACATAAATTTACTGCTAGGACCACAGAGAGTGGCAACAACAATACCAGCCACGTCAGTACCTGCAAAAAAATGTACACAAGGAAAAAGTAATAAGCCGGTAACAACAGAACTTTAAAAACCAAAGAGAGGGAGACAACTAAAAACTTTTATAACCGCACACACATACACTAATACAATTTGTCTATGGAAAGAGAAAAACAAAAACTATAAAAAATAACCTTAACGGTAACTGTGTAACAGACACCAACACCGGGGTTAGTGTAGAATATTATTTTTTGTTTGTTTTTTTTTCTTTCTACCAGTACTACTAGTAGTAGTTGCTGTTGTTGTTGCTATTGCAATATGCCAGCCAAAAAGTAAAGCTTTAAAAATTAACCGCCCGTTTTGACGCCACTTTTTCCACGAAAAACGGAATGAACAACAACAGCAATACAATGAAAATGAAAAAAGAAAAAGAAACAACAGCTTACCGACACACAAACAGATCCTAATGACGCCAACTTCATACTCCTTTTTTTCTTTGCTCTCCTTGCTTTAATATGTGTGTGATTGAAGGAAAATATATATGAAAAGAACGGAGAGAGAAAAGAGAGAATTTATAGTATATGAGTATAAAATATAAAAAATAAATAAAAACAAAATAAAATAAAATACACGAGAAATATATGTGAGGGGGGGGGGGGAAACAAAATAAAAGAATAGAAGAACACAAGTCGACAATGGTGCCATGTTTTTTAGCAGTTGTTGTCGGCATAATTCTCTCAGGGATTCGACGACGGACGAAAGAAGATGGTATACCTTGTATTAAATTTTTTTTCTTAATGAATAGGTAACATTCACTGAAATAAATTATTTCCTGTAATGTGCCGTATTCATCATCAAATAGCTTTACAGTATGAGGATGAGGTTTATCGTTTCAGCTTCTTTACTAAAAAGTTTGTTCAAAGATATTTCCCATGTCCTAAGGACTTCTAAAGCTAATTTTACATCAATTAGATTCGTTCGTTCACATCTTAAAGGCTTCATAAGTAGTAAAAGAACCCGGGTTTTTTTTCCTTTTTGAACAGCAAAATTACTTCAAAGTTTCTAAATTGGCTTCGAAGAAGGCAGTTGCAAATTTTCTTATGCATTTTAATGTACTTTGGACCTCGAAAAATATCCCAAATTCTTATTTACTACATTGGCCGATACAACCCTTTAGTCAGGATTACAACCTAGATTCTCACGTCACCCATGTTGTATTTTTAATGCCATACATGAGTGGCGAAACCTACAGTTTAACGTTGACTCCGAACATTAGATTTGAGAAACTTTGCATGGCAATTTTATTTAGCTTTCATAGTTTGTGCGAGAAGGCTTCTGAAAGGAATTTGCCAAAAGATATGTTTCTTTTTCATACATAAATACATACTTGGTCAGTTAGCTAGTTAGTTAGTTTCTCACACCACTTACGTCGTGTGTTTTAAGCCAGAAATCGGCTGAGAAGTCGCCGGAGAAATATGTTTTTAATATTTCGTTTTGTTGGATATCTCTGACCTGGGGTTTGAATCGTGGCCTTAGATCTCATAAGAGACTAGACTACGGCGACTACTTTTTTCATATTCGAGATGTCTGAGCTGGAGTTTGAACCGCGGGCTGTCGTATAATAAGCCCTAGCTCATGGGCAATTTTTTAGGGGGCAGCCCTCATAAGGTCAATTTAAAATTCAGAAATAGGGTGAGAAATATGAGAAGCAGCTGAACACAAATTAAATCGATTAAACTAAACTAACTGAAGGCACAGTTAACCAGTTGTTATTGTTAGCTTACCTTCCCCTTAAACTAACCATAGACTTTTCTACCAGCTACAGAAACAAACAAAAAAAGTGCCAAACACATAAAGGAAATTCATTTGAGTATACACAGTGTAGTGCTGTGGTAGACTCATTTTCACAATTTTCTTTCATTTTTTTTTCTTTATTTTGATAACTAAAAATAAAAACTACAACAAAACAATAGTAAAAAAATATATGTTTTATATAAAAAATAAAATAAAATCCCCAACTAAATAGAAAATGTTCTCTGTTACACAACTTTATTGTACAACATTTTGTCTCTTCCTTTTGCTGTTACTCAACATTCATTGTGATTAAAGAAAGACGAAAGACTAGGAAAAAAATGAATCATCCTTACAAAAGCAACAAAATCAACAACAACAAAATATGCATTTGAAATCGTAACGAGTCATGACGAATCGAATTATACTACACATTGAATGAACAATCCATAGAGAAGTATGCGGTTATTTTGTTGGCGCCGTATTGCTTGCTTTTGTTTTATTTCATTTGGTTTTTTTTTTTTGTTTTTAATTTTTGATTTTCATCACTACTATCTTTTATTATAACTCTACTACTACTACTACTACTCTCTCTCTCATATTAGTTTTACTCTCTTTATATATTATTACAAGGAACCAGAAATAAGCAGAAAGAGAGTGAGAGAGATGAGAGATAATGTGTTTGTTTTCGTTTACGCTCTTTTATATTTAATAAGTGTGGCGTCCATTATACGTCCAGTAAAATGTGAATTTCTTTTTATTACTCATACTTTCAGGTGGTTGATTTTGCCTTTCCTTTAATCTTCGTTTCCTTTAATTGTTTAACACACTTGCATTTCTTCTCAACCCCCAAACCCTCTTACTCTTACTGTTTGCACTCATACATAGAAGAATAAGTGAATATTTCATGCCTTATTACTCATGCTTTGATTTATAAGAAGGAAAACAATAACAAATTAGTCACATATGGTTAGGTTATACAATTTCACAAATACAAAAATGTCTCACCAGATTGTTAAATACTGGAAGGTTTTATAACCGTTTTAAAAGAATTACATTTTATTGACAACAACCGTAGACTTCTAACTATTTTCCAAATTTTAAGGACACTTTGTGGTGACTGTTTTATGCCGATTTAAATTTTCTTTAGGTTAAGTTAGGTTATGTTGAAAAAAAAGAAGATAAAGTATATTCCATCATCAATGAAGGGAAACTCTTATAATCATAAGGATTTTAGGTCAAGAACAAGTTCTTCCCACTTGTTTCGAATTCGTCCCCACATATGTAAGGCAATAAAGGTGCTCGTATGTTCACATTTGCTGACATTACCTAAGTTTCCCAAAAACATTCTCTTTATTTCGCGGCAGTGAAATATAGATGCATACTAATATCCACTCCGCAAGTAAACCTTGATGATAAAACATAAATATGTATCTTCTATGGTGACCAGACAAATCGATCCATACTTTTAGAGATCATCATCTCATCGGTGCGTCATGGTGGTATTTAGAAAAATTCTTTAAGTGATTTCCAAGTGATTATCAATTGAACATAAAAAATATCGACTCTGTGTGTGAATGGGCTATGAATAGGGCATTTAATCATACCCTCATATTAGCAGGCAATATGATATGCAAACAACTTTCTCCCGTTCTCCTAATTGATAGTAGTAATCCCTCACTGCTGGCCGCATATGTCAATGAGATGAATTAAGTAGGGGCCTATATTTATGTGTCTGAAACGAAGATTCGATTTGAGAGTGTATTGGACATTGGAGTTGGAGACTAGGCGATAAAGTTTAGTGAAGATGAAGTTTAGTTAATCTGCTATTAATTGGCTTGTAGACTGATGCAAAATCGTATAACGTATACGACACGGGCATTCGAATTTCACACACAATTTTCAATGCCTTAAAAAGAGTTCGTACATTTCCTTTGACTATTGCATAGATCTCTGAATTTGCTACAGCAAGATATGAGTATGCCACACGCTTGGTATTGCAAATAAATAAATAAAACCTGCTTGTCCTAAGAAGAAAGAAGATTTGATCCTCTTGTAATATCAAGACATTTTTTGGGCTTATCCGAGAAGAAGACGTAAGCATAATGTTTTTTATAAAACCTACAATCACTTGGTGGAAACTAAGTCTTCCACTGAATAAACTTTTAGAGACATAACTGGCTACATCCGTCCTTTTTTACTTGATGTTAGAAGAGTTCGTTTAAACGGGTAACTTGTTTGGGACACGGTAGCTTACTTACTGTGTTAGTTATAACCTAAGATATGCAATATACGCTGTGTATAATTTTTCTACAAAATGCACCCAAGGCAGCTGCGTCGGTGCGTAACTACGTTTATGCTTTCACGTCATAGAAAATCACGGACAGGGTGAGTAAAATGAGGATCATTAATTTTGGCGGACGAGGAGAGAAAGAGAGATCTCTGCTACTAGATTGCACATTGAATAGCACCTTTCGACAAGAGCAATCCTCCGTTTGATCTCCAAACTGACATCATTTTCGCTGGTAAAGGCAAAGTCAAGATATATAAATGCTTGGATAAGGTCGAAAGTATAACTGTCAAACGTAATCTAGGATCCGCAACACCGCGCGTCGCTATTTGTCAACAACATATACGCTCCTTTAGAGCTCTATGGCACTAAAATATCGCTTGGTAAGCGGTGCTGACACAGGCAAGGTATAAATCGTCGACCGAGATTAATTTCTGGGGAAACTTGGCGTTGTATAATACGAACAGATGTAGTTATGTTTTGTGTTTCACGCGTAGTGAGCGTTACATAATGAAACAGAACGTGTAGATGATTTTAGAAGTGGGATAGAAAAAGACTGAGGGAACTTAGGATTAGGTGCCAGTATAGGTAGTTACGAGATGGTCTTACGCGTACCTCTTTCTTATGCCGTACAAACTTCAGAGAACTTCAGAAATATTTTCTTGCTTTGTCATAATAGTGGGTCATTTTGTGGATTTCCTTTCTCCTTAGTCATGGTCCGGGTGTTACCACGACTTTGTTTCAAGCCAATTAAATAGTATTAAAGAGCAAAGATTCTAATCAAAATGCTTTCTACAGCTAAGTCGTCTATTTAAACCTAGAAAACCTAGATTTCAGTTTTACATAAAAGTGGCAGCTCATAAAATAATTTAGTGCCGTTAGCGTCAATCAATTTAAACCTCAGATGTTATTAATTATGAATATAAAGTTGAAAATACTAAAAATAATTGAACTTTCCATTTAAATTTTATTGTGATGGCCTTCCTCCAATTATACTATTGCAGTTTTCCGCTCAGCAACACATCATTTTAAAAATGTGTGTCACTGCATTTACTTTTCCTTACCAATTGCCAATTACCTTGAATTATTGTCATAATCTAGGCACAATAAATAAACATGGAAAAATGGCAAATAAAAAATAAAATATGAAAACAGTTTCTAAAATATTGCAGAAAACAACACAGATTTTCACTACAATTAGAAAACAAGTGAAACAAAAAAAAAATGAAAATCAAATCAAAACAGAATGAGAATCTACGATTAAAAAATGGCCCTGAGAAGTATGACTATAACTGTGACGACGATGACGTCGTGTAAGGATATGATGCTGATGATGATTCATCCTTTTTGGTTGTTGGTTCATTTGCATGATCAGCTGTTTGTAAATAGCTGGCTGGCTGACTGGTTGGTGCCAGAAACAACATCAAATAAAAACTAAAAAAAAACTCGAAAACAGAAATTTTCCTTTGGTTGTGTCATCACGTGTATTTTTCTTATGAATTTTATTTTTCTATAATTTTTATGGAGTTTTTTTTCTAATTTCTTGTTGCCTTTTTAAAGAATTTTTTCTTCTATTATTTGGCTGTATTACTTTTCTTTTTTTCTTCATTTTCCTTTCGTTTTGTATGTGTTTTTTTTTTGGTCCTTTTTTTAATTTTGGTTAAATTACGAAATAGCCGGCTTTTTTGTATTGTATTACCGAAAAAAAAACTCATATATTTTATATGTATGTATGTATTGAATTTCAGCAAAAATCTCCTAATCCTTTTATAATATATGCACAAGCAGAGCCGGTGCAAAATAGCCATAGAGACAGAGAGAGAGAGGGTAGTAACTGTAATTCTCATATTTAACGTAAGAGTGAAAATATTACCCTCAGCTGCTTACAAATACAAATATTAAGAATGTATTCGACATACGCATGTCTGCCAAAAATTAAATTATTTTAAAAGAGAGATTTCTAGAGAGAGACAGAAGAGTAGAGTTAATAAGCCACCCTTAAAGCACGCAATATAATAATTTCGAACGTAATATATGCTTTAGTAAAATGTTTCAAAATTAGAAATAATAATATTTGATTTATTTAATCCACAGTGTCGCTTAGAAATATTTGAATTTATTTTCTCAATATTAACCCCTAATGCGGTTTATAACACCGAAAAAAGCTCATATAATATAGACTGTATTTATTGTATAGCATTTTCAATTTTAAATTATTCATGATTTTTATATTACATGATACAAGGGGGTGCTAGATACTCAATACAGTAAATATTATAAAAGTATTAAAGACCAGTCACATCAATCATACTACCAGTCTTGATCACATGTAAAACTTTTCACAAAACAAAACACAACAATATTCAGGTATGAGTATCACATCTCCATCCAGAGACCAAAAGAATACCATTGTGGAAGTCTAATTTATTTAAAATAAGGACCAGAAAAAATCAAGAAACTAAGAAAAGACAGAGAGAAGAAATAAACCTTAAAACTGATTAAGGATAAGTTAGTGTAAGAAGGAAAGAAGAAGAGAAAATTACAGTTTATTTCAGAGATGAAACGCTCAAAGTCAGAAATTCTAACAGAGCGCAAATCCTTAAAGTCATTGAAGAAACACCAGCCAATAATCTGGAGCCACTGCCCCTGCATATCAAGGCATACATAGAATGTGATCGACAATTGCTGGATTTCCCACATTTCCGCCAAGCCTGTAGAAGAAAAGGGTGCCACAGGCTGCTCCTTGCTTTCAAGACACACTACATCTTTAAATAACCTATTAGGATCCTAATAGATTCTCTACCAAGATCCAGTACAGTATAGCCATAAGGTGTATCCATTGCACGTGTGATCACTTGAAAGCTCGGTCCTAGGAACTGCTGCAAGGGAGTATTAGCTATCTGCAAGGGCCACAAACTTCGCAACCCTGCAATATCGTTGCCCAATATATCACAATGTCTTGGGATATTGCAGAGTACCACTCTAGACATTTTTGTGAACCTTGTTATGCACCCTGAGTACCCACATAGTAGCTACTATTGCTCCACGTCCGGATATATACCCTGACGATATGATCGGTAATACCCAGCCTCAAGTCCTTATGCCTAAATCGCTAATCGGTGAATGTGTCTATGGCTGTTTGATCCTCACTCCCATATTAATTTGCTTTACATTATTGTCTGCTTCCTTATTCCTACAATCATTGCACTCCATTAGCAGGAGCCTTCCTTCCGATGATAAACGAAATAATGACTCATAAAATAATGTTATAAAAATTCTACTTGTTCTTACGGACAGAGCCAACCATAATTGGTTTGCCATAGAGGATAGAATAGTTTCATGGCCGGATTTATAAGGCCTTAAAATCAGATTGTCACACAATTAAAAGGCTTAGCATACGCTAAGATCCGATTTTTTTTTTAACTTTTAAAATATAATCGTGCTATTCCTGTTGACTATCCATAGAGATGTTAACATAGGAAGCCCTAAAGAAGGGAGTAAGGATTACTTCCCTTAATACAAGTTTCCTCAACAGCTGTTAAACCTTTACCAAATTCAATTTTTATCGTTTTTTCTTCAAATTTATTTAAATTTTTGAATATATTTTTAATGCAAAAAATTGTTTTTAAGCTCCACTTCTAACTCATCTTTTGCAGGCTCCACTTGTTTTTTTTTCTTTTTTTGCCTATTTAGTACTCTTTTTACACTCTCTTTTGACTGGAGAGTTTAAATGTCCTTGCGTATTATTTCTGCTACTTTTACAACCAAATGGCTGTTTTAAAAAAGTCCCCCATAAAGCCAAACAGTACTGTTTAGTCCTTCGTAGTGATTAAAACCAAACCGTTATTGCGTTATTGCTTTGAAAGCCAATTGCAAAAAGAACAAGAGTTACTAGCCATAACGTAAAAATTCTGTTGTTTTTTTTTTATCAAAAGGAAAACGAAATAAAAATCTCTACTCATTTGCTATTTACGAACTCTCTCGCTAATTTTTCTCTGTATCTCTCTGTCTGTCTTGCAATTTTGACAATATACTGCTCTCACTGAGCATAAGCCGTTAAATAGCAACAACAAACAAAAGAAACAAAAATAACCGTTAACTTGCCTTTTAACTGACACTTGTGTGTGTTTTAACGAACTACAGCCAACTTCAGTTACATTTAGAACCTATAGAACTGTCAACATAAACGCATTAAGACAACTAACGTGTCTAAACGTCTATGCGGTAGTAGAGAAAAAATTTTTATAAGAAAGAAAGAAATTAAAGCCAGCCAGCAGCAGTTAAAGAATAGAAGGCAAAACGTGTGAATTGTAAAAGAAAAATAATTGCAAAATTATTGAAAATTGTTAACAAAAATTGTTGCAAAAAGAATTTGTTTTTAAACGGTAATATTTTTCTACTCTGCGAAATTGTCACAAAAGCCAGAAAACCATCCAAAAAGTTTACAATAATTTAATACAATAATAAAGAGAAATTGAAAGAAAAAAAATATTCTTTATTAACCAAAAAATATTTAACACAACAACAAAAATTTAACAAATGTGTAGTTTATGAAACCAGACACCGCCCTCAAAGATTATTAAAAAAAAAAATAAGGAAATATAATAAAAGGAAGCAAAAATTCTTAAGAATTCATAAAAATTTAAAGAAATCAAAAGAAACATATCCTGTTAAAAATCATTAATTGAAACCAACAAAATCTTGTTAAAAGAAAACCACAAGAAAAGTGCTTAAAACTATAGCAGAAACAACAACAACCGCCAGGAACAGCAAACACTGAGAACAACACTTGCAAACATTTGGATTTTCTTTAAATCAATTCCTCCGTGCTCTGTCTGTCTATCATTATCATCAACATCAACAGTTCAATTGAATTGTTTAATTAAGAAACTAAACTAAACTCTCGTTTAAACGTTTAAAATCAATAAATTTTAGTCATCATGTTGATTGGATTAGTACGCGACTCTGTTATGCAGTGTTTCTGCCATACTTGCCGGGCTCCCATTTTGCCAGCTGGTAAGTTTATTATCCGATTTATGTTTCCTCTTATTCTTCTTTAGCCATTTTAAACGTATCAATTCCAATTCCATTTATTATTGTAATTTAAATTAATGACGCCAGTATTTATTTCACTTAACACACAGTGATGTGATATATGTATGAGTGAATGAATGATACTGCTTTACAATTTTCATGTAAATAATGTAATCTGGAACGAAAAGTATCAATCAAAGCTAAAACCATTATTTTATTAAAGAAACCATTATTTTATTCAATTGATATTTGAAATGTTTAATTTTTTTCTAAGAAACTAAGTTTAAATCTTAAACGGTTTTTAGTAATTTATTGCCATACAGTTTATAGAATTAGTGAAGCAACTTGAATTCAAAATTAACGTTTGTGAAGTAAAATATAAAGATTATGAGATTTAAATAACACTTGAAATGGAATATTAAACTCTTTTAATGCTCCAGAGTTTAAATCTTTAAAGAATTGACTATTTTGATCACTTTTAGAGAACAAAACCCTGACAAATCTTCAGAATAGATAAACTAAAAAAACTAAAAAAAATTCTAGTCGCTTTCTGTAAAATCTTTTCATACTTTTTCAGAACCTAAGTTCAAATCTTGGTTAAATAAGTCACATTTCTATTCTATTAGTTCTATAAAACTTTATAAAACGTTAACAATAAGCATTAAAGTTTTTAAATTAAAGGAAAGCTTTATAAAATGTATAAAAAAGATGTCGCCATAATCTAGTAGGTAGTGTGTTGGTTTATTAGACTTGAGGTCTCGGTACAAAACCCAGACATTCCCAATAAAACGAAATATGAAAAAATATTTACTCGGCTACTTCCTATCAGCAGATTTCTGGCAAAAAAAAACTCAAAAATCAGTCGTATTGAATTGAGTAAAATTAGTCACTAATATGTATATAAAATTAACACACACAATATAAGTGGAGTGAGAAGCTAGGTCGTGATCTTGACTGAAGGGTTGTAATGATCAATTATATACATATACATACATATACTTTTCATAGAAAATATTTTTAAACCATTTTAAGAACCAACGTTCAAATCTCTGCATATGTATTTCTTGTATTCTTACTTAATTACAACGATTTAGTCATGACTGCAACCTAAATGTTCACTCCACCCATGTTACGTGTTTACCACTACCCTACAGTTTTAAGTCTTCTCCGAACGGTAGATTTTTGAAAAAGTTTTTATGGCAAATAATCTCAGAGTTTTTGTCAGAAGACTGTTAAGGGAAAGTCACCGGAGAGATATTATTCATATTTCAGCTAGGATTTAAACCACAGACTCACTTCTAATAGGTCAATACAAGCTTCTAGACTACGGGGACTTTATTTCTTGTATTCACTTTCTTATAATTCTTAAAGCACAACAGAATGCTTACAATTAATAGATAAAAAATATAGTAATTTATAGATGTATTATGAACAGCAACTGAACTTCAGTTGCTTTGACAATTGGCATCAAAAATTTTCAGTTATTAAAAACAAAACAATTTTTGAAATTTAAATTTTTAAACTTTGAATAACATACAATAGCAATTTAATGCCATTTTTGACAACAAGCAACTCAACTGAAGTTCGGTTTACATCCACATCTTATGAAATGTTAAATAGTTTTTAAAGAAATTGAGTTTATATCTTGTAGTGAAGATCGATTTGAGGAGAAACCTAATAAGTTTTAAATAAAAAAAAGCTTTTCATGCAAAATTTTTTAAAATCCAGTTTAAAACTTGATAATGTATAAGTAGTAAATGACCTTCAATATTAAGAACTGATGAAATACTAAATTTTTTACTTACTCGATTGGTCAATACAGCCCTTTAGTACAGGATTAAAACCTAGCTTCTCACACCAACCTTTATTGAGTGTGTTTATGTCATCCATTTTTTTTCGACTCCGAAAGAATAATTTTAAAGAAAACTAAGTAGAAATTTATGCTTTAATAATTTCATCTACATGGTTTTTTTTTTATAAAGTCTAAGTTTGAATTAAAATTTTGTAATCAATAATAGACGATGCAATCAGAGGAATGGAACTTAAAAAAAATTCGTACGAAGTAATAATAGGTGTTAGATGGTTTACTAAAGCGTTGCTTTTTATATCGCGTTTGAAATGCACATTAATAAAGCATCGTAAAGTGTAAAGCAATTATTCCGTCAGTGTATAACATCTAGGTTATCAGAGTGAGTAATTGCTCTAGTTGCGTTTTAATTTGCTCAACGGAATTTAAATTTACAATATTTTAAGAAAATCCTGCATATGCCAATTCTAAACTGAGACCCCAAGGTGAATGCATCACAACTCCCCGGCTCTGCTCTCTCAGTTTCTGCAATGTCCACAAAGATGTGTGTGATCTAATGTTATCATCATGGAAGACTACCCCTTTTCTGTTGATCAATTTTAATCTTTTTAATTGACTTGTTTGCTGTAATGTCTTTAATTATTGACTGCAGAGCCCAAAATCAAGGTGTAGCGGTTCAGCTACACAGCATTATCTTTCTTTGTATCAATCTTGGCTTTGCCATCGCTTGAAAAACTATAGATTGCTTCGTCTATGAGTTGTATTTATTTTTCAGATTATAGTTGCACTTGATATACTTTTTATCACACGTAATCATTCCGCTCAGAATAAATCGCAAATTTAATATTCGGTCCATTAAGTTTGTTTTAGTATAAATTTATGAGGCACCCAAACATCGACTTCCTTTGTGTATTTAACTTTTGTTTTACTTTTGATAATGCCTGCGTTAGTTTCCTAGCAACATCCATGTTGGTATTTTTTCTAATTTTTCAACATTTGTAGCTCCAATGTACACCGCACGGTAACGCATCTATTTCCAGATTTTAAATGCAGTAACAAATTCTATTGTTATAGCTCCTGTTTTAGTTTCGCTCATAAAATTCATTCTATTTACTCTAGTCCGTAAGAATAACTTCCTCTCACCAGCTTTCCTAATAATGTTAAAAACAATTTAAATATAAATAAATTCGGTTTAGACAGACATTTAAATTTATATCCGGTCAAAAACGAAAAATTAGTGACTTTAGTCGCTTACACAATACAATCGATTAAATTTTTTAAGAGATGAGTAGAAGACTATTTTCACAATAGTTGATGCTGAGACCGTGATGATCTCTTCACCGTGGCTTTCCTCAACATACGAGTGTATATACATACGTGTAATACAAAAAAGCCGAGAAATTTATTTGAACACGTCATTACCAACAAAACCAGCTTTGCTGGTAGATTATCCGCTCTTCATACTTATTATTCTTTAGACGCTCTATAGCGTCGCCATAGCCTGCAGGTGATTAGACATCCTGAACAAAATGAAATATAAAAAATATTTCTTTCGGCGATATCCTCTCTGCAGACTTTTGACAAAAACTCTGGTAAGTAAAATTGTGATGAAAAGTTTCTCAAAAGTCTGTCGCTCATAGTCGACGTTCACCATGAAAAGTTTCTCAAAATCTGCTGTTCGGAGTCGACATTAACCTGTAGATGTCACCACTCATGGACAAAACTAGTGCACACAACATGAGAAGCTTGGTTGTAATCCCTTCTAAAGGTATGTAAGACGGACAGAAAAGAGTACGTCGCATTCATTTAGCCCAAGACAAATCTTAGAGCTTAGATAAAATGCCATCTTGGCCACATGTTGCGACATACAGAATACCCATATTTAGATATTCCTTTCCCTCCTTTTCAAAGACAAAAGATTTTCATTAATGTACTCTGTTCGAACTAAAATCGTAATTATAAATGACAGCTTTTAAGCACGTTTTCGTTTAACAAAAGCGAATTAGAATTGCCCGATATGGGGGTATGAACAGCATGAACTGTTATGATCTTCTTAATTTACCGGACGATATTTGACAATTCGGATAGTTTTCATTAAAATTACGATTTTATGTCAACACAAGTCTGTACAGCATTTTTTCCAGTGCAATTATTTTTAATTTTTATTTTTTGTTTCTTGAAACTATAAACTCCCATAAAAGAATATAATAACAATAATTTTATGTTGCATAAAACAATATTTTTAATTAAAAAAAAAATTTAATTAAAATGTATTTCTGCTCTAATTAATTTATATTTAATATTTTGTCTGTTAACAAAGCTCATGAGTCATTCATTTTTTGTTTTATATTCCATCCTAATTGATTACTTCCCATGCCTCACACGTGCATATGCATTACAAAATATTTGCAATATAAGCATACATTTTTACCAGCCTGACCATAATGACTTTTAAACGAATTTTATATTATTTTATATACAATTACCATATAAATTATTAATTATTAAAAATAAATTATTATTATTGTATATTTTATATTCGGTTTTCGAAACAAAAATAAAAAAAATTTATTGCATACTTATTGGAGTATAACATTAATAATCATAAATAATAACGATAGCAAAAATAACAAACGTTTTCCAACAATAATTCAAATAATTTAAATGCCATTTTCTCTTCCTTACGCTTCATTACACAAATTTAATAATTTTGTTAAACAGAAACGAAAAAAATATCGGGAAATTGTAAAATCATTGAAATAGAAAACCAAAAATATTAAAGTGTGTTATTAATGTTTGGCTTGGCATTTGAAAATTTAAGTTCATAAGGATATTGTTATTTATTGGAAAATAAAATCTCAAGTCTACTTTTAGGCAGTCTATAAATTATTTTTAGCTGGTAAACACTTTTATCATTAATATTTAATTTTCTAATCGATATTCCTCTGTATATTGTACATGAAAACAGGCAAAAACCTTTGGCGTTTTTAAGGTGTGTCTGAAAATAAACCACAAATACGAAATCCATATATAAATTATTTATAATTTTTACTATTACAAACTACCCTCTAGGGGTCTACCTTGTTTTTAAACCCCCTCATAGTAGGCAATAACAAAGAAAAAAAACACAATAAAACAAATATGGCTGAAAATAAAAAAAGAAAGAAACGAACCATAAAATACAGTGAAATATTTTATGGCTCCATACGACAAGACCAGTGGCGCCAAAATTCTGTCATGATGATGATTGAACAGAAATGACTCATGCATTTAAAAACGTGGAAATGGTGGCAACAAAGGAACCAAGCATGACTTCGACTTTTTCACTCGTAAATGTTAAAAGGACAAAAGAAGAAAATGTCTGAGATGGATAGGGAGATTTTTATATTTGAAAACAAAACAAAAATTAAAGCATACTTAAAGGGCTTACACGAATTATTTTATTGAGTATTAAAAAAAAAGTAAATTTTTTTTATTAATTTATTATTTTTGACATTTAAAAGGAAATTATATTTATTGTTTTTTTTTACAATGGAATTTAAAAGAGAAATGTAATTTCAAATTAAATGCTCTCTAAAGTAGGCAATACTTTTATTATAAAGTAATAGATTAAGACATGAAATTAATTGACGTTGGTTAAGTATACTTCAATTTATATTTGCCAGTTGGGACTTTGGCTTTGGGTAGGATATTAAAATGTTATACAATGCATGAGTAACTGCTTATTATATGATTCATACGTCTTGCTAGGCTAGCACACTACGTTTTAAATGTATTAATATTAATTTATATTACATTTTTTTAAGTTTTACGTAGTGAAGAATTGGTGGAAAAGAAATTGGAAAATTGGTTAAAATTATGTAAGACCCCTTTCATTCCTTCATTCTGGCAACAAAGAATTATATTAGAAAAATAAATTTCTTGTATTATCAATTCTGTAGTGAGAGCAGATCTGTATTGATCGAATAACATGGATGGATGGAGAGCTAGACTGTAAAACTGGCGCGCCATGCATCGAAATCAGTGCCTTCAAAATAGATTTTAACAGGTTTTGTAAACATCTGACCGAGCTTCGTCGTCATGAAATAATATTTCTTCAGGTCCGGTCTTATATTTCGGCTTATGCTCGCTTCAAACGAAATAATTCTGTTAAGTACAGGTCATTTTCTGGCCGGATTTTAGACGCTCATAATAGATATACCCTTTTGGTCATGTGAGATATATCGCACTACCTTATATATTCGGAATTAATTCGTCTGGTTTTCTGGTCCTCACATACTATTTCTTACGTTTCGGGTTGTCGCAATGCCAGACAAACAAAATTTACTCTTATGATAACTCGGTTTTAGCTCTTTTGAATAAGTTCTACCGCTTGCGAAAATTTTAAAATCCAATTTTTTCTCGAGTATTACCTCTAAATCATCATTTTCTAACTTCTATTGTTTAATTTGGTTGGTATTTGCCTTCTGTCGGAAATCATCTCTTCTAAACACACAATCTTTTGCACTATGATATCCATACAATAGACATAAGACTTGGCGAAAATCGATGTACTTCAAGTAAATTTGAAAAATTTAATGAATCAAAAAAGCTTCGTTTTTTACACCATTTCTTTAAGTGACTAAGTGAAACGGTATTATATTCAATTTGACCTCTCTTTTACGCAGTCAATTGAGAAAAGCTAACTTTGTAAACCTTTAGTCGAAAGTCAACGAAGAATTAAAGCCGCCGACACTGTAGAATATTTTTGTAGTATTTTGAACACTATGCCCAATATATCGCGTAGTTGTAATTTTAGCAATTCTCGGAAATCTTTACTTTTACTTTTCCCTTCAATGTTCTTGCCTGGTATGGAATCTCGAAATTAAAATGTTTCTTGGTTGCAGTATTTCTGTAGTGTCGGGAGATAATCTATGATGCAGATGAAGAAGTTAATATGGAATTAACAAAGCGGCAATTTGAATTTCCAAAGAGTTCTAAGATCTTATTGCTACTCATGCCAAATCATTGACTTGGAATGCTTTCTTACTCTGCTGCTGATGAAAAAGTAAAGAAAGAAGATCAAGCTGTCTCTTTAATAATAAGCGGACTGAGTCTTACTTCAAAGAAGGCTCTTAAATGTTGTAAGTGAGCCGTTTTGCTTGGAATATACTATTCGTAAACTGTTTTCAATTTTTACTGCATTCGGGGTATGATATGCTAGAGTATTAAAATATCTAACTGACTGTAAGTTTCTACTGTTTAATTAACAATATTGTGTGTCTAGTGGGCTGTATGACAAATGCTTAGAACATACTTAACTAGCCCATCTTTAATACCCCTAGGGTCTTATTACTTTATTAACTTTTAGAAGGGTGATTCATTACTTTATGATTTTAACCAAAGATAACCCCGTAAAAGGCCACGTAACTAGCCTGCTTTTAGTTTTCATTTAGTTATCGTGACTTTATTTACTCGGAAGCGTTGTTATGTGATTTATTTATTTTTGGGCCAAGTTGTGCAAAATGTTCTCGACGTCATGCAATGCAGATTATATTGATTTTACAATGAAATTCTAGAGCAAAAGATCTATACTTTAGATCTACATTATTTGTACTACTTCTATATGGTTACAGACCGGTTCTTAATAAAATTATTCCTACTATTCTACTACTTCTTAAGAAAATTATTCTTTCAATAGAGATTGCTCCATTGTGCTGTGCAGTTTTGGAATTTTTTCCTCTGAAAATGTTTTTTTATGCCGAAATACATATGTAATCGTAACCATCTCTATTTATTGATTAGCAGAAGTGCCCATCATTCAAATCTCTCTAATGACGCCATGTGTGTGTATTAACTGACATTTATTGTCTTTTGATTCTTACAAATGATTCATCATAATTTATACATGATTATTAAATTATTCTCATAGTATACTTTTAGGACATTTAATAATGTTGAACAACATGTCTTTTCATCATTCTAAACAAAATGACATGAGTGATGATGTGTTTTCCATTGTACGTTTCTATTAAAGGAAAATATTTTCCTTTTTTTTTGCTTTCGTATTCTGACAATTTACGTTTTCATTTATTATTATAATAGTAAATGACAGGCTAAAAAACTATTTGAACAAACAATTGGATTTTTATTCATGTTATAATAATGGCAATACAATAATATAAATGTTATCTGTGGCATGCTTTTAGGCACTACATTAGTAATATATAATGGAAAAGTTTTCTGTTTTTTTCTTCGTAAAATGTATTTGATAACCTTGACTAAATTGTATGTAATGGCAAATGATTTTTATTTCTTAATTTAATTTTCTCTACTAAAAAAATCAGGATCGAAGTTAAGTTCTAAAAATACATTTTTTAAGTTTCAGACAGTTCTCCAGAATACAATTAATTTTGATGCCAATCATCTGTTTTAACTTTTCATTGTTAATGCCTTTTTTAACTTTTATTATAAGTGGTTGTATAAAATAAAAATAAATTTAAGTTTGCAAAATTTGAGATTTTTAATTTGACGTCATTTATCGTAAGTAACGAACGAATGTCAAGGTCTATTATATTCGTCTTCAATTGTGGCAATAAGTTCATGTCTTAAATCATTAATAATGTTAAAATAATTTGCCTGACAAATATTCAAATCGAAATGAAAATGTTACCAACCAAAATTAAATTGCTTTTGTTTGTTTGTTTTTTCCTTTTTTTCTGAAGGTTATTAAGGTACACAATTGTTACGTAGGCGCCTAAAAGACGGCTACAGTTAAGGCAATTTATATAATTGTATTTGTATATAATTTATAAGTAATGGTAGTGAAGTACATACATACATACAAATATATATATTTGTATATTTATGACAATGAGACAATCTACCCCATTATGGTTTAACTTTTGAAAAAGGAAAAACATTAACAGTGAACGTCGACGTAGAAGAAATGACTGATGCATAAATAATTTTAGTATGCAAAGCATACAATTAGGCTGGTAAATTGTTATATAATTGTTGCTAGTTTTGTGGTGGAGGATAGGTTATCAGGAAAGCGTGGCATTATCATTAAATGCGAAATAATCAAATATTAGAAAAATTTATTAAATTTACAATTTAGGTTTATAAAATAGAAATACGAGAAAAATATATGATTATTGTCTCTAGAGGTTATTGTTTTCACAAGTAATTATTTAAAATTATTGACCACATGACTTATAAAACCTAACCATTTTGGTGAAGTTGGATATGAAGTACAGCGATTGCTACCATCGTCTTATCCAAAATTCAATTACATTTTCTATTAGTTCTTGTTGATAGTAAGATTTTTTTTTAGGAGGAATAAAGTTCGATCTGTCTATTACATGCCCAGCTAATATGTACACGCCAATAAATAAATTCTAATTGAAGTTTGCTCTTCGAAACACAGCAAAACATAAAGAGGTAACCTTCTTGGTTTAGTTTTAATAAATGAACTCTCTGTAATGCCCGTGTAATTTAAAGCCAACCATCAATAAAGAAAGTTAGCATTCCTTTAAGCAATATAGTTCAATCACTCCTTAACTAATTTGATGTTCCACAGTTCTTGAAGTCAATTAAACCAATTTAACTTTAAGAGCACACATATTAAGCCAGTGGAGAATTCATACTGAAATGTTGTGCAGCTTGGCCTAATAGCTAAATCGTATAAGTAAACCATTAATTTTCAATATGAAATTAGGCACGTGAACACTAGACAACACAAAACACAGATACGTAGCAATCAGCATCGTAAAGCTTCTAGGCTGCTGAACAATAGGACTCAATTACAACCTAACCAACAGTCGTATGTATCCAAGAATATTTTTTTTTTCTTCCTGGACATCACAGTTCTCTTCTTCCTCTACGTTTGGATTCTGGCGATACTTTCATGCAAAATTTTTTCCAATGGAAAACAGCTCGACTCTACAGTGCCATAGCACATGAAGATTTCATTGACCATTTTACCTGCATTGTCAACGGTCTACAAGTTGAAAAGGAGGCCAATCAAACGCTTCTACCGGGTATGTGTTCAATAAACGGACTCTCTGTGAAGTCTTAGTTTCAGAACGAAACTGAAAGCTTTTGGTAATTTAAAATAAAAATTTAAAAATGAATTATTTTAAACTATTTCTCCTTAACTACCTTAGAAGCAGATTAGTATAGAGCTTCTAGGCAATTTCTACAGAATATTTTGACATTTAATTTCGGTCATATTCATTGGGAGACTACTCTTTGCACGCCCATATTTTCACCCAGTATTTTCTGCTTAACAGTTTCTCTTTCACCACCCATTTCCTTGTTTTTCTTTTAATAACAGGTATGATATATTATATTTTATTTTATTTAGAGTTCCAATTACGATTTTACGCTTATTTTTGATGAAAGGTAGCAAAATTATTTAACAAACTTTACCTATTAGTATCCCATAATAAAGGAATTTCTGTCTAAGTTCTTACTTTCATTGCTTCTTTTTTTTTTTTTTTTGTTTATCGAAAGTTACGTAAGTTAAATGGAAACCAGATGTCATCTCATAGTCTTAATTTTCAAGCTATATAAATCATTACTTCCTATAAATGCACTTTACCGTAAAAATAAGTTTTTTTTTAATTAAATAACTTCCAATAGTTTCATAGTGAATATATTTTCCTTTTCGTAGCATACTTTTCGGAGTTTAATAAAAAATATTAAAGCATACTTTTAAATAATCTTTTTGTATTCGACCTTATGAGAAAAAACTTTAGCATACATTCTGGGTTTTTTTAAATTATAAATAAAATTTTTTCTATACTTTAGAGATTTAACTTCCATTCCATGCATTAAATCATTTCTATTTTAATAACCCTTTTTAAGTAAGCTATACTCCTACCTCCCTCCCTTTCTTATGCTTTCAGTTCCACTAACTTTTGAAATTCAACCACAAAGAAAATATTTTTTATTTCGTCTTCTTTTTCAAAAATAATCCCCCTTTAATTTTTAAACGAATCTATAGAGAATACCACTCACCATAGAAAAGCTCGTATTCTATAATAGAAATTAAAACAACAAAAAAAGAAAAAGTAAAATAAAATGAAAATAAAAATAAAAAGAGAGAAAAAGAACACATTTACATAAAGACAAATGGAAATAAAAAACGTATAAAACTAACTGAAAAGTGGTGAAGGAAAAACTACATATTTTTCTATGGCAGCAGCAGCGGAATAAAAAAACATACGTTCTTAAACCATATGTGACTTTGGAGACAAATAAAACAGAGAGAAAAAAGCATATAAAATAGTGGTGGCATGGCAAAAAGTAAATTCCATCATCACTAAATAAAAATAAAAAGAAATGAAATGAAACGCAATTTTCATTATTTTAACCTTGAAGCCATTCTCGCGTATAAGAAATACAAAAATATTTACTCGCTTATACAATCACAGTTAAAAAGAAAAACAAGAAAGAAAATGAATCGAAATAAAGAAAAGCTTCAAGGGATTTTTTTTTCGTTTCTCAACGTCACCACCCCCTCCCTTTTACACCCTCTTTATTTATTGTATACGAAATTGTTGTGAAAATTGTTAAAAATCCTCATCATCATCATTTGCCAGAAAGTATGCACGACATTTTTATTTTTTTCCTTAGTCCCCCTCTTTATTTTCTTATTTTATATTTCATTCTTGTGTCAAAAATAAAAATGCAAAAAAAACAACAACAATGAAGACGAAATCAAACTCTTAAAAATAAAAGGAATGAAACAAGCAACAAAAAACAAAAAAAAGCACTGAGACAGTTAAATAAATATTTTGACTCAAATGTTCACAAAGTATGCCTGCAAGATATGCTTTAATTTTTAATACATTGATTCCTTTGTCGACAGTAATGGAAAAGTAAGGGGAAGTGAGTGAGTGAATGTAAAACTCCTAAATGTTTGCTACGTAACAATGATTGTAATTCCACATTTTGTTAAATGGATTTTAAGGAATTATAAGAATTTCTAAAAGGATTTGATAACATAAATCGTATTGAGCAAATGAGAAATAATTGTATTTATTTTTGTAGGTAAATATCATGAGAGTAAAAGTTTCATTGTGTTTTAAATGGAAGAACGTTATAAAGATCTTTGGTAGAGCAATTATTAAATGAAAAGTATTTGTTTTCAGAGAATTTTTAGCAATTTGTAAACTAAATTCCGTATTTTAAAGCATATAACCAGAGGGTTACAATTTTGTGTTTAATAATGTCCTCTTTTTTCTCATTATTTACACTGGTGGCCAAAACTAAAGCAACTGACATTACACTTTGATATTTTAGCTAATATGTTCCGCTATAAAGGTTAAACCTGGATGTTTTTTGGTTTTTATGTTTACACATTATTCAGATTAAACGTAAATGCAAAAAAATTATAATCAATTTGCTTAAAATATTGAATTTCTTTCAAAATAACGAAATAACCATAAAATTCTAGTGGTCAAAACTAAAGCAACTTTCGTACTCCTGTAACAAAACTTAAAAATTAAATTAATAGTCAATAGCGTAACCCTTATTTTTAATGACGGCAGCACATCTACGGGGTGTTGAATCAATTAGCCTCCTAATTTGATCTTTAGAAATGCTGTTCCATGCGTTCTGGATACGATTAAAAATGGGGTGTTTATTTGTCCCTAAATCCCTTTTTATTTTGCGGTCAACTATGCTCCAAAGGTTTTCAATAGTGTTAAGGTCTATTGATTAACCTAGCCACCCGAGAACACTTACTTTTGATTGACTCAACCATCCCTTAACAAATTTTGAAGCATGATTTGGGTCATTGTCATGTTGGATAACCCAAACCAGTGGCATGTTCTCGTCTGCGTATGGCAGCATTACGTTTTCCAACAGATTTTTATAAACAAATCGATCCATTTTCTCACTAATTTGATAAATTGGTCCAACTCTACAGCTGTAGAAGCAGATTTAAATGCTCGGAAACCATCAAAGAAACCATTTATTTCCCAGAAAAATCGCAGAGCCAGGTTAGCTTTTGGAAAGGCCCATATTGGTTGAAGTCCTGCTCAGTGGAGAAGCATATTGTTCTCCGATGAATCCAAATTTTATATAAAAAAGTTTCAGACATGAAGAACTTCACCGTAAGGAGACCAAAAAATGAACGCCTTAAACCTCAATATTATAAAGGAACGGTAAAAGATGGTGGAGGCTCAATAATGGTGTGGGGCTGTTTTTCATACGATGGAGTTGGACCAATTTATCAAATTAGTGAGAAAATGGATCGATTTGTTTATAAAAATCTGTTGGAAAACGTAATGCTGCCATACGCAGACGAGAACATGCCACTGGTTTGGGTTATCCAACATGACAATGACCCAAATCATGCTTCAAAATTTGTTAAGGGATGGTTGAGTCAATCAAAAGTAAGTGTTCTCGGGTGGCTAGGTTAATCAATAGACCTTAACACTATTGAAAACCTTTGGAGCATAGTTGACCGCAAAATAAAAAGGGATTTAGGGACAAATAAACACCCCATTTTTAATCGTATCCAGAACGCATGGAACAGCATTTCTAAAGATCAAATTAGGAGGCTAATTGATTCAACACCCCGTAGATGTGCTGCCGTCATTAAAAATAAGGGTTACGCTATTGACTATTAATTTAATTTTTAAGTTTTGTTACAGGAGTACGAAAGTTGCTTTAGTTTTGACCACTAGAATTTTATGGTTATTTCGTTATTTTGAAAGAAATTCAATATTTTAAGCAAATTGATTATAATTTTTTTGCATTTACGTTTAATCTGAATAGTGTGTAAACATAAAAACCAAAAAACATCCAGTTTTAACCTTTATAGCGGAACACATTTGCTAAAATATCAAAGTGTAATGTCAGTTGCTTTAGTTTTGGCCACCAGTGTATGTGGTTTTAATTATTAATAACGTAATATTTTATTGCAATATTTATTTTTCTTATTTAAATGTTACGTGTTAAATAATTCAAATATTTGTTTAAATAAAATACGTGATTTTTCTATCATTTATAAATGTGCCGTTTACGTATGTATGTATAGGTAATAAAACGATTTCAATTTTCATCATTTGTTTGTTTGAAAAGTGCTTATAGGGGTGTATTAATCTACCAGGCATTTGGTGTAACTTTATGTGTATTGTATAAAGTATAGTTCGAATATCAGAGTAAACTGCATCACTTTTTTATTTCACGTTTCAAAACATCCACAGTTCAAAACCCAGTTCAGACTTCTCCAACAAAATGAAATACGAAAGAAACATTTCTTCAGGGACTTCCACTCAGCAGATTTCTGTGAAAAACTCTGAGAGTAAATAAAATTGCCATGAAAAGTTTCTGAAAAATCTGGCGTTCGTAGTCGACTTTAAACTGTAGGTCCTGCCACTCATGCATAAAATGAACACACACAACGTAAGTGGTGTGAGAAACTAGGTCGTAATCCTGGCTGAAGGGTTGTAATGACCAATTATGTATGTATGTTTGTATAATTAGCTTTTCTCTTCATCTTTTGCTAATTATCCATCTGACTTACTGCTGACCGTATATATATATATATATAAATATATGCAGAACAAAATTTATGTTAAACCTTACGGGATTTCATCCTCAGAACCTCATAGCACTGCTCACAACCTCTGAGCACTCGCGTCCGGACACCGAAAACACGTCATAACAACTTTTGCGGCAGCTGAACCTACGACAAAGAAGAGGAGTCCACCGAAAATCTTCTCTATCATTGTCCGATGTTCGGGGACGTAAGAAAAGGAATTCTTAGGCATCCAGATTTTATTGGCTGATTTTGTGTAGTTAAAGACGATTTGAATAAAATACATGGCTTGTTAAAACCCTTAGATAGGTTGGATTTTTACAGTAAAAGAAAATCCCGAGTCATGCATCAGAGTGTCCAGGAAACCCTGAAGTTAGTAACCGATCTTTTGATGGGGCACTGTAGACTTAGAGTACACTTATTCAGAATGGGTGTTCAACATGTATGCGGTGGGACGATGGAGTTGACGATGAGGATCGTGACGTATCCTTAGAACTTGTATTACATTAAGGCATCTCAGAAAGAAACACCAGGGTGCAGATCAAGTGCTGAGCAAGGAACTGCCATTGTTGACGCCGAGCAGCATAGCGGAATTTGTCAGGCCAAAAGGCTTGTAGGGAACATTATAGAGATGCACTATAAAGTTTGAGAAGCATACAATAGATCGAATGGTTGGTACTACTAATAATAATAATAATATCTATACCCTATGGATAGAAGAAACCACATATATTGGAGGAAAAAATTTCACTGGCATGGAACATTCGAAGATACCGGTCGAAACGCTGGTAAAGATATTCTGGATTTGGTGAGGCATATGAAGTTTTGCAACGGGTAACATTTATGGACATTTATTTATTTCCCCAAATGAATATTTCATTCACTTTTGCAAAATATTCGCTGTTTTCTGATCTCCAAAAGTCAAACAAAAAGTCTGCGGGTATGAAAATGAATTCTCAAGAGTTTACTTAGTTATTTTTAGTTTAATAAACACAAATTTCATACGTTTATTAAATTTAATTTAATTTCACAACATTTAATTAAGTGTTATAACTTTATTTTAATTAACTAAAATTTAATTAAAATAAAATATAATGTGATAAGCGAACCACACCGGGTTTGAGTTGAGTTAATATAAAATATATTCCATTTTATTTGCTATTTATTTAGTTATTTATTTATTGTTTCTTTTTCTTTTATCATATTGCACATTTAATCAATTAAAAGTATGTTTTAATAATATTTCCGCAAAAACTTTTAACAGTTTTTTTTTTTTTCGAAATTCAATTAAATTTTCATATTTTTGTAGCCATTGTTGGCAATGATTTTTTGTACAAATATTTGTATTTCACAGGAAATCGTTTCCTTTTGTTGCCATGATTTCTTTGTTATCATATAGTGTTCTAGTATATCTTTTTTCATTTCGAGATTGGTTTCAATTATTTTTGAAACTAAAATATAAATTCAGACTAGTTTTTGCTGATAAAATAATTAAATTTATTTATTTATTGTTGTTCTTTATGAAAAAATGGAGTACATTTCCAAAGCAAATTTCATTTGCGAAAATCAAATTGCAGTTGATATTTGATCAACTTGAAAAAAGATTATATAAAGAAATAAAATACTTTTAATTTAATTATTAAAAAAAATCATTGTGTCATCTAAATTAAGTCTTTTTTATACTATATTAAGCTATTACACCGTATTAAATCGCCGTAGCCTAATAGGTAATGTGTTGGCTTATTCAAACCCCAGTTCAGACATTTTGAGAAAGTTTCTCACAGCTGTCGTTCATAGCCGACATTAAACTATATATACCGCCACTCATGGAAAAAATCTATCGTTCTGAGAAGATTTTAAACTTTAAACTGTAGAACAATGGATCAAATTAACACATACTACATGGGTAATGGGAGAAGCTAAGTCGTAATCCTGACTAAAGGGTTGTAATGACCGTTTATTGCGAAGTAAGTAGTATTTAGGAAAGTCCAGGAGCTGCACTCATAAAATTTTACTCAAGGAAACAAAGGTTTTCAAAGGTACTTTGTCACATCAAAACAGTGGTCATGGTCTAGCCAGGCTTGACGCATGGAGTTTGAAAAAAATTGCAGAAAATCACCTAATGTGCCGATAAAGTCAATCAAAAAAAAGCACTCTGCGCCTAAAAGAAAGGCTATAAAATGATTTGGTAACATAAATGGCAATAAAGCCTTCAATTTGATGCTAAAATATCTCCACAACACTGCTTACTTACGTTTGTAGACGTCTAACATTAAGGCAATCATAAACATCTGAAGGGACATCATGTGAGATATTAATGGTTGAACTGAAGGTCTAGATTATGAGTAGTAGAGGTGCTAAGGTACTACGGCCAAACGATGTATTGTGTCCTCAACATATATAGGGCCCCTATATTTTTTTTTCGTAACACTGTTGCCCAGATGAAGCTCAGCATGCTGTCCGATGACAGCAAGGATAACTCCCAGTGCCTGATAAGCTTGCTATTCGTACTTTTATTATACTCGCCCATAACATTTCCGGCAAATTGGATCAAACACAGCAGATATGGGTCGATGTCGGTACATATTAACATTAACAAAATAAAGATTCTACGCATTAAAAAAGAACTTCAGATAATTGCCAACGGAATAGAACAGAAACTAAGCTCTAGTTTTTCTCCTCCAATGTAAAGTCTACACACCTATACGGCTGTGAGTCTTGGAATTATGCTACAAATGATTGATAGTACCTGCAAAAATTTGTTAATCACTGTTTGTGAAACAGTTGCATCAAAAATCTATAAGCTAATCCCTTAAGCCGATAACACCCGCCTACACTAGAAATTGATTGTCAGAATCCTAGGTTGGCAGAACTGAACTTTACCATTTGACTGGACTTAACCGTTCATTTGTTACGAAAATCCCGGGTTTCAGTGTAAAAATATGTCCCGCAGTTTTCGAACGTTCTCACCTGAATCGTTTAGCTGTCAAACGGTTAACCGGCTCTGATTCTAAATACAAGTTTAATCGGAACATAGACCGAGGTACGAGAATTTGACTTCTGCGCTACGCTAGAACTTGGAGCTTGATGCGAGATATTCCTGACCTGGCCCTCTACTCTACATAATTTTAGGCCTCATCTGTTGTATTGGAAACAGATTGCACGCTGTGGATTACGAACATAGAAAAGGAGATTGCTTATAAGCATTTTTTCTGTAGGGGTCAAAACGATCCAAGTACGATGTGCAAGTACGGGCATAGGTGTCTAACCTAACATAGTTTCAATGGCGCCATCGAAGTTAAACCTGTTTTAGCTCCTTTTTTATTTCGATAACAATTCGTTGCTGAGAATTTTTTTTTTCTTTTGTTTTGAAATCCTAAACACAGAAGCCCCCAGGTCAGACTTCAAAACAAAATATGACAAAATATTTCTTCGGCGACTTCCCTCAGCAGATTTCTAGCAAAAACTCTGAGAGTAAATAAAATTGCCATCAAAAATATCTCAAAAATCTATTGTTCGGAGTCGACTTTAAACTGTAGGTGCCGCCACTCATGTATAAAATTAACACACACAACATAAGTGGTGTAAGAAGCTAGGCCATAATCCTGACTGAAGGGTTGTAATGGCCAAATATGTATGTTTATATGTATTATGTAAAAACAGAATATAAAATCTTCTTTTAATTTTCCATAGGTAAACGAGTACGTTGTGTACTAAGACTTGCAAAAAATGTCTGCAGTACTACTTGTATTAGACTCATAATCATATTTTGTTCTCTTAACCTTGTTTTAAATTAAATTCAAACGTGACAACCACAAATTATTATTCAATTTAATTCCCCTTCTTAATCTTCCTTTAGATAGACAGAAAGAAAAAATCCAAGTTAATTAACTTTAGCATTAACTTTATGACACACAGGATTTATCATCAGAGAAAATTCTTAATGACAGGATTTTCTGTTCTCATTCTCGTTCAAAAGCAAAAAAAAGGAGAAAACTTTCTTTTTTCTTTCAACTCAAAAATAAATTGTTGAAAAAAGAAGGAAACAATGAGAGAGACGATAAAAAGAATTCATAAAATTTAATAAATAAATTAAAACAAAAATTAACAAAATAAAGTGAACGATTTTTGAAACTTCCCCCCGTAACAAGTCAAGTGTTTAAATAATAGTTGACACCAAAAATTTTATGTACGAACAAAATATGACACTTTTAACAGCAGCATGTCTGATAAAAAGTTGTAAAACATCATCTCTTTGTTACGAACTTGGCTGGCTGGCTGAAAGTTTTGAAAACAATGCAAAAAAACCAACAACAACAACAAATTTGTTTCCTTTTTCTAATGGTCATTATTTTTAATGGGAAAACTTTTGCGGTGTTTTTCTTAATGGTGCTTGTCGTAATTTTCTAACGAGCATGGCGGGAAAGCACCTCCATCAAGCTCTGGCCCATAACATAAAAATTAAATGTTATTTGTTCGTTTCTAAAATATTATATCAGCATACTTCTATACAGGTTAAACATTACCACCAACAACGGCGCAAAAAGCTATTGAATAAAGCCTATATGTATATAAACACAATTTTTTATGATCCTTACGATATGCATTAAATTTTTTATGTCTTTGCCGCCTAAAATTATATATTTTTCCACAAAGTATTTCAAGATAGAGCAGAAGAAGAAAAAAACAATTTGTATTTAAAACTTTATTAACAACTGTCATTAAATGTCAAAACTAATGTTATGCCAGCTCAACTTGGTGTTCTTTTGGCACCAATTCCCTTCTCCCACTTTCCCTCCCTCCTTCTCTCTCTCTGTCCTCTTAGAAATTTTCATTTTATGGTCATTTTTATTTTTACACAATAACCGGCGCCATAAGCCAAAAAGGCTGACAGGCAGCCCCTAAAAGTATGGGACAAATGATATCCTTGGTTGTCAGACTTTTTGATTTTGCTGTGGTATTAGTATGTTAATTACGTAATTACGTGCAACACGCACGTCATTTGTTTAATATTTTTATACTCCACTCTGTTTCTCTCCAAACCAATTCAGCTGATGATAATTGCAGAGGGGAGAGAGGAGGGTGGTCATTATTAAGTATTTAAGTGTGGTAACAAATATGAAATTAATGTTTAAAATTAAATACTTCTGATAGTTATTGTCAAGGATTGTATAATTATTTTATACATGGAGTTTAAAATTAGTTTGGAGTACAGGGATTGGCGTTTTTGAAAGAGAAACTCATTTTCGTTCTCACTACTCTTTTGGATAATGACTTCTGTTTTATTTTTTATAATTTAAAGCCCTTTTAAGCGTGGAGGGGAAGTTGGAAATGACTACATAACGGTTACTTAATTTAACCTGCATTGTATAAATAGAAAACATAACCAAAAAATGTAATTTTTAAATATTTCCATGGCTACCATTAATTTTTCTCTGGCAGACAACTTTCTTAATAATTTTTCTTCTATATTTTTTTTTCTTGATCTGAGAAATTTGTAAAATTCGTTATAAAAAGAAAGGCATGTCACGTATTATCAAGAAAAAACTTTTCATGCTTCTTTTTTTTACAATATTTTTGGCAGATTCTAATGAAAAAAAAGAAAAATGTTATCTAATTCTAACGATTGCATAGCTGCTTGTCAATTTTGTTATGCTTTTCATAGACAAAATTTTTGCCTGCCAAGGAAGGGAGTATCCAACAATAAATAATTTTTTTTTTTTACTTTTTTCCGCATATAGAAATATTATTCAAGAGCAACAATAAAAAACCCTGACATTTATAAAGAATATTGTGTTGGTGTTTTAGTTTTTTTGAAGTTTTTCTTTTCTTTTAAATAAATTTCGATCACGTCTTAAATGTTTTAAAAAAAATTGTTTCACTTCTTTTTTATTTTTTGCATTCGCCATTAACATTTGACTTTCTATCCTTTCTTCCATTTTTTATGTGTATTTCCTTAAAAAGAGACTTGTATGAAATTTAAATTAGTTGCCGCTTAAATTAGGCAATCATTTGCATTTTTACTACCACACGCCTAAATGTATGCTTTTTTTTGTTTTAATAGAAAAACTTGGCAATTAAAAGTAGACATTAAAAAAGTTAAGAAGTCACCTTTGAAATAAGTATGTTGTTAATTAAAAACTTAAAAATTCAAATAATTAACAGAAACTGTAAGAAATGCAGCTCAAATAAAAGAGAATATAAATGAAAAAACGAAATGGGCGTCAAGGAGAACCATTAGTTTATGTATGTAGCATAGGTGTGTCACTGTTTTCTTATTGTATTTCCGTTCTTTTTTTCCTTGTTTTGTTGTAGTTTCATTAATCAGGATCTTGCCAGCTGTAGCAAGTCCTTGAATATCTTGGCTAAACACAAGGCTCACGGTAAAAATGGGTTGGGTTGTAGTATTTGGCTCCAGTGGTGAAGAAGTTCGATCGTTAAGTTCTACTCTTTTCTAACAGAAGGTGCTGTCTGAACTTTCCTAATTTCTTGTTGAGACGTCTCTAACTACGATTTGCCATAAAAGAAATGTCGCTTCAAGCACGTTACGTCATTACAACCTTTTGATCAGGCTTATAAGCAAACTTCTCACACCACTCGTGTGGACCTAAGGATAGTGATGATAACAAGAGCAAAGTAACTTCAACTATTTTGCATCAATCATAGTGAAACTTGCAAGCCTAGAAGTACGCACAAAATTTTTAGAGCTCATTAAGACTAATTAATCACAGCAGTGAATAGAGCCCATGAATTTCTCTATGGAACATGTTCATTTATGCTGAAATTAATTTTTTTTCTAATCTCCGCGTATATTTCTCTCTCGTCCCACCCACTACCTATTTTTTTAGACCAACACACAGCACTGCATGAATAGCTCATCAAGAAACTGAAAAATGTTTTCAGGGGCCTTATCCAATTAGGATACAATTTTAAACGCCGATAGTTTACTAACGAATACGCCTAATTTCCTTGTATTATTTAAGAGACCCTCGGCTTCAAAAAATGTGCAAGAGTTCGGAATCTCATCGTTATATAAATCCGACGTAGCCAATCATCCAAGCTGAAACATCTGAAGACTGCAACAGCAACATTTCTATTGATGAAGCCGCCTACCTAACAAATATTTCAAATGTTCTGTCGAAAAATGCTGTTTTTAATCAAAGGATATGCTTCAACAAAACTTCAAAGCTTTTCTTTCAGTTTTGCCCCATGTTATCTACCACAAAACTCCGGGAGTTCTCATCTTCGAACTATTTGCCGGACTAATTTTTAGTCTCCTGCGATATTTACACGATAATTCATCAAAGTTCGGTACTTTTCTATTTAAAAAAAATTTCGAAATTTAGCATGAATACAGGATTCGCTGTACCATCCCCGCTCTAACAATATTTATTCAGGAAAGTGAGAATGCAAGTAAATTTTCATTTTCTTAAAAACTTTTTCAAATTATTCTTCCAATAATACATCCTGGTATTGAACTTTTTACTTCTTTCCCTATTTTTCTTTATTCCTTCTCGGAATATTCAAATTAGATTTGGTATCCTTTGCCCATTAATACTTCTCGTCAGACAATTGTTTACTCCTCGTGTACTGTTTTCTGTTCTTATTTTGCTTGAACACTTCATATTTGCAATTTTAAACTACACTACGACATCAATTCCCTTCAGAGTTTAAATGTCATCATGTCGTTTGATAAATTTAAATTCATACCGGTAGAACAACAATAAAAAAAGTACAAAAAATGATTGTTCAGAATGTCAGTGTCTATGTCACCAGCACATCAACGCAGAGGAATCCAGAGAGAAGACAATAAATAGATGAATTGATGGGGCTGCTGTGGATGTGGATGGTGGATGGTATGCATTTTAGTGTCATTTTTTTCTTCTTCTGCTGAGTCTATAAAAAAGGAACTCATTTTTACAATATCATACGGGATATACACTTTGTTTTATTTGTGTTTTTTTTGTTGGTGTTTTTTATGTTTTTGCTATAAATAATTTATGTATGATTTTTATACATCTTTTTTTCTTTATTTTTTAAATAATATTTTTTCCATTGTGGCTGGTACAACCAACAGTCTGCCTGTGTATGACTAAAACCGAAGTCTAACGAAAAAAAAGAGTACAAACGACTATGCATTTATTCAACCATACAGTCATTTATTTCATCTGTGTACAGGCAGCCATCCATCCATCCATCCAGCCAGCCAGCCACACCGATTTGACGACAAAGTCATGCACATAGTTATTCATCATCATCGTGAACGTTATAGTCATTATCGTTTATTTGTCACCACAACTTGCAATCAGCCCAGGCATCCATCCATCCAGCTTGTACTACTATACGTCATTCATGCCATACATACATATGTATGTATATTGTAGACGTTTGAAAATATTATTTGCTGGTATTGTTTCCCTATTTTTTCTTCATTAAGTTCAAAATTCTATCGTTGGGTTAGGAAATCAGAGAGTCTGAGTAATCCTAAAAATAATTTCTAGTCACTTTGATATTTAAATTCGTTGAATTTTAATTTTTTATTAATGTTTTCATTACCTACCATTGTTGCAGAAGTTTGGTACCTAGACTAGAATCAATTCCGTATTTTTTTAACCGTTTGACTGCTAAGCGATTCTGGTGAGAACGTTCGAAAACTGCTCGAAAACTACAATTAATTATTATAATTTATTTAATATGATATATATTATTAATAAATTATTATGCGATTTTCGTAACAAATGAACGCAGCACTTTTGCGCCGCGTAGCAGTCAAACGGTTAATATATGTGAAGCCAATGACATGCTTATGCACGATTATAATCTAATCCCTCTTTCTCCAGTTGTTATATAAAACCGATCAAGAAAAGAGACCAGGACCCTTAGTCTAGGCATTCTCCTTCTAATTATAATTTCTTTATCAAACTCATTCAGCATTTTCGATCCCTAATACAACCCTGTTCGCAAAGAGTTCCTCGGAATTATATACAGAACAAAATGCATCGTATACTCTACACTTCCCACGTAACGTAACGTAATTGGTCATTACAACCCTTTTCAGTTAGTATTACGATCTAGCTTCTCAAACCACTTATTTTATTTATATTTTAAAGTCGACTCTGAACGACAGATTTCCTGAGAAACTTTTCATGACAATTTTATCTACTCTCAGAGTTGTTGTCAGAAAACAACAAAGATTCCTTTGTCCATCAAATTAGAATTTCTTTACAATTCCCAAATACAATCCTGTTCTTAAATAGTTTCACAGAATTCTATACAAAATAAAATACCTCAGATACTCTACACTTCTAAAGTCTATAATTTACCTCTCACTCGGTTTTAAGTTTAAGATTTCCGCTGTTCCACTGAATAGATTAACTAAATACTTGAACAATCCCATTATATACCCTTTTAGCATAAAAGTTGATGGACTGGACTGCGATGGTTAGTCCAGCTATCCTTCAAAAGCCATTCGCGTGAGTTGCTTTAAGACAGTTAGTTACCAATTATTACTTCTCTGTAGTCAGAATTATATTTTCCTGACGATGAAATCTAACATTTCGCATATTAGCAGATTTCACATTTCTGCAAAGTCTTACAATGCCTATCTTCCACCTTAAGCTAGGCAAATGAAACAAACACCACTAGCTTATTTCTTTGTTCAAGCCAAATCAAGTGGAGTATTTCACCATATTTTTGGAACAGGTAGTATGTTATAAATACACCCGCGAAGAATTTAACCGCTCATTAGACATCAAAATACCCGCAACGAATGAAATTCTCATTACCTGATACCGAAACCGAATCAAGGGCAAATATTTTGTCATGCCGTTCAAACGTAATTATTTCGCTACTTCAGCATCAAGTAGACTTTTATAGACACGTAATCTCTCCGTAGATTATATCAGATTTATCCGCATCGGATAAGTCAATAATACAGGCAATTTGTAGTTATTTGGGAATAATCGAAATTCCATTTTATCTATGCTCGTAAATAAAAATGACGTTATCAACCCTTTTTGTTGACTTGCATTTGTTCACAAAAGATCTCAAACCCTTATTAAAGCAGTACCCAGCCATGAAGGATCATTTTTTAATCGAACAGTGAATCTGTTATTGTATTATATGAACAAGCAAAATTTTCTCAGTTCATTATCAAGTCTAAGGAAAGAGAAGTAAGGCAATTTAAATATCCTTTCTTTTTTAACACGTTCATCGCCACGATAATATCAGAAAAATTTTCACATGGGCCACGGTAACTTTATTAGATAATTTAGTTAAAATGTATCAAGGAAACTTAATGTATCACAGAAAACATTTTTTTTGCCAAAATTCCCAGAAAAACGCTATTTTTTATGTCACACATATATGACTGACATGGCCCTATATTAAAACTTTTTTATTTATTTATTTATTTATTTAAAATGCGTATTTTACAAAAATAAATTTTTAAAATACAATCACAAAATAGTGAGGACTACAAATCACGTACGTCAGACATATATGTGTGATATAGCTCATGTAGAACTTCTTAGCGTCAGACACATATAACTGACATAGCTCATGTAGAACTTCTTAGCGTCAGACACATATGACGGACATGGCGATGAACGTGTTAAAATCCTTTCAATATGTGACCTCAGTCTATAAAAAGTAATCCAGCAATCTTGATACATCATTATCTTACAATTTACAAGAATCAATCGCAATATAAGCGTATCATTTATAATCTAGTCTAGGGATGTACCAAAGCCAACAAAATATTCGGATAAGTAATTCAAACGGTGTCGATCCTATGGAACTAGCAATCAAGGTCGTGTCCAATTACACACAGTTTAGTCACACAGTTATTAGGGATCAAACAATTTGTCTTGGATTTTATATACCGTTCATGCCTTTTTTTGCTCCTCAACACTGTATTTAGTTATACTACATTAAGTTCTCCTCAAGTTAAACCATCTCTGGCCTTTAGGTCACTGACTGCTATTCATTCACGTAACAGCCTCTGCTTCCATTGTGTAATAACCAACTACACGTACTATGGGACAAAAACAAAAAAAAAAGAGAAAGAAAAATAACACAAAACCAACAGCAATAGTGTGATGAGATTTATTTGCAAAAATACAACGAAAAAAAAATCATGATGAAATGCCTGGCAAAAAAGAGAATGTCTATGAGAAAAAAAAACACTGAAACAACCAACAACTCCAATATTGTCCCAAAGACAATAATGTTTTCTGGATAGAAAAAAAAATGGGGAAAAAACAACACACACAACATGGTAGATCGTCTATTATAGAGCAAATGAAGAAAATCCAATTTATTCAGTTGAAAATACGTGCTTGTGCCTCAATGCCAGAAACGGAATGTTAATATTGATGGAGGAATAAGAGTAACACGATAATGTTGTTAGACAAACTACTACACTATAGTCAGTCACGAGGGAATTTAAGACAACTAGATGATGAAATTAAACAATGTGAGGGTAGTAGTATAGACATTTTCAAAGGATTTAGAGAATTTCCGTGATAGATTTTCCGTAACTTGGAATCATATTTCTTTTTCGGTACTTTTAGAGCGACATTTCTAGCATTTTTTAACCCGTGCTGCTAACAGTATTTGATTTCAGTTATTTCCATATATTTTTAGTGATAATATGGTTAATTTGATACTGAAAAAATCTTCTTGGCCCTCACGTTTAAAGTCTTCAATTCCTTGAAAGAAAAAGAGTCTATGGATTGATCTAAAATGCATTAAAATCGAATGCTCTGTTAACACTATATTTTAAGTACTTTAAAATACGGAACCGACTGACCTAGTGTTGGTAATGATCAAAAACAAAGTCTACAGAGGCTTTTTCCAAGCCACCGATGTATCTATTTTAAGTTTTTAACGAAAAACATTTTATATCTCAAACCCATATATGAGATTGATAATGTGGCGCCCAGAAACGTAGTCGTTTTTGACATCAATCTTCCAGTTGAAAGGGGATTCTTCAGGGATACAATATTTCATTCGCTTTGGGATGTCAGATCAACTATTTAGAACCTCTAGTACTTTTTTCCATCTTTAGGCATAAGCAGTAACCCGTCTTACTCTATGCGCTGTTAAGATAATACCGGTTTTTCAAGTAGGCAACTTCTTCTGATCTATACCTTAGTTCTTGACGACATACAGAAAATGGTACAACCATATCTCTCTGCCGAAAATAAAATTCTCAGTGTTTACGTCTGGTTTCGAACCTAAGTTCAGTACTATTTAAATGTTTTCGAAATGTTTTATACTTTCCAATTTACTTACTTACTTAATGGGACATTACAACTCTTTAGTCAAGGTTACGACGTAGATTCCTAGCTTTATCAGAATACCAGCTGCCAGAGGTAGACGCAGAAGAAAAATTTTTTTATATTTCATTTTGTTTGAACTATAGACTCAGGTGTTATAAGCCTATCTACTCGGTTAATGCTTCTTCCATAGCTCCCAACTACTAGCAAAACTATTCCATTGAAATTTGTTTGAGAACACAGTTCTCTATGTGGGTTCAAGTTTTCGTGAACTGTCTTTAAAATATGAATTTGAATTTCAATCTAAAAACTCAGTTAACAGCTGGTTATTACGAGAACATTCTCTTCCAAACCACGCCTACTTTTAGGGAGCGTTAGCCACTTATTAATAAACAAAAAAATATTATTGTCCCGGTATATAAGTCCAACCATATTTGAACCTAATTTCGATAGCATATCTGGCACCTATTCATTCCTGGAGTATAATATTCGTTGGTGACATGCACTTTCTTCTCAAAGTTTTTTTTCGTCTTACCACAATGTGAATTTATTCAAATTGAATGTCCATAAAACATGTACATTCATATCTTTATCGACCCCCTGCCACAGCTTATTTTCTTTATGTCAATACCATGCAACAATGGTTTTTAAAGCTTTACAAAAAATCTCTTAAAACATAATATAAAATATTGATATTTAAATAAAAAGGGCGTGGTTTACATTAAAGTACTTAAATACTGTAACTGTATTTATTTATTCTAGAATTTCATAAAATTTATCCCTTCAAATAAATTTCTAGAGTTTTTTCTTTTTTCCAGGCCAATTATTGCTACTTCTCTATAAATAATAAATTTCAAAATCTCTTGAAAACAATAACAATTATGAACTCAACCCCCTTACAGATTATAAAACTATTTAAAAAAAAACTACTCCTGAAACTATACTCTATAAACTGCACATATTGTAACCACAACGCATATCTAAAACCCCTTAACTCGTGCTATAGTTTATGTGTTATTTTGTTTTTCCTCAATTTTTCCATCATTCATTCAATATTGACCACAACATTGGCTAATAAAAATTCAATAGTTTGTCTGTCCAAGACGAAGTGCCATTGAAATATATTGTAATACGTATAGAGTATATGTGTACGTAAGCGAACCCTGCCACACCTAAATATATGCTTTAGAAAACAAAAAAGAAGAAGAGAACAAATCACAAACAGCCATTGTTTAGTTATTTAGTATATTAAACGATACCAACAACACAACTATGTATACACATAGTATAACTTGTCATTTACAAAACTGTTGTGGTGTAGAAAAGAGGGAAAAACAGAAGCAAAAGTCTATGGAAAATTATTAATAGAACATGTAAATGACACTTTCTTATAGCCTTCTGGGTGTAGATACAACGTAAATTTGTATTAAACTCTCTCAGCCACATATACTATAATACTATAAAGATTGGTTTGAGCTACATAGCCAATAACCCCTTTTTGTGTAACCTTTATTTATAATCAAAAAAATATAAGATGTAGTAGAAAGCAATCATTTACTTTTCAAAGAGGTAGATTTAGTAATTGGAATCTGGAGTTGTATAGATTTTTGTTTGTTCTGTTGCTGGACTGACTGACGTCAGGAAACACGTCACATATTATTAGGCTTCCATAAATGCAAAAATGTTAGCCAGGCGGTTTTTCGTCATATGTCCTGACGCAGTCAATCACTTTCATTTTTGGTTGCTCGTTCCTTTTCAAGTCAAATTTGTTCAAAAATGTTAATAAGATATTAAAAATATTGTAGATCTGGAACTATTGTGTCTTTTGAATCTCAAATAGTTTGACTTTGTCTAGATCTACTTCGTAGGCCGTTAACTCCTGCTATTAATGTGGTTCGATCTGTCGTCAAAGTCATCGGTGAGCTGTATTAGTTCCGTGGAACACTCATATGAGTCTAAGTGAACTTAACGAGAATTTCATTTCGATACTATTGACTGATCTGAAGCGGTTGATGTAAAGGGATTCTGCGAAAAATCTCTATCAGCCAATTTTAGCATGAATAACGTCCGTATAGGGCAAGATCATATGCCTATCATGTATCCTATACCACATAACGCGCCTCATAAAGGTAACATAACCAAATGTAAGGGACCCATATATGGATAAAGTATTCTCTTCTTAGTCCTCTCTCATATGCTTCGTACCTAATGTGACATAGAGCTCACTTACAATCCATGTTGAATTACATGAATAAAAAAACGTTCATTTCTGAAATTAATTCACTCGTTGTCAAAAACGCTTTGAGCTTCGGTGAATTCCGACCTTAGGATGGTTCTGCTATTGGTTTGAAGTCTGAAAAATAGGAATTGTGTGCTATAAACTTCGACAGTGATTTACCTAAAGCTCTGATTGATTGGTAAAATAATTTAGTTTCTATAAAACCAGCCTCAATAGAAGCTTACGATAGTCGACCGTCCCAGCTTTGTGTCACTGGGCCAATGATTTCTCAAAGAGATGGAATTGTATTTATTTTAACTAAATAAGAATAAAATAAAGCCCTCTATGTCTTTCCGAAAATGATAGATTTCTTTTTACTACACCTTACATACATATTTATTGATTTTCTTTTACGATAATTTTCGAAAATATTTTAAAAGAAAACTTTTAATTAAAAATAGTAACTATGTTTACGCATTTTGATAAATTTCCACTTAGTTTTCCCTCGATAATGACATTTTAAAGAAAATTAATTAAATTCTAGACAGTTTTGTGTGGTTATGTTTAAAATAAATTGTTTTTAAAATATGCCTTAAAGTATGCAAAGAATTACGTGGGATGATCATAATAAATCTTGTAAATTTTTTTTTTGTTACACATACTCGTATTCCGTATTTACCTTAATATATGCTAATAGATTTATGATTAATAATTTCCTTCCTAAAACTATGCCATAAATAATAATTTCTTATTATTCTTGTGATTAAGATAAGCAATAACAAGCAAACAAACAAAAAGAAAAAAGAGTACAATATCTGGCATTGTGAACGTTTATTAAAACATAAATCCTTCTACTAAACATCATCAAATATAAACTGTTGCTTGTTTTGTGAGAATCTCTTTCTTCTTTCTCTTTTTTGCATACTCTTTAGAATACCGTTTATCATCCTAGTGGTATGCTATAAACAAAACCATTAATTTATCCTTTATAACCATAGTTTTTGTTGTGTATATCTTTTTTAGTGCTTTTAAAACATTTTCATCGTTTACCTTCCTTTTTTTTGTATTTCTCCCTCTCATAATTTGATTTCATTTTTACTCTTCCTCCATACTCCTCCCTCTCTTTATCTTCTATTTAAACCGTTTTTATGCTTCAGTAACTGTCAAAACCATAAATTATCTTGTATAGTGAGTGAGTGAATGAGTCTTGCTAAAAAGCATATTTTTTATGAACTACTCTACTACTCTTCTTTAACATCTTATCCTTTACGGTCTTCTGCCTCCTTCCCCTACCCCTTTTCGAACTATGTAACTCTATTATTTACACCCTGTCCTGCTGTAATTGTGTTCGTCTTTTTTTTTTTTTTTGTGAGTATATTTTTATTGGAAAAATGACAAATTTTTCTATTTAACACTTGAATTTTAGATTGGTTTTTTGGCACTATACCTCATCTAGATAAATGTTTGTAGTAATTTGTTTTTTCTCTCACTCTCTCCTTCTCTCTCTTCCGCTTCTGACTCCCATCTGTTTGTTTGCTGCCTGGATTTACTATTGACATGACAAACTGTTTAAATCGTTTTATTATTGTTATACCAGAGTTTCTTTTTACACATTTTTAGATCTTTTGTTAAAATGAGTTATAAAGCAATTTTAAGATTTTTCTTATTTAAATGACACCTTTAAGTATGCAATGATTTTTGCAAATTTCTTGACAACATAAAGTATGTTAGCATTTTCTTCAAAACGTTTTTTCTGTTGTATCACATAATTATGATTTATAGTTTTTTAATAGATTTTGATTGTCTGATAAATTGTAAAGAATTTAAATGACACACTTTTTTCTTGGATTGACACTTTAAAATATCCTTTGATTTTGTTAATTTGTTGACAAAATAAAGTATTCTAAGGATTCAAAGATATCTAAAAGAGATGTTTATTAATTATTTTTTACGACATTTTAGGTAAAATAAATTCTCCTCTATAATTCCCTTAGGTATGCTTTACTTTTTTGCAATTTGTTGATAAAATAAATTATGTGAAGGAATTTTAATGAGTTTTTAAAGTATTTTTTATTGTAATTAAATTATTGCCATTTATTGTTTATAAATAAAAATGAGATAATATTGAATATTCTATGATTTTTACAAATTTGCGGACAATACAATTTATGTTAAGAAATTATATTATGTTGGTGTTTTGAAGAATTATCGCCTATTAATTTTGGGGATGTAAAAGGAAACGTGCAAAACGTTGTACATACAATATCAGTTTTTTTGTTTTTTTTTAGTAATTATCTCTAAAGAAGAGGCATATATTAGCATCCATTCTGTTCTGCTTTAACTCCTAGAATTTATCTGTACTGTTCCGCCTGTTTTATTAAGAGTAATCGTAATAACTATTGTTTCTGCCTACAGAGATGTGAATTATATATAGAAATATCAAAAAGCTTAGTATGTAGGCGATGCTATACGATAAAATTTTATTTCTTATATACTGAATCCATCTTTTAAAGTGAGTTTCCCCCTGGCTGGGGCAAATACATAACGGCTACAAAATATACTATGCTAAGTTGACCACAATCCCAATCGAAAAGAGAAGTCAAAAGAAGAGCATTAGGAGTAGGGCGTCGGTTGTGGGTGCGTATATTAATAGGCTCAAGGTTAAAGTTTGGCTAGTAAACTGGCTTTTTTTGGCCATCTAAATAGGTTTGGGCATCGTTATTTAAAAAAAATAAAAATAAAATAAAAAACATTTTGCAACATAAGTTTTTTTTTATAATTTACTTGATTTAATAAATATTTTTTTCTGATGCTTATCCTATAGAGATTGTGGATCATTATAACTTTGCTTAATGAAACTTTCAATTCCTTTAAAATAATTAAATAAATTCCCTTTTTTACCCCCTCTATATTGCTAATAAGAAATGCTTATTCTCATTTTAATTTACATGGTGTCATTAGAAATATTTTATATTCTTTTATTTAGAATTTTTCCTTCCATCTTTATTCATTATATTTCATTTAATATAGGAATTTTTGTCTTTTCAACAGACAACATCAAGTATTTCATTATTTTTTAATGAAAATCATTCTGTCTAACGTTTTTCAAGTTGACAATGCCAGAATTACGTATGAGTGATATTAATTCAATTATTATTAATCATACGTTGTGTTGTAATATGCTTTACAAATTATAATTGAATTACTTTCAATCAGACATTTTTAATTGCTTTGATTCATGATTTATGACAAAAGATATAGGGATAAGGGATAATGATAGATTTCATAAGAGTTGAATAATTAATCAATAAATGCAAATGACATATGTTGTGTATGTACAACAGTAATCTCGCGATAATATGAACTAATAAAAACCGATGTTGTTCATATTTTCGATTGTGAAAATTTGTAGCACCATGCTGTGTTCGTTGGTTGAAAAAACGCTAAATAGGAAAAAAATCTGAGTCTGATGACTTCTTTAAAATAATAATTTATTACAAATTCAAAGGACTTTTAAAAATAAACTTGGCATTATTTTTGACCTGATTTATCTGTATTGTACAGCAGGTAACCAAATTCAGTCTGTCTGTCCCCATATGTACCAAATGTACTGGCTGACTTGGCATTTAAATATAAAATCTACAACATACTTTTAGGATTTAACAATTATTACTCATCGTGTTTATTACAGCATACTTTGAGGTTGTACTGTAGGCCCTAAATATACCACATTATTATTCCAAAAGCATACTTTAATAATAAATAATCTCTAATCTTATCATAAGCAAATTAAATTTAATATTCTGTGAACAATAAACGGCAAATACAATATTTGTCTTGTGTTGCTGAAGAATTGAAGTCATTAGTTAACTTTCCATTTGTGATTATAATTCAGAAATGATTTTATTATTATTATTTTAATCAAGTTCTATTTATATAACAAAAATCCGAGAGACAATAACAATTCTACGTAAAATATTATGCAAAATATGTTTGATAATATGAAGTTGATTGCTTTCTGGAAATTATGTGGAATTAATACTTAGACTTGAAGTATTTTACAAATTTAAAAGAGAAAATTTAAATAAAAATGTGTTTATGTAAAAATTCCTTAACAAAAAAAAATATCATAAATATGCAAATAATACTTTGAATTATAACAGCCAAGTTTAACAATTTGTTGTTAAGCCCAGCAGCTGTGGTCTACTCGGTCTGTGGAACTCAAGAAAAAGAATTTCTATTAACTTAAGCAAAAAAAAAAAATAAAACAAATGAATAGCTCTTATGAAAAGTAACATTTTGTTTCGTATTTCAATTTTTTTGCATCTTTTGTTTAAAAAATATTCAAGGTAGGTACCAAGTAGAAGCATACCTTTAGGCAAAGTTTTTTATTCTTCTACTTGTACAAGTTTTTAAAGTCCACTTTTAGGTAACGAACAGAGGAAAATTAAACTTATAAAACAAATAACCAGCGTCTCTCTTTATCCCTTAAATGTTTCAAAAAAATATGTATAAATAAAATAATGGTTTTAGCTTTAATAAATGGAAATATGGAAGAATATAATAGTTTTTTTTATAATATTTATTTAAAGAGGAAGAAAATTGTGTATAGAAAATAAACGAAAATCTTGTAAAAAATTGTATACAGCTTTTAATTAACTCCAAAAAAATATTTTTCTCTCTTTTCTTTTTCTTCTCTTCCACTTGTAATAATTTTTCGTTATTTTTATCTCCGTATATTTTTTGTTTTCTCTGTACGTTTTTTATTATTTTTACTTTCGTTAAAATATTTTCAAATTTTAATTGGAAATATATTTTTCCTGTAAAAAAAAATACACATTTTATAGTATCAAGGAGACAGGCACCAATTAAGAAAGCCAATAAAATTCGTTCCAAACAACCAAGGCTATCGAAGAAAGTCAAATTTATCAGTAAGTATTAATTAATAGTGTACAGATATATGTATGTATATATGTATAAATATACCATATGTTTTATATCTTATATACTATAAATATGCTTTTATCATAAAGTATTCACCTTTTTTTTTTTTAACATATAAAAACGCACACAAATTGCAATATTTCCCTGGAAAACATACACACTTCAGTTAAAGTTCACTTTTGTAAAAAGGATTTTCCAGGAAGAAAAATAATTGGCACTTATACGTCTTGTTCAATCTTAACAGTGTATGCTTAAAAATAGGCAATTAATGTAAGTAACTTTGAGTAGAATAATTAATTGATGACTTAAAAATAAAGCTTTTAAGCAAGCAAGACAGCAAGAAATTATTGAGAAAAAACCTTGATTGGATTTAGATTTCAAGTTAATTCTCTATAAAAGGATTTACAAGTATTGTTTAATTGACATCTTTAGGGATGATTTACTAAAAGCATTTCAGTGGGAATGTATTTATAGGACTTAAAATGGAAATTAAATTTGCTTTTTAGGTTAGAAAGAATATCTTAAAGTAGGCAATGTATAGTAACCTTTTTAAGGTTTTTATTAAGTATATCAGAAGATTGCCTCCTTTTTCGACAATTCCCAGTGCCTCACAAAATTGCCATCTACTGCTGCTTCTTGAGGTATACATCTCTTGATTATGCCAGGTGACATATTTCTCGTTTTGTCAATTTCAATTTCTGAAGAAATCTCTACAGCCGCCCTACAAACATAGAAAACGAATGGTCTTAAACTACCTCCGATGCTTTCTCCTAATGGACCTTAGGTTCCAGAGCCAAGCTCCAAAAAAAACTATTTGAAGGGTTGCTAAAGCACACGCTATCACTCTTGAAGGCTTTAAGAAACCAAAAGCAGAAAAAAAATTTACTTACTCAAAATCTATAAATGAGGCTACTAATTGCTCCCTATTCCGAACTGTTCCCCGGATTTAGACCCTTTCTACCATCTCTATTTCTTTCAGACGTTCTAACGATGCAATATATGGTAAACTGTTAAGTACTGCTTCGTTCATTCGTTCGATCCAATCTATAGTGAAGCTGGAATGTACTGTTGCGCATATAGCTTTAAGATTAATAGTAATAACTATTGTTTCTGCTTCCATGGACGGTTTACAAATAGAAATATGGAAAAACTATGTAGACGGTGCTATACAATTAGAATTTATTTTTTACAGACCGAAACCATCTTTTGAAACTTCTCCAACTCATGGAATGACTTTCCCCCTGACTGGGGCAAATAGCTAAACAGCTATAAAATGTATACAAAGTTGACCACAATCGTGATCAAAAAGTGAAGTCAAAATAAATGCGTCGGTTGTGAGTGCCGATCTGTTCGTCTTTCCAGGTTGCATAAAAACTCTGTGAAAAATACGGAAAAATATTATATAAATGGAGAAGTCTCAGAAAATATATTTACATAGTTAAGGTACAGAGACTATTGATGACCCAGTTTAGTGGGGCATACTAACTTCAGTGACGGTTCTTTACGTATTCATCGGATAGATCCCAAACTGGGAGGTTTAAATACGATAAAAAAACCAGCTTCAACAGAAGGCTTAATTCAAAGCTACATTAGATAGCGATAAGATAACTTATTCAACTAAGATAACTTAGTCAGCTTAATTGGTTTTTGTCTAGACTACTCCAGTCAGTCCAGTTTAAAAATCTCGGCCTTAATAATAGCCATAATTTTTTGTTAAAAAGGTCATAGACTTCATATTATTAATTTAACGTATTAATTACTTTACGACTTACATTGTCAATCAATTTTTAAATATCCTGGTATCCTTATCGTAGAATATAATTTCAAATTAAAAAAAAAAAAAAAAAAAAAAAAAAGAGTCTGCTTTTGACTGTGATCAAGTGCTAACGTGTAAAATTCCGAGATCGCTGAAGTGTTTCAAAAAAATAATATTAAAAATAAAAACAATTGTCTTGTTACAATTTCAAAAAAAAAAAAAAATTAAAACAAGAACAATTTATTTTTCAAAAATTCTTTTGAATAAAAACAATTAACAAACATTCTTTTTAATAAAAACAATTTACATTGCTATCATGGATAATGATAGCAATGATAGTAGTGACGATGGTGATATTTGCTGGCAAGTAGTCACATCGAGTAAAGCAAGAAAACGTAGGCAAAGCAAATCACCAAAAATATTCTTAAACAAAAGACAAAACACCAACAAAAACAACAGCATTGCTTCTGTATCAACAAAAATAAATACAAACAACAATATTAACAGTGTAAGTCAAAATAAATTTTCGAGTTTAAGTGACGATGATGGAGATAATGATACCGAAACTGATAATAAACAGACAAAAAATAATGATACACCAAAACCACCTCCAATTATCATACCTAATGTATCGGATATAAGCGCTATGATAAAAAGTTTTAACACCTTAATACCATCCTCATTATTTACTTACAAAACTTTAAGAGACGGAGAGATAAGAATTATGGTAAAAGATATTGGAAAATATAGAGCGCTGATCTCATTCCTAAAGGTTAAAAATATAATGTTTCACACATACCAACTGAAACAAGAAAGAGCTTACAGAGTTGTAGTTAAAAACCTACATCCATCAACACCAAATGATGTAATAAAAAGTGCTATAGAAAATCTAGGACATAGAGTCAGAAATGTCACCAATATTAAGCGCAGAATTACAAAAGACTCTTTACCAATGTTCTTCGTTGATTTAGAGCCAAGTTCAAACAATAAAGACATATATGAGACTAAAACTCTGTGCAATGCTATTGTGAATATAGTACCACCAAAAAAGACAAATGATCTCGTACAATGCCACCGTTGCCAGGAATTTGGGCACACTAAAACTTATTGCAGGAAATCTGTTAATTGCGTTAAATGTGGTTTAGGTCATTTAATTGCAAATTGTACTAAGGATAATGATAGTGAACCAAGATGTGTTAATTGCTTACAAAACCATCCAGCAAGCTATAAAGGCTGCATTGTATATAAACAGCTCCTAAAGAAAAAGGTGCAACAAAAAATAAGTAATAAACATCACAGCGCTACTTATAACTACAACAACGATGAGTATCCCTACCTAAACAACAACACATTTGAACCAAACTTGAACGTAAATCAGAATAACAAATCTTACTCTGAAATGCTTAAAACTGATCACAAAAATTCATTTCAAAAGTTAGAACATTTAATACAAAACCAAATTGAGTTAACTAACAAACTACTTAATATGATGACGGTTTTGATTGCCAAACTATGCAATTAAATTTAAATATTGCAATATGGAATGCTAATGGGCTTTCCAACCACACTAATGAAGTTGAATTATTTCTTAAATTGCATTATATTGACATAATGTTAGTGTCAGAGACACATTTTACTTCCAGATCCTTCTTTAAAATAAGAGGATATGAATTGATAACGGCAAATCACCCTGATGACAGAGCACATGCTGGGGCTGCAATTTTAATAAAATCGACAATAAAATATGAACTATTAGATGTAGTAAGAGAGCCATATCTTCAAGCTGCTTGTATCAAAGTCATATGTGATCAAAACAGTATTTCGTTCTGTGCTATTTATTTTCCACCTCGATTTTCGGTGAAATTGCCTACTTTTCAAAACTTTTTTTATAAATTGGGACACAGATTTTTCGTTGCAGGCGATTTTAATGCCAAACACCCCTGGTGGGGTTCAAGACTAGTTAATCCTAAGGGTAGCGAGCTTTACAGATGTATAGTTAATAATAATTACTCTGTCCTATCAACCGGTAATCCAACATATTGGCCTACAGATACTACAAAAATACCTGACGTCTTAGATTTTGCTGTTTTTTCTGGAATTTCTAGTCAACTTCTTGACATTGCGAATATTGACGAACTCAGCTCTGACCACACACCTCTCATAGCCACACTTAATACTACTTTTGAGCCAGATACAACAAAAACTATCATAAATAGTAGAACCGATTTAAAATCGTTTTCTACTTGGATTGAGAGAAATATAAATCTTAATATATCTCTAAAAACTCCTGCAGAAATTGATGATGCTGTTGAAAGGCTTAATTATGTAATTCATAAAGCAGGATTTTTATCAACTCCAAAATCACCGATTCAACGTAATCATAACCAAATTTTGTTAACATCTGAGATCAGGCAGCTTTTATTAATAAAGAGAAGGCTTAGAAAAAGATGGCAAAATAGCAGAGATCCTAACGACAAACGCATTTTTAATAAAGCTGCTAAAGACCTCAAAATTACTCTTTATAATATAAAAAATGATCAGATTGGTACCTATCTTAGTAATTTGAATACCAATAATATAAAAAATAATGAGTTCTCGTTGTGGAATGCCACCAAATATATAAAAAGACCAACAAAAAGAAATGCTCCTGTGAAAGATAGTAGCAATGTATGGTGCAAAACCGATAAAAGCAAGGCAGAAGCATTTGCTCGTCATCTACAAAATACTTTCCAACCTTACGAAAATCCTAACCCTTTTACTGATGAAATAAATGCATTTCTAGATAGTTCTTGGCCTATGGATTGGCCAATAAAGCATGTGTCTCCAACTGAAGTAAAAGAAGAAATAAAAAAACTAAACTGCAAAAAGTCCCCTGGTTATGACGGCATAAATGGAAAAGCAATTCAAGCACTGCCAAAAAAGGCTATCTTATATTTAACATTTATTTATAACTCTATGTTAAGACTGACTTACTTTCCCTCGCAGTGGAAGTGCGCAGAGATAATAATGGTAAATAAACCGAACAAGCCTGAAGGAAATCTTGCATCCTATAGACCCATAAGTTTACTGCCTATATTCTCCAAAATATTTGAAAGAATATTTTTGAAGAGATTATTGCCAGTTTTGGAAAAAAAAACAACATCATTCCTGATCACCAATTTGGTTTTAGGAAAAAACATGGTACTCCGGAACAATGCCATCGTATCGTTGCATTTATAAGAGATACATTGGAAAACAAAAAATATTGTTCAGGAGTTTTTCTAGATGTACAGCAGGCCTTTGATAAAGTATGGCATGGTGGGTTATATTTCAAACTGAAAAAATTACTTCCAACCCCATTTTATTTGCTCTTGAAATCGTACCTAACTGAAAGAAACTTCTATGTGAAAATAAATAGCACGTTTTCCCAAATATGCGATATTCAAGCAGGTGTTCCCCAGGGTAGCGTACTTGGACCAATACTATACACAATTTTCACCTCAGATATTCCAATCAGCGAATGCGCTTTAATTACAACATATGCAGATGATACTGCTATTTTAACGGCCGATGTTTGTCCAAACACCGCATCAATTCAGCTTCAAAATGAACTGAATGCAATTACAGCTTGGCTAAACAAATGGAACATCAAGGTCAACAGCGAAAAATCAACACATGTCACATTTTCATTACGACGAGGTAACTGCCCTGAGATACGTCTAAACAATAATCCTATCCCTCAAAGTGACTGCGTGAAATATTTAGGAATGCATATTGATAGAAGGTTAACATGGAAGACTCATATCTAAATGAAGAAGCAGCAATTAAATATAAAAACAAAACGTCTATTCTGGTTATTAGGCCCAAAATCTCGTTTGGGTTTAAGAAACAAAGTACTGATTTACAAAACTATCCTGAAACCAGTTTGGACCTATGGAATTCAACTTTGGGGAACGGCCAGCAATTCGAATATTGAAATACTTAAACGTTACCAGTCAAAAACTCTGAGGCTCATTGTCAACGCTCCATGGTTTGTATCGAATTTTTCAATCCACAATGATCTTTCTATTCCAAAGGTAATAGACGAAATAAGAAGGTTCAGTGAAAACTATTTAGACAGGCTAATTCACCACGACAATCCATTAGCTATTGCTCTTCTTGATCACACCAACGAAATAAATCGACTGAAAAGGCATCACATACTGGATTTGCCATTTCGAAATTAATTATATATGTATCTATTTTTCTGATTATAAATATGTAAATATGTATATACTTAACTACTATTAATTTATAGATAAAATTTGCATAAGTATTTATGTTGTTGGTCTCAATGGAGTTCAACAAATATGTCAAATTAATATAGTATCAAATTTGCTTATTATCCCAAAGGGATAGATTGTAAATAAAGTGTTGAGAAAAAAAAAAAATTAAAAAAAAACAATATTTACTGTGATTTTTATCTTTTGCAAATTGTTTAAATGTCCAAATTCAATCCATTACACTTTATTTGTAGTCCTAAAAATATACTTAAACAAATTAATGTTTATAATCCCCTTAAATATGCTTTAATCTTATCATAAGCAAATTAAATTTAATTCATTCTCTATTTGGAAAATTAGCAAACTTTCATTTTATATATTCATACTATTGCGCTGAGTGTTTAGATAAAAAGTTTTAATAGACGCCATTTGAATATTCCATTAAAACTTAAATGCCATAATCCTCTGTTAAAAAGTACTTTAATAACCTAAGCTACAATCTTCTGATCATAAATAAACAATGAAAAATATTCTTTAAGTACACCTTCTACAAACAATATTGATTTGGAATTTTTAACACAATGTGGCAAGTATTTGTCATGTTTTCAATTTGGTTATTCTTCTATTATTGCAATTATTAAAAGAAAATTACCTTTAGTATACTTTTAGGCTATAGTTATTAGTTTGACAATTGAGGAATATTTCTAGGCTTCTAGAAATTATTAATTTGTAAATACCACAAAATATACCCTTTAACAAAATTAACTTGAGTAAAACTTGTGTAATTAAATGAATTTATTTTAAGTAGTATTTACATGTAGCTGCTAAACAATAATCATGTTTTAAAGTTAACTAATTAACTTAACATTTTAGTTTGAAGTAAGACGTGTTAAAATGAAAATTTTTTGAATTTAATTAAATCGCAAGAAAAACACTCATTTGTTGCTATTATTTGAACATAAAAATTTCATACTCGAAAAGCCAACTGTCACAAGCAGCAAATAGCATCATGAACAAAAAAAATCCAGAATCTTTATTGTTGCTGTGTGGCACGAATTTTAAACGATTACATTTAACAAGAAAAACAAATGAAATGGCATTAAATTAGTTCAAATGTAAGTGTAAACAGTAATGGGCACAATAATAGCAGAGAAAAGCAGTGAATCAGAACAAAATAATAAAAGTTAACTCCAAAATGACAGTCCTACGGAAGCGGTATCTTATAAATATAGGGACATTTGGTCTAAATATCCATTATTTATCCTAAGTGCCCTTCAAACTCTCCAGAAATTCTATATAATAGTCGCTGTTGACGGCTCCTGCCTGTTCAAAATAGTCGATGAATGTTATATCGCAAGTATTCCAAAATACTGATGCAATAAGCTTTTGGCGGCCATCTTAATATTGTATAACCTGCTGCAATAGCAGCCATTAAAATGACTAGCTTGAGTGATGAAATAGAAATAAAACAAAGAAATAAGTACTGTTTGCTTTCATAACCGAAACCTTATCTTAAGACAACCTTGTAATTTTTGTCTTCATTTTTACAATTTTTATAAACCAAATAAAAATATAAATTGCTGCTCAAATTTTTAGCACCACTTTAATCAACTACGCAGTCTTTCTTATAAAGTACATTTTCTCCTAGATATATACACGTTAGTTTGTATGTATGCATGTTATTAACAAATAACACAATATGTTGTACATCTGTGGACTTTAATAATGAACCACAAAAGAAATAAAAACAAAGCAAATGAAAGAACAAAAACATCAACAAATGACTACCACTACTACTGCTACTTACACAAACACAAAAACACTTTGAACACCCTGCAAGACCATGAGAACGAAAAAAGAGAGAGAGAGAAAGGACGACTAGTTAAGTAAAAACGGAAATAATACCCACACTTCTCTCACTCACTTATACAACTTGAGAGCAACATAAAAAACACTTTGAAATGTTGAATACAACGAAAGAAAAAAACAACAAAAAATATTAACAAACACAGGAAGTACTTTATGCAAAAGTAAACAACAGAAAAGCAACAACTACAACAATAAACATTTAGTGCAAACACACATACATACCTATTCTCATTGCATGAGGACATTTTTAGAGCATAAACAGAGAACAGGAAAAACTCTTGTCAGTTTTATGTTCAAATATGTGAGTGTATAGGTATGTGTATAAGAACATGGCTGCTTGTTGTCGTCGTACTACATTTTTGCTTTAGATTTCTGTCACTTTTATACAAAAACACTGTGTAATGTTATTGTTGTTTTTTGTTTTTGTTTTCATTTAACTGGTTTGTTCTGAAAAAAACATTCATTCACATTAAAAATAGTTGACAACTTTAATGTTTGTATGCATTATTATTATTGTTGTTGTTGCTGTTGCTGTTTTATTTTAACATTAACACGATACACTATTGTTGTTGTGATAATGACACATTACATGTGACATTTTATTACAAATTCGTATTGTTTCTGGCGTTCTATTTTCTGCAAAAATGGCTGAATTTCCTGTAATTGTAATATATGACTCTAAAATGGGAAAAAAATGGGAGAAGTTCAGTTATTGTTATAGGGACGAAAGCAAGTCAAGAGCTGAAATTAAGTACAATTTGCTGTACATATGGAAATTATTTACATAAAATTAGTGTAGCGAAACAACTTTTATCCTTAACCAATATGAATTTGACATTGTCAATATGAAAGTGTGTACGAAATATGTACCACTGCAGTTTTGCTGATATGTTTGATAGTCCTAAAGCAATTACCTCTTAACTTTTCATACCATCCATGCTGTGTGAATCTATAACTTCACGTTGACGTCGAACAACTGCTTTGAGATTTAAAGGCAATTTATCACACGCCGAGCTTTTTTTACATACATACACACATGATTGGTCATTACAACCCTTTAGTCAGGATTACGACTTAGCTTCTCACACCACTTATGCTGTGTATATTAATTTTATTCAGGATTCAATTTCAGGACCTTCAGTTTAAAGTCGATACCGATCGACATATTTTTTTAGAACTTTTGCATGGGAAATATATTTACTCTCAGAGTTTTTTGCCAGACATTTGCCGAGAGAAAGTCGCTGAAGAAATATTTTAAAAATTTTCGGTTTGTTGGAGATGTCTGACCAGGGATTTTAACCGAGGCTTCACATCTAATAAGCCAACACACCACCTACTAGACTACGTCGACTTTTTTATTTCTTTATATTCAAAACTTCATAGGTTTGACTCGGAGTTTTTGCCTAGTAAGTCAACACACTAACCACGAAACAATGTGACCACCAGACGCCAATTTTTAAATCATGACAAGAGATGGGAGCCTGCTGCCTTTTCTGTATCAAGACATTGAATTGTACTACCCAACAAGATTCGTGGGCTCATCATAGTTTGGTGATGTAAAACATGGCATTGTCTCTAGCGTAAAGTGACTATAATTTGAAGCTGATCACAACGCTTATAAAAGTCGTCTAAACTATAGATGTACTTGCGCTGTATGCCTTGTCAGAAGTTACTCTGTTGTTCCACAAAGTGTCTCGCCATATTTGTAAATAATTTTGGGTTTGCAGGTCATCCGAAAACAGATGCAACCGAAGTAAACCAAATCTATTCCAATTTTTCGGTCATGGCCGAACCTATGAGTTAACCTGCATTTAACTGTGTGATACTTTTCAGTTCCGAAATTGCCTCGGAAGATACTGCTTTCGCTCTTAAAACTAGTACCAATGTTGATAACATGTTCTGCATATTTTATCAATCGAATAAGGATACGACGAACTCAGGGATATATGTACTAGTTTAACCAGTGGTGATACTGTCTAAAGCTAGCGAACCGGTCTAACAAAATAGGTTGTGAAGATCTCCATTACCACGTGTTCTTTGTGCAATGAACTGCTGCGTACATGCATAATTAGTCATTACAACCATTCAGTCAGAATTAAGACCTAGTTTCTCACATCATTTATGTTGTGTTGTTAATTTTATACATGATTGGCGTGACCTACCGTTTAAAGCCAACTCCGAACGTCAGATTTTTAAGAAACTTTTAAAGGGAATTCTATCTACTCCCAGAGTTTTTGACAGAAGAAATATTTTTTTCATATTTCGTTTTCTGCAAACGTCTGACCTGGAGTTTTAACCATGACCTCACGTCTAATAAGCCGACACACTACATAGTAGACTGTGGCGGCTTGTGTAGTCAACTATTCAAGTCAAATCGCGAAGTTTTTCAAGAATAATTCTGCCGGCGTTAGTTTTTATACCGCAAGAGACTTCCTCTTAATGTACTATATTATAAAGAGGTCTTTTACTAAGATATAACTTCTCATTCTAACGTGAAACTTCAATTTTTAACGAAATTGCTTTCACCCCTAAACAATACATAATCGTTTAACACATCTACTCTGTGTATACATATACTCGTATGTTCAACACATTCAACATAAAAAGTGTATAAAATGTACACTTCCGTTTCAACTGTTGTTGTTTATTGTTGCTGCTGCTGGTGTTATTGTTGTTTATAGTCGCGTTAGAGTCATTTGCAATTTCAATATGTGGATGGACACAAGTAACACACTATAAAATAAATCTTTATGCAATTGTATGAGTTTATTTATGCAAATGTTTTTCAAATAATAAATGCATATGCATTTAAGCATTTAAACAGCATTAAACAGGGCTTAAAAGTTTTTTTTTGCACTTACACTATTATGCATTCATAAATTTTATTAAAATCATTAAATTTTTCGATATCTTCATTCATACCAACTACATGCTATGGAAACATTTTGTATTGGTTTCTCTCTCTCTCTCACACTCTCTTTTCTCTTTAATTTACAGTTGTTGTTGTTGTATAAGTATTCATTGATGACATTACCATTTGAAATCGTATTATTGTTACAATTATATTTAAATTTAAATATTCCTTTTTGTTTTTGTTTAAATTATAACACATTCATATTTTATTCTCTACCACATACACATATATATCGCATACATGCGCGCTTGTGTGTATATGTAATTGTGTTGGTGTCAAAACGACATGAGTGTTTCATATAATTTTCCACAGATAATATTTTTTAACTGACAATTGGATTTTATGCCAGAATAATTTTTGGTTGCCAGTGTGTGATGGTTAATTTTGTTTTTATTCATGTGGAAATGATAAATTTCGTGTGTGAAGAATTGAAAAATCGTTTCTTGTTAAAATTTATTTTATGAAAATGCTGTGCTATGAAAATTTAAAAAAAAATCTGTATCCTGACCATAACTTTTGCATTTTTAAACTTTTTTTAAATATTTTTTGCATTAAAAATACATATCATTCATCATAATTAGCTGTCATAATGGAGCATTGATTATGCTATAAACTTATTTGCTGTCACAATACTATTTAATTATGCTAAAATTAATAAATAATTAATTAATTTATGTATCATTCATTATGAATTATGTATGTATTTGGCATTTAATATCGAAAACTGAGAGGTTTTACACACCCCCTAAAGCGAAACACTGCTTTTTAAAGGTTCACAATAAAAAAACACATTTTCAATGACAGTGTACTCAGTGTACTCTTAGCTTCTATAAGCGTTTCCTCTGAATATCTCCCATGTCTCATTCAACCCCGTTGCTCTCACGAATCGCGGTATGACATCCGATATGAGTAAAGACAACTCCCTGCCTAGTACGCCACACGGGTTCCAAGTAGTATGGTATGTGTTGTGGCTATTCGTCTTCCTCATAGTTAAATCCGCTTATTAGGCTTAAACAGTTCTGTACAAATATCTGGTCACTCTCAAGCTATTTCTGTTAAGTCTAATGCAAAAGTCAAATGTCTTATCAAATTCAATTACCTAGTAATAGTTTAAATTGTCTCCTCAAACCTGTTTATTTTCTCTTTCGTTAAGTATACCATTCCAAACCAGTCTTCCAATTCCACATAATGGTTCATCAACGGTAGGGCAAGTTGATCTGGCAGCTCATTATTACCCTGAATTCTCACTTGACCGGGAGTCTGGTAAAAGCTGAAGCTATTTGATTCAACTTTCTCGGATACTATATATTAATACAACTTCATAACCCCTAAGTGCTCTGATAATGGACCGACAGTCAGACAACTTTCTATGTCTCTGAATTGGCCGTCTCATTGATTGGAAAAATCTTCCGTTCGAAAAATACGAGTTTTACAATGTGTTTCGAATATTTCATTCTGGGTCCGAACGCCTTGCCTGTGTATCACTGTCAACTCCATTTTCTTTAATTTCACAACAGCCCCATGCTGGTGATCATCACCATAACGGCATATATTCAAGTCACGCCTAATGCCTAAAATATTCCCACTGATATGAGTCAATCACTTGTTTTCATTGCCATCTGGTGACATCCATAGCGAGGTTCGTTACCGTCATTTTCCCCGGCTTCTTGGACGAGCGTCTATTACTTTCTGACTAATTAAACCTCAGTTTGTGCCACTGTCAACATTTCTAGTGATTTATAGTTGTTTATTCCAATTTTTCATAAAATTTCATGCGCATTTCTTGATTAATTTTTTTTTTTTTTTTTTGGTATCAGAAGATCGATCGCTTTCGCTTTGCATATCGATCCCTTTTAACCTTTTTGCCTGTAAGCCTGAAACAAAAATACGTGTGAAGTTGAAACAGTGTATTCTAATTAATTGTAATTGCGTGAAATAAAAGAAGTTTAGGTATCTCCCTAAATCTGCTTTTTAAAAATACCTCGTGTATTAGAAAAACAATTTTGAAATGTGTTTTATAAACTTTTTGTTTTGATAACCTTTTTAAACCCTTAGGAAATTTTTAACAAGTCTGTTGTTGGTGTGAAATATAAAGTAAGTATCTTGTATATTAAGACGGGGTTGACCAATTGCCACCATAACTTTTCATTATTTTTATATTTATCGACCATTGACAATAAAATTGATATGATAACATTATAAATCGAAATTCATTTACCTTAAGGGCATCGGAAAAAGGTTAAACCCCGAAAAAGCAACAGTAAATTACAATAAAAAAAGTATAGAAAGCCCAATACACAAACAAAATGTTAAATAAAGCAAAAAAGAAAAGAGCCAGAGGTGTGGCTTTCCGTGCTCTTTAATTTTTAAATACTTAGGGGTTTTTGGTCTACTGGGTAGTACGTTGACTTATTAGACGTACGGCCACGGTTCAAACCCCAGGTCAGACATCTTCAACAAAACGAAATATAAAAAAATATTTCTTCGGAGACTTCCTGTCAGCAGATTTCTGGCAAAAACTCTGCGAGTGAATAAAATTCCAATGCAAAGCTTCTCAAAAGTTTGTCGTTCGGAGTCGATTTTAAACTGTAGTACCCACCACTACAATAGCAATGAAAAGTTTCTCAAGAAATCTGTCGTACGGAGTCGACTTTAAACTGTATCTGGTCCCGCCTCTTATGAATAAAATTAATACACACAACATAAGTGATGTGAGAAGCTAGGTCGTAATCCTGACTAAAGGGCTGCAATGACCAATTATGAGGCGAATTCAAAAAAGAAGTCGAAAATTTTATATAAAGATTTCTGAGATTAATTTAAAAAAATAACAAAATATTATATTAAACATAAAATATTTATAATAGTGTTCTCTTGTTTAGAACGAGTATGTTGTTCATTTAATTTCTTTTGGCATTTAGCCAACAACGCGGAAGAAGAACTTTTCTTTGTTCCAAAAACCTCAAAGATACAAAAAAGAAAAATGACGGTAGTTGTGAATCCAAAAAATGTAAAATAAACAATAATTCGCAAATTAATAAACAATTTCAAACTCCTCGGAATAATTGGTGTGCTCTATGTCTGAGTTGCTAAGGGCTAAATGGTCATGGTTAGACGATAGTGTTGGTGTTGATGACAAAAGAAATGACTCATAACAATGGAAGTTCGTGATGTGCCAGCATTTTATTTAATTTTTTTATTATTTTTGTTGTGGCAAAACAGTCATAAAACGTTTAAAATCGTCTGGACGACGCCAGTAAAATGAATTATTATTCATAATAAATGGAAAATTACGAACACACTTACTACAAAAAGAGAAGAGAACGAAGAATTGGGAAAAATAAAAACATTTTCTTCTTCATACGTAATTTGATTGTTTGTTCTGCCCAATTCAAATCATTTATCTCTCCATGGTTTTAATTTTTAATAATTGGAATATTTTTATTATTTATTTCTTAAAAAGTTTGTAGCTTTTGACAAAGCTCGGTGTAAAATAAATATGGAATAATTTCTATGAAATTGAATTGAAGAATTAAAATATTCTCAAATTGTTATTTTAAATCTCTCAAATTGGCTTTGACATGTAATTTTAAATCATTATTTTATTTATTCTTGAAATTTTGTTGAAAAATATTTCTCTGGATTTTTCTCGAATCTTTTGTTGTATAAATATTGCATCAATTATCTGACGGAAATTATTCTCTATTTTGTTACAAATTAAGTTAAAATTGCCAACAAAACAGAGTGCAGCAATCTAACATAACGGCAATATGTTGCCACGGTGAAACAGATTTTCATTTTCCTCAGCAACACCTGCTTATTTCATATTTAATCGTCTATTGCTCCACAACATTTTACAGCATGAATGATTTTTTCTTTTGCCTTTCTATACTCTTTTTTTTTATTTATTCACTTCTTTTCCTGAGTTTTTTTTTCTTTTTTTTTCAATCTACCCACCATGGGGCACGATAAAAAATCCATTACAATTTTGTTCGTTATGGTCCTTCCAGCTGCTGTTTAATAGCCAACCAACCAACCCATGCTAGTCATACTGATGCCATGCAATGGCATGAATAGATTGTAAATGTAGAAGTAAAGTTAACTTGATTAAAAATAAAATTACATTCATTATGAATCTTTTCAAAATGGCACTGAAAATTACATTTTCAAAATACAACAAAAAAGGAGTGTAGCAATGCTCTCCTCTTCTGATGCTTTAAGAAAAGGGTTTTAAATTTGAAGTTTAAAAACAATTTCTTTCTTTTTTGTATATATTTTGTGTATAAAGTACAGTTAAACTGAAAGAGTAAAATAATAGTATAGAGTGAGAGTTCATTTTATTTTACTTTTATTGCAGTTTGCAAAAAAACACTTTACTTCATTAAAAATTTATTGTTTCATATTGTTTGTTAAAGGGTTTTTAATTATATTGTGGAAAAAAAATCAATTCAAAAATTCTTGAGACTTTTTTTAAAATATTATAAGTTTGTTCTAAAAGAGAAATAATTTAATTATTAAAATTTGTTAAAAACTAATAATAAAGTTGTTAAGAGTTTTTAAAACCCTTCTTCCTTTAGTAACTTTAAAGGGCATAGGACTGTCGCAAGCATATCCTCGTTATTTTCTTTAGCAAATCCTTTGTCGTTTATCCAGTTATTGAACTTTCAAGAGGTTTGTTGTTATTCTTTCTGTTGAAAATTTTTTGAATCGAACCTGACATGCTTAGTATTGAAGTACAGCATTTTAATCCACACTCCACTTTAAAATCAAAAATTTTGCACCATTTTCTATGCAATGCTTTAGTTTTGGTTCATTTAGAAAAACCACTCTCAAATAAATATATACGTTTGTGTCAGCTTTTCCAATCCTCTCCCATTTTTTATAAATCGACGTTGCCATATATTAAATTAACATTTACGTACGCAACGTAGAATTATGCTACCAAACTTCATTTTATAATTGTTGTGAAGAAGAAGAAAACTAGGAAATCTGCATTTTAAGATAGTAAAAGACCTATTGATGCCACTATGTGTGCAACATAAGTCCGCTACGACTAACGCTGGGTCGAACGCCTCTGAAATGTCCAATGCCTGGTGGAATTTGACCGATGCCGATGTGTTTTAGGGCTTATTCGCTTACACCTGCAACTTAAAAACCCCACAAGAAAATATCTAACAGCGATGTCATACCACACGCTCTGGGTTTCTATTTTATATCACCTCCACGTGAGATGATCATGACCTCAAATTGCTCGTGCAAAATACCCAATGTTGCCTGAACTGTATATTATATAACACCGACCTGTTGAAACCATATGTATGTATTTGGTGTCCAAATCACCTAATTCAGGCTAAAAGATCATGGCAACGATCGACTTATAGTGCCAGCCGTTGACAATGGTGGCATGGTCAGGGTAATTCTCAGAAATATGGTTCAAAATCCATACGAATGGTATGCTATTGAATCTCATCTGGATTGGTATCATCCTGATATCGAACTGAAGTGACTTGCGCATGAAGAATTAGGGTTGCTTTTAAGAGTCATTTCGAGTACATTAAATATGTATTTTGTGGCGTTCAGAATATGTAAGTTAAGTTGCTTGCCACACATACTGAAGACAATAAATGTTGAAAAAGGATTTATCGTATTCTGAAGACTTCTCCAACTATCACAGAACAAAGTTATTTTATTATAGGATTATAAAGGCTATGAAAAGCAGATCAGTTCAAATATCAATTCAACAAGAGATGCTTCTGTTTCAATCTGTTAAAACTTCTGCATTACATGCATGCATTTGAACTGTTTGAAGAAGGCTGAATATGTGGCCAGTCACAAATTCATAATTTTCAATCATTACAATACTCGACCCTCAACTACGGTACTATTTTAAAAATGTAAATTGTGAACTGGAAGCTTTACCCACCCTGCATATAACCAAGACCCCCTTCCCCTTCCTTCTGAATACAATTTTTAGATACTCAGTGTAATTCTGAGTATGAGACACTCGGTAATAGAACAAGACTTTCTTCCAAAGTCTTGTTACGATATTTGCAACTTCAGTTTATAGGGCCTACACCATACCATATATCGAAATATAGGGTCTTTAATTAAGCTTCTTCAATCATTATATTTCAATAAAAGAAAGTGTGTGTGACATTATCGAAATCAAGGCGAATTCATTTTATCTATATGAATTCGCCTTGGTCGAAATTTTACATTCATTTGAAAGATCTATTGATGTCATTATGTGTAGAACATAAATTCGTTCAAACGTCCACTACGACTATCATTTACGATGATTGGTAATGTTGATATGAAGCGATTTTTAATTCAAAGTACGACAGCAGAGAAGCGACTGCGGACAAATCGATAAACAATTCAATTATCATTATTTTTTTCATCAATTCTATTTAAACCCCTATCAATATTTATTCTGTATAATTAAAACTCCGATTGTTACGAATTTGAAAATAAATATCCCCCTCTAAATCCAATTTTAATTCAATAAAAACTTTTTTATTTTAACTACGAAAAAAACCACAAAAATATTTGAATAATTTTCGAATTTTGTAATTTAAATATTGATTTGATTGTGTTTTGTGTAAAACGTCAACAATTTCAAATTTAAATGTTTGATTTCAACAAATACAGGCAAAAACAAATATGGCGTATGTGGCATAAGCCCACATTTAAAGGATAGACGTGCTATTGAGTGGGAGTTTAAGTAAAAACAATAAGTTGGAGTTCAATATTGGGTGTAACGCAAACAAAACGGAATTGTTTGTCAACTTCAATAATGAAATTTGTGGTTAAGCATGGCAAATTGTTGTGGGGGGGTATTCATTATGATGATGGTGATTAAGTTTCAAATTGTAATTTTGCTATATTTGACTAATATTTGACCTTAAGCTATGTTGTTAATTTCGAAATGTACATCATTAAAACTTTAAGGATCAAAATATCTTCATGGAATGTGTAAAGTCTAGAAAAAACACAAACATTCTGGCATGAAAGCTAAAATTTGCGTATATTTTTTCATATTCTTTAATTTGAAAGGAATTTTGCTACAGATTAGTTTTTTATGATCAAAGCAAGGTCAATTTTTGCAACTCTAAAGGCTTATTAAAGATCATTTACATGTAATTTACCCTTAAACAAATTCTATTTTTTATTTAAAAATTTACCAAGGACGGCCTTTATAAATTTTACTTGAGTTAGGTAAAATTAACTCCTACAGGATTAAAGATCAGAACATATTTCCTACATTCTCAATATCAAAATATTCATGGTTTTCCCTCCAAACTGGGCTTATTATAACTTCTATGAAATCAGGTTTGGCTTTTCAAAGCTACACCCACTGAGTCCACTAAGGTTTTCCTCTCGTCTTCCTTAATATGAAAGCATTCACTGCGCGTATCGTAGCCGAAGTATACATTAATTGCCTAACGTCCAGTACTGTTCCCATTATCAACTCTGCAAGTCTCCAGATACCATTGCAATTAGCCTAAAAAACGAGACAAAACACTGGCGGAGTTAGAGGTAATTAGATTACTTGAGAATTCTACAGCCTTCATGTTAGAATCATCCATAAAGAGTGGTTTGATCAAGTAAATTCTGCATAATCTCTAATAACTAAAACGAGCTTTAATCACAATTGTTCCTAAGCGAACTAGTTTTTTATGTATGAACATATATTGATCGAGTCAGCTAGCTGCCGTTATTATAAGAAATTAGGATAATGCAGGCTGTCTTAAAATGGTTTCATAATTCGTATATCGATCTAAATTGCTTCTAAATGATAATAAAGTTGATTAATTTCTAAAGCAGACAGGGACTGTTGATAATGAACTATCGGAGGCCATGAATTTTCTGGGCATTTAATAAGATTAGCATCTTACTATTGCTCCTTTATTCTCACTTGTATTGTTAATAATTAAAAACCTCAGTGGTCAGCTGAGATCAATAGGAGCAGAATTGTGCTCTATCAAGACAAAATTAGCAAATCACAGATGATTCACAACAAAATGTGCCAGCTTTTGAAGAAAGTGATTAGATTAGGGTGGGGTTAGGTTGAGAGCTTCATCCTTCCATTGTGCCCATTTAATACCGAAAAATGAAAGGGGGAAAAGAAGAATAGAAGACAAAGCAGAAGAAGGGGAGAACAAAATTAGAAGGAAAAAAGAAAGAAAGGTGAGAAATGACAATTTTCCGTCATGGCACCCATAATTAAATTTCTAGCTCTAAAGATAGTGGCCTAACCAGTCAATCCCATTTATATAAACTCTATTAAATCCTCAAGACTTTAGACTTTCAAATTTACTACTTCATCAACAAATCCACTGCCTAGGCATCTCTACCTATGCTTCTGTAGACTAGGACTGTGGCATAGAAAATTGTACACTGTTTCATCTGCTCCTTCTGATAGCCTACAGAAATATGAGTTACCCTTATGCCTGATGACAGAAGACAAAAAGAGGGTAAGAGTGGCTTCGGTTTGACTATATATTTGGTAGAACTGACATAGAATTATTTATTATTTATTTATATTATTATATTATATTAATTATTTATATATTTATTAATTATTTATTATATTACTGTGGGCTTTTTCTCAGAGCAAACTATTAAATCGTACCTGTACCTAATGATTTAATCATTTATAGCTAATCATGTCCCATAGGCGACCCGATCTAAGAGTAGAATTGTATTCCTTATTGAGTCCCGCCTGAAGTTCCGAGAAATTCATAAGGTAATTCTTAAACGCACATCACAAAGCCACGCTACAAATTGTGGGTTAAAAGCCAATTCAAACGACGCAATAGTTCTGAAAGACGTAATTTTCTAAAACAAAACGCTCTCTTTATATATTTTAATTAATATTCTGATTAATTTTTGTCTCTTATTGTACTCTTTTAATATCAAATGTTTTCATTTTTCTCCCTTCCAATGATTTGAAATAAAAATCATGTGGATTATTGATTATTTTTCATTACCTCCACTGCTGTGTTCAGTATCGGTAGACTATCGTAGCGTATTGAATAATGGAAAGACTAATTAAATCGACAAATGCTGCTGACGCAGTCAATTTATTTATTTTATACTACAAAGAGTCGAAGAAAGAGAAAATTACTCATCCCTTTTTTTCCTATAACACATACGGCTTATTAACTAGCATTGTTGTCGTCAATAAGGGTACACAGCTACGCGATATCTTTGTCAACCACCAGTGATTATCACAGAAGCTCTTGACCGCCTCTGCTGTTTGTTCCGAGTCACTCAACCTGAATGCCATTAAGAAGCCATAGACACTTAAGCCATAAGATAAAATACTTATTTTCCTTTCCTTTTTTTTCTTTTGCAAAAGAACGCAAATGATAAATAAAAGCTAATTAAAGTCTAAAAGTTTCCCAAAGAAAATAAAACCCAAAAAAGGGGTTTATCATCGACATCATTAGGCCCATAGAAATTGTTTGGGGTATTTTTTCTTTCTTATTTATTGTAATTATGATTTACGCCTGACTAGACTCTTGACTTGCTTGCTGTTCTCGTTGCCCTGATTTGTTATTATTTGTCTAACAAAAAAGGATCTTATTTGACAAAATTTTAGCATAAATAAATACAAATTTCAAGAAAGGTTTTTGGAAGAAAATAATTCAAGTATTTATTTAAACCAAAAAGCTTTTGAAATTGTTTTAATAACAAAGTAACATTGAGGGTCTTGGTTATTGAAGCATGACTTAAGGGCAAATGTAAAAACAAAAATGAAATAAATAAAGGAGGAAAAACAAAGTTCTTTTTGTTTTAATTACTCTCTACATTTCTGAAATGCTCAAATGAAATTTTGAATTTTTAATACACTTACGCAAAAATTTGCATAGGGCGTCGTAAAATGGGTGGTTAAAAACACAGAAACTGTAAATGACACTTTTTAATGTTTATAATGTTTAGCCATTTGAAAGGCAGTTCCATTACACCTCTCTCATAATAGCCGCTTAATTCGCCTTCGAAATGAACAAAACGCATAACCACTTCCAAACCATCCGGAAACTTCAGAAAGGTCACTATAGTAAAGCGTGCATTATTCTTGCGCAATATAGTTCCGAAGTCCGCAAAGTCTCGTAGATATTGTGTTGGCTTATTAGATGTGAGTCCTCGGTTCAACAAAACTAAAGTATGAAGAAAATATTTCTTCGGCGACTTCCTCTCAGCAGATTTCTGGCAAAAACTCTGAGTGTAAATAAAATTGCCATGAAATATTTCCAACAAAAATCTGCCGTTCGGATTCGAATTTAAAATATAGATACCGCCACTCATACTACATAAGTAGTGTGAGCAGCTAGGACATAATACTAACTGAAGGCTTGTAATGACTAATTATGTATGTATGGGTGCTAAATACGACAGTAGCTTTTTTACACAAGTTAGTTAGTTAGTTAGTTTCAAAAGGCAAAACGTTAGTTCTAAAATATTAGGGCAAGGGAATTTTTTATTTGGGTACTTAGAATTCCAAATTTGTAAGCGATATAAGTTTTTTCTTTTTCTGCAATTGAGTGAATTTGTTGGCTTTATTTCGCAAATTTAGAATGGGTGCTTTTAAGTCCCTTTTTTACGCTAATGTGAAGCCATTTGAAAGGCAGTCACCCTCCCATAGAAATCTACATTACTATTGACCACGAACTGAAACAATTCATTGTCAACAATTTTTTACTGCTTTTACTGAGACGAATTTTTCTTAATTCGCCGTAGACAGGAACAGGAGATATTCACAGTGAATGCACAAGCACCTCCCAACTGTCTGGAAACTTCTGACCGTGCATTATTCTTACGAAATATAATTCCTCTCCTCTTGGTCAAATTTGTTGGATTTTCAATCTCTCCTTTCTTTAGGCAGAACAATTGTTAACAGTTTAGGCTCATATTGAGTGACTAGCAGTAGATTAGCACTCAAAGTAATGTAGTTTCTTATACATCTAGGAAAGAATTTTTGCACTCAATATTCTAGTTGTAATGTTGCCTTTTTACTGTTCGGAATCGTAACAGAATTGAATGTTCTAACCTCAAAGTATGATTTCTCCATCGTTATTCTTGTATACGACTCACTTAGGGGAGGATAAATAATCTTATACTCCCGTTCTATCAAATTAACTAGCTTTATACCTAATTAACGAAGGGACTCATGTTTACACACTGTGTTCAGCTGTGGTTTACCAAACTACAGCAGTTTATATCAAATCTGATCTAAAAGTTCTTGACTTAAATCCTTCCGTTTAACAGAAACCAATTGATTTCGTCAAGGAGTTCACTGTAGTCAATTTCATTAAAAATCAACGTTGAATAATTTAATATAAAGAAGTATCTGAGTTGTCGAGTTAAACAGCAACTCCATGTCTTTAAACCAATTTCAATCGAGTGAATTTTCTGTGATGGTCTAGAAAGAATAAGTCTAAAAAGGAAGATTGTTTACGGATATGTCGAAAGAACTCTCATAGCGTTAACATCTTTATTTATTAAGAAATTTAAATAAAAATTTATGACAAACAATAAGAAAATGTTCTCTTAAAAGTTTTATGAGCATTTCATGAACTTGGATAAGAGTTTTTATGGTTTATTTCATTCAATTACGTGATCGAACGTCTTTTGAGGACTAAACAAAGTTGATCGTACTTTAGAGTGCTAAAACAGACATTTCTTTCTCGTTAGCATAATCGACTGCAATTGAAAGACACAGGCGATCCAAACACGAGTATTAAGTAGGGAAACTCTAACTGATTATATTGCGTGTCTGTTGCATTTAAAAATGCAACTTTCAAAAGAAAAAGGTGTAAAATTATCGCCATAACTTTTACAATACTATACTACACGCCACTACCAATTTGTATGGCTCACTCCACAAACCGCCATTTCGCCTTGTATTGTTGCTTTATTTAGAACGGAAAGAAATGTACAAACAATTCCATTAATTTTCTTGTTTTTTTTGTAAAATATTGTTTCATCAAACGGAAGTGTGCCAATATTGTATACAAAATATTATGACTTGGCTAACGAATAACAACAACAACAATAATAAAGGGCAGAAAACAAGTCGAGTCTTTGTTGGTCTCGCTACGTTAAAAATATGAGCAGCCAGCGTACACCGAAACCAGCCAAGGAAAAAAGGACACAATACACTTACACAGTGGTTTTGTTTACCATTGTTTAGAAATTTAAATTTGCCTTTGTTGCAACAGACAGACAGACAGAGAGACTATTACGGTGACGATGACGGGAGCGGTAACAAAAACAACAACAACAACGTATATAACAACTTAACCAAGTGATATTTCAATAGCCTTGTTTACCTGGTTGTGACTTTTGTTTGTACTTCTTGTTTACATAGGTATTGTTTCTTCCCCTTTTTTGAATGGGTTTTGTTGTTGTGTTTGTAGTTGTTGTTTCGGTTCCGCGCCAACCGTTGCTAAACAGTGTTATAACCCCGTTGTTATGCTTTACCTTTTGCTACAATTTCAATTTAATTATAGTGTGTGTGAAAACTTTGGATTTTTAATCATGACGTTCATAGGAAATTACTTGGAATTGAAATTGTATAGATTGGCATCTGGTGGGTGGACAGGTATTTAAATTCAAACTTAATGATGTCGATTTAGAGACCGAATAGAAATTTTTACTACGCTGCAATAGAATAGAATAGGATGCACTCAAAACGAGTTAAAACGTCTTCTGCTTCATTTCTTGACCTATTCGAATTTGCAAGTGGAGCCTTAGTTCCAATATAATTAATACAAAATATGGTTCGCCATAGTTTTGAGTCTACACTGTAGTGTATGTCTTATTGCATCAGTTTCTTTAGAGTTTATAAATTTGAATTTTCTATCCACAAATCAACTTCAAACAAACAGTTCGAATATTGTAAATACGTATAATATTTACAGTTTTAAAAAGATGTACTCTAAGGGCCATTATTATAAATTGGCGTTAAAGTTGGGATTAGTAAAAGGTAACTTTAGCTAAAGTGAACTTTAAAGTCACCTTTAACTTATTTTTGTTATTACAAACTACAGATAAAATAAAGTTAGCTTTTTCAAAAATATATAAATATAGCAGTACCGGAGGAATGTCGATGCCAAATTAAAGTTTTTTTAAAGCAGTGAGAACAACGACCTTTTTTTTTTGTTGCGTTTGCTTATTTTATTTATAAGTCAGTTTTCATATTATGACAAGTTCAGACATAAACTTTACTTTAAAACTTTCAGGTCCATTATTGTCCACATTATCTACCCGTTAAAATCCTGCCTTTAGTTAAAGGCATGTTGTAATAATGGCCCTAAGTCGTGTAAAATTCTACTGCAATATTTTCGACAGTTGCTAAGCCAAACCATTCAAAGTCTAGCAAAACTAACTCCGTCCACAAATATCATCACCTTCGTACTCCTATCGCTTGCATAAAAACTCCTAACTGCACCATCTCTTCTTTCCTGTTTAGTCTACATAAAATTCCCCAAATCTGATTTATCTTAGAAAAAGAACAAATGGAAGTATATTTCTCTCTTCTCTATTGTCAAAGAAAACCATTCATAATGTTTTTTATGGCAACCTACCCGTGGCACCATGTTGTAGAAACTACATCCATCCGATTTATAATCTTCAATTGCAGAGCAAAAAAATGTGCTCTGACCACAGTGCTCTGAATTGATGGTAACGATTCTTTCGAAGCTATTTCAAAAAAAATATGGACCAGTCCATAATGCGCACCAGGGAGCTACAAAGACATGCTGGACACACCATATCTGTAACGCTTCCATTCTGATGAAATTTATTTAAATTCTTCCCAATTCTTTGCGATTATGGCAACTATAATCACAAGCAGTGCTCGAATTCTGACCACTTTTGAATCACCGCTTTGTAGTCAACTTTGCTATTTTTATGCGTTTTTCGTTTATTCAACGATCCATTTTCGGCGTAGTCTAGAAGGTAATGTATTGCCTTAGAGAGCCACGGTTCAATACCTGGCTCAGATATTTCGAACAAAACGAAATATTAAAGAATACTTATCTCGGAGAGTTCCTCTCAGCAGTCTTCTGACAAAAACTCTGATACTAAAATAAAATTGTCTATAGATCCCGCCACTCATGGCGAAAATTAAAACATACAACGTGTGTGGCGTGAGAAACTAGGTTGTAATCCTGACTAAAGGCTTGTAATGATAAACTAAGTATGTAAGAATATTCGTAAATAGCAAACCTTTCACTATAGGAATGACACTCCAGATGAAAGATATTTAAAAACACCGGAAATTTTGAAACCACTACAAGGATAACTTCATCCTTTCTTAACTAGAACCCTCTAGATTAATGTATACGCAGAAAATTAATTAGATAAATGGAGAACAAAAATAATCCTACATATTTCTTTTGTATTTTCTAATCTAAACATAAACTATCATTTGTTGTCATAACTTGCTAAAAAAAAATATGAAATTTGAAAAATACAGACAGTACATATTCTGTTATCGATTAATTTTCTTGATGCAAGACATATTTTATAAAAATTTCTCAAATGCAACTTACGTTGACAGTTTCCCTTAATTCTTCAAGATATTTGAAAGACGCAACAAAGTTGCCAGTAAATTCGTTAGAACTTTTCAAACGATATGCTACGTTCAGTTGAAAGTTTTTAAAAAGATTTTTTATTTATTTTTTGTCGTTGATTTTTATTTTGACAAACACATGTTCGTGACAACAATTTTAGGTTTATAGTGTTTTCTTTATTTTTGTTTTTTTTTTTTTATTTAATTTTCCATTGCCGCATTATAGTGGCGCATGGTTACTAACAAAACTATATTATCGTTATACTTTATACATAGCAATTTGCCGGTATAAGCTACTATGTACCATTTATATACACATCCTGTTTTTTATTTTAGTTATGTATTTGAGTAAATAGAAATTATATAAGCGCACGTAAAACTATATAGTATATGTATGTATGTATATATGTGTATAGTTTTTATTTGCTCCTTTACTTTATGCTACACTTTAACAAATCATACATGCAATGAAGCATACTTCTAGGTGACTTCTTAAAGTTCTTCTATTCTATTCGTATAGGCGAGTGTATGTTATATTTGCATAGAGTTTATGTGTAGTTTTTCATACTGCAATAAATTTTATTCAAGTCTATTGGAGGTCGTACATGCAAGCCATTTCTGTTAAACGTATGTATGTATGTGCTCCTTAAATTACCTTAGTAAATTGTATATGTCTGTATTGTAAAGCATACCTTATGGCGTAAGCTATGCAGCTAAAGAAAGGCTAATGTACTATTGATTTTCTAATAAATGCAAGTGTATATTATTTACCACATACTATACTACTCAAGGTATTTTAATGTTCGACAAATAAAAAACCTTCAGAGGCAACCTAATTTTTGTTAGAAAAAAATTTTAATTTCAGTAAAAAAAAAGCTACTATTGAAGATTAACTGAATTTTTCTTTTGTCGACTATTTGTCTCTGTTGTTTTAGCCTAAACTTTGCAAAACTAATTGAAGCCATTTGTCATCACAGTGTTTTTTAATTTTGTTCTGATATTCTTTTTCATTTATTTCACTAAAACCTATAATTAATCTTTGTATTTCTCTTTCTCTCTCTCTCTCTTTTTAGGTAAGTTTATTTTGCCATATTCTCTCTTTTACTTTCTGTTGCGAGAGCGTAATGTAAGTATGCTACCAAATCATTCATATAATAACGGTATTTCTATATGCTGTTAACTATATGCACAATGTGGTGTTCAAAAAAATAACTGCATTGTACCGTTATACACAGCTGATTTTTAGGTTTTCCAACGATGATTCATCCAGCTGCAATAGCAACAATTTTACAGCTGTTTTTCATCGTCGTCTCCGTTTTCTTATTGCATTTGTATTTGTACTTCACTTTATTCGGTTTATTTTCGTTCTCTTCCCTTAATATTTTTTTTTTTTAATTTTTTTTCTCCTTCGTACTCCACATTGGCGTCTGTCTGATAGTTTGTGGTAGTCAATGGCAACATGCATAAACCTAAGCAAACAGCGAAACAATTTTGGTTGCCAACATTTTTTTCCATACAAGGCTTACTTGAGTTCACTTTAACAATTTAAAAATGAAAAAATGCCATTAGAAACAACTAATTAGCAAAACAATAGAAGAATTTTATTATTATCATTGAAACAGTCACCTCTTATTTATTACAAGCCAGTTTTAAAGCCAAATAAATGTTTATGAAATTTAATTTGAGTTTAAATTAACCAAACTTCAATTCAATACAATCTAGAAGTATTAATTTAGATTTTTTGTTTATAATTTCAATTAAATAAAATTATTTTTTAGACAATTTTTACATTTATTTATTGTAATAGTAACTAGTTAATATCAGTTTGAGATTAAAAACAACTCTCAAATCTACGTTTGTTACATCCAAAAGAAGATAATAGGGCAATAGTTCAAATAAAAATTAAATAAGCTTTCTAAAACTCGTTTGATATCCTACAGTTCTATTGATATAGAATTTAAGTCACGTTACAGACAACCCTAGCACATTCAAATAATAAAATCAAAACGGCACAAAATAAATGGAAATGATTTAATCTAAATCGCTGAAGTGGAATTTCATAAAACCACATGCTTTGCAAACTATTATGTTATAATGTTTATAGAAAAAGCATTCAAATAATAAGCAATTGAACTTTATGTAAAATTTATGATGAAACTCTTGCGATAAACATTTATTGAAGAAAGGAAAAAGTACTGTAGGTAAAATATCGTTGCAATTTGTGAACAAATATACATATCCGTCCACTCATCGTATTAGTGTTACAATTATTTTGATATAACATATGTACATATATATATTTCAGTTTTCAGTGGTCGCATTTGTCAAGTGTATAGTGTGTTAGCTTATTGAAGAAGAGCTTCAAATTAAAGTCTCAGCGCTAATATCATGCAAAAAAATATGTTTTTCGATTACCCTCTTTTAATAGTAGTATTCTAGCAAAAACCCTGTGATTAGGACCCGCCTCTCATATATAAAATTAACACACACACAAACATGGATTGTGTGAGAGACTAGTTTAATTGTAAAATTAGACAAACGTTTACTAAACATACTCAATATGAGCGACTACAAACCGTAATGTAATTTCGGTAAACATTATGTATGTTACATGCATTCTATTATAAAAATAAAATAAAAAATCTCTATAAAAATATCCATTCTTAATATCCATTTCTTAATATGGATTAATTTGTTACAAGATAAGCAAACTTTTAGCTAAGACACAAACCTTTATAACATAAATGAAAATATGTATGTATATAAAAATCATAATAACAGCTTTTATTATATTTTCGTCCTTTAACTACCATACTTCTTTTTCTATTTATTGCTCTTTTTCTCCTATTTTAATCCCCTTAACATTCTGCAAACATGTTTTTTATTTCGTTGCCTTTAAAAGCAACAACCTTTAAGGACCAAACCAGTAACATTACGAACTATAGTACTGTGTTTTCCAGGCAAATAAAGGCAATTTCTACCATAAAACCTTTCAGCCACGTTTGGCAACTTCAATTGAAGCTAGACATGTGTGGCCTCACCCAAGGCAACATATAAAATTTTTCACATATTTCCTCTAGTTTTTTGGTTTCTCCTCTTTTCTTTGGTGGTGGCCTGCTGCTTGCTGATGAAAACTAAACAAATTTACTAATTGTCCCGGTAACAAACTCCACGGTTCAATGATAAACCCAACAAAAACAAACAATTTGCTTCAAGCATGATCGAGCACCACCAATGAACCACCACTTACTTGGCTTCCACAAATACCGGCGTTGAAAAGCAACCAACGAAGAAGAATTAAAACAACAACAAAAACGGTGTTTTTTTAATATATAAATGGTAATTTTAAAATTTGTTTTTTTTTTCGTTTTGGCCTGTAAAAAACAACAACAAAAATTTGTTTATAAATTGTGATATAAAAACCGAGCTTGATATACATTTTTATAGTTGGCAACACGAAACCTTTTTTTTTTGCCACTACTACACTGGTCATGGTAAAAAAGTAACAATAACAAATACAATGAATGAATGGTAAATGAACACATGCCAAAAAAAAATATGCAATATTTTAATAGATTACTTGTTTTGTTATTGTTGTTTTTAACTTTTTGTTTTTTTTTTCGTAAATCCTTTTTCTCGGTATGTTTCCATCGGCCCGTAGACATTATGTCGTCATCGTCGTCATACACACATCGTCTCGTTATTGTGTAGAACATTTTGCTATTCAGAACCATCAGTAGTTCAATTGCAACAGTCGCGTGGTTACCGTTTGTGCTGCAAGTATTTTTCCATTTTGGAATTTTAACCAATAAAAGCAAATTGTAAAAAAGTTTTTAAGATTTTATTATTACAATCATCCTTAACCAAAAAACAATAATATTTTAAAAGCAATAAAAGAAAAAAATAAAGTGTTCAAACAAGCAAATAACAAACAGTGAAAAGAAATCCTTTAGTGCCTTTAAAACTATAAAATAAATCAAAAGCCAGTTCAGTTTTAACTAAATAAGACTTATCTACTTACTACTCAAAATGGTTGCTATTAATAATTGTGAGTTTGATTTTAATTAATTTAATAATTTATTAACAATTTTTAAAAATTATTTTCATTGTTCAATATCTATTAAAAACAAAAATTAATTGTTTATTCGATTATTATATTCATAAATTGCAATATAACGTTGCAATTTCATATTATTGTATTAATTTTTCCATTCACAGGGTGTTTCATGTATACTAATGCATGTAGATAGTAGATGTAACAGTGTATGGGTATGTCTATACCGTTAAAAAATTCCTATTGTTTTTAAGCCACAATTGAATAGAAAAAAATAATCGATATTGAAAAAAAATTGCAAATCCTTCGTGTGCAATTTCATTTTTCTCGATTTTAATAGGTCTTTCGTGCCAAAGAGTTTTTATCTATAAAGGCATGCAATATGATTTTGAACACGTACACTGCTTTTTGACACGTGTCTCTCTTTATAGTTTAGAAAATAAAACTATTAAAAATTAAATTAAAAATCAGTTTTGTTTTATGAGTAACTACAAATGATTGTATTAAACAAATCGGAAATTTTCCAAGCAAATCAATGGTCTTCTTTCTCTTTAATCTTTATCCCTGCAGTGTGGCATTTAATAATATAATATATATTATATATATATATAAATATAACATATATTATAATAATATAATAACATGTCCGAGAATGTATTTGAATTAATTATTCTATACTGTATTTCTATACTATACTTTTAAATTACAGCAATTTCAAATTTTGTCCAAATCAATCTAAATCACAACTTGTATCCGTAATATTTAATTAAAAATTGTATACACAGGACTCGTTAACATGTGGCATTGAAAAATAATTCCTTTAGTCATTTAAGAAAAGTCCTAATGTGCTGTCTGTAGAATTAAAACAAAAACTAGTAGTAAAAAGGAAGAGAAAGCAGCCTAATCGTGTTAGTAATCTGGACGTCGCAAAACTGTCGGCATATTTCCTAAACCAGTTTTTCGAATAATTTTAGGAAATATATTATCATAAAAACCACCCACTGATGAATACTGTATAGTTAGTAGTATCCTTAATTAAAGACTTTGCACCTTATACTGTACACGTGAGGATGTATCGTGACCGTAATGAGAATACTCATCAAAAAGAGTAAGCAGTTACTGTTCGTAATGTTTGAGTCTGATAGATTTCCATTCAAAGAGCGAGTTATTACTAGAATCATCTGCTAGGAAATTAATGAAATTAAATTCCTCAACTTCTTGAATAAAATCTCAATACGACTATCTACGTTTCTTTTATCGAAAAACTACGAGTGCCTGTGCAATGAATTGACGTATAAGATGCACCAAAGCTCTCTGTTTACTTATTTCATGAAAGACTGCCATGTCCTACCTCATGCGAAAATATTTTGAAATAGAAATAGGAAAAAGGGTCGTGTTTTATCATAATCTTCATGATTTAAGGCGTTATATGAAAATAAAAGAGAGTTGGCATTTCCCTTCTTCTTTTTCCTGAAACAGCAGGGGCTAACACCAGTTTAACCTTAAAAAGTGCGGACCTGTTCTTAAATAGAACCCACAGAATAAATTATCATTACAAACGTCTACTCGTCGTGATGAGATAAATTAAACTTCCTAACTTCTTGATTAAAATATCTGAAATACTATTGAGGTGTTCCTTATCCTAAAAAGGACGTAAAGGTATAAAGGATACGAAGTACCCATTTACTTTATAACGGATGAGATTAAGTTCCTCATTATCTGAATCGTAAAATATAATGTTTAAAGTAAGGATATGGAGACGACAGTAAGAAATGAGTAACTGTGCTAGGCTGCCCAGTGAACAATAATAATTTAGGTTTTCAGTTCCCTAACAAAAAAAGTTATTCGTATCTAAATGTTGAACTTTCTATACGTACTACACCGTTACTTCTTAAGCTCTTTGATTGAAGGGGCTCTGAAAGTGCAAAACAGACATCTCCAACAAAACCAATTATGAAAAAATATTTTTTCGGCGACTTCCTCTCGGCAGATTTCTGGCAAAAACTCTGAGAGTAAATAAAATTGCCGCGAAAAGTTTCTTTAAAAATCTGTCGTTCGGAGTCTACTTTATGAAATTTACACACACAATATAAGTAGTGTGAGAAGCTGGTGGTAATCCTTGAAGGGTTATAATGACCAGTTATGTACATATGTATGTATCATTCTATATGGAAATTTGTTTTCTTTCAACATATATCAATATCTTTATTACCTTTCAGCTCAATTTTAAGATAAAAGTTTAAAAATACTGAAGCATAAAATTAGGCACATGCACTATGGAAAAATTGCATTCAACTTACCTTTAAGAATTCCCGTATTGCAAGTTTAAATATGTAAGACTAAAAGAAAATTTTTTTATCTATTACAAGTGAACGAGGATAATGTATATATATCATAGTCTGTAACTCAGAATAAAAAAATATACAAAAATCCCCTTAAGCTTATGCTACAAAATAATAACATGATGTTTTCACTACAACTTGTTTTCATGTCTTTTTTGTATCTGTGTTGGTGCGTGTCTATTTTAAACATGAAAACTTGTTACAAAGTTACACGGAAACATGCCCGTAAATACCAGCTTTATGAAACACATCCCATTATTTCTCCCTAACGTATTTATCTATGAAAAGTTTTGTTAGAGCAAAAGTAAGAAAGAAGAAGTCACCTTGTTGTCATTCGTTTAATTTGCTATGGCGGCAGCAACAGACATTTTTTTTTGTCGTGTCTGCATGTTGAGTGCCGCTAAGTAATTTAATTAAATGTAAATTAAAATGCTTTTATGAATATTAAAATTGCTTTATTTTCAAAGAGAAACAAAGTTACCAACGTTTAGTAAGAAATTTTTCCAAAAATAACTGCATAAATATGGGCGAAATGGTGGAAAATTATGTATAGCGCTTATGAAGTATATTTTTTTTTCGAAAACTTAATAAATGTCACATATTTTAAGGCTAAAATACCGGCTAAGTGACAAAATAATTGTAGCATAGAGAAGGTAATTTTGTAATTTTATTAATAAAAAGACCTTTTTTCGACAATTTATTAACGGCGTAGTTAAACATGTATGAATTTGAATGTTTGTGAATCCTCTGTTTTATGTTTTATAACTTAATTTGTAATAATAATAGAGTTGCTGGCCATTTAAAAAGGTTTTCCTCCTAATGTTTGTAGTCTCTTCTTGTCTAGAGACTAGTATTATAACAAATAAAAAATATTGTTGTAAAGACAGATAAGAACTAGGAAAACAGAAATTACAAAGAAGTTTTGTTAACAAAGGATTGCAATAACAAAGCTAAGAAATTGAAGAGAATTGGGACAAATGAGGATCAAATTACCATAACAAAACTACATAGAGAGACTTCATGGAAGAAAATAACAATAATAAACTTCTGGAAGTTAGCAGACCCAAAAAGAAGAAGTATAAATGTAGTAACGGGGAATGTGTGGAGTTATAGTAAAAGGCACGATATACACACATTGTCGTATTTTATATTGTATTAGGGAGTATAAGCTTTGAAATAAAAAGATCATGTAATACAAGTGGTAATTGGTGTGACGCCGTAGTTAAGTGTGTTGGCTCTGAGAGTAAATAAAATTGTCATGACAAAGGTTCTCAAAAAGCTGTCGTTCGGAGTCTACTTTAAACTGTAGGACCCGCCACTCATGTATAAAATTAACATACACAACATAAGTGGTGTGGGAAACCAGGTCGTAATCCTGACTGAAGGTTTGTAATCACCAATTATGTATGTATGTACACATGCATATATTATTAAAATAATTTATTTTATATAAAATAAAATAAATAAAATGATTACAAACAGACAAAAACAATCGACTTTAAATCCACAAAAAATAATCGTTTTCTAAAGGTGAAAAAGTAAAAATATAATCTGCTTTAAACTTCCAATTAATGTCACATACATACTTTTGTGACGCAGCAAACAATTTCTTGTTGCTTTACTCTGCTGCAACAAGCAATTATTTAATTTTGAAACACAGAGTCCTTGTTATGGAAAATACAACGCAATACTCGTTAATTTATGTTGTGAAGTTCTTGTGTGTTAAGCCCTGAAATATTTGAAAAATGTACTCTTATGTAAACGTTAAGAAAAGTCCTTAATGTTTTATATTTCTTTTACTTTTTCCCACTTGACAATTTACATACTTCAGAATTTTTCTGTTTTAATTATTCAATTCTTACTTACGCTCGCTCTCTTGCTCAATTTACAAGAATTGCAATTTCATTTTTTAAAAAGTCATTTAAATTCAAATGGGAAAAAAAAGAAAATGAAAAACCATTTTAAAAATGTTTCAGTGTATTTCTTTCTTTCCCTTTTATTTTATTTTATTTTTGTTAATATTCATAACATAATAATATCCTTTTGTACGGCAAAACCATAGAATGGAATGAAAGAGAAGGTGGAATGAAAGTTGCTTGGTAGAGTGTGTTTGCCTTGTACCAATTTATACGCCATTTTAAGTTTTTTAAAAAAATAAAAAAAACAAACCGAAACCGTCCCAACCATCATACACAAACAAAATGAAAAGCTCTTCACGTATTATGTTAATGACTGTGTCACTTTGGTACCATATTTCAACATACCAAACCACCAGTAATTAGTAGTTCTCGTTTTTTGTTTTCATTTTATTTAAACTCCACAAATTTTAATTAAAAATTATATTAATGCCGTAATGCTGATGGCATCAGTTTTTCTCCTTTTTTTGCTTCTGTGTTGGTTTTATGCTTCGGTTTTAGTTAAAAAAAATATATATTTTAAATAAACCACAATATATGAACATATTAAATGGAAATGACCAGTTTAAATCAATGCCATCAACTTAATATGGTTATTTCTACACATAATGTTAAGGGTTTTAATTAAACCAAATTATTAAAAGGCTGGGGGAGGGGTTAATATTACAATTAATAAGTTGCTTCTCTGCTGTATTTTCTGCTGTGGTGCAAAGCTGTTATGGTTTAAGTTTTAAAAAATTCTTTGTTTTTATTGTATGAAGCCAGATGACAGAAAGTATGGACTACTGTTCACGCCATATTTTTATTTGTACCCTACCTACCATCATAAAATCAGCACTTGTTTTAAGTTTTTTTCCAAATTTCGAATTGAAACAACTGAAGAGAACTTTTTAAAAAATGAAGAGACCTTATTCACCCTCCAAATAATTCATCCAGAAGTCTGATCCCTCCAAAGAGAAAAACATCAACAATAAATGTTATGAGTGTATAGCACTCAATGTGAAATTTTCCACACCATTACAGCCCCTATACAACAAACTTAATACATTTTCACAAAGGTCATTATTTTTAGGATGGCAACTCTTTTATCCTAGAAACTACTGCAGTACACTTGCTTAACTTAAAATAAAACCTTAACCTAGTAAAAAAATTGCTATTCTTTGTGAATAAATTAAATAATAAAAGAATTAATAGTAATAAAATAACTATTGCGAGACCTGCTTCCTGTATATAAAATTACGAAAGGCAGTAATTGTCATATTAGTAAGAGCATGTGGTACATAATATTTGCAAAGCAAGTGTCGTTGCCGTGTAATACAGATATTTTGTTCACCTTACAGTCTTCAATTTTAATGACAAAAGCTGCCATAAAGATAAAATATTGCACTAAAAATACTCTATAAAGTTGCGTAAGTGCTTCAATTGATCTAGCGTGATGAAGAGGTAAACTTAATGCAAACCACGCGGATTGCGAGAAATGTAGTGGCCGCAGTCTACGTACGACTAGGTAGTGTGTTGGCTTATTAAACAAGAGCCCGTGGCTCAAATCTCAGCTCAGGCGTCTGGAAATATGAAAAATATTTCTTTCGCCGACTTTCTCTACTCTAAGAGTAAATAGAATTGCATTAAAAAATTCTGGCGCTTGGAGTCAACACTTAATTGTAGATTTCGCCAGTCTTAAATAAAATTAGCACACACCACAGAGGTTTAAGTAGCTTGGTTGTTGTAATCCTGTCTAAAGTGTAATTACCCAATTAAGTAAATAAGAAGTTGAATACCCTCCAAAATAAACCAACTGAGCACGGCTTTAATTTGTCAGGAACTAAGCATTATGTGCGAGAGTTAACACTAAAACAAAAATTTATTCGCAGAATATCCATTTTAGGAATCGCAATACAACTAATCCACTTTGGAAAGGATTGCTGATTGGAGATATAAAGACAAGGTCAAACTGGTCGAAGACGAATTGCGGAAAGACAATGCAAATACTGACAAAATCAAAATTATTCATCAGGAACGTTTTGTTGTGTGTGTTATGCGATATGAATTGTATACTATGACCTATTCTACGGCCAGACCCTTAACTTTAAAATTAATTTGTCAAAATCAAAATTAAATTGTCAAAAGAATTCTGTTTCATACGAACAACGCCAAGCCTCACTTTTTAATGATAAAGGGTATTGTAAAGCTTTGTAGGCTTCGATGAAAGATTTTTATACATTAATCTTATAGCCCGGTCCTACCATCAAGTGATTGTCATTAAGTTTTGTCTGGGGAATTATTTTTTTTGTTTGTAAAAAGAAAAAATCTCTTCAATAGGAGCTTATGAAAGTTGATATTCCTAAACGAGGTAAACGAGGACTTATATGTTAAACACTGACGATAATTCAAATCTGGCATCAATTGGTTGTGACTAGTTTCCGTCCGTGGCGAATAATTGTGTAATGAAAGTAGATTTTTTGTTAGAACTTTATTTTCAAATTGCAAAAAAAAAACATCTTTCAAGTTGAAATCTAATGTGAAATTTTAATGAAAACAAACCACAAAGTAATTAAATTTAATTTAAAAAAATAAATTTTTAATTAAAAATCTGTTTAATCAGTATTTTTCATTTAGTGAACTAAAATTGTATATAAATATTTATAGAAGTTCTGTTGTGTGCATTTAATAATGTCCCTTAGAAATTCCATTTCTATAGCTTATGGTTTTCATTTAATCCCAGTCATTTTGTTTTTGTATTTAGATTTCTAGGTGACACATTTTCACTAAAATAATTCCATAGTGAATATTAAAAAAATGGGGGGCCTTTATATTCTTCGTACACTGCTTTTTTAGAAACAAATGTGCATAAACGTTGGAATTTTCTATAAAACTTTTGTTTAAAGCACATTTTTCCACCATTAGTTTCTACATAAAAATATAAAATGAGAATATTAAGAGAGAAAAAATTTATTTTTTTAACAAACAAACGCGAAAATTAAAAATAAATTCTACATTTCAATCATTTTGTAGACTACTGCTGATACGGTTGTTAATTGAAGCAGGAGGTTAAAACCATAGAATGTTTTCAATACTACCTTTTTAATTACAATAACAACAACAAAAAACAACAGGGAAACGTTAGTTTTTTTAATAGAAACGTTAATTAACATTTCGCTTTTATCCACTATTTTTTTCACTATTTCCCTGAAATCTTTTGTAATTTTAATAGAAAACATGATATTGCTTTTAAGTTTTCAATATTCCTCTCACTGTCGATATTGTTTCCTTTATTTACACCGGGTGGCGAGCAAATAAAGTTATATGTAGAGTTTCTTCAGTGTACTTGTTGTAATACTCAATTTGTAGACAGACAAAGAACTGGCAGTCAACGAGCTTTGGAACGGTACACACCTAAAATGAAGTTGGGGAATTGTTTTAATTTTATCGATTAATCTTTGGCTGCCTTCCAAAATGTATTAATACAAAGTTTGTATGCAGTTCTACTACTGTATATAAACTATGTAGATATGCGAAGTAACCAAACAGTGCATCAACTATAAATCCGATCCCTGATTGCTTTTTGACTGCGTTAAAAATACACATTGACGACGTTTTGAAATAGAATACATTGTATATACTTTGTTCAAAACACAAAGCAACTAACATTTTAGAAGGCAGCCTTTCCATCTGAGTTTTGGTTGTGCTCTTCTGTGCCTTTCCTTGGACACAAACATATTTTCAACTTATTATCTTCAAACGCACGACGTACCAATGCTGTGATAGACGTTATAGTTTGAGGTGTCTAACGACGATGCTGTCCCTATAAAACACTTCCTGATTTAATGCCTATACAAGCCGCCAATACAGACTAGGTTAGTTTAGGTTAGCGGGTAGCTTGTCATTCACAGGCAAGTTCACTCGGTGGCCATATATGGTCCATTGTGTTACCCAATGTGAGGAAAGCTCCCTTGTGATGATCTGCTAGTGGATCGAGCTTCGAAAAAAACCGGTCAGTCCCCATAGTGACACATGCGCCACCATGCCTAGATTTTTAAACGTTCTATCACCCAAAAATTGATGACGTCTGCTCTGAAGAGCAGTAAAAGGTGTTGCACCGTGAGTGAGTCTTGTATATTCGCAACGAAAAGGGTCTCCGTCGCATCTAAAACCTAGGTGACTCGGTCCTACTTCATGCAGTATTAAAGCGTGGCCCACCGTACAGCAACCACGTATTGGAAGAATATGTCCAATGGTTGTAGAGACACAGACTAGGCCAAATACTGGATTTTACGAAGACTCGAAACAGAACTTCAGCCCTTTGAAATAGCATTAACTCTCTTAGTAATAGTCTTACAGGGCTTGTAAGCTTCAAGCCACAATTCCGAATCCAAATATCATAAATTTTACATTCTCAAATCTACCACTCGTGACAACATACTTTGTTTTTATTTTAATTTCTGGCAAACAAAAAATAACATTACTTTTGTAACACCTGGTGCAGTGTTTATTCCCTCGCATTAATCTTCATTAGAGTTTTAGTTGTTCTGTTGTTTTGTCATTTATCTACAAGAAAAAAAGGTAAAATTAAATTTCTTTACGATTATTTTTTTTTATAATCATCCACATACTTTGTTGAAAGAAGATAAATTTTTTTATCAACTCGTTTAATTCATTGTTACTTGTTGTGGAATTCCATGCCATTTGTTCTTTTCATGGTTGCTTCCTGAGTAATTTTCTTAAGTAGCTTTCAAATCTTTGTTTTTTTTTCTTTTCTTAAGTATTATCAGCACTGCATTTAATAGCCAGCAGCCTACACATTCCAGCCTACACAATAAGGTTACTTACTCTCTTCTTTTACTTTATATTGTTTCGTGCTAACAACAGAAGGAAATAACTTAGAAGATAATAAACTACTTAGTTTTACTGTTAATATGTATTGTTAAGAATCAGATAAAGAAAGGAAGCACGTTTTTATAAAGATTTATTTCAATTTTTATTTTTTTCTTATTAAAAAAATTAATGTTTATAGTGATGTTAAGTCAAGTTATTTAAAAAAGTTATCAATATCGAATAATGTATACAACAAAACAGTCTTTAATAATGTAAGAAGTTTGTCGTTTATAAAATCAAATTTTATGCCAAAACTGCTCCACGAGATTTAGGCGTGTGACAATTGATTTATGTTGCCTAAAACCCTATTTCTTTTCTCTTGTCCAAACCTGTACTTTAGGGTGCAACTGTTTCCTTCAGACTATTCAATTGAATTTAGAATTGCTGCAAGGAAGAAGCTAATACTGGCAGATTATCTGTAAAATTCCCAAATCCTAAATCCAAGAAACCTTTTGATATCCGCAAATAAAATTGTGAGGAAAATGGCTGAATAGCCATGGTATCAAGGATTTCCAAACAGTTTATGTCGAGCATTATTTAGCACCGGAGATATCGCTGCTAAAACTAATATCTTTATCATCGACCAAAAAATGCAAGTCATCGACAAAAAACGCAAGTAATCGATTAAAAAATGCAAGTCAAGAACCGGAAAAATGCAAGTCATTGACCAAAAACTGCAGGTCATCTCCCAAAAAAACAATGGAAGCCATCAACAAAAAGTGTAAGAGCTTTATATAGAGAACTTTTTTTGCTCATTTGACGAAAACAATTAGCTTCGACGCCTATATCTCCGGTCTCAAGTAACGCCCAGCAGTAAAAAAGCCAGTTTTGGAATCGTTCGGGCTATGGCTAGACCACTAAGTCTATTTCACCCACCATGTCCATTTTTTTATCCAATTTTGACCGATTTATATAGATCAGATTTTTTTTTTTGCTAATTTGAAAAAAAGTTAGCCTCCGGTCTTAAATAACACACGACCTTAAGGAAACCTTTTTTGGAATCCTCGATCCAATAACTATTCAAACCTTACTTCAGTGGAAAAAATTTTTGTGTTCGATAAATCGTATTGTGTTGTGTAAACATTAATACTTTTTAACTTGCCACCATCAATTTTAATTCCTTTAAATATGTATAAAAAATCTTCACTGCGTGTGTTAATTTTTCTCATAACCAACGCTATTAAGCTAAGTATTTGCTGTTTTCCGTTAATACTACACATTACAAAACCATATGTATGTAAATTTATTTCAACAATTTTTCATTTAATTTTTCAATACTTTTCATCAATCACGTTTAATGGTCAAGAAAAGATAGACCTTAAACTTGGGCATTGTTAACATGTTTAATATTACAAACCACATGCCCTCATTTATAGTATATGGTGTTACAAGCTATTATGGAAAATAAATGTTTTGGAAAATAAAAATATTGTAAAAACAAGTTAATATCATAACATCAATCAACTTCAAAAAAAACAAATTTTAACGTTGTCCAGATTTAAAACAAGCATTTTAAATACCAAGTGTTTATCAAAAACAAAAATTTTATAAATTTACTACATACCTTCTCTTATGTTATGCTACGATTACATATTCATTCTACCTTATCGTGAATAAATTTCCTCTTGACGTGATGTGCCTCCTTTTGGTGCAAGTATGAAATATTCACTTTTATTCTGTGATAACGGAAAGAAGAGCAATTGTCTGAACTTAAAAATATATTTCTTTTTATTTGTTTTTATTGCTTGTCTTAATAAAACGTATTTTCCTATTTTTTGTCTTACAGCCACTGAAATTCGCTGCCAAGAAAAATCTCGTGGCGGTTTGAGTTATGAAGTTATTTTGGCTGAACCAGCTCCCAATGTTACCGTACCCAAGAAGCCCGTAACACCCGGCAAAAACGTCTCAGCCGAAGAGATTGAGCAAAAATTAAAGGCAGCCGAGGAAAGACGTATTGTAAGTAATAGACAGTTTATTATCAAATGTTTTCGAAAGTTTATTATCAAATGTTTTCACCTTATTATTTTACAGTCTTTGGAACAAAAGAAAATGGCCGATTTATCTTACAAATTGGCTAAAATCGAAGAAGCCACACGCAAAAAGGATGAAATTACTAATGAATTCATTAATCAAACTAAAGAACAATTGGAATCAAAAATGGAACAACATGTTGAGAAGCGAGAAGCCATTATTAGCGATTTGAAAGAAAAATTGAAGGTATGTATGAACACGAATTAATATAATATTTTTGGTAGTAACTTTTGTTTAAAAAAGGCATTCTACAGATGGGTTTACTAATCTATATCCCATGTTATATTAGATCTAATTGTTCTTAGATTAGAGTTAGATAGAGTTAAAAATATATGCAAATGCTTGAGTAAGTATGGTTTAAAGACGAAAGTTAGAAAAAAACGCACATAAGATGGCGTATAATGCTCATATGGATTTAGGTTCCGATACCGTAGCAACAAATTTACATTTCGTAGTGTCCATTCCAGTGTTTTTTGTGTCCGAAATCTAGCATTACCAGAGAGACCAATTTTTTGTTAAAAAATAGTTGCCGTAGTTTAGTAGGTAGTGTATTGGTTTATTAGACGTAAAGCCAGGGTTCAAATCCCAGGTAAGACATCGAAACGAAATACAAAAAGTATTTCTTCGCAGATTTTCTCGCTCTTCAGCAGATTTCTGGCAAAAACTCTAAGGTGTAATAAAGAATTGCCGTGAAAAGTTTCTCAAAAATCTGTCGTTCGCAGTCGAGTTTAAACTGTAGGTTGCGCCACTCGTGTATAAAATTAACACACACAATGTAAATGGTGCGAGAAGCTAGGTCGTAATTCTAACTGAAGGGTTGTAATGACCAATTCTGTAAGACTAAAGCTTCTTTAAAAATATCTTCTATGTAGTTTTATTTGGTCTTTAGTTTCTGTAGGCATTTTTAATTTTACATTTTTATACTAAAAAGATTAGTAATTTGGCTTTAGAATAAAACTAATAATATCTTTTTTTTAATTATAACAAAACATAATAAAAAAATCTTTTAAATTTCCTTTTTCAGATTCATTCTCAAGAAATTGAAAAAACTCGCGAACAATTGGAACAACAAAAATACATAGAGAAAATTGCTATTGAGGAGAAATTAAAATCTGCTCAAACTTTGCGTGATGAAAATATCAAGAAAATGTTGGAACGTCTAAAGGAACATGTAAGTTTTTCTAAAAAAAAAGTTCATTCAAATAAATAACCAATGCACGTCCGTTAGCACTGGACCACCTCATCCTAAAAGAAATAGCAATCATTGTAAATAATTAATACAGTTCCATTAATTCATTAACCATAATCATTACAATAACATTTTCAATTTTTTGTTAAGCTAAACATTAAAAATTTTGATCTTCTAATTTAAAGCACTTAATTTTGCACTTTCTTACTTTAGATATAAAAATAGTTAAAGCTTGTCTTTTCATATTAGATAACTAACCTAAAGTATTAAAAAAATATATACTATTTGACTAAAATCTTTAAAACACAAAATACCCTGGTAGAAAATTCATTATTATAACGAAAATAACTTAAAAGCTAACAGTAAAATGTATGTTTACCTATATATAGAATTGAATTTTATTTTTCTTTTGAATATTTTTTGAGTTTTTTTACAGGTTAAGATCTAAAAAGTAGCGAAAAGAAATTCCAATAATTTTCCATCACATATTATATCGTACCCATAGAACCCTTCATCAATATTGACAAAAAATGATGACAATCTAGTTTATCAAGCTTCTGAAGTGGATTTTTACACACAACAAAAACAAACAGGCTTGTAATCACTAGATGCTATGGCTAACCTATAAGATGGATATTTAAGAACATCTTCAAATTTCCAGAACTTCAGCAGAATCGCTATTGAATGTACAACCAAATGTCAAACTCTTATTATGTAGTTTCCTTTCAATTCCAAGAAACACTCTACAAAACTTTCTAGATATCAATTCCGATTTAATCGCACTTTATATGGCAGTTTCACCAAGTCCGATGTCGTAACTTTTCACACATTTCGCCACTCTTCGCCCTTTTCGGGAATAGCTTCATTCTATTACTATTCAGTGACGATTTAGATTTGAAAGAAATGATTCCCACCCTACCTACTGTAACATCCAAAAAAGGCCCCTACTAACCTGCCACTATTTTCGCTGATCAGTGATCCATTTTTCTTCTCCAGTCGCTTTAGGAACTTTGCTATTCAGCAACGGTTCGTAGATTAAAGTTTATTCCAAGAGGTTATTGTCTGTTCAATTCATATTCAGCCTTATTCAAAGACATTCCAAACTGCTCTTATGCAAGTTTAGTAGGTCCTGGTCAAACAAATCAGTGTCTCCATAACTTTCGGTCTCAACGATCAATATTTAGCACAATACATACATACATAATTGGTCATTACAACCCTTTAGTCAGGATTACGACCTAGTTTCTCACACCGTTTATGTTGTGTGCGTTAATTTTTATACATGAGTGGCGGGACTTACAGTTTAAAGTCTATTCCGAACGACAGATTTTTGAGAAACTTTTCACGGCAGAGTTCATTCAGAGTTTTTGCCAGAAATCTGCTGAGCGGAAGTCGCTGAAGAAATATTTTTTCGGATTTCGTTCAGTTGGAGATGACTGACCTGGGGTTTGAACCGAGGCCTCACGTCTAATAATCCAACACACTACCTACTAGACCACGGCGACTCCCAAAGAGTAGTGTATCTTTAACACCAAAACCGACGCAGAATTAAAGTAAAAAAATTTACTCGTGATTGGCTATTACAAGATCAGGGATATAAACTTGCTTTACATTTTGAGACACCAGACATAGCTTCTTTTTTATATATATTTGAAAAAAATAATGCGTCAGCTAATTAAGTACAAGATCTTATCGTTTCGTTTAACGTCACTTTTGTACACTGCAATTGCGTGAAACTACCAGCCGCTTTTTCTGTCATTACACAACACGCGATATAGTTTATTAAAACTCGTCTATTGGAAAAATAATGGATTTCTTTTTACTACACCACTCAACTGTTTAAAAAAATGGAAATTGAAAATTTTGTTTTACAACAGATAGCCTTTATCCGAACAATTTAAATTTCCCTCACAAACCACATCTCCTCCCTACATTTTCACCTAACCACCACCGTCACCACTAACACACTTACTAAATTATTGATATAATAAACAATCTCTTGTAAATGTATTTCATTTCTTCTTGTTTTTTATTTTCCATTATTTCATTTGTTTCTTTTTCATTGAAATTTAATTTTTAAATAATTTTAGAACACTGTCAAAATTGCTGAAATCAAAAATCAAATTGATCAATTGGAATCACAAAAAAACGAGGAGAAGGCCCGCATTATTGAAAATAAATTATATACCGCTGAACAAAATCGTGAAAAGGAGATACAAAAGAAAATTGAAAAAGTTCATAAACTCGTACGTTCATTTCTGTTTTTTATTTAAATTAACCTAAAACAAAAAAAAAGAAAAACATACTCATTTAATACATTATATATCATTAACTTTATTTTTATTGTTGTTGTGATGTCCTTTACCCCATTTTTGGGTTTGAAATGATTTAAAACGTATTGATTATACTTGTTTTTATTAATTTTTTTTTTTTTACATCATGGCTTCTTTTCAATTTTATTAATTTTTCCTCATCTGTTTAGTACATCATTCATTAATGTAGAGGAGTTATTTTATTGTAATTTTGTAAATGTGTTTCTTTTCTCAAATGTGTTTTTCTTTCATTAATTAATTAATATATTTATCTTAATTTTATCTAATTGGTTAAGAGAGCTGTAAGAAAATTTAGAAGCTTTTTAAGCAATCGGAAAATTGTTCGTAATTTTTTCAAGTTTCGAAGGTCATTTTATTGCAATTAATTCCTGACATTATTACACAAAACAAGTAGGAAAAATGTATTGAAAATTGTCAAGTATGCTATATATTAAATGGCAAAAACTCAGAAAATAGGAACTATTTTGTTTACCAAGATATTTTACATTGTATATGATTGTTACGACTCTATTAATCTATCTAGTTATCTATTCGAATGGGGAGCATGTTTTCCTATGTAAAGTAAATTTTACGTGAACACGTTTATTATTGAATTTAATTTTCTAGGTGGAAAATGTGTTTCTACAAGTACCTATATTGAGAATTCTTAAGTACTATTCTGGGGAAACCAGTGTCATCAGTAAAAGTACAAGTATGAATGTGTCTATTTATTGTCATGTCCGTATCAGAAACGTTATTTGCAATTCAATTTGCATCATATCGTCAGTATCTATGTCAGCAAAGAACTGCATGTTTAAAGAAAAATGGTGCAACACGTACCCAATTGTAAACGAAACTGTAACACACAAGAAATATAAACGTTTTTCCACATATTGGCGTAATCTTTCGATTTAATTAATAAAAATATCCACCTAATGAAATTATTTAGATAGGAGAGTTACTGGTGGTCATTGGACGTCAATATTAGGCACAATTGCTGCTACAACGTCTAATTATTATCATATTTTGCCTTACAGCGATGATATTTTTGTTTACTTACCGAAAACATGTGACTGTTATGTTTGTTTAGAATCAATTCGAAATTATGACGACTATAGCAACCTTTGTTTAGGTCTTTCACAGTTGGAACATTGCTTATATGAAATTTTTTATTATTTTAATAATTGTACGGTTTTGAAATCAACCAGGATTGACCAAAGCGATTGACCGTGAGAGTATCAGAACCATAAGCATTATTTCTCTTTTTCGACAACCTGACTTTGCTAACCACTTTATATATATAGAAGGACAACTGTGAAATTTAAGAAAATTTTCTCCTCGCTGATGTCGCTTTTTTCTTTAGAATGCTAGAACAATGCTGAGTCAGAGGCTTATCTAAACTTACTTGATATTATAAAAATAGGTTACCGATTTTATATGCAGGATGGCGTAGTATTATTTCATTCCTTTGTAATTTTTCGATGGTAATTTTTATAATTTTTTAAAAGATTAATTTCCTATTGTTATGCCGTTTGTCTTAGAGACTGACTTAGATTGTTTTTATATACAATATTGTATGTCTACGTATTATCTGCTCTCAGTATCCGACGGTTTGAAAATAGTTATTCAATATGAGATAAACATGTTAAACAATTTTGTTAACTTAAGTTTCTTTATATATTCGTAGGAACGTCGCGCTGAATTGGTACGTCAAAACAAGGCTGCCGCGCAGCCTCAACAATTGTGCGAGGATAACATGTCCACAGCCATTGCCTCATCCGGCTAGAAGAATACCCAACAGCAACAACAACAACATTAATAAGAACGATTTAAAAATTATTACATAAATTTAAAAGAAAAAAAAAAACGTAAACAGCACTATGAAACTGCTTCAAGAAAAGAAAATTAATTTAAAACAATAAAAATAAAAAGAAAAGAATTAGAGATCTTTTTTGAAATCTTTTAAGATTTTCATTGAATAACACACACAAAACAAAATCATTTAACTGCTAATAAGAAAAACCGTTTAATTAAAGTTTAAGAAAAGCAAATAAACTATATACTCAAAAAAAGATATTAAAAAAAGAAAACAATTTAAAAGATACAAACAAACATGGAATGCATATAATCCCCCTCTCTCTAACTCTCTCTAACTATTAATTATTACAAAACAAAATAATAATAATAAAAACAAACATTAAAAATTAATTATATTTTTCATTAACAATTATTATATAAAAAAAAGAAAAATTAACTCATTAACTACAAAAAAAGCTGATATTAATTATTACTAAAAAAATTGAAACACTAACAACTGGAAGAAATCACACTTTTAAACAAATGAAAGTACATACATACCTGTTTTGCATTAAATTAATTTATTTTAAAGGCAGGAAACATATTGCAATTTTGGCACATATTTATATACTTTTTAATAATGAATTGCAAGCAAAACGACAGCATTAGATAATGTTCAGCACTCCATTCAAATTACCATCAAATGTAATTATATGAGTTGCTTTGTTTGTAAAAATATTGTTCAACAAATTACCAGGGCAACTCATATTTAAACCAACCAACAACCTCTGTTAATCAAAATGCAATTGAGTCGGTCGTTATGCTAAACAAAAAAATAACAATAAGAACTTTCAATTTTAGTGTCCCAACTTTAGGAACTTTTAAATTTAAATCAAGTTCCTAAAGACAAAACATACATACATTTTTAAGTATTATTAATATTTACTTTCATTATTTTTAACTGGGTTTATTAATATTTTTCTAACAGGCCTAGCTTTTTTCTATGTATCTATTAAAAGTGTTTGAAATAATTTTATGTTTTATTATTTTCTAATGTTAAGTAAACCATATTATTTTTTTTTCCTTTCCATATATTTTATATTCATTTAATTATTATTTTAAATATAAATATTTGTGTAAGTCCTTTTTAATAAAAAGAAATATATAAATAAAATGCTTCAAAAAAATCAATAAAACATTATTTAAACAAAAAAAACAACTAATGAGTTTTATTTCTCTGGATTAAACCAAACAAAAACTAAATATTTAATAAAAAAAAAGAAACCAATAAACAACATAAAATTTTTCTAGCCATTTAAGGACAAAAAAGTTTTTAATTTTTTATACTTTACCAAAAAAAAATTAAATGAAAAGAATAAGCAAAACGAAATTAAACGTTTTCAAATTAAAGAATATATATTGAAATTAAATTAAAATAAAAAAGTAAAATAAAAATATTTTGTCTATTTAATCTTATATTACAAAGGAAACTTAAATGAAAATTTCATAAAAAACATGAAAAAAGAAAAGTTGATATTGATATTTATAATAATAATAAATAAGAAAAAAATGATAATAATTTAAACCGAAATTACTTTAGAAAACAAAAATAATATTATACAATAACAAATAAATTAAAATGAAAAAAAAAACAAAAAAAATTAATAATTTATTTTTCAAATTTTTAAAATAATTTGCTGGTAAATTATGTATAATTAAAAAAACTATATTCATTAACCAAAAAAAAACAAAACAATTAGCTTAATTATTTATTATTATATATACAACAAACATACAAACAAGCAAACAAATACTTCATATAATTACGACGTAAATATTATATAAAAAATCAACACTTTTTAAAAGCTTATATTTGTAGTTAATTTTTAACTACAGAGAATTTATTTCTTATTATAATGCAACACGAGAAATAATAAGAGAGAAATTTATAAGCTTAAATAATTTTCCAAAGTTTATATATTAATTACTTAAAAACAAAAAACAATTTAATTGTTAAAAAAAAAGATAAAATAAACGACGTTTATAAACTAAGAACTACATAACCAAACTTGTCTTTAGAAACGCTTTTGCATAAACCAAATAATTATCACCTATATACCCCATATACCTTCTATTAACAACTATAAGCCTTAATATAAACACACAAAAACACAGAAAACCAACAACAACAAATTATAAACTATACCCTTAGATTTATTCAACTTTAACTTCCTTCCTTCATATAACATGAATTGTTGTTGACAAACACATTTTCCCTTAGACTTTTGAAAAAATCCCTTTGGTATTTACATTTTAAAACCGCTGCCACTTTATTAATTTACCTTAGTTTTGTTTGTTTATTATTGTAAAACCCAAAAAAAAAATAAACTATAACGTTTCATAATCCCAAATATAAAAACTAATTGAGAAGGGATTACATTTAATCATAGGCAAAAAACTTATTAATTAAAAAAAAGAACATACTGAAAAGAAAGTAAACAATTTAAAGCATATTTATAAATGTGTACAACTCATTTCATAATAATAATAATGAAAACAAAAATATTACTTAAATGAAAATATATCAAAAATAAACAGATGATAAAACGATGAGAACTCAATAAGAATATTAATAAAGAAATTTCTAATTTGAATGCTAACGATGATTTTCAATTGTGTTTTACTTGTCTTGTTCTTTATAAAGGTAAGTATTCAACAACATTCTTTCGATGGTAATACATACATTATTCGCAATTACAGCCCTACTGACAGAATTACAATGTAGCTTACTACAATTTAACGTCGACTTCAAACGACAAATTATTCTCAGAGTTCATGACAGAAGGCTGTTGCGTGGTGGTACTTGAAGGAAATATTTATTTCATTTTTCCAAAGTGGTTTAAGACCAGAGGTTGCACTCAAAATTATGTCGAACGCTGTAACACATACCTAGAACAATATAACTAAAACTTAACTACACTCGCATATTTATTGCATTTCGTGATTAAATCATACACTAAAATTCTTATTTACATTTAATCATGCATGTTGAACAAAATTATGATCATACTGCCGAATGCTTTTACTGAATGTGACTTCATATTATTCAGGCAATTATTCATTCTCAATGTGAAATAAAATCGTAATCGTACTTATGAACACATCGTTGGTGTAGGTAGGAGTTGTGTGATCAAACATGTTTGAGTAAAGTATATCGACTAGAATTGATAAGGTTTGCCTATTGTATTAAAAATGAAAGCGGAGATCTCTTCGCTTTCATCACGGCCCTTTGATTTGCTTTTATACTATTTCATGTTGATTATTTATTCATTTACATGTCATATTTGCTTTTTGCGATTTATTCTTCATACAAAAGCTTGATGCTGATCGAAAAGAACACTTAGATGTTTGTCTTTCATACCTCAAACAGATAATAATTTTTGATTCAAACGAACAGACATACGAAATTAGTGGTATGATGCAACTTATAAATAAATTCAAAGTGCCGAAATAAATTATGAATAATACGAGCTTAAGACATTTTGAATCTACGCTAGTTAGGGTTTTTGAACACAATGATAGCTTGATGAGTGCATGTGAACGTATTTCAATCATCATTTGCAGTTCATTTAGCATTTATACAGAGCAAAACCCGGATTAAATTTTTTATAACGCGTATTTATACAATACAATTTGAATTCCAAATATAACTATCGAAAGAATTTATATTCGGCATCTATAGTTCGATATCATATCGCAAAGCCATAAAACGTAACTGCTCCGACCCTCTCTTGAGTTAGCTACAGATTACCAAGATTTCTCTTTGTTGCTTTTTATATCATATCATGTTAGACATGGTTGCCATACATACATAACTACATGGTTGAGTTTAAACATATTCAATTATGTTTTCAATATAAAAAAATGTATTTTGAAGTCATAAAGTAGATTCATATGTTGATATTGAAACATAATTTGCAATATTTTGCTTTAAATAATTAAAAAGGTAAAAAATCGAATAAATTAAATTCTACTTTCAAAGCATAATCCAAAATATAATTAACCCTTAATTACGGCAATAGGGCGGAGTTTAATACATTTTTTACTAATGCCAGCGGCATGGCAAGTATCAACTACATCAGTTACATCTTTATAGGACTCAGGAGCTTCTTCCATAACCAGTTTAGGAGATGCGACACGAATTGCTATACCCATGTCTTCTAGTTTTTCCAAAACTTCCTTATAATCTAGATTACGACGAGATTTGGCACGAGATAGTGCTCGACCCTAAAAATGTTTCGAGAAAATTTAAATTATTTTCAATTCTATTGTCGTAGATAGTAAATATCTTACCGCTCCGTGGCAGGTAGAGCCAAAAGTTTCTTGCATGCCTTTCTCTGTACCAGTCAGAACATAAGAGCAAGTGCCCATAGTACCACCTACCAAAACTGGCTGACCGGTTAATTGATAATCTACAGGTATCAAGGGGTGGTGAGGTGGGAAAGCTCGTGTGGAACCTTTACGATGTACCAATAACTTTTTCTCTTTGCCATCGACCATATGGTTTTCAATTTTAGCTATATTATGCGAGACATCGTAAATTACATGCATGTCCAGATCATCGGGTGTGGTATGGAACATTTTTGCAAATGCCTGGCGTGTAAGAAAAGTCATAGAACTACGATTCACCCAAGCAAAATTGGCAGCAGCAGCCATTGCTTTCAGGTAATCCTGTCCTTCGGGAGAGTTGATTCTAGCACAAGCCAACTGCCGATCATTTGTTTCAATATTATCTCTTTTCATGGCTTTTTCCATTTGTACTAAAGCATCAGTGGCTACTTGATGGCCAAAGCCTCTCGAGCCGGAGTGGATCATGACGCACACTTGCCCCTTCTCTTCTATGCCCATCTTGGAGGCACTCCATTTGTCGTAGATTTCATCGACTACTTGGATTTCCGCGTAATGATTACCAGCGCCTAAAGTGCCTAACTGTGGCAAACCTCTTTTTTTGGCTCTTAAACTAACCTTGGATGGATCCGCATTTAACATCCTACCATACTCCTCACAATGCTCTTTATCTTCTGCCCAGACATAGCCTTCTCTTAAACTCCAGTCCATGCCCATTTCTAAGGCCTCCTCCAAGTCGTGAGCGTTCATAGGTATAATACCCTTTGAGCCGACACCTACTGGAATATGATCGAATAATGATTGCGCTAGTTGTTCCTTAACAGGTTGAACATCCTTTTCAAAGAGATTAGTTCTCAACAAACGTACGCCGCAATTAATATCGAAGCCAACACCTCCAGGACTAACAATCGATAGAGGATTATCCATGTCAAATGCAGCCATATTACCAATGGCAAAGCCATAGCCAGAATGTATATCAGGTAAGCCAATTGATCTGCCGACAATTCCGGGCAAAGCTGCTACATTGGCAATTTGTTTAACGCCCGGCAAAAAGCCACCCACTGCACCAGGTCGGCAAGAGTTCTTCAATTCTTCCAACATCAGTTTTTCCAGTTTATTGTTGACATAGAAGCATCCTTCCACGTTCATGTTGGGCTGGAAACCCTTTTTGATTCGCCAGCAGCAATCGCTGATTTTTTCCAAATATTTTAATTCCTCGTTATAGGGTCTGACTACCATTTTGATGTGATATCTTTTCTTTGTTGGTTATATTTATATATTTACAATTTCACAACGAATTGTAAAAAGTTGTCTGTGGTTAGTTAGTGCGTTGAGTATTATTACTAATATTCAATAATTTCACAATTAATACAATAATTGCAATCAATGAACAGCCGGCGTTTTTTCTGTTATATGAGAAAACTTATGGGACTCTGCTTTTGCTTTAAGAAATGCAGTAAAAAACAAACAACTCACAATAGTGTAAATGATAACAGAATGCTTCACATAATAAATTTTTGCGAATAAGCAATTACGATATCACCAACATATTTTAGAATTCTACTAAATGACTCAAATGCACTTATACTTTAAAAAATGTCTAAATTCGATATTTTCTCTACTTTAACAAAAGATTTGTTTTCTAAAGTAGTTTTAGAATAACATTAAGACTAATTTTTATTCCAAATATTTGTAAAAACTTATTTATATGAAAAAATTTAAATAAACTTTAAATTTTAATTACTATATTAACAGTTTAACAAATCACTTCAAAAAGGTATAATTTTGTGGACTTAATAAGTTTTATCACAAAGTAATTCATAATATGAATTCGTAAATATCTTAAAACTGTACAATTTCTTTAAATATATTAAATATTTATGTTATGTCAATAAAAGTGTTTTTTTTTTTGTTCTCACTGAATCTCCCTGTTGTTTGATTATTGTTTTGACATTATTACAAAAACAACTATATAAAAAGAGACACGAACAACAAGAAAAAATTTAGACATCTTTTGAAGTATTCTTGTGTGAAAATCCTAAAAATTAGTGTAAAAAAATTAAAAAAATAGTATCTGGATACAATAAAATTATGAAATTGTTTAGGAAAATATTGCTTTAACAAGATATACGAAGAAATCGCACATTATTGCTACTCAAAGCGTATGGAAAGTAAAAATATAAAAATTTCTTATTTAGCCCCATACAAGTTAAGTTCTGAAAAGTAGTGAATAGAAAAAAGGCGCCACCAAGAGTAAAACACAAGAAACTAATAAAAAATTAACTAATAATAATTTGTTTGAGAAAAAGGTTTGTTAGAGATGTTGAATTATAGAAAAAATGCTTATGAATTTTCTAAAATTAATTATAGGTATGCCCCGCTTACTTGCCGCAGAATATGTCTATTCCGGAGCAATGGATGATTGTTATAACGACTATGTAACATCACCATCTACAGTACAACAATCATCACAACAGCGACATCACTTATCAGCAGTCATACAAGCAACTCATTTACCAAGTAAATTACCTGTAGCGATGCGATCCAAATCTAATAGTCCTGAACAAAAAACTTGTGGTATCACAACCAGTAACCAACAACTGCTTTCCAAGTCAACGGAACAACAACAAATACATACCATATCATCTAGTGATGAGGATGAACTAGTCACTGAACAGAATACTATAGAGGAAGAAATTACAAATGTGTCATCAGGTGAAACAGAAGATTTTGAAGGATTTGATGATTACACTACCCCAAACAGTAGCGGTTTAATAAATGACATCAGTCAGAATGAACACAATCTATCAAATAATTTTTTGAAGCGCTTATCTAATACAGACTTTAATAATTATTTTGAAGATTCAGAAGGAGTTGTTGAAGCAATCGAAGTAGATGATGATGAAGAAATTTCTATCGGCAACAATGAAATTATGTTCTATCAGTCTAGAGAGGAAATAACGCCAAAAAAGTCACAAATGTATAAATGTGAGCCTCATACTCCTAGTAAGCGTAAAAAAAAGGATAAAGATCATCATTTAAATGGTAAGCGTAGTTCTCCTATGTGTAATGTTTTCATGAAGTACTATAGGGCGGGATTTTTAGTATTATTTAGCGAAAGTATGACTAGGTTTTTGTTTATTTTTCGATAAAGTTAGTAACATAAAAGTATTTGTTTCTCTAATTTATAATTTTTTTTATTACAGATATGTTACCACAGCATTTAAATACGACACCCGACCAGATAGTTGAAATTAATTCGGACTCAACTACAAATTCTATGAAACAGAAGAGACAACAAATTAATAATAAATACCAAATAAATCTAAGTCAGCAACAGCCTCATAAATACAATAATAATCCAAATAAGTGTTCGACAGAATCAACAAGTGAATTTCCAGTCAGTTCACCATCAAATCCACAACAACCAAGAGGTGGAAAATATCCACCACGACCACCTTTATTGAAAAACACTTTGCCAGCCGATTCGTTTGAACGTCAACTAGCAATGATTGCCGCCTGTAATCCTCAAATGACTCTGGCAGAAAAGATACAATCATGGGACTGTGATGATGAACTGAGTGATGTTGACGATGTTAACAAATTCGATGAAGAATTTAAACGCTTAGAAAAGCAGAAAAAATTAGAACTAAAACAAAGAGAAAAAAGTACCCGTTTAAAAAACAATGAAATGAAAAATTATGATTTTCTCACATTTCGTCAAAAAATTCTAAGCAACATGAAAGAACAAAAGAATCAAAAATTTAACGCTGTTGGACAAGGAAGCACGATTGTACTTGGTAGTAAGTGTTTGGAAACTTCGGGCAGTGAATCAAGTAAAAGCGTTATACATGTGGATGAACGACCATCAACATCGGCTGTAGCACAGCAACAACTACAGCAAAGACGTTCAAAAATTCAAGGAAATATTGAAACTGGAGAATATAAGAAACGTCTTGTAAAAGAAACCCAAAAGAGAAATCAAAACTCTACAACCCCACCTCAAACATCATCTTCAGACAATGAGAGAGATTTCTTTCACAAAGCAAAAAATCATGATAAATTATGTCCCAGCAGTTCTGAAGAAGCCATCAGCCAAGACGTACCTACACATATACTTTCGAAAGCAAATAATAAGATTGAGCAAAATAATTCAAAAAATTTACGGAAAAAGTCCCCAAATAAGTCTCCTCTCTCACCTAAAAAAACGAACCAAAACAAAACATCTGCAAAAAACTCGTGTGCTTTACCTGAGGAGGAGATTGATTCGGTTTTTCGGCTGCACCGATTAAACCGTGAAAGAGATAAACTTCAAAGTATTTCAACTCTAAATGGAAAAGATGAGAAGCCGAACAGTATAATACAAATGCGTTTAGATTTTGCAAATGAAAATAAAACTGAACTGTTGACGGAAAAGAAGCAAGAGGTTTTTAAAACTCCCATTGTACCCCAAAAGTATTTAGCAAATCATTCTCCTATTTCGAATAATACAAGACACACTAACATTTCCCCTACAAAAAGCCAAGATTCACTAGAAACAATGAATTGTACAAAACTAAATTCCTCTGGAGCAGTTTCCGAGGATAAAAGTGAGGTCAGTTATAAGAAGGTGGACAAAAATTCTGAACACAATGATGTCGATGGAGTATATCATCAACAACATGAGTTTTGTAATTATTTAGGCTTAACTGGCATGTCGACAGCAACGGCAATGGCTAATGCAGTCGCTGAATTGGCTCAGTGTAATTTAGCACGAAGATCTATGCGTGTCTTACGCCAGCAGAGGGAGCGTAAAGATAAAACTGCTAAGGAAGAACGTGAATTGGAAACTTTAAAATTGAAAAAACAAACCGATTTCCGAAAGCGTGACAAAGGAGGTTGCGAGAATGTGACGCAGTTAGAAACTTACAGTTTAGGAACAGTAATAAAAAGTGAAGACAGGTATGGTTAATGCTTTAATAGATTCAAACAAAGTATTGATTAATTTGTAATTCGTTTTGTTTCAGCTCCTATTCTCAGACATCAGAAGAAACATTTAAAGAGACGAAAAAAGATATTAGTAATATTTTAAAGAGAAATTCGTCAATAATATCTCCACATTCTGTGACTATTATAAAGAAGGAACCTGAAATAAAAATCCTTTGTCATATATCTACAAATAAAAAGGAAGATGTCGAAAGAATTTCTAAAGAATGTGTAAAAGAAATCACACAACCAATTAGAGAAATTTTAATGAGACGCGCAAAACAAATTAATTCAAGCAAACTCTCAGAATTGAGTGAAACTAACATTGTTGATCAAGAAGATAATAAAAGCGAGCGTTGCATGAGCAGTAAATGTATTCTAACTAAGAAAGAAATAAAGACTGATTGTTTTGGAAGCGATGAATTATTATCTACGAAAGCATATTCAAGAAGAGGACAACAATGTCAAATAGCATATAAAACTGAAACAGTTGCTGATACGATGTCCACAACAAAAAGTTCAATAACTAGTGCTAGTCCATTTATAAAACAAGAAGATTCTTATAGAACCGATGATGTAAGTGTAGATAACGATAAAAACGTATTTAAGCCATCTAAAAATTTAACGTCATCAAGTCCCAATATCATTCAACAAAAAATTAAGATGGCATTAGAAGAATCTAGAAAATCCAAACCAAGTATATTTATTGTGCAATCAATAGAATGTCAGAAAAATATCTCAAGTAAATTACACCAAACAGAGAATGAAACTGGACTAGCATCTGACAAAGAACTAGATCAAGATAAAGTCCAAGCTGATGCAACACAGTCTCAAAGTGATTTAAGTAAAAATTATAAAAAGAATGAAATAAAAAATATTTATAAAAAACGTAGAGGAAGAAAGTATCCCACCTCCAAGCGACAATTGCGCAAACGTAAAATTATTGTTATAAAAACTGTAAAGCCAAAGCTAAAGTCTTACACAAACTTATCTGAATTTAAAAGAGAACTTCGTTCATCTCCTAAAATAAAACAGCCAAATACTGACAACCCTAAAGCAGATATTCAACCAGAATGTTGTGAAACAAAAAGTTATCGCACCGTGCAAACGGAAACAAATGATTTGGACATTTTTGTTAATAGTCATTATAATCAGAGAAAGACACGAATAATGGCTAAAGCATCTGCATTACTTGAAAGATCTAGACGTTTGACACTAAGAAGCCGGGGGAATTTAACAACATGTAAATCTAAAGTAATGCCGAAAGCGCAAAGATCAAATCTCCTGTTACATAGTACAAAGACACAAATTATAAAACCTGCAACCGAGCGCTTACCATCTTTTTTAGCTCCAAATGTTTATGGAGGTGAGTCTGAAAATAAAGACTTACAAATAGATAAATTGCCACAAACTATATCAGTTGCAGACAATGATAATGTTGTTGTATCTTCTACAACAAATACATATGATGAAAGACCATCTAATGAAGCATTGGTCGTCACACAATCACCAATAACTTTGGGATCCATTTATAACAGTGCTTCATATGTTATCACACCCTCATCAATAGAAACCAAAGAACAATTTTCACAATGTAATCTTAGTAACAGCGTAAAATATCTGAACAGTTCATCTTCATCCAAGCAGTCTATGAGGAATCCATTAAAAATGGATTACGGTAGCGTTCTGTATATTTACCACGAATTGGACATATTGATTGTTATACAAGAACGTTTAGTTAGCTTTTGGAAATATTCCAAATTAATAAATATTTTAACACTATTTCCATCGAACAAAACTAACTATAACCCTCAAATAAATCCTGAAACATCTTCTCCCAAAGACCACAACACGGAAAATTATTGTAACAATCAAGTTCGTCAGCCTGCATCCTTATCCATATTAACGAATGCAAATTCATCTGTAGAATGGATGCAATTGGGTGAATTGCGACGTCTTAATTATGGTGAATTAGTGAATTTATTTACTATTAACTGTTAATAATAGAGTAATTTATTTTAATTTTAAGATACGGAAATTTCAATTCCTTATGCAAATCGCATTTGCCTGCACAATTCCACACCTATCTATTTAGAAATGCGTGCTCAACAACTACCTAAAAATCATCGGGATTGTAATCTGCTGTCTATGTATATAAACATTTATTATTATCACGATGAAGATATGATTGCTAAATGTAACTCAATAGAGTTGGATACAATACAAAGGTATTTCGATTCGATTTTATAAAATTTGTAGAAATAAAATGTACTTTTTATTAAAACTACTTACAGTGACGTAAAATTTGTCAACTACACCACTCTAAATCACTCTCGATATTTTATAATGACTTGGCCACAAGAAAATCCTCTTGGAAAAACACGTTCCGGCTTATGTAAATATTCTCTCACGCCACAATTGGATACGCTAGCTAGCATTAGAGAATTTAAAAATTTTCGTCATACAATCCGCTATTTACAGTGTTTGAATGGTAAGTCCAATATAAAAATCATAAATTGTAACAAAATTTATAATTTTGTGTTCGTAAATACAAGCAGATTTCTGGCAAAAACTGTGAGAGTAAATAAGATTGCCATGAAAAGTTTCTCAAAAATCTGTCGTTCGGAGTAGACTTTAAACTGTAGGTCCCGCCACTCATGTATAAAATTAACACACACAACATGAGTGGTGTGAGAAGCTAGGCCGTAATCCTGACTGAAGGGTTGTAATGGTCAATTATGTCATGTAAATACAAGTTATTTATAATTATTGTTTTTAAATTTACATAACATGAGTTCAGCGCTGCAAGTTTTTATGTAAAAATGCAACGTTTTTAGATTTTAAAAAATTATCGAAAAATATATATACTATACCTACTTCAAGCCTTTTAAATATCGTGTTTCATTAACCATTGCAAACTAAAAATACAAAGCAATAATACTGCTTTGTGAAACGATATCTTTCCATAGGCCTGTAATAATCTAAAAGATATCTGACATATCTTTAAAAATAGAGATGCTACTATTTGATAACATTTTTTAAATAATAATATGTTTATTGTATTTCAGATGATAAATTAATTGGCTTTGGTGATACTCAAGTAACTATTTGGGATCATCGCAGTGGTGATGTATTAATGAATTATGATCTCGAAATACCAATGGGTAAAAACCTTGGTTCAATGTACTTCTCAAGTCAAGATATGGAACAAAATAATATATTAATCATACATCAGTATCATGAGTCCGAAAACAATACCGCACCAGTACTAATGACCATAGCGTGTACAGTAACGCATACCCAACCTTCATATCGGGTACTACAGGAAATAAAATTACCCTCACCAGCTTTTAATGTTGTAAAAAGTGCAGTCAATACTAGTGATCATTTGGTCATAGCTGGAGAAAATGATGATGAACTATGGATAAGTGCAACTAATCCGACATGCATTACTATTGTACCCGGTAACCAGAATATTAAGCGCTTTTATAATCAAGAAAGATCACTGCTAATTGAGCTGACTGACGAAAGTCTAAATGTCAATTCGTTGGCAAATTATCTCTTGCAATTAGCAGCTGCTAAAACGTTAAATTAAATGGTTTAATAAATTATTTAGTTTGTAACTTAATATCTTCGAAAAGTTTGCTTAATCTTTTTGGGGTTATTAAAGAATGTAAAAAAAACTTCGTTAATTTTTTGTTGGCTTGTTATAAAAATTGTTTAAAACAAAATTTTGTTAAGAGTTCGTTCTATAGTCTTACTAATTAAATTAAATTAAATGAAATTTGTTTTTTTTTTTTTTTCTTTTGGCTTTATATTATTAGAAATGTAGTTTCCTTAATTCACTCTAATTTCAGTGTATAATTTAACGTGTAATTAAAATATTAGATATAATATACTTATATAAAAAATATAAAAATGTGTGTAATAAAAAATGTATTTTTTTCTCCTTAAATATATCCCTATTTAAAATGTAAAAAGAAATTTTAGTGGTAAACTATTTTAAAATTTACATTAAAAGAAAAACATGTAATGTGTCTAAGACACCATCTTCTCAACTGTACTATTTTAAGTTCTCTTTTATATTTTCTTAATTTATTTCCTTTTTTTCCTTAATCATATTACAACTATTAAAGCAACAACAAAGATCTTACAAAGTGTCATCTATTAAATGAACCAGGATGCAACGAATAATTTTATTGTTTTTTTTATTTCAAATTAATTTTAATCAAATAATCTAATACTTTCTTAATATAAACAATTTAAAGAGATGTATTTTTAAATGTAATTTTCGTATATTTTTCTTAACAAATCTCCTCATATACATATGTAATAATACCTTTTGTTATCATTTTTGTATGTATCAAATTTACTGCTAACAAAACGTATAAAATAAAATTTAACATATATGTACTCTGTAATTCTGTTGCATCATCCAATGGCATATAAAAATCGTTTACACTTTTTATTAGTTTGGGTCTCAAAAACACTATCCAAAAAAATTTTAATATCCTTAGTTTTTTAAATGATATTTTTGCCATAATTTATAAAAATTTATAACTTAAAATAGTTGTTCTTATATACATATGTATAATTAAACATAAATTAATTTTCTTTGTTTTTCTAATTTTTTATTCACCCAGTTAGTTTTAATATTTAATATTGTTAATTTAGTAGTTATAAAAAAACATGAAACAAACTCTTGAAATCAATAAAATTGAATGTACATACATAAATATACATTTTTGTGGTGTAATTATAAATTTTAATCTAGAATATTTTATAAAAATCCAATTTAAAATCCTTTTACAATTATCAATAATGTTAATCCGATAATCTGGTTTGCACGCGCAATAAAGTTTTAAATAATTATGTATTCAACTATTAATTTTTATTGTCAATACTAAAGGTCGAATGTTGGTATTTTTTAAAGAAATAATATTGAACAAAAATTGCAAAATATATTGTATCTTTAACAATTCTTTTTTGCTTGAAGTATTTGAGAAATTTTCTGGCTTTTATATATGTATTTAAGAATTTAAGTGGTGCAACTAATTTGTTTGTGTGGTTGCATTTTCCCAGCTCTTAAAGTATTGTGTGTCTGATGCAGGTGTTTTGTGGTCAACCACGTTTTCTTCAGTCTTATAGTTTTCACTTTCATTTTGTCCATTAAATTTATTTTAGTATGGTACATGTTATTTACGGACGAGGGCCAAAATATCCATATGCTGCTTATGACTCTAGAGCACTTGTTAGGCGACAACTATAGTTTTTGCATTCGATACGAACAGAATCCACAGAAGAGGATGGCTTCTCCAAATTGATTGTAAATTCGTTAAATTTAAAAATCGTAATGAAAACTGTTTACATTCACCGAGCTCCAAACTTCGAACACTAGATTTTTGTAGTCGAGTACTTTAACCAACTATCAAATCTGGCAGAATCATTCCTTTCAATTCTTTTGTTTTCTTCCTTAAAAAAAATTGAAAGTTATTTGCTTGAATTTGTAACAAACTAAAAAGCATATTGTATAAACTATTAACATATTAATTGCAATGTTGAAAGCTAAAATATTCAAATTATAACATTGTTTTTTGGATTTGACGGATTAATTATTGCAGACTATTGTGAGTTTACATCAATTTACCCATTTAGAATTGTGACTCGCTACATCGCCCTTATACTCAATAAGGATATTACTTTCATGGTAGTTTTTAAATTCTATGTATTATTTTATTATAAATTTGCTTATTGTAATAATAATCCTAATTTACATATAATTTTCTAATAGTTTTCCTTTTTCTTTATTTATTATTTTCCATTTAATTAAAAAATAATAAATTTACAACTATGTATGTATATTTTAAATTTTATAGTATACACTTAAAATCAGTTAATTTAATATCAACTCTTCACTAAGTATTTAATTTCAAAAGCATAAGGCTTAACTCTAAATTTTGTTATTGAATTTATAAAAAAATTTACAAAATAAACATAACAATTCATCAAATTCATTTACAAAAATTAGATTTACGTAAATAATTTTCAATTTGGAAAAAAAAGACGTACAATATTGCAGTTTTCTTTTATAAAATAAAAAAATGATAAATGTTTGGCTAGACATATTACTGCCTGAGTAATAAATCCGTAGTAACATACTAATAAATTTACAAGCCTTTCCACAATATAAAACTTTTAGACCTTGGAAGAAATATTTTTTATACAAATTTTTTTTTAATATTTTAATATACAAAAAATATCACAATAGCGAAAAAAAATTTTATATTGTATAGGCACTTTTTCAATCATAAAAGGAAATTAAAGCTTTAAATATTGTTATTTATACATATGTATCTATAAGATCACGTTATTATAGTAGAAAAACAAAACATAAGGAAATTATATATAAAATAAAAATACACTAGTTTTATAGGATTTAGTATATGTAGTTAGATTTCCAAATACAATTTCTTAACAAACAAAATATTGTGTGTACAAAGTGTAAAGATATTTAAAGTAATCACTACAACTCTTTATCAGGTTTAGATTTCTTGGTTGCTGGGGTAGCGGTGGTCATTGCTTCTGTCGTAGTTTCGTTCGCCTTTGTTTCTTTCGATAATTGCCATCGTTTAAATTCAATCATTTGCATTAAACGCACTTTCAAATTTGGCTTTCTTTGCATCACAGACGATAGTTTACTAAACTCTTGTGAGTACATAAAAACTACTGGTATTTTAACATCATTATTGCCATCTCCGGACATAGCAAACATAGGTTGCGTTTCACCCGATGAACCGGGCACATTATCACAGACAATTAGCGCTAAAGCGCCAGATTTTTGTGCTAAACGTGCTTTACTCACAAATGTACATTCGCCGCGTTCAGCTACTAATATTTTTCCTCGAACTTGTTCCTCGTTCTTCAAAGTTTCTTCGCATGCCTTTAGCGGTTCTGCCATGATAATTTCACCCTCAACAAATTCATCATCAACCAATTCAGGTGTGAAATGTGATGGTCCAGCCATTAAAGCTGTCCATTCGGTAGATTTATCATCAACGGTATAAGCAACGGCCTATGGGTAATATGTGATTGTTATGTATGTATATGAGATAAATAATTGAAAATAATTCAAAAATTTACGTCCGATAACCACTATACTTTTTTAATTTGTATATGCTCTGTGCGTACTTACGCTACTTAGCATAACTGTAAAATTTTAATAAAACATTAACATTGTCACAAAAATAATTAGAAAATTTAATATCAGATCATTCAACACAGTGCAGAGATTATTGGACGTAAAATATTACAAAGTAATAAAAAAATTACCTGTAATTGTGCCAATTGGTTCAATGATTGAAGTTTAGTTAATTCTAACATTTCCTGCATAAATAATAACCCCATTTCACCATCTTCTGGTGATTTAGCCTATATTACAACGAAAGTAAAATACGTATTGTTATAAGATTAAAAAAATAAAGAAAAAAAAAACACTCTTGCACTAATAAATACAAATACAAAGCCAAAAGGAAAACCAAATTATAAAAATAACTATATACATACATACATTAAATTACAGAAGAAACTAAAAAGGGAAATGATAACTCACATTATAAAAACTATGAAACAGTCGCACCTTTCCATCGCCTAAAGAAACCATTGTGATGCCCATGTCATAAACAGCTCGTAAATGATCAGCATTACTTGCTTGAAAGTCCAATGCCCGTAAACGTTTTGTCGATGGCGAACGCGGACACGAACCGGTAATGAAGTTTCGTAGAGGCTTGCGTACTTTCTCAGGAAAAAGCTTGTTGGATGAAGGGCACGTACGCATAAAGTCCAAAACATTATGCTCTTCCGACTGGCGGAAATCTTTAAAATTAAACAAATAATATTAAACAATAAACAAGATTTAGGCGCAATTTCCACTTACTGTAGGATGAGTTTCCTAATTGGGCTAGGGAGAGAGGCAGTAAATGAGCTTCGGTTGTAAAAACGAATTCATCTATGTTTAATATTAAATCTTGTGGATCAGTGAATAGTAAATAAAGATATTTAAATGTTTCCGAAAGCACGAAAGAGTCCATACGATCTTCATGTTTACCCGTGCGGACATCATTTACAGCGGCATAACCACACGGAACTTTAGCGTATTGTTGTAAAGCTTTTAAAGCCTTTTTACCAACTTGAAGATAGTGATGATCTCCGGTAGCACGATATAAGAAATATGTGGATTCTATAAACTCTGGCCTTAAATGATGTTGGCCCCAATGTATTTGGAAGTCGACTGTAAAGGCCTCAGGTATAAACGTATGCATTTGCATAACTTGATATAACATTTCATGAGTTTGTACGGCCGGCTTCAGATCGCCAGACAAAACTTGTAATCCAGGCCAGAAGGCTAATAAAGCATCCATAAAATTACGTGATTTTGCATGGGGTCTATGCATTAGTACATCCAATAGCATAGGACCCTCACTGACATATTTCATAACTGCATTGTAGTGGCGATTGAAACGTGCCAAATATTTATCATCGCCCAATAGAACATACGATTTGAAAAGATACTCATAATAGGAATCAATACCAGCACCAACGCCTGAATCGCGGCGAACCCAATCCCCAGAATGAACATTTAAAACTGTTCCCATAAGATCCGACCCCCGATGACGTAATTTCCATAAAGCATCCATGGCAGCGTGTGCTCTAGCCTCAAAGATTGGATCACCTAAATATATAACAAGAATATAGCTTATCCTGCTTACAATCTTCTCGATATACATATTTATTTTACTTTTTAATTAACTTACCTGTTAACCTGGATAATGCCGCAAACTCTAGCAGTATTGTGCCTGCACATGCAGTACATGTTTCTCTTGATTTCTTTAATTGTTCATCTTTCATGCCATAACGTAAATTCACACGTGCATGGGGTATACCGGTCGATGTGTTAAATGCAGGTAATAGACGATATCCTAAATCTCTTGCCATTTCTAAAAGCTCACCTTTATACCAGTGCATAACCTGTGCTTTCTTTTGTATGTATTCAGCCAAAATATGGGCCGACAGTAGGCCACCCATCATTCGGATATTGGTTTCAAAAACTGATACAATAATATCATTGTCAAATTGTACATCTCGTATAACGAGTTTAACTCCATGTTCGAACTCGGCAAAATCTCCCAGCACAACTAACGTATCAAGTGTATCAACTAATGTCATAGAAAAGCTGTAAATAATAGATTTTTTAAGAAATTTTAATTAATTTATGTTTTCCTCTTATCTGCTTAAGGAAATTAAATTAAAAATTAAATTACGCTTTAATATCTTAAACATAAAGTCTTATCGCGAAATATTAAATCTTTACTTACATACATACATTTGTACATATTTTATGATTTTTACCGATAAGATATTTAACTTTCTACGATAGGCAATTCTATTTATCAGATTTGTTTAATTTTCAACTGTAATTAAAACCTTAAATTTTAATTTATATATTTACTGTTTTCAATGTTAAATTTTTTGCGTTAAAAATATTACTTTCAATTGGAATTATTTCTGTAGATCCATTAGTATGATTTCTCAATTTCGTGGTTTCACAAGAACAACTATCACTTTCGGTGAAGAAAATCCAAAACACGTTTTAACTAATGAAAGCAATTTATTAGCAGTTACACAATCACCTATGGAGTCTTCTACCAACGCAATGGAAGGATGTAAAAATAAATTTTAACTAAATTTATTTATACGGCAAAAATTATTGAAATAATACAAATCGTACACAAATGTAAATAATATTCAATAAGACATAAATGAATTAGTTTACTTACTTTCCCAAAATATCATCCATATCACCTCGAGACGGTGTAACCCCTCTATAACGTCCTTTGCAAGATAGGGGCATTAGTTCATCAGCTGGATAAGCATTATCCATATATGCATGATACGCATGATAAAACATATCACGAGCTTCTTCCCTATAAAAAATGTTAAGAGATATTAACTTAAAATAAAATCTATAGTATAATCTATAATAACATTCGTGTAAAATAAAATATAATTTTCCAATAAGAGCGATTTCAGCTGATGAAACGTGATCATGCATATTGGGCTTTATGTACTCAAAAATTAAATTTTTTTGGATACTATCAAAACCAGACTACTATTCGCGCCTATAAATTTGTCTATATCGTATCGTTTCTATATTTTCTTTTAAGAGAAATAGTGCCAAAGCAACTAGAAAATTGCAACAGCGAAAATGTCTGTACTCAAACCTACCTAGTTAAGTTACTCTTAAATACGCGGAGTTGACAAATGCGTACCCTTTTTATTGCTATTCCTTAAGCGCCTATTACGCTAGCGAATTTTACCTGCCAATACGAACTGATGGCAAACCATCCATCTAGAGGCAAAAGGGCAAAATTTCTGTTTGCACACTCGACCTGATATTTTTGATATTTGCGTTGATAGTATAATAGTTGCCGTAGTCTAGTAGGTAGTGTATTGGCTTATTAGACGTAAGGTCACGGTTCAAACCCCAGGTCAGACATCTCCAACAAAACGAAATTTAAAAAATATTTCTTCGGCGACTTCCTCTCAGCAGATTTTTGGCAAAAACTCTTAGAGTAAATAAAATTGCTATGAAAAGTTTCTAAAAAAATTTGTCGTTCGGAATGGACTTTAAACTGTAGGTCTCGCCACTCATGTATGAAATTAACGCACACAACATAAGTGGTGTGAGAAGATAGGTCGTAATCCTCACTGAAGGGTTGTAATGACCAATTATTTATATGTGTAATAGCAACACACTTTCTCTCACCAGTACGTATTTGTAGGCGAAGTTCACTAGTTTAATGGCCGCATTACAATGGCGATGTTTTCTATGGAAATAAAAAGCACTGTATTTTGTATTTCTTATAACTAAAACGACTGTTGTACAATTTTTCAATAAGCTGCATAATCGTAAATCTGTTAGGTGTTCCGGTGGCCTTGTTGGTTGTTACGAACTTATAACTGAATGTCAACGTCGCTTCATTCTTATTGGAATACCCGCTTTTCTTTTTATGTAGTAACAAAAATAAATACCTTAATGCTTCTCGTTCTTTATTAGACATATTCTGTGTTGGAATGGTTTCGCAAATGACCATAGTGGCAAAAATGCCTACAGCCATTAGTATGGAAATTGAAAACTTCAAGGGTGTCATTATGGATGCGGAAGAATTTGCGGCAAATTTTGATATGTTTCTTATGGATTGTTTGACACAATTGTTCCCTGCAGCCTTTAACGATTTAGTCATTCTAATACATACAGAGAATTTTTAAGCAATTATTACAAATTTATATTCCAAATCTTAATGAACTTTTGAAAGTGTTGAAATTATAACTTTTTTCGGCGTGTATTTCTCGTATTATTGTATTTATTATTAATTGATAGTTGGTTGCAATGACCTTCACTTTGAACGTGTTTTATTGTTTCAAGTTAAGCTTTTTAATTGTTGTTGTTTAACGTTGCGGTTAAAATAAAAATTTCTTTTTAAATTTATTCATTTTTATTATATATTAGATTATATTAACTTTTCGATGGGTATTATTAACTCTTGTAATTGAAAATAATATGGTATTAGTTTTTAAAATGTAAAAAAAAATTAACACTTGTTTCATTAAAACAAAGACAAAAAACAATAAAAGAAAGGGAAATCGCACTAATCGTACTCCAATGATATATAAAAAATTACGTTTCTATCATTTTATAATGATAAGCAAATTTCTTAGTTTGTTTATTACTATCACACCATTAATATTTGGTACAATTTAAGTTTTTCGAAATATTTAATTTTATTATTCCTTTAGAAAGTGAAGAAGGCTCTCTGTATTTTTCACAAATGTGTCATTACTTTTGCCTGTCGTATTTTGCACTAAGCAATCTTTATAATTTTTTAGTTTAACCGAAGAATTAATTTTACTTATTCTCATTGAAGAACTAATCTAAGACTTGAAAATTTATTTGATTAGCAAAATGATATAAAAAGTTTTATATTTTTATCGCATTTTAGACTTTTTTAGATGAAGTGGAGATATTTTTACTTTTCTAATGACAACTCAACTAGTTCTGCTTTAACTGTAATTGGGGGTAGACGTCAGATGATATTATTGCAATATTCAGAGTTGTATTGTAAGTAGGAAGAGTTAGAGATGTTCAAAATATGATATATAAATGTAAATGGATTTATTTTATTTTTTTAAAGAAAATAATTCTTCTCCTCTCTGGTGACATTAAATCCTTGATTCTTACATATCAATTCCAACAGCGGACCCAGATGTTATTTTTTATATGTTCTCTCTCTCGATTTCATTGTGCTGCGGCAGGTATGAATTCATATTCAACTTACTCATTTGTCAAGCTCATACGTTGTTACTTTGCTGTCAGTTGAAAAAGTAGAATTACATCGGATTTTATGTGACTCGGCCTTTCGTCTGTTTGCGTATCAAAAGAAAATCGCTAAAATAACAATTATATAATACATCTGGCAACATGGCTTCTATGTCATCTATTAATCTGTTCCTAGTATTATACAAAAAAATCGCTACTGGCAATCCCTCAATAAACAGCTGACATATTAAAAAGAAGATTGTAAATAAAAAATATTTTTCTCTCTTGATAACTAATTAAATCAAACTTTAACAATATTTATTAACCAAAGATTTAATTCTCACTATAACTCTATAAATACATGATAATCTTCTATAAATGTATTCAAATATTCTATATTCAACGAATATTTAAGTAATGATGGTGTGTAATCAGAATCGATATTTGTAAATAAAGAAATATTGCCAAAAATTAAAATTTAGGAAAGATATTGATTCTCAAATGTGGACATGTGCTACCGTGATAACGTAAAAATAACTAAGTTGTAAAATAGATTTCATTAGCGTAAAAAATACTTGAAGATGTCTATAAACAAGGAAATTGCCATGGTCAAATTGCCACAATCACGCAGTGTTTGGGCAATATGTATGGCCTCATTTCTTTTGTGCTTTATATTTTACTATTTCTATGGTGGTTATTTAACCATGGCCTTAGTGGCCTCCGTTTTATTAGGCAAGTATATTTTGTGTTTCTATTTTAAAGAATGTTATTAAAAACTTCTACTTCTAATAGGAATTTTTTATTATGCTCAAGATGTTTTGCTCTATCATCCCGATTTGCCGGCTAATTCACGTATTTATATACCCATACCTACTATGCATAATCTACCTCATGAGACAGTTAGCATAAGAACACCGGACAAGATTACTCTTCATGCATTTTGGGTCAGTCAGCCGGATGAACGCTCAAAAAACGTTCCTACCTTTGTATACTTTCACGGTAATGCTGGCAATATGGGTCACCGGATGCAAAATGTGTGGGGTATATTTTATCATTTGAATTGTAATATATTAATGGTGGAATACAGGGGTTACGGTCTATCAACTGGTGCACCTAGTGAAAAGGGGCTAGTAACGGATGCCCGAGCAGCAATAGATTACCTATACACACGTCACGATTTAGACCACACACAAATTGTGGTTTTTGGTCGATCTTTAGGTGGCGCTGTAGCTATTGATGTTGCTGCCGACACAGTGTATGGGCAAAAAATTATGTGTGCTATTGTGGAAAATACGTTTACCAGCATACCAGAAATGGCTGTGGAATTAGTACATCCATCAGTAAAATATATACCACATTTACTATATAAAAATAAGGTATTTTAATATTTTGCTTAATAAATATTACTTTGTTTAATTATGATATATAAATTGTTATATATTTCAGTTTCATTCGTTATCGAAAATTTCCAAATGTTCTGTGCCATTTTTATTTATATCCGGTTTAGCAGATAACTTAGTGCCACCTCGCATGATGCGAGCCTTATATTCAGCATGCGGTAGTGATCGAAAACGTATATTAGAGTTTGTTGGTGGTTCGCATAACGATACCTGGATTGTGGATGGGTAAGTCTTTATATATTTAAATATCTGTATTATTCCTGATATTGTTCTATGGCATCCTACTTGCTTATAAAAAACATTCATAAGCCCGCTGTGAGAAAATCTAACAAAGATTAGACCAATTTGGCAATGTAAAATAATGCTAAGTCTTTTACCTGATGATAGACCAACAAATTCGAGCAATTTAAAAACTATGGTTTTATACTACTATTGCTTATAGACTTCTAGATTCTTGTTGGAAGAGTCTGAAATTTTTTAATAGTGTCTTACTGTATATAAAATGGCATACTTACGCCTAGAATGTACTCATTTCTTAATTCATTTTGCTTTTAAGTTATTAATAATTTCAGAATTTTCATTTTTAATTTCAAATATTTAATTCTTTCCATTGCAGCTACTACCAAAGTATAAAGACATTTCTTAATGAATGTAAAAATATTGTGCCACCTCTAGAGAAGCCACCAGAAAAGAGTAACGTTTGGAATGAAATACAAGATGTTTAATATGTTTCTTAATAATTACTGTTAAGTTTTCTATTAACTAATTTTTCTTACATTTTGTTAAGGACAACGCATTTTTAAACGAGTTTTAATTATTTATATTTTACATTTTAATATAACTATTATGTTTAAATATTTATATACACATATATATATATATATCTATACATATACAGACATACCTACATGCAACTAAAGAACAAAAGCCCCCTACAGTTAAATAAAATTAGTTCTCTAACTTTAAACTTCCTATTAACTTCAATTTAATATATGCTTAATTATTTTTAACTGCCAAATTAGTTAATTGCAAAAAACTTGTTAAATACATACATATGTAACTGGGATCTATTGATGAAAGTTATTTAATGATCTCATGTAGAAAATATTATTTTTGTTATAAAGAGAGAGGCTGTGGGATATCAGTAAACAAAATCTATTATTAAAAAGCTTTAAAATGTAAATATTTTAATTAAAATTATATTGGTAAACGAAAAATTTTTAAAATAAAGTATTCAATTTAATGAACACCTCAAAGCAATTATTAAAGATATAATAAACTAACCAGTCGTGTTTTAATTGACATAGTATTACTGAAGTGAACATTCATTCTTTTCACTTCAAGGTTGTGTGTTAATGCTATTTAATGTATTTAATTTATTTATTTACAAAAAATTATTTAAAAACAACAAACAAAATGCTTATAAACTATTCAAAATCACTATCTTTACTATCATCGTTATCAACTTCATCAGAATATTCATCGTCTGAAGGAAATTTATTCGGTTTATTAAATTTATCATTTTCTTTGCCCAAATATTGAGAGGGTTTTTCATGTTCTTCGGATACAATTTTCGCTTTAATTTCACCTTGAGAACGATGATGAAATACAAAAGATATGCATTTACTTGTTTGCCAAGCTTGAGACAAAGTGCTATCGGGCAACCCCTTATTGTTGGAACAATGATACCATTGCGATAAATGCGAGGTGCAATCTGAGTATTCTGGTGGTGGTTGAGTTTGTAAATTATTGACGCAACGTCTGCATTTAAGTCTAGAAATAAAGAGCAATGTTTTTACGTTTAGCTTGTGGAAAATAATATTCAAAAACCCAAAAAATATTACTTATTGTGTGTATCTGACAAAATGTTGTCCTCATAACTGAAAAGATCTTTTAAATCCTCGCGTGTGAAATGCTTTTCTTCACTTTCATTATTATCAATAATTGTACTTGATAAGGATTTCTTATGGGTTTGACGTTGTAGTATTTTCTCCTCAATTGAACCAGTCTGTTGTAAAAATGTTATTTTTTAAATGTAAAATAATTTTTTTTTATCCAAAGTAATATTTACCGCAACTAGACGATAGATAAAACAAGCTTTCTTCTGACCATCTCTCCATATACGCGCCATGGCTTGCTCGTCATTGGCTGGATTCCAGTCTGGATCAAACATGAACAAACGATTTGCTCCAATTAAATTTAAACCACACCCGCCGGCTTTAGAACTTAACATAAACAAAAAGCAATCAACATTAGGATCATTAAATTGATCAACAACTTTGCTGCGCTTTTTAATTGTCATTGTACCGTCTAGTCTAACAAAAGGATATTTTCTGAAATATTTGATGAAAACAATAAATCCAATATTCTTTTTTTCTTTTACAAGTAGTGACAGCGTGTACCTTTTTCTAGCCAATTGTTCAAATAAATCCAATGTTTGTGTATAATTGGAAATTAAAACAACTTTGTCGTCAGTATTAGCTCTAATTGTAGCCAACATAAAATCTAATAACATAAATTTTCCACTTAATTCTGGCTTGAATTCTCTGAAACCAATAACATTTACATTAAGAACAATGGCTTTAGTTTTTTTTTTAATTTAAAACCATGCTTACTTTGTGCTGTAGTTAGCCGGTACAATATTTAGTGAGTTTTCAAAACCTTTTTCTCGAGCTTGTATTTTATCAAAAATCAGATCCGGGTGACTGCACAATTTTTTTAAAGTAGTTATATCGGCCAAAGCCGTTAAAGTTGAAGCCTTTTCATTACAATCTTAAAAGGAAACATATGTATTTTATATATTGTATTTATGTAAACTTAAATATTCCTTTACCTTGCAAGCTTTTCCGAATTTTGTCCGATTTCAAAAAATTTCTGTACAAAGCCAACTGCATGGGTGTCATTTTTGCACAAATAACCATTTCAAATTTAACCGGCAAGTATTTTGTTAATATTTGATTTGTCCGTCTAATAATACACTGATTCACTACGGCTATGAGCTCATGCGTTTTCTCTACTGCACGTTGTCTTTCCTTTTCGCTTGAATCAGCATTTTGACCCCTCAAAATAGCATTTTCATAATTCCGTTTAAATTCCGTAGACGTGCCCAACATGTTGGGATTAACAAAGCTTACTAAGCTAAAATATTCTGTTAGATCATTTTGTATAGGAGTACCTGACAATAGAACACGACGTTTTGTTTTCAAGCCCATAAGAGCTTGGTAGGTCAAGTTATCACTGTTTTTCAGACGATGACCTTCATCACATATAACCATGCCAATTTCATTGCGACATAAAATTTCAGCATAACTGCGAAAGCTTTCATAGGATATAATTAGTACAGGAGTGCCACAACGTTGGCTACTATTGTATGCGAACTGTTCAAGAGATCGCGTTGTATCTTCCTTAGAACCGCCTTCCATTGCCAAACAATGCATACGACCCTGTAGCCACTTATGAAATTCCTTTTCCCAATTCTTTACCAGAGAGGAAGGACAGACTATAATGACTTTTGATATGGTGGGTTTGCAGTCAGGGCCCTGTCTCAGCAACGTCCACGCTAAAGTAACACACTGCAGTGTTTTACCCAAACCCATTTCATCGGCCATTATGCAGCCATTAAATTGCCCTTTTTTGCCTTCCACACATTCGTACATAAATCTTACGCCTTCCCTTTGATGCGGCCGCAAAATATTACTTAATATGGGATCAACTACTACATGTACATGTATCTTATTGGGATCCATGGACAAGCGTTCATGTTCCGTGTAGTTAGGTGGGGTATAAAGAACCAGAGCATTACAGGCGCAGGGATCATGCAGAGGCTTCCGTACGGTTGACCTTCTTAAGCCCAAACATCTATTACCGCTATTATAGTCTGGCACATAATTGGCTATGGGCACTTTAAAGGGTTTGGCCAATATTTTAGATATAGCTAGTTCATAATCACTTTGCACCATTGATATTAAAGATGTTGAATGTGATAACTCAGGGAATCGTTGTATTTGGATACTTTCTTGTGCACATGTACGTTTTCGCTTATTTTGAAAAGGTGTTGTGAAATTAAGGCTCGGTTTGAGCTTATTAGCAGGATTCTGGCTGGGCGCCAAGCTGCGTCGCTATTACAGAAGAATACAAAGATTAGTATGTTTAAAAAATTAGAACAGAACCAACTAACCATTTTTGCTAGTTTGTTATTGTTTTGAATATACCGCTAAATAATAATATAAACAAATATATTTGACGTTTGACTGGAAACAGTCGCAGCCAAAAGTATTGCCAGATTAAAAATTAAAAAAAATAAATAAATGTGATGTCGTATAAATGAAATATTTTAAGAATCAAAGGTTAACATAACTTAAAAACTTTACTATCTTTACAGGAGTATTTAATAAGGTGCCTATAGAATTAAATACGCAATAAAAGGGCTAGCAACAAACCGTTTTTATGGAAAAAGAATTTCTACTTCATGAATATATTGAATTTATTTTCCTATGATTGGTTAGATTTTAGATATAAAAGTAATCAATAAAGGTGTTTAAAGCCATAATTTAAATAAACATAAACAATGCATTTTCTACAACTTTAAATCACAAATGTAGTATTTTGGATACTGCGTTTAAATTACGTATATATAAAAACACATTTTATTAATTTTTAAGAATACTTAAACATAACTTATCAGGCAACACTATCACCTAATAGATATTTAGTAATCTGGCATCTCTATATGACATTCGTAATTATTTGTACAAAATGGCTGTATAGTAAAAGTCAAGCTGAAATAAATTCGCAAAACTAAATAAATAAGAATCACATTTAATAAATAAAAAATTCTAATTTGTAACAACAAACTTTAATTTACTGCATCGAAGTGAAAATATGTGAAAGTGGAATGGAATAATTGTGCATTTTAAACTAAAAGTGGTGGATGAAACTTCATGCAAAAATTGAGTATCGTGCAAAGGAAAAAAGAATAGAAAAAGTACAATTAGAACACCATATATGAGCGTAATGTTCGAAAAACCTTTAATGCAACTCTGGTGACCCTCAAAATAATGCGTCTTAAAATATGGCAACCACATGAAGCACGGTACTCTTATTACGAAAACAAAATGGCGATTTTCGACAAATGACTTGTGAATGGAGGACGAAGACGACGTGAAAATTTTTTTGTGTGCTGAGTTGGAGAAAATTTTTTTCAAAACTTTAAATATTAAAAAAAGTGTTTAAATATTAAAAAATAAAATATTTTTTTGCAAAATAAGTGAATAATTAATGTCTGCTATAAGAAAAACTTGTATCTCGATTAAAATATATCATGAGCCAGGTGAGTGTTATATCTAAAATGTGAAATTGTTTTTAATTTTTGTAATTTTGGCGGTAAAAATGTAAATATTTTGATTGTTTTTATTTATTTCAATAAAAAATAACTTATTTTATTAATTTTAACAAAAATCTTTTGTTCCCCTCATTGGGTGTGGCTGCAAATGAAGATTAAAATTGGGAGTCTCAACTGAGACTCCAATGGGTAATTTTGCTATTATTCTATATTATTAGAGGCGATGTTACAAATTTTGAAATTTTTTTACTTTATCCTTAATGTTTCACAATTTTCTCGATGGATTTGGATTCTAGATGGACCTAGGAACCCAAAAATGTAAAAATTTTGAAAATCCATGAGGGACCCATTTTAGTAAATTTAACTTAAAATTCAATATTTTGGTGTATTTTAAGTCAATTTTGTGAGAAATCGTATAAAAAAGTATGTCCTTTTTGTTAAAATGTGTAATTTTTAAAAAAATTTCAATGATTACGTAATCAATTTTTGTATGGAAAATTTTTCAAAAGTGGGCACAATTGGATTTTTTCGAGAATTTCTCAAATTTAACCGAAAATTTTGAATGATTTTCAATACGAAAATGGGATTCCTTAAATATTCCTTGTGATTTTGAAAAAAATTTATTATTAATTTGCTTTATGTTTCATTTCTTATCAATTTCTTCATTGGAATCAACATAAAAATTATCAAATCTGTCCCAGAATCGGAGAATATGCACCCATTTTGTAGGAAAATGCAATTTTTATACAAATCTTAGCAGGTACATGTAATATATTGGAACTTCCTTAAGTAATATGGACAATATAATCTTCTCAAATTGGAATTTAGTAAATAAAACTTTTAGAATGGTTCTACCAGTCGATTTAAACGGAAATTTTCTCAGTTTTTCCTCCAAATTTCGTATAATTCTCAATAATGAATTGATTTTCAAAATGTTCCCTATGATTCATCACAGAACTTTCCTTTCGTTTCCTTTCATTCCTTTGGCATAATTAACAATATTTTATTATTTCTTCTTTATTAGTCCTGGAATTTCAAGTTATACCGATACAAAAATAGGTATATTTTATTAAAATTGCATAGGATGAAACATACTGTAGTGTTTTAAGATCAGGATATAATGAAATTTAAAAGGAAGCTTTCCAATTGTGAATTAAAAGAGTTTTAGTTCAGGCGTCCAAATAATAAAACTAATTTTAATACAGTCCTTATAAAACCTATAGACATTCCTTATAAGATAATAGACCATATCAAAATTTTGCGAAGGATAAATTCGAATTTGGCAATAGATTTCAAAATTTGCTTAAATGATTATCGCTATACGGGAATTTTTACGCTTTATAATAAAAAAAGCTTGGGATCGTCTAAAATGCATACAACCTCTGGAAGTACGGATTTGACCTTATTTTAGCGAAATATCGCTTCAAATTTATAACTTCTAATCGGTAGTTTTTTTTAATTGTGATTGAAATTTATTCCTTTTATTAAAACGTAAATACTACTGAACATTTTGGAATATTTTGTAACAAAAATATTTTGTCGTACGGTTCCTCAAATTCTTAATATGTTGTGCAGTATCCCTCCAGGGCGAGGCTAAGCTTTAAACTAAATTTTATAACAACTACAGTTTTAAGAAAAAATTTCGAGAAATAAATAAATATCCAAGAGCTTGTGATAACTTCAAATGCAAATTTCGATTAGTATAAATATTTAATAAAAACTAATAACCAAATTATTACATATTAACGGATATTAATCTTTAATTTAATGAGAATGATTTTAAAACTGAATAACAGCAATAAATTAAAAAATGAATTGTGCAGATTTATTGCTATTTTTAAATACTGTTTTTTTATTGGAAAAATTTACACGCGGATTGTTAAAAATTTTTTTGACCTTGTTTTTTCAAGCAAATATTTTTTGAAAATTTGATGAAAGTTCTGTCTATTTGGCCTTATTGTAAAAGTTCAAGTTATACACTTATTATTATAAAAATCCTTTTTTTTATTATTATTTGGAGGCTACGAACCAGATGAAAACAGACTTTCTCGAATGAATTACGCTACGCGGCGTTGAAAAGATACGATTTTATATTTGCATAAACTATATTTTACATTTTATTAATGAACTTCAAAAATTGTAATAGGAACTTGACGTAATTTATTTTTCGATTTCTGTTGCAGTCATTTAGATAAAAAAGAAAGTTTTCAAGGTGAAAGTTATAATAAAATTACTACGATGGTGGCATGCATATAGTAAGCTCAGTTGATATGAGTGATGCTCAATTTACAAAATTTTTATTTTATTTAGGTTAGGCTATTGGACCAATTATGATTGTTCTAAAGAAGAATAAGATAAAGTGAAAAAGGAGAATAAAGTGTTAGGAAAAAGTAGAGGTGAACAAAAAATGAATAGATGCCAGAAAACAAAAAGCCAATGAGTAAACAGATAAGCTACACAAAGATGGAAGAACACCTCAAGAGAATTTTAGTGTCAACTCCCCACAGAGTGTTTAAACTGAATGAGATTTTGAACCTAACCCTACCAAGGGTTATACAATTATAGGGGCGGTATTCTATATTTTCCAACTTCTACTCATCACAACATTCCCTTAAATATTTCGTTTGGAATCTATCCCCTTTTCTCTATCCTCGTCAATAGAAGGTCAAGGATTTACAGATAATATCCCGATCTATGCTCCGAACGTTTCTGCTCCTTCTCACTGGCCCATTTTTCGATAAGTCCATAGAGGTAGCAGATTGGAGGACTAGCAGCAACCAACAAGTGAATTCAATATAGAAACAGAATTCACCATCTCGTTCCCGGTTATACGACAACATCCCGGAACTCAGGAGGGCTGGATTCGATCTGGTTCAAAGACTTATGAGTTCTTACAATCATAAACCAATCGTTTCTTCCACCAGACCTCAGGGCAGCTTGATCGTCAACAGATATCGCATAATATTCTGTGTTTAATGATGTTGGATTAGCTACTGCCTCTAAAGCCCTAAATTGCAAAAATCTGTTGCTTGATAGATGCTACAGTAATCATCCAATTTACAGTTCGAGATCCTTACAAAAGACAGATGGAACAGACAGAAAGATAATATACCACTTCGCCTCTGGAATGTCGCTCCGTACCAGAGTGAACTATCCAGCATGAGAATCTGCAGAAACATCGGTTACAATATAATCGATTTTTCCATTAAGAAGTCCCTTCTCACCTCTTGGAAAGAAGATGTTTAGAATACCGGAGTATCCTGTTGCACGTTGTTCCCAGCAGCCCGATTACCTCAGGCATACGCGCCGTTCATCCCTTGACATAAAAATGCCATCTTCAAGGCGTTCAACATGCTGGGCAGTCACTAGCAAGGCTACGGTGATTGAACTGAGAGTCTTCCGTGTGTTAAGCGGATGTTATAACGACAAACCCAGGACTTGCGTAATGTAATATAAGCTAACATTTCATATGCAAAGTGAAATTTCGATATTTATTAATGGAAGTTTATTAAATAAGAATGTAACATTAAATAATTCACTTGCGTAATATTGTGAATATGCAATACAAACAAAAAAATAGATTCTTATCCTAGTATGTTTGTGTATTAAATATTATGTGTTGTGCTCATGAAACTGTTTGACTTTTCAGGAACACAATGAATCCTTTAATAGTATAGAATCGGAGGATAACGAAGATACACGCGAAGACCATAATGGTTCAGGAAGTGGAAGTGGTAGTTCTTCAGAATCTGATTCCGATTCAGATAGTTCATCATCATCCTCAAATTCTAGTGACGGACATTCATCACCAGAACCACCCGAAAGACCAGAAAACGATGAAAACGCAAGGGATGGACACCATCTGTCGCAAATTCATCAGAGAGAGCAAGAAAGCAATTATGTTGTACAAAAACAGAATACAGAAGCTGGACTTCCACCAACAGCCATGGATGCACAGGAGGATACTAAAACCAATGGCTATTCCGATGACAATGAAAGCGGCAGTGAGAGTGGCAGCAACTCAGATTCGAATTCGTCGAATGATGAAGACGAAGAAGAAGGGGAGGAAAAAACAAAACACCCCCAGTCCGATGGCGCAGGAAGTGAAAGAGACGGAGATGGTGATTGTCGACTGCAGCCGCACAATACTACCAATAATACCACAACGACATCTGCCACCACTGATAACAATACCTCACACACCACAAATGATGAAGATGAATCAAATGACTCAAACGATGATGATGAATCCTTTAGTAATCAAGAAAAACGTCAAACAAATTCAATTGTTAAAGAGCCTGCGACAAAGACGACGGCCCAGGCGTCTGAAGCAATAAAAAATCAAAGCGATTATGATGATGATGCCTCTGAGTCGGAAGGATCTTCAAAATCATCTAATTCATCTGATCAATCAGTTTCGGAATCAAGTAGCAGCAGTAGTGTAGGTTTAAATAAAAGTCAAGATGTTTTATAGAAAAATATAAGAAATTTGAATAAATTCACAGGAAGATACGGAAGATGATTATCAGCCTAAAAGAAGTTCAGCCCGTCATACTCGTAAGACAGCACCTGCCGAAAAAATTAAGAAACCGTTGAAGAAGAAAAAGAAAAAACAAAAGTAATTTAATTATAACAAAAGTAATCTTAAATAATGCAAATTTTAATTGACATAAAAATTTTTTAGTTGGGATTCCGAGGGAAGTGACGAAAGTGATGGCGATAGTGAAGATTCAACGCCGCCCAGACGAAAACAATCTGCCTCGAAACAGACTAAGCCACAAAAACGTATTAAAAAAACGTCTACTTCCGATGATAGCAATGATGAAAAACGGTACGTAATTATTTTGAGCATGTTTTTACAATTTTTTATATCATATACAATGAAATCAAAATTTAATTTAAAATTGATTTATTTTTACGTATTAGATTTGGCACACGTCGGGCTGCAGCGGCTGTTAGTTATAAAGAAGCTTCAGAAGACGATAAAACAGACTCAGAGGATCTTCTAGAAGTGGAATATGATGAAAGCCAAGCTGAAGCAGCAGCATTAGCTGCAGAAGAAGATGAGAAATGTGAAACAATTGAACGGATTTTGGCCAGACGTCAAGGTAAAAGAGGTTGCACAGGGAATCAAACTACTGTATATGCTATTGAAGAAAACGGCTGTGATCCCAATGAGGGTGTTGATGAAAATAATTTTGAAACCACGGAAACGCAATATTTAATCAAGTGGAAAGGCTGGTCTTATATACACAATACCTGGGAATCGGAAACCACACTCAAAGAACAAAAAGTGAAAGGCATGAAGAAACTGGACAATTTTATAAAAAAAGAACAAGAGCAAGAATATTGGATGAGACACGCCGGACCGGAGGACATTGACTACTATGAATGCCAAAAGGAATTACAAAATGATTTAATTAAATCATATAATAGTGTTGATCGCATCATATCACGTAACGAGAAGGCTGAAGGTGATAGTGAATATTTATGTAAATGGCAGTCATTACCGTATTCAGAAGCCACTTGGGAAGATGCCAATTTGGTAATGCGTAAATGGAAATATTGCATTGATCATTTCAATGAACGAGAAAATTCCAAGTGTACGCCATCGCGCCATTGTAAAGTTCTCAAATATCGTCCAAAATTTTATAAAATTAAAGAGCAACCTGATTTTCTACAGGATGGCTTAATACTAAGAGATTATCAAATGGATGGTTTGAATTGGCTTTTGCACTCGTGGTGTAAACAGAATTCTGTAATATTAGCGGATGAAATGGGTTTGGGTAAAACCATCCAAACAATTTGCTTCTTGTATACGCTTTTTAAAGTGCATAATTTATATGGTCCATTTTTGTGTGTGGTGCCACTATCAACAATGACTGCTTGGCAGCGAGAATTTGAACTCTGGGGTCCAGAGATGAATGTTGTTACGTATTTAGGTGATGTCAAATCGCGTGAAATGATACGTCAATATGAATGGACATTTGAAGGTTCTAAAAGACTGAAATTTAACTGCATTCTCACTACATATGAGATTGTATTAAAGGTAAGTGCAATTTTTCAATTAAATATTTATTATTTGCTGGGTTTTTAATCATAATTATGAAAATTAAGTTAATTTATCTTTGTAATGCGCGATCTTAAATTTCAACAAACAAAAAGATACTCACTTAAATCATTTTATCTCCTATGTTTAGCCTCAAGCTTACATTCTTCCTATATCAAAATGTATCTAAAATTCTCATAGAATTTTTGAAGGCTCTAATCTTTACTTAATTCCGCTCGTATATCGTCGTAACAAAATGTAAAAATAAATACTTAATTACTTTTTTTTTATTATTTCTTTTGTGATACACAAAAAAGTGTATATAAAATTGTATATACAAAAAATGTATATACCAAATACAGCAATATTTTGTACTTACTTAGTTAATTAAATTATTTTCAGGATAAATTTTTCCTCGGTACATTGCAATGGGCAGCATTGCTTGTCGATGAGGCTCATCGTTTAAAAAACGATGACTCTCTACTTTACAAATCGCTCAAAGAGTTTGAAACCAATCATAGATTATTAATAACGGGTACACCATTGCAAAATTCTCTCAAAGAGCTTTGGGCTTTACTGCATTTTATAATGCCCGAAAAATTCGTAACGTGGGAAGATTTTGAACTTGAACATGGTAATGCAGCCGACAAAGGTTATACAAAACTACATCAACAATTGGAACCCTACATTTTAAGACGTGTCAAAAAAGATGTGGAAAAATCTCTACCGGCCAAAGTTGAACAAATATTACGTGTTGAAATGACTTCACTGCAAAAACAATATTACAAATGGATACTCACAAAAAATTTTGATGCTTTACGCAAAGGTAAAAAGGGCTCAACGTCTACATTTTTAAATATTGTTATAGAGTTGAAGAAATGTTGTAATCATGCGGCCCTTATAAGGCCTTCTGAATTTGAACTGCTTGGAATGCAACAGGATGAAGCTTTACAAACTCTTTTAAGAGGCTCGGGTAAAATTGTATTGTTGGATAAATTGCTATGTCGACTTAAGGAGACTGGCCATAGAGTGTTGATTTTCTCTCAAATGGTACGAATGTTGGATATATTAGCAGATTATTTACAGAAGCGACATTTTTCATTCCAACGGTTAGATGGTAGCATTAAGGGAGAAATTCGAAGGCAAGCATTAGATCATTTTAATGCGGAAGGCTCTCAGGATTTTTGTTTCCTGCTCTCAACAAGAGCTGGAGGTTTAGGTATCAATTTGGCTACAGCTGATACTGTGATAATTTTTGATTCTGACTGGAATCCACAAAACGATTTGCAAGCACAGGCTCGAGCTCACCGTATAGGACAAAAGAATCAAGTAAACATATACCGCTTAGTAACAGCTCGATCGGTTGAGGAACAAATTGTGGAAAGAGCTAAACAGAAAATGGTCTTAGATCATTTGGTTATCCAGCGTATGGATACAACTGGACGTACAGTTCTAGATCGTGGTAGTTCGGGGCCTTCCAATAATACACCCTTTAATAAAGATGATCTCTCAGCTATTCTGAAATTTGGTGCTGAAGAATTGTTTAAAGACGAACAGGAAAACGATGAGGATTTAGTATGTGATATAGATGAAATTCTGCGGAGGGCTGAAACGCGTAACGAAGATCCCGAAATGCCTGGCGACGATCTTCTGTCGGCATTTAAAGTAGCTAGTATAGCTGCATTTGAAGAAGAACCAGATACATCAACCAAGGATAATGATAATCAGGCCATTGAAGAAGATACAAAAGATTGGGATGACATCATTCCGGAAGATTTTCGCAGAGTTGTGGAAAGTGAAGAAAAAGCAAAGGAAATGGAAGATTTGTATTTACCGCCCAGAAGAAAGACTGCAGCTAACAGTCAAAACGATACGCCAAACAGAAGAGGTGGGAAAAAGAACCAAGCTGACGACTCAAATGAGTCCGATTATGATATGGGTTCTGATTCGGGTAATGAAGCTGATGGAAAAACGAAATCCAAGCGTGGCAGGCCAGCTATGAAGGAAAAAATAGATGGTTTTACTGATACGGAAATAAGACGTTTTATTAAATCCTATAAAAAATTCCCCGCCCCATTAGAACGTTTAGAAGCTATTGCTTGTGATGCTGAGTTACAAGAAAAACCATTAGCTGAGCTAAAGCGCATTGGAGAAATGCTACATGATCGTTGTGTACAATTTTTGGATGAACATAAGGATGAATTAACAGGAAGTGTAGCAGCTAAGAAGCAAACAGACGCGAGTGTGCAAGATGAAACGGCTAATAAACAAAAGCGCAGTCGAGCTACATTTTCGGTAAAATTAGGAGGGGTATCGTTTAATGCGAAAACGCTCCTATCGTGCGAGGAAGAATTAAAACCTTTAAATGACGTTATACCTGCCACAGCAACTGAAAGACTTAATTGGTCTCTAAACATTAAGACTCGACCTGCTAATTTTGATGTAGAATGGGGTGATGAAGAAGATTCTAAACTTTTATGTGGAATATATCAATATGGTATTGGATCTTGGGAACAGATGAAAATGGATCCTAGTCTGAAACTGACAGAAAAAATTCTTCACAATGATGATCGTAAGCCACAAGCAAAACACTTACAGTCGAGGGCTGAATACTTACTGAAGATAATAAAGAAAAATGTAGAAACAAAAAAAGGTGCAGAACGCAAACAACGAAAACCTAGAAAACCCAGAGAGACAAAAGCATCGGTTACGGCAGCGACTCATAATGCCACACCAGAACGTAAGCCTCGCCTCGCTTCTGAAGTAGACGAAGCATCGCAGACGGGAGATAGCATCTTAACAACGGAAAAAAGATCTCGCAAAGATAGAAAAGAAAGCCAGTCGAAACCCGATGCTTCTGAAGATGCAACTTCTAATGATGTGGATGCGTCAAACGCACCAACTAAGAAGAAACAAAAAGGATCAGCTAAAGATAAAGACAACTCAGGTAAATCGTCAAGTAAATCAAAAAAATCTGGTTCAGACTCAACAAACAAACCCATGCATTTTACGGCAAACAATGAACCAAGAGCATTGGAAGTTTTGGGTGATTTAGATCCTAATATATTTAACGAATGTAAGGAAAAAATGAGGCCGGTAAAAAAAGCTCTCAAAGCTTTAGATCGCCCTGACTCCAGTTTATCTACGCAAGATCAAGTAAAACATACAAGAGATTGTCTAATATCAATAGGAAAACAAATCGATGTCTGTCTGGAAGCATATAGCAAAGAAGCGGAAAAAAAAGAATGGCGTTCAAATCTTTGGTATTTTGTTTCGAAATTTACAGGTAATTAAGATATGAGTTTATATGTAAATAAACAATAATGTAATCAGGATTTTATAATTTCATTTATCAGAATTTGATGCTAAAAAACTTTTCAAAATGTATAAAACTGCATCGAAAGATCTTAAAGAATCTAATAAAACTGCCAGTCCGGATAAAAATAACAAACCCTCACACTCGTCCCCAGTTAAGAAATCTAAAGATGCTCTAACACAAAATGGTAACGATGATAAAAATAAATCGGTTAAAAAGAAGAAAAAAGATAAAGATAAGGATAAAGACAAAGATAAAGATAAACCGAAATCTGAAAGGTTTATGAAAATAGATCAGGGTAACAGTAAACCTCCGATGCGGACAATGACAGGAAACTCACCTATGAAACGAAAACGGGATGAGAATGATGTTGGAAATAATTCATTAGGACAGGGAGACATAAAATCGATGTCATACAAAAGACTGAATATGGATGGTGGTCAAGGGAGGTAACTTAAACTTGTAGTTATTTAATTTACACTTTTAATTCTAATGACTAAAATCTGTTATTTCAGAAAACGTGAAGATCGCAGCAAACAGCGCCGTGAAGATTATTATGGTGGAGGCAACAGTCATGATGCCCTCAACACCAGTAGAGGTAGTGGTGGTGGTCCAGGTGCAAATGATCGTCGAACATCAATAAACTCTCCATCAACGCCAAATAATCGTATGCATCCCAGCAATCCTCGTCTACCGCCTGGTACGTCATCACCGTACGTTGAAGGCGGCTCAAGTAGTAGTGATCGATGGAATCATAATCGCGATCGGTATGTTGAAAATTTAGTTTAAATTATACTTTAAATAATTTTATAAATATTTTTACTAGATATGGTAATTCTGATTACAAGCGAGAACGTTACGACAGCTATAACAATAGAACTCCTGGTGGTGGTTACCACCGTGATCATAGAGATCGTGATAGAGATAGACGAGTGGATAAAAGAAGGTAATTTATTAACAAAGGAAAATTATATATTAAAGCGTCATTTTAATAAGAAAATAAATGGACTCCGAAAGTGAGAAAATGATACTTCTAAAATAGAAGCTTGTGCTTGTATAATAAATAAATTTTGTTTCTAATATTACAAAATCTATGAAAATAAATTAATTAAATTCTTCTGACAATTTGCATTTTAGATATCCGCCACCTCATCCACCTCCGCATGGTTATCCGAATCATTATATGCCTCCATATTACAATATGCCACCAAATGGAGTGATACCACCTGTTATGGGCCCTCATGGCGGTTATGGTGCCGGCAGCGCTAGAGGCGTAAATACTGCCGATCCACGTTATCATGGGGATTGGTCTCGTGAATATCCTCCAGAAAGCTATAGGCGCAGTGGGGGAGGTGTCAACACGGCACCTCCTGGAGTCACTGGTTCTAATGTTTCCAATGTTGAATATGATCGCCGACCGCCGCCACCTCAAACATAATGTTTACCAAAAGAAGGCTAGATCTTACAAGCAAATAATAACCAACAAATTCTAAACGGGTTTTTTGTTTCCATTTTTCTTTCAAAATATGTTTATATTTACCATCTTTAAAATATCTCTCATCTATGTGCAAATAGTACTTTTAAATACTATAATATATATTCATTGTGTAAATCATTATACATAGATACTTGTATTTACTATTATGTATAGAGTAAAAAATATGTGTATGTTGTATTTAGTATATAATACTGCTATTAAGCAAATCCTATTGCTAGCCAATCATAAGAAAATTAAAATTGTAAACAATTTTTTTTACTGCATCCACATCGTTTTAAACTGAAAATCATTTCATTTAGGTTTTTTATTTAAGCTTTTCTTAAGCCTATTTTAAGTTATTTTCTTATAAATAATACAACAAATATTTTAGAAATATAGAATATATATAATTTCTACAAAATGCTGTATAAAGTACATTTAAGTTAAGCTAAGGACATTTCTATAAACACAAACAACATTTATTTATACAAAATACTTATTAAATTCCAAATTGGAATTTTTAACACCTAATAAAAAGAAAAATTACAAAAAAAAAGTACTTGTTTAGAACGAAATTTGTAACATTTATTAACTTTTGAAAACTATTTGTTTCTTTCATTTTATTCATTATTAATTAAACCAAAAACTGAACAAATCCTATGGACCTTTAAATAAAAATTTCTTTCACAAAAGTTTTTATTGAATTACTTTAGCGAATTAGAAGACCACATTATATTTCTCAAGTTTTACATTCTTTCGAACTTTGATTGCATATTATATTTTATTTATCAATAAAAGAAAAAAATATGTATTTTCCAAAAATCAAAGTTTTCTCATTGAATCTTAGCCAATAATCATAAAATAATTTTACTCTTATTATTCATCTGTAGTCTTTAAGTCGCTCGTAATTAATAAAAAAAAATTTTCCTTTTTTTTGTACATTATCTATCTATCCTAGTGTCTACTTTGTACAGTCATAATATCTAAGCGGAAATGTGTTTTATAATTTAGAGTTAAACTTAAAAAATACATTATAAACTTGTAATAAAAATGGTAACCACATTTTTAAAATAAAAAAGAAAATATATATAAATATAAAACAAAGAAAACAGAAATACAAAATCAAATAAAAAATACTTTACTCGCGTAATATATAATTACAAGGATTGTTTTAATAAGGATTGTGATTGAATGGGTATTGGAGCGCATACATACAGACGTGTTCGAAATAATAAGAACATTCAAAGCGAAACAAAATTTCGTTTTAAAAAAATTTTTGAGAAAGATTTGAAAATATGGCTTTTTATTATTTTTATTGTAGACATCTTTAGCTTTTTAAAAATACTTAAAGTTATGTTTTAACTCATCTAATTTTTTTTATACTGCCAATAATGTTGAACTAAGTCGAAAATCAGGTGTTCGAAAAAATAAGAACAAATTGGAAAATTGGTAATAATTTCAGTTTTAACGTTTATTAAATTTACAGATTAGTATTATTTGTTTGTAAGTAGTTAATATGAAGTAGCCCCTCCACGATTAATGATTACTTCGGCACATCTGGACCTCAGAAGCTATCAAAGTCTGACATCTGTGGAGTAGAATATTTTCCCGTGTATTCTTCGCTACAAATCAAAGTTTCTCCATATTTTTGGGCCTTGCATTTCTAACACCTTTCTTTACATCAATCCAAAGATGTTCAATTGGATTTAGGCCCAGCGATTGTGCCAGCCAATCCATAACATGGATATTATTGTCCTGGAAGCAACGCTTTGCTTTCTTTGAGGTATGCTTCGGGTCGTTGTCTTGCTGAAAGACCCATCGGAAAGGCATTTCCTCTTCAACGTAAGGCAACATTACGGCTTCTAAAATATTTTGAACGTAATAGGTGGCATACATCCTCCCAACGATATGAACTAGAGATCCAACGCCGTTCTACCCAAAGCACCCCCATAGCATGAGCCTGAAACCGCCATGATTTATAGCTTTTATAGTGTACTTGTCGTTGAATTGTTGATTAGGAGGGCGTCTAACGTACTATTTATCTTTGCCGTGGTAGAATTGGACTACTTTTGTTTCATCGGTCCATAAGATATTACGCCAAACAGTGTTAGGCTCATCGATAAACTTTTTGGCAAACAGAAGTCCGTTCTTTAGATGTATTTTTTTAAACAATGGTACTTTTCTAGGACTTCGTACTTTCAAATTGACTGCAATAAAACGTTTTCTTATCGTCGTTGTAGCAATTGATAATTCTAATCTGTAAAGACGTTATAGAGGGGTGCTTTTTAACGATCCGTGTGGTCGCATTATCCTGTCTTTTGTTAGTTTTCCTGCGCCTTCCGCGACTTTCGATCTTCAGTGACCAGTTCCTGGCATTTGTTATCGCTACGTTGGAAATTCCAAGCTGTTCCCTTATGAATGCACACATTTCCCTTCGCTGAGCAATTTTTTTTTATTATCTTACGTTGTTCGACAGAGCAATGCTTGCTTCTTCCCATTTTAGAAGAATTGTTCACCAAAATAAGTCAATATTCTGCACAAAAAATGATCAAAGGCATCTCAACAATTATATTTGTAACAAAACTTTAGACTTTTTTCACATGTGAGGAATGTAAGTGGGACCAATATGATTTGTTCTTATTTTTTCAAACACCTGATTTTCGACTTAGTTCAACATTATTGGCAGTATAAAAAAAATTAGATGAGTTAAAACATAACTTTAAGTATTTTTTAAAAGCTAAAGATGTGTACAATAAAAATAATAAAAAGCCATATTTTCAAATCTTTCTCAAAAAATTTTTAAAACGATCTTTTGTTTCGCTTTGAATGTTCTTATTATCTCGAACACGTCTGTATATCCAGCATCGTAAAAAATATCTCCTAAACTGATAATTAAACATTTGATCAGTTTCTGTTTTACTTTTACTCTTTTTAACAATAGTAGTGAAAATGGATTTTAAATTTTTTTAAAACTAAAAATATCCAAAATTATTACAATAATGTAAAAAATTTATTAAAAATTTTTAAAATAATGTAAAAATATTAAAAATGGGTTAGAGGTATTGAGTTCGAATCAATAACGATAACCGTGCATTATCATGTTTGATCTTAAAATTTAAAGTATTAAATTCAAGTCATTGTCTCATATTTAGCCATTTAAGTGTATCCCATTACAAGCCACATAGCAAAAATAATTTTTGAAGACATTCTAAAGTAATGCACTTTGTTTCAGTTTTTTTTTTAATTATACTGATTTAATATTTTTAATAATATATATAATATATAAATGCCTGCTCTCTTTCTAAAGAGGACAACACACGTCCACAGTAGGCGTACGTCAGATATCACCATAGCAAAATCAAGCAAAGCGAACTTTTATAAGAGTGGAACTTAATCGGTTAAAAAGTTTCTCACGTCACAAAAAAGACCATCAAACACGGTGGAGGATGTCTGAAGATTTGAGTGTGTAGAAGTATTTCTATTTAGACAATTAAATACTTTAAAATGTTGAAATCAAAGTAAACAAATTCGATTAATATTAACAATTTTATATTTCTTTGTAATTATTACAAATACAAAATTCAAACATGCATTTAAATGTAAGTGTAAAAACAAAACACAAAAATTAAGAGTATTAGAAAGCATTTGTAATAACGCCTTAAAATAAATAAACCTACAAAAAATGCATTAAAATATGGCAAAATTAAGTTTAAATAAGTTATATTTAGTCACTGGTTAAATGAACAAAAAACTGAAGTGATGATAGCTTATTCCTCTTGGCCCTTCTTGGCCGACCATTGCAAATAGTTTGGCTGTGTTGCAGCTTCATATTCCTGTACCAAGCAATCTACAACATCACGTGAATCATCTAATTCGGAAAGATCATCTTTAAAAATATCCTCACGACGAAACTGATCCAAAAAGGCACCACGTTTTTTGAGTTTATCGTACTGACTTAAGGCTCGTTCGAACAGTGAACAAATACTAGTATGATTGGCAAGCATAAGGCCTGAAACGCGATGACTACTCTGCACGTAGGGTGATGAACGTGACAACGCCACCTGTATACTTGTGGGACCCCATGGTATAAACTGGGCTAGTTTACGTTCTCGTATGCGTTGCAGAGATTTGTGTACTTGTGTGGGATCCACTTCGCCCTGAATGATATTCAATATGGATATATAGCAATGATGATTTGTCTTATCTGGACCAGTGGATACCATCATATTTTTTGGTTGCAATAAACGCCGCATCACATCCAGAACAGTAGTTTTACGTACGTTGACAGTTTGCTAAAATATATGAAAAAATGAATGCCATATTTCAAGCAGTTTATACATGTTATAAACACAACTGAGATTTAAAATTTTTATAATATATACATACATAATTGGTCATTACAACCCTTCAGTCAGGATTACGACCTAGTTTCTCACACCACTTACGTTGTGTGCGTTAATTTTATACATGTGTGGCGGGACCTACAGTTTAAAGTCGACTCCGAACGACAGATTTTTGAGAAACTTTTCATGGCAATTTTATTTACTCTCAGAGTTTTTGCCAGAAATCTGCTGAGAGGAAGTCGCCGAAGAAATACATTTTGTATTTTATTTTGATGTCTGGCCTAGGGCTCGAACCCTGGCTTTTCGTCTAATAAGCCAACACACTACCTACTAGACCACGGCGACTTTATAATATATAGTATTGTTAATGGGCAATTTTCTTTTTTAACTGATCAAGGTAAGGCCGAATCTATGATTTTTTTTAATCGAAATTTATAATAACACCCTATTTCCTTCGGATAAATACAAGTTTATCTAGCAGTTTCTGCTGTTTAGTAAAATATAAAGAAACATCTCGCATACTTACATCATTGTCTGTTGTTAGCGGAGTGTAGCCAGTCATTAGGAAATGTAGTTGTGGTGTTGGGATTAAGGGAGCTGTCAAGCCAATTAAGTTATTGTTCATATACGAAGGATAGCGTAATGTTGTTGTACTAACTGACATTATGGTAGACACTAATGTATTAATTTGAGAAAAACTTGGATTTTGTATATGCAAACGATCAGTGGCTATACGATTTAAAGCAGTATTATCTAAAACCACTACACAATCAGCACAGCTTGTAAGACGTCTTAATGTCAACATAGAATTATAAGGTTGTACAACAACATCACTAATTTCATCTTGATTTGGAAAGACACTATATGTCTGTATAAGTTTCTTAGGGAAACGATCCGATAACCGTTCCATAATGTAGGAGCCCATGCCAGAGCCAGTACCACCGGCTATAGAATGACAAAGAACAAATCCTTCTAAGGAATCGCTGCCATCGGCCTCGCGATCAATAATATCAAATATTTCTTCCTGTAATTTTTCACCCTGACTGTAGCCAGAAGCCCAGTTATTGCCAGCGCCGCCTCCATGTTTAGACAAATAAACATTTTCAGGATTATATAACTAAAAATAAGAAAACATCTTAGATTTCAAACATAACCTTAAAACAGTGACCCGAAAGGACATTTACGACTGCTTACTTTGGCATACGGGGAACTCATTATGGTATGAATAACTCTAGGCTCCAAATCCAAAAGCACAGCGCGTGGAATATAATGGTCATCATCTGCTTGGTAAAAGAAAACATCCTTCCGGTCTACACCATCTGTAGCAAAGTCTTCCAATACTCCACTCGGTGAAATACCATGCTCTAAGCACAAACGTTTCCAAAACTCAAAACCAACTAAGTAAAATAAAAAAAATAATTTAAACTGCTGATTCCAAGAATGCCGCACCCACAAAATAAGGCGCTCAATTCAATTTTTTGGAACTGTCTTATAAAAACTTACTTTGGTTACCGCACTGGCCTAATTGTAAAGTAATTATTTCACTAGGCATTCTGTTATTTGTATTTTCCTTTAATTTGTTATGATTATCAAATACTTATAGACAATTTCCCCAAATATTTTTCTTGCAGACGGTATAAAATTTTAAAACAAACAACAAATGTTTCAATTAATACAGTATCTCTCAATGCCAACTGTTGTTGTAAACAAAATAATTTTAATTTGCTGTTATTGCGGTTTGTTTTAATTAAATTCGCTTGAAATTTTAGTTTTGCAGAATACGATAAAATGTTATCAATGTAGAGTGAATGTAGCATTAACACATAATAAAACAGGGCGAGTCAAAATTCGAATTTGTTTGTTAATATCAACTGTAAGATGTAAATTACATTAGGCAATTTTAATTGCGCGATTTTTTGTTGGTATGCTTTTCAACTTGTTTGCAAACAATTTTTCCATAACACATTTTTTATAAAGGGTAAGCGATAACTTGGAGATAAGTTTTATGCACTCACAGCTTTTTGCTTAAGCCTATGAATAATAAAAATGTAAAACTGTGTAAAAGAATAGAACATAGTATCATGTTTGTTATCAATCCACTATGAATACTTGTTTTTGTGAAATAGTTTGGGGTTTATGTTTATAAAAGAAAGTTTAGCGATAAGGTGCATCAGTGATTGTCCTCTCCACCACCAATAATAGTGAAGTTTTCAATTCTGTTGTTAGTGAGAAATGTCTGATAAAAATATTAAATCTTTTGTTGTTTTTGATTTGGAAACCAATGGATTACCATGCCATCAATTCAATAAATGCTCCATAACTGAAATATCTTTATATGGATTTTCGGTAAATAATGTTTACAATCTAGGCATCGATACTAAGAAAATTCTCAAAGATATCGAAGCAGGGGTGAAAGAGCTTGTTGAACGTTCTCCAGAATTGCCTCGTTGTTTACATAAATTGACCATGATGGTAAATCCATTACGAGCCATACATCCAGACGCCGAGAAAGTAACAGGTAAGGCTTAGGAATATGATTCATAAATTTATTTGTGATAATAGGATTACACTTGTGATTTTTTAATAAGGGGACTTCACGTTTTACTAATGGTCATGTAATACGGACGTCACCTTTGATGCAAGTTTTATGCAGCTCATACACGTTGCGAGTGGTTGTACAACTTTATATTGTGTATTCTTAACTGATTGATTTGTCATTTTTGTGATTGTATTGGTAAGAAGTACTCACACGTATAGGGCGAGATGAGTTTGATGATTATGGCCCTAATCACACGAGGTCAATTTTTAGTTGCACAATTTTTGGTCTTTTCAAATCACACGGGATGAATATTAGTTTCGCATGAAATGTATACGTATACACAGCTTTGTATGTATTAGTGTTTTTGCATTCTTTTGAGTTTTGGCTGATTTTTAAAAAATGTGCATGTAGTAGTATTGTGCTGGTATTGTGGGGTTGTAGCTGGTTGAAACTTTACGCCACCAAAAAACCATTTTTTCACCTCTCTTGCCTATAAACAATCATTTTACGCCAGCACAATTGTTCTCGTATGATTAGAGCCAATCCAAACACTTTTGATTTTTACTACCTGCGTTGCATACATCAAATATACAATGTAGTTTGAAGGTAAAATTTTGATGTGCAAATTTGATCAGTTAAATTTGATGTGACACCATGCGCCATTATATTGAATGGCTAGTTGGTTGTCGATTGGTTGGAGATCAGAAAATTTTGTTTTCCATTCAACCGACCAAATCTACGATGCTGCAATAACAATTTATAAGTAAATTTGGTTGAAAAAGAGAAACGTGTGAAGAAGACGACCAACCGTTAATTCAACTTGTTTTACAACTAATAGTAACGTGAAGGGACAGCAGTATAAAGCCGACGATTCCTTTTTCGAATACAAGTTTGATATTTCGAATGGAAATTAATATAGTCTCAATAACTTACTTACTCAGTTGGCCATTAACTAACCGATTAACGGATTACGGCCTGTCGCAACACATCATTCCTCTGCTTCTTGCGTGCCTACGCCAGTTGTTCACATCAATCGTTGACCAAGCTTCCTCGATTTGGTGTACCAACGCATAGTTCAATAACATTCACTCCAATTTCGTTAAGAATTATTGTGCTATCGTTGAAAAAGCTCCACAAGTAATATTTCCAAATGTTACTATGTCTCATTTCCATTTTTTTAAATTATTTTAAACCGTTTAGTTATGAATATCAATTCGAGATAAATTACGAGATTATCAGTACATTTATTTGGGTCATATAAAAATTGTCCTAAATTATTTGGTTAGCATAACTTCTAAAAGACTAACATAACTTATATTAATAGGACCTTTAAACACCAAAAGAATTACGGAATTAAATTTTAAATATTATTGTGTAGTTGTAAATTAAATGTTGTAAAAGTAATTTTGTAATATTTTTTATTCACGAAAATATTTTTTAAAAACAGGACTTTCCAATGAGATGCTTGAACACGAATCATCGTTTGATAAAAATACTGCAGAATGTTTAAATAATTTCCTTAATCGTCTGGAGCATCCCATTTGTCTGGTGGCGCACAATGGAAAAACATTTGATTTTCCAATTTTACGTTATGTTTACGACAGAATCGAAATGGTAAATGTTATCTATGCATTAAAAAAATAGTAAATTAATTTATAATGCTTCATATAAAATTACAGTCTTTGCCGTCCTCAGTGTACTGTGTAGATTCGTTAAATATTTTTCGTGAAATCGATGAGAAACGTGAAAAATTAAAACCAGAAGAAGAAGTAGCTGAAATTAAAATAGAAAGCCAAGAAAATTTGTCGGAATTTTCCGTTACAAGTGATCCATTGGAAGAAAATGCACGTATTAATTGGCAAGCAAATAACGAGACTACCCCCAAAGTAATAAATAAAACAAGCAAACGCAGTGTTGATGTAGCAACGTCTGGGGACTCCAATTTTTCAACCGTATTAAAGGAGAATCAGTCGAAAAGGTTTAAAGCTTGTCGTTCTTTGTTTTCGGATGATTTCACACCAAAAAACAAATATCCTAAAAAAGGAGAATATAAATTGGGCACGATTTATCAGCGTTGTTTTGCTGAAGAACCTAAAAATTTACATCGAGCCGAATCCGATGTGGAAATTCTAACGAAACTCATCTTACATTACGGTATGGACTTTCTTGCTTGCGCCGAAGAACGTAAGGAATTATTTTCTTCTATTCCTAAATTAGGCACTAGAATCCATTGAAATATGTTTTTATTTTTGTATCATTTTGTAATTGATTTAAAATTTTTGATTTTAATGCATGTGACGTCAATAATTGATTGTAAATGTTAATATTTAATTAAGTTTTTGAAACGATTTTTTTTATACGCTAATTTTATTTTGTTTTTTGTATTTGTCAAAACAGATAACTTTCATGTGAAATTTTAAAATTTTAATTGTAATGTGCAATAGCTTTAAAAAAATATAATGACAACGTTTAACCATTGATTTGGTAAAAATCTTTTTTACGTAGAATGTTTTTAGAAATATAAATTAAGTTTTATGTTCATTTTCTGAAATATTGGTGGAGGTAACGGGTTAAATACTAATTATTTTATAATGATGGTATTGCAGAGAACATATTGAAAACAAATTAAGCTTTTGTTTTAATAGAAATTATGTTTCATATAGAAAATACTAGAAATACTGAAACTTAGTATAAATGTGCTTGTGTACTTATATTGCAGAAATGTTGTGAACAAAATATCTTAAATGTAAAAATGTTTGTTAGGAATTAATTTAAAATATTTTTTATACGATTTACAATTATATATCAAGTTATTAAGTAAATAAAGAAGATTCTCTTCACATAGAAAAAACAAATAAATAACGCATTGTTATCTGAATCAATCATTTAAGTGGTAAACTTTCAGAGGAACGGCCTTCTTCAAATATTGATCCCCAGTACCATTAGCAGCTATTTCAGTTTTTTTCTTCAGCATAATCTAAACTTCTTAGCACCCTACCCCTTTTCAGGACTTATTGATTGACCCTTCATTCAAATATTCAGTTTCAGAATCATATTTTTTTTTCAATTTTGTTCGTTTGTTTGATTTTTACAATATCTCACTTTCTGCATTGCTTTCATTAATTTAGGACGAAAATAATGATTATGTTAGTTTAGGTTAGGTTTGTGGACGTTCAACACCATGTTGGTAAGTATAATTACAGTCAGATATCATTGGACCCATTAGGATAGGAAGAGATAGAGAAAAAAAATTGCAAAAGACAACCAACAAAAAGGTTCAGCATTATAAACGCCAGGAGAGCATTAATCTCGGCTTTCGACAAAGCGTTCAAAACCACAAAGAATCGCCTATTCATGGTAATCAACATCTTTTCTGGGCTGGACATATACAGAGGAGGTGTTCTATGGCCTACAACTTCTCGACATCTCAGCATATCTGTCCGAGATACCTGATAGCGACCTTAATTCGCAATGCCACTAAAGAAACTCAATTGCCAATCTCAATGGCAGATTAATGTTCTGTTGTCTCTTTTTCTTCTTCGTCGTTACAGCTTCTGCAGAAGATATTGTGAGGTAGTCTAATCACAAGTTCTATAATATTAAAAAGATAAAATCTGGCCCGATTTCTGTATATAATCATATCGAGTCAGATCTATGTAGTTATTCTATAAGTGGCTCTACAGAGGATTGCAAATCTAATGTATGAATTCAATAGAATTTTGTTTAGAACTTTGTTTTTCTTTGGTAGACCCCTCTGAAAGACCTATTGTGATACTACAATTAATATTCAACTTGGAGATCAAACACTCCCAGAAGAAACCAAACCAAGTCCAAAATAAATAGTACTATTGTAGAAATCTTTATATTAGAGAGCTTGGTCAAGGGTATTAAAAAGAGAGAAGTCAAAACATCATAGCAAGAGTAGGGAACTGATAGAAAGATAGTTTCTTCTTCCTCTGACACACAGCTCCTGTAGAAGTCATTTCGGCATGCCTACCAAAAGGACAATGACTCCTAAGAATCACTATTGTGAAGTGAGGCGCTCAACTTTTTATCCATACTTGTTTAGCAAAGGCTAGAATATTGCACGCACCTTCTCGCTGCCAGCAAGAAAATTATTGGAAAATTTCGAAATTTAACTGAGACAATCGGAGTACCTATGCCCTGTAACATGCCGGAGCTCTGTATCGGTTGTGGGCAGCTCGTCAGCAATACAATTCCCAACGGTATCCCTATGTCCCTGAACCCATATAAGTGTTAATTTTGAATGATCTGAAATTACTTAGTGAAATCCGTGGCATTAATGGATAAGGACGGACGTTGAAATTACGTTCGTTAGGGAGTTAATCACAGTCTGTTCGAGTAAATCACGGGGTTTTTAAGGAAAATCTCGCCATCGTCAAGCAACAGTCATAACATTTGCCTGGAAAATATTGCAGTGGTCAGAAAACCTACGAGACATTTTAATATCAGAACTCTTATAAAAAATATATCACAGCTTACTCTATCGCGCCTATGCATATACATATGTATGCATTAGTTAAGTATTGTATGCTTAGCACGATGGGTTGGGTGGGTAGGATAAATTTGAAAATAATTCAGACAAACTTGGATAATATATAGATACTACTGTGCGCCAACATAACCAGCGCAATGATGACTTTCCACAACAGCGCTAAAGTCTCTGTTAGTCTTAAGTTCTTGGCATATGATAGTGAAGACCAAAGCATTGAAAATGGAGACGGAATAATGAAAGACGGATCAAGCACGAGATTGATAAGAATGTTATATAAAGTCGCCGTAGTCTAGATAGTCTAGATAGTGTGTTAGCTTATTAGACGTGCGGCCACGATTCAAACCCTAGGTCAGACATCTCCAACAAAACGAAATATGAAAAACAAATACCTGACAAATATCGGACATAAACTCTGGGAGTAAACAAGATTGTCATGAAAAAGTTTCTCAAAAATCTATCATTTGGAATCGACTTTAGCCTGTAGGTCCCGCCAATCATGTATAAAATTAAGACACACAACATGAGTGGTGTGAGAAGCTATGTCGTAATCCTGACTGAAGGGTTGTAAGGACTAATTATGTATGTACATATGTATGTATGTTATGTAAATACGAGAAAGACCACAAAATCTAGATTGATGGTAAATAGGAGTACCTAACGAAATGATTAATTGTAAGCTCTGAAGTTTGAAAATAAAATGTTTTAAGAAACCAATCAAGAGGGAGCTACAAATATTTGATCACATGCCAACAAGTGATTGCAGTTGTATGAGAAGTTTTGCACAATAAAATAAAACACAAAGTGACGTATTTTTCAAAATATTTCATTTTTTTATTTTTATTTGTTTGTTTTTGTTTTTTTTTTCTTTTCATTTATTCAATTCATCATTCATAAATTAGTTTAGTTTATTTTTATTATACTATGAAATTATTTATACTTAAATTTTAAATTAATTTTCATTTGCAATTTATTTTGTTTTTTTTTTATTTATTTTAATATTTTTTGTTTAGTTTTTTTTTTTGTTTTTATTAATAATAATTATTATTAATTTAATATAATAATTTAATTCGTCAATGTGACGAAAGTTGTTTTAAATGTCTGTTAATAACATTTTGTATATATCGAAAACAGACTTATTTAATTTATTTATATTTATTATTAACTTATTTTTATTTTTTTTTTGTTTAAATTTTTGTAGGTTAGCTTATTAAGTTTTATTTCTTAAGTTTCCTTATTTCTCTTTTGTTTTTATTTCTGAATTATATTACATGAGTTAAGGAGAAATAATTGAAAACATTGAAATTTTGTTTAAATGGAGTATGTTCTCGAGTACAAGGTTAGGGGGACGGGTTGAGAGTGGGAAATAATGAGTTTTTTTTAATTTTCTTTTATCAACTAATTCATTATTTATTAACATTTAGGTGTTTTTCTTTTCTTTTTCCTTTATATTTTTTATATTTTTGAACTACTATTAATAGGGGGATTTTTGTTTTTGTTTTCTTTTTGTATAATTAATTTTTGTATGCCATGCAAAATATAAAAAAGAAGAAAAGAAAAATTAAGTATAAAACAATAAAACAATTCCTTTTTTGTGTAGTTTTAACAACTATTACTTTATATATATATTTATATTTATTATACATAATTATTTAAATTTTTTTCTTGGTTTTTTTGTAGTAACAATTGGTTTTTAATTTCATATCTGTTTTCCTTTTTTGTTTTGCTATTTTGAAATTTTTCTTCCATTTTTTTTAATTTTTAACTAAGTTTTGTTTTGTTTTTCTTTTTTGGAATATTTTTTTACCATTTCATAATTGTTACTTAGTGTGTGATGTGTTTTCTTATAATTTTTTTATTTCTTTTGAATTTCAAAAATTTTATCCTAATTTTTTTTGTTTAAGTAATAATTTATAAGAGAAAGCTTAATAGTTAATAGCTTTAAAATTATATGTAAATTATATCAAAAAAGAGTTTTTATAGCAAATTTTTTTTGTTTGTTACAAAAGTTTTTGTTGTTTTGCTTTTATAGAAGAAAAAACTGTATTTGTTTTGTATTAAAGGTTTCCTTTTAAATTCGTATATATTTTGTTAAATTTTTTAAAATAAAATATAAACAAATGTCAGTCAGGGAGTAGTGAGCGTAAATAAAACCAGTTTACTTTAATTAAAAAAAATTATTAAAATTACAACATAATCTTTAGAAATAAGCAGTATTCTTCAGCTCACCTTTTCGAAATTTCAAAAAATTGGTTTAAGTGAACATAACCTCTAAGTTCAACAATGGAACATATTACTGGAAGCTACTGAATGTACTCAAAAGGGCTTTCACTATCGTGTGAAAACATACACGTCCATGCAACGGTGTAAAGTTGGAACTAGTATTGAAAAAAGCAACAAATGCTCTTTAAATCATCCATGTATGGGAACGGATGGTTCACATTGCATACTTAACCTTTATGGCAAATAAAACATTGAACCTATACGTAGAGAAATGTCTAATGTTCCATAGGGAAGAGCATGGCACTCTAACTGTGTTAGGCATACATCAGGACAAGACCCTAACAGTCTTGTTAGGATGAAAGATATGGCTTTTTTGTGTTCAAAACTGTCTTCTTTAAAATTGGTAAAACACCCAATGGGAAGACAGCGAAACATGATACATACGTACATACTTAGTCAGTCAGGATTACAACCTAGCTTCTCACACCACTTATGTTATGTGTGTGCTAATTTTATACATAAGTGGCGAGACCTACAGTTTATTGTCGACTCCGAACGATAGATTTTTTTGGGAATGGAATTTTCATGGTAATTTTTTTTTACTCTCAGAGTTATTGCCGGAAAACTGCTGAGAGACAGACGCCGAAGAAATATTTTTTCATTTTCGTTTATACGAGTTTTATTTGAACCGTTACCTCATGCCTAATAAGTCAATACCCAACCTACTAGACTGAGGAGACTGAAAATATACAAAATAGCCAATAGCACGCTGAGGTCTATATTTTTTTTCAGTTTTAAGATGCTTTACGCTGCATTTGGAATTATACGAAGAATATTGTGTCTTTGAATCTTTTCTACATGAGTAGCACATGCATAACAGGTAATAGTCTAACACAGTTCATAAATACGAAGGTCCTTAAAAGCAATAAAAGTAAAATAAATAAAATTAACTTTGAGGATATATTCCGGATTTTATCTGACAATCTTGTTTGCCCCGGAGAAGCAATCGATTTTTAATGGAAGCTGCACTCAAATATAAAAATATTTCTCGCTAAAAATTTTTAAAACTTGGAAAAGAATTCGTTACATTCGAAAGGTGAGTGATTTTTTTTGAGATTGTTTTTTAATTTTATATTAAGAATGAAAATTATAAAACCATGTATAGAATGTAAATAAAATCCCTTCAATAAAATAAAATTTTATTGGCAGTATGTATATATATATTTTAATAAAATAAATAAAATTAAATAAAATTAAATAATAGCAATATAAAGAAGAATATAAAATAAATGAAGTTTAAACAACCTTTATGTTTCCTAAAATACGTGTAAAAAGTATTGGTCTAGAGTTTGAGAAAATTGTCAAAGAAATTGGCTTATATTGGGAAATATGTATGTAGTATAAAACGCCAGTAAGTAAGGTCTTATCAAAAGGACTAACGTATATATTAAACATATACGTTTATTACTTTAAGTTTTGTATATTAAAAATAAAGTATGTAACTATGTAGTATTTGTTGTCTAGACTAAAATTTGAAAATAGAAAAAAATTTTGAAAAAACATCGGTATAATGTAATTGGCCATCTACATATAGATGATAATAGTAATTTTGTTTTTTTTTTGTAATTTGGCTTTAGTTTAGTTTTAGTTTAAATTTAATAAAAAAATTAAAACAATAACATCTAATACTTCTAACTACATTGTGAAAAATATGTCTTATATAGTGAAAAAAAAACTTGATTTTCTTAAGCCGTAGTATAGACTTTTTAGTTTAGTTTTTTATTATTAACTTTGTTTTTTGTTTTGTTTTTATATTCAGTTTTCGTTAAAGTAATTTGTGGTTTACGTTCCTATTTTTTATTTTTATTTTTTAATTTATTTTTCTTCTTCTTTTTTGAATAATAACTACTTACTTTATAATTGTTTCTATTTTTTGTTTTGTGGTTTTACGATTTTGTGTTGCTAAAATTCGATCTTATTTATGCAAAAGAAAAAAAATTAATTTTCTTTTCCTTTTTCTTTTTTTAAATATTAAATTGTTTTTTTAGTTTCATAAAATTACAAGTATGGAAGAAATATATGTATGTAAGTAGATTTTAATTATAATTTTAGAATAGTAAGTATTTTTGTATTAAATCCATGCTGCCGGTTAAAGTTTTGAATACTTTATTCTTTTTCTTCTTGTTTTTTGATACAATAATTAAAACAAAAAAAAAATTAACGGCAGTGTTTTTCTTTTTTTATTATATGTTTTCTTTTTTATAACTTTTCTTTATGTAAGAGGTAGGCTTTTATTTATTTTCTTTTTTTTTGTTTATTAAAAAATATAATTTATTTTTTTTTACAAAGGGATCTCTTTATTCTTAAAATATATAATAATTATTAATTATTTTCTTGTTTGTTTTAGTTTACAATTATACACATTAGGTGGGTTTTAATAGTTGGGAAGCTTGTTTGAATATTTAGTAAACTGTAGTTAATTTGTAAAAGAAAAAATGAAATTATTAAAAAGGATTTCTACAGTAGAGTACATACATAAAAATATAGCATAACATTATGAAATATCACATTTTTTATACATTTTTATACAAATAATTTACTGAAAATTATTCATTCATTTATACATTCGTAGGCATGCAAAGTAAATTAAGTAACTCTGTTACTGAAAAATGCTTTGCAATTTCATCTGAAGATAAGTATTAAACGAATCAAAAAAATGTAGATCAGCACAAACAGTTATCAAGCATTCTCTATATGAACATATAAATTGTAAAAGTTAGTTAAGGTAACGTAGTGTAGTAGTCTACGACCCTAAGCAGTACGGATTTGAATCTGGGTGTAAGCGAAACAATTTTTCGTTACACATACATATATGTACATACATATATATACATATACATGTATATATATATACAGTGAGCATTAAAAGAAACTTACACTAAGGATAAAATCACCAAACTCAACTTTGTGCCCGAAAAAATTTGACAATATTTCGAATTTTTTTTGTTTCAATTTTAAAAACTGGCAATCAAACAATTTTAAAATAAAAATAACGGTAATTTATTAATACATATATTTTTTTAATGCATAGTTTCTTTTGACGCTCACTGTACATACATAAGCGATCATTACAACCCTTCAGTCAGAATTACGACCTAGCTTCTAACAACACCCGTTGTGTGTGTTAATTGTTAATTACAGAGTGGCGGGACTTATAGTTTAACATCGACTTCGAACGAAAGGGTTAGAAACTTTTCATGGCAATTTTATTGACATTAATTTGGCCATGATCCCTTGTATTCAATACAAATACAGCTAAACATTAAGCAGAACTTATGTTATGGTCATAAATTGTTCATAAAATAAATAACTGATGATGGTTGGTTTTAATTGATTTATAAATCACTTACTGAAAGCGTATGATGGATATTTATTGCAGTTTACAAATATCACTCATACGCATATATAGATTCAGTCCAGAGTATGTATGTATGTACGTACGTAAGTACGTAATTGGTCGTTAAAACCCTTCAGTCAGGATTACGACCTAGCTGCTAACCTATAGTTTAAAGTCGACTACGAACAACAGATTTTTGAGAAGCTTTTTCATAGCAATTTTTGTTTATTCTCAGAGTTTTTGCCAGAAATCTGATGAGAAGAAGTCGCCGAAGAAATATTTTTTCATATTTCCTTTTGCTGGAGATATCTGACCTGGGGTTTGAACAAAAGTCTCACGTCTCATAAGTCAACAGGCTACCTACTAGCCTACGGCGACTTTATTAGCATAACAGTGACTATGAAAACCTGCTCTACAGCGGCGATAGAAGCACTTTTAGATTTAAGTCCTTTGAATATAGTAGTAAAGACTAGAGCTTTAGAGTCTATGGTTATAATAATGAGAGTCAAGTCTTATACGAGATTCATCAGCGTTCGAATGACTGACAGCTCCCTCCTTAAATGTCTATCACTTTGCAAGGAGATTTATTTATAAAGCTTAATGGAAAAACGTGGAGGTTAAATATTCTCGATAAAGACGAATGACAGTACGGATGGGCCGAGAACAGATATTGGGACATGAGCCGAGATCTTGCCTCCAGAGTGACATACTTTGATATTCTGGGGAGTCATGCTGGTATCATCCTAGCTAAAGTCCATGTCATCGAAAGATGTTTTAATTCAACTTAGGTAGGCAGTACATAGGATGTGACTATACTATTTGTAACTCAGGCCGCCATCCAAGCACTCCGCTCTTATGAATTTAACTCGAAAATAGAATGGGAATGTCTGGGGAAGTTATGTCAGCTAAAGCGTCAACCTCTGTTAGGTCTCAGGTTATGTGGAAGCACGTGGCAATTAACAGACAGTTGAACTGTAGAACCGTATGCGACTGCCTGGGGAAGCTACATCAGCTAACGGATCTCTGTTGGGTCTCAGGAAGTTCTTGGCAATGAACAGAGAGATGAGCTGTAGAACCTTATGCGACTGCCTGGTGAATCTACATGAGGTACAGAGTCAACCTCTATTGGATCTCAAGTCATGTAGAAGTTCATGGAAATAAACGGACAGATAAGCTGTAGAACATTTCTGCGGAGTAGAAAGAGTTGTTTGCAAGGATATACTTAGCAACAGATAGAGAGAGGCAGAGACTATTAGCAAATCAAATGGGTTTGAGACAATTTAAACTTTGGTTGGGTAATTACAATAGAACAGGTTTTAGTTATGACTATTCAGAAATATCCTGAGGTTACTGACTGACCTTTTGGGCAGACAGACTGGAGACTAAGAAAACAGAGTTGTTCAGTATAGAGATCGTATTGACCGATATGTAGATTCTGTGACGATGAATATGAATACATATTTGAACCTAGGCTGCATTAATGAATCTCAGAAGGAAACACCTACAAGCATATCAAGTGCGAGCATCTAACATTACAGTCACAATATGCAAATATTTGTTAAAAATATGCAAAATTTAAAATCTCCTTAAACCCTTACTTGGTGTGATAGAAGAAATTTCAAACACTAAAATAAAATTAAAATATAAGAGGATGTGTTTCCACCACAAATTTTTGAAGGCTTAAACTAATATTTGCCCAAATTAATTACCTCAAATATTTGCATATTCTGGCTGTTTATTTGGTTCACATAAGAACTGAAAACAATAGTATTTGAAAGATTGAATTATTAAAGAAAGACCGCATTGGAACTAAAAGTAGGTGGACTAGGTTACAGAATTTAGTAGAATAAACGGTTGTATTTTAACAGTTAGTAATTATTTAATATTTCTTTAAATTAATTTTCAGTAAATTATTTTCATTTTGTTTTTTATATAAGGATTTTAGGATCATTGAAGAAAAAAATAATAAATAAAGGAAATATTTAACCACAGCATGGATTTAGATAGTGTGTTGTAAGTTCATATTTGCATTTGTTTTTCCACTCTTTTTCCACTTTTAACAAAATTTACAATAAACCTATTAATTATACATTTTGTTTTTAATTTTTTTTCGTTTTTTGTTTCTTTTTTGCTTTTTATAAAAAATAATTTAATTTAAATTACTAAATATTTTTTTATAGGTATTCTTTACCTTCAACTAATTAGGTGTGTTTGTGTGTGTGTTATTTTAACAATTGATTTAAAAGAAAAAATATGTTTAAATTTGAATTGTTGCCATGCATTAATATCTGGGAAATACCAAAAAGCGGAATGTTTACATTTTCATTGCAAAGATTGTCTCATAATTTCTCACTGTCTTACTGCCTTTCATATGAGATATTGGATCAGGTCAATTAGTAACAACCAGTTTTGTATTAAAGAGTTTTAGGATAAGGTATGTAAAGTATATCCTGGTTATTTCTTATATTGTCCTTCAAAACAATGTTGCCTATACCATTAATTTTTGACATCAAACAGTTGTTATACTTTTAAAAAGCTTAGTAATTCCTTTTTGGTACTCGAATTACTAGAAGACACTTGAGAATACAAGAAAAAATGAAATTTGAAAAAGGGACAGTGATTTAATCCTTTATTGATTTAAGTACAGAAATACAAAATTCACGATAAAAATTGCGCTCTTGAAGATGACGTCGTTAAGTTTCAGTAAAATGAAAAACGTTAGGATTAGTTCACTATGAAAGCAAAACTAATGGCCTCAAATGTTGTAAATCTAGCCTCAATATATGACCGTCATATATGTTACGTTTTCGTCGCCTTTCCATACATACGCCTTCCAATACATAATTGGTCATACAACCTATCATTTAGGATTACGACCTACAAACACCACTTATGTTGTGTGTGTTAATTAGATACATGAGTGGCGGGACCTACAGTTTAAAGTCGACTCCGACTTTTTTTATTTACTCTCTGAGTTTTTGCCTGATATCATCATATCGTTTTGTTGGAGATGAACCGTCTGATGAGCATACACAGACTAGACTAGACTAGACTAGACTAGACTACGGCGACAACCAAATTTGCACTATCCCAGAATACATACTCTCTGATCGCACATACCTCTGCTTGGGAACTTATACTATGGTACGCTATCCGAAAACAAAGTTTAGTCTGGATTTTCTATACAGGAGCCCTTAGCGTTTTATCTCGAAGTTTAAAGTCATCCGTGTAGCAGTTTCGCATTAAACGAGTATCCATCTAGTGTCCCTATTAAATGTTGGTGATAGTTTATAATCCTGACTAAAGTATTGACCAATGACCAATTAAGTAAGATACAATTCTCGCTTTGGTTAACTCATTCCCCCAGAGTCTGGGGGAATATATGCTACTAAGCTCTACCGTAAAGTGCTAAGTTTTTTCTGTGCCTACTTCAACATCCTGTGTAAGACAGTTTTTTAAAGGAAAATGAAAAATGAAAATCTTAAATCGATTGAAAATTTTTGATATTTCCCAGCTTATTTTGTTAAATTATTATTAATTTTTATTGTAGATTGTTGTTTTTATTTTTATATTGTTGTAGTTTTAACGTTTTACTAAAACTAATACTGTTAGTTTTAAATTTAAATTAAATGTTGCACCATTAGAGAATATTTTAATTTTTTCTTTTTTGTTGTTGTTGTTATTTTACTTTTAGGTTTAATGTCTATTATAATGTTTAACAATATTTCTTTTATTTTAATTTTTTTTTGGTATTTTTTTGTGTTTATTTTTAATTAAAAAATCAATATAAATATATGCTCATAAAAAATATGTTCATTTTGTTTTATTTTTTTTATCATTTTGTATCATCATTTTCATACTTTTTGTTGCCGTTGCGCTCCCTTTATTTTTTTGTGTGAATTTCGTCTTTTCATTAATTTTCTTAGTATAAGATCGTAGTTCTTTACGAAAATATTTAATTAAGAATAGATCTTATATTTGTCTCGTTCTACCTGCTTTTATTTTTATTTTATCTTGTATTAATTTTCAGTTTGTTTTGTTGGAATATAAGAATAATATAATTAAAGTAGTTTGCCTTGTTGTATTTTTTACTGTTACTGTAAGTGAATTTTTAAAAGTTTTTATTTTTTATTATTTTTTATTTTAAAAATTAAACGGTTTCTTTCAGAGTTTTTTGTTTTGTTTTTGTTTTCATAATCTGTAAGTGTAGGAACAATCACTGTCTATTTTTTTTATCATTTATCATTTGGTATTTATTATTTATTTTCTCTAAATTAATGTTTTAAAAATTATTTTTTTAATTTTAATATATTTTCATTATTTCTTTTTATTTTATTTTTTAATCAACTAAATTGATATTTTTTTGCTTTCCTTATCGTTTGTAATTATTGACCTAAATTTTTTACTTAAATTAATTTTTATTTTTAATAAATTACTTTCATTTTGTTTTAAACAGTTTTTTATTTTTAATTTTTATTTTTTCTAACTGATTTTTATTTTGAATTTTTAAACGGCAGTTGTAAGAATTTGTTTTAATTTTTTTTATACTTTTTTGTTTTTTGTTTAATATTTAATAAACCTTTTCATTATTTCACGTGTATTTTTTATTCTTTGTTTTTTTTGTTACTTCTTAAAAACTATTTAACAGTTTAAATTTAATTTATAACTAATTAGTTTTATTAATTCTTTTTGTTTTTGCTTTCCATATATGCTATGCTCCTGTCGTTATCTGCCTTTTATTACCCTCATCATTATCATCAGCCATCCATTCATCCGTTTTTATTTCCTATGGTACTATAATGTATAGTAAAATTGTTTTAAATTGGTTTTTTAATCTATTTTTTATTTATTTATTTTTGTTTTGTTTTTATTTTCCTTCTTTTCTTCTTGTAATTTCTCATTAAAAGGGTCTTTGGTTTTTGTTATTAACAAAAATAAATATTTTTGAAATTATAATTAAATTGCAGTATCCTTGTTAAGTGTTGTTGCTATTGTGTAGCTTTTATTGCACAATTATATGGGGTGCTGACAGTAAAACTGTCACTGTTGCTATTATCGTAAATAGGGTAAAAACAATTAAACAAAACCTGTAAAGAAAATAAAAAATATAAATTTAATATCATAAATTTTTTTTGCAATAAAATTATAAGTTATACACGAGATATGCTGTTCCAATGAAACTGAACATCTAGTATGGCTTTCCCCTGACCAGCGTACATAAACGCTGTATAAAAGTGATCTCTCCATTACAGTTAATCATTCTAAGATTTGAAGTCGCCGTAGTTGGCTTATTAGACGTGAGTCCACGGTTAAAACCCTATAAAAGAATATTTCTTCAGCGACTTCCTCTCAGCAGATTTATGGCAAAACTGCTATGAAAAGATTCTCAAAAACCTGTCGTTAGAAGTCGACTTTAAGCCGTAGCTCCGCTGGTTGTAAGCTAGATTGAGAAGCTAAGTTGTAATCCTGACGGAAGGGTTTGAATGGCCAATTATGTATGTATGTATGTACGCAAATTCTGCATAATAATTGTTTGAGTTCTCTTTCGTAGACGACAATGATATACAGAGGCTTTGCGTTAAGCATTCAATTTGCCTTATGTTGTTGTACTACTTCTGTATCGAATTTACATGGAGAGCTCATATAGACAGCATCTCTGGAAAGGTCAGACATGCTATAATGATATCCTTGGATGGAAATGTATATCATGATGGTCAGACTAATAGTGATCTATGTGACCATTGTATGGGCAGGCAGAACAAATCTGAAAACTGTTTAAATGGAATGGCATAACAGGAGTAATGAGAGCCTACAGCGGCATTGGAGGTTCTGTAAGATTTAAATCCACTGCATATCATCATACCCAAAACCAAAGCTTTGGAGTCTATGGTTAGATTGATGGTAGACAAGTCTAACGTGAAATTCATTAGAGGATTTCGGGACCTAAGAAATCTTTAATTGTACCTTCGACTGAACCAGTAGACTTTATGACTTTGGGAAGTGCTTCGCAGCTAGACTTAGTACCAAAAATGACTGAAAAATTCTGGAAGCTGCATATTCCCTTAAAATAATGACTATTGCGTGATATACGGATGGATAAAGAGCGGTTCTTGGAATAGGAGCAGAAATTCTTGGTCCCAGAACAAAATATTTCGAGTCTAAGGTGATACCCACTAGATCTTTAAAGCGAAGAGGTGTGCTCATTTCAACTTAGATTCGAAGTGCAAAAGACAGAACATAGCAATAATATCTTGTGACGTTAAATCGAAGACAATACGGACTGTCTGTATGAGCAAGGTAGTGGGAATAAGGTTAACATCTGCTGGGTTCCAGGTCATGTTGGAATTTTCGACGATAAGAAAAAACGAACAGAAAAAATTGCAAGGAGAGGAAACTTCCAGAACGTTAATGGGGCCAGAATTCTTCTATAGAGTAAGGTGTATGTATGGTAATGGATGTTCAGCGGAAGGGAAGATAAACTGGGTTTTTGACAATCACAACTTCTGTTGGAATACCATGAGGTTAGTAACAGATCTTTTGACAGGGCACTGTAGGCTTATAATGTTGCATCGAGTCCAACATATATATTCTGTAACGATGGGAATAAATCATCATAACACATTTTTGCAACCCATGGGACACTAATTCATCTCAGTAAGAAACTCCAAGTTGCATATCAGGTGCTAAGCAGGGAATTGTTATTGTTGACACTGTGCAGCATCGTGGCATTTGTCAGGGCATTAGTCTTTGAGAAGATTCTGTACAAAGTTTGAGGAGAGATTGTATTGCCGTAGTACTAAGGAACATTTTCACAACAACAATAATAGGTGAAACCGGTGTATCAAGTTACCGGCTGTACAATGCAGTGACTCAGGTCCATATCTCCCAAAACATGCAAAGTCATCAGAAAAACTAACGATAGGTGCAAATATGAATTAATTACCCCTTTCAGGTTGTAGATTTTTTGTCGAAAAAGGAATTACCAGGCAAAGCTCTATAGCTAATATAATCAGACTTGCACCTGAGTCAGACCTCTAACAAACGTACGTAGATAATGTCTTCAAAAGATCAAAATGCTCTTAAAATTACAAACATGTATTACAGAAAAGGTTTTCAATCGAGAAGATAACTTGACTGCAAGCAAAAAGAGTATCTTGTCCAAGTGAGTACCTTGTCTGAATTAGAGATTCGACTCGATTGGTAAACGATTGAAAATCAAATGTATTTTTGCCAAAGAAAAAGCCAGTTAGACTTATTTTTATTTGAGATTTTTTAAAGCTAATTTTTATTATGAGTGTTAAACATATTACTTACCGATCCACAACCATTGCCGCGAATTTCCAATCGCTTATTAGTTCAGCCTCATCATCAGCTTTACGCATGCGCGCCGTTATAAATTGTAATTCTTTAAGAATCAAATGTAAATCCTTATGATTACAGCCAATGGCATTATGATGCTCTTCCACCGTCGTTGGACGACCAAAACTCCTATTTTATTGTTGTTTTTAAAAAAATAAAAAAAGGAAATAAAATAATTAAAAATATGAAGATATGGGGTTACTTTCAAAGAAAACTGTTATTTTTTGTTTAACATACGCTGATGAGCCAATGGCTGTCTGTGACCCCGATACTGTATGCCGAAAATCATCATCAATATCTAAAACATTGGCTAGTAATGACTTGGAAGAACGCTCTTTTAATTCTAATTCTTTCATGCGATTCGTTAATAAAATATGTTTTCTAGTGATTTTACGTCCCGGACGACTCATACGTAAAATCCATGGCAGCCATTGTAAAAAAACCGAACGTATCTAAAGGGAAATATGGCAGTTAAAACATTATTATGATTGAATTTAAAAATATTAAATAAAAAAAAATAGAATTTTAGTTTAGAAAGAAAGGTTCACTTACCCAAGGTGGCATTTCATGTATATCTGCTGTGCGATGATGGTAATTTAATACCACCACCGTTAGGACCACAGAAGATGCAACCATAAACATAATACAATTGAAATAGGTACCTAGGGAGTTATTATTATTGTTTTTTTTTCGTTTGGTTTGTTTGTTTGTTAAAAAAACACAGATTCAAAAAAATGAAATAGAAAAAATAAAAGTTTATTAAAGTTTTTTTGTGTAACAGTAAACGTTATTAACACACACACAGACACAACAAATGTACATAGACAACTTATGGAAATTTGAAAAAAAAATTATTTAAAAATGTTTTTTTTTTTATTTAAAAATGTTGGTATGTGAGTATGTAATTTTATTATTTTAAAGAAAAAAATTTATTTTTTTGAACTGTAACTACTAAAAGGGTGTGTTCGAATAGAGTGAGTGAAAGGTGTTTTAAGTGATTTTTAAATAATTTTTAAAATAAATTTTCAATGCGTAATTTTCAATAAAACGCGGTGTTTTTAAAATTGTTTTTCTTATTGATTTCATAAAATCATGCTCATGCTATTTAATTTTACTCGAGCAAAATAAAATTTCACAATTAAAGAGAAAAGGATATGCTAAGAAGAAAAATAAAAAAAAAATAAAAAAATTATAGATTTCACAAAGAACTTGTTATTAAAATGTTATTTTTCTAAGCTCTATCTGTGAAATTATTTGTCATTTATTTAATGAACAAGTTGTACACATCATAAAATTATCTCATCGAAATGGGTGTTCTTTTCGCACTCTTTGCCCATTTAACGGTCGACATATTCGTTCTGCCAAGTAAACTATTTATATGCATCTGATAGATAAATTCTAGTCCACTGGTTCATAAACCTATCGACCCGCGCTCAATATTTGCCAAAATCTGCGTTTGATTACGCATCGCTCACAAGAATTCAGCCTTTCGTAGACCATAATTTCGCGAAACTTTCATTGTGACTTGGGCCTGCACCCGTACAAAAATCAACAAATCCAGAAACTGAAGGTAAACGATCATAGGAAATCGTCTACAGCAACGAGAATCATTTCGGACATTCATGCCGTGAACAATTAAAATTGTCGAATATGGAACCATATTAATCCGCTGGCGGCGTCGTTGAACCATATTTCTTTGAGAAGGACATTGGCTAGGTGACAGTCTACGACGAGCACTATACGTCGATGACACTCCACTTTTTTGACCTGAATTGGATAGAAACTGGACACAATGATACGTGGTTTCAACAAATTGGCGTTTTGTGCTACACAGTTCATGCCACACTGGATATTCTGCACTAGCGTTTTAAGGGCATGGTCATCTCATGTAGAGGTAATGTGAACTGGCCACCGAGATCGTTCGATTTAACAGCGTTTGACTTTTTCTTGTGGAGTTTTCTTATGGCGCTGTTATATGACAGTAAGCCACAAAACGCATCGGCCCGCGAAGCCAGAAGAAACCATGCCATGAGTCAAATTCTGCCAGATTTATGTACCAGAGTCAAGGAAAATTGGACATTTCGGATGAACTCCACCTAGAGAAACCGTAGCGGACGTTAAAACAATGTTATATTCCATACATTATCGCATCAATAGGCCTTTCAAATGAATAACAAGTTTCGATATTATCTCGTGCCATAAACACAATAAACGCAATGCAACAAACGCAGCAATCTCTCAAAAATATAATACATGGGTGCATATGGAAATGATTATTTTAAAGGCAGCGCGACAACAAAGAAAGAGTCTGTTGCTTTGTATTTAGGCTAATCCCTATTTTTATGAGAGAATTAATGCTAACAGCGAGAGGATTTGTGCTGACAATGAGAGGATTAGTGCTATCAATATAATAACAAACATGAAAATAGAGGTTTTAAAAACGCGGAGTATGAAATATAACGCGAAATAACGCGTAAATGGCAGCATTTATAAAGAATTAATGAACTGTTTATTTTGAATTTGTCTTGCTTATGCTTTGCTGCTGCTGTCTTCGTTATAATTAAGGCGCATGCAGCGTACCTTAAGCTGCAATTGCAGAATTGCTGCGTTTGCTGCCTTGCGTTTATTGTGTTTTATAGCATAACACACACTTTATTTTATTTAAATTTAAAGATTGGCAAATTGTTTAAAGAGGGACAAATAATAATTTCTTTTTAATTTCAGATATTTTTATAATTTTCTGCAACATTCAATAATAAGTTCTTTGTTTATAAAAACAAAAAACTTGTAATAATTTAATTAGTTTTCCATTTGCATTGTAACTACACTCTACTTACTTCATGCATTATAGAATCACTACTATTCGATTAAAATATCTCGTATATTGAATGAATGATTAAATGAATAGAAATAAATTATAATAATGAATCAAGAGTTTGAATAAATGTTAATCTTAGTTTTAAAAAGATCTATTTTTTATATTAAAAAAATCGTAAAGTTAATATTTTTATAAAGTTATGCTAAAAGCTAACAAATTAATGAACTTTAATTTATTTAGTAGAAGAATTATGAAGAAAAAAACATTATCGGAAAGTCATTTTTGATATTTGGAAAAATTTTGTAATATTTGGCAAAAAACACTACGTTCTTGGGCCATTTCAATAAGTAAGGGCAAGTAGTAGTGGTTATATTAAGAGTTTAAGTATAAAAAGCTGCTGCTGTTTTTAATTATCTTTTATTTAATTAATTTACGTTTTAATATTAAATGTTTTACTTAATTAATGATTTAGTTTAAATTGTTCAATGATATGAATTTATGTTTAGAATTTATTTAGTTTTGATTTCGTATTTAAATTTTTCATCTTTAATTTAATTTATTTGTTTAAAGTTCGTGTGATTGTGTTGCAATGCTGCAGTTTAGTTTAACAAAAAAAAAATATTTTAAAAATAAAATTAAAAATATTTAGTTACCTAACAAAATTACTATAAAAATTAACAATAAAGTTCCACTTTTGAAGCTTTCTATTATATTTTTAAATTTGAAATATTTAAGCCGAAAAGTATGTTATAAAAATATTTTATATTTATTGCCTCAACATATGCTAGTTGTTTTCGAATTTTCAACACAGATAACACTGATAATTTTAATTAATTAACACCGAGTATTGGTTTGAAGATTGGCCTTGAAGACAGGGAATAATCATTATGGTGGAAATCATGATAACAGATGCTCTTAGAACTACTTTACCTAAGAAATTATTTACAATCCTTAACTACCATCAGACATGTTAGCGGAACATGTCACACGACAATGAGATTAAGCACGAAAAGAAGAGAAAAAATTATGGAGCTGTATTAAAGCCTTTGGCATAATTGATCTGAATCGCTATATTGGCCACAGGATACTTGAACCCGCTTTCGATACTTGTTATATAAAGAAATTAACTTATCTTCCAAACAACATCCTTCAGGAACAGTTAAATCTTAGATTGTCCCTCAGACTACCCGGTTGCCTTAATATGAATTAGATGAAATAATTTGATGAAATAATGGCTGGAGAGAGAGGAAGTTAAGATAGTCTAGTAGGAAATGTGTTGGCTTATTAGACGTGAGGCTACGGTTTAAATCCCAGTTTGGGCAGCTCCAACAAAACAAAATATCTAATAATATTTCTTCAGCAGAGTTCTGGCAAAAACTCTGAGAGTAAATACCACGAACAGCTGTCTCAAAAATCTGTCATTCGGAGTCGACTTTAAAATGTAGGTCCTACCACTCATGGATAAAACTTACACACACGACATGAATTGTGTGAGAAGCTAGGTCGTAATCCTGACTAAAGGGTTGTAAATACCATAGTAGAAGAAAATAAGGTAGTTTCATTCTCTCTTTATTTTTTAGAATTCACTATCTGACATGCTTAAGGATTTTGACGTTTTCGTTAAAATAATACTACCATATTAATTTTAAATTTCCCCCATTTTAAATTTTTTTAAAAATTAATGAAAATTTTTTAAATACTAGCCCAAATTACGTGTTAAACTTGTTGGACTTAACCAATATAAATTTAGATATAAAAATTGTTAAAAGGTTTTATTTTGGACGAACATTTTTTCGTCCTTAAATATACTAAATTTTAAATTACACATTTTTCATAAATAATTTATTGAGAATATGCAACAAAATTATAAATATGGCAACGCTACATTCAGTATTCCACGGTTAAATACCTCACTAATAAATCCAAATCTTTTCGGGTATTTATCCGGGGAAGGCATTTAAACGTCCACGTTTATTTACCCCACAGGGGCAATTATACGAACACGCTTAAATACATTTTAAAGAGTAATTATCCGAATACCCATACATTTCGTTTTTATAGGCAGCAATTGAATAAAAAAACCAGAATTATAATTCAACTAAAACTTTTTATTAATTAAAAATTAATGTTACAGAAGAACTAAAACAATAAAACAAAAAAAAAATCGATTTTTATAACAAAAAAAAAAAACCAAAATATATACATACATATGTACATAATTCATATAACATGTAGTAAAAACTAATATGTTTTTTATAAAGGTATAGAACTTTAAGTTGGCATTACTTTTCAAGATGGCGACCGATTTAACAGCTGTCAAGTGATTTATTCTCAGTTTGGTTTGGCAATTCATCATGAATAGACTCACGCCTGAACAACGCTTGCAAATAGTGCAATTTTATTTCGAAAAAAATAATGGTTGTATGCGGAAAACGTATCGCGCACTACGTCCATTTTATCGTCGACAAAATCGTCCATCAGAGCAGTTAATTCTATTAACCATGGAACGTTTTCGCACCACGTTTACTCTTATTGATAACTCGCATCCCCAGAGACGCTGTACGGTGCGTACAGAAGAAGCTATTGCTGCTGTAGAGCGTAGCATTGAGGAAACCCCGAATGAGTCCATCCGCCATCGAGTACAGGAATTGGATCTGTGTCCATCCACTTTATGGAAGATTTTGCGGAAGGATCTTGGTTTGCGTGCTTACAAAATCCAACTCGTGCAAGATTTGAAGCCAAACGATCATCAAGTAAGGCGTAGATTCGTCGAATGGGCCCAAAACGAGATTACCATTGTTCCCGATTTTCGAATTTTGTTTAGCGATGAAGCGCACTTCTGGTTGAATGGCTACGTCAACAAACAAAACTGCCGCATTTGGAGGGAAGGTAATCCTCAAGTGTATGTGGAAACACCGTTACATCCAGAAAAACTGACTGTTTGGTGCGCTTTATGGGCTGGTGGAATCATTGGTCCGCACTTTTTCAAAAACGATGGTGGCTAGAACGTTACAGTCAATGGTGATCGGTATAGAGCCATGATTACTAACTTTTTCAATCCTGAATTGAATAACCATGATGTCCAGGAGATGTGGTTTCAACAAGGCGGCGCAACATGTCACACAGCTCGTGCCACAATAGATTTATTGAAAGACACGTTTGGTGACCGCCTAATTTCACGTTTTGGGCCTGTGAATTGGCCTCCAAGATTTTGTGATTTAACACCGCTAGACTACTTTCTGTGGGGCTATGTAAAGTCATTGGTCTATGCGGTAAAGCCACAAACGCTTGACCATTTGGAAGACAACATTCGCCGTATTATTGCCGATATACGGCCACAAATGTTGGAAAAAGTCATCGAAAATTGGACGTCCAGATTGGACTACATCCGCGCCAGCCGTGGCGGTCATATGCCAGAAATCATATTTAAAATGTAATGCCACAAGATTATCTTCGGATAAATAAAATTCATGTCAATCGAATAATCCATCGTTGTTTTATTGCAACTTAAAGTTCTATACCTCTATAAAAAACACCCTTTATGTATTAACTTTAAAAAATAATAAAATACTGATGGTCAATTATTTAAAATATTCAGTAATTTTAGATTACGACATATTTAACATTTCTATTTACGGAATATCGTCGTAAAACATCAAGTGCTATTAAAGCCTCTTTAAAGTTGGATTGGCGGAGCTTTCTTCACAAAGAACTTCGTCATCTGATGAATCTCCACCGTTTTCATTTAGGAGACTCTGAAGTATTTCTGCATCTGATAGTAAGCCATAACATTGAAGGTTTTCATCGCATTTGACATATTCATTAAAGTTGTCTGGTGAAATATCAGCTTCCATAAAGTTTTCCTGAATTTCCTCTACTTTTTCTGCTGGTTCACCAGTTGTGAATCCTGCCTGATCTCGATTTTATTTTATTTAACCTTAAAATATCTATCTGTATTTATCTGTATTTAATAAATACCTTACGAAAACAATTAATAATGGTATCTTCTTTCACAAGCCACCAAGCTCTACAACACATCTAAAATTGTTATCGATTTTAAAAATTCTTGTAATTTTAATCCTTTCTCCAATAATATTATTTGCTTTCTTATAATAATTTGTCGATAATTTGATTTAAATGAATGAATGATGCCTTGGTCCAGAGGCTGTATTAATGCGGTTGTATTCGGTGGGAGAAACTGTACGTTCATGTTTTACAAATCCACTGCGTTGTCTATGAACAACACAATTTTTCTATTTTGTTTCGACATTTCATTGTCTATTTGTTGCAGGATGGAATTCCACAAAGTATTGGTCATCCATGCATTTTAGTTTGAGTAGTAAGGATTTAAAACAGCAAGGCTTCCGATATTTACCAATTGCAAAAACTTTTTTGTATGTTCCTACTGAATTGCATACAAGTAGTAAAGTAACTCGCTGTTTTTGAGATTCATGACCTCTGACTCTTTCTCCTCTATAGGACAGAGTTTTGCTTGGTAAAACCTTGTAAAAGAGGCCACTCTCATCAGCATTAAATATATTTTCAGGAGTATAGTTTTGAAGGAGCGATAAAACAGTACTGCCTCCTCTATAATTTCGAGCGCTTTCCTCGTCATTATCTTTACTTTCTCCATGTATCTTCGTAAACTTTAAGTTTTCTCTTCTCAGCCAACTCCACAACCAACCGCTGTTTGGTTCAAAATCTGAATTCATTTTTACAGCAAACTCCTTTACTTTGTTCATTACCATTTGGCTGGAAATAATAGCATTTTCTTGGTGCATTTGGTTAAACCATATAATAAGAGCATTTTCAACGTCTTCATGGTTGGATTTACGGCAGCGTTTTAAATCCACATTCTTATTAGAATCTGCAATAGCACGAATTTTCGATTCATTTCTAATTATTCTATTGACCGTGGAAATGTCGCAATTAAATTGTGCAGCCAGTTGGTGTTTTGTTTAGGTACTTTGGGTAGAAAAACGATGTTAAATCAACGAATATGCCAGTGTTGGGAGATTTTTTTTGAGGTAAATACCCGAATTGGGTATTTAAGCGAAAGTTATTAAACCGTGGGATTTTGTTTTAAAGTGTATAAAAAATATACGGGGATTCACAGTGCGAGGTGTTTAACCGTGGTATACTGTATATAGTTTATGAGAAAATAAAATTTCAAAAAACCTTATTTTATAAAAAAAATTTTGATTGAAACTACCTTCTATATTTCTTATACCATTTTAAATACCAATTATGTATGTATGTATGTAATGGCTAGAGTGACAGCCACTGAGAGAATTTATTGGAGTAAGGACAGCAGATTTCTGGCAAAAACTCTGAGAGTAAATAAAAATTGCCATGGAAAGTTTCTCAAACAAAATCTGTCGTTCAGAATCGACTTTAAACTGTAAGTCCCGCCACTCATGTATAAAATTAACACACACAATATTAGTGGCGTGAGAAGCTAGGTCGAAATCCTGAATAAAGGGTTGTAAGGACAGTAAAGTGGCTATTAGATGCCTAAAATCATATCTAAGATAATTTAGGGAGGAGAGAAGATTATTATCAAATTTAAATGTAAAGCTTATGAACACAATGCTAACTTCAAACGGCAATGAAAAGCTTCAAATTATTTCAAGCTATACATTTTAAGTTTTTAAGGCTTTAATTAAAAATATACTGATTTGAAAGCCTTAATACAATGTTTTTAATAAAAAGCTTAAGAAAAGGAACTTTATTTTAATTTATAAATCAATAAAATAAACAAAATAATGAAATATTTACTAAAATTATTACTGTTTTTTTTTGTTCAATATAAACTTACAGAAAAGGTTCATCAAAGCTTTTGTGAAATTTAATTTAGTTTTCCTTAAAGCAAATTATAAGGGTCTTTGAAGGGTATTTTAAAAATTACATGCGTTTGTTAAATGTTGGTAAACAGTTTAAAGAAAACTTTCATTTTAATTTTGTTTTCATTATTTAATTATCTATGTAAAGTTTTGTTTTATTTTGAATTTAATTTTTTTTTTACAGATTATATGTATTTTTTATTGATTGTTCAATGCACTTCTAAAATAGTTTTTTTGTTTTTGTTTTTTGATAAACAAAATTTTTTTCTTGTTTCATATTTTTTTTAATTTTTTAACAGGCAACTACAAAATGTTTTGGTTATCAAAAGTTTATCTAGGTTTTTCGGTTTTTTTTTTATTTTATCAAAATGGAAAGAAATAGAAGATGGTATTTAAAATAAATAATATTATTATTGTTATTTTAAAATGGTTAGTAAAGTTGTTGTTGTTCTTTGATTAAATGATTTAACTTAGAGAATTATAGTTATAAGAGTCTAGGAGCAATAAGAGCAGAACTGTTTTATAGGTTTATAGCATTAGAATTTGATGATTTGATTTGATTTAACAAAATTTTCAATATTTTTTTGTTTGTTTAAAACTTTAATAATTTTGTTTAATAATGAAGTTTGAAAACTAGTACCTAACAGTGGCACGGCCTCACTAGTTTTGGTGATAACATTACCAACCAATAGTGAAAATACGGTTTGTGATAATAAGATGGTAACACCTGTAAGAAAATTAATTGTAATATAAAATTTAAATATACAATTATTAACAATTTTAAGTTTGTTTTTAAGTTTGTTTGTTGCTGGAGACATTGCTGGGATGTTTTTTTTTCATTAAAAATAAATCGCTGGCAGCCTATTTATGGTGTTTGAAGATTTAAGTTTTCATTTTAAATTTAAACTCTAGGAATTTATTGTAAATTTGGAAATTGTTTCAAATTGTCATAAATTTTGTTTTATTATTAATTCAATTCAATTTTGTCACTTATATTCATCTTACGAATCTTAAATATACTCCTTTTGAACATAAAAACTTAGTCAATGGAGTAAAAATTACTACACACCCATAAAAATAGCTGTAAACTTGATTATCATTGGATGGGGCAAACTACGTCATTATATGCCTGGCAACAGTCTTTCAATTATGATTTTTCGAGAGATCTATGTTCAGCGATGAAAATCATTCGCTAACGTCAAGAACAAAAATGTGATTTAAAATTTGCAATTTGCATTTGGAGAAAGAACAGAAAGAGACTCTTTGGAGCACATTATGATTAGAAGTTATTATTGAACCATAATGGCCCTTGAAGAACTCTTACTGTCAGTTCAGAGCGCATTATTCTTATTGGAATTAATTTATTGTGATTTGACGCCGTTTGTTTAGTTTGTAGCGCTAGTCGCTGTAGTAGGTAGTGTTTTGGCTTATTAGACGCAAGGTCACGGTTTAAACCCTATGTCAGACATCTCAAAAAAAAATCCAAATATGAAAAAATATTCCTTCGGCGACTGCCTCTTAGCAGCTTTTCGGGCAAAAACTCTGAGGCTAAATAAAATTGCCATGAAAAAGTTTTTAAAAAATCTGTCGTTATATAAAATTCACACAATATAAGTGGTGTGAGAAGCTAATTCGTAATCTTGACTGAAGGGTTGCAATGGCCAATTATGTATGTTTGTATGTATGTATGTAAATTAAGCACCATGTCTGAAGTCATTCGTCAAGTTATCGCCGAGAAGCCGTTGGAAATGTGCGAAAAATGGTCGATTAGTACATCAAAGGAATCGACTGCTACAGGTAGTCCAGAGACGATCATTTAAAGGACATTGTATATCATAGATAGTGGAAGGGTCAGAGCTTTATAATAAAATAAATATATTTTACGTGTGAATTCTTTAACTTGAGGTCACTTACTCTAGAAAGCCTAAGAGGTAAAACCTCTGACATCTTAAAAAAAATATTAAAATTATTTTTTCGACGACTTCCTCTAAGAAGTAGCTAGGTTGTGATCCTGACTAAAGCGTTATAAAGACCAATTATTATTTAACATTATATTTGAAACCGTTAGTTGCTTAAATATTAAATTTATAAAAAAAATATTTTTTATAACAAAATTTGTGACAATTTGTAGTACGTAGACAGAGAAACCCTTCTTTTGGAATATATTATAAATATGTATTCTTTAAAGCTTTAATGAACCATTTTCTAAATAATATAGTATTTAATAATAATAAAAATACAATACATTTGAAATACAACAAAATCTACAAATATATGTATATTAAAAATATTTAAAATATTAAAAAAACGTAGTGATAAGCAGGAAAAAGCTTGAAATTAAAGTGCATTTGATAACAGACAATAAAATTGTTTTCAAAATGAAAGCTGACATCAAAATATAACTACCAAATCTGGCAACCTTGTTAGCTAAGTGAATATGTGTTGAAAATGCAGCTGTGTGTGTGTGTGTGTGCATGTAGTAGACGAAAATGCAACATTGTATATGTATGAACAAGGCAAGGTTGCATAATTTAGTAGTAATAATTGATTTAATTTTATTTAATTTAAGTGTGAAATTTATTTAAAATTGTAATTAAATATGAACTTAAAACGATTCACAAATACATACAACAAAGACCCATTTTTTCTAACGGAACGTATTTATTTATAAATAATTGGCAAAACAAATACAATTAAGAATGATATTTCTGTAGAAACATTTTTGTAATATTTGTGAACCGATGTTTTAAAATTAAAAAAATTTAATTTTCATAAATTATACAAATTCTGTTACAATCAATAGGTTCATTAAAAATAAATTCATTTTTTTCATTTAACTTTTTAAATATCATTCCAAAAAATGGGTACTCTGTGTTAGATAGAGAAATATTAAGAATAAATAAAAAAGAAAAATTAATTGAAAAATATAAAAAACAGGAAGTAAAAGCAATAAATGAGAGAAAAAGTTTAGTAAAATATTAAATAAATAGAAAAAAGAGAAAATATATAAAAAATTTATTTGAAATTTAGTTTTGAAAATTGCTTTGAAATGTTTTGAAAGCAAACGAGTGATCTGTATGAAGTACACGATTTTTGAAGTGAATTTGGCATGAGTTTTTCCTTAAAATTTTTTGTGAAATTATGACAGCGTTTTTTTACGTAATAAAACTTAAAGCCAAAATGAAATAAAATGAATTTTGTTCAAACTTATTTGTATATTAAAAAAGCTCTTTTTTATTTGTTAATGTTTAATGTCACAAGTTATTTCCCAAATTCACTTGTATTGAAATCTGTCTCATAAGTATCTTTTGTAATTAAAAATAAATGTTTGTTTGTTTTTAAAATAGGGTATAGGGGTTAAAAAGGAGGGGACGTATTAGAAGGCGATTTCATTGGTTTTTAGAGGTAATCAATTTATTATCAAAGCAAAACTTTTACTTCTCCAAAGCGCCATAATTGATATTTATTTGTTGTGTGGCAGATTTAGTAATGTAATGGAGCATTATCCCGATTATGAACTAGATTGTATGTGGTGCCTACAAGACAATCGATTATGAGTTTAATGCATGAGAAGTTATCGGACAAAATAATTTCACGTTTTAGAGAAATTCCAAAATTATGCCGTTTTGAAGCAATTAGACTCTCTTCTAAAGAGGTTCTGTCAAAATTCGTGTCTATGCGGATATTACCATTACGTTGGAGCATTTGAAAACCAAATTTCATCAAATTATCGCAGAGACACCAACCTAAATGTGAAAAAAACCTGGCGAAACTACGTCATACAAATCAAATGTCCAAGCATTATAATGAAATAAAAGTTTCGTAGCTTGAATCCAAAAAATAGATAAGATTTCCTAAAGACCGAAAACCGAGTTCTATATTTTTCTTTAAGAAATGGCCATAATATACGGTATTTGCAAACATAACTTCTGCACGAGCTGTGAACCTTTCAGCACATGAATTTAAGCTCACCTCTTGTTGTGAATAGGCTGAAAACAACATATTTCCGGCACTTATTAACTCTATCTTACTTATTACCTGCCACAGAGTTTCTCAAAGTGACTTTTAAACTTTGATAGTTGATAACGGCTATTTTATTGAAGCCTCTTCTGTGGAATTCAGTCAGTCTGTTTCGTCAAATCACTATGGACGGATGAATGTAGCATTCAACAGCACGTGTAAATAATAACATTGTTTTATTAAAGTGAGTGTTCTTCTCGGGCAACGTATAGCGATTTTAATCGAAAATCATCTTCAACTATGAAGTCGCCATAGTCTAGTATGTAGTGTGTAGGCTTATTAGATGTGAGGCCACGATTCAAACCCCAGGTCAGACATCTCCAACAAAATGAGATTTGAATATTCCTTCGGCAACTTCCTCTCAGCAGGTTTCTGATAAAAAACTCTGAGAGTAAATAAAATTGCCATGAAAAGTTTCTCAAAAATTTGTCGTTCGGAGTAGACTTTAAACTGTAGGTCTCGCCACTCATGTATAAAATTAACACACACAACATGGGTGGTGTGAGAATCTAGTCCGTAATCCTGACTGAAGGGTTGTAAAGACCAATTATGTCTGAATATATGTAATCATCTTCAACGATTAGTCGAATTCCTGGATTTCGAAGAAAACTGCAGTTTAGTGTGGACATGGGTGGTTTGAGAAGTTCGGTCATAATCCTGACTGAAGGGTTATAATGACCAATTATGAATGTATATATGTGATCATCTTCAACGATGAGTCGTATTTTCGAAGAAAACCACAGTTTATTGTGGATTTTAGGTTGGCAGCGTTGTCGGTCTATATTGCTTTGAGAACAATATTATCAAGACCGTCACTGATAATAGCGAGAAATTTTGGTCAATCATTAGCAACTTCGTTTGACCTAAATTGTATGATTTGAATACCCACTACATGTGATTTAAAAAGAACGATACTACGTACTGTACAGTTTATGCCAAAAAGGCTCTTCAGCACATGTGACTTGAGGCCATGATTATCTCACATGGAGTTGAAGTGAACTAATAACCAAGATCATAAGATTTGACCCTGTTAGACTTTTTCTTGTCGTCTTCCGCCAATGATTATATATTCTGTACATAATGGTCTTTTAAACGAATAATTAATTTCGACATTATCTGACACACACTCTGTTTTGTTTAAATTTAAAAACAAGAAGAAAGACCCGAGATTCAGATTTTTATTAATGATTGGTATACTTAGGGTCTTAAGTAGAATTGTATTGTCAGTCATGTTGGAATAGAAGCTTGGCTAGAAGATATTGCGGTTTTATTTCCAATGAAATCGTTTGAAGAATAGAAATTTGATAACGATAGCATTTAAAAAAGATTAGATTTGATAAAATGAAACAAATACATAGACAACGTAAAATTATAAGCAATGGAATAAATAAAAATAAAAAAAAATTAAATTTATTTATAACAAAAAAAATTAAAAAAAAAATAAAAACTAACTATAGATTTTAGTAGTAGTAGTAGTTGTAATAGTATTAGATTTAGTAGCAATATTTTATTTATTGTATTTGATACTTTTGCATTTTGCATATTGCATTTTAATTATAGTAGAAGTTACAATAGTGATACACACACACAGAGTAAAACACATTTAAAATTTATTTTGGAACAATTTTTTGTTTTTGTTGGAAAATATTTAAGGAAAATATATTGTTTAATTTTATATAAATTTTTTTGTATTCTTTTTGAGGTTATGTAGTTACGTTTTACAAATATATATAAAAATATAGCATTAAGATGAAAAACAAGTATATAATGAATGAATACATACATACATGTATGTATATTATATACTCTTTTTCATTTGCTTTGCAAGGAGAAAAATTAAAGAAAAATTAACAACAACAAAAACAACAACAATTAATACAAATACACAACAAAAATTTGAATTCAAAACGAAAAAAAAAGTTTAAAAGCTTATAAAAATTATAAAACATATATAATATATTAATTAGTAATAGAATAATAATTATAAATATATTGTTTTAAGTTATATATTTATATATATAATTTGTAATTAGTATAAGTTGTAGTAATAGTAGTAGTAATAGTATTGGTATAAGAGTAGTAGTAGTAGTATTAGTTGTAGTTATAGTAGTATAAGAGTAGAGTAGAGTAGTAGTAGAGTAGTAGTAGTAGTATATAATTTATTTTTGTTTAATATATATAATATATATATAATAATATATATGCATTTATTTAAAGAAAATTTTTAAATGCAATCGCTACCTAACAAGGGGATTGCATCAGATACTTGGGGCAATGTCTCAGCTACAAGGTTGAGAAACACTGTGAGCGATAGAAGAATTGTAACTCCTGCAAAAAACAATAAATAACACAAGATATTTTTTTTTCTATTTTCTGTTGTTGTTTTGTTTGTCGTATAAAAGTAAAAGAAAAGAAAAAATATTATTTTCTTTTTCTAAGTAAAAAAATTAAAAAAGATTAAAAAAAAACATGTAAGAAAAGTGGTTTTTAGTAATAAAATTAAAATAGGTATTGAAGAAGGAAATAAAGTTATTATCCTAAAAAAAGTTTTATTTTTATATCGTTTTGTATGTTTCTTAATTTATTTTTCAAATAGAATTCGTGTAAAATAGTTTTATATTGAGTTTGAGCTGAGTTTGATTTGTTAGTTTATAATGTTTATTTCGTTTGTATTTTTTTTTATTATTTTTAATGGCTGTTAAATGCTGTTCATATTATGCTTAATATAATTATGTATGCACTTTGATATGTATGTTAAAAGATGTTTCACAAATTTGTTCATATTGTTTAATGGTTTAGTTTGTGTAGTAACTTTATAGAGAGTTATTTAGAGGAAATATACAAAACAATTAGTTTCTTAGTGTGACTGAAAAAAGATTCCATGATTTAAACATATACCTTCTTGATCATAAAGTTTCTCTTCCTAGTTCATAAATAGACCAATTTGGATTCGAAGTGTTAAGTAAATATTTAGGTTTCTAAAACTAGTTTGAAGTCGCCCTAGTCTAGTAGGTAGTGGCTTATTAGAAATGAGCCCTTGGTTCAAACACCAGGTCAGACATTTGCAACAAAATTAAATATGAAAAATATTTCTTCGGTGACTTCCTCTCAGCAGATTTCTGGCAAAACTCTGAGAGTAAAAATAAAATTGCAATGAAAAAGTTTCTCAAAAATCTGTCGTTCGGAATCAACTTTTAACCCTAGGCCCCACCACTCTTGTATAAAATTAACACACGCAACGTAAGTGGTGTGATAATATATTTTAAAAATTGAAATAAAATTTAAAAACAATATAATTAAGTGTAATAATCCTGTAACCAATTTTTATTTGATGAATATAACATCGAAAAAAACTGAAATGAAACCATGAAGTAAGTGTAAGGATTTTATAAGATATCCATTCGTATTTTCTTTCAAAATGGTATATTCTCATTACAACACTATTTGCTCTCTTCTACACTGTAATTTGACATGTTGTACGTAAACATTTATCAGGTAAACTGGGTATTTGTAAAGTAGACCAGCATTAATGCAAAGTCATAAATTTCTCTGAGTGCCGAATAGTGAAAAGAAGGCATGACTTTATAAAACACATACTGGAGTTATCAAACAAAATTTAGGCCATAATTAAGTTATTAACGTGACTTTAATTGTAGTCATGCTAAACAACAACATTCAAAATGTCAAGGACCTTTAAACTGAGATACAAAATGTTTGCTTTCAATTTGGACAATATTAGACCAAATAATTTATCACACGTAGGAGAAAGAAAGATAAAAATAATAGCATAACCATAGAAAGAAGTTCATGAAACTCGTTCGCATGAGCAAAAAAATCGTTGAACATTTAAATGTCATTGACACCGCTAGACGTAAACGTAAATACCTTTAAAATACCTTTAAAAAATAAACAAGGAAGTATGTTCCGGGTAAACTGTAATAATAATTTCGTACGTGTATGACATTAAATGAACATGAAAGGTTTCCGCATTCATCGTAATATAAAATTATGTATAAAATTAACACACACAACATAAGTGGTGTGAGAAGCGCGATCGCAGCCTTGACTGAAGGGTTGTAATGACCAATTATGTATGTATGTATGTGATTTTTTATTATATCCCTCAAATTGCCAGCTACGACTCTTATGACAGTGCATTACTCTTGTCTTGAAATTTTCTATGACAATAGCCGCGTCGGATTTAGATCGTTTCGCACAAATCGAATAGAATGCTTTTCACAAACTATGTAGGCAAATTGGTTAATGATTTATATGGCTATGCAAATTTAACATGCTATATCATGATTGTAATCTCACATTAAGTCGAGCTTGGTAACACAATTTTTACTTTTGACGAATACGAGGATTATGGAAATAAATTAACCTTAAAAGTAATTGTTTTCAAAGTTGATTATTGGTTTCTGGTTTTGAAAACTAGTTTATTTGGTTAAGCATAAACCTTCTTTATAAGGAGTTACATACCATTTGATGTATACTTTTGTATTTCATTTTATTTTGGTTGAAACAATATAGTATTTTACCTTATATTTCTGACTCTCTTTTTAAATCACTTTCGATTCAAAAACCTAAAACTCTATAATAAAAGTTTCAACCATAAATATTTACAAATCTCAGTGAATTACTGTTACACTCATACAGCAAAGTACTGACTCTAAGTAAGTAAGTCCAAACCGAACAAAAAAAAAAAAATATAAAAATTATGTGTAATTTAAACTTACAACCAATTTTACTTGGTTGTATGCTTCTTTTTTTCACTAAACATTGCAGTATACTTATATGTATGTAAGCTAGTGGCAAAGGATCACGCTAAAATGTAGTGACAATATTGCACAAAATGTTGGTCATTTCTCCACTACACACGCAACGAAAAGAAAAACCAACAACTATTGTAACAACTCTTAGAAATTTTTTGTTTTGTTTGGATGCCAGTGAAACAAAAAGGGGGGGGGGGGAAGAAAAATCTACATATTGCGTACAGTGAGCAATGTCAACAGCAGTGTGATAACAACTGTAACGACAGTTACTCTAGAGAGATTTGCACCAACTGACAAGCCAACACAAACGACCAACTATGCCGTTGGCTAAATACATGCAACCAGTCAACAAAACAAAAACTTCGTTGGCAAATTTTCAAAAGGATTTTCTGTTGGCAAGAAAAAAAGAAAAACGCATTGAAGAAGTGTTTAGTGTTTTGCGATATTGAATGGAATATAAAAGTGGGGAAGAAAAATTAATAGATTTTAACAGCGTAATCAATATAAGACTGGGGAATACAATGCGAAAGTTTTGGAGAAAACAAAGCGAAGAGCAGACAATTGCTAAAACATACATTTCATAGGGGTATGGAGAACTGCAAAATTTATTCAAAATTTTTAAAAAGTGACTTTTAAGACAACGACTTAGGTTTTGTAATCTTTATGAGATAACCACGGATCAGAACAGTAGCTAGCAAAGTTCTTCTTGAAGTAGAGTGTTAGTTAAATCGTGGACATCAGGATTCAAACCACACTTCAACAAAAGACAAGCCAATCAATAAGAAGACAAACAGAATTGGTTTAATTTCCAAATTATATTGCTGTTGTGTAATAGCATTCTTGATCCTATGATTCAAATTTTTAATGATTAAAGTTCCGGCCCTTGAACTAGAACTAAAGAACTAATGATTGTTATTGCATTATAATATTTCCAAATTTGCTGGTGCTTTAAATTGAATTCCTTAAGACTGCCTTTTTAATCGAAGATATTTCTGTACTCATGTACAATATAAGAGAAGCAAAGTCGTAATCCTGACTAAAGTGTTGTAATGACCAATTATGTATGTAAGTATGTATATATCGGGTGGGCCATCTATCGGTTTAAATATGATGCATCGGTTATTTCAAATCCGGCAATTTAAAATCCGGTCATTCTAGTCTGTCACAAAATTCAGGATATTAACTTTACTGAACGCAATGAATCGATTTACGCTTGAGCAACGTTGAAATTTATTGGAAATTTATATACAAAACAAAGAAAATTGGTCGGAAATTATTGCAGAGAAGGATCAATAGTGCACGATATACGCAAGTTCATCGCTAAAATTCGTGAAACTAGTTTCATTGTGCATACACCCGAAAATATCGAAGCTGAGAGAGTGCGTGAGAGTCCATCAACATCAACTCGTCATAGTTCTCAAGAATTTTACATATCACACACGATTTTATTTTGCAAAATTTGTGCTTACAAAGTACAAATTGATTCAAGAGTTGAAGCCGCCTGACCATCCTCCTCGTTTTCGCTTCGCTAGATGGGCCAACGAGAAACTGCATGATGATGTTGATTTTGCGAAAAAAATGATCTTTTAGGATGAAGTTGATTTTCATCTTGGTGGGAACGTTTATAAGCAAAATTACCGTATTTGGTTCTCAGAAAGCCAACAAATGCCAATGCACCCATTACGAGTGACTATTTGTTGCCATTGGCCAATATTTTTTTTTGAAAATGAGGACGGCGCAACCATTACGGTCAATGGAGACACCTATCACATCATGACAACCGATTTTTTTGTACATGGTATTGATGTGCAGGATGTCTGGCTTCAAAAGGATGTTGTAGCTTGCCACACATCTCATGCCACAATCGATTTATTGCTTCAAACCTTTGATGGCCATTTAATTAGACGAAATGGTGATGCCAATTGGCCGCCAAGAAGCTGCGATTTGACACCGTTGGTCTAATTTCTGTAGGGCGTGCCGTTAAAAAAGTGTTTTGTCGACAAACCAGAGATAATTGAGCATTTGAAGGCCAACATTCGTGATGCCATTGCCGAGATACGACCGCTTACACTCGAAAAAGTGCACCAAAGTTGGTCTGATCGAATGAGGTACTGTGAGTTCGGCAGTGGCAGCCATATGAATGAAATAATGTGCCATTTCTAACCGGATCAATTTTACTTCAAAACAAAAAAATTGCTAAAATTTCAAACAGTTTTTGTTTGATTGCATTTATAAATTTAAACCTTTAAATGGCCCACCCTATATAACCACAATGTTGAAAATTTCATCTATAAAGTTGAGTTCTTTGTTTTAGAAATTTTGGACTTTTGTTTTCTAACAGAATAATTTTTTCTAAGAGGCGTATGATGAATATTATTTGTTTGGTAATTAATATTACTCATACTCTCCTATACCTCTTCATATATTTAGTATTAAAAAATATTACTTATACGTACTGTACATCATACATGTATGACTATTCTTTTAAAGCCAATAACATATTTCTCATTTAAATTGATGGTACAATTTAAAATTTTCTTGATTACCAATTATTTTGCTTTTAAATAAATCAGTCACTCACATCAACTTAAGACCACATTTATTGGCAAAAGTTGCTTTTAATTCTTAGTTATGGCCGTTGCCGTTGTTGTGGCAACCATTTGCCATGCCCATAAACTTTAACTGCACACGAATATAAAACGTGCAAAATAACACGTTCGTATTTGGTTAAAACCTGACATGTTGTTTTATTCACTCACTACAAAACTCGCCCACACACATACGCAGAACACCCACATTTTCATACCAGTGGTTGTTTGTGGTGTTGTTTTTTCTTTTTTGTTACCATTAAATATTAAAGTGAATAAATGACTGAGAGTTACACGGCACTGTGCTGTGTTACCTACCATATTGCTTGTACGTATCGTGTATACATATACATTTTCTTGCATGGTAATGCATGGTGTGGCAATAGTAAAATGCAGATGTTTGAAATGTTTGTCCACCGGCACTGGACAATGGCCAATGACCAATGGATAGTGGACAGTGTGAAAAACTATCAAACGTCAATACGCACGTACTAGCGATTCGCGTAATTGTATGTGCGGCAGCAAACATCTGATCGTTTATGTATTAATGTACTCGAATAAGTACCTCATCTGTACGTGTGTGTGTGTGTGTTCAAGTTTTAATGGTACTTTGTGGCCATGGTTTCTTTAAACGGAAATGACGAGTGTAAGCTGCATATGCTTGAACAGTAGAAATAGTGGTGGTAGCAGTACTATGTGCGATAACATTAAAATCAGATTCATGAAAATTCATTTCTGTTTTAATCATAGACGCATGCATGACCAGCATCATTACAAACAACAATTGCACATATGTAAACGATGACTGATGGGGTAACCTATAAGCGAATTTCTTTCTTTCTTTTATCCGTTTTTTTTTAGCGGCAAGTAAAAATTGTTGAAAATATTTGGCGTTGATGCATAAAATGCTGCATTGAGGAGATACAATGCGATTGCAAATAAAAAAAAGTTTTTGTTTGCTGGATGGATTATTGAATTAAGAAGAGGAATAAAGTTGAATTGATTCAATTTTTATTTTTTCAATTTTATCTCAATTTTATTTTTTTAGTTTGACTAGGTAATCTTGAAAAGCTATAAATAAAAACAATTTTTAATCGTTGTATAAACTCTGCAAGGAGGTGCAAGTAGAAGAGGCATATGATAAAATCGCCAGTGGCGCCAAAGGCTGAGGAAGTGAAGATAGTAAAGACCAACAACTTTTAAGAGTTTTGTCTCTGCGTTGCAAATATCGAATGATTTTTTAATCTCTCTGATAATCAGTCAGACAATCGATCACAATCAGAAGCTGCAATTTAAATACCTTTCCAAATACATTAACACTGGTTTCTTGTGCATGAGAATGAAAAGAGGTCTTTCAGACGTGAGGCTTAGCGAGCGTAGACGTAGAGGATTACCTTTTTTGCTTGAAAGACCAAATTGAAGAATTCCTATTAATGATTTCTGTCAGGCAAATTAAGGCAATTTATGTAAGTTTTTTGTGTGATCCCCTTTACATTAATATTAAATTTATGTTGTTCTTATGTTATGGACAACTCATTAAAAGAAATAGTGATTCAACACCCTGATGATCTATTTGATAGTGTGCAGAACTTCAGTTGCTAAGGCCGTGGATTCCATTCCCACCACATACAATATATATATATATATATATATATATATATATATATATATATATATATATACAATATATATGATTACTCACCAGAGAAAAAAGAATGTGAGAATTATTACAAAGTTATTCTTAAGAAAAAAAGTGCACGAAGTTATATAAACTGGTTGATCATTAAAAAAAACTGTCGTACAGCATGAATAGGAATCATCTCCTGAGCGTTGTTTTCAAGAAAAAAAAATCGGCGACTTTCTTTCAGAGTTCTTGCAGAAATAATAAAAAAATAATAATAATGTAGCCATGAAAATATTCTTAAAAATCCTTCGTTCACAGTCGACGTTAAACTGTATAACCTACCACTCATGGATAAAATTAACTCGCACAATATAGGTGGTGTGAGAAGCTTGATCGAAATACTGACTAAAGAGTTATAATGACCAATTAAGTGTATAAGTAAGTCAAATACAAACCTTAGGTCAGACAATTCCAACAAAACTAATTTTGAACAAATATCTCTTCCCCAACTTTCTCTCAGCAGATTTCTGGCAAAAACTCTGTGAGTAAATAAAATTGCTATGAAAAGTTTTTCAAAAATCTGTCGTTCAAAATCGGCTTTAAACTGTAGGTCCCGTCACTCATATACAAATTAATCCAGACTGAAGGTTTGTAATGACCAAAAATTTTTTTCATCAGGCTATTTCTAGTATTTAGTGCGTCGGCTTATTAGACGTAAGGCCACGGTTTAAACCCCAGATCAGACATCAAAACAAAATATAAAAAATATTTCTTCGGCGACTTCCTCTCAAATTGTCATGAAAAGTTTCTCAAAAATCTGTCGTTCGGAGTCGACAGATATACACTCGTGTATAAAATTAACGCACACAACATAAGTGGTGTGAGAAGCTAGGTCGTAATCCTGACTCAGGGGTTGTAATGACTAATTATGTATGTATGTATGTATTTCAATTTGAATCGGTAAATTAGGAGGACCTGTTCATAATTGTTGCACTTTTTGTTGCTGTGAATATAGGAAATATGATCTTATGTCTCCTTCAAACTTATACCAATCAGCAAGGATTACGGACTTGGAGAATTCTGAAATTTTCCAGAACTCATTAATAGTTAGGAAATTTGCGAGTATCGTAAATGTTACACAGATATGATTATTGCTAGCTACACATTTAATTCATTTAATTTAATAATTTTGTTTTTTACAGGAATTGATAAAGATGTTTCAGTATAAAATCTCCGTTATAATAGAAAAATCCTCTGTTTTATTGGTTTTTTTTAAATCGATTGCTTTTGTATATTTCCTCTCTTGTATTAAATTTTTTGCGCGTATTTGTAAATGTTTACTGGTTTATACGAGTTTTATAATGTAAATGGTGTAGTTTGAAGGAAGGTGGTTGCAAAGTGTTTTAATATGTTGCCACTAAAAGTATGTTTTTAATGAATAAATTTTGATTTTGTGATTCATAGAATCTGAGATGTTCTATTTTTTTAGATTTTTGATAAACATGACATAATAGATGACAATGATGACATCCTATTATGTGGAGTTGCAACTCTACCATCTACTGCGCGTAATTTTTTTTCTTATTTTTTTTGGTTTTTTTTGAAAATGAAATTTGAAATTTGATATTCAATTTCCATGATTAAGTTTATTGATTGGATTTTAGTTTATTTTAATGATTTGGTTTTTTTATTTTAGCAAAAAGATTACAAGCGTTTATTTAATGGTTTTAAAAGTAGTTTTTAGAATTTTAGATTATTTTTTTTTAATTAAAATTGTTTAAGAAAAAAGTTTCGTTATTTTTCTGTTAAAAGAAAAAGAATAGACTTTTAAAAAGATGTTTTTATAGTAAAAAATAGAGGTTTTAAGTGCGTTTTTTATTCAATATTTTTATTAGTTTCTTTTTTAGTTTATAAATAAAAAATAAATTGTTTAATTTAAGTTTGAGTTATTTTGTTTGTTTTAAGTTTTTTAATGATTTTTATTAGAAGTATTGTTTTATAATTCATATGGTGTTTACATTTTTTTAAATTTGCTTGAAATTTAAATTTTACTATGTAAACACCATATACAGCAGTGTTGTTAATGAGTTTTTTCGTTTATTTTTGTTCTATTTAGTAAATTGTATTTCTACTTTTAAATTTGTATTGTTTTCTTTTGATTTTTAGTGTCTTTTTCTTTTATAAATATTTTTGTGCATTTTTCTTGAAACTTGTTTTCTTATGTTCATGCTTATTGTTTGCTGGGTTATATGGTGACTAAATTTGTTGTGATTTTTTTTGATTTGTTCTTGATTTGATTTGTTTTGATTTTATTTTGATTATTCGTTTGTTTATTTGTTTGTTTATTTGTTTGATTAATGTTTATGTACTTACATGACAATTTGAAATGTTAAAATTTTTTTTATTAATTTTTTATGATTTTCATTTATTTTGTCTTATATTTACAGTGTATTTTGTTAATTATTTGTTACAAAATATACAAATCAATTCCATAAATTTCTTTGGAAATGGTGTTGTATTTAAATAGATTTCTTAAATAATTTATTAAAAATGATAAAAATTTTTTGTTAAGCTTATAATTATGAGAACATAACCGTGGAGGAGTTAAAATTTTGACTTTTTATAAAAAAATTCTAAAGGCTTGCATCAGATATTGCTAACTGGAAAACTAACCTCAAAAATCCTATTATATGGAAAATTAGTAAATTTTTTGTTTTAAGGTTATACGATTTGATAAAAAAAAGTCAGACATTTTTCCCACAATGGGATAAAGTAAAATGGAGTAAATAGCTTGAATATTCTGTGGTATGTCCATCCATTTAATGAAAGATTATCTTTTGTTTGAAGTACTTATTAACCTTCGACCGGAGACCGAAATTGAGGCTTTTTAACTCTTCAAGATACATTAACTCAGTTGCAAAGAAGTGCCAATTCTAATCCTATCATACAGCTCTGAAAAGAAAATATAAGTATTGGCCTTAAAGGTATTGGTGAGCCATTGGATCCATCAGAGTAAAATTTTCAATGAGACGATATTTAATTTCTTATCGGCCAGAAGAAGAAGCTCGAGGCTTTACCGTCATATAAAAAAGTAACAATGCGCCGCAGGCCGCTGAAACAAAGGGAAGGCGCCGTAGTCTAGTAGGTAGTGTGTTGGGTTATTAGACGTGAGGCCACGTTTCAAACCTTAGGTCAAACATCTCCAACAAAACGAAGTATAAGACAATATTGGTCGACTTCTGAGAGTAAATAGAATTGCCATGAAAAATGTCTTTCAAACCTGTTGCTCAGAGTCGACTTTTAACTGTAGGTCCCGCGACTTATAAATAAAATAAACACACACAACATAAGAAGAGAGAAGTTGGTCATAATCCTGTCTAAAGGGTTGTAACGATCAATTATGTGTGTATGTATGTTACTGTGACTAGATAAAAAAGCAGCGATAAGAATAATTTCGACGTAAAGGTGCAAAGCTAAAGAAATCATAGAAGAAAATTTAGAAGACTGGCACAAAAGCAGTGTACACTCTTCTTAGGAACTAGGTATTCATCGCCAAACAGTTAGCAATCATTGGAAGAAAGCTGGATACATAAAGTAGCTCAATGTGACACAAGAAAAATGAACAGTGAAAAACTTTATGGTAAAATATAATGAAATCGAACCATTTCTGAAGCGATTGATAACGGGATAAGGCTAAAACTGATAACAGAAAACGGAATGTTTTTTATATTGAACAAGAGCACAACTCTGTTGATGGTGTAAATTTTAATTACGTAGAGAACTGGGTAATTGTAGGGATTACATACTATTAGCCATACACCAAAATTGCCCAAATATAGTTGATAATAATGCCATAAATTGGGTTTAATTTTTCATCATATTAAAATTTAGTATTAAAGATTGCCGCTGTTGCGTCTCTCGAGGATCCAAAATATTTCACCTACCACCTCATTATGTACTATATATCTGACAGAACTGGTGATCAAATATTAAAGAGCAAATATTGCTATATTAAGTGATTCATTCCTCAATCCATGGTATGGTAGTTAAAAGACATTTCGTATCCCTTTTCTTTTTCGTTTCTTTTCGAATTGCTTTTCTTTCTTTTCTTCACTACCTTTCTTCCTATCTATTGTTGTTTATCTTTTTTCATTTCTTTATTTAATTTTTTTTGCCTTTTCTGTTCTCTTCCTCGCTGTTTTTACATCTGATTTTATTTTCTGCTCTCATTTATTCCTTTTCTTTTATTCTTTTCTGAATCGTTTTTCTTTTGGGTCTCCCAGAGAAGAAGTGCCACTGATAATACATTAGTATGCCACCCTTTGTAAACCAAATCTAACTTGTATTGATAATCAAGTATAACTGCCATAACAATCTAATTTCAAATGTATACTTTAAGACAATTTATAATTGGAATAATCAGCAGATTGCTGGCAATGACTCTGAGAGTAAATAAAATTGCCATGAAAAAGTTTCTTAAAGATTTGTCGTTCGGAGTCGACGTTAAATTGTAGGTCTCGCCAATCATTTATGAAATTGGCACACACAACATAAGTGGTGTGAAAAGCTAGGTTGTAACCCCGACTGAACGGTTGTAATGATGAATTATGTTATGATCTCATAATTTTCACTTTATGAATATCAAATAAAAAAATTTGTTTAAATGATAGCTTAAGAGAAATGAATAATAATTATAGTGAGTATTAGATTTTGTATGAATATAATAAATACCTACCAACGCAGCTTACAACACTTAAGTATAATACAGAATTTCTGTATTCATTTCAAGAGTTCAATCAAAAATGACATGGTTTTGTATCGAAAAAAAAAATTTATTTTCTAAAAAAATTAAAACTATTTATTGCTGAAACAAAAGTCAAGTATCATAAATAATAATGATGATTTATTTATACATATGTAAGTATGTATACTTGACTTTCACAGGGAGTCATTACGGTAATTGTAGTTTATTTTTTGAACAACAATTTGTATTGGTTATTAAATTTCAATGAGTTTTGCAAAGAATTTTTGTTTAAGTTTTCTTTTTTTTTGATATGATTTGGTAGCGAAATAAAGGTTTTTTTGGATGGATTTCTATTATTTCTGTTGTTTATTAAGTTTTGCTTTTTGATTTGTTTGATATATTTAGTAAATGGCATTCAAATTTTTTACTAAAGTTTATTTTTTTTTAAATATTGGTTTTAATCACTACTTAGTTAACTGAAGGCAAGAAAGCAGAGCTCTACTTTTATTATGATTTATTTTTGTTAATTTTTTTTCGTTATTAAAGTTACTTAAAATGCATTTATTTGAGACTAAGAAAACGTAAAGAAATTAAAATAAAAACAAACAGAAAAAATTATTATTTTTTATATACAACCTAAAGCAATAAAACAAGCTTTAGCATAAGGCCTAGCTAGAAAGTTAGGTCTATTTTTATTCATATTTGTTTCCTATATTGTATAGCCTGTTTGAGAGGTTATGTTGTTGAGCTCAAAAAAAACTATGATTTTTTTTCAAAATAAAAGGCAAAAATGTATGGCAGTTTTTGTAAAACAAAAAAATTATAATAAATGAAATGAAATATTTCTGATTATAATTTTTAATTTTCTTATTTTTTTTTGTTTTTATAAAAAACATAATTTCGAACATAACATTGAGATAACAAACAATCAATGATTTCGAATTTTCTAATTTTGTTTCCTTGATTTTTTTTGGTTTTGTTAAGCATTAAACATATAGAGTTTGTAAAATCATATGCAAAAATATAAAAAATTAAAATAAAATTATAAAAATGCACTTAAAAAAATTATAAAAACATCTAATATTTGTTAACAAATTGTTCACTTTTCTATATCCATTGTGTGGGTTTAAGTGTATTGAGTATTAAAAAGGAAAAAAGAAATAAAAAAAAACACATTTCATATATACTTTTTTGTGTAAGTGTACTTGAAGTGTAGTGACAAACAAAACGCACATCTATAACTGTAAGAACATTTTGTGGTTTGCTGGGTTATTTAAGAAATGAAAATATATTTTTTTATTATTATTGATTCGTTTCAATGTGGGGGGAATAAAGTCTGTAAATATTTTGCTTTTTAACACATTTAATATCAAATTATTTAGGAAGAAAATTTCTATTATTTTAAACAACATTGTTAAGCTAAGGAAATATGAAAAATCTATTATTAATCTCTCATTAGATCTATTCTGTATCTATATTCTTTATTCCAAGTCTTGAGCTTTAGCAAAATTAAGAAATTCTATTGAAAAATTGAACAATCTCCTTTAAAAATACCGGGTCTGAACTTTGACAATTCTTAATGGCCAACTTGTTGAAGCTGTATCTGTCAAATTAGTTGTCATTTATTCAGTCTGACCATAGACAGCGATGTGTGTTCGCTGAATAGGGCTCTTAAGCAATGGGTTCTGACCCGAGAAACTTACTGATTGGTGTAGATTTTGTTCAGGTGGCGACATTGTCCCCTATTTCTTAGAGAACGACGTTGGCTAGACCAACACTGTTAATGGCAAGAACTATAGGTCGATGATTATCAACTTCTTTTCGCCTCAATTGGATGATCTGGACATGTGGGTTTCAACAAGACGACGCTACATACCACACAGTCTATATTATATTGGATATTCTGCAAGCGCAATTTGACATGGTCATCTCATGTAGAGGTAATGTGAATGAGTCGATATAGTAAGATTTGATCCCGTTAAACTTTTTCACCGAGGTCTTCCAAACCTGATTTGTTCATATATTTTGAAATTCCAATTCCATTTGAAACACAAAGCTGTGTAACTTCTAATCGAAAAATTTTCCAAAAATTTGGGGGAGGTTATGATTAAAAAAATTATTTTTGTTGAACCACAAATGGGCTATCTTGTGAAGCATCGTAATTTTGAAGAGGAAAGACAGTGAATCTTAAGAAACATTAAGGAAGTTATTCATATACTGGATATGGAAACAAAAAAAGATTGTAACGATGCTCAGTCCAATACAGTAATTTTGAAAAATTATATCCACTCGAATACAAAATGTTAAATTCTTCACTTGTGTGGCATCTGCCTCTGATGTAGGCATAGACTCTGGTGCAGAATGCCATCTAAATTTCCTTTCATTATCATTTGGTAGTCAATGTTGAATTTAAATAAAGGAGCAACATAATTTTGTATTGGAACAATGAATGGAATTGTGCTTCGAATTTCTGGTGGTGGTAGACATATGTATATGCGCCGAAATTTCTTCTTCAAACATGTTCATTAAGCACAAATTTTGAAATCAGACATAATATGCGCTATTTTGGTGCCATGATTACTGTAGTTTAGTATAGATTGCTAATCATTAGCAGTTATTGTAGTATTCAATCATGTCTAGAATACATTAACCAATTATAATAACCTGGAAACCAATTTGTAAACTGAAATTTTTTCTTGTAGAGCACGTCCTTCACCTTTTTAATACAAAGGTCAAACCCAGTTTATAATACAACAGTATTTAATACGTTGTAATTTGCACTGGGAATCTTGTCTGTTGTTGTTTTTATAATTCACTTGTTTTCGGCTTGGCAACTTCGAGAATCTTATTGTGTCTATGTAGTTTTGTAATTGTAATTTGAATTTATTTTATAAATAAGGATTTGAGTTATTTTTCTCTTGTTGTTTTGTTATTGTAATTCAATGTTATTATAATGTTTTTGTTTAGCTAATGGTTATTTGTCTCGTTTTTCTACCAGAATAAATTGTCAGTGTTTATAGTATAGCATACCTAAATAGATTTATAGAGCTTTTGTTGATTTCTTGAATTTACAGATTGTCTTGAGAACTTTGCAATAATTTCATGTATTTATACTATTCACTAGGCATTCCATTCTTATGAAATTACAAATTAAAAAAAGAGGAATTCTATGCATTATTAAATCTACACTGTTTAGAATAAAAAATAGATGTCGATGATCAAATTTGTATATTTGATTTGACTCTAAATGATACTACAATGCTAAAATGAAAAAAAATCATGGGTGTAAGGAAAAAAGCCATTTAAGCAGTTTTAATTAAAATTTGGTATCCAAATTCTCAAATAGGTTTGTTACTTCCAATTTACAAATTTTTCTTTAATTTGTTGGTTTTAAATTGCTTTTTCTTTCCTTTATTTTCTAATCATTTTCATTTCTCTAAGGCAAACCATAAATATTGTATAAATAAATAAGAAAAATTAAAAAAAAATTATAGATTTTTTTGGTTTTTTTTTAAATTTCACTATTTTGTGATCTTGTGTACCTATAAGAGGAACAGCGTCCGACGTTGTCGGCATGGATTCAGCAACAAGATTTAGAAAAACTGTTAGTGAGAGTAGAATAGTAACGCCTGAAATAACAACACAAATTAAATTAAATAAATTTTATCTAAAACAAAAACGATAAAAACAAATAAAATACACACACAATTACAGTTTAATTTAATAATATTTAAATGTTAGTTTGGTTTTAAATTAAGTTTTTAGTTTTTTAGGTTTTTGCATTCCATTTCTAACTTTTAAAGAGTTTTCATTGTGGTTTTTAAATTATTATTATTTTTTTTAGATTTATTTATTTAAAAGTATATTTTAAAAGTCATGGTCAGCTCGATATATGAAAAACACAGTTGCAGAAAAAAGTCGACATACACCGCTAATTTTTTCCAATAATTTCTAGGTTATATTTTTTATATTCGATTTTGTCTTTAAAGATTCTTAATTGTAACTGCGTTAAACAACGCTATAACAAACTTTTCAATTTGATAAAAATCACCTAGAAAAAAGTCTATATGTAAGTCTGTATGTATACTTTGTACTTTAGCTGTATATATTTCTTTAGGCGACGTCCTCTCAGCAGTCTTCTGGCAAAAACGCTGAGAGTGAAGTCAAAAATTGCCATGAAAAGTTTCTCAAATCTGTCGATGGTAAGCGATGTTAAACTGTAGGTCCAGACACTCTTCGATAAAATTAACACGGGCATTTTGGCAGTAGTGTGAGAAGCTAGGTTGTAACCTGACTAAAGGTTAGCTATGACAAACTAAGTAAGTAAGGGTATGAACACGTTCACTAGGCGATTAGTTGAGAATTTATGTTCCTAATAGGATCAAAGGGAAAATACCGACTGGGCCATCTATCGGTTTAAATTTGAACCATCGGTTACTTTGAATCTGGCATACTTATGTCATTCTATTCTGTCACTAAATTCAGTATTTTATCTCCACTGAGCGTAATGAATCGATTTACGCTTGAGGAACGTGGGGATTGATTGGAAATTAATTTCCAAAATAAAGAAAATTTGACGGAAATTGCACGAAAATATCGTACTAAATTTGGTCGCAGAGAAGAACCAACAGTGCACGGTATACGAAAGTTTATTCGGATTAAGCTCATTATCATTTTGATAGGTACGTTAATAATTTAAAGAATAATTTTAAGAAATTTAAATCAGCGAACATTATTAAAGTTAGGTTCCTGGTAAAGTTTATACAATTAGAATCCGGCGAACTTTTTTTTATAAAAAACCTTACTCAGTTGATATTATTTTATTAATTTTAATTTTCTTTAACATAAAAATTTTGTGCAAAATTGGTGAATTTATTGAATTTGTTTTTATTTTTTGGCATGACTTTTAAAATATATTTTGTTTCACGGTATTTTATTTTATAAAATGAAAGCATAAAAACATGCAAATCTTTTTTAAGGTAAAAATTGTAATTCTTAACACTTTTTTTAAAATATTTTTTATTGTAATTTTTTTAATTTTTTTTTATTTTGTTTTGTTTTTAGTTAAAATACACAATCCAGCATTTCCTCATTTCGCTACCGCTTACTACAGCTGGTAATAAGTTTCTTTTAGCTTTTTTTCATATTTTTTTCAAAAAATTTTCGTTGTTTTAAACCTTTTTTAATAGACCTAGACCTGTAAGGGCTTAATTACAAAAAATTTTAAAATATTGTTAAAAATCTTCTTTAATTTTCATATGAACAGCTGCAATAAAAATTTTTCCTTTGTTTTGTTTAAAAAAATTTATAAGAAAATCATGGTTATACTTGAACAGAAATTAAAATACCAATAATAATAATTTCTTTTTTGTTGTAATAATAAAATTTAAAGTAAGAAGTATAATTAAAGAAGTGAATTAATTGTCGTATATACATACCTAATGTTAGTTTTTCACCCGAATCGGGTGGTAATGTAAATCCTAATAAAGCCATCGATGATATCAGCACACATGGTACAATTAAATTAAAAAAATAATATAAAGTACGTCTTCGTATTTGTATTGTAAATGTTACATCCACATATGGTTCCGGGCAGCAGGCATATACAATGGTATTCTTCTTTCCCGGCATGGCTGCACGTACGTGAATGGTTTGGATTGCATAAGCCAATGTTATGGTGTGGCGGGTATTATAAGATTTTTTTTTATTTTTTAATGGCGTAAAGAGGATTTGAGTGTTGCAATAAAATTAATTAGTAAAATTATGTTTTTAAAAAATTCTCCATTTCAATATAATTTTTATTTTTTTTGGGATTTAACACATACACACGTAAATAATGGTTAATTTCGAAACAAACATACACTCAAACACAAATACAGGAATTCAGCAAAATACAATAAATTTACTTTCACACACATTAAATTGTTCTTTAAAATAAAAAATTATATTAAATGTTTACAAATACAATAAAAAATAAAATACAATTAAGAAAAATAATAAAAAACCAGAAATACAATTCATACATCCAAAAAAAAAGTTTTTCTCAAACGCTAGCCATTCATTGTAGAAGGAATTTATAGCCAAGGCTTATTGACAAGTTATAATTCAATTGAACAATTTGTATAATTTATACACGGCTTGTAATAAATTATTATGCCACTATAATAACGTAAACATTTTTCCGCGAATGCTCAATTATAATTTTACAGTACAATAATGCTTAAATATATATTCTTTGTCTCATGAAATGTTATAATAATTAATAATTGAGGTTTTAATTTTATACTGATTATTAATGGTTAAATCAGTAAAAAGCATTGATCACATAAAATCTGAGAACAATACTTAAATATGTACTTTTAGGTACATAGGGTCTTTCATTTTGAGTTTTTCTATTTTTATCGCTTCTGAAATGTCAGTTTTTCCATGCTCTGGAGCACATCACCATGAATTTGATTTAGGGCATGGATTATATTGGCTTTGAGAATCGCTGTGGTTTATGGCATATTCTCATATACCTGTAACTTAAGAAAACCCCACAAAAGAAAAACTATAACGGTGTCTGATCGCACGATCTTTGTGGTTAGCTCATATCACTTTCATGTGATGTGCAGAATATTGTGGCAATGTTGCATGAGCTTTGTCATACGTAGCTCTGCCCTACTGAAGTCACTTGTCGTAGACGTCCAGATCATCGAATTCAGAGCAAAATTCTTTGGTAATCAACGACTAATCATCATTAATAATAATGGTATAGCCAACGTTGTTCTCATAGAAATATGGACCTTCACCGTGCTAAAGTCCAACCAAACAGTTAACATTTTCAGGATGCATTGAACGTTTTTGCATTGTATGTATATTGGTTTCATCCGAAACTCAATAATTTTGTTCGTTCACGTACATATCCTTTCAGAAATGTGCTTTATCGCTGAAGGTAAAGAAGCGCAGGGTACCTTGCCCTAACAGAACACTCTTTTAAACAGCACAAGTTTTTTATTTGACTGAATAAATGACAATTAATTTGGCAAATGTAACTTCAACAAGTGTGTTGGATTTCCTCCTACCAGTCCTCAGAGAGAAAATATAATTGCCATGAGAAGCTTCTCAGAAAATCTGTAGTTCAAAGTCTAATATAAACTGTAGGTCAAAATTAAAACACAAAACATTAAAAGTGATACAAGCTAGGTTGTAATCCTGACTAAAGGGTTGTAATAAGCAATACAGTATTAAATACTTAGGCTTCAACAAGATTGATGTTACCAACTGGTAAGTAATTTCAATTCAATCAACAGCTTATTGTTGATTTGTGCCAGGTCCTTTCCTCCTCTGAGTTGACTGAAGTCTTGGTAGAATGAGATACCGGCGAAAATTATGAGAAAAAGTATGTCTAATCTGAAAAGAGTAAATAGCGTGCATTGATTTATCACTCCCAATAAACTTGTCATTCACTTTTACATATTTCCTGTCTTTTATTTCTTAAATGCTGTTTAAGTTTAAAAGACGTAGTAAGTATTCCTTCTACAATTTGTTCGAAAATATTAAAAACTAACTTTAATAACAAAATTAGTTGAAATATTTATTATTTCTTGCTTAAAACTATGAGTTGTAATTAAAAATAAATTTCAAGAAAACTGTATAGAAAATTATGACTACAAATACATGCAATAAATTAAAAAATCTGATCTAATAACATGGTAAAGTGGTTCCAAGACCTCTTTATTTAATATTATTTATGCCTTAAGTTGAATCATTATATTAGTATTTCAATTTTACTGCTTTCTCCATTTTCTGGGTCTGTTAGGGGCATTTTAATGTGGTCAACATTTGGTTAAGGGTAGAATCATAGATTTTTGTTGGATTTGTGTACAGTGTACACCAATTTGGTTTCATATCTGTTTGCTTTACAACTGAACAGATTTTCAGCTTTTAAAAGTTGAGGTAGTCTAAAAAAGACTTGGCTTGTTGGATGAGAGCTTGTATTTCGAAACTCAGCTCAGACGTTTCGAACAAAACGAATAAAAATATGAATAAAAATATCCCTTCGACTTCCTCTCTGCATTTTTCTGGCAAATACTCTGAGATCAAATTAAATTGCGGTGAAAAGATTAGCAAATCTGTCGTACGAAGACGCCCGTCAAACTGTAGACCTTGTCACTCGTGGATAAAACTAACACACAGAAAACATGAGTGGTGTGAGAAGATAGATTGTAATCCTGGATAAAGGGTTGTAATAACCACTTAAGTACCAGCATGTATGAAAGTAGACAAAGAAAGTAGATTTTAAACAAACTTATAATACTTTACAGCGAAATGAGTCGCACAAAGCGACATGACAATTTTTAACAATAACTAGGGGCACTTGAAAGTTGCTGTATTCACAACTAAAAGTTTAGCGCTGTGAGAGGTTTTATGCGAATGTTGAGAGAATTAGCTGCCACTACAATTAACCTAATTTGTAATACATCAAGTCAGTTGTTTGACTAGGTTGATGATATCGATTCGATTGCTTAGACATCAACAATAGTAATTACGTCATTCATCACATTCCCAAAAGAAGAGAGATAGTAGAGAAATCAGTAGGTCCGATGGTAAATGGGGAAAAAACTGGATATACTTTACCCCCTAATTGAAAAGAAAATGATACTACATCTAATCTACTACATCTACAGCTAATCTACAATATAAAAATAACATGCAATTTATTTAGTTGTATTATACATAAACAACAACAAATTTTATAAAATACGCTTTAAAAAATTGTACACATTCCTTCATATATATACATGACCGTTAATAGATGATGCCATGATATAAAACTCAAAAAAATCAAAAAACAAAAATTGTGATTGAAAAATAAAAAATTTTGAAATTATGGTGATTATTTTTAAAATTAAAAATATTAAAATAAAATATTATTTTTTTTAACACAAAATAATTGTTTATAGAAGATATTAATTGATCTTCCGTAATATTTATAAACAATGAAGAATTAATTGTTAAACTAACCAACTAACAGGCACATTACAACACAGATACCGCCTGCTAAGTTAGTTTAAGGGTTAAATTTTTTAGAGATTTTTTATGTTTTATTTTAAGAAACAGGCAAAGAGTTTAATCAAGAATTTTAAATATATATTGAGAAATGAAATTTAATTAGAGTTCAGCTTAAAGCCTGCTAATAGGTTTAATTTGGTTTTAGTTTAGGAATATAATTTTTAATTATTGTCTACCCTCCACTTTAACCTGAAGTTATCAAGTTATTGAAGTTGAAACCATATTTCTAAAATTTCGGCAAGCGAAACACGATACTTTAGAGTTTCTGATTATGAGGACGGCTATACATGATGTGAAAGAAACTCTAAGCAGTTCATTTGCAAAACATCAATAAATCGGAAAGGAATTATACGTTTAGAAAAAGCATGTTGCGATAACATAGAATGGGACTGCATAATGAACTTTGAGTCTATCCGACTCAAATGATTGCATGAAGTAGTCTTCGTACTTGATTATACATATAATAAATCGAATAAAAGTGGAACACACCAGATCCCGAGACTCGAGTACCTGTGCTTAATTCTGTATCTTACTCTTACGTAAAAGCGGGAGTTTTTCTTTTCTATAGAAATTCTATCGATGACTTCCACTGTTTATATAAAATCTGTCGATGGCTTGCATTTTTTATAGAAAATCTATTGATGACTTGCACTTTCTATAGAAAACCTGTCGATAACATACATTTTCTATAGAAAATCTGTCGATAACTTGCATTTTCTATAGAAACTACATCCATCCTCTAATTGCAATGTGTAAATCGTATACGGTGGAATAAGTAGGGTATAGAGACGATTGAGATATGAGGTCTTTGTGCAATCGTAATCCTAAATGGTGTTTGGATTTGAGAAGCTGTGAGAGCAACAAAGAGCAAACTCTGTAGCTCATTTTAAGTGACCATTAGGCCTCAGACTACAAGACAGATTTAGCTCGGTATGGATATATGCTGAAAAAATTTGCGTTAAGCATATCTGTCCAGACACTAATTAAAGGAGTCATTGGGGTTATATAATGGAACACTGGTCTCTGGGTATATTCGTTCGGAACAGGAATGTTTTACAACAACTGTAACTGTAGATGTTGTAACGATGCTGAATAACCCCTGGCGGTATATGAAAGCTTGAGACGAAGGATTCTTAGGCATGCAGAATTCATTGGCAGAACGTGAGTCAAAAGTGATTTTGATAAAACCTAGACTTTCACAAACCCTTCGGGTTGGGTGAGAGATGCCAGCTAAACGTTTTAGCTATAGGATGCTATCGGTAGTACAAAGGGACCTTATTATCAGGGACCTAGTATCAGGAAGATCTATTAAATCAGGTTGTAGTTTATGAAACATACTAAGCTTTCTTCTAAGAGCAGACAAAGCTTGGATGTAATTGCATATGGAAATAGATCTGAACTCTTTTGGAGGCCAACGTCTTCAATTATGCAGAGATTTAAAAAAAATATAAAAGACGAGTGAATTTAATTAAGAGGATATTGATAAACTAATTTTTCGAATTCTTTTAAATAATTTGGAAACTTAAACAAATTTTAGCTTGGGGAGGTGTTTGACGAAGACCTTAACTTATGCTAAAATTACAAATTTTTTAAATATCCTTAAAGTATGCACAGTATTTAAGAAGATGTTTTCTCTTAAAGTTAACAATTTAAGAGTATTTTATGTTAAATAAACCTGGACTCGATCATGGTTGAATCAGCCTATGTGTATCAGATGATATTAAAAGAATGCTAAAATATTTGCAGATTATGTGTGGAGGGTAAGTCTGGATATTATTTTATATTTTTTTTAACAATTTTTATTTAGTATTTGTTTGTTTAAGTAGTTATTGTACGATTTTTAATTAAAGTTTTTGCAAATTAACATATAAAACATTTAGTAAACTTAATATTTATAATTTTAAGTGAAACAAAAGAGTGTTACAGATAGGCAGTTAATTGTTGTTTTTTAAATAGACATTTAGGAAAAACACAATAGAACAGTTAAATAGACAGTTAAAAAGGTGGGAAAAGAGTGAAGAGAAAAAAGTTAATAAATTACTAACCGATTAAATACCATTCGCCATTTGTTATAAAATCGGAAAGATCCCCTCCATCTTCGGAATTCAAAACCAAATCCAACTGTGTTTGATAATGATATTTCATGTGAACAATTTTAATTTTTTTTTGTCAATGAAAATCACAACAAGACACAGGCAAAAACATATTTTCGCAGGATGTTAGAAAAAATTATTTTTTTTGACGGTAATTAAGAATTTTAATTATTTTTTTATTTTTTTTGGAAAATTAAACCAAAATGGGAAATAAAATTGAAGAAAATATGTTTTTGTTAGTTTTAAGATTAAATTTTTTTATATTTAAATATGTTTTTGTAAATAAAAATAAAATAAAATAAAAAGAAAAAATAGAAATAAAAATTAATTTAAGACTTATTTTTCAAAAATTTCGATTCAAAAAATAGGCCTTTTTCTCGATGTGTAGCTACAAAAAAATGTGTTGGTGTTAGTGTGTTATGTGCAGGTGTTAATAATTTCATTAAGAGTCTTTACAAACGTTAAAAATTTTGTAAACCAATTACGTCAGTACAAAAAAAATTTTTTGTTTTTGGTAACAAAATTTTTAATAGTGGCCGGCTTTGTTGGTTTTTGTTCATTTTCATTCAATTTTTTATTTCGTTTGCCATCATGCAAAATAGTTGAAATGAAATTTTTTTTCCTATTTTTGTTTAAATTTGTTTCACAAATCATTGCGAAAAAAAAATTATTTCTCACATGATTCCAATCAGGACCTCTTTAATCGTTACGTTTTAGATTTTCAGTAGTTCGGTTTTGTTTAGTTTTTATTTTTTCGTTTCGTTTTATGGAATTTAATTTTGTAGGATCTCTTTTGTTTGTAGCGTGTCAGTAGTGTTTTTATTTAGTATTGCATAGAGTTGTTGTTGTATTTATTTTTAAATATTAATTAAAAATATTTCAATTCCCCCATCATTTTTTTAAAACCGTTTTCTATGCAACACTAAATTTATTTGTGTTGGTTTTTGTTGTTGTTGTGTATTTTTGTATTGGTTTTAAAAAAATTCTGTTTTTTTTTCAGTTTTTTGTTAAATTTCAATTGAAAAATAAATCTGGTTTTGCAATTCACAAAAACGCAGTGAATTGTTATTAATTTTTGTTATTTTTTGTAGAGATTTTTTCATGTCGTATTTTTTTTTCAAGGCAAAACAAAACATAAATAAAAGAGTATACAAGAGAGAAAAAAACTATATTTTTTATTATTAAGAAACAAAAAAAGAAGTGAAAAAATCAAGGTGAAACCATAAAATAGTAGAGTGAGGTTGGTTGGTTTTATAAAAGACACAGCGTTTATTTGTTGTTTAGTTTTCAGTGTTAATTCTGTTTTCATTAGAAAAATATTGTGCTGATGATGATAGTCATTGAAAATGGATGTTTCAAAACAGAGAGCCAGAGAGTAAGAAAGAGCAAAAATTTTGTTTCATAAACAATAACAGCTAAATTGTTATAATTTTCGGGACTATAAATTTCAAATAGTTGACAAGCATAAATGATAAAACCACTACATTTGTGCATTTCGACGTCTTGCTTGTCTTTGTTATATTTTTCTTTTTATATATTTTTCTCATTTAACAAAATCATTTAACAAAATCGGGCCTTATTTCCCGAAGGACTAAAACAGAGGACTAAAGATATTTGAAAACTGGTCAAGAGTTACTCTCAATTGCTCTGGTCCGAGCATATGGTCGAAGGTACTCAGCTGGTAAATAATTAAATATAATTTGTACTTGCATTGTAATTTATAAATAAAAAATAAAAAAATACTCGGACAGCCAGGATGTGCTTAAGTTTCCAACGAACGTAGTTTCAACGTCTGTCTTTTTCCATGAATGCCAAATATTTCTTTCTCGGTTCTTCAGTCAAAGGTAACTCCTATAAGGGTTCCGGGAATATCATTGAAAATTGCATTGCTGATAAGCTGACCAGAGCCAATATCAATCTTGCAATCCACAACATATTACAGAGTATGTCGATTGCCTAAGTTTATAAGGATGTTGTTACAGAAAAGCTCAATTTATTGGCATCCATCGCAAAATAGAAATTCTTACGGACCACTGACCTCTTGGTAAGCATACCGAAAGTCTTGTCATTTGGGCAAATGGCTTGCAGAAGCAAGAGACTGTCTTTCACTATATAAAACGAAAAACATGTTCTACAGCAGCGCTGGGAATCTGTTAAATTTAAGTCTGTTGCACATGACAGTGGAGACCAAGGCTTTAAGGATAAAAGCTGTTATGATATTCATTAGAGGAATTCGGAAAATAATGCATTGAATGACTGATAGTTCCATCCTTAACTGTTCGCTGGGCTGACCAAGTAGACTTTATAAAAAGGGTAATGCTTCGTAATGAAACTTAGTAACAAAAGTGAATTAATGTGCCAAATTCAAACTGTATAGAAGGTAAAAAGTACAGCTCTTAGCGATACTACGTGACAGTCAGGCTGGCTTTTAAGCACTCAGTTTATCTGAGGAATAATGGAATTATCTGGGGAAGCTTAATCAGCTTATTCAGTAGGGAATATAGAGATATATTCTGCTGGGTTCCAGGTTATATGAGTGCAGCAATAAGCAGGCACTCTGATAATCGATATTAATTTAGTTCTCATCTGTCTAAAAAAACAATACGATATATTTGAATAACACAGATGTTTTTTAGGTCTATAATCGTCCTTGACAAAAAGAAAATCTAAATCTGCTTAGATTTTAGAAAATCATCTTCCCATAGAGAGTAAACTGATTTCGAAGGTGGTAACAATTCCGTATAGTTGTAGTCTAGTAGGAAGTGTGTTGGCTCATTGGACGTGAGGCTACGGTTCAGACATTTCCAACAAAACTAAATTCGAAAAAATATTTCTTCGGCGACTACCTCTCAGCAGATTTCTGGAAAAAACTCTGAGAATAAATAAAAAATTGCCACGAAAAAGTTTCTTAAAAATCTATCGTACAGAGTCGCCTTTAAACTGTTTAAAATTAACACACACAACATAAGTGGTGTGAGTAGCAAGGTCGTAATCCTGACTGAAGGTTTGGAATATTCCGTGCAGTACAGTGTGATTGAATGAAGGGATTTTTTTTTATTTTTCGTTAATTATTTGTAAAAGAAATTTTAGACCTTTTCCCATGATATGCCAGCAGTCTGGCTTACAAAACATTGTATATTTGTTTACTGATTATTGAATAATAGAATTTTAAAAGACTGTAAATCTTTAACTATTTAGGGAAATTGTTTTTTAAATTTTATTACTTTTAAAATTTTTTTTACTTAAAATTGATCGCTTTTATTGAAATTTATTGAATACCAAAATTCAATTTGAATTTAAAACTTCAATTATTTTCCTTTTCATACTTTCTGGCTCTATCTTACTCTCTCTCTCTCTATCTCTCTTTCTCTGTGTATCTATGCACTCATAATGATGATTAATGGGCATGTATTTTATATTGTTTCTGTCGTATTTTGTTTTTATTTACTGTTACTGTTACTTTGTTTTCTTTTCTTTCCCTATTCTTTATGTTTTCATTTTATTTTGTTGGTTGTGGTTGTTGTTGTTAAGTAAGTAAGTGAGTGTTTTTTTTTACATTTAATGTATTTCTCTTTTGTTTTTACATTTTCTTGTGCTGTACTTGAGATTTAAATTTTTTTATTATTTTTTGTAGGATTTTATGTATTGGTTAGTTGGCTGGTTTACATTACCAATACATGTTTGGAGTTTATAAAGTTCTCGTTTGTTTTGTTTTTTATTTGTATATTTGTATATATACATACATACACACACACTTTACCTGATTTCCATCATAAGTCCAACTACCGAATTTCATTTCGCAGTGTTGGTCATCGAATGGGAACCACGTGATGTCTATCTTGCATGTGCTCTTGAAGATACCAGGGGGCACGTACAGACAACTGCCGTTATGTTTGACCACAATGTTGGTGTGATACGTGCCATCGAATCCCTCATCCGCACTAAAGTTTTATTATTTTTTGTTTTATTTATTTTTTATTAATACATATACACACATACATAGTAAATATATATCATAGCATATATAGTAGAGGTTGTATATATCGAATCTAGATTTGTTTGTAAATAATTTATTGCATACTAGTAAATCTAAACTAAACGTAAGAGTTATTATTGTAATTGTACACATACATACATACCTACCTACATGATAAAAAGAGAGGTTCGATAATCTGTTGTTATTATATTTTGATTTTATTTTCCTTACTTTTTTGTTTGGTTTGTTTTTCTAGTTTTCAAAGGCTTAAAGGATTTTAATAATAAGTGACTACTATAAGGGTTATTTGAAGTGGTAAATATTTCTATTAAATACTGCTTAAGCCTTAGGGCTACGTTTGGTTTATTATTTCCTATGAAAAAGAAGGGTTAAAACTTTCTTATATTAAATAAAATACTTACAGAACAACATACTTAAGTCGTATACTTATTATTATCGTATTAAGTATAGCACTTAACATACTTCAATAATACTTAAGGTTAAGCCAATATTTAGGAAATTTTTTTAAGATATCTTATGGCTTATAAATGATTTTAATAATGCTTTCAGTGGTGTTTCTAAATTAATTTACAAAAAAATATTTTTTATTTATGTTGTTATTATTTATGTTTACTGTAGCTAAGATGAGGAATCAAACTTTTCTGAAGTTTTTTGGTACGCTAAATTTGAATCAGACCGCAGAATTGCTCCATTCAGCATACGATTTGGGGATATCTTAACCAAAAACGCAAAAAAAATTCGTCGTTCAATTAGCAATACTATCTGACAGTTTAAGTCGCCCTAGTCTTGTAGGTAGTGTGTTGGCGTATTAAACATGAGGACACGGTTCAAACCCCAGGTCATACATCTCCAACAAAATTAAATTCGAAAAAATATTTCATCGGCAACTTCCTCTCAGCAGATTTCCGGTAAAAACTCTGAGAGTAAATAAAATTTCCATAAAAAGTTTCTCACAAATCTACCATTCGGAATCGAAGTTAACAGACGCAACATAACTTGTGTGAGAAATTAGGTCGTAATCCTGACTGAAGGGTTGTAATGATACATTATGTATGATTCCTAGGTTTTCTGAAGTTTTTTGGTACGCTAAATTTAAATCAAAACTCGGATTTGCTCCATGCAGCCTACATTTTAGAGATACTCTAACCTAAAATGGAAAAAACACGGTTTTAAGCAATTCAAGAGTGGATATTACGTCGCGTATCGTAAGGCTGAAAGATGTGATGATTCAATTAGATAGAAGGCACAAACGACAGGTTATAGGCAATACTACCTGCCAATCGAGCCGCCATTCGAGCAATCGGCTCTTATGAGTTTAAATGAAAATCTTTTGGTACTTCTGAAGAAGCTGAATCAGCTAGGTAGACAGGACTTTTGCTGCGTCCCAGGTCATGTGGGAATTCTCGGCACTAAAAAGCAGATAAGCTTGCGAGGAGGCGTCAGAACCCATCAGTGGATTGAGGACGAATGTTTTGAAAGGAAATCCTAACGAAAGGGAAGATGGACTGAGATAAATACCTTTCTCAAACCAAGTGGGTTTTGACGCAAACAAAACTTTTGTTTGGAAATTACAAACGGAGAAGATGTGAGTTAGTATGCATCAGACTATCATAAAATAACCTGTTCTTTGGACAGGCAATATTATATGCCGATGGCCTTTTAATATGCTGCTCTGGCAGTAAAGTGTCAGCAATTGCTAACAAGGTCCAAGAAGCCACAAAGAAATTGTAAATATTGTTATGAGAATAAAAACAAACTAGGCTCAATAAAAATTTATATAACAACAACAAAACGACAACATCGTACGGTACACAGACACAAACAAAAATATGAGAATATAAGGGAAGGAAATCAAAACGCACACATCGTACGGTAAACAGAATTACACAAATAAAAACATGAAGATACATGGAAAGAAAAACAAAACACACGCATCGTATGGTAAACAGAATTATACAAACAGAAACATGAGAATATATGGGAAGAAAAACAAAACAAAAATCATGAACTGTTTGGTACGTAGCGTAATTTTCTTGAAACCATATATCTTTGGTGTTCAGATCAGGCAATCGAGGTCAAAAAAATGGGTAAACATCGACCTATAGTGCTCGCCGTTGAGAATGATGGATTGATGGATATCGCTCATAAAGGAATATAAACAGATGTCCCCGCCAGCCCAAAATCGGCAGACAGTAACTTTTTCTGAATGCATTAGATGCTCTTGGCTCTCATGTGAATAGATATCGTTCCAAATTTGACGAGGGGTATTGCTGAGTGTCTGTCATTGGTAAGCGTAAAACGGGCCGAAATGATAGCCTAAATATGTATATGCCAGGAAGATAGGATGTTCTGAATGATGGGGAAGTAACCTACCTATCTACCGAAAATCATTTAGCTTCTTTAGTATGGATAAATCTAAGCCACCAACTTTAGATTTTTTTCTGGGTACAGATGTCGCAAGCTGCGGATTTGTATATTCGGTAAATACTTTTCAAATCAATGACTTTTTATAGTTTCAAAAAGTTTTTTGATCAAAAATTACCAGCTAAAGCGAATATTCTTTTTTTTATGGAAATTACTTCAGGTGGTCATGTTTACTCCTATCCTAAGCACAACCATGACCTTTGTTTTGTTATAAGAATATTATTATGCTGGACAGAGTGTAACAGTTTGTTTTACTTTCTTGCTTTACAAAAAGTTCGTAAAAGTTTTGCAAATTTAATATATTTCTTATCATTATTATGCTCTTTTAATCATTTTCAAATAAGTTTTTTTAGACTTTTTCCCACATGAACAGGATAACATACTCGTATAGAGTTTTTATTGCTTTAGTTTTTTTTTTGCTTTTCGAATACCAAATTGATATAGAGACCTACACATGCTAAAACACGCATACATAAATCATTTTTATTACATTGACCATGTTAAGTGCGCCATATTGTTTCCGCTCAGTTTATTTTTGTGGGCAATATTGTATTCAAAATGGGAAAAAAAAAATTAAAAACGAATCAGAATCAGTATAAAAAAAATTACAAATTGTGTTCGTATAGTTTTTTGGGGTTTTTTTGGAGCAGTTTTCTGTGGAATTATTAAAAAATTTTTTTTGTAAAATCATATTAAAATGCTTACAGACATTAGGTTTCACTGTAAAGCTGTGGGGAACATTCCTATATTTGGGGTTTATTTTTTTTCTTTATTGAAATATTTGTGTGTTTCAATCATACATTTTTGTTTCAGTTTTGAAAAACACACACAAATTTAAAAAAATAGGCTCTAAATAAACTGTTCGGTTCGAGCGGCTGTCAATTATGGGAATATTTGGTTTGCAAAGTTGAGTTTTAGACCCATTTTTCATTGAAATTATATCGTATTTGCATACGATAATCAATTATGATAACGATTTCCTGTATAATGTTTTTAATTTCTTGTTTTCTTATATTCAAACCGTGATTTATTCAAGTATCGCTTTGATATCATTTTGATTTTCGCTCAATTTAAGCTGTCGTTTATTTGTTTAAGGATTTATTTGTAATTTGATCAGTTTAACAAGCCAATAACTATCGTGTTTTTTGCCTCTTCTTTGTTGTTTGTAGTGATTTGTTATTCAGCCTTTTACGGCGATGTGATGATGATGACCATTAAGTTGTATTCTTTTACCACATAAAGGAAGGTTTTGTTTTCGTTGTGGTCATTAATTGTTCATAAAATAAAATGAATAACTTATGAAGGTTGCTTTTAATTGTTTTATAAATCATTTACTGAAAGCGTATGATGAATATTTATTGCAGTTTACAAATATCACTCATACTCCTATAAGAGCAACGTATTTTATTTTGTTTTAAATTAAATAAAAAAGGTGTTGTAAACGAATTTCTTTTTATTTTTCAAAACTTCAGACTTTGTACTAAGCAACTGAAAAAAGTCGCCGTAGTCTAGTAGGTAGTGTGTTGGCTTATTAGACGTAAGACTACGGTTCAAACCGCAGCTGCACGCAGGTCAGATATCTCCAAAAAAGCAAAATACGAGAAAATACTTCTTCGGCGATTTCCTCTCAGCAGATTTTTGGCACAAACTTTGAAATAAAAATAAAAATTCCATGAAAATTTTTTCAAAAATTTTATCGTGTATAAAATTAACACACATGACATGAGTGGTGTGAGAAGCTAGGTCGTAATCTTGGCAGAAGGCTTGTAATGAGCAATTATGTATGTATGTGAATTATTTCCAAATCAGCTTTGTCTAGGCACATTCTGTCAAAAAGAATGCTAAAGAATCATATGCCTCATTTTAATAAATGCTGAATAATGCCAGAAAAGATGTTCCGGGCTCCTCTTCTTCCCAATTATTGCAGCTTTTGCAGAAAAACAAACACTGGCTGTTCAAAAATCATTCGTCCAAGGTTTATACGTCTAAGGTAATGGCAGAGAAGATGTCCTGCAGACTCCTGTGCTTTCTAGTCATTACCACTTCTGCAGCATTAGTGCATGTGCATCCAAAGGTCAGTGTACTAGAACTGTTATTAGTTTCCAAGATGGACTCTGGTTTGTTATATCAAAAATTCTGTTCCGCCTATATGTATTCATAATAGGCTAGGTCAACGTAGTCTTTCTAAGTTGATTAACTAAGCGGAAAAGTGAAGTTTGTGTGTAGCCATTTGTTTGACGTTGTGCAGAGTAATGCTAACCTCAAGTATGAATTCAATTGAAACTGCTGTTCTACCAGTCTTTGCAAGTGAGTTGGCTTTGTTATGACTTTCAATGTCCTTGTCTACAGGAATCTATCGTCGAATAAGCCGCTATCTCTTAAAGAGACACCGGCATTCTTATGGTGTATGTACCTATTATCTCCAGGGATCTATTGGTCTATTTACTGTCAGTATACGTGCATAGGTCTTCATTCGATATATTCGAATACTGGATTCGCATAGCAGCTATCTTTGTAACCTTTATATCAGCCTGAATAGTGCCATAGCAATTGGGAATTGTTGTGGACAATTAGGATTCTATTGTTCAAACCAGAATTTTCCTGCGCTTTATGTAGGATTGGCAGTGATTCGTCTACTATTGGCTGATTTCTAATGTCAAAATATTTTTGTCACAAAATTTCTCCCCTACCTACTCATTATATGTCTTCGATGTTTCTATTTTAATATTTAAATTCTTCCAGCTAAATAGGTCCACTGTTGCGAGTTCCAAGATAATAGGAATGCCATCCATCCACTGCCTGAACACAACGCTCTTCACGAAAATATAGTGGTGGGTAAAACTCTTTGCCAACAAGTGCTAGCGCTCGACCTTTCTACGATGGTCACTGTGTGATTCACTCTAAAGGTTGCCTAAAGTAATTATTGGAACTTCACATTCGATTACGTTGGAGAAACAGATCAACTCGCCCAACTACCATTTCTTTCAATTGAAGCGAAATATATTTCACTTCAAACAGCTTATATAAAAAATATAAATATTTTTAATAAATTTATTTCTATTCACAAATAACGGAAATTTTTTTTCAAAAATCTCAAACAATCAAATTAAAAAATTTTAGATCGTACTTTATTTCCAAAATTTGTCCCTGAGAAAAGGATTTAAAAGTTTGTTTCACTTTCTTTCTACTTTTAATATGAAAAACTTGCGTATTTCTAAAAAATTCAATTTCATAACAAATATTGACACACAATTTATTTAAATTTAAATCTTTCAAAATGAAATCATTTCCAAAACTTTAACGACCAAATTCGATTTCACTTTCTTTCCCTACCTTCCAATACCTGTGTGTATGGCATTAACATTTTCCAACACGAGTTCCTTGAGGTATGACATGTCATTACTATCAATTACAAAACATTTTGTATTCGTATTTGTGTTTGTATTTCAACAATTCCTTTTTTATTTTTCAATTTTTCCTTTTTCTGTCTTCACTATTCAGTGGCAAAACATGTAAAGCGTATGTGAAGGTATGTACATATGTATGTCTTCAACAAACAAGTGGGTGTTGTTCAACAATTTGTTGCCTGTAAGAGTTTTTCAGGTTTACCATTGCAAGTGCACACAGAATTTTGAAAGTTTAACATAAAAAACAGTCATTTGTCTCTTTGAGTAGCAGAGGTTTAAGAGAAAGAAAAAAAAAAGAAAAGATTTAAAGATTTAACGGTTTAAGGATTTTACTTCGGAATGCTTAAATAGTGGACAAATTTGATTTTTTTATCAATTCAGACACTAAGTTAGTTACAGGTTTTTTTTTAATATAAAGTCATTGGACATGTTTTTAATACTTAGATTGATATATGAACACATATGCGGAGTATGACCTATTGTGATACTTAAGTTATTCATTTCATTTAGAACATAATCATCCGAAACTTCTAATGAAACGATATAGTTTTTCAATGTTCATTCCCAATACATGCATAGTAGAAGACTAAGTGCTGTCTTCTTCTACATTATCACGTGCACCATGTACACAATAGATGAAAAACAGTTTTCTCTTATTCCTCGTCCATACAACTCCTTCAAGGTTCATTCTGCATTCTCATTCTGGTGAATGAGACCGATTGGTTTCGTTTGAGTGCCACAACGCAATGCCTAGTAATGACTCAAGAAACTAAGCTAAGCGAGCTCTTCTGGAGTGTCAGCGAACTTATATCTAACCTTGCGCTTTAAATCTAACCTTAGCCTGATTTGAAGCAATATCTTGCCATATTAGAGCTGCCCAAACGGCTTTGATGGAATCTGTTACAACATTTAGCTTTGGAGTTGGCTTACAGGTGCTCAATGGGATTACTAGTATAGAAAATCCACACGAAAATTAATTCATAATGCCACATCTGCTCTGTCCTGGAATAGCAATGTGCTTTAACCATCTCGTTCACAGACACACATAAGCCGAAAATAGCCGGATAGTTTATTATGTTAGACCCTACGGACCTAACGAGAGCTCAATTGTCAGGAAGAATTCTAATATATCTTCAGAGAGATATTATCGTCCTTAATAATATATGCTGGGATTACCTTACAACGAATTTTGCATAAGATGTAGTGATGAGAAAGAAAAGGTACTTCGGGCACTTGAACACTTGAGACGATGGGCACTTACAGTTTTTTTACAGAACGCAATATTGGTAGGAGCTAAGAGTTATAGTTGTGTGATAGTACAGGTACGCAACCTAGAAGTACTACATGTCCAAGTAAGCTGTGCTCTTCGAGACGACTGGCAATTTAACATTAGATGACATAGACAAGAAGGGCGTGCAGTGGATATCGCACCATCTGTGGTAGTAGATAGTCTAGTAGGTAGTGAAGTTGACTTTCTAGACAAAAGCTTGTGTTTTTTAACTTAGTTCTGCCATGTCAAAAAAAAAAACGAAGTATGAAAAAATATTTCCTTCGGCGCGTTTCTCTCAGCAGTCTTCTGGCAAAGTCTCTGAGAGTAAAAAAAATTGCCATGCATCTGAACTCTGTCGTTTAGATTCGACGTATAATATGTAGACCCATGTTGTGTGGCGAGAGAAGCTAGGTTGTAATCTATACTAAAGAGGATTTTAAATGGTCAATTGAGTAAGTAAATAAGTGTGGTAGAAAGAACTATTTCTATGTATATGACAGCAAAGGTAACGACTAAGTCGAGTGAAGTGGTGTAATAAAGTATGGAAATCCAAAGCCACTGTAGTCTATGAGGCTTATTCCACGTAGGGCTGCGATTCAAATTCCAGTTAAGACATTACCAACAAAACAAAATATGAAAAAATATTTTTTGTTTCAAAAACTTTGAGAGCAAAAAAACTGCCATGAAAAATTTTCTCAAAGATTTGTCGTTTGAAATCGACTTTAAAACTGTAGGTCCCGCCAATCATGTATAAAAAATTAACACACACAATATAATATGGTGAGAGAATATATATGGTGAGATGAGCTAGATTGTAATCCTGACTGAAGGGTTGTAATAACCAAACTGTGTACGTACGTGTGTATGTACAAACTCAAAGAGTATAGATTCAGAATAGGCAACGCCTTGAGATCTACATAATGATTGAGTTGTGTTAAAGTATCTCAGAAGCAATCAAGTATCAAGTACTAGACAAGGATTTATTTTTCCTGATACCGAACTATGCATATATGTTTTGCCGGGGCAATAGGAAGGGTTGTAATGAGCAATTATGTATGTATGTAGATAATGCAAAGACTACATCTGCGAAATCTAAATGTAAAGAAAATTTTAAATCAGTTTATCTTAGAGGATGGAATCATAGTGATATATGTATATACTTACGGAATTTATTATTTTTATAAATTCTTAGAAATACAACTTCAGTGTACAAAATGCAAAAAGCTTTTGTACCGATTTTAGTTGAATTTTTGTACGAAATATAAAAAATTTCTTACAATTTTTTTTTTTTTGGAAAGCAATTATTTTTTAATAAAAAAAAATTGTTTTCTTTGTAAATATCCCTTAGATGACCCTTTTAATTTTAAAAAGTGGTAAAACAATTTAAACATTCCCAAAGCAAAAAATTTGTTTTTGCCTCAGGTTATTTAGTATTACTCTTTAAATATTTATTTTCTTAACAGAAAAAATTACCAGCATCTTGGAAAGCAAACCTTTTTTTCTATTATTTTTTTGTATAAAAAAATATTTAAAATTTCTTATGCAAAATGGAAATTTTTTAAGCCTCTTATTACAACCCCAAAATATGTTTACAATCATTTGTGTTTGTATTTGTAATTCAAATAGAGAATTGAAAATCTTCATTAGAATGATTGGCTAAAAGTTAATAGTTGTAAAGACTTTAAATTAGACAAAAAATGCTGAGAGTATCTTCCAATGATAACCCTCATCTTAAGGTAAATTGAACACGTAAACCAAATACTACATATGTAAACGCATACATATGCATGCACAGAAATTAAATCTTTATCTGCTGCTAATAACAACAGGCAAATGGGAAAAAGTACACAATAAACTTAAAGGGAAAATTACTGTGTGTAAAATAAGTACACAAAACACACCAATACAAACAAGATAAATAAACAAATACAAGTACAATTTCAAAGAGAAAGAGAAAGAGAGAGTGAGATTTAGATTTTGGCAAATAAACAACTGAATACATAAGAATTTTATGTGTTGCCTACCTATAGGGGCTGTAGGATATTAACTGTATACATACACGTGTATTAGATATCCAATATCCCAGAGTATTTGTATCTTCTTATCGATAACAATATACTCCACAGCATATCCCATATGCATATGCGTATATGTATGTGTATTGTTTTCTTTAGAGACTTTAGCATCACATGAGTATTCTTTTTTTGTGGTTTTTTTTCTTTGTAAGCCAAAGATTTTCTTATACTTTTCGTTTGAATATCGAAATATTCGGTTGTTGAATAAATTTGCTAATGAACTTTGGGGAATTAGCAAAGGGTACCTGATTTGTTTTTCGTTTTTTTTCTTCTGGCTAAAACAACCATTACCTTACTCTATAAATCGGGCATATTTAATATGCCAACAATGTTTGTTTTGGCAAAAAGAGGGCTTACGAAGTTTCATTGGATGGATAGTGGTTTTGTTATTACAAATCCAACAATTTTGTTATTGGTTTTGAGTCCCCCTATCTATGTGTGTGGCCGTAATTTAAGCCCTAAAGTGAAATTGTTATAAATTGTGTAGTTCTCTTCGTCTCTGTCTCATTACATTGTTAATGAGTGTCACATTAATGCTGAAATTTAAGGGTTTTAATCAAATTCAAATGCCAGAAGCCGATGTTAAGAGGTATTGAGGTAAATTTTTTTTTTTTTTTTTTTTGTTAATCAATTTGGATAGCCAATAAGTTAATCAAAACCAATTCTTTTAAATATTTTCCATGCATTTTACAGAAAATTTTGAAGTCATTTAATGGCTGTAATACGCAAATGTGTGCCAATATTTGAATCGATCCAATTTTTGATAAACTGTGCTGAAGTTAAGCATATTCTAGTCAAACCGTTAGCCATCAATCGAAACAAATTGTAGTCACAAGATCGAAGGTCTGGGCCATATCCTGCATGAGGTAAAACTTTCCATCTACTGCTCTATAAATAGATTTTAACCGGCGCCGCCGTTGGCATGATGAAAAATTACAATCTCGTGTCTGATTGCTTATTCACGGCGTTTTTAGGCCAATGCATAATTAGTTGTTGCCTGTACAAACCTCCAGTGAAAGACTGGCCCGGACTTAAATCTTATAACGGATCACACTGCTTGGCCGTAAGTTTTTCCGTTGTCCCGCGCATCACATATAATTTCTTGAGCCTAAGGTTGTCGTAATGAATCCATTTTCTGTCGTCAGTGATAATTCGATGCAAAAATGAATTCTTTTTAGAACTATTAAACTACATTTCTCACCGAACTTTTCATTACAACCCCTAAGTCAGGATTCCGGCCTAGTTTCCCACACCACCTAAATGGTGTGTGTTAACGTTATACATATGTAGCGGACCCGGAACAGTTTTAACTCGGCTGGCTGTATATTCAGACCCTCTTTCTGTTAATGTTCAAAACGAATTACAGGTCTCCTATACGCACAATTCGGCTTGCCCAATGATTTTACTTGTTGCCCGCGCTTTACATATGATTTCGATACAAAAATGATTTCTTTTTAAAGCGATAAAACAGTATTTCAGCATGCGAAATCGTTTTTCAACTTCTCTCTGATAGGCAGCGATCGAGTTCCATCAGGCCATTTAGGAAACTGATCATGCGAACTTAAGTTCAGATTTCCGAATATGTTGCGGTTCTTATATTACTGTGTCGTGTTGGTTGCACTCGGTGCCCCTTGTGACGGTGTTAAAAGTACAGAGCATCATACATGATCATGGAATAAAGTGGATTATTGCCCAGCCCTTGCTAAGGTGTGCAAGCTGCTTTTTTAAGGATTAATAGAATAAAAGTTTTACAAATTAAATTTGTTTCCTCAAATTTAAAAATTCTATGGCATATTTTAAGGCTTAACAATTTTAGGGCATATTCTTTGGCATGGCATTATTCGATTAGTTTAACTTTTAGCAAGTTTACATCGTAACAAAAAGCTTTAAAAAATGATAGCATACGTTTAGGTGTAATTTGTTAAAATTAAATTAAAGCATACTTGAAATAAGTTGTTTTCTTGCCAAAAATAAGGAAAATTTATTTACTTTCAAGTTTTTCCCTTGTTTGTTGTTGTTGTGTATCATATTTATTTATTCTTACAAGAATTTACAATCCATTAAGCTAATTACCCTTAAAAAATACAAAAGAACTGGAGTTACGACTGAGTGAAATAGTATAGTAAAGGATAGCTGACCATAAACGAGAGATGAATTTTGACAGAATATAAAAGGAAATTTCCTCTATCACGCTTCTTCTCTGCTTCTGTAATTTTAAAGAGTCCGGAATATGTTTTTTATATCAAAAAATTTTTTTTGGTTAAATGCGTGTAGCTCTGCTACAAGAATAAAGTCATTGCCATGCTTTATTAGAATTAATGGTTTTATAGGCCAGCTAAGAATTTTACCATTAAAAACATAAAAATTTCGGCTTTGTATAACAAAAATATTGCGTGAAAAATAAACTAAAGCCTACTTTAAGGCTAAACAAAGCGTGGGGGTAAATTGTGGTTGAAAGATGTAATTTTTAATGAAGCGAAAAAAGATAAAAGAAAGAGAGAAATTGAAAAACACAGTAAATGTTGTAAATGTTGTTTAGCGGCTATAAATAAAAACAAGTTACGAATCTTGTCTTTCGTAAAGCATACTTTAAGGTCGATTTCTGGGTTTTTCTTCTTTTATTTCACTTTACTCTTTCATTGCTATTCAATGTATTGGTTTTTATTTTTTCTGTTTTTATTTGAAAAGCAATTAATCTAAAAGCTTTCTGTTTTGCAAGTTTTTCTAAAGAAAACAAATGTTTTTTTTTCTTCCCTTTTTCACGATTTTATGCTATTGGAAAATATTATTCTTTTGTTTCGTTTAATGATGGCGGTTTTTGTCCCCCAACATTGTTTTCTGCTTCCCTTTTTCAAAGATATGAAGATAATGATCATCATCATCTGATATTTTGATTGTTGGCATTTTCAAAACGTGTCCTTCCTGTTGTTCAAATTTGTTTTCATAAATGATTAGAAGAGAAGAATGATGGGTGCAAAGTTATTTTGTAGGAAAATAAAGTACAATATTGAAACGGTTATTAATTATTCGGCTTCATCTTTAAAGGATTTTGAGGTCTAGGTCAGTGAAAAGGCGATATGAGTTAATAAAACGTGGGTAAAGAATTTCAAGAAATAACACAACATTTTTGTTTTGGAAGAGATATTTTAATAATTCGTACACGGTTCAGTTCATTATTTTCTTTTGGGAATAGAAATTCAAATACAGATGAAAACAATTATTTCTTATGCCTTTTACAATATGGATTTAATTTTAAAGGGGAAAATAGCTTTTTTTTAAGCCTAATTTTAGGAATTTGTTTTTAAATTAAACTTATACGCAGTGTTGCCTCAAAAAAATGTCATAAAATTTTGTTAAATTAGCTTTTCCTGATGGAAGTCGCTGTCACATTTTTTAAAACATTATGGAACTTCAAATTCTGTTTAAAATTTTTACATTGAAGAAGCAAACGTGGAAAAACAGACACTAAATGTTGTACTCTTGTTTCAAGCCATAATAGAATATATGTTTAAGGAAGCTAAACTTATGTGTTAAACTCCTACAAAAATACCTCTTATCTGATTGATAAACTTACATTTCGATTGATTTATACTTTGATTGCTTGATGGTTAGCAACTTCTAGAACCTTACTGCTTACTGACATTCCCTCGCATAATACTTGCAGACTGCTTGGGTCATGGGAACGCTGACGTTTATGATTAATAAACTTACATTCCGATCGATTTATACTTCATTGGTTGCCGGTTGGCAACTTCTAGAACCTTACTGTTGATTTGTTATTGTAATTTTAAACTGTATGCTGATGGACAGGACATTCCCTCGTATAACTTTTGCAGACTATTGTTTACTTCGCATGCCAGTGACATATTCTCATCATGGGAAGGCCGAAGTTTTTTGGGTTCTTAATTGCTGTCATTCTTTACTGAAAACTCCAAAGTAAGAATCATTGCAGAAGAGAGAAATTAATTTTTAGGAAACTCTTCTATTGAGGTCACCGTAGTCTAGTAGGAAGTGTTTTGGTTTATTAGACGTGAAGCTATAATTCAAACCTCAGGTCTGCCATCAAAAAGCAAAATATGAACAAATATTTCTTCGGCGACTTCCGCTCAGCAGATTTCTGGCCACGGTTCAAACCCCAGGTTAGACATCAAAACGAAAATATAAAAAAAATTTCTCTCAGCAGGTTTCTGAGAAAAACTCTGACAGTAAATAAAATTGCCATGAAAGTTTTCTCAAAAATCTATCTTTCGGAGTCGACTTTAAACTGCAGGTCCCGCCACTCATGTATAAAATTAACACACACAACATAAGCGTTGTGAGAAGCTTGGTCGTAATCCTGACTGAAGAGCTGTATTGACCAATAGTTTCCTATTGGAACTGTTTGATCCTAGGGTTGGACATAACCTCTGGCCTAATTGACGACTTCGCCCTTCTAGGAGAGGCAACATCTAACCTAACCATGTTCTTGACCAAAGCAAAGGTATAGAACATTCCGTGGGCAATAGTTTACGAACTGTTTCATATTCTGAATCTAAAGAATGCCAATCTTTTCAATTTTCTGTAAATTTTCGTTCGAAAAACAATTTTTGAAAAAGATCTTAAGATTTTGATTTGGAAATTCTGTTTTATACTAAATCCGTAATGAATTCCTTTCTTGTGAACCACTTTTTCTCAATTGTTTATCTTATTTAATTCCATTTTTGTATTCCTTTTTAAATGGTTTTCTTGTCACTTTTAACTACAACCTACACCTGAGTACATTTTAATTTTAAACAGCTCTTGTGGCTAATTATGCTCATATAAGTACATATAGTTTTTCTATTTGTGACAAACAAACTCGATTTTATTTTATTTTATTTTGCAACAATTCTTACTCAAACATATGAATAAAATTACGCACACAAACACAAAACCAAACCAGCAAAAGATACACAGAAAGAGAACACTCCGTTTTACTACTTCTGCAACACAATTTTAAAATCCTTAATCCTGCCTTACAAGGCAACAAATCCCTCTTTGGAGAATAATAAATTCAAAAAGAAATTCAAAACGAATTAAATGTTTACAAAAAAAGAGAGAGAAAATTCTTGAATTTCAGTAATGAAACCAGAGTTTTTCATTAAATAATATTTTGCCAAAATAAAAAGAGAAGAGCAATTAAATATTTTGCATTGCAAAAGGTATTAAATGCCTGGGATTTAAATGAAAGTGAGATGGTTAAACAAGGTAAGTAATGTTATTGTGGAATTAAGGAGTACAGATAAGATAGGAAAAATGGAACAGAGAAAAGTTGTTTTTTTAAATTGGATAGCATAACGAGAAGTTAACGCTAACCTAACCTAACCTAAATATCGTTTTTGAAAACGTTGCCAACATTCCAACATTAATTTTTTCCTACAATGCGATAAAATTGCCAAGACCAAATTGCCAAGACCAATAGACCAATTTGAAGCTGAAAGCAAAGATTTTCTATTTAAGGACTAAGAAGACTTGCACAGGATTGTGCTTCTAGAGTTAGGCATAGTGTTTGGAACTCAGTAAATAAGAATGCGATCCCGTAAAAACTAATGAAATCAAATCAAATGAGTAGCTTTTTGATCATGTTTAATTTCTCTTTAATTTCTTTTTCTCTTTGGCTTTAATTTCTTTTCAAATCAGATCGAAGACCACATACATACACACATTCGTACATAATAGGTCACTACAACCCTTCAGTTAGTATTACGACCTAGCTTCTCATACCACTTACATTGTGTGTGTTAATTTGACTGGCGGGACCTACAGTTTAAAGTCGACTCCGAACGATTTTTGAGAAACTTTTTGATGACAATATAATTCACTCTGAGACTAACCTGGAGTTTCAACTGTAGCCTCACGTCTAAGCCAACACACTATCTATTAAACTACGACTACTTCCAAGACACATTCTTTAGAATAATATGTCAAAAGAGTTCAAAAGATTCTGCAGGAATCAGTGAAATTAGTAATGTGACTGGTTACCAAAACGGCACGCCTGAACGCTGCATGATTTCTTCTTTGTCCCTCTAAATAAGGAAGGCTATCAGAGTGATTGTCTTCGCAGTCTATCGTGTTGCAGATTTCTGGCATAAACTCTGAGAGTAAAATAAAATTTCCATGAAAAGTTTCTCAAAAAAACTGTCGCTCGCAGTCCACATTAAACTGTAGGTCCTGCCACTCATATATGAAATTAACACACACAACATAAGTGGTGTGAGAAGCTAGGTTGTAATCTTGGAATTATGTGTGTGTATAAATGTAAGCGCCATTCCGCTCCTGATCCTATAAAAAACCTAGGGGTTCGATGAAATTTTTTCAAACAATTCTTCTTGGTGTGAACTTCTTAATATTTTCTCGGTTCTTCTCTGAACGCCTGATAGATGTCTACTTCACTCGGGAGTTGAATGTTGTCACCCTCTAATATCTTAGGGATTCTAGTTAGTTACATTGCGATTAACATCTCCGGGTTGTTTACGTAGCGCGTGGCTAATCCATCACCACTTGGTTTTTCGTATCTTCAAGAGGGTTTGAATTTGATTACTGAAGAGTTACATTGCGATTAACATCTGCTGATGCAACTGATTAGTTACTTTGCGATTAACATCTGTGGATTGTTAATGTAACGCGTGCCTAATCAATCGCCGTTTGGTTTTTCATATCTCCAAAAGGATTTGGCTTTAATTATCGAGTGTGTATGGAACAAAAAAATCTCTAAAATTTTCTCAAACATGCAATGTGTTCAGTGCTTTAAGGTTTTTTTACTCATATTGAGGAACGGATGCAGTAATAGCTCTGATGCTATAAATATGATAGGACTTGACAGGACTAAAGTAAACTTAATCTTTTATTTGCGGTTTAAGGATAGCATTACTCGAATGTGATTTCAGTAGTCTAAAGAAAACTGACTTCGTTTATTAGAAGAGGACAAACCTCAAATCTGTCAACTTAAAAAATGTTTTTTTCTTTTGTGTGTAGCGAAAGGTGAAGGCATCACACGTACTCAATGGCCGAGGTGGCCAATAAGGCCTGTATATGTATTTCTTAACGCCTTTTAAGCCAACTATTTCTGAAAATTCTTTTCCTAAATATTAAACATTAAGGGGTGAAGAAACAAAGGTGTTGTACAGGACGATGCTTAAAAATTAGGCACACAACGTAAGAAATTGATATGAAACATACACTTTTGAAATCTTATGCTTGCACTACAGGCTAATATTTATGGATTAAAAATTTCATACAGAAGCCAGGATATGCAAAGTTTACCCCCATTTTTTATTTCTTTGTAATGTTCTTCTTAAAGACAAAGAAAAAGTACTTTTCTTTTATAGAATACTTAACTTGTTCACCTTTCTTTACTCTTCAATAATCCTTTACCAATTTCTTTAGTTTAAGTTTCAGTTTTAGAAGATAAAACTAAAGTTTTTAAGTGCATTTTTATCTTAAACATGTGAAAAAAAAAAGATGGCAACACATAAAGAAAAACGTCTCCTGTCACATAGTAGCATATGAAAAACGCAAAGCACATAAGAACTTTTTCAGGAGGGGGCGAGGCAGAAAAGTACCAAAAGTTTGTACAGGTTTTTTTTATTTTTATTTTAAACATTTTAGATGACATTTAAAGTGCAGCTTATTTGAACATGAAAGAAATTTTTCAACTTTTTTCTGCACAACACAGTACTCTCTCTTAATGCCCGTTTTTTCTTCAAAGCTTATCTATCTAAAGTACCCAAAAAAAAACTATTCGAGCATATGTAGACATTAAAAGTAATACTTAAAAAAGTACACAGAACAACAGTAAAATTATCAACTTTTTTTGTTATTCTCTTTTTTCTGTCTTGAAACTCAAACCAAACTCACGCATTTCTGCTAAATGACACGGCAAAAAAACTGCCACTTAAACTGAAGGTTACAGCAAAAAATGAAGAAAAAAAATTGAAAGCAAAGGGGGAAAAGAGGCATTAAACACTACATAAATGTGAGTACTTTAGCCAAAAGGTATTTACAAAAGTTTATGATAAAATTACCAACAACAACAACAAAACAAACAAAAAAAAAAAACAGAAAAAAGTTTATCCAAATGGTTTGCAAGCAAAACTAGCCCGCTTTCAACTTAAATTCGTTGCCAGAGTGTTTTTTCGTTGGTACTTTTTTGTTTGTTGTTGTTCTTGTTAATTCCTTTACTCTAAGGTACATTTTAGGGTTTGTAACTGCTGCTGTTATGTTTTTGCAGCTAAACCTATGCGTTTAAGTTCTTTAGTTTCTGGATGGCTTTCAAGTGCTGGGATTTGTTTTTAATAGTTCAGGAGTTGTTCTAGATTAGGGTGCACTTTTTTTCGTGTTCATTTTATGTAGTTTTTGTTGTAATTTAGGGTTTAGAGTTTAGTTACAAAGGAAGAGATTACATGGATATTAGAGAGGGTCAGGTTTTTTTAACTCATGTACAGGGTGAATGAACTTTTGTAAATTCCTTAAGCACTGGTCAAAACATATCGATGTATAAACAATACAAATATTCCCATCTCTTATATACCTTAGTAGATGAGTTCTTAATATTATTTGATTTGAAAAACTCATCCCTTATAGTGGGAACTTCCGTATGGTGTGTTATTTACAGAATTCAAGTTAGGTTAGGCAGAGTTAGAGTGACAGCCAACTTAATTCGACACGCTTAGATGCCTATATCCAATCAAATCAAATCAAATGTCCAGGTCTCTTCATTTTTGGGACTTACATTCTATCGGGTGGGCCATCTAACGGTTTAAATTTAAACCATCGGTTATTTCGAATCTGGCTATACTTATGTTATTCTATTCTGTGTAATGACTCGATTTACCCTTGAGCAACGTAGGGATATATTGGAAATTTATGTCCAAAACAAAGGCAATTGCTCGGAAATTGTACGAAAATGTCGTCCGCAATTTGGTCGCAGAGAAGGACTAGATATGCCAAAGAGAAACTGTACGATGATGTCGGTGTTGCCAAAAGAAAAAATGATCTGTTGGAATGAAGCTCATTTTCATCTTGGTGGGTACGTTAATAAGCAAAATTGCCGTATTTGGAGCTCAGAAAACCCACATAGGTCTTGCAGAAGCCAATGCACCCATTACGAGTGGCTGATTGGTACGGCTTGTGGGGCAGAGGCATCATTGGCCCATATTTCTTTGAAAGTGAGAAGGGCGCAACCATTACGGTCAATGGAAACACCTACCGCACCTTGATAACCGAATTTGTTTGTATCCGCTCTTCGTGGTATTGATGTGAACGATGTTTGGTTTCAACAGGATGGTGCAACTTGCCGTACATCTCATGCAACAATTGATTTATTGTGGCAAACGTTTGATGGCCGTTGAGTTAGCCGAAATAGTGATGTCAACTGGCCACAAAGAAGCTACGATTTGACACCGCTGGACTATTTTTTGTGGAGTGCCTTTAGAGACAAACCAGAGATAATTGAGCATTTGAAGGTCAACATTCGTGATGCTATTGCCGAGATACGACCATATATATGTGAAAAGGGAACGAAAATTGGTTCGATCGAATGAGGTTCTGTGGGCCAGCCACGGTAGCCATATGAATGAAATAATCTTCCATTTATAACCGGAACAATTGCACTTCACAACAAAAAAATAAATTTGGCAAAATTTCAAACCGTTTTTCTTTAATTGCATTTTTAAATTTAAACTTTTAAATAGCCCACCCTTTATATACTATTCTTTGTGGCCTATTCCATAAACGCCTTCGCGAGCAGATAATATTTCTTGTAAATTGTTGAATCAACTGAAAGCATTATTTTTAAATTTAATTCCCTTTTTGTTGTAATTTTTAAAAATCTGTTTAAACATGACTTACACAACTAATCTTACCATTTGTAGATTGATCTTAGGTTCTCTCTGTCACATAAAATTGACTCTTTTTTCGGTTTTTTTTTTGAAAACAAAAAATAAATTTTAAATTGAAATCAGCGAAATATTTTTGAATATTTTTTGCAGCTGTAGCACATTGATGTTTGAACGTATTTATGCATGTATGTTTGTAGTTGTTAGTTGTAATAGTAAATGTAATTTGATTTCTTGTATTTCTTTTTTTTTTGATTAAATTTCAAACGCCGATTTGTTCTTGTTGTTGTTTTCTTTTGCAAAATTTGTTTAGAATATTTAAATTTGATAAAATTTTTTTGTAGTTGATATTCAAAACACATACACAGCGCTAAAGCGACAGAAACAAATCAGATTGGCACGTAGGCAAACAAATGTGTTCTTATTTCAAATTCATTTATTGACATGTAGAACGCTGTGTGAGGTTATGTTTCCAATAGTTTTTGTCGAGATTTCATTATTTTTATGAAAATTTGTATGAATTTTTTTTTCAAAAATAATTTTATTTTTTTGTATTAATACAAGCACACATACATTTATATATTATCAATTACTTGAATTCAATAACAATTATTATGACAAATAAATTAATTTTTTGGCGTATGATTTCTTTAAAATAAAATCGAAAATTTTTAATAAAATTAAAATTAAAACAACAAATAAATTAATTATTTTTATTTTGTTTTTTCTAAATTACAATACATTTAAGCTTACCTATTTCGTATTTTTGTTGTATTAAGTTTTCAAATGTTGTTGTTTAAGGCGTATTAAAGGTTTTGTAAAATGGTTCTCAAGAAATAGAAAAGTGTTCAAGAATTAAAAAGCAAATAAAAATAGAGGAAAGGAAGGAAGTTCTATTTAAGAAGAGCTTTATATTCTATATTTTAAAGTTTTATTTATTATTTCTATATTATTTCTATATTTTAAAGTATGTCTACGACAATATCTCAACTCAATCAAGTTACAATATTTTAAGTTCGAGTTTTGCTTTCAAAAAATAAGGGTCTAAAAATCCTAAAATCATCCTCTATCTCTAACTTACACTTTTACCCATTCTTTTGTCTTTCATATTCGTTTCATTATTTCGATTGTATACCGAGCTCTTTGGTGATTAAGACGAAAAGGCTAAATATGAATGATCTACTCGCATCCGAGATACAGCCAAATTCCGTGTTGGTTCGAGCGAATGGAGTCGGTTTTAATGTGTTATGTTTATTGTATCATAATCTAGCAATTAATATGTCATTGAAGCTACGAGTGGTGTAAATACATGGGAATTAAAAGCTAGCTCTAGAAACATTACATTTTTCAAATGTAAATTTTTCGCTGTTTACCGACACTAGCACGGACTTTCGAACTTTGTCAGTTGATAAAGGCCATTGTTCACGCTGGCCATCCTACTTTTAATATTAGATATAATTTTAGTTTAAGTGTGTTAAACACCCATGTATTTAAGTCCCTATTGTTGTAATAAAGGCCATTTTCTCAATGCTATACCTGTTAAATTAATTGCTATTTATGCAAACTATTTCGCCAAATCACTATGGACGGATATAGCATTTAACATATGTACATACATACATAAATGTATACATAATTGGTCATTACAACCCTTTAGTCAGGACCTAGCTTCTTACACGACTTATGTTGTCTGTGTTTCATTCATACATGAGCGGCGGGACCTACAGTTAAAAGTTGATAACATACGACAGATTTTATGATAATTTTATTTAATCTCAGAGTTTTTGCCAGAAATCTACTGAGAAGAAGTTGCCGCAGATATTTTATTTCGCATTTCATTTTGTTCGAGATGTCTGACCTAGCGTTTGAACCATGGCCTCACGTCTAATTAGCCAACATACTACCTACTAGACTACGCAGACTTCAACACGTCCAAATAATAAAACTGATTTTTATCAAAGTGGACGTTTTGTTCGGACAATGTATCACACGCTTCGTCCATTTTACGATCGCAATATTTATCAAGAGGACTATTCTCAATGTGATGGATAAATACAGATCCTTTGTTTTAGAAAACAAGTGACCAGTATGTCGACGAAACACCAAATCTGCCGAAAACATCGACCAAGTCCATAATAGAGTGCAAGAGAATCCAAGGTTTCAGATTTGGAGTCACTCACAATAACTCGGGATTTCGCAGATCACAACTTGGGGAATTTTGACTCGTGACTTTAGCCTCTGCACAAAATTCAACTGACCGAGGAGCATAGACTGTTGCAAACTGAACCTAATTTTTAGAGAAAAATCATCATCAACGATGAGGCCTATTTTTAGATGAAAGGGTACGTGAATAAACAAAATTGTCGAATTTGGGACGATACCAATCCATAGGAGATTCAAGAGCGTCCAATGCATTCCCAAAAACTTTCTTTTGGTGTAGATTTCGAGCTGGTGGCGTTATTTGACAATAAAGAGGACGATAATGGCCAGACTATCACTGTCAACGGCGTGAACTATAGGTCGATAATTGTTAACTTCTTTGAGCCTGAATTGAACGATCTTGATACCAACGACATATGTATGGGTGCAACAGTCCACACAGCTCACACCGCGTTAGATATTATGCATGAGTGATTTGAGGGCATTGCCATCTCATGTGGAGGTAATGTGAACTCTTCACCCGCTTCACTCTGCTGTTGGGTTATTGTTCAATAAATTCTCCTTAAACGAATAAATAATTTCGATGACATGTCATACACGCTTTGTTTTTTTTTAATTAAAAGAAAGAAAGCGTTTAATGCAAGACCCAATATCCCTACGCCTTATATTTACTCAGACTCCTCTACTATTTTTTTATTTCAATTTTATTTAAATAAAGCTCTTCTTCTTTTTTTAAAAAGCCAAAGCAATATTTGTATGCCAAAAAGTACTCAAAAAATAATAAAAAGCCGGTGTTAATTAAAAAAAGAAATGAATTTTTAAGGAAATTATTTTTTAAAATCTTTTTTATTTAGTTTTTTTAACAGAAAAATGACAGGTTGTTTTGTGATTTATGATTGTGGTTTAATCTGTTTGTTATTGAGGTGGGCTTAAATGTCATGGTTTTTTATTTTTCATTTATTTTTTTTGAATTTTTTTTCATTATAGTCATTAAAATTAATTAATTTATGAACTTATTTAATTGACTATAAAAATATTATTAAGAAATTTATTTTATTTCCGGCATTTAATCGTTTTATTTAATAACAAATAATTGTTTAATGTTTTGTAATGAATTTAATTTTAATTTTATAAAATTAATTTATTGTAATTTTGTTAATTTAATTAATGGACATGAGAGAATTGTATGTGTTAAGTTAAGCTTGATTTGAAGGAAAATAATTTGAAGATTTTAAATGCTTTCATATTATTTTCTTAAAATTTATTTGTTTAATTATGATTATATGATGCGCCTGCCATAAAAAGCATATAAATTTATAGTTTCTAATTATTATTTTAATTGCTTTAACTAAGATATTTAATTATTTTTTATTGTTTTTCTTCAAAAAAAATATGTTATTACACACGCTTACACATTTAAGTGAAAATGCTATGGCAAATGCACATTTAATAACAACAGTTTGACAACAATTTTGTACAATATTTGAGCTGGTGTTTGTTGCTAATTTAACAAACATACATACATGATAATGCACACAGACATACATACATTTATATGATTATAATAATAATAATTTTGATTGTCATAAACAATTATTTTATTTTTTGTTTTTGTTTCGTATAAATTAATAATTTATGTTGCGGATATATGATGAACAAATCAAATATTTTCATGATTTTGTAAAGTGACATTAAAATATGGTATTAATTTATTCAACATAATAATAATAATAACAACGGTAATATTAATTTAAAACTAATCAATAATGATTGATTGATATGCTAATTGGTTACACTAAAACATTTATATGATGATCATATTCTGTTAAGAATGTATTTGTAATTAATTTTTAAATTTAATTTTTTATTTTAATTTAATTATTTTAATTAACGAAATGGTATTAATGTTTTTGAATAACAATAACATCAAGACTTAATCATTTTTAATACAAGTTTTTATATGCTCTTGTTGTTAATCGAATTTTAAATAAATATCTTAAAGTTTTCCTTAGCATTAATACCACTTTGGATAATTATAAATATTTTTCGATTATATTTATTTCTTATATTTTTCTAATCTTTTTAAACCCTTTAAGTATAAGAAGCATCATTCAAAGAAAGTGTCTGCAAGATCTTTTGCACATTGCCTGGAATTGATATTGAACTTGCATCATATAAACCATTGCATAAATTTCTTTAGAACCTATCACTAGTAATTAATTGGGTAGACAGATTAAGCTTAAATACAGCTCAAATAGAGTTGGACAGAACATAGGGACAAGCATTTGTTGATTAATAAAACCCTGACCAACAGAGCGCTAGAAACTCAGATGAATTTAATTCAGTTGCACATGGTAGTCAATTTGCGATCTTTGTTAACTTTGTTTAGGCCAATGAGGGACAAGTCTATTATGAAAGTCATCAGGTATCTTAATGATTTAATAAATCCAGACTCTATGATTTTGAAGTAAAATATATAAATAAATTTGCCTTGGGGCTACGTATACAATTAAAGATGACATATTACATAAGAAGACATATTACGTTTTTTGTTAAAGCAGTATGAGCTGGGGTTTGAACCACGAGCATTTTACTTGAGAGATAATACAAAGGAACATTTGTGCTTCGATGCACGTGTTGTTATATAAAATCTTCAAACAGGTACTTTCGAACTTTAACAGTTGGTAACGGCCATGTTGTTGAAGCTACATCTGTCAAATTTGTTCTGTCATTTATTCGGTATATTTTGTGGAACCATCTTGGAGGACCATTGTCAACGATTTGCGTTCCCTGAATAGACACTGGAGCAGTTGAAAATTGGCCCTAATTTTAATCAACAAATAATTTTCAGCAATGGAGCTCAATTCTGGATGAATGGGTACGTGAACAAACAAAATTTTGGAATTTTTACTGATATCCAAGAGCGCCCAAGGCATCCTGAAAAAGTCACAGTTTGGTGTGGATTATATACCGACTGCATCATCGGTCCTTATTTCTTTGATAACGATTTTAGCCAGGCCATCACTGCCCACGGAGAGCAATTTTGTTCTTAATTGGTTAATTTGCTGTTGAATACGAATCCATATGATACCAATGAATTCATAATTCTTTGTTGGCAAGTACATCACTATCAACGGCGAGCACTATAGGCCGGTGGTTTGGTTTGATGATTTGGATACCAACGAGATGTAATTTACCTGTTTTTGGTGTCAAGCGACAAATTCTTTGGTGGCGATTATATTCGTAGAATAACTTATTAGCGTAATGCCTTAGCTCATTAGATCACATCAAACGTATGAATTATAATGATCCTGCAAAAAGATATTTCGCTAATTTTCTGAAGGGACTCGATAAAGAAAAAAAGTCGTCGTAGTCGTGTAGGTAGTGTTCTTAGACGTGAGTCCATGGTTCAACCCTTGGTTCAGAGTGAATAAATATTTCTTCGGTAACTTTCTCTCAACAAAAATTCTAAGAGCAAATAAAATTGCCATGAAAAAGTTTCTCAAAAATCTGAGTTCGTAGTCGACTTTAAACTGTAAATCCCGAAATTTATGGATAAAATTACACGCAGAACATAAACCGTGTGCGAAGCTAGACCGATTATGTGTGTATGTATGTAAACGATGAAGTGGGATGGAAAAATCAGATCTAAGATGATCTTTCAAAATTTGATATGAGAAATGGAAAAAAAGGCATATGACCTAAGCTTTGTTTTTTTTGATTCTAAACCAGGCTACGGATCAAATGGCTGTTACATAGTTTTTGGAGTTAATAAGCAATGTTAGTGCAACATTTCCTTATACTTAAAGGGTTATTGAGTTAAATAGCTATTTATTTTATTTTTGTTTTATTTATTGTTGTTGTTTTAATATTAATGATAATGTAAGATTAATTTCAATACTTAATTAAAATGATGCTGCTTTTTATTTATTAATTTTAAGTCTAATTTAAAATTGCATAACTATTGGTGATTGAGGGATTGGATTTCATTTATGCTGCACATTTTTTTAATATTTTTATTTTAACAGTTTTTATTAAATTTTTTCCTCAGCAATACTTGAAATTTATTTGGCCCCTACAGAGTGTAAATAAAAAAGTGGAATTAAAAAGAAGACTTTGTAGAAACAAAATGGTTTTGAGAGACAAAGAAATTTGAATAAAATTAATAAAAAAAAAGATTTAAAAAATTTAATAATCTTTTCAAATTTGGTATAAAGAAAGGGGCTAAATAAACACCAAGCATTGTGGGGTTTAACCAGTTATATTACACCAGCTTATTGTTTGTAATTATTTTGGAATTTTTTTTTTATAGTTTTTTAAGGGTGTAGACAAAAAAAATTCTGGATTAAATAGAGGGGAAGAGAAAAATTTTGAAAAGCAATATTTTGCTGGTTAAACTTAATAAAGGAGTTAGGAGTTAGGGAGCAAGTTTATTAGGTTCTTTTGGGGATATTTTGTGAAAGAATTTTGTAAGCGGTTTTCTTTTTTCAATGGTTTTTATTAATTTCGATATTTTACAATGTAAGGCCCACATAAACGGCAAGCTGACAATGTACACTCCCACTTTTTCTTTTTTTGATTCTTTTTCTGGCTTGAAGCAGATGTTGTAAGATTTTCTTTGATGACCACTGCGTGTGTAAACTACTCTTATTGAAATGTTTTACTTTTTTTTTAAATTTTTTTTGGTATTTTTTTAATAATTTTAAGTTTTTGTTTTTGATTTAATTTAAGGAAATTATTTGTATTATTTTAAATAAAAATTTACAAAAAAAAATATTCGTTTTAAGCAAAATGTTGAAATGAAAAATGCTTTTTTTGTTTTTGGACATGATAAAAAATGTTATTTTTTTGTGATGATTTTGTTTTTTTTTATTAAAATTTCAAATAATGTTAGTAAAACTAATTTTATTTTAAAATTTTTTTTTTGATTTTATGTTTTTTTTGAATGGTTTTAAGTTATACAATATAATACAAAAGGTGCTGGTTTAAAAGCTCATATACAAACTTAAAAAATTCCATAAAAACAAACCATAACTATAAAACTAAAAAGCCATTTATTTTTACAAAAAAAAATTTTTTTCTTTTTTTTTTCAAATAAAAAATAATTTATTATATTTTTTGATTCTTACCTGTTTATTTTGTTTAATTATACTAAATACCCAGCTTTTACGTTACAATTCTTATAAAATTTAAAATACTTATAAATGTACTGTTTGTATACAAAATACCTATAAATTTTTTGCTTTCTGTACAAAAAGAAACTTATTAAGAAATTTTAATTATTATTTTTTATAATTTATTTTGTCTTTAAAAATATAATTTATAACCCTTTTTTTATTTGTTTGAATTTAATTAAAACTTTTCCTTTAAAATTCCTCTCTTAATTTTTTTATATTTCTTTTTCCATTTTAGTCATTCAAACTTACCTGTTGTACATCAGCACATCCGGTTTCCATAGTTTATTGGGTGTTATACGCAGATCTTTTACACCGCCATACTCTGAGTCATTCCATCTTAAATTATAGTCATTCCACTCCTGTTGTTGTTGTTGTTGTTTTTCAAGCAGCATAAATTAATTTTTATTTTCCACATAAAAAATTTCAATGAAAATGAAAGTTTTGCAGAAATAAAAAGAAGAAAAAAAAATTTATTAAAAATTATATTCTCTTTTTAGTGCCAAGCTTTTATAATAACATTTCATTATACACTACAGTTCAAAGGAGAGAAATAGAGAGAGAGACTTTACTGTACTTTTTCTTTTTTGCTTGAATTTTAAGAGAACTTTTTCATTATCATTATCAGTGTGGTTTTCTTTTTTATTAAACATACCTCGTATAGCATAAAAAATTTGCTTGGTTAACCCCTTAGCATAAACTTTACATTAATCAATTTTACTTAAGTATCATTTAAATGGAAAGAATGAGAAACTCTGTTAAGAATTTTACTGCATAATGATAACAGAACCATCAAGGCTACATGCAAGCATCGTGCACTTATACTGTTTAAAGTCATCTGTAACCATAACAGGTCTTTATCAAGTTAGGTCAAAAAAGTCGTGTTGGCTCACACTCACTTCACAGCTAATCTCCCCGATTCAAAGCCACAATCTATATCATCAGACAGCCTATAGAATTTTGCATGTTTCTTCTCAAACTGAATCTTAACGATTGTTGGAATATGTCAAGGTTTGTTTAATAGACTCCCTGATTAAAAGTCCCCATCTACATTATCAGACAGCCTACTTTATCTCGCATGATCTTTTTCAAAGTAAATCTTTCTAGTTGTTGGAATGTGTTTGCTCAATAGACGACCCCCTTAGGGATAAACCAATCCAGAAAGCGAAACGTAAAACGCGGAATACACATGACAGCTTAAGCAGAAATCATCGCTTACATCGCTACTTAGTCTATTCACTGTGACATAGAGAGGTGAGTGCCACTCATTGGCTGTAAAACTGATTGAGTGTAACATCCTAAGATTTTGCGTATTTTTGTTGTCAAATTTCATCACTTTAGTAGACTACCCACCGCATATGATTAAACGAATGTAGGAAGCAAAATTCACGTGATTGACATGACAGTAGACTAAGTCGCTTATAGTCTACTCATTATGAAATAGTGAGCTGAGTGCTACTCTATGGCTGTAAAGCTGATGAGTGCAATATTCCAAGATATTTCATATTTTACAACCAAATTTCATCACTGATGGACAAACACAATATAATTTCCAGTTGTAAGAGATATTAAGTAACGCATTTGCTACTAAATCGGTCACATTTTAATTATCACCCACGGGTATGCACAGAATACTCTACAAGACGTTCATCCTCTTGCTTCTTCATGGCGCAGAGGCATGAACACTCTTAAGCACTGATGCAGCAGCCTTGAGAGTATTAGAGAGAAAAGTCCTACGTAGGATCTTCGATCCAGTGCGAGTTGGCGATGATTTCCGCATTTGATCCAACAATGAGCTGTATGAGCTCTTTAATAACATTGACGTTGTGCAATGTATTGGCATTCAACGGCTACGCTGGCTCGACCATGTCGTAATAGGTGAGTATGATCCGGCGAGATGCGTATTTGATGCAGGAATTTGCAGAAATCGTCGAAAAGGACGACCTTGTTTGCATTGGAAGGATCAAGTCGAGGAAGCTCTGTCATTCATTGGTATGACCAACTGGCATAGGCACGTAAGAAGCAAAGGCGCCTGAGAGGATGTGTTAAAGCAGGCCGAAATTCGATCAGGTTTTTTATGGATTATTAAGAAGAAGAAGAAATAGGAAAGGCATTTACATGGAGACGTCAAGTCGATACCGAAGCTGCCGCCATGTCCATAGGAATCGTAATCAAATAAGAAATTTCAGTTTCATTCTGTTCCATCGGGTCTGTCAATTAAAGCTAAATCTGTCAAAATATTTGGCATTTATTCAATCTTGTTTGTCAAATCACAATGGAAAACCATAGACAATGATTTGTGTGTTGGCAATTGAGCCTAATCTTCATTGCAAAATCATCTTCAATTCACAAGAGATCCAAAAGTGTCCAATGCATCCCGAAATTTTCACTATTTGGTGTGGATTTTGGGCTGGAGTCGCATTTTGAGAACGACGTAGAGCCTAGGTCATCATTGTCAATTATAAGACAACTATAAGTACGTTCATTACATTCATTGTATGTTCTGGTCACATTGGATGTTCTGCTCTAGCGATTTGAGGCCTTTGTCATTTTATGTGGAGGTTACATAAGCTGACCATCAAGATCAAGCGAGTTGATTTTTTCTTATGGGGTTTTCTTAAGTTGCAGGTAATGCGAATAAGACAGAAGCCAAAGTGATTTCGTCTAATTTATGCGTCAGAGTTTTTTTGCAAATTTATTTTCTTTTAAAATATTTTTAAAAATATCTCTTAAAACCTTTATACTTCTGTTACTACAATTTTTTAATTTTCTCTCCTCTGCAGTATATAATGAAACATTATTGTAAGTAATTATTTGTTATCAAATTAAATAAATTTTGTATAATTAATGTTTTTGAGTGTTAAATGAAAATGGCGACAGTAGTTTAATTATTAAAAAGTATACAATAATTTAACTAAATTAAATTAAAAAGTCATTTATTTTAATTAAGAAAGTAAAATATTTTAAAATTAATTTTAAATATATGAGCCTTTTATTCTAAAATTAAAGCATTCTTAAAAATATTTGAATTATAAAAATATGAATTTATTTTTAACACAATTAATTCATTCCTTCAATATTACAATATAATTAAAAATTATATTCGACTTAATAAAAGCAGCTTGACTAAAATCTTATGATTGGTGAAGAGTAATGTACCAGAGTCTCAAGTGGGCAGGGGACCCACAATCTTTATGTACACTACTCCTTAGTGTTTACAAAAATTGGATTCTTGTGCAGTTAGTTGTTTGGATAAAGGAGTTAAATAGTGATATATACCTATATAGAGTGTAAAATTCGTATTTAAAATTCCACTTTTAATAATATCGATAAACTTGGAATAGTTTTTTAACCCTTTAGATGTCTGTCCGGATCAACTCTAGTCAAACTACGGGTTTTAGTTCTAAAGGTAGTTGTCATTTAATAAGAGTTGATAACAAAATAGTTGAATCTATGTTGGTTTAGCCTTTAATAAGGCCTGTACCATTTAAGCGCTTTAAATGAAATAAATTTTTCGTAGCACATGACTATCATCAGGTCACAACGTACCAGGTCGGAGATTAATGAAGAAATGTTGGTGGTATTTAGATATGAATTTGTACTAATGGGCCAATTCGGCCGCCGGGTACTGTACTTGTCTTAATGGACAAGTACACGTCCTCTAACCTTAGATATGAAATGTGTATCAGCCATGTATGTTTCGCAACTGCTGTGATGAAGTGTTTAGCAATGTATAAGATGATTCAAATGATTTCATTAAATTGTCGAGTTATGAATATACGCTTTGAATAAAAATCCCATTTTCTTAAAGAAAGATCCAAGATAGAAGGCAAAGGTAAGAAGCTTATTGAAATGTTTTATTTTAATGCTCTCGTGGTAATCTGACGATTAGCTAAACGTATTACTTTGAATATAAGCATCATTGCCAGCATTTGCTGGTAGATAATGCAGCTGCAGTGGAAACGGATGGTGAATGCAGTTATTTATAAGAAACAAAAAAAAAGGTTAGTGCTGGCAACACACTAATATGACTAAGAACCATGAAAGCGTAGAGTACCGAAACCGTAGTTCTGCCAAAGTCGTAGGTACTAATCATTTGAACCTATTTATCAGAACTGAACGATATTAATCATGGTTTTGGAACAGAAATATCGAAAATATTTTATTGCGATATCAGGTACATCACATCGAAAATTGTCCATGAATAATGGGTGTCTCTGGGGGAGGGCATCGAGAATGAATGCATAAGAGGCTACAGCTGCTTATGCGAACAAATTTGGAAAGAAAGAATACTTGAAGCGAGATCAGCTCCTTGGATATATATGGTGGACAACACTTGATTTAAGTCTACTTAGAATACGTCTTACGAATTGCATAATGCGACCACTAGCATAGGTATATATATACACCTAAGGGCTGCAAATACAACTTCTGCAGATCACTAAACATTTTTTCTGTTATTGTCTAAGACTTTTTGATCTCGATTAAAGGATTTTTGTGAATCCATAACTTGACTAATTAGACACAAAAGTTCGTGTTGCGAATTAACGAATTAACATTCGTGCCACAGAATGTGACTTTGTGGAGATTTCCACATTGCCTGTAGTGCCCTATTTCGATAGTTTGTCGTGCTGTTTATGCAGATTGAAGTACTTGATAATTATATATTAGACAGGATTAGATAATACGATAATTATTTATTAGTATTCGATATTATTTATTAGAGCCACAGACACTTTATAGCGCCCATTTAAATGACAGTGCAAATGCTACTAATTATTGAAATCGCTATCGTTGGGTTTTCCATGATATTTTTCCACAATCCGTTTTAGAAAAAAAAAAATACAAATTTTTGGTATGTTATTAAACTCTTCTTCTAAACACCTTAATATATGTTTGATTTTTGTAATATCACGATTAACTTTAAATAGCAGACAATTACGAAGCTGATATGTTAGGTACTAATGCATTACATAAAACTTTTTTTTGTAATTTGTAACGCTTTTAGTGTAAAAGGCTCATATATTATGTAAATAATTTACATACAAAATATATTTGCAAAACTATTTTAAAACTAATTAAATTAATAACATTTTTGCAACCGCAAAAATTAAATAATTTAAAAGATATGTTTTTTTTTGTTTTCTCTAAATGTAATCTAATTAATGCATTAAAATAAACCACTAAATTTATGTCAAATTAAAAAGTTACAAAATAGATAATAAAGTTAAAAGAAAAAAATAAGAAAAAACAACAAAAATTACATTTAAAATAGATTGACATTAAAAATAAAAATTAAATTAAATGCTATTAAATTGAAAAATATAATTACAGAAACAATTTACTTCAATTGTATAGCATACATATAGGCATATAGCATGAATTTAAATATAAATAACTATTACTATTTTGCAAAGGTGCTGACTAGTGAAAATATGCAACAATATTTTATTTCTATGGTTAAAACAAAGCATAACTTAAGGTTTAAATTAAAAAAGATACAAAACCAATTTTTTAACAGTAAAAGTTTATAAGCATTTTCATATTAATAGGAATATTAGTTGTGTGCTTCAAAAAAAAAAAAAAAAAAAAAAAAAAAAAAAACCTAAAAGTATGCAATATATTTAAAACACTCAATTAAAATCTTTTAGACGGGAAAGTGGTACTTGATATCTGTTCAAAAAGTATTTAGTATCGAATAAAATAAGAGCGTAAATAATATTTAGTATGAAGTTCCCCACACAATACAAATTTTTAAATTGCATAAATCAAAAAGTTCATTTGAGAGAGTGTCTGAAATAAAAAGATTAAAAATTAAAAAAATCAATATTTACAAAAATATGAATACCTTTAGGCGGCCGTATAAATAGTGAAAATCAAAGGTAAATTTGATAAAATTATTGAGTATTTTTAAATAAGATGTGAACAAATTATGAGCAGATAGTAAGCAATTTGGAAGTAAAAGACACAAAAGACAATAGGTAGTGAGTTGGCACATTAGACGGTTCAAACCCCGTGTCAGATTTCTGGCAAAAACTCCGAGAGTTAATAAGATTGCCATGAAAACTCTCTCAAAAATCTGTCGTTCAGAATCGACTTTAAACTGTGGGTGCCGCCACTCATGTATAAAATTAACGCACACAACATGGGTGTTGTCAGAAGCTAGGTCGTAATCCTGACTAAAGGGTTGTAATGACCAATTATGTATGTGAATAAAGTTTCTTAACATTTCTTTCGAAACATTTTATACTAAATAAAAATAATAATTATTCAAAATGCCTGAAACTAGGCAGCATATTTTGTTTACGATTGATTTTAAACATAAGCTATAACTATATAATACATAAATTATTGGTAACCTTAAACGCTCTTTTTGGGATAATTATGGTATACGCATCAAGTGAATTATTTTTACCAATAATTTCTTTAAAACACTCTGAAGTATGTAATACTTATTTCTGAATCTATATGAATGAACATTAAAGAACGTCTCCTAAGATTTCTTTCTGGACGTTTTTTAATTCTAAAAACGTCACTCTCGTTTAAAATTAAACATTGTATTAAAATAAAAGTACTAAGTTTTTAAAGTGCCTGAAAGTAGGTAGAAGTTTTGAAATCAAGAATGATTTTAAACAGAAGCAATTAAAAAGCTTTTTATTATATACTTGAAAAATGCAAAACAACAAATAAGGATTACAAAAAAGTTCATTAAAAACGTTCCTTGATGTATACAATATCTACCACTTGTATTATTTTTATTACGATATAAATAGTATTTATATCTATTAAACCTGTTCAATATGTTGTCTTTTTTCCAATAACTATAACACACTATTAAATAAAACAACTCCTTTGGTCAATGCCTAATTGTATACTTTACTTTTCAGTGAACAGATTCTCAGCTACTTTTCAGCACTTTACTAACAGCAATAAATTATCTAAAAATAAAAACAATGAATAAAAAATATTCGATAAATTTATTATTTATTGTTTTATTGAAAGCAAACTAACGGGATTACATCGCAGTTATTTGTTCTCTTTTCTTCTTGTTCATTTCATGCAAGCCTGTTGCTATACTTTATATTGTAAAGGAAAAAATGCGTTATAAAAAATAAACGAAGAGAGATTTACTGCTGCAAGTAATAAATTATGAAAACAGAGTTCAATAAAGAGATTTTTTGTATGTATAACAAGCTATAAATGGTATACGATTTTATTGGCTGAAATCCCTGTAAATGATGAATATCTCTGTTACGTACATATGTACCAACAGAGCCAATGTTGAATAATTAATAATAAATCAAATTAAATACTCCGGCACAGGTGAGAACTTAACAGTAAGAAAATCCTTAAATTTAATTCACCAAAACCCACTGAAATTCAATAACGAAAAGAGAAACGTTAAGGAGTTAATGACCCTTAATGCTGGAAAGAGAAAAATGGTTGCAAAATAAATGAAATAAATGATTAAATGATAATTAATACCCCTTAAGGTAGGCAGTAAATTTTCCAAAAGTGATTAAACATGGCAAATGAATAAGTAACAGTATACGGCTCTTAAAAGTAGGCAATGAAATTGATCTGGACACAAAATTCATTAAGGAGGAAGCAGTGAATGATTTTAAAGGAATCGAAACAGAAATTGAAGGTTTAAGGTTTACGGTGAAATAAAGAGAAATTAATTTGAATTTGGTCTAGGCGTCTTATATAAGTTTACTAGACAACTTATATAAGAATTGTGTGAATGCTGAAGTAAAGAGAAATTAATTTGAAACTCTAGGAGTTATTAGAAAGATGCGTTTTATTTACTAGACAACTTATATAAGAGTTGTGTAAATGCTTAACTCAGTATTATTGAATCGGACTGTCTGGAAAAGCTGAAATCACAAGAAAATAAGGTTATCCCCTCTTAGAACCTAGGTCATGTAAGAATCCTCGATAATGTGTAAGCAAATAAGCTTGCGAGGACCCAACAACTTTTCTCAATTCAAATGAACAATCAAAACTTCTGTTGGGAAATTACAATAACAGTAGATCTGAGTCTTGAATCAGTTTGGTAGATTCTGTGATGATAAGAATGAATCATCGGAACATATTCTAGGAACGTGAGAGGTATTAATGCATCCCAGGAGGAAATTCCTGAGAAATACCATATCAAGCGCCAAGTAAGAAATCGTTAACACTGAACAGCATCCTGAAATTTGTAAGGACAGTAGGCTTGGATGAAATATTTTAGGGATACCTTATATAGTTTGAGGGGTATATAACAGATCGTATGGTCGTAGTACAAAGGCCATACGATAGGTCTCTTAACGATAATAATAATAATACCACACCAGAGTAGGATATTCTACAAATGGTAACATTAGACCATTTTGAAAAAAAAAACAAAAAGTGTTGTCTACAACTACAAAATTTCTTCTGTACGTCCATATACAGCTTTCTGACAATAGCTTACTATGGGAGGGAGCTAGACAGAGAGAGAGAGAGAGGGCGAGAGAGTGGAATAATAAAATATTAAATAAAAACATTGCAAAATTATCATTCGCTTTCTATAACAGCTTTAAAGGTTCATGAATTGTATATTTTACTAAAAATTTTATGATCCATAAAATAGACAAAAAACTTGTTTAATTAAGATTTTTTGCTTTATATTTTCAATTCAAAAAGTTGTTAATTTCTTTAAACATTTGCATTAAATACGCTGAAAAGTATAGGCAAATTTTGCCACAAATTTAATGAGCCTTTAAATAGGCAATAATATTTATTTGTTTTTTTCTGGTTTTCGGTTTTTTGTTTGTCTTCTCTTTTGTTTCTCTTTATAAACATGTTATTTACTTAACCACAAAAGTTTATACACAAAACTTTTCGTTTGCTATTTAACTTTTTCACTCTCTTTCTCTCTCCCGGAAAAAGAGAGCAGTAGCATTGAAAATAAAACAAAAATAAAAGAAATATAGAAAAATACTGTTTAAAACTTAAACCACTATGACCACAAATGACAACAAAGTATTTAAAAGTACCAACAACTATAAACAATTCTAAAGAGTTTTTATGCCAGAGCAAATAAAAAGAAAAGAAAAACTTTTGTCTCTTTCAGACACCTCACTGCTGAGGAAGATGAGATGAGAGTCTTTATTGTCAACCACTAAAAGAGAAACAATCACTCACAAACTGAAAAAACGAAACAAAAAATTAATTTTGATTTAAATTTTTATTTTTCATTTTGGTGTACATATATGGTTGACATTATAACTCCCTAAGACTAGGCAATAGTTTTTTAAATAATACTACCACTTATTTATGCAACCAATAATTTTTTTCTACTCTTTTAAACAAAAGAATATAATTCCAAAGCATTTTATGTTTTTATAAAAATGTATAAAATTTTTATGTAGATACTAAATATAGTTTTTAAAACTTTTTTAAAGGAGTGCATACTTTTAGGTGGTTTGAATACTCATGTATTTGATCAGGTGAACATGTGTATGTGGAATTATTTGGTAAATGGGAAATATGTTTGCGAATTGTTGATCTTTGCCAAAAGCGGTAAAAATGTACTGAATTCCTTAAGATATGCAATAAAAAAATATTCAATTAATTTTGCTAAGACAAATTTAACATCCTTTTCTATCCAACTTATTGTATAATACAGGTAATGAATTCTTTAATCCATTGGAAAATAAAACTGTGCAACACGTTTGATCAGTGTCGTAAATAATCTATTTACAATTCCTAAAATCCACAATGCTCGCAAAAGTAGGCACTGATTTCTATAAAAAGTACGTACTTAATTGATTACTTCAACCCTTTAGTCAAGATTACAACCTAGCTTTTCCGCCTAACCACCTTGAGTGTATTAAATTTCAGTCTTGAGGATAAGGAGCAGTTGACCTTAGGATATCTTTCTGCTTCTCCAACTGTTGTGCTGAGTTTCGAACCAAGGAAATATATATAAATCCTATTACTTGCATTTCTATATGCTCTAATAGTCATGCGGCAATAAAATCCCTTTCAGTAGCATCTTTCTCTGTATGGCATCTCTAGCTTCACCCTTGATACACTTTTGCAGCGGTTTGGTGTCAATCTCATACGCTTCAAAAGCCATTTTGCTGTCCATTAGGTAAATGTATCCAAGTATTGTGTTGTCGTCTGTAAGACATGTTGTCAACAGTCTTCTGACATAAGCTGGAGAGTAAACTCATTGCCTTGAAAGTGCTTTTCAAATTTGTCGTTCAGATTCAATATTAAATTGTCGTTAACGCTACTCATGGAAAAAATTAATGCACACCAAACACTTAGGATTGAAGCCAGTGCGTAATCCGAACTAAAGATTAGGTTCTGGTCTAAAGAGAAACCTAACTTCAATGCCAGACAATCCGCCTTTAATTCAATAGTAAACAAACGAATCAAATATTGATATATCAGACAATGCCAACTATTAGCATCAAATGCCTAGCAAATGTTGCATAAGTCGACTACAAATAGCTACAGATCTAGTATTTCTGAGAGTGAGAGACAGTTGCAGAGAAAAATACGACCAATTGCGGTGTAGCTGAGTTGCGGCTGATCGTGCATTCTTAATTCTTATCGAAAGACGATTGTTCCCGGGGACTTGAACCGTTCTCCGAGATGTTATCTAAGCTTATCTGATACGTTCCTCCTTATCAGTTGTCCTGTTAAGCTTACTGCCTTCTGCCCAGTGGACCTATACGCATAAAAATATATATTTTACGCATAAATATTTTCCAAAATTCTACTTATTTTTAGACAATTATTGATTATTTTTAACGGTCGTTGCCCCATTTCAACAGACATTTTTTTAATTTTTATGTTAACAGCCATGGCGTCGATTTTTTTTATCGTCAACTTAAAAAAAATTAAAAATTTTACTTTGAAATCCTCTCCATTACTGTGCCCTGGCTAATAAATCATGAATAATTTAAAATTTAGTAGAGTACAGTTTATATATGTCGTTTTTTTAATACCGACAAAAGCTGTTGAAATACTAAAGTATACTCTTAGGAGTTAATTTTTTTAAAGCATACATTATGACATCCGGAAAAAACCCATACTATCCGCAGTACTTTTTTACCAATTTTTTTTTGTTTTTGTAAAACATCAAATAACATAAAAACCATGTTTTACATGCATTAATAAATTGTGTAAAAATACACACACACATACACCCGCTCTCTTAATATATGGTTCCCATAAAAACCAACGGGGCGTTAGCCGTTGTAAACAAGCTTTGAAAAATTTTTTTTATTTTTTTACTTCGATTTTATTTCGTTAATACATTGACGGTGACCTGATTGTTTTAATATTGATGACCGATACTACTCCACTGAAATGTTAATTAAAAATTTACGTTTGGCTTATAAAAACGAAAAAAAGGAAATAAAATAAACCCTTATTGGGTTTAATACGTTTATAAGTACTTTATATGTACATTCGCCTGTCAGTGTTTTTGTTTTTTTTTTTTTTGGTTTATCCGCGAGCATTTTATCTATTCTGGTGTCATAAACATTGATGGCTGGTTGCCATCAATAACCGTAATAATTCGCCCATAAACAACTGCAACAGCAGTTACAACAACCGCTCGCAAAACAACCATCCATCAAATTATGTGTCATGTTACTGGTCAAATTCACTCTGGACTGTCAATTAAAAAATAAAAAATAAATTGAGAAAAAACCCAGAATACTTTTTATTATTATCAAGTGAGAGTTTTTAATATTTATTAAATCCGCTTAAACTATCAAAAAGAGTATTATTTACTAATAAATTAAACCACATTACGTGATAATAATTGAGTGCATATTTTTGCTCTTGTTTTTTTTTTGGATGTGGAATCCTTTAAACTATTTGTGTTAAGGATTTATGGATAATTAACATTAAAGGCAGGGCAGGATAGTTTACTGTAAATCGTAGGTATTAAAATAAAATTTGAATGTAGGTGGGTATGTTATGTCAACACGAGAGTGGCCACAAAACCAACCCAATTGATGTATAGAAGTTTGAATTATAAAATTTGTGGACATGGAGATGTAAGCCACTTCCACTGGCATTTGAAAGGTGTCGAACAAACCCTGGCTAATTTATACTCTGAGAGGGATTCTTCCACGTCCCTTGTTGTTCGTCGCTTATATAATTGGATATTACAATCGTTCAGTATTAGAAAATCTCAATGTAGTTGGAGGAGATAAATTGGCAATGTAACATATCATACGAAAGTGGTCGCCAAACCAGCCCGTTTGATGTAGAGATAGCGTCAGAAGTTTGAATAATAAAATTTGTAGACGTGGTAATGTAAGCCATCTAGTACTCTTCCTTCTTCATTAGAAAATAATGAACAGCATTTGCCGGAGCAGCATTAGTCGCCGTAGTCTATTACGTAGTGTACTGGCTTATTAGAAAAGAGGTAACGGTGCAAACTCCCGGTCAGGTATTTCCAGAAATATGAAAAAATATTTCTTCAGCGACTTCCTTTTAGCAAATTTCTGGCAAAAATTCTGAGAATATAAAAAAATTGTCATGAAAAATCTGACTTTAAACTGCAGGTGCCGCCACTCATGTATAAAAATTAACACACACAACATAAGTGGCGTGAGCAGCTAGGTCGTAATCCTAGCTGAAGGGTTGTAGTGATCAATTTTGTTTGTGTATTATGCCTGAGAATTAAAGATTCTCTAAGGGAAACCAAATCGACTCCAGAATATTCTTTACTATTGCAGCAGCCTTATACTAAACAGTTCAGTCAGTGATGTCAAAAACTAAGAGATCAGGAACATTCGCCTCTTTATGAGAAGAGCCGAGACACTGACACTGAAGGACAGTCTCATCTTCCTTTCAAATCCCCAGTTCTTTCTAAAGTAATTTGATGGATTATCAAACCTATCGGCATGTCTACCAAGAGGTTGATGGCCCGTAAGAATAAATTTCGCGCAATGGTTGACGATGTAATTTGAAGGTAGAACTGAATTAGTCCGATTTTTCTGTTCGACGGATACTATTTCAATCTAATTGGGCAGTTGAGAACCAAAGGCGGGCATAGTTCCGTTTATAGCGGTATTTGCTCTTCTGGTTGTCTTAGCTGCGAACTGAAAAAGAGGATTTCAAGGGAAGAAAATTTAGTTGAGTCTTGGAACTTGAGAAGCATCACTTGTTTAGCTGATTATGACGGTAATCAGTATGCAACTGCCGCATACTCTCACCAATGAATTTTGCAATAAACAGGCTCGTATTCGTCCTGACGGATCATCAACAGTCTATACATAATCACATCGCAAACAGAGGAGTGACGATTATTGTTGATATCAGTCCACTTTGTGAAGGTGTTCGACATACTAACCATTCTGATTGATGGAATTACTTAGCTACAGGAGAATATTAGATTTAATTACTGCATAGCAATGGTGTTGTGTGTTTGTCGAGGACATGAATATGAGAAATTTGTAGAGATTTCCCCGTTACAGTATTGTTTCCCAGACGGAAGCCATATCTATACCTATGACGATTAAATGGCTTCTTAGTAGTAAAATATTCTCTGCGAATGTACAGATATACTCCAACAGCTAAGCTGCCATGCCAGCTTGTCTGTAGATACTATACGGGTTTCCCATTCTTGTTGTTTTTGTTTTTATTCAGCTCAAAGTAAGGCTCCTGAAGTATGTCTTGTTTGTGTTGCAGTATGTTTATTTGAAGATATTTTCAAAATAGAAATCGCTCCAAGGCCAATATGCAGCTTATGTAACTAAAAAGACGAACCACGAAACATTTTCATAACGAAATAACTTAGGGGTTTATCAGATACTAGGCAGGCGGCTATACTTTATCAGTGTAACAAAGTTGGGAAGACATTACAGAGAAATCTAAAAATATGCCCAAGGTCCTTTGATTCCAGTTTTTAAGCGTCTCCAAACGATAATAAGTATTGAATGTTTGTTGCTAAATTTGCTGCATGAACGACAGTTGGCCACCAGATCAGAGGCATTGTGAACTCGATTGATGGTACTATTTATACGGCAATATCTGATCGTAAGGAATAGAAGCTTTCAGTTTTACTTATGATTTCTTCGTAAATTAATGGGAGAACGGAAGCTTAGGGTAGTGTTATACACTTAGCTCGATGCTAGAATCCATAAGACAACAAAAGTTTAGAAAATCTTCAATCATTAACCAAGAGAAAAATTCAAGACCATGTTAATAGCTGTGAATTGACATCCATATACAGATATTTAATATGTAGGGCACCTACTGGTGCATTGTATTTACCCTTGCTATTGAACACTAAATAGTTTTTTGCACTTGTCTTGTCTCATATAAAATTTTTGGAGAGCGATACATTTAAATTTGTAGTAAGTTATAGACAAATGCTGTATGTGATAAGAGAATAAAATTCCAAATAATTGAACTTTCTTTTGCTTTAAATAATAAATATTTATACTAATCTGTATGCAAATGAATTATATTAAAAAAATGCCCAAAAGTATGCAATACTAAACTTTTGTGTTGTCTTGTTAAATTTCAAAAATATCAAATTTTTTTTAACATCATAAAGTATGCTTTCCAATTAGTTTATGATTAATTTTCACCTTTGACTTTCACATGTTATATTTTGCAAACAATTTTTTATTTATTTATATATTTTGTTTTGCTGCCAAAAAGTAATCCATAAAAAATGATTTCATTGCGAACACCTAAAAGTGGGCTTTATTATTAAGCCCTAAAAATTAATGTGTGAAAATAAATAACGAACGTTATAATGTAAATATAACAATCATAACAAGAGTGAGGTAAAGTAAAATAAATAAAAAAATTTTGTTATTATTTGTTAAAAAGGTAGAAAAAATAAAAACAAAACGAAACAATAATATTTATGCTACTAACACGCCTACATATTGAGGTATATGTAGCTGTGGACGGACATATGTATTTACATGCAATAAATTTTGCGTTAATAAAAAACATTTACTCCATAAAGTATGCAACAAAACATTTCATCACAATCATACATATTTTCTGTGGCCATTCTCAGAGGCATTCATCCCACAACAGCATACCATAACAGGCAACGGTTAAATCTCAACACCAGCATACCATACGATTAATAAAAATTCTGTTGTTGTTTTTTTCTTCGCATATAAAGCATATGTATGAAGCATATCCAATATATGTATGTAGGTATGCGTTTTTAATTTATTTTTTTTTATGATTTTTTGTTTATTTATTTGTAATAAATATTTATTAAAAAAAAGAAATGCTCATGTTATTTTGCAAAGAACATAAAAAAAATAAAAGAGAGAAACAATCAATAGGTATTGTTTATAGAAATCATGCACAATTTCAAGGTTTTCTTTTGTTAAAATACATTTTAAAATACGTTTTTAAGCTTTATACGTTTTATTTAATTTAAAATTTAACAAGAGTTTTATTTTTTATTTCTTTTATTGCATAAAAAGGTAATAGAATTTAAACAAAAGTGTTATCACAAAGAAATTTTAAATTAAAATAAGAAAAAAAACAATTCATATGTACCTTTTGTAGTTACGAAATGGGGGAAAAAAGCATATAAATTAAATCAAATCTCAATAAAAATAATAACAATTGTTCTAGATTTAATTAAATTTTTTTTGTTTTTAACAACACTACTCTAGAGTTTTCTACAACTATTTCTCATCTAATCTAATTCTATTTAACAAACGTTTAATTATTTTCGTTTTGTTTTTTTGTTAGAAAGCAAAATTCACTGGAAAATTTTGTTTCTTGCACACGACAACATTTTTTTATAAAATTGGTTTTTATATCGAGTGATTAATACAAGGTTTTTAATTAATTTCCAATTTGTGTTTTCTATTGATAATAAAATACTAAATTTTATTTAAAGCGCCTAAAAGTATGTTACAACTATTTAATAAATTGAATTTAATTTGAAACACAGTTTGAAACTGTTAAAAAATCAAAACCTATTATAAGCATTCCACATAAGAATGTAAATAGAAGGCAGAAAGTCAGCTAAGCTATTACGTGGTCTTCAAACGACCAAACTGCCAAATATCTCTCTAAGTGAGTGAGTGTAGTCGTCGTAGTCTAGTAGGTAGTGTGTTGGCTTAATAGAACACAAAACGAAATATAAAAAGAAATATTTCTTCGGCGACTACCTCTCTGCAGATTTCTGGCAAAAACTCAGAGAGTAATTAAATTTGCCAGGAAGAGTTTCTCCAAAAATCTGTCGTTCAGAGTCGACCTTAAACTGTAGGATCCCCCACTCAGTATAAAATTAACACACACAACCTATGGAGGCGTATGAGTTATATTTGGTAACTGAAATAAACATTCATCATACGCTTTTATTATGTGTATGTAAACCAAATAAAAATAACCTTCATCAGTTATTTATTTTATGAACAATTAATGACCACAAGATAAGTGGTGTGAGAAGCTAGGTTGTAATGTATTTAAGACGTATTTAACTGCCTAAAAATAGTTAAAACTTGCAACAGAAATGGTGGTTAAAACACAGCCGTTTTCGTTTTCGAACACTATGAGTGGCTTATGGTCGCTCTACTGTGTAAACAATGGACTGAATTATAAAGAAATTTGAAGAGACTGGAAGTGTTACCTACATGGGCAGGACTGTTTAATTTCTCCAAGTCGAATATGACGTTCCTGTTAGAGAAAATGTGGCGAGGCCATCTTAAAGCTCATAATGGCCGATGATTGCCACATTCTTTTGATCTAAATTGGATGATGTCGACAACAACAATATATGGTTTCCACACTGTGACGCGACATGCCACATTGGATATTCCTCATGAGCGGTTAGAGAGCGTGGTTATTCCAGATTATTCCAGGCAACAATAAATTACATGATTAAATTACGCAAGTACAGTTCTTGCTTAACGCATAAAATGCGATTTGATTTTTCAACTGTCAAATTTAGTTTGAATTATGGGTTTGTGATTTTTTTAGTCTAATGAAAAAATATTAAGAAAAATATTTTTTCGTGACTTCTTACAAAAACAGCCATGAAAAGGTTTGCAAAAAATGTGTCGATTGGAGTCGGTTTTAAACTGTAGTCCCGCCATTCATAGGTACAATTAACACACACAACGTGGGTGGTGTGAGAAGCTAGGTCGCAATCCTGACTAAAGGGTTGGATCTTGTTCATCCACAATACAGGCTGAAAATTGCGTAGAGTCAGCAAGGCACTATTGGATTTTTATTTGCTCTTCTCTAAAAGCGGAAGTACTACCAATTGAAATGGTACATAATTAGTTATAGTAACGAAGTAACCTTCTTGTCTAAAATAACCTAATATAAGGGGTAGAAAATACTTTAGAACGGCACGTACAATTTGTGAAAATATGATTTAAATGCAGTTGATTAAAATACTTTGGTACTTTTTAGTCTTTGGACCTTTTGTATAAAAAGTATTATTTTTAATCAAATAAAGTTTTGCGTAATAAGATATAAATTTGTTTTAAGTTACTTTTGGGATCCTCTAATGTAATTCAACTCATAAGTTAAGTTGGTACTTTTTGACAAGGGGACTTTTTTACTTTGGGATTATTTTTGTTAAAATTTAATAATTGATGTTAATAAGTATTAAAATATGGTAATTTTAAATAAAATACTATTTCAAATACTTGAATTTTGGTACTTTTAGTTATAAATATTTTGGTACTTTCTTGCACACTACTTTTAAGTACTTAATGAAATACAAAATAATGAAGAAAGGGAAAACTACAATAATAAGCATAAAATTTTAAATAATTGGAATAGTTAATAAGAAGAGAATAAAATACTTAAGAAATGGTAGAAAAAAGTAAAGAAACGGGCATAGATGTATACAAAAAACGGGCTCTACAGTAGAGTTCAAGAAATAGGTAGAGATTCAAATAAAGCATTTATTTTGTTAGAAAGCATTAGGATTGTAAATTATTAAAGAAGTATTAGAAAAAATTACAGTCGTGTGCAATTAAAAATTAAAGGAGTTAAGAATACAAAAAACAAAAATTTTTGTACTTGGATTAGTAATTAATTGAGTTGAACTATTTCTAATTATAAAAAATTATTATTATTATTAAAGAAAAGAATAGGATTTACGGAATAACGAATTAAAATTTTTCAAAATTACTTTCTTTAACAGATTTTTTGTTTTTTTGTTACAGTAGGGAGGAAAACTTACCAACGAAAGCCAAAGATTTGTTATGAGTAGTTGATTTTTCTCGTCCTACAGTAGTTGTTTTAGTTTTGTTTTGTTTTTTTTTAAGGGATTTTATTTTCAGTTTTAGAAGAATTAATTGAAAATCATAAAAGAAAATTTAAATAAATAAACAACAAAATAAAAACAAACATAATACAGCGGTAGAGTTTAATAAATGAAGCATTAAATTATATGTACAAAGAAAAGGACATTTTAAATCGAGGAAAATAAATGTAAACAGAATAACGGATTTAAAAAAGAAGAAGAGCGCAGAATTTTGTTTTTGTTTTGGTAAAAAAAAACGAAACAGAGAACATAACAACAAATATTTTTATTTAGCAAACTGTTTATCATACGTTTTAAGTTTTTATTTTTTGTGTTTGTTTTTGTTTATTAATTAATTATTAATTTATATAAAATTTATTTACTTTTCATTATTATTTAAGAATACATAACAACACTTATTTAAGTGCAGATGGCGACTGTACAGGCACTAAATTAATATGAAAAAAGTAAAAAACTAAAAAAAATTTTAAAAAATTATTAAAAAAAATCTGTAAAGAATGCTTTAGTTCTTTGAAATGAAATTAAAATATTTAGTTTATATCGCAAAAGGTGAAAAAATATATTCAGGGAAGGAAACAATCGAATTGAACAACCTTATTAAACAACTTAGTCTGAATATAGTTGCCAGAAAATTTTAAATTCTCTAGAGTTAGATACCTACTATCACTGCGAAAGTTGTAATCTGTAAACAAATATTCTTGTCACGTATTACCTCGCCAATGTAGATATTATATGAGAAAGTGAGTTGCACTGAAAATATATATTTTTCCAACATTGTCTTCCTAAACAATCTCTTAGGGGGAGAGGGGTACTTCTTCAATAAGGTAAGTAATACCTTCAAAGAGAATGTATCAGTCTCTTCCGTCTCCGTCCCTAATACATCAGTAATCTGCTTTATTGGCTTATAGTAGTTGCCATATAGTCATGGGACACAAAGTTCTGAGATGAGATTAAATAACTGATAACGACTATCTATACGAAATTGAGCATATTTCCAATACCCTGAAGTGCAGACTGGATACTTTTTAAATTAGATACTTCAGTCCTCAAGATTCGTAGGTTTCCACATGAGGCTTACAATGATGGCTTCACATTTCCAGACAGAATGATAATAAGCTTTCGTTTAGACTGCCTGACAAATGCAGTATTTTCTAATAGAAAGTCATGGACATTTTAATATCTTGGCATTGATTGTTTAGTGATGGATTTTTCCCTAAAAATATGTAAAGTTTACATGAACAGCCAGGTTCCAATAAAAGAAAATCACTTGAATGCCGAGGATTTCAGAGAAAAATTTCAGAACATTCTAATGTAACTCTTACATGAGTTCGGGACATAGGGCATCGTTGGAAACTGCAGTGCTGATTTAGCCAAGGCCGGTATGGAGATTACAATCTCCGATATGGACATAAGTGTACCGATGGCTTCATTTAGATGAAGTAGTTTATTAAGTAGTGTGGTGGCTTATTACGCGTGAGGCCACATTTCAGACATCTCGATCGAAACCAAATATGGAAAGATATTTCTTCAGCAACAGATTTCTGGCAAAAATTCTGAGAGTAAATTAAATTGTAATTACAAGTTTCTTAAAAAAAGCTGTCGTTCGGAGTCGACTTTAAATTATAGGTCCTGCCACTCATGTATAAAATTAACACAACACAACATAAGTGAAGTAAGAAACTAGATTGTAATCCATATTAAGGGGTTGTAATGACCAATAACGTATGTATGTATTCTTTGGCCGTTTTGCTGGAATGCTGAACTTTGTTTGTAGCATGTGGGTACGTGAAATATTGGCGCTAAGGAGCCATGCTCTTGCCATGTATATGCAGAGGTTCTTAGCTTCTCATTTTCTAACATCGTTGATTGAACTCTCCAGTGTAAAAACGGCTGCAATAGCAAGATTTATTTTGATGTTGGATTGATTTACTTTAGGAAATGTTTTTCCGCGGGTTTGAGATTAATTGTGGTATCGCGATGGATCTGTATACTGACCTAACTATCTAATTTAATCTTAAAAAATAACAAGAATTCTTATACATTCAAAAAATTCTGCCTACTTAGAAGATTAAATCAATAGACCAGTACATGACAAGCGCCGGCAATTTTTTCAATTCGTAAAGAAGAAAAATTAAATCAATGCCTGCCTTTCGTAAAAAGACATCTTCCTCGATAAGTGTATTTTCCTTTGAATGGCTTAGTGACACAAAATTGCAAGTCTCCATGTAATTTTCGGGAAACAACGAACAATTTTTTTGTGAGGATTTCGGTCAAGTGATAGGGCCTTATTGTTGTGAAAATGTGGCTTTCGCTACAGGAACATTATAATGGTGTTTTTGCAGCCTCAACATTACAGCACTGATCCCGTGGTTCAGTGGTTTCAGCAACGTGATGCTACCTGCCACAACGTGCTTTCTACAATAGATAGAATAGATGCAACAACGTATTTCAGAACAAATTATCCTAAGAAAGTATTGATGTCAACTGGCCACCAAGATCATGCGAGATAAAGACGTGCGAAATTTGTGAAAACATAAACAGTTTTTGAACACAAATCGGTGATTAAATGTAATAACTCTGAGAAAAGGTCATTGAGAATTTCAGGACAAGAGTAATGTCCTATCATCAGAGTTATGGCGGCAATTTGAGGGATCTAATAAAAAAATCACAGTTAACTCCAAAAAATACGGATTTTTATTTTAAAATGCATTCTTACGAAGACACCCTTTAGCATTAAAATACTGTGTTAACCAATTCTTATTTAAATTTTAATAAGTTACAGTATAATTAAAGGGATTACTTTTGTACCAACTGTTGCATAATTTAAGAAGTAACTAAACAAAATTTAATGAAATAGAACAAAATTTGAAAAGTTTAGGGATTAACAACTTAAAAATACTACTCATTTATTACTTAATTTGACTATTGCAAACAGCGCCATCTACACATAGTATATTTAGTTTTATTTATATGTATACATATATATTATATGTGTATGTATATATATATTGTGTTTATTTTATTTCTTTTTTTATTTTAAAACATCAAATTACAAAATAACATTTATTTTAAGTGTTCGTTCGAGTTTTTCTTTTCTTTTCTTTATTTTTCTTCCTTCAGGAATTTCATTTGCCTTAAACTCAGTCGTTATTTAATCTTCAAAAGAAATTTTTTTTATGAAATTAATATTCCCAAAAACAAAAATTATAACTATGACAACTTAAGATGACTTGGCAACAACGACAATAAAAACAACAAAATCTTAAGCGCCAAAACCAAGTTAAAGAAAGACTGGAAAGAAAAAACTTCATAGAAGAAGTTTAAGTCCTTTGCTTTGGCAAGAATATTTTTCCAACAAACATTCTGTCACACTCTGTTTGTATTTTATTAAGTAAAAACGAAAACAATTCCAGAGCTACTGGTACTTTTCTTTTCCTCTTACTTTTGTTGCAATTTCTTTAAGTTTTTAGCTCTTTATGTGGTGTAGGTTTTTCGGTAACGGCAAAGGCTTAACTTTTTTGTCTTTTCTTCATCTCTTGTGTTTTTTGCCATTTTTGTCATCCTGATATTTCCATTTAATTTTTCGAAATTTAAAGCAGAAGTTGGTAAATTTGTTTGAACTTGTTTTCTTTCTCGCTCTCTCTCCATCTCTCTTTCTTTTTCAAAGTAATTTCTTTCGTAGTCTTAAAATCACATTCCCTTTGTCATTTTTGTTTGGCTTTGGTGAACATAAGAAAAGTCAGCCAGTCATTCCAGTCAGAGATAGTATGGTAGGCAGGCACAGAGCCAAGAACATTTTTAAATCCAGAAATAGAAAAAAATAACAAAGTAAAGATTAGTAAGTAAGGGAATGTAAGAGAGGAAGTAATATTCCACGTTATATGGGGGTATTTAGAATAAAAGATATGCTTTAGGCAGATAAAAGAAATGTTGGCACTTTTTTTAGGTGAATAATTGTAATTCATGAAATTAAAGTACTTTTTTAAATTTACATTGAAAGGATATAAAGTGAAATATTAAATACGAAAGGATTTTAGAAACGTTTTTTATTTAAGAGGAAGAAAATCCATCGAAACCCAATTAGAGACTGAATTGGCCATTATAGTACCTGACTTTAATCTGCACCTCTTATTTGTGGTGCTACTACACCTTTAAGCATATAACAGAATGACAGGTTTAGGCGTTAATCGTTCTAAAACATTACATGCTTATCCCTAATAGGATTCAACTGTCCTTATATAGGAGAGTAAAATATCGGGCGGTTATTAAGGAACACAAACCGCTGATAGAAAAGTGAGGGCTTAGACCCGCCATCACATAATGGCTCTATTGAGCCTTGGTGCAACTAATCTTGCTGACGGTTGGTGGGAGGTGTCCACACACCAATTTCACAGCAGACTGATAGGCAGAATAGTCAGGCAGCCAGTTGTTTTGATCACCAGTGAACCATTGCACTCTAACTATGACATTGTTTGCTATAATAAACTGGCTGCCCTCTGATCTCCTTTGCAACAAAGTGCTGAATTGGCGGTGCCGAAAGTTATATGGTTTCTTATAACTTTCTGAATAGGAAATTTGATTTCAAAATTCCAACTTATGTGTTCTGGGCTGAGCATCATAGTATCTCAAGAATCCTTTAGATTTATACGTACAGCTTCAAAATCCTCACGAAGGTCATGACCATTTTCGAAGCTTGTTGGATGGGAGATCTTCTTTAAAAGTTTCTTGATTTGCTGCCATTAAGTTCCTTACGAATGTCGACGCCCGTCCTTGTCATTTTAGGGATATTCCAGAGTTTTCTAAAGTACATTATTGTCGTGAAGAGGTACATATCTTAGTACTGCGACCATGCAATCTATTATAGTTCGCTAAAAAGTTATCTTTCTGTAAAGATCTAATGCCCCACAGTTTTCGTGTTTCGATGTTTTCTTCTCACAGAATCTACAGATTGGGCTCGAGATATCGTACATTCTGAATAAGAGTACTCTTAGACTGTCGAAAGACCTGTTTTCAGACTCAAGTTATTCCTGGATAGTGTGATTAACGACTCAGATCTCTTTTTGTTGAAATTTCCCAATAAAAGTTTTGATTGCCTCAAACTCACTTGATTTAAGAAGAGTCTTCGCCTTTTATATCTTCCCTTTCATTGAGTATACTTTTCCATCCTCTCTCAATTTACAGAAAGCTTTTGGCCCAATCAGCAATGTCGGGGCACCCCTCCGTGCAAACTCGTCTGCTAGCACATTGCTGAGGATTCTCACATGTCCTAGGATCCAGCAGTGGCTAAGCTTATTTTCCTTACATGGGTGCTTCTCCAAACAGTGTTATGCTACCTTTGATTTTACCTCATATGAGCTGAGTGCTCGAATTGTTTTTTGCATTTCCTATTCAAACTAAATTGTGCATATATTTCGATAGCATAGACTTCCGCTTTGAAGATAGCAGCGAGTTTCCCCTTGGGCACGGAATATTTTTTTGGGTCCAAAAACTCCTGTTCTAAGATCCGTTCTTAATCTATCTGTATACGCCAAAATAGTCCCCCCTTTAAAAGAGTTTGCAACCTAGAAGTTGTCTTACTTTTGTTACTAAGTCTAGTTGCAAAGCACTACCCAAATCATTGAGCCTATTGGTTCTGTTTGGGCAGAAGTTAAGAAGGGAGCTGTCAACTAATCAATTTTTTTGGTTCCGAAATCTCCCAATGAATTTCATTTCATGATATCCATCAACCTTGCCATAGATTCTAAAGAGTTGGTATTCACAGCGTTGTTATAGGACATATCCTCATTGGCCTTATTATGGCAACACACGCTTGTTCTGTTCCAAAATATCTCTCTAAACAGTGCTCATAAAAGTTTAAATAATGATTTGAATAAGAGAGAATTATTTCTCTTCTTTCTTTGAATCTGTTTACTATCCATTGTACTATTGTGGCTCTCACAAACTACAATGGAAGACATATGGGGTTCGTTCCGTTGTAGAGAAATATGAATAGAGATATGAATAGAAAGAAAAGGAGACTGTCTCTCACTTAATATGTTAATGTCCAGCTCTTGTCACTATAAAGCGGAGTTTCTTAGTCTCTCATTTCACTGAACTCTCCAAATTAAAAATTACTGCAAAAGCAAGGGCAGTGGTTTCCTATAGGGACTGTTTGATTCTCAAGTTGGACCTTTCCGGAAGGCCTACCATCTAACATAACCTAACCTAATGAATTTTGAATCTGTTATTTTTGATATTGTCAGCTGTAGGGTATTCTTGGAGACGGTATAAAAGTATTTTTCTTATTATTTGTGTGTTCAACATTTATTACTTTAAATCGTTTTTTGTTTGGCACAGCTTCAAGCACTAATTTCTTTGATTTATATCACATGCTTTATCATACATACATAACTAATTTTAACTTTTCTTTTTGGCTTTTGTTTGAAAATCTTGAAAATTTTTCTAGTTTTCCTTTCATGTCTACTACTAGACTACTTGTCACTCTATAACCGTTTAATTTAGTCTACAAAATTTCATGCTGCATTTGATAGCATCTGTTGTGCTTGCTGGTGCATGTTATCGTTGTCCATAGCATGGAGAATTATTATTTGATTTTATTTTATCATTCACACATTTATTCAATCAATTGTAATCGTTTTCTAAAGAGTTTTCAAATAAATTTTTTTTCTTGTTTGCCATTTAGTTGGTCTATTATTTTTGTAAATAGGCCCTGTAGTGCAATATGCTAAAAAATATTTTTAATAGCTTTATAGAATAAAATATAATAAGGTGACCAGCCACATATATTTTTTTTTTATATTTTAAAATGTTTCTTGCATAATTTTATAAACATTAAATCAGTTTCAAAACAAATTTTTGTGTTGGCCACCCTAAGCTATCTCTCGTAGAGGAGAGCCATAGTTTTACGATTATTATCTTTAATTATTTCACATACTTTTTGTGGGTTAGTTTAATTTAATTTTATTCCAATACACTTGATTTTCACTTCACAATTATTTCATTATTCTAAAGAACCCCACCCTCCCTTTTTGTTTGGTTGGTTACTTGGCTTGGCTTTGCCAGCAGGGATGGGAGTTGTGAAAATGTTTAGTTTTTAATTGAGTTTCATTATTTTAGTTTTGCTTATTGTTCTGTCATAGTCTCTTTAGTTTTTCAAGTGTTGTTAACTTAATACCGAATGAAAAAAAGACAAATTTTCTACAATAAAAATAAAATTTTGTACAAGAAAAGACAAAAACACAAAAATTTTTCTAAATAATTTAAAGAAAATTTTTTAAGTTTTATTGTGTCTATTAAAATGAAGAAAAAAAGAATATAAATCAATTAGTTGAAGTAGTTTTTATAATAAAAACGAAATAAAAAGATTTTTTTTCTAATTTTTTAAAAGAAAAACTCATTAGAAGTTGTGGTTGCACAAAAAATACGTTTTTTTTATGAAAGTCTTGTTCAATCTTGTTGTTCATATATCAAGCAGTTGATTTTCGTTTCTTTAAAAATATACAGAGTTTGAAATAATTTCCTAAGGAAATTTATAAAAGTTGTCAAAATGTTATAGGTTATATTTGCTTTATTGGAGAAAAGAAAAGGAATGAGCATATAAAGGTGGCATGGCTTAGCATTTGTAATGTGCTACTTTAGAATCGAATGTAGGCTGTTTTTTTCAGTTCGTCGAATTTTAAAAATTTAAGCAAATAGTCCTGGAGGATTTTCCTCATCATTGCATACATAATTGTTCATTACAACCCTTCAGTTAGGATTGCAACTTAGCTTCTCACACCACTAATGTTGTGAGTGTTAATTTTATGCATGAGTGGCAGGACCTACACGCTGAATGACGCTGATTTTTGAGAAACTTTTCATGTAAATTTTATTTACTCTCAGGTTTTTAGCCAGCAATCTGCTGTTTGACCTGGGATTTCAGCTATGGCCTCACGTCTAATAAGCCAACGCACTATCTACTAGACTACGGGGACTTCACCATTATTCGAAATATTTAAGGTGTTCCAAAATTTGACAGTTAATAACGGCCATATCTTTGAAGCTCCATCTGTCAAATTAGTTGTCATTTATTCAGTAAGTTGTGCCGAATCAACACGATGCTGAAAAACCATCTCTAAAGATGGAGGTCATTTATGAAAGAATGAGTACATGAACCAATCCACATGTAATCAGAACCATTCATTGACACCGTTTGGTGTCGATTTCAGGCTGGCAGCTTCATCGGTATATGTTGCTTTGAAAATAGAGATGGCCAGGCCTTCATTATCAATGGCAAGCACTAAAGGCAATGTCGATGATTACCAAACTCTTTTGGCTTGGACTATTTCTTAGGGTTTTTATGCAGTTACAGGTACATGCGAATAAGCCACAGACCACAGACAGTCTCAAAGCCAGCATATTCCATGACATCGGTCAAAGTTATGTGCCAACATCATGGAAAATTGATATTTATACTCCTTATATAATGGCATCAGTATGTCTGAACATTAGGGAATAAGGGTTTAAAACCCTAGCAAGTGCAAGGAGCTGCTTATGGTAGCTGAAACTTAGCTTAGAGCACTTGGCGTAAAGCATATTTGCCGATGTCGCCATAGAGCATTATTTATAAGAATGTAAGACTGCCTTCCAAGGCTATGTTAGATTAGGTGGCGTATATCCCCTTAAAGTAAGAAGTCCCACTTACAAAAGCAATTAGTCTACAATTAATTCTATCCGGGCGTTAACGATTCCCCAGAAAAAACCATCCCAAGTTCGAAGTAAATCTTGCTATTCTAGCAATCTTTATGTTTGAGAGCTTAGTCAACGATGTCAGATAATGAGAGGTCAGAAATTTCCGTCTCTTCAGGACTAGAGCAGGGCACTGATACATCAGGTGAAAGACATTCTCTTTCTCCTCCTCAGGCTCACAGCTCCTGTAGAAGCATTAGTTCGAATGCTGAGGCTTTTAACATGACCACCAAAAGGAAAATGGCCCGTAAGGAACGCTATTGCACAATGGCTGGTCATACGATTTAAGGACAGAAGTTGGTCATTCCTCTTCCTGTCCATACCCGTCCAGCAGAGTCTGGACAGCCTTCTAAGGCCGTCTAGAATCTTGTAGTTATATTGTCTGGTAGCTGTACATCCTTCGTCAAGTCCAAGTCTTTTCAATTAAATTCTGCTCCACAAGAGTTTCAAATCGAGGACTAATCCTGGCCATTTCTTCATGGTGGTGTGGGAATCTCAGGATCACAGGTCAGCAAAATCAAAACGATGAGTAGATTCGAATCATACTTTTATAATTTCTGATACTTATATGCATTCATACTTATTTTAATGTCATACTCATACTACTCATACTCAAAGTGTGAAATACTCATGGTACTCGTACTTAACAATACGCATGATGTTATTGATTTCGACTCTCCATGACTCATCGTATACACGAATCACAAAATAAGTATGATTCGCGTACGAACACTACAATTCTCACAAGAAGGTTGTGTGTTTGATCTGCGTGCTATCTTCGTCTTTTTTGTTTATGTGTCTTTATTCCTTCTTTGTAAATGCAACAACAACTAAGATTGTAAATTTTGACGAATGATTCGAATCACTGGAATCATTTATAAGTATCAACATACATATTTCGAATGTTATGAGTTTGATGTCAACGTTGTACTCATACTCATTGCAACTTGTACTTATAAATCAATGTTGTACTGAGTACGAATGAATCATTTTAATACTGTTGTTGACTCACTCATACTCAAAATGTAATGAGTACTTATGAGTAGCGAAAAAGCGATTCATCCTGATGCTCAGGGCGTGATATTTTTTGGCTTTTTGTGGATTTACACTCAGATTGTTTCATCCGCTGTGCTTTGAGAAAATTTTACAGCCAACCTAAGTATCAACATAACTGGCATCTTAAATCCATTCGTTAGGAGTTTCGTAAGGAGTTTCTTAATGACCAGGTTTCATAGCAATATCCTATACACACCTACTATATTAGACACTGATTATCCTCGTTACATAAATTTCAAACTTTTATTCAAAATGTTCGTTGATCAAAAAATTCGTTTTTTTTCACTCATGCCATCAATTTAATCAATTTTTTCTTCCTTTTTTTTACCATCCATTGATTGATAAAGTTACCAAATTACCAACTCATCCATTATAAAACACTTGCAACTCATATCTTTTGTCTTCCTCTATTTTTTCTTTTTTCTGTTCTTTTACTCTCATGCATTACAAGCGACAACCGTCGTCTCATTACAAACTCATTATGAAGTTGAAATTTTATTTCAAAAAAAGTTTAACTTTGTAGTTGAAAATAAACATCCCAACTCTGTCATTGCCAGGAATGTTGTCTTAGTTGTAACCGGTAAATATTGTGTAGGAGGGGAGGGGGAATAGTAAAACGTCTTTGTCAGTATATAGCCTGCTAAACGTTCTGGTACAAGTGTGTCTTTGAGAAAAGTTGCATGTTTATAGGTAAAACAACTTAAGCGTGTGATAAATGATTACAAACAACACAAGTTTCATTCGGTGAAAGTTTTGTGAAACGCAAACAAAATGGCGAAATTGGAAATTTGTGCAGGAGAATTTTTAATAGAATAAAAAGGCGAAAGTAAATTAAGATAAAGTTGAAGTGAATCAAAAGAAAATTTTAATTTTAAATACTGGATTGCCATACATTGACTGTAACACTTACTTTTCTTAGTAGTTAATAAACGGGAAATTTTCTAATTTGTTGAAAATAAGCCGAAAATCACGGCAATGAAGGTCCAGAAGGAGTCTTATAAACGAGCTTAATTGATTGTAGCCGTGGTGAACAATTTACATGTCATAGTTTCACTTTACCAACTAGTTTGGCAACTTCTAGACATTATACTGTTGATTTGTTATTGTTATTAATTTTTTCTCTATCCTATAAAAGAACTAAAGCATGTAGCCTTTCTATTAAGCATAAATTATCATGGCGGCCCTGTAATACTCTGAACATTTTTATCTTTTCTTTATTTCTTTAATTTAAAAAATTCCTTTCTTTTGTTTTTCTTTTATTCTGCCACAATGAAACATTTCCAGCTTAATTAAGTCATTACTTTCATAATAACTTCATTACTGTCTTCATTATTATGCGAATGAAATGAAAGTGAGAGCATGTAAGCCTCCGCCGTTAATAATGTAAGAGTATGAGTACAAATATGTCATAGAATGTGTGTGTGTGTATTTACATGTTTTTATAATCCGACAATTATCAACACACATACCTACTCAACTACACTGTAAAACACACATAAAATTATCCAAAACGTTATTTGAGAAAAAGAAAAATTAAAACCAAAGCAAATGGAATGCCTTAAAACTTCTATTGCTGCTGCAAACATACATAAGTGTCTGTCAAAAGTGTTGACAAACATGTAGAAAATGTCACAACAACAGATGACAAAAAAAACAAGGAAGAGAAAAAATTTCGAATTTTTTTCGCTCCTTTGGAATAACATTTGAACACACACACATGTTCATTTATTAGTGCATATGCGTATGTACAGTGTCGATCAAAACTAAATGAACAAACTTTATTTGAAACGTTAATCCATGCAAGAAAAATATTTTCAAAATATTAAATTCACACAGGTTCTGAAATGTAGTTGATAAGAAAGCGGCCATTATAACTGCAATTTAGTAGGCTTAAGGCGTATATCTATGCGGGCGAGAATTATTGGTTCATTGGCCAATCTTTCCTATGCAATTTAGTACAATTTACATTGCTACCTTCAATGTCACCGTGCCTGGGAATCCATATGAGGGTATCTCGTTAATTCCTCCAGACACACTCGGAATTATTGGACAATCTGAAATGTTGTGTATACACGCTGTAGTGTTATAATGGTCGTTATATTGCCAGTAAATATGCGTATATCTCTTCGATATAGTCTGATACCAGATTTACACAGCGGCAGACCTTATATCCATTATTTCAACATTGAAATATTTTGTAATGATTCCGCATTCAAATTTTTCGCATGATCTCACTGAATACTTCTGTAACGTTCTCTAGCCGGTGTAAACCCTTATCATTATAGGATCTATTCGGTATCGTTGATAAAGTAAGAATGAAATCAAGTTCATGTACTGTATGTCAATTAGTATGTCTAGATCAACTATGCCCAAGAGTTTGACATGACCATATTAACCATCAGACTCATTGTCGCTTTATCAACATCTGGTTTCGGTAATATGTCTGATGGTAGCCTTAAATTACATAGTTCTGCAGTCGCCGTAGTCTAATAGATTGTGTGTAGTGTAGATTGTTTATTAGACGTGAAGCCACAGTTTAAACCTCAGGGCAAACATTTCCAACAAAACAAAATGTGAAAAATGTTTCTCAGGCGACTTCCTCTGAGCAGATTTGTGGCAAAAACTCTGAGCAAATAAAATTGACATGAAAAAATTTCTCAAAAATCTGTCGTTCGTAGTCGACTTTAAACTGTAGGGCCCACCACTCATGTATTACATTAATGACCACAACATACATAAGTGGTGTGAGAAGCTAGGTCGTAGTTCTAACTGAAGGGTTATAGTGACCAATTATAATTCATGTATATAGTTCTAAGAGCACTTGTTATTATGATCACTATTTCCCAATATCACTACCCAAACCGGGTTTGATGATTACTTTTCTAATTTAGGCTTTATATCTTTTGTAACCCGTTTAGCCTGTGAAGCGTCTTCACCTCTCTTCATCTTTCCTTTCATTGAGTATAACCTTTCTAACTTCTCATTTCACAGAAAGATTCCAGCCTTTCTAGTTGTATAGAACCTTCCCTTGTGAAAAGTTTATCTTACAGCCGTTTGTTCTGAGTTTACGCACCCAATCTAAACTCGTATCAATCCCTCGGTCGGCAGATCAGATTGTCAGATACTATTGTTATGATCCGTCCTATATAGTTCCTATCCAAGAAGAAGAAGAAGAAGAAGACATACTCAAATCTATCGATGACAATAACTTAAGCATAGAAAATACCTTCGAATTTCTTCGTAGATTACGAAAAATTGGGTCGTAATCCTAGCTAAATGGTTGTAATGATCAATTAAGAATATAGACTTCAGAGTACACTCCAAAAGATGTAAAAAATGGAGGGCACGGCGCACAGTTCTTCTACTTTAACTTCATAGAAAATATGTGGTAAGCAGTAACTAAAAAACTCAATCTCTAAGGGAAGTTCGGAGAGGCTCTTAATTGTCATCAAGGACTGAATTTTAACAAAACTGTAGTAGGTTTTGCCGTCATCACCAAAAATGATGTCTGTCTGGAGATCATGCGCAGGATCACTCTTGCCAACAGCTGCTACTATGGTCTCAATAGGCAATTTGGTAGCAGAGACCTTTCTCGTATGACAAAACTAATACTCTACAAGACCTCCTCCCCGTGCTTGCTTATGGCGCAGAGGTATGGACACTATTAAGCACTGATGCAGTAGCCTTGAGAGTATTCGAGAGAAAAGTTCTACGTAAGATCTTGGGTCTAGTGCGAGCTGGCGATGATTTCCGCATCAGATCCAACAGTGAGATGTGTGAGCCCCTCAACGACATGGACATTGTGCAGCATATTAACATCCAGCGGCTGCGTTGGCTCGGCCATATCGTTCGAATGGAAGTGGATGCTCCGGCGAGACCGGTATTTGGTTTTGCGAAGACCTTGTTAGCGTTGGAAAGATCAAATCCAGGAAGCCCTGTCATCGGCTGGCGTGACCAGCAGGCGTAGGCGCGCAAGGAACAGAGGCGCCTCGAAGAATGTGTTGCGGCATGTCGAAATCTGTTAATCGGGTTGTTAGTGGCCTATTAAGTAAGTAAGTAAGTAGTAGGCTCTGCTGATGTGTAATCGCAGATTGACAGTGGATTTTGCTATAAAAGGGCTCCCAGTACTTGATTTGATTATGTTACAATAATTAAATTCAGCTTCTTATTGGTATACCTCTGTTCAAAGCGAATGTATTATATATTAAATTTTGTTCGATAATTTTTGACCGACACTGTATACATTCAATGTATGTGTAACCAACATCACATGTTCGAAATCTTACATTCTCTGCTTTTGTTTTTAGGCTTTTTTACCTAAAAAAAAACAGGAACTGTAAATGAAAACCTACGTACACACAAGTATGCATTTGTTTTTAGGATATTCTTTTAGGTTTAGCAGCGTGCTCACTCTCTCTCTCTCGTCGCTCTTATGATTGCTGTTCCCAAACTGAGTTTTTTCCTTCATTTTTTGATTTTTTTTCTGAAATTGTTTTGGTTTTGTCTTAAAAAGTAAATGATGAAAGAAAAATTTGCTGTTACAACAGAAACAACAAAACGAAGACGAAAAAATACATCAGCATTGAGGGCAGAGAAAAAAACAGAAATTGTTTTTGACACAAACAAATGTTTCATTTGACGTTGACTTTTTGCGTAAATGTTGCTGATTTCTTTAGAGGAAATGAAATCCCTTTTTATGATTTTTTTCTTTTTTTTTTGTAAAAGTGGGAAGAAATTAAATTTTTTATGGAAATTTCTTAAAATTTTTTTCTTCTCTTTTTTTTGATAATTTTCAAAAAATGTTGTGTGTAAATGACACATTTGCATACATCAACGTTGATGATGTGGCTTTCATGATTATGAAGAACATTTTTTAATATTTATTATGGTATTTAATACGTAATTTGTTTTAATAGGTACGTAGGTTGTGAGTCAAAAATGATGTAAAAGGGAAATGCTACACACGGCAATTGTTATAGAAAGGAATTGAAATTTTTCGATAGGGAGTTATAGCTGTTTAGAGGTACTAAAGCAATGTCATGAGATGGTCTACTATATAGTCCACAAATTATTCTGATTAATCTTAAGATGCTATTCAGTGTGAATAAGGATAAGTCTATGTCTACTTCTTGATAAGCAGCCATATGTTTCCATCTGAAATACTTTAACGTCGCACATATTCTGTATATGTATAGTGGTGATTAGTTTTCTTCATTATATAATCGAAATAATGGATTGCACGTTTTCTTATTTTGTGCAAATATTCTTAAACCCTTTACTGACCGGAGTCTAGTAATTGATAGTACAAGCTAGTTCAATATACAATTCAAAACTCGCAATATTTATAAATTAGAAGTTAAGATTGTCTCAATTCGATCAGCATGAAAAATGTCTTGTAATCTCCCAATCTTTATTTTTTTTCCCACTCCGCAGAAAGGTTTTGGTGTGGAAGCTCTACTCCTGGCAAATTCATCTGACCTTTTATTGTTTTGATGTTGCAAGGGGTGGTTCTTTTTGTTGCGAGCTTAATTAAGCTTGAAGAAACTCACATCGTTAACGGGTCAATTTCATAGGAGTCCTAGGGAAAAATTAACGACCAATCCCATTACTAACCGGTATTTCGGTTGTCCACTATTTAACCTGAGAAAGGCAGATCTCTTAGATCCCATTGCCCGTTAATGCTTTCACCCTGTGCGAAGAGCATCGTGGGATTACGTCCACGCGAACATGTACCCACGTTAAATCAATCGTCGTTGCCCGGTGATGCTATAAAAACTCTGACAAACTGTAGAAGTTTCATCGTGCTGGTATGATGCTAATTAAAGAGAAAGAAAAATTATGGTTCAATAATGGGGATTCCTTAAAATCGTTAACCATTTCTATGCCTATTGTCTCTAAGCTCATATATTTGTCGAATTTGAAACTTATTTTCATCTTTGTATTCCTCTTCATTGTGACGGAGACACGTTATTTAGATAAATACTTTTACTCTTTTTTTTTAACAGTAAAATAACACAAATCAAACCATAAAGGGCATTCAACGCTTTCAATGACACATTAATTGATTCTAAAACCCACAGGCGTTCGGTCACGGCTTAATACCGATTATGAATCATTTCATCAGCTTTAAAGACAATGGTCGGCAACATGTAAACTGTTGTATCTCGGCAATGGCATCACGAATCTTGGCCTTCAAATGCTCAATTGCCTCAGATTTGTCGGCATAACACTTTTCTTTAACGGCGCTCCACAGAAAATAGTCTAACGGTGTCAAATCGTTGCTTCTTGGCGGACAATTGACATCACCATTTCCACTAATTAAACAGCCATCAAACGTTTGACGCAAATTGTGGCCAATTGCGCTTTCCTGTTGAAATCAAAAACGTGTGGTTTTCCTAAGCCCCAAATGCGGAAATTTTGCTTATTAATATACTTACCAAGATGAAAATGAATTTCATCCGTAGAGATGTTTTTTTTTTTTTTGGCAAAATCGACATCATTCTCATTGGCCCAATAAATCCCTACGTTGTTCAAGTGTAAATCGATTCCTTACGTTCAGTGGAGATAATCTACTGAATTTTGTTACAGAATATACTGATATAAGTATTGCCAGATGATAAACCAACGATGGCTGAAATTTTAACCGACAGATGGTCCAAAAACATTTAGTCAGTCTTGTGTGAAGACGCAGTGCGATTGAAGGAAGTAATCGTGGTTTGAAGATCTCCGTTATAAAGATCTGTCAAATAATTGTTTAGTGATTGTTATTATTTACGCAAAAGAGAGCAAAGAGCAATAACAAACAAAGCAATTGTTGTTGTTAACATCAAGTTGTGAACAAAATGGCATACACAATTGTGCGAACAATAAAGAATTCATTAAAAAACTTTAGGCTCCTTTACATACCAATTGATTTAAATAAGAATATGGAAACCTACTTCATATAATTTAAACGTGGCTCTTAAGTGTCACTGATAAGTTGTAAGCCTCACTTAGCCCAAAACTCATTGAAAATTTTATAAAAATCGATTAGGCGTCAACTGACTAAGTATTGTTTTCAAAAATATGCCATGACCACCAATGCAATAAAACTTCCCAAATACCACGATTTAATGTATATTCACTGGGTTTAAATTTAGAAAACTATTCCTACTTCCTACAGTAGTTTTAATTTTACGAAACTCTGTCTTTAAATTACTTAAAATCGATGGTGGTGTGGTTTCATTTTCATTAACATGCTCTTGAAATTTTCATTAACAATACTCGAATTGTAGATATAAGCCATGCCTGGCATGGTGTTTAAATATTTACTTTTAATTCATTAGCTAGGAAATGTTCAATGTCAACGGATGAGGAGACAATTTATTAATAAACGAAATATGAAACAAAAAACAAAAACAATAAAAAACATATAAAAAACATACAAACACATACTATACTGATATTGACGGTGATGAAATTCGAATATGAATACGTTTTGAATAATTTATCAACGTCAGTCATCAAACGGAAATCAACGGATATGCTGTGCGTTTAAAACCTGAAACATGGAATATAATTTTGCATCTCCTGTATGTATGTTTTTTTATGTGTACGTTGGTTGTATGAGTATAAAAGAATTTTGATTAAACTTTAGCCATGTGTGTGTCTGTATCAGTGATAGTATGTGCATTAACAACATACACAGGCGTACATATGTATTTAACAATATTTACACTTACATACTCTGGCACATAACAATGCATTTCCATGTCCATATTTGTGATCGTCATGTGTTTGTATAAATATGTGAGCACAGGATTATAAAGCACTTTGAAGCAGTACTTTCAATATGTATGCGCGTAAATGCGTGAATGGTTGTCAGTCTGTGTCTATATATGTATGTGTAAATAGACCATGAAAGTTTAAAGAGAAAATAATTTTAAAATTTAAAATGCAATGCAAATCCTATGTAAGGAGTTCCTTCCACTGCAGGATTCAAAATTTTTACCTTTAATTTGCCGCTTCTTAGCGGGACTCAGCTATCTTTATTTGCGAGTTATTCTGTACCTCTAACTCGTGTGAGGAGGTTACATAATTATGAGCGTAGAGAAAAGCATTCATAACGCTTTACACACGTAATATTTGCTTCCAACGGACAGTGGTACAGCCAATTTTAATTTACAGGTATCACAAATGCTGTGTGGAGACCAATGACTCTGCAAACTGATAGACAAAGTATGCAGGTGGTCAGGAATCCTGATCACCAAAGGACTTTGTTGAGCTTTAACTAAAGCACTATTTTCTATACTCAATTGACTCTCCTCTGTCCTCCTATTAAGGCAGACGGCTTTATAGACGGCAGTAAGACTCAATGTAGTCAAATCCTGGTCTAAACTGGACGATACATGGATAAATCAGGGTCGATTATATGATTTCTTCCGTTTATGCTGGGTTCCGGAACATCGCGGTATTCTTGGTAATGAGACGCCGGATGTTTTCGCTAGACTAGGTTTACTTTCTGAAAGCGATTTGATTGTTGGTCCTGATCTTCCAATCTGCCACCTTTATGGCCTTATCACTGGATGGGTCATTGGGAAGAGCTGAGGCGTTGGAGCGAAAGGATCGAGATGTTATGTGCCTATGTGTCAATGGCCTGCTATAGACAGTGGCAGAACTGGTTTGCTGCTGGGCTTAGATAAAGCTAGTCTGAGGATAGTTAACGTCTTCATTACAGTGCACTGCGAGTTTAGATCGCTTACAGGGATCTGGAACAGATTCCAGTCGGACAATTGCAGAGTATGTTGCGACGAGGAGGAATTGGAAATTATCGATCACCTCCACTGCAACTGTCCAGCCCTTAGTAGGTTGATATTGAGGACCCTGGGTAGGGTGTTCTTCGAAAATTTGGAATCTTTTTCGAGAGACGACAGTAAGCCTCTGCAGAGATTTTTAAATAGGTTGACCTGGTTGTAGTCGCGCTCTCTTATATGATTTCTTGCAACTTTTTAAATTGAACATTCGGTTTTAGAACTCTAACCAAGGACTTCTAGGATCTGTTACAAACCCTTGTCGGGCTATTGCAGAGTATGTTGCGACGAGGAGGAATCGGAAACTATCGAACATTTCCTCTATAACTGTCCAACCCTTTGTAGGTTGAGGTTGAGGACCCTGGGCAGGGGTTTCTTCGAAGATTTGCTATCTTTTTCGAGAGCTGACATTAACGCTCTGCGGAGATTCATAAATAGGTTGACCTGGTGGTAATCGCGCTCTCTTATATGATTTCTTGCAACTTTTTAAATCGAACATTCAATTTTAAAACTCTAACTAGAGACTTCTGGTCTGAAGATCCGCAGGCCCCAACGGGAACTTTGAACTGATGACTCAAAGGTGACCGACAGGGTGGGCCTTGGTTAATTTGTTAAGGTTTCTGATATTAAACTTTCTTATAGGATGGCTGATCAACTGCAATGTTTTCCAAGCAGAGGTCCTGGCAATGCTTATTCAGTGGGAGAAATTTTGCATGAAAATCTCTTGATTTATTTGGACAGCCAGGTTGTGTTTAAGGCCCTAACGAAAGTAGTTTAAATGGATTTTCCAGAGAAATTTCAGATCTAACTCTTATAAGGGTATCGGGTCATAGGGATATCAATAGAAATTGCATTCCTGACGAGCTGGCCTGAGCTCGTATTCATACGGAGTTAGGCATTACAACCTTTCAGACAGAATTATGACGTAGTTTCTCACACTTATGCGTGTATGTTACTTTTATACATGAGTGCCGAGACCTACAGTTTAAAGTCGACTCCGAACAACAGATTTTTGATAAACTTTTCAAGGAAATTTTATTTATTCTCAGAGTTTTTGCCAGAAATCTGTTGAGGGGAAGTCGCTGGAGAAATATTTTTTTTATTTTTCGTTTTGTTGGACCTGGGATTTGAACCGTGATCTCACGTCTGATTAGCCAACACAGAACTGGTATGGAGCTCGCAATCTCCGCGAGACTGTTCAGGCCATATATGGATAGGGAGAGCAATGACTCACTTATGCCATCGCACAGTAGATATTCCTACGGGCCAAGCTTCCGTTGAAAAGCTGTGGCCCTGAGGAGTTATAGGCGACTGGCTTTTACCTCATGTGTTAGTGCCTTGCTCTTGTCATAAAGAGGCAGAGGCTACCTACTAGACTACGGTGACGCCAGCCAGAGCTGGTATGGAGTTCGCTATCTCCGCAATGTTACAACACAAGGGTACGTGCAATATTGTAATACTGCTCAGGCCGTATATGGGTAGAAGAGAAGTGACTCACTTGTGCAACCGCACAATAGCGATTCTTACGGGCCACTGTTCTTTGGGTAGGCATGCTGAAAGGCTCGGCATTTCGGCAAGTGATTTCTGAGGTCTGTGGGTCTGAGGAATAGGCACAGGTTTTTGAGCTCACAATTTCTGATTTCTTTAAACGAGCTCTCTTGCTGCAAGAGCAAGATTTATTTTGTTCTTCACTGTTTACTATATAATGCGTATGGTTTTATGTGACATTTATCACAATACAGTACAAAAGAGTGCCTGTATGCAAAAGCATTGAAACATTAATTTCCAATAAAAGACTGGCATGTAAAAAGTGCATCATCAATGAAGGCGAAAAGGAAATGCTGATATAGCTAAAGGGCTGGTATTAAAAAAAAACTGCCTTGACAAGAAATACAAAATTATTGTCCTTGTCATCGGGAACAGGCTCATCATTATTGAGCGATAAACTCGAAATTTTTGTGAACAACCGAAATGGTTAATACAACACACACACATACGCGAGTACACCATATACAGATGCACTTTCATGAAAAGCCAAAGCCATCATCATTTGTCAACACACATTCAAGCAATATCTCACTGTTTCTCTCTCTCTCTCTTTGTTTCTCTTTAACGTTTACACATTTACAGTTGTGATGAAATATACCCAAGTATTTAATAACTTTCAACTTAAAACGGTTGGCGTGGTGTATAAAAGTAAAAGTATATGGCTATGTGTGTGTGCATGTTTGTGTATGTCTCAGGTTGCATGCAACTTTGCTACAAAACTATGTCATGACACGTGGTGTATTACTTTTTTTATCAAAAAAAAAAGAAAGAAGAAAAAATAAAATTATTTATAAAAATTGTAACGTAATTCAATGTCGCATCAAAAGTGTTACGTGGCAGTGGCATTACAATAATGACAACCACCTTCCTTCCATACACTCTTCAGCAACACTGATGTGCAACGTGTCTAAATATTGTAACGACGTGAGTCATTAAAATGTCATAAACATTTTGCATATACAACATATTCTTATAAAAACATGGCAAAAACAACATAAACTCTGATGAATTTTCCTTTTTTTTGCTTTTTCTCTCTCTCTCTCATTGTTTCAATGGAGGTTTTTTTATCAACAAATTCCTGTTTGTTCCTTTGCCTTGTCATGAAGAGAGCATTTAAAAAGTGTTTGTGTATGTATGTATGTATGTATGTATACATGTGTTAAAAAGTATTCGATATTAAATATTACTTTTCTTGCAGTATATCTTTGTGAAGAGAGAGAAAAGAGAACCGAAAAATTATGCTCAAGACAATCACCAAAAATTTTTTTGATAGAATTTAAATGCAATTACTTTGAAAGGTAAACGTGACCGTAATATCAAATTTTAAACACATTTTTGGGTGTATTTTTTAAACTGCAAGGCTTACAAAACGTTTAACTCATAAAAATTCTCATGTTCGATTCAATTCGATTCTTACAAAATGAGTCTCAACATATTTTCAAGGACTTTAATTCATTGCAGTCATAATATTTTTAACCCTGAGAAGTCAAGCATTTTAATACAACGGGTGTCTGGCCAAAGAATGTGAATTTATCATCCCTTCTGAATGCTACATCGGTCGTATTAGGTTAGGTTAGATGGAGGACCTTACTTGAAGGACAAAGTTCCACTTAGGCCGACGTCTGGACCCATTGTGGTTGTCAAACATTTCCTGTAGGAAACAGACTTGATTCCAGAATCACAATCTCCTTTATAATGAAGACTTCAGTGCGTATCTTAAGTGCAAGAGTAGGGAACTGGCCCTTGATGTAAAATATAAGTTCTTCCACCTTCATAGCTATCGCAGAAATCATTCGATCGAACATCAAGCCTATCAGCATGGCTTCCAATAAGGCAGTGGGGAGTGAGAATCACAATTTTGCATTTAATGGCCATGAAATTCAAGTCGCCGTGCTCTAGTAGGTAGTGTGTTGGCTTATTAGACCTGAGGCCTTGGTTCCAATCCTAACTAAACGAAATAGAAAAAATATTTCTTCGGCGACTTCCTCTCAGCAGATTTCTGGGTAAAAATCTAAGAGTAAATAAAATTACCTTGCCATGCTATAGGTCCCACCACTCATGTATAAAAATTAACGCACACAACATAAGTGGTGTGAGAAACTAGGTCGTAATCTTGAATTGTAATGACCAATTATGTATGTATGGCCATGAAATTTAAAGATATGCGATAACTTCTTCTAATCCATGCAAGTCCACCAGAGTCAAGCAATATTGCAAGCAACTTCCTTCCTGTAAAATAACTAGGTATTCCAAACTGAGACAATTGGAATACTTATGACATATAAAATATCGAACACCATGAGTTCCGTACCGGCTCCGGTCAGTTCATTAAAATTCCGACAGTTGAAGTCGCCGTAGACGTTAGCCCACGCTTCAAATTCCAGGTCAAATATCTCCAACAAAACGAAATATGAATAAATATTTCTTGGGCGACTTCCTCTCAGCAGATTTCTGACAAAAGCTCTGAGAGTGAAATAAAATTGCGATGAAACAGTTCCTCTAAAATTCTGTCCTTCGGAGTCGCCACTCATGTATAAAAAATTAACACACACAACATAAGTGATGTGAGAAGCTAGGTGGTAATCTTGACTGAAGGGTTGTAATGAAGAATCATGTATGTTTGTTAGGTATCCATATATTCTAGAATCTATATCAGAGCTAGTTTTGTTGCCGAGATATGTGTAGGATATTCTTGAAATTCATGGGCGAAGACATTCATCGAAGCGACTTTCTTTATGGGCTTAATCGCAAGACTTATCAAGGAAGATATTTTGAACAAAATTTTCAAAAATATGTCAAATTTTTCAAAAATTGCACTGGCTAGGCCTTTATGAAAGTTTAATATCAGAACCCCTAATAAATATACAACAGCCCGTCCTGTTCAGCACTTTTCATATCGTGAGTGTTTCTTTCAGGAAAGCATTAACATCGCAAAGTTCTAGGTATGTGTTGTGATGATTGATTTCTATTACAACATAAACTTTATAATGTCGAGGAAGGATCGCCATAGTGGGCAAATCTACTTTGAATCTACAGTGCTCCGCCACCTCAGATTATCTACACGTATTTAGTTTAAGAAGAGTGTTGTCTCTATCAATTTACTCTTTCGCTTCATACTCGACAGAAAGGTTGTAGCCACACCAATGGCTGGGAGGCTCATCTGCCTGTTTATTACCTCGAATTCCGACACGATATGCGTCTTAGAATTTTGCTTGGAACATACCAGCAACCTTCTCCATGGGTTTGAAATATTTCACTCTGGTAACAGAAAACTCCCGGTACATTAACTATTCACGACCTATCCAAGTACCACAGATTGGATCCTCTTTTAAAAGAATTTGTAATCTCTATATGAGATCGCTAGTATGTTGGGTGTTGGCTTATTAAACGTGAGGCCTCGGTTCCAACCCTAGGTCAGACATCGCTAACAAAACTAAACACCAAAAATTATTTCTCCGGCGACTTCCTTTCACTAGATTTCTGAAAAAAATTGCCATAAAAAGTTTCACAAATTTTCAATTGCAATGAATTGAGTCGACTTTAAACTTTAGGTACCGCCAATCATGTAAAAAATTAACAGACACAGCACAAGTAGTGTGAGAAGCTAGGTCGTAATCCTGACTGAAGAGTGGTAATGACCAATTATGTATAAGCATGCCAATTTACGATCGTGTGTTATTTCCACAAAATTTTACCACCAGTTTCTGAATTTATTCAAGATTTTTATGGCTCTGGTCACATTATGCATCGTCAAAAAAGAAGAAGAGCAAAGAAACCAATACTCGTATGTACAATTACAAATTAATGTTAACGATGATGCTAAAAACTTTCAATGACAACCATTAAAAAATTATGGGGTATTAAATGCCAAAAAATAAGGAAAAGCAGGAGAAAAACATTCAGTCATTTTGCCATCATACTGTGTACCAGAATACACACGACTGTTAATGACATGATGCACAGCTATCAACATTATTTCGTTCTCCACTGATTGTTGGTTGTTACCACAGAAACAACAGAGAGAAAGAGAAAATGTGCACGTCTTCGATTTTTCTCAATAAAATTGACAAATTCATCTACATATGCTGGGTACATGAAAAAAGTTTGGTTCATGTATGCTGGCATGCATGCTGGGTTGTTTTGGCAATCGAAAACGAAGCATGTTGGAAGAAATGGAAGTAAAAAAATTCTCTTTTTTTAAACAAAATATTGTAAAGCTTTATGGCATCTAAAGTCGTTTAACAAGTGTCATTTACACAGACGTACATATGCCAACAACACATCACCAGCAAGTAAGAAACAAATCATCAACATTAATGTATATATGTATTCGCTTGTATGTGTTGTTATTTTTTATTTCCGGTTTCCTGTTCTTCTCATATACAATATTTCACACATTCAAGTCAAACAAATATTTGGCTTTTCAAAAAAAAAAAAAAAAAATCGTTGTTTTTGTCAATGTTTGTTTAAAAAACGAAGTCGAAAACAATTTTTTGTAAATGTTTGTTGTTCAATTTTTTACCTTTCAGTATTTGTTGTTGTTATTTGCTGTTGACACCTTCAACTTTATTGTACAGGTTTGTCAATATAAATTTTTTCCCCTTTTTTAACGCTTAAATATTTATATTTTAAATGTGTAAATATATCAGAAGGGAAAGAAAGAAAGTACGAAAAAAATTGTTTCCAAAGAAAAATTTATATTCACAACTCCCTTACAAATACGAGTCATAAATATCCATTCAATGTACCCGCGCTTTTGCTGTTTCTACGGCAACAGCTGCTAGTAACATAAACCATTTTTTTATTTTTTTTTATTTCTGGTTTAAGATTGCCAATGAAAAATGGTTTTAATGTCTCAAATTTGATCTTTTTCGGGAAGGTGTCATATGGCATTAAAAAAGAAAAAAAATTGTTCTTGTGTAAAACTTTATTTACATTTCGTTTATAAAGTTAGGCACTTAGTCAACAAGTTTTTAAAATTTTTAAGCTTATTGATGTCGATCAAATATTTGTTTGAACATTATTTTCTTAGGCAGGACATTATCGCTTATGCTGCTAAGTATGTGTACATATGCACGTATGAGGATTTTGAATTATTATTAATGTTTCTAAAATACATATGTTTTGAAATATTGAATCCATTATCCCTTGCTTGTAATCGTTTTTAGTTGAGAAAATTATATTTATTTCAAAGTAAAATATGTTGAAATTATGGATCTTGAATCTGTCGTTCAGAGTCGACTTTAAATAGTAGGTCCTACCACTCTTGGATAAAACTAACACATAACACATGAATGGTTCAAAAAGATAGATTGTGTAAAGGATTACTGAAATTAAACAAGAATAGTTTCTAATGGACCCTGTTTGAAGACCCAATTTTAAACTGCGGATATAAGAACATTAAAATTGATATAGGTTTGCAAAGAATTCGAAACATACAACCTTAACTTTCAAAACTAACTTATGCGAATCATCTGGGCTGGCTGTGATTAAGTTATTCATGAATTCTCTTTTAAATGCCAAGATTTTTCAAGGAAATTTCGAATCACTTAAACGCAACACTACATGGGATCTAGCATAAAATGATATCGTTGAAATTGCACTTTCAATGAACTGGTCAGGGCCGGTACGGAGCGCACAATTTCAGACATTTTACAGAATATAGGCATTCCGATTGCCTCAGTTGGGTTATCTGTTATGTGCATGTTCTATAGCTAGGCTCAACTTTGTTGGCAGTAGGTGCGTGCAATATTGGTAGAATCAACTTGACAGATGCGGACAAGGATTGATTCTCGTCTGTCCTTAAAGACCATGCATCGTGGTTTTCCAAGGAATAGACTTGAGGAGGACAATTACACCGCGAATAATCCAATTTGGGATGCACGGAAATTAAACGCGAATCGGCTACTCTTGGAAGTGGATAGACTGTGTAGTAGAGTTGAACTCTCGGACGATGCGAGGACAAGAGTGGAACAAACCATGGAGATAATAAGACGCGGATGTAAAAAGGCAATGCCCTTGCGGAGACTTCCGAATATCAGAAGGAAGGCAGTGTACTGGTGGGACGACAGTATCGCAGCACTCAGGCGAGAGTGCCTACGACTACGACGGAGGTACACTAGAGCCAGACCCGATGGACCAGCTGCTGACGAAATGCGGGCATATAAGGAGGCAAAGAAGTCTCTGAAGAAGGCTATATCGCGGAAGAAAAATCAGGCATTCCAGGAACTACGCGACGACGTAAACGTAAACCCTTACGGACTTGGATACAAAATTGTAATGGACAAACTGAACAGAAGGAAACCAATGGAAATTATGGACGAGCGAGTAATGAGAAATATATATTCCCTACTCATGAACCGGCGAACGAACGACGACGGAATACGCCCAATACAGAACCTTTGCCATTTTCCGCAGAGGAGCTGAAAGCAGCTGCAGTCGGATTGAAACCCGGTAAGGCACCTGGGCCGATGGCATCCCGCCTGAGGTAATGCGGTAGATTGCCAATCAGAGACCGCAATTCCTACTGGGAATGTACAACGCGTGCCTGAGAGAGTGTATTTTCCCCAAAATATGGAAGAGACAACGGCTAGTCTTGATAAATAAGGGAAAGGGCGATCCAGAGGACCCATCCGCGTACAGGCCACTGTGCATGCTGGATACGGCGGGAAAGCTGCTCGAGAGGCTTTTGAAGCCTCGGCTTGCTGCCGCGATTGAGAATAGTGGCGGACTGTCTGCTAGACAATATGGTTTTCGACCCGGTCGGTCTACAATTGGTGCCTTGAGAGAGGTGACTGAAGTGGCCAGGGTAACACAACGAGGGAGCAAATCTTCGAGGCCTGTGGTACTGCTTGCGACTCTGGACGTTAAAAATGCGTTCAACAGCCTTAGATGGAGCGACGTATTAAATGCTTTGGAGTACAATTTCTCGGTGCCACACTACATCTTGACCATGATAAGTAGTTATCTGAGTAGCAGACAGCTGGTGTATAACACAAGCTCGGGCCCAAGGGTGAAACATATAACATCAGGAGCGGCACAGGGATCTATACTCGGCCCCGACCTATGGAACGTCAACTACGATGGAATTCTGAGAGAGGATATGCCAGAGGGAACTTTTTTGGTTGGATTTGGTATGCCACAATCTATTCAGAGATTTCGACCAATATCAACAACGTACATACATATGTGGTCAAATATCGCCCAGTCACAGGAAGTATGGCAGACAAATCGAATTTGTCGCTTCCACTGTGTCCTCAGCAATGGAGCGCAAAGAATTCAGAAGTGATTGTGAAAAGTTAATTGTGGAAAAACCACCACCGTCAAATCAGAGCGCTCTGGCAGACTTTTTGTGGCCTGTAATGAAACATTATGAAGTGAACGGTATGTGGTTTCAAAAAAATAGTGCGACGAGCCGCTTATCGCGACCCATTTGGGTTTTATTGCATGAGAAGTTCCAGAAAGAGAAATTTACTGTTTTCGCGATGTCAATTGGCCATTCATATCGTGTGATTTGACAAAGTTTAGAATTTTTATGTAAAGACATTTTAAAGATCGTGTTTACACGAATCATGTCCTAATGGAAACTAGCATTTATCATAGCATAGCAAAAATATCATCAAAATGTGGGAAAACTCGTTGAAAGCTACCTCATAAGGATCGATTGCTGCTACCAATTTATATGCGCTTATGTAAAGAAAATTGTTTGGGCAACGGTAAGGTCTCAAGCGTTTTTACAAAACAAAAGTTTTAACGAAAATATAATATTATGCGCGCTTTTTTAACTTTATTGTTGGTCGAATAAAAAACGATTGTGAAATGAAAAATAACGTTCGAAATTATTTTGCTGCTGCTTTGTGTTGATCTATTTCCTGACACAGCTGTCTTGAACACTTAAGCAATTCATGCTGTTGTATTAAGAAGTATTACCCGTTATAACCTGTTACTAATTATTTAATTTTATTTAATTTTCATTTAATTTCCCTGTTTTTTTCCATTTTATGGAAATCTGATTCAAATTTTATTTTTTAAATTGAACTCAGTTGCTCTACTAAAAGTATTTTTCTTAACAATCTCGGCAACAATTTTTTAAATAAAACATCCATCTTTCGTTACCACAATTTGTATGTGACATGTTGTAATTTTGCAAGATTTAGAATTTTTCTTTTTTGGGTTTTTCTTTTTCTCTTTTCTTTTTTCTAATTTTTGCAACAGTAAAACTCTTGAGTTCATGTGTGTTCATTTTGAATCTGTTCTTTTTTTTACAAATTGCCACAAACAAATTTGAACAATTCGTTAGTATTTCAAAACACATATATGAGCATACGCACATATGCACAGGCATTCACATAAATGTAAATGAAGACAAGTACAACGGTTACACATTAAAAAAAAATCAAAGGTCGGTAAAGGAGAGAGAGAACAGCATAGAGACACAGAGAAGGCAGGGAGTTAAAGGCGAAAGGCTTGAGTATGGAAAATATTTAAAAACAAGCAATCAACCAACTTTCCCTATGTGAATTCGTCCAATATATTAACAAGTAAACAAGCCTTTTGCTCTTAGTCTCTCTGCTTTCACTTTCTCACTCTCTCCTCATGTACTAATACTTATACAAAAATTTCCTAAAACATTAATGATACTTAAGATTGTGAGAAATTTGTGGGTTTTTTGCTTTTCGTATTTGCTTGTGTAATAGAAATATTACAAGTGTGATGGAGTTATTCAGCATGTTTAGCAAAGTGTGTGTCTAAAAGTTTATTTTCACACACATACCATGCATGTATGCCTATACATATACATACATTTGTAAAGTTTACCTCTTTACAAAAAAACACACATTCAATCTCAGTTCACTTTCATTTTCATTTTCAATTTTATTCATCGTTACTGTCAAGGCAAATGTTGTTGAGTGGAATTTTTAGTTTTTTTTTTTTGCTGTTGAGTCTCTTTCAGGTTAAAGGTTCATGAGCATCTCACAAAATGTGACATTTCTTCACTTTATTTTTCTTTTTTTTGGAGAAAAGTTTGATAAAGTGTTAAAAATGAATGTTTTTGAAAACATTTTAACGTATAATAAGGAACAGACCAGGGGATGACAAGATGTTTCTTTTCTGTTTTAATAAATGATTAAAAATCACGTTAAATAATGTGTGTAATATGTACCTGATGTTAATGAGTATGAGTATTAATGTTTTAAATAAGAAAATTCATTTTAATTTGAAATTAAACTAATAATGTCTACAGTAAACTCAATTACTTAAAAGGGTTATTTATAGAATTTTTTTAAGTGTCAAATATTTTAAATATATTGGGTCAGGTAAAAAATAGCAACGAATTTTGGCCACAAAGCAAACACACAAGAACTTGAAAGAGGTTTTCCTTTTTTAGTTTCAAAAATAAAATTCTATAATATTGTTAACACATATGTACATACAAACATACATAATTAATCATTACAACCCTTTAGTCAGGATTACGACCTAGCTTCTCACACCACTTACGCTGTGTGTTTTAATTTTATACATGAGTGGAGCCACCTACAGTTTAAAGTCGATTCCGAACGACAGATTTTTTTTGAGAAACCTTTCATGGCAATTTTATTTACTCTCAGAGTTTTTGCCAGAAATCTGCTGATAGGAAGTCGCCAAAGAAATATTTTTTCATATTTTCGTTTTGATGTCTGACCTCACGTCTATTAAGCCAACACACTACCCACTAGACTACGGCGAATCTCCACTTTCAATTAATTCCAAGGCTAACATAAAATACCATGACTGATTGCAGCAGTTTCAGTTTTTTTCACAGATTGCGTACATCATCTTGGCAATAACTTGCCATATATTGGCTTGAAAAGGCTACTATGCGCGGTAATTATAGCCTAGCCACGGTATATGACATAGCCTTTTAAGAAAAGTCCAGCGGTATCAAATCGTATAAAGTAAATAAAAAAATCGTATAAAATAGCCAAAAACAGCCGAATTGTGTAGCTTATGGCACCGTCTTATTGAAACTACATATCGTTGAGTTCATGACCATCAATTGCAGGCCAAATAATTTGAACTTAATACGTCATACCGTTCTGAATTGATGGTAAAGGTTTTTCCACGAAGAAATCACCGTAGTGTAGTAGGATATGTGTTGGCTTATTAAACGCGAAACCGTGGTTCAAATCCCAGATCGAATATCTGTTATAAAACGAAATACGAACAAATTTTACTTTCCCTGATTTCCTACCAGCAGCTTCAGGCTTCAGGAAAGCTCTCAGAGGTAATAAAATTGCCATGAGCAGCTTCTCAAAAATTTTTTCTTCGGAAACGACTTTCACGCCGCTCATTTATAAAATTAACACACACAACGTGGGTTATGTGAGAAGCTAAGTGGTAAACTTGACAAAGGATTGTAATGACAAATTAAATGAGCAAGTAAGGTTCTTCGAGGATAGCTACAATGATATTGGTATTGAATGATCATCGTAAGCTTTTAGATAGTTTGTTGGCTACCCAGTCAAGGGCCCTGAGTTCAAACCTCAGTATTGATATTTTGAAAAACATAAGAAATTAGAAAGTCAGTATTTGCAATGAAACAGTTTCTAAAACCTGTCGTTCGTACTCGACTTTGAAGGCCTTGCAGCTTAAGTAAGAAAATACACTCAGCTCGGGGATTGCCAATGACTATGTCGTAATCTTAACTATAGGATTGCAAAGGCCAATAATGTGTGGCATTTAAAAGAATATTCGAATGTCACAAAGAATCTTTCTTCATTTCCTTATTATTTCTTTCCCTTGTTACAGTTTTAGCTGGAGGTGATTGGCTTACTGTACCAGATCCTAGGAAGATATGGTTGTGAGCATATTGGATGTATAGGGAGGGTAGCTTTGTCTCCAAAACATTCTCTAGAGGAGGTACTGAATTACCTTTATATATTGAGGGATGATGCAAATTTGTTCGTCTCTTTGCCGGTTCTGAATCAAAATTGTTAGGGTCTCTAGACAAGCACTTTAAATGCTACTCCATGTCACATGAAAATCACAAAATACGTACCCGATTAAAATTTGATTTTGAATAACGAAAACTTCACTTCAAAAGTGAAACAAAAACTGGTGATACTTATTGCATGACCCAATAATAAAAATAAATTATTTTGCTTTCAAAGGATATTTTTATTCTTCGTGTAATTATAAACATTTAATTTTCTGTGCATTACATGTGCTGGTGTTTGTACATTTACTGAGAGGTGTCATCTAAAAATGAAATGTATTTTTAAACGCACGTAGAAGGGAAATTAAATTGTCAAAAATATATTCAAAATATTCCCGCTGTTGAAATGTAATTAGCGGCTAATTTCCTTTGTGTTAAAAATTAAAAAAATTTTGCTTTTTCAAACACTTTTGACAGGCACTCATTCACATTAAATATTTGGTAAGTGGGAAGGAGGGGGCATATTTGACAAGAAATACACATCGCTTAAGCTGAAACAAATAATAATTTTATGTACTTTAGAGAACAGAATTAAGTTGTAAATTAATGCCTGGTAATCGTTAATGAATAGCATTTTAAATATTAATCGTAGGTATAATAGGACAGTCAATACTACTGAAAAGCAGACTAACTTGGAGGGCTCGTATAATGCCACAATGAGTTACACAAAGCTTGCAGAGGAATCCAAGTATAATGGATTGTATATACTAAGATGGTTAAGCCATTGTCTGGCCAGACAGGACGAATTTGAAAACAGTTCAGTGGGAGCTGGATAAGGTACAGAGACAGGCTTGCATATACATAGTAGGGGATCTGTAGGACTTAAGCCCGTTGGTATGGTATTGAAGGCCAGATCAGGATAATGGAAGACAAGTCCAACACCAAAATTATCAGAGGATATCACGATCTGTTAGATATAGTGGCCGAAACCTCTCATTTTTCTGGGCAGAACCAGAATACTCTTTAATTTTGTAATGTAACTCAGTAACAAAAGAGAAAGTAGCAATTTAGTTCCTCTATTGAGAATCACCGCGTTCTGTGGTACAGACAGATTAAGAACATATAGTGGGACAAGAGCGGAAGCGTTCGTTTCTAGAGTAAAATTTTTGGAATCTCTTTCATACAGAAACTTGCGGAAATTTATGTCATCAAAAGACGTATTCAATTCAACTTTGGCAAAACGGGACATAGCAATACTATCTGATAACCAAGCCATTCTCCCCACACTTAGCTCCTTTGAGGTTGACTTGAGAGTACAATGAAACTGTCTGGCAAAGTTGAATTAGCTATGAAGGGAAAATATAGTCACTCTCAGCTGGATCGCTGGAAGTAGAGATGAAAAAACTATTATGCTGTTGTCGGAGTCAGAATCTTTCTGTGGAATGAGTAAAGAAGTTTTAAAAGTTCAAATTAGCAGAACATATCCTTGTAACTTGTGCGACGTAAATGCCTTCCAGTAGGAAATAAATGAATGCTGGTTGAATACTAGACAGGCAGTTACTCTTACTGACATCAAAAGTCATTGAAATTAAAATTTGTTAGTGCAATAGGATTGGAGATTACATTAAAAAATTTGTCGTTAATGAATAACGCTGAAGTGCTTACATGCTTCGATGAGCCCTTGAAAACATTGCAAGCGTGGAGCACTGCGACCTAATGTAACGAACTACAAGACGGTATATGGCTGACGTGAGTATCTCCTATAAGATAACGAAGCAGTGTGGTATTCATATAGGTACCGCGATTGGCGATATTCCAGGTAGCTGTATAGCTAGGCGGGGCATAATTCTCTAACTCCCCGGTAAGTTTTCTACATTGAAAGCCAATTTAAGGACCTGGGAGCTTATAATTGACAATGTCGACCGTCGACCGTATGTAAGTGGTTTGGGTTCCAGACAGAATATCGTAGAAAATCTGGAAAAACATTGTCAAATTTTTTCCAAAATCCAAAGTAGCATGAAAGGAACGGTTGTTGGAGATATTACGAACATTTCCACGTATTGCTCTTGTACACAAGAATTTTATGTAAAAACGATGAAGAGTAGGAAATGTTCTTCACTTATTTAGTACAATAAGACCCCGCTTAACGCGGGGGATACGTTCCAATAAGTTCCAGCGCTAAACGAAACAGCGTTAATAAATCAACTGTAACGCAGGAAAGACGCGTTCGTGCTGTGATTGCAAATACAGTTGGAATCTTTATTCTGGACAGACTAACAAAAGAGCGTTGAAAAAGACACATAGTATACACCGTCGCTATATAGTGCAGCGATTTAGGGGAATCCCAATACCGCGTAATACTGAAACAGCGTTAAGCGGGGTTTTACTGTACATCCCAGTGCAATGTCGGAGTCTTAGAAAGATCCTTAATGTCTAGACAATGAAAATTATTTGATCTGGATAGTAGAAGTCTTTACCAGGACTAGAGGACATGGATAACTGTGGTGTCATATATCCTTAGTGTGACACGAACTGCTATAAACTGGAGACTACAGGGAAAACCCGTGTAGTTTATTGTCCACCGCATGCTTGGGACCGACCAAAACTTAATCGGAAATTCAATGAAGCCTGTTAAAACTGAAGGTAGATCAAACAAATTAACCTGTTGGCAAAAGAGATCCTTTTATCCTTCTACAGAAGTGATCTTCGCTCAACTACTGTGTTCGATAATAATCTGAAATATTTCGACTTGTTTAGTATCCGATTTTGGTTGGCTGAAGCCTCAATCATTTCGCTTGCAATGTTGATCCTGTCTCGAAGTCGCCGTAGTCTAGTAGGTAGTGTGTTAGCTTATTAGACGTAAAGCCAGGTTTGGGACCCAGGCCAGACATCAAAACAAAATACAAAAAATATTTCTTCGGTGACTTACCCTCAGCAGATTTCTGGCAAAAACTCTGAAAGTAAATAAAATTGCCATGAAAGTCGACTTTATACTGTAGGTCCCACCACTAATGTATAAAAATGAACACACACAACATAAATGGTGTGAGAAACTAGGACGTTGTACAATGAATCAATTCGACCTCCGGGTACTGTACTTGCCTTAATTGACAAGTACACGTCCTTTTACTCATCCTATGTCGTACAATGTATTACCTCTTCTGTACCTAAGCTAAATTGATAATTGTAAGCTCTATGAAACTGCATTATCTTTGAATATAATAACTTTGAAATTCAAAAGGAACACCAACTTGTTTAAAGGCAGCATGATAATCTAATAAAAACATCCAAAATGGAATGTTTGGCAAGTGATTATTGCTTTTGCCATAAAATTCAATTTCATATTTTATGTTTTTTCTGTTTTGTTTTTATATGCCACATCAATCTTGCAACACTTTGTTATTCTTTTATTATATTTATTGTATTTCTTTTTAATAAATTTTTATTTTTATTTCGTTTTTTATTTTCTCTTTTCATGCTGCTGTTTTGTTGGATTTGAAAATGGAATGTAAGAAATTGGTTTATATTACAAGCTCGGAGTGAGTGTATGGCTGTGTTGCAACTTCGAATGTCCAATAGATTTGTAAAACCACTAAAATTTGTTGTAATTTTTCTTTTATTTTCTTTTTATTATGAATCGTTTTTGGCTTCTAGCCATATTATCTTGCCATCTCTATGTCAGAGTGTGTGTGTGTGTCTTTATTGTAACACGAGTTAAGGGAGTTTTAAGTTGAATACATTGATGGCGATGATATTTGTGTTGCAATAGCAAAACTGTTGATAATAGCATTTATATTGCCACAACAATTGTGTTGACATTTTTTTTACACTCGAATGAATGATCTAAGGGTTGTCCCCCTGGTTTCATTTCGTACTTTTTTTCATTTTTTTTTCATTATTTTTGGCTTCTTTGAAGCTCCTCTATTTGTCGTACTTACATGCATCACTAAATGGCAAAACTACAAAATGTTGTTGCAACAAATGTTATACAAAAGCAGTACAATTGTTGTTGATGTTGAATGAATGTTTTTTATTTGTTTTTTACGGGTCTCTTCAACTGTCTAAATATTTTATGTTGCATCTACAGATAGATGATGAACGTGTATGGCTGTTGCTTGCTTATGTTATGGTTGCTGTTATTGTTGTTGTTGCAATTTTCTATTTGATGTTGTATGACATCTGTTTTGTTGTGCTAAGTGTTGTGTAAAGTTTACAATACGATTGTTATTTGCTTTGGCAACATGCCTTACCCTATCTACCACCCATTGCCAGCTCTGAGTTTGCCGTAATTGCAAACTGTAGGGGGGTATACATGGGTCGAAATGTCAAGTGATGGATTTGTAATGCTTAATATCAGACAAAAGAAAATTTCAAATAATTTCAGCTGTAACAGTTATTACTACCAACTTTGTATCTGTCTAAACACTAACAATGCGTGCAAGAAAGCCAACTGGGTGATGCATGGTTGACGCGAGCCTGTGGAGCAGTACGATATTCATATCATAGGAATACTGAAACTTAGTGGACCAGGTCACTGTAGAGGATATGGCACAATCAGCGAACTTTCCTTGAGTTCGCTAAACTCGAAGTTTCTCTGAAGATCTGCGAGCTTATAATTTACAATGCAGTTATGTATTCTGCTAACGGTGTGTGGGTGGATTCAGATACAAGTAGAATATCACAGAAAAGCTGATCAAATCCTATAAGTACTGCATCTTAGCGATACAGCATATGAATTGGCCAGGAGTGACATGATCATCGATGTCTCCAGTGAGTTCTCTACATTCTGTCGATGGTGGTTAGATGAATTTGGATACAGGCAGAATAGCGCATAAAATCTAGTCAAAGTAGAAGAGGATGCAAAGGAGCAAACTCAGTATGCTCCGTGTTTTGTATTGTGTAATGAGCAAGTGTTGGTCTTGGACATAAGTATGGCGAGCAACTTTTGCTGGGGCTGTAGAAACGAGGAAAATTGAGCTATTCTTTTCCTATTGCGTACATGTCCAGCGCGTACTGGTAAGTCTTAACTTTAAAACACTGGATGCAACGAGTTCTAGTCTCTTGGATCACGTTAACGTACGTGAAATGAAAACAGGCCTTTTACATGTTTTCATGCAACATAGTACGGCCCGAGAGAGCTGAAAAAGTGGCAAAAAAATTCGTGTTGAAGTAAAATTAAAATTGAGATCGAAACTCAGACGTTCGCAAAGATGAGGAACAGTAAAGGTGAGCATAAGACGCCGTAGTCTATTAGACACGAGGCAACGGTTCAAGCCTCAGGTCAGACATCCAAACGAAAAAATATTTCTTCGGTGACTTCCTCTCAGCAAATTTCTGGCAAAAACTCTGGGAATGAAATAAAATTGTCCTGAAAAGTTTCTCAAAAATCTGTAGTTCGGAGTCGACATTAAATTCATGTATAAAATTAACACATACAACATAAGTGGTTTGAAAAGCTCGGTCGTAATACTGACTGAAGTGTTGTAATGACCAATTATGTATGTATGTGTGTTATTCGTATTAGCCGCTCTCACGAACGTATGTGTATCCCATAAAATAGTCGAATTTCGCAATACATTTGACGAACAGAACTATTATTAGCATAAAAAAATGTCAACTTTTTGATGGCGTTGCCGTGGTGTAAGGCGGTCCACAATGAAACGTGAAACTAAACTAAACAAAAACCAACGATCAGGTATTCAATCGATTGCCAAATCGAGCAGTTTTGGTAATTCTGTTATGAACCTCTGAACAACTCTGTTATAAACCTCTGAACTATCTACTTTCGACCCCCTGAACAATTCAGTTACGAACCCCTGAACAACTCAGTTATTAGCCTCTTATATGAAAAACAGAAGAGTCTGGATTATAGTTGTTGTTTTTAAACACTTTTAAGTTGCCCAACCTCGAAATCATTTCATTGTTTGTAAGACTTGGCTTTACTGAAATCCCATTCCCCCAAAAACACAGGAGCAATTGTAAAGCAACTAGTTTTATTCAAAAACATGTTTAACACTCTTCTCTATTTGTCTCACAAGAAAAGTTTCTGTTAAAATACTTTTCAACTGAAAGCCTTTTTAGGGAGTGGTAGACATTTAAGAAAAACTATGTTTAAAAAAAAAAAAATAAGAAAAAAATAAAACCTCTTTTCTTTTGTGACTTAAGGCAAAAGAGCCCTTTCAACTTTTAACTTTCACTTTTTAATGCCACCATTTTGTTAACCTTTCAACAAAGTTTTCATTACTAATGCCACTACTCTTTATGGGGGCTTAATATTACTTTCCAGGCCGTTAAATAAAAAAAACAGAAATCTCATCTAACTTTTCGACCAATTCCAAGTACGAGTACATGACCTTCTTAGTAGCACAGCCCTTAACCAAGGCAACTCATTAAAGTTGGTTTCAAGCACAAGAGTTTAAGTCTGCCTACGAAAAAAGAGAGAAAAATGCCTCTGTAAGGAAGGGGAAACATACGAAAAATTTTTGTAATTTAATGACATGTTAAGCTGAAGATTAAAGTTGCATTTTCTCTAGAACATAGCAAAAGAATATTTTGTACTACGGTCATATATAAGTCTAAAGGTGTTGGTTGGTTGTTGCTATTGAAAGTTTTTAATTTCTCAACAAACTAACATAAAAATGGAGATGAAAATTTATATTTTCACTTGAGGGCTTTAGGTGGAAACAGGTAACATGTTTAAGCCTTTTAAGCTAGACAACATTGAGTATGAAGTGGAGTTTTTTTAAACAATTTGGATTACTTTATGTGTCCATTTTATTGGTGTTTTACTTTACTTTCTATATTATTTTAGTTTCATTACCATCAGTTTTACTTTTTTGTTGCTGTTGCCGTTGCTGCTTATTTGCTTTACTCAAGTCATTACTTGTTATGGCTGAGTAACATGTGGCAGATGTGTCTGGCTTACAAAAAAATAAAATAGTGATGAAGCAATTACCGTTATAATGTAAACAGTTTTATCAATGCGATAACTAACGGTGAAGACACATGCACTGTGTGTTTTAATGCATGTGTTGATAGGTTAGTATTAAGGTGGCAGCAATTTTTATGGTAACCTAAATTCATACCTAAGGTTTCTGTTCTCGAAGACTTGAATAAACATATAAAAATTGTTTGAAATGTATTACACACATACATACATACATAATTGGTCATTAGAACCCTTCAGTTAGGATTACGCCCTAGCTTCTCACACCCAACTTATGTTGGTGTATTAATTTTATACATGACTCCGAACGACAGATTTTTGAGAGACCTTTCATGGCAATTTTATTTCGCTCTCAGAGAGAAATCTGCAGTCGCCGAAGAAATGTTTTTTAATTTTTAAATTTGTTGTAGATATCTGAACTGGGATTTGAAACGTGGCCTCACGTCTAATAGACTATGGCAACTTAGGCTCACCCTTACTTTCCTTATCTTTGGGGACGTCTGATTTTCAATCAATTTCCATGCCGTACCATGTTGTACAAAACTAGTAAAAAAACCATGAGTTCCTTTATTTTATGATGGGCACTGTTATGTATCTCAACGTAATCCAAGAGCCTAGAACTCATTGCCACAATGTTACAAAGTTATTGCTTACCAATGGGTATGTATTTCCATTCTTCCTCTTCCATTCCAATTCTTCCGCATATTTAAAGTCGACACCGAACGACAGAATTTTGTGAAAATTTTCATGGCAATTTGATTTACTCTCGGAGTTTTTATTTGACAGAAATCTGCTGAAAGGAAGTTGCCGAAAATATTTTTTATATATCGTTTTGGGATTTGAACCGCAGCCTACCTTCTAGAATACGGCTTAAAATGTTTTAGGTGTACTTAATTAAAGCACTGGATTTAACACAAGAATTGTTTAATTATTCTTATGCAAGTTAGGTTAATTTAGCAATCGCCTTGAAAAAGCCAACGGGTACTATAGGGGTTAGGTTAGAGGACGAGTACTTGTCAATTAAGACACTGTACCTGGAGGTCGAAGTGACCCAAGTACCATATACCATATACCATTCATTGTCTATAGGGGTGGGCAATTCAAAAGTTTAAAAAAATGCAATAAAACAAAAACGTTTTGAAATGTTTTCAAATTTTTTATTTTATTGTGAAGTACAATTGTTCCGGTTAGAATATTATTCGATACATATGGCTGCCATGGTTGGCCTCACAGCACCTCATTCGATCGGACAAATTTTTGTGCACTTTTTCGAGTGCGTGGGGGTTGTATCACGCGAATGTTGGAATTCAAATGCTCAATTGTCTCTGGTTTGTCGGCATAATACTTTTTTTTAACGATGCCCCACAAAAAATTGTCCAACGGTCTCAAACCACAGCTTTTTGGAGGCCAATTGACATAGCCATTTCGGCTAATTAAACGACTATCAAATGTTTGATGCAATAAATCGATAGTGGCATGAGATTTGTAGCAGGTTTCACCATCCTGTTGAAACCAAACATGGTTCACATTAAAATCATGAAAAGCGGTAACAAAAATTGATCATAGTGCGATAAATTTCTCCATTGACCGCAGTGGATGTGCCGTCTTAATTTTCAAAGAAATATGGCCGCACCACAAGCCGCATCAAACAGTCAAACTCGTAATGATTGCATTGGCTTCTGTAAGACCACGTGTGGGTTTTCTGAGCCCCAAATACGGCAATTTTGCTTACCAACGTACCCACAAGGATGAAAATAAGCCTCTTCCGAAAAGATTTTTGTTGCCAAAATTCATAACAACGTGCAGTTTCTCGGTGGCCCAATAAATCCCAACGTTCCACAAGATTAAATCGATTCCTTACGTTCAGTGCAGAGATAATATACTGAATTTTGTGACAGAATAGAATGACATAAGTATTGTCAGATTCCAAATAACCGATGATTCCAATTTAAACGGAGCCTTTAATACAATGTGAACTTCCAAGGGCTTGTAATTCCTCTGATTGAAGGTACATTCCATACATAATTGGCCATTACAATTCTTCAGTCAGGATTACGGCATAACTTCTCACACCACTCATGTTATGTGTGTTAATTTTATACATGAGGGGCGGGACCTACAGTTTAAAGTCGACTCCGAAGGACAGATTTTTGAGAAACTGGTCATGTTAATTTTATTTACTCTCAGATTTTTGATAGAAATCTGCTGAGACGAAGTCGCCGAAGAAACATTTTTTTAATATTACGTTTTGATGTCTGACCTGGGGTTTGAACCGTGGCCTTACGTCTAATAAACCAACACACTACCTACTGAACTACGGCGACTTCAAATTGGAGATAAGTTACTTCATTTACTATGGCCGTAGAAACTAGTTCATGCCTATAAAAGTAGGAGCCTCCCTAATACCGAAAATCTGTGGTTTAATTGTGACATTTTTCTCTTAGTTTTACATACAGGCCACATATTTCCTGATGCCAATATATGTCATACTCGCTATCATAGTGTGTATATTTTATAAAACTATAATATTTACTTTAGAGGAAGAAAAAAAGCAACAAAAATATTGTATACCAACCAAATGGTGTCTCTTTTTCTAACCTTGTGGCACTTAAGTAAAAAAATTTTGTTTATTTTTTTTGCAGTTTGTTCATTAGTGGCGGTTTTCGGTGGCATTAAGTCGTCATGTACTTAATATTGTCATCAACATCATTATTATCGTTGTTATTAACAGTATTCGTAAGGGAAAAACTAGGTAAATAGGTGGCAGAAAAATAATAGGAAGCATAGAAAGAAGAAGCATAAAATGTTAATAACTTTTCTTTTCTAGCTAATGACAGCGCAATAAAAACGCGAGAGAGGGAGGGAAAGTTTACATAAGTGACACATTTTCTAAGTACAGCTTGACTTTGTGGGAAAAATTACTTTCAAGGCTAAGCTTATATGCGAAGAAAATTTAACAATTCAATAATGAGATTCAAAATATTTTAATCAGAAAAAATGCTGAGATTTCTTCTGAAATAAAAATAATTAAACAGCATTGCGTTGGCAATTGCAATTGGTTGTCGTGCCTGATGCCTTGTACTTGCCACATGAAATATGACTTGAGGTGGGGTTTATAAATCATGATATGCCACTGTTTTATAGCATATGTGCACATGTGTAAGTGGGCGCTGTTATAAATCCACAAACATATACACACAGCCATGTATGTACCGTTATAATTTTACAATTAATTATTACAATTAAGAACCAAAAAAAAAAAAAAAATTCAAAAAAATTTCATATTTTCATGAAAAAAATTCTTTTCTGCTAAAGCCAGCATTAAAGGAAAAAAGAGAGCAGCTTACATAGAAAGAGACAGAGAGAAAGAGAGAGGGAGCGAAAGAGAGGGAAAGAGTTGTCACTTGATGACATTGATTTATGTTGCCAACTGTAATTTGTATGGTTTAAGACAACACCAACAGCACTGTAAGCCAAAACATACATACACAAACTACGCATACAAAAATACATTAATCCAGAGTGTAAGCAGAGCAACAACAAGAGAGCAAGAGAGTGAGAGAGAGAGCAACCAAACGACAGACAGGATATGAAAAATATAATTATAAACGAAAAGAATTGAAAAAAAAAACAACAGAAAGAAAACAAAAGAGAAGAGAAATTATTAATAAATGTAAACAAATACTGTTGCTTGTATTTTGCCAGTAAGAGTACGGACGTACATAAGTGTTAGTAAAATTAACAGAAATGCAAAAAGGAGAGAGAGAGGGAGGTAAAATAGTGATTTATAAACTTTCTTTTTTGTATTGCATGGTTGTGAACATGATTGTGTTACACACATGTGTTGTGTGCTGCATGAAAAATAATGATCAACTGTTGGAGTGTGTGTTTAAATTGAACTTTTTTTCTCTCTCTCGCTTTTGTTGCAGTTGTTAGATAGTGAGAATAGAAATTGGTCGTACAAATTAAAAGCAGGAAGGAAGAAAGATTTCAGCAATTTTGAGGTGTCAATAAAATGAAAATATTGGCGGATTCCACTCACTAAGATGGTGTTCGATGCACCCTAAAGTGTTTGTTTCAAACCAATTGCATTGATTGTTTGATGCCCTAAATCGACATGGTTTCATTAGACGCATAATCAACAGATGCAGCAGGGATATATCGAAGAATTCCTAGGTAGCTACGTCTAGCAATGGTACTCGAAGCACCCTGAAGTATTTGTTTAAAAGCTATTGCATTGACTGTTTGGTGCCCTAACGCGACATGGTTCTGTTAGACGCATGATCAACAGATAGAGCAGGAACCCACTCAATAGGTAGTTATGTCTATAAATAAGGTTCGAAACACCCAGAAGTTGTTTATTTCAAACCAATTGTATTTACTTTTTGGTGCCCCAATGCGACATGGGTTCGTTAGACGTATGATTAACAGATGAAGCAGGTATATGAGATATCAAAGTGTCTCATTCACTAGGTATTTACATCTACAGTACAAATAGGGTTCGAAGCACCCGAAAATGTTTGTTTTAAACGAATTGCACTGTTTGGTGCTCTAACACGACATGGTTCCGTTAGACGCATGATCAATAAATGGACCACACATAAATCTTATTCCTATAGCCTACATGAAGATGCTGAGGACACAGGGATACAGATAGCGGTTATGAATTTGAAAGAACCATTAACGCCAATTCAGAGCGCTATGGCCATATAAAACTGTGGTATTGTTTTGCCTACAGTTGAGTATTAAGAACTGGAGGATATGTGGATTAACAAGACGATGCTAAAAGCCATACAATACAACCAATTCTAGTTCCAGAAAGATTGATTAGCAATAAGGACTTTGCGATGTAATGGCGTTAGGCTTTTGTGGAAGTGAATCAATCAATTTCATAAGTTTGAAGCCTTTCAAACACAACATTCGTTGACATTTTTTGAAGTGATCTTGAAGCTTCTGCGTAAGCGTACCGATTGTCCAAAAGCCAGTATATACTGACGAAGAATCGTTAGAAGTTTCAATAGTCTACCATTGTTACATCGAGGCCTTGATATCCTTGAAAAAGCATAGGAAGAGATGGAAATCCACCAGGTATATACCCTCACATTTACAAAGGACTAGCAGATTCAACACTTCCTATGTTTGCAGAATCGCTAAAACTTCCGTTTTGATGGCATTGAAAAGATAAGATTTTACACTGGATTTCGGAATAAATTAGCATTTGTTAACGCATGTTTTAGCATTTACGATTAAAACTTAAAAACGACTCAAAAAGTTTTCAAAACTTAAGGGAATTTTAATTGGGGGAATACATTGTACTTTGCTTTCATTTTTTTATGCTTCAGTACATAAATTTATCATTGGTGATTACTTCACTTCAGTCAGGATTACAACCTAGCTTCTCACACCACTTATATTGTGTTTGTTAATTTTCTACACGATTGGCGAGGGACCTACAGTTTAAAGTCGTCTCCAAATAAGAAATTTTTTGAGTAACTTTTTCATGACAATTTTTTTATTTACTTTCAGTGTTTTTGCCAGAAATCTGCTCAGAGGCAGTCGGTGAAGAAATATTTTGTTGGATATGTCTGACCAGTGGCCACTGTGTAGTCCCATACAAGAGTGGTGGGACCTACGGTTTAAAGACAAATCTAAACAACGGATTATTGAGACTCTTTTTCATGACGATTTTATTTATTCTCAGAGTTTTTGGCAGAAATCTGCTGCTGTCGTATTTCGTTTTGATGTGAATGTCTGACTTGGGGCTTTAACTGTGGCCTCACGTCTAATAAGCCAATACAACACTACCTACTGGACTATGGCGGCTAAGATTATTTCATATAAATGTCGGTCCGGAGTTACACTACAGCTTTGATTTAGTTATACTTTTTCCAGCATGGCGACTGATATCTTATCATTGCTGACTGCAATGTTGTCTCCCAGAATTGGAATTTGCGGCTGGCTAGACTCCTTGAGAGTCTGGTGGAGTCAAACCTGCAGATCTTGGTGGCCAATGGACTGCAACAAAACGTAAGATTAATTGCTCACCAAACTAATGGTGTTGCATGCTATTTGACACTTTTCCTCGCTTATAGTAGGCATTGCTTACAGCACATACTTTTGTGAATAGTGTGAAGTGAAAGGATTGCTGAATGAGCTTCACCAACAAATGAACATGATTGCGTAAATTTTTTGTGATATTTGGCTCTCTGAATACCATGGTATTAACAATTCCAATTCACACTGTATAACAAAAAAATTTTCATTTTCTTTTTCAATATTTTAAACTGCAGAATTGTTGTATTTCTATAGAGTATAAGCAGCGAACGTATATATCTTGATAAAAATTGTGACAAATTGATAAAAATGTTTAATTATTAATTTATTTTTATTTTTATTTTCATTGTTATTGTTCCTTCCAACACATTTAAGCGTTTAATTGAAATTAATTTAATGATTTCGTTAAAAATCTCTTTTTTTTAATTTCAATTGGAGCCACTTTACAATAAATTGAAATTAATGGGTATGTGGCCGTAGAAAACTATTAAAAAAAGTGTGGGGAAATTTAATTTATTAAACACAGCCATTTATGAATTTTTTTAATAGTAAAACAGGCCAATTTAAACATAAAATTAAAAATAATTATAATTGCAGGCATTTGTTTAACATTTAAGAGAAATTTAATTAAAATTAAAATATCCTGATGATATGCTTCCAATGTGGAAGGATTTTAATTTTTTATTGGAATTTCTAGGTTTTAAAATATTGTCTTTAGTACGATAGGTTAGATAATATGACTTAAAAGCTTGGGTGTCACTTAGGCTAGAGATCAAACTCTATAGTAAGCCATCACTATTCCGAAATAAGTCTCGCTATTGCGATAGGAACTGATGGGAAGTACAATTGTTCTGGTTAGAAATGGAAAATTATTTCACTAATAAGGCTGCCGCGGCTGGCCTCACAGTACCTCATTTGATCGTATAAATTTTCTTGCACTTTTTCGAGTGTATGGGGGATCGTATCTCTGCAATGAAATCACGAATGTTGGCCTTCAAAAGCTCATTTGCCTCTGGTTTGTCGGCATAACATTTTTCTTTAATGGCTAACTGAAGTGTTGTAATGGCCAATTATGTATGTATATTTATGTACAGAATGACATAAGTATTGCCAGATTCGAAATAACCGATAGTTCAAATTTAAACCAATAGATGGCCCACTCTATATGAAAAAATATTTCTTCTGTGACTGCCACGCATTAGTTGTCTGACCAAAAGTCTGAAAATTAATAAAATTGCCATGAAAAAGTTACTCAAAAATCTGTCTTTCAAAGTTGACTGTATATCTTGCCATTCTTGTATAAAATTAACGTACACAACGTGGGCAGTGCATGAAGCTAGGCTGTAATACTGGCTAAATGCTTACAAACTAAGTAAGTGGGTCTTCCATTTATTCATACTTCACACTCCTTTCAACTGAGGCCTTAAGACTTAAAACAAGTTTTAATTAAATTTGATTCAAGTTAAGTATCCTTTCAACATTTCTCATTAATTAGACTCCCTTTATTTTCCACAAAATAAATGCACAAGTAATCATAGAAAAATAATCTCAATTTGTCACACTCTTGTTTCATTTCACATAAAATATCGCCTTTCATTTTCAAGTGTTATGGCACAATGATTGATTACTGATTGCCATTAATTTTTTTTTTCATTTTTTTATTTCAAGCGAAATTTACCTTGACACTATCAAATAAATATTTCAGGTTGCACTTGCATCAGCTCATCCATCAATGGCACACAGTCAGGATTTGCATAATTACCAATAATAAGCCCCCAGCCATTCCATTATTAAATTCACACTCAAAACAAAACAAAACTAAAACTAAACTCGTACAAGTGGGTGTATGTAGCGTAATGAGTTGCGAATTATAAATTTTGATAATTATGCGTACATAAGTACGTACATACATATGTATTCATAAATGTCATAAAATATAATTGCATGTACATACATATGTATGTTGAAATCTATGTTAAGGTTATATAACAGAATATAAAGTTAAGCTATTAAAATAAAAAAAAAAACGAAAATAATATTCACATGAATAAAATATTACAAAAAAATATTGCACGAATATAATATGAGTTAAAGTTCAATTTGTTATTGGCTTCTCTCCTCATTCATTCATGATAATAAAAATAACAACAAATCAAATGTTACAAATTAATTGAATTACTTTGATTTATGGTGCATAAATAATCATATTATTGTTTGTGAGATATCTAATCATATTAGATTACATATTACAGTAATGGGCAATAATATAGCAATAACTGCAATATTATTACATATGTTTTCGGAACAAATGTTAAATCATCCATTAGAAGTGAAAAACTATTTAATTAAGGGTATAAAATAGAAAACTAATGTACAAATAGGTTTAAGGGCATGTATATCCATAGAGAGAAACTAGGTCGTAGTCCTAACTAAGGGGTTGTAATGATCGATTATGCATGTGTAGCCATAATTGCAAACATCAAAGTAGCTGGAGGTTATTCTGAGAGAAAGAGTGTTAGAAAGAGTGCAGTAAACAAAGCTGAGCCATAAATATCATAAAGCTTAAAATCCGCCGAGAAGCCCTCTCCTAAGGTATTTAACATTCTCCTACAAATAGCGGAACAGTCGCACAAAAGATACTCTGCAGTCACCTACTTATTTCCACATACTTATATAATTATTTAATCGCTCATTACAAGTCTTTAGTTAGGATTACAACCTAGGTTCTCACACCACCCAAATTGTGTGTTAATTTTATCCATAAACCTACAAATATACAGTTTAAAGTCTACAATGAACGGAGAAACTTTTCATGACAGTTTTATTTCACTCTCAGAGTTTTTATCAGAAGTCTGCTGAAAAAAGTCACCGAAGAAATATTTTTTAATATTTCGTTCCGTTTCAACCATCGGACTAGACTACGGCGATTGCATAACCCCCACATATCCTTCAGCAAAAGAACTAAGATCTGTCCCAGATGTCACAATGCCCGTTATTCCCAAAAGTGAAACAGATCTACCACCGCCTATAGATAATCAAACATTACTGGTAAGTACACACAGATTTATTCTCATATGACCCTGCTCTATCTACTGATGCGAAATTGATGAGAGATGAGGTTAGGACTGCTAACCACACCACCAATCAAATGAGAATCTATTTTCGTAATCATAATTATGCTAGTTAGCTCGTTTCCAGAAAACCTACAGAAATTGATACGATACGATGCTTTACAGTCATTAAAAATTTGCGACTAACATCACATCGATATTTTCTCCTTCCGGGCTCCTTACCTATCATTGAAAATTACGTAAGAATTCGCGTTAGAAGAAGCAAAGTCTTGAAAATAGTGTGTCCTCTTCACAAAACACTATTGCATCAGTGCCCCCATTTAGTTTAGACTCACCAGTAAAATTGAGTTTTGCAACCCGCATTAGAAATTTTCAGCTTCCGTTCCACAAGGCCCTTTCTGGAATGGCTATTATATATCTTGAAAAAAAAAACACAGCCTCGGAAACCGTAGGATCGGTGGTTTCGTTCAAAGGCCTTCCTTATTAGCGGATGAAAGACATCCAGAATACCGAATTGATCAACCTAAACCTTGAGATAAACACAGCCTCGGGAACCGTCTGATAAGAGGTTCAATTCAAAAGCCTTTTCTCCTTTGTTGAGAAAATTCAAAATATTGGATGTTTTCAACAGCCGCATTCCTTCAAACGCAACGCACAATGCTTGATAAGTTACGTGGAGTCAGGTAGAGAATAATGTCAAGAGCAGCCCGAGGACAGCTCGCCCTAAGCACGTTAATACTCAAAGAGATAATCCACTGTACTTATTAAAGATCTCTTCTCCTATCGAAGACATTCTACGAAGTAACATAGCTACCGTATACGTGAAAGCTGGTCAGGCAGATTCATATATTACAATGAATGTCCCTAAGCGGGCGTTCATAAGACAAGAACAGGTCGAATTCCGACACCAAAAATGGACTATGAGTCAGTGTTTTTGTTGAATTGTGATTATCGTTCTAAATGGGTTTCTCGATAAATTAAATGAGAGTGTCATCGGAAATTCGCTGTTGTTAGCTGTAAAATTAAAAGTGACAAAAGTGACAAATGTGACATGTATGTATGTATCTCTTCATTACTTTTTTTGTTAAAAGTTCCCATTAGAATGGTAAGGGGATCACATGGGGACTGCAAGGTTGTCTAAATGTTTTGAATTATGAAGATGATATTTGGCTTTTAGCTCATAGGTTTCCAGATCGGTACTCAAATCGAAAGTAACAAGGGCAACAGATGCGGCGGCAGAAATAATAAAGAAGAATTTAGGACGAAGGCCTCTAATCTCTCAGGAATTATTTACGATATGGCAAACCAAAATATATGATTTTGGCTAGAATTGTTATCTCGTCATAGTCTAGCAGGTAGTGTGTTAGGTTATTTGGTATATGGCCGCGGTTCAAAGCTCAGCCCAGACACCAACAAAACGAAACATTAAAATATGTCTTCGACGACTTCCTTTCAGCAAATTTCTGAAAAAAATCTCTGAGAGATTTCTCAGAAATCTATAGTTCGGAATCTATTTTAAACTGAAAAATTAACACACACAGCATTAGTGGTGTGAAAAGCTAAGCCGTAATCCCGACTGAAGTAAGTAAGAATGTAGTCACATAAATAAGACAATTTCCGTGGAAGATTTCCTAATTTAATCCGTTAAAAGCAGAGCAAATGATCTTAAAAATATTTCTGATAACCGGCATCCATTACCACATTAAAGAGACCCAGTAAGAACTTATTTTAACTAAAACCAGCGCAAGATACAGTTTTCTTATGTTTTGAATGTTTCAATAATGTTGTATCCCTAATGTACATATGTATTTACGCTTATACACACACATGCATACATATAAATACTTATAGTTTACATTTATTTATTTATTCATAATAATATTTTGTATTCATAATGATGATACTTTAACACAAACTACTGGTACAAGCATATGCATGAATGTAAAGCAATGTAAGGCAATGCAATTAATTAATAAAATTTTGTCATTCGAAGTATTGATGCTTTGCATCCCCCAGTTAAATGTTGAAAATTCTGAAAATATCATTTCGAAATTGAAAATATTTGAACTGAAATTGCTGCTTAAGGTCACAATATTGTCAAGGTTTGAGATGATTTGATATTTCATTATAAATTGTAAGCAAATGATTTATGGTGCACAGATGATTAATTTTGCCATCACAAATTGTTGAGTGTGATAAGTTTGCTGTGATGTGTAGGAAGGAAGAGTGGCATACAATTAGTGTAGGAAATACAATAAATAAGAAGGCCTTGGTATTGTGTGTGACTGATGTAAACGTTTTAACAGAAATATTTCAAAATTTTTTCTTTTTTAATTTCTATTTTTAAAGCATCAGAATCATTTCATAGATTGGCCTCTGGTGTGCCTTTGCCATAGCTGGGAAACCAGTACCATTTCTGTACTACTTTTACTCTTCTCGATTCCCAACTATCAACAGGACAAAGAAATATTCATACCATGGATACATACACCATTGCTGGTGTAGAGTGTAGTCGTAGGCTAGCAATTCGTGTGTTGATTGTGGTTGAAAGCACAGCTCAGGAATTTCGAACAAAACGGAATATGAAAAAATATTTCTTTGACCACCTCGACTCAGCAGTCTTATGTCAAAAACTCTGAGACTGTAATAAAATTGATATGAAAGGCTTCTGAAAAATTTGTCGTTCATTCGGTAACACAATAGTAACCATATGGCCACCGAGAGAACTTGCCTCTGAACGGCAAGCTACCCCCTAACCTAACGGTCTCAGCATTATTTTAGGGCCTTGCTGGCACCAATCTTGCCTTACGGTGCTCAATATTAACGAATGGTGCAGTAGACTACTGAACAAAGTAGGCAGGCAAATAGCTGCGCTGACCACAAGTCTACTTTGTTCCAGTCCAACTAAGCATTATTTGCTTTACTTAGGTTGCATTAACGTTCAAGGCAGCTAAATATTGACCTAATCTAGACTGTAGACATGCGCCAATCCTGCAGATGCGTGGACACATCCTGGTCGTTTGTATGGTTACTTATAACTTGCTGAATAGAACATTTGATTTTTGAATTCAAATTAGGGACTTTTGACCAGAAGATCTAGAACTTCCCATGCTATACAGATTGGACTGTTGTATCATATTAAGAGTTTTGATATAAAATTTTGTTAAGGCCACCTGACCATTGCAGCGAATTCCACTTGCTTGTTGAGAAATGGGATTTTGATTCCTTAATTAGGTGATTTGAAGTCGCCGTAGTCTAGCACCAAGTGTGTCGGTTTATTATACGTGGAACCATAGTTCAAACCCCAGCCCACATTTCTCGAACTCAAGGAAATATGAAAAAATTACTTCTTTAGGCGGCTTCCTCTCAGCAAATTTCTGGCAAAGACTCTCGAGAGTAAATAAAAATTGCCATGAAAAGTTTCTCAAAACATCTGTCTTTCGCAGTCGACTTTAAACTGTAGTTCGTGCCACTCATGTATAAAATTAACGGACACAGCAAGAGTGACGCGAGTAGCTAGGTTGTAATCCTGATCGAAAAGTTGTACTGACCAACCAAGTACACATAGCCACAAAAGTATACATACGGATAACAAATTTTTTTAACTAAAACGGATTAGTTGAGAATCTTTGTAATTGTCTGACATCTTTCTTCGATTTTAAGACGGTCTTTTGTTTGGTTCAGAAATTTGTGAAATTTGTAAATCGGATGCATTCCTTTGCGGGCCTGTGCAGGGCCACAACTAAGTTCAATTTCAGAAATTTTTAACCAATGCAAAAGACCGTCTTAACATCAAGGAAACTATAAAGATTTTCAACGAAAACGGATTAGTTAAAAAATTTCGGCAATTTTTAACCGTACGTATAATTTAGTAACTGTGTGTAGGTTAAGTAAGTAGTACTTTGGTGAACCTTAAATGTGAAACAAAAAACGGTATTGAACCTGAATAAGACACACACATTAAGAAAATTTAAGACATTAATTACCGGTGCAGTCGTAGAATGGAATCCGCAGGAGTTTAGTTGCCATACATGGATTGGGAGCACCGAGGCAGACCAATCAGATGTAGAGAATTCGTTACTACCATACGATGACATTGAGCATTTTATCAATTTGTTTGCCTAACCAATTGATCAAATGAGCTGAAAAAGTCACTTGAATTGTTTAAATATTTAAGTTCTTTCTTTCATTTCCACGAACACTCAGGCTGTTGTTATTTTGTAATTTTAATGTTTTATTTTTTTCTATTTTAAATATGTAATTATTTAATATAAATATTTAATACTTAATTAATTAATTAATAGTAATAATAATAATATAAATAACAATAATAATAATAATAATAACATTAGTGTTTAATACATACATAAATATAATCATGCAATTGACTTTTCGAGTTTTTATTATTTTTTTATTATTTTTTTTATTTAAATACGTGTATTATTAATAGATTTTTATTAGAATTTATTTTTATTTTAATTGTTAATTATTAAGTTTTAATTTAAATTTAATTTTTTTATTAGTTATTAATTAAATCACATTATGACATGTACCCAGCAATTAAATAGAAAAAGTGAAATCATAAAAATGTTAAAACACAATATACAACAAAAAAAAAAAACATTTATTATTTATTATTTATTTATTTTCATTAATTATTATTATTATATAGACATGTTTAGCTTTAAATTAAACAAATACAAGTACTTTATATTGTTGTTTTTTGCGACATTTATATAAAACTTAAATACAAGAAAATAATAATAAACTATGACAATATTTGGGGAACTAAAAATTAATTTAAAAAAAATTAAATTATTGATTTATTGATTTGTGAAATAAAGGTCATAACATAGGCCGGTTAATATATGTGGACCGTGGGTCACCTAACCTCTAAGCAGAAAAATGAAATTGAATTTATGTGATGTAATAAGTTGGTATCAATATTGAAAAAACCAATTTTGACGGAAGAAAAACGCCTCACACTCTGTTTAATTTTTTGGTCACAACTGTGCACGACCGATTCCTATCAAAACTAGTGTGCTTTGTCTAGTGAAGTCGCCGTAGTCCAGTAGGTAGTGTGTAGACGTAAGGCCACGGTTCAAACCCCAAGTAGGACATCAAAACGAAATATAAAAAAATATTTCTCCAGCGATTTCATATCACCAGATTTCAGGCAAAAATTTTGAGAGTAAATAAAATGAAATTGCCTTAAAAAGTTCCTCAAAAATCTGCCGTTCGGAGTCGACGTTAAACTGTGGAAAGCTAGGCCGTAATCCTGACTGAAGGGTTGTAATGGTCAATTATGTATGTGTATGTGATTTGACTTCCCCTTACTGTTCAATTTTGTTCTAAGTTGTGTATTATAAGTATCTTATTCATGCCAAAAGAAACAATATCAAGATTTAACACAAGGCTGTAAGCCTTCAGTGACTTAAGAATCTTTTTCTTTGCTTTCATACATTGTTATATGGATTCTGGATTTTTCTAGCTTGTCATCGGAAAAAATTGATGGAATTATGCTTCATAATAAAGCAAGCTTTCAGATGGTTGTGCAAATATCGAGGACTTAATACTCTTTTACTATCTCAGCTGTGTGTTTACAACGTTCGGCGAATCCAATCCGGTTGAGTACAATGCTGTAAGGCGATTGATCTGTAACGAATACATTGAAGTGGCCGCAGCCCAGTAAGTTATGTATTATCTTACTAGACAAGAACCCGTGGCCATAGCCCTGTAGATAGTGTATTGGCTTACTAGACAAGATCCTGTGGTTCAAACCCGAGCTCAGACATATCGAACGAAATATAAAAAAAAGTATTTTTTTGGTGATTTTCTTTCTGCAGAGAGTGATTAAAACTGCCATGAAAAGTTTCTTAGAAATCTATTGTTCGGAGTAAACTGTGTGGCCAGCCACCCACGGATAAAATTAACACACACACACAACAACAAGGGTGGTATGAAAAGTTAGGTCATAATTCTAACTAAAACCTTATAATGGCCTTTTCGTTATAGGCTACAAGTAGCTTAAACAGCTCATTTTGTAAATAGTGCCTCTAGAAACAATATCCACCGTTTCTTAGTGTATGAAAGCGTCTAGAGAAACTGAATCGGCTAGGTAGTCAAGATAAGGTTACCCTCCTTTCTAGGTTATGTGAGCATTCTCGGCAATGAACAAGAAGATGAACATATGATGTAAAGGGAGCTTTCTCGCCGTTGATAAAGTTTGAACTTTTCTGTGAAGTGGTTATGCTCAACGTCAGGAAAAATATAGGGACTCTTCAGGTGAAATAAAAAGAGGAGAGATTTCAAATCAACTAGTAAATTATAATGAAATGAGATCTGAGTCATGCATTAGACTATCAAGAAATAAAACTGCGTTTATAACTGGCTTTTGGACAGAGCACTGTGCACCCGGAGTACACTTATTCAGAATAAGGGTTGTGTCGCCGTAGTCTAGTTGGTAGTGTGTTGGCTTATTAGACGTAAAGCCAGGGTTCGAGCCCTAGGCCAGACATTAAAACAAAATACAAAAAGTATTTCTTCGGCGACTTTCTCTCAGCAGATTTCTGGCAAAATCTCTGAGAGAAAATAAAATTGTCATGAAAAGTTTTTCAAAAAAATCTGTCGTTCGGAGTCGTCTTTAAACTGTGGGTCCCACCACTCATGTATAAAATTAACACACACAACATAAGTGGTGTGAGAAACTAGGTCGTAGTCCTGACTAAAGGGTTGTTATGACCAATTGTGTATGTATGTGTGTATTGTGTTCAGATCAACATGTAGATTCTGTGAAAATGAGAATGAATTTTTAAAAGACATTTAGGAGACCTGAGAGGCATTATTGCATTTCAGAAGGCGACACTTGTATGCATATCGGCATACAATGAACTGGAGTTGTTGACACCGAGCAGCATCCTGAAATTTCTCAGAGCATTAGGCTTGGTGAAGCCATTAAAGGGTTATCTTATAAAGTATGAAAGGAGATCGTAATAATAATGAAATCATGTAAAATCCCAGTAACGTAGCGAAACTGTTCATGGAATGGAATCTAAAGGGCAGCCTAAAGCAGGCCCAAAAAGAATGACTGTGGGTCTTATTTTAGTGTTGATTTTGGAAATAGTTTGGATGCAATTGAAAGTAATATGTTGTATGTAAGTATCGTTAACGAAATAAATTATACTTTTGAATGAAATTATTGTCCAAACCAGCATGAGCACTTTTTAACAAAACAATTTTTTTGCTGTTTTTTTGGGGTTGAATTTTAAAAATTAATTGTCTTCTGCTACAATCGATACCAACTTTTTTCAAATTACGTAAATGATTGGAATTATAATTATATATAATTCTAACTTTAACTCCAGCTCAGACGAAATATGGAGAAAATAAAATTCAACGACTTCTTCTCAGCAGTCTTTTGCAAAAACTATAACGAAAAGTTTATAAAATTGAGGCGACCTTAAATTATAGGCTCCCACCATTCATAGATAAAACTAACACACACTAGTTATCCTAGTTAAAGGGTTATACAGGATTATTAAAAAAGTAAATAATAAAAAACAAATAAACTCATATCTAAAGTGTTCTTAAAAAAAAGAACAACAACAATAAATAGAAATAAATTATTAAAGAAAACTAAATATTTAAATTGTTGTTTTAAGTAATACGACATTAATTCATACAATTTCTAAACACACACACACACACAGAAACTTAGGCAGACACACACCAATACACACATATAAATATTTTAAATAATTTTATTTGTAGTTTAAAAGTTAATTTTATTGAACTTAAAAAGAAAACTTATATATGTTGTTAAGTGGTTTATGAATACTATACTGTTATTAAACCTTTATTAAGAGCTTAATACATTTTTTCTTTAGCGTGAAAAAAGCTTGAACTTGTAATTTTTATAGCATTTGGAATGTTGTTGTTGTATTTATAGCAAAAGCATTAAATTGGAAAATATAGATTTCGAGTGAAAGTTATTTTTTTTGTTTAACGTTTAAAAAGTAATTAATTTTTTTTTATAAAAATTTAAAAATTTTTTTATTTTTAAAAAATATTTTATCGTGTTGCAACATGTTAAATATACACTTGGGAAGGAAAAAAAAAGATGAATGAATTTCATGAAACAACAAATAAATGTTTGCCTATATAAATTTGCATAGAACATGTACAGAAAATGTTTTCATTTTTTTTGTTTTTATTTTTAATAATTTTTTTTAATTGTTTTTAGTTGTGTTGTGGTGGCATTTGTTTTATTTATTGAAGGGCAAAAGAGATTTTTTATTTTTTTAATTTTTTTAAATTTTTTTTTACATTGAAATGCACCATTCCTTGTGGTTTCTCGCTGTTTTTATTGATGTTTTTATGGATGTTTTTAGTGTTTTTTATTGTTAATTTTTTTATTTAATTTCATATTTAATATCTATTGTTTGTTGTTTTTTTCTAGTTATTATTTAATATTCAATTTTTTACTACGTTTTTTTGTAAATGTTCAATGTTCCTACACTTTAAATACAAACAATAACAATAAAATTGTTTATTGAACATGTGTTGATCTAAATCATCGAAATAAAAATTAAATGAAATTTAAATAAAATGTATGCCTTTATGTTTTCAATATTATTTATATTTAATAATAATAATAATATGCATTTAAAATAAGCAAAAGACAAAAACAAAAATAATATTTTGCATTTGATATGCCAACCATAATATTGTGCTTTATTTGTTGAAAGGTTCATGGCTAATTTAATAGAAATTCAATGGAAATGAAATTTCCATATAAGAAAAAACAAAAATATTTATTATAAAACTGTTGCATATATGAAATTTATTTCAAATGCCATAAAAATGCTTGAAATTTTAATTTTTCATTTCATATGCATTTTGAAATGCAACATAGAAATTATTTTCATCGCATACGCAAACAGAACCATGTCAGTTTTCCATAAATTCTGTTTTTTAATGACACAATGCGAATTAGTGAAAGGGAGCAAATAAAAAATTGTTATGAAAACGTTTCTCAAACAAATCTATCGATCGCTGTCGACTTCTCATGTATAAAAATAACACACCCAACATAAGTAGTGTGAGGAGCTAAGTAGTAACCTTCTGACTAAAGGATTGTAATGACCGTGTATGTATGTATGTATTTATGTATGTATGTATGTATGTATGTATGTATGTATGTATGTATGTATGTATGTATGTATGTATGTATGTATGTATGTATGTATGTATATATGTATGTATGTATGCATGTACATACAGCTTTTGAAATTCCCTTGCCATCCTGTATGTATGCATACATGAGCGCACAGTCAAAGAAAAAAGTCTAAATACACCACTGTATTTTTTTTTCAAATTCGCTTATTCTTCAAACATTTTAAATTTTAAGCGCCTTTAACAACGCTGTAACATCGTTTTAAATTTGGAAAAAACCAGCGGGTTTACGTAGACTTTTTTCTTTGACTGTATATAATATCCAACTTTTGAAGAACCCTTTTCACCGTCTGTTTATGTTTAAGACCACCATGAGAAGAACGTTAGCTACAGTAATGGAAATACCTGCTTACTTACAATTGACAATGCGTTCATGGATTCCACTATTGCCGGATAGATGGCATCGAATGCGGGTAGAATGTGGCGGATAATTTAACCAAAACTGGATAGAAGGCGCTCGAAATGTCTGATTAAACTTCCAAGAAGTATCTTCAGTATGGTTGTAGGAGTTATTATGGGGCATTGGCTTATGGGAACGCATGCGAGTCGCATTGGTCTTGAATACCTTGCAAACGATTTCTACAAAAGCTGTTGAGATGAGTCAGAAGAGGAGATTGTTGCTCATCTATTAGGTGCATGTTCTGCACTATGTCAGAGGCGAAGTTTGAATCACAACTTCTCCAACACAACTCCAGCTCAGACATTTCGAACAAAACGTCGAGAATAAATAAAAGTGTGGATAAAGTTTAACACTCACAACATGTTTGGTGCAAGAAGCTAAGTTGTAATCATGAATAAAGAGTTGTAGTGACTAATTAATTAAGTATCTTTAAAACCACGCAAAGTATTTAAAACCGAATACGTCTAGCAATTACAATTTCTTCGAAGCTGTACTCACCTGCTTTTTTGCATATAATTTTCATTCTCAGACTCTTTAACTTGCTATCCTTTTCAAGAATTCAAATGTATATGATTTAGGTTCGCTTAGACTTTATTCGTTTGCCTTTTAAAAGAAATTGTTTAAATCATAAAACCGTTTGTCAGTTATTTTTAATGGCTTTTCAATAAACCACTTATACGTTATTTATAACATTTAAATCTTCTTCTTCTTTCTCTTCCATATACACCTTCCAACAAAAAAAAAAAAAAACAAAAAAAAAAAACCCAAAGAAAAACAATTTTTTTCATGATGATATTGGCCAAACTAAACAAAAATATTTTTCTTGTTTTTATTTTTTTTTTCATCGTCGTCGCTTTTTGTTTATCAATTTATGTCAGTTTTTTTATTATTTATTTTCACTTTTTTTGTTTTTGTATAAATTTTCATTTTCATTTTCATTCTCGCTTTTTTGTTTGTTTATGTTCAAATCTTCTTTTCCATTCCACGGTGTTTTTTTTTGTTATATGCTCGCCTGAATAGGTAAGCGTATCGTAAATCTTATTTTGGCAAACCACCGTTTTTTTACGGTCATCGGACTATTTGTAACGTGTTTTGGCAATATAAACCAAAATATAAATCTACAACAACAACAACAACATGATGTTATTGTAATAAAATATAGCCACCATTAAAAAAGGCTTAAAAACACAAAACTGTTCGGCGTATATTTTAATATTTTACGGCGGCATAAATCTGACAGGTTTCAATAAACCGATTTAATATACAGAGCCGGGAGAGAGACAGAGAGAGAGAGAGAGAGTGAAATATTGTTTATAAACCTTTCGTTGAAATAAAGATGTATCGTATTTGCATTTTAGGTGAGTGGATTTTATAATTGGAATACTCAGATATTGTATGTCACATCATATAAAGGGGAAGTAGCCTTTGAAATTTTTAGTAAGAAATAGGATTAATTTTTTTCATAAGAAAAAGAAGAAAATTGGATAATTGGACCTAAATAATATACATTTGAATTCTTGAAAGGGCAATGACAATGATAAGTATATAAGTATAAGTATGTATGTATATGCGAACAGAGCCGGAGAATACAGCATCGGATAAATTATAATTGCAACACGTATTCTATTTTAAATACTTTGTATCCCATAAAGGGGTGTAGTAGCTGCACAATTTTGAATACTACTTACTAATTAATTGGTCAGTACACCTCATTAGTCACGATTACAACCTAAAATTCTGCACCAAACATGTTATGAGTGTTATATTATATCCATGAGTGGCGGGACCACTTATGACAGTTTTATTTATTCTCCATATTTTTGGCAGGAAAAATATGTAATTTTGTTCGACATGTCTAAGCTGGAGTTCGAATCACAACTTCTCGTTTAAGAGCCAGCACATCATCCGCTAGACTTCGCCGACTTCGAAGATAGTCAGTACCAAACATCATATAAAATTTTCTTATATTTGATACAAGTTTAATGAACGAAATATATGCCCCCTTGATCGATAACATTTAGTTGGTGTTGGGTTGAAGCCATTATTCAATCTTTGTAGATCCAATTGCGGAATTAAATTTACACCATTGAGAGAGGACCGAAACAAATAATAATTCGAAGATGAAAGATTCGTGGTATATAGCGTATGTTTTAAAATATTCAGCAAAGCTCTGTCTGAAGCGTCTAGGGGTAGTGATTTATAATCAATTGCCCTTTAGACAGCATCTAGAAAATCAAAGCGAGAAGGGAACTACAACGTGTAAATCGATTGCTGGGATAATGCCCAGCACGTACTGTATGCTACAACCATATGGGCAGATTGTCTAAAGTACGAGTCTTGCCGTAGTAGAAAAGGGACAATGTATAGAATTACTACCTTGAGTGTAAACTGTGGCAGCATTTGCAATGACATATTGGCTAAGGCATGTAGGATGATTTATTACAAACAGTGTCTGGCGATTAAAGTAAGAGACGGAATGACTGAAATAGGGTGGAGAAGATACTCAAGTACATCGAAAAGGGAATGGATGTGCAACATGATACCCAGTTTAAAGGTTTCAACGCAGTCACGGAGATGTAGGATTTCTATATATCTTAGCTTTTACGAGGACGTGGAATTTGTAGGTAGTACTTATATCGTTGAAGTCGCCGTGGTCTAGTAGGTAGTGTGTTGGCTTATTAGACGAAAAGCCAGGGTTCGAGTCCCAGGCAGACATTAAAATATCATCAGCAGATTTCTGGCAAAAACTCTGAGAGTAAATAAAGTTGCCATGAAAAGTTTCTCAAAAATCTGTCGTTCGGAGTCGACTTTAAACTGTAGGTCCCGCCACTCATGTATAAAATTAACGCACACGACATAAGTGGTGTGAGAAACTAGGTCGTAATCCTGACTGAAGGGTTGTAATGTTCAATTATGTATGTACTTATATCATTTCGGAGCTTCTAATTTATCATTCTGCTTGCATTATGTGTGTGGTATACCGGATATCCGATATTTATTCCTTGTATGTCGAAAATATTGCGATCTTGAGAGGGAAATTTGAGTAGAGAGCGTTATTAGTCTAATGTTGATTAAGATGGCGTTTCTACGTGTATATGTGAGTTGGTTCTTATGAAATGCTTAGGGATGCATGATGTTCAGTCCAACGATGGCAGTAACATTACACTGCATTAATGAAATGATTGTTGCTTATGATTATAATTTTATTGTGGAAATACATCATATTTTTTTTTAAATAAATCTTCGGTATTTTCTCTTTGGAAAAGCAAAAAGATTAATAAAAGGCAAAATATTTTTAACGATTGAAGTCTTCGTAGTCTAGCTTATTAGATGTCTCGGTTCAAACACCAGGCCAGACATCTTTAACAAAACAAAATAAAAAAAATATTTCTTCGGTAACTTCTTTTCAACAGGTTTCTGGCAAATAATCTGAGAGTAAATAAAATTGCCACTAAAAGTTCCACAAAAATCTGTAGTTCGGAATCGACTTTAAACTGTAGATCTCGACACTCACGTATAAAATTAACACACGCAGCATAAGCGGTGTGAGTAGCATGGTCGCAATCCTGAATGAAGGGTTGTAATGACCAGTTGTGTAAGTGTGTGTGTGTGGTAGTAGTAGTATAACATTATATTTTTACTAGAATGAATTTTGCTTATTAACGAATAATGGGTTGACATTATGTTGCAGTTAAAGTAAACTTAGCTCGAATCCGAAAGGATTTGGAATTAAGAAAAAACTTCAATCTTACTTCACAAATCAATGCAGAATCAGATCAAGAAAGAACACCGAAAAAATATAGTGACAGTATTACCTTTTGAGAAAGACTACGGTTCAATGAGCCTCGATAACGGGGTGGGTAGTGGAGTATACTCTGGGAAATTGGACCTGAACATCTCACTCCTGTGTTCCAGGCGGAGGTAATGGCCATCTGCCAAGCCGCACAGTGGATCCTCGCTTATGGTGTTTCTGTCCCTTTCACCCGTATTTCGATCTACTCCGATAGCCAGGCTGCGATAAAGTCTCTGTCAAACGTTGCGGATAATTCCAGGATCGTCAGAGAATGTCGCCGCTGCCTCAATCTCCTTTCTGGGCGCCTCGGAGTCATACTTGTCTGGGTTCTCGGACACTGCGATATTCCGGGAAACTGCAGAGCCGACGAGCTGGCCAGGGCTGGCGCATTACTTCCGGAATCTTCCTCAATCAACTTGGGAATGCTACTTACCTCGTTCAAACTGGCTATTGCGCGGAAATTCTCCCGGGATGCCAACCGGTCCTGGATCAATAAGGAGTCCTGCTCCATCGCTAGGCTCACTTGGCCCACAATAGATAGGAGGCGTACCAACCAGCTACTTGGACTTGGCCGTAATATCATCTCGATCATAGTGGCAATGCTTACAGGCCACTGTGTTATGGGTAGATACGCGGAAAGAATGTGACTCCCATTTAACGACTTCTGCCGTGGATGCAGATCCGCCGAGTAGGAGGAAGCTGTCATCCACCTCCTCTGCCAATGACCATCCCTTGCGGGGTGCTTATATAGGTTATTTGGCTCTCCGACCCTTGTCAGATTGACGGAGCTATCGTCCATTGATATCAAGGACATAGACTCTTTTACCAAACTTTCTGGCTGGTTTTCCAGCGTGGAGTAGTCGTGCTTTTTGAAAATGTGCAGCCTTTGCGGTGACCTGTGCCATCACAACGGGCCGCTATGCGTGCTCAAGTGAGCTTCTTGGTAAATTAAAGCTACCACGCTAACCTAACCTGACCTAACGGTTCAATGAGCCGATTTCTTAACCACTATACCCTATACAACAACCGAAAACATTGCGAAGGCAACCTAATCATTCCAGAACTTACAGTAGATCATTCACTTGCTTAGCTTAAAACAAGGAAGTCTGGTTGGAAGCAGCGGTGGAAGCGGCCGAAGGAGAATAACAATAAAATATATAAATAAATTTGTTTATAGTTTTTGGTACTTTATAGGCATACATTTCATTTCAATCAGCACAATATTAGAGTTTTCAAAAAAAAGAAAAAAATTAAAAGGTAATAAAAAAAATTTTAATGTAGTTTAACTGTGTATTTATTGTTTTTTTATTTATTTTTTATTTTATAAGTAATTTCATTAATTTTATTTGCTATTTTGGTTCTTTTTTATTGAATAAATATTTCTTTGTGAGACACACAGATTTGATTTTATTACAACTAAATAACACACACATTTATAAACTAAAACACACATTTGCTTTAAAATAAAAAAATAGTAAGATTAATTAATTTAAATATTGTTTATAAAACATAAAAATCAACATAAAAATCTGTAATAAAAAAAGGAAATCTTTGAAGTCGCTTTTTCATTATGTTGTTGTTAAAAAAAATAAAACAAAAAAGTTTTCAAACTCAAGTGTTTTTGTATTCATTAAAAAATGAGATATTTTAATAAAATTTTAAAGAAAGTAAAATATCTCATGGTTTTTTTTTATTATTTTCAAATTGATTGAAAACAATTTTACGGGTACATGTCACTTACCAAATTTAACCACGCATTTGTGGTCAGAATCTGATTCTTTTCATCCTATAATGAAATATAGTTTTCGATTTTTAATTATCTTTTCGTACTTAGTTAGTTTTATTCAAAAAGAAATATACCAGAGAAGTATTTATTATTTTATCTAAAAACGCGTTCGATTTATTTTTCAGTTTTTTTTGTTATAAAAGAATTATTTTTTTAAACTTATTAAATACAAAAGAAATTAAGAAAACATTTCCAAAAAGAAAGTGAATGGAATTTGTTTAACTTACCACATCGATTATCTGCTGTAACGTCAGACCAAATTTAACTTCCAAAGGTTCTGATTCATTGGCCACTGGTCTCTCTAAGGTATTATAGGTGGATAAAAGGTGGTTAAGTAAACGTTTTTCGTGTGGTCCTTGGCAGCTTTCTAGAAATGAAAAATTATGAAAATGGCGCAATTTTAATTAAAAGAAACTCTCGATTGTAGTATTAAATAATTTAAGAAGAAATGTTTGAATTTCATATTAAGCACAGATGTAAATGATCATTGAGTACAATTATATATGTTCTATTATGTTTACAAAGGTGCTAGAATTTTGTATTTTCCTCTTACAGGCATTAACCTATCCATTAGACAAAGATATTGTTACGTTTTTACATTTTAAAAACGTTCAAAATATGAGCTTGTAGACTGCAAATAAAATAAAAATAAATTTGTGTTTAGTTTTAATTAAAATTCCTTATTGTTAGCACAATTCTGTGTGCCACAACTTGATGTATACAACAACAATTGTTTTTCTTTGTTATTACTCTGTTTTCACCCTTTGCATAAATAAAAGCAATGACTAAGCAATTGTTCGACTGATCATTGCAACGGAGATCTTCAAACCAGGATTACTCTCTTCAAACTCACCGTGCCTTCACATAAGACTAACTAAACTTTTACTAAATCCGTTGCCTGCTTTGCCTTGCCTTTTAGATGGAAACGTAAACAGTCTGATGAATGTGCTTGAAGGCGAATGTTCGCCTTCTCGAGATCTCTATAAATGTAAATATCGTTGTTTCATTATCGTTGTTTGTGTAATTTTGTTTACATTTATTCTTGCAGTGTTTGTTGTTGTATTTTTGTTTACTTGCTTATCATTTTTTTATGCTGGTATTTGTTGTTATATTACGCAGGCGATAATTTGTACAGGTTCATTGCTTTTTGTTTTTGTAGCTCTATAATTTTTAAACGATGTAAAAGCAAAACACCAACACAATATTGATTGGTAGTTGAAAAAATCTTCCTCCAAAGCTAGATTCATACAAACATACATACAAAATTGATCAATACAACCCTACAGTGGTATACATGAGTGGTAGGATCTATGGTTTAAAGTCGACCACGAACGACAGATTTTTGAGAAACTTTTCATCGCTAATGGACACATTAATTCATGTTTTTATATCGGGTGGGTAATATTTATCTCATTCCATTCTCTCACAAAATTCAGCATCAATTATCTCCTCTAAACGTAATGAATAAATTTACATTTAAGCAACGTTACGATTTATTCGGAAAACGAGAAACAGTACGGTGACGTCGATTAAAAAAAAAAAAAATCATCTTTTCGGATGAAACTCATTTTCATCTTGGTGGGTACGTTAATAAGCAAAATTTCCGTATTTGGAGTTAGAAAACCCATACGTGGTCCGACAGAAGCCAATGCTCCTATTACGAGTGACTGTTTGGTGCGGCTTGTGGAGCAGAGGCATTATTGGCCGATATTTCTTTGAAAATGTGGACGGCACAACCATTACGGTCAATGGAGACACATGTCGCACCACGATAACCGATTTTTTGGCGGCCGCTCTTCATAGTATTGATGTAAACAATGTTTGGTTTCAACAGGATAGTACAATTTGCCACACATCTCATGCCACAATTGATTTATTGTGGCAAACGTTTGATGGCTGCTTAATTAACTGAAATTGTGATGTCAATGGATGCCAAATATCTGCTATTTGAAGAAGAAGATGTTGTGACTTGACTATCCTCTGTGTGGCGCCTTCAAGGAAAAGTGTTATGCCGACAAACCAGAGGCAATTGAGCATTTGGTGTCCATCATTCGTGATACCATTGCCGACATATGATGCCATACACCCGAAAAAGTGCACGAAAATTGATCCGATCGAAGGATGTACTGTGAGGCCAGCCGCGGCTATCATATGAATGAAATAATTTTCCATTTCTAACTGAAAAAATTCTACTTCCCAAAAGAAAAAAAATGGCACAATTTAGAAAAAGTTTTTGTTTTTTTGCATCTTTATACTTAAACTTTCAAATGGCCCACCCTTTATATATTCGTTTCATTCCTATATTTTCTTTTTCTTTTATTTCTTTTCTTTTATTTGTATATATTTTGTTTTATTTTCATAATTTTTTAATGTTCGTTTTTTTTTATTTTTATATTCTTCATTCTCTCATATTCAATATTTACCATAATGCACCAGCTTCGTTTAATAATCATTCACAAGGTGACGTATACTTAATATTTATTTCTTATTATTTTAATACTTATACGCTTCAGTGCTTTGAAGATATACAGCAAAAATAATGATAAATCTACAGAACTCTTTAGCCCAAAAAGAGGCAAATAATCCTTCTATTAAGACAACAAACTTTTAAGCCTTAAATGACTATTTACATTGAAATGTCCTTCGGGTCCTTTGTTAAGGCGAAAAACTATGTTTCAAAAAGGGAAAGTGCGAGAAAATTTTGCTAATTTTAAACAAATAACACTTCAAAAATCCATTTTATGTTTGACACTAAATCATTTGTTAAGGACGTTTTCAAATATTTAGTTTTCTAGAAAAAGGAACAATTCTGTTCAAAAAAATAGCAGTCATTTATGTGTTGTTGTGGGAAAAGAGTACATAATTGGCCATTACAACCCTTCAGTCAGGATTACGGCCTAGCTTCTCACACCACTCATGTTGTGTGCGTTAATTTTATACGTGAGTGGCGGGACCTACAGTTTAACGTCGACTCCGAACGACAGATTTTTTGAGAAACTTTTCATGGCAATTTTATTTACTCTCAGAGTTTTTGCCAGAAATCTGCTGAGAGGAAGTCGCCGAAGAAATATTTTTTTTTCATATTTCATTTTTGATGTCTGACCTGGGATACGAACCCGGGCTTTACGAATAGTAAGCCAACACACTACCTACTACACCACGACGACTTCTATGGGGAAAAGAGTGAAAAAGTTAATTTCATTTGCTGTAAGAAAAAAACTGTTGGCTTTTTCAATTTTAAACTTGAAACAGCTAATTCAAGTAACTTTATTATGAAAGAAATCTGTAGGCAAAGTTATATTCATTTCAAGGGTACCCTTGTTAGTAACGTTGTGCAACCACTAGGGAGTCCCTACTTTATTGTTTTTTATTGCACTGTTAGCTTTTGTAAGAAGTGATGTTAAAATTCCTGCTCTTGAAATGTGTTGACATAAACAGTGAAAACCTGTCCTACAGCGGCATTCGAAACTCTGTCGAATTTAAGTCCGCTGCTTATGGTAGTGAAGTCGCAAGTTTTAAAAATTAGGGTTAGATTCAGGGAAGACAAATCTAATATGAAATATATTAGGGGACTTCGGGACCTAAGGAATCAATTGGTTAACAGCTGCCTTCTTAAATATCTCCTGGACAGAATTAGAATATGTACTCTATTGAATTTCGATAGGGGGTACTTAATCGAAGATGGTATGCGACTGTCTGAAGAAGTTTAGTTAGCTAGGTAATCAAAATAAGGTTATCTTCTGCTGAATTCCGGGATATATAGGAATTCTTGGAAATAAGCAAGCCAATGAGCTTACGAGAAGGCGAGTTTCTACGCCGTTGATGGGACAAAAACCTTCTGTGGGCTGAAGGCTGATGTTTGGAAAGGTATGCTCAACGAAATCGAAGAAAAAGTGAGGAAATTACAATAAGAGGAGGTCTGAGTTATTCATCAGACTATCCAGGATGGCAACTGGTCTTCTGATAGGGTACTGTACACTCTCTCTCATATTTATTCAAAATGAAGGTTGTTTCAAACCAAGCATATAGATTATCTGCCGTTGAAAATAACGCATTCATGGAACTTTTGGGCCATTAATGAATCCCAGAAAGAAATATCAGGGTGCATAACAGGACCTAGACAAAGAATGCTCATTGTTAACACCAAACAGCATACTGAGGCTTGTCAGGGCAATAGACTTAGAACAGACATTATAGAGATCCTTTATAAAGCTGTATATAAATACAATAGAGCATATGGTCGTAGTATTAAGGCACATCTACACGGCACGAATAATAATCATTTTATCAGTGGCGGTAAAAAGCTGATTCACCGCAAGTTGCTGCAGAGTTTTTATCATTGTACATTGTGCTGAGTGAGTTGGAAGATCTGTGATGGCATCTCTTATAGAATTTCGCTTGTAGAAGGGGTTAAATTTGCCTAAAGACTTTTGTGATTTTCTGTAGTTGGTTGGAAAGTAAAGAAATGTTGCCTTCGTTTCGGTGCGTGGGTATTTATTTCAAATTCAGGACATTGTTTTACACCCGTTTGAAAGATCTTCGATGATTTTGTTTTTTACTTGAGAGGTCAACTAGGGAAGTTATATGGTCTCACATAGAGTCTAATTTATGCTGCAGCTGCTTAGTTATTAAATAATTTAGATTTTCTTTTTCAAAAAATATTTAACACTTTCCGTGTTAGTGCTATTTCATTTATCTTGACTGTAAATATTTCAACATTTCATTTTTATTCTTTCAAATACTCTACACAAAAAAAATTAGAAAGAGAATAACAAAAGCAAACAGTCAACCAATTGAAAAATAGAATTCCAACAATCAAATATTGTAATACACTTAAAACACTATACTCTCTCACACACACACTCATAATCACTATAAATGTTGTCAAGGGTGTTACGATTCTAAACTCTTTTGTGTACAAATTAATGTGGATGTATGTGTTTACATTGTATTTGTCTGGTGTATTTGCGAAAAACTATGTTCAAAAATTGTTTCATTTTGTATTTGTGTGCAATTACCGTTAAAAACTGTTTTGTGAAATCATTATTTTTAACTGTCAATTGTTTGTTTATTATTATTGTTGAAATACATACGCCCTCATGTGCTGCATAAACTCGACTACACAAAGCGTTGAAACATCGACAACAACAACAACAACAACTAGTTGAAATACAAGTGATAATAACAACAATTATTTCATGGAATAGAAAAAAAAAAGAAAAATTTAGTAGAGACATTCATAGAGACAAAGAGAGAATGAGAGAGAGTGTGTGAGAGAGAGAGAAAGTGTGAATTATAAAATATTTGCTTTACAATTGCAAACAAAACAACAAATTTTTGTTATTTTTCTATGTGTATGTGTGTGGGTGTGTTGTTATTATGAAAGTATAGTTATGAGATTTTTACAGCCATTGCTGTAGTCCTTAAATGTACTGTTGTTGTCATTGTTGTTATAATATTTGTTTGTCTAACATTAGGCTAATGAGTCACCCCGTATACAGAGAGAAAGAGTGCTTGGCTTGAATATGTAGCAAAGCACAGTTAGACAAATAGTTTTTATTTGTTTTTGTTGCTTCTTCTTGATTTGTTTTCAACTAATGATTATTGTCATTGTTGTTGTTGTTATTATTGCTGATGCTGATGCTGTAAAACACAGTAATTATGGCAGAATTTGTTTATGATGTTTTTATGAGAGTGCGTGAGTAATTGTAATCTTTGGGGGACGGGGGATTAAGGAATGGGTGTTTGAGTTTTAATGAGTTTATAAACTGTCAAAAAAATTTTTCGTTTCATGATTAATTATTTTGAATACTGATAAGAGAATTGCCAATAAATGTCTAAATTAGAAAGGAAATCGAGTAGAAGAACATTAAAGTGTTTATAAGAGGATGGGATTATGCTCTGTTATGAATACAAAAGTAATTATAAATTAATGCAATAGGCCTCTAAGCAAGAAATTGTATTTATAGGCACTAAGAGTTAGTAGGGAAATTATTTTTGTGGATGTACTTACTTATTTAATTGGTCATTACAACCACAACCGTCAGAATTACAACCTAGTTTTTCACACCACCCAATGTGTACGTAGCGTAGAAGCATGATTAGGATTGTTCCAACTTGAGCTGCAGTAGTGTGGTGAACATCAATGGAGAGGAATTAAAATATTAGAATAATTCGATGGGTTCAACGAATGTGATGTTTAATGGTAAGTGGTGCGATGCGATCAGCATCCACAAAGGCATTGGATGCAATATTTCTCATCCAAATGATAGAGATACAAATTCGATATGAGGCAGCAATTACGGAGTATTATCTTCAGGCTTTTGGGGGGATTGATCAAAGAGAGTCACAAATCACAATCGGATACTGGACGTGCGGTTATCAGGACGCCCAATGTGCCCCAATAATAACCAATTACATCCCTCTAATACTAGATGGATTTTATTAGTCAAATGAATCCATGAAATTAGGACAGGACTTGGCCTCTATATAGAAGAATCAGAAACAAAATTTTGCTTCTGGCTACCGGACATTCATATTGTTACGAAAATGGAAATGGTGCTTTGCTTTTCCATTGTTTAACACTAAAATTACAAACAAAATCATTAAAAACAATGGACTTGTTTACTTGTTTATCAAAATATACCAACAACACCACCATAAAAAAGATAAAGGAGTAAAAAAGTGCAAGAATAAATGTAAACAAAAATACACAAACAATAACAACGAAACAACGATGTTTACATTTACAGACACCTCGAGAAGGCGCAGCACGAACGTTCGGCTTCAAGTCATTCATCAGACTATTTACGTTGCCATATAAAAGGCAAGGCAAAGCAGGCAGCGGAGTGAGTAATGTTCAGTCAGTCTTGTGTGAAGACGCTTTGCGGTTGAAGAGAATAATCGTGGTTTGAAGATCTCCGTTATAAAGATCTGTCAAACAATGGTTACTGTTTACGCAAAGGGTGTAAGCGAAGAAAAACAAACAAAGCAATTGTTGTTGTTACATCAAGTTGTGAATCTCAGACCGAATGAAAATTATTGACATTGGTAACCGAATGGAAAAACTATGTATGTTTTAATCGATTGCAAGCAATAGCTAGCTGTGCTTATGTTTTACAATAAATTATCCTTTGCTTTAAACAAAGGCACTCGTAACTAAAGCGTCTAGTATAACTTTCATTTTCACATGAAAAAATTTTCCTTTTCTTTGAACAATTAATGGATCAAATGGCTTGTCATGTGCAGTGATTAAAACTCATTAAAAATTAAAAAAAAAATGATTTAAATCTGCAAACAAAATGAATTTATGAATTTACATATTAATAATGAATAAATAATAAGAGCAACAATAACAATATATTTTCCAATATATATAATAAATAAATTGAGTTGTGAGGACAAGGTTACAAGCATATATGTACGTATGCCAGTTGCAATTGAATGGTTTGTTGCGTATCACAATTACAATGATCGAATAAAAATGAAAGAAGGTTTGAAATATAATATTACAACAAAAACAACAACTATTGAAAAATCATTCATACATAAAACATCATTCATATGGTCCTTGTGTAAAAATATTTCAGCATTTTGTGTGAATTTCATAGAAACATGAGGTAATGTAAACAAAATGTAACAGATTCGGTTGAAACGAATTTAAAAGGCTCTCTACTGTGCTCTTTAGGGCGATCTGTCCTATAATTACATACGCACAATTGGTCATTACATCCCTTGAGTCAGGATTACGACCCAGCTTCTTACATCACTTCTGTTGCGTGTGTTAATTTTATACATGAGTGGCGGGACCTACAGTTTAAAGTCGACTCCGAACTACATATTTTTTGGGAAACTTTTCATGACAATTTTATTTTCTCTCAGAGTTTTTGCCATGAATTTACTGAGAGGAAGTCGCCGAAGAAATATTTTTCGTATATCGTTTTGTTGGAGATGTCTGACCTGGGGTTTGAACCGTGACCTCACGTCTAATTAGGAAACACAATACCTACTAGATTACATTCCAAATAAATTTCACATATTACTTTTTTGTATTGTTGATACAACTTAAAACCTGTCATTAACCTTGGATGCCACCACTAGCTTATGCGCCGCTTTGTATCATCTATGTACCGTAAACGTCTTGAGCCGTCAAAATCAGTGAACATTGTTTGGTTTGATCGTGCACATCAATACTTTTTCAAATCTTTCAAACTGCCGAAAAAAACAGCATATAAAGGCAGCTTTGTTGCACCACTTTTTTATAAAGAAAACTGCATGTGTCAGCCGTCATTTATTGTGGAATTACATGGTCGCAGGCGCTGTAGTCTAGTAAGTGGTGTGCTGGCTTATTAAATGTGAGGCCAAAGTTAAAAACCGAGGTCAGACATCTCCAACAAAATGAAATCCAAAAAAATATTTCTTCAGCGCCTTCTTCTCAGCAGATTTCTGGCAACAATTCTAAGAGTAAACCAAATTGCCATGAAAAGTTTCTCTAAAATCTGTCGTTCGGAGTCGACTTTAAACTCTAGGTACCGCCACTGATGTATAAAATTAACACACACAACATAAGTGGTGCTAGAAACTAGGTCGTATTCCTAGTTAAAGGGTTGTAATGACCAATTATATATGCATGTATGCGGTCAGCACCCTCTATAAAAACCACTGTATATTGAGTGGTTTGTGCTTTTTAAAAGGTGTGATTATGACCTCAAAGACACAAAGCGCATGGGACAGTCAAATAATTTTGAAGACCATAAATTGGAAACATTACTTAATCAAGATTCGTGTCAGGCGCAAGAACAACTTGAACAGTGATTAAGTGTGTTTCAAGCTGTCATTTTAGAGCCTTTACAAGAGCAGGGTTCATTCAAATTTAAGGAAATTGGGTGCCAAATGAACTGAAGCGAAGAGAAGTTAAGGACGATGTTGCATGTCCGAAGTGCTGTTCGATCGTTTTCAAAAAATATCATTTACGCATCCAGTTATTACTGGCGGCAAACAATGGGTTCATGACAACAACCCGAAACGCAAGAAATTATATGCGAAAAGCGGGCAACGAACAAAATCTACGTCCAAGCAGATCGTTAAAAAAAAAAAAAATCATTTATGCCGTCATGGCACCGAAAACTAATTTCACTACAATAACCTCAAACCCATGAAATTGAATGTGATGCGAAGGTAACGAACGAAATATACGTCCAAGCTGAATATCCACTGTGCCGAGGTAATGCTGTGTAGTTGGTGTAATTGGAAAAGTGTGATACATTTTAAGCTGCTATAATTAACCCCAACTATCCCTGGAGATACATGTATGTATGTATGTACAAACATCAAAAAAAAAAAAATCAATAATTAAAAAAAATCCTTTGAAGCTGGCATTAATCGAAAATCGTCCTGAATATGCACCCAGGCCCGAGGACGTAATTTTTCATCATGACAACGCTCGACCCCGTATTGCGGCACCGGTCAAAAACTCTTTGGAAAACAGTAGGGTGGGGAGTCTTGCCTCACGCGCGATATAGTCCAGAACTTGTCTCTTCTGTCAAACAGGCCCGTTGTGACTTTAGAGGTAAGCGCAAATCCCTGTACTGATCGAATTTCACCAATCCCATCGAAAAAGTTAGTCATCGCAGGGGTTTTACTCTCAAAAGAGGAGTAATTCTTGTTTGTTTTTCCATATTTTTCTGTATTCCTCTTTAAAAATTTCATTTTTGATCTCCAAACTTTTCCTATTCTGTAGCATATCGTATATAAAACCAATGCCAACAAATTATTACCTCTGGTGGGATTACGTTTGATGTTGTACGATATCCATATTAAAATCTACGTTCTTCTATACATACACACAATAACACATTTCATCATACATACATACACGCATAGTTGTTAAACATCATCAGCATCAATTTGAAAAACAGACTCGAAAATTTTATGAAAAGTGAATTTGACTTTGAATTGCAGTTTTATTGCCAATGTTTATGAAAACTGGCAAAAATATTAGGCAACACTATTAACACACACACACACGTACTTGCGTATCCATATGGCGTACTCACACTTTCACTCTTTAAAATATAAGAGCAGCAACTGAATTAGAAAACTACAAGCAGTGGCAGTTGTAGTAGTAGTAGTGATGGCGGAGATGTTGGTGTTGGTGGCTGCAGTGGTAAAATTAAATGTCAATCTAATACCGTTTGGCTTTGCAAATATGTGTGGTAAGTGTATATGTATGTGTATGTGTATATCTACCTCAAACATAATTCAGTAATGCAGGTGTAGGTGTGCATTTTCCAGTATATTTTGTACCTGTATGCACATGCATACATATGTATGTATGATTAGATTATAGTTGGCGTGTTTATATGCCAGTTATTTTCGAAGTGAGTGAAAACTGGGTCAAAACAATATCAACAAAATAACTTACAACACAGAGGGATTTATGCCCAAACTCCCGCATACATGCATACATACATACGAACATACAAACATTCATATGCATTTACATACATAAACACGCACTCATGCATACATTTTTGGATGTAAATGTTAGGGCGGCTTTCAAAGTTGTTTTCCAAACTTGACGACTGCTTGGAATTGAATTTTTTGAATTTTTTTGATATTGGAACGACAGAAACCATAATTTATTTTCGATTTGTTTTAGAGATCATTGTGATTTAGAATACAATCAAAACATATTGTTACGAAAATGAAAAATCAAGATACTGGTATTTTGCTTTTGAATCGCTTACCATTGAAATTATAAACAAAAGCTACAAAAACAAAACAATGCAGTAAACAAACCTGTTTACAAATTATCGTTTTTAAGACGTAACAATATAAAGGGTGACTTTTTAGCTATTATCTTTTTGGCAACACTGGTTTAAACAGTTCACGCACGTTTCGTGTTTTGTTTCACTGTTAAACGTCTTCAGTTTGGTCTATAATTTAACCATGAATTGTCTTACAAACGAACAACGCTTGCAAATCATTGAATTTTATTATCAAAATGCGTGCTCTGTTAAGAAAGTTCATCGCGCGCTTCTTCCATTTTATGGTCAGTTTAATCGACCCACTGAAGCGGCTATTCGGGCTATTGTGACTAAATTTCGCATCAAATTTACATTGTCGGACATTAACGCTTACGTAGAGTGCGAACTGACGAAAATATCGCAGCTGTATCGGCCCGTGTTAATGATGACCATCAATTATCGATTCGTCGCCGTTCGCAGCAATTGGGCCTCTGTTACTCAACAACGTGGAAAATTTTGCGGAAGAATTTAGGTGTCAAGCCTTTCAAAATAAAGGTGGTGCAAGAACTGAAGCCTAACGACTTACCGCAACGCAGAATTTTTGGTGAATGGGCTCTTGGAAAGTTGGCCGAAGGTCCACTTCTTTATCGAAAAATTGTATTCAGCGACGAAGCTCATTTTTGGCTCAATGGAAACGTAAATAAGCAGAATTGTCGATTTTGGAGTGAAGATCAGCCAGAAGCATTGCAAAAGCTACCAATACATCCAGAAAAAGTCACAGTTTGGTGCGGTTTATGTGCTGGTGGCATCATTGGACCGTACTTCTTCAAAGATGCTGCGAATCGTAACGTAACTGTGAATGGTGAGCTCTACCGTGAGATGATATCCAACTTTTTTTTGCCCAAAATGCAAGAGCTTGACTTGCATGACATGTGGTTTCAACAAGACGGTACCAAATACCACACAGCACACGTAACAATGGACTTATTGAGAGGTGAGTTCGGTGATCATTTTATTTTACGTTCGGGACCGGTCAATTGGCCGCCTACATCGTGCGATTTAACGCATTTAGACTATTTTTTGTGGGGCTGTGTTAAAGCCCGCTTCAATTGACGCATTGGAAGACAACATTGAAGCATTTATTCGTGAGATACCGGCCGAAATGTTGGAAAGAGTATGCCAAAATTGGACTAAGCGGATGGACCATTTGAGGCGCAGTCGCGGTCAACATTTGCATGAAATAATCTTCAAACAGTAAATTATATGGACCGTACTATCGATTCAAATAAAGATTTCATGAATTTTTCTGAATTTTATGTGTTTTTTTTTGAAAAATTTTCCTATAGCTTTTAAAAAATCACCCATTATATACTGTAATATTAATTTGATTGACACATTTCAAGCCAAAGTATGGAAAAACAGAACCGTTAGCAATTTTCTCCCATTTCCATTTAATCACATAATATTTGAAAACTAAAGATCTGGTTAACTACATTCTCCATGATATATGCTTTGATTATAGCATATATCTTAGCGTATGAGTAATATTGAATTCAATTTAATTCTATATGAATCAAAATCACTCATACGCACCGTGATTTTTTTGTATGTAAACAATATACACAAACAACAATAATGAATGATGTTTACATTTATAGAGATTTCGAGAAGGCGAAGTCACGAACATTCGCCTTCAAGAACATTCATCAGACTGTTTACTCTGCCATATAAAAGGCAAGTTAAAGGAGGCGAGTGAGTTAGTGAAGTTCATTCCGTCTTAAGTGGAGACGCTGTTTGAAAATAGTAAAGGTTTGAAGATCTCCGTTACAAAGATCTGCCGAACAAGTGTCTAGTAATTGTTATGAAGGAATAACAAAGATAGCAATTGTTGTTGTTTACATAAAGTTGAGCACACTGGCCCACAGAATTATGCGAATAAAAAGAATTTTAATTAAACCTAAACACAAATTTATTTTTATTTTATTTGCAATCTACGAGCTCATATTTTAAACGTTTTTTTAGAAGGTAAAAACGTCACAAAATTAAAACATTGCTTTAGTTTATGTGCGCCACATATATGGGATTGAGGCGATTTATCTAGAGTTCTGACTTTGAAAAAATGGCAAATCTGCTCTAATTTCTTCAAAAAATTGTAGAGCCACACCCTCAAATTACTGCGAAAAGTTCCCCTCTATCCTTCTATTAAAGCAGAGGGCTGAGTTGGTAACAGTAAAACTCAATGCAGTTAATGCCTGGCCTAACCTTAACTATGGTCCTGCTGCTGTTGATACATCCCGGTATTATTCTTTATAACTTTGTGAATGGAAATCTCGATATTAGAATTCTAACTGGAGACTTCTTGTATAAAGATCCCAGTGGAACGCTTCAGGTTTATACTGATAGCTTAGAGATGTATGGCAGGTTGGAGTGTGGTTTATATTTGTTAGGGATTCTGATATAAAACTTTCTTGTGAGATGACTGACCACAGTACTATTTGCCAAGCAGAGGTCTAGCATATTTTGAAGGCGGCACAATGCTTGTTGAGTGGCAGAATTTTTCCTGAAAATCTCTTGATGTTCTCCAGCAGTCAGGATTCGATTAAGTCCATAAAGAATGTAGTTTCAACGTCCGACTATATCTCAATTAAATTTCGAAAAGATAAATTTTATATGGGTTCCGCGACATGGGGATATCCTTGGAAATTGAATTGCTGATGAGCTGGCCAGAGCCGATAGGGAGCTTGGAATGTCCGACACCTTACAAGGCATAGATATTCCGATTACATGCATACATACATACATCATTGGTCATTACAACCCTTTGGCAGGTACTACGACCCAGTTTCTCACACCACTTATGTTGTGTGTGTTAATTTTATACATGAACTACAATTTAAAATCGACTCCGAACGACAGATTTGTTTTCACAGACAGAGAATGTTTTCGAGGCAATTTTATTGACTCTCAGAGATTTTGCCAGAAATCTGCTGAGAGGCGGTAGCCAAAGAAATATCGTTTAATATTTCGTTTAGTTGGAGCTGGCTAACCTGGGGTTTGAACCGTGACCTAACGTCTGATAAGCGGACACACTAACTACTAGATTACGGCGACACGATTACCTCAGTTAAATTGGATATTAGCAACTTGTTTTACAGAGAGACTCAATCTCGTTGGATGGGGACGGATTCACTTCAGATCTCTAATTGCATTGGTATCCATCAGTGCTCTCTAGGTAAGCATGCCGAAAAACTAGGCATTCACGCATATGATTTCTTCAGAAGCTAGGGTTCTGTGGAGGAGGTAGAGACTGTGTCAGTGCCGTGTTCTTGCCACGAAAGAAGGATTTTAGCCTCTCACTTTCTAAGATACTTGACTGAGCTCTCTTTTATAAGAGTTGCTGCAATAGCAAGGATTTATTCTGGTTTCCTCTGGAGAATGTTTGATTCTCGAATTGAATATTGACTGTGGTATCACAATGGCCCTAAGTAGGGGCCTAAGTAGGACCTCCTCTTTCAAGGGTGGTCCGCCATCTTACCTAAACTAACCTTTATGGATTAATTAGAACGTCTAAAGGGTTTCAGTGTGTAACTCTGCAATCTGGAGTCTTCTGAATACACAGCAGTTGCTAGGGCCCTTTCGAATTGCAAAAGCTTTCAGCGTGATTCATATAGAAGGAGGATTCCAAGTAGAATATTCGGCCTATTAGTTCTCAATTGTACAAAACCGATGTGATTTATTTGATTCAGAACAGGATTCTTACTGAACAATCTGCCAAGGGGCCTCCTTAATTTCAATTCACATACAGACTCACACTGGATGAAAAACACCAATAATAGGCTCGAATATTCGTCACACATATTGAGTAACAAATTCAAATTATGTTCGTTTCAAATGCATATAAGAGAGTGTGTGTCCGCATACGCAACACAAACATGTTTACAATATGACTTCAAACAAATTCCGGCAATTTTCGTTTGAGTGTGTATGCATCTATATTTTGGTGGGGTTTGATTGTGTTTGATGGTTGTTTGTTTTGTGCATTTGTGTTTGCATGTAAATGGCCTTTAAATACCTTTGGTGGCGTTTTTTAAATGTTGGCAACAACTACCAAAAACAGAATGATCAATTCGTTGGCTTTAAATCATTTCATTAACGCTTTGTGTTACGACTCAAACAACACTCACTCACACACTCTCATTTTTATTTTACAATTTCTTGTTGTTGTTGTTTTACTGTCCTTTTGTATATATGGACTTGGTATTGTTGTTGTTGTGAATGGATGAATTTTACCTTGAATTGAATTTGAATCCCGTGTTATTTGTTTAACTATTTAACGGGTCAAGTTTGAGTGTGTATGTAACACACACTACCCTACTATATCAAGGTGTTTGTAAGTCTTTGTTTTTACAACTGCAAGTGTGTTTGTGTGTGTGTGTTCGCTTAAATTTGATTCGTATTGTGTTTTTGTGTTTGTATGCGTGCGTGTTTGAATGCATTTATGCTTCAATAATTTATAAAGCAAATCTCCAAACATAACCCTGAACATTTGAAATAAAAATCTCTGCAAAAAAGGTTAAAATTGTAAAAAAGAAGGACAACAACAAAAAGCGAAAAAAAATATGTTGAAAACAATTTAAAATACAATAAAAAATAGTAAACAAGAATTAAAATAAAAGCTTATAAATTAAAAATTCAATTTCTATAGGATAAAGGGATTTAATGACAATATTTGGAAAAAGACACGTTTAGAGGGAGATAGAGAGAGAGAGAGAGCTTAAAATGTTTTTATTAGACATTTTAAATACAAATATATATCTGAACGAATTTGGTTCGAATACGAATTTTTAAATGACCAAACCTTGTCTATGATTTGAGCATAAAAAAATCAGAAACATTATGATTTAAATTAAGCAGCTAGAAGAAGAATAAAAATTATTAGGACAGTTATTCGTTATACAATAATATTTGTCAGTGAAGTCGCCGTAGTCTAGTAGGTAGTATCTTGGTTTATTAGATGTGAGGCCACGGCTCAAACCCCAGGCCAAACATGTCCACCAAAACGAAATATAAAAATAATTTCTTCACTGGCTTCCTCCCAGCAGATTTCTGGCAAAAAATCTGAAAGTAAATAAAATTTACATGAAAAATTTCCAAAAATCTGTCGTTTAGAGTTTACTTTAAACTGTATGTCACCCGCCACTTATGGATAAAATCAACACAAACGATATAACTGGTGTAAGAAGCTAGAAGCATAGCTCTAATTGAAGGGTTGTAATAACTAATTATGTATGTGTGTATGTAATATGTGTTTAACCGGGACAGCCCAAATCCGTCGTAGAAACCATTTATGATTTCCTTTAAAGATTATAAATTCAAGATATTCTAGATGTTGTAATCTAATCATGATTAAAACATTTTAAAGTACTGAATAGCCCATACAGCCTTCAGTCAGGAGTCCGGCCTAGCTTCTCACACCACCCATGTTGTGAGTGTTAATGTTATACATGAGTGGCGGGACCTACATTTTAAAGTCGATTCCGAACGACAGATTTTTGAGAAGCTTTTCATGGCAATTTTATGTACTCTCAGAGTTTTTGCCAGAAATCTACTGAGAGGAAGTCGCCGAAGAAATATTTTTTCATATTTCGTTTTGATGTCTGATCTGGGGTTTGAACCGTGGCCTTACGTCTAATAAGCCAACACACTACCTACTAGACTACGGCGACTACAGCTACAGCTTGATACAGCCTCAGGATTAGTATCGTCTCAAATTCGAAAATTTTGTTGGTTCTCGTACTCATTTATCTAAGAATGGACCTCATCGCTAAAGTCGATGTTTCAATGAGAATGCTTCAGAGCCCAAATCGCTATTTTGCATATGCTTATAGCACAGTACACTCTGCCTGCATTAGACTCTGATTCGTCTAAACGTTTTTCATCGGCATAGTTGAGGTCTTTTGCTTATTTACAAAGGCTCCAGAATTTCTACTTGATATGGCCGCAATATGTTGTTTTACGGCTGTTAACAATACGATAAGAAGTAGTGATGGCTGTATACGAGTATAACTCTGCGTCATGGCAGTTTTAATGTCTATTCAATTCTACTTACTTTGGTTAGAATAATATAACTAGATTCAGTAACCATCCACTCTTAAAAGATAATATTCAAGTTAGGACAGTTCCAGAAGCATGTGGTCATAAGATTGAGCTTGGAAATATAGTGTAGATACATCAAGCTAAGGCCGCTAATCCGCTGAGTGATTGGGGTGTAAAATTTATTAAAGTAGTTAGAAAACAAGCATAATGCATTTACTAACCACTATTGAGTTCCAAAGTTCTCCTGAAATTTTTAGCAGAGTGCGTTAAAAATGACGACTTGCATTTTAGAAAATGTCAATACCGTCTTTCATTCAGTAACTTAAATACAAACCATCTTTAGCACTTAGATTTGTGATCATGAATGTATCAATACAAAACGTAAATCGAGTAAGCCGCCATCAAGGAATCGATGTAGTCTAGTAGGTGAGCAGCCCTTGTGATGACCAACGTCTTCCTCCTCCCTGGTCTTGGTGGAACTTGGTCAGCATAGGGACTGCGTTCGCCCGTGGCATCACGCCAAGTGAGCTTTGTGACATGATTAAAGCTACCACTACGACCTAACCTAACCTAGTCTAGTAGGTAGTGCTTTAACTTATTGGACGTGAGGCCATGGTTCAAACCCTAGGTCAGATATCTCCAACGAAACGATATATAAAAAATATTTCTTCGGCGACTTCCTCTCAGACAGATTTCTGGCAAAAACTCTGACAGTAAATAAAACAAAATTGCCTTGAAAAGTTTCTCAATAATCTGTCGTTCGGAATGGACTTTAATTTGTAGGTATACAAAAATTAACACACATCGTAACTCTGACTGAAGAGTTATAATGACCAATGTTATGTATTGTTATACAATGTCAAGGCATTCTGAAATAATCTTTGAAAATATGCCAGTTGTATAGAATATTATTTAAAAAACTACCCAAAATGTTATAAAAAATGCTTTAATGCTTGCTAGATTTCAACAAATTCTTTTGTGGACAAATTTTGTAAGTTTTTATGCAGTTTAAACATTAAAAAAATTGCAACAATCTGTAACATTCAGACGACATTCCTGTTTCAATTGTCTTAACACGGTTAATATGCCTCCAAGGCCTCAATTTGTGCATATATTTACCCGAACACTAATATAATTTATAAAATTGACGTGTTTTTTATGCCACTTATGAAAAGAAAACACATTTTTAGTTGATACACCCGAAGGACTTCATTATCGTTGATGGTTGACATAGAGAAACAAGAAAACATATTTAAATTTTTGGGCTAATCAAACTTAAACAAAAGAGAAGAGTGACAAATTCACTACAAACAACATTCTCTGTCGCTGTTGCACTCTCTCTCTCTCTCTCACTCTGTCTCTCCCTGTCTCTCTCTGGAATATGTAGAGTGTATTTAAAATATATTTAAAGCCTAGATTTTAACAAAAATTTGATGTACAGATCCTTCATTCGCACATACTAATACCCATCCATTGTTAGGCATATGCAATATGCAATATGTGAATATTTACTTTAAATGTATTATTTATGTGTGTGTGTATGTGTCAGTGTGTTATGTGGTCAATTGTCACGTTATTTAATATATGCTGCCCAATAAATGTTGCATAAGATCACATTGTTTGATGATTTTGACAATGATAGGGGCCAGTGGTTATAAGGGCGTTTTGGCAAACCATTTATAATGAAACGAGCTGAAATGTGCCATGGAACTCATTAATTTCTGTTCTTTTTTTCATCTATTTTTGTGGGCGATTTGTTGGCAGTAAAACTAGTACGTAGAAAGTGAGAGAGAGACAGAGAGAGAGACAGAGATAATATGAAATAGAGAGAAGAGGGGAAAACCAACAGAAATGGAAATTTATATTTTATAATCCTTCATTTCTATGTGGAATATTATGATGACAGTCGAACAAACACACTCACACGCACACATACACACATATACATAAATTTTGTATTTTGACACATTTTATCATACACACTTAAACATTAATTATGCATTCTCATTTCGTATTTAAACACTCACGTATACACACTTATACACTTAAAATTTATACTTATTCAACACACATACATCTATAGAGAATGAGAGAAAGTTGATATAAAATGCAAAATCTCATATAACACACGTTAAACTTGATAATAAACCAGTAAATCTTTTAATTCGTTTTTATGAGGGAGATTTTTTTATTTTTCAAATGAGCCGAATTGAAAAATTCCTTTCTAGTTGGGTATTGAAATCTCTTAATTTTATTTATTTGTGAACCATGATGAATTTTTTGCGCCTCTTTTGGAACTTGAAACTGATTACTTGTGTTCGTAGTCAAGCACTTTAAATACTACACCACGAAACCCGAGTAGTTTATAATTATTTCCTATCGAAGACTTATGTTGATTTGCTACAGGAATAATGAATATATAGGGTGGGAAATTTACATGATTAAATTTAAAAAGGCCTTCAAATGCCCAATTGTTTCTGGTTTGTCGGCATCGCACTTTTCTTAAACGGCGTCCCACAGAAAATTTACATCACCATTTCTTATGCCATAAATCGATTGTGGCATAAGATGTGTTAAGTGGCACCATCCTTTTGAAATAAAACGCCTTTCACGTTAACACCATGAAGAGCGGGTACAAAAAAGTCGTTTATCATGGTAAGATAGGTGTCTCCATTGACCATAATGGTTGCGCCATCCTCATTTTTTAAGAAATATTGGCCAATGATGCCTCCACTCTACAAGCCGCACCAAACAATCAACCGTAATGGGTGCATTGGACAAATGCGGCAATTTTGCTTATTAATGTACCCACCAAGATGAAAATAAACTTCATCTGAAAAGATGATTTTTTTGGAAAAATCGACATGATGGGGCAGTTTCTCGTTGGTCTAATAAATCCCATCGTTGCTCAAGTATAAATCGATTCATTACGTTCAGTGGATATGCTATACTTAATTTTGCGACAGAATAGAATGACATAAGTATCGCCAGATTCGAAGTAACCGATTTAATCAAATTAAAACCGATAGATGGTCCACCGTATATATTTATAAGAAAGCTGATAAAAACCGTCTGAAATGTTTGTAACTAGAGACTTACCAATATAGACTGTCTAGTTAGAAGACGTTTATATGTTATACGTTTTGATATTGCCATGGTACGATTAAAACTACTGATTATGCGATTCTCTTGATTTTTATAATAACCAACCATCTCAACACCTATTTCTTCAGATATTTCACGTCTTTCTAAATAACGATTCATCTCTTTAGGGATTTTAAAACTGGCAGTTTTGCACGGCTGTCATTTTCGAATGTGGAAAGTTTTACGAACAAAAACGCTGGAAATTGGTTTAAACTTACAACAAATGTAGTGAATCAAATGTGGCGACCTCTCGATATGACATATGGCATGATTCTTGCCACCAAAATATGTCCATTCTGCAAGGAATTGTAAAAGTTATAAAGAAATCTAGAGAGACTGAAGACTTATTTGATCAGATCCATGTACCATCGCAAGCGACGCACTTCTGAAAATAGCGTTTCTATCATTCGAATTTTTCAGTTCAATTGTGTTCTCTGAAATTGAGCCTGTATAATGGCCCATTATGGAATATTTTCAATTTGAATTTGTATCTCCATTCAGGTTATTCATTCCATTCAGGATGTTTTTCCTCTTCAGGAGTTGGTAGACCCGTTAAAATGGATTCCAAAATGACTGGAGAGCACCATGTAAATCTTTTGCAAGAAAATCTTTACAGCAGTGCGGAGGAAATGGGCTTGGGGGAGTTTATCTTTCAACAAGACAACAACCCCAAGCACAAGAGTAAGGTCGCTAAAAAATATTTTGAAGCAAATAATGTTGATAAATAAGAATGGCCTGCTCAAAGCCCAGATTTAAACCTCATAGAGCATCTTTGGGCTATCTCAGATGACAAAAACCCGATGGACTCCAGAACAAATATTCAAACATTTTGGGAAAAGCTGCAAAGTGAATGCAGGGCAATTCCTACAAGTACTTTGAAGAACCTTGCGCTAAGTATGCCGAAAAGATTAAGAGAAGTCATAAATAACAAAGGAAGAGCAACTTCGTACTAAATTTTGAAGTTATTTAATTATTTATAATATTTTCTAGTGAAGTGTTACTTTATTTTGTCACTTGAAATTCCTTATGTGCCATATAGTTTCTATTATAAATAGAAAATATAAAGAAAGAATGCAATGATAAGATACTTTTTAGATAAAATATTAACCGAATTAAAAATTAAACTATAATTTATAAACATTTGAAAGCAATAAAGTCAAACCGCACTTTATTTTGTCCGACAGTGTATTTAAAACGCAAACAATGGCCTCATCTACTAACAATTCTTGTATGATTCTTTATATTTATTTATTTATTAGTACAGGACGACATCTGTAAATACGTATCGTAGCAAAGATACTTGTACTTGTCTTAATTGACAAGTACACGTCCTTTCACCTAACCTAACCTAACCTAATGATATTCTATTCTATTTCACTCAGATTATATTGTTACAGACTAAGGGATTTATAATTCCTTTAGTCAACTGCTGCAAGGATTCATAAATATATCTGAGTTTTCTTCTAATAGCGGCACCAATAGCAACGTATTTTCTTGTGTTCTCGCTATACAAAATATTCGATTTCCCTTATGTAGTCTCTGAATAGTATGCCTTTAAGTTGATTTCGACTTCTTAGTGTTCTAGTCTCTCATACTACCCATTGTACACTTAATGTAGACTTCCAAGGACAAATTTTATAAGATTTTTAATAATTGTCTTTTTTTATATACATATAGTGTTTGGCAGAATATTGCTCATAAACGGCACAATTGTGAAATATTTTAAGGTTTACCTTGCTTCTTATATTAGGCAACTTAAAATTAGTTGCTTATCCTAACTCTAGTTTGTAAATTCGTTTCTCTGATTAAAAAATTACCTCATCTTTCTCTGTCTAAAGTAAATGAGATTATTTCGTATATTTCAAATTTATTTCCTTAAACATATAAATCATATCTAAAGGTTTGCTGGTTTCTATTAAAAACGAAAAAAAGCACACACACACACATACAGTCCATCTCATATTTATCACTTTTTGGCCTCAAAATCAGAGAAACTCAACACTGACCATTATTACTGTGACTACAACATTTAGAGAGTTGAGCCAACTCCCATATGATTTAATATGAGTAAATGTGTTTGTGTTTGTCTGTTTGTGTGTGATTTCCTGAACACTCATGTATGTATTGAAGTGCTCTGTTCATGATTTTTCATTAATTTATTCATACAAAATGGTTGCAATGCGTTACAATCAGAGTATAAGGGTGTGGTTGAGTGAAAATGGCAGCAAAAGTCATGTAAACTTTGCTTAAATTTTTTATAAGAATATTTCAACAGAAAAAACAAAATAAAACAGAATAGAAGAAGGTTTAGTTTGCTAGAAAATATTTTCATAATTAAACTTAAACTGGATGGTCTTAAGGGCAAAGAAATTGGGGGCAGTTAAGGTTGCGAAACTAAAAAAAAATTAAAGTTTTCGGGTTAGAAAACAAAAGGCAAAGTTTTAAATTTTCTTTCAAAATAGTTGAAAACAAATTTGAGAGTTTAAGGCAATACAATACATTTGTTTGTAACTCTTTAACCCTATCTCTCCTGAAATAATTTGATTGAAAATTTTCTAATAAAGGACACAAAAATACTTTAAATTCCTTTAAATAATCTGTCCAAAAAGCCCTCTACTTCTTATAGAAAATACTATCAACAAGGGCTATCTTAGTAAGCTGAGAAAGAGCCACTTCTTGTAAAAGAATGGAACTCAATTACAATCATCATTACACCCTATAGAGCAACAGAATGTAAATGTATTCCAGAGAGGATATTGTTACGAGAAAGCAAAATCCAGATACTGTTGTTTTGCTTTTACATCGCTTAACATTAAAATTATAAACAAAAGATACAAAAACAAAACAATGCAGTAAACAAACTTTTTTACAAATTGTCGTAGTGCTTAATATAACAACAAACACCGGCATAAAAAATGGTAAACAAGTAAACAAAAATCCACAAACAACACTACAAGAATAAATGTAAACAAAATACACAAACAACAATAACGAACGATGTTTATAAAGATATTATAGAAGGTGAAGGTGAAGTCACGAACATTCGCCTTCAAGAACATTCATCAGACTGTTTATCCTGCCATATAAAAGGCAAATCACAGCAGGCGAGTGAGTTAGTGAAGTTCAGTCAGTCTTTTGTGAAGACGCGCTGCCGTTGAAGAGAATAATCGTACTTTTTATTGTCGGTCGGTTTTTAATTACCTAGAGTTGTTATTGTTTATGCGAAGGGTATAAACATAGGAATAACAAAGAAAAGCAATTGTTGTTGTTTACATAAAGTTGTGAACAGTGGTACACAGAATTGTGCGAATAAAAAAGAATTTTAATTAAAACTAAACACAAATTTATTTTTATTTTATTTACAATTTACAAGCTCACATTTTAAACGTTTTTAAAAGGCAAAAACGTAACAATATAATATAAAAGTAGATGGAACACATATAATCCTAGAACTGGCTACAGTGGTTCAAAACATGTCAATTATTAAAAATCCTCCTGTGTGAGAAATATGTTTTCTCGTCTATGACGTCCATTTTATGGTGGTGTAAACACTTCAATAACAAAAAATTTGCTGAATTCGGTTTCACGAGCCTATGCATCTTGAAGTATGAACAATTTGGTGCGGCTTGTGGGATGGCGGTGTGATTGTAGGGTACTTATTCTAGAACGATGAGAGGGACAACAGCACATGTAGTTGCAACGCTGTTACATGTCACGAGACATGTGATATTGTGATTCAATACAGAGGCGAGCTTGGTGAGTAATTGATCTTATCTTTTGGATCTCATTACATTCTTTTGCGTGGGACAGTTAGGCTCTCATGTATAGCCACAATTCCAGAGCTGGAAGACAACATTACAGCTGCCAATTGTAAGTTACCACGACTAGTCTGGTTTTATTCGCCAGCTCCTCCGTTTTACTAAAAAAATTCAGAATTTTGTGCCAACAAAATATTTATCAAGGAGTCTATACCGACCGTAATGGAGTTGCTTGAGCAGACCTGGCACCATTATTTTATATCATCATGAAATCTTTCGGCAGCATAATACACGACCAATTACAATAATTTGGTTTGATCAATGGAGAATGCTTTAAATGGAATACACTTTACTTCAGAACACAGAAACTGTAATTGGTTTGATTCGTGCAGTTTTTTTATTTGCTATACGTAATGCCTTGATTTTACGACTTAGGTTCTCAAACCACTTATGTTGTGTGTGTTAATTTTATCCATAAGTGGAGGGACCTACAGTTTAAAGTCGACTCCGAACGACAGATTTCTTTTGGTAATTTTTATTTACTCTCAGATTTTGCCAGAAATCTCAGCAGAAGAAATATTTTTTCATATTTCATTTTGTTGGAGATGTCTGATCTGGGGTTTGAACCGAGGCCTTACGTCTAATAAGCCAACACACTACCTAGCATACCGTGCGATAACTTCACACGGTATATATTCCATGGAAATGTTGAAAACCTAAATAAAAATTAAAAATAAACAAGAAAATCTTTATGTTTAGAAACCCTTAATGTTCAATTTTTCCATTTCCTCTTCCACAATGCCGTTCAAATAATAACGATTTGAGTTCTTGAAATATTTGAAATTTAATTAAATGTTACCCGCATACATCAAGCGTAACTAATCGCACAAAATTGCCAAAAATTTAAATTGAAATACAAACAATACAATTCCACACAAATGCATACAAAGCATTTCTAATACACTCTCATGTATACACACGCGTATGCTTATAAACACTTGGCACAAAATAGAAGAAACAAACATAAACGCTGAATGAAAAAAGAGTGTAAAAATCTCATTATTAAGCAATTGCCTTTAATGCAAACACTCATACACTCAATCTACATACAGTTTCTTTTACTCAATGCCTCTCTAGCTCTATCTCTCTGTATTACTTACATACATATACAACTACACTTGCTAACAAAGGCATCAGTACACCAGCAATCATTTGAAGCGAATTGCTTCTTCTCAAGCAATAAAGAGCAATACCTTGTGATTAGGAATGAAAGAAAGTGTGTGTAACTGTATTGTACTGTTATTCTTAAAATACACCCTTTGTAAGCTCATATTCTACAATAAATGCAAATGTATGAGTGTGTGCGTGTGGGTGTCTTTAGTATGGCATGGTTTTTAAGTGTGTATTTATTAAGCACCCACACAGGCTGAGCTGTAATTCTCTGTGTATACATGTAATAATATTGAAGTGTTAATGCATGCATGGGACACTGACTGAGACTCACAATACATTTGCATGTACTTGGGGACATACATACATACATACATACATAGAGTTGTACTTATGCTGTACAAATTTCCCCTCAGATCTTAAGTAACGTTTGTTCTCTCTATTAATGTTGGTGGTTACTTCTTATCAGACACTTTATTATCTACAGACTATCTATTAAGAACAAGCATCATCCCGCAGTTTGTGCTTTGCAGTGAATCGAGTTGTAGTGTTTTGAATGAACTCATTGGGGTTTATTTACTTACGTAATTGTTTACTAAATGGTTGTTAAGTCAGGCTTACAACATAACTTTTCACACCACCAATGTTATGCGTGCTTATTTTATCATTGAGGGGCCTACATCTACTGTTTTACATCGATTCCAAATGACTCATTTGACAACCTCTTCATGGCAATTTTATTTGTTCTCACAGTTTTTTCCTGTGGACCAAAAACTCGCTTTCCCAAATGCAATGGATATTCCAAAAACACTGTTGGGTTCTTAGAGCACCATATGCAATGATTTTGCTTTGTTGAACTAATTACTGAATGAAGAATAGGCTTCATCGCTGAAGAAAATTTTGCTTGAAAAATCAGCATTTAAAGCATGTTTCTTTAGCAGCCAAACAATATATCTACGATGTTTTGAATTGTGAGTCGGCTTTAATTGTTGTGTAAAATGGCCTTTACGTCGTAATGAGCTGTAAGATAGGTCTAGCGGCTAAGAAAGCAGAGGAATCAAAAAATTCCGAATATACGCCACATTCTCTTACAAAAGTTAAGAAAAAAAAAGACCTCACCACAGTTGTAATGCGGAATTCATTGTGGTCAGTAACAGGTTACCTGTGTTCATGTGGTTTCTGCAGTTCGAAAGAGTTGCTACACTTTTGGGTTGACAAATACAAAGCATGACCAAGGCGTCATATATATTCGGCTTTGTTGATGATTCAATTACTTTTTATAGCTTTCAAGCGGCGTTATCGACAAATTCTTACTCAACGTCTTAAGGCTTCTTTCTACATGACTGAGAGGTTCCTTACGATTTTGCAAGTTATTCTAGAGGTTGAAAACTCTTTTCTTTAAGACGTTTAAAGCGCTTTTAGTGCCGTGTTTAACTGAAGATGGCCTTTAAAAAGTCTTGTTGAAATTGCATTTCAGAACTGTCGAATAAGACATCTTGAGGAAGTAGACATGACAGGCTATGTAATGACACATGTTAAACTTGTCCCTGCCAAACAATTCGGAGTAGCAGGCTGCTTAAATTTTCTGTTTACTGCTGCTGATTGAATTTTCCATAATTTTTTAATGAATAATTTTTTAGAATTAAATTAATTTGTGTTTAAAAACAACAACTCGTTTGTCATTTGGATTAACTTTCCATTTTTAATTGAAACTTTTCTTAACTTCTTCGTCTTCCGCTTACAGTAAGCACTCTTATTTAGAATTTATTTCTTTGAACTTGTATTTGCTTTTTTCTCTTTCTTTTTTTATTGGCATTTAAATATTTATTTTCCATTTTAATCATCATCAATACTTATTTCATTTTAAGTAGAAAAAGAAAAGTACAAAAAAATTATAAAAGGAAAGAGAGATACAATAACTCAATAAAATTAAATATTTGCTGTTGCTATATTCAATTATTTCTTCTTTATTTCCAAACTTTGTAAACCAAATGGGTTATTATACTTAAAGAAAAAAGATGTAGAAAGAGAAAACAAGAAAGAGAGGCAAATACAATATAATATTTAAACACAATGAGTGTACTAGCATGCCTGTGTGCTTAGAGGACTATAATATGTGTGAGAAAGTGTTTCTTTAAGTATTCAATTGTTTGCTGAGTGTGTTTGCCTGTGTTGTAGCTGTATCTGTACACATCTTGCTTCTTTGTTTGTAGTTGTTTGCTCTCTCTCTCCCTCTCTCTCTCCCTCTTTATTTTCAATTTTATTTTCTATACTTGGCAGATAACTTTTTAATTTTATTTAATTAACGTAAATGTTAAAACATAATTAAAGAAACTCCTTTTTAAAGTACAAAATATCCTCCCTCTTTCTCTCTCTCTCTCTCTCTCTACCACAAAAGATTAATGTGCGCTGAACTCTAAGGATACTTCGCTACAGACAATCTCACAATGAAAAACAAAAGAGAAAGCGAGAGATAGAGAGAGAGAGAGGGAGTGCATCTAGACAAAGTTACAATATCAGCAATTTGAAAAACTGTTGCAAAACTTTTCGTTTATACGTTCAAATTCACAAAGGGTTTGGGAAAAACCGGAATGAAAATAAACAGGGTAAACGAAAACTGAGTGTTAAAACAAAATATCAGACGGATTTGCTTATGAAACACTGTATATAGAAATTGTTTTAAAATTTAAACAACATATACATAATTGGTCACTACATTCTTTTAGTCAGGATTACAACGTCACTTCTCACACCATTTATGTAGAGTGCCTCAATTTCATTAAAATGACTCCATACGACAGATTATTTTGAAAGACTTTCCATGGCAATTTTTTTTATTTTCTCCCAGAGTTTTTGCCAGCAAACTGCTGAGGAAAGTCGTCTAAATAAATATATTTTCTGCATATCTCGTTTAAATCGAGATGTTTGAGCTGGGAGTTGAACCACGAGCTTTATAAGCCAATATACTACCTACTACATTTCACAATTTTCAGTCCTTCTGTAATCTGAAGATTTCATGTGAAAGTTTTTTAATCAGAGCTTATCAGTTAGCAGTGGCTCATCGAGAGCATTGCTTCATATGGTATCACAAACGGTTCTGATTTGAGCGAAACTGCCACTGCATTCTATCCTAAGCTATGCATGGATAGATCGGTGAGAATAGTTGTGACTCAATGTCTCTTGATTTACTTTTTAAGACCAAAGGACATGTTTGTGCTTGCGATAGCGTTTTGTAGTGCAGAGGAGTAGTAGTATAGAGATTTAGAGTATTAGTTCATGGTTAAATTCCTAAGGTACTTTCGGATAAATTACGAATTCCCTGCTATTTATACACTCTGCATCTCGATTTTTATTATTTCGTCTAGGTAAGAAACTTTTCATGGGATTTGATTCCGAACGAAAAATTTCATGAGAAGCTTTTCATGACAATTTTATTAATTCTCGAAGTTTTTACCAGAAGACTGCTGAGAAAAAGTTGCCAAGAGAAATATTTTTCTTATATCGTTTTGTTCGAGATGTTTTGATTGGAGATGTTTTTGAACCACGCTCTCACGTTTAATAAGTCAACACACTATCTACTGGAATACAGATACTCAGCGGAATTAAAACACTATGATTCGTGCGAACTGTGTGGTGGATCTAGTCCATTCTCATTCAAAATCATTATGAATCACCTCTACTGCATTCTCTCTAAGTAGACGCCACTCAGGCGGAGATGTGCGCTACAACTAACTCCTCTTCATTTCTATCTTCTTATAGCAATTAAGTGCGGTTGTAATTCTGCGTGAACAGCTTTGTGTGATCCTCTGTGTCCTCAGATCAGGAATAAAAACCTCTTGGATGGAAGGAAAGTGCTACAGCATATTGGCTATCATCTAGAAAAATTGTTGTTTGTATGCCTGGTCATCGCAAGGTCTGTTGGAGCGATCGGTTGAACAAATTTGACCTTTAACCAGTTTCGTCTTCATTAATGTAAATTTAAAAGCGGTCATCGAAATTTATTTTAGAAATACATTTCATATCTGTAGGTGACTCAACAACCATCATTGAAGGGGCGTGTTTAGATTCAATGTTGCTTTGGCACCACGCTTACTAATGCCGGTCGGTTGGTAAAACCATATGTTGATCATTATCGTTACTATGGTGTTGCGGAGAAGTGGGGTTGGCAATATGTAATGCAAATATCCCCGAATGATATCCTCAAATATCTCAATTTGGCGACTTGACATATTTCACACAATGTTTCTCACTCTACTTGACGCTGTAGACGTGAATCAAAATTTAAGACAAACAACTTTAATTTTGCTCCACCCTATTGAAACAACTTGTTACATACAGAAAATGCATTCTGTTGTTGTTATTTTCTTTAGCCAACTTGGCGTAAAACTGAAATACATTTCAGTGCAATGGTTTCAATAACACAATGAAAGTCTCCTCTACGAAACTAAATATCTAGTAACCACAAAATTTATGTTTTCAGGGTTGGGATCATTAATTGAATTTGATTAGTTTATTTAATTTTATAGCAAATAAAACAAGGCAACTAGTTAAAGTCAATGTTTTATAACTGTTTTCTTAAAAACAAGACGTTACGACCGCTTTTTATGTCTTCTTTTAAATAAAATAATAAAAAATTGAATAAAGAGGGCGAGTGAAAGCTAATCAGTTGAAAAATATTTTAAAAGAAAAACTATAAAAAGCGAGCATATTTCTTGTTTTCTTAAATTATAATATCGGGAATATAGCGTGTATATGCTCAAATATTCGGAGAAATACTTTCCGGTACTTTGTAGCCCGATATTTTCAACGATAATAAGCTTAATTCAGCCTTAAAACATTTTCTTTGTCATTAACTATTAAGGTACTGACGACAAGAAACTTCTTAAAACGAGTTTTGTTAGCATAGTAAAGTGTGGGCATGCCAGAATTCTGAGGATTATTCAATTGCTTATAAGGAGGGCCTTGAGTTTGGGTTATAAGAACTATATATGGTGAAGGTATGTGATTTCGAGAAGCTATCCTTGATGGTAATTTAAAATAAAGTGCAATGGCGTACTGTAAGTAGTTTACTGGATGTTCGTGCTATCCTTAAAAGTGTGTAGAAATGTGCGGAAGTCTACTTTGTGAATGGTGCGAAGCTGTCCTTTAGGTCACCTAAGATATACAGAAGATTTCTGGAAAAAATTACGAAAGTAAAATAAAACTGCCAAGAAAAGTTTCTCAAAAAACTGTCGTTCGGGGTCGATTTTAAGCTGTTGGTGCTGCCAGCCAGCTACGTTGTAATCCTGACTGAAGGGTTATAAGGACCAGTTATGTATGTATGATAAATATAGTATCTTTAAGTCAAATATGACCGCGATTACCAAGGCAGCATAGCTGGTTTGCGGCCGAATTATATTAAACAATGCACCACATTGCCTGCCTTCAAAGCATTGACTGGACATGTCAGTTTAAGGCTGATTTGAGTCTGCAGGAAAGGTCAGTTCCAGTACCTGATTCAGTGCCGGGTTTCAGAATATTTTGACATGAATGGCAATAAGATTCCAGATGAGCTGTTAAGAGATAGCGCAACGCAATGTATACATCTGGTGGACAGGTCATTTAGGCTTCCCTATGGTATAGATTCTCGCGTTCTTCAATGTAATAAGTGCTTCATTTGATTAGAAAGTCTATTACGATCTTAAACAAATTTTTAATAAGGCTTTGAGCTCTTAAAAACGCCCTGCTAACGGAACATAGGCATTCGTTAGTGCTTTGGGATTTGTGAAAATGTTAACGTGTTCTTTGTCTCTGCACTAGCGTGTAGAGACGTTTCTTCACAAACCTTGTGGAGTTTTGTATCTGATGCAATAGTCTAGTGAATAGTAAGTTGTCTTATTAGGTTGAGCTTGTATTATCCCAAAAAAAAAAATTCTTCGACGACTTATTCTTAGCAGCTTTCTGAGAGTAAATAAAATTGCCTTGAAAAATCTCTCAAAAATCCTTCGTTCGCAGTCGACTTTAAACTGTAAAATTAGCACACACATAAAATTAATACACACATAATGGGTTGTGTAGGAAGCTAGGTCATAATCCTGGCTAAACAGTTGTAGTAATAGGTGTTGAACAAAAATCAGATTGCGGGAAATAGACGTCCCTTCTATTTTTCATGTTTGGTGAAAATGTTTTTTGTTTCTGTCCTGCCTTCTAAAGTCATCTTATCCCTGTGGGAGACTTTTATCTCTGACATTACTTGGTAATATGTCTCTGTACTATTTCTTCTCCTTTATGTTCTCTTTAGTAAATATGTACTAAATATTGTTCAGTCGTAAGTTATGCAGAAAGAAATATGATTACTTTTTAGCAAGTTCTAGAACCATATTTCCAGAATTTCAAAACTGCAGTATTCAAGTATTAGAAGACCATTTCAATGCATCACAACATGCTTTAATTTGTCCTCTGCAAAGCATTAAAATATTATAATTAGTTTACATAATGCAAATAATAGTGGGTACATCTTAAATGTTTTTATGAACTCTAATCTCATGCCTAATAAAAATGATACAAGCCCATTAAATTTAGTTCGCAAAAAAATTAAAAGCATTTCTAATGAGCAGCATAAAACCCAACCACAATTATATTTAAATTTATGAACCTTATTGTTGTTTTTTATCACTCCGTATTTCATTTTAAATGTTTTATTGTCTTATAACCATGGATTGCTCTACAATTGCCAGCACTCTCTGAATGCTTGTAAAGCATAGTTTTGCACCCCGGCGATAAAGGAAACGTTCGACAACGAGCCTGGCAAAATTCCACCACTACTGCTGCAAGTGTTTTTAATCACAATATTTGAACTGCTTGAGTAAAAAACGAAAAAAATTCTTTTAAATGGTTTTTATAGCCTACATTAAGGCCAAAAGTTTTGTAGTAAGTGGTCTACCAAAAACTTCTATGAATTCATATGCTGAACTGGGAATGTGTGACAAATTGCTAAAGGAAGGCTCTAGCAAGAGAATAAAAAGCATGTGTGAAGGGAATTTATGTAGACACTCTCATATGGTTACATGTATTACAAGTAATGAAAGGAAATATTAACATACACTTAGGGAAACTATTTTGCACACAAATATGCGGAGATTTACGATACGATATATGGAAAGTAGAGAGTGACCAGATGTTTTTACGGATCAAATCAAAATATTAATGAAAGAGAAGAGAGATTTGAAAGAAACGGATTCTAGAATTAAATTAAGGCAGGTGGACGAATGCAGTATATTCCAAGGCGTTGATTTTACAATTTTGACAATTGTGAACTAGATAAGGTGTTATCGTATATGCGGGTACGACATTCTGTTTCTTATGGATAGCCAAATTGGCCTAAAGGCGTTGAAGAATGTTTGCCAGACCTTCAGCCTGCTAAATAGATGTCACACGAATGCTCTAAGTACTCTTGACTGGGTTCCTACGTCTAATAAGCCAACACACTACCTAGTAGGCTATGGAGACTTCAAGTTTTGTGAAGTATAGGTCGAAATATTCCACTAACCTGGTCACCTGCTCTTTAAAAATTTAAAAAATTGTACGCCTTTAAAAATAAATTGTGGTAAAAATACTTATAAAAACCCTGAAAGTAGGCAATAAATTAAAAGACACAAGCCTGATAATATAAATCATTAAATTAATTTATATGAATGGCAAGAAACAAACTAGGTACCTAAGCCTCGTTTAACAACAACGAAAAAAGATGCAGTTTTTTTATGTCTGCCTAATATAATTCTCACAGCAGCCATATTGTGTGTGTAAATTTTAAATACGTGCAATAAAACATACTTTGAACGTCAGTTTTGGGAAGAAATTTGATGACAATTAGTTTCTCTCACAGGTTTTGCCAGACCTTGGTATTTTTCTTATTTTAGTTTTTTTTAATTTGGTCAAACCGAGTTGATAAAAACATTGCATATTTCTAGGCATACGTGTAATGTATTAAAACTTGTAAATTTATTTTATTCTTTTTAAACAAACTTTCTTTTTTTTTTTTGAAAATGTTACATCCTCCTTTTCCTCCTCCTCTGTTTTATTGAAATGATTACATAAACTATGGACTTTAATAAAAAATTCATAAAAATTATAATAAATTCTAAAGTTAAAGATAATATTGGTAACATGTGTTACATATATGTGTAGCATATGTAAATGGTGAGATTACATATGTGCCTAAAAGTAGGCTTGTAAATTTTCATGTAATTTAAACAATATAAAGTAGACTAATAAACTTGTATAATTTAGTTGTTTTAAAATTTAATATGCACTACGTGCAGGAGATATTTACAAGAGAAAATTTTAATTAATTCTTGTATGAACACAAAAGTGGTCAGCATACAATTTTAATTGGAAATATAAAATGGATTTGAAGGAAAGAAAAAAACTGGAAACCATGCAAGATTGTTTAAGGTAAAGAGCGATATCCTAATGCAAAGTAAAGGTTTTACTAAGTATTTCAGGAAAGGTTAGGCATGACATAGTTATATCAAAACGCTCAGGAATTCTGCACTGAATGTGTGTAAACATATCGTCATAATAGTCAGACCTTTAGTGACATATGGGGATCATTGTCTGGACAGGCAGAACAAAGTTATACGTCTGTTGTTATAACAGGTATAATAAAAATCTGACCTACAGCGCTTCAGGAAGCTCTGTTGGATTTAAGTCCATTGCAAATGGTAGTGAAAAAAAGACATAATGTTTAGAATGGTGGAAAACAAATCTGACAAGAGATCTATTAGGTAATTTCAGAATCTGACGAAAGAAATGGCTGACAGCTCTCTCCTTAGCTCTTCCCTGGATAGCACCAGTAGACTCTATGATTTTGGAAAATATTTCGTAACTAGACTCAGCAATAAAATTGAATAAAGTACTCTACTATCTTGTGTTATACGGCTGGGTTAAGAATGCATCTTGGCACAGAAGCGAAATATTCCAAGCCAATGGGAATATCTCCCCAGCTGATGTCCTTGCCTTCGAAATATGTGCTCTATTCAACTTGCATAGGAGATCCAAAAGACGGGACTTAGTAACATTATCATTCGAGCAAACGGCTAGTGTGTGTAATAGGGTTAAACTCTTCTGGATCCCTGGACACATGGCAATTCATGGCCGTTGTTTAGGCTAGAACTTTTCTATGGAGTGGTAATAGAATAGAAGATAAAGAATACCAGACTCTTCTCAAATCAAATGGGTTTGAGACAAATCAAAACTTTTGTTGCGATATTCCAATTGCATCTGACTATACAGGAGTACCCGACTTTAAGAACTTGTCGTTGTACAGGTATTGTAGATTTAAAATACACTTGTTCTGAATAGGCATCGGAACATTTGTGATGATGAGAATTAAATGAAGATGAGAAGTCGTCGTAGCCTAGTAGGTAGTGTGTTGGCTTTTTAGGCGTTGAGGCCAATGTTAGAGATCTCCAATAAAACGAAATATGAAACAAATATTTCTTCAATTGGTATACATTAAAGCCCCACAGATTCTAAGAATGTGTTCCGATGCTTCATTCTCATCGCCACATAATCTATATGTTGGGCTCGAAACAGCCTCCATTCTGATGTACATTTAAGTCAACAGTGCCATGTGATTACCAACCTTAGGTTATTTCTGAATAGTCTGAAGCGAGACTAATATCTCGTCTCGTCGTATAGTAGGTAGTGTGTTGGCTTATTAGACTTAAAAGCCAGGGTTTGAGCCCCGGGCCAGACATCAAAAGAAAATACAACAAATATTTGTTCGGCGACTTCCTCTCAGCAGATTTCTGGCAAAAACTCTGAGAGTAAATAAAAATTGTCATGAAAAGTTTCTCAAAAAAATCTGTCGTTCGGTGTTGACTTTAAACCCACCACTCATGATAAAATTAACACACACAACATAATTGGTGTGAGAAACTAGGTCGTAATCCTGACTGAAGGGTTGTAATGACCAATTATGTATGTATTTATGTGAGACTAATATCTTTTCTGATTGCAATTTCTCAATAAAACTTTGGTTGCGTCAAACGTTCCATGACTTTCGTTGAACATGACTTTCTAATGACTCGATGACATGTGGGCAATTCCAAGATGTGTCTGTCGCTGTGTATCTTAGTTATTCACAGCTTAGACCTCCTTTTCATTTAATTTACAGGCAGCATTTAAAACACCGGCAATAGCTCACATGGTATAGCAGGTAATGTGTTGGGTTATTAGACGCGAGGTCACGCCTCAAACCCCAGGCCGGATATCTCCAAAGACACGAAATATTTCTACGGCGACTTCTTAGCAAAAACTCTGAGTGTAAATAAAATTGCCATGAAAAGTTCAAAAGTCTGTTTTCTGTTAGAGTGTTATTCCAACAGATACATACATACATAATTGGCCATTACAACCCTTCAGTCAGGATTACAGCCTAGCTTCTCACAAAACTCTGAGAGTAAATAAAATTGCCATGAAAAGTTTTATTCCAAGCGATGCTTTCACAAATAATACTCCTGCTAAAATACTCTGCTTAGAATATCCTCTTTCAAACAGTTTTTAAAACTCCTTTTATTAAATAGAAAAAAACCCATCGTAATCATAGATTATGGTATGAGTAAAAATTATGCCGCTAATAAAACTAATTTGTTTACGTTTGTAAAATCTGCTTTAATTTCGTATAGAAATTCCAAACATGTTCTCTCTTACCGTAATTCTGTAATGATTTTATTTGCAGTCATGAACATTTGCCAAACCCCATCCACTCAAACAACCCTTTTTTAAACAGTTTTAGGAAAACAAATCGTCAAACTAGCATTGTCTGTATATCAGGTTGTATCTCCTTTATGAAATGGTCAATATTTTATGCTTGTAAAAGTAAATTTTTATTACGATTAGAACATAAAATGTAAATTTTATTTGCAATACTTCTGTACACTCAATTCTTTCTAATGTTCTACCAAAAAAAGAGTAGCAGAGAGAGAGAGAGAGAGAGAGAGAGAGAGACAGAGAGAGAGAGAGAGAGAGAGAGAGAGAGAGAGAGAGAGCAAGTAGCTTTCCACAAAAAACCTTAAGAATTTGCAAATAAAGTTAGTGGAGGTAGTGTAAGTGAAAAAGAAAAAAAGGAAGAAAACAACAACAACAACAACATAAAATGTAAATAGTGACAGATAAAATACAACAAAAAATAATCTTTTTTCATCTGTTTTTCTCTCCAGCCTCTGTACTAAACTCTTGTTAGTCACGTTTTCTGTATGTGAGTGAAGGTTTCTTCCATTTTTTTTTGTAATTTCTGAGGTTTTCTTCGAGTCCTTAAGGACTTAAGGTAGAGCAACCAGAAGTTGCCAAGTTGCCTTAATAAAAATGTTACGAAAATGGCATTTCCTATTGCCGTTGTTTTGCAATTTTCGTTATTGTATTTTATTCCGTTATTTGTCGTAGTTGTTGTTATTGTTATTGTTATCTTTCTCTATTAATTTTTTTCTTCTAAACAAAATTAGCTTCAAGTTATTTACTGTCGATTTGGAAGAGTCAAAGCAAAAACAAATAATTGGCTTGGGGTAGGTATAGACGTTTAGTTTATTTACTTTCAGAGTTTTTGCTAGAAATCTGTTGGGAGGAAGTCGCCGAAGAAATATTTTTCATTTTTTGATGTGTTCAAGATGTCTGACCTGGGGTTTGAACTGCCGGCTCTCATCGAATAAGCCTACACAGTACTTAGTAGACTTCGGTGGTTCGCACATAATTACTGACACTAATGATTACCAAAAACCCAAGTAATGGCAAATTTTTTTGTGCGCACTCCTTACATAACATGCATACATAATTGTTTATTACAATCCTTTAGTCAGGATTACAACCTAGCTCTCATATCCCTGATGTTGTGTGCGTTAATTTTATACATGAGTGGCGGGACTTGCAGTTTCAAGTCGACTTCGAACGACAGATTTTTGAGAAACTTTTGATGTCTGGCCTGGCACTCGAACCCTGGCTTTACGTATAATAAGCCAACACACTACCTACTAGACTATGGCGACTACAAAGCAAAAACCTAAGTAATGGCAATTATTTTCGTGGCCAAATTTTTTTCTGCGCACTCCTTACGTAACATATGTACATGCATAATTGGTCATTACAACCCTTTAGTGAGGATTACGATCTAGCTTCTCACACCCCTGATGTTGTGTGTGTTAATTTTATACATGAGTGGCGGGACTTGCAGTTTCAAGTCCACTCCGAACGACAGATTTTTTTGAGAAACTTTTCATGGCAATATTATTTACTCAGAGTTTTTGCCAGAAATCACCGATAGAAATATTTTTTTCTTATTTTCGTTTTGATGTCTGTCCCACGTCTAATAAGCCAACACACTACCTACTAGACCATGACGACCCCTTAGTTTAAAATATTATCCCCCAATCTGCCTGTTCTACGACCTCATCACTAGTTGGATCAGGGGGAAAGAGCAGATGCGTTGAGGGGGTGGATCGAGATGCTATGTGTCCATGTGTCTATGGCCTGCTATAGACAGTGATAGAACAGATTTGCTACTGGGCTCGCATAAGGCCAGTCAGAGGTTAATTATTGTCTTCATTGCAAATCACTGCGGGATCTGAAACAGATGCCAGCCGGACTATTGCAGGGTATGTTGCAATGAGGAGAAGTTGCAAACTATTGAACACCTCCTCTGCAGCTGTCCAGTCCTTAGTAGGTTGAGCTTGAGGATCCTGTGCAAGGGAATTTTGGACTTTTTGTCGAGAGCCGATATTAGGGCTCTTTATAGAATCATAAATATGTTGAGCTGTTTGAGAAGTCCCCGGGCGTCAGGGTAATAGTAGCGCCCACTTGTGTGTTCGTGGTCCATCATTTTTCCTTTATCTCTTATATCCTCGCTTTCCATCCTCTTCTCCTTTTTTTTCCAATTTCCCTATTTCCTTCACTATCCTCTCTTTTTTTGCTCTAGGACTCCTTGTCGAGAGCCGATAATAGGGCTCTTTATAGAATCATAAATAGGTTGAGCTGCTTGAAAAGTCCTAGGTCATCAAAGTTGTAGTAGTGCCCACTTGTGTGTTTGTGGTCTATAATTTTTCCTCCATCTCTTATGTCTTCCCTTTCTGTCCTCTTCTCCTTTTCCAACTTCCCTATCTGTTTACTATCCTTTCTCTCTCTCTGCTCTAGGACTCTTTCTCGATGTCAGACATTAGGGCTCTACATTGATTCACAAAATAGGTTCAGCTGGTTGAGTAGTGCTAGGGCATAAGGGTTGTAGTCACGCCCGCTTGTGTGTGTGGTCCATTTTTTCCACCGACTCTTATATTCTCCCTTTCCTAACTCTTCTACTTTTCCAATTTTCCTTTTTCCTTCACCATCCTCTCTCTCTCCTCTAGGATGTATTTACAATGGATCGTTTTGACTTCTGTGTCAAACCTAACCTAACATATTGTTACGAAAATGAAAACAGTGCTACACTACACATATGTACATCGAACTTGTTATAAGTAAACCAACAACAACATCAGTATGAGGAAAGGAGATAGACAACTAAACGACAGCAACAACAAACAATGTAAGCAAACTACACAAACAACAGTACAGTTGCGATAGAATTCTCACGCATTTTATCTGTTTGCCGATGAATTTTTCCGCTTGCCAGAGTGCCACTACTTCAGTTTCTCCGTACATCATATCCTTTAAAGACGAAAGCCAGTCTGCGAGTATTTCCGCTTAATTTATTAATTTTATTCAAATATTTTCTTGTTGTTATTGCCGGCATTGCTCTGTTATTTTATAATATTTCTTCTCCGTTTTTTTTTTGTTTGTTATTTCTACTGTTATTTGTTATTTTTTTCCAAAAAACTCATTTGAATTTCAATTGTTGTTAAGCGCAGTTCGATGGTTAATATTAACCCCCCCTAAAATGTCCACGGCAGGGATTTTGCAAAAATGCCAAACTAAGCCCAGAACAAAGAACAAGAAAAAAGATCAAATCTGCATTGCAAAATAACGTTCGTCTTCAATGAATAATTCGAGTGTTTCTTTGCGGTTAAAAAAAAGCAATGAAAATATGCAAATAAATGCTTTTATTTCTGGTAAAAATTTCTTAAGAAAATGAAAGAAGGAAAATTTATTTTTTCTTTTATTCTCTTTGAAGTGAAGTTATTGGTCTGCCAATCGAAGTAAAATTTTGACATTGACTGTTAAAATCTTATAAAATGCCATCAGTTTTATTGGCAATTAAACGATTTCATAAATATGTTACTTAAGGTATAAACAAATTTGTTCTTTTGTTATATTGATTCGCTTGAATATGATTTTAAAATCGAAAGCAAAATTCTTAACTTGAAGCTGTTTTTGGAAGGCAAGCATTTTTAAGCGAATATTTTTATTCCCCTGAGTTGTTTTCTTCACAGGTAGAGAGATTTAATGTCTTTGTAAGTAAATATCATTTGTTCGTCTCTATAATTTGCGAATCGCATTACATATTTCATCACTACCAATGGAACATTGGCCCGTAAAACGCTTTCTGATATCTAACTTCAAACTAAGATTCCGGGACTAGACTGTGGATGACAGTACAAGGATACTTGCCTTAAGTGAAAGTGAGTGCCTGATATTTTATACAAAGACCAATTGGAGTTAACTGATTTTCTTTTCAAGCAGCTTTAAAAAGCTTTTTACGAATAGCGTTTTCCTGTAGGATCTTTTTATTTTCTTCGTGACATAATAAAAACTTTCTGTAGTTCATTAAAAGTATAAGGATCCGTCACAACTCTTTTAAAAAGAAACTCGTTACAACCAATCATAGTCAGAAATCTAAATGGGTGTTAGAAATAAAGCTTAAAACTGGCCTTAAAAACGAGGACTCTTGCTTTCATAAGATTATCGTGTCTATGTTTTCTGAGATCCCAAAACATCCTTCAAACATATAAAACTTGTGGTTAATTTACGTATACACCTAACTAGTCATTACAACGCTTCAGTTAGGATTACAACATAGCTCCTCACACCACTTACGTTGTGTGTGTTAATTTTATACATGAGTGGAGAGGCATACAGTTTAAAGTCCGAACAACAGATTTTTTTTGAGAAACTTTTTTATATACTCTCAGAGTTTTTAGCAAAAATCTGCTGCGAGGAAGTCGCCGACGACATATTATTAATATCTCCTTTTACTGAACATGTCTCACCTGGGGTTTGAATTGCGGTCTCACTCTAACACTCTACCTACTAGATTATGGCGACTACACTCTTTCATGAAAACAGTAATGACCTATCATCAGGAATGTATCAGCCGTTTGATAGTTGTCTTCTTTATATTACAATAGAAAAATATCACAACCATTTCAAAAAAGGCTTGAGTTTATTTAAAATCATAAAATTTTTGAAATTTTTAAATTGCTGACAACATTAATCCATTCAAAATAATCGTTATTACAATGACTAATAAAGTTTAATGAACAAACGTTAAGTCATGTACAATATCACTCGAAGAAGCCCGGTAATCAAAGTCATATGTATATACAAATAATATGATATGTTTTGTACAAATATTTGACTGCTTGCAAAGAGACCTTCTTTATTAGAGCTTACATTGCAGATTTTGAATAACGAATCGAGTTTCCAATTCATGAGAAACGTTTTGGGAAAACTTATTGGCAGCTGTGCAAATGAAGGGCATTGTAGGTGAACTGTACGGAACTCACAATCTCTGAAACTTAACAGAGCATCCTAGACATTTAACAGAGCATTATAAGTATTCTCCACTCGTCTTGCAGGAAAGTTCAAATTCATTGGCATTAAGACGTGTAATATGGCTAGACTATGTTTTAACTTGTATAGATTCACTTCAGCACCTAAATTATATGGTCATCCATAAGAAAATTGCAGTTCTCACTGACCACGATCTTATTTGACGGCATGCCGGTAGACTTGACATTCCATTTAATGACTTCCGCAGAAGTTATATACCTGAGGAGGAGAAGGAGATTATCTTTCAACCCATGTGTTAGTAGTTGAAGGTAATATTTAATATTTGAGAATTATTGCATAATCAATACTAAACTTAAATTAAATATTTTACAATAAACAAATAAATTCTAATTACTTCAATAGTTTTTAGACAAAACAAAAAATTTAAATTTATTTATTTGAACAGTTTCTTAAGTACATAACCCCCCCCCCCCATTTATTTATTCAAATTCAAAGTAAATAAAAATAAAAACAAAAACAGAAACCGAAAAAACAACAAATAAAATTTATTAAATTAAAAGAAATTATTCTACACTCTTGCTCTTGCCTTATTTACTATACAAACTCTCTCATACGAACACACTCTTTTACACACTTGTATACATATATATCACCACGCTAACGCATAATGAGGAGTGTATGTATGTATGTATCTATGTGTGTGTGTATGCATAGAGAAATGAAGAGATAAAGAAGAGAAAGAACAAAAGGACAACAATAACAAGTACTTTGTTTAGCTTTTATTAGGCATGAATGGATACTTGAAAAGCACATTAAAAACAACACTTTGTGGGTAACAAGAGGCTTTTTATGCACCCTACATTGTCATAGGTGGCACGAAGATATTGAATGTAGGAAATATAATGTATATGAGCAGATATTATAAAACTATTAAAGCTGATTTTCTTTCTTTTTCACACTTTCTTTTTCATACTACTACTGGACTAGGGCAATTGTTAAGTTATAGGGCATTAACTAATCGGATTTAACCAACTCCAAATATCTTGCTTGTTAACACTTGCAAATTGTGAGACAGAAGCATAATGAAACAGAGTGGATAAGACAGTGTTAAAATGAGAGTATAAGTAGACACTCACATATATATATACACACATACATACATATGTATATATCGCAATTGTATTTAAAATCACACAACTACCATGACACTTAAGCAAATAAATAAGTGTAGCATACAAACAGGGGGAAAGAAAAAATAAAATAAAGTGTAGCATATAAACAGGGGAGGAGAAAAGTAAAATAACTTATACGATGTGATGTATTTATAATGAAAATCAAATACGAGGAGTGGGAAAATAAAATTATGAAAATAATTTTACAATATGTTTACAATAAAACACATTCAGTCGTAAATACATATGCAAATATTTCAATATTTACTTAAAAAGAGAGAGAGAGAGAGAGAAGTTCATTAATAAAATGCAAAAAACAAATAATATTTCATTGCATTTCATCTATTGTGGTAATTAGAATACAACCCTCGCATTTAGATAATAGTGTTAGATGTAATAAACATAATATTGTATATGATATTAAAACTGAAGTATTTCTATGTTGCATTTTTATGTTGTCTTAGACAGACAAAATAAATAAGAATTTGAATTTCTTGTATATACACAGGGAAAGTCTTATAGGGGTTGCCTATGAAAACAGTTGTTGATATTAAAAAGTAAACGTGTGAAGTAAAATGGGACAATTTACAAAGGTTATGGTATACATATGAGAAGAAGTTAATGTCGTTAATATTGAATGGACGCGAACGATGAATCTTGCTCTTGCTGTCCTGGTGCATTACCAAATGATGATGACCAACGTTGAATAAGTGAAGAAACTTTTGATGGCAAGTCGTCAGATAACCACTAGAAAAATTGCAGAAGATTCCAGTGGTTCAAATTTAATTTCAAACTCTAGAGACTAAACTTTCAAAGACAATTCTTGGAGTTTCAGTTATAACCTTCCGTTTTTAAATATAGTTCAAGCCATGAGAAGGTATTCAATTTCTAAATGGAATTTATGGTCGTAAACTGCCTACATATTGACTGTATCCACAGAAATATAGTATGCTAACTTTCTTCTCATGGCCGTAATAATCCAATTTTACAGCAATATAGAGGTCCAGACGAGATTGGCAGTCGATATGAATAAAAAAATTAAATTCAAGTATTGGTATCAAGAGAAAATGAAATTCAGATCCTTGTAAATAACCTATTCAGTTTTAGGATCAACATCAAGCATATAATATTTTATTACATGCTTGGAAACATTAATAAGAAGACCCTGAAGAAGAGCTTGCTTCAATATTAACCTAATCGGTCACCTACATCTAATATACTCTTATAACGCTAACACAGGCCAGAGGCTTTAAATCATAAAATATTTCTCCAAACGGTATCTGTTAGTCTTGTTAGGAGCCCATTACACGTCTTCTACACTGACTACATCAGTTGTTGGCAGTGGATAAAATTACTGGTAATGGTCCGCAGTCTTCTTTCCAAAAAAGAATATTCAAGCATAGTTGCCAGAAAAAGTTTTTGCTGAAAAGCAAATCCACGTACAAGTAGTGCACCAAAGGAATGAATTCTCCCCAAGGACCCAAGGACATTCGATTTCGAATGAATATGAAATTCTATTCAGGAAAGAGAAGTACAATACAGGGTAGGTAAGGTTAGATAGTGGATCCTTCTTGAAGAACCTACTTACGATAGTGTTTAGTTGCATTTGCATACCGCAATTAATATCCAAACCTGGGGATCGAACATTACTTAATGAAAACGAATCGAAACGAATCCAATATACATTTTTCTATTGCGCTCTATTTTACCGGAGAGTTCAGTCAACGATGAAAAAAATGAGAAGTAAAAAGCCTTCATCATGGCAAAACCCGCTACTAACACATAAGGTGAATGATAGGCATTTCCTTCTCCTCATATCCATAAGTTTTGTAGAAGCCATTCTATGTAATGTCAAGTCTATCGTGAGATCCGCAGTTTTGCAATGCATGCCCATGTAATTTAGGGAGTTGAAGTGAATCCATACAAGTACAACATAGTCCAGCAGTATTGCACGTACTTTGCTAATGACAATGAAGTTGAACTTGCCTGTAAAACGAGTGGAGCATACCTAGGCTATTGAAATTCTGATGTCCTGTTAAATGTCAGAGATTGTGAGTTCCGTAACTGTCTTGAACAGTTAACATACAGGAATCCATATAAGAATTTCTTTTGAATATTTTGAAATTTACTTGAAAAATTTTCGGCCTTAATGGACGAATATGGATTTCGAAGAGACGTTCAAATGAGAATTACTCACAGTATGGCTGAGTAAGTAAATGAAAAGATTTTCAGAGAAAATTCTGCCACACATGAAGCATTGTGTCGCATTCAAAATAACCATGAACCCCACCTGGAAAACGCTGTAGTAGTTAGGCATTCTATATGAAATTTTGTAACAGAACTCTGTACAACATTTTGGAACCATCGATATATGTATGCCTCCAGCATACCAAGTGCTATATATGGTGTAAAAAAATGGAATTTATAACAAAAAGTCCTTTTATTTTTCTGCAGTATACTTGAGTTCTAGTGGTGGTAGCTCAGTGAAACACCAGCAAAATTTTTGCGGAGATTTAATGAATCCGAAAGAGATTCCAAGTTATCGGTTCATGTATGAAGGACGATTAATTCATTCTTGGTCGAATATCTGTTTAAACGGCTAGAAGCTTGTAGAAATTTTTAGTCTTCTGCATAAAAACTTTAATAAAAGTTGCCTTAATTTGAAAGAAATTCAGACTGAATGAGAAGACTCACTGTTTTGACGAAATTTTGCGTTGTCCAGGTCCAAGGAGTAGCTTGTAAGTGGGAGCTTGCCGATCTCACGTGGATTAAGGCTTAATAGACTATTAATTGCTTATGGCCTGATTCAGCCGTATTGGTTACTCAGCTTTGTAACTTATTGTTACGACACTCTCTATTGCTTTCAAAAATAATGAATTGCTTACGTCCAGAACTGAATTTTTTTCCCAGTGGCGGACTTAGTGTCTATTCATCATATTTATGCTAAGAGCAATTCTTTGCTAGTAAAAAAAAGCCTTTGATTATACGAAATAATTCCCCATTTTGCTACACCACGTAAAAGAAAAAGCAAAAAAGAAAAATTAAGTTCAAGAAATGCTGTAAGAAATATACAGTCGAAGAAAAAGGTTTACATACACCCCTGTATGTAGAATTTTGTCCTGGCGATTTTTTCAAATTAAAAAAGGCATTAGAGAGTTCTCTAAGGCAGTTACAATTAAGAATGTCTGAAGACAAAATCGAATATAAAAAAGATATCCTAGAAATTATTAGAAAAAAAAAAAAACACAAAAAAATTTTTCTTCATACAATGGTGTATGCAGACTTTTTTCTTTGACTGTACTTACAAAGAAGGTCATAATCATTACAAGAATCACTACAAGTGTATGTATAATACAATATATTACGTTAGAATTCTATTTATTTACGTACATGTAACATACATGTGTACATATGATTGCTTATATATTCTTTCAAATGATTGTACTTGTGTTGGTATTCAAGCGTAACAAATTGTTTACATGTCATATAAATTTAAGCATTTTGAACTTGGCATTCCATGCTATTATTATTACAGAAACCGTAAGAAGTAGCATAAAAGAAAAAAAAAACAGAAAGAAAGAAGTCTGAGAAACAGTTCAAGATACACACCACCAGTTCTGGCTGAGAGGAAGCCTTGTAAAGGCCATAAGAAATTATATGTGCGTCATTATCATTAACGCATTTACAGATTTAATTAACAGCAAATTTTCATTGCAAATACTTAAATAAGTTTGTGGCTAGGTTTTCTTTTATTGCAATGTCTCACCAAGCCAGCTGGTGATTAAGCAGCTCTGCAAGTTATAGCAAAGGATAATAGGACACCCATTTTCATATTTAAAGGCTTTTAAATTAAAAATTTCAATTTATTTTCCATATTGTTTATTTACATTTTAAATCAATTCAAAATTTTATTGCATATCTTAAGGCATTTAAGTAAAAATCTAGACTATTGCATATTTATAGGCTGATAAAAACAAATATTAAATATTTACCCCATTTCAGTTGGCTCTTTTATGTCTTCATTCACACAAATCTTAAACAATATGAGGAGCAGGAAAAAAAAGAAAGGACGACTACGTTTATATAGAGCAAGTGAAAAACTTCTGTATTTTATTCATGAAGATTAAGGCAATCGCCATAAAAATCATACTAAATTCCAGCGTCGTCATAAACAGCGTCAACATTCGTTTTACCTTTTTGCTGCCGCTCTCCACATAACTTTAGTTAAACCCAACAAAGACCATAAAAACCTGTGACAATATGATCGTAAAAACAAAGGCTTCGTGTTTTATTAAGGCCCTTAAATTAAGGCGGTTATAACGATGAAATCATAAAAATAAGTGAAGCACATTGGCAAACTGCAGAAACTTATTGAAACTATAAGGTACAGAAACAAGGAAGGAAGGAACAAGCAACAGGACATATATTTTATAGAACTTCTCTAGAATTTACTGCGATGAGAAGCCTAGCGAAAGCTGACTCATAGTGGATGAAAACTATTAAATTTTTCAATGCCAATATGTGTGGTAAGAGCATTAAATTTAAACTTTTAATCACCTTATATACGATAGTTTACAGAGAGCATTTGCAAATTTACCTCAGTTGATTCGTTAACAAAAAAAATTGCTGCATTTGTGCAAATTAGAATCCACGAGTGATTGTTGCAAGGCCGATACAATCACAAAGCGTGGCTGTGACTGCAGTTTACGGGCTGGCGACGTAATAGAGCAATACGTACGTACGTAATTGGTCATTACAATCCTTCAGACAGGATTATAATGTGCTTCTCACATCACGTATGTCCTGAGTGTTAATTTTATACATGTGTGGAGGGACCTACACATTATTGAGAAGTTTTTCACGGCAATTTTATTTTACTCTCAGAGTTTTTGCCAGAAATCTACTGGGAGGGAGTTGCCGAAGAAATAAATTTTCACATTTCACATTTAACCTGGAGTTTGAGAAGAGGCCTCATGTCTAATAACCCAACACACTACCTACTAGACTACGGCGACTTCATCGGGCCGTAGTGCTTGATCGGCCATGCAGTTAACTTGAATGGTTTTCACTTTCGCGAGATGATAACGAACTTCTTGTGGCCAGAAATTGAGTATATGGACCTGAGCGATATGTGGTTCTAACAAAATGATGCCACTTGCTACATAGTCAACGAAATCATAGCTTTTCTACACCAGAAATTCAATGGCTGTATTATTTCTCGTCATGGCGATGTGATTTGACAACGTTGAATTTCTAAATGAAGAGATCATTCCTAAAGGATGAGATCATTTGGCATATTAGCGGACCAACGGATAAAGTTATGCCACCAAATCCGTGGCGTGTATTTAGACAATATTTTGCTTCACACATAATTGTCATGGATTCTTCTATCATAATAAAAATATCTATCGGCTTAAATTTGTCTACTTGTTCTATTCTCTCACAAAATACATTCTAAACGTAATGAATCGATTTACACTTGAACATTTTGGTGGGTACGTTAATAAGCAAAACTGCCATATTTAGGGCACACAAAAACCCACGCGGGGTCTCACAGAAGCCTTGAGCCTTGTGGAGCGGAGGCATCATTGGCCCATATTTCTTTGAAAATGAGGACGGCACTATCATAACACCTATCCCGTTATGATAACCGTTTTTTTTTTTGATGATGTGAACGATGTTTGTTATCAACAGGATGGTGCAACTTGCCTCACATCTCATGGCACAATCGATTTATTGGGTCAAACGTTTGATGGCCGTTTAATTAGCCAAAATTGTGATGACAATTGGCCGCCAAGGAGCGATTTGACAACGTTGGACTATTTTCTGTGGTGCACTGTTAAAGAAAAGTGTTATGCCGACAAACTAAAGACAATTGAGTATTTGAAGGCCAACATTCGCTATGCCATTGCCGATATACGACCCCATCACTCTAAAAAGTGCACGAAAATTGCTCGGATCGGATAAGGGGTATTGTGAGGCCAGCTGAGGCAGCCATATGAATGAAATAATATTCCATTTCTAACCGGAACAATTGTACTTCATAACAAAAAAATAAATTTGGCCACATTTCAAACCGTTTTTTGTTAAATATAAACTTTTAAAATCTTAAGAAAACTCTCTGAAAACTTTTTATTTTCTTTACACTTAACATTGTTTCTGAAGTTGCCGTAATCTAGTAGGTAGTGTGTTGGCTTATTAGACGTAAAGCCAGGGTTCGACCACCAGGCCAGACATCAAAACAAAATACAAAAAGTATTTCTTCTACGACTTCCTCTCAGCAGATTTCTGGCAAAAACCCATAAAAAAGTTTCTAAAAAATCTGTCGTTCGGAGTCGACTTTAAACTGTAGGTCCCACCACACATGTATAAAAATTAACTCACATAACATAAGTGGTGTGAGAAACTAGGACGTTGTACAATGGGTCAATTCGACCTCCTGGTACTGTACTTGTCTTAATTGCCGAATACACGTCCTCTAACCTAACCTAACCTAACATTGTAAGGTTTGGTTCGACCAGTTCATTTATTATCTGTTCTGAAGGCATGTTCTGTTTTATGATTATTTAAATTGTTACTTATTTTTGTATACCTATAAACATAATGATTTTAAAATAGTTTGTATAATTTACCTCCCAAAACAGTCATCCATTGCACTTCACTGTCAAATGTATGTACATACCTGCAAAGAAATCAAAGAAAATGCAATGAAAAGTTTTATGATTTTATTATTATGAATTTATTATTAAAACAATAACAATATTAAAAAAAACAAACTGAATTTAATTTACAATTAAAACTGTTTCTAATTTTCTGTTTAATAACAATAGCAACAAGAACAACAATAAAATTTACGAAATGGTCATAAATTTTCTTGCAAACAAATATTGAAATTGTTTATTAAAAACGATATTTTGTTTGCAAATGTTTTAATTAAGTCGAGACGCACACACACACACTAATGCATATTTTAAATTATAAAATACACACAAATACTTACGCAAACGCACACATACTTTTACAAATATGGAATACATGGAAGTGCTCTCTCTGTTATTAAAACAATAAATTTTTCGGAAAACTAACAAAACTTTGTTTGCTGATGTCGTATAGCGTATACGCATGGTGCTTTAAAATTACGATGAAAAGGAGAGTGAGAGAGAGAGAGAGAGAGACAGGCAGAGAGAGGTAAATAATATGCAAAATAAATTTATGTGTGAGTAAGTCTTCCCATTTGAATACAGTTGCTTTTATATGCCATGTATAAATTGCCACTAATAAACACGTGTACATCGTTGTGTTTATGAAAGAGAGAGAGTGGTAGAAAGTGGGTGAAAGTGGTAGGGAGTGGTAGAGAGTATGTATTTGTATTTGTATTGAATATTATTGCCTTCATTTCACCTGGCATTTATAATTGAGTTTTAATTATTGCAACAATTTCTCTTGAATTTGTTATGCTTCTTGTGTTTTAGTTTTATTGTTATGCCTCCAAACAAATGCATCGCGCCTAGCATGCATTGCATGCCCTCATGATTTTCGAAAATTAATGATAATTTTGCAAATATTTTATGCCACGAATTGTACTCGAAATAGCTTAAGTTGGAGGTAGAAATGTAAGATTATTTTTTTGTTGGAAATATTTTCGCGTTTAAGCACTCCATTTGTTACTAGCATAAATAATTCCTGTTGCTGCACTTATTGTATAAAATTTCACAGAATTTGTAAATTTATTGTTGCTGCTAGTGCTGCTGTATACAGTTAATATATGTTTTGGAAACTAAAATAATTTAAGTTTACTTTTTTTTAAACTTTAAAATTTACAAAACTTTACTTAAGTACCGTATTTGTTTGTTTATCGGAATAAATTATCAGAACTTAGAGTACGCTGAAAAGGATTTGGAACAGATCTCAGCCGGACTATTGTAGGTTATGTTCCCATGACGAGGATTTGAAGAACATCGAACACCTCCTCTGTAACTGTCCAGCCCTTAGTAGGTTGAGGTTGAAGACCCTTGACAGGGGCTTCTTTGAGGGTTTGAATTCTGTGTCGAGAGCCGACATAAAGGCTCTCCATAGACTCATTATTAGTTTGAGCTGGTTGAGAAGTGATAGAGCTTCAAAAGTGTAGTCGCGCTCTCTTGTATGTTTCGGTAGTCTGTGTAATTCCTCTTCTTCTTTATTCTCCCTTTCCTATTTCCTCACCTTTTTCCCTATCTATTATTCTTTCCCCTTTAGGACGTTGTACAATGGGTCAACTGGACCTCCGCGTACAGTACTTATCTCAGTTGGCAAGTGCACGTCCTCTAAGCTGATCCTAAACCTAGAGTACGACCTTGACAGAGTATGACATTCAAGATTTCATTTAAAAAACAGTTTTGATATGTGAATTTTAAATACAACAAGTCACCCTTGTGGTAAATCAAAAATTCCGCATTCAAATGTCCCCAGAGCTACGACTTAAGATACTACGGACATTAAATTTCTCGTGTAGAAAAGCCATTGCTTCGTTGGCTGTGAGGTAAGGCTCAGCGCTCACCAGGGCTACGGTGCCATAATCTTATCCGATGGTTCATATTTTCGGTAACTCTGAGACATAATTGCGCTTCAATGTTTTTAATATGCCAAATAATATCATCCTTTATCTCTTGAATTGTCCTTGGCTTATTGACAAACACTTTTTCTCTACAAAAATCCCCAGAGCTATGAGGTAAGATCACCCTGCTATTGAATTTCTCGTTTAGAAAAACCATTGCTTCGTTGGCTGTGTAGCACCATTTTGTTGGAACCCTATATCGTCCAGCTTCATATCCTTAATTTCTGGCCACAAGAAAAACGTTTCATCAATATTTCAATTGAAAAAACATCTGACATCTGAGTTCTAAATCCTACAGAACCATAACTTACTTTTTTTAAATAAAAAAACAACAAAGATGTTCAAGCCTCTTTAATTATCATCTGCAAACAGAACTCTTTAACAATTAAAATCAATGTCAGTGCAACAATAATAAAAATTATACCCCTCCTTTTGTATAGTTTGTTGTCTTAAAAACTACTCCCTAAACTCTGTTAACAATGTAAACTCATCTGCACTCTTTTGCGCTTCTCTAAGATAACAGGATGTGCTAATGAAATTGGAATTTTTTTTTCAAATTGCTAAGGGATCTCTCTGTATTCCTTTAAAGTCCAACTGAAAACCAGTTAACAAAGTCCCTTCCATGAAAATAGCTTTAAAACAATAAAAAACAAGATTTGCTATGAGCGTACATGCAACAATAAAAAAAGGAAACTACTACCCAACACTAAACGTGAGTAGAATAGTTGAGCCCAATACACTCACACACTATTTTAAACGAAGCAAATTAAATTGTTTTGGGTCTACTCCCCATGCACCACAGTTAGAGACACACGCAACATAAAAATCACTTCGTATTCATAGAACAACTTAGGAAATGAGAATGACAGCAAAGGAACCAAAAAAAAAATATTTCTTTGGTCACAGAAAAATTCAAATATACTGGCAGTAATACACTGTGGAGGATTTGCTTTGAAAATAAGCGTATTCCAGTGGGAGCATTCTGCATTGATGGAGTCAAATGGTAGGGTTAAAGCCTGGACTATACGTTTCGTAATGTAAAACTTCCCGTTCACTGTTTTCCAAATAGTTTTTGATCGGCGTCGCAATATATGCTCTTGTCCGGTTGCATATTCAGTGTGCACGCTTTAAAGGAACTGTTTTGTGTTTAAGCTTTCCATGCTGTTGTGGCCCGGTTTTTAGCAGCTTATAATAGATCACATTCTTCCGATCCAAGTAAATATACAACATTACCTTGGTACCACCTAGTTTGGTGGAATTAGTATAGGGTATGGGGAGAGTACAGGGACTGCGCTTACCTGTGGCATCAAAACGGGCCGCTATATATGCTCAAGTGAGCTTTGGTAATCAAAGCTACCACTTCGACCTAACCTAACCGAACCTTGGCATAATGAATATTCAACTTTGTCGTAGATTTTCCTCATTGGTGGCAACATATATGTTTATAGTGGTTCACATATGATTTCTTGCACTTGATGTTGTCGTAATGAATCTAATTTACATCGCCACTGATAACCCAATGCAAAAATGTTTTCTTTATAACTGAATCAAACAGTATTTCAGGAATGCAAAATTGTCTTTCAATGTCTCTCGGCTTTAGTCCATGGGGCTTCCAATTTTCTTACTTTTGAATGAATCCTGCTGCCTTTAAATGCTTTGTAATGGCTGGTAAAGTCACGCCTAGTTGGACTTTTCCTGTGTCCGAAACATATATTGAGCTATCCGATCGAACAATTTATGGTTTTCAGACTTTTTTGTCTGTCCCTAACACATATTTTGCATTACTGTGTAAGGAATTCCAAAGATTATAAAGATATTTGAAGGAATTGAAAGCATTTTATACAGGATCAGAACTGTTCATCAAGGCAATGTACGCTCCGCTGAAAATATCACTTCTGTTAGAGAAAGTGTGGCGAATAATTAAAATTTTTCCCTTCCGTAGAACTCGTCAAATTCAGTACCCTTTACGGCTCATAGTGGTGAATTTTGAGTTTCAATTTGCATTTCTATCCACATAAGGGTCAACACATGCAACAATTAGGGTTCGTTGACCATTCACAACGCAACAGGTTTTACAATTTTTGAACAAATTTTTTTAAAGAATACAGAAATGATTGTGTCCTGAATTGGGTTTTCAACAATAATCATTGAACAGCACCGTAGTCTAGTCTAGTCTAGTAGATAGTGTCTTGGCTTATTGGTTCAAAACCTTGCTCAGACATCTTGCAGAAAACCAAGGTTAGGTTAGGTCAGGTTAGAGGACGTGCACTTGTTAATTAAGACAAGTACAGTACCCGAAGATCGAATTGACTCATTGTACAACGTCCTAGTTTCTCACACCACTTATGTTGTGTGGGTAAATTTTATACATGAGTGGTGTGACCTACAGTTTAAAGTCGGCTCCGAACGACAGGTTTTTGAGTAACTTTTTCATGGCAATTATATTTACTCTCAGAGTTTTTGCCAGAATTCTGCTGAGAGAAAGTCGCAGAAGAAATACTTTTTGTATTTTGTCTTGATGTCTAGCCTGGGGCTCGAACCCTGGCTTTACGTCTAATAAGCCAACACACTACCTACTAGACTACGGCGACTTCAGAAAACCAAACATGAAAAGAATTTCTTTCGGCAAACTTCTCTCAGAAATTTTTTCAGAGTAAAAACTGTTGGTAGTCGACGTAGTCTAGTAGGTAGTATGTTGGCTTATTAGACAGTAGGCAAGCATCAGGTCAGACATCTCGATCAAAAACGAAGTATAAGAAAATAGATCTTTGTTGACTTGCTTTCAACAGAGTTCGGGCAAAATGTCTGAGAGTGAATTAAATTGCCATGAAAAGTTGCTCAAAAATCTGTTGTTCAGAATCGGGTTTAAACTGTAGGTCCCGCCACTCATATATAAAATTAACACATACAATATGAGTGATGGGAGCAGCTAGGTTGTATTCCTGACTTCAGGGTTCTAATGGCCAATTATGTATGTATGTTTGTCAAGCAAATCAAATGAAACACTTTTTCAATATTTTTCTCTTTTCTAAAGTTTATTTAAAAATGTCTCTTGACATTTGGAAATCGAAATATTTTGCTCTGATTAGCTTTGATTTAAAGCAAAGTTCTTTAACAATTGGAAATAATTTTAAAACGCTTCTCCTGTGGCTCCTAAATATGAGCCTATGCTTAACAAAAGTTATTAGCATTACCGCTGCCCTTGTGCCAGCATTAAAGCACCTCAATGCTCCAAAACTCATTGATAAGTTAGGTATTATGTGCAGCAAAGGCTTCACCAAGGTTGACTAGTTAGTTGGCTAGCATTGTAAAGAATTTCATGTGACCCATTTAAACCATTTGACGTATAACCAATTCAATATTTGATTTGAGATTCTAAACAATTTCCATTGATTGCAATAAAATTTAAGATTCACACCAAAAAAGAGAACAGAAAAAAGAAGGGGACGAGAACTGAAATTTCTTTCAATTACATTTAAATTTCTCGTACCAATTTTAAAGCCATTTATTTCATTACAACATACGATTTGAACAATAAAAAACACATACGGCATTGCATACCTTCACATACGTACATTGACTGAAACTGGAAGCAGAAAAAAAATTCTTCTTAAAACGCTTTTACATTTATTTGACCTTTTTGCCAGTGCTCATGGCCTTTAAAAATATTTTTCATGGCCTCTTTGTAGTCAGTCAGGGGGAAAAAAGCATGTCAAACACAAAAGTAGATACAACGTACAGTAGCACCAACCAACCAACCAAGCAACCAATAAAATCCAAGTGAATTTCGAACATGTTTTGTGGGGAGAGATTCAAATGGAAAATGAAATAGAAATTGTATCGCACTGATGGTACTCTTACGTATATGGATCAACGTGTTGTATATTGACTTGGCTTGCTTTCATAGTGAGTGAGTGATTGATGCCATACAATGGGGACCAATTTAGTTGCCTTTTTTCATTTTTCTCTCATTTAGCTTGGCTTTCAAATCCAATTTAAAATAAAAAAAATTCGTTTTTTCTCTTTTTTTTTGACCACAAAATTTTATTGCAACTCAATTTGTTTGGCATCATTTTAATGCAATTTAAAGCATTTTTCTAACAACAATTGCTCGAAAATTGAGAAAATAAAAGTGTATGTATGAATAATGTATAGCTACCTACCTACTACAGAGCATGCAAACGGTAAGAGGGGCTTGGTGTGTGGGTCAATGTTAGAAAAGGAAAATTTTTTTGTGGTTAAAAGTCAATAATTTCAATACAATTTGAATTGAGCACAGATGCCAGTTAAACATTAAGTGAGTGAAAGTGTTTTAAGGACTAAATACGCAGAGGTCGGTCAATTAAGCTCGTTTCATATGAGAAAATTATAACAACAAAAAACAAAAAATAGGCTACAAAATAAAATTTTAATAGAAAAATAACAGAAAGAGAGATGCCTTTCAAGGTGGTGTAGAAAAATTTAAATTAAACGAAAGGCTTCCAACAACGTTTTCTGTTAAAAAGATTCCAACTCAATGTATTGTTTCGTTTTTAGCTTTTAAAAACGTTTAAAATATGAGCTCGTAGATTGCAAATAAAATAAAAATAAATTTATATTTAGTTTTAATTGAAATTCTTTTTTATTCGCACAATTCTACAAGCCATTGTTTACAACTTGATGTAAACAACAACAATTGCCTTTGTTTGTTATTCCCCTGTTTATATAAACAATAACAATCGCTAAACAATTATTTCGACAGATCTTTGTAATGGAGATCTTCAAACCATGATTGCTCTCTGCAAACGCACCACGTCTTTAGACAGACTGACTGAACTTCAATAACTAACTCGCCTGCTTTGCCTTGCCTCTTATATGGCAGGGTAAACAGTCTGATTAATGTTCTTGAAGGCGAATGTTCGTGACTTCGATACTTTTTGAAAAATTTTCCTTGTATTTTGGGCGTGACTTCAATAGTTTTTGACAATTTTCCCTTTTATTTCGGGAGATAACTTAACAAACCAAGAAGTATTTTCCTCTATTTGAAGTAGCTCCACATAAACAAAGTCTAATGAAGGCAAACTGCATGATCTTGACAACCAATATACGTCTTAAAGGAGAGAAATTTCTCTTTCTGTAAATAACACAGAATCGGTCGTATTGTGTGGCGCATATGGCCCAGTTTATAATATCCACCTGCGGCACTTGGTTAACGCACAGCCAAAGCATTTTGAATTGATGGTAGCATTTCTTCTAGGATCTTACTCACATACATACATACATAATTGCTCATTGCAATCATTTAAACAGAATTGCAATCCTTAAAACATGTTGTGTGTGTTAATTTTATAATAAATAAAGTCTACTCTGAGTGATAAAAATCTGCTGAGAGTTAGTCGCCGAAGAAATATTTCTTCATATTTCGTTTTGTTGGAGCTGTCTGAACTGGGCTTTAAACCACGGCTTCACGTCTAATAAGCCAACACACTACCTACTAGGCTACGGCGATTTCACCATGTGATCTATTGTCGGTGTTTTAAACGCTATCCCTTAATTTAAATGAAACAAAAGGAGATCTAAGACGTGAACAACTAAGTTACACAGTGAGCGACGTCTTGGATTTCCTCAAACCCACATGTCATCGGCTGATTGAAAAGCCTTGCTCAACGAAAGAAAACAAGTGAGTAAGGCAATCAAAACTTTTGTTGCTAAATTAAGGAAGATATGAGTCATGCTTCAGACTATTCAGGAATAACCTGAGGTTGGTAATCGCACGGCATTGTTGACTGAAGATACATTTAATCAGAATGCGGGTTGTTTCGAGCACAACATATAGATTCTGTGAGTGAATCAATGGATCGCATTATTGGTAACTCAGAGGCTATGTGTATCACACTTGGAAATATCTGGATCCATATTAAAAGCAGAGAATGTCATCGTTTACCTAGAGCAGCATATTAAAGTTTATCAGGGCAATAGATTTGAAGGAGATGTTATAGGTATGCCCTACAAAGTTGAATTCAATTTCAATCATAATTATTAACAAACATATGAAAATTTTTTGAAAAAAAAAATAGTTTAAAACTAATTTCATTTCAATTGCCCGACATATTTCGTTTAATTTTTAAAAGCCAATTAAACACTCCCATCTATGATTGCTGTTTTGCACTTGAAATAATAAAATGCAAACAAAATCGCAAAATAAAGGAAAACGAAATAAAAATGCAACAAATTCCATACAAATAAAAAACCAACAACAATTATAATAAATGAAAAGCTTAAATTGCATTCACACTTGCTTTAACACATACATACATACGTACACATGTACATCAATTCAATGCATTATTTGCTTAACAATTTTTTGTTCAACTCCCTTTGCTTTTACTACAGTCACAGACGTTCGTTTGTCTGCAGTAGAATTTTCTTCATAAAAAGTAGAAAATTTGGAGGCTGGCCTCACAGTACCTCATTCGATCGGACCAATTTTCTTGCTGTTTTTCTTAAAAAAAGGAGGTCTATGCCGTGAATAACTAAGTTACACTGTGAGCGACGTCTTGGAAAGTCTTGACCTACATGACATCGACCAATTGGAAAGCCTTGCTCAGCGAAAGAAGGCAAATGAGTTTAAGGCAATCAAAACTTTTGTTGCTAAATTACAATAAAAGAAGATATGAGTCATGCTTCAGACTATTCAGGAATAACCAGAGGTTGGTAATCGCACGGCATTGTTGACTTAAGATACATTTAATCAGAATGCGGGTTGTTTCGAGCACAACATATAGTTTCTGTGAGCGAATCAATGGATCACATTATTGGAAACTGTGAGGCTTTGGGCATCACAATTGGAAATATCTGTATCCATATTAAAAGAAGGGAATGTCATCGTTTACCTAGAGCAGCATTTTAAAGTTTATCAGGGCAATAGATTTGAAGGAGACATTATAGGTATGACCTATGAGAAGAGTGCCATAGATCGTAAGGTGGCAATACTAAAACCTGGGGCGACTTAAATATTTTTAACAATTTCAATAAACAGAGTTTAATATGTGAATTTCAATTATAATTATTAACAAATATATGAAAATTTAGAAAAAAAAAAATAATTTAAAATTAATTTCATTTCAATTGCCCGACATATTATGTTTAATTTTTAAAAGCCAATTAAACACTCCCATCTATGATTGCTGTTTTGCACTTGAAATAATAAAATGTAAACAAAATCGAAAAATAAAATGAAACGAAACGAAATAAAAAATGCAACAAATTCCATACAAATAAAAAACCAACAACAATTATAATAAATGAAAAGCTTAAATTGCATTCACACTTGCTTTAACACATACATACATACATACATACATACATCAATTCAATGCATTATTTGCTTAAGTATTTTTTGCTCTACTCTCCGGTTATTGCTACAGTCACAGACGTTCGTTTGTATGCAGTAGAATTTTCTTCATAAAAAGTAGAAAATTTGGAGGCTATTCGTTCGAACGCAATTTTAGCTGGCCTCACAGTACCTCATTCGATCGGACCAATTTTCTTGCTGTTTTTCTTGAGTATGGGGTCGTATCTCGGCAATGGATTCACGAATGTTGGCCTTCACATGCTCAATTGTCTCTGGTTTGTCGGGATAACACTTTTCGTTAACGGCGCTCCACAGAAAATAGTCCAACGGTGTGAAATCGCAGCTTTTTGGCAGCCAATTGACCTCACCATTACGGCTAATTAAACGGCCATCAAACATTTGACATAATAAATCGATTGTAGCTTGATATGTGTAGCAAGTTGGACCATTCTGTTGAAACCAAACACCGTTCACATCAATACCATGAAGAGCGAGTACATGTTATTAATCGGTTGTCTAGAAATATGAACCAATGATGCCTCCGCTCCGCATGTCGCACCAAACAATCACTCGTAATGGAGGCATTGCTTATTAACGTACGCACCAAGATGGAAATGAGCTTCATTCGAACAGATGATCTTTTTTTCTGGCAAAATCGACTTCATCGTGTAGTTTTTAGCTGGACCAATAAATTTCAAAGCTGCTCAAGCGTAAATCAATACATTACGTTTAGTGGGGATAAGATATTGAATTTTATGACAGAATAGAATGACATACGTATTGCCAGATTCGAAATAACTGATGGTTCACATTTAAATCGATAGGCCATCTACCCGATACTACTGCTTGAAAGTATTATATCTATCACGGAGATTTTGAACATCAATACGCATCGAAAATAGCTCGATTATTTACAGCTTCCTCCTCGCTTTTCATAAACAGTAACTCTAATGAGGCCCCATAAGTTTTCGATATGATTGCACTCACTACTGCCTATTTGCCATGTAACTAATTCAACATTTTTGGAAGCAAACCATTTACCACTCTCATGCAGAACACATGTTCAATACATGCAGAACGTTTTCTTGTTCAAAAATAAAGTGATATTAAGCATTTTCGGTAAGTGTTTTAATACTGCCACCATACGATCTATTGCACTGCCGTCCAACTTTATAGGGCATCCCTATAATCTCTCCTTCAAGTCTATTACTCTGATAAACTTCAAAATGCTGCTCATGGTAAACAATAGCATTTCCCTGCCTAGCTTTAATATGCGCACAGGTGTTTCTTTCTTACTTTCAGATTCCAAGAGTGTGTACCATTGATTCATTCTCATCGTCTTAGAATTTATTTGTTGGGCTCGAAACATTCTGAATAAACGTACTCTAAGTCAACAATGCTATGTGATTACCAACCTCTGGTTATTCCTGAATAGTCGGCTGCATGACTCATATCTTGTCTTTTACGGTGTTCAGATATGCACCCTTATTGCGTAAATCGCAATAAACACCATTATTGAGCTCAATATTTCATATAAAGTTTCAATTAATTATTGCGAAATAAATACGCAAATTGTTATAATATTGGGTAACACTTAAAACGCAGCACTGTCATCAGCAGTGGTGTTGTGCTAATTTTTTTTTACCGGAACGCGTTCCGGACTCCTCTTCACGGTTCGGAAAAACAAGCCGGTTCGTTCCGGTTTTTGTTCCGGTTCGGGTTCAAACCCTTGTTTATAAAATTACATATACAAATTCGTCAAAAATTAGAAAAAAAAATCAGCAATTCTTTTTAATTTTATTTTTCAAAACGTCAGCCAATTCTCGTTATCAGAAATCATCTTTAGTTCCAGAACGCTTTCCTGTCCAAAAAGGAAGCACCGGAACGACGTTCCGTCCGTCTCGATAACACCACTGGTCATAAGTGTGTTCAGTGAACATATTACAATTAACCGAATACTTTCTGTTTATATTTGATAACTCAAATGTCAACAACGAAAAAAAAAACAAAAACACAAAATAAGAACAATGTTGTTGAAACAAGCAACTGTTTGGTTTACCAGTTGTCAAATGAATATTGTATAAGAAGCTGAACTGCGTACACTTAAAACATTATACTCAATTAACCGAATATTGACTCAATAAAAGTGCATATCTGAACATAGTATTATTGTAGTTTCCCAATAAAACTTTTGTTTGCCTCAAACTCACTTCGTTTGAGAAGAGTCTTGGCTTTGTTTCCCTTCGTATAAACTAAACAAGGTCTTCTTTTATCGCAAATTATGCCAATGCTTTCTCATCGATCGATGATATGTGGGCTTTGGCAAATCCAAAACTTCTCTCACTGTATATCTTAGTTATTCATGGCTTAGACATCCTTTTATTTCATTTAATTTACGTGGTGGCATTTAAAATACAGGCAATTCGTGTTGTGGAGAAGTGGCCGTAGTGTAGTAGCTAGTGTGTAGGGTTATTAGACGTGAGGCCCCAAGTCAGACATCTTCAACAATATGAACAAATATTTCTTTGACGATTTCCTCTCAGCTGATTGCGGTAAAAAATTCCGAGTGTAAATAAAATTGCCATGAAAAGTTGGTTAAAAAATCTGTCGTTCGGAGTCGACTTTAAACTGTACGTACCGCCATTCATGTACAAAACTAACACACATACAACATAGGTGGTGAGAGAAGCTTCGTTGTAATCCTGCCTAAACGGTTGTAATGGCCAATTAAGTAAGTAAGTATGGTTCACTTAATATTGTGTCTAATCACATACATACATACATACATAATTGGTCATTACAACCCTTCAGTCAGAATTATGACCTAGTTTCTCACACCACTTATGTTGTGTGTGTTAATTTTATACATGAGTGGCGGGACCTACAGTTTAAAGTCGACTCCGAACGAGAGATTTTTGAGAAACTTTTCATGGCAATTTTATTTACTCTCATAGTTTTTGCCAGAAATCTGATGAGAAGAAGTCGCCGAAGAAATACTTATTGTATTTTTATATTGATGTCTGGCCCGAGGATCGAACCCTGGCTTTTCGTCTAATAAGCCAACAGACTACCTACTAGACCACGGCGACTTATCTAATCGGTATTTTTTAATGAGTATTTTCCACACAATAATTTAAAGAAAACAAATTGTGAATAAACAGTTAAGTGTGGTTAAACTTTTGTCTATGACTGTATTTCTCTTTCCATTTGTTTTGATTTCGGTCTCGCTTTCAACAGCATCTCTGCCTCTATTTGTATGCATTGGGCATTACAAATGTGTTTTTTTTATTAATAATGCTTACGATTTAATGTGTGTGTGTATTTGTGTTTGTAAGAGTATAAAAAATATAAATAGCAGAGCGAGAGATAGATAAAGAGTAGGAAGCGATTAGCAGACAAATTGTTGATATAATAAGAAGATATTTTACAACAAATTCTATACAATTTTCAATGATATACTATGTATGGTATGTTAGAGGCCTATGACTACTTACTCATATACAATAAGAGTATGGGTATGTGTTAGTGTATGTGCATGAGTGTATTGTAAGTCATACAATTTGTATGCATGTTGCCATTCATTCATTGAATCATGATTTCTCTGTTTTTTTTTATTCATTTGTTCAGGCATTCATTCATGTTTGCTGGAATTTCTATGCCTCACTCTCAATACAACGTTTTCGCTTTCTCTCTCTCCCTGTGTATGTTAATTTCTCTCTCTTTTGTATGGCTGTGTTTTGTTTATTTAATGACTTGATGTTTAACGCTTTGTAATGCAACAAGTTGAGCAAACATAGTTTCGCAAAATTTATTTTGTGTACATGAGAGTATTTGCTTGTATGTATATGTACGTGTATTGTATATGGATGCGAGTGTGTAGGTTTGTAGGCAATTTTGCATTTTAATTCATTTTGTGCACGGCTTAAGTTATTAATGCATCAAAAGGCATAAAATAGAGTTATTTTTGCAGTCTTTTTTCTCTCTTTTTTATGTTTTTTTGTTTGTTTGTTTTACGAATTGTAAAAGGGCTGGAGAATATTTAATTGTTTAATGATGTGCATAAATTATTAGCAAACAATAAAGGCATTTTAATACTACTAAAAACAAAAACGGATCATATTTAAGTGTATGGGGTCAATTTCAAATGAATGCCAAGCATAAACAAAATTTTTTGGGAAGAATAGAAAGACAAAAAGAGAATTTCTTTATTGTTCTTCAATGTGTAACACTACCACACGTGCAAAACTGCATTAAAATGTTAGGCGTTATACATACATAACATAATTGGCCATTGCAACTCCTCAATCAGGGTTACGACCTAGCTCCTGGCACCATTTATGTTGTTTGTGTCACTTTTATAGAAGAGTGGTGGGACCTACAGTTTAAAGACGACGCCGAACGACAGATTTTTGAGAAACTTTTGATGGAAATTTTATTTTACTGTCAGAGTTTTTGCCAGAAATCTGCTGAGAGAAAGTTGCCGAAGAAATATTTTGTCAAATTCCGTTTTGCTAGTGTTGTCTCACCTAAGGTTTGAACCGTGGCCTCACGACCTAATAGACTACGGCGACTGGGCATTATAAGTTCTCTTCTATTTAGTACAGAGGATCTAAACAAATACCCTTTTTGATGGAAACTAAGTGAAGCTCATTTTTGATAATACCTAGTTTAGGAGCATCTTCATCTGAGACCTGAAATTATTAACAAGACAATAACAATCACATTTCATTCGCTTCGTCAACAAAGGAAAGCTTTCTTTATATTATGTGTTGACTGAGAACAGCTGACGTCTCACTATCAAGCAGAACCATCTATTGAACCCTTTTTCTACGTTGTTTGATGCATTTGTTAAGAGAATTCATATTTAGGCCATTGCTAATTCGTTCATTTTCATTTCCATCGCTCCCGAAGGCAATTGCACCTCTCCTAATGGAAATAGTAGTTGAAGTTTCAATTAAAGATGAAGACTAAAGAGCAAACAAATGTAGTTCGTTCTAAAGTTATATACATGGGGTTTGAAGTGTGGCCTCACATTTAGTAAGCCAACACTTTACTTCCAAGACTACGGCGTTCTAAAGGTATTCTCAACATAAAGGATGTTAGCGAAAAAACAGACTCTTCTTAAACCAAGTGATTTTGAGACAATCAAAAATGTTCTTGGGAAATTACAATAAGAGGAGATCTAAGTCATACACCAGACTATCCGGGAATAACTTGAGGTTGGTTAGCGGTCTTTTGTATGACACTGTAGACTCAGATTATATTTATTCGGAATGGAGCTTGTTTCAAGCCCAATGCGTTGATCGTGTGACAATGATAATGAATAATGACAACACATTCTGGGAACCTGGGAATTCATCTCAAAAGGAAATAACTGCAGTAAACTGCCATTGGTGACACCAAACAGCATCCTGAAGTTTGGCTTGGAGTTGACATTATAGGGACACCAATAGGTTGGAAGCTTAGTACAATAGATTGCATGGTCGCATTGCTTAAGCATCACTTCAATACAATAATGAAGAATCTACACAGTTGTAATGCATTAGAATGGCAACAAATTGTTTAGCCCTATGCACCCATTACGAGTGACTGTTTGGTGCGGATTGTGGAGTTGAGGCATCATTGGCGCTTATTGCACCATGATAACGGATTTTTTGTACGCGCTCTTTATGGTATTGATGTGAACGATGTTTGGGTTCAACAAGATAGTGCAACTTGCCACACATCTCATGGCACAATGGTCAAACGTTTGATAGCCGTTTAATTAGACGTAATGGTGATGTCAATTGGCTGCCAATAAGCTGCGATTTCACACCCTTTGACTATTTTCTGTGGAACGCCGTTAAAGAACAGTGTTATGTCGATAAACCAGAAACAATGGAGCGTTTGAAGGTCAACATTCGTGATGTCATTACCGAGATACGACCCCATGCTCACGAAAAAGTGTACGAAAATTGGTGCGATCGAATACTAGGAGGCCAGCTGCGGCAGCCATATGTGTTATTGTATTTTTAAATTTAAACTTTTGAATGATCCACCCTATACGTTCTGCCAGTCGTGGATAAAATTAACACACACAACATGAGTAGTGTGCCAAGCTTCATTGTAATCCTGACTGTGATTTTTTCTTTCCAACTTCTAATATTGTAAACCCCAGTGGGCTTACATGCTTTCTTATGTTTGGTTGTATAAGTTATCCTATCACCGCATACAAATGGCAGAAGTTTAGCTGTGTTAGAATTACTATTTAGCAACCAGTTGCTGTATTTAAAAAAGCAAAATTTATAAGGGTAAAAAATATGTAAAGCCTTTAAGGCTTTTTAGCGACAGCAGAAAGGAAAAAAGAAGTTTTTTTTTTTGCAAAAAAATTTCACCCGCTCTACCCATTCAAAACCAATTTAAAATGCATTTTTCTTTTCTATAAAAGGGGAGTCCATGTCAGCAACTAAAAAAGCGATAAAAAATAAATAAAACAGAATAAAATTTTTAAGATTTTTTGCAAGCACTGCCGTTGGTTGTGGCAAGAAACCAAAAGAAATGCCAGCACAAAAGCACGTTGAATGAATGTGCAACAGTTTGGCTTGGCTCGGCTTGGCTGCAATAAGGCAATATGCTGCTGCCTAGTATTCACACAAATATTTGTGGTCGTTTAAATATTTAAATGTTTGCTTTAAGCCATTATCAGCATCATCATCGGTATTCGTTCGTATACTCAACTCGTATGTGTGGTATGAATTGCATGTGGCCGTTAAGTGTTTATAGTATCGCATACACAACGTACGGTACATTTTAATACAATTTTGAGTGTTAAAGTGTTTCTTAGTTGTTGACAATGCCGGGCTTGTTGAGAATATTATTAAACAAATTACCACCACCAACACCACCACAGCCATTGAAAAGAAAATCAACATGTGGCGGGAATATTAAAAAGCCAACAACATTTTATAGATTTTTAGATTTGAAATTGAAATTAAATTCTGATATTTTCTTTCACATTTTCAATAGGATTTTCATTAATTAAACGTTCCTTAAGGCAAGAATATATCCCCCGAGAGGTTTAATAGTTCTTTTGCAAATGCTACTCCAGTTACAATTTTATTCAATTTCGCTTGTGTCCCTTAATTTAATACAATCGCTATTCCTCTTTTGTAATCACCATAATTGCAATGCTTCATTTTACTTCAAAACATTTCCAAACCCAAGATGGTATTATTGAATGAACAATTTGTGTGCATCTTACGAAAATCCCCATTTGATTGTCATCAAATCCTTCTCTATGCCACATAGTCTTGTTGTTGTTGTTGTTTAGATATTCGATAATTTAATTAGTGTTGGCCACATTTGCTTAAAATTTGCTCTTCACTTACATGCCATCTTAACTGCTTACACATCTCTATTTACATTCTACACACATTTAAATATACACGAGTATGTGTCTCCAGACTAAATGAAGACACTTTAAACTGTTTATGTGTGTATATTAAAGTCAACAAAACGAAATTCATTCGTATGCATCAGAGACAATAACGAATGAATCGAATTTATAATATGATTGGTAGAAATGCGAGGGGTGTTACCTAAGGAAAGAAACAATATATTGAAAACACTTTCTGTTCGTAAAAAACCCGAATTAAATTTTGGATTGCTTCTAAAGAAAATAGAAGTTGAAGTTATTCTCCAAGGAAACGTAAGAGCATTGCGTACAGAACATTGGTTATTGTACTGAGTATCAATATATATATGTCTAGGTCAACTATGCCCAAGAGTTTGGCATGACCATAATAACCCTTGGAATCATTATCGCTTTATCAACATCTGGTTTCGGTAATATGTCTGATGGTAGCCTTAGATGTAGTTCTGAAGTCGACGTAGTCTGTTGGTTTACTAGACGTGAGGCCTCGGTTCAAATTCCAGGTCAGACATCTCCAATAGAATGAAATGTGACAAAATATTTCTTCTGCAACTGGCTGTCAACAGATTTCTGGGTAAAGCTCTTATAGTAAATAAAATTGCCATGGAAAAGTTTCTCAAAAAATCTATCATTCGGGGTCGACTGTAAACTGTAAATCCCACCACTCATGCATAGAAATTACCATACACAATATAAGTGGTGTGAGAAGCTAGGCTGTAATCCTGACTAAAGGGTTGTAACGAACAATTATGTATGTAAGTATGTAGCGAAAGTGCAGGTGAAGCACGTACATTTCCTACAAAAACTTATTCTGAACATGTGTCCTACGATTTTAATGTACAAGCGATGATTTGTAGGCTCAGAAGTGGTATCGGGTTAGACCTCGTACAACCAAGAATTTAACGATAATGAATTGGAAGCATTTAGGAGAGCTTTGAAAATGTCATTACGAGCCACTCCAACATCTGTTTCAAATGTTGTCAAGCAGAATGGTTACAAGCATGGATACATTTAGAAATTAAAAGTGGATGCATTACGATGACACAACTAATAAGAAATCATGTATGAAGGTCCTGGTTCACAACCGTGCTAAGAATATTTTTACGGCGACTTGCTCTTTGCAGTCTTTTGGATAAAAATTCTGAAAGCAAATACGTTTGCCAGTTTCTCAAAAATCTGTTGTTCGGAGTCGATTTTAAATTGTAGGTCCCGCCATGGATAAATTGAGTGATGTGAGAAGCTAAGTTGTAATCCTGACTAAAGTGTTGCAATGATCATGTATGCAGTTATGTATGTATGCAGTTAAAGTGCAGCTGAAGCACATACATTTTCTACAATCAAAAGCATGGATACATGTAGAGACGAAAACTGGATGTTTACCACGACACAACGAATAAGAAATCACGTACGAACATCGTGGTTCAAAACCTAACTGAGAATAGTTTTAAGGCGGCTTCATCTTAGCAGAGTTTCTTGGGTAAAAACTCTGAAATCGAATGCGAAAAGTTTCTCAAAAATCTGTTGTTCGGAGTCGATTTTAAAATGTAGGTCCCGACACTCATGGATAAAATTAACACAAACAATACTGTAATCCTGACCGATGTGTTGTAATTACCAATTAAGTAAGTAAGAATTTAAAAATCTACAGCCGCTATGTCCGTTTATAACGAATGATTTTCTAAACTTTTGGATTTTGATAAAAACCAGCAATTGAGTGAAATGTTTTATTTTAAGCAACAATAGCTAGAACCAGCTTGATTTAGTGAGCATGAAAATATACAGAGTCTTGCAGCAGGCAAGACCTTTGTTAGTTGATAACAGCCATCTTGTTGAGTCTACATCTGGCATATTTGTTACCATGTATTCAGTCCGTTTTACCAAATCACCATGGACAACCATATACAACAAAGTGTGTTCATTGTATGGCCTCTAGAGCAGTTGGCGATTGATTCAACTTTTCATCGGAAAACATTTTCAGCAATGAAGCCTAATTCCAGATGAAAAAAAAATTTCGAATTTGGGGCGATACAAATCCAAATGAGATCCAAGATCATCCAAAATGCATTTCAAAGAATTCTATGTTTGGTGTAGACTTCCGGCTTGTAGGCTGATTGGTTAGATATTCCTTTGAGAACGATGTTGCCTGGTCATTATTGTAAACGGCGGACATTATGGGTCCATGATTATCAACTTCTTTTGATCTGTATTGTATGATAATCTGTATACCAGGAATATTTGGTTTCAACAGGCTGAGACTACCAACCACACAGCGCACATGCCGCATTGAATATTTCGCAAAAGCGATTTGAACAAGAGATCAGTAATGAATCGCTTTTTTGCTACTCATAAGTACTCATGAAATTTTGAGTATGAGTGAGTCAACAGTATTTCAATCCAATTACTCTGATTCAGTCGTACTCAGTACAACATTGATTTATAAATACAAGTTTCAATGAGTATGAGTACAACTCATAACATTCGAAATATGTTTGATTCATACGCCTACTCATTCAGATTCACAAATTTATTATAAATGATTCGAGTGATTCGAATCATTCGTTAAAATTTACAGTCTTAGTTGTTGTTGCATTTACAAAGAGAGAAGAAAGACACATAAACAAAAAAGACAAAGACAACAAGCAGAGCAAACACACAACCTTCTTGTGAGTATTGTAGTGTTCGTATGCGAATCATACTTATTTTGTGATTCGTGTATGCGATGAGTCGTGGAGAGTCGAAATCAATAACATCATGCGTATTGTTAAGTATGAGTACCATGAGTATTTCAACCTTTGAGTATGAGTAGTATGAGTATGACATTAAAATAAGTATGAATGCGTATAAGTATCAGAAATTATAAGTATGATTCGAATTTACTCATCGTTTTGAATACTTATTGCTGACCTCTGGTAGAGTGCGAAGCTATGTTGTAATCCTGACCGATGTGTTGTAATTACCAATTAAGCTAAGTAAGTAAGAATTGAAAAATCTACAGTCGTTTATGTCCGTTTATAACGAGTTATTTTCTAAACCTTTGGATTTCGATAAAAACCAAAAATATTGTCAGAAATTGAATGAAATACTTATTTTAAGCAACAATAGCTAGAACCAGCTTGATTTAGTGAGCATGATAATATACAGTGTCTTACATCAGGCATCTCCGACCTTTGTTAGTTGATAACAGCCATCTTGTTGAGGCTACATCGGTTTAATTAATTACAATTTATTCAGTCTGTTTTGCTAAAATACCAAGGACAGCCATATATATCGACGTGTGTTTGTTGTATGGGCTCTAGAGCAATTGGCAACTGAGCCAACTTTTCATAGGAAAACATTTTGAGCAATGAAGCCCATTTCTAGATGAATGGGTTTGTGAAAAAACAAAATTGTCGAATTTGGGGCAAGACTGAGATCCTAGAGTCTCTATTTGGTGTAGATTTTCGGTTGACAGGCACATCGGTTACATATTCCTTTGATAATGACGTTGGCCAGGCCATCATGGTTAACGGCGAGTATTATGGGTCCATGATTATCAACTTTTTTTGAACTGAATTGTATGATCAACGTTCCAGCGATATGTGTTTTCAACAGGATGACACTACCAACCACATAGCTCACATGGCTTATTGAATACTTCGCAAAAGCGATTTGTACTACGGTCTCATGTCACACGTGAATGCGACGGCACTCAAGATCGTGCGATTTGTGCTGTTGATTTTTTCCTGTAGAGTTTACTTAAATCGCAAGTGTATGGGAGCAGCAGTCCTCAAAACCGCGACGGTTCGTAGATTTTCGGTTGGCAGGATCATCGGTTAAATATTCCTTTGAGAATGACGTTGGCCTGGCTATCCTTGTAAACCGCGAGTATTGTACACCAGCTAATGTATAATCTGTACACCAGCGAAATTTGGTTTCAACAGGAGGAAACTACCAACAACGTAGCAAACATGCCATACCACATTGGATATTCTGCAAGAGCAATTTGTGCCACGTTCTGACGTCTTACGATTTGGTGCGATTATCACCATTTTACAAATGCAGTTTAAATATCTAAGAATAGCGCTAAAAAGAAAATTGGCATGAAAAGCTCATGCAAAAAGCGTTTAGAACTATGATTTGACATTCGCCCCTCGTAGAATGCATCTGAATTTAATTGAAAAGCTGGCTTTTTTATAAGCTGTTTCCAATGGAGTTGCCAATGTACTCCAGTTTCCACTTTAATTTTTCTTTTGTTTTCTGTATAGAAAACAATTTTTAGCATTAATTTTAGCCAGTTAAGGGAGTTAAAGTTGCTGTTTTATTGTTTTTTTTTTAAACACGTAACTCGATGGATAATGATGTTGGCTATTACAAGCAATTGTACATGAGAAAAGAAAACATATTTATTAGTATGTAACACTATACCATACATGCATACACAATTTTTTATTTGTATACGTAATACATGCCTTCCATAGAGTAGTAGTAGGTTTTGTTTTATTGAGTATAAAAGTGGTGGTGAAATTACATGTTTTGTGGCTTTTTAGTTTTCCAGCAACTTGAAGGCACGTCAGCAATGTTATAATTGTAGCAACTTTTAGCATATCATTGTGTATGTGCATGAGTGTATGTGTTACTGCCACTGAGAGAGTGAGATTTCATGTTCAATATGCAGGATAAATGCATGTTTTTTTGTTTTTGTTGTTGTCATTCATTCATATGCAGTAGCAGTAGCAGTGGCAGTAGGAGTATGTTTATGTAAATGGATATGCATTTGATTGTTAGTATATGTATGTATGTTAACTGCCACATGCTGTTTGTTGCCTGTTGAAATATATGGTTGATCTCTGTGGCTTTATAAGTTTGGTTTTGGTTTTCATGTTGTTGTCGTTATTATTGCTGTTTTGTTGGGCCCATCATGTTGATAATAACGATGATAATAATAATGTTGCTGCCGGTTGTACACTCACAGTACTCATACTCATACATGCTTATTGCTAACGACCACAGCCAAACAAGCCTGTCTGCTTGCCTGCCTACTGCATATCAATGCAACAATTATTCTGGGAAAAAACAAAAATGTTGCCTCATTTTCCCCCCGCTTGGTTTTTACAATTGTTGCATGAGGTCTAGGCTATATTTTTTGCTTTTTATTTGCTATTGTTTTCTGTTATTGTTGTTTTTGTTGTAATTTATGCCTATATTTGTATCAAATTGTGTATGGATTTCAATACTCTAAGTATACAGAGTACAGAAGAAATTCACTGCTTAACTACAAATGTTTCATACAATACGAGTTGGTGTTCTGCTGTTTGGTGTCGGTGTGCGGCTTGTAGTTTAGTTGTACAGGAGATTTGAATTGGGTGCCAAAAAAGGAATTTTTTTCAAGCATGTAAACAGTGATTGATAAAAGTTGTTAAACCCTACAAGAAAGTTTCGGGCGAAAGAAACAAAAGAAAATTTTAAAAGAAACTTTTTTTGGACAAATGCATACAAGTTTTGTTTGTCTTCAATTTATACACATAAGTAAGGATTTCATAGTTGAAGTAAAGTTTTGCTTACATATAAAACTTAATGTTTTTAACCTCTGGGGGTAAGCATGTACAAAGTTAGCAAGTCTTGGATTACAGTTCTTTTCTTTATGCAAGTAAAACTAATACAATTTTTTTCGGATATATTTTGAAATTATTTTTGAGAGGAATTTTTTTGTATTCTCTTTTGAGTATTCTATTTTGTATCGACAGAACTTTAGAAGAAAATGCTGTTTAAACAGTATGGCTCAGCCACATATATACATACACACGTACATAATAGGCCATTACAACCCTTCAGTCAGGATTACAGCCTAGCTTCTGACACTACCCATGTTATATGTGTTAATTTTATACATGACTGGCAGGATCTACAGCTTAAAGTCGCCTCCAAACGATAGATTTTTGAGAAACTTTTTCATCGCCATCTTATTTACTCTCAGGGTTAATTGCAGAAATCCGCAGAGATGTTTGGCTTGGTATTTGAACCATTGCCTTGCATCTAATAAGCCACCATACTAGCTACTAGACTACGGCGGCTTTTGTATGGAAAATTAAAAAAGGGGAGGCCTGACCTAAATTGGTAAACACTTCTGGGACTGGGCACTGGAAATTCACTTATTCCAAGTGGGACATACAACATGTACTAAGTACTTTAACTATGAAAATGGATCTTCAAAGCACATTCTGGGCACCTGTGGGGCATTAATACATTCCAGAAGGAAACACTTCGGTCCACAGCATTTGCTTGGCAGGGAATTGTAGTTGTTGACTTCGGACAGTATTCTGAAGTTTGCAGAGACAATAGGATTGAAGACATTGTAACATTTTAAATCAATAACACACGTTTGTCATTCATAAACATCATAACATATACCACCATAACAATATCCTGTTTGATATGCAAAAATAAGACAATATTGACAATACTGGAGCAATGAAATAGCAAGCTTTTGTCCAACCAAACCAAGATTTTTAGGACAAAAAAAAAATTTATCGCTTCAATAGCACAATTCGTTGTAATTTTCAACGAATTAGGATTCCATCAGCACAATTTTTCAAAACAGTGTACGTAACAGAACGGAATACAGAAGCCTACATAACGATCGTTGAAGTAAGTTGAAGGCTTCGATGATCGAATGGCAAAAAGCATACAAAAGAGAAGAAAAATCATTTGAATTAACTTGATGAACTCTTGATGATCTTGGTTACAGATGACTACCGCTTTTATAATGAATGTCAGAGTAAGACAAGGCTATCATAACCACTATTTGTGGTTGTCTTAGATGATCGAATGGCAAAAAGCCCAAAAAAGGGAAGAAAATTGACTTGAATTCTTGAAGACTTCGGTGGCAAAAGACTACTGCCTTTACAATGAATGTCAGAGTAAGACAAGGCTATCATAAACACTATTTGTGGTTGTCTTAGATGATCGACCAGCAAAAAGCCCAAAAAAGTGTAAAGAAATCACTTGAATTTTTGGCAGATAACTACTGCCTTTACAATTAATGTCAGAGAATGACTTCCCTCATGACATCTCTCTTATATCTCATAAACATGAGGGCTCACACATGATAATCCATAAGCAACATCCACAAATTTGACAATAAAAAGTGGCTTACAATCCAGAAAGCTAACGTCTTTGGAATCATCATGAAAAGCTTTTAATTCCTTAGATGCAAGACCTATGGGTAAAGCGCAAGAGAGTGGAGCATTTGCTCGTCTATGCAAAGTATTGAAATCACCTGAAATCTTGATTCATGTAAACTATTGATAGAAAATTTGTAAAAGCAATATTGCTTCCATCCTTCATTGGCCAAAGCAGACTTTTAGTCAGTATTACGACGTAGCTTCTCACACCACTTATGTTGTGTGTGTTAATTTTTTATACATGAGTGGCGGGGGACCTACAGTTTAAAGTTGCCTCCGAGCGACAGGTTTTTGAGAAGCTTTTCATGGCAATTTTATTTACTCTCAGAGTTCTTAACAGAAATCTGCTAAAAAGGAGTTGCAGTAAGAAATATTTTTCCATACTTCGTTTTCTTGTCTGATTTGGGGTCAGACTATGGCAACTAAACATAGAAATCATTATTTGGTTGTAGATTTTAAAGTTTTGCTGCACACTGTCTCGTAGCATTTAGCCACAAGTAAGTTTCAGAGGATTATCAACGAAAACCGGTTTTTTAATTGGAGTATTTGTAGTGACATTTCGCTAAATAGAGGGGAAAACTGCCAACAAATTCGAGATTAATTCTTTTATTGGATAGGAAGTATACTTGTCTACATGGTTTTGTACTAACAGTGTGATTATATACTTATAAATATATTAAGAAAAGTTTAAATAGACACGTATTTAAAAGACTAACAATACTAATAACACGTTGCGACAGTGAAAATACACCCGAGTATATACATAGTCTAAGTTATTCACTAGGTTGAGTAGAAGTCAAAAATACTTTTTTTATTTTTCTCGAACCCTCCAAACTTGTTTTATTTGACAAAAACGGATTTTTTGATCTTTTTACACAAAATTATTGATTACACAAATATGTTTGAACTTATTTTAAAACTTCAAGGTTTTTTACAGAGGGGAGAAGTTAGTCTTTAAAACGGTACACATAAATATTTTGTTCAAACATACATATATGTTATGAGTTTTGATAAAAATATGGAAAATATTACTTTTTTATTTTTTCAAGTTTGGCCATTCTTAATTGCAAAATTTAATTAAAAACTATAAAACAAGTGGCAACATGCTTAAAGTGCATTCTCTTGTGAATAGATTGACACTTCGCTTGATAAAATCGGACTAAAATTAAAGTAGTTATTATTTAAATGGTATAATAGTCGTATTATATTTTTTTATATATGTCATCTTATCAAATGAGCATTCAGATTAAAAATTTTCAAAATTTTTGACGGATCTTAAGTGTTTATTGAAAAATGTGTCATTTTTCTGTTGCACCAACTACCGGCAGTTGGCTAACGTTTGCGCAAAGCGAAATAATAATATTTGCGAAAAACAGAAATATTACGCTAGTTTTGGTAGTCGTTCAAACCTGCAAAGAGCATATTCTTAGGTAAGCAATCAAGTTGCATTAGACTAGGTAGTTACTCGGGTGTATTTAATTTTTGGTATTTTATCGCATAGTGTAATAGACTAAAAAATAGCTGAGAAATTAATACAATTTAATATAACAATACAATAAAATTGTATTAATTTATCGGGTGAGAAAATATATAGAGGAGTACGTATAGAATATAAGCAAATAAATAATGTTTCAAAAATTAGTATTAATGACCTCAAATGATAAGGAACTTGTTTTTATTGTATTAAATTGTATTAATTTATCGGGTGGGTCTTCTATCGATTTAAATTTGAACCATCGGTTATTTCGAATCTGGCAATACTTATGTCATTTTATTCTGACTCAACATTCAGTGTATTATTTCCATTATTTCAAAGTAATTAATTGATTTAAGCTTGAGCGACTTAGGGACTTGTTGGAGATTTATTTCTAAAACAAAGACAATTGGTCGGAAATTGCACGAAAAACTGATTTTATTCTTGGTGGGTACGTTAAAAAGCAAAATCACCGTATTTGGCGCTCAGAAAACCCGCATGTGATCTTACATTTGTCAATGCACCCATTACAAGTGACTGTTTGGTGCGGCTTGTGGGGTGCTTGGCCCATGTTTCTTTGAAAATGAGGACGTCACAACCATTACGGTCAATGGAGACACCTATCGCACCATGATAACCGATTTTTTGAATCCGCTCTTCATGATATTGATGTGAACGATCTTTGGTTTCAACGGGATGTGCAACTTCCCACACATCTCATGCCAAAATCGATTTATTGCGTCAAACATTTGATATCCTTTTAATTAACCGCCAAGAAGCTGCGATTTGACACAGCTGAACCATTTTAAGTAGGGCGACGTTAAAGAAAAATGTTATGCCTACAAATCGGAGGCAATTGAGCATTTCAAGGCCAACATTCGTGATGCTATTACCGAAATACAAGCCCATACAATCAAAAAAGTGCACCAAAATTAGTCCGATCGAATGAGGTACCGTGAGGCCTGCTGAGGAAGCCATATGCATGAAATAATTTTCCATTAATAACCGAAACAAATGTACTTCACAACAAATAAATAAATTTAGCAAAATTCTAAACTGTTTTTTTTTTATTGTATTTTTGAATTTAAACTTTTAAATGGCCCACCCTTTACATTCAAATTTACTGACCCTTACCTACACTTTCTTTCATATTTTATTGTCGTTAATTTAGATTTATGCATGTAAACCCTTTTGTCTCTTTGGATTTGTGCAAATCTTTTCTTAAATATTTTTTATATTTTATTGTATTCATTATTATTTATGACAATATGCTTAAAGTTAAAACATTTTAACATATTTTATTAAATTTAAATTTATAAAAAGGTACACTTACTTACATACAAATCGTGAAAAACAATTTATTTCATAAGAGAAAAAGTAAAATAAAGAAACAATTTTCCTTTTGCTTTCGTTCTTCTATTTAAAATAGGATCTCCTACAATAATAAATATGTATGCCAATACAAGTACAAACATATATACTTATACACATACATACGCAAAATAAATGAATACAAACAAAGCAAAAAATGAATGAATTTTAAAAACAGCAGGGTTTTGGCACATGGCAATAATTTATGATTTATGAATAGAAGACGACCATTTAACTTTTAACTTAAAGAGCAAAACAATTACAAGCAGAAATAAATTATTTTCCTTTCTTACAAGAATTTTTCTTTCTTATTTTTATGCCAAACTAGAGAAATAATTTACATTCCAAATGATTATTAATACGTTATGATGTTTATATGAGCGATAAGCGTGTTATTGATTTAAAATGTTAGAATGTCTCCTTCAAGCCTATTATCCTGACAAACTTCGGAATGCTACTCGATGTCAACGACTACAATTCCCTGCCAAGCACCTGCTATGGACCGAAATGTTTCCTTCTGGGATGTATTAATGTATTAATATGCTACCAAGAATGTGTTTTGGAGATCCATTTTCATCGTTAAAGTACCTACATGTTGTGTGTCCCACTTGGAATAAATGAATTTCCAGTGCCCAGTCACAGAAATGTTTACCAATTTAGGTTAGACCTCCCCTTTTTTAATTTTTCATACAAAAGCCGCCGTAGTCTAGTAGCTAATGTGTTGGCTTATTAAATGTAACGCCACGGTTCAAATACTAGGCCAGATATCTCAAACAAAACCAAATTTTAATATTTCTTTTGCGAATTTCTGCAATTAACTCTGAGAGTATATAAGATTGCGATGAAAAAGTTTCTCAAAAATCTGTCTTTGGAGTCGACTGTAAACTGGTCTCACCACTCATGTCTAAAATTTACGCACATAACATAAGTGGTGTGAAAAGATAGATCATAATCCTGACTGAAATGTTGTACTGACCAATTATGGACATATGCATGTATGTATACAAAAGTTTTGATTGCTTCCAACTTGCACTTGTTTTAAGATCAAGTTATCAAGCATAACTTTCACAAAATCCGTTTCAACTCCACAGAAGGCTGCTGGTCCCATCAGCGATGTGGAAATTGCCTCCTCGTTGACATGACTGCTTGCTTATTGAAGTGAATTCTCACATAAATTATGATCCAAACAGAGGGTAGCATTATTTCCCCTACCAAACCAATTGAACTTCCCCAGATAGTCCTATACTACCTTCGATTTAACCTCGTAAGAGCCGAGAGCTGTCATAGCGACTGAACTGTTTTTTGTATTTCTTATCCTGAATTGTACATATTTTTCGGCGGCAGTGGCGAGTTTACCTATAAGCTCGGAACATTTCTTATTGGGACTAAAAACTTCTGTTTCTGGATTAAGGTCCGTTCTTGATCCAACTTATTTACTTACTTAATTGTTCGCTACAAACTTTCAATCAGAATTACGAGATTGTTGCTCACACCACTTATGTTGTGTGCGTTAATTTTATCCATGAACGGTGGAAACTACAGTTTCAAGTCTACTCCGAACGACAGACAGATTTTTGAGGAACTTTCATGGCAGTTCTATTTACTCTCAGAGTTTTTGGCAAAAGACTGCTGAGAGTGGAATCCATTACGGTCAATGGAGACACCTATCGCACTATGATAACCGATTCCTTTGGACCTGCTCTTCATGTTATTGATGTGAACGATGAAATTATGATGTCAATTGACCGCCAAGAAGCGGAAATATAACACCGATGGATTATTTTCTGTGAGGCTCCGTTAAAGGGAAGTGTTATGCCGGCAAACCAAAGACAATAGAGAGTTTTATTGCCAACATTTGTGATGCTATTGCCGAGATACGACCCCATATACTTGGAGAAGTGCAAGTAAATTGGTCCGATCGAATGAGATACTGTGTGGCCTCATTCCACGTCTAACCGGCACTTCTAACTGGCACAATTGCACTTCATGTCTTATTACATTTTTAAATTTAAACCTTGAAAGGGTCGAGGCTTTATAATACCTTCTTTCGTAATTGAATAAATATGGAGAAAATAAAGACTATCATTAGGAGTGTCTATGACTTAGGAGTGTTATCTTTTGAAAATTATCGAAAGTAGTATAACCATTTTAGTGCGTTATAACTTTAAATAAATTTGCTTAGATTTTTAGTTTGATTTTCTATGGACATTAAAGTGGAAACAAAACTTTGTTAAGCGAATGTTTTAATAAGGACTGCATACATAATTGGTCATTACAACCCTTTAGTCAAGATTACGACATAGTTTCTCACACCACTTATGTTGCGTGTGTTAATTTCACACATGACTTGCGGGACCTGCAGTTTAAAGTCTGAGAAACTTTTCATGGCAATTTTATTTACTTAATCTTCTGAGAGGAAGTCGCCGAAGAAATATTTTTTCAAATTTCGTTTTTATGTCTGGCCTGGGGTTTGAACCGTGGCGTTACGTCTAATAAGCCAATACACTTCCTACTAGGCTACGGCGACTACAATAACATAAGGACTGCATAGCATAAATGAATCAAAAGTGATCCAAGTTGTTTGGAAAACTTAACCTTTAAAGGTTGGAACAGAAATGTTAGCAACATTTTGATAATATCTTTGAATTGAATAAGTTTGAAATAAGAAATTGTTCCTATCGAATTGCAGTTCAAAATGTATTTATAAAGACGATAATTATTCTGAATAGATGGAAGTAAAATTTTTTTCCCTAAATTTAATGGTTTTTTTATCATAAAATTTACTTTAAATTCATAAATCTGCCCAAATATTTTCAAATATCCTTAAAATTTAAAAAGTACTTTAAAAAAATTTAACAAATCTCCTAAAAGTATGCACCTTAAAAAATGTTCACCACCCCAAGATTGTAGACTTCACATTGAACTTCAATACAAAGCATCTTCCCCCCAAAGTATGCAATATTTTTTATATTATGTGTGCACTCCACTCTACTTTAGTATTGGTTATGAAAAGAACAAAATTTTTTTAATTTTTTTGTATTTTTTTGAACACAAAAGAAAACTGACAATATAATTCAGTTATTATTGTTGCTTTAATAGCTTAACAAATGCTGTGGAAAATCATGGCACAAATAAAATTCCTTAACAGAAAATGAACACAAATAATAAAGAGCAGAGTATTATAAGGAACACAAGATATTTTCTTTTTTTATATATTAAACGTGTTTCCTTTTCTTTTCTTTCGTTGTTTTCTTTTTCTTTTTTCATAAATTATGGCATTTTCTTAGCTTAAGTTGTTGTTGTTATTTTTTTTATTTTATTTAAATTTCACAATCTTGGAATCGGAAACAGATAAGGCTGTTCAAGACGATGCAAAACAAGTGCAGCTCTTAAGCATACTAAGGCGCCAAAGTGCACTCAAATATAAGCAAAAAAGAGAAAAACAGCAAAAAAGAAAAGGGAAACTCACATACAAATAAAGGAAAAACTTGTCTACAACAATTGTCACAGACAATTCGAAGGAAAGGTAAATAGGAAGAGAATATAGAAAATAATATACAAATTCAAATACAATGAATGCTGAAAACATGTAATATTTATGCCATGGTAAGCCCCCTAAAGTATGTTACAATAATTTGGTAATCTTGATAATTTTAATAATCAAAACTTATTTAATTTAAATAAATCTATTAGCCTGCTTACAGACATTGATCGCCCATCTCCATTGTTTACAGTTTGTAATGCAATTCCCTTATCATCCATTCTCTTTCATGTCATTATATGCTTATGCTTAAATAAACTGTGGCAACTTTAAGAACAAGACCACGAAAAAAATACGGAAAAATTAATTGAATTGTATTTCTTCTTTTTTTTAATATTCTCTTGCTCTCATAACAGTTGCCAGTAACCAGACACTTTTTTCCAGAAATATTTTTCAACAAAAACTCTGAAAAATTACGAAAAAAACTGGAAACAATTTGCTCAACACAAAGAACTATAGCTACAGCAGTCATAATTGAAATGATGCACTTGGTGCATGCAACACTTAAATTGAAATAAACAAACAAACAAACAACAACAACAAGAAAAAGTTCAATGTGCAAACAAATATATGTTCAAGTGATTTTTTAAGGCACCTCTGAAGCATAGGGGAAAGAAGCAAAAGTTACGAAAAAAAATTACTTGGCATAGAGGATTGACTGTGAGGGCCTTTTTAAGAAAGTTAAAGTAAAAACAAAATCTTTCCTTAAGCTGCAAAAGGGAGGTTTATGGTGGCCTTAGTAAAGTTGTAGTCGCCGTAGGTAGTGTATTGGCTTAGACGTAAAGCCAGTGTTCGAGCCCCAGGCCAGACAAAATAAAATACAAAAAGTATTTCTTCGGTGACTTCGTCTCACCAGATTTCTGGCAAAAACTGTGAGAGTAAATAAAATTGCCATGAAAAGTTTCTTAGAAATCCGTCGTTCGGAGTCGACTTTAAACTGTAGGTCCCGCCACTCATGTATAAAATTAACGCACACAACATAAGTGGTGTGAGAAACTAGGTCCTAATCCTGACTGAAGGGTTGTAATGACCAATTATGTATGTAGTTAAGTTGTATAAGGCATAAAAAGTTAGGTTAGGTTAGGTGACGAACCATATTTGAAGATTCCATTTAGCTTGGCATAGGGACCGATTGCGATATCAAAATTTATATCCTAGTCCGGCGATCAGATATGGAGACTGCAGAATACAGAAGTAATCTATACAGTAACAATATTTTATTGGAGAATTCAGTCTAGGATAGCAGAAAGCAACAGGTTTGGTTGGCGTATAGACACATTGCGATACAAAATGTCATAGTCAAACCCGGGGGTCAAACATGGCGACCCTTGGGCAATCATTGCCATACTAAAATTCATATCTAAAACCGGGGCTTAAACATAGTGACTCCAGAATACAGAAGCAATCTGTACAGTAACAATATTTTTTATTTTGAAGTGAGTTAAGTTGTGTAGAGTACCATAGGTCAGGTCAGCTTAAGTTAAGTAAAGCACCATATTTGAAGAACAAGTTTCCATTTAGATTGACGTATAGAACCATTGCCACATCACAATACATATCCAAAGTCGGATTAAACATAGCGACTCTAGAATACAGAAGCAGTCTATACTGATACGACAGCAGAAAGTAAGAGGTTTGGTTGGCGTTTGGACCCATTGCAATACCAAAATTTATATCCAAACCGGGGGCAAACATTAGCAAGTCCAAAATACAGAAGCAATCTATGCTGCAGCAATCGTTTATTGGAGAATTCAGTCCAGGATAGCAAAAAGCGAGAATTTTTCGTGGCAAGAGCAGGGCACTGACTCAGAAAATCCTTCTTTCTCCTCCTTCGACCCACAGCCCATGCAGAAGTCATGCAAAGAAATACTAAGTTTCTCAGCACGCCTTTCAATAATGTACTGGCCCGTGAGAATTGCAATTGAACGATGGCTGGCAATGCAATTTAAGGATACAAGCCAACCACTCGTCATCTAAACCCAGGGATTAAATATAGCGATTCCAGAATAAATCAGGTCAAGAATGACATCCTTTCTGATTAAACTCAAGCCAAGAGATAATTTCCTTCTCCTCTTCAGTTGCTGCAGAAGCCTTTGAAGAAATGCCATATGCCCTGCATGCAATAATACAATGGCTTGAGAGAATCGTAATTGTTCAATGGAAGTCTATGCGATTTAAGCACAAAAGACAACCAGTCCACATCTTGTCTTTGCAGACTCAGCAGAGCACTTTGCATTCTGTTGTTAAAGAATTTCAAACTCTTTGTAAAAGAAACAGAAAATACATAAACTTACTGAGCTAATCACAGCACCTATGTACTACAACATATCGGAGATTGTAAGCTCCGTCATCAGCATTACATATATATCAGCATTAGATATATTCGAAGATATCCTTACTCCCTAGAATCCATGAAAAAGTTACCTTTAAATGATCTGCAATTTTTCTGAATAATCCTCTTTATTCATATCGTTAATCGCTAGGGATTTAATTTTAACTTGGATGTTCCAGTAAATTAAAGGATTTTCATGAAAAATCTCATGTCATAAAATTGCATTGAATTGTCTTCACAATGGCCAATACATTCGCTTGAAAAACACCACAGTGCATTTAAATATTCTTATTATCATGTACAGATGCCAAGATCCTGTGACTGTACTGCATATTGTGCTGTCTCCACAGTCTATATGGAGTATCCAGACAATTTTTCTCACAAATCTATTGCCGTGGCAAAATATAGAATGTTGTTCGGTGTCAGGAAGAACTAACCCCTGTCTAGTACTTGATACTTGATTCCTTCTGAGACAATTTAACTCTGCATAGCGTAATCTACATTATGGACTCGATGCGAATCCTATTCTGTATATGTACTCTTTGAGTATATACATATAATTTGTATATGTATATTATTTATATGTATATATTTATAAATATACACATAATTTGGTCACTACAACCTAGCCACTCATGTTGTGTATCTTAATTTTATGCATGAGTGGCGGGATGTCCACAGTTTAAAGTCGAGTCCGAACTACAGATTCTTGAAAAACTTTTTTATGGAAATCTCTTTTACTCTCAGAGTTTTTGCTAGAAATCTGTTGAAAAGAAGTAGCCAAAGGAATATTTTTCATATCGCACTTTTTTGGAGATGTTTGACCTGGTATTTGAAGCGTGGCCTCATGTCTAATAAGCCAATGCATTACCCTCTAGACCACGGCGACTTTGAGCTTATAGTACCAGTTTGGTACTGCTTACTAAGCTCAGGTTGCTATTGGATATTCTAATACATGACTCCAATCTTTTATCATTGCAAATACCCAACAAAAGTTCAGATTATCTGTAACAAATCTGGCTTCAGAAGAGGTTACACTTCTCTTCATTTTCCTCTTTAACAAGTATACAATGAGTATTTTAAACATATCTTCCCTGTGTTGGTTATCGAGAACTGATAACATGTACTTGTCGGCCGGTTTCAGGACATATTTCCAAATGATAGCAAAACTGGTGAAAAAGTTTCTCAAAAATCTATCGTTCGGAGTCGACTTTAAAGTGTACGCACCTCGTCATTCATGTATAAAATTAATGCACACAACACAAATGGTGTGAGAAGCTAGGTTGTAATCCTGGCTGAAGGGTTGTATGTATGTATCACAACGTGTTGTTAAGTGTGCTTAAGAGAGTTTTATTTCGTATTCTCTATCACAATATCACATCTGTTTCCCGTCTTTAAACTTTTTTTGTATTTTGAATAACAAAGGCCTTCCGAGTATGTTCCCTTGCTTAGTTTTCCCACCTAAAAAACAGCATAGGTTTGCTGCAAGCAAATGTAATTTCTGCACGTTTTAAACAAACAAAATTAAACCACATGGAATGAAATAAAACCCAGCCACTCAACTAACTTCTACTGCTGCAGCAGTAGTAAAACTAACACTCAGACGGCCTTTGTGGTTATTTTTTATTAAACCAGACGCCAGTAATTCGTGAGCTGCAATATTTAAGTAAGCATGTAGCGAATACATATTAGGAGTTCAGTTAAAAGGTGAGACTCTTTAAAAAGAATAATTAAAAAATTTGTTTTTCATTACCTCTGCTGCCTTTCATGACTTATGCTACGCTGTAATAACGCAAATAGTAACTCACAGTATTTATAATGAAAATATGTTTAAGGCCTTTGAACTACTCGCTAAAGAAAAATTGTTATTTATTTAAGCCTTTAAAGTCTTAGGGTTAGGGTTTACTTTAAAATTTATCAGAGGTTTTTAATGATCAACAAATAATATCGCATGAGATTTTCTTAATGGATTTATGCTGAAACCAAAACTAATACTCTAGAAGAGGCTCATCCTCTCCATGCTTCCTTATGGCACAGAAACATGGACACTATTAAAGGCTGATGCATCAAACTTAGCAGTCCTACGTAAGATCTTTGGTCCAGTACGAGTTGGTGATGATTTCTGCTTTCGATCCAACAATGTTGTGAACGACGTGGACATTGTGGAGTATTAGCATCCAAGAGCTGCGCTGTCTCAGCCATGTTGTTCACATGGATGAGTATGCTTCTGCGAGGCGGGTATTTGATGAGAGGATTTGCTGAAGTCGGAGAAGAGGGCGACCTTATATGCGTTTGAAGCGCCAGGCTGAGGAAGCCCTGCCACCGATTGGTGTGACCAACTGGCGAAGGCGCGCAAGAAGCAGAGATGCCTGGAAGGATGTGCTAAAGCAGGCCAAACTCCGATAAGCAAGTTGTTAATGGCCAATTAAGTAAGTAAAATTGATTTTAAAATCGCATATCATAGTAGGTAATGTGTTGGCCTAGTAGGCGCAAAGCCAGGGTTTCAAACGCCAGTTCAGATATCTCGAACAAAACGGAATGCGAAAAAATATTTCTTAGGCGACTTCCTCTCAGAACATTCTTTATTTTTGGCCAAAACTTTGCAGTAAAATAAAACTGTAATGTAAACTTTCTCGAAAATCTGGCATATAGTGTCGTCTTGAAACTGTAGGTCTCTCTGTGCATGAGTAAAATTTTTGCACTCGGTGGTAGGAGACGCTAGGTTGTAAGTCTGGCTATAGGGTTGTATTGACCAATTGAGTGAGTAAGTCAGTAAGATGCAAAAATATGGTTGTCTATCTGAAGCTTACTAGCTTATAAAGAACGTCTGTATAATTTAGTGCAAACAATTCGAGAGTGTAACGAACGCTATCTCGAGATCCACAAATGAAAAAATATTTCTTCGGCGTCCGTCTCTTTCTTAGCCATGAAAACTTTCTTAAAAATCTGGTGTTCGTAGTCGACTTCAGGTGCCGTCACTTATTGATAAAATTAACACACACATCATGGGTGGAAGGATAAGCTAGGTTGTAATCCTGTTTAACGGGTGGTAAGGTCAAGCTGAGTTTATGGGCTATACTAACTTCTTACTAACTTATGAAGTCGCCGTAGTCTAGTAGGTAGTGCGTTGGCTTATTAGACGTAAAGCCAGGGTTCGAGCCCTGCTATGAAAAGTTTCTCAAAAATCTGTCGTTCGGCGTCGACTTTAAACTGCTGGCCCCTCGCCATTCATGTATAAAATTAATACACACAACACAAGTGGTATGACTGAAGGGTTGTAATGACCAATTATGTATGTATGTATGTACTAACTTCTTACGAATGCCTTTGTAATTCAGCGAATGCTTTCTCGAGATTTATAAATTTTGATTAGAAGTGTGAACTCTTAATAAAAATCCTTAAAAATCTCTCTCAGACTGTGACCATAGCCCAGATTGTTCTATCCCTAACACAGGTTAAAAGTTTGTTCTGTAGTGAAATGTATACACTAAAAATTTTAAGGTTATGTATGGCAATTTGGTCGTTTCAAATATAATTTGCAACGCTGGGCGAGGAATCACTCTCAAATTGAGAATTTAAATGTCAATAAATAAAAAAAAAAATTCCCAAAAAAATACTCCAACATTGCCTCTATTAAGTCTGCCTGCCTGTCGTATTATAACAAAAAAAATTTCAATTAAAATCTGAAAATTCTATTTAAAGCTTAAAAACTTTACTCTATTAAATGAAGGAAAAAATCACCGACGTTTTTTACAATCATTACAGCACTGCTGACGCTGTCAAATTTAATTTTTGAACAAAAAATTTTGTAAGTTTTTCTTCCATTTAAATTGGAAAAAAAAGGGAAAACTTTTAACACATTTCAGGATTAAATACTATGTATGTATTTGAGTGTAAAAGTGTGTATATTTCAAGAGTTAAACAACAATTAAATGTTTATTTAACTCCATACAGAAAGCAGATACAGTGCAGAGAGTTAATTTTAAGTTCATTTATAATGATAAACTTTTTTTTATGCACAAGAGAGAGACATTTTTGGTTGGAAATTTTCGATTTTTTTCTTTTCCTTTCGTTTCGTTTCATTTCATTTTGTTTCATTTTTTGTTTTGTAACTTTAAATGGCCGCATTTACAATTTTTTATTTTCATTAGTCGTCTCTGCATAGCCTTTTGCCCTTTTTATTGCCATACAGCTCTATGGCTTGACTTGAAATTGAATAATTCCTCGTTGGTTGCCATTTCGTTCATTTTTAATCTTTTCCGTTTTCCGTATTTCGTTGTTAATTTTGCAATTTTCAGTCAGTCTGTCGTGTACGTTCGCTTGCATTATTATTGCCGTTGTATTGCTTTGCGTTTCGTATTTATTTTAATTACTTTTAATTTGTGGACACACACACACAACCATCTTTATTTTTCAAGGGAATTGGTCAAAAAATAAAACCGGGTAACGATTTTTAAATTTTACTTAATTGTGTGGTCAATTATGATTATCGCTGTTAAAATGTTTCCCGTTTTAATTGTTGGTTGTCCAGAATATGTTGTATTTGAACGAAGAAGAGTTCGGACTTGTTGTCAATTTTTTTATACAGGAGACCCTAACGCTGGTCTATATGGAGGGGTCCTCATAAGTTACTGGATGGTTGTGCGATCTTTATGGCCAGCTTAAGGATTAGGTATGCGAATCTTCTTTAGGAATACTGTGAAGATATTTCACAAGGTCTCTGATGATTGTACACCAGACTTAGAAGTTATAAAGCTGACCTTGGTATCTACATACGAATAAAATAGTTAGTGACGTCAATGGTCAGGCCGCGGCCGGCCGCCTTATATTCGTTGACGAAGCATTATGTCAGTTCAAGGCTTAGAAGTTATAGAGATAATCATGATATCTGAATGCGGATAAAATAGTTATTGGCTCCAATGGTCAGACCGCCTTAAGTTCATTGACAGGGCATTATGTAAGCTTAAGGTTGGTTCCAGCCTACAAAAAGCCTCTCACATGGCACTTGCACAGGTATAAAGTAGTTCTGTGCTGAATTCTTAAACTTTGGGACTTTTGGAGCTATAGGAGTTAAAATAAGATGGCAAGAGAAGGCGAGAAAAAATGTTTGATGCGGTTTATTAGGTCTCCTTACAAGAACATCAGTTCGTAACCTAAAGAATCGATTGGCCAACAGCTCACTCTTTAATTGCTTCCTGGACGGAACCACTATACACTCTGATTTTGGGAAGTGCTTTGCAACGAGACTTAGCAACAACAATGAATGGAGTAACCTTTAAGCTGTATACTCTCTTAAAAGGGGGAATATTTTGTAGATCTGGTCGCTTGGAAAAACTCGCTGGTATCTTCCAAGCGGAAATATATTCCATCGAAAATTACGTTCAAATCAACTTGGATAGGAGATACCAAAGACAGGACACAGCTATACTATGTGGTAGTCAGGCCGCCTATCGATCACTTGGCTCTTATGAGGTTTAATCGAATACAGTATGGAACCCTCAACGGAAGCTGAGTCGGCTAGTTAGAAAAAATAAAGTTATTCTCTGCTTAGTCCTTGATCAAGAGAGAATTCTTGGCAATTAGTATGCCCACAAGCTTGCGAAGATAGGAACATTTACGTCAGTGATGGAACCAGAACACTTCTGTGGAGTAGGAGCAGGTGTGTGAAAAGCTATGCTCAATGTAAGAGAAATTAAAGAGGGGTTATCTTTTGATAGGCTCAGAGTACATTTACTCAAAATGGGGTTTGTCTCTAATTCTGTGATTATGCGAACGAATCATCAGAGCAGATTCTTAGAATCTGTGCGGCTTAAATGGTGCTAGGCTGGGAATTGGCATTGTTGATACTGAGCAGTATCTTGAAATTTTTCGGGGAATAGACTTGGAGGTATAGCCTAGAATGTTTGTGAAAGATCATATGGTCGCAGGGCTAAGGCTTCTTCACGACATCAATATTAGTCATCCCTTGGACACTTCTTTGGGGGATCTGATTGATAGATGAGACGAAGAGTGCACACATTACTGGGGGGTTTGGAATAATGCAGATTTTTTTGATTATTATTACCCAGTTCTAGGACTAAATACGTTGTAAACGTGGGTAAAAAATCTGGAAATTTTTCTTTGAAGATGAAGCGCAACTCGAGGTACGTAAGTCTGTATTTTTTCTGAAGAGCTTGTGGAAAGACAGACGAGCAGAGTTTAAGTATCTAACTTTTAAAGATATAATTTACTTTGCTGGGAGAGTGCCTCTCTTTGGTTTTTTAACGTAGAGAGTTTCGTCTCAAAGACTAATTAGCTGATGAAATTAACAACCCTTCACCAACTAGCTTCTCACAGCATTTATGTTGTGCATGTTAATTTTACATATGAGTGCCGGGATCTACAGTTTAAAATCGACTACAAATGACAGTTTTTGTGAGAAACTTTTCATTGTAATTTTCGCTTACTCTCAGAGTTCATGCCCGAAATCTGCTGAGAGCAATATTTTTTCATACTTCGTTTTGTTGGAGATGACTGACCTGGGATTTGAGTTGCCTCACCTCTAATAAGCTAACAAACTACCTTCTAGACTACGGCGACTTCTTCGAGGTACATAAGCGTAATTTTTTTTCAGAGATTTTTTCTTCTCTCTTCTCGTTATTTTCCGTTCCCTTTTGGTTTAACGTGCAATAATGGAGATAACCACAGTGTGCCTTTCTGTGCTCTGGTTCCTGCATTTCTTAAGATCTTTGTTGGTATGAATTTATTTTCATTGCCTATCATTTGTGCGATAAATTTCCTCTTATATATTCTCCTCTCCGTTTATGTTAATCATTGCTAACGACACTGCTGTCAGCTAGCTAATCCACAAGTCCTTATCCATTTGATTCATTTCATTTATTGTCTATCATTTCAGTTTGGTTTTCATTTCATATTTTATGCAGTTGTTTCTCTTTTTTTTCTTGAGGCTTATTTTTATTATCCTTTCCCTGTAATAACGCCTTGCAGTAATATTTCCGCCTAAATGGCTCATATTTTCACTACGAATCTCTATAATTTTCTTGTTATTCTCTGTGTGTGTGTGTGTGTCAGTTCGGATATCATATTTCGTTTTTCCTGCTGCAACTGGTTTTTTTTTTGTTGTCATTTGTTGGCATTGCCAACATTTATTATTTCTTAAAAGGCTGTAATTGTGACAGTCGCATTTGCAATAAGAAAAAAAGATTTTTTTAAATTTATGCAGGCGTTAAAAGGTATGAAGGAAAAGAGAGAGAGAGAAAGGGAGTAGAAAACCATAAAAAAGGCTTCAACATATTCAATAAAAACTGGGTGCGAAGATTAATGATTCCCGTCTCCTTTTGTCCTTTTTTTCAGTTATTCTTACACTTTTAAAGCCATTATGAGTTCAAAAATTCTGAAAATATATTTTTATTGCTCTGAAGTGTTAAATAAATGAAAGCGCAGCAGTTGAAAGAATATTTTCTGTTATGAGCTGTTAATGAGATTTATAATCGCTTTTAAACAATCGACAAATAAAGGATATTAATGGGTATTAAGGAAAGGACTGTTCTTACCACAGAATTCATTGTCTCTGTTTTATTATTTTTTAATTCTGGTCAACATACCTGTAAAAAGAAAGGAAAAGAAAATCTATTAAGTTTAAATAAAGGAAATAAAAGGTAGAAGTAATAATTTTTAAAGCGATTTCAATGGTTTGTATTGCAAACGTATATATTTTTCTGGCGCACAAAATTTTTTTGTAAGTATTTACTACACCTGTAAACTGTACAAAAAATTAAAAAAAATTTAATTTAAAATCACGCCGCTTGGCTTATTAGACGAGAGTCCGTGGTTCAAATCCCAGCCTAAGCATCCAAAACGAATTGAAATATGAAAAAACATTTCATTCGCCGACTTCCTCGCAGCAGTCTTCTAACAAAAACTCTGCGATTGAAAAGAGTTGCCATGAAAAGTCTCTCAAAAATTTGCCGATCGGAGTCGACGCTAAACAATAGGTCTCGTCATTCATGGATAAAAATAACACACACAAATAATTGGTGTGAGAAGCTAGTTGTAGTTCTGAGTAAAGGGTATTAAGTATTACACAACAGCGTTTTCAGATTTGAGTGCAAGATACTATGGTGGTTTGGATATTAAAACTACTCCGTGGAAAGCCTATATCCGATTTAAGCCAACTCGCTCAATACCAATACGATGGAAAAGGGAGCTCTATAAGCTGTTTGGTAGACTTTGTATAGCGAAGGCATCATTGGCCCATAATCATTTGAAAATGAGGACAGCGCAACCACTACGGTCAATGGAGACACCTATCGCACCGTGATTACCTATCGCACCGTGCACCCGCTCTTCAATTGTTACGTTTTTATCTTTTAAAAACGTTTAAAATATAAGCTCGTAGATTGCAAATAAAATAAAAATAAAATTGTGTTTAATTTTAATTAAAATTTTTTATTTTTCGCACAATTCTGTGTGCTACTGTTCACAACTTGATGTATACAACAACAATTGCCTTTGTTTGTTATTCCTCTATTTATACCCTTTGCATAAACAATAACAATTACTAGACAATTATTCGGCAAACTTTTGTAACGGAGATCTTCAAACCACGACTACTCTCTTCAAAAGCAACGCGATTTGACAACGTTGGACTATTTTATGTGGGACGTCGTTAAAGAAAAGTGTGATGACAACAAACCAGAGACAATTGCGGATTTGAAGGCCAACGTTCGTCGATATACGACCCAATACACTCGAACATACATACATAATTGGCAATTAAAGCCCTTTAGTCAGGATTACGGCCTAGCTTCTCACACCACTCATGTTGTGATCGTTAATTTTATACGTGAGTGGCGGGGCCTACAGTTTAACGTTGAGGAAGCCGCCGAAGAAATATTTTTTTTCATATTTTATTTTGTGTCTGAACAGGGATACGAACCCGGGCGTTACGTCTAATAAGTGCACGAAATTTGGTCCAATTGAATGAGATACTGTGAGGCCAGCTGCGGCAGCCACAACAACAAAAAATAAATTTGGCAGAATTATAAACCGTTTTTGTGTTATTGCATTTTTAAATTTAAACTTTTAAGTGGCCCACCCCATATCATGTGTACGATATCAATGATTTTTCGGTAATGGGCGTAAGGAGTCGAAGTGACTTCATCAGAGGATCTGAATGGCTACATGAGTAGAGGAAATGAAAAACTGAGATATCACAAAAGGTCATATAAGGCCTAAGTCTGTCCATCCTAACTTTTTTCGTTGATAGGCGCCTTTACATACATACATAATTGGCCATTAAAACCCTTCAGTCAGGATTACGGCCGAGCTTCTCACACCAATCATGTTGTATGTGATAATTTTATGCGTAAGTGGTGGAACCTACAGTTTATTTCGTACGACAGATTTGTGAAAAACTATTACTATTTGTTACTCTCAGAGTTTTTGTCAGAAATCTGCTGAGGAGAAGTCGGCGATGAAATATTTTTCATATTTCGTTTTGTTGGAGATGTCTGATCTACGTTTTGTACCGTGGCCTCACGTCTAATAAGGCAACACATTACCTACTCGGCTAAATCGGCTTCAACAAAACCACTTTTAACTTCAGACGTTTTATCGCCTACTTATCTGCTCTGCTCAATTTTAATCACATTCGAGGGTCTCCCTCATGCCTTAATTTCGTACCAATTTCATTTTTTTTGTTTTAGAAAATTAATTTTCATTTTCTCTTATATTCTCCCAAATCTCTCTCCCACTAACGATCTAATTTTGGATATCAAGTGGCAATTATTCAATTTTCCTTCATTCTATTTTATTTGCCACTCGCCAAAAAATTTTCAATTGTATCATCAGCTGTTACAGGTAATTTATTGTAATTGAACTCATTATTCAAATATTTGGCACCTTTTGTGCATTGAAGCACTGGCACAGATTAAATGATTGCAATTGAAAATCGTTTATAATTAAATCTCGTTTTTATTTTTCTAAAAGTGTCATTTGCCAATAAAACAAAAAAACAAATACTAGAGGCTTTGAAAGGCATTTGATACACGTATTTAACAGAAATTCAATATTCATTTGAAAAATAGAAAAAAAGAGGCCAAATAAATGACTCTCAAAGGTCACATAGAAGTGATTACGGGCCGATAATAAATTTTCTTGCAACAGCAGCACAATGTTGCTTTAATTTATTTTATTTTCCAACTCGACATACTAAATCATAGAAAATTAATTTGCAAAAAATTCTGCTTTTTTCGTTTTCGGTTTTGCCTGTGATTAGATTTATTATTTTGCTGCAGCACATGCAATAAAATTGTAATACCGACTGTCATGAGACTCTAGGGAAAAATTAACAACAAATTTTTTTGAATAAATCTTTAAAATGATTAGAAAAATAAAATGAAACAAAAATTTTAAATGAATTTATAAACATGTTTTACTTTGTAGGTGATTATTACAGAGGACAGGCGTTGGGAATATGTCTGGCATTTGGGGCCTATTCCAACATTCTCTAAAGAGTTGTAAGCCAAACACAGGTTCTATCACGACATATATGTACTCTTTCCCCAATAGGAGTTTTCTGTATATAAATCTGTATATAAAATACTGAAGTCTTTTGTACCCTTTACTGTTGACTGTGAGTAACACTGTGCACTCGAGACTTTTGTACCCTTTACTGTTGACTCTGAATAGCGTGAGTGTGAGTAGGACTATGCACCATGAAGTGTATGAGGGACTGAAAATAGCAGTTTCATGAAAGATATACTGAAGACCCATTAGTGTAGACTGAGAGTAACCATGCATTGTGCATCATGAAATGAGTATGAGGGATTAAAAATAGCAGTTTTCTGTAGGATATATTTAACACTCTTGTACCTTCTACTGTTGACTTTGAGTAACCAAGTTTTGTGCATCATGAAATGTATAATGACTGACATTTAAATCAGAAAAAAGATGTTGCGATAGTTTTGTTATAAGAAAAGATTAAAATTTTGAACAAATGAATTTTTATTTACTTAAGGACAAAAATGTTTTCAAACCACTTTCGGATGCAGTGTCCTAAAAAAAACTTTTCAGATACTAACTTTCTGTAGCAATTGAAACATATTGTAGAGATACTGGTGTTTTGCTTTTATATCGCTTAACATTAAAATGTTAAACAAGTAAAAAAAAATACAACAACAAATACCAGCATAAAAAATGGTAAACAAGTAAACAAAAATACAACAACGAACACCACAAGAATAAATGTAACAAAATACACAAACAATAATAAAGAAGCAACAATGTTTATATTTATAGACATCTCGAGAAGGCGAAGATACGAACATTCGCCTTCAAGAACATTCATTAGACTGTTTACTCTGCCATATAAAAAACAAGTCAAAGCAGTCGAGTGAGTTAGTGAAGTGCAGTCAGTCAGTCTTGTGTGAAGATGCGCTGTGTTTGAAGAGAGTAATCGTGTTTTGAAGATCTGCGTTACAAAGATCTGTTGAAGAATTGTCTAGTAATTGTTATTGTTTATGCAAAGGGTGTAAACAGAGAAATAACAAACAAAGCAATTGTTGTTATTTACATGAAGTCGTGAACAGAGGCACACGCAATTGTGCGAATAATAAAGAATTTTAATCAAAACTAAACACAATTTTATTCTTATTTTATTTGCAATCTACGAGCTCATAAATATATTCTAACTTTTTTTAAGGGGTAAAAACGTAACAATTTGTAGTTAGGTAGGTTGGAGAGGTAGCTTTGATACTAAAAGCTCGCTTGATCACACCTAGCGGCCTCTTGTGACGCCACAGGTAAACGCAGTCCATGTACTGACCGCGTTCCACCAAACAAGAAATTGGTCAGCACAAGGGCTGCATATTGAACGACAGGGTGGGTGAGAAAAATTTTCCAATCACTGTTCCCTAAATGCAACCTAATTTACATTGAAAATCTGCATTAAAGCATTGTCATGATGAAGCGTTATGGCTTCATGTCAGTATGATTTCAATGTGAAACCATTTTGGGTATTCATCGGCCAAAATCCATTGTATTTAAAGAGGCGGTAGAGTATAGAAATATAAACTACATGTAGATGTAGAAATGGTGAAATTAAGAAGCTTCAGTCGCACTAAAAATAATTTTTCTAGGAAGTCGCTTGTCGTCTGCACTTCCAGTAAGGAAAATAGCAACAACGAACTCCCAAGTGAGGTTAGGTAATGCTACATCTAGAGGTTGAGACAGAGAAGTACTAAATCACAAAAGTTCTTTGCCACCGGTCATTTTCGTTCATAATAAAAAATCTCTTTTCCCGTACCGCACAAAAGGCCTACACGTTCATTGACAAGGCACCATTGTAGAGACACCAGACAGATATGGCTCGACATGGATACATGTAGAATTTACATCAAACGTATTAAGATTTCATCTGGGAGCTCTCATAGCAGTATTAAGGTGACACTGGCCTCTGTGTGTAGATGACTGGAGACTGGGTATGAGGCTCATCATGACTTCAGCAGAAACTGTAACGATGAGGAAAAAAAGACACCACAGAACATTTTCTCTTGAGTGCTATAATAGGAGTCTGATCGGGGCAGGACTCTGGTAGCTTCGAGAGGATATTTTACATTTAAGTAAAGGCACAAACCTTGTGTGAGTGATAGTCTCACCTCTTGTGAATAAGTTATAATCATTGTTTATGAAAGGGGAGTAAAAAATTAAGAAAATATATAAATTTTGTTTGTGTTTGAGGACATTTGTCTCATTATCCATTTCTTATTTAAACAACTGTCGTAAAAAGTATCGTTTAGAAAATAATTCTTCATTCTATGGGAAAACAAAACATTTCTAATAACCGTAATATTACGGCCAATTATAAATTGTCTAACTGCTGTAATTAAAAATATCTCTGATAACTTTATAATAAATTTCCCAACAAGTATTTGCTAAGCACTTCGAATTTTTTTCCTTGTAATAAAACATTAACCAAAAGACATAAAAATGGCACTTAAATGTGTCTGATATCTTGGCTTGTTTATAGGAATATTAAGATAACAAAAGCAGCAGAGAAATATAGAATAGACTTTGGCCAGACGCAAATGAAAATTAAAAAAGAAAATGATTTCTTTACACCAAAATATGAGAGAAGAAAAAAGATACGAAATAAAAATCATAAGTATGTAATGTGGAAAAACACACACACATACTTAATTGTAATATGACAGACACACACACACGTTTATACAGTGAGCGTCAAAAGAAATTGTGCATTAAAAATATACTGTTACGAAAATGAAAAATCTAGATATTGGAGTTTTGCTTTTACATCGCTTAGCATTAAAATTATAAACAACAGCTACAAAAACAAAACAATGCAGTAAACAAACCTGTTTACAAATTATCATACTGCTTAATATACCAACCAGTATAAAAAAGTGATAAACAAGTAAACAAAAATATAACAACAAACACTACAAGAATAAACAACAATAATGAAACAACGATGTTTACATTTATGGAGATTTCGAGAAGGTGAAGTCACGTCATTCGCCTTCAAGAACATTCATCAGACTGTTTACAGTGCCGTATAAAAGGCAAGGTAAAGCAAGCAAGTGAGTTATTATAGTTCAGTTAGCCTTGTGTGAAGACGCGATGTGTTTGAAGAGAGTAATCGTGGTTTGAAGATCTCCGTTACAAAGATATGTCGAATAATTGTCTAGAAATTGTTATTGTTTATGCAAAGGGTTGTTTACATCAAGTTGTGAACAGTGGCCCACAGAATTGTGCAAATAATAAAGAATTTTTATTAAAACTAAACACAAATTTATTTTATTTGCAATCTACGAGCTCATGTGTTGAACGTTTTTAAAAGTTAAAAACGTAACAACACTATTATAAATTACCATTATTTTTATTTTAATATTGTTTTATTACCAGTTTTTAAAATTAAAATAAAAAAAGTACAAAAAATTACGAAATATTGACAAATTTTTTCGGGCACTCTCCTTAAGTGATAAAGCCTGAGTTTGTTGATTGTTAGAATTTTATCTTTAGTTTCTTTTGATGCTCACAGTTTCTTTTGACGCTCACTGTATATACTTGGCTCTGCAAACGGCATTAAATTTAAATGAACAAATGAAGAGATATTAAATGTAATTCGCATGCATGTGTGTGGACATACGAGCATGTGTCTCAGTGTGGAGAAATCTTTATAGAAAAACCACTGAGTAAATGTAAAAACGCAAGAGAGAAAGAGAGAGAGATAGAGAGAGAAATATTAAAACCATAAACATACATATTCAGAGAACAAATTAGAATGCACTTTAAACTGATTTCTCTTGCTCTCACTCTCACTACTTTAAAGGAGATAGAAAAATAACAAAAAACCGTTCCTTTGTGGGGCTATACATCGTAGACAATCTCAATGAATGGAAAAATGGTTCAAATCAAGGATATAAAAGAAGAGAATAAACCGACAAGTGCAAGATAGAGAGATAGAGAGGGGAGGGGGAAAGAGAGAACAAAAAAGGTAAACTAATACAACACAAATACATTTAATACAAATTTGAAACAATATGCAAATGCTTGCACAACCATAAATGTGCATGTAAGACTTACACATGTAAAGTATTGTTCACATAAAATCCTTTTATACACTGGAAACATTTGAGACCATTCTTACAGTCATGCTGTGATTGAGGAATATATAAAGGAGGTGACACCTAACAGAGTTTTTAAACTAAAGATCAGTTGGATCTAGCGAATTCGTGCAGAGCAGACCAATCAATACTGCTAAAATAACTAAGCTGGCGTCAATTCGACTGCTAAAATGAAAATTACATGGCCACAAAAGTTGATTTCTGTTATACACCAAGTATAATTCTTACTTATGCTGTAGTTACCCACACGTAACGTAACGTACCGTAGAAAACGTTCTCTTTTTAGCATATAGAGAACAATGTAAACGATTACCGAAACGTTCTGCCTCGTTAGCAAAACGGAACGATCTGTACAAAACAGAATTCTCCCACGTTTTTACGCGACATTTGAACATGAGAGAGAATGAGCAGTGTTGCCACGAAAAAAAATATTGTACCCAACATTTGTGAAAAAATCAATAAATAAGGAAAAATATGACCAAAATTAAATTCTCAGTTTTTTATTTTATTTTTTTCAAATTTAATTATAATTGAGAAAAAAAGAAACAAAAAATAAATAAAACAAAAGTTATTTTTATAAGAGAAATCATAACCAAATCCGGATAAATCTACACATTGAACAAAAAACGGCAACGCCAATTTCTTTGCATTGTGTTGTGTTCGTTTGTGCGTTGCTTTGTGTTCTGTTTCGTTTTTATTTACATTCTTCGTTGACATATGTATGTCCCGTTTTGAACGTTTCTATAACTACACAAACGTTTTTAAGGCTATGTACATTACGATTTTACGATTCTTACACTTGGGTAACCAAGGCATTAGTTGGTTATTACTGCATTCTAGTCGGGATTATAAACTAGCTTCTCACATCAGAGTGTGTGTCTTAATTTCATCCATGAGTGCCGGAACCTACCATTTAACGAACGAATGCTGAACAAAAAATTTTTGACAGGCCTTACATGGCAATTTTATTTACTACCACAGTTTTTGCCACAAGAGTGTTGAGAGGAAGGAAGTCACTGAAGAAATATTTATTTATATTTGGTTTTGGTCGAGATAGTCGCCGTAGTCTAATAGGTAGTATATAGACGACCACCTCATAGCAGATTCAAGGCAAAAACTCTGAGAGTAAATAAAATTGCCATGAAAAGTTTCTCAAAATCTGTCGTTCGGAGTCGACTTTAAACCGTAAGTCCCACCACTCATGTATAAAATTAACATGCATAACAGAAATGGTGTGAGAAGCTAGGTAGTAATCCAGACTGAAGAATTCGAATGACCAATTATATATGTATGCATGTTTGATCGATATGTGAGAGTTAGTGGTAGATCGTGCTCGCGCCTGTTAAGCCAACATACTACCTAGACTACGGCAACTTCATATCTAATGTAATAATACCTGTTAATAAAGTATGGATAGAATGGGCTACCCTCACTGATATGTTCAGAATGGAGGCGAACACATGAGTGCCTTCATCCATGAAACAAATATCTGAGTAAAGTATAGTCGTTCCAGCGCAATGTAGTACTTTTCAGGCGTAAATTTTAGCAGTTATTTGGGCCACGGACAAGCCATGAAACTTATACCCAAGAGTTCAACAGTAACAACTTATGTAGACAATCAGGCCGCTCTGATAGCTTTGAGAGAACCTATTTTCAAGACACGTTTAGTCTGGGAATACAAAAGGTTGCTCAATGATCTTACGTCTGATTATCGAATTGGATTACGCTGCATACCAGATCATTGTGACTTTACTGGCAACCAGGTTGCAGATGATTTCACAAGATTTACATCAGCTTTGGAAGTAATGACCGCAGAGGAGTAAGTGAAACCTCAAGGAGTTTCTTTCTTTTGAACTTTTTGGAAAAAGTTTTAATTCCCTTACCATGCGTGGCGATGTACATACATTGATTGGACTGTAGGATCCGCTTGGGCCTTAGGACTAAATCTTAAATATACAGGTACCAACTAGTCGTAAACATGACTGGGAGCCAGTTGAATGCTATAATGGGAGTCTGTTTCTGAAGCGTTTTTTTTCACAGTGGACCATTGGGTCTCCAAATGAAAAGTTTCATAGTTTTTTGTATTAAACGGATTTTGAATGAACAATGTTGCATATGCACGCATATATGTATGTACTCATATTCATACATTTTTACACTTGACACATGTGATATTACCCTTGGGCCATGAATAGTTGTACAGTCTTCTCTTGTTTCTTCTGCAAGTCCGTTATATATATTCCAACTGCATGTATGTATGCAAAGAAATTGTATGTATATGTGTATGCATGTACATATACAAAGGTGTATATGTATACTTCAACATGAATTTGCTGTTGTTCTTGCCAGTTCCTTTTCCTTTTGTAAACATGATGAGTATGTGCATGTATTTGTGTGTTATGTTGCTTGTAAGTGACTCTCCCTCTCACTGCATAGTCCTAGTGTTCTTTTTATTCGAATTTTTTTAATTTTTTCTGTATGAGTTTCACATGAATGAATATTTTTTGTTGGTTTTTTCTTAAATTTATTTAAAATGGCAGAAATAAAATAAAAAAAATTAAAAATAAAACCAACCAGACACTCGTTGTTTAGTGAAGTACACAATGGTATAAAAAAAGCCAGAAAAATAAAACAACAACCATGCAATAGAAAATCAAGTCATACAAGGAAAGTTGTTTCAAATATTGGAGCAAAATGAGATTGAAAAATAAAAATAAAACAAAAAAAATTGAAGAGTATAAGAATTTTCAAAATTTCATCCATCACACCACTTTGGACGTGAGGCTGATGAGAATTGATTTTGGAATTCTTTAAGGAGTTATTGAAACGAAATAGAAAAAAAATAGTTCTTCGGTGACTTGCTCTCAGCAGTCTTCAAGCAGAGCAAGAAAGTTATTAAAATACACACAAAAAAGATTACCAAAAATCTGCCGTTTAAAACCGTTTTTAAAACTGTAGGTCCCGTCTATCATGTATGAAATTACCTCGCACAACATTGGTGGCGTAAAAAGCTAGGTTGTTATCCTAACTATAGGGTTGTAATGTCTAATTAAGTAAGTAGTATGTAAGAACCAAATGGAAAAAATTTAACACCTTTATAGAAAGTTCTCAATAGCAAACAATATACTCATGTATTACAAAATATTTGTTGCCTTGTATTCTCTACAGGTGCTAAAGGACTACGATCATACGACTTATTGTACAGCCCATAACCTGTGATAGATAAATTACCCTATAATATCGATTCTAACTCTGTTTGCCTGATAAAATTCAGAATATTTTTCGGTGTAAGTAAGAACAAATGTCTGAAATGAATAAGTGCCACATCAAGTATGTGCTCTGTGGTTAGTTTTTATTTACAATATGTAATCAGAAGGCGTTTTCCTATTCGTATGCTGTTTCTGTATAGTCTCATGCAAGACTGAACTCTTTTTCTGCTCTTATTTTTTTCTTCCATTGGGATTTGAACCTCGGCTTCTCGACTAGATGACTAAACTACGCCGCTACTTATATAATTTCCATGAAAATTATATATCTTCATATTATAGTTGCATATTATAGTTCTTCAGATCAACTATTTCCTTAACTAATCGACTATCTTTGCTGTATCAGCATACTTATCTGCCGACAAGGACAGTTCTGTAAAATATCATTCAGCAGTCCTTTTGCTTCTTTACATAACCTACAGAAGACTGAGATATTTTTGTTACGCCTATTGATCCTATGGTGGTCGAAAGTGGCTATGTCTTATAAAAGCACTCAATTGACTCCTAATCTTGCTTAAGATTAGTTTCGTCCTCCAACTATGCTTAGTGTTTTGCCCATAAAAGTGATTAAATCGATAATTTCTGTAGAAATTTCAAAGAAGAAGCTTAATGGTGGCCTCAAGGTCTCACTTTTTGTTGTTGCTACTTCCAAAGTTAATGCTTATCTTAACCAGTTTATCTGTAACTTCCCTTTCAAACTCCCAGACCAAATGTGATGCAAATCTGGTCCCCTTAAAGCCTTCAGTACTGCTTGGCTATTGAAATAAATTGTTATAATTGCGCTCATTGTGCTCTAGAATATGTCACAAAGAACACGTTAAAAAAATAGTTATTGTTGTGCTCTTCATCGTATGTTCCTGTCTAATTCGTTAGCCTTAACAGCCCTTAAAATCATTGTCTGCATTCAGTGCAGCCTGATTATCCGAATGAATTGCTATTATGGCGCTCATTGTTAAGTTCAGGAAATTCGGTGACCAAATGTCATCGAGAACATGTCACCAAGAACATGTTAAAAAAATAGTTAATCTAGTACTCTTCGGTGTTGGTTTCATATCTAGTTTCTTAGATTTATACTCCTAATATCATTGTCTGCAGAACACCACTTTCCAACTGGAAGACTATACTTTTCCCTGACATTTGTTCCATGGATGCAGACTCAAGCTCTTCTGTCTGTCTTCATTTTGGCCCGTCCGTAAAGGTAGTTCAGTCATCTAAAAGTTTATTTGATCTCTACAGACATACATATATAATTGGTCATTACAATCCTTTAGTTAGCATTACAACCAAGTTTCTTGTACCACTTATGTTGTGTATGTTAATTTTATACATGAATGGCGGGGGGACCTACAGTTTAAAGTCCACTCTGAACGACAGATTTTTTGGATTTTACTTTCAGAGTTTTTGTCAGAAATCTGCTGAGAGGTATTCGCCGAAGAAATATTTTTTGCTGGAGATGTCTGGCCAGGGTTTGAACCATGGCCATACGTCTAATGAGACAACGTACTACCTACGGCGGCACCAGGCACCTACCAGGTATTATTACACTCGCTTCGTCATTCCAACAGTCGAAATAACTTAATTCCGATTGTCCTGCCATACAGAAATACAGAAGACCTAACTCGAAAGAGGCTTCGAGCCGCTAAATTCTTTACAAATTACGCAATTGCCTGTATCGAGAGCCAAATGAGGTACGTTTTAATTGTCACATACGATGAAAACCGAAGTGCACCTCTGCCCTTTAGGCAGAAAGTCTTAAAAAAGCTAGGATCCGGTCTAATAGACGATGTCATCAATAGGTTGAGAACTGGTCATTGTCGAATAGTAGCTTCAATAGTAGAAACGATGTACACAAATGCATACACAATTCAACATTACAACCCTTCAGACAGGATTACAACCTAGCTTCTCACTTCACTTCTGTTGTGTGTGTTAATTTTTTATACATGAGTGGTAGGACCTACAGTTTAAAGTCGACTTCGAACGACAAATTTTTGAGAAAATTTTCATGACAATTTTATTTACTCGTAGAGAACTTCTAATTGCAAGTTGATCTTGCAATGATGCTCAGGGCTTTATAAGTGTCATCACAGTCATAATTTGTCATGTCTTCTATACGAATATAAATTTGCTGGATATATTTGGGTTCAAAACCCCAAGAGACTATTTGTCTCACAGCATTTATAAAACCACATATGATATGTCATATATGTATATACAGTGAGCGTTAAAAGAAACTGTACATTAAAAAAATATACATTAATAAATTACCGTTATTTTTAAAATTCTTTCATTGCCAGTTTTTAAAATTGAATCAAAAATTTTTCGGGCACACTCCTTAATTGGCAAAAATTGAGTTTAGTTTAGAATTTTATCCATAGTGTACAGTTTCTTTTGACGCTCACTGTACATGCACATGTGATATATGTATGCATGTAAGTATATAAGAAATTATCCTCATAATTCTTTTCTAAATGATATAATAAAACGTTATTTTTTATGTGTAGGTGACTGAAATCCATAACAAATTGTAGAAAGCGTCTGAAAGTCTTCAAATTTATGTGGAGACTAAAATAATGATTTATTTTATACTCTCTTAAAACAGTCGATACAGTTCTCTTTAGTGTGAAAATAAATTTAAAGAAAAAATTACTTAAAGAAATTCAATATGATTGAAATGACAGAAATAAGGAGAGAAGATAAATACTATCACGTCTACGCTACATGTAGATACAACTTATGGCATACACTCACATAAACATTTACTATCACAAACACAAAAAAAAGAAAACAAAACAAGAAACGGAAAATAAAGGATATTCAGTGCAATATTTATTAAAAAAACAAAACATAAACCATTATAGGGAGAGAAAGAGAGAGGCAGCGAGTTATTTATTATTAAATACACCGTGTCTGTGCATAAAAACATGTATTCGTTTATTTGTACGTGTTAGCAGTGTCTGCGTGTATTTGCGCCCCTGTATGCGTTCTTTATACGTGTTGGTGTCTGCTGCTGTTTTAAAGAAAAAAAGAAAGGAAAAAAATTGACAGACTGTATTTGCCTGACATGACATGACATGTCTGTCATTTGTTGTTTTTTTTTTCTGTTGCAGCTTGATTTGTTGTTTAATGTCGTTGCTGTCTTACCGTTGCCGATGCCGTTGTCACTGCTGCTGTTGTTTGCAATTGTAATGATGCTGAATGATGATGAAAATGACAACATTTATTTACTAGATTTTACTATCTGTCATTAATGCTGTTGTTATTGTTGTAGTTGTTGTTGTTGTTGATTTGTTACAGTTTGGATTTAAAATATTGGAAAAGATAATGCTTTAATGCTACTTGGTCATAATCTGGCTGCAGCAGTAAGCTACAGGTCTTATTAAGTGAAAAGGTCAACATATAGGATCTTAGGATATTAAGTTGTTTATGTGGCCACGCATAGCTAGCTGCCTATTGCTTATATAATTAAGATTTATTTCAGGAACCAGTTTTTTGTTTCCAATTTAACACAGAAATGTGCCAATAAAGTCGCCGTAGTCTGGTAGCTAGTCTGTTGGCTTATTAGACGAGAGACCACGGTTCAAAATCCAGATCAGACATCTCCAACAAAACGAAATATGAAAAATATTTCTTCTGCAACTTACTCTCAGCAAATTACTGGCAAAAACTCTGCAGATAAATAAAATTGCCATGAAAAGTTTCTCAGAAATCTATCATTCGGAGTCGATTTTAAACTGTAGGAACCGCCACTCATGTATAAAATTAACACACACAACATAAGTGGTGTAAGAAGCCGGGTCGTAATTCTGACGGAAGGTTTGTAATGATCAATTATGTATGTACGTATGTATGTGCCAACGAAGACCTTTCTATTGGATACACATTGGCTACTCTTTGTCGAGGCTCTATACTAATTGAAATCGAAAGTAGAACATGATCAAATCCTAAGAAACTGCCAGATATTATGATGTCAGAACTCCATGTAGATTTCTAAGCGATCGTGTTAAAACTTTAACTGCAGCAATAAAGACTGCAAGCACATAAGCAGAATTAATGAGAACCACGAAGACCTGGACTGTGTGACTGGCATTGTTAAATTCGCATCCAAGAAACTCATACAAAATCAACGATCTTGTATCAACCGCCGTTCACGCATATATATTTGAAAAACTAAGTCCTGTATTGTGCTTGCCGTTATCTAGTAGGTGGTGTGTTGGCTTATTGGACATAAGACCTCGGTTCAAACTCCTGTTAAGACATCTCCAACAAAAAGAAACACAAAAAATACTACTTCGGCGACTGCCTCTCAGCAGATTTCTAGCAAAAACTCGGAGAGTAAATAAAATTGAAAAGTGTCTCAAAAATTTGTCATTCGGAATCGACTTTAAACCGTAGATCCCACCACACACGTATAAAATTAAACACACACAATATAAGTGTTGTGAGAACCTATGTCGTAATCCTGCCGGAAAGGTTGTATTGACTAATTATGTATGCACGTATGTGCCAACGAAGCCCTTCTATTGGATACATATTGGCTTTTGTCAAGGACTCTATGCTAATTGAAATCGTAGGTTAAACGTCATCAAATCGTATTTTGAAGTCAAAGTACAATATAAATTTCTATATGATCATGTGAAAACTATAACTGCAGCGTTAAAGATATAAATCGATCTGTAGTTTCGTTTTCAAACAAGTACCACTGAGGTAACAGAGCAGAACCATACTTGAGAGCTTGATAACTTAAAATAATAATACAAGGCAGAAATATTGTTGGACTCCTTTGACTAATTTTTTATCATAATCTGGTAGATTGTGTCATGGCATTTATTTTTTAAAAGTCGCATATTCGTCACGATTTTTGCCTGCATATTGGTTTCCAATGATTCAAGACTTTCTGGTTAGTCAATGTAAACCTACCGCTTAACGTAGCCCAATAAGAAGTCACTCAGAGGCGTTAAATAGTACGCACAAAAGGGCAAGTGAACAGTAGAATTTTTGAGAAAAAAGTTATCGTCAAATAGCTCAACAAAATTTTAGTCCCCATAGATTAGCCATTAAAGGAAGAAGGGTTTCGACGAAGCAGATATTGTTGGGATCGCATCAGCAGCTTTATAATGATTTTACAACAATATATACAACTCGGCATTATGTCTAAAATTCATGGATTTTGAGTAGGCTTTCGATTCGATAGACCATTATGCCTTCTGGTCGGCATTGAGAAGTAAAGAACAGCCACCAAAAATATTAAATTTAGTCAATGAACAATATAACGGGGCAAGTGCAGGGATAAGTCAGCCCTTACGCTTACTGAAATCAAACAAGCTGCATATTATCGCCAATATTATTCCATTCTACGCTGGACGTAATATTTGACAATATACCGGCCACTAAAAGATCTATAAGCTAGAGAATCAATGAAAACCTCGAAGTTCTCGACTATGTGGATGACATTGTCAGATTCGCATCCAAGAAAGAAATCATGCAGGACAAAATTAACAATCTCATCTCAACCGCAGCAAAAATACCTTCACATATAAATATTAGAACAACTAAGTCCTGTATTGTAGCTGCTACAAAACTTCCACTCATGAACATCAGAAGTACTGCCATTGTAAACGTAGAACAAATTTTCTAACTGGGCACCAACATAACATCACGTGGAGGTGCATTAGCAGTTGTGGAAAGTCGAGTGGTTATTCCAAGTGAAAGAATGAAGGACTAGAAGCCTTTCATTTCTTATAGAATACCTGGAATTCGAACGAACTCTAGCCAAAGGCATGAATGTGTTAATTCTGTTGGCCTGTATTGTTCCAAGACATGGCTTGTTACTGCGGCTATTAGACGACGTCTACCCACCTTAACTAACAGATGTTCGGGAAATAGTGTGTGAATATGGTGACCTCGTACCATCACAAACGATGAATAACTCTAACGTTCACATCAGAACGACATTTAATCCCCAAATGTGACGCGGGAAGCTGCCATGATTGCATCACAACCTGAAGAAGCCTTATGACGGGATTTGCATTGAAACAATTGAGTGAAATCCATAAAACACGAGGGAGACCTAAAACTACAAGGGAGTGGACAGTCCAGAATGAAAAGAGCATATTCTTCAAGAAATTAAGGTCATTAGCAAATAATATAGAACGATGGAGGCTCTATCTAAACAGTCTATGTTCCTGATGGAATCTGTCATCGTATATTTGAGGTCCTCCTTCAGCACAACGCATTCCCAACAATCAATGTCTTCCCTCTAGCATAATCAACGTTATTTTTGAAGTCAAGACGATCGTCAGTCACCATCTTTTGTTGCAGCAGATTCAAGCTCATATCTAGCAAATAAATACTTCCTCTAAATAATGGTGAAGAGAATAACAAAAATTAAATCATGCCCTCATATCTCCGCTTCGTTAGGAATTCAATTGAGACTGTTTTATTTGTCATTATTTCTCACACTTTTTCAAATCTTTCCTTATTATTCTAGCCACTACTGTTGTTATAAATTTAAAAAATTTCAGTATTTAAGGCATAAATGTAAGGCAAACTTTAATGATGATGTTGTAAACACTGATGCTAGTAATGACACAATGACACAGACACGTTCGCATACACATGCATGCACGCACAACAAGTGATGACTATTTATCACACGGTACACATACATATGCATGTACTCATGTCGTTACTGTACTGTGCAGTATTGTATTGTAAATATCCTGTCGTCTCTGGTATTGTATTGTATTTCTATGTATGCATGTATGAATGTATATATGTATGTATGTATAAGTGTATGTATGCATGTATGTACTGTAATATTATGTTTAGTCATATAATTGTATGAAAATGAATATTTTCTGTTAAAAGGGCGTTTACCGGACATGTTGTTCTTTTGTCATTTCTGTTCGTGTTTATATGTTTGTAAACATTATTACTAACTATGTACGTGTATGCGGGTGGGTGTGTATGTGTGTGTGTGTGATATATTAAGAGAATGCATGATGCCATCAATGCAATGAATGAAATTGTTCATGTACAATATATTTAAATGATGTTTTTGTTAACATGATGCCATAATTTTAAGGATATTTTTTTGGGGGAAATCTATGGAAATTGCATTTTAAATTATTTCAACATATTTAATAGCAAAACTAACAACTTCTTTAAGTTTAGATATTTGAATGAAATGTAATTAAGATAAATATTTTCGAAATGCCAATTTGATAAGATTGAAAATATTTGAAAAAAGGAGGCTTTCATTGAAGACCGATTTTTGCTTCCAAAACAACTGCTGTTATCACAAGGTTGTGTAGAGTTTATGCAAAGGAATGCTGTATTAACTAGACTGACTTTAAAAGGATGGGCACGCATATTACTTCACTAAAAATAGATCATCAGAAGTTAAAAAAAGGGAATGGTGCTGGTCTAAATACTGTTTTTATAACAAATGACGGAGTTAATAACAGAGGAAATGTTGTCCTGCACTTACAATATATGATGTTAAGGAATAATTTAAATCTGCAATACTGTATGTCTTCTACCAGCTAAGCGACCATTATCGCTTTTGTTTAAATTTAAAAATGCAATAAAACAACAACGGTTTGAAATTTAACAACTTTTTTTTGTTTTTGTTGTGAAGTACAATTGTTCTGGTTGGAAATGGAATATTATTTCATTCATATGGCATCCGCGGCTGGCCACACAATACCTCATTCAATCGGACCAATTTTCATGCACTTTTTCGAGTATTGGGGGTCGTATCTTGGCAATAGCATCACGGACGTTGATCTTCAAGTGCTCTATTGTCTCTGGTTTGTCGGCGTAGTACAGCAAATAGTCCAACGGTGTCAGATCACAGGTACTTGGCAGCCGATTGTCATCACCATTTCGGCTAATTAAACCATCGGCCATCAAACGTTTCACGCAATAACTCGATTGTGGCATGAGATGCGTGGCAAGTTGCGCCATCCTGTTGAAAGCAAACATCGTTCATATCAATACCATGAAGAGCGGGTACATAAAATCGGTTATCATGGTGCGATAGGTCTTCAGTCGTACGTAATGGGTGCATTATCTCTTGTAAGACTACGTTTGGTTTTTCTGAGCCACGCCAAGGTTAAAATAAGCTTTATCCGATTTTTTTTAGCAAAAACGACATCAACGAAGCAGATGATCGTTGCAGCTTCAACTCTTGAAGCAATTGAACTATGTAAGGCGTCATACGGAGATTTTTTTCACAAACTTCGACTTAAAAACTTTAAAGGTTGCTATGGTTCCTGAGACTTAACCCCACAAGAAAAGATCTACCAGGGTGGAATCGGTGACCAGTTGGTGACCAGATTATCACGTGATATGACCAGGCAGTTAAATCAATTGAAATCACACGTCGTTGGTGTTTAGGACATTCAATTAAAGCCAAAAGAAGTCGATAATCATCGCCTTATAGAGCTCGACATTAATAGTGATGGTCTGCCCAACTTTGTTCTGAAGGAAACATGCAAGGAGTTTCATATGGGTTGGTATCGTTGACAAATTTTGTTTTTTCGGATGTTCATTCATGCTAAAATAGGTATCTTCGCTAAAGATAATTTCTTAATGAAAATTAAACAGAGAACTCACGACGTTGTCTATAAGTTTGCAAAGCAGATTGAATAAATGGCAGTTAATTTTCAACTGATGTCTACTGATTGGGCGCCGCAGCCTAGTAGCTAGTATGTATGTTGGCTTATTAGACGTGAAGCCACGGTTCATACTCCAAGAGGGACAATTTCAACAAAACGAAAAATGGAAAAACAAATTTTTTCCGACTTCCCCTTAGGCAGACCTCTGGCTAAACCTCTGGCTACACCTCTGAGAGTAAATACAATTGCCATGAAAAAGTTTCTCAAAAATCTGTCGTTCGGAGTCTACTTTAAACTGTAGGTCTCCGGCCACTCTTGTATAAAATTAACACACTCAACATAAGTGGTGTAAGAAGCCAGGTCGTAATCCTATGTATTGTTTTGGACGCTATTGGATCTCATATGGCTTGGTATCTTTGACAATTTTGTTTATTCAGGTATTCATTCATTCTGAAATAGGCCTCATTCCTGAAGAATTTTTTTAATGAAAATTAAACAGAGGACATACGACATGGTCTACGGTCCTTACCTATCCAATCTTGGTGATTTTGCAAAGCAGACTAAATAAATGCCAGTTAATTTGATACGTGTATGTAGCTTCTACAAGATGGCCGTTATCGATTGTCAAAGTACGGAATATCTGTTTAGAAGACCCTCTATTTAATGTTTTGGGATGTGTCTTCTAAATTGAATTCTAGGTCTCGATGTGAGCTTTGATTCCTGAATATGATTATGAACCAATCACACTTATTTACCGTTATTAAAGCGAATATGAGACACCAATAATTACGGGTAATTGCAGATATTTTAGTACATTTTGTTCGCAATGTGCCTTTGGACTCAAATTATTTGAAAAAATATGAACGAAATTCTGACTCCAATTTTCAAAAGTTTTTCACCAGACGTGGAAACAGACTGTTATTGATCAATAAGTTCTCTTTTGTTAAATACAAGATTTTTTTTATTCTGACTGCATATTTACATTAGAAAACATTATTTTTAACAAACGACTACAAACAGGCATTCTCTATTCAACAACGTATGGGGGACCCCACAACGTATGATTAATATTTAATAGGTTAGTAACACGTACGTATACGTATACGTAAGTACGTACTTGTTGAAGTAAATAAATGCAATTAAATGTGACAAAATATCTTATTAAACATTACAAATATTTATTTTAAATTAAAATTACTTAGAGAAACTCGAGAATATTGACAAAATAAATTACATTTGTAAATAGGCTTGAGGATATGCTACTTCAAAATGATATGCTCTTTAGGTAATTTGCTAAGATGTAAGACTCACCCAAAATGGATGTGGGCATGGACATGGACATGGATGTGGAACATAATGTTGCTTAATTTATTTAAATTACAACAGTGCTTACAGGCAGTGCATATACATATGAATGCAAGTATATGCAATACTAATGCATTTTGTGTATTTAAATTTATTAACGTTTGGTTTTATTTCAATGGCCTATAAATTATTATTTTGGGTTTCAAGTATATTAACTAGGAGTTTATGTTTGTATTAGTTTGCATGTATTTGTGTGTTAACATGTGTTAATATTTAATTACAATGGAAGAGAGAGTTTTATTTTAAATAAAGTTTTGAATTCAAAGAAAATAATGACCATTTAACGTCTTTCTACACACACATACGTACTTGTCCACATTCATAAACATGTAATTAATGAGCTCTAACCACACACACACACACTTACACACATTATCATATTGAGTATGTCCAAAATAACAATTTCATGTAAAATTTATTACAGAATTTATTGTGAATGATTTTTATGGCCACCAGAGTATATTCAAATCAAATATTTAATAAGATTGATGATGTGCGTGTTTGTGTGTGTGTGTTAAACCACATGATAATTTTGTGATTTGAAATTATACAGAGCGAGAGTGATAGGAAGAGACAGGAAAATTAATTGCCGTTCATTTAAATAAGAACTTCTCTTATAAAGACAATAACAGCATGGATTTATTAAGGGGCGTACGTTCATATGCCAGTTTAAAATTTAAATTTCAGTTCTTAAAACGATTCCGTAATCGTCTGAAAATTACTATTTGTTCACATTTAATGTGACAATTTTCTTTGTAATTGCTTGGAAAATAAATCTTTTAAATGAAATTAACGTACATCGTAGCCAAAGGGATATGAGGCAACATAAACTTTCGTTGGCAAGTACAAGTAAAAGTAGACTGCAATCATGCATCACAATCACCAAAAATTACCTGAGGTTAGTAAGTAATCACTTGACAGGGAATTGTGCCTCAAAGTACACTTGTTCAATATGAGGATATTAGCGAAACCCATATGTAGACTTTTTAAATACTTGAAACCGGTGAGCCAATAATGCATCCCTGAAGAAAACACTTGGATGCATATCAATTACTTGGCGGGAAATTGTCTAGTCTGGTGTTTAATATAAATCTTAACGAAATCAAGAATACAGACAATGTTACGAAAACGGAAAACAAACAAAAGCTACAAAAACAAAACAATGGACTTGTTTACATGATCAACGATAAACAAAAATATCGCAACAACATCAGTATAAGAAAAAGTGGATAAACAAAGTAAACAAACAGGCACCAACAACACTGCAAGGACATACTTAAACAAAATACACAAACAACAATAACGAAAACAACATGCTTGTATTTATAGAGATTTCGCGAAGACAAAGTCATTATCCTTCAAAGAATCCATCAGACTGTTTACCCTGCAATATAAAAGGCACGACAGAGCAGGCAACGGGATCAGAAAGAATTCAGTCAGTCTTGTGTGAAGACGCATTGTGGTTTAAAGAACTCCATTGTAAAGATCTAACGAACAATTGTTAGTGTGTACGCGGAAGAGTGTAAAGAAGAATAACAAATAAAGCAAATTGTTGTTATTTAAATCAAGTTGCCAAAGGTAGAACACGGAATTGTGCGAACAATAAAGAATTGGTTAAAACTAAACAAAAATTTATTTTTATTTTATTTGAAATCTACGAACACATATTTTAAAAGTTTTTAAAAGGGTAAAAACGTAAAAATATGTAAATACATACATATGTACATAATTGTCATTACAATCCTTCAGTCAGGATAACGATCTAGCTTCTCACACCACTTACGTTGTGTGTGTTAATTGATTTTTTTTTATAGGTTTAAGGCAAAACAGTAAGCCAAACCTATTGCAACTGTAGTACTCACTCTTTTTTAAAACTTTATAGCAGGTTCACGTGGGCGATGTTATCTTACTATTGCTCAGGACCTTTTCTGTGAATCTGTCGAGTGTAAAATCAACACCCTATGTTTAAAAAAAAGAACTTTGAAATGTTATCCTTAAAGACAAGCCACACACGTTTAAAGGTACGGTTACATCTAAAAAATATTTGACCCAAAACGTAAAATATTTCTTTGCCACAAAATAATTTTGAGGGGCAAACAGAAAAATCTTCAATTTTGGGCAAATAAAATTATTTGCCTTCAAACAAAAATGTTTTAAGTGTGACCACCCAGTGTCAAATATTTTCATAATTTTTCAGCAAATATTTATTTGCTCTTACATATTTTTTGTATGGTCAAATAGAGGCAAATAACAGCTGTTTAAGGCTGTGTTGTCTACCAGCAAAACTAAATCACCAAAATCGTAAGAAAAAAATATGAAATAAAATTTGAAGTAAATAAATAATTAGTTTTATGTAAACCTTTTTATTCACTGTAGATGTATTCATTATATATGTACGTATAAATATTTGGGTGCCTGCATATTGTATGAATGCATGTATGTATATTCAGAATCTGACATTTAAATACACATGAATGCATATATCAATTGCTATACTTTTTACATTAAAGCTATTCAAAATAGAAAAAATGTATAGTATGATGAGCAAAGGCAAATGTTGAAAGATAGCAACAATTATTTAATTAAATATACATATGTACTCGTATATATGTATGTACATATCTATTATGTGAAGTCATCGTAGTCTAGTATTTAGTGAGATTTCTTATTAGCAGTGAGGCCACGGTTCACACTCCAGGTTAGATATTTCCAATAAAATAAAATATAAAAAAATATTTTTTCGGCGACTTCTTCTCAGCAGATTTTTGGCAAAATGTGGGGGGATGTGAGAAGCTAGGTAGTAGTCCTGACTAAAGTTTTTTTTCAGTAAAATGGTAGGTTTTTTAATCTCATTTCAGTAAAAGATCTTTCTCTGAAACGATCTAACTCTTCAGTACATAAAAATAAGGAGTTGTAGTTTTTGTTATAGAACATTTTGAATTTTTATTGCAATGATTTTAATTCTTTTTTTTGCAAATTGTCACGAAAACTTTATGTTTTTGTTCATGAAAATAAGCAGGTGAAAATATTCAGATTACAATATTATGAATGGAACTCTTAAAGTAGACGGTACGAGTGATTGTAATGGAGATTTATAATTCAAAACAGCAACATAACAATTCCAATTTTCCTTTTACACAAGTATACTTCATTTTGGAATTCAATCACTTTGGAGGATAAATTTCGAACAAAAGTGCCATAAGAACCTTTCTCAAAAATATCTATGATTTATATAAATTTTCAAATTACAACTATAATATATCATTTAATATATATATTCGATTTCCTATTTTTTGATTTAACATCTATTTTAAGATATGTCCATTATTTCAGCGATTTTCAAATATAACCATTGGCTGCACTTGAAAAATATAAACATTTATTTATGTTAATTTTATTGTGATAAAAAACACAATTTTTCTGTGCATTCTTTTTCTTTTCTGCGCTGAACCCATAGTCTTTTTACTCTTTTTCTGCACAAAATATCAATGAAAATCCGCAACACAAAACGCGAAAATTTTCATCTTCCACTATGTATGAAAATACGTATACATATATGTATAAATGTATGTATTTTTTTCAACGTTCTGTGTGACCTTTAGTCTAAAACAAAACAAATATTTCAAACAATCCATCAACATTTTGTGTGAATTAAATAACACTCATACGTATGGTGCAACCACTTAGAGCGGTTTAAAGGGAATTTTAATTTCAATAACATTTGCAAATAAACAATTAAATTTAAACTAATTAATGTTTTATAATTTAAGTTAACAGGCAGGTGTTACAACCACACTTGTGCTTGAAATACAAAAAAAAAGTTTTTTTCTTGTTTTTTTTTTGAACAGTTTTAAATGAAAAAAAAGGGCGCATAAATAAAGCAAAAATATCTATTTTTTCTCTCATATGGTTTTAACAGCCATTTGTATATTTTTATGGCTGCTCATAAATTGCATTAAACCACAGTTTCCATTTCCGTCTATTTATGTTCCTGTTTGTTTATTTTTTTTTTATTTTCGTTTTAATTTTCTATTTATTTTCGTATACAATTCTAGTTAAAACAACCAACCATCTGATGAAATTTAAATAAAACAACAGCCATAAACACATCCGACATATGGTTGAAGGGAAGGGAAGGGAAGGGAAGTGGAACAACTCTACAAAATTATATATTTTCTTTTCAATGTAAATTATTAGTGTCACTAGAAATAAATTTAGTTGTTGTCTGCACTACAAAAATTACAGCATGACTTCAAAATCCCAACCATATATACCATGTAAAGTACATTCGCATATGTATGTATAGCGTTCCCTTCAACTGTGTGTTAATAATTAATCCCAGTACAGAATGCAATGCAAATTAAAACAAAATATGCTTAAAAAAATAGGAGGAGGGAATAGAAAAAAATTGTTTTAAATTAGATTTAATTAAATAAAAACATGCTACATCTGCATGGAAATGATAAGTTTTTTTTTTGCATAATTTACTATAAAAATATATGCTCGTGTTTTGTTTTTCCTCATTTGTTATATGTGAGTTATATTTGCTGCATATGTGAGTGTAAGTCCTTAAATAAAAGGCTTTTAAAGCAGGGAATATTAATGTTGTTGCTTTTTCATAAACAAAACATTTAATTTTAAAGGCTTTGACTTAAAAAATGTTAGAAAGGAAAAAATAAAACAGTTATAACAGGCTGGGCTTACTGTTCTGTCCTCAACCTATAAAAATCTCTTGAAATGTATCCACCAGTCCTATTGCTATTCGTATATTAGTACGGGTAACTCTCTGCCAATTTTATGATGGTTAATACAGCCCTTCTAGAATGTAATAACGCCATAAAAATATGTGTTGCGGTAATGCGTTCTCCTTATTACGCAGTCATATTGGACCCAAATCAATCCTTATTGTCAACATAAGCACAATAAAGTGGCGATTATATACTCAGGCTGTTTACCGATTGTCTAAATTATAATTCAAATCACTTCACATAGTAATTGAACAACAAACGTTTCGATTGGGCAACCAATTTCCCTTGAGGGGAATATCCATCTCTCTCTGTATTTTTCCTACACCACAGAGAAATTCATAAAAGGCATGGAATCTACCTTTCTCGCAAGCTAATATGCTTACTTATTGCCACGAATTTCCACATTACCTGCTTAGCTAAGCTGTTTCAGGTTTCCATTTTAATTTCGAGTCAATCATCAGAACTGAGTGCTCAAATGGTAGGCTAAACGTCAGTTAGTAGTGCTATGTCCCGGTCAATGTATTTCCACTTCAAGCTGAATTTGGCACATCATTTCATGGCGTAAATTTCACTTGGAAGAAACGCGCTCTTTATACTTCACTCTCCCATAGAACTTCTGTTCCACTATTTGCCTTAGACGTATCCATCCAGTCGCCGTAGTCTAGTAGGTGGTATGTTGGCTTATTAGACATGATTCCACGGTTCAAACCCCAGCCCAGACATCTCCAACAAAACGAAATACGAAAAAGTTTTCCTTTCAGCGGATTTCTAACAAAAATTTTCAACGTAACAGAGTAAAATTGCCTTGAAAAGTTTCTCAAAAAAAATCTGTCGTTTAGAGTGGACTTTAAACTGTAAATCCCGCCACCACAACGGAAGTGGTGTGAGAAGTTAGGTTGTAATCCCGACTGAAGAGTTATAATAACCAACCGTGCAGTGTACTTCCACTTCTAGCTGAATTGGTCACATCTTTTGATGGAGTAAAAAACTCGCCCGAATACTTCATTCAGACATGGAACTTCGGTCCCACTGCCTTTGACTTATCCGTACTTCGTGGAATGTTCCTCATCTTAAAAGTTTGTCCAGTCATTCTTACTAAATTGTTTTTACAAACCTTCAGTTAGGATTACAACCTAGCTTCTCCTACCACCTATGTTGACTGCGTTAATTTTGTACATGAGTGTCGCCTACGTTTGACAAATTTTTGAGAAACTTTTCATGGTAATTTTATTTACAACACCTTGGCCATGATCCCGTGTAGTCATTACGATTACAGTTAAACATTAAGCAGCAAACAAACAGAAAATTATTGTCTGCCTTTAGGCGCCTTTTTCCATTATTTTTACACGTGCACTTAAACACGTTTATGAATATTTTATTGATTATTTTGTATCTACCTTGTTGGTGCTGATAGTTTTGCTAACACCCTACAGCAGAAAAGGCAGAAGTTAGTTAATGATGTAAATGCAAATTTATTTCGAATTATAACCTCAAATTCAATTTCGAAGTAGTCCGATCAGTGTATGTGATTTCCTAATTAGTCATTACAACCCTTCAGTCAGGATTATAACCTAGCTTCTTACACCTCCAATGTTGTGTGTTTTAATTTTATACATGAAGAGAGGGACCTACAGTTCAATGTCAACTCTGAACGACAAATTTGAGAAACTTCATTGCAAATTTATTTACTCTGAGAATTTTTCTCAGAAGACTGCTGCCAGGAAGACGCAGGTAGAAATATTTCTTTATATTCCGTTTCGATATCTGGAAATAACCATACCTTCCGATAGCCAAGCGGCTATCAGAGCATTGCATTCTAATGTAATGAACTCCAGGACGGTATACGACTGTCGCAGATGCCTTAACGAGGTGGCGAATCTATATGGTGTTTGTATCATATGGGTACCGGGACATAAGGATATTCCCGGTGACTGCGAGCGGATGAATTGGCCAGAAGGGGCACGACCGTCGGGGTCCGTCTGGGTACCTGCAAGCTTATAATTAACAATGCAATCGTGGACCTTGTCAACAGTAGATGGGCAGTTTCGGATACGGGCAGAACGGCGCAGAAAATTTGGCCAAGGCAGCTCTGCTTATACTCCAAAGAAGTAGACTCAGCACTGTTATCCGTGTTATTACGGGGCATTGCATTATAGAAACGCATGCGAGGCGTATAGGTCTTGGACACCTTGCAAATGATTTATGCAGAAGCTGTGAAGATGATGCGGAAGATGAGACTGCTCTTCACCAACTGTGTACGTGCCTGACACTTGATCGAAGGAAAAGAGGCATCCGGGTGCCTACTACACGGAGGATCTGAATGAACTGTCATGCATGGCAGTCTGAGACGCTTGTTCGGAAGCTCCGATTGGTTCCTGTACTAGGGGATAATGTGAAACTGTGACATTACAATGGGCCCTGTGTGCGGCCTAAGTTTGTCCGCTCATGACTTCATCGAGGGGACAGCCACTTCTACCTACCTACCTACTACCTTCGATGTCTGAGGTGTTGTTTGAACAACGGGCACTCGCCTATTCAGCCACATACTACCCACTAGACTATGGCAATTTTAAAATACCCTACTTAATGGCACACGACTCTAGGACACCTAAAGTTTAACGTCGACTTAGAACGCCTGACTTCTGGTAAATGATTATAAAGTAGCTAATTGCCACGAAATCAGTGCCTTAAAGTAGGGTACTGTAAAATCGACTAAGCTATAAAGTAGCATACAAAGTGGTTTCATTTTTTCTTTGCTTTGCCAATTCATGTCTTGTCTAATAATGAAACATAAACCTCTTAATCTTAAGCTCAAGGGTAAGAGGAGGTTAAACAGCAAAAGAATTTTGCACGAAAATAACAACAACAAAAAATGAAAAAGGAAATCTATAGAATATATTGAAAGAGCAGAAAAACAAACACCTTGAATGCTAACACATGTTGCATGCAACATTAAGAAAAAAACAGCAACAGAAGAGGAGGTAAACAGCTTGACAACAACGATGCATATAAACGCAGATTACCTTAAGCATAAATTACACGATGCACGTTATCTAATGCTACACATAATATGTGCAACGTGGATAAGGATATCACGTTGAATGTGTGTATGTGTGTGCGTGTGTTTCTTTTTTCTAAATACATACACTTATGCAATGATAAGTGTATGCTTAAAATGTGAGAAGCAGTCTGCAGTCAAGCGGGGGTGTAAAATTAGTCCGTACGTATAATGCAATTCGTGCAAAATTTACCAGCACATTATTAGAAAGAGAGAGAGCGCCTTTGGCTGGCTGCCACTCTTCCTTTTTGGTATGCTTGTGGCAAATAAGGCACGTAGTTGCAAGCCAAGATGAAACAGACTCACGTTTTCCTTTTGAATTTTCATGTTTTTTTTCAAGCACATTTTCGTTACTCTTAATCTCAACATATTTGCCCCGGTTTCCTTAGATTTCTTTTCTTTTTTCGGGAGGGGATGGTTGGTTTTTATGCTTTTTTCCTTCTTTTAAGGGGGTCTACAAAATTATTTTCAATGCAAATGTTAAACTAACAAGGTTAATATAACAGCACAAAAGAGAAAAAGAAAGGAATAAGGAAACAAGGAAGCAAGGAAATAAATCCATATTTTAAGTGTGTAACAGTCTCTCTTTCTCTTTTTTATTAATTTTCTCATAAAAATACATAAAAAACAGGAAAATTTAAAAGTTTTATTTGCTTTTTTGTAGGAAGTAGAGAAGAAAAGAATATTTTGAGAAAAGAAAACTTAGCTTTCGAGATTTTATAGCTTCAGAACGTACGGAGACGGAGATTATTTGCATACTTTTAGGGGTTTAGAGTTGCAGTATAAGGAATTTAATTGAATTTCAATTTTTTTTTAAAGAGGGAACAGAAATTTAAATGAATCAAAATATTTACTGTTGCATAGGGTTTGTCTCTCCCAGAAGGCTTAGGAGATGTATAATTCTGTCTAGCAAGTTCGGAAAAGTATAAGTGAGTTATTGATTGGGTCTGGTGGCCTGTTTTGTCTTGGCCAGAATTGTCTTACAAAACTTCATAATATTAATAAGAAAAAAGGGACATTTTTTGAACTTTAAACCAGGCATGACCTGGTGGAAAATACCTTTTTTAAGATATAAACACCACGTTATTGAATGGCAGCTAATATTGGAATCAGTCAACTGACAGCCCCGACGTAGAGCAAAGACTTCCATATCGTAAAGACAATTAAGGACAACAACTAAGAGTCGTCCAAAGAGCTAAATTAGTGTGTTATACTATCTATGCAGAGAAACATTTTGGTTGAGGATCCCCAAACATTCCAATGGATGATGGGCTTTAGGAAAACCAACCCGGTTTTAAGAATAAATAAGCTTAACTATGATAGAAGGGTTCTATATTGGTCTACAACTCTGTGCCTTTATGGAAAAATTTAACTCGAAAGCAAAGTTAAAGAAAAAAAATTCATGAGCTCTGTGATGACATACCACGAGATTCTGCATCTGCTAAAGAAGGCAACGGCAATATAGAAGAAAACTCTTTAACTAGCAATGACTGATGCAACAGCATCAGGGGGAGTAAACCTTATTGATATTCAGTCGCTGAATTGGCTCCAACAACAATACCAGCAATTAGAACTACTGCTAATGTCGAAGAACAAGCCGTCGTAGTCAAGTATGTAATATGTTGGCTTATTAGACGAGAGGCTGTGGTTCAATCCCCAGCTCAGGCATCTGGAACAAAATGAAATATGAAAAAATATCCTCTCAGCACCTCTTCTGGAAAAAGCTCTGAGAGTAAATAAAACCACCATAAAACATTTATCAAAAAACTGTAGGTCGCGCCGCTCATGACAAAATTAATACACCCAACATCGATGGTGTGAGCAACTGGGATGTATTTATGAGAACAACATACAACATGCATACATACAACATACAAAAATACAACATACAACAACCTTATATTGTAATGACCCATTAAGTAAATACAGAGAATACTTTGCAAGATTTTTGAGAAACATTTTCATTTACTCTCAAGTGTTTTTGCCAGAAATCTGCTGAGAGAAAGTCGCCGAAGAAATATATTTTCTTATTTTCATTTTATAGGAAATGTCTGGGGTTTGAACCGCGGACTTACGTCTAATAAGCTAACACAATAACTACTAGACTACAGCGAATTTGACCAATTCCAATAGTTTCGCATATTCAGCTGCGTGTCACCGCCAGTGATCTGGACAATGAATCTGATGTCAAAATTACTACAAAGAGGAAATGGGTGGTAAACCACATCCATGGATTCATAATCCACATCCGTGTATATTCTCAGGACTTTCTAGTATTGATTTCTGTAGGTAAGCGAGTATTATCTATTACGCATTGGATTTGGTTTCAAGCTTTGTCCCCATAACCGAACAGATCTGCCCCGACATGAATACTTGCGGAATCTATCAAGATTCCATCTAAAAAATCTCATAGCAATGATAATGGGGCACAGTTTTCTGGCGTATACTCCCAGGAGACTGGCTGAACTAATTGCATGAATAGGAAACCACAAAACATTTTCTTTGTCTTTGTTCAGTGCTTGGAAACTTAAGAAGCAGAATTCATGGACACCCAGAATTTAATGACAAAACATGTCTAACCATAATGAAGTCACCGTAGTCTAGTAGGTAGTGTGTTGGCAATACGGCAATATTGCTTGTTAACGTATCCACTGAGATGAAAATGAGTTTCTTTCGAAAAGATTTTTCTTGCCAAAGTTGACATCATCGTGCAGTTTCTCAGTGACTCAATAAGTACCAACGTTGCTTAAGAGAAGTCGCCATAGGCTAGTACATAGTGTGTTGGCTTATTAGACGTAAGGCCGAAACGAAATATGAAAATATATTTATTTCGCGACTTCCTCTCAACAGTTCCAGGCAAAATCTCTGACAGTAAATAAAATTGCCATGAAAAGTTGCTCAAAAATCTGTCGTTCGCAGTCGACGTTAAATTGTGGGCCCCGCCACTCACGTATAAAGTTAACGCACACAACATAAGTGATGTGAGTAGCTAGGCCGTAATCCTGACTGAAGGGTTGTAATGGCCAAATATGTCTGTATGTATGTATGCACATGTCCAGTCATAATACTGTGGAGATAGGATAGCTGAAAAATATCAAACGGGAGCTATAGCTGGTTGGCAGAAAAAGTAATACCGGTACGGGACCCTACAGCACTCAAGTAATCTGAGCTCAATTACACGGCTGGTAGTTTAACTTAATCTAGCCTTGTTGCCATAACTTTTTGCTGAAAGGCACTTTGTTGCTACCAATGAAGTAAGTCAGCTCTTCCAATTTGCTTAGGTTAGTTGCGTTTTTATGACAAGTGTCCGCAGTAATCTTTTAATAGATTTGTTCATGAACAACATTTTTGCTTCAGTTTTGGCACCCTTGCTAGCTTTTTTTTAATCCATTTACTGAGTTAAAAATCTATACTCCACCATAATATAAAATAACCAACAATAACTCATTTAACCCTCAGTTTTTATGTTCAACAAAAAAAAAATGAAAAAAAAGGAATTTATAAACCAAGTGTTGTAAAAAAATACAGCAGGTGGTAGAGAGAATTCCAATGAAAAGTTCTTTTTTTTTTGTTTCATTTATACTAGCGTTTGGTATTTTTTTGCGAGAGAGCTTTAAACATATTCATTATTTTCCATTTCCGATTAATGGAAAATTGCAGCATAACTTTGAAAACCACTTTTAAAGCAACACTTTTCAATGTTAAAACTTTTCAATTTTGCAACAACAATACTTTGGAAATTATGCATGCTGCCAGAGCCATGGCAGCCAGCAAATGGGGAAAATGCATATAAAAAAATTTAAATCAAGGAAGAGAAAGAGAGAGAGAGAGAAAGTGGTAAAGCAATAATAATAATTTTTGTAACAATGCCACAGTTTAAGAGCAGGGGTGCAACCAATTGAAACTTCACAATACGGCACTAGGAGTAGAGCAGCATTTTAATTTTCATAACAAACTGTGCTACTCGATAAAAATTATTAGCGAAGCTATTGGAAGCTGCGTAGGGGGCATGAAGGAAATGAAACTACTCTACAGAAGTTATAAATATTATGGAATTATTATGACAGAGTTATGGCTTGCATTTCACAACAAGGCAAAGCAATAAATACGTTTTGAATTTGCAAACTCTTAAGAAAGGTTCGTTCGGTTTCTTTTGATATCCTTATTCTAAATAATTTAAAGTTCTGCTAAGAAACACAGATTTCTCCACTGTTTCAAACTGCATTACTAATACAGATATAATCAGATCTAATAAGGTATTGTAAATAGAAGATGCTGAAAGGAAGATGCCGATGAAATATTTTTTTAAATTTCATTTTATTGGAGTTCATAAGCCAACCCACGACCTACTAAGTTATGGCAAGAACGAACCTCTGCCTACAAATGAAAGGAATGCCGCGCTCAACATACCTAACTCCAGCTCTAGTCGTAATTGATGGTGCTATATTGTTAAGTTAAGTATTCCAGGAACTGGCTGCTTTACAGTTAAAAGAATTCAGAATTTCGAGTGTAAATTAATTCATTCGAAAATATTCCAGGAAAATTTTATTTAAAAAGCAAGAAAAATGTTTCAAAAATTTATAGAAAACACATGTTGAGATTGCACAAATTAAATGGAAACAACTCCACAAACCATAAGACATTGAAAAAAAAAAGAAAAACATATCAACTCCAACATTATATAGAAATTATATCTCATGATTGCTGTATATATGCTCCCATCATTGTTTTTTTCCATGCACATACATACATACATACATCCATACATAATTATGTATGTATATGCATGAGTAGAGATTTATTTATCTACCTTATGTTTCTCGTGTAGTTTACATTGTATTGGTATGTGTGTGGAAAGAAAAACTGGATATAAAGTTGCATGAAAATGTGTCAAGGTTGCTTCGTGGATACACAACATCAGGAGAATAAGCAAAAACAGAACGGAACTGAACTGAACTGAATTGAATACAACAAGCTGAGCCAACACAAAACGAATAAATAGAATCAAATTCATATACAATATACATTAACATACACATACAGTTATACACATACACGCATACTGTATATACTACATATACAAGCTTAATATAAGGATTGCTTGTAATACAATAAAAACAATAAAAATTTAAACACCCTGTGAGTGCAGAAGTGCAAAAAAGAAAAAAGGAAAGGCAACCAGAGGAAATCAAAACCTCAACAAATGAAAATAAGTGGAGAAGAGTTATATGCGATCTATTTTGAATATGAGAAGTTGCCGTAGTCTAGTAGGTAGTGTGTCAGCTTATTACACGTAAGGCCACGGTTCAAACTCAAGGTCGGACATCAAAACGAAAATACAAAAAAATATTTCTTCTGCGACTTCCCCTCAGCAGATTTCTGGCAAAAACTCTGAGCGTTAATTAAAACTGCCATGAAAAGTTTCTCAAAAAAAATCTGTCGTTCGGAGTCGACTTTAAACTGTAGGTCCCGCCGCTAATGTATGAAGTTAACGCACATAACATAATTTTGACTGAAGGATTGTAATGACTAATTATGTATGTATGTATATCGAATATGGGATACCCTATATCATAAGGCAACTTGTTTCTTTATCTCTTAAAGTATCGTAACGTAACTACGAATAATTTTCTAAGGATCATAGGTTCAGTGTAGAGTGATGGAGGTTTCATAGGAATGTGAACACAAAACTCTCTCACTGGCAGACACTTTGCAATAAAGTTTATCCCACAAAAAGTCACCGTTTGGTATGGATTTTGAGCTGGCGGCGTCATAGGCCCATATTTGTTTGAGAACAACGTTTGCATGGCCATCGTTTTCAATGGCAAGCCCAGTAGTTCGCTAAATAACTCTTTTCTTTTGGCATGAATAGAATAATCTGGATATACCAACGACATATGGTTTCAGCAGGATGGCGCTACGTGTTACACAGGCCGGACCACATTGCAAATTCTGTAGGAGCAATTTAAGCGCATGGTCATCTTATGCGGGGGTGATGTGAACTGGCCACCAAGATCTTGCAATATGAGTCCGCTAGACTTTATCTTGTGGGATTTTCTTAAGTCTTAAGATGTTTACGACAGCGATCCATAAAGTCAAGATAGCCAATGCCATCGCTTAAATTCAGTCTGGTTTATGTGCCACCAGAGTTATGGCACCCCTGGACATTTCGAATGCACTCCAATGAAAAAAGTCTTGATAGACATTGTATTCTACACCCAATGCAATCAGTATGTGTTTCAAATGAATAAACAGTCCCGATATTCATATACATAAATACAAACACAATTGGTCACTACAACCCTTCGGAAGATAGTGGAGAAGATGGAAGTGACCGTTGGAGGCACTAAGATCAAATCGAAGAGGGCCATAAAATACTTGGGAGTGATTATCGACGACAGGCGAACTTAAAGGAGCACGTGAAATTCATCGGCGAAAAGCCATCTGTAACACAGGGAGCTCTGGCGAGGATGATGCCAAATATTGGAGGACCAGGTCCATTTAAGAGGACGATTATATCGAGGGTTGTAAAGTCAATAATGTTATATGCTTCCCCAATATGGTCGGAGGCACTCTCCGTGGGGCCTACAAGGAGGATACTGTCCTATCATCCAAGCGCAATTAGACAAGTAAGTGACTTCAGGAAAGTGTCTGATGAAGCGGTATTGGTATTGGCAAAGATAATACCGATAGATATATTGGCAAATGAGATGAGGCGGATATACATTCGCCGTCTCGAGTATCGAGGGCAAACGGCAGCTATAAAAGCAGAGAAACGAAGGACTTCCATGCACAAATGGCAGTCAAAGGGAGAACAGTTTAAAGGGAAGATGTACATTTCGCCTTATTCTTGATATAAACCATTTGATGGAGAACGAACATTGCAAGCTGAACTACTACGTGACCCAGGTCCTAACTGGTCATGGATGCTTCAGGAAGTACCTGCACAGATTTGGACATAATACTTCCCCTATATGCCCAAACTGTGTAGATGAGGAGGAAGATGTGGAGCATATTCTAACATGCTGTCCCAGATTTAGATGGCCCGGAGAAACGAGTTTAAGACTAAACCGGCTAATGGAAGAGCTGTTGAATTGTAGGATTCTATGGAGCCAATACAGCCAGAGAATGGCTGAAGTTATGCTAGAACTCCGAAGGCTGGAGGAACGGAGGCGAAATTTGATTAAGTGTGATAAAGCTTTAAAGTTAACCAGACCTCCGCGAAGTTATTCCTTAGTTCCGCGGGGGGAGAGTGGTTGAAGAATGAAGGGAGTGGGTTTAGTACGTAGGCACCAGTGATGGTGAAAAGTGCACTCTTTTGTTGAAATAAAAGTGTCTTTTTAGGATTCCCACCTCCGGCCCAAAACAAACAAAAAAAATCTACAACCCTTCAGTCATGGTTACGACCTAGTTTCTCACACCACATACGTTGTGTGTGTTAATTTTATCCATAAGTGGCGGGACCTACAGTTTAAAGTCGATCCCGCAGGACAGATTTTTGAGAAACTTTACATTGCAATTTTTATTTACTTTCAGAGATTTTTTTCCAGAAATCTGCTTAGGCAACCGCCAAAGAAATATTTTTCCTCCCCTAGATTCACGGCTTATGTATCTTCAAATAATATGTACTTACAAATACTATGGTTTTATATTGTACGAGTGTATGTGTATGTGTATCATCGTCTACCAGCCACCAACCACGGTGTTTGCCAGACATAGTAGCAGTGTTTGTGTACTTCACAAAAGATTTACAAAATTTTAACGAAATATAAAAAAAAAAACGCTCAAATAAAATCACTTTTTTTGCTTGTTTTCTCTGACTACACTGCACTGAGTTTAAGGGTAAGTGGCCTACTTGATGGATTTGTATAGAGAAAAAGACGCATAAAATGCAAATTAAAAATAAAAAGAAGAAGAAGAGAGAGAAGATGAAGGAAATTTATTTACTTGTTGGCTCTAAAGCGCTTGTAAATAAGCCTAGACGAGCAGCAAAGAAAAATTCTTTGACATGCAAATTTTCTTTGCTCAAGTTGGGTTAAAGAATTTTTCTTTTTAATTTGTCAGTGCCAAGGAAAAAGTGAAGATAAAGGTGAGATTAAAAACAGAATGTTGTCTTATGGAAACATAAATACGAAAAATTAAACGGAGTGATGCTGGTATCGGAAAAGTGCTTAGAAATTTGAACAAAAATAAGGACTTGAAAGTAATAGTAGGCGATTGAAGATATTTCATAAAATTTGGTCCTCCATGATAATACCGGATAAATCGTCTGTTCAATAATAAATGTTTACACCTCCTAGGAAACATCATTCAGGTTTTCGCTGAAGCATCCAGATAGCGTTAATGCTCATACTCGTACCAAAAAAAAATATATGAACCAATGATGCTGTCATACCGAAATCCACACCAAAAGTGACTTTTTCGCTCTTGAAACTCATGTGGATGAATATTGTTCCGAATTCGTAAATTATGTTTTTTCACGTAGTCATTCTGGCAAAATCTCTGAGAGTAAATAAAAAAATTGTTATGAAAAGTTACTCACAAAACTATCTTTTGGAGACGACTTTAGAATGTAGGTCGTGCCACTTATGGATAAAATTAACACACACAACTTCAGTGGTGTGAAAAACTAGGTTGTAAACTTGACTGATTGTTGCATTTTTACATTTTAAAAACGTTTAAAATATGAGCTCGTAGATTGCAAATAAAATAAAAACAAATTTGTGTTTTGTTTTAATTAAAATTCTTTATTGTTCGTACAATTCTATGTGCCACTGTTCGCAACTTGATGTAAACAACAGCAATTGCTTTGCTTGTTATTCCTTTGTTTACACTCTTTGCATAAACAATAACAATTACTAGTCGATTGTTCGATAGATCTTTGTAACGGAGATCTTCAAACCACGATGGTTCTCTTCAAACACACCGCGTCTTCACAAAAGACTGACTCAACTTTTACTTTACCAATTGCAGTCACCAATTATGTATGTATGTATGCTTGAAAGTGTATTCATTAGAAGATTTAGTTGATTGGAAAACCATTTCTTATTATTGATGTGTTAGATTTTTATTGTCATAAAAAAACCCGAGTAAAAATGTTTTGGTGGTCATATAGTCGACCTTATGTATTCAGGAAATTAATATCCTTGAGAATTCAGTCGAATCAAAATTCATAGAAAATTGATTTAAAACTGTGGGGTAATACTTTGAAATCATTATCTTCCATAAGGTTACATTTAATTTAACCTCTATCCGCCCCTTTTTACAAAAAAACTGTCTTTTCCCTTACCCCTTGAGTTCAATTATTATGAAAAACGTTCCGTTCCCCCTCTTAATGAAACTTATTTAACACAAATTAAAATAAATTTCATGTTCATGCTTTTTTTTGGCAAAAATTATTTGGCATTCGCAACAGCTGACGCTTGACGCTTAAAATATATGTACTCAGGACAGAAGAACATGACATTAATGGTTGAAAACATAATCATTTTATTGCCATCGATAACAATGAGGGGTCCTGTGCTATGCTACCCTTTAAAGAATAAAATACTGCTTATAAAAGAGAGAGAGAGAGAGAGAGAGAGGGAGGAGGAATTGTATTAAGAAATTAAAAATAACAAAAGTATGCAGCATCCTTTAATTATTCTTTAACAAACGGAAGCAAAATGTAAAAAACAACAGAAAGAACACACAATAAAAATTGAAAGTGAAAACAAAAAAAACAAACAACAGAAGGAAGTAAAAGGAAAGGCAACACATACATCCACACACACACACACAATTAACATTGTAAATAAATGAACGAATGAATGAATGAAAGAGTGAATGAATGAATGGAAGTATAAATAAGGGAATGAATAAATAAAATATTTGCTGGCACAACTGAAACTGAAAGTGAAAGTAAGAGAATGAGAAAATCCATGTACAACAACGAAAACAACGGAAATAGCAAATTAAGCAAAGAAAAGGTTACAAAACAGAAGAGCACAAAAAATGGCAATAATGATGAATATTAAACACAGTAAAAAGGAATGAAGCAAGAAAAATAACAACAACATCCAGCAGCAGATTAAAGTGGGCTATAAAAGATATCCTACGCCAATTATGATTGCATTCAGGCGTGAATAATTTCTAAATTAAGTATTTCTGCTAAATTTATTTAAAATACGTTTTTATGTCTTAAAATACTATTTGAATTTGGTTATCTGGAGCAATAACTTTTACGTCCACGTTTAAGCAAAATACTCCTTCCCCAGTTGACACTTCTATTTATGAATACAATTGTACGTCTATTTTAAACTCATTATCCCACATGCTTGCTAAAGACCTGTAAATATTTTGATAGTTTGAGGCTTCCGCTTGTGTTTACTACTAACCTTAGTTTAATTTAAGAACTACAGCCTAGCTTCCCTCACCAACATGTGTTACTTTAATACTGGAGAAGAGGGATCTGCAGTCATGATCTAAAGACAACTCGGCATAACAGATTTCATAGGGGTTTCATGATAATTTTACCCCCACACAGATATACATACTTTGTACTTACAAACCTTCAGTTGGGATTGCGACCTGGCTTCTCACACCACTTGTGTTGTGTGTGTTAATTTTATACATGAATGGCGGGACCTACAGTTAAAAGTCGACTCCGAGCAACAGATTTGTTAGGACGTTGTTCAATGGGTCAACTGCACTTCCAGGTACTGTTCTTGTCTCAATTGGCAAGTACACGTCCTCTAACCTAAACCTAAACAACAGTTTAGAGAAAATTCTCACGGCATTTTTTTTATTTTCTGAGTTTTTGTCAGAAATCATCTGAGACGCAGTTGCCGAAGAAATATTTTTTTATATTTCGTCTTAGTTGAAGATGTCTGACCTGGGGTTTGATGCGTGGCCTCACTTCTAAAAAGCCAATGCACTTCATACTAGACAACGGCGACTATGCTTTTACATCTACGTTGACGTCCTTCCATTAGTTTAGTGGGATTCAATTAGCACAGGGACTGCATTTACCTATGGCGTCACAAAGGTCCGCTATGTGTGCTGAAGAGAGCTTTGTTGGACAAAACTACCACCTCAACCTAACTACGTACTTTAAAGTATTTAAGTCTCAGCTCCTCTAGAGCTTTTCAGCTAAAAACAATACGTTGTTACGATTCCTTCTCTTGCTCGTCTTACCACTGCTATAATATGGTTAACGTATACGTTCCGGCATACGCTCAATTGCATGGCAATCAATAATTATAAGCATTAGAAAGCTAATCACCTTTCTCCCTTTGTCCTTTCCATTGACAGAAAAAGCTAGAGTATGCTGGACGTCTTGTAATGAACGGAAACATCTAATAAATTCGATGGCGTTGGCAGTAGCTGTACACTCGTCAACAATATTATTTTTTTGCATAAAGATTTACTTGTTGTTCCCATCTCAGTTGGACATGATGTAATTGAGAATATTTTTGGGTCTTATTACGGCTGCTAAAGTTTCCAGAATCAATTTTTGTCATACATACATACATAAATGGCCATTACAACCCTTCAGTCAGGATTACGGTCTAGCTTCTCACACCACTCATGTTGTGGGCGTTAATTTTATACGTGAGTGGCGGGACCTACAGTTTAACGTCGACTCCGAACGACAGATTTTTGAGAAAGTTTTTCTTGGCAGGTTTATTTACTGTCAAAGTTTTTGCAAGAAATCTGCTGAAAGGAAGTCGCAGAAGATATATTTTTTTTCATTTTTGGTGTCTGACCTGGGATACGAACCTGGGCTTTACGTCTAATAAGCAAACACACTACCTACTAGACTACGACGACAGAGGAAATAGTACTTCATCTTTTTGCTCCAGCGAAAGCGGATCAGTATCCCCCTTAATGTGGTATATTGTCTTTGATGAATGTGTCAGTAGCTTTGACTGCCTGGCTCACTACGCTGACTTTGCAGTGAGTTATTGACATAGGCATCCAAGGGTGCTTGACCCGCCTTTATCACTAGACCAACTTAAAGAGTGAAACACATAGATTCGTTAATAACAAGACAGCATAGCTGCTGCTTTTACTTTAAGATTGAATTCTGCGTGAACTCGTCGCCTTGCCCTGAATTTTGTTTTGTTTCTTTCTGTTAATCTAGCTCGTGAACATATGCTGTAGCAATTAACTTATTGTTTTGTTTGTTGTTTTTGTTTTTAATTTCCACGTACTGTTGTTACATTCTTTCCCTCACGTGTAGGGCAATAAAATATGATTATTGTGCTCGGAAACATATGTATTCATTCAGCAGCATGTGCTTTCTATAAAAGACGGTACCACATGTGAAATGAAATAACAATGTTGGAGGAAGCAAATATACTTAAATTCTTAGTAAAACAAATAATTTATTTACAACAGTAATGGTTTAATTGAAGAACCTTTTTAAGCTCATTCCTAACTTTAAATTTAAATAAAACAGAGAATATGTAAACTTTCATTGAAAATATTTATTTGTCTGAATGACTTATTAATGCCATTATTTGTGTGTCCCATTTTCCATGACTCTGGTGTATAAGTTAGGTTAGGTTTGAAGACGTGTACTTGTCTTTGGGACAAGTACAATAATGTAGATCGGGAAATTGGAAGAGGTTGTAAAGGGACGACATAAGAGACGGAGGAAAAAAGATGGACCACAAACATACAAGAGAGTGCAATTACAACCTTGATGCCCTAGCACTCCTTAACCAGCTCAACCAATTTATGAATCTATGGAGAGCCCTAATATTGGCTGTCTACAGAGAGTCTAACAAACATTCGAAGAAGCCCTTGTTTACGCTCCTCAACCTTATAATCCGTGGAAAGTTGCAGAGGAGATGTTCGATAGTTTCAAAGATATGTTGGCTTTGAAAACCTCTGTGGTTTGTGCGTTATTCGCATACACCTTCAACTTAAGAAAACCCTACAAAAAGAGTCTGACAGAGTTAAATCGCACGATCACTATGGCCAGTTCACACTAAATTTACGTGACATGACCACGTCTTCAACTCGCTTTTGGAGAATATCCAATTTGGTATGAGTTGTGTGGCATCTGAAGCAGTTTAAACACATCCGTTGGTGTTAGGATCATGCAATTCAGGCCAAAAGATGTTAATAATCATCAAGCTATAGTGCCCTTCATTGACAGTGACAGACTGGCCAAAGTCATTCTCTAAGAAATATCACTGGAATATCTTCGGGCCAAAATACATCCCAAACAGTGACATTTGCGGTATTCATTGGACGTTTCCATATTTCAAGTGGACTACATACATACATAATTGATCATTACAAACCTTCAGTCAGGATAACGACCTAGTTCCTCACACCACTTATATTGTGTGTGTTAATTTTATACATGAGTGGCGGAACCTCTGTCGACTCCGAACGACAGATTTTTTAGAAATATTTCATGGTAATTTGATTTTACTCTCAGAGTTTTTGCCAGAAATCTGCTGAGAGGAAGTCGTCTGAGAAATATTTGTTCATATTTCGTTTTGTTGGAGAAGCCTGACCTGGGGTTTGAACCGAGGCCTGATGTCCAATAAGTCACATACTAGTACTCCTTCATCCAGAAACGAGCCTCATCGCTAAACAAATTTTTTCGATCAAAATTAGGGTCACTTGGCAACTGCTTTACAGCCCATTTAGTCCATAGAGATTTGACAAAATGAAGGGAATAAATGACAATTGATTGACAGATGTGGTTTCCAAAAGATGATCGCTATCAATGCAATTGATTGCCCGTTAATTCCCCTTCCAAAAAAAAGCTGTTGTAATCGAAGCACTACCGATTTTCTGTGCTAAGGTTCACATATGTTGGTGGCAACACTATTTTGTGGGGCGGGGTCATTCTGTACAACATGACATTTCATTCTTGTACAGCATTACAGTACACGGTAGGCATTCGCGGCTATAGGAAGAGAAATCATTTGCTGCTTTATAGCAACATCAATACACCATTGAATACAATTTTGACTATCCAATGACTCCTACGGGTCATTATACTTTAAGACTTGAAGAGAACCAAAATAATATTGAACGTCACCATTTAAAATTGCATACGTACATAACACTCTTACGCTTTAGAGGACAACAAAAGATATTACAACAACAATAGCAAATATAAATATATCCTTTTCGTAAACATTTAAAACAGTGACAAAGCATTTGTTCGTTAACATCCTTTTGTTATTTTTTCATAATTCTGAGAAATGAGTTTTAACAAACACTCGGTTTTTTTTCCTCTTTTAATTTTTCTTTTCTCTCTTTTCCCTTTTCTTTTTTCAATATTTAGTTTTTTTTTCTTTTGTTTTCTAAGTCAAACATTTGTACGCAATCTGTCATTTCTGACGTTAAAATTTTTCACTTTGTCACCCCCGACACATGTTACATGCCACTTATCTGCCATAAATGTTGTATTTGCTGATACAGCAACTGCAAGTGCAATTGCGAAGAAAAAAAGCAAAAAAAAAGTCTGCTTTAAAAACTAGAAAAAACTAAAACGGAATTCTTTAAAAACAAGAAAACACTGAGACACTGAGGCACTGAGAAATCGAATGTTATCGTTATCGTTTTACACTTTAGCTTCTAAGTGAAAGGTTTAATGCTGTATTGCTTATGAAAATAACCTATGGTTGGTATGGTTAGAGTAAGAAAAACGTGACAAGAGAGAAAAACTCATAATTCTTTTTAAGATGAATTGAAGAGTAAGTTAAGTTGGTGCCGATGATTATAACTTTTGGTAAGGATTTCATAAATTTATACTAAATCTAATAAACAGCAAACAGCAACAGTTTTCAAAGTATTAGCCGTTGTCTGTTCAAAATCTTATTGATATTAGGAGCAGTTGCTGGGCGATTGAACAGTGACATGAATCAAATACTGGTTGCACAAGGATTCTAAGAGATTTAACCGTAGATCGAGCCTTAAAAAACTTCATAATTCCAGCTTATGTATCACTTTTGAAATATGCGCCAAAATGTTTGATATGATGTACATTGGCAAGGTTTTTTACATAAAAATCAAGCACTTCATGTCAGCTTGATTTTATTTCTTTCTAAATGGTAATAATTTGACGTCGAGCACCCTTCTTTGTGGCGATTTATAAGTTTCCAAATGCTTAAATATGACAGCTTATTGTCACTCGCATCAGTAACACTTTCAGTTGAGGGCTGACTGAAACCTGATGGTACAAACCATTCTTGTGATTCGTTAGAAATATTTGTTGTCAATGTCATATGAGGTAAAAAAGTTTCCCGTTGCATTAGAACATCGATTATGTCAACAATTTTCTCTCTTTGTTTCCTCACTGGTTTCCCAGGTACGGGTTTCCCCAAATACTGCTGTAAGTAGTTGCTACGCACGTAGCATGTTCTTGAATCTAAAACTGCCAATTCGACTTCGGTGGACCACGAAATTTATAACGACCATCAAATTAATTTCCCTAACAATCACTGTAAGTATTCCATCATTAAGTACAAATTTCAATTAAAATCGCTGGAGGTAATTTTCATTTTCCACAATAAAACTAAAAAGTTTTTGAACTTTGTTGCTAACAACTTTAAGTTGAGATGAAAATATACCAAAAAGGAACATAAAAACATAAGCATCATTATTTAAATATATTTTCTTTAATTTTCTTATCTTTGAGGCGAACAAAAATTAAATTTTTAAAAATCTTAAAAAAGGACATATGGGCTGCTCTGAAAGTATGATAGCTAATCCAAAACTATTTATACAATATTATTTCCAACATAAAACTACAAATTGTGTGATAAAAGTTTTATGAAAATGTTTAAAATTTTCTAACAAAAAATTAAGATAAATATATTTTTTTTTATAAAAAAAATGCTTTTCATTCGAATTTCAAAAAAAGGCTTTAAGTATGATTATTAAAGGCTAGGTGTAAATATATCATTAACAAAGCGAATGATTATCATCTCATACGTAAGTAATTGATCGAAATATTATCATCTGTAATAAAACATGTGACGAAATACATTTTTCTAATGTTTGTCTGTCACGTGAGATAAATATGAGAAGAGAAGTAAGAAACACTCTACAACATTTCAGGAAACAGCTGCTAGCAATTTGCCTGAAAATTGGTAATATTTTCTCTTCCCAAGCTACTAAAGGCAGTTTGTTCTGTTCCAAGTAGTACCATCTTTGGCGATAACCATCCTGTTGCCATGTTTGTTGCTGCCAATACTTTCTTCAGTTCATAAGACGAGCTTCTATTTTCTTCTTCTCCAAAGTCTTTAGCAGTAGGAATATTACATATATAATTAATATATAATCGGTTATTACAACCTTTCGTTATAAAATTGAACCTTGATCTGACGTCTATAAGGTAACACGCTACATACTACGACTACTTCAATCAATATCAAGAACAGAAAATTCAACCTTTTCACTTTCGTTCCACACTTAACTTTCAATTCTTTCTCAAAAACCATAAATATTGTATTATTTAGGATAAAACTTCACAAAATCTTTGAAATCTTAAAAAAAATTACATACACGACACCAAAAAATCTCTAGAAAAATTGGATGTATCAAAAATGATACATGAGCCAGAATTATGAAGTTTTTGAATTTTGTAATCCATGTTTGAAATTTTCTTTTTTTATTTGGTTTAAACTAATGGCGATAACAATACTAACGAATTAAGAAAATATCAGGCATCTAACTTTTTCTGAATTAAAGTTGTGTAGTCTAAAAAATTGAAATGTATCATTTTCGATACAAAGCTCGATCTACGGTTAAGGACGACTTCCCAAAAAATATAAGGAGTACTGTTAGATTATTTATTGGTTAAATTAACAAAAATCATTGAAATTGGCCACGCCTATCGTATACCGCCCATTCAATCTAAAGCGATTTTTTTCCCATACAATTTTTCCTATTCAAACAGAACTTTTCAAATTTGATACATATGCTTCCAGAATTAAAGACGCATGGCAAGTTTTATCAAAATCAGTCACGCCTATCGCTCAGCTTTTATTTTTTGCTTCGATTGCAGACCACTTGAATTGAAATCAACCAACATAAATATGTACACACATTTGCACATAATTGGTCATTACAACCCTTCAGTTAGGATTACGACCTAGCTGCTCATATCACTTATGTTGTGTATGTTAATTTTATCCATAAATGGAGGGACCTACAGTTTAAAGTCGACTGCGATCTACAGATTTCTGAGAAACTTTTCATGACAAATTTATTTACTTTTAAAGTTTTTGCTAGAAGTCTGCTAGAGGCAATTGCCGAAAAAATATTTCATTTTAGACTATGGCGACTACAGCAAACTATGTATGCAATCTACAGTGGGCATCAAAAGAAACTGTACATTCAAAAAAAAAAAAATATACATTAATAAATTACCATTGTTTTTATTTTAAAATTGTTTCATTGCAGGTTTTTAAAATTGAAACACAAAAAAAAATTACAAAAGATTTCGAAATGTTGTCAAATTATTTCGGGCACTCTCCTTAACTGATAAAAGTTGAGTTTGATGATTGTTAGAATTTTATCTTTTGTGTACAGTTTCTTTTGACTCTCACTGTACGTAGACAAAATACTAACCTTTGGCATCAAAAAACGGATTGTGATGGCTATTGCCAGATTTCTTTTTACTACACCTTATAATTTTCTAAAAACAAATTTAATGTTTTTGCAAAAGTTTGTGGCATGTTATTGACATCCTTTCTTTTGCCTTTCACTGTCCGCTTTTGTTCATAGGAATTCATTTATATGTAATTGACTGTGTGTGTTGCTTTGTTCATGTTCGTTTTTAATGGTTTTTTAGTTGTTGTTGTTGTCAAATAGTTGCTGTTTATTTTTGTCCTTTTTATTGTTTGATATTTTTTGTTATTTCGATTGCTGTTGCTATTGTTGTTGTTAATTTATTTTCCCTTTGAATGCTGTCAATTACATTTTCATTTTCATTTTCCTTTCCTTTGTTTTTCCTTTTTTCATACGCATTTTTGTTTGTTGTTGTTGCTGTTGTAGTTTTTGTTGTCTATTTCCGGTTTTTGTTTGTTTATTATTGTTATTGAAATGTATTGAAATGTCACTAAGTTGTCTGTTGTTGTTGTTGTTGTTGTGTATTATTGCATGAATAACTGTCGCTCTCTTTCACTTGTTCGTTCTTTTTTTCTTTCTTTTTGTATTTTATTGTAGTTTTAATATCCCTTTTTCTAGGGGAATTTTGTTATTAAAAAAAAAAAACAACAACAACACTGAGTGAGTATTTCAATAGAAATTTTTGTTTTTCTTTCGCTCTTAATTTCATGCTTGAATGCCTAATAATATGCTTCATAAATTATTTTGGGCACAAAGAGAGCAAACATTACATATAATAACATAAAACTAACAGCTGAAAAAGGTTTTCTACTCTTCTCTTCTCTTTTATTTTCTTTTACATTTTTATTTATTCTTTTAAGTGAAAAAATAATCGTACAAAATAAATATGAAATGAAAGAAAAAAAGAAATTAAAATTTGTAAGAATTTCATCTTTGTATTGTATTGTACGCTGTACTGTTATTGCTAAATAATGTGAGTGGAAAGAAAAAAAGGCAAAAGGAGTAATAAATTTCAAAAAACTTCCTTTTTCTTTTGAATTCAATTTAAAATTTCTCATCTCATTTTTTCACTTCTTTTAAGCCTAAGATTTTACTTGTTTTGTGTGAAATAAATTCACAATGGACCTTGAACCAATTTTCCTTCTGAAGTTGAAACCACATAAATTATCGTAAGGCAACGGTACTAAATTACATGCACCTGCTTTGTATGCAAATTCCAAAGCCTCTATTACATTCTGACAATATATATGTACCTATGTATGCCCGTGTAAAACAACAAAAGAAACATTCTTTGCCATGCAACTTAATTTGTTCCTTTTCATTTTTTCCACTTTTTCACAATGATGCTGTAGGGGACAGTGGGACCAAAGCCCATCAAATACTAAGTGAGTTTAGACTTGGTTATTTATGATGAAGTCGCCGTAGGCTAGTAGCTACTGAGGCGACGGTTCATACCCCAGGACAGACATTTCCAACAAAAAATATTTCTTCGATGGCTTCCTCTCAGCAGAAAGCACGGCAAATGTCATGGCATCATGCCATGAAGAGTTTCTTAAAAATCTGTATAAACTGTAGGTCCCCACTACTCATGTATAAAATTAACACACAAACGTAAGTGGCGTGAGAAGCTAGGTTGTAATCCTGACTGAAGGATTGTAATGACCACTAATGGATGTATGCCTGTACTTAAGTTGTAAGAAAATATCTTAGAATAGCAAAAGTTATACACTCTGAATGGATCTCACGCCTTAAGGTCGGATTTTCAATGGGTGTTTGGTCGATTGATTTAAGATTCTTACTTTTAGAGAATGTTGAGATGACGTGATATAATGTTTAGGGTCCAGAACTATAAATGTGAATAATCCAGTGTCATCACTATTTTAGAAATTTGAAAAAAGAAGATCTCCGGCTCCCGAATCCCTGCAGATGATAACATCATCATAAAAAAGACATTCAGAGGCACCTCATGAAAAACTGTTGATCTTATTGGGCAAAGTTCATCACCAGTACGTTACAAACAGTTTAGTTTGGGTGGTTAGATTAGCATACGAACGTAGATGATAAAGAATCTTCCTTTCAGGCACCAAGAATATGACAAGCAGAAGAATGAAAAAGTGATAGTAGAGACAGAGACAAAAGAGTTTTAGAAAAAAGATGTAAAGAAGGCTCAACCAACTGTGGCAGCCCTTAATAAACTTACAAATTTTAATAAACTACTTTTTAAAAAATTAAGTATCGATAACATTTTTATAAAATACGATAAAATGCAACAATGCCTTTATATATACAATTTTATATAATTTTTAATTTCTATAAATCATAATATGCCATGTATGTATTATTGAAATAGTATGTATTATATGAAATAGTATTAGTGCTGTAAAATAGAATGTTCTAGAAAAATAAGATTTTAGTATATATACGAGTTTTCAATAAAAATGTATTCAGTAGCTGACAAGATTTTCTAGAAGCAACACGCATTTTTAATTAAATTGTCTCTACACAATTAATGCAGTAGAAGGATCCTTCGAAATCAAACACTGCAGCAGATTAAAAGAGCATGTCATTAAGGCATCTACGGTCGAGCTTCATGAATCTAATTAATATCAGCGCAGAAGCACAAGATAAGTTCAACAGTTTCAATCTCTAATATGCTACGCCGCAGTCTAGTGGGTCGTGTGTTGGCTTATATTTCATTCGATGAATGTATTTTCGCAAAAACTCTGAAAGTAAATAAAATTGCCATGAAAAGTTTCTAAAATCTGTTGTTCGTACTCAACATTAAGTAGGTTAAAGTACCACTCATTGATGAAAAAGGGCTGTAAGTAATTAAACAAGTAAGTAAAATAATGCGTTACGCATAGCTCACAGAAAACATGGGTACATCTGGTCCTAGTTGTTAAAGCACAATCAGAAAATAAAAGCCTGTCTGCCTGGTTATAGAATGTATATATTTGTGTTTCAAAAAATACTGAAATGCTTTATCGGTCGTAACTTATTTATATACATTACGACATTTGTGTCCACACAAATGATTACTCTATCACCTGATACCACTAATACCTTGGATCGATCAAACCGAAGAAGTAACCTATCGGAGTTCTAGCAGATTCATCTACTACAGCAACGCATTTGATCGAATGCTCTCTCGCCAGTTGATCTGGAATCTTGTTATTCACAAGGAACCAGCTTTATACCAAACGTGTCTGGGAATACTGTAAGAATCTTCCTAGAGAACGAAATCAAACTTAATAACTTTCAGGGTAGCAGAACTGATTACCCTATTTTTTGGTTAGTTTAAAAAACATAGCATACTAGGGTCCCTTAAGGAGGAAAAGAGAAATACCAACAATAATGCAACCATAGACCAAAAATATACTTCCGAATGAATGGATATTGCAAACACGACGACAACTAACGTGCTTCAGTTAACATCCATGATAAATGCGGCCTTTTCTCAACGGAAGCAAACTGATGTAATTTTTACGGATTTTACTAAGGCGTTCGATAAAGTGAATCACAAACTCCTGTTAACTAAATTGGATTTAATGGGTGTAAATCGTAGGAGTTTAAGATGGCTAGAGTCGTATTTGACTGGTAGAAAGCAGACTGTATGTGTGAACAATAGCTTATATAAGTATATTTATGTGCTATCTGGTGTTCCTCAAGGCAGCTATCTTGGTCCACTTCTTTTTCGCTGTTTATAAACGATCTTCCCAACATGATTAATTTTGCCAATATCTTGATGTATGCTGACGATGTAAAAGTTTTTCTATCCTTTAATAATTTCATCGAGCATATATATCTTCAAAGTGATCTCAATAATTTCTTTCTGTGGTGCGAGTACAACATGATGGAGCTGAATATTAAAAAATGCAAATGTATGCGGTTCTCAAGAAATAATTTTATTGCGGTTAATTACTTGCTTGGAGGTCATCAACTGGAAATAGTGGACTCTTTTATTGATCTTGGGATCCTATTAGACACAAAATTAAACTTTAATGATCATATCACTTTGACTGTAAATAAAGCAAGAAGCACTCTTGGCTTCATAAAACGTTGGGCAAAGGAATTTACTGATCCATTTATTACTAAACAGTTATACGTATCGCTTGTCAGACCAATTTTGGAGTATGGATCCATCGTATGGGAACCTCACTATAATGTTTACAGCGAACACATCGAATCTGTTCAGAAACAATTTCTACTCTTCTGCTTGCGTGGTCTTGGATGGAATTACTTGGATATGCCTTCATATACTTGCAGACTGGCTTTAATAAAACTGCCTACGCCTAAGAGTCGTCGAACAATGTTAAATATATCCTTCGTAGTTAACCTGATCAATGGTAATATTTGCTGTGAATTTCTGTTAAGATCTGTTATATTCAATGTTCCTCGTCGTAACTTCCGCTGTTATAATCCTATTTATATTCAATTCTGCAGAACTAATTATGCTGTTGCTGATCCGTTAACTAGAATTTGCCGTCAATTTAATTCTTTGCCAGAATTTGTTGATTTTTCTTTAAATTCTTGCGTTATAAAACGGAACATTATTGTTTTTCTCAATTCATAACTTTATTGTTTTTCTCAATTCGTAACTTTTCATATTTTTATTGTAACTATTACTTATATTTTTGAAGAAATTGATTGTAATCCTATTTAATCTTATTTTTCGATTTGTGTTATTAGTCAGTAAAGAATTTGTCCATTGACTTAAATAAATAAATAAATAAAATAAATAAATAAAATATGTTTACCTCTAAAGCTTCTTATGAAATATGAAAATAATAATCTCCTCAAGGTTCTTTTCTAAGGTCAGTACCAAATATTTTGTTTAAACCCTTTAACTATTTATGACGAGTATAATCGTCAAAGCGTAACGAAATTTTTTCGCATGACAAGTATATTCGTCTTGAAGAAAAAAATTACATGCGTACGTATTATTATTCGACGAATCTACTGGAATTGTTTCCCCTAAGATAACCGAGGCGATTAGGAGACTTAAGCTCTAGCCACGGTCTATAAAATTCTGTACTTTGGTATTTTAAACTCACAACCCCACTGTATCATAAGTATTGCAAACATAAAAGGCGGCTTTATACACCATTGTTAAGCATATGAAGTTGTGGCGTTCGTATTTCGCATTTCTTTATTGTTGCAACAATAATAATAAGGCAACAACAACAACAACCAGCAGAAAACAAGAGTAACAACATTGAAAATTATGCACAAACAGGACAATGGCAACGAAACGCCATTATCAACGACGTCCTACACTGCTTTCTAAAATAACCCTGGCATTCAAATTCAAAAAAATTTTCAACTCTTATTTACACATGCACATGAATGCTCTCTCTCTTTCTGTAAAAAAAAAAAACTAACAAACACTCTTTACATGTGTGTACATATAGTAGGAATGTTTTAATTGTGTTCGTAAATGTATGTTTTTTCACTTGATTGCTATACAGAGAGAGAGAGAGATGAAAAATGTTTTAAAATATTTTTACAACACAATACAATAATTAAGGCATACATACGATAACAATTGTTACACTCTTACGAAAAAATAAATAAAAAGCCGAAATAACGCGAATGTAGTACACAAGTTGATTCATAAGCATGCACGAGAGATAGAGAGAGAGAGAAAGTGAGAGTTAAACGGTTATTATTTTTGATTGTTGTTGTTTACAGAGTCAAATAAAGGTTTCACTAATTTTCATGTACTCTTCTGCTCTGCCACTCTCCTTTACATTTCTCTTTCTGTTATTATTTGTTTATAAACCTTGTTTGTACACCAACATACTCACACACCAACACAAGCACACACACCAACACAATGTAGAGGCATTTTCGTTTAGAACAAACACTTAGCAGTCTTAATTGTGTTTCTCTTTATTTAAGCGTTTAATTTTCGCTTTTTGTGTAGGAGTCAAAGAGGAAACACAAAATAATATCGCTTGAGAGTGTATAATTTAGGAATTTTAAAGCTTTAAGGCGTAGCAGCTTGTATTTCGTATGTGACGTTGTTTTCATATGATTGTGCCTACAAAGGTTTTATGAGAATGTTTAATAAAGCCAACACATGTGTGGTCAATTGGGGACAAAATTTTATTTGATTGAGTATATTTTTATATCGTTGTGCCTTACTTACGTACAATATTGTTAAGTTCTTACCTTTTAAAAACGTTTAAAATATGAGCTCGTAGATTGCAAATAAAATGAAAATAAATCTGTGTTTAGTTTTAATTAAAATCCTTTATTATTCGCACAATTATGTGTGCCATTGTTCACAACTTGATGTAAGCAACAACCATTACTTTTCTTTGTTATTCCTCTGTTTTTACCCTTTGTACAAACAGTAACGGAGATCTTCAAACCAAGATTACTCTTTTCAAACGCACCGCGTCTTCACACAATACTGACTGAACTCCACTAACTCACTCGCCTGCCTTGCCTTGCCTTTTATATGGCAAAGTAAACAGTCTGATGACTGTTCTTGAAGACGAACGTTCATGACTTCGCCTTCTCAAAATCTCTATAAATGTAAACATCGTTGTTTGCATACATTATTGTTGTTTGTGTATTTTGTATAAATTTATTCTTGTAGTATTGTTTGTGGATTTTTGTAAATGCTGTTGTTTGTTGTTCTATTAATTAGTACGATAATTCGTAAGCAGGTTTGTTTACTGCATTGTTTTGTTTCTGTAGGTTTTGTTTATAATTTTAATGTTAAGCGATGTGAAAGCAAAACACCACTATCTAGATTTTTAATTTTTGTAACAATAGGATTTAAAATCATTGATATGTAAGTCTTATCACTTTTTTATAAGTATCTGTTATCTAATAGGCAAACCTCCGGACAGACTCCTCCAACAAAACGAATTATAAAAGAACAATTCTCCGCCGACTTCCTCACATCAGATTTCTGGCAAAGATCCATGAAAAGTTTCTCAAAAATCTGTCTTTCGGAGTCAATTTTAAACTCACTCATGTATAAAGTTAATACACACAACATGGGTGGTGTGAGGAGCTAGATTTAATCCAAACTAAAGGGTTGTAAAGACCAATTATGTATGTACGTAGCTTACTAAGGACATAGCAGCGAAAATGCTCTGGGATGATCCTGATAAGTAGAAAGTCTACTAGGTCGTGTGTTGTCGTATTAGTTGAGAATCCGTGGCATAAACCTCATCTCGAAAATCTCGGTAAATAAAAAATATTCTTTCGATAACTCCCTCAGTTTTTTAGCAACAAATCTAAAAGTAAATAAAATTGCTCGACTTTAAACTTTATTCTGTCGTTCGGAGTCGACTTTAAACTGTAGAACCCGCCACTTATGTATCAAATTAACAAAAACTTTTTGAGAAATTCAAGAATCTAGGTTGTTATACTTACGAAAGGGCTGTAATAACCAATGAAGTATGGATCGTTTCGACATACAAAATATCGATCGTTTCGACGTAAAATATGCTACGAAAGTAGTAATTCAAACGGACACATTTTACAAGTTTTCTTGTATGATTGCAGGCGTTATAATTGTAGTCGCCGTATGTAGTATGTTGGCTTATTAGACATGAGGCCATGGTTCAAACCTCATGACAGACATCTCCAATAAAACGGAATACGAACAAATATTTCTTACGGCGACTTCCCTGTATGTATGTGTGTATATAATTAACGTCCTGTTTACAAAATTGCCACAATTAAAAGGAAATTCGAAGAGACTGTATGCATTACAGATATAGTCACTCCGGTACATCATCGCAATATCGCTTCTTTTAGAAAATGTGTGACTGATAATCTGAATTTGTCAATTCTACGGTTCTGTTTGTGGCATTTGAATTACTGTCCTTACAAAGACCAAATCACACAATAATTAAACCACTTAAGCATTCACAACTCTATAGTATTCATCGGAGCTGACAAACAGCTTATAATTGTCGATTTTACGAACAAAGTTTTATTCAGTGATGAAGCATATTTCGTATTCGATAGTTTCATGAACAAACAATACGCGACTTGGAAAGTCTAGAAGTGATTACGGAAAAATCATTTCAATTGGAAATTGTGAATGAATAGTTAGATGCAGCCCAGGTCAGACATTTTTTTTGGCGATTTTCTGTCAGCAGGAGCAAAAACTCTGAATTTAGATATAATTGTCACGAAAAGTTCTCCAAAAATCTGTTGTTCGGTGTCCGCTTTAAACTGTAGATACCCCGCCACTCATGTATAAAATTAACACACACAACATAAATGGTCTGAGAAACTAGGTCGTAATCCTCACGAAAGGGTTTTAAAGACTAATTATGTATTTGTGTATGTATATAGGTTTACATTATGGTATATATGGACATATTTTTTCGTATTTTGACCCTGGAAGAATCGTGGCTGTGGACCTATAATACATACATACATAATAGGTCATTGCAACCTTTTAGCCAGGATTACAACCTAGTTTCTCACACCACTTATGTTGTGTGTGTTAATTTTAGACATGAGTAGTGAGACCTACAGTGTGTCTATAATAAACAATTTTTTTGGCTTACAATTAAGGGCTATGGTTTCAACAGTATGGGCAGTATGTGGTTTCAATAACACGGTGCAACGTGTCCTACAACACGATCGATTTAGGTTTTTTTGCATGGGAAGTTTCCACAAAGGATAGTAACACGTTGTAGCGATGAATATTGGCCCCTAAGATCATGCATTTAGACTTTGTTCTGTGTGACTACATCAGAGACCATATTTACGTAAATAATGTTCCAGTCCTCCTTTTGAAAATTCATACCCGAGACACTGCCAGAATATGCGAACCGCCAGGAGCATTGGATTTCATGCATAACGCCAAGGTCCAAGGCTAAGTGTTGTCGTTATGTGGCATTATTGCCGTAGGATATGTAAATTTGTAAGACCTTATTAAAATCTCATAAAAAACATTATTTGTGTTCATATTTTTATGTTTTCTTTTTTATGTTTAATTCATCATTTATTTTTAATATTAAATCCTTAGAAAAACAGATTTTCTTTCTTTAAATTTAAAAACTTTAACAATTGAAATCCTCAGAACGAGAGAAAGAGAGTGATAGAGCAGAAGAAGAAGAGGAGAACAAGTGATTTCGCATACCAATGAAAAAGTATTGTTTATCCTTAAATTTATTTCATTTGCAGCGGCTTAATGTCTGGCTATACATGTCCTTGGGCAAGTTAATACAATGATCCATGCTCTGCTGGCATGTCGTTGTTGTTGTTGTAGGAAGGGAAAGATAAGGGATAACAAAAACAACAACAAAACAACAAAAGCAAAAATAAAAACATGGTTTGTAGGTGGACATCATGTTGGCTTATTTATGTGTGTGTTACAACTTTTATTACAACTACACTTGTACAACAGTTTTATTGCAAACGAAAATGTGTATGTTTGTATGCATGTATCGTGTGTGTGTGTATGTGTGTTAGGTATTACACAATATTGAAGTGTTATCGATAAAACTCAAGTATGCGTTAAATTAATTTTTTTTTCGTTTAGCTTAGTAAAGTCAAGTTCGAGTAAAGAAGGGAGACCAAATATGCTGCTTAAAAATCCATATCAAATAACAACAATTTTCGGAATTTATTTTCCATCAAACAACAAAATTCTTTTCCTCACAATATGTTGGAAGAATTTATTTTGCTGTTCTTTAAGTATGAGTTTGAGTTTGAATAAGTTATTGCCCATATTGCCTGTTTAGTTTTACCTGCTCTCTGTGCTAACGAATGATGTCTTCTCTCATAAAACTTTTCCAATTTGATAAGACTTAGGTTAGGTTTTTTTTTAGCGTTTTATAAGCTTTATTCTTACTTGAGTTTTTATTTATTTTCTTAGGTTTCTTTTCCTTCCTTGAAGTTTAACTATAAATTCAAACTAAAACTATACGTTGTCCATTATTTTTGTTCCCCTTTTTTTCTTGGGGGGATAAGTATAGTGTGGAACAAAACTTAATTTAATCTTTTACGTGTCAATTACAAACACTTACAATTTTTAAATTTATTTTCTTTTTTTGTTTCTATTTTTCATTTTTGAGTTTTCCTTTACCTTTTTTGCCATATCGGTTGTGGCAAAATTCTGTGCAGAAATAAAAACCAAGAGATTCTTTTCTATGAACGACTATTTTCACAAAAGGAAAGGAGCAAGGAAATCTAAGATAAACCACTTTAAAACGCATGTCAGGTAATGCATAAAAGACGTGATCCTTAGCATTGAAAGTATAAGACTTTAAGTGCAACAAACACATGCACACACTGAAATTCAAAACCGAAACCATAACACACTCAAAAAAAAAAAAAAATTAGAATGAATATGTCAGAATACGAATGCTTTTTATAAAGGTTTTATCAGCTGACAGTTATAGCTCTAGTAAGTTTGATTTTCTGTTTTATAATAAAGCGACTCATGTTAGCAAATTGAGTGCATCATTTCCATGTGTTCTTTGCAGTGGCTGGATAAATTTTTGATTAAAAGTCTGATGAATAGCAAGTTACAGCCATTGGCTAGCGGTATTGTAGCATGGTTGGTCATTACAACCCTCTAGTCAAAATTACATTTTAGCTTCTCACACCACTTATGTTGTGTGTGTTAATTTTATACATGAGTGGTGAGATTTAAAGTCGATTCCGGACGACAAATATTTGAGAAACTTTTCATGGCAATTTTATTTCGCCCCCAAAGTTTTTGCCAGAAATCTGCTGAGAAGAAGTCGCCTAAGAAATATTTTTTCAAATTTCGTTTTGATATCTGACCTGGGGCTTGAACCGTGGGCTTATGTCTAATAAGTACTTACTAGACTACGGCGACTTCTAATGGACAGTCATTAGTGAGCGGTATTATAAAATGATGTTTAATTTCCCACCACTAATGGATCATGACAAGGGGCTTGCTTTACACTGGGTATCACAATGGGCCATATAGGCCATCGAGTGAACTTATCTGTGAACGGCAAGCTACCCGATAATCTAAACTAAATTAACATATAGAAATTGTACTATCTTCACCGATCACCAAATGAGAAATTGGAAAATAGGATTCAGGTATTCATTAGGGATTGATCTGTAATGGAGAAGCCAATAATATGTTTAATGGAACTTGGACAATGCAATTCTTTTCAGTGCATTAAAAATAACGCCTCACATCGACTAATATGGAACCATGATTCAGTATAAAAACAAATCAAAAGTATCCCTGAACGTAAAAAGTTACATTTACACTTACAGAATCCTAAAATTATGCCAAACAAGTTAGATAGGTATGTAGGTCAGTTTAAGGAAATAAAACCAACCAGGGTTAAAGTCTTTATTTAAGCTGTGTGTTAATTTGGGATTCTTTAGTATTTTTAGTATTTTCCGATTGAGAGTTAATTTCATAAAACATGCTGATATCACAACGCGTTGTCATTATATAGACAATCGATTGTTTAAAAGATCGGTGAAAATTCTTGTAAGTCATGGAGACAATTTCAATGGATCTACGGAAAAAAATTTAAAATAAATCTGCTGGTCTGCTATGGTACAGTAAAAGGAGGACAGCGCATTCGTTTAATGTGAGTTCCTACACTCAAATATATAAAGAGAAACTCAAATATATATAGAGAAAGAATTATTCAATGGAAAAAGCTTGAGCCGAGCTAGAGATGGAAAATGGCGAACAGTGTGGACAATATGCTTACTACTCAAGCACCCAATTTAGCAGACTTCATTAGCAATTAAGCAAAGTCTTGCCCTAAGCCTATATTATATAATAATGCAATGATCAGTGAAAATAGTTTTTCCACATGAACAGGACGACTAGAGATTTTTCCAGTAACAAGTGTTGCATGTTTTCTAGGAAGTAATGTAGATAGAAGCCAATAAAGAATGAAAAAAGTGCTCGTGTAAGGAGTAGTGCGCAATGCTTTCGTAGGTTGCATCATAACAGATCTGCTCACTATATTACGGAGAGAGTGCATCGAGAAATGCATTACAAAGTATTTGACAATTACGCCGCAGATATGCTGATTTGTTGCAAGAGCAACAAGATTTCAATAAAGTGTGCGAATGGAGCAACCCATTCTCAGGCATTCCTTAAACAGAAATATTACTTCCTACATAATGGCAAGATCCCAAGCCTTATAATGAAATAAAAGTTTCAACGAAATCATAATTTTAACTTCATTTCATTTAACTTTACTTTTGGAATCGAAAACAGATAACTCTTTATTACATACATACATGCATACATAATTGGTCACTACAGTTCTTCAGTCAGGATTACGACATAGTTTCTCACACCATTTATATTGTGCGTGTTAATTTTATACGCGAGTGGTCGGACCTACAGTTTAAAGTCTTGGAGAAACAGACTTTATGAGAAACTTTTCATAGCAATTTTTATTTACTCTCAGAGTCTTTGTCAGAAATCAGCTGAGGGGATGTCGCCGAAGAAATATTTTTTCGTATTTCGTTTTGTTCTAGATGTTTGCTAGGAGGTTTGAACCTTGGCCTCACGTCTGATAACACACCACACACTACCTACTAGTCTCCTTACCCTTGAACGACTTCAACGGTATTATAACATGATTTAGAGACTGATTTAGGGACTATAGCACGATTTTAGAATCAGAAGTACGTGTGATCAGACAACGTACAAATTGGACCAGTGATAATTTGTCGTGCTTAACATATAGAAACCACTGTAGCATAGAATGAAATAAAAAGGCAGGAGAACTGGCACGGAAGGGATCGAAAATGTCTAAAGAAAAGACAATAGTGGGGATCTATGGGCCGTTATAAGAATATTTTTTCAAATTGAAAAAAGTAGTGTGGAATTCAACAAACGGTTGGTGGTCCAACGTCCATGGTTGCCGAATTTCAAAAATACTGTTTCAAGTCGCCCTAGTCTGGTAGGAAGTGTGTTGGCTTATTAGACGTAATGCCACGATTCAAACCCCAGGTCAGACATATCCAGCAAAACGAAATATTTCTTCGGCGAGTTCCTCTCAGCAGATTTATGGCAAAAACTCTGATAGTAAATGAAATTGCCATGAAAAGTTCTTCAAAAATCTGTCGTTCGGGGTCGACTTTAAACTGTCTCACCACTCATGTACAAAATTAATGCACGCAACATAAGTCGTGTGAGAAACTATGCCGTAATCCTGACTGAAGGGTTGTAATGACCAATTATGTATGTATGTATGATAGCTGTCATTCATATTCGGTATAGTAACTTCTAGAATCACATTGTTGACTTGTTATTGTTATCTCCAACAGTGCACAACAGGAATACTAAGGACCTACCTACTAGACTACGGCAACTTCAATTCTTTATTACCAAATTTCTTTAAGTGTAGTTGAACCCTCCACCGAAAAAAAAAATACTTTCAGACCAACAACCATATGTACGACTCCCAAACAAGTAAAGTAACAAAAATTACACGAAAACTACGAATAAAAATGATACTTAAAGCAAAAGTACAATCTAAAATACGGCAAAAGGAAGAAAAAATTGAAATAAAATTTGTAAGAAAAAAAATAATAAAAAGAAAAAGTAGAAAAAAATAAGTAGAAAAGGACACCCACCTACAATAATTTTGCAAGGCGCTGGAAAATAATAAGAACTATAGCAACAACAGCAACAACAATAACTTTATACAAATGACCTTAACCCAATTACATAAAAAAAGTAAAACGAAATGAAACGAATTGAAAAGGTAAAGAAAGAATAGAAAAATCTGCTCTCTCTCTCAGTAATAATTGTTAAGTAACACAAGATGCCATTTATTCTACAGGCAAGTTAGTCAAGTCAGTCAGTCAGTCCGTTTTCCCCTTAAGGTAGTCTGGGCCACTTAAACAAGAGAAAGGAAAATATATTTTACAACAACAACAATAGCAACAGCATGGTACCCATACAAATAATTATTTTCAAAATAGAGAATAAGAAGTTAAGCGTACAAGCCAACCTACTACAATGTTGCAAACAGTAGAATAAGGCAACGAAATAGAGGCGTGTAGAGTGGCAATTTAAGGAATTTGCCACTAGAGGCTGTTACCTCGTCCTTTCTAATTTCAACACCTTTTTTGTGTACACCCTCCTAATTGTTTGAATTATAACCTGAAAGTGGAAGGTACATATAATACGAATACTCTACAAGACGCTCATCCTCCCCGTGCTTCATTATGGCGCAGAGGCATGAAACCTATTTAGCACTGATGCAGCAGCCTTGAGAGTATTCGAGGGAAAAGTCCTACGTAAGATCTTCGGTCCAGTGCCAATTGGCGATGATTTCCGCATCCGATCCAACAGTGAACTGTATGAGCTGCTCAACGACATAGACGTAGTGCAGCATATTAATATCAAGCGGCTGCTCTGGCTCGGCCATGTCGTTCGAATGGAGGAGGACGTTTCGCCGAGACGGGTATTTAATGCGGGGATCTGCGAAAGTTGGCTAAGAGGATGACCTTGTACGCGTTGGAAGAACCAAATCGAGGAAGCCCTGTCATCGATTGGTGTGACAAAGTGGAGCGCAAGAAGTAGAGGTGCCTGGAAGGATGTGTTACTACAGGCCGAAATCGCTAATCGGGTTGTTAATGGCCAATTAAGTAAGTAAGTTAAAGTATTTTGTTTAGGAGGGAATTTATTTTAGATTTGTAACGCATAATGTGTTTGGAAATCATTCGAAAACCATTTCGAATATCTGTACTTAAGATGTTGCATAGATCTGTATCTGAATCTTATGTTGTAAAATCAAAAAAAGGAAACCAATTCAAATTGAAAAACAAAACTATACTGACAGCAAACCAGCTTAAATGATGTGCTGGCTACTGCGACGTACATAATTTTGTACAATGGGTCAATCCGACCTCCGGCTACTATACTTGTCTTGACTGACAGGTACACGTCCTCTAACCAAATGTGAATATTATTATGGGCGAGCTGTTATACATTGAAGTCATCGTAGTCTAGTAGTAGGTAGGAACAACTTTTTTAGGAATTATCAACACGAGCATGGTGACTGTAGTCTAGATTTGAGTGTTGACATGCTAAAGTAGCGCTCATGAGCTTAAACCACAGCTCTGGGTGCTCGAACAAAATGCCCGAAAATATTTCTTTCGTTGATCTGCCCTCAACATTTCTTTGGCAACAGTAGTGGAGGTAAATGTATAGTCGGCGTAGTCTAGTAGATGTGAAGCCACAGTTCAAATCCCATGTCAGACATCTGCAACAAAACAAAATATGAAAAATATTTCTTAGGCAACGTCCTCTCAACAGATTTCTGGTAAATACTCTGACAATAAATAAAATTGCCATGAAGAGCTTCTAAAATCTGTTGTTTGGAGTCGACTAGGACCCGCTACTCATGTATAGAAATTAACACACACACAACATAAGTGGTGTGAGAAGTTAGGTCTCAGTCCTGACTGATGGGTTGTAATGACCAATTATGTTAAGCAAGTAAGTTTTATACGTTGAGCTGTTGCACACAGTAATAGGGAGTGACTTATCAAAAGATTCGATTTTCAGCATCTATTTTGTGACATCTTGAGATAACCGCTATGAAGAAAATTTGTATGGCGTTTTTTCGCCCACCGTTTCGGATGCAACAATTTCCTTGAGGCATAATTGCAAAACTCTCAAATTGGTATCAAGATATTGATGTTGTGGGAATAGAATACCTTCTAGCAAAGATTAGCGTGCAGAATCTCTCCTTTCGGATAATGCTGTCTCAGTTCTTACCGATGAAACGAAGACTGAATCCTACACAGAATATCCGCAATTTTCTCGATAATAGCTCTGTTTTTCGAGGCGTAGGTTCACCCCATTGATTTGACCCCGTGGTAAGTACTGGTGTTACAATAGTGTCCAAACTCCGATTGTTCGGTACTCTTAAATTCATTTTCCCATTGGCAAGCAAAGCCGACATAATATCGAACTGTTACGGCATCGAAGTAATTTAGGCATCCGTGGGCATCGTAGTGGTTATTGCGTTGGAGAACACAACACTTTGGCTATGGGACCTTATAGATGTGTGGTCGTTGAAGAAGATGGCAGACGGGTTGAACACTATCAGAGAGTTGAACTGGTTCGACATCAAAGTGATTTAGGCATCCGTGGATGTCGTACCTTGTAGTGGATCTTGTATTGGGGAACACAACACTTTGGCTGTGGGGCCTTTAAGATATATAGTCTTTGAGGAAGACAGAAGACGGGTGGGATAATGTCACCACTTGCAGAATGTCTGGAATACAATGCTCCTTTATGTCAACAGAAGGAATGAAGGCTTTGATCTTTTTTTGATCTTTTTCTTGTGGGAGAATTAGTTAAGCTTCTGAGAGGCACAATCTTAATGTGGTTGCTTATTAGTAGTGATGGCCGTTAGTTCTTTGATTCACCTTATTGGGAGTACCATTGTACATGACGAATGTATCATAGGAACTATGCCAAAAGCCCTATTCCAAACGGAATGTAATAAATTCGTGGCGACTTTCAGGATTAACTAGCCTCACCTTTGCAGGATGACTATACCATTTTGCACAATTTGTGAGATCGAAATTGAAAACTTAGAAGAAAACTTGAAACATAAGAAGAGAAGTGTAACATGCCTTGATTACTTCCAAGATTGTGTGCCATGCATCAAAAGCGATATCGAGAGGACATGGAATATTGCTGCAACTGGAACTTTATCCGACAAGAGTGAGCATGGTTTACTGCCATTAAGCATGACAAAGTATCGTAACCGCGGAGACAAAATACCATTAAGAAGGTTTCAAAAAGGTCCCAAACATCACGCAGGCTTGTCAAATGCTGCGAAATAAATAGCCATTTGCCTGGCTCACAGAGAAAACAGAGGAAACTGGATAAGAAGTTAACCATGAAGGTCGCTATGACAAGATCGTGATTTGTCGAAGGAAGTGCAGTAGAAGAGTTTACGTCTTATTAACGCTAACATACATAAAGTGAAGTACTAGAGCATAGCTTTCAAGTAGAGGCAGTTAACCATTCAGACCCCCATAGTAGCATTTATTCCCTGGAATTGGAGACTAATACAGGACGTTCTAAGGCACATATTCCTAGATTCAATGGAGCAGGACTCCAGATTAGTACCAAAATCTGAAAGGTATTGTTGATACATAAGGTAATATACATCGAGAGCGGTAGATGTATGGGCAGGAGTTAATCTTGAAGTAATGCTGAGGTACGCTATTGAGGTCTTGAGTTAGCAACTAAAATTTAAAAGAGGAGGAAGACTACAGGTTAGTACCAATATCTCAAATATATGGCTGGTACCAAATGTTCAAAAAGATGATAAAGTCGCCATTACTCTAGAACGAGAACGATAGACATAAGGACAGGCGCCAAGTTATCCAAAGAAGTCTGAAAATGTCTTAAGTTACCAACTTAACAAGTTACAAGATTGGCAAATTAGAAGGACTGTCGACGGCTGTTACAGTCAACAAAGAATTGTTAAAGTAACTGGCGCATTCCTTTGGTAGACTTTGACTTTGCTGACTTAGCTCTTAAGATCTATAAGAACATAGCCTTTTCGTAGAGCCTGGCGACAGTGCCGCCTACAGGATACCATCGTTGAATGAACGTATGGAAATAACGGAAGAAATGGTTTCGCAAGCGTATACCAAACAACTGTTCCATACCTTGTCCTCTAGAAACAGTTTATATCATATTATTCCACTGGAACAGAAGTGGGCATTGGTTTTTAAAAATTTTTTGGTTTTAAAAAGTCTTTGTTGTTGTACACGAAGAGTTTGTCTGATACCAGATATTGGTGGAGAGGAAGAAGAGTGAACTTGACCATAGTGAGGGAAGTCTTTAACTCATTTCTTTTAAATTTTTCGGATTTTGAATTAATTTTCTACTTTACATAGATTCTTGCATTCAGCACAAGCAACAGGCTTGTTAAGGAATTTTTTATATTTTCCCTTGAAGTCTTTAAATATCTTGAATGCGCGAGTATTTAAATTTCTGTGGCTCTCTTTCACACTTATTTGCCTTCTACACAGTGTGCTGTGCAATATTATTTAACTGCCACAATTCATTCATGAGATTGTCTTTCAATCTCCTTTTTTTTGATTTTGTGTTCCTAATCACCTTCTAATAATAATAATGACAGCCATGGGGGTAAATGAAATTCATTACAGCCGAAAACACTCTTGCGGCTATCCTGGTAAATGACTAACAAAAGGATCCAAAGGATCTAAAGCAATGGCAACAGTAACCAAATTGCTAACAAACAATGTTCACGATTGTGAAGTGAAACAAAATCAGAAAAAATTCTAAAAAAAAAAACAATAGAAAATGGAAAATGAAAAATAGAAAGAGAAAGAGAAAGAGAAAGGAACCACTGAACAAAATAAAACAATAAACCAGAGATGGAATGGAGTGGAGGATGGGGTTGGTTTCCATTTTATTTCACTTTTTTTTCCACGTATTCTGTGTAGCTTCTGACAATGATTTTAATTGCTTCCAGCATTCAATGAAAAATTTAACGAAGCATAGCATTTTGTTGACATTTTACCAGCGCTATGAGTACCAGAGTATGGCAAAAAAATTATAGACAGGAAAAGTTCTTCACAAAAAAAACCAATTTTATAGCGCCTCTGTTTAAAGGCATTGAGAGGAGAATTTTTTCTTTCTTTTTTTCTGTTTCCCTTTTAGAAATTCTTACACGTTTTAATGGCTGTTGTTAGGCCGCCAAAAACAGAAACCAAAAAAACTGAACACATCCTTGCCCAAAATAAAATAAAAAAAATTGCCTTTTTGCGAGGCTGTTCTAGTACGTTTTATTAGTTCAACATTTTGCTTTTAATTACTGGAAATTAAACGCAAAATTAAGAAAATGTTTTCAGCTGGGACACTTTTCTCTAATATGGGGAGGCCATTACATAGCCAGGCGTACGTTGTTGAGAGTGGCTTAAATGTTTGAAAAATGTCTTACAATAAAACCGTTTCGTTTAGCTGAGGCACATGTGCTATTAAAATGAGTAGACAGTCACGTTTCAGGTTTGAAGAGAAAATTAAATAAAAATTTTATTGACTTGATTACATTTGAACCTTCTACTGGTTATCACATACAACAAGTGCTGTTTCAAACAAGAACATGAAATTTTCTTTTGCATGGCATGCCAATAAGAAGTTTATAAAAAATTTATTTGGTGTACAAGAAAACTCTAAAATAAGGAGTGTGTACAAATAAATTGTGGGCATAAAATTTACTTTTTATAAGCTAAACATCTGGCCGAATATATACACAATTGGTCATTAATCTGGAATACAACCTAGTCGGGTTGACAACCTAGCTTCTCACACCATTTATGTTGTGTGTCTTAATTTTATCTATAACTGGCGGGATCTACAGTTTTAAAGTTGACTCCGAACGACAGATTTTTGAGAAACTTTTCATGGAAATTTTATTTTACTCTCAGGATTTATGCCAGACATGAGAGCAAGACACCGTTTTTGTTGGAGATATTTGATGTTTGTCAGTACACTTCCTGCTAGACGACTGACACTTCTACATGACCAGAAATTAAAAACTTAGTTTTATACAAGATAAAATGGGATGAATTTGTTAAAACCCTGTGTTCTTCTTTGGAACCATGTAAAAATTTATATCAGGTCTTTTATTAAAGGCATATTGATATATCACTGTAGTCGCCGAAGTTTACTAGGTAGTGTGTTGGCTTATTAGACGTGAGGCCAGGTTTCATGCCCCAGATCAGACTAACCCAACTAAACGAAATTTTAAAATATATTTCTTCGACGATTTCCTCTCAGCAGATTTCTAGCAAAAACTATGCGAATAAAAAAAAATTGCCATGAAAAAGTTTCTCAAAAATCTATCGTTCGGAGTCGACTTTAAGCCGAAGGTACCGTCAATCATGTATAAAAATAATGCACACAACATAAGTGCCGCGAGAAGCTAGGTTGTAACCCCGACTAAAGGGTTGTAATGATCAATTATGTATGTAAGTATGTATGTATGTATATGAATATCGGGACTGTTTATTCATTAGAAATACATACATATTGATGCGATTAGGTGTGGAATATAACATCGTTCAGATGTCTGTCAAGTCTTTTCTCATTGGAGTGAATTCGAAATATCAGGTGTGCCATAACTCTTGTGACACATAAACCAGACTGAAATAAGCTCCGTCTTGCTGAAACCATATGTCGTTGGTATCCAGATTATTCAATTCGTGCCAAAAGAATAACCCTTTAGCAACCTATAGGGCTTGTCATTGGAAACGATGGCCATGTCAACGTTGTTCTCAAACAAATATGGACATATGACGCCGCCAGCTCAAAATCCATACCAAACGGTGACTTTTTGCGGGATGCATTGCGTGCTTTTGTATTTCATGTGCAATTTCAAAAAATTTTGTTTGTTCACGCAGCAATTCATCCAAAAGTAGGCACCATTGTTTAAGATATTTCTTCCATGAAAATTAGGATCATCTGCTTCAGAACCCACTCAGTGTCAGGTGTCTCGTGCTACATGACATGCGAAACCATGAACCTTTTTAGAAGAGTATTTGATGAGCCACTAACCTCACTTTTTGAAGCAGTTCAAGCAATTCGATCCCATTAGAGTGTTTTTGTGGGGATTCAATATGGCTTTCGAGTACCGGACAAAGTCAGTTACAAGTTCAGCCTTGGAAGACAATGGTAATGTGACGACAGATGGGAAATTGATCAAAAAACTGTAACGAATACATCAAAATGGGAGCTCAAGAATACCGTATAAGATAATTCTAAGTGCCAAAGCTTGTATGTACATACGAGGCTGCAGAATTCTCCATTCTCTACAAAACGGGAATATCAATCAAACATTGCCCACAAAATCTGGGGTAAAACGGCGTTGCCCCCTGATACCTCAGCTATTCACAATCGTGTTGGATGATATCATGCGCGAAGTCTATTCAGAGAGTAGTAGAATTACATGGAGTTTCGCCCGCAAACTAACTGATGCCTAAAGAGGAGGCCATAGAGGGGCTATAAGCGACCATACAAGAATATTTTTCAAATTGGGTAAAGCAGCATGGAATTCAACAAACCATAGGTGATCCAACATACATGTTTATCAAATTTCAAAGTGGCTGTATCGAACAGTTGAAAGCAGGAAAACTTGAGAACTGCTTGAATTCGACAACAGAACGGTTCGCACTCTAACAGGAATTCTAATGAGACGCGGCGCTATTGGTAGTTTCGCTGACAAGCTACTTATGCTTCACCAGAATTACTGCAGAAGCTGCTAGAATGAAGAAGAAACGGAATCGGTAAAAAACCTCTTTAAGTGCGTGCACTGAACTACAAAACAGACGTCAACGGGTTTTAGGTGACAAAATATGTGAAGATCTGGGCATTGTGATGAACGTGTCACTAAGAGAACTAGCCAGCTTCATCCGGAGATCGAGATGGCTCTAACTCACCACTAAGAGATCATGACTTTGGGTAGCACAATGGGACAAATGGGCCAAATGGGCCATCCAGTGAAATTGGCTGTGAATGGCGAACTACCCGCTAAAATCTCCTAACCGAAACTATGGTAATTTAAATTGTTAACAATAAAAATGTTGACTGTAAATTGTTGGGGAGTTGTGTTTAAACAAATTTAGTTTTAAAGAGAAACAACAAACAATACAAGGAATACAAATGACTCAATAATAATTTGAATTTGTTTTCTTTTATAACTGGAGTGAATTGTCTGTCTGTCTGCCCTACTTCGCATGTTTATTTTCTGTAGAACTTTGGCTCCATTTCATTCATTTGTTTTATTGTGCATTGTTGCGAAGCCATTAACCTTTTTTTTTTTTGTTTGTTATTCATTTTAGGCCCAATTTCCAGACACATGTCTCACTTGACCAGCCATTATATTTTGTAAAATTGCCAAAAGCAACATTTACAAAATTGTTTATCAAAACGTTTTCATTATGTTTCGATGTTGTTGTAGCAATTACCTTAAACAAAAAAATTACATACAACTACACACAAACAAATACCAACAGTTAAATTTGGTTTTTTTTTAATTTTTTTGATACTTTTGTAGGCAATTTACATTCAGAAAAATAAATTCTTTCTAAAGAGAAAAAAAAACCAAAAACGAAACAGAAACTAAATTTATGGAAAAACCACAAAAACCAAAAATTTATACAAATTTTACAAAAAAAAAAAATCTCCAATAAAATGTACAGAAAATCTACAGAGTAACAGACCATAAAAGAGACCAAAGAAATTTAAATAAATTTTTGGTAAATATTCATTTCACATAATTATTCAAAGTAAGCGATGCAAATGTCGAATACACCTTAAGCGCCTTAAGGCATAGAAATAGAGAAGACAAAATCTTAGACATGCTGATTTTACAACTCCAGCACAGAATAGCTTCTATTGTGATAATTGTCTACACCTCCCAAAGAACATCATCCAAATATTCTCTGACGGTGGATGCACTCTAGAACACTCTATAAAGTTTGAATCTTCGATTATTCCTCATACCAATCGATTATCGTAGTTCTAGTATTATAAGCAGTCGCCATAATCTAGTGGGTAGTGTGTTGGCTTATTGGACAGGGGTCTGTTGGTCAAACCTCCTGAGATATCGAACGAAACGAAATATTTCTTTAAGTAACTTCCTGTTAACTTCTGTCTTCTGAAAAAAAATGTTCATGTAAAGTTTCTCAAAAAAATATCGTTAGAACGCGACTTTAAACTCTAAGAGCTATTACTCGTATATAAAATTAACACGCACTACATGGGTGGTGTGTCTAGCTAGGTTGTAAACCTGACTACAGAGTTGAAATGATCAATTAAGTAAGTAGTTAACTACAGTGTAAATACAGTGACAGGATTTACTGCGTATGGATATAATATGTTTACTAACAGCAACGCGGTCCTTTACTATACACATAAAAGTTTGTCTAGGTACAACAATTTATTCTAACGAATTCATAAGCAGAAATCTACGTTTCTCGGTATACAGGCAAACAAGAAATTTATACAGGATTTACTCATTTGAAAAGCTGTACAGAGGAGTTACATGTTAGGTGTGGCACAATCATTGAATTCTCTAAAGAATTCTCGACTTTGGGAAACCCTCTAAAGACCTGAAAGTTTAAATTTGACAATACATTTATGTATTCCAAATGAGTGGCTTTAGAAACATACAGATTGGCGTAGAAAATTTGTTCCAAACTGGACAGAGTACATACATAATATAATTGGTCATTACAACCCTTCAGTCAGGATTACGACCCTACTTCTCACACCACTTATGTTGTGTGCGTTAATTTTATACATTCGTGGCGTGATCTACAGCTGAAAGTCGACCCCGAACGACAGATGTTTGAGAAACTTTTTCATGGCAATTAGTTTTACGTCCAGAGTTCTTGCCAGAAATCTGCTGAGAGGAAGTCGCCTAGGAAATATTTTTTATTTCGTTTGATGTCTTACTTGCGGTTTGAACTGTGGCTTCACGTCTAATAAGCCAACACTTTACCTACAAGACTATGGCGACTTCACGCATTTGCATTATGGCAATGCATACTAGACGCTTTTGGCCTTTTCAGAACCTGCGGAGTTGAGTAAGAAAAAGTGGCTGTTTTTCATCTACTTGTAATATGCCTTGTCAGAGAAAAGAAAAGCGCTTTAGTGTCTACAATATAGATGATCTGGAGGTATTGTCAGTATTCACAATGGCAGTCGATTTATCGAAAACTGCGGTATAATATTGAGCTCAATATGGCCCAAAGAAGATTTATGGATAGCCACCTTTACCTACCTTCCTCTTTTGCAAATGAATACGAAAAAATTAACTCTTTTGTGGCACTGAAGTTAAATTTCAAACAAAACAAAAGACGTTGTTAAACGCTATCTCGTATTCTTCACACACGGCTTGATGGATTAAAGACCTATAAACTCGATCGCAAGAGCTTTAATAATCTACTCTGTAAATCGATTTTTACGCATATAACAAAGACACGATTTTTAAATAATATTTCTCATACAGGATGAATTTTAGTAATCAAATTCAATTATTTGTAAGCGTTGTTCGTTTGTTGCCATTTCATGATAAAATGGCAAACTTTACTGAGCATTACCACACATCCTTTCCTATATGCTGAAAAGGCTATAATTGCTGGTTGATTAATACATGATTTCTTTTGGTCAGAAACAACACTGTAGTCAGTATTCTGCTATCAATGTTTATTAGAATGTTTCTGTTTCTAATGCTGAAAAGGTTTTTAAAAACAACGAAGAATTTTATATACATACATACATTGAATTATCCTTTTCATAACAACTAGAACCTTTTAATTTTCCTTAAAATAATTTCCAAAAAAATCAGTGGTCAGTTGTTTTGCAAGAATTAAATAAAAGTTGTCATGAATCTATCGTCATGAAACTAAAATATTTTGACCAACATATGTACGTGTACAAACGTAAGAACATTTTTTTCATATTTTAACTCTTTTTCTTTTTTCCTTTTCGATAGTTTTGACAGGCAATCGATAACTGTCATCTGTACAAAATAAATTTCATAATTCAATCAATTATTTTTGGTATTTTTTATATTGATATACTGCATCACCTGACACCCAAGGTGGTATATTAGGTTTGGCATAATATTTGTAACAGCTAAGCAATGTATAACCATATAAAGTCATTCTATTTTAAGGAGAAAAGAAGACCAATGAAAATTTTGGTAACATTTGACTTTGATTAAATTCAGCATTTATTATTATTGCCGCAAAGAGGCATTAAAACTCTTTAACCAAACCGCTGTCAACCTATATAAAGCTTCCCTGTAATGTCTCCATAAACTGTGTTGCTATGCCGAGCCTCAAAATGCATGATGCGTGTCAGTAAAAATAACTCGCCCTGCTTAATACTTTATAAGCACTTAGGTGGTTCTATATTGTATTGACGCAACACACGTTCTAAGTATGTTTCTTTGAGCGTTCTTCTCATCATCCACATATTGGACATCTAATTTTGTAGAAATGTTCCTTGAATTTATAATGTCCGATAAATTAATAAAATCGGTTAGAAATATATATACTTACATTATACTTAATAGGTCATTACAATCCTTCAGTCAGGATTTCGACCTAGTCTCTTACATGTTATGTGTGTTATTTTTATACATAAGTGCAGGGACATACAATGTAAAGTCCACTCCGACCGATAATTTTGAGAAAATTTTTTGGGAATTTTATTTGCTATCAAAGTATTGGCAGACGAGGAAATTGCCGAAGATATATTTTTAATATTTTTGGTTTGATGTCTGAGCTGAGGTTTGAACCGTGGTCTTACATCTAATAAGCCACACTACCTACTAGACTACGGCGGTTTCAAAATCTGTTACTTACATTGCAAATCCATGACCTCTCCCAAGAACGCAAATCAGTGGTGAGTTCCATTACCACTTACGTTGTATGTGTTAATTTTACAAATACAAGTGGCGGCACCTACAGTTTAAAGTCGACTCCAAACGATAGATTTTAGAGAAACTTTTCATGGCAATTTTATTTCACTCTCTGAGTTTGAAAGCATACACTCTCATGTATAAATGCCGCTAGTATATAGGCTAAGACATACATACATACATAATTATACATACATTATAACCCTTCATTCAGGATTACGACCTAGTTTCTCACACCACTTATGTTGTGTGTGTTAATTTTATGTATGAGTGGTGGGACCTGCAGTTTAAAGTCGACTCCGAACGACAGAATTTTGAGAAACTTTTCATGGCAATTTTATTTCACTCTCTGAGTTTGAAAGCATACACTCTCATGTATGAATGCCGCAAGTATATAGGCTAAGACATACATACATACATAATTATACATACATTATAACCCTTCATTCAGGATTACGACCTAGTTTCTCACACCACTTATGTTGTGTGTGTTAATTTTATGTATGAGTGGTGGGACCTGCAGTTTAAAGTCGACTCCGAACGACAGATTTTTGAGAAACTTTTCATGGCAATTTTATTTACTCTCAGAGTTTTTGTCAGAAATCTGCTGAGACAAAGTCTCTTTTTGTATTTTCTTTTGATGTCTGGCCTGGGTTTCGAACCCTAATAATCCAACACTCTACCTACTAGACTACGGCGACTATGACTAAGAACCTCTTGATAAACAGACATGCAAGCCATAGTTGGAACTTTAAAATCAACTGATCTGTAGCGATAGTGATAACGGATCCTGTGACCAACCCGAGTATGTTTATGGCTTCCCAGTTGTGCAGCATGTGCCTAGTTCAGGTTGAGCGAGAAATTGATTGCCTTGAGAAAGGCAAATAATGCAGTTATAAAAAGTGGAGCAGTGTGCAAAGCTTTCTACACATTTTGCATCATAAAGCAGACAGAACTTGTCAGCTACTGTGGCTTACAACCAGCCATAGCATGCCCCTGAATCATGAAGATTATTGGCAAATATTGAATAAAATTTACCAAAAAAAAAGGAAAATGAAGTGGCGCTATTTTACGATTGATGTTAATCATGTTGTTATTGCTTTTGATGCCACATACTACAACAATTTGTTGATTTTTTTGCTTTCTTTGTATAAAAATATTGCACAGTGTGGCTTTATTTGACGTCCGTTGGCATGTAATGCAGGTGGCGATAGCCAAGCTCTACCACAGCTATTTTGCTGTAATAAATATTGATATTTCACTGTGTTGCTTTAACAACATTATCCCTACTTTAGAGGGCAATAACACCGTTAAAACCAGGACCATTAAATGTAGCTTTGATGTAGTAAGACAGACGGTTGCACGTGTGGGAGTTGCTGTTGCAAGATTTTCTTTTTTTTTTCTTTTTCTAAAGGCATTGAAGTATTTGTGGTTTTTAAAATAAAGCGAGTATGTATGAGTGAAATAGTGAAAGGGGTATCCATTTAATAGCCTCAAACATGTATGTCAACACTCTCTCACATGGTTATTTATAACTGTATCGACTAGGCGAAAACTTAAGTGAGCCACGGTGCTAAGGAAGTATGAGAGTGAAGACAAATTTTTTAGTAACGAATCATAAATCATGTTGGGTTTTTTTTATTTGTTTCTCTTTATTTTTCGAATATTGTTGTATGTGTATGTGTATAGGTATGTGTATGTATTGTATAGATATTTACGGAATTCTAAGGAATAGTGTGTCTGTAAAATATATGGGATGAGAGGAAGTTTTTCAAGCAGTATGCTCAAGGGTATAATTTTATAAATGACCAAAGAACTTATTTTTCTTTTATATTTTCTTCTGGTGTAGGGGGTTTTTCTTTTATTTTCTTTACATTTTAAACATATTTTGTATTTACTTTATTGGCAAGATATTCAAGTGTTTCGTTTTTTTTTGGTTTTTTTTTTTGGCAACAACTCTACTTATTGAAATTCATTGTCTCGTTTTGTGAAGTATAATGAAATTTAAGTGGTAAAAAAGGATATAAATGATTGTAAAATTCTCTTTTTTCTAAACGGAATTTTATTAACCCCATCTATTTTTATTATATTTTAAAGTAAATAAGCTAGGCAGTCAGGCATAGTATGGGTATGGAAACAGCAATTTATTTTGCGAAATCATTTCTGGCGGAATGACTGGCAGAGTTTCATAAAGATTTCTTAAGTATGATGGGTGTTTTAAGACTCAAATTTTAAAAGGTAAGACATAGAACTGTAAATACAGAGCAATGAGTATTCAAAACGATGAGTATATTCGAATCATACTTATAATTTCTGATCCTTATACGCATTCATACTTATTTTAATGTCATACTCATACTCAAACTTTGAAATGCTCATGGTACTCGCACTTAACAATACTCATGATGTTATAAAATAAAAAATAAGTATGATTCGCGTACGAACACTACAATACCCACGTGAAGGTTGTGTGTTTGGTTCTTCTTGCTGTGTGTGTCTTTTTTGTTTATGTGTCTTTCTTCTTTCTTTGTAAATGCAACAACAACTAATACTGTAAATTTTGATGAATGATTCGAATTACTCGAATCATTTATGAGTATTATAAGTATTTTTCTAAATGTATGAATGAGTAGGCGTATGAATCAAACATATTTCGAATGTTATGAGCTTGATGTCAACGTTGTACTCATACTCATTGCAACTTGTACTTATAAATCAATGTTGTACGAATATATCAGAGTAGTTGCATTTCAATACTGTTGACTCACTCATACTCGAAATTTCATGAGTATTTAAGAGTAGCGAAAAAGTGATTCATTGCTGATCTCTGGTACACATACATACATAACTGGTCATTACAACCCTTCAGTGAAGGCAACGACCTAGTTTCCCACACCACTTATATTGTGTATGCTAATACTATACATGAGTGGTGGGGCCTACAGTTTAAAGTCGACTCCGAACCTGTCGTTAGGACATACAGTTCAGTCATATAGTTGTTCTCCATTTAATGGGTATTATAACGCTTTAAACAGGATTATTAACTAACTTCTCACAACACCCATGTTTTGTATTTTAAAACCTGCAGTTTAAAGTCATTTCCGAAAAACAAATTTTTGTGAAATTTTTCGTTGCAATTTCAGTTAGTTTCATAGTCTTTTGCCAGACAACTGCTGGGAGGAAGTCTTCGTGAAACATATTTTTTCAAATTTCGTTTTGTTTGAGATGTCTTCTCTGGGCTTTGAACCATGGGCTCTCATGTAATAAGCTAACGTACTACCTACTGGACTACAGCGAGTTCATAACATAAATTCAGGAAATCTGCAGCTGATATTGCTACGAAGAATAATATCAACAACAAACATCATTAGAGTCGCCGTAGTCTGATAGTAGATAGTGTGTTGGCTTATTAGACGTAAAGCCAGGGTTCGAGCCCCAGGCCAGACATCAAGACAAAATACAAAAACTATTTCTTCAGCGACTTCTTCTCAGCTGATTTTTGGCAATAACTCTGTTAATAGTTAATAGAATTACCATGAAAAGTTTCTCAAAAATCTGTCGTTCGCAGTCGACTTTAAACTATCTATAAAATTAACACACACAACATAAGTGGTGTGAGATACTAGAACGTTGTATAATGGGTCAATTCGACCTCCGGGTACTGTACTTGTCTTAATTGACAAGTACACATCCTCTAACCTAACATAACCTAACATCATCTTCGGTGTTCTTTTTACGAGTTTGTGGACTTAAAGTCAAAAAATTTTTGGACTATAATATGAAACATAATTTTATGGCATTCAGTTTATAGGCATGGTCCTTTGGAGCAGTTAGATTTTTTATACTTTTTCCAATAAAACTGTCCGTATGAACGCAATGATTGCTTAAGTACTGACTTTCCATGCCTCAAGAGTTACTGGTTGTTCACAATATTGACGCTAGAATTACGCTAAACGTTAAAAGCTTCAGAAAATAAAAATAGGGAGTACGGGAAGAAGGTTGGACTGATGAATGTAGTTAGGTTTTGATCAGACAAATTGCTGATTATATAATTGTGTCTTATAATAAATAAAAATTATTACTTTTGGAAGGAATGAGGGCTTCAGAGCCAAGTGCAGTACAGTTTTGTGTGATCATTAATCGATTATATACGTAGCCTTACATTATTATAATGAAACTAATTTTTATATGGTCACTGTATTTGCAAATATCTAAGACTAGCTGTGTATGAACCCTGTACCTTCATTAGACCGCATTTTGCCAATATTAAAGCCGAACTTAACAGCGCTCTGAGTAAGTTGCTTGTTTCTTTCTTAACGACTATATGATTTAAGATGGAAGTATTCAAACTGCCAAGACGAATACCGTACTGATCGATCAAACGAGAGCTATACGCACAAAAATTTGCACAAAATTCCACAAATAATGACTGAAAATTTTCAGATTGCTATGTGTTTGACGTATGCAGCGTTTGCAGATTGTAAAGAAGTGTCAACAGTTTGTTTGGGGATGTTCTACCGCAAAAAAAAATATATTTACATCGATTGGTAAATATAGATGACACGAAAATTCAGCTGAGTATGAATATTAAAATTTCTTGCGTTTCTCCTTTCTTATGTTGGAATTCTTATTTATTCGACTCTTCTCGTAGATGTGTTTGATGTCGGTACTCATTTATTTGAATTTATATGGAATAAAGCAATCCGTCAGTCCTTAATTGGCTCAATAAATTTCGGGAACTTAAAATGTTAATTGAAGGTGATGATAGTGATCAAGGCTTTGTAACTATTTTAGTCAATATTGCATAGCTTCCTTCAAACTTTTGTGATGGATGTCCCTTTTTCTTGATTGTAAGTAGTCAACAATTGCTCCAAACGTATTCTCAACATGTATGGTACACAATTTCCTGGATTTTGCCAAAAATTTTCAAGTTGCTAAAGAAAATGTTTCCAATATATTTACAAGTTTATCTTGAATTTTATGACAATTTCTTTAAGGCAATTTGGCTATCCTAAGCGAACATTGTCATGCGTGTTAAAAATCACCAGTTTTTCTGCGTGAATTACATTCAAGACAATCTGTGTTTACTATACTAGTGAGCTTTAGTACAGTCTTTGAAATTCAACAATCCAGGAATAAAAATCTGATGATTTGCTGGCACAAACTTACATATTTTTGTAACAAAACCAAACCTTATTAACTACGTTTAATTACTTAAATAGAATAAATGCTAGACGTTCTAGACAGAAGATCCGGATGTATCCGATGGGACTCTTAAATTCTGCACTGATGGCTCAAAAATTAATGGCAGTTTGGGCTGTGGTGTATTTATTAAAGATTCTAATTGTATGTTGCCTTAGTTTAGTACGCAGTGTGTTAGCTTATTAGGCTTGAGACCTCAATTCAAACCCAGGCCTGTCAGCAGATTTCAGAATCGACTTTAAACTGTAGGTCGCACTAATCATGTTTAACATTAACACACACAACATAACTGATGTAACAAGCTAGGTTGTAATCCTGAGCGAAGGGTTTCAATAACCAATTATGTATATATGTAGGTCTGATGTTAAACTGTCTTATGGGATGGCTGAAAACTGCAGGACTTTCTAGTCAGAGGTCATGGCAGTTTTGGAAGCGCCGCAATGTGTTATGAGTGGCATGATTTTCCTTAAAATTTTTTTGATTTATTCGAACATCTAGGCGGCGTTTAAATCCCAAATGAACGTAGTTTCAACGTCCGTCTTTGTCCTTTGCGTTTTTTTTTGGGGGGGAAATTTCGAATCATTAAAAAGTAATTTTCAAATGGATTCCGAGACATTGGGATATCGTTGGAAATTTGATTGCATGATGAGTTGTCCAAAGCCGAAGCGGAGCTCGCAATCTCTGCCATGTTACAGGGCATAGGTATTATGATTACCTCAATTAATTCGGATATTTTCCATTTGTTTTACGAGAAAACTTATTTTCATTGGCGGCAGGAGTATACGTGTAATATTACGAGACTTTGCTGGACACGTATGGACGCCTCACTTCTGTCGCATTGCCATCCATCGCACAATGGCGATTCTTATGGGGAGGCATGTCGACAGACTCTACATTACAACAAATGACTTCTGCAGATGATATGGGTCTGAGAAGGAGGAGGAGAGTGCCAGTGTCTACATTTAATTTCGTAGCAAAATATTTCCTCGATTTTAATATTCAATTTAAATCTTAATTCTTCTGATAGTAAAGAAATCAACGAATAAACTTCTGTTGTAGTTTGCCTACACTGCGTATGATTGATGCCAAATCAACACCAAACTAAATCAACAAGAGTGTAACACACTTTTATGGTGTGTGTGTGCTTTTCTAAGAGCCTATGTAAGTGTTCCTTTTTCTACTAAAAGAGTGGATGTGTGAGTGTATGTATGTTTGTTTATAACATGCTTGTATTTATGTTTGTAAACAAATATACACACTCCCTCTCTTTTCTACTTTTTTCTCTCTTTCGTTTATGTCCTGCAGGGACACTTGAAACATGCTGTTACCGTTGATTTTTCTTTATTTTTCTTGTATACATTGCTGTTGTATGTATTTTAAGTGCGTTAGAATACATGCGTGAGTGTATGTATGCATGCGTTTTTTTGTTAGTAGTTCCCAGTAGAAAAAGAAAATATTCTTGTTGTTACTACAACATGACAAAGTAATTTTATGTGTTCTTTTGTAATGCAAATAAACATTCTAAGAGAGAAGAGAAGAGAGGTAGAATGGCATACATAAACTATTTAATGTTTAAAAATACTCAAATAGTGTTGTAGTGTGTACTTTGTGCATATGCCAGTGTAAATAAACATATCTTATGTGTCATATTTATGGAGTGTTAGAATTATTTGTTGTGCATACAGTTTTGTACCCCAAGACTACGCTTTATAGGACATTGTTTGGCGTATTTGGTTTTCCTTTAATTTATTTGCTCAAATGTAGTAGAGGAGTTGTAACTGTTGCCTTAGCAGTGTGCTAAATCGGAGTTTTTGTGAGAATTATAGACAAGAAAAGATAGCACAAATACTGAATTAATTTTAAAATTCCTTACAAATCATGAGACCCGTTTCAAAAAGAAATAAATGGTCGCTCTAGATCACAGACATGGCATGTACGGGTACAACCTTTCAGTACGGGATACGACCTAGTTTATCACACCACCCATGTTCCTTGTGTTAAATTTATCAATGAATGGCGGGACCTACTGTTTCAAGTCAGCAACAGCAGATTTTTGAAAAACTTATCATGGCAATTTTATTTATTCACAGGGGTTTTGCCATACATCTGCTGAGAGGAAGTTCCGTAGAAATATTTTTTCACATTTCGTTTTGTTCGAGATATCTGGTCTGGGGTTTAAACGACGGCCTCATATCTAATACGAAAGGAAATGAAATACTAAGGCTACTAAGGCAAAGCAAAAGCATGCCTGCAAGATTCTTGCACCACTAATGTTGAGCTTGTTTAGGGGTGAACTCTTAACGAAACTATCTCAGGCGAGCATTGACGGCCAAGGATATTCAGATGATATAGTCCTGATGACTAAACTAATATTTTAGAAGGATTATTGTGACATTACTTAAAGCGATTTTGGGACTGCAAGTCGATTATGAATGTTAGTGAGGCTGAATACATACCCAGGCAAGACTGCAATACCATTTACAAGCAAAAGAAAACTTCTTCTTAAGTAAAAGAAAATTTGACTCCAGATTGTGATTATATCTGGCATAGTTAGTTAACGTGAAAAGTTAATATAAAAAGCATCTCAGGAAAGTCTTAGAAGCTTAAAGGGAATTGCTGCTGATGTAACACAGGAATTGAATACGTACCATGTTTGTCAGAGAAATAATCCGATGTGTTGATTCTCTGCTAATAAAAATGAATCCCCAGACTACAAACTTGAAAACTGTGAGGCATAAATACATATCAGGAGGAAACATTTGTTTTTATATCAGTTGCTGGCCTGGGAATGCAGGGAGCAACATACTGAAGTTTGTAAAAGCAATAGGCTTGGAGAAGACAATATAGGGGTACCATATACAAGTTGAAACTGGGTCGTAATCTTGACTGAAGGGTTGTAATGACCAATTATGTATGTTATGTATGCATATATAAGTTGAGGGTAGTAATATAGCATCTCTTCACAACGACAACATTTCTAGGCAAATTTTTGCAACACTTATTTTACTTTTATTTGTCTGAATATAGTTTTTTCATGTAAAGTCTTGAGTATCAGTATAGCAGACTTGTCTTAGAAATTATAGGTAACGATTCGTATTACCAGTGTAGGAAAATTCCTCCATTACTGCTGTATTTTTCAAATAAGTTAATCAATTTTTGTTTCTTTACTTTTCCGAAGACATAATCTTGATAAATCTAAACAAAAAAGAGAAAAAAAATGGAAGAAAAACAATATTTTCTTAGATGTATGAATGACTACAATTGAACGCACATGTTTCCTTAACTAAAAATCTCATATAAATTCAGAGATTATTTGTTCATATGCGATGTGTGTGTATGTATGTTTGTATAATTTTCTATATGTATTGCCAAATACCATTTGAATATAAATATACAGACTAACGACTTAAACAATAAAAATAATTACAAAATATTTCATATGCTTAAGAAACTTTGTAAGTAAAATTAATTTAGCAGCAAAACTGGTAACGGGTGAAGCCTATTAAAAGGCCCCCGTAGATTTTCTTGATGTCTTTCTCGAACTTTCTTTTTTAACTTCTAATCCTATCAACTCTTTTGTAGATGACAACAGTATTTTTCATTCATATTCTTTGAACTGCAGGCCGAGCAGTTTAGAGATTGAATGACTCACTCATATCCGACATACGGTCAATTTCCGAAAGGAGTTGGATGTATAGGGTCGATTTCAATGCATGAAAGACCCATTGTTTATTGTTTTTTGATACATAAGCGCAGCAATAACGTTGCATCATCTATATCTAGGAGTCATCTATTGTTAGGGAGTCAGAAGCTCATTGTGTTCTGGCCATAAAAATTCAGCGTGATGTTCCCTGGAACCAGCACCTTTTTCAAACGTCGAAAGAAGCATTCAAGTGCCTTGGTTTCTTAAGACGGTGCAAGAAATACTTCTCTCCACCTGATCTTCTTACTATTTACACCACTTATGGAATATAACTCTCATGTATAGGCCAATGCCCTCGAAGTCTATTTTGGGTCTTCTCGACCGCCTTCAGGAGAGGACGAAGGTTTACATTAATGACTGTAGGGTAACCAACTCTATGGATTTATGGGAGCATAATTGCAATGTGGCTTGTGTTTCACTAATCTAACGCTACTACAACGGATTTTGCTCGAACGAAATAAGGAGCCTTGTTCCCGAGAATCATGTATTCCTACGGAAAACGCGTCTCTCCCGCCGAGCACATCCGTTTGTGGTCGATTAGTCAATGAATCGCGCACTGCATGACAGACAAAATTCGTTCTTTAGACGGACTATTAGCATGAACACGAAGTCGCTATAGTTTAGTAGGTAGTGTGTTGGCTTATTAGATGTGAGGCCACGGTTCAAACCCCAGGTCAGGCAACGGCAACAAAGCGAAATATGAACAAATATTTCTTCGGCGGCTTCCTCTCAGCAGATTTCTGGCAAAAACTCTCAGAGTCAATAAAATTACCATGAAAAGTTTCTCAAAAATCTGTCGTTCGGAGTCAACTTTTAGCTGTAAGTCCCGCAACTCATGTATGAAAGCTGTGTGAGAAGCTAGGTATTAATTCTGATTGTAGGGTTGTAATGACCAATTATGTATGTATGTATTCGTATGAACTCTCTTCATGTAGGGATCCTTCCTGTCACTTATAATATAAAGAGATTAAAACCTAGTCTTCACAATCACTACTCCCTCTTTACTCGTTTCCCTACCATATTTTACTAGTTTCAACACAACAAACTGCAGTGGTGTGGGCCATCCCCAGAGTGTTAGTAAAATAAAAAAGTAGAAGAAGTAAACACGAGAATCTAAAAGTTTTAAGAATAAAACGAAAAAAGATAAGAAAATAAAAATTTATTTTTATTACTTGAGGTTTCATTTCCTATTTAAAAGGTGGTATCTCTTTTCCCAGAAATATTTATTTTCAAAATCAAGCTCAGAAGCCTCATTATTCCTGTGCGTGGCCTTGCCATTATATTCATATTTAATACGTAGAAATATGTGTACGTAGTTATGTGCACATGTGAGTATATTTTATCCAGCAACTGAATACATAGAAAATATTTTCCAAGAACGAAAAGAACGAAAAACTATTCCGTCTCAGAAAAACTTTCATATTTTTTTACATGTAAAAACGTTTATTATAAATAAAAGCAAGAGGAAAAGTTTGAAATTAATTTTGAAACTGTTTTGCAATAATGAGCAGTAAGAAGAAATTGTTATGGAATATAAAAATTGTACAACAATAATAACAAATTAGTAGGAACCCATACCTAACAAGTATGGATAAATTTAATTGCCATGAAATGTTTTTCAAATCTTTGATTCGTAGTCGATATTAAAATGTTTATAATATTCATCAATCGAGACTTGGAAAACGTCAATGTATTTTGTGATATATCGTTTGGACAGTCACTGACAATACTCTGAATCACAACTCAAATCATTTCCCATTGTTTCCCCAACCAAAGTATAGATTGTCTTCCGCCCGTTTAACTTGAGAAGAGTGTCCGCCTATATTCGCCTTTTGTTTCGCAAAGTATTTTTTACTGAAACACTTTTCCTACTCCACAGAAAATTGAAGGCCTCTTCAGCGGCATAGAAACTACCTTCTTCGCAATCTAATCTTCCTGTTCATTGCCGCAAATTGCCATCTGAGTTATGATCCTGCTCTTCCTTACTGATTAAGCTTTCCATTATAATCCAGAGTTAACCTGCTAAGCCACGTCCTTTGTAATTTCTTCAAGTTCAAGTTTATTGAGCACATCTTTCGATGACATACATATATGTTGCTACTTAAGACCAAATCATTCATAAACTTTTAGGTTTAGGTTTTCATTATGATGGCAAAGAGGACGTGCCTTTTTTATAAGCGCTGATTCAGATTGTCCAGGCATGTCAGTTGTCAGTTTGCGTGCAGCATGAATTCATGTGGCATTACAACGGTTTGCTACGTGTGTTCAACTGAACTCTGATTTGGAAAAAACTGCCACTCCCGCTTATTATACTGCCACTCCTGTATAAATAAAAGATGGTGCGAGAAGCATGGTTGTAAGCCTGACAAAAGCGGTGTAATGACCAATTAATGAAGTAAGTACATAATGTAGTCGCCATGGGCTAGTAAGTAGTGTGTTAACTTATTAGTAGTGCGGCCACTGTTCAAACCCAAGATAAGACATCTCGAAAAACGAAATGTGAAGAAATATTTCTTTTGTGATTTTCTTTCAGTAGTGTCCTGCAAAAACTCTGAGAGTAAATAAAACTGCCATGAAAGTTTCTCAAAAATCTGTCGTTCGATATCTACTTTAAACTGTAGGTCCCGCTACTCACGTATAAAGCTAACACACACAAAATAAGTGGTGCGAGAAGCTGGGTCGCTAGGTCTTGACTAAAGGGTTGTTACAAAAATAGAAATGATTTAAATTGCAAATAAAAACTACAAAAACAAAAACACTGAACTTGTTCACATGGTAAACAAGTAAACAAAAATATTCTAACAAAAAACTGTTATAAAAAAATTGATAAACAAGTAAACAAAAATGCAACAATAACCCTGCAAGAACAAGATTAAACAAAATACACAAACAACAATAATGTAAACAACGATGTTTACATTTATAGAAATTTTGTGAAGGCGAAGTTAAGAATTTTCGGCTTCAAGAACATTCATCAGACTGTTTACTTTGCCATATAAAAGGCAAGGCAAAGCAGGCGACGGAGTTAGTGAAGTTCAGTCAGTCTTGTGTGAAGACGCGTTGCGTGTGCAGAGAGTAGTTGTGGTTTAAAGATCTCCGTTACAAAGATTTGTCAAACAATTGACTAGAAATTGTTATTGTTTATGCAAAGGGTGTAAACAGAGGAATTACAAACAAAGTAAATTGTTGTTGTTTACATCAAGTTGTGAACACTGGCACACAGAATTGTGCGAACAATAAAGAAGTTAATAAAAATTGAACATACATTTATTTTTATTTTTATTTGCAATCTACGAGCTCATATTTCAAAGGTTTTTAAAAGCCAAAAACGTAATAGTATGTTTGTATGTATGTGAGATTGATTTACCGTCTTACTGTCGTTGTGCCTTACTTTTTTACATACAACGTGGTTGGAAAGCACGGCTTGTTTCACAGGAAGAAAGGATTTTGTGGACGCTAGGTTTCCAAACATTTTTCTTATTTTGAAACAAATATTATGAACAAATACTCAATAGTTTTTAATGTCGTTTCTTTTAAATTTTTTTCTAATCTCACTGGAATTAAAATGTTCTTAACCCCCTGGGTTAGTTAAGGGGTTAATGGGAAAGGTTCAGTATATTCATTGCAATCAAAGTTTTTTTTCTGTTTTTTTATTTCAAACATTTGTTGTTAAACTATTTAGCGTTTTGTTTTATTTATTATTGTAGTTGTTGTTTGTGTTGTTGTTCCTATTGTTGTTTTCATCATCATCGTACACAAGTGTTAATGAATTGAAAAGTAGTGCCAGCACTGAGTAAATATTGCTTGTATGTTGGCCTGTGTTGGTCGCTGTAATAGGCAACAGCATCAACTACAGCTGTAGTTGTAGTTGTCGAAATTATTATAGTTGTTGTAGTTAAAAGTTGTTAACAAAAAAAAAAAAAAAAAAAAAAAAAAAACTGTGTATAAAAGTTCAAGGACTTGTTAACATTTATAAAGCAATTAAAATTTAAATGAGCATTTGGAGTATTTACATGAACATATACAGTCTGTACCTACCACACTACACTACACCACACTAGACGCTTAAATATTTTTGCAAATATTTTAAGCTTCAATAATAGAAAGGCAAGCAGCAAAAACAGAAACAAAAAAAAAGGAAGTAAAAGAAAATGAGAGAGAAAGTTTAGCAAAGGTTATGCTGACATTGTCCTTTGCTGTAGGTCTACAATACAATTTTGCAGCATGTCCAGCCCACTGTTACAGATTTCACTTTGGCACATTTCCTATAGCAGTTCATAGAATATTTTGTTCATTTCATTCATTTGTTTTATTTTATTTTTTCTCTTGTTTTTTTTTTGTTTCTTTTTTAATAACCTTGTATTCTATGTCCCTCGTTGCCCCCTATCATTATATTTTTGTTTTGTACAACTTTTTTGCTTTGTTTCCTTCATTTAGTCATTGAGTTTTAACTTCTGCTACTCCTACTACTACTACTACGACTACTACTTCTGCTTCTGTTTCTGCCTCATGGTACAGCCGAAGGTCTTGTTAACAATTAATGAAAGTTTTTTCATTCATTTTGTTTTTTTGTATGTAGCAACTGTGTGTGACTGTGTTTTTTTTTGTTCTTTCTCTGGTACTTGCAACTTAATTGTTACATGTTCTGTGTAGTCAAATATATTCTCATGTACGAGAGTACAAGTATTTAAAATATTCATGTTCTGCAATTTATAATATTTATTACATTTTGTACTTCATTTGTAGTCATTAATTAGTCTAAAGCCAAGCTACACAATCACACACACCCACACACAACTGCTCAAAGTGGGGTTAAAGGGGTTGAAATAATTTATAAATACAGAGACTGTTGGGTTTTTGGAAAATTTTTCAGTAATTTTTATGCCTAAAGTTATAAAACAAATTATAAGGATATGTAACTCGTTCTATTCGAAACCTAGGATCATAGAATCTTCCAATAAGCAGTTCTTAACTTTGACAGTTGATAACGACCATCTTGTTGAAACTACATCAGTAAAATTGGTTGTCGTTTATTCAGTGCGTTCTACCACATCACCAGTGCACTCTTATATGTACATAATTGGTCATTACAATATTTCAGTCAGGACCTAGCGACCTAGCTTTTCAAACCACTTATGTTGTATGTGTTTTTATTTTATACATGAATGGCGAGACCTACAGTTTAAAGTCGACTCCGAAAGACAGATTTTTGAGAGTCTTTTTCATGTCAATTTTTATTTACTTTCAGAGTTTTTTTCCAGAAATATTTACGAAGAAATATTTTTTATTTTCGTTTTGATGTCGTTTGACCCGTGGCCTCACGTCTGATAAGCCAAAGATGAGTGCAAATCACAAAATTCTTTCGGTCAATGTACCGTTGGCTTCTTTTATTTTTCGATTACCATAATCACCCTAACGCGAGATGAGTCCACTTGTTTTGTAAACAATCCATTAACAACAAAACGTTGACGAAACGTAATTGCACCGAAAACATCGCTGATGTCTGTGAGAGAGTACAGGAGAGTCCGAGTCAGTGGATTTTGCGTAACTCAGAAGACATACATACGTACATACATAATTGGTCATTGGTAGGCAGGTAGGTAGAAGTGGCTATCCCCTCGATGGACTCACTTAGGCCGCACCCAGAGCCCATTGTGACACCACAGTTTCACATTTTTGCTCATTAGAGACCCTCAATCTGGATTACGAGTTAGCTTCTATGCAAGAGTGCAGGGACCTACAGTTTAAAGTCGACTCCGAACGACAGATTTAAGACAAACTTTTCGTGGCAATTTTATTAGCTCTCAGAGTTTTTGCCTGAAATCTGCTGAGAGGAAGTCACCGAGGAAATACTTTTTCGTTTTGCGTTTTATTGGAAATGTTTGATCTGGGGTTTGTAATATGGCCTCACGTCTAATAAGTCAACATAGTACCTAATAGGCAATGGTGACTTCAATTTTAGCCTTGGAAAGCTAACATTTCTCAGCAATTCTACTGTAAACTTTTTTTACCTCTGATCATAATCTCATTTCTCCTCGATGCTCATTGTCTCATGTACCAATTTGCTGTTTGAATGCTTTTTAATTAGATCATCGCCTTTCTCCTATTCATAAAGCTTTTGGCACGTCTATTATATTGTTACGAAACTGAAAGAAAATATAGGTACTGGTGTTTTGCTTTTACATCGTTTAACATTAAAATTATAAAAAAGCTACAAAAACAAAACAATGAACTTGTTTACAAATTATCGCACTGCTTAATACAACAACAAACACCAGCATGAAAAATGGTAAACAAGTAAACAAAATTATAACAACAAACGCTGCAAGAGTAAATCTAAACAAAATACACAACAACAATAAATGAATGAAAACAACAATGTTTACATTTATAAAGATTTCGAGAAGGCGAAATTATGAAAGTTCGCCTTCAAGAACATTCATCAGACCGTTTACGTTCCCATATAAAGGGCAAGGCAAAGCAGGCAACTGAGTTAGTAAAAGTTCAGTTAGTCTTGTGGTAGGACGCTGCGTATTTGAAGAGTGTACGATGAGGAGCTTTTTCCCCACCGGCGACGATATAGAGCAATTCTACAATATCGAATTGTTGTCTATATGCCACTGAAATGTTCTCTGGGCAATGATAACTTAAGTATTGAAAAACCAAAATGTATTGCGACCGTGGCTCAATTAAAGGACAAACAAGTAGTTCACTCAAATTCAATATTAATACTTTTTTATAAAACATAAGCCCACTGTTGTTGTTGCTATTATTTGTTTCTCGCTTCCAATGTACCAATTCATTTGTTCCTATTAAACTTTACGCATAAAAAACTTTACATATGTGACTGAAAGAATATTATTGGAAATAAATAATACCATTGTAACAAGAACAACAACATTATAAATATGAAAAGAATGTAAGCGAGAAACAAATAATAGAAGCTAACGGGTTACAACCAAACTAAGCTTAGCTTAAACAAAATATAATCAAATTACAGTGGGTTAAAAGCAGCAAAAAATATAAAATATAAAATGTATTTAAATGGAAATCTAAATCGAGTTTAATAAAAAATTATAATTAAAGACTTTAAATGCAATTAATGAGCAAAGCAAATGAAAAATTAATGAAAAACAAAACTAATACAAATTCAAAAATGGATAATATAATATAATATAATATAATTATATATAGATTTATGCGGTGACCTAACAAAGAGAGTAATCGTGATTAAAGATTTCCGTTACAAAGATCTGTCGAACAATTGTCTAGTAATTGTTATTGTTTATGCAAAGAGTGTAAACGCAGGAATAACAAACAAAGCAATTGTTTTTGTTTACATCAAGTTGTGAATAGTGGCACACAGAATTGTGCAAATAATAAAGAATTTTAATTAAAACTAAACACAAATTTATTCACATTTTATTTGAAATCGACGAGCTCTTATTTTAAACGTTTTTAAAAGTTAAAAACGCAACAATATATATAATGCAATATTAATTTCATTGACACATTTCAAGCCAAAGTATGGAAAAACAAAACCATGATCAATTTTTTCCATTTCCATTTAACCAAATTATAATTCAAAGAAATGCCGTCTCTAAAGGTCTGGTTTACTGACATTCGCCATGATGTATGCTTTGATAATAGCAAATATCTTAACGTATGAGTAATATTGAATTCAATTTAATTCTGTATGAATCAAAAATCACTCATACGTACCGTGATTTTTTTCTTTTACTTAACATTCACATAAATTTCACAAACTTTAATAAACTCTAACAATGTTTTTAACCTTCAAATAGTTTTTATGAAATAAATAATAAACTAACAAGGAGGAAAATATAGAGTTGTTATTACAATTGAATTTATTAGTGAATGTGTAGGTACGTACCTACAATTTATTTTTAACTTCCACTTGCGTTTCTACGTAACATTTCAAGGCTATATGAACGAATACAACGAAGGCAATCGTTGAACAGCAAAATCATTAGATTTTCAACATCAAATACCTTTTAAATCCAGACAAAAGTTGATGAAGTCAAGTAAATAGAAAAAAACCATGAAAATTTAAGCCAAAATACAAGATTTTCCTTTACAATGTTAGTGAAGTAAGAAAATACCTCTTCATTGCAAGTGTATTTTCGTGCACAATTTCTTGGAAAAAATAGTTATGCTTTCAACGTAAGATTTTCTTTTCCTTTTTTGCTTTCCAGCAAATCCCTCTCTAATGTTATGTTGAAAGGTTTCATTTTCGTTTAATTTTTGGTGCTTTTTTTTTCGTAACATTTTTTCGTTACAATGAAAACGGAAACCGGAATTTCCACTGCTCGAAAAGTAACTGCTTTACATGTGAATTTTTCCTTCTTTTTTTTTGTGATAAACTTTAAAAATATTCCTTTGTTGTAGTAGCTGTTGTTGCTGTTGCTACTATCGTTTAATAAAGATCCTTTATGTAACGCTTAGAGATAAGGGAAGAAAAATGTTTCATTTTCTATAAAAGAAAAGCAACAATAACTAGAAGAAAATTTGTTTTGTTTTTTTTAAGATAAAAAGCAAAAAAAAAAATAGAAACAAAATTTTCTCTCAGACAAATTGTTCTGGTATGAGTTCCAGTTATGCAAACTTTATTACAAACCCTTTCTTTATATACCCGTTAAATTAGTTCAGGCTAGAAAGGACGGCATGCCCCGATATTAAATTTAACACATACATACATGTATATCTCTCTAGCCTGTCAATCACTACCAAAAACCCCATTAGAGTCCTATAGATAGTGATACTGACACTACAATTCGTCTATCATACAATTTCTGAATAGGCGCATAGTCAGTTTCACCGACCCCTCTACTATCATCTTGCAAGTGCATCTGCAACTTCCTTGTTAGTAACGTCACAATTACCAGCTGCCAAACGCAATAAAATTCGATAACCAGACGTAAGATAAGAGACTTCGTTTATAAATAATTTCTGTGTTTTCTTCGGCAACTTTATCTCAGCAGATTTCTGGCAAAAACTCTGAGAGTAGATAAAATTGCCATGATAAAGTTTCTCAAAAAATCTGTCGTTATAAATTGACTTTAAACTGTACGTCCCATCAGACATGTACAGAAGCTAGGTCGTAATCTAGACTGAAGGGTTGTAATGATCAATTATATTATCTCAATAATGTCTTGTGAGCTACACAAAATCCACTGCCTCAGACTCTCCTGCATACTCTCACAGACATCAGCGACGTTTTCGTTAGAATTATGTTTCATCAACCTATTGTTGGTAATGGATCGTTTACTAGGCCAGTGGACTCATCTCACGTTAGGGTGATTATGGTGATCCAAAAATAAAAGAAGCGAATGGTACGTTGCCCGAACAAAGCACCCATTTTGATGAAAGAATTTTGTGATTTACAATCATCTTTGACTTATTAGACGTGAGGCCACGGTCAGACATCAAAACGAAAATATAAAAGCAAATATTTCTCCGCAAATATTTCTGGAAAAACTGCGTTCAGAGCCGACTTTAAACTGCAGGCCCAGCCAGTCATAGCTGAAATTAACACACAAAATATATGTAAGTGGTGTGAGAAGATGGGACGTAATCCTGACTGACATACATTAAGTATGTATGTACCAGGTGATATAAGGTGCCAACTTTTAATTTGCCGATCCTTCTCCTTCCTTTCCAAGAGAGTTGAATATTTGGGGGCCATTCTTAATCCCAAGCTCTCATGGTAGGATAACATTACGGATCGTCAATAGCTCTGTACACCGACAAAGGGCCGCAGGCAAGATCTCAGATCAAACATCATATACTGGCTCCATTGGGCTGTGCTGGACCTAACCTTGCTCTACGGGGTGCTTGTTTGGTAGACGGTACACAGACACCAATTCCACAGTCAACTGATAGACAGAGTATGCTGGCAGTTAGCTGTTCTAGTTCTGTACCAATCAAATCAATACATTATTTGCTATACTTAACTGGCTCCCCTCCCACCTCCTATTAAGACAGAGGGTTGAGGAGGCTGGTCCAATCTGGACTATGGACATACTGCTAGTCTGGGAAGACGTAGACAAACAAGAGTCAATTATATGATTTTGTGAGTAAAACATTTGATTTTAGAATTCCGATTAGGGAGTTTTGGTGTGAGGAAACGCAGGTTCCCATTGGGACCCCTAAAGTTTACACTGATGGCCCAAAAACGAGTGGCAAGGAGGGCTGTAATATATTTATTCAGGGTTGTGATATTAAACTTTCTTAAAGGCTGGCTGATTACTGCAGGGGCTGGCTGATCATAAGCAGAACTCATGACAATTTTGAAAGCTTGGCAATGCTTGTTGAATGTCAGCATTTTATCTGAAAATCTCTTGATTTACTCGGATAGTCAGTCTGCGATTAAGTTAGAATGCGATTAAGTCTCTTACAAACGTAGTTTCAACGTCTGCCCTTGTCCATGGATTTCTCAGGGAAATTTCAGATCATATAAGTTCCGGGACATACGGATATCATTGGAAATTTCATTGCTGATGAGTTGGCTAGGGCAGGTAACAGGGCCAACAGGTTACAGGGCATAGGTATTAGTTTGAATATTGCCCACTCGTTTTATGGGGAGGCTCAATCTCGTTGGCAACAGGAAGTTACGTGCAATATTGTCAGATTCTACTGAACACGTGTGAACAAGAAGAGGATCGATTCACTTCTGTATTTAAATCATATGGCCATCCATTGCATAATAGCGATTCTTACAGTCAATATGAAGTCGCTGTGGCCTAGTAGGTAGTGTGTTGGCTTATTAGACGAAAAGGCCGGGTTTGAGCCCCAGACCAGACATCAAGACAAAATAGAAAAAGTATTTCTTCGGCGACTTCCTTTTAGCAGATTTCTGGCAAAAAACTCTGAGAGCAAATCAAAAATTGCCACGAAAAGTTTCTCAAAAATCTGTCGTTCGGAGACGACTTTAAAGTCTAGGTCCCACCACTCATGTATAAAATTAACACACACAACATAAGTGGTGTGAGAAACTAGGACGTTGTACAAAGGGCCAATTCGACCTCCGGGTACTGTACTTGTCTTGTGTACACGTCCTCTAACCTAAACTAACCTAACCTACAGTCAATATAATGCGAACAAAAGTATATCACCTCGGCGAAGTCTAGTGCCCAGGATCCTAAATTCTTTCAGTTTCTCTTCAGCAGATTTATAGAAGCCTAATTGACACCTGTGCCATAAGTCTTTAATTATTTTTTACGATAAAAGTTTCATTTTAAATTTTCAAAAAATTTTAAATTCGTTTTGCCATTTTCTCTTGTTATCGAAAGAGAAACAATCTCTTTTAGTTTCTTGTTATCTTAAGTTATATCGTTTAAGTTTTTTGTTTATCGCTGATTATGTACGTTTCATCAGTTTTTATATCCTATTTCCGGTTTCCGTTTTGCCTTGGGACATTTGTTTGCCAAATAATATTTAAAAAAATATTGAAAACGTTTTCGATAAAAGCAAGTTAAACAAGCATAATTCATCATTATCTCTATCCTATCTACGCAAAAAAAGAAAAACTTTAACAACAAAACTATAACAAAAAAAAACGTCGAATAACATGATGATAAGCTTCCGGTGGAATTCTTACAATATGTCCGTTTGAACCCTTTTTTTGAACAAACAAAAAAAGAGAAAACAGAATAAGAAGAAACGGGTTACTAGGCGTAAAGAAATGAAAATAAATTTAAATTTAAGGGAACACTGGAAAGCCTTTAAACTAAGCATCTCCTTTTCTTAGAACATTTTTTCCAAGAAATATTTTTCCATTTTCAGTTTAAAACAGAAAAAAAGTAAAAATGATGGCCAAAAAAAATCCTTTTCATTTGAAATTCAATGCATTTAAACACAAACTATAGCACACGGTGTGTGATTCTATGAAATGAAAATGAAAAGGCACTGAAAAACAAAAAAAAATATTTGAAACGTTAAAAACATTCCCGCGCCTTAAACGATTTTGTATTGTTAAGGATTTAGCAGCAGTTGTCGTTATAGTTGTTTAGTGTTTTGGCTTAATTTTTTGTTTTGTTTTCTATAGTTTTGTATTTTGTGAATACCAGTTAGTTTATGGATAAAAAAACTTTATTTTTTTTGTTGTTGATTTCTGTTGAAATACTGAAACTATTATTATGATTATCGTTTATACAAGTGCTTAGATTTTGGTATTTGAAAATATAAAAGAAGGTTTTAAATAACAGAAGCATTAGCTATAGTGATCTAGCCTTGTTAATGTAAAATAATCTTGTTTTCATTACCTTATAAATGACCAACTATGTTGTAGTGAAAAACAATCTCCAACACAATTATTTGGCAGAACAAAATCAAATAACGTCTTAACCCTTAAAGGTGGCAGTAAATACAGGCTGATGAGCTGGAGCCATTAAACAGTTTCCTAAGGATTTCAACGTAAGTAAGCTTTCTAAGCCGATTAACATTCCATTAGTTAATCACATCAGTGCCCCAAAAAACAGGATTAAACAGGATGTCAAATAAGAACGAAAAAAAAATTACAATAACAAAGTACTGAAACTTGCCAGTCTGAAGCTTAAATGAAGTATAAAGGTAAACAAGTCAGTTACAGAACTTAAATCAGGATTAAATCTTAGTTAGCGTAAATATTATTTACTCTCAGAGTTTTTGTCAGAAAACTGCTTAGACGAAATCGACAAAATAAATATTTTTTTCATATTTTTGAGCTAGGAGATGCTACCTACTAGACTACCTATTTAATTGGTCATTACAACCCTTTAGTCGGAATTACAACGTAGCTTCTCCACCCAACTATGTTGTGTGTGTTAATTTTATACATGCATGATGGGATCTACAGTTTAATGTCGACTTCGAGGGACTTGAAAATTTTATTTATTCTCAGAGTTTTCCATATTTCGTTTTGTTCGAGATGATGTTAAGCCACAAACTCTTCTTTAAGAAGCCAACACTAGATTATGACGACTTCAACAATGCCAGTGCACGCCTTGCTGTATATAGTCTTTCATTAAGCGCCTCCTATTTTGAAATTTAAATAACAAAGTATACATGAGATATCATCGAAATTTTGCATTCGTTTGAAAGACCTATTTACGCCATTTTGTGTGGAATATAAAATTGTCCAAATGTCTATCATGGCTTCCAAATTTTTATACCTCTGGTAAAATAGGTTGAATTTAGTTAAAGACACAAGTTATATTAGCTTTGTAGACCGCTATGCTTTATGGTTGATTCTTATGCACCTCCGTCTTACGCTAACGCAACAAGAAAAAACTTAATGGGATTAAATTCTATCAAATTTATCGTTCCCCGTATCGTATTTTCCTCTACTTATTTTTAGAGAACATGCTCTGAGCGATGTTTATGGTCGAAGAAATTAAAACAAGAAACTTTCTTATATATTGACTCCAAAATCAAGAGATTAGCTTTTACATCGCTTAACATTAACATTATAAACAAAAGCTACAAAAACAAAGCAATGCAGTTTACAAATTATAGTACTGCTTAATACAACAACAAACACCAGCATACCAAAAGTAAATAAGTAAACAAAGATACAACAACAACACTAAAATAATACATGAAAACAACGACATTTATAGAGATTTCGAGAAGGCGAAGTCATGAACATTCGTTTACGTTGCCATATAAAAGATACGGCAAAGCAGGCGATTGAGTTAGTGAAGTTCAGTCAGTCTTGTCTGAAGACGCGGTGTGTTTGTAGAGAATAATCTTGGTTTGAAGATCTCCGTTACAAAGATCTGTCGAACAATTGACTAGTAATTGTTACTGTTTATGCAAAAGAGTGCAGAGAGGAAAAACATAGAAAAGCAATTGTTGTTGTTTACATAAAGTTGAGAACAGTGGCACACAGAATTGTGCGAATAATAAAGAATTTCAATTAAAACACTAGATACAAATTTCTTTTTATTTTATTTGTAATCTATGAGCTCATATTCTAAACGTTAAAAGGTAAAAACGTAACAATTTCCTTTCAAAATGTTCTTTATTTAGAAATTATTAAAACCTTATGCTGAATAAAGTTCCATTGTTCGAAAACCACACACTAATTATCTAAATAATTAATAATAACCTCTCTAAAGGATTCTTTAGGATACTTAAAATTAAAAATATTTTATTTTAAAATTAAATTGGCGTATAGAGTATTTTAAGCAGTCGCTCTTGACCGTCTGTATCTTTTGACCTTCTCTTCCACTTATTTATGTGTTTATTAAACAACAACTAAAATAATAACAACTTTTCTCATCCCTCTCATCATATTTGCGATGATTTCTGACATCTGTCTCCGTTTATATTCAATTTAGAAACACGCATAAAACTACAACAAAAAAAACAATGTAAATAAAATATAGACAAACATTGATACAAAATATATATTCACACAGGCACGCACAACAACACACATAGTAGAACAAATATAATACAAAGCCGCAAATATAAATATTGGGTGTATAAATTAAAAATGCGTAATTCATAACAGATGCCATATCTGTTAGACATTCTTGTTATTACTGTCATATAATGGTAGTGAAACACTAAATGTTCTATCATGTTGCTCTCAAACCATGTGGGGTTTTCTAAAAACATGTCCGTCAAGCCTCAGTCACTACGGATCTGTAAGGCTAACACCCCACCAAGTTTCGGAGAAGCACCGAGGTGTCTCCTTCTGAAAAGAATTAAGTGCCTGATCGCAAAAACTATACATTGGGGCTGGAGTGATTCATATTTTGTAAAAACCTTCTTTCAATCAATCGAGTCTTCAATCAGGGTCTTTTGAACAGTTAATAATGGCTGTCTGTCACATTAGCAAACATTTATTTACTCTGTTTTGCCAAATCATTATGGACAACCACGGGCAACAAATAGTACTTTCTCAACAGGCTCGGCAGCAGTTAGCAACTGAAACCAATGGGCGTCGAAAAATCTGGATAAGTACATATGTACGTAGGTATCCTTACGAAAATGAAAACATCGTTTAACATTAACAATAAACAAAAGCCACACACACACACAAATACAACTAACTTGGTTGCATATACCAACAACAATATGAAAGGAAAGGAGACCGACAAGTATGACAGAAAGCAACAATAAACAACGTAAACAAAATACACAAACAACAATGAAGTAGCGATAGAGTTCTCGAGAACCTTCATCAGACTGAATACGCGAGCATAAAAAAGGCAAGACAAAGCAGGCAGTCAGTCAGTAGTAATTCAGTCAGTCTCCTATTAATAAGTCGTGGTTTGAAGATCATCGTTGAAAAGATATACGTTGTAAGCAAAGAATAATAGCGAATGAACAAATTGTTGTTGTATCGTTAAGTTGTATACGGTGGCACACAAAAGTAGTGTGAACAATAAAGAGTTTAATTGAAACAAGACACGAATTTGTTTTTACTCTGTTTGCAATCAACGAACTCATATTCTAAACGATGTTAAAAAGGTAAAAACGTAACAGTATGTATACAAACAAAATTGTTGAATTTGGGACTATACCAAGCCACATGAGCTCATGTATGCCGACAGAGTCAATGTTTTGTGTGCATTTTGTGCTGGTTGCATCGACAGTCCATATTTCTTTTAAGGTGACATTGCTCAGGCAATTATTGTCAACGGCGAGTATTAAAGGTCGATGAATACTAACTTCTTTTGATCTGGATCGTATGATCTGCGCACCAATGATATGTATTTTCAAGAGGACGGTGCTACGTCATAGTTCTCGCCAAATTGGATATTGTGCACGTAGATGTTGTAATCTAGCCAACGAGATCATGGTTCAATAGCAACCTAATTTTGTTGTTGTTTACATTTTCATCTCAACTGTAAATAGTGCTGTTAACGTTTTCTTAAGGATCTTTTCTCAAATTTCTCACGTATAATTAGAATTACTTATCCTCATATCTGCATAGGCATGTAGTCAATTATACACTCGAAAGGCCTCTACAATGCGCCTGCATCGATTTTAGCTAACAGATGAATTCGAAACACCAGAACACATAAATTTTGAGTGCTTCATACGACAACATTGTGCACAAAATAAAGTTTTTATCTGAAGACGAATTATTTAAAACGTAATTCCCAAGATGTGCCAATCCAGCGATAAGTGGCATGTGGGCCACACGAGTTTTGGTTAGACTTAACACAATTGCATGAGAATACAGGGCACTGCAGCAGCCAAAGCTACGCCAGTATTAATCGCTTGCAATGCGTATGTTTCAGAAACTAACAAAGATAACGAAATTGTAACTTCCTCCTTACGTAACTGAATACATAATCGCTAATTCCGGGTGGGTGGAACACATACATACATACATAATTGGTCATTACAATCCTTTAGACAGGATTACAACCTAGTTTCTCACACCACTTATCCTGTGTGTGTTATTTTTATTTTTGAGTGGCGGGACCTACAGTTTTAAGTCGACTCTGTACGATAGATTTTTAAGAAACTTTTTCATGGCAATTTAATTTTACTCTTAGAGTTCTTGCCAGAAATCTGCTGAGAGGTAGTCGCCGAGGAAGTAATTTTAAAATTTCATTTTGTTGGAGATGTCTGACCTGGGGCTTGTACCGTGGCTTCATGTCTAATCAGCCAACAAACTACCTACTAGACTAGGGCCGCTTCCTGCTAACATAACTTAATACTTAATCGGTGATTCCGAATGCAACACATCGTTGGGCAATTAAAGGCGTCTATTATGGTTGCCGTAGTCGCTGTTGTCTAGTAAGTGGTGCGTTGTCTTATTAGACGTAAGGCCGCGATTCGAACTATAGGTCAAAAATCTTCAGCAAAATGAAGTAAAAACAAACATTTCTTCGGCGACTGCCTCTCAGCAAATTTCTGGCAAAACCCCTGAGGGTAAATAAAGTTTCTCAATCGTTCGGAGTCGACCTTGAAATTGTAGGTCACTCATGTGTTAAATTAACACGCACAACATAAGTGGCGTGAGAAACTATGTCGTAAGCCTGAATGTAGTGTTGTAAGGAATGATCAGTTATGCATGAATTATGGTTGCATTCAACTAAGTCATGATATTTATGGTTACCTTTAAGATTCCTGAGCAATCGCTCTGTCATATGTTGCAAGATCAGTTGGAAATTATTTCCAAAATAGTGTTTGGCCAGCTTGCTTGCTAGGTATTCTCACTGAAATATGCTTTTCTTGCGGAACAGGGCAACCAAAAATGATTTGTTTTTGATATAAAAAAAAATCCCGCATTTTTAAAAGGCTGTACACCCCATAATGCAGACATGAATGGTGGTACTAAGTCTAGAAACTAAAACAAACTTTTTTTGTTTTATTCTCCTCTGTTCTGTTCTTTTGTACTGTAAACTGTCGCTCTTATATTTGTATGTCATTAATATAGGCTTTTGTGTGTGCCTGTATGTGTGCCTATGTATAAGTGTGAGTGTGTCGCCCCTTTTCTTATTGTACTGTGTGGCTAAATTTAAGCTGTTGTTATGAATTCTATTTAAAGATCCTTTATAGCCTCGGCGTATGCTTTATTTTGTTTATGTTTGTATGTATAAATAAATGATTTATATGTGTATACATATGTATATATGATTTGTATGTGGTTGTTGACTTTTTTAGGTCTCTTTTTGATTAAGTTTCTTATATTTTTTATGTATTTTTTTAAAGGTTTTTTTTTGGTTGCTCAGATTTTTTTCTTTTATTCTGTTTTAAAAGGTTTTCTGCGCGACAAAAAATGTCGTATGAAAACAAAAAAATTTTTGTTTGTAGAGGGTATAGTGTAATAAAATATTTGTTTGTATGTGTTTGTATTTATTTTTTATTTTACGCTTTTGTCATGTAGTTGTTGCTGTTTTTTTCTTGTTTTATTTTTTAGAATTTCTGTTTTATATCACAACGTTTGTCTACTCATTTGTGTCACTTTAAGGACAGTTACAGTTTCAAAATGAATTTTTTTGCCATGAGACTTTGTTTGTTTCTCTACATATTTTAACTGCAAAAGCAAACTCGTCATCTATCTACATACATACATACCTACATTTTGTTTATTTTATATAATTTTTTTTTATAATTTTCTATTCATAAATTTTTCATTTATGATGGGGTTAAATGGCTGTGATTCTTCCTTTTCATTTTGTTAACATTTGAGGCGCTTTTTTTCACTTTTTTGTTGTCCATATAACGTTGGCGGCGACGGTGGTAAAGGAAATGTTGGCATAACCGAGAGAACCCATTTCAAAAAAATGTTGACGGAAAGTAACACTCACCTAAAAAGAAAACAGAAAAGAAATATAAAAGATAAGAAACATTATTATTTATAAAGTTTTCTCTTTCACTTTTTTTAAATAAAAATGAAAATTATTTTCTAAAAGAAATGTTGCATAAATCGCGAAAGCAAGAGAAGAGGTTGTTTGTAAAAACTTGAAAACCACTGAAGTGTTGATTTCAATTTCAAATTTTAAAAATTTTAATTCAAGAGCTTAATGTTTCAGAATGATTTCTTTCAAATGATTTCTTTAAACAATTTTAATTAAGTGTACTTAAGTCTCTAATCTTTTGTAATTGATACATAAAATATTAAACTGAACTCTACCGGCAGTATTAAAACGTAATTAAAATGCTTAAGTTAAAAAGCTTTTAAGGATTATTTTCATTATTTATATACCTCCACTTGCTTTAAAAAATATTGCAATAAAATAAATCAAAAAATTCATTAAAAAAGTTCTTCGCCTCTCTATAAGTAAACTCAGTACCAGGTTATTATTCAATACCAAGAGACAGTCAAAACATAGCCCCTATCAGGAGACAGTAATTCATGGCCTTGCATAGTCTAGGCACTGGGAAAATCTATGAAAATAGACATTAGAATTCGAGGTGGCTTATACATACATACATATCTCGACATTACAACTCTTCAGTTTGGATTACAACCCACCTTATCACACCACTTATGTTGTGTGTGTTAATTTTATACATGAGTGGCGGGATCTACAGTTTAAAGTCGACTTCGGACGACCGATTTTTGAGAAACTTTTCATGGCAGTTTTTGCAAGACATCAGATGAGAGGAAGTTACGGAAGAAATATTTTTTTTCTATATTTCATTTCGTTGGAGGTGTCCGAACTAAGCCAACACACTACCTACTAGACTACAACGACTTCAGGTGGCTTATACCATAAAGATTAACTCTTGCTGGTTGCAAGACGAAGGCTACTCTCATAATGAAAGAAAGACAAAGCTTGGATTATCTGATACTAGCTGCGGGTGGATATTTCGCCGTGGGAAGTGTGTTGATAGTCCATTATTCAAACGCCAGTGCAGACATCTCGAACAAAACAAAATATGAAAAAAAAAATATTTCGTTCAGCAACATGACCCCAGCAGTTTTCTGGACAAAAACTCTGAGTGTAAATAAAATTGCTGTGGAAAAATTCTTAAGTCTTTTGTTTGTTCGAAGTTGACCTTAAACTATAGGTTCCATGGGCGGTATGAGAAGCTATATTGTAATCCTTAAGGCTTGTAAAGACCAATTAAGTATGCAAGATCGCTTTCAATTCAATTTGTTTTAGACACACTTAAGCCAAATGTGCCCATTGTGACAGCACAATTATACTGTTTTCTGGACATAGTTGTGGTCTAGTAGGCAGTGTATACGGTTCAAACACTAGGACCGACATTTCCAACAAAATTACGTACGAAAAAATATTTCTTCGCCGATTTTATATCTGCAGATATCGGGTAAAAACTCTGAGGGTAAATAAAATTCCCATGAAAAGTTTTTTCAAAAATCTGTCATTCGGGGTCGACTTTACACTGTAGGTCCCGTCACTCATATATAAAATTAACACACACAACATAAGTGGTTGGAAAAGCTGGGTCGTAAGCCTGGCTAAAAGGTTGTAATTATCAATGAAGTAAGTGAGCTCGCGATGAAGATGCTGTTCAACTTCGACAGATTAGTGAGATTATCTGTATGAGTGTGAAGTCCAGTTGTTTACTTCTCCTAAGATACAACATTGTTCGTGTACACAATAGATGAAGAACAGTTTTCCCATGTGACTAAGACCAATACGGCTCAGAAGTATACCGAAGAGGCCTTGACCAGTAATAAATTTAGCAATAATGCAGAGCGCACGTTTTGTTCCAGTTGGAACAGAATTTCCGTACTCTCCAGAATAAAAAATGACTTATTAAAGCTATTGCAACGAATAAAGCCTTGGATTACAAAGGTTTCAATGAGATTTATCGACTTTACATTTTCCCGAAATACCATTGTATTCCGGTAACCATTTGATGTCAATATGGGTAGTCGCCGTGGTCTAGTGTGTGTAGTGTAATGTGTTAGCTTAGTAGACGTGAGGCCACTGTTCTAATCCCAGATCAGACATCTTCAGAAAAACGAAATATGAAAAAATATTTCTTTGGTGATTTTCTCTCAGTAGTCGTCTGGCAAGAACTCTGAGAGTAAATAAAACTGCCATGAAAAGTTTCTCAAAAATCAGTCGTTCGGAGTCGACTTTAAACTGTAGGTCCCTCCACTCATATATAAAATTAACACACGCAGTATAAAGGGTGTGAGAAGCTGGGCCGTAATCCTGACTGAACAATAACCAAATATTTTAGATTCTCTTTGTCTCAATGCTGTGTACGAAATTTCAAATTCTTTAAAAAATTCTTTTTTTATCTTAAATTTCCTCCCCTTTAACCATAAAGATCCATAAATTTCAATTTGTAACAACCCCAAGAATAAATTGTGGTAAAAATAATAAAAAAAAACTAGAAATAGAAATAGAAATTCTACTCATGTATCAATATTAACATCAACGTTTACTTTTTCTTTTTTTTAAATTTACTTATAAATATTCTCCTTCTTTTATTTTTTATTCTTCACATGTATTTTGTGATAAACTAGAATACAAAAACACATTCATCTTGTCTTGGAAATTGTAGTCCTTGTTCGAAAACTTTCCTGTAAGTACTTAATCACATGCATATTTGCAACAGGGTTCTGCTTTATACGAATTATTATTAAATACACCTCAAATTGAAGAGATTTATTTATGTTATCTTCTTGCATTATCTGCATGACATGGGAAATGTTATATTGAATGGAAAATTATATGAGAATCTCAGCGATTAAACAGATTAGCTCATATGCATATACAGCATGTATACATACATAATTTGGCCACTACAACTCTTCAGTCAGGAGTACTACCTAGTTTCTCACACCACATATATTTTGTGTAAATTTAACCTGGCTTCTCACACCACGTACATATATTTTATGTGTACAATTTTTATAAATAGGATGGGTCATGTATCGTTTTAAATTTGAAAAATCGGTTATTTCGCTATACTCATTAGCAAAACTTATGTCATTCTATTCTGTCACAAAATTCAGTATATTATCTCCACTGAACGTAATGAATCGAGTTACACTTGAGCAACGATTGGGCTAAAGAGAATCTTATTGAGCCAACGAGAAACTGCACGATGAACATGATTTTGCCAAAAAAAAAATCCTCTTTTCGGATGAAGCTTATTGTCATCTTGTTGGGTAAGAGAATAAGCAAAATTGACGTATTTGGACCTCAGAAACCCCACACGTGGTATTACCGAAGCCAATGCACCTAGTACGAATGACTATTTGGTGCAGCTTGTAAAGCTCAGGCATCATTGGCCCATATTTCTTTGAAAATGAGAACGATGCAACCATTACGATCAATAAAGACACCTATTACACCATGGTAACCGATTTTGTGTACCCGCTCTTCAAGCCACTGATGTGAGCTGTGTTTGCTTTCAACAGGATAATGCCACATCTCATGCCACAATCGATTTATTGCGTCAAACGTTTGATGGTCGTTTAATTAGCCGTAATGGCTGTCAAGAAGCTGCGATTTGACACCGTTGGACTATTTTGTGAGAGGCGCCGTTAAAGAAAAGTATTATGCCGACAAACCAGCGACAATTGAACGTTTGAATACCAACATTCGTGCTGCCATTGCCGAGATTTATTTAATCGCAGAGGCTGAGTAAAGTGGCCCAAGAAATTTTTTTTTTAAATTCTGACCTGGAGTTTGAACAGTGGCCTCCTGTCTATAAACCAACACACTAAATACTAGACTACGGTGACTTAAAATGCTCAAGTGCTTCATGTAATTATCAACACACTGTCGGACTAGTATGTTGCTCACTTGGCTAAGAGAGAAGAGAATAATTTCAATTTATAGAAACCTTTATACGGTGTTCAGATATGCACCTTTATTGCGTAAATCGCAATAAATGTCATTATTGAGCTCAATATTTCATATAAAGTTTCAATTAATTATTGCGTAATAAATACGCAATTGTTATAATATTCAGTAAAACTTAAAATGCAGCATTGTTCATAAGGATGTTCAGTGCGCATATTACAATTAAACAAACAAAAAAAACAACAAAACAAAAAACCAAATAAAAACAATGTTGTTCAAACAACCAGCTGTTTTGTTTACCAGATGTCAAATGCGTATTGAATAAGCAGCTGAATTGTGTATATTATTATGCCTGAACACTTAAAATATTGTACTCAATAAACCGAATATTGATTCAATAAAAGTGCATATCTGAACATAGTTAAGCAAGGTTTTTTAGAAAAATATTTCCTTTAACATGGTTATGTCTAGTTTTATTCGCCAGCTACTCATGTGTAACGCTCCTTCTTAACTCACAGGCTTTTCAATTTCACTAATGCCTGGTTAGATACTTACGATGTTAAAAATTTATTAATATTTTTTAATAATTTAATACATGAAAATACGTCTTTAAAATGTGTTGTATTGAGAAATAAATACAAATAAAAAAATTTATTAATGTGGCTTTATAATCCCATTTGTTTTTGCATCTGTTTTCTTACGTTTTTTTTTCATGCAATTTTCTTCGGTAATTTATCAACGAATTTATGATTCATCATAAAAATGTAACAGATTCCGTTTTATGTGAATCTTATTTGTTGTTTTTTTTTATTGTTTTTTATCATTTTTTTATTAAAAAATATAATAAAAACGATATTGGCAAGTAGTAAAAGCGTGAAATGCTATAAAAATGGAAAATAATTCACCTGATGCAGTACAATCCAACAAAAAAAATACCGTATGTGATGGATATACTCATAAACAAAACAACAAAACATGAACAACAACTACAACAACATATAGAAAGAGAAAAACACCAACTGTATGGGAATGAAATGCAACAGCAACGGATAATACAAATAAAAACTGAAAAAAGGAAATCTAAAATTCATACTCATGATGCAAACTACACTACAAACACCCATAAGCGTACACACACCATCGCATTTACAGGGTATTGTTGTATTGTGTCGCTCAGAAACATTTCAAATGTTTAACATGCATGCTCTCTTCCTTTTCTCTGCATGGATATGGAAGGATATGAATTTGTAGTAAAATGCACTTCTCTAACCATTTTCATCAACTTCCTATACTAACCGTACTAATACTAATAGGACTGCATGCATACACAATACATACATATACATATGTGTGTTTGTGTGGCTATGATGAATGTCCATTTCAATGAAAACATCCAATGCATATTTAATGGTTAAAATCTACTTTACCGGTTCCTAAAGTGTACCCAGTTATTCACTCATTCGTTCGATCACTCAGTCATTCAGTCATTTGTTCATGCCCACCTGCATTTGCTGAGTTGCATGAGAGAAAATATGTTTATGATTTAGTGGTCTCAACATTAACACAAGTCATCCACATGGTTGTATACCATGTATTCTTTATTAGAACCGTTACTTATAACGGTTCATATTTTATAATAAATCTTTCAAATTGTTGTTGTTGTTGTTATTGTTATGATGCTTAATTTGAAATTGTTGAGGAAATTTATACAAAATTATGCTACAAATTGAGAGCTTGATTTAAATAAACCGCCAAAGCAAGGTATTACTCGGAACAAGTAATGGAAATTAAATCAGAATTTGTTCATCTTTTTGTGAGAAGGCCTATTTAGCGATTCAAAATATGCAAAGATTGTGATTTGCAAGGGATGTGGGCGCGATAAAACCGCTTTTTGTTCAACCGATTCACACAATAAAGCGTTACTTACGGCGTATCTCCTCAGACTATGGGCGAAAGGATCAACCAGAGCTACAAATCCAATCACACATACATACATACATACACAAATGGTCATTACAACCCTTCAGTCAGGATTACGACCTCGTTTGTCACACCACTTATGTAGAGTGAGAAGTCGCCGTAGTCTAGTAGGTAGTGTGTTGGCTTATTAGACGTAAAGCCTGGGTTCGAGCCCCAGGCCAGACATAAAGACAAAATACAAAAAGTATTTCTTCCGCGACTTCCTCTCAGCAGATTTCTGGCAATAACTCTGAGAGTAAATAAAATTGACATGAAAAAGTTTCTCAAAAATCTGTCGTTCGAAGTCGACTTTAAACTTTAGGTCCCGCCACTCATGTATAAAATTAACACACACAACATAAGTGGTGTGAGAAACTAGGATGTTATACACTGGGTCAATTCGACCTCCGGGTCTTAATTGACAAGTACACATCCTCTAACCTAACCTAACCTAACCTATGTAGAGTGAGGTAATTTTATACATGAGTGGTAAGAACTACAGTTTAAAGTCGATTCCAAACGGCAAATTTTTGGGAAACTTTTCATGGAATTTTTTTTTACTCTCAGATTTTTTGTCAGAAATCTACTGAGAGGATCTCGCCGAAGAAATATGTTTTCGTATTTTCGTTTTGATGTCCGTCCTGGGTTTTGAACCGTGGCCTGACATCTAATAAGCCAACACAGTACCAGCTAAACTACGGAAACTTTGACACACAGGTTGGTGTATAAAGCCAACATACGTAGTATCCTCTCAGACTATAGAGGAATGGATCAATCAGAGCCACACAAATAATTTCACTAGAGTATAATTTAGACACTGGAAGCATACTCACTTAATGCAGAGTGGATGACTAATATATCAATTGAGACCTATTGCATTAATTTCATAGCAAAACAACTTTCTAGGTCAATCAGATCCTTATTAAAGGTTTCAATGTGGAATTATTGCTATTCGGCTGGCGCTTAAAATGAAGATTGAACCGGAACAACTTCCCTATACAGTGAAACCAAACCCCAAAAAATTTGGCACAAACGAATTTCAATATTTCCACTGAAAATCAAGGCGGTGATGAGATCAAGGAGAGTTCTTGGCTGTATAAAGATATCAGACACTTTTAAACGATCCTTATGAGAAGAAAGTCATAAGCATGTTAAGACTAAGTAAAGCCAACATTAAAGGGCTTACATATATACATAATTCGTCATTACAACCCTTCAGTAAAGAAGGAACTTTTCATGGCAATTTCATTTATTCTTCGAGTTTTAGGCAGAAATCTGCTAAATCGAAGTCGCCAAAAAATGTAATATTTTTTCATTGTGTTGGAGATGCCTGAATGTCTAATAAGCCCACACACTAGCTACTAGACTACGGCGACTGAAAGGTTTTCTAATGGTAAATTCCGCCTTACGTGTACATATGAACTGCCTAGGCGTGGTAGATAGTAATGAATGCAGAGCATGCGATGAGGACATTCAAGAGAACACTTTTAATTTCATTTCCCAGCCTTTGTAAGCGAGAGATCTGAATGTCTTAATTGACTTAAAAAAAGCTAAGAAAGTTTGTGTTGATTGCAGGCTTCCTATGGAAACATGTTGACAAAAGTGTATCTCGATATGCTTGAGGCTTTGTACCACTATGGTTGCTCTCCTTCCCTTCACTCATTCGAAAACGAAAAATGTGAAAATCGATTTACATGTAATGGAACCAGCCAACTTTGGCTCTTTAGTTGTATATGTTTAGACAAGATCAGAGTCTAGCGTGTGTTCACAAAACAGAAGAAATGAGAACCTGCCCTATAGTCCGAAGCTTTGGACACAACGTGGAGGTTGATGGGAGACAATCTGCCATGAAAATGATTGTTTAATTTCGTGACCAAAAGAATCGATCTCCCTCCTTAACTATCCTTTGAACAGGACCAGTGGACTCTATGATATAATGTTCCGCCACAAAACTTAGTAACAAAAATGATATTCATTCAAAAGAGCGACCATTTTGTAGTACACAGTTGTGGTCAAGACGGGATAATGAAACATAAGTTATTGTTATTGGAATGTCAGAATGAATGTCAGTCAGAATGAAATATTTCCAGTCCATGGGGATAATCGAGGACATCTTGCAAGCGTAAGTCTATGCCATAACAGTCTAAGTCTAAGACATAACAGAAGACAGAACATACCAATAATATCTGACACTCAGGCTGCCATTCGAGCACTTGACTCTTATCAGGTTAGTTCGAAAATAAAATGAGACTGTCTGGGGAAGCTGAATCAGCTAAGATGGCAAAATAAGGTTACCCTTTGCTGGATCACAGATCATGTGGAAATTTTCTGAAAATCAGCCAGCAGACCCCCACTCCGTTGATGGTGCCAGAACCTTTCTGTGGAGTGAAGGCGAATGTTTGCAAAGATATGCTCAACTAAAATGAAGAAAAAGAAAGGCAAACACTTAAACCAAGTAGTTTTGAAGAAATCAAAATTTTTGTTGGGAAGAAAAGGAGATCATGAATAAGATTATCCAGGAATAATCTGACTTTGATAACCGGTCTTCTGTAGAATGAGGGTGTATTTATTTAGAATAGGGGAATAATAGGCACACATTCTTGAAACCTTTGGGGCATTATTGCATCTTAGAGGAAAACATTTGAGTGCATATCAAGTGCTAGGCAGGGAATCCTGTGGTTTGTTGGGGAAATAGGCTAGGAAGGGACATTATAAAGACGCCCTATAAGGTTGAAGGGGAATATGGTTGCATTGCTGAGGCACTATTTTACGACAATAATAATAAAAGGGGTATACAGAGGAAGATGAAGTCGCTATAGGCTAGTAGATAGTGTGTTGGCTATTAGACGTGAGGCCACAGTTCAAACCCCAGACGATTTCCCCTCCGCAGATTTTTGGCAAAAATTCTGAGAATAAATATAATTGCCATGAAAAGTTGCTCGAAAAGAATTTGTCGTTCGGAGTCGACTATAAACTCAATAAAATTAACACACAAGACATAAATGGTATGAGAAGCTAGGTTTTAATCCTGACTGAAGGATTGTAATAAGGAATTATGTAAGTATGTATGCAACAATGGTCTCGACGTGATCTTAGTTACGACTTAAGTGAGCTTAAGACGGCTGCCAATATGAATTAATCTAATCTCAAGTAATCTTTATATTTCTGTTAATAATTCCTTTAACAAAACTTTTCATATTTGAAATTAATTCGATTGTTTTCCTCGCCATTCATTATAGTTTTGCTACCAAAACAAAAAAGAAAAAGAAGTTAAATTAAGTTTATCATTACAAATATAATTCTGGTTCTTCTTCTAAAACTATTGAAACCCCATTGTGCACACTAAACTATAAACGGAAAAGTTAAAAAATTTGATTAGAAACCTTTGTTTAGGAAGAGATAAAAGAGCTTAAAAATTTTTTCATTTGTTTTTGTGTTTCTCTCAAATACATTTATTGTGGCGAAAACTGAAAACTATAGGAAGTTTTGTTTTTAGCCGTAAAAATAATAACAAAACAACAATAAAAAAATTTTTATAATAAAATTGAGAAAAGAAAACGAAAACGAAAAACTTAACAAAAGACAAAACAAGGAAAAAGGAATAATAAAACCACACACACAGAGGTTTTAACAAATAAAAAGTGCTGCTGCCGTAATTCAGGCAGCAACAGCCACAATAATAACATTTACGATATGGCAACAGCAACAACAACAACTATAAGAAAATATTAAAACTTTTTAACACACACTGTATTAAGAACAATGCAACAGGGTTATAAACCGCACACACACACACATGTACACACTTTTGATTATATTGTACAGAGAGAGAGGCCTCTACACACCAAATACGACGACGGGTAGAATACATACATAAATTCAAGCTTAAAAATATTGTTGCATGTACAACACGAACATGTATAATGTGTGTGTGTGTATATGAGCAAGTGTTGGAAAGCGAATGGATATGTAAAAACTATAAAACAAGGCTGCCAACAAAATCTCATATGTAAGTACACACATACATGCACACATAAAAAGTGTTAATGCAATAAAAGTGTTGTTCTTACTCGCTCTCTCTCTCTCTCAATCTCTCGCTCAGTCACTTTATCACTCCCATATATTCTCTAGAGTTTAAAATTCATTTATCTTTCTGAGTGTATGTGTGTGCGAGTTTCTGCTTGTATGCATGTTGTTGTTGTTGGCTGTTTTGCATTTTCATTGCATTCGTCGTTTTGCAATGAATTTTGATGTGTGCCATCAAATTTATATGTGTTATCGCGTGAGCCTTGCCCCTCTTCTTTTACCGTTTTTACTATCGCATAATAATGTTATCGAAACGAAAGTGAAGGTGAAAAGCTGTCATCCAATCCCCTTGCAGGGGTCTTCTTTATTTCATATGGCTTAACTTACCCTCAGGTATTTAAACTTTAAAGTTCGCCTTGATAATAAAATAAAAACACAAGAAATGTTTTAAGCACCGTTAATGCCATAAAAGATGGTGGCCGTAAAAAATAGATTTCTTGGGTAAATACACAGGCAAAGTTTGGATTTAAAGTTTTATAGTTTAACCCGTGACATTAACTCTGTATTACTAGATCATATGGGCGTAGCCATTCTCTATTTTTGTTTTGAAATAGTTTTGAAGAAAGCAATGAAATTTCAGAATTTACGATACATTCTTAGCATTGTTATGCAAATATATTGATGAAACTCGTATAAGGGAGGTATTAAACAGAGAAGAGAAAACAAAATTATTTTATATTCGACACTAACTTTAAAGGCCATTAAGGGGTTGTAACAATTTTATGAAAGCAACCGCCAGCATTCAAAAAAAACATAGCACACATGGCAATGGCAGTGTGGCGTATAGTAGGCACAATGATGAACAGCACGATATCAGATGGTAGACTTAGTTTCAGACAATACGGCCAAAACAAAGAAATATCAGTGGAAACAATACTATATGGGGCCATGCACCAAATAGAGATATCCGGTACACAGTGAGCGCCAAAAAAAACTGTACATTAAAAAAAATATAAAGGGTCCGCCAAATAACTTTCTTTTTTGAAAATGCTTTAAAAAAAACTACTGAATTATTTTTAACATTTTTTTATTTAAAAGTACAATCCTTCCGGTTCATTCAAATGGCTGCCTCTGCTTGCCATGCAGTAGCCTACACCAGAAGATGTCGATTTTGGCAAAAAAAAATCATCTTTTCAGATGAAGCTCATTTTGATCTTGGCGGGTATGTAAACAAGTAAAATTGTCCTTGGGGCACAGAAAACCCGCACGCATACATTGAAAAGCGGACGCACCCAAAACGAGTCACTGTTTGCTGCGGACTTTGGTCCAGAGGCATAATTGGGCCATTTTTCTTCGAAAATGAGCAAGGAGTGGCCGTTACAATCAATGGCGATCGTTATCGGGTCATGTTGAACAAATTTTTGTTCACAAAAATTGAAGAGGAGGAAAATGGCAACATTTGGTTTCAACAGGACGGCGCTATGTGCCACACAGCCGAAGCTACACTCGATGTTTTGCGCCCTGTTTTTGAAGATCCCATTATCAGCCGCAGAGCTGATGTCGTTCGGCAGAGCTGATGTCGTTTGGCCACCTCGGAGCTGCGATTTGACACCGTTGGACTATTATTTGTGGGGTGCCGTCAAAGATAAGTGTAACGGCGACAAGCCAGAGACAATTGACGCTTTAAAGGACAATATTCGTGAAGCCATTGGTGAAATACAGCTGCACACAATCGATAATGTGCTTAAAAATTGGACCGATCTTGTAGGCTACTGCATGGCCAGCCGATGAATGAAATTATTTCCATTATTATGAAATTATTTTCCATTATTAACCGGCAGGATTGTACTTTCAAATAAAAAAAGAAATTTGAGAAAATATTCAGTAGTTTCTTTTAAGCATTTTCAAAAAAAAAAGTTATTTGGCGGACTCTTTACATTAATAAATTACCGTTATTTTTATTTTAAAATTCTTTCATTGCCAGTTTTTAAAATTGAAACAAACAAAAAAAAATTAAAAAAATAAAAAATAAAAAAATATTGTCAAAATTTTTCGGGCACTCTCCTTAAGTGCTAAAAGTTGTATTTGGTGATTGTTAGAATTTTATCCATACAGTTCAGTTTCTTTTGACGCTCACTGTATATTGAAATTGAAGTAGCTTTCAATCGTTACATCAGTTTCAGTTTAACCAACCGCTAACATACTGTAGCGATCTTAAGCTTAGGAATAGGAAGAAAAATTCCGTGGTATTTCACATGTAAATGATAAAGAATGTTGAGCTAGGCTCACTACAATAAGACATGTTATCATCTTTTCTGGGGATAACAACGATAAATAGATTCCTAGAGGTATTAACCTCTAAAAGACTTGAATTAGGTTGTTAAGCGGATGACGTCTTAATATTTTTGAGAGAAAAGAATCGTAAGTGATTGTGTAGAAGAGAGAAAAAATGCACTGAACATAGCATTCAACTGGGCAAATCCAATTGGACTTAATGCGAAAACGAATGGAATGGAGATCCGCTTGTTTACCAGCTTTTTTGGCAAAAATTTAAAATATCCAGCAAGCTTGAAGGTATGTAAGCGATACCAGCAGGAAAGAGTTATGGAAACACATAGAGGACGTACCTTCGAAATATGACTTCAATACGAGGATGATACACAGGTTTCATGCTTCAGGAGTATGGTTAAACCCTTCGTGTTGGATATTATTGGATAAGAAATGCAACATCTGAATACATGAATTGCACAAAGAATATTCTATCTGAGAATGAGCGATGCAATGAGAACATTTTTAACTGGATACGATTCTGTACACGCGGCCCAGACTATGGAGAAGTGAATTATCAGGAATCATAGGGTATATCACCAGTGTATACGCGTAATGCTGAGATATGAGACAAGATACCAAATTACTTAACATGCTTAATTGGTTGTTATAGCCCTTCAGTCAGTATTACGGCCTTGGTTTTCATACCATATATGTCATCTGTGTTACTTTTATCTTTGAGTGGCGGGACTTATAGTTTAAAGTCGACTCCGAACGACAGATTTTTAACAGCTTTATTTGCTTTCAGAATTTTTACCCCAAGTCTGCTGAGAGGTCGACGAAGAAAAAAATGTTTTGAACCACGGCCTTACACTACCTATTAGACTACGGCAACTTCATAGCAAACAACATCTGGATCTATGAACATACGTAGAGAGCTTAGATTCCAAATATGGACTAAATTCGAGGATAATACACTTGTTCTACAGAAGTGTAGCTACACCTTTAGGACTAGAGGAGGGCTACATACTATTTTAAAAGAAGGATTATTCGGCGGTATACAGTTGGATCAAATTTCGAGCATCTTGCGAAAGGAAGTCGACTCCATTAAACTTGGAAAAAGAATTTAAGGAAGGGTCAAAGCAATGCGTTCTGACAGATCCTCATCCATGGGCTAGGTTTTTATGAGGTTAATTTGAAATTAATGTTGTACTGTCTGGTTATTAAAATATACACCTATTGTGTAGGACATAGTTGGATAGGATAGTGCAACTCATACATAACCCTTCAGTCAGGATTACGACCTAGTTTCTCAAACCACTTATGTTGTGTGTGTTAATTTTATACATGAGTGATGGGACGTACTGTTTAAAGTCGACTCCGAACGACAGATTTTTGAAAAACTTTTCATGGCAATTTTATTTACTCTCACAGTATTTGCCAGAAATCTGCTGAAAGAAAGTCGCAGAAGAAATACTTTTTGTATTTTGTTTTGATGTCTGCCCTGGGGCTCGAACCCTGGCCTTACGTCTAATAAGCCAACACACTACCTACTAGACTACGGCGACTTCGGGAAGTACAACAACTGAATACTATAAATGGCATAACGGAAGTTCTAGTTCATAATAAGAGTTGCGATGAAAACAACTTCAACTGGGCCTTGGAGATGACTCCACCTGCACAGCCAATTGATATAAACTGGCCAGCTGTAATACCACCATCCATTGAACTCTTGACTTTGGGAGTAGATGACTTCCGATACGGGTAGAACGGCTCTGAAAATCTAAGCAAAACTTGATAGAGAGTGCACGATGTGTTGCTTAAACTGCGAAAATGCACGCTCAGCTTGGTTGTCTGTGTCATTATAGAGCATTGCAGTATAGAAACCCATGCAAGACGCATTGGTCTTGAACACCATGCAAATGATTTCTACAGAAGCTATTGGCATGAGGAAGAAGAGAAGATAGATCTTCACCTATTGCCAACAGCTTCTGCAGAAAGGGTTTTCATTGCGTTCAAGACCAACGGCTTCTGCAGAAATCAGAAGAAGAAGAGGAGACAGTTCTTTGCTAGTGTCGGGATCATTCTGCATCACTACACTATGAAACCCATGCAAGAGGCATTGATCTTCGACACCATACAATCGATTTCTGCAGAAGCTATTGGCATGAGGAAGAAGAAAAGACAGATGTTCACCTACTGCCAACAGTTTCTGCAGAAATGGTTTGCATTGCGTCCAAGACTAACAGCTTCTGCAGAAATCAGAGAAAGAAGAGGAGACAGTTCTTTACTTAATGGGAAAATGCCCAGCTAAATGTCGAAGGAGAATAAGGCACCTTGAAACCTCGTATATAGATGATCTGGAGAAATTGGCAGACACTGACATTGAAAGTCAGAAGTTAAAATTAGTTTCGGAACTATAAGACAACAGAACACCGCGGTTTAAGAATGAATGGTATGTGGCCTAAGTGTGGCCATCCAACTTCCTTGTCACAAAGCTACCAACCTATGCAGCTTGTTATCTCTTCATTTATAGCCACTTAATAGACCAACATGATGGTTTAGATGTAAAACATAATTCAAGAGATAATATGTGTGGATGATGAGGTCCTCTCATTTCAATCTACTCTGTTAAATCTCTCAAAACGTTTCTTTAAACATTTACAATAAAAATTTGAATTTTTTTAAATGCAGAATCTTTACAACGATAAATTTCCTTTCGATCCTTTAGCTTAAAGCTATGATGCAAAAGGCTTTTCAAATTCATTAAAAATGCATGAGGCTTTGAAGTATTACACTATTTCTCCTTCTGTCTCTCTACCTCTCTCTGTCTCTATTGCTTTTCAAAGAGAAAACTAAAAAGTGCATGAAGAATATCTGCAGATAACTTTACAAACGTTTTTATTGCACTGTGTTGCATATAAAATCAACCTGTTTACTGCTACTGTTGTTGTTGATGTTGTAACTGCTTTTGTAACTGTTGACAATGACTACAAACGCTCATACATAAACATGAGAGGAAATAAATGAATGCATTTAGGCGGAATGCTTACATTTGTATTGGTGTGTTGTGTGTGTGTGTATTTGTGTGCTATTTGGTGTATGACTGTGACTTTGACCCATTGAGTGTAAGTTAATGTAATTGACAATGACTCTCTCTAACCAAAAACAAAAGAAGTAAATAAATAAAGAATAAAAGAGTTCAAAGAGAGAGAGAGAGAGAGAGAGACAACAACATCTAAACATAAAACAGTTAAGTTAACCTATAAGCAAACTGGTAACATTATCCAAATAGCTGTGTTTTTGTAAATAAATACGTGTATGTATATATGCATATGCATGCGTTTGTTTGTGACAGAACAAAGGAAGAGAGAAAGTGCTTTAGGGAGAGATTTAAAATAAAATGATTTTTTATTACTTTACTAAGCACACATACACAGACACACACCGACAAATACATGCTCAAATGCCTGTATACATTTCCCCTGACCATGATTGCACACAAGCATGCACACATTAATTGTGCATGTATTTAATAGTATACATATGCAAATGTTGTTGTAACTGTCACAATAACATCAAAAAATAAAAACAAAAACAATGGTCATGAATTTCTTATGGAGATAATGCAGTATTTGCTGGTGTATGTGTGTTCACACAAGTTTGAGAATTTTTAACTTTAACCTTTTGTTGTTGCTGTTATTGTTGTTGTTGTTTTGTTTTTGTAACATTTTATTGTTGTTTAATTTTATATGGTTCGACATTATTCAGGTTTCCTTGACATGTTTTCCATGTGTATGTGTATGGGTATGTCAAATGTTATTATTGTTTTTTTTTAGAGTGTTTTAGGCGCTTTTAGTTGCGTTCTTTGGCTTACATTCTTCAAATGGTAAATTACAAAGGGAGAAATGAGACGAAAAGTCGGGTTTATATCTTTACTACAATTTCACAGGAGTATTACTCAGAACGATCGAAACTACTCGATGTGTTAAGAGTAAAAATATTGGGGTCTAAAGCATACAGGGCAATAGCCTTGTACGTAGGGTGGGCCATCTATCGGTTTAAATTTGAAACATCGGTTATTTCGAATCTAGCAATACTAATGTCATTCTATTCTGTAACAAAATTCAGTTGATTACCTCCACGGAACCTAATGTAACGATTTACGCTTAAGCAACGTTGGGATTTATTGAGCCAACGAGAAACTGCACGATGATGTCGATTTTGCAATGAAAAAAATCATCTTTTTGAATTAAGCTCATTTTCAACTTCGTGGGTATCTTAATAAGCAAAATTGAGCTCAGTAAACCCACACGTGGTCTTATAGAAGCCAATGCCTCCATTACGAAGCGTTATTTGGTGCGATCTGTTTTGGAATAAGGGCATCATTGGGCCATATTTCCTTGAAAATGAGGACGGCACAACCATTACAGTCGATGGAGACACCCATCGCATTATGATAACTGGTTTTTTTGTATCCGCTCTTCATGGTATTGATGTGAACGATATTTGGTTCCAACAGGATATGTCCTATTCTCGCCATACATTTTATGTCACAATCGATTTATTGCGCCAAACGTTTGATGGCCGTTTAATTAACCGAAATGGTGATGTCAATTGACCGCCAAGAAGCTACGTTTTGACACACTATTTTCGTAGGGCGCCGTTAAAGAAAAGTGCAATGCCGACAAAAAATAGACAATTGAGCATTTGAGGGTCAATATTCATGATACCATTGCCGATAGACGACCTCATACACTCGAATTGATCCGGATGATGTACTGTGAGGCCTGTCGCGTAACCATATGAAAGCAATAATATTCCATGACTAACTGAAACAATTGTACTTCACAACAAAATAATATTTTCGGCAAAATTTCAAATTTTTTGATTTTATACTTGTTAAGATCTGAAGTTTAGGACTGTACATTAGAAAGGTAAATTGAATTCAAATATTCACAGTACTATATCAACTCTATGATTAAAAAAAATTTGCCTAGGAACCAATAATCAGCAATCATTTCTTGGTTTTTAAATTCGCTCATATTTCCGGCAGATTGGAAGGTAGGGTACCCATAAAATTTCTTTAAGACTGTATTGTTTTTTTCAGACTTTGTTTACCTTGTTACATACTTAATCTATTTTTTATTTTATCTTTTAATAAAATATTATGATAAATATTTTCAATAAAACGTTTAAGCAAATTTCTTTGGCAATAAATATGAACTCAGAGAACTTTATTTTTATTGATATTCAGTTGTAATAGTCCTTTAGCAAAACCTCTGCCACAAAATAAAACAAAAACTAAGAGAAGAATAACCATCAAATAGAATGAACAAATAATTTAAAAAAAAATCTGTATTTTTTTGGGTTTTTTTTTGGTTTTTTTGCTTCAAATCAAATCTGAAAACCAAACTCTGTTGTGCACTCAGTAAGACACACACAAAAACACCAAAAAAATACAGATTTTTTGTTGCATTCATGCATAAAATTGTAACAAATATTATGTGAATGTATGTGAATTTAGTTCTCTTTTGAAACTTATGTTCCAGGGATGGAAACTAACAAAAACTAAATGCATTTGCAATGTATAATAAATTTACATACTGGTTTAGACAAACAACCATCATGGACGAGCAACGGAGCAGAGAATTTGCAAAAAGGGATGCAGTGTATAAAGAATAAATACAAAGGGCAATAACAACAACAACAATGTGGACAATATGAACATGAAATATGAAGAATAAATAACAAAGACGGATATAAGTTATCAGGAATATATGTAGTCTCTACACTTATGCAAATACAAGTTGAAGCAACAAAATAAAGTCCTATGTAAAGAAGCTCACAGAGAGACTGTATGAGTAGGTTTGTGTCTGTGTTTAATCTTTATTAAGACCAAATAAAGTATGTAAAGACATCAGTTACCAATAATTTGAATAACTATTAAACGTTCTAAACAATCTCGTTTCAAACAATATCTCCATCGACAGTTGACCATCTACCAATACCAATACAATCAGGTGGCTTTTTGTCTAAAACCAAGTCGTTGTATTTGCACATGTCTTCTACAGTCTTTAGTTTATCTCTCTAACATTTACATTTTTCGTTAAACCATAGCCATTGCTCTAGCCATAGTCATTTATAAGCCACCATAAAACAGTAGAAATAAAAAGAAAAACAATAAAATTCTTGCCATTGTTACCTTAAGGATATAAAACAAAGACCAAAGCAACCCGTATATGTGGTTTAAAATAGAAAATGTATTGATTACCACAGCCTTCATCAAAGGAAGTTCAGAAACAACAATAAAAAAACGAATACGAAGAAGAAGAAAAACGAAATATTTCACACAAACTATCCATTGGCAAAAGATTTATTTTTAATGGCTTTTGTTCGATACGGAGAGAGAGAAAAATATACAAACTTTTTATTCGATTATAAAAATGTTGGTATTCTTTGCTTTATTATTAAAAATATTGGGTAAGGGCAAAAGTAAAAAACTAATTGCACAATGCCTCTTATTATTATTGTCATGTAGTAATGTGCCGAAGTCTAGAAGTCGCCATAGTCGTTAGGTAGTTAGGTTGGAGTGGTAGCTTTGATACCAAAAACTCACTTGAGCTTGCCCCGTTGTGACGCCGCAAGTAAATGCAGTCCCTTTACTGACCAAGTACTACCAAGCCAGGAAAGAAGAAGAAGTTGGCCAGAGCAAGGGCTGCCCATTAAAAGCACGACTAGCCTACGCTGGAAAACTAGCGCGAAAGTTTGATAGACGAAGCTATATCCTTGATATCAATGGATGAAAGCTCAGTCAAGCCGATTTATCTGCAAGGGATGGACATTGACAAAGAAAGTGAATAACATTCTCCTCTTCCTCAGCGGATCCGCACCCACGGCAGAAGTCGTTAGATGGGAGCTGCATTCTTTTCACGTGTCTTCTCATAACACAATGAGCTGTAAGCACGGCCACTGTGATTGAGATAAAGTTGCGACCAAGTTCGAGTAACCGGTTAGTGCGCCTTCTATCCATCGAGATCCAGGTGAGTCTAGCGTAAGAGCAGTACTCCTCATTAACCCAGGATAGGTTGGCGTCCCAAGGTAGGGCATAGCCAAACAACCGACCACTCAGCAGATTTCTGGAAAAGACTTTGAAGGTAAATAAAATTGCCATGAAAAATTTTTCCAAAAAATCTATCGTTTGGGGTCGACTTTAAGCTGTGGGTTCCGCCACTCTTGTATAAAATAAATACACACGACATAAAGTGAAGTACGAAAGTAAGTCGTAATCCTCACTGAATTGTTGCAGTGACCAATTATATATGTATGTATGTATATAGTAATGTGCCTTCGCACTGAGATTCTACGATTTCTACTGCCTTCTGTACTGTACTGCCATCCATTTGTATAAGTACTAATCGGAATAAAGACTACTCTAAACCTATTGCCTTGACAAACCATAGGATGCTCGGTGTCTATACCGACAATACATCTGATCATTTAACGATATTTTCATCATCACAGAGTGTACGTATTGGACTCCTAATTATGAGCAAGAGTTCCTTAAGACGTAGTCCAGCAGGTAGTGTGTTGGCTTATTAGTCGCGAGGCCATGGTTCAAACCCCAGCCCAGATATCTCGAACAGAACGAAAGGGAATATAAAAAAAGTCAAACAAACACTTTTCTCCAACGAAATGGGTCTGTAGCAATCAAAACTTTTGTTGGGAAACTAAAGGAGGAGAATTTAGGGAAGAATAAGACAGTCTAGGAAGAACCTGAAGTAAGTAGCCGCCTGTAGTCTAGTAGGTGGCGTATTGGCTTATCAGACTTGAGGCCACTGTTCAAACCCTAGGTTGGACACCTCCAACGAAACGAAATATGAAAAAATTAATATTTCTTCGGCAACTTCTTCTCAGCAGATTTTTGGTAAGAACTCTGAGAGTAAATAAAAATTCCATGAAAAGTTTTACAAAAATCTGCCATTTGGAGAAGATATTAAACCGTAGCGCCCGCCATCATGTATAAAATGAACACACTCAACATGGGTGGTATGAGAAGCTAGGCCGTAATCCTATGTGAAGGGTTGTAATGACCAATTAAGTTAAGTAATTAACCGCCGTAGCCTAGTAGGTAGTGTGTTGGCTTATCAGACGTAAAGCCAGTGTTCAAACCCCAGGCCAGACGCGTAACAAAATACAAAAAGTATTTCTTCGGCGACTTCCTCTCAGCAGATTTCTGACTTCTCTGAGAGTAAATAAAATTGCCATGAAAAGTTTCTCCAAAATCTGTCTTTCGGAGTCGACTTTAAACTGTAGGTCCCACCACTCAAGTATAAAATTAACACACACAATATAAGTGATGTGAGAAACTAGGTGTTAATCCTGACTGAAGGGTTGTAATGACCAATTATGTTATGGTATGTATGTAATTAACCAGATACTCAGGTCAATAATTCATTACAAGACCAATTAGGTAAGTTCCTTAGTCTACAGTGACCTGTCCAAACTACTAAACTCACGTTACTCTTGGATAGTCTGATGAAATACTCAAATCTACTCCTGTTCTCAATGCAAAACAAAAGGTTATCTTGTCTTAAGTCGATTTCGTTTGAGAGTTAGTGTCCACCTATCTCTATATTCACTTGCCTTTCCATAACTCTCCTACCACTCCACATAAAGTTTCTCCATTAGTGACGTGTAACTCCCGCTCCTTATGCTCCTCTGTTGGAGAACTAAAACTCTCCCTAAATTCTCTTTATGTATACGGATCTTGTAATCAAACAAAGCTGTAGAATTTTACGAAAGACTGAAAAGCATGCTCCAAACTCATCTTCTTTCTGAACTGCATGAACTGTTTTATGAAGTAACTTGGCTATGTCCGTAATCCAATACCGTACAACAAAATAAAACATCAAAATAGCAAATACCACACACATGTATTGAACATTAAACAACAGCAACAACAAAAACTATTATTTTTCTATATTAAAAGTGTTTGTAAAATTCTAGAATACAGACGAAATCAAACAAACAATTCAAATAAAATACTTTGAATGCTTATACACTGACAATAAACAGAGAGAGAGAGAGAGAGAGAAATTAAAAGCAAAGAACTGGCATTACATTTGAATTTTCCACATACGAAAAATAAGTTTATTTGCCTTTGTGGCCAAGTGTGTGAGAAAAAAAAAATGAAAACAAATGCATACATAACCAATACCCACACGATAGCTGTGCTCTCATACACATGCTCAAAGAAATACTGCCACAATTTCATTTACAAACTCTTTTATACACACGCACAGATACACAAACATATACGCAAACAAACACAAACACATGCTTGTAAAGCTTAAATTTAAGTATTGAATGCAAAATGTAAACAATAAACAGTAGTCTCTCACACATACATAGACCAACTGGTCGTATATGTGCATGGAAGAGTGTATAAACTTTACTTGCACTTACTCTCTGTTAAATACACATACATACACACACTGTGTCTCATTTCAGCCTCAAGAGAGAGAAAGAGAGATGAGTGATGTATGCAAATACTCAAATAACGGAAACAACAACAACAACCACAACAAATATTCTATTTTATCATTGCGATTGTTGCTTAAGGGATTTACAGTTTCAAAAAAAAAAAAAAAACTCTTTTGCTTCTTGTGTATGCCTGTATTAGACAACATAGGAATACAGAATATAAATCAGGGATGGACAATAGATCGTTTTGAAATTATTTTAATTCATGGGCATTAAAAAAATTTCTTTACGTTTACCAGTATTTTTTGAAATCAAGCAAAAAATGGTGATGCGATACATTGACTGAAAAATTCTTTCGCTTCAACAAGACTAAAGAAATCAAAAAAACAATTCTACGTGTGGGTGTAAAAGGAAAAACCCGAATTCCCAGATTTAACAATTTCTGAAACGTTGCTGAAAAGTGAGATGATAACATATACGGTGGGCCATCTATGGGTTTAAATCTGTACCATCGTTTATTTTTTATCTGCCAATACGTATGTCATTCAATTCTGTCATAAAATTCAATATATGATCTTCACTGAAGATCAATGTTGAACAACATTGGGATTTATTGGACCAACGAGAAACTGCACGATAATATCGATTTTGCCAAAAAAAAAAACATATTTTCGGATGAAGCTCATTTTCATCTTGATGGGTACTTTAATAAGAAAATTGCCTGGTCATCAGAAAACCCACATGTAGTCTTACAGAAGCCAATGCCCCATTACGAGTGACTGTTTGGTGCGGCTAACAGAGTGGAGGCATCATTAGTCCATATTTCTTTGAAAATAAGGACGGCTTAACCATTACGGTCATTGGAGACACCTATCTTACCATGATAAAAGACTTTTTTGTATCCGCTCATCATGGTGTTGATGTGAACGTCGTTTGGTTTCAATAGGATGACGCAACTTGTCACACATCTCGAGTCACAATCCATTTATTGCATCAAACATTTGATGGCTGTTTAATTAGCCGAAATAGTTCTGTCAATTGACAGCCAAGAAGATGCGATTTGACACCGTTAGACTATTTTTTGTGCCGTTAAAGAAAAGTGTTATGCCGACAGGAATTTGAAGGCCAATATTCGTGATGCGATTGCCGAGATACAACCCCATACACTCTAAAAAGTGCACAAAAATTGACCCAATCGAATGAGGTACTGTGAGGCCAGCTACCGAAGCCATATTAATGAAATAATATTCCGTTTCTAACCAGAATAATAATGTACTTCACAACAAAAAAATAAATTTGGCAAAATTTCATATGTATTGCAGTTTTAAATATCCTACCCAATACATACATTACAAGTCGCCGTTGTGTAGGCTTATTTGACGTAAAGCCATTGTTCGAGCCCCAGGCCAGACATCAAAACAAAATACAAAAAGTATTTCCTCGGCGACTTCCTCTCAGCAGATTTCTGGCAAAAACTCTGAGAGTAAATAAAATTGCCATGAAAAAGTTTCTCAAACATATGTCGTTCGGAGTCGACTTTAAACTGTAGGTCCCACCACTCATGTATAAAATTAACACACACAACATAAGTGGTGTGAGAAACTAGGTCGCAATCCTGACTGAAGGTTTGTAATGACCAATTATGTATGTATACATACATTATACAGGGTCATTACAACCCTTCATCCAAGATTACGAAGTAGTTTCTTATGTTGTGTGTCTTAATTTCATACATGAGTGGCGGAACCTCCAGTTTAAAGTCGACCGCGAGTGATAGATTTTTGAGAAACATTTCATGGCAATTTCAATTTTTTTCAAAAACTCTGCTGAGAGTAAGTCGCCGGAAAAATATGTTTTCATATTTCATTTTGTTGGAAATGTCTCGCCTGTGGTTTGAACCGTACTCGCACGTCTAATAAGCCAAAATTTTAACTACTTGACTACGGCGACACAATGTTGTGTTTCTAAATGAAATTGATTGATGGAACTATCAGCCACTGCAAACTCATTGATAAATCAACTCACCCACTCACCACACACACCAATTTAAACCCGTCTGAGTAGAGTTACTTGATTTTGACGTTCTGATGTATCCAGACGATGCACCGATCCGCAATATATGCAAATAATTTTCACAGCTCGCTTCCTGCGCAAGAATACTATCTTGCGAATTCAAAGAAATAATATTGAGGAAAAATTACGTGTGTTTTAGTATGTAAAAATAATTGTAGTAACTAATAAGCTTAGATTTTATAACGAAAACTGTTTGCCCAAATTTGTTTGTGCACACTCCTTATGTGGGCATTTAAAATCACACAGTTTAAAAAAATATTACAATTTAATATGAAAAAATCAATCAATCAATACCAAAATTTACAACTTCCCATCTCTGTTTAATAGTTTGCATGTATGCTCTGTGCCTGGCACACAATCATACGATACTGAAATGATTTTTATTTTATTGAGATACGCTTACGTTTGTTACGTACATTGTAGCATTAAATTTGTTTATACTTCTTTAATTCTCTAGCTCTCTCTTTCTCTCCCACTATTTATATCTCTTTTAAATTTAGTATCTGTTTATTATTGCGAACGCTAAAAGATATTGTTGTTGTTGTTATTGTTGTAAATATTTATTTTTTGTTGGTAAAGTTTCTTTATAAAATTCTATTTTCAATTTTTTCTGTTTTTATTTGTGATTTAAACTACAGTTCCTTTGTAGTCCATGTTGTTTATTTGCTGAACAGCAAATGTTTACTACGACAACACTAAACAGCCCAAATATTTTCCTTTCAAATATGTGGGCGTTTGATTGTATTGGTAAACATCTGTTCAAAACATTATTTTTTTCATTTAAGTATTGAGACTTAAAACTGAAAAGCAGAAAGGCAGCTAAAGCCTTGCAAAACGTGTTAGAAATTGCGTTAATAGTACATTAACTGGCCCAGAATATGTGCAGTTAAGAGGAGATATCAGGACATTTAATGAAACTAAGTCGACACCATTATAAAGGAGCAAATGTTGCCTCCAATAAGCTCTGAAGCCAGATTCTTTAAAAATTTTAAAATATCCTGAAGACTGAATATACTTGAGAGGATGAAAAAGACGTTCAATGGTTGTCACGCTTACAAGAGACTGTAGAGCTTAAAATGTGGCTGCAGTTTAAAGAATATTGATTGGATCTACACTACAACGATCAGGCGTATGTATGAATTGCTTTATATGCATCTCTTGATAAAATTACCAATCTTAACTTATACATGGACAGGGATATTTTCCGCAGTGAAGTTAATATTAATCAGCATATGTGGCATACTGGATCGAACACGTTTCAGTCGAGGATTTTTGGTAAAATTGAGAACTATCGGGAATATTATTTACACGATAAGTCTTTATGACTTCTTAAGGATGTTCAGAACGTTTCTCAATTGTCTCTGGTTTGCCTGAATAACACTTTTTTAACGACGCTCCATAGAAAATTGTCCAACGGTGTCAAATCGTGGCTTCTTGGCGGCCAATTGACATCACCATTTCGGGTAATTAAACGGCATCAAACGTTTGATCGTGTTTTTGCCGCAATGTCTGAGCTCGGTATACCTGCGAAGCTGATAAGGCTATGCAGAATGACGTTGAGTAATTCCTGCAGCTCTGTCAAGGTAGGAATGGAACTCTCCGAATCTTCTGATAAAGTGCGAGACTTCAGACAAGGCGATCCCTTATCATGCGACCTCTTCAACTTCGTCATGGAGAGTGCACTCTTGGCAACAGGTGCTACTATAGTCTCAATAGGCAATTGAGTAGCAGAGACCTCTCTCGTACGACAAAACTAACACTCTACAACCCTATTAAGTACTGATGCAGCAGCCTTGAGAGTGTTCGAGCGAAAAGTACTGCGTAAGATCTTACGTCCAGTACGAGTTGGCGATGCTTTCCGCATCCGATCCAACAGTGAGCTGTATGAGCTCCTCAACGACATAGACGTTGTGCAGCGTATTAATATCCAACGGCTGCGCTGGCTCGGCCATGTCGTTCGAATGGAGGAGGATGCTCCGGTGAGACGAGTATTTGAAGCGGGGATCTGCGGAAGTCGGCGAAGAGGACGACCTTATGTCCGTTGGAAAGACCAAATAGAGGTAGCCCTGCCATCGATTGGTGCGACCAACTGGCGTAGGCGCGCAAGAAGCAGAGGCGCCTGGAAGGATCGCAGAAATCCGTTAATCGGGTTGTTATGGCCAATTAAGTAACTAAGTAAGTAAGATTTTGGCTGATTAAACGGCTATCAAACGCAATAAATCAATTGTGGCATGAGATGTGTGGCATGTTGCAGTATCCTGTTGAAAGTAAACATTGTTCACATCAACACCATGAAGCGCGGATGCAAAAAAGTCGTTTATCATGGTGAGATAGATGTCTTCATTGACCGTAATGGTTAAGCCGTCATCATTTTCAAAGAAATATGAGCCAATGATGCCTTTGCTCCACATTTCAGTGCTATTGGTTGCATTGGCTTCTGTAAGACCACGTGTGGGTTTTCCCAAATACGACAATTTTGCTTATTAAAGTACCCATCGAGATAAAAATGAGCTTCAACAAAAAAAAAATTTTTTTTTGGCAAAATCGACATCATCGTGGAGTTTCTCATTTGCCCTTCACATCCCAACGTTGCTCAAGCGTAAAACGATTCATTACATTCAGTAGAGATAATATACTGAATTTTGGGATAGAATGGAATGACATAAGTATTGCCAGATTCGAAATAACCGATCGTTCAAATTTAAACCGATAGATGGCCCACAAACTATATGTATATATAGTATAAATAAGAAAAGTTTAACGACTTCTATATGTTCTTTATAAAATTTGGATTTTATAGGAGATGTCAAATAGGATCTTCTTTTTAAATAATTTTCATATGGAAACTGATTTTCAATATTGGCGGTAAATATTCTCATTTTGTACACAACAAATGGAAGCTGCTACAGAAACATTATTGGCCAAAAATGAAAAAGTAATTTTGCTTTTCAAATATGCAGTTTATTAAAGGCAAATATTACCACACCATACGATAAAAGCCCTTCTGGCCGATTGAAAATACGAAAAAAAACTGAAAATTATTTCGAACATAAATTTCAAACAGCAGCCATAAATGAAATAAAATCAACAAAACAAAATGAAGCCACAGAAACAGTTATAAATAACGGTAACGCACACATGTTAACATATTAAAAAAATAATACCTTTATACGAAATAACTTGTTTTTATAGTCTCTGATAATGAGTTTCAAACACTCATACACTGCCATTCCTCCCTGAAAAGTAGGCTATAAAATATGTAAACAAAACGTTTACATTTGGCGTGGCGTATGAATGTGTGAGTAAGTTTTAGAACCAAATTTGAAACAATTTCGAATTACTAACACACACACACACACACACATAAATATGCAAACATTTAAAATTACAATTACTTGTACCTGCTCTCCCTTTCTCTTGCTTACTCTTTGGCTCTCTTTGCACATTATAAAGCTATTTACAATTATAAAGTCGAAATTAAATTTTGTTGAGTGTTTTAATGAATTGAAAAAGAGAATGAGTAAGTAAGAGAGAGAGAGAGTGGTGAAATGTTTTTATTATCACTGTTATTGCTATTGTTATTGTTTTTATTTGTTTATCGTTTTTCAAATTATTTTCAAACATTTCAAATGATTATAAATTCAAGTCGTTTTTTAATTGCATAACAAGCAATTTCGTTGCCATTTTACTGGGTTTTTTCTTTTTTCTTTAAAGCATTTAAAAAAGTTTTTTTGCTTTTATGCTTTTTAGCAATTAATATACGACAGAAAATAATTGAAGAAATAATACAAGCAATAAAAATAAAGGGTTATTATTCGTAAATAAGAAATTAAAAACTCATATCAAAATTTTTTAAATTAAATAAAAAACTTTTTTTTCTAGATTTTATGTACTGTCGTCATCAATAAATTCCGCTTCCTAGGTGACTTTCTTCGATGACTTGTATTTCAATAAAGTTTTGCTATGATTTTATTGCCGTAATTCAAATCTTATTTACAATTATAAGATAAAACATTAAAAGAAAAAACATTAAAAAAGTTAGAATAGCTTGCTTATCAGTTATCGTTTGTTGCCATTGAAAAATGGCCAATAAAGTACAAATTCGGCGAAGTATGGTCAGATGAATTGAAAATAATTGTATGCAGTCTGTAAGAGATTTAAAAAAATACGCCATCTTTAGATATTGTTACGAAAATGGAAATGATAAACAAAAGCTACAAAAACAATAACTATGAACTTGTTTACATGATAAACAAATAAACAAAAATATAGCAACAACATCAGTATAAAAAAGGGATAAACAAGTAAGCAAACAGGCAACAACAACACTGAAAGGACAAACGTAAACAAAATCCACAAACAACTATAACGTAAACAACATGTTTACATTTATAAAGGTTTCACGAAGGCAAAGTCATTATCCTTCAAGAGCATTCATCAAACTGTTTACCCTTACCCTATAAAAGGCAAGACAAAGCTGGCTTTGTTACTGACCTTGTTAGTAAATTCAGTCAGTCTTGTATGAAAACGCGTTGCGTGTGAAGAAAATAATCGTAGTTTGGAGATCTCCGTTGTAAATATCTAACGAAAAATTTTTAGTGTTTACGCAGAAGAGTGTAAACAAGAAAATCAAACAAAGCAAATTGTTATTGTTTACATCAAGTTGTGAACAGTGGCACACGAAATTGTGCGAACAATAAAGAATTTATCTAAAACTAAACACAAATTTATTTTATTTGCATTTTACGAAATCACACAAGACTGACTGACCAAATTACAAGGTCGGCGTGAGTGAGCATCAGCATTTCCATGTTTTAGGCCTTTTCGGTGTTCAATGCTGAAGTCATAAGTCTGGAGGCGCTGAATTCAACGTGCTAACTCTCCTTCAGGGTTCTTGAATTGCAACAGCCATCTCAGTGTGGAATGATCAGTACATACATACATACATAATTGGTCATTACAACCCTTCAGTTAGGATTACGACCTAGTTTCTCACACCACTTATGTTGTGTGCGTTAATTTTATACATGAGTGGCGGGACCTAGAGTTTAAAGTCGACTCCGAACGACAAATTTTTGAGAAACTTTTCATGGCAATTTTATTTACTCTCAGAGTTTTGCCAGAAATCTGCTGAGAGGAAGTTGCCGAAGAAATACTTTTTGTATTTTATTTTGATGTCTGGCCTGGGGCTCGAACCATGGCTTTTCGTCTAATAAGCCAAAACACTACCTACTAGACTACGGAGACTTCTAAATAATATTTTTCAGATTTTCTTGAAATCTAATGCATTCAGAAAAATTGATTGTTTGCGTTGCCATTAATTTAGAGCATTATGGCCGGCCGATAACCGACTTTATTAGGCCTGCAATTAATATTATACACTGGAGGGCATTTGGCTTCAACAAGATGGTGCCATCAGCAAGTATGTCCTTCCTGTAAAACGAGCGGAGAATACCAGCAACTACGCCGTTTAATGTCAGAACCCTTAATATTTATTCGATACAGCATCTTAGAACTATCGATATAAGCTTCTTGGGCCCTAGTGAGAACCTCAGAATCTTCAGACAATAAGTCTCTAGTTCGAATACTAAAAAGCAGTTATAAGAAATTATATGAACGACCTGAATGTGCCTACGTCTTCCCACGAAAGCATCATGTCCATAAAACAGGTTGGGCCAGGACTTAACTGCATTAAGCCTTACTGTTATCAGCTCAGCTATCTGCTACAAGAGAAGGCCAGAGGGGATGTAATTGTTTAGCAAATACTGCTTTAGTTGGTGTGGAAAAGGGTGTACTAGTGCTTAGGACAGCTGAGTTCTTGGGTAATCTTGCGATCAGGGAGCAGTGACATGAGTGTATGCCTACCATCACCAAATGTGAGGACGTAAAGGAAGTATGATTCATACACAGCCGGTTAGATCCAGTAATGGTGGTTCTAAAACACCAAATCTTACTTACGGCCCTTCTGAAGGTACAAAAGCGCTAAGATCGCCGTCTTTATAGTCTTTTTTATGTTATTTCTATATGACAGTTTAGGATGCATGCGTACGATTTATTTTTTAAAGACTTTTGCACATTGTTACGCAGTTGCTGCTCCACAGAAAGAAATTAAAACGAAAAAATTTAAATTTTTTTTGGGAGTTTTGGATAAGAAGGCTCTAAGAAGGAATGTCTTCTACAAACTACTTGCAATCTCATCAAATTCACTACTGTTTGACTTGTCAATAACTTCCTGTTCCTTTTGTCTAAGCCAGGACATACTAAATGTGAGCTCATACACATACACTTAAATAACTACACAGTAGGGAACTATGCACTATACACTCTTATACAAGTTAATATGAGAAAGTGAATATTTTTATGTAGGAAAACATATGTTAAATACACCATTTCTCTGTAGTTTGGAGTTTGATAATTTAAGGAATTTCTATGAAATTATTTGCAATTTCAACAGCATAAGTATCTTGATAGGGAGAGAGAGAGACGTATGAGATGTATGAACAGTTAGTTGGTTGTTGGCATGGCTACATTCGGGGAATTTTTTACCTTTTGCCTTACATTACACTTTTCTTTTCACTCTCTCTCTCTCTCTCTCTCTCCTCTATGCGTATATAGTTTTACTGCAATTGATTTCTGTTCTTCATTTTTTTTTCCTTTTTCTTTCCCTCAGTTACTGGTATTTTACGCCTGATAAACTATGAATTTTTCTCTGTTTTTGGTTCATTTTTTTTGCATTTTCTTGTTGAATTGCAACTTAAATTCCAGTGTAACAATTGTTATCTGTAATGTTGTTGTTGTTGCTGTAGTTGTTGTAGTAAATGTGGTATAAAAGTGGTTGAAAATATTTCTGCCTGGATTTTCTCAAATCAGTAGTAGTTGAAAGCATTCATTTAATACGTTTCGTTTCATTTCAGCTTTTTTCTTTCTTTTGCACTTCAATTCAACAATTTGACAATGAGTACAAATGAAGATGCTTATCAGCTACTAACAGAGAGATAGAATGAGAGAGATAGGGATAGCAAGAGAATAGTTTGTAGACAGAAATTTAAATTCTTAATGGATTTTGCATGTGTTTTCTTTCTTATAATTCCTTCGATTCCATGCTTGCTTGGGATATGGATTTAAATTCTCTTTAAGGCTTAACAACAACAAAAATATTTTATAAGAATAGTTTCGAATATATGTAGTAGACAGCGATTTGCCACTTGAATAGTTTTTATCAAATATCTGCCGAAACAATACATTCAACTTATTAAAGTTTTAAATTCTATTTTCCATCGAACAATTTAAAAGCCTTTAAAACAGTTGTATACCTCTACAACGATACTTCATACTGCAAACGAAAGAATTTTGTTGATGCAAGTGATTTTGTGTTGCTTCATTCACATGCATTTTAAACTTGCCTCTCAGTCGGTCCCTATCAGGGAAGAAAATTTGTTGCATCTCCGGTATACAATACATAGCCAAATATTAGGAAAAATCTTCCCCGGACGACATAAAAATTGTATGCAAACAACAGAAAACTTTGGTAAATAATTATAAACAAAATCCATCTTTTTTTTGGGATTTATTAAAACAAGGACAAGAAACAAGCTCTTAATATACTGTAGTCGTGTCGAATTTTAAGGCTCAATTACAAAAGGAGTCACTGACTTCTTCACCTTACAGCCTTGAACATTAAAATTGGGGGAAAGGTACTCAAGTCCAACATGAAATTCATCAAGAGAATGCCTAACAACTCCTTCCTAGCCATCCCCTGAACACTATCAGTCTATCCTATGATTTTGAAAAATCTTTCGCAAACGAGACTTAGTAGCGAAATCATTGAAGTAACCTAAAGTCTGCTTATACTTTTAAAAGAGAAAATATTCAGGGGTATACAGCTAAGCAAAGAGTTCAGAGTTGATGTTGGGGCCTTCACTAATGTATAAAATGAACATTTAACATGGATTGTATAAGAAACTAGCGGTTGTAAACCTGGGTGTTGAGTTTGAATCAGAAATTAAGTTAGTAAGAAGTTGTCACCATAGTCTAGTAGGTGGTGTGTTGGCATATTAGACGTGAGGCAATGGTTTAAACCGCATGTCGGACATTCTCACGAAAACAAAAATTAAAAAAATATTTCTTTGGCGTCGGCCGCTCAATAGACTTCTGGCAATAGCTCTGAGAGTACAAAAAGATTGCCATGAAAAAGTTCGGCAAAAATCTATCGTTCGGAATCGAAATGCCGCCGGTAATGGATGTAATTAACACACACAACATAAGTGGTATGAGAAGCTAGGTCGTAATCCTGACTGTAGGCTTGTAACGACCAAATATGTACATATGTATGTGTGTAAGGAGTTGAATTAAATCTTCTGACAATTAAATGTAACAAAGTCAGTGATAATGTCACACAGTTATAACAGTGCACAATGGAAAATATTGCCAACAGCGAGATTAATTCCATTCTCAGAGGAATCAGTTTAATGCATGAAATCCCATAATATCTTTGAAGAGTGACTCGCATAGGAGTCAGATTTATCACCATGTATTGAGTGACTTTCGATTGCCTTAGTTAGATATTCTCCCATTGTTTTATAGGGTACCTCAATTTCACTAGCATCAGGAAAATACATCCAATAATTCTAGATTATGCTTGGCTTATATAAGAAAGGGACTGATTTCCATTTGATTTTAAATCTTATGGCCATCCATCGTACAATAGACTTGGAGATAGACGTGTTACTCCATGGAATAACTTTTTCAGAAGCTGTGGATCTGCAGAGACTTTCAGCTTATGTGTCAATACTAGGCTCTTACCATAAGTAGGCGACGGTTCTTCACCATGCCTTTTCTAACATTAAGGACTTAACTCTTCAATAAAAGGATTGTAGCGACATCAAAATTTATTTCGGAGTCAAATTATCAGATTATTTCCTTTATGGAATATTTGATCACTGAGCAGTAGAAGTCGCCGTGGTCTAGTAGGTAGAGTGTCGCCTTATTAGACGTGAAGCCTGGGCAGATTCCAGACAAAAGCTCTGAGAGTATATAAAATTGCCATGAAATATTTCAAAGAAATGTGCATACGAAAGAAAATATTGCTGCTGTAGCGGCAAGTCGTAAAGAAATCGCTGAAGTCTTTTGGGTCCCTTAGTTGTTGAGTGGGCTCATTTGAAATTGGCCGAAGATAAGTATTTTTTATCAAAGATTTGTGTTTAGTGCTGAAGCAGTATAAACTGTGTTAAATGCCCACGTATTTAAGGAAAATTGTTAGTAAATTTCCACGATTTTTAAATGATTCATAATGGTTTGCCAAGCTTTAGATAGTGTTACGTGGTGGATATTTCTTTTAGGACAAGAGACCTATTAGGTCAGCGTTTAAGCCAATCGGAATATCGCAATTAATAACCAACTCAGTGACCAAATTCTCCCCGAAGAAAACCAACCTGACTCTGGCTTACTCTTTGCTGAGATATATTAAACTGTAGGCTTTGTGCTGGCAAACCAGTAACTATTGAACCATAAGAACCAAAATTCTCAAACCATCATTGACGTCATAGCACCTTTATTTTTTTAGGCTTTTTTATTTACAAAAACCTTCATTGGTTTGCTTTCTTAAATTTTTGTCTCTTTAATATGTGTTTAGAATTAGCTCATCGGACTTAGGTATGATGTCAACGTTTTTTTTTCGTCTCTCTGTCTTTTTCCAATGCTCTGTCAATCACAATTGAAGATTTATTGCACATCTCAGGACCCCAATTGACTTGATCATTATTTTTAATGCTTTTTCTAGAACAATTTCATCAAATTGTCAGTTCATTCGTTCATTTTGGTTCTGTGTCTTGTTCTCGGTTTTTTTTTTGGTTTTTTTTTGTTGGTTGTTGAAATAGAGGAGAATATTCGTTATAGATTTTCTATACGATGGCAAATGACATGAGTTGTGTCATTTGCAAACATTTCCCCATCAACGCTAGTAAATCTTCGAATATTGCGAGGCTGCGAGTGATTTTTCCCGGAATTTTTTTATTTTTTTTCTGCTCGACGATGAGAAAACAAGAAAACGAAAATGAAAACAAATACGAGCAACTGAAATTTATCACACACGCTATTATTGGCCATTTTAAAAAGATAGAAAATAAAACCAAATAAACACACATACATACATACATCTCCATACAGAGAAGGGAATAAGCAAACGAAATATTGAAACCTAAACAAACACGCGTATAGCATAGTTGTGTAGGTATGTATGTATGTAAGTACGTAAGCTCATATACACACACTCACACTGATACAAACATTTTTGCCTTAATAAACAAAATAAACTGTGAAATTGTGTGGGAAAGAGAGAGAGAGAGAGTAACAGAGTGAGTGCGACAAAGAATAAACACATGCAGAGTATAAGAACATAAACGTGACGAAACATACGGATACGACACAAAAGAAAAACACAAAAAAAATACAAAAAAATAACGGAAACAGCAGAAGAAGAAAAAATATAACGGAAATTATCAACAACTGTGAAGACACAAATATTTTTGTTGACATACGCCATTCATACTCTTGTACCCTCACTCACTCAGCCCCACACAGCCATACATACTCTTTCATTTTTTACTTTTTTTTTTAAGAGAGAAGTGTAATCGTATGCATGTATGTATGTTTTCCTTGCTTTATGGGCTTTTGGAAGATGGCTTTTATGTTTAACGATTCATTATAGTGTCGTTGTTGATTTTCATTAAACACTTGAACAGTTTATTAAAGTTTAGAGTTCAACTATTAATTTTATTGCTTCATTTTGTTATTGTAATTGTGTATTTAGATTGCTTTCAATGCGTTTCTGGCAATGGCTGCCAGAAGCTAAATATCTTTCATCAGAAATATTATTTATTCAGTGAAAGTTGAGCGAGCGTAGAAAGCGAAACTTACCACAAAAGTGGCGATGCAAACATTATCACGTTTCGAGGATTACATGATGATAATGGCCGTCATAGTCAACCTATTGAGCATGGTATGGGCAAGATTATGAAGGAAACGTGTAAGAGATTGGAAACGTTATGGGTGTAATATACTGTGCTCGGAGACATAAATACATAATTACAAACCTTCAGTTTAGATTACGACCTTGCTTTTCACACCACTTATGTTGTGTAACAATACATGAATGGTGGGAAATACAGTTTAAAGTCGACTGCGAACGACAGATTCTTTTGAGAAACTTTTCATGACAATTTTATTTACTGCCCGAGTCTTTGACGGTAAACTGCTGGGTTTAAACCGTGGCCTCACGTCTAGTAAGCCAGCACGCAACCTACGATTCGATACTATCAGAATGGAGAAACTGACCAAAATTTTGCATAGAAAAAAATCATCTCTATGTAACCATATCTGGATGAATGGGCGCGACAACTAACAAAAATTTTTCCAATTAAATTGGGAACGATAGGAATCCACATAAGATCCTAGAAAGTTCAATGCGTCCCGAAAAAAATCATTACTTAGTTACGATTTTGGGCTGGCGACCTCATCGGTCCAAATTTCTTTAAAAACAACGTTAACCAGGCCATCACTGTCAACGGGGAGCACACAAGGTCGATGAAAATCAACTGTTTCTAGCTTGAATTAAATCATCTGGACACAGGCGATATGCGGTTTCAACAGGACAATGCTACATAACCCAAAGCTCATGCCGCATTGGATATTCTGCACGAGCAATTTAAGGGTATAGTCACCTCACATGGAGATGAAATGAACTGGCTACCAAAATTATGCTGTTTGACTCCGTTAGACACCACCACAGCGGGCCTCAAAGACAATATAATCCATATCATCGCTGAAAATCAGCGTGATTTATGAAGCAGAGTCGTGGAATATTTGACATTTGAGCTGTTTTCCACCCAGAAAAGTCGTGATAAATATTTGAACGATGTTTTTTCCACACATGTTGTATCCATAGGTCTTTCAAACCAATAAAAAATTTCAGTTATACTTATCTTATACTCACTTTTTTATTTCAATTTAAAGATAGGAATCGCTTATATAAAGACCCTGTACAAGGCCGCTTTTTCAGCCTTATATCTTCACAAATTGTGTGGTATGGGAATATATTTCTGCTTCATTTTTGTGTTCATACTGCCCACAGTATCTGATGGCTAAATATCTGGATCATGTCTCTATGAAAGCTTTTCAATACTTTAATGTTGCGCTCCGTATATACTAGCTCGACGTCTCATTGATATTGGCAATCTTTCCAATAACTATAGGTGCTATAATGGCTTCTTTACTAAAATCTTCCATTCACCTGCGTTTATTCTGTCGAGTGCTACATATTTACGTCGCCATAGTCTAGTAGGTAGTGTGCTTATTAGATACGAGCTCGTGGTTTAAGTCCCAGCTCAGACAACTCGAACTAAACGAAATATGAAAAAATATTCTTCGCCGACTTCCTTTCAGCAGATATCTGATAAAAACTCTGAGTTTCTCAAAAATATGTTGTTCGGAGTTGAATTTAAATTGTGGACTCTCTTGTGGATAAAATAAACACACGTAACATGAGTGATGTTGAGAATTTAGGTCTGTTTAATAAAACAATACTGTCAGTGAAAGTCTATCGAACTAAAAGAAAAATATTGTTAAGAAGATGAAAAATATAGATACTGGTGTTTTGCTTTTACATACATCGCTTAACAAACTTAAAATTATAAACAAAAGCTACAAAAACAAAACAATGCCGTAAACAAACCTGTTTACAAATTATCGTACTGCTTACTATAACAACAAACACCAGCATAAATAAATTGTAAACAAATAATCAAAATTCCACAAACAACACTACAGGAACAAAATACACAAACAACAATAATGAATGTAAACAACGAACATTCATCAGATTGTTTACGTTGATATATAAAAGGCAAGGCACAGCAAGCGACGGAGTTAGTGACGTTCAGTCAGTCTTGCGTTAAGACGCGGTGAGTTTGAAGAGAATAATCATGGTTTGAAGATCTCCGTTACAAAGATCTGTCGTATAATTGCTTAGTGATTGCAAAGATTATAAACAGAGGAATAACAAAGAAAAGCAATTGTTGTTGTTTACATGAAGTTGTGAACAGTTGCACACAGAATTGTAAGAATAATAAAGAATTTTAATTAAAACTAAACACAGATTTATTTTTATTTTGTTTGCAATCTACGAGCTCATATTTTAAATGTTTTTAAAAGGTAAAAGCATAACAATATGTTGATAAATAAAAAAGAAAGTGTTTTAAAAATTTACTGTATAGTCTTTATTAAGTCTGCTAATTTTGAAACTGCCCTCGTATTAATTTTTTTTGCCTAAAGCTTAGTGAATTAATTCTTTTTCAAAAATATAATTTTTGTTAATGAAAATTCTGTTTTTTTTTTTGTTTCATCAATACCATTTATCTGTATGTAGTTCATTATAAAATTCTTAATTAACATGTAAGAGTATTTATTCCACTACATTGAAGACTAAAATTTCAAACTCATTTTTATTAATTCGTATACTTTGAAAGCAAAAAAAAGCTAAAAAAAGATACTTAAACACTCTCATTTACTCAATAAAATACTCATTTAATTCCTGTATACCACATTGTGTCTTTTGTTGGCATAGTTTAACTCTCATTCAGTCGCTCCCTTTTACTATCTCCCGCTCTCTGTTTTTTTATTTTTTATTTTTTCAAGTAATAAGTGCTCATATTAAGTTACTGTTGAGCCACAACAACAATAAACCTGTAAACATTCAGGCTGTTAGCCTATGTTGTGCAGAATTTCTGGAATTTTTGTTTATTATCTGAAGGCTAACGGCGCATGCTCTATTATTATCTAAAATGCTCTCTCGCTCTCTCTACCGCTCTTTGTTGGTTTGTGGCTGTTATAACTGTATAAACAATAAATTAATGTATTGTAGGTACATGCTAACAGGTCGCGTTTTTCTGTATTTATATTTTTTTGTTTTTGTTTTTTTAGTTATTTTTTGTTGTTTTTAGACATTTTGATTTTGTGTGTATGTAAGTGTATGTATGAGTGTCACTAGCATAATGGCAACTTTGAAAAGTACAAGCGTACTGAAGAACTCCTCACACACATACTAGCATACAACAAAACTTGTTTAAACAGACAAAATAAAAGAAAACCGTCTTGTACATACACACAATCACAGACATTAAATTGGAGATGTTGAGCTATTAAACATAACGTGTGGCTATAAATGGGGTAGAAAACCAGTATGAAACTGAAAGGCCTACTAACTTATATATTAACTGTGCATAACACTTTTCAAATACTTACACCCATACATACATATACATGCTCTCTCTCTCTCTCCCACAAACACCCTTACATACATATAAAATCAACATTCTTAGTGTGTATCTCTGGTTTTCCTTGCATTATATTGGGAATCTGTGTGTTATTTTGTCTTGTTTTTTTCCTTTTTCGCCCTGTTTTGCTATTTTGTTTATTACTTTTTGTGTTTTATTTTCGTTAAATCAAAGGGAGAGCAACCGCACAACAACAATAACAAAATAACACTTGAACATGTTAATGTCGTTGGCTGTTGATAAAAATGTCAGTCATTGGGTCATTATGTTTCATTTCATTTGCAAATTTTTTTTATTTCTTTTTTGCTTTCCTTTCATTTCATTCACTCTGTTCTTTTGTTCACGTTTCAATATGTGTTATGGTTGCTGATGATGCTACTACTGCCACCGCTGTTATTATGTCTTCTATAATTTTCAAGGTGTAAACAAGTGTTAATACACAATACATATGCGTCTCTAAGGCTTTATATATGTATGAATGTATGCATGTGTATATAATCATGAGATTTTGTTAGCATTTCATTTACATTTCTTAAGGCATAAACACATTGAATTTATTTGCAAATTGAAAAGTAAATAAATTCTGTCAGACTGTTGTACTTCTTTTTGTCTCATTTTTTCTTTGTTTTTTTGCTTCAATTTGAGTTGCCTTTAATGAAAAAGTTTAGACGCACAGACATGTTAAAACAGAGATATAAACAATACCTACGTACGTATTAATTTAATTAAAATAAACGTCTAATGAAAATTCAAAGAAACAAAAAAAAATTTATTCACTCTCAGGCTGCTTTACTTTATACAAAGAAAGTAAGTGGTTCAATGGTGTTAAGCCAGAGGCGGTGTTTAAAGCCATGAGACAACTCGATATTGAACCTGTAAATACCATCCGTACCGCCTGTGGTGGCATAATCGTTAACCAACCAAAAACACTTTTTCAAGTGTAAGGGGACGTACATATCTCGGCAATGGCATCACGAATGTTGGCCTTCATGTACTCAATTGTTGGCACAACTCTTTCCTTTAACGAAGCCCCGCAGAAAATAGTCCAACGGTGGCAAATCGCAGTTTTTTTAATTAAAGGGCCATCAAACGTTTGACGCAATAAATCGATTGTGTCATCAGATGTGTGGCAGGTTCCACCATCCTTTTGAAACCAAACATCGTTCACATCAATACCATGAAAAGCGGGTATCAGAAAATCGGTTATCATGGCGCGAGAGGTGTCTCCATTGACCGTGATGGTTGCGCCGTCCTTCCAAAGAAATATGGGCCAATAATGCCTCCGTTCCACAAGCCGCACCAAACAGTCACTCGTAATGGATGCATTGGATTCAGTAAGACCACGTATGGGCTTTCTGAGCTCCAAATACGGCAATTTTGCTCATTAACGTACTCACCAAGATGAAACTGAACTTTATCCGAAAACATGATTTTTTTTGGCAAAATCATGCCGTGCTGTTTCTCGTTGGCCCATCTAGCGAAGCGAAAACGAAGCGAATGCACATGTGACTTCAACTCTCGAACGCCTTTGTAAGGCGTCATACCAAGATCTTTTAGCAAAATTCAACGTAAACTGATGCGTGTAATGTTCAATTCTTGAGAACGATGGCGGGTTAATGTTAATGGATTCTCTCTCACGCACACTCTCAGCCACAGCTTCGATATTTTCGGGTGTACGCACTGCACGAGCACGCTCACGTCTTGGTGCATTACCAATGAAACCAGTTTCACGAACTTTAGCAATAAACTTGTGTATAACTGGGCACTGTCGGTCCTCCTCTGTGATTAAATTCTGTACGACATTTTTGAGCAATTTCCGACCAATTTTCTTTGTTTTGGAAATAAGTTTTATATAAATGCCAACGTTGTTCAAGCGTAAATCACTGAATTTTGTGACAGAATAGAATAACATAAGTATTGTCAGATTCGGAATAAACGATGATTCAAATTTAAATCGGTAGATGGCCCACCCAATATATTCCAGCAATAAACTAAGGAATTCAGCTAAGGTTGTTCTCGTTCCCTTTTTAATGTTTGACGTTCTTACTTCCCTTGATAAAATACAATGCTTTAGCGCATAGACATGTAAGAACACTTAAGCCCCTGTTATCCAAACGTAGACGTGGGTGTTCGTTTTTAGAACACGAAATGCACTGAAAGCGATTACCGAACTGTAATGTAATTTCGTTAAGCATTTACAATTCTCTTCATATGCTAAAAAGAACGTACATTCCGTATACGTTTAGCTAACCAGGGCTTTAGAAAAACATTTTCAACAGAAATTTATGTTCTTTACTTGAATAGGAACAACATGAAGATGAACACGCTAACAAAAGAGATTACTTAATTACAACAATAATAATAACAATAAGAAGAACTTATTTTAAATTATAAAAGTCAAGTCAAAAGCCAAAACATCTCATAAGAAACTTAATTAAGTTATTACACTTAGACTCCGTTGGGATGATGGGCCTTCTCTCCCCAACCAACCAATCTACCCGCCTATTCTTTAAGATTAATTTTCTAAGAAAATCATTGTCAAAAAATACACAAAACAAAGTGTCTGCGTTTCTTTACAAAATACAGGCAGACAGACCAACATGAATATGAACACCTGCTAACGCATGCCTTGGCACGCGATGGCACAACTGGTTTTATATCTCCGTTACTTTAATTAATGGGCAGGTAAACAGGCTTTAATAAAATGTAGTTTTTTTTTAATTGTGTTTGTAATAAAATGATTTCTATATAATTAACCTAAGCATTATTTATTTTAATCTTTCAAACCAAATGGCAAACTATGAATCAAAAAGTTGCCTACTACTTGGCAGAAAGGTTTCATTGTTATTTTACTGAAGACCGGCAAATCAAAAACTTGTTACTCAATGTCATTTATAAGACTCTTGTATACACAATGCAAAGAAAATTTCAAAGCAAATAAGAGAACAATCATCGAGATGAACAGATACGATACGTTGCTAGCTAAATAGAAGCTTCTTAGGTCAGACCAATGCTCCAAGCACAATAACAGAACTGGGCATGAACTCTATACACCTTGCCTAACGTTCTTCCAATTTGTATTCCCTTAAAAAAGAGGTTTTGTTGCCGTCCATCTTAAAAAGTATTTGTTTTTGAGACGATCATATCGGTCTACTTAACTCCCTCTCCGCAGTAACACTTCTTCAGAACTGAAAATAAGAAAATTTGCCAAAATTTCTTTCCTTCTTTTCTCTTTCACGTGGTAATATATTATCTGCATCTACTAACATAGGACTCCAGGCTACAAAGAAGATCAGATGTTTAGTTTAGAGGCTGTAAAACTAAAACTTATCGACCTGGACCTCTACATAATTATTTAACTTAATTGGTTATTACAATCTTTCAGTCAGGATTATGACCTATCTTCTCATAGCACCCACGTTGTTAGTGTTAGTTTTACCCACGAGTTGCAGGACATAGAGTTTAAAGTCAACTCCGAAAGACAGATTTTTTTAGAAATTTTTCATGACAATTTTATTTTCACTCAAAGTTTTTGCCAGGAATCTGGTGAGAGGAAGTCGCCGAAGAAATTTCAACACAAGAAATTTTGTTCAAATTTAGTTGTGTTCCAGTTGTCGGAGCTGCGACTTGAACCACGGCCTCACGTCCAGTAAGTCAACACACTACCTAATAGTCTACGGCGACTGCTTGGGCCTCTACTATGAAATATAATATACTAGTGAGTACTTCGACTGAAATTACAGGGACGTGACTACAATTGATAGCCTTGCGGATGCCACCGTCATAATAGCAGTGACAAAGACGATAACTAAAATAGAGACTGACTTAGGAAAACTAGACTGGCACATGCTGCTCATAAAACAGAAGCAGTCTTGAAGTAAAAATGTAGAGAAATTCATTTAAATTTTGAGGACACTTAAATAGCATCGAAGAGGACCATTTTTGAATGTATTCAACTACGTCAGTTTGAAGTTCAACGATCACGTGAAATTCACCAGTGGAAAGGCATTCCTGGTTCAAAGATCTCCGGTGAGGACAATGCCGAATATAGGAAAAACAAAGACTTTGAAAACGATTGGAACACCTGCCAAAGCTGTGTGGGGGCAGCTCCGTATAGGGGCCAGATAGTACAGCACATCTGATCTAGGTTACGCGAAGGCACGGAAATTTTGCTCAAACTCCAAAAAAGTATGCTCAGCATAGTTGTGTTCTGGATTATAAATGAGAAAAATCACATTGGTCATATGATCAGTGATTTCTGTCGAAGGAGGTAGAAGAAATGGTTACTCACCCAACTTTCTTGTACCCAATAACAAGCTCAGCGGCGTGTTCTTATTATGCCTTGGGTCTGCTGATCGGTCAAGGATGGATATTGGAAGCCTAAGTGGCGTCATCAGAAGCTACTAATTGCTCAACGATTAGAAGAAATGAGTGACTGTGGTATTTTAATCTGACATACGGGGACTAAGTATGTTCATTTGTTCAGAATGATGATTATTTGCAGATAATGATCTCATCTACGTACCCACCTACATGGAATAATGTTTAAAGCTCCAAATTTTAAAATGGATAAAAGCATAGGCTAAATAATTGGGCATACACCAGAGTAAAACAGAGTAGAAATGTAAGTAAATATATTAAGTATATGGCTCTACGGAGTAATCGTCAAGGCTCAAGGAGAATTGACTAATCAAAAAACTTCTGAATGCTTACGATACTCCAGGACATTAAAATCATACAAGAAAGGCGGGAAAACAAGAGAAATTCTGGTTATTTTTCTTTTTTCTGTAGTTTCATAGCCGCCGTAGTCTAGTAGATTGTTTGTCGGCTTATTAGACGTGAGGCCACGGTTCAAACCCCAGCTCAGAAATCTCAACAAAACTAAATTCGAAAAATATTTCTTCGGCAACTTCCTCTCTGCAGATTTCTGGCAAAAACTCTGAGAGCAAATAAAAATTGCCGTGAAAACTTTTTTGAAAATCTGTCGTTCGATATCGACTTTAAGTTGTAGATCCCGCCACTCATGTCTAAAATTAATAAACACGACATATGTCGCTTGAGAAGCTAGGTTGTAATCGTCACTGAAAGGCTGTTATGATTGTATATACATATGTACGTAGGATTGAAAATGGAGTATAGATTCTGCCACCGTTGTGTAGGTAGCTCCCTTTAGAGGCCAAATAGTACAGCAAATCTGTCCAAATCTGCAGGAGTTGCAGGGACAAGGTAGTAAAGGAAACCGTGCTTCAAATATTGCATGAAAGCCCAGCAGTATGTTGTAAAAACAAGAAGCTTCTGGGCTCTTATTATGCCGGTAGACATTAGAAGTCTAAGTGGCTTCACCAAAGATCCGAAGAGTTCCATGGCTAGGAGAAATCAATAACTGTGGTGTTACAGTTATTGGGCAATACAAGAAGAATTGAAATAATGGCTCTAAAATGCAATCCGCAAGGCTGAAGGAGAATTGGTTAATCAGAAAACTTCTGAAAGCTTACGATACTCCAGGACAGTGAAATCGTATAATAAAGTCAGGAAAACAAGAGAACTTCTGTTTATTTTTCTATTCCATACCTGAAGTTGGCTTTTTAGCCTTCCTTTGATGTTCGTTGTTGATGTTACTTACTCTGCGTGTCAGAGATTCTCTAGTCAGAGTATTTGGACGAGAGATTAGCTATCTCACCTATTTCAAGATCATCTATATCCTGGACTAGATATTCCTCTTTATTCACGCCAAATTCCATCGCTTTCCTTAGAGTACAACAGACTTAAACTGAATATGTCTGCGCTTCCGTTAACTTAAATTGCCTTGCTATTGTTGTTATTTTCATACTGATTACAACGTTTGACCCATATTGTAACATTTAAACTCTCTTTTAACAGATATGGACGTTAAACATCACAAAAAACGAACGAAAGAAAGAAAGGAAAAAATGCGAACAGACAGATATTCTGAAGGATAACAAGAAAACCATGTTGAGGCTGTCACTGGATGACATTGTGCTACTCAAAGAAGACAATGTCATGCCTAATGAAGTGCTGGCAATGGTGGTGGTTGTTAAGAATAAATAAATTACGAAATGGCAACAACAACAGCACTAACATAACAAAAATAAGTTCTACTAGAGGAGGTTTATTTAAGGGCGAGAGGTTGTTTTTGCGAACTGAGGGTTTTTATGCGCAACCAGAAAAAGACAAAAATTCCACATCAAAGTGAAAATTATAGCGAAAAAATAAAAACGAAAAATAATTTAATTTTGTACCAAAAATAAGCGAAAAATAAAAGAAGGTAAGGGGAGAGGCGTTGTGTTTAAGATTAAATTTTGCAGAAAACAAAACTTTTGAAACAAGCAAAGCTTATGCGAAAATATATACGACATGTAACGAAAATAAACAAGCGAAATATCTCCCCCCCCCCTCTCCATCAACAAACAAAAAAATGGAAAAAAATTACAATTTTACCCCTGAGAATATGCTACAGTTTGCTTAACAGAATATAACAGACATACACATACATTCTCTCAAATGGAAAGCCATAGAGAATTTGGATACAAAAAATAGGGAAAAGAGTAGAAGAATAGCAGGTATATTCACAATTTCTTAAGTTTCTTTTTTAACTATTCATTCTGCTTCATAAAACTCTAAATGCCTTAAAATATGTTGCGTAAAAAAGTTTATTTTTAACGACATTTAATTTACTTTTTTATAATTTTTCCTATTTTTAAAACTAGAAGCTGCGTTAACAACTTCCGTGCTCTCTTTAGAATCTTTAAATCCAGGTATTGTTTTGCCCTAAAAAGTATGCTTGTATATATGTAGCGCGTTTTAAATATTGCCTACTTATAGGCTTTATGGTGCCTTATTTATATTTGCATACATTTTTGTGTTTTTTTTTTTTTTGTTTTTGTTTTTCTTTTCACTTCAATTTTCTTCAAGTAGTCATCTTGGGTAACATTATCATAATGTTTCTTGTTATTGTTGTTCTCTTTATTATCCTATACATCCTGTACTTCAATGGTTTTATTTTTTGTGGATGTTTTTTGTGTAGTTTTTGTTTTCCTCTTCTATCTTTCTGTTCTTGAATTTGGTTTTTATTGAACGCCTTTTAAAATTCATTCTATTCTATTCTATTGGTTTAATTTTTAACGCTTTGTAGTATTTAAGCAACTATTTGACTCCACTCCCTTAAGAGTTTTCAGTATCCAAAATTATAAATTTGTAATGACTTCCACTCATCTTCAACTCCTTGATGCTTATCATTATCATGCTAAGCACAATCTCAGAATGGCAACGCCAATGGGATGAAGAGGACAGGAAAAGGTGGATGGCGAGACTTATGCCAGATATTGGGCTATGGATTGGACGGAAAATCGGAGAGGTGAACTACTACACAGATGCTATCGGGGCATGGGTATTTTAGAAAGTACCTTACGAAGAGGAGAAAGTAATTGATGATGCAGGGCACACTATTTTCGAGTGTACATGCTGGCAGAGCTATCGCTCTGAACTGACGTCAATAGTTGGAACGATCACGGCCGCTAACATTGTCGGGGTTATGATTGCGAGTAGGGACAATTGGACTTTAGTGGCGAATTACATGGAGCGTACTCTAAAACTGAAGAAGAGAGATCTCGAGGCTGCAGAACATGTAGGCACGCCGGCATAGATGATACCTGTACACGTGTCAAACAAAATCCGACACAGGGACCTGGACGAAAGGAATAGTGGAGACACTTAGATGTCTTCTCAACTTTCGACACGCAATCCGGACGCAGATATGAACGCGCAGGGGCCAAAGGGCCAAAAGGATTCCACTCCGAAGTAATACCACCGTAGTTCCGGAGTGGGCACGATTTAGTAGGTGAGGGTTCCACACACGGAGGATGTGACTACTTCCTCTATGGTGCGGTTAGGTACATTTACCCCTCCTCGGCGTGAAAAAAGAACATTATCATGCTATTTTTTGCAAACTATCATATCAACCAAGCACTTATTCATTTGTTGCAATTAAAAAAAAAAATATTAAAATACTGTCGAAGGAATTAAAACGCTCTACATCATAATCCCATGGACGCCAAAAATGTTCTATGTTCAGAGTTCAAAAGCATATTTAAAGGTGTCCTGCAGAATGCAGCCAATCCCGAGCTAACATAACACCCGATCTGTGTAGTTTAGACGACTTGGCTTTTCACAAAGATAACCACCGTATGTTCGTAGATTCTATACACGTAAACCCCCAGGTATGTATACATGGAGTTGCAAATCTCTCAATAAATATGCTAGAGTTACAACTGCTTATCTGACTATTATGGCTATTATATAATAACATTCCCTAGCTTAGGCGTCAAGAATGACGTATTTATACCGCAAATAGAAAGGTTGCGTAGATCGATTATTGAAAAATCCAGAGAATGTTATATGTACTTAACCTTCTTGCAGTTTGGAAAGTCAAAGTCGCCGTAGTCTAGTAGGTAGTGTGTTGGCTTATTAGACGAAAAGCCATGTATAAAATTAACTCACACAGTATAAGTGGTGTGAGCAATTAGATCGTAGTTCTTACTGAAGGTTTGTAGCGACCAATTATATGTGTACTTATGTAATCAAAAGCTTCTATAAGTTTTCTTACGTCATACTATCATCTTAAAAGTGTTCGAATATTTTTCAGTCTCCTCTATTACTTACTTAAGTGGTCATTAAAACATTTAGCAAGGTTCCCCACCATTACAGCTGGTTTCTAGACAAACTAGACTGATGGCAGCATCATTATCCTAGGACCTGCTGGAACAACAAGAAATTAACGAAATAGAAATTAACGAAATAATGAAATAGAATAACAATCGATAGGAATTCATGGCAACAACAGCAGCAGAGGTCAGCAGAGTATTCAAAAAGATGAGCAGATTCGAATCATACTTAAAATTTCTGATACTTATACGCATTCATACTTATTTTACTGTCATACTCATACTACTCATACCCAAAGTTTGAAATACTCATGGTACTCATACTTAACAATACGCATGATTTTATTGATTTCGACTCTCCATGACTCATCGTATACACGAATCACAAAATAAGTATGATTCGCGTACGAACACTACAATACTCACAAGAAGGTTGTGTGTTTACTCTGCTTGTTGTCTTTGTCTTTTTTGTTTATGTGTCTTTCTTCTCTCTTTGTAAATGCAACAACAACTAAGACTGTAAATTTTAACGAATGATTCGAATCACTCGAATCATTTATGAGTATTATAAGTATTTTTCTAAATTTATGAATCAGAATGAGTAGGCGTATGCATCAAACATATTTCGAATGTTATGAGTTTGATGTCAACGTTGTACTCATACTCATTGCAACCTGAACTTATAAATCAATGTTGTACTGAGTACGAATGAATCAGAGTAGTTGGATTTGAATACTGTTGACTCACTCATATTCAAAATTTCATGAGTACTACTCATTAGTACTAAGTACGATTCATTGCTGATCTCTGAACAGCAGCCAACCGGATAAGATTGAAAGTGCTTTTATGCTCCTAAGAAGGGTAATGGGAATAATATTTAGGATTACAATCAAACTTCTTAAGGCACTCATGTTGTCTTAATTTTACTCATGAGTGGCGCAACCAACAGTTTATCGTCGGCTACGAACCAAAAATTTTAAAAAATTTTCATGACAATTTTATTTATTCCCAAAATTTTTTGGCAAAAAATACCGAGAAGAAGCCGTTACGTTTCGTTTTTGTCGAGATGTCTGAATTAAGATTTGCCCCACGGCCTCACATTTAATAAACGCCCGATACTGCATACATTTCATTTCGTTGAAGAAATCTGACCTGGAGATTTAAAGGTGGCCTCACTTCTCGACTCTACCAGACTACGGCGACTTACAAAGGCGAGCTCCTAACCTCAAATTATTCCTGGATGGTCTGGAGACATTAGACTTCATGCACTTATCGAATCTCCTTGTATTGTAATAATCAAACTGCCTCTAAATCATTTGATTTAAAACGAGTTACTGCCTCTTCATATCTCTCCCTTCGCTTATTATGCCTTTCCAAACAGCTCTCTCCCTCTCTCTCTCACGTCGCATTAAACAGAAAGATTCTGGCTCAGTCAGAGGTGTAAAGGCTGATCACAAACTCTTTTGCCTGCTTATTGCTACACCGCTTATGATTGCAGGTGACATATTTTTAATGTTGCGCTTAGGAGTCGCTAAACAACAATGGGTCTTTTATATACTAAAAAGCGTTTCTATTTACTCAACTGTATTCGAAAATTTTCGGTGGGATACGAGTGCTTAGTCAGCCGCCAAAGGAGTACAAAATACAAATCATTTGCAAAAGAATACGTAGGATTTGAGGGTTAAAGAAAGAGTCGACCATTCTGCGGTATCTCTGAATCTGTAATCCTTTATGGAGTTCAACAGAAAGCTTAGCAAATGATATTAACAGAACCTACTAAAACGATTACGATCATTACAAGCCGTCAACTAGCATAACGACCTATCTTCTAGCAGCACTTATGTTGTGCGTGTTAATTTTATATGTGAGTGGTGGGACCTACAGTTTAAAGTCCACTACGAGCGACAGATTTGTTGATAAACTTTTCATGGCAATTTTATTTAAATTTTTGACAGAAATCGCAGATTAAATCGCATGTATCTGCTCGACAAAATGTTGTCAACCATTTGTTGAAAGCTGTATACATGAAGAACATACATACATACAACCTTACAGTGAAGATTAAGTCCTCGCTTCTCACACCACTTCAATTGTGTGTGTTAACTTTATACATGACTGGCGGGGTATCTACAGTTTGGAGACGACTCTGAACGTCAGGTATTTGAGAAACTTTTCGTGCCAATTTTATTTCACTCTCAGAGTTTTTGCCAGAAACTGCTGAGAGGATGTCGTCTAAGAAATGTTTTTCCCATTTCGTTGTGTTGAGATGTCTGAGCTTGGGTTGGAACCATAGACTCACGTCTAAAAAGCCAACTTCATAACGATTTAGTTTGTCATCCATTTATTTTTTAAATTCATTCATAAAACACCTGAATGACCCACTGTGCAATTGAAAGTAATGCTTGTACTATTTTTCATAACCTACCTAACAACAGTGGCCATAAACATGCCGAGTCCTTTGCCTTAACGATGAAATTTAATCTTCAAATAAATTAAACTCGACATTATTTCATAATTTTATTGCCAAAAAAAATATAGAACACCAAAGGCATTATAAACAAATAAATTTAGTTTAACGTCTTAATATCACGACAATAAAAAAGGAAAAAATATTTTTCCTTTTTTATTTTCTTTTTTTAATTTTCAAAATTCATTTCAAATGAAAATTAAAAAAAAAACTAATCTTTTATGAACTGTTTTTAGGAGAAAGAAGAAGAAGAAAAAATGAGAACTTAAAAACGAAGGCCTCACACATACAAATCAAAAGAGATTATTAACAAAGTATTGCCAAAAAAAATTAAGAAAACAGAAGGAAAGTGTATGGAGAAGTGAAACGAATTAAATATTTCACATTACAATAACAACAAATACTAAGAAGAAGAAGGAGAAGGAAAAATATGGCAAAAGAAGCTTTCGATTTGTGGCTTCGTTTTCAGTTCAAAAAAAAGTATTGGAGCAGTTTTTATTTAAAAAATTCCGCATTCCATTGACAATCATTTTCCCTGCCTTAATGCGAACGAGTGAGTTTATTAAGCAACAAACCTTTGGTGGTTAATGAAATGAAATGAAAGAATTTTTCTAACCACTAAACACGTACACACACACACACAAAGTGATAACAGCATAGGATGAGTTTAGCTGTGTGTGAATCAAATTATGGTATTCAACGTATTCGCATTTAAATATTTTGGCCATAAAATTAAAAGAGAAAAACGTAATGAAAATAAAAATATTGTAACAGTTGTATACATTAAGACTAAACTGGGAATTATCAGGTTTAATTTAATATTTTTTATTAAAAGAAAGACAAAAAAAGAGAGAAATGCAAATTAATATGGTTATGGATTTGGCACATCATTTTCACAATTTTTAATATGCCTTACCAGCTTAAGGTTGATTATTAACAACCAAATAATACTTTGAATACGTATTTGTATTCATTAAAATTTTCCATAATACGGTGTTCAGATATGCACCTTTGTTGCGTAAATCGCATATATTTCATATAAAGTTTCAATTAATAATTGCGTAATAAATACGCAAATTGTTATAATATTGAGTAAAACTAAAAATGCAGCACTGACATAAGTATGTTCAGTTCAGTGCGCATATTACAATCATCCGAACACTTTCTGATGATATTTGACAACTCAAATGTCAACAACGACAAAAAAACAATTTTGTTGAAACAACCGGCTGTTTTGTTTACCAGCTGTCAAATGAATATTGAATAAGCAGCTGAACTGCATATATTATTATGTCTGAACACTTAAAATATTGTACTCAATAAACCGAATATTGACTCAATAAAAGTGCATATCTGAACATAATATTATTATATTTTCCCTACAAAACTTTTGTTTGCCTCAAACTCACTTGGTTTGAGAAGAGGCTTGGCCTTGTTTCTCTTCGTAGAAACTCAACAGGGTCTTTTTCGATCGCTAATTATACCAATGCTGAACTCAATAAACCGAATATTGACTCAATAAAAGTGCATATCTGGACATAGTATAAAGTTGATTATTAAGTACGAAATAATTCTTTGAATATGGATTTTTTTAAATTTTCCTTAATACGGTGTTCAGATATGCACCTTTATTTCGTAAATCGCAATAAACGAAATTATTGAGCTCAATATTTCATATAAAGTTTCAATTAATAACACGGTGCGACAGTCAAAATACACCCAACTAATGACATAGAGAAGGTTTACGTTTTGTTGAGTAGAACTCAAAAATATTTTTTTTTATTTCTCGAACCCTCCAAACTTGTTTCTATATTTTTGATCTTTTCACACAATATTTTTTAATCTATTTTCAAAACCCAAAGTTTTTTGAAAAGGGGACAGATGAGCCTTTAAAATGTTATAAATAAACATATGCTTCCAGCTTACATGTTATATTTTGATCGGGTAAACTTGGAAAATGTAATTTTTTTCTCATTTTTTTCATGTTTAGCTACTCTTAATTGCAAAATTTAACTAAAAAATATAAAATAACTGCGGACACTCTAAAGGTAGATTCTCTAGTGATGAGGCTGACACTTCGTTTGATCAAATCGGACAAAAGTTACCGTAGTTATTATTTAAATATTATAACAGTCGTGTTATATTTTTTACACATGTCATCTTATCAAATGAAATTTCAGTTCAAAAATTTTTAGATTTTTGAATGCATTTTGATTGTTTATTGCAAAATGTGTCAATTTCACATTCGTACAAGTACCAGAAGTCAGCTAATATTTGTGTTTTTTGGAAATATTATTATTTCTCTTTGATCAAACATTGGCCAACTTCCGGTGGTCGCTAAAACGTGAAATTGACACAATTTGCGATAAATTTTTAAAATGTTTGAACTAAGAGTGCATTTGAAAAAATATACGAGTATATTTGAAAAATATAACTCGACTATTAGAGTCTTTAAATAATAACTAGGGTAATTGTTATTCGATTTGATCAAACGAAGTGTCGATCTCTTCACAAGATAATGCACTTTCAAATGCTATCACTTATTTTATATTTTTTAATTAAAGCTTTCTACTATGAACGGCTAAACTTGAAAAAAATTTTGAAATAAATTTGAATTTGTCAAGTTTACCTCATCAAACCCCATAGCATATTAAATCAAAAAATATACATATGTATATCGTTTTAAAGGCCCATCCCTCTGCTTTCTAATAAGGTTTAAATTTTAGACATCGGTTCAGAAATGTTTGTCTAATCAATAAATATGTGCTTAAAGGGTTCAAGAAATATAAAAAAAAATATTTTTGAGTTCTACTCAACAAAACTCACAACCTACACTATCTCATTCTTTTATTTTGTCGCATAGTGTAAGTGCGCAATAAATACACAAATTGTTGTAATATTGAGTAAAACTTAAAATGCAGCACTGTCATAAGTATGTTCAGTGAGAACGTTACAACTTATGCGAACAAATAAAAATGGCGAGTGAGTTGGAAGGTAAGTTTATTTATATTAACACTAAATCTACCAATACTTCTGGCATTTCTATTCCTATTCCATTCTCATTCTACTATATATCACTTAAAATTTCTAATGATTTAAAATATTTAAAATGTTTCGAAATTTTTGAGATAAGGACTGTAACAAAATGAAATGAAATAAGAATTTTTATTAACAAAATAGCACTAAAATTTGTTACTGTAATACTCGCTTGGAGTAGAGTGAATATACATCTGCTAGAAAACAACGAATATACCTCAATATACCGAATCATACCAGGCAATGCCAAAAATGTCCAAAACCGTGGTTTTTATCACAAAATATGCAAATCAATATACAGAACCTGTGCTCAGGGCAAATAACTTCCCGCAGTAGTTACGACATATTTGCATTCCTCAGTAAAAAAAAGAAAACACAAGTTAGGAAATATATTTCATGTATTTTTTAATAGAAGTTGTAAAGGTAAATACATACACACATACATAATTGGCCATTACAACCCTTCAGTCAGGATTACGGCCTAGATTCTCACACCAGTCATGTTGTGTGTGTTAATTTTATACATGAGTAGCGGGACCTACAGTTTAAAGTCGACTCCGAATGACAGATTTTTGAGAATCTTTTCATGGCAATTTTATTTACTCTCAGAGTTTTTGCCAGAAATCTGCTGAGTTTTTGTTGTTGTTTTCCAACTGTCAAATGATTATTGAATAAGCTGATTTACGTAGGCCTGAACACTTAAAATAATTTTGTCAATTAAACAAATATTGACTCAATTAAAATGCATGGCTGAACATAGTATAAGACAGGTTTTTTATTACATTTTTTATGAGAACATAGTCATGTATGTTAGTTTATTAGACAGTTAATCCTACAGACATTAGTCAGGATTGCAACCTAGCTTCTCACACTAATGATGTTTATTTAATGTCAGAGCATTTTCTAGAAGACTGCATAGAGAAAGTCGTCGGAAGTAATAATTCTTTTGCATGTTTCGTTTTGTTCGAGATGTCTGTGCTGGGTTTTGAACCGCGTCTACTAAGCTAACGCATTATCTATCAGATTACCGCGACTTCGACGTGGTAGATATGTTAATTGAAACAGTGTCGCTTTCAATGCTGATTTTTACAAGAAAATTTTTCTTTTTCTTTTAATAAACAATCTTCTCGAAAACCCCATAATAAATGATTAGCCATTCGGAAAAAGTAACTATTTGCTACTCGTTATGGCCGGGAAGTACGGTTGGCTTCAATACACAGCACTATGGACTTACCATACGGGCGATTTTTTTGGCCAGCTATTGAAGATTCTGAACTTGATCGTGTATTATTGCAACACAGCAGTGTAATGTACATTTTGATATTATTACATGATTTGACGTACACGATTTGACATTTTGTCAATTGATCATCAAATTCATGCATTACAATCGTGCTGAGCGTGCTCCTTTGGAGTTTAGACTTTTCGTGCACCCTCTCTGCAATGGCGTCTTTAAACAAGTTCCCAATGTAGAGAACTCACCAGAGAGTTTGGTAGTTCTGTCACGCCGTGTCAGTTCAAAGGCTCTACAGTATTTTCCGGTACCCATATGATATGAATTCTGTGGTGCTCTGACATGTCGTTGTGAAAATTATTTCGCCCGTAAGTTCAGTTGAATTTTTGAAATTATTTTACTTCCTATTCCTACACAAAACTATAGTTAAAGCTGTTGAAAAAAATCCTCAACTACCTTTTACGCAAATCAATCAAAAAAGCCACTCGAAAAACTCTAACTAAGGCATACTTTAAGGCGTAAAAACAAACAGAAATTGTAGCATGTTTTTGGGCAAAAACAAGGCAGAAAACATTTTTAAGCATTTTTTGATACACAAAAGAATTTTTTTCTTTTTCGTTTAAAAGCCAATACCTAAGTTTTGCTAGAAAAAATTTGACAGAAATTGAGGAGGGAGAGGTTTGGGTAGAACTATGGAACATTTCTGTGCACAAAGTGCATGTAATATAAGGCACTTGTTTTATATTGGAAGGCAGACAATTTAAAATGCGAACAAAATAAACAGCAACAGAGTACCAGTGACTGCTTGGTTGGGCAGTTTAAAGTTTACAGGACACAATTTTGGATTTAATTTGGTATGGAATTTAATTAAACATGGCTTCCAATGAAAGCTTAGCATTTTCATGAACTTGACATACGATTTTAATAAAAATTTTTCAAAAATCGCTTAAAATGTTTATTTGCCAGAGCAAATCACTTCAAGATGTGAATAATTTAACTGGAATACCTTGAAATATTTGTTTATGTATGTAAGTATGTGTAGCATCATTTAAATTTTGTTTTTTATTAAATTTATTTGGATTTTAAATTAAATTTTAAAATAGAATTTGAAATTATTTTTTATTATCCTGAGAATTTATTACACGTTGAGACAGACTCCTGTATGCCGTAAGAGTTAAGAAAAGCAGGGGTTTTGTTAGCTACGCGAAACGAAACGAAACAAAATTAAGAAAAAAACCAGAGAAGAATAATATTCAATTCAATTTACATTTTCTAATGATATTTTTCATCTCCCATTTTGTTTTTCGTTTTTTTTTTACTTTTCCGTCTTGAATGTATTTTTTTCAGCCTTGTCTTCTTGTTCATTTTCCTTTTTGAAATATAAACTCAGGGTTCTTAAGCTCCATTTCTTCTCTTTATCCATTCGTTTTTCTTCTTTTCTGCCTGGTTTTACGCCTAGTGTCATTTGTCTACGGTTTTTTTTCTTCAATGTACCATTAGAATGGGAAGAAGATAAATGGGACCAACATATAGAGCTTGAGTGCTATGTTTCACGAATCATTTCTTAATGATTTGTACCAATTACTGTAGTGCTAGTTAAACTGTAATAAGGACGTGTACTTTCCATCATAGCGTGAGCAAAAAGCATCCTCATACCGGGGTACTTCAGGGACAGAGAGGTATTACACATCTTCACAGATGGGTCGAAGCTAGGGCGAGACACAGGGTTTCCTGTAAGGATCTCAATCTTGAACTTCCCTTTAAGTTAAAGAATGATTTCAGCGTGTTTCAGGCGGAGATTTTTGGGCCATTGCTTCGGTCTGGTATAAATCACGGCTTGTTCGTGATTGCAAAGAGTCGTTAAGGACCTTTTGACCAGACCGAATGCGTCTGATCCCAAAATTTGTCACTTTTACGGCCTCATCACTGGATAGGTCAGAGGAAAAGAGCAGAAGCGTTGGGGGAATGGATTAGGATGTTATGTGTCTAGGTGTATATGACCTGCTAAAGACAGTGATAAAACAGGTTTGCTGCTGGGCTTACATAAGGCCCAGCAAGGTAAGTTATTGGTCTCATACCAGGTACTACCAGGTTAGAGCGCTGACAAGGATCTGGAACAGATCCCAGCCAGTACTATTGCGCGGTATGTTACGAAGATGAGGAGTTGTTGCTTCACGAAAAATTGTATTTTTTGTGCATCTTCAGGCTCTATTACGTCCAAAAGGCCTTGCAATGGACGTAAAAGACATAGAATTATATTTCAAATGGACTTACGGACCTTCTTTGAGAATTTTATTTCCACTGAATTATAATTCGCAACGAGGTCAAAAGAAAGATGTTGCCAGAGAAGTCAAGGTTCTTGTGATCCCCTATACTGTTATCGAGAATTTTTCGAAGGATCATGTGACCAAAAATCATTTTTTTTTTCAGTTTCAGAAAATGTAGTTGGCAACGTTCAATTTTCTTTTCAGTCTATTTCAATAGCAGCTTTAAAGGTATCATCGTAGTCGTCGTTGTTGTTGTTTTCATCACACATACATACATAATTTTTTTAGATATGCAAAGTAAAAATGCAAATAAATTCTCTGAGAGATAAATACGGCAAAAGAAATGTAAATTCTTGCGCTCTGTGTGTGTGTGTGTGTAACAAAACATTTTTTATTACAATTTTGCAAGTCCTTAAAGTCCTATTAAAGATGCTGGGGAAAAAGTCTACAGCAGCATTAGCCTTTTTTTTGGTGTATTGGTTGGCAACACAAAAAAATCCTGACATTAACAACAACAATAAAAAATGCAGGAAAATAATTGCAAGAATTATCAACGAGCCCAGTAATTAACACAAACTTGTTATGGTCTATTTATCATTTAACAAAAACAATAACAAACAATAACAAAATAAATGCCATTCAACACTAACAGCTAACAGTCTGCACGTTGTATAATAAAAAACCTTCTAGCATTTTATCCTTCCGTATTGTTTTCTTACATAATAAAGCCTGTTTAACGGGGTTGTCCTGGAAAGCACTCCCAACATTCAACATTAAAACCGTTTTCGGTGTCATAACAACTCTTGCTTTCGCTTTCATAACTCTTTTGTGTAAGAGATTGAAGGATTACGGTGACTGTGTTGAGGTATTTATGAAACTTGAATACAGGGTGTACAACGTGGAATATAATCGTTTTATGTAATTCGCTAAAGATTTTAAAGGCGAACGACTATTTACTGCTTTATGTTATCATTGAACTTCGTAAATTTAAATAGGAAAACAAACGAATTCGAGTTGTTACGAGGATTATGAGATTAAAACGAAACCCGTTTTGTTCTCTTAGGCATATTATGTTCAAATGCTATTATGGACTGAGTTGTTGAAGTCTGGAGTTAAGGCTAGAAAAACGGTAGGAACTTCAGTTTCCTCTGTCCTGTCCTGTCCTAAAAAAGAAACCACTATGATGTGCGCCTAAGCCTGTGGATTCTAATTTAACATTTCAAAACTGTATTCACACTCTGTATCTGTTTCCACATAAGCGTCTGCGATTGCCTTCATTTGTATGTGTGGAAATGTGACTGAAATTTAATCACGACTTCCGATTTTGTCGCAACTTAAAGGCAGTTCGTTTAGATGTGCTAACATTTCCATACCTTCCATTATATCATCTTTAAATAAATGGCATCAGTTTATAGGTCCACTAATAATTTTAGTTTTAATTATTGTGTGTGCCACTGTTAACAACTTAATGTATACAACAACAATTGCTTTGTTTTTTATTCCTCTGATTGCACCGTTTGCATAAACAATAACAATTACTCGACAATTGCTCGACAGATTTTTGTAACGGAGATCTTCAAACCACGATTATTCTCTTCACACAAGACTAATAATTTCAATAGGTTTCTGGTCTTCACATTTATTTATTTGTTTATCTTGGCTCCGGAGATCAAGCGCAGGATCACTCTTGCCAACAGGTTCTACTATGGTCTCAATAGGCCATTGAATAGCAGGGATATCTCTTGTACGACAAAACTAATACTCTAGAAGACGCTCATCCTCCCCATGCTTCTTTATAGCGCAGAGGCATGGACCCTATTAAGCACTGAAGCAGTAAACTTGAGAGTATTCAAAAAGTCCTACGTAAGATCTTCCAGTGCGATTTGGCGATGATTTCCGCAACCGATCCAACAGTGAGCTGTGTGAGCTCCTCAAAGACATAGACGTTGTGCAGCGTATTAGTAACCAGCAGCTGTGCTGGCTCGGAGGAAGATGCTCCGGCGAGACGGGTATTTGATAAGGGGATCTATGGAAGTCAGCGAAGAGGACGACCTTGTATGCTTTGGAAGGACCAAATCGAGAGAGCCCTGTCATCGATTGAAGTAACCAACTGGCGTAGGCGCGCAAGAAGCAGAGGCGCCTGGAAAGATGTGTTGCGGCAGGCGGATATCCGTTAATCGGGTTCTTAATGGCCAATTTAGAAAGTAAGTAAGTAAAAGGATGATGTGACGTGCTTGGTTGTAATAAACCATTAAGTAAGCAAGTAAGATAGGGTATTACACAGTCACACTGTGTCAACTCTAATATTTTTTTCCATTTTTTAATTTTTTTTTTCTTTGCTTTAGTTTGTCTTTTGCCTGACATGCCACATACAATGTTAACAGCTGTAACAAGAACAGTTGCCAGCATTACAGTTGTGAGGTGAATTCACCTCTTGTTGCTGGAAGGTTGACAAGTAGACAGATTCTCTAAATTTCTTTTTTAATTTCTTGCCATACATTTTGCACTACAGCAGCAATGAAAAAGAAAAGAAGCCAACAAGAGGAAAAATGGCAAATGTTGCTGGTGGTTGGCCTTTTTTTGTTTGAAATATTCTATTTCAGATTATTTCTGTTCCCTCATCATTTTCTACTATCTGTTGTAAATTTAAAGTTTCTGAAGAGTTTGTTGGTATTAGTTTTTCTTACAGATTTTTTCATAGTTTTTCCTGAAGGTTTTCTGTGTGTGTGTTTTTTTTTTTATAGAAAAATTGTTTTCCAAAATACAAGTGTACTGTAGATAATTGCTCACTTTGAGGTTTCAAATTGTTGTTGAGAGATATTTCAAGAAATAAAAGTTTTTTTCTCTTTTAATTTTTCCAAAAATTTTTGTTTCAATGTGTATGAGTTTCTTAGTAAAAGTAAAGTTTTTTTTGAAAAATTGGAAAAAACTTTGTTTTTATTTGCAATAATAGGGGTTGTATTACCATAAAATGAAAGGAAATATTTGTAAAGAAAGTTGTTGTATGTAAAGTAAGAGGAAAAAACTGCAGCAAATAAATTAAAAATTAAGACTTTCGAAACCACAAAGAAAAAATTATTCAAAACTTTTATCAAACTTTAGCAACAAAATTTCAAGAGAAAGGGTCAAGGTTGTTAACATAAAAACAATTTAATTTGATCTCCTTCGTTCCTTTCGTGTTAAAAATCATTGACTCTTTCTATCATTAAGCAAAAGGAAAAAAAAACTCACTCGCTTTACTTTTCATTTCATTTGCCATTCAGCGCTTTTAAACAATAATTCCTTCAAACCTTTTTGTCATGTTTTTTTCGTAACTTCGCTTTGCATTGCTTTGCTTTCATCTCCATGGATGATCCATTTTAACCTCCATTTCCAATTATGAGTTTTTCCCTTTTTTTCTCTCTATAAGTTCTGGGTACTGTAGTTTGTGTTGTTGGCCATCATCTAAAACAATTTTCTAAATTACTTTCGTTTATGACAAGGTCGTTTTGAACAACATTTTTCTATTTTTTGCTTCTTCTGTTTTTTATTAAAAACTTTGTAGTCAAATTGAAATGACATCATTATGTTTATCAAACCAGGCACTGTCATTAAGGAGGCAGTAAAAGTGGGAAAAAATCAAAAAATTAAAAAATAAAAAATAAAGAAAAGTGTTGTCAATTGTAAAAAAAAAAAAATTGAAAACTTTTCTCGTTTTTTTCTATACTTTCACTGAGTAGCTTGTTTGACTTACAATGGCCTCTGGCATAATAAAACTTTTAAATATTTTTGTATATTTTTTTTATTTAAAAATTATTTCCAATAAAACTTTTGTAAATTGTCTATTAAGCATTAACAACAGGCATCATGAGTAAGTAAAAAAGAGCAAGTAACAGTTGGCCAATGTCGACTTTAGGATACATAACATAACACAACATTTTTCTTTAACTGAGCCCCACACAAAATAGTCCAGCAGAGTCAAATTGCGGCTCTTGGCAGCCATTACAGCTAATTAAACGGCCATCAAACCTTTGACGCAATAAATCGATTGTGGCATGAGTTGTGTGGCAAGTTGTACCATCTTGTTGAAACCAAACATCGTTCACATCAATACCATGAAGTGTGAGTACAAAAAATTCGGTTATCATGGTGCGCCGTCCTCACTTTCAAAAAAATATGGGCCAATGATACCTCTGCTCCGCAAGCCGCACCAAACAGTCACTCGTAATGGGTGCTTTGGCTTCTGTAGGATCACGTGTAGATTTTCTGAGCCCCAAATATGGCAATTTTGCTTATTATCCACCAAGATGAAATTGTGCTTCATCAGAAAAGATGCTTTTTTTTTGGCAAAATCGGCATATTTGTGCATTTTCTCATTGGTCCATCTATCACAGCGAAAACGAAGCGGATGGTCATGCGGCCTCAACTCATGAACCAATTGAACCTTGTAAAACGATCTCTATACAAAATACAACGTATACTGGTGCCTGAAATGATCAATTCTTGAGAATATACTGAATTTTATGACAGAATATAATGACTTAAGTATTGTCAGATTCGAAATAACCGTTGGTATCATTTAAACCGATAGAAGGCCCATTCGATAGTATTACATCAGACTAGGCTACCCGGAACAGCTAGAACTGAAGGGGCTAAGTATTGTCCCATTCCCAGGGCCATATTATCTTGGTGTTCATATTTAGTATGCATGCATGTCCTCTATAAAATATTATCAAGCGTTTGTTGGAAGCTGTATAAACGAAGAACATTTCAATTTGTTATCTAGAATTAGAACCTGGCTGATCGCAGCTTTAATTTTATTCATTATCCAATGAAATTTTGTATATTGTATGGCAAATTCTTCACTTCTAGAATTTTTATATCTGAAGATGTCAGAAAATTTTTGGAACTCATGAGCTCTTTCGTAATAAGCCACAGTACATGCATACACATGTACTCACTTTTGCACCATACTAATAAACCAAAAGACTAGACTGCTAGGACCACAGCACCTGTTTATGTACACTATAATGGTTTCATAATATATAAGCATGTAGTCACTTTTGCACCGCACTGTATCTGTCCCTTAATAAATTATAGGTTCTTTGAACATTTTAAATACAATAATTAATTATTGCTTGTTGTAATTATGCATGCATTTGCTGGATAAAATATTATTAAACTTGTTGTCCACAATTGGGAACTGGCTGATTACAGCGTTAAATTTATCCATGATCAGAGAGTCCTACATTTTAACATTGACTCTGAAAGGTAGATTTGGATTTTTTTTTTGTTTCTAGAGATGTCAGAAAAGTGTTTGGAACTTTTGAATACTCTCGTTATAAACCAAAACACTGGAGTGTGAGGTCTACAGTACATATTATAAACACTTTGATGTTTATAAAATACATACGCATATACTCACTTTTGCACCACACTAATAAACCAAAAGACTAGACTGCTAGGACCATAGTACATAAATGTATGCATTATGATGGTTTCATAATATATAAACATGCACTCACTTTTGCACCACACTGTAATTGTCCCTTAATAAATTACAGGTTCTTTGGTTGTGTTGTATGCATGCATCTGCTGGATAAAATGTTATCAAACATTTGTTGAAAGCTGTATACATTAAGAACATTTCAACTTATTTAGGATTGGGACCTGGCTGGGACCTACAATTTAACGTTGACTTTGAAAGGCAGATTTGCATTTTTTTTATGTTCCTAGAGATGTCAGGGAAGTGTTTAGAACTCTCGCCTAATAAACCAAAACACTGAAGTGCGAAGACCACAGTATATATTATAAATATGTACTCACATTTGCTCCACACTGTATAGGTATGTATCCCCTAATAAATTATGAATGTTTTGAATATTTTACAGACAATCATTCAACAATTGCTTGTTGCAGTTAAAAAGAAAACAAAAATTACCATCTTCATCTGCGATTTAAACAATAATTTTTAAGACTCTCGTGTTATTTAAAGCTTTCAAATCGATTTTCTATTTTTAATTTAATTTATATGCTGCCATATAAATTTAATATTCGTTATTCGTTATTCGTTATTCGTTTATTAAAATTTCAATTTCAATAATTGAAAAACTTTGTGTGTCTTTCTGGCAAATGAAATGCTGGGGATCCATTGCTAGTCAATAGGAATCTGGTATAAGGCATGTTGTGCCTTATAGAATAATAATGAATGGCTTGTCGAATAAAAATGTCTTGTGTTTATGTGTTTTTTGCTTCTTTTATATTTAAATTTTATTAAACCATTTCATATGCAAATTTAAAAGAATATTAAGAAACTCTTAAGATAATAGAGAAGCACAATATAAATTGCTATGCTATGCTGGTACTACTTCTTGCTCACTTTGCCTTCACAGCAAGAATACGAACGATTTTCAATGATTATTTTTATGGATTCCGATTTTCTTATATTTTTTTAATTTTCTTTTTTGTTGGTTGTTACTATTGTTCTTGTTGTTTTTTTGTATCAATAACAATACAAAATAATCATTTGTGATGACCATTGAAAGGAATTATACAATAAATATACAAACAATCAGCAAAAATATTATTCCAAGCAAATGAAATACAGCCAAACGATAAGACAGAATGTGAGTCTAGCAAACGGCCAAACGGTCATTACCAACACCAATACTAACACCATTATTGTGGATACCAAAAATAGATGTCTATCCATGGGTGGTGGTGGTGGTGGATGGTATGTCGTCTATTCATACATTTATTCACGTTTTTATTCATTTTTATATATTTTCAATATACTCTCCCTCTCTCTCCCTATTCCTCTCCCTCTCTCTCCCTATTTCTCTCCCTCTCTCTCCCTCTATTGAATGACTATCATCGAGACTATTAAGCTCCAGTTTATATGCGCAAACACTAGCCTTATTGCTAGCTTCAGTTTATTTTCATTTTCATTTCATTTTTTCTCCCCATTTCCATTGACTCTGGTTTCCATCTTTTTTCTTAATAAAGACAGTGTTGTGTGTGTATGTGTGTGTTTCTTTTTTTCTATTGTATTTACACGTAAAATCCATTAAAACCTAAAGACAATCGAACAAAAAAAAAAGAAAAAACTTCAATAATACCAGCAACAACGCTGTTAAACAATTGTAGAGTCATAGTTATGCCTGGGAATAGCCAGGATCTATTAGCAAATGTAAGTAAGGCTATATGTATGTATACATGTGCGTCTGTTCTTTATGTAAAAAAACTTAAATGAAAATGTCATAAAAGTTAATGATTTTCTTTTACTTTATCTCGCCATTCATTTTCTATTTTTTTTTTTGTAAGACATTAAACTTTAGCAACTAATAGGGTCCTTACAACATGCAAAATTTAAGGTGTATACTAAGCCTGGAGATTTTTTGAAAAAAGTTTCAAGTTCGAAATGAAACCAACCGAGCTTATGGTAAACTGACGACAGCCTTAAAAACAGTAGCCCACTTGGGTACTCTTGCGTACAAGGTCCCGTTGTGATTCCAATATTACCCATGCCGCCATTTATCAATAACCCCTCATAGACACTCTGACACTCTGATAGTTCTATGAAAGTGAAGGCTTCAGCCAGGATTACGGCCCAGCTTCTCACACCACTCATGTTGTGTGTGCATGAGTGGCGGGACCTACAGTTTAAATGCGACTCAGTTTTTTGAGAAACTTTTTCATGGCAATTTTTGATTTGCTCTCAGAGTTTTTGACAGAAATCTGCTGACAGGAAGTCACCGGAGAAATGATTTTTTATATTCCGTTTTGATGTCTGACCTGGGGTTTGAAACGTGGCCTTACGTCTAATAAGCCAACACACTACCTACTAGACTACGGTGACTTCGGTTAGTTACGTTCTGTTAATAAATTCTGAGTCCCTGTGTCTGTTGACTTCGTCAGGTTCCCAAGTGCTGGGGAAGATGTTTTGTAGACTTTTTATTTTTCCACGTGTTTATAGCTTCTGCAGGAATCGTTGTGAGGTTTTTAAGGCTTCTGCAAAATTTGTTATGTGGTATTCATGGTTCTCAAGACGAATTCTGAATTCTGATTAGATTCGTTTATTCTGCGTATGTATGTCCACACCTGGCTAGATCCTTTGCAAATCAGTAAAGTCTGTGTGAGATCATCTATTTGTTTCTATTCACAGGAATGCCACACTTACGTGGTCACGTTAGAATTCGTTTGAATTATCTGCACTCTACTTTACTGTTGCTTGAACTACGTTGTTACTTACTTACATACTTAATTCGTAATTACACCATTTAGTCAGGATTACAACCTGCTTCTCACAGCACTCATGATGTGTCAACCATTGAAAGGTAATGAAATACAAATTATTTACAAAATAGTACATAGGGCTTGAAATGACAGAAAGAGTACACCATTTTGCGGTACCTCTGAATCTGCAATACCTTAGAGAGTTCAACAGAAAACATGACAAATGCCATTGGCTCCACCTTCTATAACGATTACGTTCCTTACAACACTTCAATCAGGATTACGTTCGAGCTTCTCACACTACTTATGTTGTGTGCATTAATTTCATACATGAGTGGCGGGACCTACAGTTTAAAGTCGACTGCAAACGACACATTTTTGAGAACCTTTTCATGGCAATTTCATTCATTCTTAGAGCTTTAAACAAAAATCTGTTGAGAGGAAGTCGCCTAAGGAAAATTTTTTCGTATTTCGTTTTGTTAGAGACATCTCACCTTGGGTTCGAACCGCAGCCTCACGTCTAATAAGCCAACACACTGCCTACTACTTCAAGGTCATATCCTTTGCGGATGAGTAAAGCCTGTGTGAGACTGCCACGCTTACGCGATCACGTATGAGTTCGTTTGAATTATCTGTTGTATCCGACTTTGCTGTTGCGTAGGTGTTACTTACTTGCTTAAATAATTCCGCATTACAATCCTTTAATTAGGAATAGAATTTAGCTTTAGACCACCAGAAGTTGGGGTTTGTTTGCTCAAACAGAAATAATAATATTTGGCAAAAACATAAATGTTAGCCGACTTCTGGTAGTTGTGCAAACGTGAAATTGACACATTTTGCGATAAGCACTCAATATCCATAAAAAATTCTGAAATTTTTGAACAGAAAGTTCATTTGATAAGATGACATATAACACGACTGTTATACTATTTAAATAATAACTACGGTAACTTTTGTCCAATTTGATCAAACGAAGTGTCAATCTCTTCGAAACATAATACTTGTGAAAATATCAAGTAAAACAAGTTTGGAGGGTTCGAGAAATAAAAAAAAATATTTTTGATTTCTACCCAACAAAACTCACAACCTAAACTATGTCATTAGTTGGGTGTATTTTGACTGTCGCACCGTGTAATAGATCATTACAACCCTTGTCAGGATTACAACGTATACACTCATACCACTTATGTCGTGTGTGTTAATTTTATACGTGAGTGGCGGGCCCTACAGTTTAAAGTCGACACCGAACGATAGACTTTTGAGAAACTTTTTCATGGCAATTTTATTTACTCTCAGAGTTTTTGCTAGAAATCTGCTGAAAGGAAGTCACCGAAGAAATATGTTTCATATTTCGTTTTGATGTCCAAACTTTGACTTGAACCGTGGCCTCTTTTCTAATAAGCCGAAACACTACTTACTAGACTACGGCGACTTGGCCGAAATGTCAACCCTGCTTCAAATTATCAGCTGTTATCGATGGCGATAGGTTCTAATGAAGAGAGAAAAATGCTGAGTTCTTTCAAAGTCAGATATGTATGTTTGGTTCGAATTTTTCTTACTGCTTCGATGTTTATTAAGTCCCTAACAAATTGTATTTTGCTATGTGTTGTCACATGGAGGCAGAATTAGTGTGATAGGTTCTTGTTGTTGTTGTTGTATTCTAAATTATATTCCAACAGCAGCAACCCAAAAAAACCCCTCTAATCATTTAAAATCTTTTTTAATTTAACCTTGTATTACAAGGAAAATTGTCTAAAATCCTTGTGTTTGTCTTATTGTTTTTCTAATTTAACAACAACAACGGCAACAAAAGGAAAAAGACAGAAAGAAAAAAAAAAGAAAGAGAAAGGAAATGTTAACAACACTTAACAACAACGATACTTATTTATGGGAATACTTATGCCTGACTATGCTACACCTTTGTTTAATAAAACAAATAAGACAATACAACAACTACTATAATAATAACGGTGTACGTATAAAAGAAAATCGAAAATCTTTTTACATACTTACACACACACACGTTTGAGTGTATATATACAATGATGAACATTAAAATTTTTGCTGTTATACACAACACAAGTGCTGTTAATGATGCGTGATTTGCATGGGTGTATGTATGTAGAGCATGTGGGAGAGAGAGTGGGTATGTAATTGTATGGGTATGTGTAAACTATAAGTTGTACTTATTTTTTATTCTGTTACCTTTGCTTAGCAGCTTTACTTTGCTTCATTCATGCATTCATTCATTTGTTTTATATACTGCTTCTTAAGTTCTCTCTCTCTGTCTCTTTCTGTGTGTGTGAGAGTGTGTGGGTAAATTGTTAAACAAATCCATTATTTTAATACCCTTTTCTCAATGACTTATTCCAATACACTGGCACATCCCTACATATATGTACGTAAAGACAAATATGGCAACTTATGTAGTATGTAACGGTAATATCTGTTTAAGACACAGGTATTATGTATATTATACACACACTTGTTTACATGCATATGTACATACATATGTAAATGTATACCTATTTCATATTCATCTCAACGCATAGCGTTGAACTTCGTGCAGTTCACTGTCAAAGTTAAAATAAATTTATGCTCGTACTTGATGATTTCTCAAGAGTATAAAATAAATTATTTTCTCTAAGCTTTCTTTCTTTTTTTTCCTTCCATTGCTTCTCTTTGCTTTTTACTCTCTATTCTTTACATTGTGGTTTATGTGTTTGAGGTTAATTTTTTTTATCCCATCAACCATACGCTTCAGCTCTCTCTCTTTCTAAAGCATTTTCTTAGTAAACCTACGTTTAAAATGAAAAGTAATGAATGAAAGTAAGAACACACTGTACACAAGTATTTGTTGCTAACGATTCACATTTACTTTTTCCATTCACTTTCCCAACTGTTAAGTTATGGAGATTCGTTTTGCGTTTCTCTTTTAAAATTTTTGAGATTTTACGCTTAACGATTTTATGGTTTATTATCGGTTTTATTTTGATTTTTATTTTCATATTTATTTTTCGCTTTCGCAGCAGAAATATTCTCAAATGAAAATTTATTAAAAATTATCATTAATTTTTGATGGGGTGGTGGGGGTTTTGTTAAGGATTTTCAGTATGGCATTGTGTGTGTACATATTTTTGATTATAAGGCTTTAGATTCATTCAAATATGTTCAATAAATTATAATTCAAGCAGGAATTCTTGCATGGGGAGTCTTTGTAAGCGTACTTACAACAAATGTCTTTAAAAACGAAGAACACAATTCAATTTCCTTGGAACACATATGAATTTCTAGGTACTTATTATTGCTACGATTTTTTTCTAGAATACAAGTATTTCTTCAGAATGTACATACATACATACCAGAGATCAGCAATGAATAGCTTTTTCGCTACTCATAAGTACTCTTGAAATTTTGAGTATGAGTGAGTCAACAGTATTGAAATTCAATTACTCTGATTCATTCGTACTCACTACAACATTGATTTATAAATACAGGTTACAATGAGTATGAGTACAACGTTGACATCAAACTCATAACATTCGAACTATGTTTGATTTATACGCCTACTCATTCAGATTCATAAATTTAGAAAAGTACTTATAATACTCATAAATGAATCGAGTAAATCGAATCATTCGTCAAATTTTACAGTCTTAGTTTTTGTTGCATTTACAAAGAAAGAAGAAAGACACATGAACAAAAAAAAACCGCAATCAGAGCAAACACACAACCTTCTTGTGAGTATTGTAGTGTTCGTACGCGAATCATACTTATTTTGTGATTCGTGTATACCATGAGTCATGGAGAGTCGAAATCAATAACATTATGAGTATTGTTAAGTATGAGTACCATGCGTATTTCAAACTTTGAATATGAATAGTATGAGTATGACATTAAAATAAGTATGAATGCGTATAGGTATCAGAAATTATAATTTTGAATACTCATTGCTGACCTCTGATACATACATACATAATTGGCCATTACAATCCTTCAGTCAGGATTATGGACCTAGTTTCTCATATCACCTATGTTGTGTGAGTTAATTTTCTACATAAATGGCGGGATCTACAGTTTAATGTCGACTCCGAACGACTGATTTTTAAGAAATTTTTCATGGCAATTTTATTTATTCTCAGAGTTTTTGCCAGAAATCTGCTGCGAGGAAGTCGCTGAAGAAATATTTTTTTCATATTTTCATTTTGATGTCTGACCCACGGTTTGAACCGTGGCCTTACGTCTAATAAGCCAACACTCTACCTAGTAGACTACGGCGACACTAATAAGCACTGATGCGACAGCCTTGAGAATATTTGAGTGAAAAGTCCTACGTAAGGTCTTCGATCTAGTGCGAGTTGGCGATGATTTATGCATGCAATCCAACAATAAGTTGTATGAGCTTCTCAACCATATGGACGTGGTGCAGCGTGTTAACATTCGGCGTCTGCTCTGTCTCGGCCATATCGTTCGAATGGATGAGGATGCTCCGACGACGCAGGTATGTGATGCGTGGATTTGTGGAAGTCGGCGAAGAGGAAGATTTTGTTTGAATTGGAAGAACAAACAAGACAAAGTCCAGTCATCGATTGGTGTAAACAACTGGCGAAGACTCGCAATAAGTAAAAGAGGCTTGAAAGAATGTGCTATAGCAGGTCGAAATCCGACAAGCGAGTTGTTAATGGCCAATAAGGTAAGTAAGTAGCACAACAACAACTGTAATGAATTACACGCCAGTGTTTGTGTAAAAATAATCTACTCTGACTATGTGGCTGAGTTGAGCGGAGACGATTATCGAGTGGTTATTCATACCTCTACGTCTTTCATTCCTTTTGCTATTATTCGGAGGTATACACGACTAGTTTAACTAGGATTGCTTACAGTTTTTGTTTTACAATTAATATTTGACTGCAAAAGTGATTTTGATTCCAAGGTGTATATGAGATTTATTGTCCAAGGACAACATGAAATAGTTGCACTGTCATCTCTATGACTTTTATTTTTATTTATTGTCCTTTAAAATCGCATTTATTTACCAAATCCCAGTAAAGTTTTCTTTAAATTTCTTTACGATTTTCATTTTGTCATGCCTTAACTGTTAGTAGTTCTAAAGGGAAATCTGCGAAATAAAAAATAAAATAAAATCTAAACATTTATTTTTACTATCCGGGGAGGTATGACTTCATTTCTCTAGGCAACCTTGAAAGAAACTTTAAAATAAATTCTCATACCCATACAACTACTTACCTACCACGGAGGAAAAGTGTAAAAATGAAATATTCTGTGTTTATTATATTAATAAAATATGTTGTCGTCCACTTTATTTTCTCTCCCTTTTCTTCCGCTTCTGCTTCTATTTCCTTTGCTAAAAACAATACGAAATACTCGGTAAATACGGGTAAGCGAGTACGATATTCCCAATACGCTGTTATTAATAAACCAAGTTCTTACGTTTCACCATTTTTAGCTATTCAGTCATACAAAGTTAGTCATTCGTTACTTGTTTTTTATTTTTATTTCTTCAGTTTTTGCTGACTATTATTGTCTCTCTGGAACGTTTTATTATTTTTGTACTTCAAAACATGAAGGAAAAGGAAAAAACAAAAAATAAGTTTGAATAACAGAAAGATTCTTCGAAAGTAAATAAATTCTCACTGACACCGGAACAATATCAAGGAAAGGATTTTTTTGAATAGAAAGTGCATGAAACCCAATAGGGTTGGAATTTCAAATACTGCTCGTGTATGAATTTTTATCTTTCATAAGTTTTTTTTTTCAGTAAAAATACGAAAGCGTTCGTTTAACATTTCAACATTTTTAAAATGTATGGAAGAAAATTTAACCGTAGATCGAGTTTTGTACCAAAAATGATACATTTCAATTTTTTAGACCACATAACTTTAATTCAGAAAGTTAGAGTATTGTTATCGCCATTATTTTAAACCAAATAAAAAAAAGAAAATTTCAAACAGGGGTTATAAAATTCAAAAACTTCATAATTCTGGCTTATGTATCATTTTTGATACATACGACTTTTCTTGAGATTTTTTTGTGTCGTGTATGTAATTTTTTTAAGATTTCAAAGATTTTGTGAAGTTTTATCGTAAATAGTACGTTATTTATGGTATTTGAGGAAGAATTGAAAGTTAAGTGTGGGACGAAAGTGAAAAGATTGAATTTTCTATTTTTGATATGTTCTAAATATTGATTGAAGTAGTCGTAGTCTAGTATGTAGCGTGTTACTTTATTAGACGTCAGACCGAGGTTTAAACCTCAGGTCAGACATTTCCAATTTATAACAAAAGGTTGTAATGACCGATTATATATTAATTATATATGTAATATTCCTGCTGCTAAAGACTTTGGAGAAGAAGAAAATAGAAGCTCGTCTTATGAACTGAAGAAAGTCTTGGCAGAAACAAACATGACAACAGGATGTTTATCGCCAAAGATGGTACTACTTGGAACAGAACAAACTGCCTTTAGTAGTTTGGGATGAAAAAATATTACCAATTTTCACGCAGATTGCTAGCAGCTGTTTCCTGAAATCTTGTAGAGCGTTTCTTACTGCTCTTCTCATATTTACCTCACGTGACAGGCAAACATTAGAAAAATTTGTTTCATCACAACAGAATCATTCGCTTTGACAATGATATATTTACACCTATTACGCCTTTTAAAAAAATGAGCTGAAAGTCTTGCAGCCTTTAATTATCATGCTTAAAGCCATTTTTTGAAATTCGAATGAAAAGGATTTTTTTTCTAAAAAAATATATTTATCTTAATTTTTTGTTAGAAAATGTTAACCATTTTCATAAAACTTTTATCACACAACTTGTAGTTTTATGTAAGAAATAATACTGTTTAATAGTTTGGGATTAACTATCATACTTTCAGAGCAGCCCTTATATCCTTTTTTTAAGATTTTTAAAAATTTAATTTTTTGTTAGCCCAAAAGGTAAGAAAATTAAAGAAAATATATTTAAATAATGATGCTTATGTTTTTATGTTCCTTTTTGGTATATTTTCATCTCAAATTAAAGTTTTTTTAGCAACAGAATTCAAAAACTTTTTAGTTTTATTGTGGAAAATGAAAATTACCTCCAGCGATTTTAATTGAAATTTGATACTTAATAATGGAATACTTACAGTGATTGTTAGGGAAATTAATTTAAAGCTATTTGTATAAATCAAGCCTCATAAACAAATATTTCTAACGACTCACAAGAATGGTTTGTACCATCAGGTTTCAGCCAGACCTCAACTGAGAGTGTTACTGATTCGAGTGACAAAAAGCTGTCATATTTAAGCAATTGGAAACTTATAAATCGCCACAAAGCAGGGTGCTAGACGTCAAATTATTACCATTTAGAAAGAAATAAAACCAAGCTAACATGAAGTGTTTGATTTTTATGTAAAAAACCATGCCAATGTACATCGTGTCAAAAATTTTGGCGCAAATTTCATAAAAGTGATAATAAAATGTAATAGTAGTAAATAAATAGTTTTATTAAAATAAATAAAAATATAAAAATTTGTTAACAAAATCTATCAATATTCGTGACAATTCCATGTACTACAAGTATTTATCAAAAGTGATACATAAGCTAGAATTATGAAGTTTTTTTTAAGGCTCGGTCTACGGTTAAAGCAGACATAAAACTTGAACACCAAATAGTTGACAGGTAAAGGAGTTTACAACCAAACTACACTATAACATACTATACACACATCACGGTACTGTGTTGAGATTCACTTCATTTAAAAACTTAACATAGAAATTGTTTACGTTTTTTACCTACATTTTGAAGACGGTTTTGTCATGAGGTCTATCCCTTAGACTCCACACTAGCCTGCGGTTTTTAGTGTATGTTTTAGAAACAACTCAATCAAGTCGAAACTAAGATCCACGATTTGTTGCACAATCAAGTTGAACACAGTTTTTGCTTAACTAATGCCACTCGGCCATTGGTTTGTCCTGCAAGCGGAAATATCGAAACAAAAAGGAAGCGATAGACCATACAGTGAGCGTCAAAAGTGAGTTAACACAACTGAAATAATTCATTTTCTTAGGATAGCAAGAAAAGTAAAGAATAGTAGAATAAATTTTCAAAAATAAAAGCGTTTATTTATTACTTATAAAATGTTAAAACAAAAACAACAATTCATGATAAAGGAACTGTTTTATACTTAAGAACAAAAGTGTTGACTCAGTTATGGCGGTGTTCATATATGCACCTTTATTGCATAAATCGCAATAAACTCCATTATTGAGCTCAATATTTATATAAAGTTTCAATTAATAATTGCGCAATAAATACGCAAATTGTTATAATATTGAGTAAAACTTAAAGTGCAGCACTGTAATAAATGTGTTTAGTCAGCATATTACAATACAAAACCAAACACTTTTTGTTAATATTTGACAAATCAAATGTCAACAACGATAAACAAAAAAATAAAAACAATGTTCTTGAAACAACCAGCCAGTTGTCAAATGAATATTGAATAAGCAACTGAACGGCGTATATTATTATCCCTGAACACTTAAAATATTGTACTCAATTAATCGAATATTGACTCAATAAAAGTGCATATCTGTACATAGTATAACGCTAAAGGTTGTGTTATGGAATTTCGATGAAACTTTTATTCCAATATAATGCTTGAACGCTGCCATTATGTACGAAATACATACATACATACATAATTTTCATTATCTGCAGTCACCATTACGACCTAACTTCTTACATGAGTGGCGGAACCTACAGGTTAAAGTCGACTCTGAACGACAAATTTTTGAGAAAATTTTCATTGCAATTTTTAATTTTACCATAAGAGTTTTGTCAGAAATCCTCTGAGGGGAAGTCGCCGAATAAATATTTTTTTTCATATTTCGTTTTGTTGGACATGTCATGTGGTTTGAACCGTTACCTCTCGCCTAACAACACAACACACTACCTACTAGACTACGACGACTTATGTACGAAATACAATGACATTTAAATGATCGCCTTTGGATTGATTACAGTAATCAATACTTTGGAGTTCGTTACCGATCACTTTTTCTTACATTTCGAGCGATATCTCGGCGATTACTTGACTTGGTTTTCAAATGCTCTAAATTATGGAACTATTCGCACAGACACAGAATTTGTCGTGACCCAAAAAAACTCTAATGATTGCCAATTATGAATACCGTCCAAACCATACTTATTATATGAATACCATCTGGCCCAAATTATTTATATAGAGTTCCGTAAAACCCAATTTAACAGCGCATAGTTATTGATATCCTTAGGAATTTGGGTAGTGGTTGATTTCCTATTTTTTTTACTATCGAGTATTTCAACGAAAAGATTATGTTGAATCCCTTTACTGAATGTGGCTGCTGGATCAAACTGCCATTTTTTTAGTTTCACTTTCCTAATTGCCTTTGCAGAAGAAAGGCGCTATTCGTAAAGAACTTTTTAATACTAAACCATCATTAGTCTTCGAACTTTATAGTCATACTTTCGTTATAACCGATTCTACATAACCCCGTAAGTAAATCTCAAATATATCACCACCAAATACAATGATACAGGCTATAATACTGTGATATGAGAGAATGAGTATGACTATTTTAGATGGGGGTGGGGGGTGTTTCAACTTTGTAAGGCCTTAGACCAGATCGAATCTGTCTCTTGGTAGAATTCGACTATCCCTATCGATGAGAGTAAAGGAACCGGGTATTATTCTAGGTGGGAGGGTTTTTTTAAGATCAGAAGCCTTATACCTCTCACTATACAGTACCTCCATCGCGTTGCATTAGAACTAACCACGCTTTACGATATTCACGTTCGGTGGAGAGTCTACAAATGCTAATGTCATTATCGACTTATAGCAGAGGTCAGCAGATATTCTGTAATGTTGATACCCAGTTCACTTTGTTCCTCTTCGACTTAGGCATTATATGCAGTACTTAATGGGTTTCCCTCAGCCTTTCTTCCAAAGCAGACGATTAAGATGATGATGGTAAGGCTCAATGGAGTAAATATAGAGATTTGGCAATACCAGGAAGCCATAGATACAGATCTTGATATACGGAGGTTATTATTACTGCCGTAAGTTGATCTTCAATCTGGTGCGATCGGAAGGCTTATACCTCTCATCACACTGTAGCTCCATCGAGTTGCATTAAAACTAACTACGCTTTACTGCATTCACATTCGGTAGAGGGTCTGCAAATACTAATGCCATTGCCGACTTATAGCAGAGGTATGCAGTAAATATGGACATTTGACAGTACCGGGAAGCCATAGATACAGATCTGGGTATACTGAGGTTATTATTACCGCAAATAAAGCTTAAAAATATCAGTGATAAAGACTATAATACAAGATGTTTTTTGAGAATGGCTTAATGTCTATAGGGAGTTTTCTAAGAATATTTAAGGAGGTTAGGCCACTGGTCATTGTGCAGAGCTTGCCTTAAAAACCAACTTCTTTTGGTTTCACTGTAGTATTGCTAGTAATGGCAATGAGACAATATCCTGCACTTGCTTTGTAGTTGTTTTTCTTTTCAATTCGCTTCTTCAATTACTTTTATTGTGTATTTTTTCCTGCAGTTTTTCCTCACTTTCCATTCGATTTCTTTTTTTATTTTCGTTTTTCACAAACAATAAGACTGCAATATAAGCTCTCAACAGAAATAATAACACAATCACAAATGCAAAGGACACATAAACACAGAATTATAATATACATACACTTATACACACCCTTACATATATAGTTTCACCTATGATGACATACTCTTACCCTCTTACACATACACGCACTTTTCTAGAAATAGCAATACCATATGTGTATGTGTAAGTAGAAGAAGAGGAAAGAAAAAACTGATTACCACTGGCGGCAATTTTTCCTACACTTTTTATTACTCTCTTATATTTTTTTTTTATTATTTCTCCCTCTCTTTCTAGCTCTCTCTTTCTCTCTGTCTCTGTGTCATATTTGTTTCATAAATATTGGGTACAAGTTGTTGACGCCACTTTTATTGTAATGCATTCGTGTGGGTATACCATGCTTAAGTGAGTGAGTATTTCCGTTTCTGCTTGAATAACTGTAAGCGGGTGTCGTCTGTCTTTGAATATATAACATACATATGTACATACACACATCTAGGTATATCCGTAAACATATATATGTATGTATGAGTACATATATGTATGTGACAGTACTCAAGTGTAGTGGTGCATAAAAGTATTTGTTTTTTTTTCTCTCTCTCTTTTTCTTTGTTTGGTTCCAGTTTCTTTCTTTTTTTAATATAAAAATAGTAAAATATTTGTGGATATTTATTGTTGTTGTTTTTTTCTTATTCTTCTTTTTTATGTTGTTGTTGCCTTCTTTTATATTTTTATTATATTTTTATTCTTACACTTTTACTTCCTGCCTTTTTGGCTCGATTGAATTTGGCTTTTATATGTATGTGTGAGCCTTTTATTTTAATGTCTTTTGTTTTTAAAAGTACCCTACAAAAGGTCTTAGAAAAAACATGTCCTTTGGGGAGGACATTTTTGTTTAAGGTTTGGAAATGCAAGGTTGTTTGTAAACTAAAATGGGAAATCAATAACATACTGGATGTTACTGTAGTTTTATATTGGCAGATATTCTTAGGTTTCCAATTAATTTACTGATTAAGAGGGAATTTTTTTCAGTACCTGGTCCAGCTTCCAAAGTGGAAGTTGGCAAGCGTTGGCTGCCATGAGAGAAAATAGATCGATTTGGTGTAAGTGTCTGCCGGTCCACGTTTGAAAGGACTCCATAAGAGGCCTTAGATCAGATCGAATATGCCCCTTGATAACGAATCTGTTTTTTGACTATCCAATCGACAACAGTAAATTCCCTGGGTATTAGTCTAGATGGTAAGGCTTTAAGTAAGAATAAAAGGCTTATAACTATCACTACACAGTAGATTCAATGGGTTGTAGTGGAACTAACCTCGTTTTATAATATTCACGTTTGGTGGAAAATACAAACAGAGGTGTTTAGACATTCAGTAGTCTTAAACTCCAGTTCACTCTGTTCTCCTTATTCTCATGCATTATATACTCCACTCAATTGACTTCCCTCTGACCTTCTCCGAATGCAAATGGAGTAGAAGATAAATCTCAATGACGTAGATGGTAGGGCCCAATGGAGTAGAGAGTAAGGCTCATTTGAGACATTCGGCAATACGGGGAAGCCATAGATTCAGATCTGGCTATACGTAGATTATTTTTAATATTGTCGCTAAGAGGTGTTTTGGTATTGCGACCATATGATCTATTATACTCTCCTTCAACTCTATAGGGTGTCGCTATAATACATTCTCCAAGTTTCCCTTGCTCTCTGACAAGTTTCAACATGCTGCCTTGTACTCAATAATAACAATTCCCCGTTTAACACCCGATATAGACCTGATATAGACCCATTTGTACCATTACTGTTCCAAGAATGTGTTTCGAATACTCATTCCCATCGTCGCAGAATCTATGTATATGCCTCGAAACAAGTACCATTTGATATAAGTCAATAGTGCCTTGTTAAAAGACCGATTAGCAACCCCGAGATGATCTTGATAAGGCTCTATGAAGTATATATGGACATACGGGAAGCCATAGATACCGATCTGGTTATACGTAGATTATTATTATTATCGCAAAGAGGTGTCTTATAATTGCGATCTATCGTACTACCCTCCAACTTTATAGGGTAGGGCCATAATGCCCCTTCCAAGTGTATTGCCTTGACATACTTCACGATGCTGCTCGGTCTCAACAATGACAATTCCCTGTTTAGAAGCTGATAAAGGCCCATGTGTTTCCTTCTGGGTAGCATTAATGTTCCAAGAATGTGTTCCAATGAGTGATTCCCATCGTTAAAATATCTACGAAACAACCACCATTCTGAATAAGTGTCCTCTGAGTGTATAATGCCCTGTTGAAATACCGATTATCAACCCTGAGTTATTTCTGAATAGTCCGATGTATGAGCATTCATACAAAAGCACATAATTGGTTTTTACAACCCTTCAGTCTGGATTACGACCTAGCTTCTCACACCACTTATGTTATGTATATTAATTCTATACATGAGTGATGCGACCTATAGTTTAAAATCGAGTGTGAACCACAAATTTTTGAAAAACTTTTCATGGCAGTTTTTGCCAGAAATCTCCTGAAAGGAAGTCTCTGAAGAAATATGTTTTCATTTTTTCGTTTTGTTCTAGTTGTCTGACCTGGGATTTGAACCGTAGTCGTAAGCCAACATACTACCTACTAGACTACAACGACTTCCTAATGGATGAGTATACCTATCCATAAAACCGCCTCACATCACAGAAGAGTTCTGGCTCCGCATCACAGAAGGTTTTTGGCCCTATCAGTGGCTCACCTCCTCGCAATTCGGAGGTTACCAGTGTGAACCGCGGGATTTATTCCAATAGCTTCAAAATGCTTGACAAAGTGGAGTGTGGTATATTTATTAAGAATTTTGATATTAAATATCCTGTACATAAGCAGATCGTTTTTACATTTTTACAGAGCATAGGTACACTGATATTTTCAGGAGTATTCTTCACAAGGAGAATCAACTTAAGTTGTTAGCAATATTCCTAGACTATGCTAGACTTGAATGGATAGAGAGAAGACTATTTCACTTCTGTTACATGGCCATTCGTAGGGGATCTGTCGACTGACTTATGTAGGAGCTGTGGGTCTGAGGAGAATGATGACGCTGTCTTCTACCCCATATGTTAGTGCTCAGAGGCAGTGGTACTTAACTGATCACTTTTTATCATTTGCTTCAATGTAAAGATTGCTGCAATGGTAGGATTAATTATCAGTTGTATTGGTTCCCATTAGATAATATTTATTGCCCTATTTGGATATTAATTGTGGTATCAGAATGAGCCTAAACTCTAGTCTAAGAGTGATATTGCCTTTCTAGACGGGTCTGTCATCTAACATAACCCATCCTTTTGTCCAAATTCAGCTTTTTTGGTATCATAGGCAACGTTTATTAAAGAGTTCTGCCAGATCCATTAATTTATAAGTACAAGTGAGGTCCAAAACAGAGGTTCACACGAAAAACTTCTTAACTTATTTTCTTTATCTTGTTTGTTATGATATAACCTCTACCATAAGTTTGTCAACCCTTTGATGAAAATGAATCACCGGTATTCCAAATGTTTAGCATGGGTTTTCTGTGAAATTAATTTTGCAACAAAGAATTGTTAAACATTTTTTAACAGGTAGTAAGTAAGCGTCATACCGAGGTTGTTTCCTATTTATCTTCATGTCTTGGATTCGATTGAAACACTCCTAACACTCTACAAGCTAAGTTAGAGCCTCAGTTGACAGATCAATTCATTGGAATTATCTTAATTCCCCAGCAATTCTCCTTATAAAGTAGTTTTCTCCACTTTATTTACGTCCTTTTGCTTGCGATCTTTACAGTATATTTCTCTTGAGTGTATTTTTACATGATTTAAAAATCTTGTGGATATTGCCCTACTCCCTTCCCGCTCATAAAAAGAAATTTGTTGCCATAATCTTTCTCTTTTTTAGTTTTATTTCCTTCCGTTTCCGCCCTTTGCAGTTTTTTTTTATGTGGGTGTGTGAAACAAATTTTCCTTTTTCTACCTTTTTGGCTGTGAAAATGTATTCTTTTGTTAATCCAAAAAGCATTTGTATGTACATATTAAATGCAAACGACACGACGAATATGCAAAAAAGAACCCAGAATTTAAAAAATAATAGAAGAAATATTAAAAGAAGGAAAGGAAAAAAATGCATAACAAAATTAAAGGCAAGTTAAGAATGGGAGTGGGATTTAAAAAATTATTTAAAGTGATTTAAAAGGCGACAATTTCTTTAATTTGACATTGACAAAGATAATCTTGATTTTGTATAATTAAGAGAGAAAGCTGTAAGATAGTAGTCGCGGATGGTATACAAGCTGAAATTAGATGGAACGACTGTTGATCTTTTGCATTTTCGAATCACATGAGCTTCGAAGAAAGAAAAGCTATTTCCAACTTAGAAGAGAGGCGTGATTCGAATGTTACTTAAAAGTTACGACTTCAAAGATTGCAACAACTAGGAGCAATAATTCCGTTTTACGCCATCTTTAAAATAACTGTAAACATAGGTTAGGTTATGTTAGCGGGTAACTTGCCGTTCACTGGCAAGTAAACTTGGTCCATATGACACAATGTGTTACCCAGTGTAATCCATTAGCGGTGGGTTTGAACCACCCCGAGCTTCGGCTAGTTCCCTTAGTGGCACGTTTCCCACCATGCTTAGATCTTCAACCGTTCTGTCGCCCAAAAACTGACGACGTCTGTCCTGAAGTGCAGGGAACTCGCATAAAAGGTGTTGCACTGATTCCATTTCCGCAACATTATGGCAGCTTCTGCAGTAAATCTGGTGGGGCAGACAGAGCTTGTTAGCAAAATTGTCAATAGCGCAGTGTTCTGTTAGAATTCCTTTTTAAGTACGAACAGTTCTCTTGTCGAACTCAAGTAGTTCCTTGGTCTTCCTGTTGTCCACTGCAGGAAAACGGATATGTTGGACCATCTAAGATTTGTTGAGACAACTCCAATCTCTTTGGTGCCACTTCGTTCGCCTTTTTGTTCCCCTCTATGCCACAGTGGCCCGGAACCCGTTAGACTCGGGTGTTGTGTCAACAAATTCCGTGTAGAACGTCTAAGCATTTCCTGATGCCCTTTGACGGCATCGCAGCGCTTTGATTGCTGCTTCACTGTCCGCACGTATGATCAAGTTTGAAGGAGGCAGGTGCCCGATTTCAACCAAGCGTGCAGCTTGTGCAATAGCAAAAATCTTCACGAGAAATACGGTGTCCTATGACCCGTTCAATGCCTGTTTATCGGAATAGACCCCAGATCCAGTTTCGAATCCCATTTCTGAGCCATCGGTGAAAATCGTTATATCACCGTCACCTATGACAGTTTCACGAATCCATTCTTCCCGTGTAAGACTGTTAGTTTAGTATATTCGCTCGAAAACACTCTTCGGTACCATGTAGTCACATCTTAAACCTGGGTGATTCGGTTTTACATTATACAGTAATGTAGCATGGCCCATCCGTACTTGGCATAAATATATCTGAAAACTTAAGCCTCAGTGCAGTTCTAGCAGCCACGTTTCGGAGGAACTGTAAACATAAATACGAACAAACAAAACTATACACAAATTTATTACACAATCGACTATAACAACATTTAAGTCAGGACTACAATCTAGCTTCTCACACCACCGATATTATGTGTGAACTTTTACCATGACTGATGAAACTGCCAGAAACCTGCTGAGAGTAAGTCACCTAAAGAAATCGGAGTGAGGCAATTGGATAACTGCAAAAATACGGAGAGCCTCTGTAATATTCGCACGAGCCAAGCTAAGTGCCCAGAGTACAAAATCATGTGACTCGAAGTGATTGCATGATATTCTGGCTCAACGTCATGAGCACCAAGAATCTCTTAAACTTTAGCGACTAGGAACGTAAGCCATTAGAAAGAAGCCGAAAGGAAAAGTTTACAAGAATGGAATGTAATGCTCAAGGCAAGAGACTCACAATAGTCTTAAACTAGGAAACCACATGCCACTAGGATGAGTAAGGATGCTTGACATTTGATATATTTTTCTCTTTTCCTTTTGTTTCTTTTATTGTTAATTTTATTAAACTTATTACACGTGTAGAATATATCTTTTTTATTATTAATTAATCCATAAATTTATTTAATTATTGTCTAACTTTCATATTCCCTATGAAACTTATTAGCCGTATAGGTTTTGTGTGGTTTTTCTTAGTAAAACTGAATTATTATTGGCAACCACAAAAGTAAACAAAATTTTATTCTTGGCTTATATCACACTGTCACAGTAGTTCCCCCTTAGTTGGTTGAATTATCTCTTGTGCTTCCTCCTTTACAAGAAGATACTCTTTCGTTAACTTTCGTTCTTTTATTGTATTTTGAGGGCATATTTTATTTAATTTTTTCTTTTTTTTTTTGCTTTCCACAACTTTTCTGATTGTTTTATGGACCACAACATATGGTGACAGTTTTGCCTTTCGGCTGTAATTTAAGTGTTAAAGAGAACAATGGAATTAAAGAACAAAAGATTTCTTTTGTTAGTTTTCTTCTGTAGTTTTAAGGTGTAAGAGAGTGACTTTATCTCGACAGTTATTGAATAATAAGTTCGGGTTACAATATTTGAAAGGAAAAGTTAGTGTCTCTCTAGGTTTTTAATATAAAAACTTATGGCATTCTTTTCCTCTACGAAAATATCGATCAGCGAAGAAAGAATAACAGATTGTTGTCCATACATACATACATACATAATTGGTCATTAAAACGCTTCAGACAAGATTACAACCTAGCTTCTCACACCACTTATGTTGTGTGTGTTAATTTTATGCACGAGTAGCGGGTCCTACAATTTAAAATTGACTCCGAACAACAAATTTTTGAGAAACTTTTCATGGTAATTCTATTTACTCTCAGAGTTTTTGCCAGAAATCTGCTGAGAGGAAGTTGCCGAAGAAATATTTGATATGTCTGACCTGAGGTTGGAACCGTGGCCTCGCGTCTAAAAGCCAACAAACTCCATACTAGATTACGGCGACTGTTAACTACGAGGAGGGTTAACAGATTGTTGTTCTCTAGAATTTTGTATGCAGCATCAAATTGCAGTTTAGCGTGAAGATTGGCATTACCAGACCTCCAATAATTTCGAAAGCACCAATCCATCACAGAATTTTCTAAAACGCACGAACTAATCTACAGTGGCACTCAATATGTTAACCAAAGAAGTAGATTTAAGTAAAGTGATTCTAAGGAATCGATGTAATCTAACAAGTCGTGTTTTGGTTTATTACACAGGTTCAAACCTTAGATCAGAAATCAACAAAATGAAATTTTTCTGCGGCGACTTCCTCTCAACTATTTTCTGTGCAAAAAAACTCTGGTAGTCAATAAAATTGCAATGAAAAGTTTCTCGAAAAAATCTGTTGTTCAAAGTCAACTTTAGACTATACGTTCCGCCTCTCTTGTATAAAATTAACACTCTCAACATGAGTGGCTTGAGAAGCTAGGTTGTAATTCTGACTGACCTATTATATATGTATGTATCACAATGTACCTTATGTAGCCAAAGTGGGTATATCCAATTGGCTGAACAACCAACCAAAGACAGGCCCCACCCTTCATGTATAAAAATAACACTTTCAACATGGGTGATGTGAGAAGCTAGGTAGCCCTAACTAAAAGGGTTTTAATGGCGGATTAACCAAAAAAATATAGTCGAAGTTCGTAATACCATATTGGTTACACTAATTTTGTCAATCACTATAAGAATTTCGTATCCAAGCTTTCTATCCCTTCCGGGTTATCAAGAATTAATGTGTTCTAGCATTATCATAATGAAATACAACCCGCGTTATAGTATTGTCGCATCTGTTGATGTATTCTGATCGATTTAGTTGAGGTGCTTGCCTCTTAATCTCTCTTAAAACTATAGTTTATCCAGGTTATAGCAGCTGATAATAAACAATTCTCTTCCAACACCACCCAATTCACAGCAATACCTTGCTTGGTGTTAATTCAGACCTTAGAACCCTAGCTAAGGCTTCACTTGCCTTGCCCACTTCATTTGTTTTATTGTTCTAACACTATGGCCGTACGTCATACGCCTTTCATTGCTTGGAATCATTAACTTCTGTAATGTTTCGATTTGTTTCCGTTTTAGAAGTGAATTGCAAACGGAATTCCGTTGCATTAAATCGTTCACTGTTGCTTCACATGGCACTCAAACTTTGAACCTCTTTATGTGTCCAGTTTCCTCCTTTTTTTCAAATCATTGACAACTGGTTGATGATGAATGTCCCAAGACCTTCAGCAATATGCACCCTCCTTATGTGCTGGAGTTTATCAATGTTTTCCATGAATTATTCTTAGGGAAGAAAGGAATTTTTCCTATCAAAATTCATACATACATACATACATACATACATAATTGCTCATTACAACCATTTAGTCAGGTTTTCAACCCAGCTTCTCACATCGCTTGAGTTGCCAGACCTACAGTTTAAAGTCGTTATCGAACGGCAGAATTTTGAGAAACTTTTCATGGCAATTTTATTTACTCTCAGGGTTATTGCCAGAAATCTGCTGAGAGGAAGTCGCCGAAGAAATATTTTTTCGTATTGCGCATTGTTGGGGATATCAGGTCTGGGTATTGAACCGTGGCCTCACGTCTAATAAGCCAACACACTAACTACTAGACTATCAAATCACAATCAAAATTATGAAATCAAAGGCGAGTAAATCATTTTGCAAATGTTTTTCTAGTTACAGAAACATTTCTGTAAACTTTACAAATTCTTGCATGATATACGTACGCAATTAAAAGGACACAAAGGACACATTAAAGAAGGACGAAATTTAGAATTTTTTCTTGCAAATCGTTTTAAATTTTCGTTTTTATTTAAACAGAAATAAAATTCAATGTTTACTTACCTTTTATTATCACAAATATAAGCAGCATTAAATACAGCAGAGACGAATCCATGTCCGATAATTTGAACGTAACGTTAATGCAGCAATTTAGCGGCACTAACTTAACGACAACGTCTATGATGTCCCAATAGAGATGACAACAGGAAACAATAACACCAGCCTGAAGCAAAAGAGGAACCCAGCAATAGCAAACAGCAAACAGCAACAGGAAAAGCGAAGGCGAAAGCGATAAATTTAAAATAAATTTTGAAAAGTTGTTGCCATTCGTAAGCCTTGGTTGTGTCGTGAACGATTTTTTACGTTACGTTACGTTTCGTTTTGGGTTTTTGTTTTATTAGTTGATTGGCAATGCTAAAGAGATTTACTTTGATTTCTAAATAAAGTAAAGAAATAAAACAGAAAAGAATACGAAAATAATATTAATATTGAGCTTGCGATTTACAAAATAAATACCAAATCAACCTGAAGAGGATGTTTGCCTGTCTACAAAATTTATGTTTCTCCTATGGATTTAACGGCATTTGTTTACATTTAGTAACCAGGTAACAACCAAAGAAGAAAATGAGAAGTGAAAAGTTACATTTAAAATAAAATCTTAGCTCCGGCGTAAGTAAATACAGCCTAAAGCCAAGAAAAATTATTTTCAGATTTTAAACAGACACATTTGTCAAAGCCAAACAACTTTTTTTAAAAGCCATCTCTCTTGCAAATTTCTGGCCAGTTACCAAAACAAATGCAGGAAAAATAAAATTGGATTTCAAATTGTTTCAGTAGTTTAGCGTCGGAAAAGTGAAAGACTAGTTTTGATGGATGTTGTCTTAAAGTTAAAAATATGAAATGATTTAATAATATTGGAACTATTGTTATCGATAACGAAGCAAGTCTTCAAAAATCTTTCAGCCCTAAAACAACCTGTTGATTTTGTGGAAATCTACTTTGAAAAGAGTAATATATGCTGCACTACGTACATACATACATGTTAAGATCAACATAATCGCTTCTGCACTAATTTTGTCCTTCCTGACTCAAAACATCAATAAAATAAAAAAAATATGTGTACCAAAGTAAATATTCCTGCTGTAGTGCGAAGTCTTGAAAAAAAGTATCGATTCGTCGACGTCTCAACTTGTTGGTCTTTGGTCTTGGCCAACATTAAAAATTTTACGTAAGGATCACGGCTTACGTGTCTATAACATACAGTTGGTATTTTTAACAAATTGGGATTTTTTTACGATTTGGAATTTCGATAATTGATAGAAGATGAGTATTGCTGTCATTGAATTAATTTGTGTTGCAGCAAAATTACCTCAGGTTATGTTAGGTGGGCTTAGTGGGTAACATGCCATTCACACGCAAGTTCACCCGGTGGCCAATATGGCCTATTGTGTTACATAGTTTAAGCTAAGCCCACTTGCCATGATCCATTAGTGGCGAATTTGAACCACCCTGAGCTCCGGATGAAACCGGCCAGTTCCCTTAGTGGCACGTTTGCCACCATGCTTACATCTTCATTTTCATTTCATTTTTGGAAACAAAAATTTAGTTAGAATAGCATTGTTAGCACTCACTATTAACTATAATGGCCAGCTTTGCTTGCTCATTTCAAAAGAAATAAGAACCAAAGATACCACAAGCATGTTAACCTCACCAAACAATCAAATTTGAGGGATAAAATTCGTTAACAACTTAAGGAAATTTTCAGTTCAGAACAGATAGAACGTGACAGAACGTTTAAAGATCTGGCCATTGAGGCAAACGTGGCACCAAAGCTCGGGGTGGTTCAAACCCACCACTAACAGATCATGACAAATGGTTTACCTTACGCTGTGTAGCACAATGAGTCGTAAGGTCGACCAAGTGAATTTGCCTGTGAACGGCAAACTACCGGTTAACCTAACCTAACATAAAATAAATCCGTTTTATTGATATTAAAAATATATTTCTTTGTTTTATTATGATTTAAACTGACGTAACGCAATATCATTTTAAATTCTCAAGCTTTTAAAAAAAGTTCAATAGTTCTGCGAATTTTTTAATTCAAACGAAATAAACTTTGATTTTACCGGTCAGACCCTAAGATAACTTTCTACAGGCAGGCAAACACCCTCTTAATTTATAACTTAAAACAAATTTGAAACTTATTTACCTTTTCTATTAAATAATTTCTTTTTTTTATATTTTTTTCATATTAATTCTGTAGCTTATAATATTATTAATTTATTTTCTTATTATTTTTTTTATTATTTATTAATTTATTTAATTAATGATTTTTTTTCGAACACAAGTGATATTTTTTATACATTTTTGCATTATTTTTCTTTATATTTTCAATATTTTACACATTCCTACAGCTTTTCTTTATAATTTCATTTCATGTATTCTCCTAGATTTTTAATTTTATTTTCTATTTTTTTTTATTAACTATTTAATCAATTATTTTTATTTTTTTTTTATTATTTCTGGAAACCTTATAACTTAACTCTACGTTAATATTTTTTTCTTATTTATTTTTTTATTTAATTTTAATTTAATTTCACTACAATTGTGTTTTAAATTATTTTGGCATTGTGGCTTAAGTCGGAAGAATTTTTGAGATGAACAGTTCGGATTAGAATTGTAGCAGCTGGAAAGAAAAAATAGAAAGAAAAAGATGTTGCATTAGTAAAGGATTATTTAAATACTTTAGTTTTGGATTTCTTAAATATTTAAAATGTAGTTGAACCTTAATACCTCCAAATGATAATTGAATGGAGAAATTAATTAACCCTACTACATAAGCAACGTAGATATTGATTAAGATCTCAGGGCATTCATCATCAACCAGTTGTCCAATATTTGAAAAAAATGGATACATGAAGAAGCTCAAAGTTTGGGTGCCACACGAAGTAATAGTGAACGATTTAATGCATTGGAATTGCATTTGCAATTCGCTGCTAAAACGGCAACAAATCGAAATATTTCAGAAGTTATTGATTCTAAGCAATGGAAAGTAGATGACGTACGACCATAGTGTTAGAACGACAAGACAATTGCTATGAGCAAGACAAGTGAAGCTTTACTGACGAAAGAACAACCAGAATTAACACCAAGAAACGGATTGCTATGAATCGGTTGGAGTTGGCAGGGAACTGTTTATTATCAGCTACTATAACCTGGATAAACTATAGTTTTTAGAGAGATTAAGACAAGCACCTCAACAAAAACGATCAGAATTGATCAACAGATGCAGCAATACTATAACACGGGTTGTATTTCATTATGATAATGCTAGAACACATTAATTCTTGATAACCCGGAAGGTATAGAGAGATTGGATGCGAAGCACTATCCCTATTTTCTGATATTGATTGACAAAATTAGAGTCATCAATATGGTATTACGAGCATCTACTATACTTTTTTGGTTAATCGGTCATTACAAATGTTTTAGTTAGGACTCCAACCAAGCTTTTCACATCACCCATGAAAGTGTTAGTTTTATGTAAAAGGAATGGGCTTATCTTTGTTTGGTTGTCTACCCAATTGGATATACACATATTAAGACACAAGGATAATGGTGATACATACATATATACATAATATGTCAGTCAGAATTGCGACCTAGCTTCTTACACCACCCATGTTGTGTGTGATAATTGTATGCATGAGTAGCGGGACCTGTAGTTTAAAGTCGACTCCGAACGATAGATTTTTGAAAAACTTTTAATGGAAATTTTATTTAATCGCAGAGTTTTTGCCAGAAGACTGCTGAAAGGAAGTGAAATTTCGTTTTGTTCGAAATGTCTGCCGTTCGATACGAACCGAAGCGTAACGTCTAATAAGCCAACACACCATCTACTAGATAGGCAAGTAGAGATGGTCGTCCACTCAAGGAATTCGGATGAACGCACTTAGGCCACTTGGGGCCTATTGTGATACCTCAGTATTCGTCAAATACTTATCTCCTAGCCCTGGAACCATTTAGAGCTAGTAATGAAACGATCATGGATGTAGTAGCACCAAGATGGTTCTTTCTCCTTTGACATAGTGTCGGGTATGTTCCCAATAGGTGAAGAACAGTCTCATCTTCCTCCTCATCTTTGCAGCTTCAACAGAAATCATTTGCGAGGTATCCGAGACCAATGCGGCTCGCGTGTGTACTCACAATCGAATGCCCCGTCACGACTCCGACAACAACACTGAGAATACTTGTTTGGAGTTTAAGCAACCTTACAGTGCGCCTTCCTTCCAGCTTTGGCTAGATTTTCTGCACCATTCTGCAAGTATCCGAAGCCGCCCACCTACGGTTGACGGAGTCCGTGACCGCATTGTAAATCATGAGCCATGCGCCAAAGGAATCCCAATAGTCGGAAATTTGTCGGAGAGTTCGATGGTTGTGCGGTGCCTATACAGTTCAACCGCTCTGTAGTTACCTGGGTATCATTGTGTCCTGGAACCCAAATGATTCATTCTTTCGTTACTCTGTTTAGCTGTCTGCGATAGCCGTAGACCCTCCTGGAGATCATCACGATGGAACACAGTGCTCTAATATCCTCCTGGCTATCGGAGAGTATGGTGATGTTTCGATTGGGGACATTGTAACCCAAATAATCGTAACCGCAGCCTGTATTGCCAAAACACCTACTAGACAACAGCGACTGTGGAGGTTGTATATTGCCTGAATTCATTTCAAACTGCTGTACTTGTTTTATTCAAAGCATCGGGATTGTATAGAATGTTTTATCGTCCATATAACATATGATCAAAAAAATAAGAATTGCTTGTTTTCAACAACATGAAACGATTTTTAATGATACAACTAGGTCTGCAGTACAAATAAGTTAGTAATCCTAAGCTATAGGAATAATAATGGATTAATAATTCAGGATGTAAATTGAACATTCAGAACTAAACACAGTGAGGAATGCACTCTTTTCCAAATGCTATCTTCAATCAGTTTTTAATTTTTTCTGTTTTTTTTCATAATCTGGTTTCAACCTAAAGGCAACTATTTTAGCTAACCTTATGTCTTATGGCAAACAGCACAGCTGCCAATGAGAAGACCATTTCATGTTACAGCCGTAATAAATAGAAAGCAGAAATATACCATATGCAGTCGTATTTGTCGTATCTGTGTGACAGACAGAAGCATAGTGTACCAGATACAATTTTAATTTCATTAAATGTCACTGCATGAGCTTAAAGTTCAAATTCGTTTTATTTTTATTTGTTTGTTTTTTCTCTCTTTTTTTCTTGCATTTTTATTCACAGAGTTACTCAGCCACAACATGTGAAATGTAGGTTTTTGATTTATAAATAAAACAAAAACAACATGAAATTGAAAATAGAAAAATATCAATAAAATATTAAAAAAAACAAAAACAAAGCAAACAAACTACAGACTGTAGGCATTCAAAAGAAAATAAACTAGAAAATAGACACGGTGCACATACACACGTAAATCGACTTTTATAAACTTGCCTAGCTTGCCATAAACACACAGACAGAAATAGAAATCGTAGAGAGAAAAACTATCATAAAAAAAACAATCACAAATAAAAAGAGAAAACAACGATAACATCAGCAACAATACTAGCAACTACATAAGATGACAGTTGTTGCTGTATTATTTTTTTATTTTCTTTAACTGATATTTTCCATTTCCGTTTTAATTGTACACACCCTTGCTAGCTGGTTTATAGTGTTGGCGTTTGCTAGTTGGGTTTGTGTCTCGGTTATGGTGTGGGGGGGAAGTGAACAATTTGATTTTATTGTACCCTACAGTACTAGAATGAATTAACAGACCACTTGTTTGAGAATTTCTGAAAATCTTTTAGGAGCTGAAATGACATCTTCGTGGATAATGACCAACATCAATAGGCGCTATAATACTTACATACTTAATGGGTCATTACAACCCTTTATATAGGATTACAACCTAGCTGCTGACAGCACAATGTTGTGTGTGTTAATTTTATCCATGATTGGGGGAGGACCTACAGTTTTCATAACAGTTTTATTTTACCCTCAGAGTTTTTGCCAGAAAAGTGTTGTTATTGCCGTAGGAAATATTTTTTGTTCTTATTTCGTTTTGTTCGAGATGTCTGACCAAGGGGTTGAACCACTGGCTCTCATTTAATAAGCCAACTCACTACGTACTATACCACGGCGCTATACTACCTTTAGATTAAACACCTCTTCTCAAAGAGATTCGTGTTAAATATTTAATGATCAGGACCTTAAAAGATTTTTACGGACTAGACCTTGAAATGTTCTGAACCCACTACCAGCAAGCCTATACTTTTCGATGGTAAAATATTTTCATTAATTATAAAACTGACATGACTGCTACATGTGATGTATTAGGCAACTAACTATTTGAGTGCAGTAGTTAGTTGTGAAATTTATTGCCTTCATTTGTTGCTTATAATCGAAGCTTTGTTCCTATAGTACTAAGGTTTAGCTGTCGTCGTAGCTTAGTGGGCAGTATATTTCCTTACTAGACAAGACACTTTCAGCAGTATTCTACCATAAACATTGAGTGTAATTACTTGTCATGATGAAGGTTATCAAATCGGTCTTTCACATCATATGTCAATGCCTTGGTCTCGTTATGAAAAGACGGAGGTTACTGTCCTCTTACTTTCTGACGTCCTAGAATACAAAGATTGGTGCAATAGTAAGATTTATTGTGACTCGTATTGATTTTTCCAGAGTATGTTTGATTCCCAGACTTAATATTGATTGTCATAAATGCTACTCTAGGTGGAAACGAAATGCTACTCTAAGTGGGACCTCTTTCTTCAAGTAGGGGCCGCCACTCTTTTGTTTTCTTTGGTTTTTTCTCTTTTTGTTTAAGGTCAACGCAGGGGCCGGAAGAAGTTATGGAAGAATGGAAAGCGGAAAGCGAAAGTGCTCCACATTTATTTTCGAAACTTTGCTTTTTTATGACCCGTGTGAAATCTTTCTTCTTCTTCTCGAGCAATACTTTGTAATAATTCTCACTTTCTTTTTCCTATTGTGTCAGACAAACAATCAGACTATCACACACACCCAAAGTCGCTGCTGGGAATCGAAGCCTCGGCTTCAACACTTAAAGTTCAGCACCCTACCAACGAGATCATTGGGGCACCCAAACTAAGATGGTAGGAATAGTTCGGTAATATACTAGAGGCTAGGAGATCAATTGAATAGGAGACAAAGTAAGGATTTCTGCGGGGGTAGTTTTAACAAATATTTTCTAAATAATTTTCTATTTTAGGATGACCATAATGACTTACTGGCATCATCTATTAACTCCAGTATTTCGATACAAAACTTTAGATAACCATATTATTTAAGAAAGTTTTTATTCCGATAATTGCATTATTTTATAGCGCATCTAGTGGTTGGTGCATGTTTGACTGCAAGTCTTTAACTTATGGTATATTTAAGTTGAAAATAAGTAAATAAGTTGAGTTGCGTCCTATTATTGTTATTTACTGTATACATTATATTGTATGTATTTATATGTGCATGTGAACTTATTTATGAGACCTGGCACTATGTAAAGTTCAATATGTATTGGGTTGGTGAAGAAGATTTTTCCTTAGTTTCTACTATTAAGTGTGTATCTTTAATACAAAGTGCACTGACCGTGTATTTATTGATTTTGAATTGGATGGAATGTTGTTTCAACAAAATGGTGACACACAGCATAACCAATTTTAATCTTTGTTGCACGAAAAGTTTTTAGAAAAAGCAAATCATAAGATCTGACGTCTTTCGAGTTGTCGAGTTACCGCCCGAAATTTCTGAATATGTGGTCGTAAACTACTTCACAAGCATCCATTTGGTCCCTGATTATGCCAATTTTGTACTGATTAAGTGAAAAGTGTACAAATCGAATTGAAGCGGTGTGCAATCTGGAGCACACTTCAATTCAAGAGAGTTCTACCAGCTCTAGTCCGCCATATCCACAACACGAACTGAACTAATTTATACAGCAATTAACATGCTTAGTTTGGTCATCACACGGCTGTGTGTAACGTGTTTTAACATTTTCAAAATATATATGAACACCGGCAATGTTTCTCTTTGCACTCTACAGGTCCCAGGAAAGATAGTTTCATATGCAGATGGAAAAAATAAGATCTTAACAGTTGAGAGGAGCGAGTATTTAAATTTTAATATGAAATACATTAAGTTTATACTTTTGATGAGATTATACATGATATGGGATTCTAAAATGACTTTCTCCCCTACCCAATTTTAGGTCGATATTAAATTTTTGCAAATAAACGTAAATTTCTGTGTAACAAGTTGCTAAAGTAAATGTTACTGGCTTTTTACCGAGCAAACCAAACAACAGGAGGAGGAATAACATTACATTGTTTGCAATAGGGACAGTGGTTACGTTTGTTAATTTTACGGCAAACAATATAAAAGCACTGGATTCTGAGGTAATGAACTCCAAGGTAGCGCGAACATCTCGACGAGGTATTCAGGGTAACTGCAGAGCTGCTAGATGAGGCACTACCATCGAACTTTGCGATGAATTTTCTACATTGGCAATCAATTTAAAGACCTGCGGGCTCATAATTGATAACATGATTTTGGTTTTGTTAGCATCAGATGCTCGAATTCGAGTACGTGTAGAACGGCGTAAGGAAATATGGTCAAGTCTAGACAAAAGGATGTCGGCAAATCTGTTTAAATTTCAAAGGAGTGACATTGGGCACTCATGCAACGCGTTTTATCCTTGGTCACGTAATGCTACCAACACAATAAACGCAACATCAAACACAGCAATCTCTCAAAAAATAGAATACATAGGTGTATATGGAAATAATTCTTCTATAAGGGATCACGAAGAGGACAGAAATGTTCTTCACCCTCTGAATACATGTCCAGCATTATGTCAGAGACCTATCGGGTGAGCCATCTATCGGTTTAAATTTAAACCATTAGTTATTTCGAATCTGGTAATACTTATGTCATTCTGTCACAAAATTCAGTATCTTATCTCCAACGTAAGGCATCGATTTACGCTTGAGCAACCATTACGGTCAATGGAGACACCATGATAATCGATTTTTTCTGCCCTCTCTTCATGCGTTTGATATGAGCGATGTTTAGTTTCAACAGAATGGTGCAACTTGCCACACATCTCATACCACAATCCATTTATTGCGTCAAACGTTTGATGGCCGTTTAATTAACCGAAATAGTGATGTCAATTGGCCGCCAAAGAAGCTTCGATTTGACACCATTCGACTATTTTCTGCAGGGCGCCATTAAAGAAAAATGTTATGCCGACAAACCAGAGACAATGGAGCATTTGAAGGCCAACATTTGTGATGCTAACGCCACTCGAAAGAGTGCATGAAAATTAGTCCAATAGAATGAGGTACTGTGTATGAAATAATATTCCACTTCTAACCGGAACTTTTAAATGACCCACCCTTTATATGGACAATATAAGGGAGCTGTAATTGTTGGTCAGATATTAGGGAATGTATTAAACTGTGGTATCAGAATGGGCCTTATGTGACCAAAGTGCATCTAGATACAGCCACCTTCCTACCAACTTACTTATGATCAACACCCGGCCTAGCGAGCAGTAATTTGTTCTATTGCTGTTGTTGTTGTGTTCTCATTAATTTTACTCTCGAATCGAAATCATAAACAAAATAAAGATATGGGCATACCGAATAGAATATTGCTGCTGTAGCGCGAAGTCTTAAAGAAGACACCTTGACTTTCATTCTTCTTGCATAAGAATCTTCACTCTATCTTCTCTCTAAATTTCAGACAAGAGTTGAAGACAAACAACTATCTTCTGGTCCACGCTTTTCCTAATTAAGCTGATTTAAAACTGGCCAAAGATGAGGATTTTTATTAAAGAATTGTGTTTAGTAATGAGGCCCATTTTTGGTTGCATGGATACGGACAATAAGCAAAATTGTAGTACTTGGCATGAAGACATTCGTTTGCTGCCAACCTCCAGCTGACGACATCATAAAATTCCGTCTAGTAATGATTAATTAACGCCTCAATTTAAGACCAAAATAATCGATTTGATGGACTTAAATTAGACACCTAATCCAGCTGCATTATCCGATACATTTCAAACCACTGTCGTCTCACTGTAAGTATATTTATCGCCGTGTTACTTTATTTGTAGTGGTTTTATTACATATTCTCCGTCTATTTTTATAGCTATTCTAACCCCTTTTGTTGTATTACAGAGAGAGGATTTTTATTTAGACAACAATGAAGCTGACAACGACGACGACGAGTTGCAATTTTAGTTTTACCAACGTGTTGTCTGTGTTTTAACCAACCAACCAACCAATATAAAAACCCAGTACATGTTCATTCCCCAACATTGTTGTTGTATACCATTGGCATATATTATGCATAAAAATACTTACAAATACACTCTCACACAGAGAAAATACCGTAATGAAACATATACAAATACAAACAACAACAATAACACAAATAAAACTTGATAAATTACAAAAATGTCCTACATTTACTGTCATCGTGACAATCTCTCAATCCTCGCCCCTATATAAAGTTGTTGCCACTCTTTTAAAGGTATTTTAGAGATGCTTGCTTGAGCATTAATTTTTTCCATTTTGAAATTTAAATTCGATTTTTTTTTGCTTCTGTTTTGCTGCTGCTCCAACTTAAAGTTCATGCCAATATTAAGAAATCTTTTCCCTTTATTTTTCACTCTGTTCAGTTGTTGCTGTTGGTAGTGGCATTATTTAAATTTTAACATGAGTTGAATAATAAAAGTCATTCATTGTTGCATGTTTTTGGGGTTTTAATCCTGTTAGAGAGTCAAAAAGAAAATGAGTTTTATTTGCAATTTTTAATTTTTCAGATAAATTTCCATCGAAAATTGAGGAAATGAAGTCATTTACTTTGCAAAGCAGTTGCAAGTCATTTTTCATTGTGGTATGAAAAAATTTTAGAAAATTGTAGGGCAAGGAAAATGGAAGAAGCTAAGGAGTAAGTTATTTAAGAAGTTTCATGGGAGAAATGAAACATTGGCAGGTAAAGTGCAGGATGTGCTAAAGGCCAGTAAATATTTGTTAAGCGAAGTCATGTTAAAGTTCGGTTAAGCCAAGCCAAATCGTAAAAGTTTGTTTTAAAAAATTTTCTGAAAAGAAAATCTTCAGTTTTTTTATGGACCAGCAAGTGGTCTAGCCTACTGATCTAGTAAGTTATTTGTTAAACTCTCGAACACCTCCTCTGTAACTATTCAGCCTTTTGTAGGTTGAGGTTGAGTACCCTTTATCGAGTGCCGATATTAAGGCTCTCCATAGATTCATTAATTGGTTGAGCTGGTTAAGAAGTGCACTCTTGTGTGTTTGTGGTCTGTGTTATTCCTCCGTCTCCTTGTCCTCCCTTTTCTATCGCTTCTCCCTTTCTCTTTTATTATCCTTCCTTCTCTCTCCTTTAGGACGTATTACAATGAGTCATTTTGGCCTCCGAGTATTGTACTTGTCCCAATGACAATTACACGTCCTTAAACCTAACCTATCCGAAGTTATTTATTGTAAAGATAAGATGTCGAATATGTACAGTGAAAAATGGCAGTAGGTGGAGCTAGGTGACACTAAGTAGAAGATATTAACCCAGAACTGCCTAAACTCCTAATTAAGCACTTCTGATCATACTAGTCTTACCCATCTGAACTAAGTCGACGTTATTCAAACTGTTTAAGAAGAAAAACTTGTGACTGCAATCAATCAGGGATGTTAACATCTATAAAGCACAAGCTATCATCTACTTCAGATACAGCACTGCTTCGAAGTGAAGAAGGCGAATGTGATACACCGATCCCGTTCCGAGGCAGTCGTCCTGCTTACTTATCATTGACATGCTGGTACTGGTTTTATTGTCCTGACTGAATAGACCACTTGTTTGGCCATGTATGCAGATCTTTTAGGAGGTGCAATGACCTCTCCTTTAATAACTTGTCGGTCATATACATTTTAGTTAGAATTCCAACCTAGCTTCTCACACCACTTATGTTGTGTGTGTTAACTTTATACGTGAGTGGCGGGGGACCTACAGTTTAAAGACGACTCTGAACAACAGATTTTGAGAAACTTTTCATGGCAATTTTAATTTACTTTCAAAGTTTTTGTAAGAATACTTCTGTCGAATGAAATACTTTTAATTTTTCGTTTTTATTGGGATGTCTGAGGTGTGACTTGAACCATGGGCTCTCGTCTAATAAGACAACACAGTACCAACTAGACTACTGTGACTACGCTCCTTTAAGACACATGAGGCAAGCGCAAATCATCTAATCATTTACTTCATTTCACTTCCATTAGTCTTCACTAAACAGATATTTTAGCCATGCCAGTAATTGCTCTATTATTGCAGGTCCTTGGATGCCCTTTGCCTTTGTCGATAGCTTAAACACCAACTGTATTCTAACTGACTCATACTATTTCTCATGATCACTATCATGTTTTGATTACTAGAATATCGAATTCGAATATTTTTTAAAAAGCTTTCACTGTGTACATACCAAAGCGATACCAATTCTGGTGCCAAATAGACAGTCATCATATGACTGAAAGCCATTCAGAAAGTGTGTTGGCTTATTAGGCGTAAAGCCAGGGCCAGACATCAAGACAAAATACAAAAAGTATTTCTTCGGAGACTTCCTCTCAGCAGATTTCTGGCAAAAACTCTGAGAGTAAATGTAATTGCCATGAAAAAGTTGCTAAAAAAATCTGTCGTTCGGAGTCGACTTTAAGCTGTAAGTCCCACCACTCATGTATAAAATTAACACACACAACATAAGTGGTGTGAGAAACTAGGATGTTGTACAATGGGTCAATTCGACCTCCGGGTACTGTACTTGTCTTAATTCACAAGTACACTTCCTCTAATCTAGCCTAACCTAAGCTATTACTAGACGCAGTCATGGGTGGATAAGGTCATGGATACTATCGCATGTGTCTGTACAAAATTAAGAAATGAAGCTCTTCATGGTACCTTTATGAAGACGAGCACGTCATTAATGCTGTAGAGCACACATGCTTGAAATATTCCTGATAGCCTAAATACCATAGAGAATTGGCTGGAAATGCTATCAATACTACGATATTCGACAATGAAAACTTGTTCAGTATGTTAGAATATTGTGAACAGATACAACGTATGAAAAATCGTAATCTAGATAAAGCGTGAAGATGTGGAAGAATGCGGGAGTCTGGGCGAATAAATATAAAGTCGTGCGGAAGCGGTACCGGGATGGATAGAATACTACAAATGGGGAGTCTGATATATAACACTTTCCGTAGATGGTGTGTAAGTAGACCAAGGTGGTATTCAACCCAAAATGTTGAGTAAGACACACTTAGGCCACACAAACATATGGTCTAGTGTGACACAACTGTTGTCAATTTTCCCAGTCCGTTCTGTACTTCTGATAAAGCAACTTAGACTTCTGATATCCAGTACCGACAATTCATTTAAATCGCCTAGATAGTGGACACTAAGGTGCTTCTTCTTTCTCAGACATTGTGCTGAGGTTGCATCCAATACTTGAACAACAGTTTCCTTCTGTTTCCAGTTTCTACAGAACCTAAAGCAGTTGCTTGCCATGTTCCCAACACCAATATTTTTTCTAAGTAGACTTACGGCAAGCCACTGTTAACATCTAAAAATATCTCCTTCTGCATTCTCTTCAATTTCAATTGCAGGCCTATTTCATATCAAATAGCGTATAATTTCTATAAAATTTCTACGTATTTAATAATTTAATTTTTCTGTTTAAAAAATACCTGTTGTTGTTATAAATTGAAAAATCGAAAAACTTTTTCTGGCATTCAATAGCCAACCAGCGCCATTAATTTCCTCCTCAAACTTATGCAGACAAATCACTCCTGCGGACATTAAAAATCAAACCCACTGCCACCGCTATTGTGTTGTAGGAAAACTACAACAAATTTCAGTCAATAACACAATTTTTCTTTATTTTTTCTCTCTCTCTTTTGTTGTATTTAAAAGCAACAACCAGAGCCTGAACAAGTCCCAAAGTGTAACAATAGAGGCGCCATCAATAAATTGTTTTTCTCTGTACAGCAACAACTACAACAATAGCGAAAATAATAAATAAATTTAACAACAACAGCAAATATAAAAATTGCCAAAAAAACAAAATAAAGAAAATAAAAATAAATTTTTAACCAACGACAACAAATTGATTGTTGCAGCCGACAGGGTAGGGCAGAGCAGGGAAACTCTAAGAACTTTATAGAAATTTATTTTCGATTTCATTAAAAGCGACACATGCAACACATTTTTCTATGTTTTACTATATTCCAGCAGCTAAATATACAAATAACATGTGTGCCGCAGCGGTGTTGCATTTGTGGCAAGACCACAATTTATTTGATGAGTGGTTTTTTGTTTTGTTGTTGTTGTTGTTGTTCAATATGAGTGCCGAAATTGAGTATGTGCAAATGGGCTGTCAAAAGCAAAAATTTTAATTAAAACTTTAATAATTTGTTCGATGCTAAATTGAGAGAGAGAGAGAGGTGAATGACTGCCACACTGACACCTTAAAAAATTTATTACAATAGGTCGGCTCTGTTGAAATAGATTTTAAATAAATTGGAAATTTAGTCTTTATAAAGAACTCCAGACTGTAAGCTTAGCAAAATAAGTTTTAATGATTTCTTTTAATTTTCCCTTTAAATATAAAATTAGATTTTCTTAATAGTTTCAAAATAAAAAACTCGCTCGCGAGTTTTACAATCATACTGAACTTAAAGTCCTAAGGTTAAAACACAACTGCAATAACTTCAAACTTTAAAATTTGTTCGAAAGTTTTATATTTAAACTCAATAGTTTTATATCTAAAATAAAGATTTTTATATTCTAGCACGAGAATTTTGAATTTAAATTAAAGACAGTTATAATATAAATATCACGAGTTTTATTTTTAATGTGGAGAGTTTTTATATTCATGCTCAAAGTTAGGCTCCAGAGTTTTTATATTTCAATCCGAAAGTTTTACATTTAAGGTTGAGAGTTTTATATTTAAACCCAAGAATTTTATATTTAATGTTGAGAGTTTTATATTTCAACCCAAGAGTTTTATATTTCGGGTTGAGAGGTATATATTTAAACACGATAGTTTTATATTTATGTTCGAGAGCTCAAGAGTTTTGTATTTAAACCTGAGAGTTTTATATTTAAGTTTGAGAGCTACATATATTTTTAAAACCGAGAATTTTATATTTAAGGTTGAGAGCTTTATTATTGAACCCGAGAATTTATACTTAAATAAGAGATTTTATATTCGGCTCTAGAGTTTTATTTTTATGTTTGAGAGTTGTATATTTAAGCTCAAGAATATACCTTTTAGAACAGAGAATTTTGAACTTTAGCTCGCGAAGGTCCTTTTACTCTTAAGAGTTTAATATTTTAACACAAATTGGCTTATTAGATGGGAGGCCACGGTTCAACCCCTAGCTCGAACAAAATGAAATATGAAAAAAAAATTTTCTTTAGCGACCTCCTCCCAGCAGATTTCTAGCAAAAATTCTGAGAACGGATAAAATATTTATGAAATGTTTCTCAAAAATCAGTCGTTCGAAGCCGACTTTAAATTGTAGGTCCAGCCACTCATGCATAAAATAAACACACACAATATAAGTGGTGAGAACCTAGGTAGTAATCCTAACTGAAGGGTTATAATGAGCAATTATGTATGTATGTATGTATCCTGCCTACAAATGAAGTCTCTTAAAGGCTCAGACTGAATCCACAACTGCATTGTCAAGTATAAGATCGCATATGTTAAAAGGGATTTCGAAAAAGAGCATTTCTGGTCAAAAAAAATTATTGCACCCAACATAAGTGGTGTTAGAAGTTAGATCGTAATCCTTACTGAAGGATTGTAACGACCAAAATATGTATGGTTGCCATGTCTGGCAATTTCTGGTTGCTTCAGTACCTAGCTAACTAGACACCACTATAGCCTGGTACCCTATGAATGTCGTACAGCTCTCTATTTGAGAGATTCGCGGCAGTCATAAAATTTTAGTTTCTTATATTAGAATCCGATGCTTTGACTGGCTTTCAGAAAGATTCGTTTAGAAAGATATTTTCATACTAAATTGGCCTTACCGTAGTTCATACGGCCGACAATTCAATCTGGAAGAAGTTTAAATGATTCGGTAGGATTATGAAATGAGCTATACCAGCCGACAAAGAATAAATTCCTCCACCTATAGTTTAAATCAATTTCGAGCCATCAGTGAAAATTTAAATGGAGCCGTTCTCCCACCTCGTGCATGCAATTATATTTTGATGTCTGTTTTAGCTTCCACAATACCATTACAATCCTATTAAAGATTTTACATATTTTTTTCACTTCTGAACACTGTGCAAACATATTTATTCATGTTTGAGTAAATTTCTTATATTGCCAGCATATGTACGTGTGTGTTTGCAAACAAAATTAAATGTTGTTCTAAATTTGTCATTTAATCTCAATTAATTACTCAGTGTTGGATAGTTTGATGGTGTTGATTAAATATTTGAAATTTTTCCGAAAAATTAAATGTCACTGACAATCAACGAACGATACAGCCTTTTGACCGTAGCTGTTAATGTCATTAATTTTTAGTTTCGTTTTCAATTTCATTTTGAAACAATTCAGATTTCAATTAAAGTTTTTAATTAAAATTTATTAAGAGAAAGATTTTCAAACAAGAAATTTATACCTGAAAAAGCGTTTTTTTGTATTAAAATTGCCTGGAAAAAAGAGAAAAACGAAAAAGAAATTCAGAAATACAATTGAAAATAGCCAATGCAGTGTGACAAATAATATTTCAAATTCTGATGGAGGATGGCAGGTGAAGCATAAAACAAACGTAAAAAACAGCTTGCAACTCTCGTGCCATAGCAGTTAAACGAGGGTTGTTTAACATGGCTATTTGAAGAGAAAACAAAAACTTGACTAAAACATATTCAAAATTTTAAATGAAAATTTATTTCCAAAACTTTCATGCAGAAAACCCTCGTTTTTAGTTACTAGTCAGGTTACAATGCCAAAAAGTTTTATTAAAAAAACCAGGGGTAAATTACGAGTTTTATACTTTAACCGGAAGCCATTTATGGCCATGAAATGAAGTTTTAAAATTGCAGTTACATTCAAAAGCAGCAGGTAACTGCAAATGCATGTTGAAAGTTGAATGCTTCAAAGAGAAGTACTTACATATTCATACAGTCACATGTAGCATTGTATAGTATTTACTCTAGGCTAGAATATTGTTACGAAAATAAAAACTCTAGATACTGGTGTTTTACTTTTATATCGCTTAACATTTAAATTATAAACAAAGGCTATAAAAACAAAACAATGCAGTAAACAAATCTGTTTTCAAATTAAAGTACTGCTTAATATAGCAACAAACATCAGCATAAAAAATGGTAAACAAGTAAACAAAAATCTACAAATAACACTACAAGAATAAATGTAAACAAAATACACAAACAACAATAATGAATGTAAACAACTATGTTTACATTTATAGAGATTTCGAGAAGGCGAAATCACGAACATTCGCCTTCAAGAACATTCATGAATGAAGACGCGTTCCGTTACAAAGATTTGTCGAATAATTGTTTTCTGATTGTTATTGTTTATGCAAAGGGTGTAAACAGAGGAATAGCAAGGAGTAATTGTTGTTGTTTACATCAAGTTGTGAACAATGGCACACAGAATTGTGCGAATAATAAAGAATTTTAATTAAAACTAAACACAGATTTATTTTTATTTTGTTTGCAATCTACAAGCTCATATTTTAAACGATTTTAAAAGGTAAAAATGTAACAATATGTTTAAAAAAAATCTTCATAAGCTTTCATGCGGTATCAAGATTTGTTGCCGAATTCAAAGCATTTTCTAGCACAGTATTACGGAATTAATAGCATAGTATTACGGAACCAAAGCAAATCGAATAAATTGTTTTATAGTCTAGGCTTTTAAAATCTATGCTATTACCATAGGGGATGAATTCCGGAAATAATTTAAATTAATAGCGAAAACCTCATCAAATCTGCAAAGTTCATATTTGGAAGATCGGCGAACGTTTGAAAATCTAACTCATTAACCTTAACGCATTCTTAGAAGAAAAAGAAATTTTCAGGCCAAGAAAAACTTGTTGTTTAAGCATAGTATAGTAGGTATGGCCATAGGCCATAGTGTAGTAGGTATTGTGTTGACTTATTAGATCAGTGCCCCCAGCCCAGGCATCTTTCGGCGACTTTTTCTCAGCAGTTTTCTGGTGCAAAATCTGTGAGTGAATAAAATTCCAATTAAAAGTTTCTTGAATCTGTTGTACGGAGTCGATATTACTTAATCAATTGATCATTACAACCCTTCAGTCAGGATAACAACCTAGTTTCTCCTACCACCCATGTTGCGTGTGATATTTTATCCATGAGTGGCTGACCTACAGTTTTAGGTCGCCTATGAAAAATAGAGATAAAGTCTCATATTTCGTTTTTTGTTGTCTGGGCTGGGGTTTGAAGCATAAGATGGAGACAACTAAGCAGACACTCTACCTACTAGATTAGGATGACTTCACAAATCGTTTTACTGGAACTTATTTGGGATACTGGGCGAATGTTGACTTAATCAATAGCAATAGATGATATCACTCTGATGCCAAATCGATTTTCTTAGAGAAAAAGATTTATTGTGCAAACGCTCATTGGGACTTGTTCCTACAAGGATCTCTCTAAGCAAGGAGTTAAGATGAATCAAGGCCTCTATACAGAATTACTAGAAACGAAACCAGATCACTGGGCATCGGAGTCTATAAAAGTATTTTAATCGATTAGGGAATTTACGATCTTGGTCAGTAGCAATTTCTTTCATTGATAGTAAAATTCTATTTAGGGACAAGGCATCCAGGGATAGTCTTTAAAGTACTGTCCTACAAAGTACCATTAAAAGGCGATTAACAATTAGTCAGGAAGTGATGAAAAGAGAAAAGAGTACCCAGAGTATTATATGACATAAACATGAATAAAATAATGCCTTTACATACATACATACATAATTGGCCATTACAACCCTTCAGTTAGGATTACGACCTAGGTTCTCACAGCACTTATGTTGTGTATGTTACTTTTATACATCATTGTCGGCAACTACAATTTAAACTTGACTCCGAACGACAGATTTTTGAGAAACTTTTGATGGCAATTTTATTTACTCTGAGAGTTTTTGCTAGAAATCTATTGAAAGGATATAGCCGAAGAAATATTTTTTCATATTTTCATTTTGATGTCTGACCTGGAGTTTGAAACGTGTCCTCACGTCCAATAAGGCACTACCTTCTAGACTACGGCGATTTCAACCACATTCCATTAAAATAAAAGGCGACACCATTATACCATTCTGAAGAAACATTAAGCCCAAGCACCACAAACTCGCTTACAAACCAGGAGTTCCTTATCCAAAATTCTGAAAGTTTCTTGAAAAAAATCAAGAATGGGGTTCTCTATATTTTCCGTGTCACATTCAACGAAGCCTTGAATATGTTAAAGGTGAAATGAAGTGCCCTTGATAAAAAAACACTGGTTTGACTGTGCATTCCTTCACATGGCGAAGACAGTTGGGTAGCAAAGTGGCAAGAACGATAGACGAATGAACTAAACTTTTATTATTTCCATATTGGAACGAAGGGAGCAAAACACTTCGCTTTTGACTTGTTTGAAAATACATAAGTTCATATTGCTAAAGAACGGAATTTTCATTAGCTGGCGTCTACTCATTCTTGGGTTATGCAAGTGATTTCATCCATTAATTGGTACAGTCAAGTCAGAACGTAAATGATCGAGACTTACACTGGTTTATGAAAGTTTTTATCGAGAGGAATTATAAACGATTCTAGCTAATGAATTATAATTGCTCAAAATTTTATTATGACGTGTGTACTAAGTTTACTTCAAGCTGAGAAAAATATCGTCTGCTGAATGAGTATTATTTTGTAGAATATCTACAGCATGGAAATTCAATTCTTTATTCTCATATCTTTAGTCTCAAAACAAAAATTTTTAATTTGATTAAATGCCAAAATCATTCTTACCCTCCCCTATTCCCCTACCCCCCCCCCCCTACGTACATGTGTAACTAATCAAGCAAATGTTTCCTCTTAATTGCTAGTCCGTGTGATAAGAAGTTATAGAAGTTAATGTGAGGCATGCTACAGCATATTTCGATTAATTTTCATCTTTTTTCCTATTTTTTTGTTTTTTTCTACAACCCAGTTTGGTTATCACAAATCGAAATTCATTACAAACAATTGTTTACAATCAATTCAATGCTTTACTGTGATAACAAAAAGAAAAAAATCGCAAAAATAGAAATGGAAATGGAAATGAAAGTCGAGAGAAAGAAAAGAATTTTTATTTATTTTTTTGCTACCAACACTACTCATACAATATAGCAGGAGAAATAACGTCAGAAGTAGTAGCAGTAGCAGTAGCAATGGCAGTAGCAATAACCCCAAATAATTAGTAGCATTCTTTTGGTATTTGAACAACAAATGAAAGGAAATGTTAAAGAAAATGAATAAAAACAAGAAAATGAAAAAAAGGATTCATTCATACGTATAGTTTTTCTGGTTATCATTTGCTCCGAAAAAAAACGAAATCATTTTTTTTTCCTTTTTTTCTGTGCTGTTTTAGTTTTTCATATTTCGTTTTAATTTTTTTTCTTTTGGTGCTGAAATTCCACAGTAACTACACAGCAATGGGCTTTAATTGCAATTAATTTTCTCTCTGGATATTTAAGATAAGGAAGCCTGTTTTATTTATGGCAGCATTTTATTTCTCTATTCATGCTTTGATTGTAAACATTTATTTTCAGCTTATGAAACGTTTTCTTTTTTTTTGAGAGACTAATTTGATAAACAAAAGCCACAAATTTAATTCAATATATGCCACTGTTAAATGGCACTTTAATGGCTTTATTCCTTATGTATGGTAAGCAGCCTGAATAAAAATAAATTATCAAGAGCCGCTGTCATATGAGAGTCCCTTCGGAGTGTCGATCATCCTCTATCATGCTTTCCCAAGGGTACAAACTATAGACATCTTTCAGCCGGATCACTAATACCAACGACATTTCCAGACTAATGTAAACGCAGTGCTCTGATGCCTTTAATGACTTCGTTCCCAGCACTAGGTCATAGAGTTAAAATTCAATGTGATTTTACAATAGGCGCACATAATTACTTAGGTTAGGTTAGTTTAGAGGACGTGTACTTATCAATAAAGACAAGTACAGTAGTTTTTCATACCACTTATGTTGTGTGTGTTAATTTTATGCATGAGTGGTGGGACCTACAGTTTAAAGTCGACTCCGAACGACAGATTTGAGAAACAAGAAACTTTTTCATGGCAATTTTATTTATTCTCAGAGTTTTTGGCAGAAATCTGCTGAGAGGAAGTCGCCGAAGAAATACTTTTTGTATTTTGTCTTGATGTCTGGCCTGGGGTTCGAACCCTGGCTTTACGTCTAATAAGCACACACACTAAAACACAATACCTTCTAGACTACGGCGACTTCATCGCTTCAGAGTATCTTCGCAATTCTACCTACTGTACCATTGTTCCCAACAGCCGTTTGTGCCTACATTTGTAGTCTGATTTTCAATGCACTGAAAGGCATTATCTTTTCCATGTTTACGTTTTATAATAGTCTGGCTTCTTTTTTCTATATTCGTAACTTATCTCTGAATGATTAGGCCTTAATTATCTATCACTGAACGCATTAAAATAAATGCTTGTCAAGTTTTCTCAATTACTACTTACCCAAAGCTGAACGGAGCTGTTGGCAGTGTAATTTTTTCGGAATCGGTTGGGATAGATCAGTCTATAAGACTACCAAACCACTGCAGTGCCTTTCTGGCGGAGGTGGTGGCTATACAGGCTGCGGCGAGTATTATTGGGGACGGAAGGGTCTCCAAGCGGAGCGTCACCATATTTTCTGATAGCCAGGCGGCTATCAAGGCTCTGAATTATAATGTGATGAACTCCAAGACGGTGTACGGCTGTCGCAGTTATCTCGACGAGATAGCGGAACGACATGTCATCAATATCGTATGGGTACCGGGGCACAGTGGTATTCCGGGTAACTGTAGAGCTGATGAACTTGCCAGGCAGGGCACGACCATCGAACTCTCCGATGAGTTCTCGAATCTGGGCGTACCTATGAGGACCTGCAAGCTCATAATTGATAATGCGATCGTCGATTCCGTCGACGACAGGTGGGCGGCCTCGGACACGGGTAGAACGGCTCGTAAAATCTGGCCAAGGCTGGATAAGGGGCGCACAATTAGTCTACTTAAACTCCAAAGAGGCGCGCTCAGTTTAGTTGTCGGTGTCATTACGGGGCATTGCATTATGGGTACGCATGGTCTTGGACACCTTGCTAACGACTTCTGCAGAAGCTGCAGAGATGAGGAAGAAGAGGAGACTGCCCTCATCTGCTGGGTATATGCCCGGCTCTTTGCCAAAGGAGAAGGAAGTACTTGGGTACTTACTACATGGATGATCTGGAGGAACTGTCAGGGATTGATATTGGCAGCCTGAATCGCTTCATCAGGAGATCCGAATGGTTTCGAGACTAGGGGACAACCGATGACTGTGGTAGCACAATGGGCCGAATGCGGCCTAAATGAGTCCATCCAAAAATTGTTCTTGGATGCGCAGCCCCCTCTACCTACCTACCTACCTACTTACCCAGATAATTAAATCTTGATCTTGAAAGACTTTTATAGGGTCCAGTGGCCACAGACATGATTTGTGATATGGTAATTCTGTATTAAGGCCCAGTTTCATCCTATCTTCTTGGTTAGGGACAAACGTGTAGGAATAAGTTCCCATGAACGTTTGCACAATGGAACTTTTTTTTTGTATTAAAGTGATACCATTGGTAGCCATTGATACGTTAGACATCCTGTCGGAAAATCCGGCATTAAGCCAATATCCGCTTAGCTTCACAAATCAACTCCAGTAAAATAATTTGTGAAGTCGCCGTAGTTTAGTAGATAGTGGATTGACTTATCAGACGTGAGGGCTACAATTCAAATCCCAGGCCAGACATTTCGAACAAAACGAAATATGAAAAAATATTTCTTCGACAAGAAATTATTGTGGGATTATTGAGAAAAACTCTGTGAGGGAAATAAAATTCCAATAAAATGTTTCTGAAAAAAAATCTATCGTTCGGAATCGACTTTGAACTGCAGGGTCCGTCACTCATATATAAAATTAACACAGTCAATATAAGTGGTATGAGTAATCCCCACTGAAGGGTTGTAATGACCAATGATTCTGAATGCTACATCATTTACTTCTATCCGTTGTTTTCCAATAACCCTGAGAAAATATTCGTTCGATTTATAAGGCCCGACAGTACTTGGAGTGACGCCTACTTTTCAAACCGGGAGGAGTTGAATTCATAAATTTCTTTTCCTAAGAATTGTTCAACTTTAATTATCCAAATTAAATCAAATCTCTATGTAATGTTCTATAAATTATTTGTTTCCTTTCCTTTGCTTCAACCACAATGGCCTTCAGTTTTATTTGATTTCTTTCTCTGTTTATTTAAATCTTCAATTATTATTTACTTGTTGTTTTTTTTGTATAATTTTATTATTTTGCTGTTGTTGTTGTTGTTGTATTTGTTCTGGTTATCATGATTAAAACAATTTTTTCCAGTTACAAATTCTAATGAAATTAAGCCTTTTTTCTCTCCCCTTGTTCTCTGTAAAGCTCTCTGTTAATAGATTAAATGCAGCGATTTCTTGAATTTTTCTTTTTTTAGTTTTTTCAAATTTTACCATTTTTGGTTAAAAACCTTGAACTAAATTGAATTGAGTTCATTTACAATAAAAAGAAACATATTTTAACTTTAATTGAATTATTTTTTTCTTCTGTTTTCATTTTCATTTCGATTTCTTTTCAGTTTCCCATCTTTTTTATTTTTGTTCTCAATTATAGCCAGTCACCCAGCAATAGGTACCAGTAGCAGCCAAAAAGCATGCTGTAGTAGAGACCTTTCCTTTCATTTTATTTTGTTGTTTAAACACTTGTTAATATAACAAAAAAATTGCTGTTCAGGTCTTTATTAAGAATTTTATTTAACTATTGTTCTTGTTCTCAATTTTCTCATGCTCTCCTGCGCTCTTTTTCTCCCTCTTTAACATCCAATCTACCTGTGTTACTTTACTTTTATTGTTCATATAGTACATGTGCTGTTGAAATTCAACAATTTTAAAGCATATCCAAGAAATGCGTGTGAGAACAATTTTTGTAGCATACTTTAGGGGAACATTTTTTCCTTACCTAAAAAACCTTCACGTTTCATGATTTTAATTCAAAGTACAATGCGAAGCAATATTTTTAAATGAAATTTTAAGTCAAAATAAATCAGATTTTATTTTTATTTGAAAATTTAAAATAAAAAAAAAATCATTCAAATCCGTGAAATGCTCTTGCTTTCATTTTCATTCTTTTCTACATTTCTACTAATATTTGGCCTGACTCTTAAGCTATTTACGATGAAATCATATTTTTCTTAAAAACAATAAACTTTTCATAACTTTTTCAAACTCACATACACATTTTTGTTCATTATCTTCTTAATGTCTTGTTATTTTCATGCAAGTTCTTTTTTTTTTGATATTTTTCGTTTTATGTTTTCATAATTTTATGTGCATAAAATAGATAAAAAAGAAAGAGAAAACTTAGCTTTTCACTGTGTCTGTGTTAAATTTAAATTTTTTTCTTGATTTTTGAGATTTTCCAAATGCCTGCTGACAGGCAGCGTATGTGTGCAATTTGAAAAATATGTGGCATGTATTTAAAGAATTTTTTTGTTGTTTTTCAAACTTATGGTGCGGGTAGAGGGTCTGTTTTTTTCTATTTTATACGAGGGTTGCTTTAAAAGGTTACTATAAAATACTAATTCAGTATTTCAATTAAACCAACAAGCAACATAAATTCTTCTCTAAGGTTGCTGAAGGACAAAGCTTTTAAATTTAAGATGTCTTAAAACGATCTTCTTTTTAATATTTGATCAATCAATACAGAGATTTACTAGAAAGATCTTTCAAAACCTTTCACTCCTTGGATATTCCAACTGCCACATCATCAATGAATGCAGGCACAAACGCCATTAAGACGCTGAAAACCGAAAATGTTGTTGAAGCCAATAATATTACACCCGAACTTGTTGCTATTGATTGAAGAATAAATGGTATTCGATCAATCATTGTGACTACCTATAGCTTGTAGTTCTGAGAGCTTAAATGGATTGTCCTTATATATCCCCCTTACATTGTCGATCTTTTCAAAATAGCCTCCTAGATATCATTGGAAATACGCTGAATAAAGCCTACAATTTCATGAAAGTTAACGTAGTCTAATAAGTAGTGTGGCGTCTGGCTTGTTAGAAGAAAGCCTGTGGTTGGCACCGGGTTCAGAAAATTGAAAAGTGAGAAGAAAGTCACCACAGTCTAGTAGGTAATGTGTTACCTTATTAGACGTGAAATCGTGGTTCCAAGCCCAGCTCAGACATCTTAAACAAAACAAAAAAGCATTCGGCGACTTCCTTTCAGCGGACTTCTCTCAAAAGCTCTGAAAGTGAAATAAAATTATAATGAAAGTTTCTCATATCTGTCGTTCGGAGTCGACTTTAGGTCCCGCTACTCATAAATAAAATTAACACATTAATCCTAATTAACAATTCAAGATTTGTTACGACCAAGGAAGTACATAGGTTAAGTTAAGTAAGTAAATCCTTTCAGCCTAGTTGGATACATCAACAAGCAAAATTGTCACATATGGAGCTCGGGAACACACAGGAGACAGCAGAAAATCCATTGCATTCAGAAAAAGTGTTTATTAACGAGCGCAGCACTGTTTAAAGGCCATATTTGTTCACAAATGGCGATGGAAGAACCGCCAACTTCAACTAAGATCATTATTATCAAATAATTTCCAATCATTTTCGGACTCTAATTTAATATTATAGTCGCCGTAGTCTAGTAGGTAGTGTGTTAGCTTATTAGATATGAGGCCACGGTTCAAACCCCAGTCAGGCATCTCGAACTAAACGAAATGCGAAAAAATATTTCTTTGGCGACTTCCTCTCAGCAGATTTCTGGCAAAAATTCAAAGAGTAAATAAAATTTGATATGAAAAGATTCTCAAACATCTGTCGTTCGGAATTGCATTTAAACTGTTAGTCCCACCACTCATGTATAAAATTAACACACACAACATGGGTGTTGTAAAAAGCTAGGTCGTAATACTATCTGAAGGGTTGTATTGACCAGTCAAATAAATATGTAAGTTAGTATTTAATAACCCGCTTGCGTAATTTATTCGATATTTCTGATTGAGTAGGATTTTATTCTTGATTTTTCTTATTGCTTTTAAAACCTAAACCGTTTTCCAAAACTTCTTTTTCCCATTAGAAGTTCGCATATCAAAACATTGGCAACATTGAACGCACAATGGCAACACTAAATTCAGACCCAATGCTTTCGGTTTTATCCACGTATTAATACAAATATTCTGAAGATCAATATACAGTGCTATGCAGAATAATAGCAACAAACTGAGTGAAAACTTAAAAGTCAAATTAAATTTGAAAATTCATACAATTTTTCAGTCTTCGCATACTAGAGTTTTTCGTGGCGCAACGCCAAAATGATGTTCGAGTATATCGTTTGTAAATTTCAAATTTTTGCCTACAACAACAACAACAAAAATAACTAAAATTGCACCAAGCCGCAGAAGAGAACCAATAGAATTTTTTCCGTGTCCTTTGAAAGGCTGGCTACTGAAAAGAGAAGAACTCAACAGGAATGACAACAGCACAGATCTTCTCAAAATAAAATCAAGCTTAAGGTATGAATAAAATAGCTCAAAGAAGTTCTGAAATCTCGAAGAGGCGCATTTCTTATAACATATTTAGAAGGTCTTTGATGCTACGCCACAATCTTTCTGTTTATAATGGCGTGCAACTAGGACAAGATATTTTATAGTTCACCCTCCTTTACGGAACTTTATTGATTTTTTGAATAGAAGTGAGTACGAAAAATATAGACTCTTAAAGGTAGACTCTTAAAGAAAAACTCCTATTTAAAACGAATTTGTGCCTCAAAAGTGTGAATTAGCAACTCTTTTAAATCTGCAAACTATGCTGATTTAGTGTTACAGCAGCAGCAGCTTTCAATTCTGATTTTTTAAAAACATTTTCCGAGCTACGAAGCTGATTGTTGATATATTCATTACTTTAATAACCAAAGTTATCGTATTTAGGACTCAAGAAACCTACAAGAGATTGCATAAAATCCATTGAATCTGGAAAATTTTTTTGTTAGGAGCTCAAAAAGGTATATTGGATGGTATTTGTTAGAAAATTACCGTGACAGAACCAGAACCTTCAACCTATTACTCTATCACCATATGTAATACGACCGTTTTCAGCCTCCAATTGAAAATTTTAACGGGATGTCATGTGGTTTCAATAAGACGATCCTATAAACCACGTAACGCAATCGATTTCGTTTTTGTTGCATGAACAGTTTCCAGAGAATATAAGACAACATTTTAGCAACATCAACAAATCATCAATATCATGCTACTTGATTGAGGATTTTCTTATTTATGTTTGAGCTGGTGCTAGAAATCATGAGCTGTAGTCCAGTAACTTAATGCTCTACCCACTAGACTTTTGAAACTGCAAACTTCACTTATTCGTTAATTAAAAAAAACCATTTGCTTATATTTTGCCCAGCACTGTAACGTCAGTGTGTGTGCCTAATTCTTTAAGTTTTATTTTCTACACATTAAAAATTATAAATTAAAATTCCTATAAAAATATACACTCACGCACAAATGTGGCATTATACTCTCTCTCTCCTTCTCTCTTTTTTCTATAAAGTGCTGCTTACTCCCACACTCTTCTTATGACAAAAAAAAAACCAAAACAACTGAATTGGCTACAACAAGCAGCAACAAAACAATAAACAGTGTTTATTAAACACACATACAAAGGAAAATAAATAAAAAGTAAGAATTAAAACAATAACATTTAAAATAATATAACAACAACAACAACAACTACAATAATTATAGACACAACAGCTGTTACTTTCTCTTTTCTTTAATTATACTTGTTATTTTGCAATTGTTGTTGTCTCTCTGTCTCCCTTTTCTCTGATGTGCTTTCTATTATTATTGTTATTACCGATGTTGGTTGTCGTTTTTTTATTCTTTTCAGTCTCATTGTTATTGTTGTTGCCGTTTAAATAATTATTGTTGTACTTTAATTATGTTGTGGTGCAGCAGGCAGCTGTTCATTTTAAACATTTTAATCCGGTTAAGTTTTAATAGCAACAATGACACCAAGACAACCCCACTAATAATATCCACATTGTGGACATGAGTAATAAATCTTTTAAAAAGTGTCACAAAGACAAGCAAAAGGATTGAAGAATTAACGAAAGGAGAAACAAAAAAATATATGAGAATAGTAAAGAGAATAGAGTGTATAACTGTTTATTTGTTTTGATTACTTTTCAGCACGTATTTATTATTTTTAAAGGTGAAAGGATTATTAATGGAAATATCATTTAAAATAATTAAGAACGTTTTAAATGTAATGCCAAGGAAACGTGAACAAAAAAATGTTAAAATGATTAACGTGGCCATACGCATAGTATGCCATTTACACGAATGTAATATGGCCTGCAAAAAATTACTTTAAAGTCATGTTTAATCAGTTCCTCTAATGTATGATCAATAAGTCCTTGGGTTATTAGATGAGGTAGGAATAATGTACTCTCACCTCAAAGAAGATAGAGAAACTTATTCCAAATGTGGTCCGTATGTAGCTCTCGATGAAGCAGTTTTGTCACCCATTGTCTATCCTCCACAAATCAATGTGATTATCTTCGTGGCAAAAGTACTCTTTCTTGCCTCTTCAACAGAAGTGGATACTATTGCATGAGTATAACCAAAAACAATCCCTCTGGCATGAGTGACTCTTAATAAGCCCAACAAAAGAGCATGGACTTTCCATACTCACTCTACCTATCTTTAATCAGCATATTTCGAAATTCATTAAATTACGGGCGATCTTATGTATACAACCCTTCAGTCAGGATAACGACCTAGTTTCTCACACCACGCAGGTTGTGTGTGTTAACTTTATACATGATTGGCGGGACCTATAGTTTAAAGTCGAATCCGAATGACAGGTTTTCTGAAAAACTTTTCATGACAATTTTATTTACTCTCAGATTTTTTGCCAGAAATCTGCTGAGAGGAAGTCGCCGAAGAAATATTTTTTTCATATTTTCGTTTTGATGACTGGCTTGGAGTTTAAACCGTAGCCTTACGACTATAAAGTTTTCCAGTTTTTCAATATGATTTCAAAAGTAGTCCGCTTGGAATTTCGGTAGTTGGGCAACAGGTGGCCAATTCATCCGCTTTGCAGTTTCACGAAAAACGACTATGTACCGTTCTATACGTGAAGCTAATTTTGTACCCATCGTTGAAAGACTTTTGGTAACCGACATGCCCTTTAGAGGTCATTGTACAGAATACAGAATCCCATATGTATTGTCCCATATGTAATAATTACCAGAACACGTCTTGTGGAGTAAACTTGCAACTGAATATTCTGGTAGTTACACTCAGCCACAAAAGTATACATACGGATAACAAATTTCAGTAATTTTTTAACTAATCCGTTTTCGTTGAAACTCTTTGTAATTGTCTGACAACTTTCCTCGATTTTAAGACGGTCTTGGTTAAAAAATTTCTGAAATATATATCTTTCTTCGATTTTAAGACGGTCTTTTGCATTGGTTCAGAAATTTGTGAAATTTGTAAATCGGATGCATACCTTTGTGGGCCTGTGCAGGGCCACAATTCAGTTCAATTTCAGAAATTTTTTAACCAATGCAAATATTTCTGAAATTTTTTAACCGTATGTATACTTCAGTAACCGTATGTATATCGTATGAACTATACCTGCCGACTCCATAGATATTTCATCATTCACAGCTTCATTCAGTCAATACTATCATTCATTCAGGTGCGTCACGTATTTCCAAATTTCCTTTATCTGGAATAGAAATAAAATTCATTTCCATTTACAACCACTGAATAGTGAATAGGAAGAGAAAATGGAAAAAAGTGGATCTGGCGTACACATGAAAAAATTCATCAATCAATCAAAACCAAGGTCAAGCCTGAAACACTCAATGGGAGCTCTGCACCATTAGTCTGATAAAGGAAGAATGGTTTACAGTGTGATTTCTAAACCTAAAATACTGGAATAAATCCACAGTATGATGCTGAAGTGCAAGAGCTTTTAAAACCCATAGGAATATGGGCCGTGTAAATGGTTTCAATACTGAATGATCACGTGAAAAATATTATTTCCAAGATTGGTACAGCGCTCCATTATTAATTACCACCATTACAATCTAGTGGCAACTTCGTAGGAGTGCTTGCATTAATCATGTGCAATATGGGTGAGTTTTTGAATCGTTTTGTAACCAACAATAAAATGTGGATCCACTACAACACACTCAAAACCAAACAGCAGTCAAGACAGTGGCTTTCTATGTGTGAAGTCAGGAAACTAATAGGCACCCTCATATGTCATAGTACAACAAAACACATTTCAGTTAAAAAGGTTTTGGTTTAATTGAAAAATACTTTACTTCGCACACGCAAACACTTCTTACATCTATTGAAAGACGAAAAATTAATTCAAATGTCTTAAAACCGCTACCCCTTTTAATTTTTGGCCCTTTTAAAAATTTCATTTTAACAAAATGTTGCTGACTTTTAGGAAAATTCAATAATTAAAAGTATGCAGCATAATTAATTAAATACTTGCATTTTCTTTTAAGCCATTATCGTCTTAAGCCAAAAACTCGTGTTTTAATTAATTTTTCAACTGTCTTTCTAACAAATTTTCAAGTAGATTTTCAATTCTAATCAAAGTGCAAGAGTTTACTTCTATTCTGTACAGAAAACTTGTTATCTCAGCATTGCTTGTTAACCCTTAAAATATGCAACAACTGTTTGAATTTTATTGTTATTTGTTTGACAACAACCATCAATGCGTTTTCAACCAACAGACAAAGAAAACGTTAAGAAACCGTTTTGCAAGGAAAACTATTTAACGAATTGTACAGAAATTAAGAACAGATCCAATCAAAACTCCAAGAAATATGCAACAACTTTTCCTTTTTCGCTTGCTTTTTTAAATAATTTTTTGTTTCTGTGCTATAAGTTTGCTAGCAGAGCCATAATGTTTAATTAAAACACATTTTATTTAATTTTCTTTGTAAAGAAAGGGAAACCAAAGAGCTTAAACCTTAAGATATGCAATGTTTACCTTTTCTTTGAAAGGAGTATCACAAAAAATTATAATTTTCAATTACCTCTTAAAATAAAAGGGTGAAGATATTTATTTAAATGAAATTATATTCCATATAAACCATTGTTAGCAATTTTATTATTTAAGTAGGCCGCTAAAAGTAGGCAACATTTTTTGGATTTTCCATTAAGACTAATATTTTAAGGAATTTTGTACTCAAGATAAATAAAATTAATATCAAATAATTTTTTATAACTTTAATAGCAAAATTTACAGCAGATAGGGTTGCTATAGTTATGGTTTGCGTCTTTACTAATTTATATGTCCGTTTTGAACATAAAATTTTGAACATAAAATTTATCATTTACTTTCATTTTCGTTGCAGCTAAAGTTCGCAGGTTGCTCACCCAAAATGTTCCTGAAAAACAAGAGCCGTATACTAATACAAGAGGTAAAATATAGTGTCCCCTCATCCTTCCCATATTCACAACTCTTGAAACAATCAGCCCGTTCATTGGAAGGCATGGCAATGACCTGTGAAAACCGCAATAGTGCTATGGATAGCCCTGCGATTTAAAAAACGGGGATTATGAACTGTGTACCGGAGCCAGGGAAATATTCTGCATTTATGGACAAGAACAAATGATGAGAGAACATTCGTGGAGGACTTGAGTTCAGAGGACAGTCCCTCAAAATATTTTCAAGGAAAATTCCTTCTCCTAACATACATTGCAATGCTTTCAATAATAGTTCTTATATTTTTTCAAGGGTATATACATACATAGAAGTTTTCAAGAGGTAAACTGTAACCCCCAAGCAGATACGTCATAGCCGATAGGTAAAGAACGAGTATTCGGTATGGATGGTGGAAAGCAAATTAAATAACTTACACTAATCAAGCATGCTCCAAACGATAATAACACATTAAAAACTCTTTTTCAGATGTGTCACATCATATATTTGAAACGTAAGCTAAATATACACTTCATACAGTCGCCGTAGTCTAGTAGTGTTTTGGCTTATTAGACGTGAGGTCACGGTTCAAACCGCAGTTTAGACATCTCCAACAACACGAAATATGAGAAAAAATATTTCTTTTACGACTGCCTCTTTTCAGATTTCTGGCAAAAACTCTGGGAGTTAATACAATTGCCATGAAAAGTTTCTCAAAAAATTTGTCGTTCCGAATTGACTTGAAACTGTAGGTACCGCCACTCACGTATAAAATTAACACACGTACAACATAGGTGGTGTTTGAAGCTAGGTTGTAATCCTGACTAAAGGGTTGTAATGACGAATTATGTATGTACGTATGTAAGTATACACCTCTACTATAAGGATTAAAACCGGTCGTACTAACTCAGAAACCTGAAGATGCTATTTTATGCTATTGTATCGCATACAGTAGCACAACCGGTTCCTCCCCCAAAAAAGAAAAAAAAATCGATTTTTTTAAAGTCCTTTTAAACTGTAATAACTCCCCTTTCAAATCTTTTTTAATTTTATTATAAATTTTTATTAAATTTAATTCAATTGATTCGTTATCTTTGCCTGCAGCTAGGCAATATAAACAAAATGGGAATTAAAAATAGTATTTAGTTTTTTTATTTATTTTAAAATATTTTATTTTAAATACGTTTTTTACCTTTTAATACAAAAAGCAAATTTACGTTTAATTTTTAAGCTTTAAATAATAAATTAAATGGCATGATGTAGGAGGTATAGAAAATGTTTGAGATTAATTTGATTTAAATAAAACTCATCTTACTTATCAGTTAGAGAGAGAGACAATTAGATTTTCATTTGTTCAAAAAAAAAAATTTTAAAGTTTTTAAAATTTATTTTCTCAAATATCTTAGCTTAGGCTTAAGCTTAAGCACTTACCATATTGTACGCTTTATAGAGTGCAGGATTTTAAGTGGAATTTATTGCAGCTGTAAAGAGAAAAATAGGCAGAAATTTTTTATATTAAAACTGGGTTGCTTAATATTAAAATTATTGATGTAAACCTTAAAGGATAATCGTTTTTCGGTTTCAAAACTAAAGTTAAATAAAACATACATTCAGTTATGATTTCAATTAAACTAAACTTAAACTTCATTATAAAGCCTTATAGTGATCGGACCTCGGCATTCCATACATACATACCTACATACATACATACATACATACATACATACAAATATACATATATACATACATACATACATACATACATACATACATACATACATACATACATACATACATACATACATACATACATATAAACATACCTACATACATACAATACATACATCTGTAACACAGGGAGCACTGGCGAGGATAATGCCAAATATTGGAGGACCAGGTCCATTTAAGAGGAGGATAATTTCGGCGGTAATAACGTCGATAATGCTGTATGCTTGCCCAATATGGTCGGAGGCACTCTCAGTAGGGATGACGAGGAGGATACTGTCCTCGGTGTATCGTCTAAGCGCAATTAGACGGATACGTGGCTTCAGGACAGTGTCTGATGAAGCAGTTTTAGTATTGGCAAAGACAATACCAATAGACATATTGGCGGATGAGATAAGGTGAATATACTTTCGCCATCCCGAGTTTCCAGGACGAACAGCAGCTATAAAGGCGGAGGAACGAAGGACTTCCATACACAAATGGCAGTCATGATGGGAGAACAGTTTAAAGCGAAAAATGGACATTTCACCTTGTCCCTGATATAACCTCTGGGATGGAGAACGAACATTGCGAGCTGAACTGCTACGTGACCCAGTTCCTAACTGGTCATGGGTGCTTCAAGAAGTACCTTCCCTTCCCATGACACTTCCCCTTTATGCCCAAACTGTGTAGATGAGGAGGAAGACGCGGAGCATGTTCGAACATGCTGCTCCAGATTTAGATGGCCCGGAAAAACGATTTTCGGACCAACTCGGCTTATGGAGGAGGTGTTGAATTGTAGGATTCTATGGAGTCAATACAGTCAGAGAATGGCTGAAGTTATTCTAGAACTCCGAAGATTGGAGAAACGGAGGCGAAATTTGACTTAATGTGATAAAGCTTTCAAGCTAACCAGCCCTCCGCGAAGTAATACATTACGGCAGTACCGCGGGGGGAGAGTTGTTGAAGAATGTAGGGGGTGGGTTTAGTACGTAGGCACCAGTGATGGTGAATCGTGCACTCTTTTGTTGGAACAAAACTGTCTTTCCAAGATTCCCACCTCCGGCCCAAGACAAGAAAATAACATACATACATACATAATTGGTCGTTACTACCCTTTAGGCAGGACTACGACCTTGCTTCTCACACAACTTAAATTGCCTGTGTTAATTTTATGCCTAAACGGCGATGCCTACAATTTAAAGTCTATTCCGAGCGACAGAAACTCTTCATTGCAATTTTATTTACTCTCAAAGTTTTTTCCAGAAATCTATTGAGAGGAAGTCACAAAAAATATTTTTCGTTTTGTTAGAGGTGTCTGACCCGGGGTTTGAACCATGGCCTCGCGTCTAACAAGCCAATACATTACCTGCTAAACTACGGCGATTTCAATATACATAAAATAATGTCATTTAAACAACCGCCTTTAAATTTGTTGCAGCTCACTTCGGTCTGTATCTCAGTGATAACATTATGAACATTAGTTTTCGAATGCTTCAACTTTAAGGGATAATCCAGGTAAATAAGAGGAGTCTCATAAAAGGTCTAGCAGCTCAAAATCATATCAATTCAGTTCACTTACAACTTAATATTATTCTTTCTGGATTAAGCCATAATCGTTTGCTTTGTGTAACTTGCAACATCTCTTTGTTGACACCACTCACTCACCAGTGTGTTTTCATTTACAAGCCAAAATAAAGTAGTAGCGCTTTGATTTATCGGTAGCAGTTCAACCACATACATAGTCAAAAAATACGTCTGAAATACACATCCAGACCATAATGTGCACCAAGCAAGATGCTGCGAGTGCCATATACGAGAATTTTTGTTAACTTAGCTATCTAGTAAGAACTGAGTTTCATCGCGGAAGATTGTAAGCCTATAGCATTAGCATTCAATTGGTTTCGTGATTGGAACTTTTTATAAATGGAAGTACAGTACCAAAAGCCTAATGCGCTATAATGCTCTATAAAAAGTCTTAACTGTCGAGAACGATTTGGAATTCAACATTGACGAACTATCCGCCACACTTTCTCCGGATCACATTACGATACCACAGTTTTCCATTATCCCCTAGTCCCGAAAGCACTCGGAACATCTGATGAAGCGTCCCAGTCTGCCAATATCACTTCGTGACAATTTTTCAAGATCATCTATATATTAGGCATTCTACGACGCATTTCCAGAGCAGAAATCATTTGTAACGTAACCAAGACCAGTGCACCTCGCATGCGTGCCCATAGTACAATATCCCGTTATGACCACGACAACCATACAGAGCATGCTTCTTTGAAGTTTTTTCCGTTTCTTTCGACATTTCCTTTGCCCTTCTGTCCGTATAGGAATCCATAATTGCGTTGTACATTCTGAGCTCATGGGCCGTTAGGGGAATTCTCAAAGTGGAAAATTCATTAGAATGTTAGATGGTTGTAGCGCATCTGACCAGGTCATCCATCCTACAGTTAACTGGAATGCCACAGTGTCCTGCTAAACCAGTTTACATATCTGCTACAGCTTTACATCGTCTTGAAGTTCATTACGTTGGAATTCAGTGCTTTGATATCGAAGAGTCAAGGGATATTTGCGTCATAAATCGCAGCCTGTATTGCCGACACGTCCGAGTGAAAGACGCTAAAGTAATTCGGTAGCCTTATACTCTGGACTATTAAAATCGATTCCACAAAAAATCCATCAGCAACAGCTCGTTCCTCCACTTCCTCTAAAAGAAGGTATATTTGCTTTTGTACATTGCGATCTTGCACAGGCCTGACTAACGCTTGCAGTCTCTTCAAATTTCTTTAAAATCTAGCCCTTTCCTTACACAGTAAGCTCGTTTGAATCACCAATATTGTAGTAAATTTGGACTATTTTCCCGTTATTTAGAAATTAAGCGATCCATATTCCGAAATAGCAATTCCTTTCGCTAAATGAAGAACACTTTGAATCGAAGATTTCTGTTTCTCTGACCGATTTAAATTTTTTTAATTTTTCCATTCTTTGTTTTCTTTGTGTTTCCACTGTGTTTTGGAAATCCATAATCCTTCTACTGCCTTTACCAATTTCATTTAATTTTGTTTCACTTACATTTCACTTTCATTTCAATTTGTTTTCTTTTCTAAGTCGTATTACTGTTATGAAATTGTCTTCTGTCTACTGTTATACGCGTGTCTGTCTTAATTCTTCTATTTTTCTATCCCCCATTCCTTCATTTGGTATTCCTTTTTCGAAAGACAAATCATGGTGATTCTGCATTTACTGTTTGCCCTGATTAATCTACTTTTTCTCTGAATACCGCTTAAGGAATGATGATGACGACGAGTCTCTATCATTTTCATATGAAAAGAGAAACGTTCGTTATTGTTTTGATTGTTCATTTAAAAGGCTGTGTGTACTCAAGCGTACAGTTTTTATTTTTCTTTTTTTCCTTTCTCCTTTTTAATCGTAAGGGTTGATGGTTTGATGATTGTAGGTTAGGTTAGGTAAGAGTGGCTGGTGATTCCATTCGACTTATTTAAACGCAGAGACATATTGTGATGCAGCAACAGTCCAATTTAATATGGTGGAATTAGCCCTTAAGACGCTCTTCAAAACCAAAAATGGTTTAAAACCTAGCTCAGGCAACTTGAATACGAAACAAAATATAAAAAACTCATTAAAACTCTTCAGTCAGGATTACGACCTAGGTTCTCAACTCATTTATATTGTGTGTGTTAATTTGTATGCATAAGTGGCGGGACCTACAGTTTAAACTCGACTCCGAACGACGGATTTAAGAGAACTTTTCGTGGCAATTTTATTTACTGTCAGAGTTTTTGCCAGAAATCTGCTGAGAGGAAGTCGCCAAAGAAATATTTTTTCATATTTCGTTCAGTTGGAGATGCCTGACCTGGGGTTTGAACCGAGGCCTCACGTCTAATAAGCCAACACACTACCTACTATACACGGCGACTCGATGTCCATATATGGGATTATTTTATTCAGAGCTTGAGCCAAGAAATTTATTTACCGGATTTAAAGGATTTTCCAGCAACTAAATCTCAACTTTAGTTAATCAATTGCTAATATGCTTAGGTATATGTCGTCACTGGTCTTTTCTTGATTTTCGGAAATGAACCTGTGCTCCGTCTGGGATTAATTTTACAGCACAAAAACCCAGTATAACAAACATTTCTCGGAGTATTTTTGAATTTATGGGATTTGTATACAAACGTAAAATAATAAACATTAACTGTCTGCTGTAAATGGATGCCCGTATTCGGTTCCCTCAGAGACCCTGGATGTTTTGTGATTATCTGATTTTTGATCGTACTTATATATTGTTATGAAAATGAAAAATCCAGATACTGGTGTTTTGCCTTTACGTCGCTTAACATTAAAATTATAAACAAAAACTACAAAAACAAAACAATGCAGTAAACAAACCTGTTTATAAATTATCGTACTGATTAAAATAACAGCAAACACCAGCATAAAAAAATGGTAAACAAGTAAACAAAAATACACAAACAACAGTACAAGAATAAATGTAAACAAAAATAAACTAACAACAGTACAATAAGAATTTCGATTTGACGAACATTCGCTTTAAAAAACATTCATTGTTTACTTTGACATATAAAGGGCAAGACAAAGCAGGCGACTGGGTTAGTGAAGTTCAGTCAGCCTTGTGTGAAGACGTGCCTTTGAAGATCTCCGTTACAAAGATCTGTCGAATAATTGTCTAGTAATTGTTATTGTTTATGCCAGGGTATAAATACAGGAATAACAAAGAAAAGCAATTGTTGTTGTTTACATCAAGTTGTGAACAGAGGCACACACAATTGTGCGAATAATAAAGAATTTTAATTAAAACAAAACACAAATTTATCTTCATTTCATATTTTAAACGTTTTTAAAAGGTAAACACGTAACAATATGATAAATCGCAATAGAAAAAGAAAGTGAAATTGACAAAAAACTTCTCGAAAAAAGAGAATGCCGAGGGTTTTACACTGGTCGCACGCTACCAACTCAAGTGTAGCATATCATACAGTCGATTTGAATGGACTCTTTGGTACTTGTCACTTCTTTTTATTTATTTCTATATTTTTTTCTTTGTATTTCATTTATATGTTTATTTCAATCCAAATTGATTTAATAAGATTATATTTAAGGAAAGACAATCATATGCAGAAAATACATGATGGTACAGGACCCATTCTATTCCAGCCTTGATTGTCAATCAAATATTGTTTTTTTAGTTAAATTTATCACAATAAAATTAAATAGAAAATTACTGTATATGCCTATAAGAATATCATTTTAACGATATTATTTATTGAGTTCTTAATAGAATTAATTTACTTTGAAATTATTGTATAAAAGATAGCAATTAAAAACAAATTAATATTGTCCAGAATATTTTAAAAATGTTTTGTTATGAAAATGACAAATTAAGATTTATTTATTCCCAAGCAAAGAATACAATAATTCAAGAATATTTAAATAAAAAGAAAAATGAAAATTTAATTATGTTTTGGCAATCAGTCGGAGCCATACAATCAATAATCGATGAATAAATTAAAATTTTAAGAAATAAACAATTTTTTTAATATTTTTCATGTATTTATTGTCTACTTGTCTTTCAACATGTTTTTAAATAATTATTTAAAAAAGAAATAAATCTCAAGAAATCAAAAAAAAAATAATTTCTTCAAAGTAATCTCAATAAACTGCATAAAAACCATTTCATAGCAGCGTATACTTAATATTTAATTCATAGTAATTGCATATTACGTATACGGCACCAGCCATAAATTTCTTTATGGAATCTAAACGAAAAAATTAATGCATACATAAAGGGATGGGCCATTTAAAAGTTTAAATTTAAAAATGCAATAAAACAAAAACGGTTTGAAATTTTGCCAAATTTATTTCTTTATTGTGAAGTACGATGGAAATGGAACATTATTTCATTCATATGGCTGCCGGGGCTGGCGTCTTAGTACATCTTTCGATTGGACCAAATTTTCTTGCACTTTTTCGGCAATGGCATCACGAATGTTGACTTTCAAATGCTCAATTGTCTTTGGTTTGTCGGCATAACACTTTTCATTAACGGCACCCCACTGAAAATAGTATAACGGCGTCAAATCGCAGTTTCTTGGCGGCCAATTCAGACATCACCATTTCGGCTAATTAAACGTTCATCAAACGTTTGACACAATAAATCGATTGTGGCATAAGATGTATGCCAAGTTGCACCATCCTGATGAAACCAAACATTGTTCACATTAATACCATGAAGAGCGGGTACAAAAAGATTGGTTATCATGGTGCGATAGGTGTTTCCATTGACTGTAATGGATGCACAGTTCTCATTTCTCATTGGTTTCTGTAAGTCCACGTTTAGGTTTTCTGAGCCTCAAATACGGCAATTTTGCTTATTAACGTACCCACCAAGATAAAAATGAGTTCCATCCCAGAAGACGATTTTTTGGCAAAATCGACATTATCGTGCTGTTCCTCGTTAGCCTATCTATCGAAGCGCTTCAACTCTTGGACCAATTGAACTTTGTAAGGCTTCATACAGAGATATTTTCGCAAAATTCGAAGTAAAATAGTGCGTGAAATGTTCAATTCTTGAGAACGATGACGAGCTGTAGTTGATGAATTCTCACGCACACTCACAGCCACAGCTTCTATACTTTCGGGTGTACGCACTGTACGAGCACGCTCAGGTCTTGGCGAATCAACAATGAAACCAGTTTCATGAATTTTAGCAGTAAACTTGCATATACCGGACACTGTTGGTCCTTCTGTGGGACCAAATTTTGTACGATATTTTACTACAATTTTAGACCAAACAAATTTTCAATAAATCCCAACGTTGATGAAGCGTAAATCGATTCATTACTTTCAGTGGAGATAATATACTGAATTTTGTTACAAAATAGAAAACTCTAAGAGTAAATAAAATTACGGAGGTCTATCTTACTCTACGAGGCTCACGATATGCTAATACCAGTGCCAATGTAGTCTTAAAGGCTAAAGCCTTCTGCTTCTCTCTAACTTAGGCATTATTTGCTATACTCAATTGACTTCATTTGACCTTCTGGTCTGGTATATAAAGCGGAATTATGGTCACACTGTAATCTTACGAAACCAAAGATACATTTATGTCGATTGCAGTGTTCTTTATAATTTACCGAACAGAAGATTTGACTACGAAATTTCAACTGGAATGAAAATCTGATAATCCTGGTAACACTCTTTATGTCTATGCTTAATGGAGTAGATCTTGGAATATAGATGTATTGAAACTTCTGTTCTTAGGCATTCGTATAAGCCGCTTATCACTGCAGATGAAGGTCGTGGCCCTACCGAAATTTTCATAATATTTGTTGGGTACTGGATTGGGTAATCGAGTGGGTAATCCGTTCGTACCGTACTGCCGAGATAAATTCAGGCATATTACCTTGGAAATAAGAAAACTTTTTTCTGTTAGTACAGTCGTGTGAAGTCGCCGTAGTCTAGTAGGTAGTGTGTTGGCTTATTAGACGTAAAGCCAAGGTTCGAGCCCCACGCCAGACATCAAGACAAAATACAAAAAGTATTTCTTCGGTGACTTTCTCTCAGCAGATTTCTGGCAAAAACTCTGAGAGCAAATCAATAATTGCCATGAAAAAGTTTCTCAAATATTTGTCGGTCGGAGTCGACTTTAAACTGTAGGTCCCACTACTCATGTATAAAATTAACACACACAACATAAGTGGTGTGAGAAACTAGGACATTGTACAATGGGTCAATTCGAAATCCGAGTACTGTACTTGTCTTATTTGTCAAGTACACGCCCTCTAACCTAACCTAACCTAGTACAGTTGTGTTCTGTGTACGTCGTAATTCGAAAGACATGGACTCTGGAATTTTAGCATGTACCTTGTTTAAATGGTAAAATCATCGGATCGTTTCATATTGCTAGCAGAGTATATTTCATTAACTTCTCATCGCAAAAACATAATATGACTGAAAGCCAGTGTAAAATCCTTTTTTATCCACAAATAGTGTGCCGAAATTTCGCCTGACAGTTATGATCTATTTCAACAACCAGGATAACTGAAATGTCATTTTCAGAAAGGCCAAAATTCTCTAGGCATACCATCGTCAGACCGTATATATATCAGTAACATTGTGAATTCTATTGAGAAATAGGCAGCAGCTCTAAAAGTGTCCCCCTATCCCTCATTAACAGTTTGTAAATGGCATAAAAACACCTCAACACTGTTTATGTAAATTTTTATTCAAATACGGTTGACTGAATCACGAGCCAACAAGTTAATTTCCAATAAAAAAACTCTTACATTTCAACCAGGTTTAATAAATTTTTAATCTTGAAAAACGTTTGCCATTGGCGTACATATTCTACGTTAAACATTTTATAACAAATAAAAGAAATAAAAATAAAAATTGCCTACCATCTTGTAAAAAATTTAAAGAGTTTATAAATAATTTATTATCTTAAATCGAAAGAAAGAAATCAAATTCGAGAGACAAAAGGCACTCAAAAAAAATTCGTTCCTTCATTGAAATTCAAAAAGCCACTCAAAAGTACACACAATAAAATCATGACAGAACAAAATAACACAAGAAAAGGAAAGGCCCTCTCAAGCAGCAAAAAAAAAAGAATAAAAACCTTCACTCACTTGGCTTTGGGTAAAGAAGAAGAAACGCCATTGAAAAAAAAATCCACTCAATTTGCAACAATTGTCAGTTTGATGTGCAGATTTTTTATTTTATTTTTGATATCAAATACTGCCAATAAGACATTAATTTACCCCCCGAAAATAAAGTTGTACAGGGAATAGATAAATATTTTAGCCACCAGATATTGTGTATGGGTAACTTTGTACAGGATACACGATACAGATACTTTACAAGTGCTCTCTCTCTCGTTCTCTCTCTATATATATATCTTTGTCTCTCTATGTTTTACTCTCTGCTTGAAATGGCATTAAAAAGCTCTCCTGCCTGTTTAAAATTCTCTTGGTTTTTCCATTACTTGCATGGCTACGTTCAGTAGATACAAAAATTTATCTGTTAAATCTGGTAATAAGAACCTAAAGAATCACAATAACAACAACAACAACAATAAAAATATAAATATATTAATAATAATAAGAAAAATAAATAATAACAACAACAACCACTACAACTAAATATTGTATACATTCCTAATCAAATTGAAAGGAAAATAAAAATAAAAACGAAACAGGCGTTTTGCTTAGAATGAGAAAAAAATTATTGGATAGAGAAAGAGAGAGAGAGAGTGATACACATAAAGAATATCACAAGATATTTCATTATAGATATGCTAGAAATAAAGAATTTTAATTCAATTCTTTATTATCTTTACCCTTCCCCATTTACGTCAATGTATAATTCATGGTTTATTGAAAGGATTCCAAAGGCATTTTTTTTATTCTCTTGTTTGCTGGTATTGAAAAGTTACAGTTATGGTTACAGGTGGTTGGTCAACGAAGATACCATTGACCACAATCCGTTTCCATAATAAAAATATTAACGGCAACTTTATATATCAGTCCCGCCACTCATGTATAAAATGAACACACAAAACGTAAGTGATGTAAGAAGTTAGGTTGTGGACCTGGCTAAAGGGTTATGGTGACCAATTATGTATGTAAGTAACCACAGATTGCTTTTTTATGAACACAGGAAATTGGTAAACGTGTTAGATTTAATCGTTTTCATGATCAATATTCTTTAATACGACCACTGTTCGTATTCTACAGAATTATAAACATAACATAAATGGTCCCTACAACCCTTCAGTCAGGATTACAACCTAACTTCTCACACAATTCAAGTTGTGTGTGCTAATTCTATCTGTGAGTGGGCGGACCCACTTTTTAAAGTAAATTTTTCATTGGAATTTTATTTTACGCTCAGAGTTTTTGCTTAAAGGCTTCCTCGTCGAAAGAAATATGTTTTCATATTTCGTCTGCGCCAGGCCTTGGCACACGGACTCTCGTCCAATAAGCCACTACATTACCTATTAGACAACGTCGAGTAGTTTATTGTGTTATCTGACCAGAAATATTTTGATTCCCTACCTTGATACAGTCGCCTTGGTCTTGTAGGCAGTGTGTTGAAAACAATATTTCTTCGTCAACTTCCTCTCAGCAGATTTCTCGCAAAAGCTCTGTGAGCGAAATAAAATTGCCATGAAAAATTTCTCAAACATTTGTCGTTCGGAATCAACTTTAAACTGTAGGTCCCACCACTCATGTATGAAATTAATACACAGAACATAAGAGATGTGAGAAGCTAGGTCATAGGTCCCGACAGAATTAGTGTAATTATCAATAACGTATTCTAAAGAAATTACAGCCATACGAGAAATGTTTGTATATATTAATTTTCTTGGCAGCATAACTTCAAAGCTGGTTACTTACATTAGACGGCACTATTAGCTTACGCTTTATTTCAGTTGTATGTACACTCAGCCCCAAAAGTATACATACGGATAACAAATTTTAGAAATTTTTTAACCAATCTGTTTTCGTTGAAAATCTTTCCTGGATTTTAAGACGGTCTTGGTTAAAAAATTTCTGAAATTTGTTAACTTTTGTGGGCCTAATGTACACTTTTGTGGGTTTGCACAGGCCCACAAAAGTTAACAAATTTCAGAAATTTTTTAAACAATCCGTTGTCGTTGAAAATATTTATAATTGTCCGACATCTTTCTTGGATTTTAAGACGGTCTTTTGCATTGGTTCAGAAATTTGTGAAATTTGTAAATCGGATGCATACCTTTGTGGGTCTGTTCAGGGCCACAATTCAGTTCAATTTCAGAAATTTTTTAACCAATGCAAAAGACCGTCTTAACATCAAGAAAACTATAAAGATTTTTAACGAAAACGGATTAGTTAAAAAATTTCGGCAATTTTTTAACCGTATGTATACTTTAGTAACTGTGTGTATGTGTTGGCTTATTAGACGTAAGCCGCAGTTCAAACCCCAGGTCAGACATCAAAACGATGAGAGTAAATAAAATTGCCATGAAAAGTATCTCAAAAATTTGTCGTTCGAAATCGACTTTAAACTGTAGATCTAGGTCCCACCACTCATGTATGAAATTAATACACACAACATAAGTGGTGTGAGAAGCTAGGTCGAATCCTGACTGAAGGGTTGTAATGACCAATTGTGTATGTACATATATGTCATTTAAAAGAGCAATTCTTGAGCTTTCAAATCTAGTTAACATTGTTTGGTTTTGTTAGGCACGTCATAATTTTTTTTCCTTACTTCCTTACTTAATTAGTCATTACAACCCTTTAGTGCAGTTTACAACATAGCTTCTCACATCTCGCCTGATGTAAAGTAGGCTGCCTTCCAAAATGTTAGTTGCTTTGTATTTGAACAAAGTATCGTGTTTCATAATGCCACTGTACAAAATATATACAATGTATTCTATTTCAAAACGTTGTCAATGTGTAATTTTAACGCAGTCAAAAAGCAATGAGACATCGGATTTATAGTTGATGCATTGTTTCGTTACTTTACATATCTACATAGTTTATATACAGTAGTAGAACTGCATACAAACTTTGTATTGATACATTTTGGAAGGCAGCCGTATTGTGTGATCTTAGAACTCACGTCGAATATATCGTACAGTCATCTGCGTATGAAATCGTTTTAAGATTCTGTGTAGGTCGTGAAATTTGATAACAATGGTTGACAAGCAGGACCTTGTTAGTACAGATAAGATGATGATAGGAAATAAAATAGATTTTTGATACAACTAAAGGCACAAAGTAATAAAATATCAGATATTTAACAGTTTATTCTTATTGAACAGCACCTGTTAAATGCTTGGAATAATATTTCTCTTTCAATTTTCTCTCTTTACTTACAATTTCAATTACCATCCCTTTGTTAACATTAACCACTAAAATAAAAAAAAATAAAGATTTTGAACTTGACATTATAAAATCGTATTTATGGGGCCACATAAATTCCGATAAAAATAATTGCCAATGGGCAAAACGAAATCAGCCAAATGGTTTCATACAACAATACTCCACACGAAAGCAGTTACATTGTGTGGTTTTTTCTCTGTGCCTTGTTTTTTAATATTTTCGTTTTATTTTCCTTTTTTATTTTTGTTGTTGATTATTTATTAAGTTCTTAATATTCACAATATGTCTGGGCAAAAAAGGAAGCACAAGTGGAATGGCAAAAAAAAGGGAAACAAATGGAAACAAACACTCAGACCCAAAGAAATATACAATAAGAGGAAGAGAATGTTTACAAGGCACACTTATTTTCCAAAAAGAATGTTAAAAAAACAGAATGTAAACGAGAATAAATGACTAAAAATGTGTGGCGAAAAAAACAGGAAAATATGTTCATGTGTATGTAAATAAAATTTATTTTAAATCTTATAACAGAATACACAGATTATGAGCGACAAGGAAAAAATTTGTTGTCCAAGAAGCAAGAAATAAGTTAAAAGCAAAACAGTTTATTTTCTTATTTTTTGGCAAGTGACCACTCTTTTCTTATGACACAGAGATGGGCTCTATAAAGTAAAATAATTTATTAGCAGTTAAACAAATTTTTTTCTTCTTCTGTTTCGAACTCAAAACCCTTTGCTGATCTGGTATTTAGCTTCAGGAGAAAGTGTTTTGGTAGCATAAGTGGAAATAAATGCTTTATGGACATAGGAACCAAAGGTCAGTAATGAGTATTCAAAACGATGAGTAGATTCGAATCATACTTATAATTTTTGCTACTTATACGCATTCATACTTTTTTTTTAATGTCATACTCATACTACTCATATTCAAACTTTGAAGTACTCATGGTACTCATACCTAACAATACGCATGATGTTATTGATTTCGACTCTCCACGACTCATCGTATACACGAATCACAAAATAAGTATGATTCGCGTACGAACACTACATACTCACAAGAGTTGTGTGTTTGCTCTACTTGCTGTCTTTTTCTTTTTTGTTTATGTGTCTTTTTTTTTTTTTTTGTAAATGCAACAACAACTAAGACTGTAAATTTTGACGAATGATTCGAATTACTCGACTTTGTGAATCTGAATGAGTAGACGTATGAATCAAACATAGTTCGAATGTTAAGAGTTTGATGTCAACGTTCTACTCATACTCATTGTAACCTGTACTTATAAATCAATGTTGTACTGTGTACGAATGAATCAGAGTAGTTGGATTTCAATGCTGTTGACTCATTCATACTCAAAATTGCATGAGTATTTATGAGTAGCGAAAAAGCGATTCATTGCTGACCTCTGGTAAGAACATGCCATTCAAGGCATTTCCATCTTTTTGGGGAATTTAGGAATTTCGTGTCAAAAGAAAAAATGCTCTCCTTTTGAATCGATCCAATTTTTGATATTCTGCTCTGAAATAAAGCGTATTCCAGTAACAGAGTTTTGCATCATTCCAAACGAAGGTTAGTTAGGGAAGTTAGGGGCAAGGGCTGGACTATACCATAAGCAATGTAGACTTTTTGCTCACTATTTTTCAAATAGTTTTGAAATGACGCGAAATGATTTCGTTGCCATAATGAAAAATTATGGCCTCATGTCTGGTTGCATATTCAGTGTTTTTGGCAAATGTTCGCTTCAAACGTATTAATTGTTGTCTGTACAGATCTTCAGTGATAGTCTAGTCTGCTTTTAGCAGCTTATAATGGTTCCCACTTTTTTGATTCCACCAAATACAGAACAATACCTTGGCGCAATAGTTATTCTGCATTACACACATCCAAGGTTAGGTTAGGTTAGAGAACGTGTACTTGTTAATTAAGACAAGTACATTGTACAACGTCCTAGTTTCTCACACCATTTATGTTGTGTGTGTTAATTTTATACATGAGTGTTAGGGGACCTACAGTTTAAAGTCGGCTCCGAACGACAGATTTTTGAGAACCTTTTCATGGTAATTTTATTTACTCTCAGAGTTGTTGCCAGAAATCTGCTGAGCGAAAGTCGCCGATGAAATACTTTTTGTATTTTGTTTTGATGTCTGGCCTGGGGCTCGAACCCTGGCCTTACATCTACTAAACCAACAGACTATCTACTAGGCAACGGCGACTTCTAACTTTAACAATTATCACAAACTTAATATGTCTACCATGACCCTATAGTTGAAGTCTATGATCAACTAGTTGATCTATTTGAGCCTCATCTCATGCTATCCGAATGGCAGTTTTCCAAGGACATCTCACCAAAGCCAATGATATACTTCAACCTCAAGTGCAATACGAAAGCAAATCTAACTAGATAATAAAAATCTCTTAAGTTTTTATTATTAAACTTTATTATTAAACTTTAAGCCCCCGATTATGTTTTTTGTGACTTATATATTCTCATAGAAAAACAATTGTTTTTGCCAGCCATTGGTTTGAAATATTTTCCGCCTCAAAACATTATAAATCATGGAAATTTCTACAACAAATTCCATATGAGGTTTTTTTCATTTTTTTCTTCTTAAATTGTTCTTTAAACGTTTTATGGTATGGGAAAAAAGCAAATAAAAACAGTTTTCCGTAGTTTTTCGGTGATTATTGCCAGTTTTTTGTTGTATATTTTAGCCATTTTTGCAAAAAAAAAAACCAAAAAGTCCTGAGATTTTTATGGTCACAAAGAAAAAAAAAACACAACGTTTTACGTCTAAATGTAAACGACAGTGAAGGAGAAATGTTTTAAACTCTGCTGCTACAAAAAAACATATACTCGTGATCAAAATAATGGAGGAAAAACCAAAACTAACCTTAAAAAAACTTGCTAACAGAAAGGCAGACCAGGCACACAGTATAGCAGAGCAATGAATGAATGAGCGGAAATCATAACACAGTTGTATGGCAGAACATGTATATGAAAGCTGAATGTCATGTGAAGAAAATACACTGTATGTGTGTGATGAAAGTTTTTCTTATTGCTGTTAGTGTGTTAGTGCATACATCTTCAGCTGAGTAGTATAATGTTGACATGGTCCTTCATGGCAGTCATCATTTGAATTATGGTTTGTTTACCAAAACAACAAGAACAACAGAAAAAAGACTCTCTTTCCCTTCGTTTAACAGTTCAAATTTATACCAACAAATCTCTAAAAATATAATTCAAACTGGTTTTCCATACACTACTACAATACAGGCACAGCAATGGTTCATTTTAAATAATTGTTGTTGTTTCTTTCACTGTTTTCTGTCTCTTCTCTATTGTCAATGAACTAATGCTCCACCATTATACAGAGATAGACTCACACTTAAACAAACCAAATCCCTATTATTCCCTCAATATTTCACTTCAAGAGAGTGAGAGTGAGTACAAGAGCTAGAGTATGTGCGTGTTTTTTTGTCTTTTTTTGATAAGTGCGTATGTGTATGGTATATGGAGAGCATAAATTTTGTGTATGTCTGTTATTTTTTCATCTTTCCGATGTATACACTGTATGAGTAGCATACTCATGAGTATATTTATTTCTTTGCTTTGTTATAAGAGTATTAGCCATTGTTTAATAGAGAGCATATAATAATAGTAGAGAATATAAAGGGTCCGCCAATTAACTTTTTTTTGAAAATGCTTTAAAAAAACTACTGAATATTTTCTCAAATTTCTTTTTTTATTTGAAAGTACAATCCTTCCGGTTAATAATGGAAAATAATTTCATTCAAATGGCTGCCTCGGCTGGCCATGCAGTAGCCTACACGATCGGTCTAATTTTTAAGCACATTATCGATTGTGTGCAGCTGTATTTCACCAATGGCTTCATGAATATTGTCCTTTAAAGCGTCAATTGTCGCTGGCTTGTCGGCGTAACACTTATCTTTGACGGCACCCCACAAATAATAGTCCAACGGTGTCAAATCCGTTATATGTATATCGGGTGGGCCATCTATCGTTTTAAATTTGACTCATTGGTTATTTGGAATCCGGCAATACTTATGTCATTCTATTCTGTCACAAAATTCAGTATCTTATCTCCACTTAATGTAATAAATCGATTTACGCTTGAGCAACATTGGAATTTATTGGGCCAATGAGAAACTGCACGATGATGTCGAAGTTGCCCAAAAAAAAAACATCTTTTTCAGGATAAAACTCATTTTCATTTTGGTGGCTACGTTAATAAGCAAAATTGCCATATTTGGGGCTCAGAAAACCCACACGTGATCTTACAGAAGTCAATGCACCCCGTAATGGGTGCGGCTCAAATTTCTTTGAAAATGAGGGCGGCACAGCCATTACGGTCAATGGAGACCTAACGCACCATGACAAACAATTTTTTTTGTTCCCGCTCTTCATGGTACTGATGTGAATGATGTTTGGTTTCAACGCGATAGTGCAACTTGCAACACATCGCATGTTCCTACTGATTTATTGCGTCAAACGTTTGATGACCGTTTAATTAGCCGAAATTGTGATCTCTTTTGGCCGCCAAGAAACTGCGATTTGACACCGTTTGACTATTTTCTGTGGGGCACCGTAGTCTAGCAGGTAGTGCGTTGGCTTATTAAACGCAAGGCCACGGTTCAAACCCCAGGTCAGACATCAAAACGAAATATGAAAAAATATTTTTTCGGCGACTTCCTCTCAGCAGATTTCTGGCAAAAACTCTGAAAGTAAATAAAATTGCCATGATAAGTTTCTCAAAAATATGTCGTTCGGAGTCGACTTTACACTGTGGGTCCCGCCACTAATGTATAAACGTATGTAAGTGGTGTGAGAATCTAGGCCGTAATACTGACTGAAGGGTTGTAATGGCCAATTATGTATGTATATGTTACGTATGCTATGCCGAACAGAGACAATTGAGTATTTGAAGGTAATATTCGTGATGTAATTGCTGAGATACGACCGCATACACTCGAAAAAGTGCACGAAAATATGTCCGATCGAATAAGGTACTGTGAGGTCAGCCAAGGCACCCATATGATAGAAATGAGATTACATTTCTAATCGGAACAATTGTATTTCACAACAACAACAAAAATGGCAAAATTTCTTTTATTACATTTTTAAATTTAAACTTTTAAATGGCCCACCCTTTACATATACTTTGATAGTGTTGGTATATGTTTTAATTTTTTCTTTTTTTTTGCATTAGTTTTAGTTAGAGTTTCTTGCTTTTGTGCAAATAAAAATATTTCAATGATATTTTATTACTACAGATTGCTATTGTACAAGTTCACATACAAAAAAACTGGTTTTTTTCTAAAGATTAACTACATGGCCAAGAAAGTTTTTGGTTAGACAACATAGAACTCTTCTCAGCATCTGAATTTATGTTTTAAAGGCAGTAGTGTCTGTAGTTAATCAAAGTAATGATGCCAGAAACTTCTGAACTCATGTATTAATTACACATTATCCTTGAAATTTTGCAGAGAACTATTCATGTGGCGTAAAGTGATCCACAATTTCCTTCTGAAAAAGTTTTGTATTACAAGTTTTTATTAAAATAACAGCGGAGAAGGCTAAATGGAACCCTTCTAAATGAAACTGCAAACATTAATCACCATAGAAATTCGGATAAGTAATGAAAATGAAAAAGGTACAGTAACATGCAGGGGGTGCTGATGAATTTTCTGTATAAAGCTGGCACATAAAACAGGATGTACTAAAATACTTATAAGGTGTGTGCAGTCTTTGCTCTGACTTTTTCGTTGAGTTTGACGTAAGTTGGTTAATACAGGGACTGCGCTTAACTGTGGCATCACAACAGGCCGCTAAGCATGCTCAAGTGTGCTTTGGTGATCAAAGCTATCACCTATCGACCTAACTTAACTTATAAGGTGTTCTTAAGAGCTTGATAATTCGAAAATATTGTATGAATAACATATGGCCGCCATGAGTTATATGGTCTATGAGTTATATGGTCTAGTCCAGTCGATCAGTCTTATCTTTAACTACATACTTTTTTCAATAAATCGGACCGTATGACATCAAAGCTGGCTTGATTGTTGGCTTTAAATGCTTCAAGAGTTATTAATTTGTAGGAATAAAGCAATGACTAACGTAAACGTAATCAAGATACATTTAATCTAACGAAAAAGGGGCCAGTGAATGAGCAGCACCAGTTTAATATGTTCAAGACGGTGCAATTTTTCAGTGTTTCTATGCACTGCGAGCATGAAACGACAAGTTATTCGTTAAGCGAATATTACCACTTGGTCTCTTTCCGATATGGTTTGAAAAAATTTTAAACATTTGTGGACCCACCTATTGTACACGCCGCCAGATAAATGAAATTTCTTGTGGACCACCAGTGTTTAAAAAATAATTTCTTTTGCAATAAATCGATTGTTAAGCTTGCTTAAAGTCTCTGTAGTCTAGTAGGTAGTGTGTTGGCTTATTAGACATGAGACTACAATTCAAGTCCCAGTCCAACAAAACGAAATATGAAAAAATACTTCTTCGGCGACTTCCTCTCAGCAGATTTCTGACAAAAAATTCGAGAGTAAATAAAATTACCATGAAAAAGTTTCTCAAGAATCTGTCGTTCGTTGTCAACTTTAAACTGTAGGTCTCCCGTCACTCATGTATAAAATTAACACACACTACTTAAGTGGTGTGAGAAGCTAGGTAGTAATTCTAACTGAAGGGTTGTAATGTCCAATTATGTATGTATGTAAGGTGGCAGACCCTACATAAAGAAGGAGGTCCCATTAGGCTAGTATCTAGGCTCAATATTCAATCCGGAAGTACAAAATAAATCTTACTGTTGCAGCACTCTTTATGTTAGGGAGATCGGTCAAGCATATCAGATAGTCAGAGGCCAAAAACTCCTATCTTTTTATAATAAAAGCATAGGACTGATTCATGAAGTGAAAGACAGTACATTCCCGCTTCTCATACTCTCAGCCGCTGTAGAACTCTTTTGGTTTAGCTACCACAACGATAGTGGCCCGTGAAAATAGCTTTTGTGCGATGGAGGGCCATACGATTTTACAATAAAAGTGAGTTGGTCTTCGTGTCCAGCAGAGTCAAGCAATATTGCACGTACCCTTGGGCTGTCACCGAGATTGAAGCTCCCCGTATATTTAGTGGATGATTTCAAATTTAAGTAAGCCAAATGCCTATAACATATCCGAAGTTGCATACTTCATGCCAGCTCTGGCCACCTCATCAATGCAATTTCTCTATGCCTCGGAACTTATCAAGAGTTTCCATATGAATGATCCGAATTTCCTTGAGAAATCTTTGGTATTCACAAGGATGTTGATGTTGTTGTTGAATTTACGTTCATTAGGGTCTTAGTCGTCCGAGAAAATAACTAGATTTTCAGGGAAAATCCCGCCATTCAACAATCATTTCGCAGCCTCTGAAAACACTGTAGTGTGAGAACCTTTAATAAGTATACCACAACAAACATTGTGACGCATCTTAGAATTAATATAAGCCTCTAGGATACCATTGGGAACCTTCAGGTCTTTAAGTCCCTAGTTGGAATACTAAAATCTTATGTTTCATTGATGCTGTGCTGATTAATTTTTGGAAACAACAATTAATTCAGCTTTCACCGAAACGACAGCTGTTTGCTTATATCGAAAAAGCTAAAGACCTGGATAACGTCTTCTTGTAAACCGCTCCAAACAGTAAATTTTCATGGATATAATGGTGATTCGTTTATGCTCCCAATATTTGCATTTTGCTTATTGGCATACTCGTGTAACCAGAAATGAGCATCATTACTAAACACAGTTTCACATGAGCCCATTTAGCAAAATGCAAGGCAAACGATAGACGTTTGACTTCAATTCATGCACGAGCTTTATTTTATAGGCACATAAGACGAGGTTAGGTGAGCTTAGATCGAAGTGGTAGCTTTGATTACCATGCTCACTTGGGCACGAATAGCAGCTTTTCAATACCATTGAACGACAAAGTGCAACATGTTGAGGACGACGATGAATCGAGGTTTTGGTGTTTCCTTCAAGGCTTGGTGGTACAGTAGAGGATTTTTCTTGTGCGAGAACGATTAATATGTGCACTAGGCTGGTTATGCCAACTAGGCTGACCGAAATTGACCAAACAGTTTCGCATCCTCACGACAAGAGAACTCCCGATATATCGCTGACTCTAAAATTGTCTTTTAATGTGTGGTTGAGAGCACATTTTTTTTTAAGTTTTAAGATTAAAACCTTTAAAGATGGTATCGTTTTTAATTTTAAATTAAATTTTTAATTTTTATTGTCTATTCCACTCCCTTAGAAGCAAATATTTAACGATTTTCTTATAACGTAACGTAACGTAACCCTGTACAGTTTATGACATTGTGCTCGTTGTCTGTCTTATGCCCGTCTGTTTTAGCGTTTAAACAAAAATTTAATTAAAAAAAATTTTTGCTGCCAAAAAAAAATAAACAGAACAAGATAAAGAAAAAATTAAATACAAACACTTGCTCAAACACACATACATACATGCAGAGAGGGAGAGATACAAATATATTTTATATTGAAAAATTTTATTTTTGCCATAAAAATTGCTGTATGGAGCTCTGTTGCTATTGCTTTCTTTTTTCTATATTTTCATGTCGTTGCACTTGTTTAACAACAGCAACAACACCAAATGCCAGCATTTAAAACCGGCAACAGTGGTAGCAAAAACAAAATTTTTGTATCAGCTGCAACAAGAGCAAAAAAATAAACGAAAAAAAAACGACAAAAATAAACAAAAAACCGAAAAGCAAACAATAATAATGGATTTTTAGCTACTGATGGAATTTCTCTCAATTTTATTACAACAAGTACTTGTAATCAAACACATACTTAGACTACATACATACACACACATACAAGCACATATCATTACATTACATTACATTACAATCACACTTTAATTTGTACGAGTTGTACGTGTGTATAATTGCTAGAGTTTAATTTCTCTCGTTTATTTTCTCTTCCCTTTTTTCATTTTTTTATTTTTTCATTTTTCTATGAACAGATTTTGAAAAAAATTCTGTAACAAAATTGTTTTTTAAACCGAAATTAAAGTGTTTGATTTAAATTCTTGATTGTGTGTGCAACTCACGTATACACATACTCACTCACATGTTTTTTTTTTTTGAAAAACAGTACATTTGAGAGAATAGTTTTTTTTTAATATGAAAAGGCAACAGAAGTAGTGAGCGAGGGAGAGAGAGAGAGAGAGAGTAATTTATTGTGTATGTGTTTATTATTGCAATGACAATATCAAATTTAAAACAATAATTACAGCATACTTTTAGTGCACAGTATATGAGAAAAACTGTTGCATACTTTTTGGGGAATTGAATTTTATTGTTGTATGTTTTAAAGTTTTTTTTTACCGTAATACTAGTGAGACAACTGAAATATTAACTTTGAGGTGATATTTACAAATCAAATCCATTTGCAGTTATTTTATAAAAGGTAAAGGGTGGCTAAGAGTTAGTGTGTAAATTTAATGAGAGCTCCGACTTCATTTTATATTGTTCGTATGAAAATTAATAAGAAAGTATTGCATAGGATTTTGGGTATTAGGAATGAATTCTGCTAGTGTCAGATTAGTGAGTAATTTACAGACTTTTTTGGGTTTAATGCGGCCGCCGTTGTCTAGTAGCCATATTATTGGATCACGAACGTAAGACTGGGCTTTTTAGACAAGTATTTTAAGGTTGAACTTCAGCTCTGAAATGTTGAAAACAAAAAATAATTACAAACGGTTTTATTGAAGGCATCCATGCAGTAGTCTTCTTGCAAAATCTCACAGATTAACTAATTGGCATGAAAAGTTTCTTCAATTTTTCTTACGAATTCGACTTGAAATGGTAGTTCCCGGATCTCCTGGCTAAAATTAATACACTTAACAGGGGTGATCTGAGGACAAGGGCTTTGATACTGATTTAATGCTTCTAATAGCTCACAATGTGTTCATGTATGTGATATTAAATCTAACGAGTTCTATTTTCATCTGTTATTATATAGTGGGACGGCAATAAAACTTTTTGAATGTGAAGTAGCAACGCATTGTTGGCTTCCTAAAATGAAGAAATTACAGCGAGAGCTACTCAAAATTTTATTTAGCTTCTGGCGTATCCTTATGCCCCAGGCATCTGTTGGTGCAACTATATAAAGAATTTATTATAGGTTCACTCTGTCAGTCAATTAAACTAGACAGATTTGACTCGCAAAACAAGGCTTAAGATAAATTTGAGCAAAGTTCATCTCAGGAGCCTTACAGCAATTACAGCAATATACTGATCACTGGGTGGACTTGCCCATAAGCTAACTATACCTCACAATGACTTCTATATATATACATACACATACATACATAATATGTCATTTCAACCCTTCAGTCAGGATTATGGAACTAGTTTCTCACACCACTTATTTTGTGTGTGTTAATTGTATACATTAGTGGCGGGACCTACAGTTTAAAGTCGACTTCGAGCGACAGATTTTTTGAGAAACTTTTCATGTAAATTTTATTTACTCTCAGACCTTTTGCCAGAAATCTTCTAAGCGGAAGTCGTAGAAGAAACATTTTTTTTATATTTTCGTTTTGATGTCTGTCTTGGGGTTTGAACCCTGGCTTTGCGTCTAATAAGCCAACACAATATCTACTAGACTACGGCGACTTCAATCATAGAACATATTTGCTGTTATTGTTGGAAAATTGGGAATCTAAAACGAAGGATTCATAGTTAGCCAGAATTTGTTGACAGAACGTGTTTAATCGAAGGTGGTTTGAATTGAACCCAACCTCCATAAAGCAATCTCATGCTTCAGCATGCTGAGCGCTTCCACCCAACACCTATAATTGTACGAGGAAGTAGGTAGGTAATATTGGTGATACAACAGGATCATATAGGATCTTATAGGATCTTATAAACTTTGACTCTAAAACACAATGAGACGAAGTTAAACCACAGAAATAAAGAGTCACCATCAAATGAACAATAAAGATTCTATTCCGCCCGTATCTGACGCCGACCGACCAAGTTTTATAGGATCTACAACTGCATTGTCAATTACGCGTTCGCAGGACATCAAAAGGAGTTCGCGAAGTAGAGAACTCATTGAAGAGTTTGACGGTTGTACCACGTCTAGCCAATTCATTTGCTCTACAGTTCCGCAATCTCTTTGAGAGACTTACGGAAGCTATAAACTGTCTTTTATTATGTTTGATCTCAGTGCTGTGATTTCAGACTGATTTTCAGAGAAGATAGAAGATTTTCATCCTTTGAAATCCTTAGTTTAGCTTCTATGGCAGAGTCTTCCGCCAGGAGAACACCGTAGTGCAGTGGTAGCCTCACGTTGTCCGCTCTTTCCGCCAACTTCGAAACAAATTTTCCACCCACACTTCCGTTCAGAGTCGAATCATCAATAAAAACCATAAGATAATCGTTAATAAGATTCCCAGCACCATATTTCTAAGTCTCTTATGGAAATGAATATTCTGTACTTGCTTGCAATATAGTTTTTGATTCGTGCCACGCCCATGACGCCTACTATTTTTAGCTGTCAATCTTTTCCAATAAGAACTTAGCGGAAAGAGGTGTTCAATTATGATCAACGTTAACGTAGATAGATTTTGTACGCATGCAGCAGTCATAAAGATACAAGCCTATCTTTATATGTCCAACGTTAACGTACATGTAGTACGCAAGGCACCATGTAAATCTTTGTATGCCCTTTGTATATATGAATTTCAAGTTAATTGTTATGCTGAAGGATTGCCACCATAGCAGGCAGCCGTAGGTTGAGATAAGTCTCAGCACTGCTGTAGAAATTTTAAAGTCACATTTATTTTGGGTATTGTGACCTGGTGAGAGCCAAGGACTCTTGGCTTAATTCATTACATAGAAACAGAGAAAGACTTTACGCAGCTCGTTCGTTTTTTTTTTCTGAAATAAAATTCAAAAACTACCCGTAATGTAAATATAAACAAACTTAATTTCTAAACAAACCTTTTTTATTAATTAAAATTCTTTTAATGAATAAAAACGTAATAATTTTCAACAAAAAGAAATCATCAATGAATTGTCAAAAATTTCCGAAAGAAACTCTTTTTAATTAAAAGAAACATACGCAAACAATATTTAAAATATCAACACAAACTGTTGCCTACTTGCAGGACTTTTTTCTCCTTGTTTTCCAAAAACAAAAAACTGCATTTCACACACAATTTTCAATAAACTTAAGTTGCAATATTTTCGAGTACTTTGTTCCTTCTTTGTTTTTTCTTTAGGAAAACTTGTACAAAACAAAAATAGAAACTGAAAAAAATACGACCAAATGTCCTTAAAGAATAACTGTTGTGCAGCTCACCAATACAACGAGGCGATGCCAAGAACTGAAGAGAAATTACAAACAAACTGAAATAGTTTTCTTAAAAAGCATCAACAGCAACATAAAAACATGTTGTTCACTGCCTCCCTCTTTCGTAATAAATACAAGCAAATATACAAGAAAACAACTGAAGAAAACAGGCAACAAAATTAAGACAAAAATTGAGAAAGAAAATTTTAAATATTTTTCTTACAAAAAGTTAGTTCGGAAGGCTACAGCATTAGTTATGAAATAAATACGAAGAAAAAATAGCTCCGGTTTTTTGTTTTTTCTTCAAATTGTCGAAAAGTGAAAGTGTAAACATGCCAAGTGGGTACACAATAGAGAAAAAAAGGAAACATATAGAAAATAAAAAAAAAGAAATAAAACAAAAAATATTAGAAAATTTATTTATTTTGAAAGAAATATTTGTTGTCGTCGTTGTTGTCTCAGCAAGACTAAATAAGTGGGACATATTAAATTTAGATGTTCTTTTAAACCAGGACAACATTCTGTTGCATGAACTCAGTTCGACGAAATTATGGTTAAGCAAATATTCATGCTGACTTTAAACAACAAAAGTATATGAAGTCATTTCGTAGGAATTTCTTAAAAATTTGGATACATGTAATCGTATAAAAATATTGTTACGAAAATGAAGAATGTAGATACTGCTGTTTCGCATTTACATCACTTAGCATTAAAATAGTAAACAAGTAAACAAAAATACAACAACAAACACCAGCATAAAAAATGGTAAACAAGTAAACAAAAATACAACAACAAACACTACGAGAATAAATGTAAACAAAATACACAAACAACAATAATCAAACAACGATGTTTACATTTATACAGATTTCGAGAAGGCGTAGCCACGCCGTGGTCTAGTAGGTAGTGTGTTGGCTTATTAAACGAAAAGCCAGGGTCGAGCCCCAGGCCAGACATCAAAATAAAATACAAAAAGTATTTCTTCGGGGGCTTCCTCTCAGCAGATTTCTGGCAAAAACTCTGAGAGTAAATAAAATTGTCATGAAAAGTTTCTCAAAAATCTGGCGTTCGCAGTCGACTTTAAACTGTAGGTCCCGCTCCTCATCTATAAAATTAACACATACAACATAGCCGGTGTGGGAAGTTAGGTCGTATGTAGGTAGGTATGTAAAGGATGTTTTTTATAGAGGTATAGAAATTTAAGTTGGCATTACTTTTCAAGATGGCAACCGATTTAACAGCTGTCAAGTGATTTATTCTCAGTTTGGTTTGGCAATTCATCATGAATAGGCTCACGCCTGAACAACGCTTGCAAATAGTGCAATTTTATTTCGAAAATAATGGTTCTGTGCGGAAAACGTATCGCGCACTACGTCCATTTTATCGTCGACAAAATCGTCCATCAGAGCAGTTAATTCGATTAACCATGGAACGTTTTCGCACCACGTTTACTCCTATTGATAACTCGCATCCCCAGAGACGCTGTACGGTGCGTACAGAAGAAGCTATTGCTGCTGTAGTGCGTAGCATTGAGGAAGACCCCAATGAGTCCATCCGCCATCGAGCGCAGGAATTAGATCTGTGTCCATCCACTTTATGGAAGATTTTGCGGAAGGATCTTGGTTTGCGTGCTTACAAAATCCAACTCGTGCAAGATTTGAAGCCAAACGATCATCAAGTAAGGCGTAGATTCGTCGAATGGGCCCAAAACGAGATTACCGTTGTTCCCGATTTTCATAAGCGAATTTTGTTTAGCGATGAAGCGCACTTCTGGTTGAATGGCTACGTCAACAAACAAAACTGCCGCATTTGGAGTGAAGGTAATCCTCAAGTGTATGTGGAAACACCGTTACATCCAGAAAAACTGACTGTTTGGTGCGCTTTATGGGCTGGTGGAATCATTGGTCCGTACTTTTTCAAAAACGATGGTGGCCAGAACGCTACAGTTAATGGTGATCGGTATAGAGCCATGATTACTAACTTTTTCATTCCTGAATTGAATAACCATGATGTCCAGGAGATGTGGTTTCAACAAGACGGCGCAACATGTCACACAGCTCGTGCCACATTAGATTTATTGAAAGACACGTTTGGTGACCGCCTAATTTCACGTTTTGGACCTGTGAATTGGCCTACAAGATCTTGCGATTTAACACCGGTAGACTACTTTCTGGGGGGCTATGTAAAGTCATTGGTCTATGCGGTAAAGCCACAAACGCTTGACCATTTGGAAGACAACATTCGCCGTATTATTGCCGATATACGGGCACAAATGTTGGAAATAGTCATCGAAAATTGGACGTCCAGATTGGACTACATCCGCGCCAGCCGTGGCGGTCATATGCTAGAAATCTTATTTAAAATGTAATGCCACAAGATTATCTTTCGGATAAATAAAATTCATGTCAATCGAATGATCCATCATTGTTTTATTGCAACTTAAAGTTCTATACCTCTATAAAAAACACCCTTTATTTTCACCTCACGAGGCTTGCAAGTCGGGCTATGTTTTTGAACCTGAAGAGAGAGACTCAGAGTTTTTGCCAAAAATCTGCTGAGAGGTAGTCGCCTAAGAAATATTCTTCATACTCCATTTTGTTGGAGATGTCTGACCTGGGTTTTGAACGGTGGCCTTACGTCTAGTAAACCTAGATTGCGATTTCAATGAATTTCCCTCTAGCATCAACCATAGCCCTGTTTAAACACGCTTATTTGTGTGTCAAGTAACACCAGTTATTACGATGAATTTTTTATGGCACCAGTACAGATCTCCACAACTATAGACGTTAGGTAAGTTGTGCCATCCACCGAGTATATATACGACAACCTCTCTATTTTCGGATGATCCTGGAAAATGACAGTATTACGTCGTCACCAACCAACGTCACTATATGCAAGCTGCATTTGTCAAACCAGAAGACCTCTCGTATAATATTATAGAGCAGCCAGATATGCCGCCTTGTAGAACAGATAGGTTTCCTAAACCATTCAATCTACGCAGTAAGCAATCTTTCCCGTACATACATACATATATAATTGGTCATTACAACCCTTCAGTCTAGACTACGATATAGCTTCTCACGCCACTTATGTTGAGTGTGAAATTAAATTTAATAAGTCGACTCCGAACGACAGATTTTTGCGAAACTTTTCCGTTCTAATTGAGTAAAGAGGAACACCGATCATGCAATGAGAGTACGTAATAAGCAGGTGAGTGATCGTCTTAAAGTCACCGTTAGACCCGAACACGCAGTGCAAACTCTAGTAAACGAAACCAACACAACTTTTTGAAAACATATGAAAACATATACACATTTTTTTCATTCACACGATTTAATAGCACGAAACCAATACAACTTTTAAAAACATATGGAAAAAATGTGTATAAGTGTATCGGACTTTTATATGAAAAATATCAACAACAATCATACACTGTTGTATGTTCTTCCAACAATACAATGAATACAACGATACAACGGCTTGTGGGAATTGACCAAGTGTGTTGCATTTTAAAATTCATGCACTTATTGACCCACCCTAGTACATACATACAAAAGAAGAATTAAACACTTATGTCTACCAAGCTTAAGTCAAGTTTACAACCTAGATACTGTTTGTTAGTTGTAGTCTGTTCTACATTCAATATAACATTTAAGAAGCCAAGAAAAAAGAAATTATTATTCGAATATTCGTATAAAATTTTTGGATTTCTTAGTGCCCCCAGTAAATAAAGCGAAAAACAAATAGTAAACAATTTGAAATGAAATTAAAAAGCAATGATAAGATGAGAATAACTTTACATTGATAAGTTAAGTCAATAAATAACTGCCTTTCATTATAACTGTCTATCAGTTTTGCTAGAAAAGCATTAATATTTGACTTTCAAGAAGTTGTACAAAAACTAAAGCCTATTTTATGGCGGAAATACATATGTATTTTTCGTAATATATGTGTTTTACACGTAAATTAATCTATAAATATTTACACAGAACGTGTATGCGAAGCACAAAGATAATATGAAAACAAGTGAGAGAGAGTGTGGAGAGTAAAAGTGTGTATGGGTACATACATACATAGTATGTGTAACTGTGTTTGTTCACATCGACAAACATAAAAAATAGATATACACATGTAGAATTTACATCAATAAATCGGGTATTTACACCTCTCACACGTATATGAGACACGCTCTCTTTTGCACTCTCGCTTTCTCTCTCCCTGAAGCCTAAAACCAAACAAATAACTGCTGACAGAGCATGTAAAACATATAATAAATGTTTGTTGATTTCGTTTATCTTTCTCTCCCTCGTTCTCTCTCTCTCTCAGTTTTTTTGGTCTCTATTTAATTGTTTAGTTGGTTTTGAATACAATACATATGTATATCGTATCTGTGTGTGTTATAAATAACGTTTATTATTAATAAAGATCAACTCCGTAAATTGAATGGCATTATTTTGTAGTTCAAATGTCTATTCCTGTAAGAACTGGCCATATTTTCTTCTGTTTTTTTCTATTCTCTCTTCTCTTTTATCCTCTGCAGCCGAGGTTTTTATCTCTCGTAACATTTGCTGCCATTTGAACTTGAAGAAAGATTTTCAATAATGTCCGTATCATTTCATATTATTTTTGCGTTAAATTTATGCCAATGTAAAGTAAAAGGAAATAGAATAAGTATGTAAAAAAAGAGAGAGTGAGAGCGGAAGAAAGTAAAAGTACAAGACAAAAATCAACCAAAAAAAATCTAAAGCGGGTAGTTAAACCCCTTTAATGTTGTGGTATTTTAGGCTTATGTTGTGTGTTTAACATTAATTTTATTGGATTTTGTTTTTCTTTTTCAATATTTTATGGCTTATAAAAAATGTTTGGCAAAAAAAAATGTTTTTCGTAAGCAGTCAAGAAAAAGGAAAAGATATGAAAAAGGGGTTAAAAAAGAGATTAAAAATTGTGATTCTTAAATCTGAACGTTTTATCGATATTAGAAAGGATTTAAAAACGATTTTTTTTTGTATTTGGAAAGGAAATGGGCACACGGTTGGAAGTAATAATAATTTGAAAAGAAGTATTAAGGAAATATGGGTTTCGAATATCATATGGAAAGGTTGTCGTATTACAAAGATCCACTTTTCCGTACTCATCTTGTATTTCCTTTCAAACTCATATTTCCTATATAATGAGCTGACAAACTTAAACTATTTGGCTACTAACACCAGCTATTCAGTAATTTAGATATATAGCTAGACAGCATGAACGACGTATCGAACTCATATTTGTAGTGAAACGTTGAGGGATGATGCTGGTAAAAAGATGCAAACGATCGAAAGATACTTGTCGTCGTTTCGTATAAAATTCTTAAAAATTCTACGGAAAATCTTTTAAAGACAGAATTTAGAAATGATTTGCAATAACTTCGGATCTAGAAAAGCACTTTTGAATACTTTATCCCTTAAGGACTTTATTAAAAACTCCAATTGAAATATTTTTCTATCAATTTTTGAGATTCCTACTTACTTAATTGGTCATTTCAACATTTTAGTCAGGATTACAACCTAATTTCTCACACCACCCTACAGTTAAATGTTGAGCAATTTTGCATGGCAATTTTATTTACTCTCAGAGTTTTTGGCAGAAGAGTGCCGAGAGAAAATCGCGAAAAGAAATATTTTTTAATTTTTCGTTTTGTTTGAGATGCCTGAGCTAGGATTTGAACCACATGCTCTCTTCTAATTCGCCAAGACACTACATATTAATGGATAATAACGATACAATTTCGTTCATAGATTTTACGAACGATTTTGTTACCATAGCATGCGAAGGCTTTACTAACAAATGATAGATCGGATTGAAGGATTTGAATTAGGCGGACAATATTTGCTTACTTGCTCACACATTTACCGATAAATAACTAAAACTGAGATTAATGCAGGAAGTTGTAGTCTTCTTTGGTCTGAGTGGCATAATGAAGTTATTGTATCTGCAATACAATCGATGGGGAGCAACAGGTTACGACAGATCCGCCGAAGAATGTAAGATAAAGCTCCGCAACAAGCTGATCTTCCTGATTTTCTTCAAAATGAGATAGAATTGACATCTTCTTGTTGGCATCTACAAAGCTTGCCTAACTTATGCATGTGCTTCGAAAAAATGGTAGAACTCAGGAGTTATGCATGACATTCAATGGGAAACTGATGTTCAGGCAATAGGCTGACAACAGAGGACGACCAAAGTAATCGAGACCACATGCATTCATTCACTAATATCGGATCGATATTATTATCCAATAATTAGACCAGTTTGAGGTTGTACGCGTGCTAATAAGCGATAACGACAATATACAATACTAAATTGCTATTCATTTAACATAAAGCTGAGTAAAATGTGCAACGCGGTACTTTACAAGGGAGTTATGGTTATGGGTTACTACTGTAAATAATCTCGGATGCATGTTGACCAATAATGGACTTGAAATAGTTTGCTCTTCGGATAACTTCATAACAATCGTGAGTTGAAAAAATACTTACTAATAGTAACAGATGCTCTAAATACACGCATTTAATGTAAACCGGGATAAAACTAAGATCCACTTGTTTACAAGGAAAAATGAGAACATAGGCCATGTCAAATACTACGGTGTTATTCTGGATAGAAAGCTAAGAATAAAGCAACTTCTGGAGAAAGTGGCTGTGAAATCACATAGTTTTTGGTCTATGTGAGGTAAGGCCATTATATCGAAACAGTGCCTCTAATCAATAAACATTGTTGAATAGAAAGCGAAGGATCAAAGTATTACAAACGGTTAGAAGGATGTGCTAGATGGCAATAATCATCTCGATAAGGGCAACGTTTACGAAAACAATGGCTCTCTCCGTTCAAAAGATTGAGACGCGGATACAATATAAGACGGCTCTCATGTCCAATCAAGTTTTTAATATATTTAAGTGGATTTGAAGAGGCCAAAAAGCATACTCTTTGGATATAACTGAGAACATGGAAGGATATACGCATGATACCCAGTGTCTTAATTGCCATCTATTGCATCAGCTAATACCGGATCTATAATGTTAATCGAACAGAATCCTAGCTCATCTATGATCTGAAGAGCATCAGTATGTCTATGGTAAGTAGGTAAGTAAAGCCTTATATTTCAAAATTTTATCCCGACTACCCTAAAGTAACATTTCAATTAAAAAGTGCGTTTACTTTCTGCACAAATTGATTGCTTTTTATTTTAATTATTTCAATTCTAATTTCTTACGAACCCCACAATTATTTGCTGTCCAAAATTTATTTTCAACAAAATGTTGCATACTTTTAAGGAAATTTAAAAACTAAAAGTATGCAGCATAATTAATTAAATTCTAACATTTTCTTTTAAGCCATTATCGTTTTAAGCCATAAACTCATGTTTTAATTAATTTTTCGACTGTGTTTCAAACAAATTTTCTAGTGGATTTTCAATTCCAATCAGACTGCAAGCTTTTACTTCTATTCTATTTAGAAAAACTTGTTGTCTTAGCATTGCTTGTTAACCCCTAAAATATGCAACAACAATTTGTATTTTGTTGTTATTTTTACAAACGACCCCCAACGCTTTTGCTGTTACTAGCTAAATAAAGCATAGAGAAAACATTTTGCATGTAAAACTGTTTAAAGCATTTTACGGAAATTAAAAACAGACGCAGTAAAACCCTAAGAAATATGCAACATCTTTTATGTTTTCTTGATTTTGTTGGTTTTTTTGTTTTTCATAAATAAATTGTTTGTTAGTAGAGCCATAATGTTTAAATAAAACACATTTTATTTAATTTGCTTTGTAAAGAAAAGGAAAGCAAAAGAGCTTAAACCTTAAGATATGCAACGTTTACCTTTTCTTTGAAAAAAAAAATAATAAATAAAAAATAATAATTTTCCAATTAACCCTTAAAATAAAAGACGTACGATATTTATTTGAATGGAACTATATTTCGTTGCAACAATTGTAACAAAATTTTAAAAAAATTTGAAAAATTTTGTTGAATTATAACCCCTGAAACTAGGCTTTGTTTTTAGGTTTTCTGTTAAGGAAGAATTAAAGAAAGTTGAGGGTTTTGGAAAATTGGAATCAAGGGATATGTTTGGCTAAAAAAATTGAGTCTTTTGAAGCGCCCATTCGTCGAAAACAATACTGAATATAAAATCGCAAGGGAGAAAATATAGAGCTACCAGAAGCTATTGATGTTCTGGGCATGAAAATCCAAAGCGATTTTTACTGGGACCAACATACTCGTATTTTTCAAGTGGCGTAAACAGGATTAAATTGTTTCGATGTTGCAAAGTGTACATCACTCTGTCTGATCTCGTCGAAGTCGTTTTGTCTTAATAGGAATAGGTTGGGCAACTTAATTGATAGGTTAGGTAGCGGACCCCCTAGAAGAAAGAGGTCCCTCTTAAGCCCGCATTTAACCCCATTGTGATAAAACCTCAGGCTTTTAGCTTTTGCATGAGGTCGCCCCAAGACACATGCTTAGTAAATCTGATTTGTTACTTACTAGATTGGTCATTTCAACTCCTTAGGCAGGCTTATTTAGCTTCTTACACCACCCACGTTGTGAGTGTTAATTTTGTTGATAAGTGTCGGGACCTACAGTTTAATGGCGACTCCGATCGACAGTTTTGGAAACTTTTTCATGGCAATTTTTATTTTACTTTCAGAGTTTTTGCCAGAAATCTGCTGAGAGGAAGTCGCCGAGGAAACATTTTTTCATATTTCGTTTTGTTGGAGATATCGGAGCTGGGTTTTGAACCATGACCCCACGTCTCAAGTAATTGGTAATTACAATCCTTCAGTGAGGATTATGACCTAGCCGCTTACACTACTAACTTTGTGGGCGTTAATCTTTATACATGAGTGGCGGGACCTACAGTTTAAGTCGACTCCGAACGACAGATTTTTGAGAAACTTTTCATGGAAATTTTATTTACCCTCAGAGCTTTTGCCTCAGAGCTTTTTCCAGAAAACTATTGAGAATTGAACCGTTGCTTCTCTTCTAATAAGACAACACACTAACTACTAGGCCACGGTGACTTGAAATAGCATACAATAGTTGAACCACATAATCGCGATTGTAAGCTGCTTTGCTTGATTGTTCATTACAACTTAGCTTGCCTCATCACCCATGTTGCGTGTGTTAATTTTATCCATGAGTGGCGGAACCTAATTGCGAAACTTTTTCATTGCAATTTTTATTTTACTCTCTGAGTCTTTACTAGGAGACCGCTGAGGGGAAGTCGGCGCCGAATGAAATACTTTTTCGTATTATGTTTTCTTCGAAATGTCTGAGCTGGAGCTTGAACAACGGCCTCATGTCAAAATATGCCAAAACACTACCTACTTGAAAACTTTACACAAAATAATGTGATTCTAACAATGTGATGCCTACAATATCACCTTTCAAGCAAGCTATAGAGTTGAGATATTATATTTTAGACTCATCTATCGAAAAAATTTTTTTTTCAGAAAATGTTTGCAATAAAGTTAAAAATTTGCCAAAAAAAAATCTCTCATTTCCAAGTAATACATTCAACTCAGATTTCGTTATGTATAGCCATGGTCACTGTTGCCAACTTTTTTCCAAAAAATATCGCTAAAGTCGACTAAAAAATAGCTATAAAATAGCTAAATTTTAAAAAAATTTAAAAATTTAGCGATAAATCGCCAAAACAATAAACTTGAAAAAGTTTCTAAGAAAATTTACTTAAAACATAGCTAATTTTTTGGGAATTTTAATATCATGTAAAAGAGACAACGATTTATCGCTTAATTCTGAAAAAATACTCGCAATAAATTTAAATTCAATTTTTTTTAAATTATGTACATATATTTAAAAAATTCTGGAAACATATACACTGAGCGCCAAAAGTGAGTAAACACCACTGAAATAATTCATAAAATATTTATAGTCGAATAAATTTCCAAAAATAAAAACGTGTATTTATTACTTATAAAATGTGAAAACAAAAACAACAATTCATGATAAAGGAACCTTTTTATAATTAAGGACAAAACTGTTTTATACTTAAAAACAAGTGTTGACTCACTTATGGCGCGCACTGTATGTATATACATAGTAATAACAATTAAAAACTAAATTAATTGAATATTGTAAGCCAATCTTCAGCATTTGTACTTTCATACGTGGAATTTTTTCCGATTTTGTGTAACACTAATTTCGGGACCTCATAATTGTAGCAACAAAAAAATCGCTAGATTTATAGCTAATAGCTAAATCATATTTTTTCCCGCAAATTGGATTTCAAAATCGCTAGATTTGACGAGAAAATAGCTAAATTGGCAACAGTGGCCATGGTATGTTTGTGTGTAACTGTGATTTACTGTATTATCCTGTATTTTCAATTATTTATTTTCCTATACACTTATAAACAACTTATACACACTCTTAAACTTTATTTTCTCACACATACTTGTACTACTCTATATTCCTCTATACCTATGTATGTATGTATGTATTCTTATATATACATACATAAAATACTACAGTTAACCAGACTCTCAGACATAAGCTAAGTGCTGCTGTTGGTTCAAATAATAAGAATTTTTTTTTGCTTATTTTTCTTTCGTCATTATTTCGTTTTCGTATTCCCAAAAAAAAAAATACAATTTTCCTCAGTGCTGACATGGCATATTCACATCTCGACTTTTTTTTCTTTTTCTGTACATTTTTTTGTTTATTTTATTTAATTTTTTTATTCCTCCTTTATTTATATTTATTTATTATCGTTCGTTTTATTCTTTTGTTTTTGTTTTTGTTTTATTTTTAATTTTTTTTAAATTTTTTTTTGTTTTCTTCTTAAAATTTTTCTTCTGCCCAATGCACACGAAAGAGAGCAACGATAAACGAATTGAATTTACTCAATAAAACTGTTTTAACCCATACTTAGCCATTGATATCTTAAACAAATACCAGCTTATATTCATCTAGACATACACACACACACATACACACAAACACAGAGAGAGAGAGGGAGATCTTTGTTGATATTCTCAAATAACCGCATAACTGGGAAGAATTAAGTTTATTGGGAAAGCTTTGAAACATATACTCATAGAAACTGACAGTTTTATTATTAAATACTGACAGTACGATATTATTCTGAAAAGATATTTTGTCCACAATTCTTTAGGGAATGAAAAGAAGTTCTCTTGCTGTTTTATTAAGATATTTTAAAAAGTAAACTCAATTAACAGGTACAGCGATAAGGAGTTCACTATTTTTGCTTAAAATTATGTTTGAATTTACAAAAGGACACTTGTAGGCTATTTGCTGGGATAGATGAATGTTGTCGATTAAGCAAGTCTAAGCCCGGTTGTTACAGATTATATGGTCAGAATAGAAGCTGCCTCGGTTTTTGAGGGCAAGACTTTCTTAGTTGATCATTACAACCCTTCAATCAGGATTACGACCTAGTTTCTCATACCACCCATGTTGTGTGTGTTAAATTTAAGCATGCGTGGCGGGACTTACAGTCGATTGCGAACAATAGATTTTTGAGAAACATTTCATGGCAATTTTATTTACATCCAAAATTTTTGAGATCTGCTGAGAGAATGTCTACGAAGAAATATTTTTTCTTATTTCGTTTTGTTCGAGACGTCTGACCTGGGGTTTGAACAACACCCGCACATCTAATAAAACAGTAGGTTGTGTGTTGCTACGACGTGAAATCGTTTCGGACGCAAATGTCCCCATAGTTTCCTCGCTGATTACAAGCTAAATTGTTCGCTATCACCAAAGAGCTGGTCTGAGAATACATCGCAGTCGAGTGATAGACAGGCAAACTTCCTAGGCGTTATGTATGCAGAATAACGCTCTCAAAGCTCTTGCACAAATATGATGTGTTGCAGAGCTGGGTGCCAGGTGTGGCACAACTATCGAACTCTTAAATTTGCGAATCCCTTTAAAGACCAACAATGGAATGTGTGGCTTTTTATACAGAAAATATGGTAAAAGCTGGATAGAAGGGGCATGAAAACTTGGCTTAAGCTCCAAAGTATCATGCTCGGTAATTAATGCATTATGGGCACTAAAACGACGCGCATTAATATTGGACACAATTTCTGCAGAAGCTGTATAAATGAGGAAAATGAGAAGACTGTTCTTCAATTATTGAGTGCATGTCCAGCATTATGGAGGACAGCAGGAGACAAGATAACTTTTAACATGCGGCTTCTGATTTTGGCAGAACGGCGCAGAAGCTGATAAAGCTCCAAAGGAACACGTTCAGTATCATTGTTGGAGCCATTACTAAGCATTGCTTTAAGTATACACATGTGAGGCGCATTAACCTTGGAGACATAGCAAACAATTCCTGCAGAAAATGCAGAAACGAAGATGACTGTTCTTTATCTATGGTGTGCATATCCAACACTATGCCGAGTAGAATGCAATTTGGTGTCTACCACATAGAAGATCTAAACAAACTGTACGGCATGAATATTGATAGTCAGAGTTGCTTCATCAGCTGTTTTGAATAGTTCTGGATCAAAGGGAAAACAAAAACCAAGTATCACAAGGGGCCTCAGATGGCATATGCAACTTCTCTTTGAGTAAATAGCCACCACTACCTACCTACATATCTACTGTGCTGAGTTCCAAACGAAATCTAAACAAACTGTCTGTGCATGAATAATGGCGATTATAATTGCTTCATCAGAAGTTCGGGCTTCAGGTTGCGAACGTATGTATGTCTATCCACCTTTTTTTTTGAGTAGACAGACTACCACTGCGTACCTGCCTGTCTTCTGTGCTGTGTTTCAAAGTACAGTGACCTTTGTGGCAATCAGATTGCAGATGAGTTTCCTCTAGATTTCGCAACGAATTTCGTGCACTTGGTTGAACGCCTTACTAGTTCTCAGTTCTTCTTCGAGCTAACCGATTGCCATAAAATGTTTTCCAATCTCTTATTAGCTTCAACGTTTTAAAAGATTTAAAATTAGAATATTTGTTTATTTATCGAAATGTTTATCGAAATAAATAAATAACTTGAAAAACAAAATAATAAAACTCAAATGAAAATAATTTTAATCACAGCAGCACTGTGTATAACTGTGACGTAAATTTCTTAGCCCAATTCTCGCGTCTCCTTAGAATCGTATTTAAGGAATAAATTCTAATTTTATTGGAATATAGTCCGCCAACTACGTTTTTCACTACACCCCAATATTTAATGTTTAAAAGAGTAGTATTATAAACATACGAGGGTGGGCACATAATTAGCTTTGAACGTTTTTTAATATATTAACGCTGAAATAATAAATCTAAATATGTAAAGTCGCCGTAGTCTAGTAAGTATTGTGTTGGCTTATTAGACATAAGGCCACGGTTCAAACCCCAGGTCAGACATCAAAACGAAATATGAAAAAATATTTCTTAGTCGACTTCCTCTCAGCAGATTCCTGACAAAAACTCTGAGAGTAAATAAGACTGCCATGAAAAAATGTCTCAAAAATCTGTCGTTCGAAGTCGACTTTAAACTGTAGGTCCCGACATGCATGGATAAAATTAACACACACAACATGAGTGGTGTGAGAAACTGGGCCGTAATCCTTACAGAAGGGTTGTAATGGCCACGCATGTATTATATGAACACACACAAGATGAATGGTGGGAGAAGCTGGGCCGTAATCCTGACTGAAGGCTTGTAATGGCCAATTATGTATGTATGTATGTTATTGGCATTGCAATATGCCACGAATCTTCTTTTTGGACTGGAAACATTTTTACTGGAATACTAAATAGCAAAAAATCACCCGTTATTTTATAAAAATGATACTCATGAAAGTATTTTTTATATCAGATCTGGTAACTTAGGAAGCACCCTCGTACTTACTAAATTTATTTATAAATATATGTACATACGTACAATACGTCTGCATATCTTTATACTCATGCATCGTATGTTACTTTACTTCTCATATTATTTTATAACCATGCATATGCGTATGTATTACAGAGCGTAAAAAAAAATTTTATTATAAAAAAATAAAAATAAAAATAAAAAAAGGAAGAAGAGAATTAAAATCAAAAGTAAACAAGTTTAAAACCATAAAAATGAAAAAGAAATTAATTTTTATGTGCATTTGTTATCAGGGCGCACAAGAAGAAATTAAAATGTTGAAAATAAAAATCAAAATAAAATAAAAAAAAAATAAAATTTAAATGGAAAACCAAATAAACAAACAACTAAAAATTATTATCGGAAATATTTAACAGAAAAATATTGAAATTGAATAAATTTTGAATATTTTTTTCAAATATTTGATTTGCTTTTTACACGAACAAAATCGTACTAATGGAGGGAGGCTGTTGAGTATTTACTTTTCTTATGAAAACGGCAGTTATTTTTAAAGCATAAAGAAATTAAATTAAAAACAAAATATTAACGTATAAAATATTATTTGGAATATAACCATAATATGCGAAATATTTTTAATATTTGGTTGCTTTTTTATCCGTTTAAATGGTCATTACAACCTTGCAGTCAGGATTATGACCTAGCTTTCACGCGTACAGTTTAAAATCGTCCAGATTTTAATGGTTTTTGCCAGAAATGTGCTGAGAGACAATCGCCGAGGAAATATTTTGTCGGATTTCGTTTTGTTTGAAAAGTCTGACCAGGAATTTGAACCGTAGCCTCGCATCCGATAAGCCATTACACTGCCTACAAGACTACGGCAACCACTATACTAAGCAGCATAAATTTGTAAAAAAAAAAAAGTACTTTGTTTCACCAGGTTAAGGCTTTTTGAATAACTGAAAATATGATTCGATTATAAAATGTTGGCCAATATAGAGAGTCCGCGATTAGTAATCCTTTTAGGAATCTGAATAGATTCACCCAAAAACCACTTTTATTTTCCTGCCGTGGATGGAGAATTCATATACGTATTCAGTAAATGTCATAGCATTAGAGATATATCAGGTTGCATCATTTCCACAAAAGACACCAAAAAGCATTCACTTTAAAACTCCCCGTTTGACCACTCTAGCACCTCATTCTCTTCCAGGTGACTCTCAGTTTGGATATTCCCCCCTATGACTTTTTCCGTTTGCAAGAAAAAGCTGGACTGAAGGAGCTTGCAATAAATGACTCCCGTAAGATCTAAACAGGCTATTGGACTTTCATAAAAAATTTCCCACTTAGACCAGCGCTTAGGTCCAGTGTCCAGTCCTCCAGTCCAATTAATATCCAACTCGGAAATCAAACATTATCAGAAGAAAACTAAGCTAACTGCAGAGTCAATTTTACGATTGCAACAATCTTTATATTGGAGAATTTCAATCAAAGATAACAGATAATAAGACATTAAATGCCTCAACCTCTTCATGGCAAAAGCTGTGCACTGACATATGAAATGAAAAATACAGCAGAGTTTACAGAAGTCCTTCAATGAAATGCTTAGCCTATCGAAATGACTTCCAATAAGACAGTGGCCCATGTGAAACGTAATTGTGTGATTGACGGCCACACGATTTAAGGATAGAAGTGAATTACACGATTTTAGGATAGAAGTGAATCAGTCTTATCCATACAAGGCCAGCAGAGATTAGGAATATTACACGTACTTACGTTCCTGATGCCTAAAGATATGAGCCTCGCTGTTAATTTAGCAAAAGCAGTGGGAATACCTAAACCATGTAATATCAGATATTGTGATCTCCGCAGAGGCCATGCAATTTCTGAAGATATCCCTTTGTCCTGGAAACTAGAAGGTAAAATTGTTTTCTGCTCTGTAGATTCTTCTAAAATTTTTGTCACACATATTAGTTCTATTCTTTTTCTATCATATTTCCTACTATATTCTCTGCCATTACATATCCAATTCTTAGTTGCATGGCCTCTCGCTCGATTTGCATTCGATTGCGTTGAAAGAAAACATATTTTTCATCATCAGTAATTTCGTCTCCCTCATAAATTCATTATCTTGAACTACATTCATTCATACATACATAATTTGTTATTACAATACTTCAGTCAGGATTACGACCTAGCTTCTTACACCACCTATGTTGTGTGTATTAATTTTATACATGAGTGGCCGAGGACCTACAGTTTAAAGTCGTCAGCGAACGACAGATTTTTTTCAGAAACTTTGAATGGCAATTTTTATTTCCTCTCACATTTTTTGTCAGAAATCTACTGAGAGGAAGTCCTCGAAGAAATATTTTTTCATATTTCGTTTTACAGGAGATGGTCTCACCGGGGGTAGAACCATGGGCTCACGTCTCATAAACCAGCATATATCTACTAGACTACAGCGACTCTTTCATTTATTCATCGTGTATAAATATTTTCTGAAGTACCCATGACCTGTGGGCAATTGCTTCATGTAATAATTTACGTCGCCTCCTCTCTAAGTCAGTGATTAGTTTACCATACATTATTTTCACTGTCCTACCGACCTTATCACTATTCTATCTGCCTGCCCACAAATACATTCATATTTGCTCATTACAACTTTTCCGTCGGGATTACGACCTAGCTTCTCACACCACTTATGCTGTGTGTGTTAATTTTATACATGAGTGGCGAGAGCACTCTTAAAGTGACTTATGTTTCATTCTCTACATGATTTGTATAGCCGACGCCTATACTGTATAGTATGCCCTATAACTCTCAGCGCAATTCGCTGTCTTATCTACCTAGCATTACTCCATTACTAGATTCCATAGAGCAGGACTCTATTGTGTTCTGAATACGATAGTGATCGAATCCTATGTAGTACTAAAAAGTTTTTTAAATAAAAAACTAATAAAAATCACCGTTTCAAATGAGAACGTCCATTGGCTCAATGAGATAGTATGTCCGCAACCCAAAATTCAGTCGGCGTCTGTTTTCAATGTGTTATACTGATGGTCTGCATCTGTCTCTTATTGAGCGGCAGCTTCAAAATCCTAATAGTAAGCAAAAAACTCACACCCTCCGTGTCGTTATAACGAGAAGAAAAGCAAAATAAGGCCATTATTATCGTAGAAAGTGCATCGATATCAGGCTATGACTGGTTACATGTGATTAAATCCACGATTAGTAGATAGCGATGCTAGATCCCTGCATGCTATTACAATCGTGCAAGAGAAAAAATTCCTCCAGGTGGCTATAAATATTATGAGTACCATATCTGCTGTAGAGGCTAGTCAGCCTAAATGGCTGCTACCCACTATAGCTCCTTCTATGAAGAGAAAGAAACATTAGATAATTCCGAACACACTTTCTTCAGCTGTTGTCGATTGGCCGAAAGCCGTCAGGGACTGGAAGCTGAAATCGGCGTCATTAGCCCTACAAACGTCGTGCTGAAAATGATAAGCAGTAAAGAGTGCTGGAACGCAGTAAAACACTTTGTAGAGCACGTCCTGCGAAGGAAGAAATTTGACCTAGACGCAGCAGACTGAGAATAGAGCGAAGTCTGGACGCAGGCTAACGACGATGGAACTGGAACATTTGCCAGAAAAGGGGTAAACCTCGAAGTAATACAACCGTGGTTCGGAGGTGGAATGATTCCCCGGTGAGGAGACAAGGCGGGTTTTTAGTCGGTATAACCAGTGGGAGAGTCCGACATATCATGTCTGGTGACGACCATCATGTATGCATAAAGCATTTTCCCTCCTTCCCGCAAAAAAAAAACCAATATAGCTCCTAAACGCCAGGGTTTATAACAGGGGTCGAAGGAGACATTATTGAAGTATCTTATAAGATATATTTAAGGCAAGATTCCCTATAAGTAGCATTAGAAAAACCTTTCAGAAATCATCGAATAATACTAAGAAACCAATACATTTCTTCAAGCAATTGTAAATTGGTTATCACCTACACTCTAACACGTGCGGTAATGAGTATGGATAGGAGCAGTCTAGGACCATAACCACGTCTGAAGATATTATTTGGTACCAAATTAATTTAAAATCATACGCAGATCAGTAAAATTGCTTGGGGAAGAATGAGGTTAAAATTGAGTGAATAAAAGGCGCCAGGAGTTATAGTCGTATGGCAGAATAGTTGCTTTGGGTGTTCCGTTCTACCCCAACCTTGTGGTATGACCCATATCGGACTATTTAAATAATCTGAGAGAATTGTTCTTTTTTTTTAATGAAAACTCTCAAGTGCATTTACGGAGACAATATATTTTTGTACAATATTTTAAAATTTTATTTTCTGTTTTACTAAAGGTCAACATAAAACAGATTTTTTTAAGGTTTTTTCAATTTTAATGTTTCTTTCATTTTTTTTGTAACGCCTTAAGGGAATAACAAATTACAATTTTGCTCCGTAAAACAAGTATGTTCTGACACACACAAAAAATGTACTTTCTTAAATAAACAATTAAATAACGAATAAATTACAATTAAAGTCAATTTGTCTATTTTAATTACGAGATATATTGCCAAACCTCAAGGCATTTTCACAAAAATAAAAAGAAATAAAATTTTGTTGCCTACTTTACTGCATATACCCCTGATAGAAATTAACAGAAATATAAGACAATAATTGTGTCAAAAATGTATTCATTTTAATATCAGATTTATGCATTGAAAAAAGGATGTAAAAACTACCTGTAAATAATGCTGAAATAATGCTGAAATATTTAATAAAATATTTATGCAAGTAATTGTAAAAATTCAATGGGGTTAACACAAAAGTAATTGCAAAAGGTTGACTATCGGCCTGCATAAATAAAAAAACTGATAAAAAGAATAAAATTAAGGGAAAATAGTTTTTACTTAAAATACTTGACATATTTACTGAAAGAGAAAAATCATACACATACGTACATGTAGACGTACGCACATGTAGAGAATGAAATTCCCGGAATTAAAATCAACAATAAGCAGCATTACTTTGCATAAAGTTCAATTGCTTGCGTATAACCACCTACAAACACATGAAAATCATTTTTAAAATGCCTTCATATACGAGGATGCAATTAAAATTCACAGAATTAATGTATAAAGGACCAGCAGTTGTATTTATAAAATGAAATATACGCCTTCTGTTTCCTTGAAGAGCAAGGTCCTAATTAGGCTTAAGCGTATGTCTGTTCTGATACATACATACATAATTGGTCATTACAATCCTCCAGTCAGGATAACAACCTAGATGCTCACATAACTTATGTTGTGCATGTTAATTTTATACACGATTGGCGGGACCTACAGTTTTAAGTCTATTGCGAACGGCAGATTTTTGTGAAATTTTTCACGGCAATTTTATTAAGAGTTTTTGCCAGAAATCTGCTGAGAGGAAGTCGCCGAAGGAAATATTTTTTCATATTTCGTTTTGATTCGAGATGGGGTTTGAACCTTGACCTCATGTCTAATAAGTCAACACACTACCCACTAGACTACAGCGTCTTGCTACCACAATTATTCAACACGGGGTTCCAACAACCGTATAGGAAACCAATCTGTTTCGTCTTCTATTGCAGCAATCTTCGTATTAGCGAGTTCAGTTAAGTTAGACAGAAAGTGGCAGGTTAAGAACCTCTGTCTCTACATGACAAGAGCAGGGCACTTCTCCTTAGACTCACAGTTGCTGCAGAAGATATTGGAAGAAATTTTACATCAATTGGCACACTTTTCAACAAGACAGTAACCCACAAAAATCGTTATTGTTCAATGGATGGCCATGCATTTCTTTTCTTATCCACACAAGTCTAAAGGGGTCTAGCAGTATAGCAGAGGGGCTGTCAATGAAGTTGAGCCCCTCTTCCAACGAGCAGAAAATGTCTAGTCCAACTGACGCAATCGGAACACTTACGTCCCATAGCATGACGGAGATACTAAGCTCCGTACCCCAGCCAGTGCATCAGAAATGTATTTTCGGACGATATCCCCTATAACCTGGAACACATCTAAGTGTTACCACTGAATAATCCGATATTTTCCTAAAAAAATTTCGGCATCCATGGACGAGAGCGGATGTCGAAGTAACAGTCAAACTGTCCTAGTAAATTAAGAAATGTTCAGGTAAAAACCCGCCACCCAATAAAAATTGCTCCACTTTCAAACTGTACAGGACTTACGCCTGGATTTCTTTGTTAAGCCGTTTAATTTTAGAACCGCTCTCGTCTGTTTCCAGTATTGGCATGCGATAAACATTCAGTTGATGCAAGTGTATGTAAACTTATAAGAAATTCCTCATTGTATTTGCATATGCATACATACAGGAAATTGTACTGAAAGGGTGCAACATTTAAAATGTGGACCGTTTTTAACTGCTTCCGATTATTACATAGTATTACAAGTTATTCAGCCCAATCCAACCAGGTTTGAAGTCTTGAGGAGACAAAAAATTTTCATCATGGTTTTCGTACTTCCATTCCCCACAAAATAGGTTTTCCAAGAAGTCCTCTGAACACCCAGAGAGGATGGAATCAATAATGAACATCACTGGAAACTTAAGCAGCGCCATCTCTTGAGAAAGAGTACGATTCAATGAGCAGCACATGCCACCAATACACCAACTATAACAACTTGAATACATTTTATGACAAAAATGTTGATTCTGGGCAAAGAAAGATGGTAAATGACCGACGATACTTACTACTAGGCCTAACAATACAAAGCCTGAATGGTATCCCTACCATTCTCGAACTTGCCGTAATAATTCTATCATCTCCCTAACTAGAGAAACTTAATTACTGAATCTAAAACACAGCAGAGAGCTACAAAACTGCTTTGTTACAGTCCAATGCATCTTAAATGAACGAAAAATAATACAAAATTCGAGAGTGACGTTCCTATGAATTTGAATCGCTTAGGCCTATAGCCTAGAGTCTTGTTACGTCAGAAGGTAAAGTCTCTCTATTTCATTAAAAAAAATTTACGTAGGATTGTTATGAGTTTTGTTTGAATAAAAGTTTGATTTTCAAAAGCCGTCCCTTTTAAATGCGGTCCACACTTTATATTAATTGATTGCATTGTATATGTATGAGTATACAAATACATTCTACCATTTATTCCTTCACATACAGAGCCATGTGTGTGGAATTAAAAGCGTAGATGTTTTCGTTTATCTCTCTCTCTCTCTCTCTCTCTCTCTGTATGTGTGTATAACTGTTACTTACACACACACATACACTCATATAGCTCCTGTTAACTGTAATTTCACTTTGGCTTCATTGTAAAACAGCGAAAAAGACAGCATAAAAGAGTACAAAAAAAACATGTAGAAAATTTTATTGTAAGAAATTAATTGAAAATAATTCAAACGCGTATGTGTGTGTGCACTCCTTAAAACAGTAGCCAAAGGCTTAAGAATCTTATTGTTTTTACAAAAGCCTTCTCTCTCTACTTACATACAGAGAAATGAAACATTTAAGTAATTTTATAAAGGATATTTGCCCTTTTGTGGCATTAACAACAAATACAAGTTCTAAGTTTAATTAAAAACAAATGGTTTAAGTCGTGGACAAATGAAATAAAATAAGAAACGAATTCTTAGCATGCAATACAATAACAAATAAGGACAAGGATAACACTTGGACAAGCTTACTGCTGAATGTGCTACAATACGATGTTTCTAATTGTTTCTTTAAATCTGTTAAGAAGCATCACAAACCAGATCCAACTTGTTATAAATTGCCTTAAGTCAGCTTCATTAATTAAGACTTTGCAGCTAAGCAGGTTTCTGGATGATAGGATTGCGCTCGTAAGGCTTTTATCGTGAACCTCGTCGCAGTCTACGCAATACCAAAATGGTCCTATAAGAAAATTCCCTGTATATAGCAAATAATTTAACTCCATAGGCGTTCGCCTGATAGATATCCTCGCAAAGAAACCTAGCACTTTAGGCATGCAACGAACAGCACTGTAGTTTGAACGAATATCAAAGAAACTTTCAAGGCCTGAGAGCCACATTAATATGGTAGATGTACGCATGGCCCTTGAATTTACTCTCTTAACAACACTTTAGTCAGGATTACAACCTTTCTTTTCACACCACCAGTAATGTATGTTTGGTTTTTATCCGCGAGTGACAGGACTTACAAATAACATCGACTCCGAACGCCAAATTTATGCCATGAGTTTCCATGGCAATTTTATTTTACTCACAGAGTTTTTGCCGCAAGACTGCTAAGAGGAAGTTGAGAGGAAATATTTTGTTTTATTCGAGGTGTCTAAACTGTGGTTTGTAGCTGGTCTAGTAAGCCAACACACTATCTACATATATGGATTACTAGATCACGCGATGAAGTAGTTTATTACCTCACGCAGATTTCGATCGATAATGAATGTTTTCTACACAACCTGTACCAATTGAATTTTTTCATCACAATTGCACGGAATAGCGAAATACGTAATTTTCAAGTGCGACAAGTTCACCGCTGAAGATCGTGCATGAGAAGAAGTTTTTTGGCTGCAGGCCAACTCTTTAAAATTTGCTCACAGGGAAATGCTAAGTGAAATGCTGGCCAAGTACGATTCAACATACGATTTTTGAATAGACGTGACATAATCGAGAGGCAATACAAGGCATTGCAACAACAGCAGCTACAAAAACATTAACGGCGTGGGGAGAAGTAGCAAACATTACAATGTACTGCATGAGTAGGAGTCATCTACTGAAAAAAAATCAGGAATACGATAATCGTAGATTATTAATCCGAATATGAATAATATGAAGTTAGAGCATAGCACTCTGAATATCATCCTAACGTACGACTTAATCAGTGGTGTTGGAATTAAATACCCAGCCATAGTGAAGTAGTCGAAGTAACAACTAGCTAGCTAACACACATCAGCGTTTCAGAAAAACAACTCGCCATTCGTCGATTCAGACGATAAATTTAAAACTAATCTTCATGGGAATTAGTGGCTCTAAAAAGTTTTACCATGAGACTGCTCTGTTCTCTTTTGTAAGATGTTACAGCTGAGGTTTAAACTCAGTGTCCCCATTTAGCAATTCAAATATACTATACTACTGCCGGCACCGGGTTGAAAAAAGGGTTCAAAAATCATGAAAATCTATTTTCTTTCGAAAATTAATTTCACAATAAAAATTTCGTAATAAATTTATTCCGCAAAATAAACATTTTCGCAGAATTTAATAAAAGGTCCTTAAGTAAAAAACAAATAATATTTTAGTAACTTCATTAAAAGAAGGGTTGAAGAACGTGTGTTAATAAAACTAAAAATCTTTGAAATTTTTTTGCAGCACCTAAATGTAGGCAACAATTTTGAGAAATTTTTTATAATTAGTTTTTAGAGGAGAGAAATATTTAAGTGAGTAACCTTAGGTTTAGCCTTAATGTAGGCTATAAATGTGGTTGAACTTGGAAAATAAGAGTATCTGTTAAGGCCAACAATGAAGCAAATAATGGCCTAAAAAACAGCAAAGTTTATGGCTTAAGTTAATTTTTTTATTAAGGCAACAATTTAAGTTTTAAATATTTCAAAATTCATAAGAATTATCCCAAAGATTTTTAAATTTGATTTTCTTTGTGACATTTTCAAGTCTTTTGATGTCTTTGCAAATGCTAAAACATTTAATATTTATTAAAATTTTTAAAAAGTGCTGCATACATCAAGGAACTCATAACATCAATATTTAAATAAATTCATTTCCCAATTGTATTTATAATTAAAATTATTTTGAAAATTATTATGAAATTCTATGAATTTATTATAGAGTTTTAATTTTTTTGTTTTTGCTCTTATACAAGAAAACCATGTAGAAATATTTCAAACATGTGTAATACATCTCTGAAAGCCTTTAAGTAGGCAAAAGATTTATGTTTTTTTTTTGTTTTAATAGCAAAGGTATATAATCGAATAATATGGCATGCTTATGAGTAATTGGTAGTTGTGAAATATTGCTTTCAACAGCATAATGTTACAGAAAATGTTTCCTTTGACCTTAAAGTAGGCAATAAATATTTGTTGCTGACAAAGAGCTTTACGGTATGCAATGCTTTTTGCACAAGTTGAATAAAAGTATAAAAAAATAACTGAAATAACATTGTTATTCAATAACAAAAATCTTTTTGTTAAAATTAAAGCATACATTTCAGAGTTTTTAAAATAAGAAAATACAATAATTATTTAAAGTATTTCCGTTTATGGATTATAATCGAGATCAGAATTATAAAAAAATTTTGGAAAATGATAAATATTTTAAATTATATAAGAACCAACAAAATAGTATCGGGTTATCCATTAAATGGTTTAAAAACGGTCGATCAAGCAAGGCTGTCAATTGGTAAATACCTTTCTTTCCAAAACTACATCTAAAGTATGAACTCCTCAACCTATCCAGGTAAATGCCATTGTATTGCATACATAACGGTTAGGTCGAAGCATTATAGTGAAATAAAAGCTTCATGAAATTTATAGCTTTCTGCGTATTTCAATTTATTTTACTTTTGCAACCTATAAACGGATAACACTTTATTATTATGCATTTGCATACATTTTATATGAAGACATTAATGCATATTTTCAGGCAACTAACTTGTTCTTTTAAAATACCAAAAAATGTACTTTTGAATAATCCAGGATATAAGCAGGACTACACATCTGAAACAGTTATTGAAAGATTTTGAAATTTTTTAAGAATATATAACATATTTTTAGGCAACAAACAAATAAAATTAATGAATATACAATATAACAGTATCGTAGGTAAACAATAGAACTTACACAAGATATTTCAAAATAGTTTCTAATTGTTATAAAACAACACAGTTATTATGAAATTATTAAGTTTTAACATCATATAAAAATATTTAAGGTGTAGAATATATAGCATACTTTTAGGCAAATAATTAAAAGCTTTAAAATATTTAAAACAAGTTATTATAAGTTCTAGGCACCAATTTTTGAAAATATATCAACAATATTTTCAAAAAGTATTACATAATTTCAGGGGAAAATTATGTATGGTATGATATTCGTAATTTTTAGTCTACTATTTCCATTTTCTTTTAAGCTTTATATTTTCAAACCATGTATTCATACATATTCAAGCCTTTTGGCCCTTGCTTCTCACTACTTTTATTTTGTAAAATTCTTTTAACATATTTAAAGGGGTTTAAAAGGATTAAAAAACAACATGTGTTTTTAAGCTTTTCTTCTTTATAAAACATTTAACAAGTTTTACTGGTAAATAAAAACACGTGTTAAAACATAAAGTGCAGCCCAAATTAAAACAAGTGCATTTGGTTAGCCGCATAAAAGTAGGCAACAGTTTGTATTAAAAAATCTTGCTTCCATTGAAGCCTTAAATATGTATACAACTTAAAAACAAAAGTTAATGGCGAGAAAATATGTAAAGTTACAAAATGTGTATTCAATTAATCAAACCTCAACAGACTCCTGAAACTATTCTATAATTTGAACCAACGAATTTTTTAAAAAATATTTTTTGTTAATAATTATTGCCATGTTTTACATCAAAAGCTAGAAATCTATACCCTTTTAAAAATAATATTTCATAACTACTATTGAAAATTAAGTTTGAGAATTAAATGTCAATTTAAATCTTTGTGCATGAAGTATACTTTGCATTGCCTATGTTAAGGCTTTTAGAAATGTATTACATATGATTTTAATACTTCTACAAGGTTTTGTTGTGTAATCAAACAAAGTTGATTACAAATTCATAAACATTTATAAAGGATTTAAAAAAAAAGATAATTATAAAGACAAAAACCAATTGCATAACTAATGATTGCCTAAAAATATGTGATATTTTTTCATATTGTTCTTTTATTTTTCGAAACAAAAACTCAAAAACTTTAGCTAATAAATTCTATTAAATTAATTTGTTACATACAGTCTAAATTTTTGCCTAACAGTATGCAAAGATTTAATTAAATAATGTGTTTTACAAAAAGAAATTTATATTGAAATTTCATTCATTCCTATGCTTTGAATATCATTTGCCACATTTATGTTTGTCCTCCCCACACTTTATAGGCATTCACAACAAACCAATTCATTCGTTTCACTTTAAGTAGCCTTAACATATACACTTTTACTTGTTCAAGTTCAACCACATTTATAGCCTACATTAAGGCTAAAATCAAGGCTGCTCACTTAAACATTTTTTAAATTGTTAAATTTCCTTGTGACCTATACAAAACTAATTATATGTTTGTATATTTTACAGATATTTTAATGAGAAGAAAAATGCTGCCTACATTTAGGTTTCCTTTGAAATTTCGTAAAAATGCTTTCAAGTAGCAATTTTCATGGAATGGAAATAAATACTGGGAGTTTTCGTAGTTTAATATATAAAGAGCATAGCTTAACTGCTTCTAATTCTATATAAAAAACAGAAATACTGTGAACACAAAATATAATAAAATAATTCGTATAAATATCATGCTAATTTATTTTTAGAACATATTTATATATCGTGACATATTTTTAGAAGAAAAGTAGGCTTTGAAGAATTTTGAAATTTGCAATTAGAAAGTAAATTTAGATACACCTTCATGGTATGCAATATATTCAACACTTAAAAAATTATTGCCTATATTTAGGCATCAGTATACTAGCTGCTGTACCTTTTCTCGCAGGTATTCTAAAGACTACTTTTTAAAACAAGGTGACAAAAATTGCACGTTTTAGACAGAGTACTACTTTCAACCAAAGAATACGCTATGGAGACTTGAAATAAATAGGATTGTGGTTAGTAGGAGACTGGAATTTTAACATTCAACTGAAGATAAAGAAATATTGTAAAAACTATTACTGAGTTAATGTTATTTCAACTCTTACTGATAATCAGTCTGGTTGTTAGGTTTTGAATGTAATTTAATGTATAATATCTCAGGAAGGTCAAGCAGTATCGCAACATAGTGGGAAAAAGTGGTAGGAATCAACAACCAGCAATATTCCCCACCACTATGCCAAATACTCGGAGGGCGCTGTGTCTACGTAACGGTAGATGGCATTCCCATTATCCTAACCCTTGCTACAGCAGTTTAAAGAAAAGGAAACAAAGCAGAAATGCTTTGTGGCAGCCATATGCTCCCATGAGAGGTACTGGAAAAAAATCAGTATTATTAGTCTGTCCTTTTACTACAAATGCCAAAGACCAATGGTAATACAACGTTGCGCTTTTTACTACAACTACTATCAACCTTACCTCTCTCTCAGTTTGTTCACTATTCATTTTCAATCTGACAACTTCTAGAATCTTACTGTTGATTTGTTATTGTTATTCTTGAGTGAGAACTCACTAGATTCAGTTGTGAAAATTATTCTTTAAGCTGCCAGCTTAAATATTTCCAATGTAAGTATGTAATTTGTGCACGTTATTCTTCTTAAAGCCTCGTTTCTAGTTTTCTCGTTGGTAGTTTAATGCTAAAGGGAATATTCTAGGGTTGGAACCGCACTCGATTGTTTACTAAAATAATTTTATAATAAATAAAGAGTCGTCAGGCTATTTTGTTATTGATTTTTGGGAAAGAAAAAAAGGTGTTCTAAGCACACATATCTACAATCGTAATGCCAACTCGACTAGTTATTTAAACGCCACAAGCTACACACTTTGTTTATTTACTAGCAAATTAACAAGCGAATATTCCGGGTGTAATTTTACAGACATTATCCATGCGGTTAATGTATCATTTAGCCCAAAGCAAATATGACCTCCATTATCACAAAAGTTTTTGTTAGGAATTAGTATTATGATAACCTACTTCTTCAAATGATCGAGGTTAGCATCTTAATTTTTTTGAAAAAGGCTTATAAGCTGAGCATGAATCTTCTCTATAAAGACTTTTATAGGAGTTGTAATGATAAGAATGAAAGAGAAAGATTATCGCTAACATCCTCAGCTATTTAATCGTAGTCGTATTGACTAGGAGTAGAAATTTTTCTGGCTCATACGAACATTACAGTAGGACTTTTTAAGTACAAAAGTTATGTCCTCTCTACCTAAGCCATCTCATGTCAATATTGTTAGTTTTAATTTTTCCTATCTTTAAGTGGCAAATAAGTCAGGTAATAGCTCTCATTCCATTTTGTTGCCTACCTTAAGGTGTTGAAAAATTTCTTACATTTTTCTTTCATACAATTTCCTTAACACTATGAAGAAAAATTCCTTCACAAAATTGTTGGCATTGCTTTCGTTAGTGTTTATTTTAACACACAACGTTAAGTTATTTTATGAAATATTTTCTTTAAATTTCTTTTACAAAATTTTGGTATACAGGTAGTTTGGAACTAAAACGTGATATACAATTAATATCTTATATTGAACATTTTACAGTCATATTAAAATATTAAAAATATTTTATTTCATATTTTTTGTGGTTTTTATTCTCGTTCTATCTACTGAAAGAGTAAATTTTTGTTTAAATTATCAAAATTTAATTATGAAAAACATTTCTGTGTAGCAAAAGTTATTGGAGCTAGAGGTCCAGGAGTTCAAATAATTGTAGCATAAGTTAAGGAGAAATAATTTATATTGATGCATGTTGCATTAGCGGAGAATATAAATTGGGAAAGCAATCCTTTTTGAAAATCAAATCTTAGATTTATACAGAAATATTTTAACATGTTATAAAGGTGTACTTCAATAGCAGTCTTAATCCATAAATAACATTAAATATCCCTTTCAGATAGGCAATGAATATGTATGTATATAATGTAGTAAGTATCTCAATTCGTACTTTAAACCTACAACAGATATTTAAAAACTCTTTAAATAAGCATTACTGATTGAACTATTTTATTCCCCTCTATTCTTTTTCGTTAGTATTTCTCTATTATCAGTTCCCTTTTATTGTGTGTTTTAAATAATTTGGTCAATAATAAATTCAAATAAAACATGTTAGTAATGTGTTGTAAAACATTAAAACAAATGAATTAACACTCGTTATTCAAATTATAATTTGTAATGAAAAGAGCATGCCAAACATACTTGACATGATTTTTTTAATGAAATTAAAAGATTTATTTACTCTCATAAAAATTATCACATTGCATATAAATGTATACCATTTTATTTGAAAATTTAATGTCATTACGAAGGTAATTTTCATTTGCATTTTCTCATATAACACATCAACACTTTCAATGGAAAAAAACTGTGGAAAGTTTGTGTTGCAGGGAAGTCAACACAAAAAACTTTTATAAAAATGCTGCTAACAAGATTCATAATAAGCTCAAAGTGAGCTCAGAGCTTATATTCAATGTTCCATGGGCTTGGCACATAAATCAGGCTGAATTTGAGCGACAACATGGTCTATGTTGACCATGTGGCTTATTCGTAAACACCTGCAACTTACAAACACAACACAAGAAAATAATTGATGACCAGTTCACAACATTTCCATGTGGGATTACCATGGGCCCACTCACTCGTATCTCGTAAAACCACATGAAATTTTAAATAATTTGAATATAAAAGTCTTCTTGAATTTTTGTTCCCTATTTTTAAAAAACTAAAAATAGATACAAAATGTTTCCCACTGTCGGACTGCCTACTTTCTATGTCAAGATAACACACATTTTATATTTAAAACATTTGAAAAATATTGTTTGCTTTTAGATTGCCTACGTTTCTATATCAAAATGTCCCACATTAAACTTGAAATTTGTAGGAACTATTAAGAAATGTTGCCTAGTTTGAGGATTTATTTTATACGCTTGTAATTTAGCCCACAATTTTTAATAAAATAAAATTTGTTTAAAAATTATGTTCCATAAATAAAATTTCTATTTTACTTGATTTAACCTACACTTCTTAACTGCATAGAACAGTTTCTAAAAATAGGGTTTTTATTTAAAAATGTTGCCTATTTGTAGGCTTTGTTTTGACATATTTTATATTTGTTTTAGGTCTATTTAAGGCACCTGCAATTTAAATCATATATCTTAAAATAACACGCAAATGATTTTTTCTGTTCATAAAAACGTAGTGCCTACTTTAAGGCAATGTAGTAATAATAATTAAAATTTAATAGTATGTAAGGCAATTGCATGTAAGGACACCCAGATTTCTCAATTATTTTCCGCAAGTAATTTATGAAAAAATATTTGTCTTATTTTGGTTTCCTTTTATATTCAAAACAGCTCTAATTTAAACCACAATATTGTTACCTATTTATAGGCTGGATTTTAAAGTTATTTGAAATATTTTCGTTCTTATTCAAGACACTTGTGATTTACTCTACAAATCTTATGGCCCTGCTTAAACAAATTTTTAGTTTTTTTTTTAAAATCCGTAATTTAACGTACATTGCTTAAATAATGTTTTTATAAAATAATTTTTTTTAAAAAAAGGATTGCCTATTTTAAGGATTTATTTTAAAAACTTTCTCAATTACTTTTAGGAAGTAATTTTTTTTATTAATATTTATAATGTTTGGCTTTTCGATAAAAACTCCTCTACTTTAACCCACAATATTGATACCTATTTTTTGGCTCGATTTTAAATATATTTTAAAATTTCTGATTCTTATTCCAGGCACTTGTAATTTTGTTAACATTTCTTAAGGCCCTATTTAAAAATAACTTAAACTACATTTGTATTGTATTATCAGCCTTTCAAAATAAAGTTTTTATAAAAAAAATTTTGCCTATTTTAAGGCTTTGTTTTAAAAATTTTCTTCATTATTAGTTTTTTTTCCTTTTTCTTCATAACAAATGTTTCCGTTTATTTAAGTCGCCTACCACTTTTCATAGTAAAACACATTTTTTAATTACTTCACAAACAAACAAACAAAAAAAAATTTCAAAAAAATATTGCCTACTTAAAGGCTTTATTTTTTAAAAATTTTAAATATTTTCACCCATTAGCCATATTTTCTATTGAAAAACTTTATTGCTGTTTTTGTTTTTCATATTTCTCCCATATTTGTCACTATAATGATAAAATAGCTCAACAGCAAAACTGTTGCCTATCTTTAGGTACACTCAAATACATTGCATATATACATACACACAAATTTTAAACATTTATATACAGGGTTTTTCTTGTTTTTTATTTTTTATTTTTAATTTTCAGCAGCACAATATGAGTTGGAATAGTTAATAAAAAATTAAAAGAAACTTTTTTTTAATAATTTTTAAAAAAATTCTAATTTTTTTCTAAAATATTTGTAAGAATTTTTATCTAATTCGTATAGATAACTTGACAAATAACAACAAATAAAATATTTTATGTATTGGTTTTTGAAGACAGCTACAATATTTACTACAATAACAACAACAACTAAAAATTGTTGTTGATTTATGTGTGTATATACATATATTTCTAGATATATAAAAATATCAAGACTTATTTACTTTTTTTCAATCTTATTCTTATTTGTTCTTTGAGTATGAGCATAGAAAGAAAATAACACCTACGTTTTCTTATTTTTTCTCAATGGTTGTGGTATAAGAATTTCGGTTATTAATGAAATTTCGTTTAAAAGTGTAGGTTAGAGAGTTGTTTTTTTCGTTGAGTAGTTGATTTTATGAAAATTTATAATTTGCGCCTTAAATGCTGCTTTTGGAAAAGTTGTAGAACGAATAGAACACAAAAAACAAACACACACACACTTAAGTTGGTGTTTATGTTTTACAATTTCACTGTTGATATATCAGTAAGACAACACATACACACTACTTATACACACTCACACACACACTTATGCACTTTTTACTCTTTATGTGTAAGGATGATTACTAATACTCTTTCATTTTCATTTTTACTTTACTTTACTTCAATTCGCTCTTCTTTTTATTTTCAGCCATTTGTTGAAGAACAGGAGATAATTTTTGAAATTTTGTTTTCTTGTTGTTAAGATTGAATTTGCAATTTTTTTATAAATAATTTTACATTTTAAAATTTCCTTTCTTTTACTCAAGGGATTTTTTGAATTTTTTTCCTTTTTTGTTAGAAAATTTTGTGAAGAATTTTTTTTAATTTTTTAAAATATTTTTTTTAATATTTTTAAATTTATTTTCTTCTCTCTTCCTGCCTCTCTCTCTCTAATTTTATGTGTATATTTCAAATTATAAATTTTCTTTTTTGCTCTTTTATTGGAATTTTATTTTTAAATTCACTCGACAGATTCAACAACTTTTTCTATGTACATTTTCGTGTAGTTGTTGTTGTTGATTTTTTTTTTAATATTTTTTCATTTTTTTTTTTTTATTTTGTTATCTTTTTCTGTGGGTATAATAGTATTTCTTGTTTGAATCACTACCACGTTATTATCGTTTTTAAACAAACCGTTAGCGTTTCAAATAAATGCGTCCGAACTCGTTGTACCCTTGCGACGTTATGCGCTCTATGATGATTTTCATACGGCCATGGACCGTTGGCTGATGATGCTTTTTCGTTGGTATTCAATTGTTGTGTAGGAGAGTTGATTTTATTTTTTCACTTTTTTACTTTTGCCATGTTTTCTTTTTTTTGCTTTGTATGTGTATGTATATGTGTGTTTACGATTTTTCCTTTACTTACTTTGCTTGTCTTGTACGAATATCGCACACGCACACTCACTCACTCACTCACAACAAATTGTTGTTATTTCTTCTTGTTATATGTCTGTTTATAGCATACATGCATCATTGTATGTATGTAAGTGTCAAAGTGTCTGCGTGTGTATGTGTATAACGTAAAATCATTTTCTACCTTAACAAAAACAAAACAAAGATCCACACTCTTTTCCCTACGCACATACACAATCAGTTTTTACACTCAATCTTTATTTCATTTACAAGCAACAAATATCTGATGTGTAACTCCTTGAGAGAGAGAGAGAGAGAGAGCGAAAGCCAGAGAGCATAATTGTAATTGTCTATTTAGTGTTGCTTGTAATTTAAAAACAAAAACAAAAATTTTACAGTTTTTCCCGTTTTTTGTTTTGATTTTGATTTTGTTTTGCTTTTCCATCACAATACTCTCCCTAAAAATTGTATCACTGTATGCATACCTACATATATCACTGTATGTATGTGTGCTCTCCTGTTATTGTGCAGCTTGATTTTGAAATTCCTGTATCCAGTGTTTGTATGTATGTGTGTATCTCTTCTTCTTTTTCTTCCTTTGCAGCACGCACAATAATTTTATAAACTTCACCATTAGCAGCTGATTTTTTTTACTTTTTTAATCTCTCTCTGATTTATTTTCTCTCTCTCTATAGCCTTTGTGCAAAAGCTCTCCCGTTTTTATCTGTCTGCAAACACTGCACAGTAATAAGATGTTGTTGGTTTTACAAAAAAGCTTTTTTCCTTAAAAAAATTTTTTACAATTATTTTTAACGTTAGAAACTATTGACATGTTTACATCGTTTCTTTTTTTATTTTTTATTTTTCTAAAAATTAACAACATTGAGTGAATCTTCTCTTACTTGTAACTCATGCTCATTGCTTAACAGCATCATGTAAACGTTAACAGTAGCAACACTCATCGTAATGTAACAAGTAAACTATCTATGCCAACTTAAATGTTAATTTGATAACAACGAGGGTGGTTAAAGAATGTTATTGTTACGAAAATGTAAAAATCTAAATACATCGCTTAACATTAAAATTATAAACAAAAAGAAAAACAATGTACTTGTTTACATGATAAACAAGTCAACAAAATTATGCCAACAAACACCAGCATAAAAAACTAATAATAAGTAAACAAAAATACAACAACAACCACTACAAAAATAAACGTAAACAAAATACACAAACAACCATAGTGAAGGAAAGATGTTACGTTTATAGAAATCTCGAGAAGACAAAGCCGCGAACATTCGCATTCAAGACCATTCATCAGACTGTTTACGTTGTCATATAAAAGTCAAGCCAAAGCACGCAACGAGGGAGTAAAAGTTCAGTTAGTCTTGTGTGAAGACGCGTTGCGTTTGAAGAGAGTAATCGTGGTTTGAAGATCTTCGTATAACTGTTTAGTGATTGTTATTGTTTATGTAAAGGGTGTAAACAGAGGAATAACAAACAAAACAATTGTTGTTGTATACATCAAGTTGCGAACAGCGGAACACAGAATTGAACGGAACACAAATTGATTTTTATTTTGTTTGCAATCCACGAACTCATATTTTAAACGTTTTTAAAAGATGAAAACGTAACATTATAAAAAACGCAATAATTCCTCTGGCTTATAAACAACAGAGACAGAATGCTTTTTGGATGCTTTATGAGCTTTTGAACTGCCTTTAGTTCCTTCCTACACCAAATTCGGAAATTCCGTTTGTTGCCGTTCTCAAAAAAGTGAGCTTCATCGCTAATTTTTCAATAGAACCACCGCGAATCTTTTTATTTTCAACGAACTTGCTTATAAAGGGTTGGCCAATTAAAAGTTTAAATTTAAAAGTGCAATAAAACAAAAACGGTTTGAAATTCTGCAAAATTTATTTTTTTGCTGTGAAGTACAATTGTTCATGTTGAAATGGAATATAATTTCATTCATATGGCTTCCGCGGCTGGCCTCACAGTGCCTCATTCGATCGGACCAATTTTCGTGCACTTTTTCGAGAGTATGGGGTCGTATCTCTACATTGGAATCATGAAAGTTGTCCTTCAAATGCTCAATTGTCTGGGGTTTGTCAGCATAACACTTTTCTTTAACGACGCACCCCAGAAAAGAGTACAACGATTTCAAATCGCAGCTACTTGGTGGCCAATTGATATCACCATTTCGGCTAATTAAACGGCCACCAAAAGTTTGACACAATAAATCGATTGTGGCATGAGATGTGCGGCAAGTAGCTGTATTCTGTTGAAACCAAACATCGTTCACATCACTACCATGAAGAGCGTGTACAAAAAGATTGGTTATCATGGTGCGATAAGTGCCTCCATTGACCATGATGTTTGCGGCGTCCTCATTTTCAAACGAATATGGGCCAATAATGCCTCCGCTCCACAAGTCCCACCAAACAGTCACTCGTAATAGGTGCATTGAGTTCTGTAAGATCAGCTGTGGGCTTTCTGAGCCCCAAATACGGTAAATTTGTTTATTAACCACGTACCCACCAAGATGAAAATGATTTTCATGCGAAAAGATGATTTTTTTTTGGCAAAATCGAAATCATAGTGCAGTTTCTCGTAACAAGCGACAAAGCTGGAAATTCAAGGATCAGTCGTGTTTTTGTTTGGGGGGTCGTTCTATATAAAAAGCTGTTTTGAAAACCACACATTATTAGCGAATTCAAAATGGCTTCCATTACTCCTCTACACCAATAACAAAGTCTTGGAAAAAGATTGGGTCCTGTACCTAATATCACACATTGTATTTATACAGTAGTGACCCGAACTTAACTTAACCTAGTAGCGTCCTTCAGGCGAAAGTATCGGTCATACAGACTGCGATGAAAATGAATACATACATACATAACTGCCCATTACCACCCTTCAGTCAGGATTACGGCCTAGCTTCTCACACCACTCATGTTGTGTGTCTTAATTTTATACATGATTGGCGGGACCTACAGTTTAAAGTCGACTCAGAACGACAAATTTTTGAGAAACTTTTCATGGGAATTTTATTTACTCTCAGAGTTTTTGCCAGAAATCTTCTGAGAGGAAGTCACCGAAGAAATACTTTTTGTATTTTGTTTTAATGTCTGACTTGGGGTTTGAACCGTGGCCTTACGTCTAATAAGCCAACACACTACCTACTAGGCTACGGCGACTTCTATGAAAATTATTAAGAATGCAAATTTTGCCAGACGAGTTACTAGCATACCATCTGATATTAATGGGGCTATTAAAACACTAAATTCCAACGTAATGAACTCCAAGAGAGTATATAGCTGTGACGTATACCCCAACGATATAGCGGAAAGATGTATCATATTAGGACCCAGTGACATTCCAGGTAACTGTAGAGCGGATGGATTGATCAGCTGTAGCACAGCCATAGAACTCTTTGATGAATTCTCCACTTTGGAAATTCCTCTAAAAACATGCAAGCTTGTAATTGACAATGTAAACATGAATTCCGTCAACACCGGACGGGTGGCTTGGAATAAGAGTAGAGCGGCGCTGAAAATCTGGCCAAAACTTAATAGAGGACTCATGAACAGTCTTCTTAAACACCAAATAAACATTGGTTGTCGGGGTCCTTACTGGGCATTATATTATGGGCAAACAGCGCTGACCAGATCACCCAATTCCGGTCAACATAATTAGTAAACATCGACCTTTAGAGCTTGTCGCTGACAGTGACAGCAAGACTAACGTCGCTCTCAAAGAATTATGGGCCGATGACGTTGCCCAGCCCATAATCAACACCAAACAGTGACTTTTTCAATATGTATCGAATAACCTCTCTTATGAGTAATAAGAAATCGACTGCCTCGGATTTTTCCGCACAATCTCACGGACAGAGACAGATCTCGCGTTCATAAAAATCTTTGCAAATAATTTTTATAATAATTGGGTGACAATATGCCCCAATTTCGTGAATGAAATAGTTGACGATTTTAAATTCAAACGTTTTCCCTTTTTAAAAGGAAATACATAAAGGATTTCGGTATTTAATCAAAACACAACAACACAAAAACAACTACAAAAAAAAAGCAAACAAAATGAACAGCATCAGCCAACCCCTTCAACACGCAGTTCAAATGCACAATTTGCACATGAAATGAGTAGCAACAGTCGTTATTTAGCATTAGCGATACTCGACAACGACAGTGCCAACATCACCATCATCAGCATCATCATCATCATCATCTGCACATTGCTATCATTGTCACCACCACAATCTTCACTGTCATCATTATCAAACGTTAGAAGCATAACAACAAGGAAACGAATGAATGAAACGCGAAAATGAAAGGAAAAAATCCAAAAAAAAGAAGAAAAATAAAGCAAAACTATTTGTAGTAGTAGTTGTTGTTGTTGTTCGTTGGTTTTAATATCCATATTTTGAGTACTAATTTCCCACAATATACACTTTAATATACACGCATACATATACATGCATACATACATATATTCACCTACACATACATTCATTTTATAATTCAGCATACATGGTACACATGTGGACATGCCTAAGGCCTAAACATGGTTCTTAACAACATTAGAACAGGGCATAGCCAATAAATAGTGGATGAAACTACGGCTAAATAGCCAAATCAACACTCAATGCTCAGTAGACAGTGAAACGAGAAGGGCTTTATTAATCAGGAACTGATGAAGTAAGGTCAGCATTGTGAGGTTAGTTTCTCGGTATAAACTTTATTGGCAAAGTGACCGATCGAAAGTCCATTGTCGGCAGAGATCTTCATCATTTCAATGGCACTTTCTCTCGGCTCGAACGCGTCTAAGGCCCTGCGATCAGGCTTTTTAGTTCGTATATATTGCATTAAAGAGCAGAATTTGGACGTGATAGCTTCCGGAAGGATGACGGATATCTTATGCCCTAACGGCTCAACTAGAGCCTGTCGACAAAGACAAGACTGTATTGATTTCCAAGGTTTTGTGGACAACAAGGGGCTAATTTGAAGACACTCTTTGTGGTATCATTCAAAGAACATTCAACCATTCAAAGTCGTTGGTATTTAGAAGGATTACAAATTAATTGTAAGACGCTCATTCTCCTCGTGCTTCTTTATGGCGCAGAGACATGGACACTATTAAGCACTGATGCAGCAGCCTTAAGAGTATTCGAGAGAAAAGTCCTACGTAATATCTTCGGTTCAGTGCGAATTGGTGATGATTTCCGCATTGGATCCAACAGTGAGCTGTATGAGCTCCCTAATGACATGGGCGTTGTGCAGCTTACTAATATCCAGCGGCTGCGTTGGCTCGACTAAGTCGTTCAAATGGAGGGGGATGCCCCGGCGAGGAGGGGGACTTGCGGAAGTCGTCGAAGAGGACGACCTTGTTTGTGTTAGAAGGACTAAATCGAGGAAGCCCTGTCAGCAATTGGTTTGACCAACTGGCGTAGGCGCGCAACAATCAGAGGCACTTGGAAGGATGTGTTAAGGCAGGCCGAAATCCGTTAATCGAGTTGCTAATGGCCCGTTAAAGAAAGAAACATGAATTAATTCCACCAAAGCTACAATAGTAACATTAATGATAAGGAAGGAATAAAGCAAGCATATTCGACTTCGCAGTAAAACTACAAACTCCCTAAAGGAAAGTCTATTCCTGAGTGCGTTTCCAGCTTCGCTAAGACATGTTAACCTCTGAATTTCGTCCAAATTCGTCTGAACTGTAATAAGATCTGGATTTTCTTGCAATAATCACTACATGACTCTTCCATATCCACTTACTATACAGTGATATTCCCAGATATTTTACCTCTAATTTCCTGGATATTATGTTATCAAGGAGTTGAAAATTATTTCTTTTGGGATATTTTCGCCTTCACTTAAATAGTACTATTGTGGGGTTGCCTGGCTTTAACTGAAGACCATTTTGTATGACTCTCTTTAAATTCATTTTTAGCCATCAGAACTAGTATGTCACTTGGCAGTCAATGCCCTTTTCAGACAGTTAAAGCATCACTATTTTTTTTATAATATTTTTAATTTAAAACTCTATAAATTGGCCACCCCCTTTTACACACATGTTTTAAACATGTATATACGCACACATGTTCAAACGTAAACATACTCATTCAAACACGTAAAGTTTAAGAGTGTTTCTACATTTTGCCTTGGCACTCAAACAACCAGCCAACGGCGAAAATACACACAAAAAAACTCAGAGGTGAGCATTACAAAAAGAGCCACCACATTATTGAATGAGTTTTGGTACTTTTATTAGGAATTTTTTAAATAATTGGTTAAAATAGCAGGTATGTGTAAGATAGTTGTACGTTTTTCTCTTCCGTTTGGAAGTACTTTAAGGTATTTTTTAAAGTTTTAAGCCACTCACGCTTTTTTGACCAAATTTCTCAATAGTTCCACTCGACCCACCAACCCACATGCGAAAAATATATTTCAAGGAGAACATTGCCAGTGTCCTTGACAGTCTCGACATGCCAACAGCAACGAACTTTGTTAACAACTAAGCTTCTGTTGCTCAAGCATCTGGAAGATTTTACGTACAGATTATGGTATGAAAACATACAGAATTCAGTTGTCTGTTGTAGGAATCTAAGCTGAATTGTCCCTAGAAAAGCTGAACTAAGGCTCATTTTTATATTGAAAAAATATCTTTAGCGGCGATACATAATTTGTGAATGAATGCGTCAAAAACAAAAAGCAATTTTGACGAATTAATTTTGAATAACAGCCAGAGGCCGTTCTAAAACTGTCTATCTATTGGATTTGGTTCACATGTTGAATAAACAAGACTGTGTCACATGCCACTGTGCCCTATACTACAAACCTATTGAGAAGCTACATAGGTTAGGTTAAGTTAGCTTGCCATTTACAGGCAAGTTCACTCGGTGGCCCATATGGCCCATTTTGTTACCCAGTGTGAAGTAAGCTCCCTCCTTCGTGATTTGTTAGTATTGAATTTTAACCACCCCCAGATTTGGATGAAACCGGTCAGTTCCATTAGTGGCGCGTTCGCCAATATGTCCAGGCGTTCAAACGTTTTGTCACCCAAAAACCGATGAAGTGCAAGGCACTCGCATAGAAATTGAGGGACTAGCTCGATGAGTAATTAACATAGATTCTTAGAGCATTCTCTCATTCACCAAGACCATGCCATTTGACTCCACTACACTATTTTTTGTGAAGTTACAGTTACAGCTGAAAGACGACACTACAGCTACCATTGGTGAGCTACCTGCAGATGTGTTGAAAAATTATAACAAAACTGAATCGCACAGATTATACCTTCTCAAGGTATAATACAATCTGAGGCAATTGTCTGGGCAGACTGAACGAATTTGAAAATAGCTTAACTACTTTTGAATCAAACACAGAGGCTAGGCTGTGAAAGTATGACAGGAGCAATGAGAACCTGTCCTATTGGGCACTGGGAGCTTTGTTGGATTTAAATTAGTTGCTCACAGCAATGAAGACCAAAGCTTTGAAGACTAAGGATGTGGTTGAAAACCGGCCTGTTGACTTAGGGTACACTTGGTTAGAATGAGGGTTGTCTCAAGCTCAAAATGTAGATTCTGCGACAATAAGAATGAATAATCGGAACATAAACCTGGGAGGCATTAATATATCCCAGAATTAAACACCTGAGATCATACCAGATACTGGGCAGTTAACCGGTATTGTTGCCACTGCACAGCACCATGAAGTTGTGCAGGGCAATATCCTTCTAAGAGGTATTCTAAGGATAACCGTTAAAGTATAAATGGAAGACAAAGTTGCCTCTTTCTCCATCATTTATTTCTGAATTTTAAACGTTTAAGTATCGGCTTCTTCTGACTTAAAAAAAGTACCATTTAAAGTACCTATTTTATCCCCAACCCATCACCATTAAAAGAACAACACAGACTTTGCTGTTGCGTTTGGTTATTTAAGCACAAGTTTAAGTACGTTTTTCAAAGGTAATGCATCTGAGTGTTTTACAATGAATGAATGAATGAATAAAAATGTTAGCGAAACAGAAAGAAAAACAGCAACAGCAACAGCAAACGGCAGCATTGCCATTGTAGCAGCAGCATCACCAATATAATAACATCAACAAACTTAACAAGTAGAAGAAGAAATACAGCAATAACATCAACAACAACAACAGCATCATTGAGAAGGAAAAACTTAAACACTTTATGAAAATGTTAAGAAGGAAATTTACTGTTGAAAAAATGTTGAATGTATAGGCCAAGGATAATGAGAGTGTGCTGCTCTCACTATCTCTCTCTCTCTCTCTCTCTCTTCGCTCCTACAATTATGCTCTTCAATTTATACATTTTGCAATGGCTACTGGTGGTTGGTAACAAGCACACTTCTACACAAACATTAAATGAGCATGAGAATCCTTAAATAATAACAAAATATATATGAGCATACATACACACATACATGTATTTGTGTATACACTTGGGAGAAAACATTGAACGAGAGCATTTTAAGGAAAACAGAGAAAGAGAGACAGAGACAGAAAGAAAAAGCAAGAGAAAGTGAGTGTGTGTGTGTGTGTTAACAAATGTTAAAGCTTGAGTGAATTGTGTTTAACATGTTATTAAGTTAAAATTTAAATTGTATTGTTCTTATTATTGTAAAACACATACACCCGTACATACATACATACATTTATTGCCGGTACCCTACACAATGAAAAACCGGACTCATGCTAATTCATTACCCAAGTAAAATCCTAACAAAACCCTAGCAATACATGCCTCAACATTTTAATTTCATTGATGCTGTGAGTTTGTCTTTTGATTTCTTTTTCTTCTTAGTTGGTCCATCCATGAGCTCCAATTTTATCATACTTTAGTCAGCATTAAAGCAATAACAGCTGATCAGCAGTTCTGTTTGGCGACGTAGTCTTTGAGCCGAGAATAAGCTTTGTCGCTGAAGAATAGCAATACAGCACGACTTTTGATAAAAAAAAAATCAGTGATTTGTATGAGATTGACATTTTAATATTGTCACATGTCACGAATTAATTTTTATACTGAAATAATCTACAGTTATAGATCAAGATAGCAACGAAGTTATCAGTAATAATTAAAGGAAGAAGTGCCCAAGACGTTAAGGGTTATAGGGCCATGTAAACAAGTGTTTTTATTAGAAAAAAACAACCAGGTGGTCGACCACGCTGATAATTACTACCGTATTCGCCTTAGTCTAGTAAGTAGTGTGTTGGCTTATTAGACGTAAGGCCACGGTGCAAACCCCAGATCAGACATCAAAACGAAAATATAAAAAAATAATTCTTCGGTGACTTCCTCTCAGCAGATTGCTGGCAAAAATTCTGAGAATAAGTAAAATTCCCATGAAAAGTTTCTCAAAAATCTGTCGTTCTGAGTCGACTTTAAACTGTAGGTCCCGTTACTCATGTACAAAATTAACACACACAACATGGGTAGTGTCAGAAGCTAGGTCGTAATCCTGACTGAAGGGTTATAATGACCAATTATGTATAATGAAGAAGGTTTAAGTTGGCAACAATTCGAAGTTTAAGTTGGCAACAAAACTACGCAATTCCACAGTTTGATCGGTGGGGATGAACCCGCAAAGTTACAAATCTTACCAATCAATCTTCGTTACTTCGCCCTACTTTATGCCCATAATTTTTTGTTATGGAATCTGGCTACTTGTGATGGTTGCTGTCTTGAATACTGACTATATTATCGAACACAGAAGTTATAGAATAGTTATTGCCAATTGAGAGCGTGCATAGCTGTATGACAACTGACTTTTTTGGTGTGCTACTCGACGGTATACGGTTTCAACAAGATGATACCGCGAACCACATAACATGACTGATTTTGAATTAAAAATTACTTACAAATTTCACGTCTTCGTGACATCAGCTGTCTACTGACATCATGCGATTTATCGTTGTTTAAGTTTACTTACGCGATTGCGGCAATACCCGTACCGATCCGAATAGCCCCTTAACGTTGGGTCACTACAAAAACAAAAAAATGGTCAAAAATCACCTCCGGAGTATCGTGTCAAGTATTATAAAGGAATTAAAATTTACATCGAAATCAAGACTTTTTTATTTAATTTTCCAGAGATAACCCTTTACATTGTAATGTAGGACATACTAAAGTCGTTCTTCATTATCTTTAACATTACTCTTTCGTCTTACGTTTGTTGTTGTTGTTTTGATGATTGTTGTAAAGGAAATCCTCATATACATACACAATAGCAAATGACATTGAATTGTTGTAAACATTAAAGTGTAAGTAACTTTTAGGCGAACTTTTGTTGGTTCACTCAGCTGTTGAAAGTGTTTTTCGCATACTTTTAGGCCTTAATAGACATTAATGAAATGTTGCATACATTTAGGCATCAAAAATGTTTAACACGTTATTAAATTATTAGAAAACAGAACAGAAAATATGAAAAGATTAGTAAAGTTCACAATGAACAAGAAATAGGTAAAGAGTAGAATAGAATTTAAATTTTAAATGTGAATACAAATTTAAATATTCGTGAATTTTGTTTAAATAAAGGCTTATATTCATATAACGTCGAAAGTAACCGTACTTGAGGTAGCTGTGGACAACCATATAAGATGTGGGATATTATAAAGGATACACCACATCCTAATAACACCCATCCAGGATGAGTAGGTCTATGAAGACAGTTCTTGTAGGTTTAGTGAAGACAAATTGGAAGGCCTTGGGCGACAACGAAGTATGAAAAAATATTCCTTTCGGCGACTTCCTCTCAGAAGCCGTCTGGCAAAAATTGCAATGAAAAGTTCCTCAAATCTGTCGTTTGAAGCCGAAGTTAAACCATAGGCTTAGCAACTCATGGAGAAAATTGACACACAACATGGATGGTGTGAGAAGCTAGGTTGTAATCCTGACTAAAGGGTTGTAATTACCTATTAAGTAAATAAGTACAGTCAACCCCTTCAATTTGCCTGACTAAAGGGTTGTAATGATGAACTAAGTAAGTAGTAGAGAGCGTATTGATAACAATCCTTATGGACCATGACACCCACATCGATGACAGTGGTTTTGTGCAGAAGATCTGCGGATACAAACGCAATGAAAAAACAAAGGTTACAACAGATTGCCCACAAGCGTGTTCTTTTACCATTAATGTGGAGCATGTGGATTCCATATCGCGGATGGGTAGAATGAGAAGACGAGTTCCAAAAGTTTTTCTCAGCAGAAGGAAGAATAAAAACGGCGAAGAATCTTTTCAAACCAAGGTTAGGTTAGGTTAAGTTAGAGGACGTGTGCTTGTCAATTAAGACAAGTACAGTACCCGGTGGTCGAATTGACCCATTGTACAACGTCCTAGTTTCTCACACCACTTATGTTGTGTGTGTTAATTTTAAACATGAGTGGTGGGACCTACAGTTTAAAGTCGACTCCGAACGACAGATTTTTATTTATTGAGAAACTTTTCATGGCAATTTTTATTTACTCTCAGAGTTTTTGCCAGAAATCTACTGAGAGGAAGTCGCCGAAAAAATATGTTTTGTATTTTGTCTTTGATGCCTGGCCTGAGGCTCGAACCCAGGCTTTTGCGTCTAAAAAGCCAACACACTACCTACTAAACTACGGCGGCTTTCAAACCAAGCGAATATGAGAAAAACTTTTACTAAATAATTATGACGGAAATAAAACAGAATCTTGCATTAAACTCCCCAGGAGTAGCTTGGGCGTAGTAACCCACCTTCTGATTAGACACTGTAAAATAAAAATTATTTTTAAATAAAGAAATAAGAGATGAAAGAGATGAGTGCATTGAAAGGAAAAATTGCGTCTCTTTTTTTGGCGATAGTTTAAATGTATACATACGGTTTAGAGAGTGTGCAGATCTACTTAAAGCTAAGGGAGTTACGCCTTTTCAAATAAAATTATTGCTTGCATTACATTCCTATACCAGTGGAATGCATTCATAAGTATTGTTCAACTCCTTCCTTACAACCATTGCATGTCTTGTACTCTTGTTTGGGAAAATGTCCTTGTCAGGTAAATGGTAGAAGCAAAAATAAATTTAAAAATCCTTCCATAAAATTATTTGCTCATAAATTTCTTAGAAAAAATACAAACTAAGTTTTTTTTATAAACGGTTCACCATTCTTCTCTTGTTTATTGCATTATTTTGATATTTTTTCCCATGAAATTCTCCCTCTTCCATATAAAGTGAAATGAACTGAAGTGAGCAGCACATCAAGGAACTATAACTACAAACGAAATTGAAGGGCGATACATATACACGTGTATGGTGTGTACACACATACATATGTTTGATAGGTCAATCAATTCGTTTTCTTGGAAGAGATCATAAAAATCGAAAATGAAAATTGGAAAATTGTTGCCAGGCAAATACAATTAGCAGCTTTATGATGCTGGGACCTGTTACGGTATACCAATCACCTACTGCGACAGAAACATTTGAAATGAAATTGAAGTAAAGCCATAAATCCTCAATCGAATGGAGAGAAATCTATTACGCTTCTATTATTTTATCCATTTAGTGGCTTAACGGTCTGGCAATGTTGTCAATGCCACATCTTTTCATCCGAAGTTTAATTTTTTGTGTAAAAGGTTTCCCATTTTCACATATGTATTGTTTACCAAACGAAAAACAGCCAAAACTTATCCGAAGAATGGTGATTCAAACGTGTGAACAATTTTCCGGCACTACGAGATGATTATGGACATTATAAGCCACCTACAATGCAAGTCATTGGAAAAATTTAAAATACTGTCAGGCTTGTGCATCATCGCATTTCTAAAAACATTGCTTTTGTAAGTGAAAGCGTGGCGTATAATCCGAATTTGTTGATTCCAACGGCAACCTCAGCAATTGCGACTACATTACGACTCATTATGAAGCATTTTGCGTTTACACTTTGTTGTTTTGAAGAGTTGCCTTAGTACAACAAACATACGATCTATTGTACTGCCCTCCAACTTTATAAGGTATTCCTATAATGTCTCCTTTAATTCTATTCTCTGGACAAACTTCAAGATACTACCCGATGTTAACAATAACAATTCCCTGCCTAGCATCTGAAATGCGCTCTTCAGGGACCCACAGGTTCCAAGAATATACTCCAATCATTCATTCATTCTCATCGTTACAGAATCTACATGTTGGACTCGAGATAACCTCCATTTTGAATAAGTCTACCGTGCATCACAGTGTCTGGTAAAAACACCGAATAGTCCGATGCATAGGTTAGGTCAGGTTGGGTTAGAGGACGTGTACTTGTCAATTAAGACAATTACAGTACCGGAGGTCGAATTGACCCACTGTACAACGTCCTAGTTTCTCACACCACTTATGTTGTGTGTGTTAATTTTATACATGAGTGGTGAGACCTGCAACGACAGATTTTTGAGAAACTTTTTCATGGCAATTATATTTACTCTCCGAGTTTTTACAAGAAATCTGCTGAGAGGAAGTCGCCGAAGAAATACTTTTGTATTTTGTCTTGATGTCTGGCCTGGGGCTCGAACCCTGGCTTTACCTCTAATAAGTCAACACAGTACCTACTAGACTACGGCGACATTTACGCTGATTTTTCAACAAAAGTTTTGATTGCCTTTACTTATCCTCCCTTTCGTTGAATATAGCATTTCAGACATGTGCTCCCACTTCATAAATCGGTTCTGATCCCAACAGCGGCGTGGAAGTTTCTCTGCCCTCAAACTCTTGATTGCCCTAAATCCACATGGTTTGGTAAGAGCCTTTGCATCTCTTTATCGTCCATTTCGTTAAGAATACGCTTCCAAAAGCCTGCTACCACTCTACAAATAACCTTAAGATGCGGACTTCTTGGGGACGATTGCTGTAGACTGTCTAATGGTGAAGGTATAGCACTGGCCATTATATAGTCACCTAGCAGCAACTCGTTTCCTTGCCGTTCGCAACTTGAGTTTAAGTCAAATGTCCACAAACACTACTCCCTCTTTCCACATTCATATAACCTATTTCCCTAAACCTGCACAATGCACTGCATGAGTAGGGGCCATCCCCTGAGTGCTGGTTTTACAAAAAAAAAAAAAACAAAAAAAAAAACGAAACGAATACTGGTAACAGCAGTGGCGTGGTAGCTCCCCTACTCGCAAACTCCTCTGCTTGCTCATTGCCGAGACTATTCTCACATGACCTGGCAACCAGCCGATGATAACCTTATTCTCTCTACCCCAGCCGATTCAGCTTCTACAGGCATCGCCATACAATCTTCGATTTAAGCTTATAACAGAATGGCCGGCCTAACAGTCAGATAGTGTTGCTCTCTCCAGTATTTTCCAAGTATAATTGAACTCATCTATCGATGGCATAGACTTCCGCTTGTTAGATACCATTAAGCTTCCTCATGGGCTCAGAATATTTCATTCGGTGACCAAACACTGCTGCTCATGTTCCAAGACCTTTTCTGAACCCATCTGTATTTCAGAAAATAGTCCGTCTTGCATGATGTACGCATAAGTACCAAATTTTAAAGGAGGATTTTGCACCTTAGCTCCCAGCTAAATATTCTGTGTTGCAGAATATTATAAGATTTTGGTCAAAGGGCCTATTTTGTATTACAGTTTAGTTTTATTTACTTTTAATCGAAGTTATAAATCATAAACCAACTATTTTATGCGTGCCAAGTCTGTACATCATCATGTTGTAAGTTTATTATCCTCCTTAATGTCTTCATTTGAAATCATTTAAAGTGAAATCGCAGTTACAGGCACGTACACTCAAACAAAGGTATTTAAAAGTACACATTTGTTCACGGTAAATATTTGCAAACAGATTAAATACACCTTCTTAGGAGTTAGTCATGCTGCAGACAGTTGCTAACAAAAGTTTTCTTATGACACTTTCATAGCAATTAAGCATGCTTTAGAAAGTAATTTTCAATTGAGTGAAACATTATTTAAGAAAACCATGTGTTTCATATAAATTATATAAGGTTTCATTACTTTTGTTCAGCACTGTATACAATTGAATTAAATTATTAATTCTCTAGTGCATGGTTTGGCACTGGTAATGGGCATATGTGGACTGGCATTTATAAGTTTTATGTGAAGTTTATGAGCTGCATTAAAAGGAATTAAATTTAAAAAGAGAAAACAACATACGAGGGTGGTTTTCTAAACAAAGAAAATCTGACGTATTTTTCTCTTGTATTTGATTATTTATTCACATAAAGTCCAGCTTATGCAAGAATTAATACCAGCAGATACATTCATTATGCCATAGATATGCGGTTTGGATGCTAGAGCAACAGGATATTTAATGCTGATGTCTTCAGCGACGAAACTTATTTCTCCTTTGGTGTTTACATCAAGAGGCAAAATTGTCGCATTTGCAGCTCAGAAAATCCAGGAGGGGTTATGGAAAAAAGTGCCTGTTGGGTCTGCATGTGTTTTTGGCCGTATTTTTTCAAAAGTGATCTTGGAAGAAGTCTTACTTTTGATTTAGAGCAGTATGTCCGTATGATACCCGTTTTTTGGCCTGCCTGAACACACATCCTTGTTCGAGTCTTACGTATGTATAAAATTTTAGACTGATGCTTCTGTTGTAAAGAATTTGAGGATCATCGGTATAGTTTCGAGATTCGAATTATTTTTCGGGGTACTTCTTTCCTTACCAACGCCTTCCATATGACAGTTCGTCTTACTATGTAGAAGATCTTCTTGAGATCGATAAACAATATATACTGGGGATTACTCTAGTCTACAGAGCGATAAGAAGTGCCATAAGACGTGGCATGATCTTCTATGTTTCTCTCTATCATTTTGTGTTATGAATATGGTACTGGGCTCAGCAATGTAGTACTGGGCTCAGCAACTTCTCTCAAGATCTATCAAGTCACTACGGTTCGATGGTTGGCATTTTCTCAAAGCCCACCGTCCTACCAAACTGATGTGAGGTTATAAAAACATCGATGTAGGCCTGCTGACTACTTCATTGAATATTAACAACCCTTTAATTGGATATCGGCCTGCCTTAACACATCCTCCTAGGTGCTTTTGCTTCTTGAGCGCTTTCACCAGTGTCTGACAAACTGTGACAAGGTTTTCTTGATTTAGTTCTTCCAAAGCACAAAAGTCGTCGCCTATGCCGACTTCTGCTAATTTCCTCTTCAAATAACCGTCTCGTCAGAACATCTTCCTAAGCCGTGGTATGAAATACATGCAAACAAGGTAAAAATTTCTAATTGTATCCAACATGGCGGTCTCCGATCCTTGACTCGTTGTATTCAAGTAACACCCAAACTCCTTGTGGCCCCTCGTGGAAGACCAACTAGCACCCGCTTAATGTTAACAAAGACGTGCAGTACAATCCAATCCCCTGGACTTCAAATTTGGGTTGTGCGTAGAACTTGGATGCCAACACGTAAAAACCTTATCAATGAAAACTGCTGCCTTATGGCTTCTCATTTTTCCGATGGAGAAAAAATATAAGCTGGGAGCGTAGCATGACAAGCTTAAGTTATTTTCTGTAGGTTTGTTCTTCAAATTATTGTCTTTAGTAGAGGACCAGTGAAGTCGCCAATAGATAGTATGTTGCCTTATTAGACGTGAGGCCGCGGTTCAAACCCCTGGTCAGATATCAATACGAAAACATACTAAAAATATTTCTTTGGTGACTTCCTCTCAGCAGATTTCTGCCAAAAACTCTGAGAGCAAAAAAAATTTCCATGAAAAGTTTCTCAAAAACCTGTCGTTCAGAATCGACTTTAAACTGTAGGACCCGCCATTTATGTATAAAAGAAGCTAGGTCGTAATCCTGACTAAGGGTTGTAATGACCAATTATGTTATATAGTAGGGCACCAGTGCAGTAAGCAAGTACTTGACTCCTGTCGAACTATTGATTACAGAGACAGCCTATCTGCAAGTGATGTTCCTCCCGTTATCGCTTCTCAAACTTTCCTTATGGTCGTACTATACTCACCGTTCCTGCTGCACATCGTATCTAAGTACGTATGTCAGGCAAATGTCAGGGATTTCAATTCAAAGAAAAAAATTAAAAAACAATTGCTTAGCATTGCATTTAATTTTATTTGAAATTGTTTAATAAATTCGATGCATGTATGCGGGAGTATGTGTGCGCCAAAGAGAGTGTTTGTGTTTAAGCCATACGCAGTGAACTGTAAGTGTTTATGGTGTAATAACAAAAACACTTCAATTCACTTACCCTCTCACTGGCCTGTCCCTGCGAACACTGTGGCTCCTAATCATTACTACTCTACTCATTAAATCTCTCCAAGAAAGCTCTGCTTAAAACACGCATACAGATGTGTGTGTCCGTGTGTTTATGTGTGTACTTTCATTCCCTTTAGTCTGAGATTAGAATTTCTCTTGAAATTGTCGTCGTCGTCGCCATCGTCGTTGCCGTGTCATGTCGTGGTGAGTAAATGTTGAATGTGTACTCAACATAAAATTGCTTTGTAGGTGTTAAACATGAGTAGTTTATTAGTGTGTATGTGTGTGTATGGGTTTATAAGAGTATGAGTATTAATAAATGTTTTTGTGTTTAACATACGGTATGTGCCTGTATTAGTGAGTATATGGGTAGTGTAGCGTAGTTCTCCTTAATGAGAGTAAGAAACGCACACATGATTATGTGCGTTCACATAAGTGTTGTTAGTGTAAATAACTGTTAAAAGCAAGTGTAATTGTTTACATCTCATTATTGGCCATTTCTTTCAGTGTTTATTGCTTGTGTAAGTGTGTGTCCTTAGATTTTAATATATGGGGACGATTTGTTACAGGGTAACAGTAAAGGGATTCAGCAAATGCGAATCCATCTTACCATTTACCATCGCTTTTTGGGGTTGACTGTACTTACATACTTAAATAGAGATTACAAACCTTTAGTCAGGATTACAACCTAGCTTCACACGCCACCTATGTTGTGTATGTTAAATTTATACATGAGCGGCGAGACCTAAAGTTTAAAGTCGACTCCGAACGACAGATTTTTGAGAAACTTTTCGTGGGAATTCTATTTACTCTCAGAGTTTTTGCCAAAAGACTGCTGAGAGGAAGTCGCCTAAGAAATATTTTTCATTTTTCGTTTTGTTTGGTAAGTCTGTGTCGGTGGTTTGAATGCACCCATTACGAGTGACTATTTGGTGCATTTTGTGGTCTTCATTGTATTGATATGAACAATGTTTGGTTTCAACAGGATGATGCAACTTGCCACACATCTCATGCCACAATCTATCCATTAAGTCAAACGTTTATTGGCCGTTTAATTAGCCAAAATGGTGATGTCAATTGGCTTCCAAGAAGCTGCGATTTGACACTGTGGGACTATTTTCTGTGAGGCGCCGTTAAAGAAAAGTATTATGTCGACAAGTCGCCGTAGTCTAGTAAGTAGTGTGTTAGCTTATTAGACGTAAAGACCGGGTTCGTATCCCAGGTCAGGCATCAAAACGAAATATGAAAAAAAATATTTCTTCGATGATTTCCTCTCAGCAGATGTACACTGGTGGCCAAAACTAAAGCAACTGACATTACACTTTGATATTTTAGCTAATATGTTCCGCTATAAAGGTTAAAACTGGATGTTTTTTGGTTTTTATGTTTACACATTATTCAGACTAAACGTAAATGCAAAAAAATTATAATCAATTTGCTTAAAATGTTGCTTTTCTTTCAAAATAACGAAATAACCATAAAATTCTAGTGGTCAAAACTAAAGCAACTTTCGTACTTCTGTAACAAAACTTAAAAATTAAATTAATAGTCAAAAGCGTAACCCTTATTTTTAATGACGGCAGCACATCTACGGGGTGTTGAATCAATTAGCCTCTTAATTTGATCTTTAGAAATGCTGTTCCATGCGTTCTGGATACGATTAAAAATGGGGTGTTTATTTGTCCCTAAATCCCTTTTTATTTTGCAATCAACTATGCTCCAAAGGTTTTCAATATGGTTAAGGTCTATCGATTAACCTAGCCACCCGAGAACACTTACTTTTGATTGACTCAGCCATCCCTTAACAAATTTTGATGCATGATTTGGGTCATTGTCATGTTGGAAAACCCAAACCAGTGGCATGTTCTCTTCTGCGTATGGCAGCATTACGTTTTCCAACAGATTTTTATAAACAAATCGATCCATTTTCTCAGTAATTTGATAAATTAGTCCAACTCTACAGCTGTAGAAGCAGATTTAAATGCTCGGAAACCATCAAAAAAAACCATTTATTTCCCAGAAAAATCGCAGATTCAGGTTAGCTTTTGGAAAGGCCCATATTGGTTGACGGCCTGCTCAGTGGAGAAGCATATTGTTCTCCGATGAATCCAAATTCTATATAAAAAAGTTTCAGACATGAAGAACTTCACCGTAAGGAGACCAAAAAATGAACGCCTTAAACCGCAATATTATAAAGGAACGGTAAAAGATGGTGGAGGCTCAATAATGGTGTGGGGCTGTTTTTCATACGATTGAGTTGGACCAATTTATCAAATTACTGAGAAAATGGATCGATTTGTTTATAAAAATCTGTTGGAAAACGTAATGCTGCCATACGCAGAAGAGAACATGCCACTGGTTTGGGTTTTCCAACATGACAATGACCCAAATCATGCATCAAAATTTGTTAAGGGATGGCTGAGTCAATCAAAAGTAAGTGTTCTCGGGTGGCTAGGTTAATCGATAGACCTTAACCATATTGAAAACCTTTGGAGCATAGTTGATTGCAAAATAAAAAGGGATTTAGGGACAAATAAACACCCCATTTTTAATCGTATCCAGAACGCATGGAACAGCATTTCTAAAGATCAAATTAAGAGGCTAATTGATTCAACACCCCGTAGATGTGCTGCCGTCATTAAAAATAAGGGTTACGCTATTGACTATTAATTTAATTTTTAAGTTTTGTTACAGAAGTACGAAAGTTGCTTTAGTTTTGACCACTAGAATTTTATGGTTATTTCGTTATTTTGAAAGAAAAGCAACATTTTAAGCAAATTGATTATAATTTTTTTGCATTTACGTTTAGTCTGAATAATGTGTAAACATAAAAACCAAAAAACATCCAGTTTTAACCTTTATAGCGGAACATATTAGCTAAAATATCAAAGTGTAATGTCAGTTGCTTTAGTTTTGGCCACCAGTGTATGTATATTAGGTCGACAAACCAGAGACACTTAAATATTTGAAGGCAAAATCCGTAATGCCATTGCCTAGATACGACCTCATACATTCACAAAAGTGCACAAAAATGAGGTACGATCGAATGAGACACTATGACGCCAGCCTCGGCAGCCATATGAATGAAATAATATTCCATTTCTAACCGAAACAATTGTACTTCACAACCAAAAACATAAATTTGAGAAAATTTCAAACCGTTTTTGTTTTATTGTAATTTTAAATTTAAAACTTTTAATTTACCTACCCCATACAACTTGCATATCCTGATCCATTTAAACAGTGATTAACAGTGCCTTTCATAATCTGCTATTTAGCATTGACCTTAAATTTTATTTCCTATTTTTATTAAATCAAAAAAGGAAAATAAAAAATTCTCTCCCTTGTGTTAATACCTGTCATTTCAAATAACACGCTTAATTAAGTTTCGGCAATCATCTGTGTAGGTTTTAATTGCAGAAAATAAAATAAATTATTGGTATCCGTTTTACTACAATTACCACTAGCAACAGCTACCACTACTACAGCTAACATTGCCACGATTAAATATTACCGTTACTTAACCGAAATAATTATGACTACAAATCCTGTTCTTTTTTCTCGTCCGCCGTTATTACTTTATTAGCAGATTAATTGCTACATGATGGTATATATACTCTTGTATTTATGTGTTGATGTTGTTGTTGTTGTTAACATTTTTACCCATTCATTTGTACAATTTTGTTTGCTAAAACAAAAAAAAACAAATAAAGAAATGAAAAAAAACCCTCCCAAAAGATTTAATTTTATTTCAACGACAATTGTGAATGTGGCCTCGAAACATTGTGTTTTCCATGCCGTAAACAAAATCATTTAAATGCTACACTTACATACAAACACATGTAGACTATAATAATTCACGCATACATTCACTGCCAATACTTATACAAATACTGTGTTACTCACACAGCTTTACTAGACAACATAAATCAGACTGTTAACAGACGCCGCGCGTTTGGTTTGTAGAAAAAAATACGGCATGAATTTAGGGGCAGAGTGTCAAATCGAAATGTTTTATACCCCATCTAAATATGTAGAACTACACACACACATACATATGCAAATGCATAATAATAAGCAACCACACACCAAATTCGTTGAACACTTTTACGGTTTTATTCACGAATTCAACAAAGAGTTGATGGGTTGGTGAATTTGGTGAATAATTCATAAAATAGGCCCCCAATTCTAGAAACACAAGTTTTTTTTGGCAGAAATTTTCTTAAAAAAATAAATCTGTTCGCCGAATGCTTAGAACACCTTGTCTAGTTCTAGATGATCAACATAATCGTCCTAGTGAGCAATCAGTTTGCCCAATTATTGATCGTTTTCTCACTAATTTTACTCTTCTCGTTTTACTATTCCAAGAAATATGCGCCATACTTGCGCACTACTACGAGCGTCCATCCCAACGAAATCAATGGAACGATGAGCTGTGCCGCGAGGCAGTTGACGCGAAAAGCGCCGCATACAAGAAAACGTTGCATTCCGCCTCTATGCGAGCTATTATCGAAAACCGTAGAGAGAGGAGAAGGGATAACAGACGTCATTTCAGACGCAAGAAGAGGGAGCCGGAAAGGCGAGAAGGAAAGGAAGTCGAGATGTACAGATGTAGGAATGATGCTGGAAAATTCTCAGGAGCGCCTTCCTGGAAAGATGAGAACGGAAACCTGGTAACAGATCCACAGGGGTGCTGTTATGGAGAAAACACTTCTCTAATCTAATACGAAGCGATTACATCAGCAATACCACCTTTAGAGATGATGATTCCTCCACCTAGCCATGAAGAGGTCAAAGTCATAATTATGCGTCTTAAGAACAATGAAGCTGTAGCTCCTGATGGCCTGCCCGCTGTCTGTGATTTGCATTAGTCAGCTTCACGTATCCTGTGTCAGTCCTCAGCACATTGTTTTCAACTCTTTGTGGAATCTTTCATTGCGTCTAGCTTAGGAAACTTTCGTTCATACTGGGGCAGTATCTACTAGGCTGTTATGTGTATCTACCGGACTACACATTCTGGTTAATAACCACTGCTGAATTCCTCAAGACTAGAAAGAAACTGTAACGCTGTTCTTGTGTGGTCGTTAGATGCTGAGAAATTTTAAAAAACTTCGTTGTCAATATACTTACCGAATATATTTCGTATCAAGAAATGGGAATTTGTGCCCATATGTGATGTTTTGATAGGCAGTTAATTTATGATCCCATTTTCGTTCATTTCAGGCTTCTTAGTGAAACAGATTCAGTAAGCATATGAAGCTTGTTCCTTAAAATTGGAAAATCTTATTGACTTTTCCTCTGGACTTAAAGGTATTTCACGGTAAAGTGTCGCTTGTTGAAAAGGAAACAAAGGAAAAATATCCATGTTTTAAAAGCTTTTTATTATTCAATAATAATTTTTCTTTTAAAACCGTTCGTTATTATTGCATTTCCTAAGTGCCTTAAATGCTAGACAAACAAAATTTTAAGACTAACAGACGATACAATAAATACTAATTCTATTTAACATAATAAAGTCCTGACGACAGATATCACACACTCGAACACATGGAATTTTAAAAAAGCAATGCTTTTGGCGTTGCGTCAATAATCAATTATTAAAATTATGTTTAAAATACTATTTAAACCTTTTCAATTTCAACAAAACGATCACGTTTGTATTGATCCAAATAACTATTAATGAAACGCAAACGGCCCTCATATTGTAGATTCATAATAGTCTTGACTAGAGGAGGATGTTCGCTACCCAATTCCAGCCATAGTTTGCCACCCGGTTTAAGATGTTCACAGGCACAGTCAAAGACCAAACGGGCTATGCGTAAACCATCTGGACCGCCATCTAAAGCATTAAGGTTTTCATATCTAAAATGAAAATTAAAAAATTAAATCAAATGAAAGAAAAAAGTATTGAAAAATACTTACAACTTGACTTCTGGTTGTAGCATGGCAAACTCTTCCGTTTTTACATAGGGGGGATTGGAAATGATGAGATCAAATTTACGTCCTTCTAACTCTTTAGGCAAATAATCATTGGCCGCTGTGGTATGATTATAGACCTTGAAACGCTCATCTAAATTCAAAAGTTTAGCATTCTCCCAAGCCAATGCAGTGGCAGCTTTGCTGCGTTCTACGCCTGTGCTAATAACATTGGGCAAAGCATGTAGTATGGCCAGCGACATGGCACCAGAACCACAGCCTACTTCTAGCATATCTATGGGATCCTTTACATTACGATATACCTCGATAACTTTGGCCACAAACTCTTCTGTCTCTGGTCGTGGTATAAACACAGTGGGAGCAGTTTTCAACGTAATATCCATGAAATCCCATTCACCTAAAATATGCTGTAAAGGCATGCGAGCACAACGTGCCTCACACAAACGCTCAAACTCCTTCAATTGCTCCTCAGAGAAACGAATATTGTGGTAACTACTAGGCAAAGCATTCTGTTGAATAGGTATCTTAAATTAAATTTCCACGGACATAATTGCTTTCAAATACTTACGAATTTCATTTTTAATACATGGGCCACCAAACACTTTAAATTAAAATCAATATCCCCTACACCAGCTTGTTTTAATTTAAATTCCCAACCTTCTAAGGCATTGGTTACGTCGATTAATTGATCCGGCGTTTGTTTGGTCGTCCAAATGGCTGGCGTTGTTCTCAATTGTCTGCTAAAGCCTGTCTGCACCGCTTGGCGTAGTTGTTGTGTTAATAATTTAAACATTTTTATTGAATTTTAATTGATGATTTTATAAAATTTATTTTTTATTCTGCCCCACTATGTGTTATTCAATATAATTCTTGTTGACCAGCAACTAATAAGAATACGATGTTTTTGTGAAAGAGAACGACGGACAGGGGAAAGAAAAGCCTTCACGTGTAGTTGTCACAATTATCATCTGTTATATTTAAAATTGTAAACAATAAAAAAAATGCTGCCAGATTTCTGCACACTTCAGTGCTGCCCAAAAGATTTATGAAACCAAAGATAAAAGTAATCATTTCAACTAATACTGGGCATTTCATATGATTTTTGTTCGGAAATATTTTCAATATTCAATATTTTTAGAAGCAAAGTCACTTGACCTAACTAATTCGAATAAAATGTTTATTTTATAACATAATTTCTAAAAAAAAATTTTTTTAAATATTCAGATGTAAAAAAGCTAAGAACAATTTAACCCCCAAACTATAATGTGCATAGATCTATTCTAACAATGCATGCATGTTTCATAATTGACTACCAAGTTTTGTAATTTACCCACCGGATAGTTTTTAAATACTTTTTCCTGAGCCCTTTCTATATATGGTATATAATAAATATATAAAGTGAACATCAACTGAAACATGAGCTTAAGGGAAGGACTTTAATACTTTGTATAAATAGAGGAAGGAGCTTAATAAAATTCGAACATCAAGAAGCACTAAAATAATAATAAATAGTTGTATAGTTGTTGTAATTGCGGTAGTTTGTGTTGCTGCTGCTTTGGCTTGGTTCCAATACGACGGACTTGAAAGGAAGGAGGTTTTTTAATTTTTTTTTTAAGTGTGGTGAATTTTGTTGTGAGTTTCCAGTGTGGTGAGTTCTTACAAAATGTGGTGAATTTATCCGATGTGGTGAATAAAGTCGAAACTCACCAAAGTGCCGTAATTCGAAATTGAAGTATATTACCATAGACAAATGTACTGTACACTGTGCATTGGACAGTGTGTGCCTAGAATACGCGATTTTCACCTCTGTTAGCGGAGGCATTCACAGACATGTCTGGTTACCAGTATACACTGCACTACCAACGGTGTGGTTTGTGTTTGAGTTAAGGATAATTAGTGAAACACTGAATGAAAGAAAGGGAGTACACTCAACGAACGAGTAAGGAAGTGTTGCCATTATTCATTCTATTTAAATTTCTAAAAAAATTAAAATTAAAACATTGAATACAAATAATTAAATTTAAATTATTTTCTAAATGAATTTTTGAATAATTTCTTACTTTCACATTTTATAAAAAATGCTTGAAAAAAGCTACAAATTGGAAATTCTTTGTCGAAATATTTATATTTTCTGTGTTTTGTTCGAAATGCATATCGGATCTAAATTTAAATTAAGGAAAAATTATTAAAGAGAACTATGGATTCATAAGGTTGGTTGTTATTTTTTCCTTTTTGATTTCTTTTTCAGAGAAGTTGGTTACAAGTTTTTAGTTTCTTGGCAACATTAAACACCAGTGTTGAAAAATTCAGTACTTTCCAGTACTTTTCCATTTCAAAACTACAGTTTCAGTACTTTTTTATTATAACAGATATTATGGTTTGCCCTTTTTAATGGCGTTAGCTCCAGCTTAACATAATGCTAAAGGTCTTTAGCCCTAGTTAGCCAGCCCAACGTCTGTGCAACGTACATATGTTATTGGAAAAGGAAAAAAGGTTGCCGAACCATAATGTAATTTCGGTAAGTATTTAATTTCCTCTACTACTTCATATGATAAAATGAACGTACATTCCGTTATGTTCCGTCGACAATGGGACTTTTACTTTCCGAATCAACTGTTTTTGTTTTGTATATGAGAAACATGTATAAGTCGTTAGTTTTTCTATTCCATACCGTACTGTATTAAGTATAAATAAATATTTTGTATAAAAGTACAATTTGATGGAAAAAGGCACTATTTCAGTTATAGTTCAGTACTATTTCAAAATTTCAATTTTGCAATACTGCTTGAAACGTAATATCTACACAATCTTTTCTGTGTTCTCAAACTTTAAATGCTTAAAAATTTCCCGACATCTGGTTCCCATTTTTATTAATCTGGTAACTTGATTTTTTGGGTATGAGAGAATAAACTAATGCAGACATAAACCCGGTTGTTTTGTTATTATGCTTTGTAGTAATACGGAGAATATAAATTTGGCAGCACTGAATATGTGTGGTTATTTCAGCATTTTATCAAATACACAAACCTCATGGGTAACGTAGAATTAAACTAAATATAAGAGTGGTTCAATTCACTATTTTTTTAACGGATATTGAAACCCTTAAGAACGCCTTTTAGTTTTGTCATTTTTTCAATTGCACAGTGGTTAAAATAATTAAAAAAATTTTTGATTTTTAATGCTCTGGTAATAATATTTACATTTATTTAAATAAATAACTTTTTTTTTTACTTTTTTGAAGCTTTTATCAGCTTATTGCTTTAATTTTTTTTTGGATTTTTGGAATTTGTAACAATTCATTGCTTTGTTGTTTTAAATGATTATAATTATTATAATAAATAATACATTCTCATTATTATATTGTTATAATTATAACAATTAAAAATAAATTTTTATTATAATTGTACTTGTTTTTAATTTTTCCCTTTGTCTATATTCCTAGGCATTCATGGCCGATACAGTACTGTTATCACCATCACCACAATTGTCATTATCCGATGTTGATGACGTTGCATTATTTTTCTCTCTCACACCCAACCAAGGTAAACGTTTCTCCAACTCGGCTCTATACTTTGGATGACTAGCCGCATAGACCCACGGATCTATACAGGACACCATTTTTGCACAGCAACATGGAATCATTGAAACAAATGGCGTTATTAGCTGACGATAGCCAAATGTACCCATTAAAGCAACCACAGCATAGGGAGTCCAAGCAAACACATACAAGAGGTAAATAGTCATGGCTGCCTTAGCTATACGCAATTCTACGCTCATTGCTCCAGAGTTTTGATTTGCCGATAAGGATTTCAGATTCATTTTTTTGGCCTGTTCGGCTAACATTTTCTCATGATCGCGTACATGAAAAAATAATTTCGTATAATAGATACAGATCAGGGACATTGGCAGGCAGTAGGCCCACACAAAAAAGCAGCGTATAAAAACGCGTGTTTCATCATCATCGGTCAGATAATCAAAGGAGCAGCTGGTAAGGAAACCCTCTGAAAGGAAAAAACGTTGAGAAATTTTTGGGGTCAATGATAATAGAGGCAGTGCAATTATTTGGAACAGTGCCGACGCACTAATCGAACTAATTAAAGCGATCAATAGTTTGCGTCGCAAGTATAAAATCCATCAGAGAACAAATAAGTTTAGTAGCTGTAATAGACTTAATTTTAGGTACCTAGCTTTTGTACCTAACTTGTTCCAAGCTGCACCGTAATAGACCTTACTAGTGGTGTGGTCTATAACTGACTTGTTTCTTTAAAAAAATCGTATTTACCTGGTATATAACGACCCCAGATCCTAAAAAACGGCAATAGGGAGAGTGGTACGCTCCATAGCCAACTTGCGGTTATTAATATGGCTATTTGTGGAAAATTTAAGCGGCCATCAATAGGATTGGAAATGGTTCTAAATGAGATCAAGTTGAGATAGCAATTAAAGCCCTTTGCACTACACTATTCCTGTATACTCACCTATATCTATCATAAGCTATTAAGGCATTTGTTGATGAAGCTCCTATACCGGATATACTACCAAACGCTGCATAAATATCACAACCCAAGTCACCACCATAGAAATAACCCAGCACAGCATTGACAAAATAGTGTGGCATATTGGCAGCCATAGTCAAATCGAAGACAGCCAAATTAATGATTAGCAAATTAGAAGGGGTTCTTAAACTCTTTGATCTGATAAATCATAAACTGATAAACAATAAAATCGTCTAATGAAAGTGGCAAAAACTTACGTTGAAAATATCCAGAGAACTAAACCATTACCGAACAGAGAGCACAATAGCATGATCACAAAACCAAAAAACCAGAGGATCTGAAAGTGAATTTCGGGTACAGGAAATGAACGCCAATGTTGATGTACCAAATGCTGGTATTCAACCGGATAATTCCAGCCCAAATTCGGCACGGCATCGGAAGAAGATAAACGGAAATGGGAGGTGCTGAAAACATACGTTACAAAAATAGAGAAGTTATTGAAATTCCTTTGTTTGAGTGGTTCTAAAAGATGGCGTGACATTACCTATTCAAAAACTCCGCAAAGGTCTCTGGACCCATTTTTCCAAACTCCTTTAAAATATGTTTTTTTTTTGTTTTAATTTTTGAAATTTCTTTCAATATTTTTTTCTCGGCTATTTTTTCACCATTTTTCTTAGACGTTTCGTTAACTTTTGCCACTTTCTCTTGCAATTTTGCTTAAAGAACTCACACGTACAATTTTCTTGTGCTTGAGTACTGCATATTTATAGCCTCTGACGCTGTGAAATGTTTTCACATTCTTAGAATTTTTAAGACACTTGTATAACAGCTTATGGCATACCAAGGAGGATTAGACAGTATTTAGCAGAATAAGCATTTTAAACGTAACGCTTATGAGTTACTTTGTGAACAAAAAAATACTTCTGGAGACCATTTATTTAATGCGTTAAGCAATAAGGTTCAGAAGAATTTTGACGTTTATACTAAAACCTCATGATGAGCGCTATAAAAATAAGTGAAAAGTAAATTTAAAAATCTTTAAGAAAATCGAAGCCCCCTTGGTTCAATAAAAATTAAAAATGGCCATGAGAAGTTTCTAAAATCTGCCGTTCGGAATCGACATTAACCTTTAAGTCCCGCTTCTAATGGATAAGATAAACACATACAATATGAGTAGTGTGAGAAGCTAGGCTGTCATCCCGACTAAAGTATTGTAATGAACAACTAAGTAAGTAAGTATGAATTATTACGTAGAGATACTAAAGTACTGCCAAACGGTCTATTATACTACTTTTAAATTATAAAAGGTTTCCCATACCCTCAATCCTATTGCCTTAAAGAACATCGGCTCACTATTAGGTGCCAGTCGAAATAGCTCACTGCTAAATAGTTGATAAGCAATCCATTCATGCCGCATGGGTACTAAATATGTGTTCTGGTAAGTCAATTTTCTTCAACCACCACCCTCTTAATAACGCAGTATAAATTTAGATTGTATAGCTTGTGTTTGTCTTTATATCTTCCCCTTCAGAGGGTAAAGCTATCCAAACTACTCTTTTCACTGCACAGAAAGTTTTTGACTGCATCAAGATCAGGAACGTTTTTCTTTTGGCAAACTCATTTGCCGGCTCAATGTTCAAAATTTCTATCTACATGCCTTGTGATACAGCAAAGGGTGACTCTATTTTCCTTGCGGATTTGATTGAGTGCAACCAGACAGTTGCATACTAATCGGGAGTGAGCTTATAGAAGATAAGTGCTCGGAGGACTGCATGAATTACTCTGCTTGGCCGGACAGTTCTATACTTATCACAAGTCAAACTCATAGGACCTAAATAGTATGTACTTCCTGCCTCAAACAGCTTCCTTCCTTAAAGCAAGTAGTCTCAGGTCTCCTTTAGGCCCTTTGTTATTTCTCAATCAGTAATCTACTCGGATATCAGACATTACTTAGAGGTAACTAATCTGAGTTCTAAATATACTTGATATTGCAGCAATCTTTATATCTGAGAGCTCAATCAAGGATGTCAGAGAGTGAGAGCCCAGATACTTTTGGTCTTACAAGAGCAGAGTACTGACACATGCAGTCTTCTTCTCCTCCTCAAATCTAAAGCTCCTGCAGAAGTCATTTTACCGGATTGCCAAGTCTTTCGGAATGCCTAAAAAAAAAATAGAATAGATAGGTGACTATGTGATTTAAGGATAGAAGTGAGTCGATCATCTCCTTATCCATATGTACTCAGCAGAGTCTAACAATATTGCACTTAACCTCTTGCTGCCAATGAAAATGAGGATTCCTATTAAATGAGTGGATAATATCCTATTTAACTGGCCATGATGAATGATCTGAAATTCGCATGAGGAAGCTGAATTGAAAACATCTTTAAATGGCATAACTTTTGCTTGAAAGTTAGATATCTAACTGTGAGCTTCCCTATGGGTTATGAATAGTTCACTATGGGACCGAACATACTCCGACTGTAGACTACAGAGTGTCCACTTTCTTAAAAGATTATTTAGTTTCGTAAATAAGTCTCGTTTCAAAACATTTCCCAAAATTATAGAATTAACTCTGAAGACAGTTAAAGAAACAGCCGATAAACATCATATCTTTTTAGATAATCTTCTGTTAAATCTGTCTTCCATTATTCTAACCATAATTTCCATGGCAAAGTCGACATAGAAATCTTGAGAAGGTAATGTGTTAACTTGTTAGACGAGAGGCCATAGTTTAAAACCCAGTTTCGTACAAAATGAAATATGAATAAATATAATTTTTTGGCGATTTCCTCCTCTCAGCAGTTTTTTTTAACAAAAAGTAAACAAATTTCTTTGAAAAGTTATTCAAAGCTGTCATTCGTCGAGTCGTTAAACAGTAAGAACCGCGACTTATGGAATAAATTAACTTACTGTTAGATTTTGACCTTTTAGAAACGTTTAAAATATAAGCTCGTAGATTGCAAATAAAATAAAAATAAATCTGTGTTTAGTTTTAATTGAAATTCTTTATTATTCGCACAATTCTGTGTGCCACTGTTCCCAACTTGATGTAAACAACAACAATTGGTTTTCTTTATTATTATTCTTTACACTCTTTCGCCTTAACAATAACAATTACTAGACAATTGTTCGAAATATCTTTGTAACGGAGATCTTCAAACCACGATTACTCTCTTCAAACACACCGTGTCTTCACACAAGACTGACTGAACTTCACTAACTCACTCGCCTGCTTTCTCTTGCCTTTTATAAGGCAGAGTAAACAGTCTGATGAATGTTCTTGAAGGTGAATGTTCGTGGCTTCGTCTTCTCGAAATCCCTATAAATGTAAACATCCTTATTTCATTATTATTGTTTGTATATTTTGTTTACATTTCTTCCTGTAGTGTTTGTTGTTGTATTTTTGTTTACTTGTTTACCATACTATTATGCTGGTGTTTGTTGTTGTATATTTGTTTATGATTTTAATGTTAAGCGATGTAAAAGCAAAACAACGGTATCTAGATTATTCATTTTCGGAACAATACATAACGTGAGTGGTATAAGAGGCTAGGTTGTAATCATGTTTAAAGAGTTATAATCAGCAATTAAGTTAGTGAACTCACTACTAAATGCAACAGTACTTCTAGTATTGCCGGGAGACAGGTTCCCATTGTACCGATTGTAACATCGCATGTTGATATCTGTTTCTTATACAACTTGAGCAGAAATTTCCATGCAAGCCTTGACCTACCTGAATTAGTCTTTTATTTCTTATTTAATAAAAAAAATCCTTGTTTTTAAATATTTTTTATTCTGTATTTATTTTATATTTTTTTTTTGTTTCTTTTATTTTTTCCATAATATTTTCTTGTTTTCTTTTACTTTCCTTTTAACACAAACATTTTCTGTTTTATTTTTAATATTTTTTTCTGTTTCTTTTTTAATATTATTTATTACTTAATATTTTTTTTTATGTGTTTAATACTTTCTTTCTCTATAGATTACTTAGCAATTACATTAATAATATATTTTTATTATTTTTTTCTAATTAAGAATAAAAAAATAAAAAAAAATTAAATGAATTGTTAGGCATTTTGCTAATTTTGTTTAAATTTACAAAGACCGAAAAATTGTTTAATTTTAATAAAAAAAACAAGAAAAGAAGAATATAAATAAGAAATGTTTTAAATAAAAAAAAAATTAAAATTAAAAAAATAAAATTTAAATATTTATTGTATATATTTAGTTTTAATGTAATTTAATAAATATTTTTTCTTATTTTTAAATATTTTATCCTTTTGTAAAATTAAATTATTTATAATTAAATTTTTTTTAATAAATTTTAATGGTATTTCTTTAGTTTTAACATTTAAAAAGCTACTTTGGTTTTCAATTATTTTTAATTCTATATTTTATATATATAATGTATGTATGTATATGTTGATAATTAATTTTTTTATAATTATTTATTGTATAGATTTATTTTTTTATAATATTTTTTAAAACTAATTTCATTTTTATTTTCTAGTTTTGCTATTTTTTTAAATTATTTTTACTTTTATGGAACATGTTTTTTATTATTTTAATTTTATTTTTTTCTTTATATATACTCATGATTTCTTGTATAAAAATCCTATTATTTTATTATGCTACATTATTATTTATTTATTTTAATTATTTTTTTTTAATTTTTTCTTTTCTGAAAATCTACTTTTCATTGATTGTTAATTAATTTTATTTCCTTTTTTTATTTTAATATTATAATTAATTTTATATGTTTTTCTCTATACTACATACTATTTCATTCATTTGCCAACAACATTTTTATTCTTTTATTTTAATATATTACATTTATTCATATAATTTCTATAACTTTCTTAAATAATTTTTTCCAATTTTTTTTAAATTTTTTTTTATTTTTTCGCATTAATTTTTAACGATTTTATACCTTTAACCCTTGGGTTTTCTTACATTCACATTATATCACCCTCATTTACATCCCACGTTTTTAAATGTTTTTCTACTGTTTTTTTTTCAACTGGTTTCAGTTCAAATTATGGAAATAGTACCTTATATCGAAAAAGTACTTTTTTTGAATTTTATTATTTTAGTCCCAATCTTTATTAATCAGCTCCGATTTTTAAACTTATTACAACAATTGAAAAAGTACTTTTAAATGCGCTTAAAAAGTACTTTTTTAAAGTACTTTTGTAAAAGTAAAAAGCACTTTTTGAAAAGTAAAAGTAATTTAGGAAATTCTAAATTTCTTTATTAAACAAAATCTTTTTCTTTTGTCCTCTATTTTTAAAAAATGTAAAAAATAAATTACACAAATAGTACCTTAAGCATGATAAAAGTACTTTTTCCAATTCTTTTCTAATTATTAGAAATTTCCCATTTTGTATATATATATATATAAAGAAGAATTTTTTACCTTCCATCTATAGGTTGTGATTACATGACAACGCGATACAACTTTTCAATTAGATTCCTTATAAAGAGGTATTGAAGAATGGTACAGCGCACTTTGTAAAAGACTTCCGCACAAATCTTCTTTGATGGCCAAAAATTGAATTGAACTAGAGGTGACGGAATATTTTCAGTATTGAATAGAGGGTCTTTCAGGCGGGAGAATCGGCAGTAAAGACTGCGGTGAAAATTATTCGGGTAGTAAATATCCCCATACTTTCTAACAGCCAGGCGGCTATGAAAGTACTAAATTCCAATGCAATCAACTCCAGAACGAAAGTAGGGAAACGACAGAATGCCCATATCATGTAGGTTAACAGGACAGCCTGATATTTCAGGTTACTGTAGACCGGACTAATTGGCCTAGTGTGGCACAACAACGAATTCTCAACTTTGCGAAACTCTCTAAAGACTTTTGAGCTTTTAATTGACATTTAGTCATGGACTCCGTCAACGCCGGGTGGTCGGTGGTTTGACCGACGGTCTCCGTCCAAAAATTTTTGATGTCTTCATGAAAAGTTATGTTAGCAATCGAATAACTCCTTTTCAAACATAGTTCATGAACACCATTATGCCAAGATTTTCACAAGTTTGAAGAAAATAACAAGTAAATTCAATAGAAGCCTAGTAGAGCTTGATTATTTTGAGGATATTTTACGCTATAAAGCTCACATGGGTTCCAAAATACCTGAACCATAAAGTTAAAGGCGAAAAAACGGATTATTAGTAGGCTATAGTGACCTGCTAAGATTTTCAAGGGAACCATGCTCATCATTTTCACCTCATGCACCAAAATCAACTTTTCTTTAAGGTAGTGAATTAGGGAAATCAGCTTGATAAGATATAACTTCATAATCGATGGGTTTGAAGGTTATTTTGGCAAGTGAACACATTATTTCGTAGTTAAAACAAACATGTAATGCCATCGAATACTAAATCATATAGAAGGACCAAAAAAGCTAAAAAAGAATGAAATAACAATAACAAATCAACAATGTGGTTCTAGAAGTTGCCATACCGTATTTGAATGACTGTTAATCAGTCGTAGTAAACGTGTCGAATATATGTATGTATACTGATGTTTTAAAATTGTAATGTAATTGCAATGTGCAGTAAAATAGTTGGAAAATAGAGTTGATAGTGAAATTATATCTTTTAATTTGATTTACAGTTTGCGAGTCCCAGGAAATTCACCTTTTTCAAAGCTAAATACCTAACAATATCAAATGAAAGGCTAGGGCTTTTAATCAGATTAAAATGTTTTTTGAAATTAATTTTTTTAGAGGAAGACGTCTTAAAAATTGTTTAAAAATAATGTTTTCAAATAATTCTTCAGTACTTTTTATATGAAAAATTAATAAATGGGAAAAAAAATAATAAATTTGAAGGGGATTTCATATTAAAATCCATTTTCGCTTGGCTTTCAAAAAAACCTAAGGAAGATTGTATAATTGTTAGGATTTTGTAAAGAAATTTTGATATCTGTTAGCTTACCTCGAATGGAGAAAATTAGTTGTTTAATGGAATCAATTTAAAATTAAGGGTTTTCGAAGTTTTTTTCAATAATTATTTTTTTTTTCTAATAAAGATGATTTTGAAAGAAATTGTTTTTTAAAATCAATTTAAAAGTGCTTGTGGAAGGATAAAAATATAAATAAAAACATTTTAATAAAATGATTTAATATTCAAATTAATTTGTTCGAAACTATTCAAATATTTTCCACAAGAAATAATAATTTAATTGAAGATGTCATTGTATAAGATTTAAAAAAAATGTTAAAAAATAAAACAAAAGTTTTTTTATTAAAAATTTCATTCACAATTTTAATTATAAAAAATAAAATTAACAGAAATATACATGGCTTTTATACAAACAGAAATGTTTAAAATTAAACTTAAAAAATAAGAAAATTAAAAATAATAAGGCCGGTTTAGTGAACTTAAAGTTAAAGGAGTTTAAGAAGAAAAAAATAAAAATATGCTGTTGTTATGCCCTTAGTGGGACATCTAATGTTTACTTTTATTTTAAAAGTTAGAATTCAATTGGAATGTTTATAAAAAAAGGAGAAATATTTTCTAAACTCGAATTTATTTTGTTTTATTTTAACATAAAAAATAATTAAAATTATATGTATATAAAATATTTATTATAAAGAGTTTTAAAATCAAATTTATTTAAAATAATGGACGTAAATAAAATGTTTTATTGTCTTAAAAATTTAAAGTCAAAATAATAATTATTTGAAAGAGTATTTCTTTTATGGAAAGTTTTACGCAAATAAAAAAAATAAAAAATACATATCAAAAGAGTTTTTTTTTTCTCCACAACTGTTATATGCGTATAATTAATATTTAAAAAATAATTATAATTTACATTAATTATAAGTACTTGACTTAGTAATATTGGAATTTCCATGCATTAAACCATTGTTAATAATTTTTTTGTTTCTATTTATTGTTACAAAAAAAGAACGTTAATAATCATTTCTGTTATTGTTTTATACTTAAAACTAAATTATATTCAATTTTTTTTATTTGTTTTTATTTTTTTTCTTTTGAATAGATTTAAGGGGAAATTGTTTTTTTTTTGTTTAACTTAACTTTAAATAGATCTTAATAATTATAATTAATTAATTAATTAATCATTGTGTTCATTTTCATATGTTTTAAATTACAATTAATGCATAAACAGTCTTTTTAGTTCACCATAACTTAAAAGACGGCTAAAATCTAAACAAAATTTTTCGTTTTATTAATAGATTTTAATTATAACAGTTTTTACTATATTGGTTTAGATAGATGAATGTATACGTAGTGGAAATAATAAATGTAATGGAAAGGTTTAGATTATTATTATTATACTCTCTTTGCCAAGTTGACTTAAAAATAATGATAAGACAAGCCCATAAAATGCTTTTGAAGTTTGATTTAAATTTTTATAGGTTTCTTTTTCTATGGAAATATAACAGTTTATTTGCTAAATGCTGTTATAAAACAAGGAAAAGTTTATAAGGTTTTGTAAAATAAAATGATAAGATGTGTTGTTCTTTTTAATTCTTTAACGTGAATTAACTGTTATACAAAAATAATAAATATATTCTTAAATTAATTTTTAAATAAATAAAGTTTCAAAACTACAAGGTTTTGTAAACAAATTTGTTACGAAATGAATTTTTTTATGTAAATTAACTGTTATACAAAAAGAAAAAATAAATTTTTTTTTTTAATTTTTAAATAAAAAAACAAAAATACGGTTCAAAACTATCAAAAAACATACAAATTGTAACTGTTATACATTTTTTGGAATACATTAGAGTTTCTAAGAGCATCTGCAGAATTATTATTAAAACTTTCTTACAAAAACTGTTGTTTGAAAAGAAATTTGAAAGTAAAATTAACTGTTATACATAAAACATACAAATTATAACTGTCATAATTTTTTTTGGAATGAATTATTAAAAGTTTTTTAGAGAAAACTGTTGTTTAAAAGGAAAATGAACTGTTTCTATTTAATTTGTAAATATAAAAAATAAGGTTCAAAATTATCGAAAACATACAAATTGTAAATGTTATACATTTATCTGGAATGCATTAGAGTTTGTAAGAGCACCTGTAAAATTAATATAAAAATTTTCTTACAAAAAAATGTTGTTTAAAAAGAAATCTCAAAGGAAAATTAACTGTTATACAAAAAACATAAAAATTGTAACTGTTATACATTTTTTGGTTTGCATTAGAGCTTATAAGAGCATTTGTAGAATTATTATTAAAAGTTTCTTACAAAAAACTGTTGTTTAAAAGGAAAATTAACTGTTATACAAACAAATTGTTTTTTATTTATTTATTCTTTTTGTTTAATTTAAAATCAATTCATACATTTCTTACAAAACAGGAAAATTAACTGTTATACAAAAAAATTGTTTTTTATTTATTTATTCTGTAATTTAAAATAAATTAATACAGTTTAAAGTTATAAAATTATTTATATAAGATAACAAATGTTTTTAGTATAACAGTTAAAAAATTACAGATTTTTTTCTAACAGTTTTTGTAGCTGTTATAATTAATGATTTTTTTCTTTCTAAAAAAGTATACTTTTCTTGAAGACTTCCTGGAATATATATTGACTCAGCGTGTAATTTGATAAAATCTTTAACAGTTTTTATAACTGTTATACATAATTTATAATGTAGGAAAAAATTTTTTTTTATAAATTTTTCTATTAAAAAAAATATAAAATCGATAAGCATTATAAAAAGATTTTCCTACACTTGTATAACAGTTAGGAGCATTTTGCCTGAAGATATAATTCATTTATAATTATTATTTGTAAATTTTTCTAATAAAAAAAAAAAACAAGAAATATAATAGGCAAGCAATATAAAAAAGACTTTTGTACCTTTGTTTAACAGTTAAAAGCTTTTTGTCTGAAGAAATAATTCATTTGTTTTACTGTTTAATAATTGCTAACATTATAATTATAACAGTTTTTTTATTTATACTTAAAAAACAATTAAAAAAATAAAGTTAATTTTAAACTTCTACTATGGCCTGTAATCACAGTTTTACCTTTTAAATTCCTTGTTTTACAACAGTTTATTAACTATTTTATACTGTTATATTGTTTTATTTTCCAAAAGACTTTAAATATTATGCGCTTTTAATAAATGTTTATCAAACTTAAATAATTTTATTTTCTTATTTTATTTTTGTTTTTATGAAAAAAATGTACTAATTAAACAAACTGTTATACAGTTGATTCCTTTTTATAGCCTTCAAAATTAAACTAATTGGTATAATTATCAAATGAACCCAAATATTCCAAAGCAGCACGATAACAAAAATGATATTGATCCTGAAAAGAATATTAAAATCCAAATAAATTCTTGTTAATCGAACAAAATATTTTTAAGAATTTTACCTCTGTTTGCACCATAGCTGGCCGTTGAGCACGTAAAATTCGTACAGTTTGGAAAACATCCAAAACCCCTTCATATTGCATACGTTCCAAAACGATGCTCAGTGTTATAAAGACACCCGTACGACCCACACCAGCACTACAGTGTACAGTAATGGGGCCATCTTGACCAAATTGCTCTTTTGTTTTATGCACCTGACCGATGAAATCGATGAAACCCTCACCCGACTTGGGTACACCCTGTTCGGGCCAATCGATAAATTGAAATTGTCGTACGGTACGTGAGGAGCCATCACGTGCATCGGTTACCTAAGAGGAGAAAATGTACACAGAAAAATAATAAAAATAGACAGCGAGAGAGAGAGCATATAAAATAATTTGCTTAACAATATCCATACGAACACACACACAATTAATATTATTTATTACGGTAAATGTTGTAAAAAAAGGCCGACCGCCCGTAGGCTGCCTGAGCAAGGAAGGCAGACGGCAGACGCACATAAAGACGGCTGTCTGTGTATGGTATGGCATGGTTGCATTGACTTACCTTGAATTCACGCAATTTATACTGTGGCATATTGTATTCAGCAATGGGATCAACAACATAATATTGATAGCGTACCGAACGTTCATGGGGCCAATATTGATAGCATTTCTCCTGCAAAAAGCAAATGTAAAAACAACAGTGAATGACGTTAAAAAATATGGAAAATTGAATTACAATACGAGGAAGAATAAAGTGAATATTTTCTTAAAAATTTTTGTGATGACGTCATATCTCCCACAAGTAAAAGTAAGAAAAATTCTCCTAAAATTAAAAATAAAACAGAAAGTACTTTTGTACTTACCCTTCCCATTTCTTTAAGTTTTGTTAGCATCACCACAATGGTGGAGTTATGTTCCCATAGCATACGCCAGAAATCTTCAGCAGTATCTTGTAGAGGACCTTGAGCCGCAATATAAGCCGAACGATAGCGATAACCTTCTATGAAACTGGCATTAATGTAATCGCTACCCTCTATGCCATGTATAGGTGTTAGATATACCCTGGTGGATTCATAGGGCAAAATGTGGACCAAACGATTTTTATGTTTATTGCAGGGCAAATTGGCCGTAACAAATTTGGAAGAGTCAACCTTAACATTGGATAGCTTTTTGAATTCAATTTCCATGCCAGTGATATTTTCGCCGGGTTCGGTGGTCAGTAACTTCTGTAAATGGGTATGCAAATTACGGGCTGGTACCTCAGTATGACCACAGATAATGGCCTCCAAAATGGCATCATGTATAAAGATGTACTGATCTTCGGTTTGGACCATATAGTTGCGTTGGGCTCGTAGACAAGTCACGTGGCCATAAATATCCACAATCTTCTCATGTTTCATGCGTTCCAACATGGAGTCTATAACAATATAGCAGCCAGTGCGTCCCACCCCAGCCGAACAGTGTACCACAACAGGACCAGCATCGGGTGGTGTCAGAGCTCTACATCTGCGCAAAAATTGTAAGAACGGAGCCGGATGATCGGGTACACCGTGATCAGGCCAGGCGGTAAACTGCAATTGCTTTATCTCACGTCTCTCATTAAAACCTTGGCGTACAACTTGGAAGGTGCGTATGCTATAGGTAGACAGTTCCTGGGTTTCGGTAATGGTCACAAACATTTGTCCGTAAGTTTCCGTGCCTCGTGTAGGCCAATATTGATCACACTTGATCCTGGTTCTCTCCTCCAAACGGGTCATCATTACTATCGTAGAGGTTTTCAATTCCCAACACATTCGCCAAAAATCAGCAATCGTCTCCTGCAAAGGCCCTTGCGTTGCCACATAGGCATTATGTTTGCGATAACCATCACAGTAATTGGCGTTGATATAATCGGATCCTACCACGCCATCCATCATAGGCAATATAACACGAGAATGATCGTAGGCTGTCACGTTGGCATAACGATTTTTGGGTTTATTGTACTCGTAGTTGGAATTATCCCAGGTGAATTGTTGCCCAGGCTCTATGCTTTCGTATTCCTGAGAAAATTTCTGATTGTCATTCGCTTTGAGGCGTTCCACATGATTGGCGAATTCCGAAATGGGTATGGGCGGATGGGATATCATGCCAGGAGTCTGGAAGTTCAAACGTCTCATATCCACTGGATCACTGGGTGTTGGGCCAGCTCCTAAGTCCGCTGCCATTAGGGGTCTAGTAACGGCTGCTTGATCGGGTGTCTTACAGGGTTGCCTTTTACGTTTTATTATGTAAATAATAATGAAGGTGGTAACCACTATTAAAGCCGCCAATGGTGGCAATACCACCCACAACATGCCGGGTTCATCTTTATTACGATTGACCGAAACCTCTGGTTCGGAAGGCCAATTAGGATCGGGTCTATGAGGCCGTTCGCCTGGTGGAGCTTCACGCATATCCAATGATAAAAATTCCGAAAAAGGTGATGAGGTATACAAATGCTTTTGCGGTGTGTCCACTACAGCTCTTACAAAGATGCGATAACGCTTGTCTCGTTCCAATTTGCGATTCGTAAAGTTATGATAGTCATCACCGGAGCCCAAGTGAAAGGTAAACGGTATCGATCTTTGAGGAAATTTAGCAGCTATATAGGGAGCATTGGGTCTTTCGGGTTTATTGCGTCCAGGCAGTAAATCCTCGGTTAGAAATTGATCAGGATTTTTGTGTAAATTCGATTTATCCTCTGGCACTACCACTAAATAGTAATGGGAGATGGGTCCATATTCTTCGGAAGCTTGCGGCAAAATAACCAAGATCTCTTCACCATTAACCACACCATAGAAATCCGGCTTAACCATGGGCTGAGGTGCTGCCATTTGTGTAGTGACTGTAATTTTAGTAGGCGGTCTATACGAGTAATCCGAGGGTAGAGCGCTGACGTTAACATTATAGGTGGTGAAGGGGCTTAATTCGTTAATAGTATGGGTCTTAACATAGGCCTTTAGAATAATTTCACGTCTTTGCACAATTTGCGTTTGGGAAAAGCCCTGAGAGTCCACGAATACCTTCATGGCATCATAGGAAATTTTATAATTAATGGGGTTGAGGCGTATAGGAGGAGCCCAAGACAAAGTCATGGAGTGCGTTGTAACGTCATGGGCTCTTAGATTAAGAGGCACATCTTCGGGCTTTATTTTTACCGTAACCTTTTCACTTAAGCGGCCCAAACCATTCTTAAATCTAGCCGCTATAGCTACTGCATATTGGGCGAATTTTTCCAAGTTTACCAAATCCGCTGATTCCGTTAGGCCTACTGTTTTCGTTTGCCATTCATCCAAGTCTTCGACAGCGGTCATAGTATAGAAGATTTTATAACCCAATAATTTGCCTCGGGATGGTACAGGTTCCCACCATATTTCTGCAGTTTGTTCGGAAGTAGCCACGGCTTGAACAGACATGGGTGCGCGACCCATATCCCGTTCAGTTTCCACTAAAATCTTTTCACTAAAGGGTCCAGCACCTTGCTTGGTATAGGCTCTTACACGGAATATATATTCGGTATTCTCTTCCAGATTTGTAAAGACAGCTTTGCGCAAAGTCATGTTCCTTTCCGAACCCAAGCCGTGATCGATTTTCTTGTGAAACTGTACATCAAAGCGGGTAATGAGGCCATTGCGAAATTCTCTTACGGGCGGTTCCCAGGTTACACACACCACATCCGGTGTCTGGAAGCGTACGGTTATATTCGATGGCGGACCACTGGGCACGCCTTCTGGCGTTTGGAAGATTTTCACCGTTTCTTGGCCTATGCCTATGTGATTACTGCCGGCTACTCTAAATTCATATTCAACACCACGCTCGAGATCTTTAAAAGGCTTTTTAGTATCGAGCGGTCCCATAAGCAACTCTTTTAGGGGCTGATCTTTAATGCCCCATCTTAAACGATAACCGCGGAATTCACCATAGGTTTGAGCAGGTCGTTCCCATTCCAATTCAATTGATACTGTGGGATCACGTTCCATTATTTTCAGACTAACGGTGGGCCTTACAGGTACACCACCAGGCGTTTTCACTATGACAGCCGGACTGCGATCACCATCACCTTTACGCGTGAGAGCAGCTACTTGTATGGAATATTTTGTATCGGGTTGCAGACCTGATACATTGTATTCTAAAGCATCGACCACATCATATTTCAGGGGTTCGTTGAGGAAGCCCTTACCCTGGTGAGAATGAAAAAGAAATCAATTTAGAAATAATTAGGGAAAGAGAGAAAAAAGGAGGAAAGAGAGAAAAGAGAATAATGAAGAGATTATGACAGATTGAATGAGACACGTTAGCCCGAAAACAGTTACGAAAAGAGTGTTTAAGAGAGCAAGAGAAAGCAAAATTTGGAAAAGTTGTTTACGTAGAGAGAATAGAAGGAGGGATATAAAAGGCAGAAATAGTTAGAATGAGCGAGAGGAAATAATGTTTAAAAGAGGAGTAGAGGGAGAAAAGTAAGTAAAATTTTGAAATTGTGAGAAAGAGTGATATAGAACGGTAAGAGGGAGATAGAACGGAAAGAAAAAATGAGCGAAGTTGGAGTTGTTAAGAAAAAAAGGATTAGAAGAGAAGAGATGGAGGTAAATAATCGAAAGAGAGTGAGCGTAAATAGAACGGAAAGAGAAAATAAGAAGTGAAGAGGACGAGAGAGTTGTAGAGAAAAAACGAGAAGAGAGGGGGTAAAGAAACGAAAAGGAGAGAGAGAGACAGCGAAAGTAAACGGAAAGATAAAAACGGAGGGAAGAGGAAAATAGTGTTGTAAAAAGGAGTAGAATAGAAGAGATGGAGATAAAGAAACGAAAGAAAGAATATGAACAGAGGATAAGAAGTAAGGGAAACGGAGGATGAAATAAAATGGTATAGAGAGGACAGAGAAAGAGAACAATAGAGATGAAGAGAAGAGAGAAGTAGCATTATAAAGGGCTCAAAATGAGTGTTTAAAAGATGAGAAGAGATAGCAAATGCATCAAAATGGTGAGTGTGGTAGGAAAAAGGAAGTGAAAAGCAAAATAATGAAAATGTTTGAGGACTTACCTCGTCTCTTACTTCCTGTACATGTATGTGATAACCACGTATAATACCATTACGATCTTTTTCTAATGGTGGCTTCCAGGTCACATGTATCGAAGTCGAATTTAATGGAGTAGCCTTCACTTCTTGAGGATCTCCAGGCACTAAACGCGTAAAGGGAAATATTTTGTATTAATTTAAAAGCAAAAATTTGTATTTCGTTTATTTTTTTATGTTTTCTTAAACTGAATTTTAAAAATACCTAAAGTTTATATAGAAACAATACCTAAAGCTTTTAAAACGTATACTTAATATGTATAACATGTACGTATGTATGTATATACTAAAAGGATAAGACATCAAAGAGAGGTTTACTAGGGTTTAAAAATACTTGTGTATACATATTATGATATTTAAAATATAATTTTATAACTTATAAATGCTAAGGTTTACTAAGTTTTTTTATATTAAAAATAAAACATTATCACATCACACAAAAATAAAATTTTTTAATGCAAAAATTCGATTTTTTTCAAAAAAATAGGGATGAGGGTTATCCAATTCCATTAAAAGATGGTTAAAGGTTTGGTTTTATAAAAAAAGTTTTTTAAAAAATAATTAGTTTAGGTAGATTTTCTTAAGGTTTTTCAAAAAAAAGCATTCATGTTAAACCAAAAAATATTTCAAACAGTTTTAATGCAAACATTTTTCTTTTTTTTTGTTTCAAAAATTTCTTATTTAAGCAAAATGTATTTCAACCCAATACCAGCCGGTATTTTGGGAAAAATTTCGTTTTTTTGTAGAGTAAAAAAATCAAATAAAAGAGAAAAGATTTTTTAAAAGAAATATTTAGTAAAAATTCTTAAATATAATAAAGAATTTTATGTATAAAAATAATATTGTATTCGATTGCTAAAATATATTCCTTCTTAACACTAAAAAATTTATAAAAAAAGAAAATGGAAAACAAAAAACATGAAATTAAAATGCAAATAAAAATATTTTTTAAGGAAAATATTGAATGAAAACAATTTTTTTTCTAATTTTAACGAAAATCAGCAAATGATTAAATATTTCGAAACACTGAAGCTCCAGGCGGTACTATTCTAGCGAAACTATTTAGTGCAACAGAAGTCGTATGTACTACTTTCGTAACCTACATACACAACACAATTATCTGCTTTACATAACACATAATTGATCATTACAACCCTGCAATCAGGATTACGACTTCTCACACCACTTATGTATGTTGTTTGTGTTACATGAAAGGCGGGACCTACAGTTTAAAGTCGTCTCCGAACGACAGATTTTTGAGAAAATTTTCATATCAACTTATTTACACTCAGAGTTTTTGCCAGAAAACAGCTGAAAGGAAGTCACCAAAGATATATGTCGTTTTGTTGGAGACGTCTGACCTGGGGTTTGAATCGTGGCCCCACGTCTAATAAGCCAACACACGCTCTATAAATTCTTGTTTTTATTTTTTTGGGTTCGATGGGATGTGAGGATTTGCCACACGCCTGTGCTGTATATTTGCGACTTCATCCAAAGGGGTCTTGAGCTTCTAAGTCAATGGTGCAACTCAATGGGATTAATAGTAACCTCAGGCAAAGAAAGAAAATATTACGGAAACTGAAGGTGGAATATCTGGGAATATATGGCCTAATATGCCATATGCTTGTACATATGTACGTACAAAGTTTACACAATAATGGTCATACGAATAGAGACCTCTGGGACCACTGGGGTATATAGAACAAATCTAAAAACAGTTAAAATCAAGACATAGAGACTAATGTGTGTTGGCATCCATTGCGGTGTAACGGAGCCCTGTCTGACAGTGTCGGTTGGATTAAAGTCCATGGTAGTGGATTGCAGGAGGTTGGAGCATATTTTTATATGAATTATAGGAGACTTGTCCAACACGAGAGTCATGATGGCACTTTGTGTCCTAACAAATCGGCTGACAGCTCCCTCTTTAACTGTACACTGCACGGAACCAGTAGACTTCATGATTTTGCAAAAGGCTTCGCAGGGAGCCTTAATAAAAAGGAGAAAATAATAGCGTAGAGGCTATGTACTCTTTTAAATGATTTGCCCTTCTGTGGTATACTGATGTGTTGAAAATAGACATTAGTAGAGGCGTGCTTGTTTTTGGACCAAGAGTAAAACATTCCGAGCACATAGGCAAACTTGCAGATGTTTTCCAAGCAGAGAGTGCAATACACAGATGTGCTTTATTTAAATTGGACAGAAAATACAATTGGCGAGACATAGCAATATAATCTGATAGCAAAATATAGAAAATATGGTCATCCTCTGGTGGGTTGCAGGTCGCGTGGCAATTCGCTGGAATGAGTCGGCAGATGAGCTTGCAAGGAGGAGAAACTTCAAGTCGCTAATTGGGAAGAACTTTTCTGTCGAGTGAGAAGAGAAAGGGAATAAAAAGGGAGGCAGATACTCTTTTCAAGCCAAATGAGTTTGAGGCATATTATGTTGCAAATTTACAGTACAAAGACATGCAATACATGCATCAGATTATCCAGCAATAACTTAAATTCAACAAGCGGTCTCTGGACAGGGCACTGTAGACTCAAAGTACACTGTTTGAGAACAAATGTATAAATTTTGTGACAATGAACATACACTTAGAATCTATGGAGTATTAATGCTTCCTGGAAGAAAAAACCAGCGTGCATGTCAGATACTAGGCAGGAAATTGTACAGATTGTCAACGAGCAGCACACATCCTGAAGTCTATAAGGCCAATAGTATCGGGGGAGACATTGTAGGGATAGCGCATGTAACGTGAAGGCTTTCAAGCACAAGGAAAGGCTAGTAACCAGTATTACAGGCCTGGAGGACAATATTTCAACTGTCATTGTTCAACAAACTTGATTACTTAGTGGGTTATTATAACGCTTTAAGTAGGAACGACAGACTCGAGGTACTTGTCACGGTAATTTTCATTTACTTTTAGAAGTTTTGGTAGAAAACTGCTGAGAGAAAGTCGCAGAAAGAAATATTTTTTTCTTATTCTGTTTTGCTCGAGACGTGTGAGCTCCTCAACGACATAGGAGTTGTGCAGCGTATTAACATCCAGCGGCTGCGCTAGCTCGGCCATGTCGTTCGAATGGAGGAGGATGCTTCGGCGAGACGGGTATTTGAATCTGCAGAAGTCGACTAAGAGGACGACCTTGTTTGCCTTGAAAGGGCCAAATCGAGGAAGCCCTGTCCCTTGACCGATTGGTGTGACCAACTAGCGCAGGCGCGCAAGAAGCAGAGGCGCCTGGAAGGATGTGTTAAGGCAGGCCGAAATCCGTTGATCGGATTGTTAATGGCCAATTAAGTAAGTAAGTTAGGGATGTAGGGGACTTCATAAGCTCTGAAGCAGAATTGGTAGAAAAATAAGAAGAAGAGTACTGTTGAGTAGAGTTACACACCACGTTCATTCAATAAATTCTAAAATATAAAACCGGCCAGAATTCATTGCCCTTGGACGAAAATTTCCTGTATTCAGTGTGGAAAGAGGTTAGGTTATGAACATTTATGTCCATCTACATCTACTCCGTCTTTGTGAGTTGCATGATAAGTTCCTTCTGTTTTCTTTGCTGATTTTCCTTTAAAAGTTAAACGTATAATCAACATAATAATCATGCCATTAAAAATAGTTTTTTTTAATTCAAATAAACACAACTAATTTTCATATTTTCTTTTTATTAAAAAATACTCACTGTTTTTTACTACATTTAAAATTTTATTCAAAAATTTTGTTTAAAATTTCAACAAAAATTATTTGAGATTTTGTGCAAAAAATGTTTTTTTTGTTTTGGTTTGGTATCATCCAGTTTAAAAATATTGAATGGGTAGGGGGTTGCGTTAAATTTTTTTTTTTCAAAAAAATATATTTTTATTATATAGTTGTTATTGTAATATAGTTGTTGTTGTTGTAGAAAAAAAGGTATTTTAAAAAAATTCGTTTTTAATGAACACATCCAGTTTTACAGTACATTTAAGTAAAAAAAACACACACACACAAAATTCAAAAAAACGTGTGCAATTTTTCAAAATTTTTTTTTTCATTTTTTTTTGCATAAGAAGAGTGCGAGTGGCCAAAAAAGATATAAAAAAGAACAAATATTTATAGATTATAATATGTTTGTTTATATATATATAACTGGTAAATATTTTATTAAATTTTATTAGAAAAAAAAATCTACAAAAAAATGAAAAGTTTTTTTTTTAATAAAATAGTTGGCACACTCGCTTGTATAGAAGAAAACAAAAATGCTTATGAGAAATAGGAAAAAAATTAAAAGAAAATAATTCTTTTTTAAATAATTTTGGCAACTGATTATGAGGATTTAATGGTAGAAAAGATAAAGCACCAAATTTTTTGTTTTAATATAGTATATACAGTTCAAGTACAGGTACGGGTACATAAAATATGTTGAAAATAATTTTACAAAAAATTCAAAAACAAAATGTTAAAAAAAAAAATTAAAACTTTTGAATTTAAAACTTCAACTAATCTTAGTTTAAACTTAGTTTTAATAATGTAGTTTACATAAAGTATTTTGTGTTAAAAGTTTTAAAATAAAAAAGATTTGTATGTAATGAAAGCACTTTAAATAAATTTGTATACGTAACTTAGGTTTAAACTTGGTTTAGGTAAGTATGACTTAAATTCTTATGTTAAAAATAAACTAAAAAAATAAATAAAACTACTTAGTCATCTTAAAATTTAAATTTCATAATAACTTTCATACTTTTTTAATGACTTCATTATCACTTTCATGCTTAAACCAGGCTTAAACTTGGTTTATTAACCATGAAATAACATCATATCCTGAAAATAAATAAAAATACTTAATAATCTTAAAATATATAGCAGTCTTGGCGTTGTGTGTACTTCTTGAATATTTCATGATCGCTTTCATACTTAAACTAGATTTAAATTTAGTTTAGGTAACCATGAGTTCATCTTATATGCTGAAAACAGCTTAAAAAATAAATAAAAACACTTTTATGTACTTTTTGAGTACCTCTTAATGATTTTAATACTCAAAATAGGTTTAAACTGAAAATATATTGAAATAATATTGAAGTACATACTTAAAATAGGTTTAAAGCAGGCTTTAACTATGTTTAAAGCTCATAAGCTGTAAATAAATAAAGGTCCTTCATCATCTTCAAATATATTGCAGTTGTGTGTAGTTCTTGGTGTACCTCATAACGATTTTAGTGCTTAAAAGAGGTTCCAACTTAAAATATACTGCAGTATTGCAGTTGTATGCACTTTTAACGTTTTAATAATGATTTTCACACCTAAACTAGCTTGAAACCACGAGTTAACCTCATAATAAATAAAAGTCCTTAATCATCCTAAAATATATTGCAGAACGATGGTACTTTTCAGTACTCCATAATGATTCTCATATTTAAAATAGGTTTAAACTCGGCTTCTTTTATCCCGTGTTAAACACAGTTGAAAGTTGAAAACAGTACCTTAATATTACTTTTGATTTTAATTCCTTCAGACTAAGAATAAAATAATTTGGAAACAGTAGCATTTATAACATGTCTTAAATCCTCTTTAAATATGTGCCTTTTTATTTACTTAAACTTTAGTTTATATGGGCTTGAAATAATTCGTTTGTTTAAAAATAAAATCAGCACATATACTCTTCTCAAATCATTCTAAAAAATGTTTTTTTTTTATTAAATTTGCATTTTTATGCAATAAAAAATTGCACTTTTAAAATGTTACCTTCTAAATAAGCAATTTTTTTATTTAGAAAATTAAATGCATTAGTAAACTGCTTTAATTTTGTATTTATCGTAAAAAAGCTGAAATAAATGTTTATAAAATGATTTTAAAACACAGTTCAAATATAATTGTTGTGTCTCGATAATTAATTTTAGGACACATCAAAGCATGACTTCCGGAGAACTAGACTCAGAATTTAATAAACCCAGTAATGATTTGATGTCAGGCAATGATATCTCAGTTAGACTATATGGAAAGGTTACTCAAAATAAGGAAACCATAGACGGACATTACCAATCCCTTCCTCATCGATCGATCTACAGACCTTTGCGGAAGTCTTTAGCCGGTAAGCGATTTTTCTCTGCATTCCTATCCATTATACAATGGCCCTGAGTCATATGTAAAGTGACAGAGATATTTCGATAAATTCGATCAAGTGAGTTAGGCAATGTAGAACATTCTTCCACAGTCTAGAATTTGTCAGCATCAAATAAATACCATTTGGGCAGCCCAGCAGAGGTAAAGCTATACTTACTTACCTCATTGGCCATAATAATCATTTAGTCAGGATTATAACTTCTCACGCTACCCATGTAGTGTGTGTGTTATCCATTAGTGATGGGATGGATGGAACTACTACGTTACACAGATGCTATCGGGTCACGGATATTTTAGGAAATATCTGCACAGAATGGGCAAGGTCGCCTCCTCTTACTGCCTGTACGAGGAAGGGGAGGTAATTGATGACGCAGAGCACACTGTTTTCGAGTGTGCACGCTGGCAGAGCTATCGCTCTGTACTGACGTCAATAGTCGGAACGATCACAGCCGCTAATATTGTCGGCGTTATGACTGCGAGTAGTGAAAATTGGACCTCGGTAGTGAATTACATAGAGCGCATTCTGAGACGGAAGAAGATAGATCTTGAAGCTGCAGAACGAGTAAGCATGGCGGCATAGGTGATACTGTCACACGTGCCGGGCGTAACCGAGACGATGATCTAGACGAAAGGAATAGTGGATACGCTTAGATGACTCCTCAACTTTCGATTCGCAATCCGGACGCGGTTATGAACATGAAGGGGCCAAAGGGCCAAAAGGACTCCACTCCGAAGTAATACCATCGTAGTTCCGGAGTGGGTACAAACAAGTCCACAGGAGACGAGGGGGGGATTTAGTGGGTGAGGGCCCCACACACGGAGGATGTGACGACTTCCTCTATGGTGCGGTAAGGTACATTTACCCCTCCTCGGGGAAAAAAAAAAAAAAAAAAAAAATTAGTGATGGATCAACTCTGAACGACAGATTTGAAAAGTTTTTTCACGGCCGTTTTATTTACTTTCAGAGTTTTTGCATAAGACTGCTGAGAGGAAGCTGTTGCTTTGTTTAAGTTGCCTGATCTGAGGTTTGAACTATACGCTCTCGTTTAATAAGCCAACATACTAGTAGGTAGGACTATGGTGTTCTTTTGTATATTTTTATATGTGGACTTATGTTCGGTAGAATTGTACCCGCTGTTACTAGATGAGATGACGTAGTAACTAGGAGTTCGCATTAAGTCGCGAAAGATGCCAACCATTTTCGAAAAAAGATCAAAATGCCGCTAAAGTGTTAGAGGAGACAGAAATCACAGCGTTCGGATACCCCATATCATACATAATTGACCATTACAACCCTTCAGTCAGGATTACGGCCTAGCTTCTCACACCACTCATGTTGTATACGTTAAGTTTATACGTGTTTATTTACTCTCAGAGTTTTTGCCAGAAGTCGCCGTGGTCTAGTAGGTAGTGTGGCAAAAACTCTGAGAGTAAATAAAATTGCCATGAAAAGTTTCTCAAAAATCTGTCGTTCGGAGTCGACTTTAAACTGTAGGTCCCGCCGCTCATGAATAAAATTAACACACACAACATAAGTCGTGTGAGAAACTAGTTCGTAATCCTCACTGAAGGGTTGTAATGACCAATTATGTATGTACATATGTATGTATGCTTTTGCCAGAAATCTGCTGAGGAAGTCGCCGAAGAAATATTTTTTTAATATTTCGCTTTGATGTCTAACCTGGAATACGAACCCGGGCTTTACGTCTAATAAGCCAACACACTACCTACTAGAGTACGACGACTACCATGCACAGCGTGAAAATCTCTATATCTTCTGCAGTAGCGTGGCAGGCGAAGTGATTCCTTTATATTAAGTTCTCCGGATAAAATTCCGCAGCCTATTTTGTTCTCAATTTTGAAACTGTATGTGTAGATTACCATATCCGCTGCTTATGGATAAAATTAACACACGCATAAGTAGATCGTAATCCTGACTGAAGGGTTGTAGAGACCAATTAAGTAAGTAGCCTAGTTAGCATTACAATAAGGACTTTTTTAGATGTAATGCCCACTCGTAATCTCTATCGCATCAGATGTTCCTACTACTCAGGACAATTGACTAAAAGACAACCTAATGTACGTTACAAAGAAGATAATATTCGATAGCCATCGAAATGAACTTTCCGTTGTTATGTAAACAATTTTCAATGCTTTTTGTTTGTCACTGTAAATCATCATTCTTCAGTCACTCATTCATACTGTCACTGTATTTGCGATTAATTCAAAAGACAAAGTCATAACCTTGTCTTAAAAATATAATAAAAAAATAACGTAAAGTTTTATTAAAAGAACTTTTAATTATGCGTGTATAATGATGATAGTCAGCCATCATAATGGCAAACATTTTTTTTTATTTCCTGCATGCAAAATCACCTTCTTACATTAACTTTATTCATATGCCTTGCCTTCTTAATTATAGATGGTAGGTAGACTTTTCTACAGACTTAATTATAAAACTCTTACACAACATACCATATAATTAACAAAAAAAATATTTTTGTATATTGTTTTTGTTTTTTTATATTTTTTTGCATTAAAATTTTGTATTTATTTGTATAGCAAGAGTCAGTCCATACACTTGTTTGTGTTTCTGTCGACTGTAGATTTAATGAATGAAGTCCTTGCAACTGCCAAGATAAAAAATGATTATTAAAATAAAAAGAAGAAGAAGAATTCGTTTCCTTTTTGTAAATAATTTTAATTTTAACGGTAAATTTTTCTCTGATGTGGTGTTTTCTTTACATAAAAATGTAAAGAATACAACATATTTAATGAGCAGAACGGCAACGTAATTCATTAAAAAATTTTCATTTATTTCTTAAGTATGATATTGTGTGGGCCTATGATATGGCAGATTCATGTCATTACGAAAGAATCGAAGGCCCTGAATACATACATACACATACATAATAGGCCTTTACAACCCTTCAGTCAGGATTACGGCCTAGCTTCTAACACCATTCAGGTTGTGTGCGTTAATTTTATACGTGAGTGGCGGAACCTAGAGTTTAATGTCCGTCGACTCCGAACGACATATTTTTGAGAAACTTTTTCATGGCAGGTTTATTTACTCTCAGAGTTTTTGCCAGAAATCTGTTGAGAAAAAATCGACGAAGAAATATTGCCATGAAAAAGTTTCTCAAAAATCTGTCATTCGGAGTCGACTTTAAATTGTAGGTCCCGCCTGTCATGTATAAAAATCAACACACACAAAATAAGTGGTGTGAGAAACTAGATCGTAATCCTGATTAAAGGATTGTAATGACCAATTATGTATGTAAGTATGTATTAATACGAGCATACGATTTATCTATATTGCACGCGCATTGGCTTCTAATGGTAAAATAAGTCCCGCCGACTACTTTATTATCGAACAATTTTCGTTGACCGTACTTTCGAAAATTTCAAGGATTAAGATAAGAAAATATCACTAGAAACAGCTCCTCTATTTTCCAAAGTCTCTACCTCTTATAAAAGAATGGAATAATAACAATCCATAGGACCAAAGCCTCTGTCTAATACAGGCTTTGGTGCTAACCTCTCTCTACTTAATCAAAAATGTGAAATTTTTTTGGATTTCAATCAAGGCAGATTACTCAAGAACCCAGATTAAGATGCAGTTATCACTCAATGAGGAGCTGCGTGTTATAGTTTACTGTTACCGCAGCTAAATGAAGGAATATTCAACTCTTGAGTGTGGTGATCTCACGAAAAATTGAGCGCAATTATTTGGAATAGGCACTGGACAGAAAACCGGTGAGCATTTTAAGGCGCCCCAAAACCAGCCATGATTAAAAGCAAAATACTTGCCGGAAAATTTTCAGGGTGCCACCAAAGAAGTCATCGTAGTCTAGTAGGTAGTGTGTTGGCTTATTAGATGAGAGTCCATAGTTCAAATCAGAGCTCAGATATCTCGAATAAAACGAAATATGACTTCCTGTCATCAGACTTTTTTCAAAAACTCTGAGAGTAAATAAAATTGCCTTGAAAAGTTCCTCAATTTTGTGAGACAACGTAAAACAATACCACACGCACAACATGCGCTCTGTGATAGGATAACACCTTACTGGATCTCAGGTCATGTAAGAATTCATTGCAAACAGAAGGAAGATTTCAAGCCGTTAAAGGCGCCAATAGTTTTCTATAGAATGATAAGAATAGTTTAGAAGCGTGAAAGGGAAACTAGAAGCAGGACAGAACAATAGACTCTTCTCAAGTCGAATGGGTTTGAGGCAATCTGAACTTTTGCTAGGTAATTATAGTGGAAAAGGATGTAGCCTAGAACTATAAACCAGCGTGCTGACTGCGTAGTGGAGAACCAAAAATATTTGTTAAAAACAGGAATAGCTTCAAGCTTTATATACGGATTCTGAGATGGAGAAGACAGTGTCAATGCATATCAGAAAGCTGCTTAACAAGTTCTATACAGGAACTTAGCCCTGCTGGCATCAGGTATTTTGCGGTTTGATTTTGCAGAAGGATTGAGCGAGATATTATTCACAATTCTTTAGTACTTTTACACATCAAAACTATGTAACGTTTAAAATGGAGGTCGCCTAAGAGGAAGATTAGTAGTAAGACAAGGGTGACACTGAGTGGCTTCGTTAGGGCTTAGAAGAGTCTTATGTGTGCAATAGAACAGCAAGGAAAATGCGCTCATACATGGGAAGACATAACAATAGCTAACCATGCAAGATAGAAGGAAGGAACATCAGTGCGGCTGAATGCAGTAGAAGATTGGCTTGCGAGCTTATCGATTACTGCACATTTATTCATCTTTTGAATACAGACTCACTGCAACGTACATCGTGACCCTACATTAATGATTTAAATTAGAAAGTATTCTTGAGTCTTATGAAGACATATTTCATCAAGACAATATCCTCCGCAAATACTGTACATTGAAGAGGTCATTACAGAATTACTAAATATTAAGATCCTAATTGACAGCTAGGAAGGGTAAGAGCTTGAGTGGTTGCATTATTTTTCTCAGTATCGGAAAATTTGCTCAGTTTTTTTGTTAAGGATAAATGGATATCTTAGCACAGACAACAACCATTTTTTTTATTTATTATTTATTTTTTTTAAATTGTTTTTATATATTTAAGATCTTTGATTGAAATAATGAGGAAGTTTTTATTTGTTTTTGTTTTTAAACAAACATTTTTCTTATTGAAAATATTTCCTTGTGAGCTTTTTCTTTTTCTTGGTTTTTTGATGACAAAAATAACGCTGAGTTGAATTGAAACATTGAAATAAAAGCAATTTTTTGGTTTTATCATCTCGTACACTATTTAAATAATAATATATACAATAGTATATAACTATAAATACATGATTTCTACATATATATAACAGGTAGTAGTACGAAAGAAGAAAGAAAAATTGTTAGAGATTCACACTAAAATATAAACCCGCATAGAATTTCTGTGCAATAAAATGCCATTGAATTACTGTGGATGGAAATAATTACTTTTAAAAAGTCCATGGAAAATAAAACATATATATTTAGTATATGCACAGCAAACATTGACATTTGTTTTGAACATTAAAAAACAGATTAAGACAGGAGTGCCTCAAAAAAAGGTTGCTTAATGAAATAATTTTCAGAAGTATAGGATTCGTTATTCCTTTGAAAATTTGCCTCGATTTACACTGATTTGTATCAGGTGTTTTTTTAGCTGCTTAAAAACTATTGTTATGCATAACTTGGATTTAGCAGTCGAGAATGTGTCGAAGTATTCCTCAGAATTAAGTTTAATGGCGTCCAAGGTCACGATCTCGGTGATCAGATCCACGTGAGATGACAATGCTGCCAAACGGAGTGTCCGATGTCGTATATACTGTGTAGAATGTAGCATGTGGCGTTGTGCTGTTAAACCAGATGCTCTTGATGTTCAGATCACCCAATTCAAGCCAAAATAAGTTTGTAAGCATCGAGCTATAGTGGTTGGCATTGACAGGGATGGCTGGACCAACGTCGTTCTCCAATAAATACAAAATCCATACCAAAGAGATTGTACGAATTGAAGTAGATTGGTGTCGTTTTTGTTCATTCATCCAGAAATAGGCCTCATCTTTGAAAATGAGTTTTCACTACTTATGAGGGTCAGTTTCTAACTGCTCCAGAGTCCAATCAGCGAGCACAGGTTGTTGTCTGGGGTCATTCAGTTTTAGTTCATGGTTCAGTTGTAATTTATATAGGGCAGGCCAAAGTCGCGATGCAAAGTTTGCCAAACAGTGTAGTCTGCGAAATGCCGAGTTCTTACGAGCGATGCGAAATTGAATGCCTCGGATTCTTCTGCCTACTCTCACAAACAGCGGCGATGTTTTGAGCAGATCTTGTATTTGATCGACGCACAAGTGTTCGTCGATCGTTTACTGAACTAGTGGTCTTGAGATTATCCACCATATAGTGAATAGTCTTCTTGGTAAGACGATGATAGCTATCGTAAGATAGACAAAATGTGCGGTACTTTGCTAGAACAGAAGATTCAATTTGTAAAACAATTTAAATATCTGCACGTCAATGGTGATTTGGCACAACAGTCTAAATGACAGTTATCAACTGTCAATTTTTGAAAGTCCCTGTAAGAAGACCCAATATTATCCGAATAAAATATCTCTAATTTTGGTGATATAAAAAAATTTAAAAAGAGAGAGAGTTTCGTACAACATTTTTACAAAGTTCAATTTAGGTTTTGTTCTACTACGGCAATACCCCTTTTCCTTTCATGTCCTACGCCCTTTTTATGATTTCTTTTTTGTTTAATGTAGAATATATCTGTTATATTATCAAGTGTCAGTATATATTATTTCCCCCATACATATGTATTCGTCTATTGTATTGTGTATTATTGTATGGGTTGACATATACAATTGACATGTGCAGTTTTGTTCAAACTGATTATCATGATGATAATTTTGTGAAAGCAGCACATCATTAAATCTCATGCATTATATTCATTTGTTTGTTCAAATACTTGTACATTGAAATTGTTTCTATTTTTTTTCTCCTTCTACAATTTTTTTATGTCAACACTAGAGAAATGAAAAAAAAAATAAAAATGAACAAAAAATTATTTCATTTATTGAAAAAAACTACAAACATGTACAACCAGCCAGAAAGAGAATTTTTTGACAGAAAAATACCACATGTTGTAGGGTAAAAAACCAGAATATTTTTATTTCTTTTTTTTTTTACTTATTTTTATCGTATTATTTTGTATAGATGTGCACATACTCGTATATACACTGTTTTAAATAATTATAATTTATGAGTTATTTATTTAGAGTATGACATTTATTTAACAGTTGTTTGAGATATGAAAACATGATAGAGAGCGAGAGAGAGAGAAAAATGATTAATTATATCGTTTAGCTTTTTCCCACTGTATTTTACAATATTTTAATGCCCTATAACTGTAGAAGTTCATCCCCAGATACCTGGAATAACTTATCAAAAGGTTCTAATCACCACTTCAATTATAGAGATCATGGAATTATCATTTCTCAGAAACTTCAAATTAAATCAAAATATTGTTACGTTTTTACCTTTTAAAAACGTTCAAAATATGAGCACATAGATTGCAAATAAAAGTAAATTTGTGTGTTTAGTTTTCACAACTATATGTACACAACAACAATTGCTTTGTTTGTTATTCCTCTGTCTATACCAGAGATCAGCAATGAATCGCTTTTTCGCTACTCATAAGTACTCATGAAATTTTGAGTATAAGTGAGTCAACAGTATTGAAATCCAACTACTCTGATTCATTCGTACTCAGTACAACATTGATTTATAAGTACAAGTTGCAATGACATCAAACACATAATATTCGAAATATGTTTGATTCATACGCCTACTCATTCAGATTCATAAATTTAGAAAAATACTAATAATACTCATAAATGATTCGAGTGTTCGAATCATTCGTCAAAATTTACAGTCTTAGTTGTTGTTGCATTTACAAAGAAAGAAGAAAGACACATAAACAAAAAAGACAAAGACAGCAAGCAGAGCAAACATACAACTTTCTTGTGAGTGTTGTAGTGTTCGTACGCGAATCATACTTATTTTGTGATTCGTGTACACGATGAGCAATGGAGAGTCGAAATCAATAACATCATGCATATTATTAAGTATGAGTACCATGAGTATTTCAAACTTTCAATATAAGTAGTATGAGTATGACATTAAAATAAGTATGAATGCGTATAAGTATCAATAATTATAAGTATGATTCGAATCTACTCATCGTTTCGAATACTCATTGCTGGTCTATACCCTTTGCATAAACAATAACAATTACTAGTTAATTATTCGACAGATCTTTGTAACGGAGATCTTCAAATCACGATTACTCTCTTCAAACACACCGCGTCTTCACCCAAGACTGACTGAACTTCGCTAACTAAGTGGCCTGCTTTGCATTGCCTTTTATATGGCAAAGTAAACAGTCTGATGAATGTTCTTGAAGGCGAACGTTCATGACTTCGCCTTCTCTAAATCTCTATAAATGTAAACATCGTTGTTTACATTCATTATTGTTGTTTGTGTATTTTGTTTACATTTATTCTTGTAGTGTTGTTTGTGGATTTTTGTTTACTTGTTTACCATTTTTTATGCTGGTGTTTGTTGTTAAATTAAGCAGTACGATAATTTGTAAACAGATTTGTTTACTGTATTGTTTTGTTTTTGTAGCTTTTGTTTATAATTTTAGTGTTAAGCAATGTAAAAGCAAAACACCATTATTTAGATTTTTCATTTTCATAACAATATTTTGCCCTAGATTCTCTGCACAATTTCTCGAAGTCTCTTACAGTACCCGATAAATTTTTTTTAAAATTTATTTGAAGTTTATAGCATTCAGAAGGCCTAACTAGACCGACCATACCTATTCATATTTATTTGTTTTTTCTATGAATTTTAATACAGTCGCTTTGATTTGAAAGTTTATTATTATTTTTGTTAAATTATTTATTAAATTACCAGCTAATTAGCATACAATTAATCATTATTCTACTATTTGTCATAAATAATTAATGGATTTTTAAATTCATTCTTTTTCTTTCTATTTTTTAATTTATAATTTATTCGGTAGAAGATTTAATTTGAAGAAGTTTTTTGTTATAAAAAATATTTTTGTTAAAATTATATGTTTATTGAATGTTCCAACCGGGGCTTTCGAACTTCAATTGTTAAAAATAGAAAATTTGTTGAAGCAATATCTTCCAAATTAGTCTGTTTTGCCAAAATATAATGGACGGATATGTCATTTAACAACACGTTTATTTATGAAAATGGATAATTCGTTCAGGCAACGTACCAAGTGTCATGCTGGGAGAACTATCCTCCATGTGATAGATAAATTCGAGCCCGCTAGTCATGTTAACGATCGACCAACGATCGTATGTCACCAAAAAGCAAGTTCTACCGAAAACATCGCCACTATCCATAGGACTGGGAAGAAGAATCCAGGACGGTCGATTTCGTGTCGCTCATAAGAAGCAGGAACTGAAGGTAAACAATCACAGACAACGAAGACTGTTTGCCGAATGGATTCTAGTGCAGTTGATTATAATTTTTATCCAAAGATTGTCTTCTGCGGTGAGTGCCATTTCTGTTTGAAAGCCAAATCAGCAAAACTTTAGCGCAGACGATTGTCATTTAGCTGTGTTTTATAGGCACATAAGGCAAAATTTCTATGCAAAATGGTCCGCCCACACGAAGGACAAAGGCCAACAAGATATGGATAACGAGAAATCGACATTTCCACAAAAGATCTAACCAGTATCTTACGGATATGGAATCATCCTTCCATATTACTTTGAGAATGACTTTACCCATGCCATCTATTATGATAATTATCAACTTTTTTGGAAATGTGGTTGTAACAGGATACAACTGCTAATACATACATAATTGGTCATTACAACCCTTCAGTCGGGATTACGACATAGTTTCTCACACCACTTATGTTGTGTGTGTTAATTTTATACATGAGTGGCGGCACCTACAGTTCAAAGTCGACTCCGAACGACAGATTTTTGAGAAATCTGCTGAGAGGAAGTCGCCGAAGAAATACTTTTTGTATTTATTTTTGATGTCTAGCCTAGGGCTCGAACCCTGGCTTTTCGTCTAATAAGCCAACACACTACCTACTAGACCATGGCGACTTCGACAACTGCTAATACCATATTTTTTTATTCTGCACGAGCGTTTTGAGGGCGTGGTCGTTGTGGAGCTGATGTGTATTAGCCACCGATTTGGGTACATTAGACTTTTTCTTGTTGGGTTTTCTTAAGTCGTAGGTCAGTGCGAATAATCCACTGAATACAGTGATCTTCAAAGCTTGCATAACCCATGCCATCGGCCTGATTTATACGTCAGTGTCTTGGAAAATTAAGTACTTCGGACGCTGTTCACCTAGAAAAGCCATGGTGGTCACTTGAAGGACACATAATGGTATCAATAGGTTCTTCAAATAAATAAAAATGTTAATGATATCTCACACACACATTTTGGTTTATTTAAATTTAAAGATAGGAAGAGCTTAATGAAAGACCCGAATGAACGACAGAAGCTTTTCATGGCAATATTATTTACTCTCAGAGATTTAGTTTGAAGACTGATGAGTTGAGTGGCCTAAAGAAGTATTCTTTCATATTTCGATTTGTTCAAGATGTCAGAACTGGAGTTTGAGCTCACGAACTCTTGTCTAGTAAGCCAATCAATACCTCCAAATCACTTCTGCAGAAGATGTAATAATGATTGCGAACCTTAGAAAATAATTTTTTTGATATTCAGCGTTTGTTGATAGACTAGCCAAAGGGGATTTTGGCAGAATTCACAGTTTCATTGGATAGCTAAGGTATGCCAGATAATATTATGATGGGATTGTTAAAGTCGATGCTACAACAGGACTTTGTAGAATCCAACTAACCTATGATCTTCCAGGCTATTGCATATTGTAAGTAACCTAACCTAACCTCAATGTTTGTGTTGAATCGAATATGACAACACGGTCTATAGGGGTATTATTAAATTTTTATATTTTAAGTTATAAGATAGGTTTCTAAGGATGTAGCTATTAGTGGAAGCTATTATTTAAAAACAATTGCAGAGACAAAATCCGATATTCTGTAGAAGGCTTCATTTTTTGGATTTTGGAACTGCAGAAAGTTTGAGAAGCCGAGATAAATGCTTGTCCGACAATTGTGGCTAAGGAATGTTGAAGTTTTTAGTTTTAATTCTAACAAAGCCTACAAAGTTACATTAAAATTATAAGAAAATTATTCAAAAGCACTTAAAAAAATGAGAAGTTGAACTAAAATTTTTAAAAAGGCCCTGAGCTATTTATAAATTTCCTATTCTCCCTGTTATTTGGCCTTTAAACTTTTTACACTCTGCCACAGAAGTTCATACAAGTTTTTGTGCATTATCATCACTCACCAACACGTAAAGACAAACACACAAACAGAAAGAAAACCTGGCAATTTTCTAAAACAATATCTCAAGTATGTTGGTAGCATTTCCTTAAGAAACTTTTTTTTAAACTTTTTTCTTCGCAGAAAAAGAAAAATTATTTCAAAATTAATTTCTTCGCCTTTACTTAAGACAAAAAATACAAGAAAAAAAGAAGAGGAAAACTTTTCACCATAGAAGAGAGAACACACTCACACCCATAAAACTTTTCATTATTATAATAAATGTTACAATTATAAGAAGTGGCGCGTTTCATATACTCTCTACACAAATATTACACTCATGTACACATATTTACACTTACACTTGCGTGTTTTTTCTCTTTCACTTTTTTGTCGAGTACATAATAATGGGGACCAAAAAGGTGTGGGCGTGTGTGTTTGTATAGAGGTGCAAGTGGTTAAGTGCATATATACATATAAAGTGCAGTAAATAGAATTGTTTTTTATTGTTGTTGTTGTTGTTTTTTTATAATTTATTTGTTTGCAGAAAAAAAAAGAGCGAGAAGTGCACTTAACATTGTGTATGTGGCAACAATAATAACAACCAAGAACAATAAACATCATTAAGAACTTAAAGGTGAAGTTGGTTGGTTAAAACAAAATAGAAAGACTAACAAAAATGAAAATAATAAAACAAAGTAGGGGAAGTGGGGGTGGGAAACAAAAAGAGGACAGGGAATATAAATTAAACAAAAAGAACAGCATAATTTTAGGCGAAGGCCAGACATACATATGTATTTAACAAAGGGTATACAACACAAAAGTATGCACTTTTCAAACAAAGGCGCGCAATGAAAATCTTAAAAAAATTAAAAGAAATAAGTTGCACATTAATTTGTAACAGTATGAGGGGGCTGTTCAAACAAAAAAAAATACTTTAATAAGAGCAAAATTAGAAATAAAGTGGTAGGGATTTTAAGAGGAGAAATTATAAGTTTTTCTGCACAATTCTTTGACAATTATTTGAATATGATAATAAATAAAGAAATAGTCCTTAAATTTTCTAAATTTCTTCTTAATCCCATTATCTCAGCCCTGAATACATCAGATAATAGAAACAAATAAATTAAGAAGCTTTCTTCTGCCATCAAATAAATTATCATTAAGTCCATCATCATCATGGTGTTCCGGAGCGGCACAGGGTTCCATATTGGGACCAGATCTCTGGAACGCGACTTACGATGAAATCCTAAGAATAGAGATGGCGGAGGATACTTTCCTAATCGGATACGCAGACGACATCGCAGCAGTCATTAGGGGCAGAAACACAGACGAAGTCCAACGCAGATTACGACAAGTCATGATGCGGACTAAAAACTGGTTGGAATCTCACGGCCTATAGCTGGCCATGCATAAAACGGAGCTGCTTCTACTAACCAGACGACACATTCCGATCGAGATCGAAATAAACATAGGCGACTTGGTTATTCCCACGAAGAAATCGATTAAATATCTTGGGGTTAGACTGGACTCGAAACTGACCTACTCAGAGCAGGTAGATTATGCAACAGCGAGAGCAGCTAGAATAACAACTCAACTAAGTAGACTGATGGCAAACATTGGTGGTGGACCCCTCCCTAGTAAGAGGCATACTCCTCTATGGGTCTGAAATCTGTGCTCCTACTTTGGAAACCCGGATCAGGGCTAGAAAACTACTGTCTGCGCAGAGAATAGCTGCTTTACGAGTGACATCCTCGTATCGCACGGTATCGACACAAGCTATCCTAGTTATAGCCGGAATGGTTCTCATAGACCCACAAGCATATGAGCGCCGGATGATATTCAACGCCAGGCAAAGTACGACTCAACCACAGAGCATAGAAGCGATAAAGCACGAAGTTTTCCTAAAATGGCAATTTCGCTGGGAAAATGAACAGCATGGAAGATGGACATATAAACTGATTCCCGAGTTGCAAGTGTGGAAAAACAGAAAAAACGACGAAGTAAACTACTACCTAACCCAGATGCTGAGCGGTCACGGATATTTCCGAGAGTACCTGCATCGCATGGGGAAATGACGCTCGCCATTCTGTATCTATGAAGAGAAAGAAACGTTAGATTATTCCAAACACACTTTCTTCAGCTGTCGTCGATGGGCCAAAAGCCGTCAGCGACTCGAAGCTGAAATCGGCGTCATTAGCCTTACAAACGTCGTGCTGAAAGTGATAAACAGTAGAGAGAGCTGGAACGTAGTAAAACACTTTGTAGAGCACGACCTGCGAAGGAAGAAATTTGACCTAGACGCAGCAGAATGAGAATAGAGCGGAGTCTGGACGCAGACTGACGACGATAGAACTGGAACATATGCCAGAAAAGGGGTCCACCTCGAAGAAATACAACCGTGGTTCCGAGGTGGAATGATTTCCCGGTGAGGAGACACGGCGGGTTTTTAGTCGGTATACTCAGTGGGAGAGTCCGACATATCATGTCTGGTGACGACCATCATGAATGCATAAAGCACTTTCCCTCCTTCCCGCAAAAAAAAAAAAAAATCATCATCATGGTGTGAAGAAAGCGTACGATTAATAAGTAAATACGTAAATACCCTCTATACTAATACTAATACTCTATAATACTAATCGTCTCCGTGCTTCTTTATGCGCACAAGCAAGGATACTATTAAGCATTGATGTAGCAGCCTTGGGGGTATGATATGACGATAATTTCCATACTGATCTAACAATGAGCAGTATGAGCTCCACAACGTCATAGATGTTGTGCAGCCTATTAACATCCAGCGACTGTGCTGGCTCGGCTATGTCGTTCGAAATTAGGGGAATGCTCCGGCGAGACGGATATTTGATGAGAGGATTTGCGAAAGAAGACGAGGAGGACGAACTTCTTTACATTGGAAGGACCAAATCGACGAAGCCCTGCCATCGATTGCTGTGACCAAACTGCAAAAGCGCGCAATAAGCAGAGGCGCCTGGAAGGTTGAGTAAAGGCATTCTGAAATCCTTTAATAAGGTTGTTAATGGCCAATTAAGTAAGTACTGCATCCAATATAACAACCCAATTCATTACCACAGAGAGCATTGTATCCAAGCAGTGGCAGATGGCAATCAGATACACCTATAATTTGCTAGAGTATACTACTAACCTGCTTAGCTACAATATTTCTTTAATGCAGCTTAAAAAAGAACCCCGAAATAATAAGAAGATTGTGTCGAGATGCCATGTTACCACTCTATTGCTTTATAGGGCTTTCTGTTTCTAACTTTCTAGTATTTTGTTTACTTTTCTTCGGAGAGAAACGATTTGGAGCTTAGATGTAAGAACTTGCGTTAATGATCCATTTATTGTGATACAAAAAGGAGGGAAAGAAAAAATGTAATGATTTGATGAACAATTCTACTAAAGGAGCATAAATGCTGGAAAAATCTGAGCATGTGGAAAAAGAGCTTCATTTCCTGCAGCTGAATGAATTAAATATCAGATAAGCTACTGAAGTTGTAACTATACAAAAGGCACAGCAGCTTAGAAAATAAGTTAGTATCTATTTTTCTATAGCATCAAGTAAGTACATACTTTAAGGGATTAAATAAATATCTTATAAACAGCTATGCCAGTTGTTTTGAAGCATATACTTAAAGACATATTTTTAAAAATATTTAAGTTTAGAATTAAAGCAATGCTCTCGCCAAACAACATTTTTTTATAATTTCTTAAACCTAAATATATGCTTTATTTTTTATAGAGCGCCAATAACTCATACATAACACGCATAAATCTCTTTTTTAGCAGTAGAAAGAAGACTTTTTAACAAGCAGCTAATTTATAAGTCACATGGTTAGAACTCACAACTAAGCATAAAATGTTAGCTATCTTAAATTTTTTTTTTTTTTTTTTTTTTTTTTTTTTTTTTTTTTTTTCAAACCTAAAAGTATGCTTCATATTCAAATGGAATTGAAAAGCCTATAGTTTGTTTATGATTGAAAAACATTAATTTCAAGCTTAAAGCACTGCTGCGACTGTATTACTGTTTATTTTTATTATCTTAAGCCTAAAAATATGCATCATTTTTTTAAAGAAATTCCCTATGTGTATGCCTATAGGAATACAGTATAAATCCTATTAGAGCTGGTAATATGCTTACCTTACTTTAAAATAAAAGCTCAACATTCCATCTTTATAGCTTGAAAGTATGCTTTAGTTTTATTTCATACATGAAGCCAAACATGCATGCTTATATGTTTAGTTAGAGTCATTCATTTTAAGTGCTACACACACAAAACACAATTATTCTGACGAAGTGCATTTAAATAAAAAAAAAATGAAAAAAAAAAATGGCAGAGCAATAGAAATAATTTTTTATTTTGAAAAACAAATAAGACATGTGTTGTATGCACATCATCAGCACTGTGCAACATGATGTTGTTGTCTATAAATGAAATCCTTGTTACGTAAAGAATAAAAGAAGTCGTCATTTGAATTATACGCATAGACAGTTGAGTTTAGCAGGTTGCATACAGAAGTTGACACTCATATCTCAACTGTTTTTGCTTCTCCTTTTTCTAAGTATTTTATTTCAAAAGTTCTTTTCATTTTTTACATTTTCTAAGTTTTTAATTTTATTGCTGCATCCTTAACAACTCATATGAGGCAGGAAAGCACAGGGAAGGAAGGAATCCTAAATTTAAGTTGTTGCCTTTTTTGTATATCCTTTGCGTATTAAAACAGTTCTTAGTCTGCGTTGTATAAGTATGTCTCACTAAAAGTGCATGTGTTGAGTTTCATTTCAGCAATTTTTTTTTTATATCCTCAACACATCATCACATCCTGCTGCTACTGTTGCTGATGCTACTGCTGCTATTGCAGCTGCAGCTTGTCATCATCATAATAATCTCATCTCATCTTATCAACTTAATAAACAAGATCTTTTCTTTATTAAATTTTTAACTATAATATGACATATTGCTTTTAATAGCAACAATATGTTGGAAAAAAATAATAAAAATACATACATACAAACAAAAATAACAACAACAACAAATGAACATAATAAAATAGATTTTATATGACACTGGTAGTAGTTTTGCAAAGATGTTGCATTAACACTTGTATGTACACAATATATGAACGCATGTTTAAAAGTCAAGCTACCCAGTAGGCCAGTAAGGTAGAGATTGAAAAAATTACTCAAAAATTAGAAGAAATTTTTGCTCTACATTTCGAAGCTTGTTTTGGAACTTGAATTTTAGTTCTAAAGAGATCTGAGACATAAACGGTCATTACAACCCTTCAGTCAGGATTACGACCTAGCTTCCCATATCACTTATGTTGTGTGAGTTAATTTTATACACGAGCGGCGGTACCTACAGTTTAAAGTCGACTTCGAACGACATGTTTTTTAAGAAACTTTTCAGGGCAATTTAATTTTGCTTTCAGCTAGAAATCTGCTGAGAGGAAGTCGCCGAAGAAAAACGAAATATAACAATATTTCGTTTTGTTGGAGATGTCAGACCTGAGGCTTGAACCAAGGCCTCCATTCTAATAAGCCAACACACTACCTACACAATAAAATTTTGATTCTTGAATTTACTTTCTAATGAAATTTGAGATTATTGCGTGACATTTGCATTTAAAAAGAAATCCTACTTCTGGCTAACACTGTTAAGATACTGGTATCTTATTAACAAGAGGTTTAAAATGGATCAGTGTACCAGAAATATTCACACGATTCTTAGAAAGAGGACGTGGCTATTCAACGAAATGTTTTATTTGACAAATCGTACTTCAGAATACCCGCTGAAAACTCTCTTTATGTGGGTAAAGAATGACCTCTACGCCACTTATGTTGGTGACCATAACGCGACAAGTCGTTTTTCTCATTTACACCCCAACAACGGTAAAGAAATGTATTTGCACCTCTAATTTCGTTCTTCGGATTTCGTGATATTTGATTTTGGTATTGATATTCGACTACAAAATTACTGAGCGTGAGTTTAATTATCGTAGTCGACTCCGGAGATTTTGCATATACATACGTGGGCAATGCATTGGTAGACACCTTAAGAAAGTGAAACTTCTTAAAACGCTGCTTCCGCTCAAGCCCCGTATATCTGTTCACATTTCGTTTTTTACACTTCGTGATATTTAAGTAATAAAAGAGAGGTATGCCATAGACAAAGTTTGTGAGATAGCATAATAAATTCTCGTGGCACTTTATTTGGAACTGCGCGTTGTTGAGGTGAAAAGCGTGACCGAGGCTGGTCATTCAGTCGTCAAATGTCTGTCAACATCGGATTTTTCAGATTTCGGGACATTTAAGTAACAAAAGGAAGGTACTACTTTCGGTAATAAAATTGGTGAGATAATTCAACAAATTTTCTTGGCACACAGTTGGAACTGCGTCGAGGCGAAGAGCATGATTGAGAGCGGTCAGAGTTTGTGACAGAAGCTGAGACAAACAGATTAAATTTCGAAAAATGAAATGTAAAATCTGAAGTACACTCGGCTTTTAGAAAAAGTGTTTTCCGAATACGTGCCTTAATAAGTGCAGATGACAGGTAGAAATCACAACTTTCGGTGGCTTTCTGGGTTGATACAGATTCTTATGAGTGATGTGCTAGGGACTCTTTAACTCAGCGCATTCGTCTGATAGATACCAAGAGAAATTTCATTACGATAAGGGGTGGGCGTGTTTATTTCATACCTACAGTTTAAGGTCGACTCCGAACGACAGATTTTTGAGAAATTTTTCATGGTAATTTTATTTACCCACAGAGTTTTTGCCAGAAATCTGCTGAGAGGCAGTAGACAAAGAAATATTTCGTTTTGTTGGAGATCTGTTACTTACATCTAATAAACCAACACGCTATCTACTAGACTACGGGGACCGATGGATGGCCGATCGGTCGCTTTAAGTCGTCAAACCTGATTAAAATCATATCGCGGAACTCGTAGAGTAATCTGGGCGTTTTGTTACCTTGTTAACGTTAATCGTATGCTATCTGTTTCGCCAAAGGTCCTATAGTGATAGTCAATAGAGGAACAATAGGGCTTAAAATATTCACTGCCTCTAGGAAATATATGGAACGATATGATCAAGGTTTCTCATCTCTTTATCTCAGATAAAAAAAATGACATTTTTACTGAGAGCGTTATTTCTAGATAAAGACAGTTGGACCCTTTCTTCCTAAGGTGAGAGGGAAGAACATTTCCTTTATCGCAGTGATCTAAACTCATCATTTCAAATCCCTTACGTTTCAATTTCAATTATCAATTTTAACATTTTGGTATATTGGGTTTTCTTAAAGTCCTTAAATCTCTCACACTTTCCAAATGATGATTATCTTTATTAAGTTTTTTGAAGATGTTTTAATAAACTTGAAATTATAACAACTTTGCAAAAAATAAAAATCCAAGAGATTTACGTAAAATGAGCAACTTTAATTCCGTATTAAAAAGAGATATTTTTGTTTTTAAATTGTGCAGGAAAATTGAATTTAAGATTAAATTTAATGCCATTGACTATCATTTTAAATACTCGTTCATTATAAAGTGCTTTAATATGATACGTGTAGTAACGGAAAAATTAAATGAAATTTGTGGGACATGTACTAAATAGAATCTTTTTCAATCAAAGAATTATTGAGTTCGATAGGCAATAAGGGAATTGGCGACACTTCTGTTTGGAAGACACTGCAGTGATTCGGTAGTCCAATGGATTCTGCTATGCTCGAGTCCAAAAATTTACCATCACACACAGATCCATTGAATTTGAAGCAATCAGTGAAAATTTGAATGGTATCGTTATTGTTGTGTATATATATCCCTTCCCTGAAAACTCATTTAGTAGCATAATATATCATATTTCCATGCATTATTTCATACAACTCATTGTTCAGTAGCCCATAGACGCCTAATAATCTAAACCGCCAAACTCCTAAACATACATAATTGGTCACTACACTCCTTCAATCAGAATTACAATAAATAAGTGGCAGGACCTACACTTTAAAGTCGACTGCGAACTACAGATTTTTTTGAGAAACTTTTCATGGCAATTTTATTTATTCTTAGGACCATTATTACAACTTGCCTTTAACTAAAGGGAGAATTTTAACGGGCAGATACATTGTTTTTCATTATTATGAGTACCAAATAAGACAGAAGTGAGCAACAAGCTATCGGTAAGATCCTATCGTTAACTTTTAAAGTTAAGTTTATGTTTGAACTTGCCATATTATATATTATTTTTAATATGGCAACTTCAAATATAAACAAAATAAAAAACAAAGCCCGTCGTTGCCACTTCGTTTAAAAAAAAACTTGTTTAATTGAGCAGTGTTACCGATATTGCTCCGGCATTACCATATTTTCGAAAAAGTTAACTTTATCATTAGGTTGTAATAACGGAAAGAAGTTAAAGATGACTTTAAAGTTCACTTTAGCTGAAGTTAACTTTAACTAAACCCAACTTTAACGGGAAGTTATAATAATGGCCCTTAGAAATCTACCTATTACTGTGACAAATTTAAGAATGTTGCTCTGTTTCAACAATGATAATTCCCTGCCTAGCAGCTGATATGCACCAGTGTTTCTTTCTGGAATACATTAATACCTCATAGCTTCCAAGAATGTTTTCCAATGATTCAGTCTCTGCGTTACAGAATCCTAATTATCAAAAGGATACCTGAGTCTGTAGTGACCTGTGAAAAGACCGATTACGAATCTCAGGTTATCCATGGTTAGTCTGATGCATGATTCAGACTTTCTCTTATTGTAATTTACCCACGTAATTTCTGATTACCTCAAACCCATTTGCTTTGAGAAGACCCTGTGCCTCGGTATATCTTTGCTTTTGTTAAGCATAGCTTTTCAAACATTCGCCCTCACTCTACAGAAGAGTTCTGGCCCTGTCAACCGTATGTGGCAGCTCCCACATGACCTGGCATCCAGTATCATATTTTTCTTACTTAGCTGATTTTGCTTCCCTAGACAGTAGTTCCATACTATTTTCGATTTAAGCTCATAAGAGCAAAGTGCTCTTATGGAGGCCTGACTGTCAGTTAGTATTGCTTTGTCCTTCCTGTCTGCTGTACCACACATCCAAGTTGTTTGAAGGATAGCCGTGAATTTCCCCATGACTTCGAAATATTTCATTCTGTTACCAAAAACTCCTGCTCTTCTGCCAAAATCCGCTATTGACCTCTACTGTAAGCCACAAAAAGTAGTCACTCTTTTAAGAGAGTATGCAGCTTCCAGATTAATCCATTAATTTTTGTTACTAGGACTCGTTATGAAGCACCTCCCGAATTCATAGAGTCTACTGGTTTTACTACTGGTGTGCAAGATTTCTATTTAAAAGTGCTTGAATACAATGTTTTTTAGCAGAAAACAAATTTAGTTCTTTTTTACTTTAATTTTGATTTGAAGAGAATAAAATTAGGTTTCATTTTGTATTTCTTTAACTAAAATACGTGTTTAACGCCTAAAAATATGCAATATCTGCTTTTAACAAAATATTTAAAAGTTTGAAGGGAATTTTTTGAAAATAAAAACTAAGCTTTCTGGTGCAAAATATTACATTTAAAGTGCATTAAAGTTTATACACAAATACACTTAAATTTATGAGCATTATTTAGAGTGTTACAGGGTGTTAGACAAGAAGTGAGACAGTAAAACAAGTGCTAATGTGTGGGTCTTAAAAACTAGCATAAAATTACTTAAATGTTGCTTAAATAGTGCCTTAAAGTGCTTTATACATATGTGTAGGTGACTTAAAAATAAAAACTAGAGAGTGAGAGAGAGAGTTAGAGTGGGAGTGAGCTTAAGATTATAAAAGTGCTTAAAGTTTAAGGTGCTTATTATATTGTATTTTAAATAAATTTAAATTTATTTTGTATATAAAAAAATATGAGGAAATAGAGACATACAATTTTAAATTTTTATTTAAGAGAATTATTTAAAAAACACAGATTTTGTAAAACAAAAGTTTTTAATGTAAAAAAATAATAATAATAAATTTATAATGGTGTTGTATTTGTATTAAAAAAAGATTTGTTTGGTAATTTTATTTTTAATAAATTAGCAATTAAATTACAAAAAGCTTTTCTTTTTCTTTGTTTTCCATTTGGTATTTGTAAAAAAGGCTTATTTTTTATTAAAAATTATTTCATAAAAAAATCTGTATTGTTTTATAAAAAAAATATGTATGTAAAGAGCATATTTGTTAGCAAAACACAAAAAAAACCAAAAAACAGATTTTAATTTGTTGATTTTTATTTAAAAACGTTGATATATATTTTAAGGGCAAAAATAAATATCAAGTCAGGCATAAAATAAATGTTAATTTTTTTATTAAAAAAAATGAAAAATTTTTTTTATATACAGCCATTAGAATCTCGATACCAAACCAGATACATATGTAATAAAAAAATGTATTCAAATATTTTTTTCCAATTAATTTTAATGATTTAACAATATGTTACAATATATTTTTTTATATTTTATTATTATCCAAAGCAAGTAGCTAAAAAACATAAATTATTTTTATGTTTAAAATAAAATGCAAAAAAAATTTTGCAATAAAAAACCTGTAAAGTTTATAGCTGAATAGCAATGAAAACAATTTCAAACAATTTTGAAAGAAGTATTTAACTTTACATAGATTTTGGAATAATTAGTTTATTTCTAATTGAAAAACGTATATATTTTATTACATTCTAAAGTATAAAGTGTTATTCCTTTTTCATATTCAAAAGTAATTAAAAAACACACAGAAAGGTAAAAATTTCTATGGTACTTGTGTTTCATTATAATTCTTGAATCCTGTCTTTATGTATCCCTAGCTTTATCCAGCGCGTGTTGCTGTATCACCAATTTAAATAAATTTGAAGGAAAGACATTACACAAATGTCTAATTAATTTGGAATAATTTTATTGATTTTGTTTCCTGTTGTCCTGATGATTGAGATGAACGGGCCTGAGTAGTACGCATTCGATCAGTTTCTAATCTCACTTCACGTTGTTCAAGTGGTTCACGCGAACGGGTCTCATCGGCATATACTCGAAGATTTTCTAGTCTCAATGCTCGTCTGATTCTGAGGCACGTAATGCCTTTTCTTCCATGCATTCATTTTGAATAATTTTCAATGACGCCATCCATCGGAAATTAATCGCATCAACCTCCGTCTACTCATGCGCAACAACTTTGTTAAAGAATGCACAGTTTTCGATTTAATTCATTTTAAGTAATTTTCAGTGGCGGAAATTAGTCATACCAACTTAGAAACCTTCCCCGGCTCATGCGCAATAACTTTGCTAAAGATCATAACATGTTCAAATGCATGGTTTACGATTCTATAAGGTACATACAAACAAACATTCATTTTTATATATATAGACTATGGGAGGTGACACGCCCACTATAGCCAATCCGCCCATTTTGTTCATATATACGTCAAAGTCGTTCATACAAAATTTGAGGATTCTAGCTGTTGCATTTTGAGATATGCGATATTAAATACTAATTAGGTAGGTGGGCGTGGCACCTCGCCTACTTGAAATTTCAACATAAAAAGTAGCCTATAACTCCTTCCAGACATACAGGAAGATACTGTGAAAATTTCAAGAAAATTGGTTCAGCCGTTTAGTCGTCTATAAACTTCAAACATACAAACAAACACACATTAATTTTTATATACATATATAGATATACAAGGATGTAGCAGTCTATATATATTCCACCTTTTTTCACAAATTTTGTACGATATCTTGGCGATAACTTAGCAAATTTTGATTTTCAAATCCTTCAACGTTTGAAGATTATCTACGTAAATACGGCCTATGACATAGCCCCACAAAAAAGTCTAACGGCTTGGTGGTCTTATTAACCACGGTTCTTACAACCTTTCAGTCAATATTACAATCTAGCTTCTCAACCACACGTCTTGTATGTGTGAATTTTATACATGAGTGCCTGGACCTACAGTTTGAAGTCGCATCCGAACGACAGATTTTTGAGAAACTTTTTTATGGCTATTTTTTATTTACCCTCAGAGTTTTTGCCAGTAGGAAAGAAAAATAGAAAGAAATATTTTTTCATATTTCGTTTTGTTTTGAATCTTGGCTTGACATCTAATAAGCTACCTGTAAACAACAAGTGAAAAATAATCTGCATCGCGAGACTAAATTTTGTTTGATATTTTACATTGAAACTCTATTGCTTTAGAACATATTCATCACGTGAACTGTTTCCCCAAACTTAATCGGCTGAACATAAACGACATTTGATGCCATTAAGACGTACAGATTGATTTTTATGGAAAATCAACTTGGGAATAACTATCGTTCCATATATGGTCCAGTTCACTAGACCTCGTTCATATGATTTAATGCATTTTATACAGTTATGTTAAGTCATTGGTTGAGGCCAGAATGAAACATTTCGAGCTCATGAGCAAATTGACGGTTATCCTTTAAAAAACTTGGATATGAGGTGCAGCAGACAGGAGGGACATAGTAATACTATCTGATATCTCAGACCGCCATTTGAGCACTCTTCTTTTATGAGGTTAAATCGAAGATAGTATGAGACTATCTGGGGAAACTGAATCAGCTTAGTTAACAATATCAGCGTTCCTTCTGTGGGTGTCCCAAATTCCATTGATGGGGTGGGAACCCTGCTGAGGAGTGAGGGCGGATGTTTGAAAAGGTATGCACAACATAAGGAAAGATAAATAGATGCACTCTTTTTCAACCAAGTAGGTTGGAGGCAATCATACATTTTGTTGGAAAATTACAATAAGAATAGATCTGAATCATGCATCAGACTATCCAGGGATAACCTGGAATAAGTTATCGATCTTTTAATGGGGCAGTATAGACTCAGGTAGACGTATTTAAAAATTAAGATTTTGTAACGTAGAGAATGAATCATAGAAAGATATTCTTGGAAACTGTGGGGAATGAACGCATATCAGAAAAAAGCATTTGAATGCGTATCAGATGCTAGGCCGGGAATTATCATTGTATCATTGTTGAACCAGAGCAACATTCTCACGTTTGTCAGAGTAATAGGCAAAATTCTGACAAAAACTTTCGAGACTAAACGAAAATTGACATTAAAAAGTTTTTCATAAAAATCTGTCAAGAAGACTTTAAACTGTAGGTCCAGCCACTCGTGTATAAAATTAACATACACAACATAAGTGGTGTGAGAAGCTAGGTAGTAATCTTGACTTAAGGGTTGTAATGACAAATTATGTATGTATGTAGGTATGTATGAATGAAACGGATTAGAGAGTTTTTCAAAAGTTTTTTTGGTTTCAGATTTCAACAAATTCTATTAATTTTTGATTATTATTATTTCATGAATTTGTCATGAAATTTACTTTTCCAACGTACCTTAGTTTATGTTTTTATGTAATATTTATTTAAATTTAAATCCCTTGACTTTGCATATATCTTTTTTGTTTAAATTGCATTATGGAACTTATTTTTTCTACATTTTTTCCATCTTTATAGCGTGGATGCTACAACCACTATCGCAAAATAGAAGGATGGTTGGTATTCATAATATTTTTGAATACATGCCTGTATGTATATACATACATATAAAATATTGTATTTATTTTGGAAAGTAAATAATAAATACAATTATTTTATTCCCTTATTTAAATGAATTTATATTTTTATTAATTTAAATCTCAAAAGATTTACATTTATTATTTATTTATAAAATTATTTTTGTTTTTACATTATTATTGTATATACATACATATATAGGCACTGTGAATATCTTTTTTGTCAATAAATTTTTTTACAAAAAATATACCGGGTCTATGCCTTATGCACACAGAAACATGAGTTACGAGCAAATAAAGGCTGCAATACGCGTGTGTATAAAACGCTGCATATGAAAATCCCTGTACATTTACGGGTGTATGTGTTTATAAGCCGGGAGATTTTCATTTCTTTTTTATTTTGGTTTTATTTAAATAAGCATATGTATGTATAAACAAATATTATAGTTAATTTTATAAAATATAAACAATAACACAGGCATACATACATATTTATGAATACACAAGAAAAAAGATATGAAGGAAATCCTTTGATTTTTTGTTGAGCATCAATACTATAATGCAGATGGAGTATGTGGGTATTTTATTGAAATTTTTAAAAACAAATGATTAAAAATCCAAAAAGAAAAGAGACGCTGGTCAGTTCAAATATATAATACACTTTCAGAGTTAACAATAAAATTAAAACCCATGCCTATAACGATCCAAGTTCAATAAACTATTGGGTGATCTTCAAACGTTTAGGTTTTAAGGATTTAAAACACTGGAAGTCTGCAAACGTGAGTGAAATATTTATTTAACATTTGTTTTTTTATGTAATCGTAGCCGTTAGATTTTAGTGGTCTATTCCAGAGTATGAAGTCGCCGTAGTTGACTTATTAAACATGCGGTCTTGGTTCATATCTTCAACGAAACGAAATATGAAAAAATATTTCTTTGGCAACTTCCTCTCAGCAGATTTCTGGCAAAAACTCTGAGAATGAAATAAAATTCCCATGAAAAGTTTGTCAAAAATCTGTCGTTCGGAGTCTAAATTAAACTGTAGGTCCTGCCACTTTTGGATAAAATTAACACAAACAACATAAGTTGAAGCAGAGTTGTAATGACCAATTAAGTATGTACGTATGTATGTATACTTTTTCTAGCATTCCATTTTACCACAAAAATAGCAGCTTTAATGTTGTCTTCCGCTGCTGAAATTGTTGCTGGCTGATTTCCGTATATGATAGACGTATACTCATATATCCTTTGCATGACCTTGGCAGCTCATAAACTGCTATTCAACTCGGGATTAATCAAACTCTCCTCTTAAGAGTTTCATAGTATTGCGTCCATTGTGTTCATAAAGTCCAATTCTTCTTAAATTGGCCATTACAACGTTTTAGTCAGGATAACAACCTAGATTCTCACACCACCCATATTTTGTGTGTGTTAATTGTATCCATGTGTGCCGTGAATTATAGTTGACTGCAAACGACAGATTTTTGTGCAACTTTTCATGGCAATTTTATTTACTCTCAGAGAGTAAAAGACTGCCCAGAGGATTGCTTTCCCCATCATATTCGACTATCCTGTTTGATTACTTACCTATTACGATAAATAAAAGCTATGCTGCTATAAAAAATTTTTTGCTGAGAGCGCGAATTTTGATAAGAGAATTGAATGATTTGGAAGACTAGTTCGTTCTTTCGTTTTTACATGGTAAAATGGCAAATCCTTTCACATGTCACGAATCAGCACAAATTAACGTATTGTATACGGAAGTCGTCCAATTGTGAAAAATCTCAGAAAATTTGAAAAAATAGACAAAATTAGTCACCATTAGCTATTTATTTGAAAACTCTTAGTCAATCCAATTTTAAAGTCTAATCTAAGGGCCAAATTTTGTTTCTTAGCTTACATAGGCAAATGTTTATAGAGTTGATAGAGTTTAAAGGAAACACCATATGCACAGCCAAAGTGTGCTCGATAGACCAATTGTGCCTGATGTATCTATGCCAGGAACGCTCACCACTAGGTGATCTGAAATGAACATTAATTGAAAGTGCGTGAAATTGTTTCAATTGTTTGCTTGCTTGCTTACAACCCTTTAGTCAGGATTACAACCAAGCTTTTCACATTTACCCATGTTCTATTTGTTAATTTTTTACATGAGTGTCGGGACCTACAGAATAAAATGGATTCCGAACGATAGATTTTTGAGAAACTTTTTCATGGCATTTATAAAATTTATATTTACTCCCAGAGTTTTTGTCGACCTGGGGTTTGGACCGTGGCCTCACGTCTTATAAGCCAATACAATAGCTACTAGGCTACGGCTACTGTTATCGAATCATCAAGTTCATTATGCTGAAGTCTTGCAGACAGAGACCATAGCTGAGACATGTGGAACAAACCAAAATGTAAAACTTGCCATAGAGTGCTATTAACAATCGATTTATGGCTCAAATAATTTATTGGCAAAAGTTCTTTCCAGTCGTTCTGTACACTGGAATCTTTACAGGCTTTTGGTTTAATTTTTCACAAGATATGGTAAGTTATTGGTTTATTCGCAACCTAGCAAGTTCTAAACAATTGGACGCCAATATGCAAGAAACTATTCATCTCATACAGTCAGATTTATTTGAAAAAGTAGCCAAACATATGCCGAAAATCATATTTAGAGAATAAATGTCAGATTATAATAAAAAAGAGAAGTTCATTCCATTCATGTATTATCATTTTAAGTTCACAAAATCTTTATATTTAAGGAAGATTGAGGTAATTTAGGTTGCCTCAATTATACATACATAATTGGTCATTACAACCATTATATACGAGCTGAGTAACTTCGACTATATGCTCGGTGTAGCGTCATAGACCAGAGCCTCTGGTGGAAATCGCAAACACGACTCTCACGCCAATAGTCTAGCAAACTATCCACTAGACTATTAGGTTATCCATTTACAATTTTTTAAATTAGAGGATTTACTTTATAAAAATTTATTAAATTTATTTAAATAGTTTTTCATTTCTGTTCAAACATGCTGTAATGAATTTATTTATTTGAATACATTTTTATGAACTACCCTAATAGTATTTATTTATAATTATTGTGAGATTATAATGGCTTTTTATTTATAAAAAAAAAAAAAAAATATAAAAATGTATTAAAAAATAAGAGAATAAAGTTTTTTTTCTTAGGCATAAAACAAAACATGCTTTTTGTTTTATCTAAAGAAAAACATGCCCAAAATTCCTTAAAATTCTTGTATAAAAAAAGTTTCCAAAAATATATGAAAAAAAAATTTTTAATAAAACATTTTTTACTTTTAAGACTTAAAATAATTGATGTGTTTTTGTTAACATACAACTAATAAAAGTGCATTTTGTTTTTAAATATATAAAAATTAAACAATTATATTTATTTAAATATATGTATAGAAAAAAAGACGATTACATTAATATTAACTTAGTGAGGTGTTCAAAAAAAAAAATAAAAAATTAGAAAAGAACGTGTTAAACGTTTATAATATCATAAATAACGTATTGTATTATTTTAAAAATAATTTGGTGCTATACAAAAGTACCACAAAAAAGTACATGTGTGATTTGGTGCATTTCAAAAATAAAATAAAAACATGAAATAAAAATGGATTTCCATTAAAAAAATTAATATGAGGAAAATATTTGTTTTTTTTTCAATAATTATTATTTGAATTTAATAATAAAAGGCAAAACAAATGTCATAATAATAATGCATTTAAAAAAAATTAGTAGTGCTTTTGAAAATTAATACGTTAAAAACAAAAATCATAAAAAATTTTTATTTTCAACTCAAATAAAAATCCTAAGAATTGTTTATTTGACCAAAAAATATGCAAATATCAGATGCCAATTTTATATACGATATTTCATTGTTATAAAAAAAAATACAAAAAATGATTTCAAACTAAAATAATTCAACTTTTAACATAGTGCGAGTGCCCAACTTTTTTTTTTTAAACTCAAAATAAAATAAAAAATAAAAAAATATAATAAATAAATTAAAATAAAACAATAAAAAATACACAAAAATTTTAATTAAAAAATTGCAAAATATATAAAAATCTGCAGTAGGTTAGAAAGATTGAAAATTCAATGAGATTTTCCAAAAATTTTGCATAATTTTAGCAAAGCAATGAATACTCCAACAAAGCCTTTTTCAATCAGCATTTAAATGATAAATTTCGGAAGCTAACAAGTAGCAATAATGCTTCAAATTGCTGCAAAATTTGATCTAAAAGCTGTGCACTCAAAGAAAACTTCTGTTAAACCGCTTAAAACTAACAGCACTTTGCCTTGTAGCATGTGTTGTAGTGTGTAAAGCAATTCACCCGATTTAGTAAAATAATACTAAAACAATCTATTGTACAGTGAGCGACAAAAGAAACTGTACAGTAAAAAAACTATTAATAAATATTTATTAATTACCGTTATTTTTATTTTAAAATTATTTCATTGCCAGTTTCTAAAATTTAAAAAAAAAATTAAAAAAAATTTCGAAATACTGTCAAATTTTTTCAGCCACTCTCCTTAAATGGTAAAAGTTGAGTTGGTTGATTGTTAGAATTTTATCTAGTGCACAGTACAGTTTCTTTTGACGCTCACTGTATTTCATACAAAAAGCCTAACTGTAACAATTCAAAAAATTTTAACTTTCTGAGAGATGGTTCAGCGACAAAGAGCACAAAAAAGCAGAGCAGAGGTTATTGCATGTGCACAAGCTTTTAGTGATGATGGATAAATCGGCCTTTTCTAGCACGTCACCGGTTTTAAAAAACAATGCAAGGTAGCGAACAAAGATCTGAGATATATCCCAGGAGGACTATTGAAGTGTATGGTATGATGAGAAGGAATAGAAAACTTTAGAACATCTCCTCTGCAAGTGATCACCCTCGTTGATAGGATAAGTTTGAATATATTGGGTTTAGGGATTAATCGAATGTTTGAAATCTCTGTCATGAGTCAGCTTTCTCGCTCTCCTGAGCTCGATTATTAGAAATCCCTGTCAGGTGTCAACATTCTTATTCTTCTGAGCTCTTAATGGAACTGGGCTGAGGTACAGCTTCATTTTCGCGTTGCTGATTCGTTCACTTAGTCATTCAATTTTTCGCTTGCATTATTTATGGATGAAGATACTTTACCTCTATTTCTTATAATTTTCCACAATGGGCCTCATTTACCTACAATGACCTTCGAGAGAAATTGTACTTGCCTTCATTGTAGTACTGCTCTGAAACCTAATTTAAGCTTTATTAAGCACTGGTCTAGTTGGTAGTGTTCTAAACTTCAAGTCCCGGGGTCGTGGGTTCGAGGGCCACCAGAGACCCTGTGTGTTGTATGATTGTCTGAATGTAAACATAATTATATCATGTAAATCGCAATAGCAAAAACAAAGAGAGAATTATTACGGAGCAAATCTCGAGAAACAAAAACAAAAAGACGAAGGTTACTGATTATAAATAAAGAAAACCTTGGTTTAAAATACAAATTTGTCGCACGCTAACCCTCTTTCCTTTCTCCTATAACTATTTTTCTGATGTTCCAACACAATGGATTGCATGAGTAGGAGTCAACTCCTCAGTGTTGGTCTTATAAAAAAAGATAGTTAATGAAGTAACCGCTCGGATACGGACAGCTTTTATCAATAGGAGAAGGATAACCAATCGTTAGGATATTGAAACATAAGTACAGGCCGCGAACTGTACCTCAGATCTATCATTGCCAGCCCTTATTCCTGAGTGTTTATCTTAAAAAAAAAACTTAAGGAAGTAATCGCCCACATATTGACAGCTTTGACCAATAGGAGAAGTACATGCCGAAAACTATCTCTGCTAGCCATCGTTATACATTTCGTATTCTCTTGTTTGAGGATAACTTTATTATGGCAATAGATTGAGATATTCAACGTTAAGAAAGTGCGTATGAATAACTTTTTCAAAAAATTACGATATCTTCTGAATTTTGGTTGATTTGGATCACCACATTGGTTTCATTCGTTTTTATTCGACATGAGAAGAAAGAATTTTACAATTAGAAGCACCCTCTAATGAGTATTGCTTAGGAAGTCAAGAATAATCTTGAATTATCCAAAACTATCACAACCACTCACAAATATAAGCGTATAGTTGCGACAATGAATTTTCTGAGGTCAAAAATTTTAAGAAATTCCGAAATAATTTTCGAATATTTCTGTGCGTTTGCGGAGTTCTGGCAGTAATTGATTCACCCATGAAAAGATTTTTTAAGTCTACATGATCGGGAAATGTATGATCTGGGCTAGTACTCATTTGGTAAGCTTGACGTATGTATAAGAATTTAAATGCCAATTGGGGCAATAACATTAAGGAGTATAAAAAGGCGACGAACAATTACTTCAGGCATGACAAGTTCACATTATATGAGTTCCTAGTTCACATGCAGGAAATGAAGAAGCCAATATTCCAGTTAATAGAGCCGGAATATTATAAGCCATAACCTAATACCCTTTAGTGCATTAAACACCAACCTGGAGAAGGGAGATGTGACGTCACTTCGACTATTATGGAATAATAATACAATAGAACGAATTAAGAAGATACTTTGGGGCGTTCCTGATGAGGAGCAGACCATGATTATTTTAGAACTAAATAAGGGCGATCTGAGCACGCTAATGTGATTACTTACGAGACACTTCGCCATATATGTACATCTGAACCGTATTGGTGCGGTGGAAAATGATAAATTAGGGGCGTGCGGTGATGACGGAATACTTTTTATGTCCTTGCCTAGCTTTCGTAAGCTCAAGATCGCAAAATTTTGGGGATGACTCTTTAACAGACATAACTCGCATCAGAAAAACGGACGAGAAGAAGCGAAGAAAGTCTTTACAAGGTACAGAGGAAGTTTTTACACGGTACAGATTTTGTACAGAAAGTAAGGTGGTATCCCTAATGGTGAGGGCACAACAAGCGTACATGATGGCTTAGGTATGTGTATGTTACCGCTACCTCAACCTACCTACCAACGTACCTAAGACTACCAGAGGGAATAATTTGTCTCATACAAATTTTAGTAAGGCTCTCAGAACATTTTTCGTTTTAATTGAAAGAAATAATTTTTTTAATTGTTTTTAAATTTGTTTTAATTCCCAAAGCATTGGAAGAATATGGCTCAGAATTTTTAATGAAAGTTTTGTTGAAATATAATCCGCTTAGAGGATAATGACTGCAATTTTGATTTCAAGAAATAATTTTTTTTCGAATTTTTTTACAGTTTTAACTGTAAACATTGCTTGGAAGGAAGATGTTTATATCAAATTAATGTAGCTTTCTAATTATTTTTTTAATTGTTTCAGAATTGTTATACATTTTGTCAAAATAAAAGAGAATATAACAAAAAAAAATTGAAAATAATCTTAAAATAATAAATAAATTATATTAATTAAAAAAATTAATAAATTTAATTTCATATGATAAATGAAAATTAAAATTTTTTATATAATATATGGATACGTTGACTTCAAAAATCTTGTTGCCAGCATTTTATTAATATATTTTAAAAAAATATTTTTTTTAATCCTGCTGTATATTAAAAATAAAATAAGAATACAAGGAAGAAAAATATTTAATTTTCTTTTAAAATCCAAAAATTTAGGTAAAGCTGCTTTTAATCAAAGACTTTTAAGCCTTTTTATTGGAGCGTAACGATAATCAAAATTCAAAAAATTTATTAAATATTTTATTATACCATTAGTTAATATTGTTTAAAATTAAATGAAAATTAAAAAAAAAATAATAAAAAAATATATTTTTGTTTTAGTAATAAATATTTTTTAAATAAAAAAAATTATTTTTTAAAATAAATTTTTAATTTTTAAAACAAATAAAAAACAAAATAAAAAATTAATCTTTTTTTTTGATATTTTTTTTTACTTTTTACAAACATACATACCATCTTCATGTGTACGCACAATAATGGGATGTGAACGTGGGCCATCACCCACAGAAGTACCAGCCAATACCCAGATCTTATATTCGGTCCAGCGTTTAAGTTCATCCAAAACAATTTCGGTTTTATTTAAGGTCGTTATGGTAGCCTCACTATCCGAACGGCCCACTTCGACAAAGAACACTTTATAGTAAATGATGCGGCCATTTGAACGTTCTGAAGGTGGTGGCAGCCAACTGACCGCTATTGTGGTGGGGCTAGAGGCGCCAGCTGTTATATTACGTGGCGGAGCACCTGGTACTATACATATATATTAAATTGGAACGTTGGAGAGGCGAGTTTTGTTTTCGAGCAATGCAATGAATTTTTTTTTTGATTTGATTTGTTTTTGTTATAATTTTTGTTTGACGGAATGTTGTATTGAATTGATGGAAATTTGCATTGATGTTGGTTTAGTGTGAGTTAAATTTTTGGTTGCAGTGTATTTGTAGTTCAATGTTCAATGTTCATGTCAAGCCATATTAAATGTTGATGAATTGATTGATACGATTTGATTTCAATTTATTTGTTTAAATTATTTTTATTTTTAAATTAAAACAGCATCACATCAAAATTTTTGTTAAAGTTGGTAACAAAAGCAATATGATTCAACATAAATTATATTTTTTTATTTAAATAAATATGAAAAGAAACAAACAATTAATAAAAAAAATAAAATATTATTCAAAATCATAATAAAAATTTTAATAAACAATATTTAAAAAATATTAAGAAAAATAAATAAATTATAAAACTTAGAATTTTTAAAAAAACCAATGGTTTATGCAAAAAATTTAATTTTTTGTTTTTTTTTAAATTTAAATTTTTAATAATTTTTAATTTTTCAATTTGGAATGCATATTTTTTGTTTTATTTTGTTTTCATTTTTTTTAAGAAAATAAATAAATTTTAAATATGTTTTTACTTAAAAAACTGCCCTGCTTTATTTCACAAATCTAAAATGTTTAGAAAATTATAAAAAAAATTAAATCTTAAAAAATTTATTAAAAAAATAAATAAGAAAATGTGCAATTTGTTGAACACAAATTTCATGCAAAAATAATTTTTATTTTTGAAAAAAAGAAAGACGTACAACTAAAAGATTTTAAAAGGTGCATTACTGTACACTCAGTTGGTTTTTTTTACAGAAAAAATATATTTTTTTATATTTCTTTAACATAAATTGAAAAACTTAAAAAGGCATTCACATGGTATTTTTGGTTTTTTTGTATTTTCATTTCTATTTAAATAAAATGGAAAAAAACATTTAAAAAGAAAGGTGCTGTTGTATTTTTGCATAAACCATTTGGATAAAAATTTTTTCTTTTTTGGTGTTGAAATTATTTGCCAAAAATTTTAATACAAAAATTTTTTTAAAAAACAAGGATATTTCTTTTCAAATAAATAAATTAAAAAAGAAAAAAACATATAAAAACTAATTAATTTTTATATTCTAATACAGTAATATTTATAGATATCAATTGATGAATTTAATTTCTTTAAAAGCTATTTTCTACATATAAAAACAACACATAGAAACAATTTTTTTTAATATTTTAATTATAAAGAATAAAAATGAAATTCTAAAAACTTAACTCTAGCCAAATTTTTATTAAATACACAGACATAAAGAATTGAAAATAATAAAAATAAATTCCTACAGAAGAGCAACAAATTTGGTATTTAAACCCTTTTCAAAGTAAGGGCCGTTAGCTTAAGGGAGGATTTTAACGGGCAGATAAATTGTTTTTCATTATTATAAGTGGGCAATAAGGTCGAAGTAAGCGTTAATATTCCTCCCTTTAGCGTTAAGCTTCCTCCCTTTAGCTTAACGCTTACTTCTCTACCTTATTGTTCATCCTACCTCTAACTTTTAAAGTTAAGTTTATGTTTGAACTTGCCGTATTATATATTATTTTCAATATGGCAACTTCAAATATAAAAAAGTAAGCAAATAGTACAAAATAAACCCGATAATGCCACTGTGTTTAAAAAAAGCTTGCTTAATCGAGCAGTGTTATCGACATTGCTCGCTCCGCCATTGCCATATTTTTGAAAAAGTTAACCTTATTTTATCATTAGGTTGTAATTACAAAAAGAAGTTAAATGTGACTTTAAAGTTCACTTTAGCTAAAGTTACCTTCTTTAACTAATAATGGCCTTTAGTATGATAGGCAAGTGCAATAAAAATTAAGTGCCACTACTGTTCGAAGCAATCGTAAAAGTTTTTGCAAGAGGCATTTTAAATGAAATTAATTTATGACTTCAACTAAGAACTTCTGGTTTGATATTTCGGTAGTGATCGGCAATGAACTTAATTTCTATGCCGGCACCTTAAAAATGCTGGCCAGTGTTGACTTTGGCCGACAACTATACTTTCGATATAGTCAAGGAATTTATATATCTTGGCTCAGCCGTTACCACCAAAAATGATGTCTGCCTGGAGATCAAGCGTAGGATCACTCTTGCCAACAGGTGCTACTATGGCCTCAATAGGCAATTGAGTAGCAGGGATCACTCTAATATGAAAAAACTTATACTCTACAAGATGCTCATCCTCCACGTGCTTCTTTATGTCCCGGAAGCATGGACACTATTAAGCACTGATGCAGCAGCCTTGAGAATATTCGAAATAAAAATTCTATGTAAAATCTTCGGTACAGTACAAGTTGGCGATAATTTCCGCATCCGTTCCAACAGTGAGCTGTATGATCTCCTCAACGAGATGGACGTTGTGTAGCGTATTAACATCTAGCGGCTCGGCGAATGGAGGAGGATACTACGGCGAAACGGGTATTATTTAATGCGGGGATTTACGGAAGTCGGCGAAAAGGACGGCCTTGTTTGCGTTGGAAGGACCGATTGGTCTGACTAACTGGCGTAGGCGCACAAGAAGTAGAGGCGCCTGAAAGGATGTGTTAAGGCAGGCCAAAATTCGGTAATCAGGTTGTCAATGGCCAACTAAGTAAGTAAGTGAATATATATGCCACACCAAAATTATCTGATTTACTCGGACAGCCAGACTGCAATGAAGTCTATACGTTATATCGACATCCATAAATCTTACTATATATGAGCTCAAGGATACATACATACATAATTGGCCATTACAACCCTTCAGTCAGGATTACGGCCTAGCTTCTCACACCACTCATGTTGTGTGCGTTAATTTTATACGTGAGTGGCGGGACCTACAGTTTAACGTCGACTCCGAACGACAGTGAGCTCAAGGATATAAGAATATTAAGATACTGATGAAATGATTTTGGTGGGGACCGTGAGAGTAATTTTCGAAGTGTTACCGGTCATAGGTATTACGATTGCCTTTATTTAACTGAGTATCCTTTGGTTTGTGTGTAGGGAAGCTTAACTTATTTGACAGCTTTAAGGCACGTGCAGTATTGCTAGGGTCGACTGAATGGTTCGGAAATGATAAAGACCATTTCACGGGTCACAGCCATTTCATTTTATGACTTCTGGAATAACTGGAGTTTGTAGGATTTATAACCCAAAGTTAACATTGCGACAAGAGTTTACAAGATTTTATGCAATCAGGTTGCTTACGAATAATTTTACAATTTTCATGAGTCGTTTCCATAAATTTTATCCTACAGGGATGATTAGATTTGTGTTTTACAAGGCTAAAAAAGGACATAGAATTGGTATTTATATGAAGATTTGTGGAGTCTTAAAGTTGCTTAGGTTGGGCGGCTATTTTCTTCTTCAAACAGAAACTGGATCCTAAAAATTTCGAAAGAAATAAGGATAAATAAAGCCGTTGGCATGTAAATAGCACCAAACAGCGAATTTTAATGCAGGTATTGAGGATTTGTTAGTGGCTTGAAGATTATCTTCGTTCGCAAGTTTTTAATTAATTAAGTTTTATCACTAAACACAATTCTTTGATAAAAATGCTCACATTCGCCCATTTTCAACTGAGTTCAATCAATAAAAACTCGATTCGAACGATAATCGTTTTGCTTCCATTCTTGTATGAGCAGTATTTTCTGGACACGTAGGCTAAGATCCACACACAAAATTTTCTACGTAATCGTAGGGCAAATTCCTAGAAGTTCAGTACGACATCGAACGTCGCTACACTAGTTTTGTTCTCTTTTGAGTCACGGATTGATAATGTTGGAGGGAAAATTGGTGAAGTGCTTTGTTACATGGTTTTAAGGAGATCATAAACCTGTATATATTCCATCAAATTTGTTGCTCCTTACCTAAAAGTGTACCCTAAAAACTTATACGTAAGTAAACAGCATAGCATGCCTTTAGTAAAGAAATAAAATAAACTGGCTTTTGCTTATAATAAAGAATAAAAAAACAATCCATAAAAGTTTTTTCCAACAATATCAATCAATAATAAAATTTTGTAAATGATTAACAATAAAAAGGAAATAATAATAATCATGATAATAATAATAAAAATATTCAATTCTTAGCCACATAATAATTATGATAATGAATTAATAAATAGGTAACAACAACAACATATAAACTGAAATTATGGTGCAAACAAACATACACATACACACACACACATAATAAAAATAAATATTTAAATATAAAAAATTATAATAAAAAAATGAAAATATAAAACAAAAACGAATGCATAAATGAAGTGACAAACAAGCAATTGTATTAAACTTTAAATGCATTAATGCATATGCAATGAGAGAAAAAAAGGAGTAGAAAATGCTACAAAAATTAAAAGCAAAAAAGTGCCATAATAAAAATTTAATAACATGCCAAATAATAATATTAATGAAAACCAAATAATAATAATAAAAATAATAACGAGAATCATATATCAGGCATAAAATTACATTCGCAATTCACAATAATTCAAAGAGTAAAGCAATCATCACCACATCATAATAATCAAAAGCAAAACCAAAAAAAAAAAAAAAAGAAAGAAAATATTATTTTACATGCAACCACGTGTTGTTTTATTAACACAGCAAAACTGCCAGAGATTAATTAACAATCAGCTTAAATTAATAAATAATAATAATACGTAATAATAACTGAAAGCCAACTGAAAAGTATACTTGGAAATTTTAAATATATATGACAGCCTTTAAGTATGCTTTAAAATTTATTGAAATACAAATTTGGTGCTCCATCCAAAGAAAAGTAAAATGCATGCTGGGCTGACTAGTTGTTATGCTTTAATTATAGTATTTAATACAAAAATAAACATGCTTTAAAATTATTTAATAATTTAAATGCTTTTCATTTTTAACAATAAATATTTTATGCAAAATAAATAAATAAATAAAAATAATAAAGAAAAACTATAAAAATAAACAAATAAAAACATTATGTTTAATCAATTAATTTGGATTATATTGTAATTTTTTTATTCCTTTTTTCCTTTGTTGATTTAAAAGAAACAAAATTTTATTTAAATAACAGTAGAGGCTATAAGAAGAGAGACGCACGTAAATTATTAGTCCGAACAAATTTTTTCTACAATATTTTATATGTAATCTTAAACAGAGCCTAATTTGCCAATCTAGACTTGTTGTATTTCAGTGGCATTAAGGAATCCAATTCCTAATTATGAAATCAAAACATTTGTTTGAATCTGAAGTTATGGATTTGCCATTTCCTCGCAAATAAGCCACCAAACAAACAACGCATTCAAAACTTTAAATTTCATATCAAAATTCGAGTTCTGTGGGAAAAGTGTTCTATAGGTACGGCCACCCGCATTTGATGTGAAGACAAGAAGTTCAACAGCTGGTAAAACATTGTGAGAAGTGAACTAGATCGGCGGATCATTGGACCGTAATTCCATAAGAACGATGAAAATCGTAACATTACAGTCAGTAGACTATAACAAGACATGGTACTCGACACGAGACGCCGTGACCAAATTGAGATTCATTTTTGTGTGGTCTTTATTCCAGTTGTGAAGCTGCCATTGATGAGATATCGGATGAAGTGCTGGAAAAAGTATGACAAAGAGGAAGCCCATGGATAGAAAACGCGCAACATTTTCATGAAAGAATCTCTAAAAAGCAAATGCTAGGAATTAAAATTAAATTAATCGCCTATATATACGTATATAATTGATTATTACCATCCTTCAGTCAGGCTTACAACCTAGCTTCTTACACTATTTATCTTGTGTGTTAATTGTTATACATGAGTGGCGGGAACTACAGCTTAAAGTCGACTCCGAACAACCGATTGTTTTGAGAAACTTTTCATGGCAATTTTATTTATTCCCAGAGTTTTTGCCAAAAATCTGTTGAGTGGAAGTCACTGAAGAAATAGTTTTTCATATTTCAATTTGTTGGAGATGTCTGACCCGGGATTTGAATCGTGGTCTTACGTTTAATAAACCAACACAATACCAACTAGACTATGGCGACTTCCAGCATTCCTTCTACCATAATAAGCTTATGAAATTCTCTGCGTTTTCTTTTTTTTTAAATTTTTATCAATTATTATATTCGAGAAGGAAAGATGAAAATTGTTCATCTTTTTCTATATTTGAACCTGGTATGCTAGGGCTTGTTATCACTAAATCACTAGGATCTGTACTCTCAATCTCATTAATGGGATCAAAAATTATTTATTTTTAAGTATTTTCTAGACATAGTGGTATAGCTGGAAAGAAGATGATAAATGCTTTTGCTAGATTGGGTTCACATTCTGTGGGTAATTTGGTGATTGTCTTAACCTTCCAGCCTACTACTTTTGGTGGAAAGAACGTTTAGTTGCTGGTCTAAACTTCTGTGGTCTTCGATCGACAATGATAGAATAGGAGGATAAGATGATGTGGAGGAGTTGAAAACTGCTCAGTCTGTGGTAGGTTGAGCACCTTTTGTAGAAAATTAAAGTGAGGAGTGCTCGTTTATCTTTGCGTAGCTAATTTGAAGCTTTGATAGATTGGGTTCACATTCTGTGGGTGCCGTAGTCAGTGGTCTTATTGTAAAATGGATCAGGGACGTTGTAGACCCAAAAATCTTGGGACTTCGATCAATGTTGGTAGAACTGAAGCATAAAGTGATGAGTAGGAGTTGAAAACTGTCCAGCCTTTGTTAGAATGATTATGAGTCTGTGAAGGGAGCCGGCATTTCTGTTCTTTAGATGTTCGTAATCGAACTGGCCTATCGGAGGAGTGTTTGTATATCTACGTGTAGTTGGTCCATTTTTTATTTAACCTTCTTCTTGTATCATCTATTCTCTACATCCTTATCTCTATCTCTCTCCCATTTATTTTCCTGAAGATGAAGAAAAATCAAAATTGATTTAAATGTCCATGGAGTGAAATTGGTGTTGCCATTACAACAGGTGATGCCATCAAATTTAATTCATCCTAACCTAACTTTCTTCTATTGCTAGTAAAAAAACTAATAGAATATTTGGTGTATCTAGTCGATGTTTAATCTATAAGTCTTCGTAGTCTAGCAGAGAGTATACTGACTTATTAAACATATTCCCACATTAGTGTTCGAGATACAACGAAGTGTGAAAAAATATTTCTTCGGTGGCTTCCTCTCAGCAGATTTCTGACAAAAACACTGAGAGTAGATAAATAATGGCATGGAAAAGTTTCTCAAAAATCTGTCGCTCAGAGGCGACTTTAACCTGCAGTTGTAAACCTCCTCTTATAGATAATATGAAGGCATACAGCATGGGTGGTGTGAGAAGCTGGATTGTAAGAGTGGTAATGACTAAAACGTAAGAAATTACAAGTTTAGTGTGTAGGTTTATTAAACCTAAAACCACGATTCAAAGCTCAGGTCAGGCATCTCCAATAAAACGATATATGAAAAATTATTTCTTCTGCGACTTCCTCTCAGCAGATTTCTGGCAAAAACTCTGAGATTAGATAAATAATTACATGAAAAAGTTTCTCAAAGAAATCGGTCGTTCGGAATCGATTTTAAACTGTAGATCCTGCCACTCATGTATAAAGTTAATAGCATAAGTGGTGTGAGCAGCTAAATTGTAATCCTGACTGACCAATGTGGTACTAAATTACAAATTTTTTAAAAAATTTTCTCTTCAGTACTTATTACTATAGCCTCTACTATTGATTTATTTATTTGTTTGTTAATTTTATTGTTTGTTTTCATTTTTTTTTGCATTTCATTCTAATTAATTATATTCAATATAATTTTCTCTTATTATTACAGGTGCTAAATTATGGTGCGCTATTGTTTTTTTTTTAAATAAATTTTTAATGCTGGTGCTTGGTGGTTGGTTATTAATTGCATATAAAAAAAGAGTCTTTAAAAAAATAAATTCAAAAGAAAAGTGCTGGTTTTGTTTGGCGTTATAGAAAAAAATTTTTTTTGGTGCTTTATAGGTGGTTTGTTTGCAATTGGACACACGTTTATTAAATAATAATTTATTTAGTTTTACTTGTGTTTATATATAAAATAAAAGGTGCCATTTATTAATTTTTATTATTATTATTATTGCTATGCATTTAATTTAATTATTTATGTGCCATAAGTTTTGTTTTTTTTTTATTACAGAAAAGATTTTTTGCTAATGCTTAAAGGGGGCAGAGGGTGCTGAAGATAAGTTGTTATTTATAGTGTTAGTCACTCATAATTTGTTTTGTTCACTAAATAATTAAAACATGCATTAATTATTTACACAAAAAAAAAACAAAGAAAGTAAAGGAAGGAAAGTTGAGTATATGAAACGCACTTATCATATTGCAAGCATACGTTTTGAAATGTCCTTTCAAACGAAGACTATTTTTTATTTCACTTTGTATTAGGCGCAGGATTAAATTACACTTTGTCGTTGCTTGTATTAAAAAGGATTAAAATTGATTTACAACTCCTTTTAAAAGAGGCTGCAAAAGGAAGAATTTGTTTGTTTTGCAATCTGACACCAGAGTTTATAATTTAAAAAAGATTAACGTCTTCAAGTATCAGAAACGATTTTAAAAGATTATTTTTGTTGTTTTCTTTTTGGACAATTTTATATCAAATAAAACAATTAAAAAAGAAAGTAAAATAGAAATAATTAAAGAGTTTCAATGTTGTTGGTGTGCAATTTGTTTAATGATATGGGTTTTCTAAAGTATTGTGTTCCAACGAAAAAGTGTACGGAATACGTGGAGAAAGTGTTACAGGAAAGTCATTAAATCATCCTAGAGAGACAGTTGACTCGGATGGCTTATGTATGCATTTCGTTGGGTAGTCTTATGATACAAATTTTATCAGCCAAGTCTGTTTTAAATCCTTTTTAACATTGCTTAAGAAGAACACAGAGACCAGATCGAAAAGAGCACACAAAACATGAACTAACAACTTAATTGTCTCACTTCAATAACAAGTATGAAATTGTTCTACCCTTACACTTTAAGATGAACTGCTATACCATGAAGTTAAGGAGAAACAATTTCGATAAGCAATTAATCTCATGTTTTTTTGCAGTCTATTGAGCGCCTGGCCCACATGATTTGACACCAAATGTCTTTGTCTAGAAATAATGCCCTCAGTAAAAATTTAATCGTTTGTTGTTTAAGATGTAGTGATGAGAAACCTTGATCATATCCTTCCATATTTAAGACCTATTGTGCCTCTGTGGGCTACAACTATTGGACCTTTGGCCAAACAGAAAACATAAGATTAACGTTAACGATCTTAAACATACAATCACTAACCAGAAGCCAAGGTACCAAAACATGCATAATACTGCACTAGTTTCGCGATATGATGTCAATCAGATTTGTTAATGTAGAGCTACCGATCGGCCATCCAATGGTCGCCATAGTCTAGTAGGTAGTATGTTGGCTTATTAGACAAGGCCTCGTTTCAAACCTCAGGCCAGACATCTCCCTACGAAACGAAATATGAAAAAATATTTCTTCGGCGTCTACCTCTCAGCAGATTTCTGGCAAAAATAAAAAAACTGCCATGAAAAAATTTCTCAAAAAAATCTGCCGTTTGAAATCGCCTTTAAATTGTAGTTCCCGCCACTCATGTGTAAAAATTAACACATAACATAAGTAGTGTGAGAAGCTAGGTCGTAATCCTGACTTAAAGTTTGTAATGACTCAGTATGATTCAGTCTTCAGTTGCTTCAATGCTATTCTCGAGTTAGCCTCCTAAGGGTCGAATTCTCGGATGACGCCATAGAACATGTTAGAAAAAACATGAAAATGGTAGTGGGGGACGTAGGTGTTCAGAATATGGTTAGTTATTAAGGATGAAAATATCCCCAAGTAAGATATTAACATAATTTCCCATGGCCAGGCGGCTATCGGCTAAATTCCCGCGTAATGATTTCGCGGACTATATACAACTGTCACAGATATGTCAATGAGATAGCAGAACGGTATGCGGAACGATAAATCACACAGGCACCATGTTATGTTAGGTAAGGTCGAAGTGATAGCTTTATTTATTATCAAAGCACACTTGGGCATGTATAGCGTTGTAAAGCAAAAGGTAAGCGCAGTCCCTGTACTGACCGAAATCCATCAAACTCATCGACGAACTTGGTCAGTGCAGTGGCTGCACGTTAAAAGCGCGACTACTCTATGGTGCAAGCCTGACAAGCTGGCAAGGAAAGGAGAGCCACCTAACTTGAATCGGCATCTCGCAAGAGATGGGCATTGACAAAGAAATTGAATAACAGCACGGCAAAAGTCGTTTGATAGGAGCTACAGTCTTTCCGCGTGTCTTCCTTCATTGCCTGTAAGTATGGCCGCTGTGATCGAGATGACATTAATACACAATAACATCCCCCGTAATTGTAGTACGAATGAGAATGAGAAAGAAGAGGAAACTGTTTCGCCTTTCGCATATGCCCAGCACTATTTTTCAGGAGAAAAACACATCTTAGTGCCTACTGTGTGGATGGTCTAGAGGATATGGCACGCTTTGGCATTGACAGTAGGTTCATTAGAACTTGCGAGTAGGTCTAGGACTAGGGGATATAGTGAAACTGTGGAATCAGAATTCGATATATGTGGCCTAACTGTGTGGATAGTTACCCCTACATACGTATGGTTGGAATAAAGGGACACAAGTCATCATGACTTGATAAATCGAATGACTGACTGCTCTCACCTATCCTCTGGACAGGATAAGCAAGCTCTATGATTTTTGAAAATGCTTCGCAACGAGATCAGTTTAGTAGATGATAAAAAATATGGAGTAAAGTCTTTGTTATTAAACCCAGAAAACTAGTACTGAAAAAGAAATAGTTTTAAGAAGACACTGAAGAGAAATAGATTTTGTTTAAGTGTAAACAGTTTGTTTGTGCATTAGTTTTATAAGTGCTCTGTGATAATGTTGTCTAAATATGCTTTAAATATGCATTTTAAATTGTAATTCAGAGTATATGTTGTATATACATAAATTATAAATTAAATTAAGTATAGATAACTCAACTTGAAAAGATAATATTTTTAAATATAAAGTGTATAAAATACTTGTATAGGAGTATAAGGGTATACGAGTATATGTATAAGAGTATAAGTATAAGAGTTTATGGAGAAGAACTTATGGAGAAGAGTTTCTTTATAAAAGTATTTGTAAAAGAGTATATTTGTATATAAGATCATAAACTTAAAAACTGTATAAGAGTATATGTATAAGAGTATAAGTATAAGAGTATATGTATAAGAGTTTAGGAAGAACAATTTATTTATAAGAGTAAATGAGTATAAATGTATAGAAGAGTATTTCTAAAATAGTATAAATGTATATAAGAGTTTAAATCTATGTCCTATGTAGATATGTATATATTTGTTTATATTTTGTTTAATTTACTGAGTATAATATAATATTTGTTTTATGTTAATAACTTAAGAGAAAAAATGTATAAAATTAATACAAAATTGTCCATTTTACATAAGAAACCTAAATATTAACAAGATTTTGAGCACCAAAAACCATATATTATTAGATCGATAACTAAGCCCAACTTTAGGAAAGCACCCTAAACCTGTGTTAAAAGGAAGTCTTGAATTTTTATATAATTTCTGATAATTGTTTTAAAATAATTAAAAAAAATTATTAAAAATAAAATAAGACATAAAGATTTCGATAAAAATATTTTTCAAACGATAAATTTAAAATTTTTCAAAAACTACTGTAAATAACACACACACTGTTAAACTTTATGATATAAAATATTTAAAAAAAACATTAAAATTTTTATAATTATTTTAAATAGTAAAATAAAATAAATAAATTTCCTTTAAATAAAACTTTAACAAAGAAAACTTAAAACTATTTACTATTTATATATGGACTACTACTGCTTTATTTTAAAATATTTTTTTTTTGTTTTAATAAAAATAATATGATTTTGAAAGTAATTTTATAAAAAAAAAATGTTGAAAAAGAAATCAATATTCTTGATCTGCTTATATTATAATTTTTATTTTATTCTTTTTGATAAATGTAATAGGATATGTATATATTTTTTAAATTATTTTCATAAATATATTTTATGGTTGTCATTATTATAACATATATATGTATATTATATAGTATATAATATTGTATATAAGAGAATTCGATAATGATATTTTTGAAAAAAAGGAAAGAAAGAGAATATATTTGTATTGCTTACCATATTGTTTCGTACGGACGGGTATAGGCGGTGTGGTGGCACCTTCACCTCTTTGAGAACGCGCAGCCAACCATATGTAGTATAAAGTATCAGGATACAAACCATCAAGCGTATAGGATTCAGTATTGGAAATGCGCCTGAATTTCAAACACAGAAATTAAACATTTTTGAAAATAAAATATTATTATGTGGCTTATATTTAAACTTTAGATTTTTAATATAAATATAAATTAACAAATGTATGGATTTATACACACATACAGTGTGCGTCAAAAGAAACTGTACACTAAAAAAAATATATACATTAATAAATTACCGTTACATATTTTTTATTTTAAAATTGTTTCATTGCCAGTTTTTAAAATTGAAATAAAAAAAATTTCCAAAAAATTTCGAAATATTGGCAAATTTTTTCGGACACTCTCCTTAAATGCTAAAAGTTGACTTTGGTGATTGTTAGAATTTTATCCATAGTGTACAGTTTCTTTTGATGCTCACTGTACATAAATAATTGGTCATTACAACCCTTCAGTTAGGATTATGGCCTAGCTTCTCACACCACTAATGTTGTGTGTGTTAATTTTATAAACAGGTGGCGAGGGACCTACAGTTGAAAGTCGACTTCGAACGACAGACTTTTGAGAAACTTTTCATGACAGTTTTATTAACTCTCAGAGTTTTTGCCAGAAATCTGCTGAGAGGAAGTCGCCGCAGAAATATTTTTTTCATATTTCGTTTTGTTCGACACGTCTAACCGGGGGTTAGAATCGTGGCCTCATGTCTAATAAGCCAACACTACAATGTTATTCCCGATAAAAACGTGAAGAAGGTATTAAAAAAAAATTGTCACACAATACCTCCCTTTCCTTTCTCTTCTATTACTATCTTTCCTGTATTCCAATACAATGCATAGCATGAATAGGGGCCATCCCGTGAGTATTGGTCCCAAAAAAAAAATGGAAGAATTGGATGGGATTGACAAGCGGAATTAATATCATAAATGCGATACCATGAAGCTATTGAGAGCCGAGTTTAGCAAGTAATTTGTGTGTGGCAGTCCAATAGCTAGAACCATTGGAATTGACATAAACAAGACTATTTTTGGTAAGGATTCATGAATTCTTACGCTTGTAATATTAAAGACATTCATCGTATCTGAAATCCATCTTTCTCTCAAATAATTATGTTCAATAACGTAGCTCAGGACAGACTAGCAGATCTAAACATCGCCAAAGTAGATTAAGAAAATTAGGGTAGCACTAAAGGTGTGAAAATAATCTCAAATTCATCTTGGGTTAATGCTTTTATAATTTCCAATATGAAACAGATGAAATGGAACAATATCTGCCATGTGTTGAGGTGATCTCAGAAACGAATATCCAAAATCTATAATGGTGATTGAAAACCTGAATAAAAAACAAAAACCGGTATAGTCAACCCTCCTATAACGCGGTACTTTCAGAACGCGGTTTCTATATAACGCGGAGCTGAAATTGCGACAGACCTCCTATAACGCGGTACTCTTACAACGCGGATTCCAATAAATTCCTTCCGCACAGCCTATGATATAATATTGTAAGATGGTTTAATATAAGTTTTATTTTCGACAGATTAGAAAATAGTGCAAATAAAACTCTTACTCAAGTGTGGATAGAATTTTCTATTTTAGATTGTATTGGAACTGTGTCATCAGCTTAATGCGTGTTGGAAACCCTTTTTAGATCAAATGGTTCAAGCAATACAAGATGATTCTACAATTTCACTCCCAGTTACAGAAATAGTAAACATTGCTTCTCGTTTAAGCGATGAAGAATTTGCAGTACCCCATCAGGACTTAAGAGAACTAGTACCCAGGGAAGAAACTTTAGATGAGGAAGAGCTGATGGGATTAATTGATGCACCCAAAGGAAATGCCCAAAAGCATTGGTAAAGGAAATAAGGAAAACGAATCTGTGTCAAATCTCGATTTACAAGATGTAAAAAAGGGCTAAATTTGGCTAAAGAAGAGTCGAAAACCAATGTGAATATGAACCAAGTGAGGAAAACATTTTGCCCATTAAAAGAAGACGAGATAGGCGACTCATATTTGACAGTGACGATGAATGTTGAAAAATGAAAAAAATTACAAACGTCTTTCTTATTTTGGCTCGCAAACAGTCTATTAGTATAGTTTTTGTTTAATTTTTTTTTATCAATACTTTTATTAAACTGTAATTCAATAAAAATAATTTATCTTGTCTTTTGTATTTCTTGGTCTCCATATAACGCGGTACGAATGATGTGATTTGTACTAATTCCGAGTTTCTTGTAGCGCGGTTTTCATACAACGCGGTAAACGGTTTCCATAGATCACGTTACGAATTGGACTGGTTTGTTCGATTAAATCCGAGTTTCTTATAGCGCGGTTTCTATACTACGTGGTACACGCTCACCGCGTTATAGGAGGGGTGAGTGTATATCCCAGGAGAAGATTCTGCTAATCTTGGATTGACAAGACGATGTAAGCCTATTGCAACATCTGGAGCCATTAGCATAAATACAAATGATAATCTAGTAGATAACGGGCATACTTTAAACCCCAGCAGCGACATCTCGAACAAAACGGATTATGAAAAATTATTTCGTTCGGCTACATACGCTCAGCAGTCTTCTGACAAAGACTCTGAGTATAAAAGAAATTTCCTGGAAAAGTTTCTCAAATCTAAGGTGGAGTCTCTGGTAAAAGAAGCTAGGTTGTAATCCTAACTAAAAGCTTGTAAAGACCAAAAATAAGTCTAAATATATGCGCTTGTTCCTGAAATATTTTGTCCGATTAAAATATTTAAATTTTTTTTTAACGAAATCTCTGTAGCTGTTTATGAAAATATTTTTTTTTTTTAATTTCTATTTGCTTGCCAAAGGCCTTTTAAATAATTTTTTGTTGTGGTTGTATTTTTGTGTACAATTTTGTCATTATTTCATTAACGATTTAAAAAAAAATATTTTTTAATATTTTTTTAAAATTAAATTTCCGTTTTCTATACGAAAAATTATTTGATTTAATTTTTGTTTTTGTTTTTTTTTTTGCATTAAAAATTTAATTTAAAAATAAACCAATAATTTATTTATTTTAATGAAATTTCCTGTTACTATTTGTTTTCTGTTTGTTTTTATTATAATTTAAAAAAATTTTTTTGCCAAACAAATGTGTTCAAACGTCATTATCAGGCTTCGACTGTGACTGATTTTTTTCTTCTATTTTTTTTTGCATGTAAAGCTGATATTGTATAGTACAGATGGAATATTGATAAAGTGAATGATGTTTGTTTTTGTTTTTGTTTTATACTCACTTGTGATGATCCTGTTTGGCATATGTATCATTCCAGTATAATTCATAATGAACAATATTTTCATTGGAATGTGTCGGTTTCGACCATTGCAATGTAACTGCGGTCTCGCCGATATCGGTGGCCCGGAAATTACTGGGTTGTGAAGGGACACCTGCATATTATTATTATGACCGTCCAAAACAGATACGGCCAATACGGCCAATAATATTTCAGCAGCAAATATTTCAATTTATCAATGTTTTTTTTTTATTGTCGTCGATGCAGTTATTATTGTTGTTGTTGACGTTTGCGGTTCACACACAGGTTCATGATAAAAACAGCAGATGATGTTGAATGATGTTGTAAAACGTTTTATACAAATCAATACAAATATAAATTCAATATACAGCCCAAGTCCAAGAGCCAGCAAGAGAGAGAGAGTAAGGGAGATAGATTACACATAGAAAGAGAGAGAAATAATTGACAATGTTAATAAAAATTTACAGACGGAAATTAAATAAAATATTTGTTTACTGCATAATATTTTACATAATTTTTTTTTTTTTAATTTTTTTTCCCTTCTCTGTGAAACACAACAAAATATTTGAACATCAACAATGTAAAACAGAGAGAGAGAGAGAAAAACACAAAGCAACGTACAGTGAGCGTCAAAAGAAACTGTACACTCTGAATAAAATTCTAACAATCGCTGAACTCATCTCTTAACGCTTAAGGAGAGTGGCCGAAAAAATTTGACAATATTTGGAATTTTGTTTTAATTTTCTTTTGTTTCAATTTTAAAAACTGGCAATGAAACAATTTTAAAATAAAAATAACGGTAATTTATTATTACATTATTTTTTTAACGTACATTTTCTTTTGACGCCTACTGTAGATAAATAAAAATTGAAATATTTAAACATAAAAAAAAAATTTTGTATTTCCTTTATATTTTATTTGATAAGAAACCCTATAATCATAAACCAAATGGTCTGAGCAAGTTCAGCGTAACTGCAAACCCCCTATAATACTTTGATTTAATGTTTTAAAATTAAATTATTATTCTCCTCTGCTTTTTTTTTCTATATTTTTATTATCAATTTTATGCTTTCAAAAGCCCCTGAAAAAAAAACAATTTATGTGACCTACTACCGTTAGAGAGGCCTGCTTGATAGAGTATAAAAATTTATGAACCCTCTTTCCTTTATTTTGCTTATCTCAGCATGTCACTACTGTTTTGGGTGTCAATGATGATGTTTTTTTAAAATTTTTTTCCCCAAAAATATGTCATCACTCTGGTTATATAAATTTGACCAAATTTGTTAAAAGTTTTTTTTTCAATTTCAAACTGTGTGTAGCAATGTTATTGTAGAATAAATTTTCAATTATTTGTGGTGAAGATGAATAAAAAAGGTTTTTTTTTCAATAAGAAAATTGAATTTTCTGTTTCTTCTTCTTCTTTAGAAAGTTATTTCATTGTATTGCTTGAAATTTAAATTGAAAATTTGAATGAAAGTTTGACAAACAATTCATTTTTTTACTTCTACAATATAAAGTGCAGTGGACAGAAATCAATTATTTTTGTATAGCAAAGTTAGTACGGCAATGCCGCAATGCCTCTCTTATATTACTAAATAAGCCGTAGTCTAGTTGGTAGTGTTAATTTTATACATCAGTGGCGGGACCTACAGTTTAAAGTTACTCCGAATGAAAGATATTTGAAAACTTTTCATCGCAATTTTATTTTAGCCTCAGAGTTATTGCCAGAAATCAAATGAGAGGCAGTCGCCGAAGAAATATTCTTCATATTTCGTTATGTTCGAGATGTCTGATCTGAGGTTTGAACCATGGCCTCACGTCTAAAAAGCCAACACACTACCTACTAGACTACGACAACTGCAAGCAGATATAAAAAGCCCTCAAATTGCTACCCGCATTAATTCCTAAAATCCTCTAATTCCTAAAATCCACATCTTGGAAGTATAGAAGTCATGGTCATGCCAAAGTCTTAGGTGGAGTTTAGCTGGACCACACGAAGTCAGCACCTACTTTCAATACTTATTTTTTAACGTAAATATCAGACAGATCCTAATATAGTAACGGTTAATACCTTCCAGCGGACGCCATCCAAGTATTCACCGTCGTATCCAGATCACACAAAGTCGCCGTAGTCTAGTGGGTAGAGTATTGGCTTATTCGACGTGAGGCCACATTTCAAACCCCAGGTGTCAGACATCTCTAACATAACGAAGTGAGCGGTAGCTCTGATTTCACAAAGCTCACTTGAGCACGCATAGCGGCCCGTTGAGATGCCACGGGTGAACGCAGTCCCTGTACTGACCAAGTTCCACCAAAATCAGGGAAGAGGAAGAAGTTGGTCAGTGCAAGGGCTGCACATAACGAAGTATAAAAAAATATATTTCCGTCGACCTCTTCTCATCAGATTTCTGGTAAAAACTCGTGTGAGTAAATCAAAATTGTCCTGAAAAATTTCTCAAAAAAATCTTTCGTTCGGAGTCGACTTTAAGTTGTAGATTCCGGCACTCATGTATAAAATTAACACTTACAGCATAACTGGTGTGAGAAGCTACGTCGCAATCCTGATTGAAGGGTTGTAATGAACAATTAGGTATGTATGTTTTTGGGCCGCCAAACGGAATACCCATTTTGATAAAACAATTTGACAAATGCCTATTGAGACCTTTTACTACCAGACCTATCTTAGTAGACTCCCGTTCAATATCACTAAAGGCAGCTGTAACATCTCGCTTAGTACACCCTAATACTCTACAAGACGCTCATCTTCCCCGTGCTTCTATACGGCGCAGAGGCATGGACACTATTAAGCACTGATGCAGCAGCCTTGAGAGTATTCGAGAGAAAAGTTCTACGTAAGATCTTCGGACCAGTGCGAGTTGGCGATGATTTCCGCATGAGCTCCTCAAACACATAGACGTTGAGCAGCGTATTAATATCCAGCGGCTGCGCTGGCTCGGCCATTTCGTTCGAATGGAGGAGGATGCTCCGGCGAGACTAGAATTTGATGTGGGGATCTGCGGAAGTCGGCGAAGAGGACGACCTGTTTGGCGTTGGAAGGACCAAATCGAAGAAACCCTGTCATCCTTTGGTGTGACCAATTGGCGCAGGCGCACAAGAAGCAGAGGCGCCTGGAAAGATGTGTTGTGGAAGGATGACCATTTAAGTAAATAAATAAGCAAGTTTAACAGACGTAGCTTCAACAAGGTGGCGGTGGTGGAATTTTCAAAGTTTAAAAGCCTCTGTTAAAAGTCCCTCTATAATTCTTTAAACTTGAATTTCAAAAATTAAAGCCTTCAATCTTGCTCAATTGCTATTTACTTTCATTTGATGAAGATTCTTTTTCAATTACTTGACAAACACAGGCAAATATCTCGTATATTTCGATTACAAAATTATTTTATTTAATCGCCTGTATTATTTACATAAAATCTTCGATTGATTACAAATACATGCTGTCTGTCTCTGTTGTATGTATTTAGGCGCCTATTCATTGTTAAATATTAAATATCACCCCCCAAAAAACAATAAACAAATAATATGGATGACTAACAACATGAAATTGTGTTTATTTATGGTGGAAAGTATTGTATGTATTGAAATAATTAAATAATTGGTATGATATGTATGTATATTACATATATACAATGATATTTTACATTATGGATTTGAAATTAAATATTTGCATAATCGTGCGTAAGCCGCCCCCCAGCCGCTAGCATCCGTCATTGTGTTCTTGATTAGTGATGTACAGGGTACCTGGTGCCGAAAACAACACCTCCAGTTTTGCTTAGTCAAACGTCAAATGCATATAATAATGTGGGCAATTTAAAAATGATTTTTAACTTTAAATGTTGTTGTTTTTATTATCGTAATTGTAATGGTAATCTATTTGCATTTGAATAAATTTTGAAATAATTTCCATTTGCGAAAATCAACAACAGCAATATGAAATACAGAATTTTGTTGTTGTTACTGTTGCCGTTACAATATACAATGAAATTAAGTAAATTTTGTTGTGGTATAATTATTTATTAAATTAGGGTATCCCATAAACAATTTTAATATTATTACGTTTTTACCATTTTAAAAACGTTTAAAATACGAGCTCGTAGAGTGCAAATAAAATAAAAATAAATCTGTGTTTAGTTTTAAGTAAAATTCTTTATTAATCGCACAATTCTGTGTGCCACTGTTCACAACTTGATGTAAACAACAACAATTGCTTTGTTTGTTATTCCTCTGTTTATACCCTTTGCATAAACAATAACAATTACTAGACAACTATTCGATAGATCTTTGTAACGGAGATCTTCAAACCACGATTACTCTCTTCAAACACACCCACGTCTTCATACAAAACACACTTCGCCTTCTCGAGAACTCTATAAATTTAAACATCGTTGTTTACGTTCATTATTGTTGTTTGTGTATTTTACATATATACGTACATAATTGGTCATTAAAACCTTTCAGTCAAGATTACTACCTAGTTTCTCACACCACTTATGTTGTGTGAGTTAATTTTTATACATGAGTGGCGGGACCTACAGTTTAAAGTCGCATTCGAACGACAGATTTTTGAGAAACTTTTCATGGCACTTTTATTTACTGTCAGTATTCTTGCTAGAAATCTGCTGAGAAGAAGTCGCCGAAGGAATATTTTTTCATATTTTGTTTTGATGTCTGGCCTTGAGTTTGAACCCTGGCTTTATGTCTAATAAGCCAACACACTACCTACTAGACTACGGTAGTGTGTGGTTTGTTTACATTTATTCTTGTAGTGTTTGTTGTTGCATATTACATAGTGCGATAATTTGTAAACAAGTTCATTGTTTTTTTTGTTTTTTTGTTTTTGTAGTGTTAAACGATGTAAAAGCAAAACACCAGTATCTAGACTTTTCCATTTACGTCACAATACTTTACCATATCGTTTGAAACATATCTTCTGTCTTGTATCTAAAGGGTCATCCTATAAATTTCCTTTTAGCATTTTACCTCGTTTAATACTCAATTTAAAGCATTTGCTTTAATTGATTGTTTTATAATTTAATAAAACAATTGTCGAATTTATTTCCATTTAATTCCTCCATGTTTTTTGTTTTGTTTTTGTTCTTCTCTTTCCTTCCAATTATTCTCTACCGTTTTATTGTATTTTACTTCGGCTGTTCAACGCAACGCAATTGGACTCTCCCAAATGCGTATGTAATTTAATAATAAAGATTTATTATTCTTTAAATTTATTATTGTTGTTGTACAAACACCACATACATACATACATATATGCTTTATAATACCCCCTAGGAAGCTTTAGAAATATTACAATAGTAGCCATAGCAGTAGCGATATTAAAAGCTTTTGATTGATTTGTAAATATGGCGTTTGATTGTTTCTGAAATGGCTGTGATTAGTCTTAAGGCATCTGTAATAAGATGCCCTGGTAGCCTAATAATCTTGTTGTTAATTTCATGACATTTATATGTTAAATGCGATGTCCGTTTTAAATTCGCCGCAACTAAGAATAACACGATTTCTTCGATCATTCTAATATTTGACTGCTTTTTCTAATAAATTATGCCACATAACGTCAGTGGTCAATTCGCCGCGTTTAAGCATTGTATGATACATTCGATCACTTAAATTTTTGACGACTTTTACAAATAATCATGGCCGCCTGGTGGCAATTGCCATTTGAATACTGGCTTTCAATGCATTTACTGTTCGCCGCGGCTTCAAGTTCGTGATCCATTCCAATGTTTGACCACTTCTTCCAATAAATTTGGCCGCATAGCGTCAATGGTCATTTCAATATTTGCTTTCAATACTTCCGCAGTTCGCCGTGGCATTCCAGTCAATCAACTATATGTTTGATCACTTCTTTCAATAATTATTATCGCTCGCTGTCAATTTTATTTTGAATATTGGCTTTCAATACTTCTGCAGTTGAGGCTCTGAATTTCATGATCCAGTCTATCAACTAAATTTTTGACCACTTTTTCCAATAATCATGGCTGCATGTTATCAATAATGGTTTGAATATCGGTTTAAAATGCTCCAACGAATAACCGAACATAACCCCATAAAAAGTAATCCAGGGGGCGTTAAATTACACACACGATGAGCCCGGGTAACAGAATCACTTCTAGAAAAAAGTTGTCACCAAATTGGATTTGCAGTAAATCGATTGTTAAGCGCGTTTTATGGCAAGTTGCATCATTTTGTTGAAGTCCAATGCCATTTCTGCTCATCTGATTGATTTTTTGAGCCTTAGTACTATAGGTAGTGTGAAAAAATATTTCTTCGGCGACTTCCTCTCAGCAGATTTCTGGCAATAACTCTGAGAGCATAAATAAAATTGCCATGAAAAGTTTCTCAAAAATCTGTCGTACGGAATCGACTGTAAACTGTAGGCACCGCCAGTCATGTATAAAATTAACACACACAAAACATCAGTGGTGTGAGAAGCTAGGTCGTAATCCTGACTAAAGGGATTGTAATGCCCAATTATGTATGTATGTATCTCATACTATCCACTTAAAAACAATTTTTTCTCCTCAATCAAATTAAAATTTTTCCTCAAAACTATTCCTCGTTTTTATTTAAAATATCCTCTTGAAAATCTGTGCAAATTTTTATCTTTACTGCGTTATTAATTGTTTAATAATATCACGTGCCTTTTATACAATTTGGCAAATTTTCATTTGATTGTGTATAAAAGTTTCTCAGGCTTTTGTACTCGTACACGCACACTCTATTGTCTGCAATTGTCGTAATTTGTTTAATTTGCGAAAAGGACTCGCAATTCGAGTACGTTGGCATTCGTACTTTTACTTACGCTTGCAGTAGTTTTGAGTGCAAAAAAAGAGGGCAAAAAAATGAGAAACAATATAAAAAGAAATTCTATAAATAAAGTAAAAAACTTTCAGGATCACGTTTCACATACGCATGAGAGGCGCACGAAACAGTACTGCAATGTGGCAAAAGGCAAGGGGAATACTAACAGTAAAAACCGTGACATTATGGCAAGAGAGCAGGTACATTTGCATTTACTTTTAAATACATTTTAATGGGCTTTGGTATTTGTGTTCCTGTGTTTGTGTGGTGGGAGACAGCGTGGTTTTAATGAGCATATAATTTATAAATACAAGCATGTTCTCATTTCAAACCCCGTACACTGTAGTGCTTGAAAACAATTTACAGATGATGGCTGTTGTTTTGCTGATGTAAAGCGAGTATAAGTTTTTCTCTTTCTTTTTTCTTTATGTGACTCCATGTTATTTAAAGGAGTTAATTTGTTTATGGTGCCAGTGCGTGACTATGGCAGTGGGAGAATAATTTTGAAGGATCCATGAAACAAAAAAAAAAATTAATAAAGGATTTAAAAAAGACTGTTTTAAATACATCTGAACCTCTTAGATTTTATATTTGTTGTTTTAACCTTTACACTTTACACAGAGATACATACATGCACATACATAACTGGTTATTACAACCCTTCAGTCAGGATAACGACCTAACTTCTCACACCACTCATGTTGTGTGTGTACAAGAGTGACTGTTTAAAGTCGTCTCCGAATGACCGAATTTTTAAAACTTTTCATAGCAATGTTATTTTATCCTCAGGGTTTTTGCCAGAAATTAGCTGAGAGGCAGTCGCCGAAGAAAAATTCTGCATATTTCGTTATGTTCGGGATGTCTGATCTGTTGTTTGAACCGTGGCCTCACGTCTAATAAGCGAACGCACTGCCTTATAGACTACGGCGACTATAAACAGTGATACAAAGTCCCCCAAATTGTTACCCGTAGTACCAATAGAGTAGCTCTAATTCCAAAAATCTATATATTGGCTGTACCACAGTGTAACCAAACCAACTCTATTCCTCGAGCCACGATTTTTAAGTTGTCTTTGAAGAAAAGTGTCTGCGAATGCGGTGATGAGACTGTGTACTAAAGTATGGAAGTATGGAAGCCATGGTCATGCCAAAATCTTGAATGTAGTTGAGCTGAATGTACTGTTGATCACAAGATATCTAAACTTGCTTTCGATCCTTATTTTTTATCGAAAATATCGTACAGAACCTATTAAAATAATGATTTATACCTTCCAGAGAGCGACATCTAAGTATTCACTGACACATACAGATCACACGACAAAGCTAGATGTGGAATATATCCAGAATAGCTGAATCTTAGGTTTGCTCCTGCAATACCCGCTACTTGTAATAGTATTCAGTCTGAAATACTGACAACAAAAATTGCCACTGTGGGAATACGTTGTAGGAGCATGTCAAATGGTGATATGCGCATATTTACTAACAATAAAGCGGCTATTAAATCCCTAGAGATGGTGCGCACCACATCTAAGATTGTTCAAAATGCTGTCTCTGGAGGATAAAGCGTGATGTTCCATGTTTGATCTCGTTTTGGAACCTGGCCAAGAGGACATCGAAAGTCATCACACTTGCTGGTACTATTCCTAAGTTTGTTCAAAAATGCCATATCTCTCTGGCGAAAAGAGCGTGATGCTTGACGTTTACTCCCGTTACCCTCGTTGGGAACATGGGCATTAGAACATCGAAAGTGACGATAGAGTCGACGCACTCGCTGATACAATTGCTCTTTATAAAAGTTTTTTGGTTTTGACATGAGACTTTTTTCACTTTTCCCGCTCTTTTGAAATCTGTGGCGCATTTCTAGGGCAAGCTTTGCACTTCGTCCAAATTAAAAATGTATGCAATAGGAGATCTCCTCCCAAATTTTGTTTTGTTGCCACATAAAGAGGCGTTTTAGCAGCAAAAGAAATTTGTTAGTTGAACTATTTCGTCTCATAGCAAAGCGTGAATAAAAGGCAGACTTTTGTACTCCAAATTCTATACAAGTTATCAAAGACACAAACCACGAGTAAAAGATGTATGTATTTCCCCCTTGTCGCCAGGGCATTAGAACCAGGTAGACAATGTGATGGTTTTTATTTATTTATTCGTTAATTAAAATACAATTACAAATTATATTCTAATTATGTACGAGCGGAGTAACTTGACCATATGCTCGGTGTAGTGCCACAGCCCAGAGTCTCTGGTGGAAATCGAACCCACGATCCTCACGCTAATAGTCTAGCGCACTAGCCACTAGTCTACCAGGGTTTTTATATTTTAAATATGATTTCCAGCATATATTTGCCGCGGCCGCGAGTTACAGGAGCCATTTGATTCGTTGAATTTTTTACTCCATTTTTTAATAAACCTGCCAGTAAGGCATCAACGGTGGCTGGAGGATAGGCTTCTAATACTTTAGGATTTGCAAGTTTACCGGTATAAACCAAAGACTTAACATGTTCTCATAAAAAGTATTCCACAGGCATTTAAATGCATGAACGAATGAATCAGTCATCGGAACCACTTTTGGAAAGAAGCAGCTCACCAAACTGATTTTGCAATCATTATTATGTGCATTCTATGGCACTTTGCATTGTTTTATTGGAATAAAAATGTCATTGATGTCTAGTTGATTAATTTTAGGAAACCAAAATTGAGTTAACAAGGCTTTATAGCCCTCCACAATCACGCGAATGCGACGAGAGCACTTGCTGATTTCGAAAGACCAGTTTCAACAGTCGCCGCAGTCTAGTAGGTACTGTGTTGGATTGTTAGACGTAAGGCCACGATTCAAACCCCAGGCCAGACATCAACATAACGACATATAAAAAAATATTTCCGCTGACTTCGTCTCAGCAGAAATCTGCCGTTCGGTCTTTAAACTGTAGGACCCGCCGGTTATGTATGAGAATTAACGCACAGCATGAGTGGTGTAGGAAGCTGGTCGTAATGCTGACTGAAGAGTTGTAACGACCAATTGTGTATGTATGTATGTAGTTTCAACAGTTTCAAACAGCCCAATGGCTAGCGGAGAGCTTGAGAGTTCAAGCCTCAGTTTTCACATCTGGAAGGAAAAAAAGGATGGAAAATAAAAAAATCTGAGG